>CM002496.2:20887647-23387647 GCA_000573905.2 Oryza punctata
GAGTACTCAAATATTCCTTGATATTGTCCAATGCTTGTTGCTGTTTCTCTCCCCAGATAAACTCTTGATCGGCTTTCAACCTTAATAACGGAGTAAATGGCTCTATTCGGCCGGACAAATTTGATATGAAACGCCGAACAAAATTTCCTTTGTCGATCAATGATTGCCACTTAGTTTTATCTTCTGGAGGTTTTATATCTTTGATTGCTTCAATACTCCTCTGGGTATCTCAATCCCACGCTCATGCACCAAAAACCCAAGAAATTGCCCAGCCGATACACCGAAAGCACACTTAGTTGGATTCATCTTTAAGCCATATTTCCTTGCCCTTTCCAGTACTTGTCTTAAATCGGCTATATGTTCATCAACTTCCCTGGATTTAATCACCACATCATCAATATAGATTTCTACTAACATGCCAATGAGATCATGAAATATATAGTTTATAGCTCTTTGATATGTAGCACCAGCACTTCTCAAGCCGAAAGTCATAGTAACCCACTCATACAAGCCGATTGCACCAGGGCACCTGAAAGCAGTCTTGTGGATATCTTCTTCAGCCATAAAAATTTGATTGTAACCAGCGTTGCCATCCATGAAGCTGATAATTTTGTGTCCGGATGCTGCATCACCCAATTGATTGGCTACTGGCATTGGGTATTCATCTTTCGGTGTAGCTTTGTTTAGATCTCTGAAATCAATGCAAAGCCTAAGCTTGCCATTTTTCTTGATGACTGGTACTATATTTGAAATCCACTCAGCATATCGGCATGGTCTAATAAAATTGGCATCATAAAGTCTTGTAATTTCAGCCTTGATAGCATCATACAATTCAGCTTTACAACGTCTTGGAGGTTGTTTGTATGGCCGATAGCCTGGTTTGATAGGGAGCCGATGTTCAACAATCGATCGGCTAAGTCCTGGCATTTCATCATATTCCCTGGCAAAACAATCTCTATACTTTTTTAAGAGTGCTATTAATTTACATTTAAACTCCTCTGGTAAGTCCTTACTAATATATGTCGGCCTAGGCCTATCACCTGGTCCAATGTCAATTTCTTCCAACTCATCGGCCGACATAAACCCTCGTCCTAGCTTGCCGTCGAGATCATCAACAGTGTCCTTTGTGTAATAATTATAACCCTCCACGGTGCCCTCAAGATAGTAATTGGGATCTCCATCTCCTGTTGGCTGCATGGCATAATCAGAAACTTTTAAGTAATCTCCTTGCCAAACTTTTCCAGATAAACAATCAATTCCTTCCATCTCCCAAACAGATAAATCGGCACTAGCTACATTGACTGACCTGTCGGCTGGCACGATTTCGATTTGGTCTCCCTACCATTGAATCAAGCTTTGGTGCATTGTTGAGGGAATACAACAGTTAGCATGGATCCAATCTCTTCCCAGCAATAGACTATAGGAACCCTTCCCATCAATAACAAAGAACGTGGTAGGAATTGTTTTACTGCCGATAGTTAGCTCCACATTCAAAACTCCCTTGGTCTCAGATGGATTCCTACCAAAATCTTTCAGAATCATATTGGTCTTGATCAAATCCTCTGAACTCTTTCCAAGCTTTCTAAAAGTTGAATATGGCATTAAATTAACAGCTGCCCCTCCATCGACTAACATCTTTGACATCGGCTTCCCATTGACAAATCCCTTGACATATAGTGGCTTGAGGTGCCGATGATCAGTTCCTTCGGGCTTCTCGAAAATTGCTTGTTGCGGAGACAACATCAACTTACCGATGGCAACTCATCATCTTGCTCAACAACTTGTTCTATCGCATATTCTGCTGGAAGCATAAAAACCATGTTTATTGCAGATGACATCACCCCCTTGCCTTTATTCTGCAGACTTCTTTCTTGATCGGCTTGGACTTCATCGGCTGGCACTACCTTGCTCTTCACACGCCAAACCCTCTTTGTTTTCTGTCTCAGCCGATGCTCGATTTCTCCTTCAATCTCCTGGAATTGTTCTCTATTTCTCATCCTCTGAACTCTCCTCTTTTGATTTTTGGTAAAAATTCCAGAAGGACACCATTGTGGTTGCATATTTTTGGGCTCTTTTTGTGAGTCATCTCCATCATTGTTCTGTTGGATTGGCCCAAGTCTCTTGTGAACTAACAACTTTCTTTGAATCGGTCGATGCACGCTTGCACTCTGTCGGCTTAGTCTTTGAACAAATTGTGCATCAGAATCACAACACCCGGGACAATCTTCAATAGATGGTAACCTCATACCTTCATTCCAACAAAATCTTAAAAACTCACAGCTCCAGTGAGGATCAAAATATTGCTCGTCATCATGGTGATATGATTCCTCTTCCCTTCGATATTTTCTTTGATATTTACTGATCATGCCAGCCGATCTGATATTTCTAGTGTAACTCTTACCTCCATCGGCTGAATTCCGGGTGAACCCAGAAAGAACCATGTTTACTGGAAAAGGATTTCCATCTATCTTCATTGGCCTTTTGGATTCGTCAATCTTGATCTTCCCTTGTTCGATAGCTCTGAAAATTTTGCAGTCATTGATACTGTGAGATCCTGCATTATGCCACTTGCAATACTTCCTCCTCTTCAACTCTTCAGCCGATGGAATCACATGTCCGACAGGCAGTTGAATCTGTTTCTCTTGAAGAAGAAGATCAAATATTTTATCAGCTTTGGTGATGTCAAAATCAAATCTCTCCTCTTTTCCCGAATTTTTGACCCATTGACAGACCACCGTCTTCTTGTTTCTAGCCCATTCGGCTGCATTGACTTCTGGATCATCATCTTCAGAATCAGAATCGTAGCTGTAGATATTATTGATATTGTTGGCCTTCTTGATAAATTTTCTAGCCTCCTGGAATCTTGTTTCATGAGCCGAGACCTTTTGAGCAAGACGGGCTAAACTCTCACAGTCTTGAGCCAAAAACCTCTCCCTTATCGGCGCCAACAAACCTTGAAAGGCCAAATCGGCTAACTGTGAATCTGTCAAGGCTAGACTATAACACCTATTCCTTACATCTCTGAATCGTTGGATATAATCCGGGACTGATTCATCTGATTTCTGCTTGATTGCTGTGAGGTCTGATAATTTCATCTCTTGAACACCACTGAAAAAATATTTATGAAATTGTTTCTCTAGATCGGCCCAACTTCTGATAGAATTGTAAGGTAGGGAAGAAAACCATGTGAACGCCAATCCAGATAGGGAGAGTGGAAACTATCTAACTCTGAGGGCTTCTGTAGCCGAAGCTTCACCACATTGAGCTAAAAATCGGCTAACATGCTCATAAGTAGATATGTTGTCTTGTCCTAAAAACTTGGAGAAGTCTGGAACTTTGTATCGGTTTGGCAGTGGTACCCGGTCAAAATATTCTGGATATGGGTGCCGATACATATTGCCATTGTCCTTGGGTTTAAGCCCGAACTGCTCTCTCATGACATCAGCGATCATGTCGGTCCATGGTTCTTGTGGTGTTGCTCCACCGTACTGCTGTTGAATTGGATCAGTTTGGCCGTATTGGATCGGCTGAGACCGTGGAGAATGAAGCTGATAAATATGATAAGCCAGCCGAAATGCCCTGAGGTGGCACATAGGGAAGTTGCTCTGTACTGTACTGTTGGCCTATCGGCTGTGTAATTCCAATCGGCTGTTGTGGAACCGAAGGAATTTGATACGAGGTGTCGACAATTGGCGGTTTTGGATTGAGGATACTCATTAACTGTTCTGGTGTGAGTTGAGACGAAGCTTGCCCCCCAGTGATCGGTTGTGACCTTGTCATGATTGTTGGAATATTTGTACTGGAGTAAGGAGCCGATGGGGCCTGGGTTTGAATTGTCCGTTGATTCCCGCCAATTTCTGTTTTCAAAGTCCTGTAGCTTGGGAACGTACCATCTGGTAAGTATATGGGTCCTTTAGCTTTCTCTTCAGCTATCGTTCCGTCGACTACTGACTTGATCATATTTGTCAAAATATTGACAAGCACTCCGGACTGGTTGATCAGGGCGTGGTGCATAGCCGAATCAATACGATCTTGAATCGTGTGAAGTTCTTCATCGCTTGATTCGACTTTTGGTTGCTTGTCCTTTTCTTCACTTGTTTCGGATGTACTTGGATCTTGCTTCACGATTGTCGGCAACTCAACTTTAGTTCTTTGAACAACTGTGCCTTGTCGGTTTACTATGAACGAATGCAGATATTGTTTTTGAAGTTGATCCAACATCTGTCTCATCTCTTCTTTCTGCTCATCGTTCAATTGCTTGATCGTGATCGGCAGGATGTTCTCTTTTGAGACGTCGGTGATGTTTGGTGACATGATGACACTCTGTCCCACCGGGCGTGCCAAAAGCGTGTTGATGCAAAAAACACACACTGGCCTGAGAGATTTGCTTTACTCTAGTGCAAGTCCAAAATTAATACTTTAGGTTCAAGGGCGTGCCAGTTGATTTGATCCTGTAATCAACAATAAGAAATATGCAAAGAATGTTAGTAAACGATAGTCCATCGACCAGATAGTCAATTTTATATCGTATGTAACCTAACCGATGCAATAAAGCATGAATCGGCTGTAAGGTGTAGTCAATGATAGAACTAACCCTAAAACTAGTATATCGGCTGTAAAGATCAGTGTTATATAATCAATATATCAATATTACTTTAGAAATAAGCAATTGGGATAGATCGGACTGAACCGAGACAGTATAAATTTCCCAAGTCTAAAATAACATGAAGTAAAGATTATATAGACTCATGTCATAGCCGATATCTAGATTTAAGTATGTATCGGCTATAGCTCTGATACAATCTTATACTCGGATATTCTCTAGTAATAAATATATTCAACTATAACCAATTAGATTGGTATCAAGTTCAAAATATTTATATTAGATTAGATCCTGATATAAGAGGCAGATATAAAACATTAAACAAAGCATAAAACTATGTAAAACATCTATACCAGGTAAGATCGGCTGAAACCCCGATACTATCCTTATTAACAACCATAAAACAGGCTAGATATCATGATTCTAAATACGACTTAATAGGTTGGACTTAACCAATGCAGCATTAAGTATAAAGAGAAGCATGACATCTAGAAAATCAAGCCGATGGTTGCCTTTTCAGGATGGTAGATACATTATATAATCTAAACCGATAAGGTAATCTAGCCGATATCGACAAAACCCTAAAAAGAGTCCAGCCGATGCAAGTAGATTGCATTATCCATCTGAATTATATAATGTATATGGTAACTCGGAAGTTTACAAGATAGAACTAGAGTGTCATAAAGATGTAAGCACTAGCTCCAATAATGCAAACCGTCATAACAAGATATACCTTTTCGTCGAAGATCAAACTGATGTAGCACGACTCGAAAGCACAAACTTGTCGAAAAGTAGAAAACAAAGGTGGTGATGCGCCGAGATTGATTGAACGTCTGTTGTTTATTTACAGGACCTCGGGATTATATTTATACCCGAAAATACAAACATTGTCCATCACGGACACGACTCATACTAACCTAATACAAATCCAACTAACGAACAAGTCCCTTAGGCGGACTCTTACCGTGATTATCTATAAGTAAATTACATAAAATATCCTAATTAATAGATACAATTGCCTCTTCAGGACTCTATCCATGCACGGCAATCCGTATGAAGCACTCTAACTCAACCCGATGACGTGTACCGAGTCATGTTTCCAAAATCGGCTCAATCGGCTAATCATGTCCGACCTGACTCTGCCGATCCTGTCTGCAGCCGATTCGGACTACAGCCGATTCTCACTCTGTTTCCGATACGATCTAATCTCTTGGATTTTCTTTGATTCTATCCTTATCTCCGATACTTGAATTACCAAATTTGGTCGTCAACAGAACCGCTCACCTAACCCCGCCCACGTAGCGGAAGCACGGAGGGTCGGGGCAGCCCGACCCCTGCTACAGTAGAGTGCTAGGGGAGCTGAGAATTAGAGAGGGCGGTCGCCACCTCACCCTCAGGCCCGACCCCCCTCGAGGGAGGGCCACGTGGGCGCAGGGGGCCGCCTTAAGCACTAAGTCTTCATATCCCTGGACCCACGACACCGACAATATTTATATTGGAACAATTTGATAATTTAGCCATTAAAATTGTAGTTATTCAAAACTTGCTCTTTATAAAACAACAGAACCACTAACGTTTCACATCAAATGGCTCAGAGAATCCATATAAGCGCAACTTTTTGAATAAATATATGGTTCATGACTTATTCCTCCCTCCAAATTATAGCAGCTTTTCATTTAACCATTAACCTAAAATGTAGTAACTCCTTCACCTACATCATCATCTCAACCAACGCAATTCTATCTCATTTAATTTATTTGCCTACTTTCTGTTCTCAATCAATCATAGTCATTATCATTTAATTTCATCTCTTTACTTAAACTCTGCGAAGAACTCCAAAAAATTTATTTTTGGAACAAAGAGAATACGTTGTATGTATAGTATATGATATCCGATTAAAGATTTGTGATAGGCCTAAAACATGGAGTTCAGGTCCTAATTTGCTAATAGGAGTATATTTTATTTATAAGCAGTAGCCATCAAAATTTATTTGTTTTTCGCTCGAATCGTTTGCGCCTCTTTCCTCTGTTTATTCTCTTAAGATGAGGTCTTGCCTCAAGTAACCGTTGTGTCCCATTTTAAAGTCACTACAACCATGCTCTTCGTGTCTACTCCCGCTGTTCCAGTATGCTTGACGTTCCAGGATAGTTGAGGCAAATTAGATTTAAGTGAAAATGATCATGTTGCCCCAGTCTATTACTTGCAGTTAATCATTTCAAACCAAAATGTACACTGTCACTTCCGCCACACGAGAAATATTTCATGCCCAACAATTCACTAATGAATGGTTCTGATAAGCAGTAAAACATACATCTATTGCATGGATATAGTTATCCAACATTAGGGGGGTGAAATTATTCACGGCACTTTTCTACTATCCCTACAATAGCTAAATGTCAGTCATCCAGGGACAAACACTATGGTAAAGCGTCAAGCATACTGGAACGAAGGGAGTAATTATTTTTCGTTTGTTGCCTAATTCATCATAAATCCATCCAATTCACAGTAAGCTTATATGCTCTTCCTGAGTTAATGGACAGTCGAATTGAGCCTTGTTTCATCGTATTATGTCTCTTTCTTCAGTTTTATGATGACTTTATTGGTTATATGTCTTAGAGCAAATGCTAGAAATGTTTATCCTTTTCATTATTCCCTCCGTTCTAAATTAGTTGTCACTTTAACATTTTACTTGTAACGTTTGATCATTCGTCTTATTTAAAAAATTAATGCAAATATAAAAAAAATTATACATACCTAAAGTATTCTTGATAATAAAGCAAGTTGTAAAATAAATAAATAATAATTTTATAATTTTTTTAATAAAACGACTGATCAAACTTTACAAGAAAAATTCAAAGCGATAGATATTTTGAGAGGGGTAGTAGTACTTAAAAGAGACAATCAAATCGAGGAGCGATATTTTTCAGTCAATTTGCCTACTCCTAGATCAGCCCAAACGGAAGGACGTCGTGTACTACTACTACTACAAGCCTACTCCGTGACAGTGTAGTACAGTGAATACTAAAACGACAGCGCATGGCACTGTGAACGCCCTCAAATCTCAATTCATGATGGCCAGCTTGCCATGAACCACTCAATGCTAGAGATAGCAGCAGCAGTAGAAGCATGTGTCGCAGCCTCGCAGCAGGCATAGATAGAGAGAGACGGATACTCTGAAGAGGCAGGCAGCTACTCCTACTGGTATCCCGTAGGAGTGGAAGTAGGATGATGATTGATGAGATGGTGTGGTAAAGAAAACAAAACGGCATCCAAACCAACAGGCCGCTGCAGTGCAGTGCAGACGACCGAATCTCTCGGAGCAGAGCCTAGCATACTGTAACCCTGCATTGTGCTGCTGCTTGGTGCGTCGAGACATAGGATCCCTTTAGGCATTGATGGGCAACCTCTGCTCTAGCCGGCAGGCTGGCCCCTGCACGGCGCGACGCCGGCGGCTTTCCCGGCCACGAGTTCGTACGCCTGCCTTGCCAGCCGCCGCGTTGGGCCGTGGCCGAGGAAGAAGACGTGCTAGCTCGCCTACACACGCAGTCGTCTTCTTCTTTCCTGACAGCTAGCATACTTACCCGTGCAGATTGCGTGGTTAGCTACCAATATATTTTATTTTTTAATTTCGAATTTTTATTATATTGTATTTCTATATAGACTCTAAACTCTTCTTTTAATATTTCTTATTCTTTCATTCATATTTCAGTTATAAATTGTATTTCTATATAGACTCGAACGTCTACTTCTTATTTTCTTTCTTTTTAATTCCGATTTTTAATTCTGAATTTTTATTAGTTCTAAATTGTATACTGGTATGGACTATAGTATTTTCTTTCAATATTCTTTATTTTTAATTGTGAATTTATCTATTTAAAATTGTATTTCTATATGGTTCCGAATTTCACTTAGTTAAATTGTATACCGTATGAACTCTAGTCTTCTCTTTCAATACTTTTTATTTTTTAATTACAAATTTCAGTTATTTTAAATTATATTTCTGTATGAACTCCGATTAATATGAGAATTTCTAGACTATGAGAGCGAACACGGATCTATTTTTTCTATTACTTAAAAGAAGTTAATAGGTTAGTTCTTAATACAATTACACCTACTCTACACTGTTTAAATTAGAAATAAAGTTTGTGCATATGGTTTGTTTGGTTGTATCCATCTCAAACTCTTTTTTACTCCGATTCCTACACGTTACTTTAAGCTTCCGTAAAAAAATTTCTATTAGTTATGTAACTATGATATAATATCTATTAAATTTCAACCATTATAATCTGGATCAACTATGATCCGATGGTTAACTTTTTTCTCTTTTTCTTGATTAGCATGGGAATTTTTTGAGTTTAACGGTGAATGTGGTGTCTTCTTGATTATAAATTTTTGTGTTTCACTTGTTTGGACATAATAATTATATTTTAAATGTTGCATATCTCTAAAATATTTTATGGAGTGAATTAAAATAATTTTTTATAAGTGGTGAAACAATGTTCGGCTTTTTTAATTAAAAGATAATCATGTATTTTGATCTTGTAAAAATTTAATTGCAAGGAATACAATGATGTAATTAGATCATTGATCGAAAATTATTTTAGAAAAGGATAATCCCAACGTGCTTGTTGATGATCACGGCGCGCGAGATGTTTTTTGGCTTTTAATTTGTTGGCGAAGCATACTTGCGAGAAGATTTACGACTTGCTTTGGTTATTTTGTGTTTTGCTATGATCATGTATTTATTGATATGATAAAGTACTAATTGATTACGTGTGGTTATATCTCTCAGTTTCACACGTATTTTGAAGACCTTATCCATTTCCAGTATTTTTGTTTCTTTTTTTCTTTCTACCTAATCCTAATCTTCTCCGATTTTTCTATTTATCTTATTTTCTTTCTATTAATATGAGAATATCACGAGAGCGAATGTGAAGAATTTTTTTATTACTTTTATTAAGTTAATAGATGTGTTGGAGTATGTGCGTCGCAGTAGTAGTAGTAGTAGACATCGGTTGCGACTGAATGGGAATTCACCGATCGAAGCGGAGCTGTGCTGGTAATTCTGTGGGAATCTCCGATCGAGGTGCGTGTGCATGCATGCCACGCCGTGGCCCATCCCTGGCGGCTCATTCAGATATCGGGCAATAGTGCAGGCGCGCACTACAGTGATTGCAATCGATGGTCCTCAAGTTGGAAACTCATCACTATTTACATAAAATAAAATAACTCATCAACACATAATTAATTAAGTATTAACTACTTTATTCATCGTAAAATATAATATGTTTTAGTTAAATGAGACTTCAGTTCATACTACTATGATGTTCCATCGAATTAAAACTTTTTATATTTTAAGATGAAAGTAGTTATTTTTTAAAAAAATAGATTAACATGATTTTTTAAGTAACTTCTTAGATTTTTTTTTAACAGAATGTAGTATTATTGTTTAATATTTTAGAAAGTGTGCGTGTGAAAAATGAGATAGATGGATCCGGTTCTGTATAATCATGACCCTATATATAACCCATAACCCAGACCAAGCTAGCCGGGCAGGACGCAGGCAGGACCTGCCATAGATACATAGATAGCCGTAGCCCTCGCTTGCTCAGTTGCTCTCGTTCACAGTGTCAGTGTGCATCATCAGGACATGGCAGGGCATGGAGGCGCATCTCACACAATGATTGGCTCTTCTGCAACATTCTCCCCCCTCCCATTTTCCCTTTTCTTTTTTTTCCCTCTTGTTCGCATCTGCGCGGTGCCGCAGAATGCCAGAATCATGAAAGGCAACCACTGGATCATCGGGACGCATATCCGTCCGGTGTTGTGTTGGGACTGTGAATCGATCGACAACTGCCTGGGTCGTGCCGGCGAGATGCCGGCTGATGGATTCATCATATTCATCGATCGATGGCACCATTCGCTAGGGGCCCCGTGGGGGGGGAATAATTCCGCCCATGATTGCGCTGCCTGCCTGCACGAAGCGAGATTGTGCGCCGGAAATGATTCGCCTGCATCTGCATGCATGCTCCCCGGGCTGAGCAGAGCAGAGCGGAGGATGATCAGAGGAGCACTAGCCTAGCCAGGACGCTGGAAAAGGCTGCCGAGCTCCAAGGCTTTTGTGGTTTTGAGACCGGGACCCCGAGGAAAATCAGGAGAGAACGGCTTGCCCGGCCAGCCGGGGTGGGTCAGCCTTGGGCAACTTGCTGAGCATGAGCCTTGGTCGGATCCAAGGTGAAGGATGAACGCCGGCGGCGCTGATCTTGCCGGACCGCCGTCCCACTCGGCTGATCGAAAGCAGGGCGGATCCATGAAAAACTAAAAAGAGAGGCTAAACAAACTATACAGAACTGTAGTCTCATTTTCTAATGGATGTATGATAAAAAAATAGTGGGAGCATAATAGGGACTCGAGATCCCGTAGACCCTACGATGGATCGGCCACTGATCGAGAGAGTTCGAGACTGCTCGGTTTTACAAGAGCTTCAATTCCAACTCTATCTTTTCTAAAGCTGAATCACAACAAAAACAATTTCAGCTTTTAAGAAAAAACAAGCTACCATACTTTTATAAAATGAAATAAAGAGATGAGCTTGGTGTAGGCTCACCCGCAACTATAATTCAAACCCAACACTTACGGTTAAATTTAGGAGTTAGAGTCTTGCTAAACAGTCCTGACACGTCGCGTGAATCGTGCATGATCGGTTCCGTCACGTACGGCCTCCCGCGGCGGGAATAGCGGGGAGCCCGGGAATTCCCTCTGTGTGCCGATCTGTGTTTCTGGGCCAGATCATGTTGGGCTGAATGCACAGGGAGGTGGAGTTGGTGGTTTAGCTTGGTTGGGCTGAACGAGTTAGCTGGGCTAGGTGGGTTAGATAACACACACTCCCGGAAGGGCGGAAGGTTGGAACGGTGGGAAAAGGAATAAGTCCATTTTACCTCCCTCATGTCTTGCCCTTGTGTGAATAACATCCCCCAACCGGAAAACCGGGTATAACGCCTCCTTCATCTCTTAAAACCAGAGCAAATAACCTCCCTCAGCGGTTTGGCAGGCAGTTTCGTCCGACGTGGCGTCGTTGACCCGGTTGACGAGCTGACTCAGCGTGTGGGACCCACATGTCAGTGTGACGCATGCGGCCGGGGCGCGGGCGTGGGCGCGCGCGGTGACGCGCGGCGCAGCGGCGAGGTTGGCAGCACGGCGGTGCGCGGTGGCGGCGGCGCGCCCACGAGGCAGCAGCGCGGGAGGCGGCGCGCGGACGCGGCGGAGCCGCGGTAGCGGTGGCGGCCGGCGACCGGCCCGTGGCGGCTGCCGGTCATCGGCAACCTCCACCAGGTGATGCTCCGGGGCCCGCTCGTCCACCGCGCCATGGCGGACCTGGCGCGCGGCCTCGACGACGCTCCAGCTCGGCGGCATCCCCGTCATCGTCGCATCGTCCGCGGATGCCGCGCGCGAGGTGACGTGCACGCACGACCTCGACTTCGCGTCGCGGCCTTGGCCGCCCACCTTGCGTCGCTTGCGCCCCCACCGCGAGGGCGTGGTGTTCGCGCGCTACGGCGCCATGTGGCGGCAGCTCCGCAAGGTGTGCGTAGTGGAGATGCTCAGCGCACGGCGCGTGCGGTCGTGAACGTCAGCGCGCCGATCGCGTCATCGCCATCCTTGCCGACCGGCCGTGCCGCAGCAGAAGAAGAGCAGCTTCGACATCGCCGACCACCCCCCCAATGCGCCCCGCCGCCGCCGCCGCGGTGGGGCCCGACAACACCATCCGCGGCGCCCTCAACACGCAGAGCTCCGGCCACAGCACCCGCTCCGCGCCTGCCACGCCACCTCCGCCTGCGCCGCCCCACCGCGCCGCCGCTCGCGTGCCCCCATGCCCGCGCCGCCTGCGCGCGCCGCTGTCGCCGAGCCGCCCACGCTGCTGTCGCGGCGCACGGCTCCCAGCTTGTTGAGGAGCGCGAGTCGCCGCCGCTGCGCTCTACACCAGCCGCCGCCGCCGCACCTCGCGTCGCCCTGGCCATCACCGGTCTAGGGTTTTGGTCAAAGGGGGGAAATGGAGAGAGAGAGAGATGCGAGCCGCGCGCCAACCGGGTGGGAGAGAGAGATGAGAGACACTGATATGTGGGTCCCACACGCTGAGTCAGCTCGTCAACCGGGTCAACGACGCCACGTCGGACGAAACTGCCTGCCAAACCACTGAGGGAGGTTATTTGCTCTGGTTTTAAGAGATGAAGGAGGCGTTATACCCGGTTTTCCGGTTGGGGGATGTTATTCACACAACGGCAAGAGATGAGGGAGGCAAAATGGACTTATTCCGTGGGAAAACGCAAGTATTGGGCCAGTCGCTGTCCATCCGCTTTTCACTACGGGCAAAGCAGGTGAAATGCGACAGCAAACCGACTACAGGACGACAAAATTGTGTGTTCAGTTGTTCACCTCGGGTGTCTTCACAGCCGTACTGCTAAGCTTGCTGACGCCCACTAATTCGGTCCCGAAAACTTCGGTTGTGATTCAGAAATAGGACGTGTTTAAATCCAACCAGAATAGTTCGTATTAAATTTGAATTTGCATCTTAGTAATTTGAATGTGAAGAAGCGGAATTCACTGACGGAGTGAAATCATCCGGAGAAGCAAATTGTGAGGCGTGCATTCCCAGGATATGGATTTTCATCCCTCGAGGTGATATCCCCTCGTTATTTGTATGTCATCTAAATAGTTATCAGAAAACTAGAAAAAAAAAATGACAACATAGATTAACATAAACATGCAAGATCAAATTTGACTTCTACAAGTTGCAAAAAAAAATAAACTGAAAATAGTTATCGTACATTCGCATATGTATTTGTTATTTTTATTAGAACTGGTAGAAGTTGAATTTTAACTAGAGTAATATATTTTATATTAATATATCTTTTCATATTAATATATCTTGCTATTTTTTTCAAATTTTTTAATAATTATTTAGGTTTAATGCACGAAATCACTTTCCCCGTTCCCCCTGCTACACGTTGCGACTTGTGTGCAATGATTGTACTATTAATTCGCTTTGGCTCAGCCACGCTGTGAGCTCGCAATCAGATAATGTAACCAACAGCTAATAACAAATTCCAGAGAAAGAATGTGGATGGCGTACGCTACCATGGCGGAATCAACCAACGTCGCCTCAACAACATTAAAAAAAAAAACAATGAGAATATACAAAACAAAATTGATCGATCATGGCAGGTGGTAAAGGTTGGACGGCTGCAGCCCGGCGGTGACGTTGAAGTAGCTGAACGCCGCCGCCCACCGGCGGTTGTCCTTGAGCATGTGCACGACGACGGTGTCCGGGCGGAAGTTGTCCATGTCCCAGTTGAGGTCGTACATCCGCGGCCTGAGGCTGTACCGGTTCTTGCCCCGGCGTCCGATATTGAGCCATTTCCCGACGAGGAGATCCTCCGGTCCGTGCGTGTCGTTGTACCGCAGGATGTCCTCGTTGGTTGACACCCAGGTGGCGACGTCCCATGACACGACGTAGCCCATCCCGTGCATGAACTGCATCGGGTCGTCGCCGACGGCGAAGCCGTAACCGAGGTAGACGTCGTCGCGGGGCTTGTGCCGGAGCTCGTCGACCAGCGCGGCCACGCGGAGGTACGTGTCGTCGTCGGTCTTCATCACGTAGTCGTAGGGCGACGACGCGAACATCCGGGGCACGGAGGAGAGGTACTCGTGCGTCTTGCCGTCGTTCATGTTCTCGGTGCAGTTGAGCACCAGGATGTCGCCGTGGCGCGCGGCCTCCAGCGACACCAGCTGCGCGTCCACCGGGTCGGTGACGGAGCAGAACACGAAGCGGACGTCCACCTGCGCGACGCCGGGTGGCACCGCCGGCTGCAGCGCGTACGCCAGCCGCACGATGTTGCGACGCTCGTACCGCTTCGGCGTCGTCAGCACCCCCACCAGCAGACGGAGCTCTGGCCGCACGACGGCCTTCGTCTCAGCAGCAGCATCTCCCCCACCCGGCGTGACGAGGTAGCCGTTGGCGGCGGATGGGCCACCGCGGCAGAGCACGCCGAGGCCGTCGGAGCGGACGTGGGAGGAGCCGAGGCTGGGGACGACGAGCACCACGGCGAGGAGGCCGAGCGGCACAAGCAGGAGATACGGGGTGCAGAGCGAGGCGGTGGTGGTCGAGAACGCGTGCGACGACGAAGCGGTCTTCATCGTCCTCGCTCGATCGCGGCCCGCGCGTAGTCGAGTTATAGCCGTACTCGGGTTATAACCCGGGGCGAACGCGTACTGGTTTGCCGAGGTGGGACTATTCCAGTACGCATTTCTCTCTCTCGTGTCAAAAGCGTCGGTGGAACGAATTGTTCTTCGCGGAAGAAGTCGTCGTGGCAATGGCAATGTGGCATCACCAGGCGAGTGTACGCGACACGGCCTCGATCGATCGTCGTCGAGGCTGCCGTCATCAACGGCGACAAGGGAACCTTGCTCGATAAGTTTACTGGATAATTTGGGTTGTCTCGTGCCACATGACAGGGGATGTTTCAACGGCCAACGCCATGGTAGGTGGCAGACGGCCAGGATATGCCCCGGCCCTCGTGCTATGTATGTAAGGACAGCTCAGGGGTACATCGAAAATTCGAAAGGGATTTGATTAAAATAACAAGTACAGTGAACAATCAATCATTCATGCAGATTCGAGGCATCCAGCTTCCAGCATGCATTGGCGACTTGGCGTGCTCGTTTTGAGTTCGGGGGCGGCTGCCTGGAACAGAAGGTCGCTGGGAACAGGCAAGCTTGTCGGCTACTACTACTTGCGCGATAGATATGCCCGGTGTTCAACTGTTCATGACATGCCTGATGCCTTGGCTGGAGGACGATCGAAACCGAGATCTCACCAACTTATACAATGATGATGGTAGATTAATAGGCAGGGAAACTGACAATTCTGGCGGATGCTTTTGCCTGATCGATCGCCTTTGAGAACGTGATTTTCAGTGAGAAATCGATTCCGTGCAACTTCGAAACGTTGAGGGTTAATTTGCTAATGCAGGACTTCTGTTGAGTAATTCAACATAAGAATTCTACTAGCAGATATAGTGTTGATCTGTTCTCTCTATTTTGTAAAGAAAAAGTTTAGACCTTTTCTGGGTATGGCATGTGTCATGGCAAAGTCGGTCAGACTCATACAGTGAAACCAACTTGATCTGGTCTTTATTTCTCAGAATACAACCTGAATATACGCGTGCCCTGTGCCCATGTCTACTTCAGTTATGATTTAGTTTTGTACTTTCTAGTAACATGATATTTTTGAATATGATATTTGACCATTAGTTTTATTAAACAAAACTAAGTATTATTTATTTTGTTGTGATTTGTTTTATTATTAGAGGTTCCTTATTCACTATATATTTTTTCGTATTTATACTAGACGAATAGTCAAACGTCGTGTCTAAAAAAATTATTTATATATTTAAAATCAGAGAAAAATAGAGAATATTAGCTATATGACATGGTACATTCCTTCTATTAGTATTTTCTCAAGCACCGTGACAGACCAAATGCCCATCTATCTCGAGGCAACAAATTGCTCACCTAGGCTTAAGAATTATGACACCTTAGGAGCCAAACTACCAAATGTATAAGGTCGTAGATTGTGATATACAGGTTTAATGCTTGAGAATGCAACGGATATTGCTCAAGTCAAGGATAAGTACATCTTGCACTGTTTTTATGCACTTTTCTTTTGCCTATGGAAAACCGATATTAGCGAGACAACCAAAATCAACATAGGAAATCCCCAGAATTGATAAAATTATAAGGCAATACTATCTGAAATATACAACCTTCTGAATTTCCATTTTAATCCAAAATGAGGTAACAGTTTACATCTTGCAACAGGAGTACAAGAAAATTACAGAGCTAACAAGCAGATCAAGCACATTCCACTTTGGAGGCTATTAGTGTACTACACCTTCACCCTACGAACAGTGATGAATCCAAAAAGAAATAGCAGTAGGATCTGAATAACTAGATACAACTATAGTATCTTATTTGTATATATGTATGATAAAAAAATTAGTGAGGACTTTATGGGGGCTTTCATGGTCCTATTGCTAATAGTGGAGGCTCAAGCCCTTGTCACCCCCATGCTAGATCAGTCGCTGCTTGAGGACCACTTGCATCAACCCTAATCGTATCATATGAAGAAGATGGATACAAACTTTGAGTTATCATATCCATCAGCCGGCTGCCCCCTCTTGAATGCTTTTCATTTCCTCCACACGCGGACACGCCGTGCTGTTTCTCATCAATCCACCAATTACCAACACACCTATCGTTGTCACGACGCGATGAACGTACGACGAACAGGACCACCCGGGTGATCACCAGCAAATCGAGCAGCCGAAAGCTAGCGAATTTGATCGAGTCAACCGAGGCTCTCGCGGCGTCGATAATCCGTTCGTGCACCGCACAACCAATGCACGAATCGAATAAACTCGTTAAAGAATGCGACAAGCGATTAGTTAGCAGGAATTAATCAAACAGTGGGGAGAAATTAACAAAAAAAAAGAACAATTATGGATCACTGAAGACGTGATTGATCGATCATGGTGAGAGGTGGTGCAGCTTGATCCCGGCGGTGACGTTGAAGTAGCTGAACGCCGCCGCCCACCGGCGGTTGTCCTTGAGCATGTGCACGGCGACGGTGTCCGGCCGGAAGTTGTCCATGTCCCAGCTGAGGTCGTACATCCTCGGCTTGAGGTCGTACCGGTTCCGGCCGCGTCCGGCGAGGTTGAGCCATTTCCCGACCATGAGGTCCTCGGGCCCCTCCGTGTCGTTGCGCGCCAGGATCTCCTCCGCCGTCGACACCCACCGCGCGACGTCCCAGGACACGACGTACCCCATCCCGTGCATGAACGGCATCGGGTGCCCGCCCATGGCGTAGCCGTAGCCGAGATAGACGTCGTCGCGGGGCTTGCCGCGGAGCTCGTCGGCGAGCGCCGCCACGCGGAGGTACGTGTCGTCGTCGGTCTTCATGACGTAGTCGTAGGGGGCCGATGCGAACAGGCGCGGCACGGAGGAGAGGTACGCGTGCGTCTTGCCGTGGTTCATGTTCTCCTCGCAGCCGTCGAGCACCACGACGTCGCCGTGGCGCATGGCCTCCAGCGCCACCAGCTGCGCGTCCACCGGGTCGGTCACGCGGCAGAACACGAAGCGGACGTCCACCCGCGCCCGCGCCGCCGCGGGCTGCAGCGCGTACGCGAGCCGCACGATGTCGCGACGCTCGTACCGCTTCGGCATCGTCAGGACGCCGACGAGCAGGCTCAGCTCGGGCTTCTCCTCCTCCTCCTCCTCCTTCGCCGTCGCCGCCGCTGGCGCTGCGACGGTGTAGTCCTCGGCGCCGGCGCTGCGGCGGGCGCAGAGGACGCCGAGGCCATCGGAGCCGACGCGCGCGCCGTTGAGAGACGGGAGCAGGAAGACGACGGCGGCGAGGAGGAGCAGCGCGAGCGGAGCGAGGAGGAGGTAGGAGTTGGACGACGCCGGCGCCTTCATCGCCATGGCTGGCATGCAACGGGAGAGAGCGTGGTTGGTAGGTGCAATGCACAACGAGCTAGCTGTTATACGGGCACTAATCAAGCTCGAGCTGGCTCACGTAATCAAGAATTCCGTAAGAAATTCCGACGCCCAACTTGGCTCTGTAAACAAATCGTCGAACAGAACAGCTGACAAGACAAGAGTTCTTTCACTGCCTGTTAGAACTCGCCACGTGCGGCCTGACTTATCCTCATATTTATAATAAATTTAAAATTTAAAACTTGACTTTGAATTTAATTTTTTTCTTCATCATAATTTATTATACAACATTTGTTTTTAGTATTAATCACGAATAATATTTTATTTACTAATAAAGATTTGAATAGACATACGAATAAGCGAAACAATGGAGCAAGTGCAGTAATAAATCTCCTTTTTTTTATAAGAGAGAGACGGTTGCTCTGTCTCGTTATTGACGCATAGGTTAAGTTAATCACGAAATGTGTTCATATTCCATAGAGGTTTAGCATTGGCACGTTAAGCTGTCGCTGGTTCAATAATAGCAGCTGAGGTCAAAGGCAGCGTGAAGTGCCGTTCACGACGGCTTCCCCCCTGCGAAATGCCTCGCCTGATCGGTGAATGATCTGGAACAAGACGATCAAATTCTGAACTGGAATAATAATAATGCAGAGAAGTTTCTGAATTTCTTTTGAAGATAATGTAGAGAAGTTTCTGAATATGAGGCAGAAATTAAGAAAGCCATATGGTCCCTGGTATGGTAGTAGGGTCGTCGATCGAAGCCTGTATACTGGCAGTATTTAATTTGGTCCCTGAGAGTTGCCGTGCCGTGCTATGCTATGCTCTCGCAAATGCTGATGGCATTGTTGTTTGTGTTCATGGCACTGAAAGGCACGGGCTACCAAAAACCGATTCCAATCAAATCGCACATCGTTGTTCATGTGACGAAATCCTGGTCATGGCTGGTGTCATCAGGTCGTGTCTCGTCCAGAGTTTGTACCGCGTTTTCTTCCCGCTGCTCGTCATCTTTGTGCTTCTCGGCTAAGTAACCATGTACGAGCAGAATTGTTCCACGGAGAGGAGCTACACCCGTTTTCAAGCCGTGCTCCCCGCGTTTCTGGAGGGGAAAGCAAAGCTGCTGGAGACACGGAATACCTATCGATTCCCAACAGTCCTACCGATTTGCTCGTAATCGACGAAAACCGGTGAAATCCGAACAAATTTTACCGATATATCTTGAAACCTTTCTCGTATTTAGCTGGTTTACTGCACGGTTTCTCAATTCAAACGGATTTGATAAGATTGATAACCGCGACTAATTACCGTAATATCTTTGAGACTCTGGTCAGGTCAAAGGTCATCGGAAACGACTCGGAAAATTAGATCTCCCAATTCACAGGTCTCCATCCCCCTTGTCCCCGGACATGGAAGAGGAGGGGACCGGCCGCGTGTACTGTACACGGAAGGAACCAAGCAACAGCACTGTCGCCGGATGGAGTTTGGTCCCGGAGGAAACTGATGAAGCTCCAAGCGCCGGCGACATCGATTGATCGGCAGCAGCAGCTACAGAATATAGATGTGTCGCGTAGCAAGCTGAGCTGTGCCAAACTGCCAATGGGCCTGTGGCACTAAGGGCCTGTTTGGTTGGTACCCTGAGCACCACGCCTGGAAAAATTGTATGCCTGATAAGCATGAGAGAAGTTCACAAACTTTACCTGGCCAGGCCGCCTGAGACTTTGCTTGTTTGGTTTGCTGCTGTCGCCTGAGAGGAAAACTGAGGGGAAAAAGTGATTAGGCTCTAGATGATTGCTGCTAGAAGTATTAATGGAAGGATCAGAAGATACAAACCTAGGCAAGAGTACTGCGTCGCTACTCCAATCAAAATCTCATATGCTACAAGCTATACATGAGAAAAAGAAAAAAGAAAGAAAAAGAGAAGGCAAGAAAAAAGATCCCCAAATCCAAGCATATCCTACAAGCTAAACCTTCAGTAATTCCTTCGAGCTGCATGCCAGCGTTTCAATCAACAAGGCCGCAAGAAACAATGGGGCCTGAACAATCGGATGTGCGGAGGAGGATTCGCGTGAAGCTGGATCTGACTAGGGGTGGCTTTGCACGACGGTGACAGTGCCAGGGGTTTCGTGTGAAGGCGGCGAGGGCTTCACGCGACCGGCAGTGGTGGGGGTTTCGCCCGACGGCAGCGGGGGGGGGGGGGGGGGGGGGGGGGGGGGGGGGGGGTGGTCCTTCACGCGACGATGGCGGCAGCTTCGCGTGATGGCTTCGGGTGCTTCACGCGGCGGCGGCGCAGCGACTTCGTGCGCTGTTGTTCGAGGGAGATCACTAATCATGTATTGTAGCTGTGCCTGGAGCTTAGGCGACCAATTTCGGTCACCTGACTCAGGCTAATGGCGCACGCGACAGCGTCAGGCCAGGCGAGAGGATAGGAGCCTCAGGGTGCCAACCAAACAAGGGCTAGTGTGGGTCAGGTTAGTCTCAGGCCAGGTATATTTTTCTCGGGGTAGCAACCAAACAAGCCCTAAAGGTTGCCGAAGAGAGGGGATTCTAATCACTCAAGAAGACAACGTAGTGATCGATAGGCCGCAATAGGCACCAAAGCCACCCGGTATAGCCTAATGATCTTTTTGAATCCAAGTTACCACTACCGGAGAAATGATCTTTGTTCGGATGGCAAAAATTACATTAATCCCGGTTCAAATAGGAACCGGAACTAAAAATCATTTTTAGTCCTGGTTAAAAAGTGCGCTGGGACTTTATGATCTTTAGTCCCGGTTCACTTTTTGTTAGGCCGTATCAGGCTGTTGGGCATCTTTAGTCCCGGTTGGTGTTACCAACTGGGATTAAAGATGGACACTTTAGTCCTGGTTGGTGTTATTAACCGGGACTAAAGATCAAATACCTTTATATACTCATTCTTCCTTCTCCAGCTCGAACCATTGCTGCAAAGGTCGGGAGGAGGAAGGGAGGTACTGCTAAAATTTTTTGTGAAAATGTTTTGGTGATAATATATAAATCGGATTGTTCTAAAAGGTTAGCAACTTTATCCTCTAATAATGTATGCTTAGCAATTACATTTATAGCAATATTTCTATACATTATTGTCTCTAAAAAGGTTT
Organism: Oryza punctata; assembly: GCA_000573905.2. Classification (NCBI taxonomy): domain Eukaryota; kingdom Viridiplantae; phylum Streptophyta; class Magnoliopsida; order Poales; family Poaceae; genus Oryza; species Oryza punctata. The sequence goes on from CM002496.2 coordinate 20,908,915, forward strand.
ATGAAAATGATGAGAGTAAAAATTTGTTTACTTTTTAAAATTAGAAACAAGTGGATAAAAATATTATAAAAGAGATGACAAAGGAAAAATATAGACAATTACAATAAAAGATAGAAAACCAAATTAATTTAAAAATCGTTAAAATAGTTAGAAGTACGACACATTAAAGATATGTTTAGAACTTTAAAAATAATTCAAACATGAATAATATGTGGGATTATTCTATAGTTGTTCTATGATTACTTATATATAATTATTGTACAATTATTTAATTAGTTTGACTTTCGTGGATTTTCTTTTTACGATTTTTGTGCATTTCAGGTAGATGGATCGGCAATGGATGTACACCGCGGACCGATGGTCGTCAGAGTTTATTGAAGACATGCTTTATTTTTTAGGTGTTGCCAATAACAACAAGTATAAGGGTTTTATATGATATCCATGCAAAAGTGCAAAAACCAGAAGGTGTATTCTACATTAAAAACTATTCATGTCCACTTGTTTAAGTTGGGATTCATGTCTAGCTATAATTGTTGGACCTCGAACGAAGAGTAAGGGGTTGCAATGGAAGACGATGAAGAAGAAGACGCGAATATTCCGGACTGGGCTCAATACGGTGGATTTGAAGGAAATACAACAAGCGAGGCAGACAGGGCTGATGAAGATAACAACGGTGCGGATGATCTTGGTCAGATGTTTTGTGACGTAAAGAAGGACTGTGAAAGTAAAAATGAGGTCCAGAATTTAGAGCGTATGTTAGCGGACAACAAAACGTCCTTGTACCCAGGTTGCGAACAGGGGAACAGAAAGTTGGGTACCACGCTGGAATTCTTGCAAAGGAAGACAAAAATGGTGTGAGTGACAAGGCATTTGGCGAGTTACGGAAAATCGTAAAGAACATTCTTCCGGAGGGAAACGAATTACCCAAAACAACGTACGAAGCTAAGAAAGTAGTCTGCCCTCTAGGTCTGGAAGTACATAAGATACAAGCATGTCCGAACGATTGTATCCTCTATCGCGGTGAGAAGTACGAGAATCTAGAAGCATGCCCGATTTGTAAGGCACTACGATACAAGATTAGACAAGATGACCCAGGTGATGTTGACGGACAACCTTCAAAGAATAGAGTTCCTGCTAAGGTGATGTGGTATTTCCCTATAATACCACGGCTGAGGCGGTTGTTCAGAACAAAGCACATGCAAGAATGATGCGCTGGCACGCAGAAGAACGTCAACAAGACGGGATGCTGAGACACTCCGTTGATGGGTCGCAGTGGCGAAACATCGACAGAGTATATCAAGACTTCGGAGAGGATGCATGAAACGTAAGGTTTAGTTTAAATACGGATGGCACAACTCCATTTGGAGATATGAGCAGCGGCCATAGCACTTGGCTTGTGACCATGTGTATCTACAATCTCCTCCCTTGGCTATGCATGAAGCGGAAGTACATCATGATATTGATTATTATTCAAGGCCCAAATCAACCTAGTAATAGCATTGATGTGTACCTAAGACCATTGGTTGAAGATCTTAAACTTCTGTGGAAGAAAGAAGGTGTCACCGTGTGGGATGAGGACAAACAGGAGCAATTTAACCTACGAGCGTTGTTGTTCGTAACCATTAACGATTGGCTCGCACTTAGCAACCTATCCAGACAGTCAAACAAGGGGTACAAGGCTTGCATTCACTGTATGGATGAAACTGAAAGTATGTATGTGAAACATTGTACGAAGGTTGTGTACATGGGTCATCGTCGATTTCTTGTTGCAAGCCACCCTGTTCGGAAGAAAGGCAAACATTTTGAACAGAAGGCAAACCACCGTACTAAGCCTAAACATCATAATGGAAAAGTCGTGTTTACTGTGGAAAGTAGTATTTGGAAAAGGACCTAGCAGTAAACCTATAGCAAGTGAAGATGGTCACGCGGTTATCTGGAAGAAGTCTATTTTTTGGAAATTATCCTATTGGGAAGTCTTGGACGTCCGCCACGCAATCGACGTGATGCACCTCACTAAGAACCTTTGTGTTAACCTGCTGGGCTTCCTAGGTGTATATAGGAACTCGAAAGATACACTACAAGCACGTAATGATCTAAAGCATATGAAACAACGCAACGGCCTTCATCTGCAACCAAAGGAGAAAGGAAGCCAATACTTGAGTCCAGCCAGTTACACTCTAAGCAAGGCAGAGAAGGAAAGTATGTTTGAATGTTTGGAGAGCATCAAGATACCGTCTGGATACTCCTTGAATATAAAGGGAATAATAAGCATGAAGGAAAAGAAGTTTACAAATCTAGTCTTATGATTGCCACGTGTTGATGACACAACTGTTTCCTGTTATAATTCGAGGTATCCTTCCTAATAATGTTCAGAAAACAATAACAAAGCTATGTGCTTTCCTCAACGCTATTTCGCCGAAGATCATCGATCCAGACAGTTTAATAGCCCTTGAAAATGACGTGGTGCAATGTCTTGTTAGCTTTGAGATGATCTTGCCACCATCCTTCTTCAATATAATGACACATCTTCTATCTCATCTTGTTAAAGAGATCCATATTATCGGTCCTGTGTACCTACACAACATGTTCCCTTTCGAGAGGTATATGGTCGTTCTGAAGAAGTACGTTCGTAACCGTTCTCGTCCAGAGGCAAGCATCACCAAGGGGTATGGAACAGAGGAGGTCATTGAGTTCTGCATAGAATTTATTGAAGACCATCATCCAATCGGGGTGGACGAATCAAGCCATGAAGGGAGACTATGGGGAAAGGGGACTCTTAGAAAGAAAGCAATAATGACTGTAGAAAACAATTTATTTCATAAAGCACATTGCATGGTTTTGCAACAATCTTCGTTGGTGGCTCCTTACATCGAGTAGCACTTGGCGATTGATCGCTCCAAAAATGTCGGAAAGTCTGATGCCTGGATTACACGCCATCACATTGATAGTTCCCCCTGGCTGCGACAACATCTCATGGGTAATGAGACGATCGACCAAGAACTAGCCTTCTTGGCGAGGGATTGTTGACGTAAAAACACGATGGCCTAGGAGATCTGCTTAGCTCCAGTGCAGGTCCAAAATAATGATGAGATGAGGGCGTGCCAGTCAGTTTGATCCTGCATCTGACAAGATATATAAATTGAAGATCAAAAGATAGCCGATCGGCTGACAAGCCGATGGAATGATTCCAGCCGATGCCGATACCAGCCGATATCCAATATAGATCTTGATACTTGAGTAAATAATGACATAAAGATAATCGGCTGATGAAAATAAAATAATATAATCCAGTAAAAACCAAACGGCTAGTAATGATAGATTGAATAAGCACTGATTCGAAGGTTGAAGCATTCATCGGCTGGTGGTCCGATGTCAATAAATCCAAATGATTAGATAAACAGTGAAATCTTTATTGTCATCGGCTAAATCCGTCTTGTATGTAATCCTTATAAGCCGATACAACGTCCAGATAACTCATCGGCTGAAACCCCGATGAAACCCTTATTGGCAATCAAGAAGCAGGCTAGAGATTATGGTTCTAAGCACGACTTAGTAGATCAAACTTAACTGATGCAGCACTAAGTATGAAAAGAAACATAATATCTAGACAATCAAGCCTTTGACTGATTTTCAGGGTGGTGGATACATTATATAATCTAAACCAACAAAGTAATCTAGCCGATATCGACAAAACCCTGGATGGAGATCGGCCGATGCAAGTAGAAAACGTTATCAATCTAGATTATATAATGTATATGATAACTCGACGACTTATATGAACAAGATTAGAGTGTCGAAGCGATGGAAGCACTAATCCCGATAACGCAAGCCGCCATAACAAGCCTTACTCATCGTCGGAGATCGAAGTCGATGCAGCCTAACTTGAAACAAGAACTCGTCGGAAAGTTAAAAGGTAAAAGGTGGCGATGCGCCGAAGTTGTATTGATCGAGAGATAATTTACACAGACCCCGGGTGTACATATTTATACTCATGGGTAGATACTAGTCCATATCGGACACGACTCAAACTTTCCTAAAGATAAAAGGAAACACGTAAAGTCCTTATCGAACACTAAACACACTTTCCTAAAGATAAAAGGAAACTAACAAACTATTCCTAATTAATAGATACTATTGCCTTTTTCGGACTTAATCCATACATGGCAATCCTCATGAAGCACTTTAAACAAACCCGACAATGGTTCCAACATCCCTTTGTCGGATTCGGCTACATCGGCTTCCTTGTCCGATTCAATATCAGCCGATGCACACCGTAGCCGATGCAGTTCCGAAGCCGATTATACTATGTTTCTGTTACCGATTTCCTTCCAAATCCGCTTCGGTCTTAACTCCAAATTCGATGTATGATTTACCAAATTTCATCGTCACAGGGATCATCTTGCTCAATCTTGACATTCGAGGGATATGAAATCAATGGGTATACATTTTATACAAGAGCCTAAGACACAAAAAGCACGAACCAGAAAAATGTTATTCGTATCGATGCCATGAGATACGATGGGACAACCAGCACATATTAGGGTGGCATTGACGAGATATGGGAACTCGACTATGGACCTCTGAAAGGTACCTCTGTTTCGGTGCCAATGGGTTAGGCTAACTGGTGGAGGCGTAATGATTGATGACAGTGGGATGACAACGGTTGACCTTAAAAAAATTGGATACTCAGACAAACCATTCGTCCTAACAAATGATGTAACACAAGTTTTCTATGTGAAGGACATGTCTAGCATTCTAAAGAAGGGGAAAGGGCCCGACGAGCCAAAGCGCCATGTGGTTCTCCTAGGAAAAGGGAAAATTGTCGGAGTCGAGGACAAGACTGACGAAGATTATGATTAGTTTGATGGGCAACCACCGTTCATTATGACGGTTGACTCGAGTATCCTCCTATCAAATGAGGACAACCCTTACTAACGCAACGATCATATCGAAGGAACATTCGTGAGGAGAAAGTACATAAGGTCAACCATCACGCTGTAAATTATGTTTAATGTAATAACCTAGGTTGTTGTATGGACGATGTAAATTATTTTGAATGTATTGAAATATTTAAATCCAGCATGAGTTAATTATATATGATTATTTAAATTTAAACTAGCAATTTTAAACTATTTAAATCGGACATGAGTTAATTATATATGATTTTCAAAACTTGATAATAATTTTAAACAATTTAAATCAGGCATATGTTATTTATGTATGATTTTTAAAATTTAATAACAATTTTAAATTATTTAAATCGAGCGTATGTTATGTATATATGATTTTTATAATTTAATAACGATTTAAACTATTTAAAACGAGCATATCTTATTTATATATGATTTTGAAAACCTAATAACAATTTTAATCTATTTAAATCAGGCATGAGTTATTTATATATGATTTTTAAAAATTAATAAAAATTTTAAACTATTTGAATTGGGCATATATTATTTATATATGATTTATAAAAGATAATAACAATTTTAAACTTTTTAAATCGAGCATATGCTATTTATATATGATTTTTAAAATTTAATAACAATTTTAAACTATTTAAATAGGGCATATGTTAACTATATATGATTTTTAAAATTTAATAATAGTTTTAAACCATTTAAATAGGGCATATGTTATTTATATATTATTTTTAGAATTTAATAATAATTTTTAGTTATTTAAATCAGACATGTTATTTATATATTATTTTTAAAATTTAATAACAATTTTGAAATATTTATATCGGGCATATGTAATTTATGTATGATTTTTAAAATGTAATAGAAATTTTAACTATTTGAAATGTTTTGTTATTGTAGTTTGTGATATTTAATTTTTAGTCCCGGTTGTTAACCCTAGCCGGGAGGAAAAAAATGGAAATAGCGTGAAAACATATTTGGTCCCGGTTGGTGGCAACAACCGAGACTAAAGATATCTTTAGTTCCGTTTTGTTGCCACCAACCGGGACTAAAGCTTCGGGGGTATAAATATATAGTAAGGCGCATTGTCTTCTCCGGCCCGATCCGACACTTAGCCGTTTTCACCACGATCTTCGCCGAGCACCATCACTAACAGGTCTTCGCCATCGTTGTCATTGTCGTCACCGCCATGCGTCACCACTCTCGTCGCCGCATTCGCACCAACCGGTTAAGCCCTCCCTACATCTCCCTCTCTGATCTCTCTCTCCTCCGGGCAGCCGTCGCCGCCGTCGCGTCTCGATCTGTCGCACCATCCTCGTCGTCGTCGCCGCTGCCGCGCGCCCTCACCGAACGAGCGAACGACCGAACATGAATGAACGAACGACTTTAACATGCTTAAGGACCGAACGAGTTTAACGACTTCAACGAGTTTAGCGACTTTCACGGCCGAACGACTTTAACGATTTTCACGACCGATCGACTTTCACGACTTTAACGAGTTTTAAGGACCGAACGATTTTCACGACTTTCACGACCGATCGACTTTCATGACTTTCACGACCGAACGACTTTCACGACTAACGATTTTTACGACCGAATGAGTTTAATGACTTTAACGAGTTTAGCGACCGAACGACCGAACGACTTTAACGATTTTCACAACTTTCACGACCAAACTACTTTAATGATTTTCACGACCGATTGACTTTCACGACTCTAACGAGTTTAAGGAACGAACGACTTTCACGACTTTAACGATTTTCACGACCGAACAATTTTTCACGACTTTAACGAGTTTAAGGACCGATCGACTTTTACGACCGAACGACTTTCACGACTTTCAGTACCCATGTATGCAATCAACATGTTTTAACTAATTATTTTTTTATTGTCAGAATTACCTGGTCCAGCTGCTGACTGCCCACGTCGCTCAAGCTTAAGTGGTCCCAAGGCATCCGAGCAAAACTAAGGCAAATTACATGAAACTATAAAAGTTTTCGTACACTCCTATGAAATGTATTAGTTGTATTTAGAATGTACACATATAGGTTTCATATTTCTTAACTAGGTGAAATTTAACGTATGATTCATATTTCTTAGGTAGGTCGAAATTAGTTGGTCATCGTAGTTCTCGACAATGTCAATATATATATATAACAATATACCTCGTTCATGTCACGAACAGATCATCTACGACCAGATCACAGAGGGCAGCAACCAATACTGGGTGGACGACGATGGGAACGAGGACCCTAACCAATACTTGAACGAAGAGGGCAACGAGGAGGGAAACGAGGAGGGGCACAAGGAGAATAGTGACAGCCAACTGGCCGTTAGAGAGAAGAGGGGACACAGACAATGAGTTGCTGCGAGTAAGGTGGAGGGGAGACACATTATTACTGAAGTGAATCCAGACGGTCGACCAGTTGCCCCTGCCGATGCAGCAACGAAGTTTGTGTCACAGCGGTTGGGTCATGAGGAATCACGTGCCCATCAGCATAGTAAACTGGTGCCAAACAAGAGCACATGGAGATGAGGAGGAACAACCTTATCTCCCTGATACAGAGAAAGAAATATTGTGGACCACAATGCTTGAGACATTCACGATCCCTGAGGCAGAAAAGCAAAAAGTGAAGGATTGGACATTAAAGAAGATGGTCGAATAGTTCTGGCAGTACAAGAAATATATCATGAAGGGCCTAACACTTGATTTGAAAGAAATTACCAAGCTGAAGGATCATTGGGATGCGTTTATCGCATACAAGGCAGGGGAGCAAGGGCAATGACAGATAGAAAAGAATAAAGCCAATGCCGCTAGAAAGAAGTACCATCACCGGCTAGGGTCAGGCGGCTATAAGAAGGCAGTGCCGAAGTAGGAGAAAATGGAAGCAGCATTGCTAGAAAGAGGTATTATTCCGGCCACAGCCGATTGGTCGGAACAATCAAAGCATTGGTACTATGCCCACGGTGGAACGCTCGATCTCGGTGATGGCTCCCTGATATTCGGCGATGAGATTCGCGAAGCAGCAAGCCGACTGACGGAATCAGTAGAGGCCTCTGCTCAGGGAACATTCCTGCCTGACAGAGAGAAGGATGAGCTTACGCTCTCACTACAGAATGCTGAGCATCCAGGACAAATGCGAGGAAAAGGCTTGGTTCCATGGAAATTTGGATTTCAAGAGGACATCCACACGTACAAGAGTCGCATGAGGAGCAAAAGAGATACTGAGGCGAAGTTTGGAGGGTCGCGACACAAGAGTTAAGGAGGCAAGAGGTGGAAAGATGGGTGGACCAACGCCCGGCCGAACAACAGAGGCATCATCCCCAACAACATGCTCCTCCCGTCATGGTGAGACCCTCAGGCAATCAGAGCAGCTGCGCTTTTACAGGGCAAGTAGGAGAACATGGCATGGAAGCTGCAGCAGGGCCAGCTCACAACGAGCCACCGTGCCTTGTTGATGAAATCACACAGCAGACACCGTGTGAGTTGCATAGTCCCTTAAATAACATATCACTCAAGATATGCTCGTAGTTTTAGGATATATGTCTTGTACATTGCGAAAGTTGGTGCACTTGTTAATTACTAATTAACCTTGATTCTCGTGAAGGTGGCGTCGGGCAGTGGACCCTTCAAGGACATACCATTGCAGACAGATTCCACTTGGATACTCAAGGGTCTAAGTAGAACCAGGGTTTACAAAACCGTTTAGGGCGCGGTTACTGCGACCCCATGGTTTGGTGGTTACCACGGTAACCGCGTGGTTATCGCAAAAACCGCGCGGTTATCGCGAGATATACCGTGGTTTCAAAAACGGAAAAGGTTACCGTGCGTGGTAACCGCGATAACCATGGCGATAATCGTGCGGTTTTGTAAACCCTGAGTAGAACTGGTGGAACGAGGGTTCGAGGACCTCGAGCTGGACATCCCCGGAGGAGACAGGGAGACGAAACTAGGACACACGCCCCACGCCATTATACTATGGTGCAAGCGCTACATCGTGTTTCCCAAGCGAGAAGTGGCGTCCGTTCATACATCTTCTCCGCCTGCACCATCTCCTCCGCCTCCTCCGCCTGCACCGTCTCCTCAGCTTGCATCGACTCCTCCGAGGTCTCCGCCGCGGGCCACGTTTGCTCCCTCTTCGACGCAGCAACCAGCTGCAAGTACAAGAAACATTTGCGCACCTCGTCCCACACCATCAAAGTCCAGCGTACAAACGAAGAAGCCAAGACTTGATGAGCCTAAGCTCCCCGCTCTCAAGACTAGGGCATACGACCGCACTCCCGAGGAGATTGACAAGATCGTAAGAGCGCAACTAAAGGCGCACTTCAAGCCACGGAATCCAGTAAAGAAGATTCCTATAGAGCCGTCATCTAAGGAGTTCTTTAAGAAGATGAGCACATCGGTAAAAAGGACTTTACTATCCGACTATGACCAATCAATATAACGAAGTATTTTAAGAAGGCGAAAGGAAAGTCCAACGAGGTCCCTCAGCTCGGAAAGCAACCAAAAGAATCAATTGATCCATTGCTACCGCCTGGTGAAATGGAGATAAGACAATTTATGGCGGAGATGGGACTAAAGAGGGAGCAATTGTTGGCCGATGCACCAATAAAAAAGCAACAGCAGAGGATCAGGTTCAAACCCTCTCTACATAGAGACTGATTCCATCAATACTACATGGAAAAATAAGCCGCCGGTAGAGTGATGTTCGGTGCGAGGGGTATAAAACTCAGATTACTTTCAAGGAGATGATGAGTTGTGGGTCCGTTTCAAGGAAGTCTTCGACGTGTACCATCGAGACGCCCTCGACTTCTCTCTTCTCAGTCTATGGGTTCTGTAAGTATTGTTTAATTAATTTTATTCCATTCCTTAGCTCCTTGTATGTAGCATTGAATGATTACAGTGTGCGGATAGCTAATGAAAACGTCCTTTTTTCCCGTTGTAGAATGGAGATTCAAATAGGTCGTAAGCAGGGAGCTTTCAGGGATGGATTCATGGACCCCCCGCAAAGTTAACACTACGGTGATAAAGGATTTTGAGCAAGAAACAGAGGATAATATTCTCTATTTCCTGGTACAACAACATTTCAAGACCTTCATACTATTGTCGTACAACACATCGTGAGTTTTTACGTCCTTTCGTACCATTTTCCTTCTCGTACTCATACCGTGACTAAAGATCATCTCATGCAATTTCCAGATTCCGCTAGGTCCTTTTTGTGATAGACCTACTGCAAGCAAACTCCATGTCTATGACTCAATGGATAAGCTGAAGGAAACTTTCACCAAAAATTTTGAAGTGCTAGACTGGTAATGCCATCCATTGCACTGTCATTATAAGTGTTGCTATTGCTACTATATATTGGGATCTCGGATAATTCATCATAGCTTTCAACTGTATATTGGGCATGGACACGGTTCCGTACACTCGTCCGCGGGAATTTCAAAGAAAAACTAGATGTCAGGATGAACTTTCCGGTGAGTACATCCTTCAAAATTATTTTGAATCATTTAATTTGTTCTAAAATAAAAATATATATTAAATCTGTCGTTTCGATCTCCATTAGTGTCCAAAACAGAAGCAAGGGACAAACTTATGCGGCTACTAGGGTTTGCAACTATATTCATACCATAACACACGGAATCAATAGTGACAAGGATTTTGATGCACATAAACATCATTCATACATTATGTCTCGATTTCTTATTGATTTCATATATTTATATCTTATTTTTTGAAATGATAAGTTCTTTGGATGATGGAGCAACTCCCTACGATGCATTTATACAGGCCGTTCAAGAACAACTAATGGGATTTATCATGGATGAGGTTATTGATCCCGTGGGAGAATTCCACCACGATGGAAAACCTATTCGTCAACAGCACGCACGATTAGAATAGAATGATTATATATATATATATATACATATATATATATATATCTATACATATATATATATCTATACATATATATACATATATATATATACCATAGATTTTATGTGTACATGTAATTACTAATATGTCTGTATATATTTTGGTAATCTATATATGTATATATTTACTTATCTGTCTCTACATATTTTGGTTATACATATATACATATGTAATATATATATATATATATATGTATATATATATATATATATGTATGTATTTGTACATATATATGCAATATATATGTATAAATACATTTATTACATATAATATATATATAGATATATATTATTCATATATATGTATTTATACATATATAAACAAGCAGCAAGCAACATATGCAAATTAAAAAAAATGTAAGCACATCTTTATGGTACACTCGAATTGTATTATTTAAGTGCTTATTGCTTGCCAAAAATCCTACTTCTACAATTGGTAGGTCACCGGGTTATTCAAATAAGTCGTGTTTTCTGTGCTTTTCCCATGTTACAACTTCTGTACCAATTCGATCGATCCGGAATGGATCGGTTAAACATTCTATTAGGGAGCCCGGTCTTGACTCTTCTGTGTGGTATTCATTCTGGTGGGGTTGAATCTAAAGGATCTACTGCAGGATAAATCCCTTTGGAAGCTAATCCTCTGGAAAGTACGGTCATCGCATATGGGCTTTTCCTAGTGTTTTACTTTTAAGTATAGCTATGGTATTCTCATTTCACCTGTCTATTCAACAAATAAATGGAAGTTCTATCTATCAGCTGTCACGGCAATAATGAGCCAAACTAGTATTTACGGTGAATCCCCCGGTTAAGTAGTCATGCATTACAATAGGAACCCCTAATTCCCTCGCAAATACAGCTCTTTTAATCATTTCTTCGCATGTACCTGCAGTCGCATTCAAGTAATGCCCCGAGCCACAAGGGACTGTCTAAACAGATTTGTTTCTGTCTATAAGCTCCCAGTGCATCATAGGAACTAGAAAAAAGAGATTCTTTATCTTTCGTATACTTAGGATTATTATTATTGTAATTTAATTTTTGGTTTGGATAGTTTCCGCAGGTGCTTTTTCTAAAGTTGAGGAAGACTGTCTTCTCAGGGAAGACTGGCGTTCTCGGACTAGAATGCTTACCCCCGATCCCGATAACCTGGATTCTATGTCTAATTATTCAAAAAATTAGATTGATTGATACGAGTTGATTTCCTATTACGATGGATGGAAGAAAGAATGGATAATCCAATAGCTGCTTCAGCAGCCGCAAGGGCTATAACAGAGCCAACGTCGCTTCGCTTTCGCAGGATAGGACCACCATGGGTCCGTCCAGTGGGTACTTCCATCTAGCTTTGGAAGCACTTTTTTCAAATCCAAAAGTCCAATATCTTCCTACAAATTAGTGAATTAGGAGGAGCTCTTTGTGCCGAAAAAGAAAGAGCCGTTTGCTATGATATTGTTTTGCGGATTTGCTCATATTGTTTTATTGCCCGAGCATTGAGAGGACATTTCCCTAGTACGAGAGGACCGGGAAGGACGCACCTCTGGTGTACCAGTTATCGTGCCTACGGTAAACGCTGGGTAGCCACACTTTTCCGGTGGTACGAATCGCTATGCTTCGCTTCTTTTTCTTTCTATATGATAATATGCACCGTCGGTTGCTGCGCTCCCTGCGGGTAATAGCAAGAGAGCCAAAATTGGGATTATCCGCAAAAAATTATGGTAGAGCATGTCCCGGTTATTTCAACCGGGACTAAAGATGCCTAGATAGGCATCTTTAGTCCCCGAATCGGAGTCTTGGTTTGCAACCCGGGACTAAAAGGGGTTGCAAACCGCGACTAAAGATGGATTCCTCGGTAGTGTACCCTCCTAAACTATCGTGGTGAATACCAGGCATTTAACACCTTCAACTTTGCATACCAGACAATTAACCCCTAAGCTCTGTTTTAGGTGGTTTTGAACTGAGGAGGCTGACGTGGCATTCCAAGGTGACAGAAAACAAAATAAAAAATTAAGTCAACAATGGTTGTCGCTGATATTTAATAAAACTAGCATGGTGGCCTGTGCATATTACGCGGCTAGCATCCTTATATTTTCTCTTATATAATAGCATATATATTTTCTTATTTTATTATTAAAATATATTAAAATGATAACATAATTTTAATTTTGTACTAACTTTACCAACTACCAATATGTAATATTCATATTGTATTGTATATACTTGATAGTTATTAACTATTTTTAATATCGAATTTTAGTTATTTCTAAATCGTATTTCTATATGGACTTTAGACTCATCCTCTAATATTCTTTATTTCTAATTATGAATTTCTATTACTTATAAAATTTATTCCTCTATTTGTTATTTTAAAATTCAGAATTTCGGTTATTTGTAAATTATACACCTATCTGGACTGGGCACCTGTTCCAATATTTATTTTTTTAATTCTGAATTTTCTTTATTTGTAAATTTTATTTCTATATGAACTCTAGGCTTTTCTTTAAATATTTATTATTTTTTTAATTCTGAATTTTTGTTATTTCTAATTGTATTTCTATGTGGACTATAAACTCTTTCAATATGTTTATTTTTTAATTTCGATTTTCAGTTACTTCTAAATTGTATTACTGTATGGACTTTAGACTCTTCTTCCAGCATATTTTTAAAATTTCAAATCTTAGTTATTTGTAAATTTTATTTTTATATGGAATCTAAACTCTACCTTTAAGTTTATTATTTTTATTCAAAATTTTAATTAACTCGAAATTCCCATATGGACTACTCTTCTTCCAATATTCCTTTTTTTATTCCGAATTTCAATTATTTCTTAATTGTAATCCTGTATGGACTCTATACTCTTCTTCTAATATTCTTTTTTTTAATTTCGAATGTCAACTGTTTCTAAATTTTATTTCTTTATTGACTCTATACTCTTCTTTCAATACTCCTTTTTTTAATTTGTAATTTTAGTTATTTCTAAATTGTATTTCTATATGGACTCTAATCTCTAGTTTTATTTTTCTTTTTTTTTAATTCCGAATTTTCATTTGTTCTAAATTGTATACCGGTATGGACTCTAGTCTCATGTTTCAATATTCCTTATTTTTTAATTCCGTATTTCAGCTATTTTAAAATTGTATTTCTGTATGGACTTTCTTTTTCTTTTTCTCCGATTAATATGAGAATTTCTAGTCCATGAGAGCGAATGTGGAGGTTCATTTTTCTATTACTTTAATAAGTTAATAGATAATGGATGGTCCCCCATGTCACCCTCTTCTTTTTTCTTCCCCATTCTCTTCATCCCCAATGGGCCGGATACGGAGGAGGTGGCGAGCCAGCGAGTGCCCTCCATGGCCCGTGAAGGAAGGCGACGGTGATAGTAGTGGCAGCCGGCCCTCGTGAAGATGTGGGCTCATGCAGAGTAGATAATGTCTTCCCTCCTCTTCCATGGAGGCCAGCAGCTACCAAGCTAGAGGACTCCAACAACACAGGTATTCGCCAACTGGAGCTCTCTCCATTCCTTTCCCTTCTTCCTTCTTCCCTATTCCCCTCTTCTTCCTCGCCCTCAATCTCCAATCAAGCCAGCAGCCAAGCTAATTGCCAAATCCCCATCCCGTTGTTCGTTGAGGTCCCCTCCTATTCCTTCTCCTCCGACCGACAAGAGAGGAGATGGGAGAAGAAGTGTGGGTATTACCAAATCCACCACCTCGACCCTCGCCTCGTCCCCTTTGCTCCTCCATCTCTCTTTCTTCCATCCCCCATCTGCCTAGGCTCCATCGAGCTCACAACTACCGAGTTGCCCACTACTTCCAGCCCTCCTCACTGTCGTTCGCGATGCCACAACCCCTTCCTTGCCGCAGCCTACCATCTCCAGCGCCTTCCTCGCCACCGTCCACCGCGCCCTCCTTGCCATCACCCACTCCCGCCTTCCTCACCCTTGCTCGCCGCCCACTGCGTCGCAACCTCCTGGCCTCTGCCCGCCACCTCCAACATCCTCCTTGTCAGCGTGCACAGCACCCTTCCTGTTGTGCCCACCATCCCCGCATCGCCTACATCGCCGATAGAGAGATAAAAGAGAGAGAGGTGTGGTGTATATGACAAGTGGGTCCCGTGTTGTTGTAATTTTTTTCTGATTGGATTCCCGTGTTAGCATAACGTGTATGCCATGTGTGAGGACCTAAAATAGGACCTCCTGTGTATAAGTGCTAGTCCAGGATCAAGCTAGCACACACAGACACGAAGATAATATCACAACTAACATCACGAAGGAAACCTAACATATATTAATAAACTGATTGTGATAAGCCGTATGGCTAGATTTTACATTTATTTATGCCACGAAGGGCCTAAGGAAAATATTAAAATAGCAGCGGAAATAAGATAAACGCGTAGCAGTTCCATTCAACTTGCCACAGGCAGTCAACTGGGACACACGGCCTATTCCTCGTCTTCAACAGCAAACTCCTCAGAAAACAACGGAAACCTTTCTTCTGGAATTGGGGGAATTGCAAGGTGAGTACATGGAATACTCAGTAAGTACACGGAAATATGCATATGCATGGCTGACAATAAAGGCAATGGCTACTTTGCATAACATAGCAATTTGCAGTTATAAACAATTTAGAAATAGAGGTTTAAAACAACATTTACAAATAACGGGTGTTACCAATCATCCATCCACACAGGATCTATCCACACAGAACCACTTAGCTATATTCATTCACTTGCACACGGATCATTCCCAGTTTTCCCAAACTACCCCTCATGAGATATCACCGAGCATGTCCATGACCGAGGACGCGACTATTCGAATAGATTAGTTTAACACTCTGCAGAGGTTGTACAACTTGACCCACAAGATACATCGTCCTTTTAACGGCCATGCGCAAGTGTCACACTTCAGGTTGTGTGCGTTCAAAGAGTCTGTAACAAAGCTTTTTAGAAACTCCGCCCCAACATTGCCTTCCCCATGAGACACATTTCCCTCACGCAGACAAGAAAGTACCCATGGCTAACCTAAACTCCTATCATCTAGCCACCTGGGTCGGTAGTGCCAAGACTCAGAATCCTACCAGGCTAGGTTCTTCCCATGAGAACATGTGGTTGCACGTTAGGCTCAGATCAATGGCTTATGAAGTTATGAAGTGAAGTCCTTAATTGATCAAGGCAACTTACCAAGCTACATTAGCACACAACTCAACAGTAGGCTCACACAGAGACCATACTCGATAATGATCACACAGATACATTACCGCCTAACTATGTTCACACAGAACCACCCATTACCCTAGTCCAAATCATTTTATCCGCCTGTTGTTTACTACACGGTGCAACACATGCTACCGAAAAATAGCACACAACCACATAGTTGTTATCAAATCAGTTATAAGCATATGATTAATCAAAATTATATTTTTCTTGTAACAACCTTGAGCGGGGCTAAGCATAACTAATCTACCTTGAGTTGAGCCCAATGTTCAACTCATGGAGACTCGGGTGACAAGGTTTCATAGGTAATCAACAATTATCAAAGGTAGGATACAATAACATTTAGGTCACACTACCCATCGATAGTTTATAAATAAAATAATGGATTTGTTGAAAACAAAACATTTTATAAAATGAGATCAATATGTTCAAAGAGTGCATTTGCTTTGCTCCCAGTACTATCCTTGCATTGCGTCTTCGGAAACGAACTGTTCATCTGCTCTAACGTCTAAACGATCGCAAACAAGAAACAAATAAACAAAAAAAGCTAACTAAATAAAATCAAATAGAATAAACAACGAAAAAGTTATGACCTCCGGAAGTTTAAATTCAGAGAAAATCCGAGGATAAAAGAAAAAGGAATATTTCGATAATATTATCTGGATTTTTAATTATAAAATTGAATTATTTTTGAATAGGAAAATATGGTGGGGCCCACTATCCAGTGGCTAAGGTTAGTGGACTCGGTGCATGGTGGACTTGACGACGTGAATGAAAACGTGGCGACACATGGACAAGGATGGACGACGTGGAGATGACATGGGTGGACCTAGGGCTGACGTGGCGAAGGTTTAGGCTTATGTAGATCTAATGGCTAAGATTTGATCTAGGGGTTTGGACGGCTTAGATTAATTTGGGGTGTTTGCAAGGTGGGGCCCACATGTCAGAATCACAAGGGAGAGAAGGAAAAGGAGCAGCAGCTCCACACGGCAGAGCCATGGTGCCATGTCGGAACCGGCAGCGGCGCGGCAGCGTTCGTCGGCGACGACGCACGGCGACTGCAGCAGGCGACGACATCGGCAAGAGGGGGCGGAGGCGGCTCCGGTGGCGCGGCACGAGGCTCCGGGACGTCGAGGAGGTGGCGCATCGACGACGGGCGGCGTCGGCCGGAGATGGGGAAGAGAGAGAAGATGGTGGCACGGGGAGAAGAGGGCTCGGCCTCGGGGCTTAACCGGCGGCATTGATGGAAGGTGGCGGCATGGCTTGCGGCAGCGGTGGCGCATCTCGGGCTGGCTTGGGTCAGTGGCGGCGTGGGCCGACGAGGAGGAGAAGAGAGAGCTGGGCTGATGTGCAACACGGGCTCAGGGGTTGGCCTTCCCGGGCCTGCAGCATCGGGAGTGAGAGAGGAGGCCGGAGGTAGAAGATGATGGTGGAAGAAGGAAAAGAAATGAAACAAAGAGATTTTTCTGCAAAATGACAAAATAGAGAAAGAGAGGAAGGAGAGAGAGAGAGACTTTTCTGAAAAATTCTAAACGTAAAGTATTTAGAATTTTTTGGAGAATTTTAGGAAATATAGGAATTGAATAGGAATTTGAATTTAGTTGGTAATTTAATTAGGAAATGAGTTCCACATCTGAACTTCAAATTAAATTCAAATAAACTCCAATTAAAATACGACAAAGCCAATGATGTAATTAATTAATTAATAACATTAAAACCTTTTTATTTAATGAAATTTTCGTTAAGCTATTTTAGACGAACCAATTAAATGTGAATTTTCGCAAACAGACGAAAAGAACGGAAAGCGAAAAATCAGGACGTGACACCATGTATGATCAAAACCACTCCGGATTGGATTAGGGGGGTAATTTGTTCGGTTTGAGAATTTAGGATGTTAAATGTCTTATATTTGAGTTTATAAGGTAATTCGGTCGACCGCGATAATTCAGAACTACGCTTTATAAATCACATCGCAAGCAATTAGTCTAACAATACAGTGTCTCGATGTTCTTTTAAACAAATGTGTGTTTGGAGGGTTTATGAGCTAGCTGTTGCATTTTACGTTTAGGAGCATTTAGTAATTTTTTCTACTACTCCCTCTGACTTATAATATGGTAACTTAAAACCGGATATATAGGAAATACAATGTAATGAGATTTGCTCCGGTCCAATAAAAAGTAACTCGAAGTACCGGTACCTCATGGTACTAAATCGTTTTCGATCATTGGATCTAGCTAGCCATGATGGGTATTGTTAGATCCAACAATTGAAAATGATTTGGTAGGTACTGGTACCTCGAGATACTTTTTATTGTACCGGAGCAAATCTCCAATGTAATACAATGAATCCGGATATAACTCTTGTCTGTATTCGTTGTACTATATAATATCCTATTTGGTACTAGATTACTATGTTATGGGATGACCAGGAGTATATAATATGGAGTAGGAGTGTTCAGGAGTTTAGGAAGGGTAGGGTACACCATTGTTGCAAAACAGGCAAACATCATCGTCCCTTCATCAGTTGCAAAATTGCCGTGGAGTGGTAGACAGACAGTAAAGCACATGTTCATCTCCCAAAGGTAAAAGAACATCACGAAGCATGTTCGTCTCCCACGCAAGTCCTGGCCGTTCGGACGCATTATCGTGACCTTTCCATCGATAATGCACAAGCACGCAAGCAGCGGTCGAACTGATCGGCGCCGAGAATGGCAGAGGTGGCGGAGCAGGGGGCGGTCCTCGATGCGATCGAGGGCGTTCTCACCAATCGTGTTCGCCGCGGAGGCGCGGCACCTGCAGGAGCGTCTCGCCACCGCCGCCTTACGCGTTACCGCCGTCTCGCTGCCGTCGAGAAAATAGGAAAGAGGATAAGAGAGGAAGAGAGAGATGGAGAAAGGGAAGAATGGGGAAAGTATTTTCATCTCTCGAGGGGATATCATTTCATTTCGTACTTGTACGATAACTATTTTCAGTTTAATTTATTATTTTCGTTGTAATTTTTAGAAGTCGAATTTCATCTTGCATGTTTATACAGTGATCATATTAATATATGTTTTCTTTTTTAAAATTTTTTTCTAATAATTATTTAGATAACATGCAAGCAACGAGTGGACATTTCCTCGAGTAATGAAATCCACATCCGGAAGAATATAGTCTATATCATGTGGGTCCCGACTCAACAAGTCTCAATCACCCTCAGCCTACCACATGAGCTATCGAAAAGTTCGATTTGTACCGGTTTTTGAAAATAGGGAGGACTTATCTGGAATTATGCCTTATTTTAAAACCGAGTAAGAGATGAGGGAAACAAAATAGACCTGTTCCAACTAATCGCTGATGGCTCGTGGTTTTCGGTTGGGCCTTTCTGATCCCAGAAGGATGGCAAGGCCAAGAAACACATAAACCGTCGGTGTTGAGCCACTTGTCCCACCGGGCCTGGTTTAATTTCGATGTAACTAGCTACACATGCGTAGTCGGTGACTGACTAATAGAGTGATAGCGCTATTACATTGTTCGTGTCCAGGCAGCGTATATAGTGTACATACATATTTCTAGTGATTATGCCATTTGTCACTGGATTCTAGTTGTGGCCTCGCTGCGTGGATGGCTTTATGCCGACGGTGACGTTGAAGTGCCGGAACACGGCGGCCCACCGGCGGTTGTCCTTGAGCCTGTGCACGGCGATGGTGTTGGGCCGGAACTCGTCCATGTCCCAGTTGATGTCGTACATCCGCGGCTTGAGGTTGTACCGGTTCCGTCCCCGGCCGCCGGCGTTGAGCCACTTGCCGACGAGGCGGTCCTCGTGCCCGCGCGTGTCGTTGCGACGCACGATGTCCTCGTTGGCGGACACCCAGCACGCGACGTCCCAGGACACGACGTAGCCCATGCCGTGCATGAACGGCATCGGGTCGTCGCCGACGCCGTAGCCCCGGCCGAGGTAGACGTCCTCCCGTGGCTTGTCGCGGAGCTCGTCGGCAAGCGCCGCCACGCGGAGGTACGTGTCGTCGTCGGCCTTCATCACGTAGTCGTAGGGGGACGACGCGAACAGGCGCGGCACGGAGGAGAGGTACGCGTGCGTCTTGCCGTCGTTCATGTTCTCGGTGCAGTCGAGCACCAGGATGTCGCCGTGCCGCGCCGCCTCCGCCGCCACCAGCACCGCGTCCGCGGCGTCCGTCACGTCGCACAGCACGAACCGCACGTCCACCTGCGCGGCGGTCGCCGGCGCGGGCTGCAGCGCGTACGCCAGGCGCAGGATGCTGCGGCGCTCGTACCGGCTCGGCGTGGTTAGCACTCCCACGAGGAGTCGGAACTCCGGTTCCCTCGCGGCGGCGGCGGCGACGACGACCGTCGTCTCAGCACCTAGACCGCCGTCGTTGTCAGTGTCGACGACGGGACGGGAGCGCGGCGCACTGTGGCAGCCGGAGAGGACAACAAGGCTCAACAGCGCCATGGCTACGAGTCCGAGGGGTAGGAGGAGGTGGAGGCACAGCGAGCAAAACGAGGTGGCCGGAAAGCGCGACGGCGTGGCCTGCTTCATGGCTCCCGATCGAGTCCCAACCGGCGAAACGAGACGACGAGACAAACGAACGTGCCGTGGCCTGGTTACTAGGTGTTGCATTGCGCCGTTATCCAGCTTATAAAGCATGGTCGGGGGGATGGATGGATTCTAATACGTTCACCCGATTATTGCATATCAGTTAAATAATGATGATTTTTTAAAAAATAATAAGATAAACCAATATATAATATACCATAAAATTCAAATTTAACTTTTACAACTTATAACAAAAACAACAAATTTAACTGCAAATAAACCTACACTAATTTAAGTTTTATTTATTATTTTTGTTGTAATTTATAGATGTTGAACTTTAACCTACATGTTTGTGCAGTGACATATTATATGTATCTATCTTATTATTTTTTTAAAAAAATTCATAATTATTTAAATGACATGCAATAAAAACGAGGATATCCACCTGGATGATAAAAAAATTTCCTGAGTCGGGAGAGGCCTTGGCCTGATGATGGAGGGTGGATTTTAACCTCTCTATCGAAAATACCTCCTCATTATTTGTATATTATTCAAATAATTTTAAAAAATAAAAATTTGTATTCACACGTGATATATCATTTAGTTAAAATTCAACTTTTACAAGCTAAAAAAATTAAATTATAACTAGTTAACAGCTAGTTAACGTATATTAATAGTTAAATTTGTTTTTTCATTGTAATATGTACGAGTTAAATTTTACCTTGTATCTTTTGAAGTAATTTATCACATATTAATGTATCTTGTTTATTTTTTTAAAAAAATTCGTAACTATTTGAGTGACATGTAACTCCTTAAAAGTCTAGAATAGTTTCGTGATGATGTCGGTGCGATTTGATGATATGAGAATGCTCAGTCACAGTCACACGTACCACGAACGAAAGTGGTTCGTCTATATACTAATTGCAAACGCAACGAACAACGATTTGTTATGATGTATATACGTAGCTAGTAGTACTACATCTGAAAAAATATCTGCCAAAAACTTATGAAGTTGAAGATTAAATAGGAACATGTAAAACGAGAAAATCGTATGTACATATGATAAATTAAATTTTAATTATTATAAATAAAAATATATATTTATTTTAGAGCAACTATATAAAGTTTTTTACGAAATACACTGTTTAATCGTTT
Source organism: Oryza punctata (assembly GCA_000573905.2). Taxonomy (NCBI): domain Eukaryota; kingdom Viridiplantae; phylum Streptophyta; class Magnoliopsida; order Poales; family Poaceae; genus Oryza; species Oryza punctata. The sequence continues at coordinate 20,930,661 of CM002496.2, forward strand.
AAAAAATAATAATGAAAATCAAGGTAAAATCTGTATTTTAATATGAAAAGAACGTATCGGGTTTTCCGATGAAGCTTAGGACGAGAGATGATATCCAGTAATGGAAGTGTGTTACAGTGCCTTTTGCTCCGCAATACCCGAAAAAAGTTATATGACACCGGATGCTCAATAGCATCTGTAGCACCTATATACGACATTAATCTAAAAAAGCCACTTCATCTTCTTATACTCCCCCTTCTCCTTCTCCATAGCACAGAATCAAAGCTTCACTCAAAACCGAATGGATTCACATATCTTTCTTATCTAATCTCCTATTTCCTCCGTTAACTACAGTAAAGCCCGATCCATCGCGGCGTTAGCAGGGAAAAGTCTACTTTTACTAAAACCCTAAATTTCAAAAAAGAATTTCTTGTTATTATTTGTGTGCGTGTGCCAAGATCTTGGCTCCTCCTCTATCCAAATCTCCGCTCAACAGTCAAATCCAAATTCCATTTTTTCCCTCCAAACAAACTCTCTCTGCAAAAGTCTCTTCTGCATCCCTCGGGCGTCTCAGGCCAATTCTCCCAACCGGCCCAGTCCCCTTCCTCTCTCTCCAAACCCCTCCTTTCCCTTCGTGGGCCGTGTCTTTCCCGGGCCCACTTCACCTCCAGCCTCCCCTTCCCCCTCATACTCCCTCACCTGTCGCTTGGGCCGCAATTTTCCCCCTTTCGGCCCATCTCCTTCCCCGGCCCACTTCTCTTTCCCCAGCCTGCTCTCTCTCTTCCCTCACGTGCGCCGCACGTGGCCACCCGGAGAGAGAGACGCTGCTCTCTCCCTCGCTGGAAAAACTTGCCGCCGCGCCTTTTCAAACTCGGCCACCGCCCGTTGGCCCCCACGCGCGCGCGTCGTGTCCGACCGGCTGGCCGCGCCTGCCCCACGCCGTCATCACCCGGGCCGTCACCGCCTGCCGCGGCCCCGCCTGCCGCGCTGGCACGCGCGCCTCCGCCTCGGAGCAGCGGCCGCTGCACCTCCCTCTCTCCCTCTCTCCTCTGTTCGCCCAAAACGGCAAGGGGCAAACCCCCTTTCTCTCCCTCTTTTCCCCTTCCCCCCCACCGACGTCACCCTGCCGCCGCTTGGCCGCTAGAGCTGGTGAGCGCGGTCACCACGCGCGCCCGTGAGCCACCCCGCGCGCTCTCCCGGCCCCTATAAAGCCACCACCCTGCTCCTCTCGTTCGTCCACTCTACCCAAGAACATCGTCGCCGCCCCTCCTACGCCGGTCGCCGCACTCGGACGCACGGCGAGGACCCCCAGCGCGCCTCCTCTTCCCCGGCAACGGCACCCTCCCTCCGCCCTTGCGGTAAATCCCCTTGCCGCCCTTCTTTCCCCCCTCTCTTCGCCGTAGCCGCCGCCGCGTAGCCGCCTCTCGCCATGGCCGGCCGCGCCCCTACACCCCCTCCTACGCCGCCTCTTTTTTCGCCCGGCCACGCCGCACCGTCCCCACCTCGCCGCTGCTCTCTCCCTCTCTCTCTCTCGGGTAGCCGGAAGAAAGAAGAGAAGGAGGAAACGAAGAGAAGAGAAGAGAAGAGAAGAAAGAAAGGAGGAAGAGGAGAAGAAGATAGTGGTGGGACCCACCTGTGGGCCCCACCCCCTTGACCCCGGTCCTCTCTCTCACATGCGCCCTCCCGCGTGGGCCTTGGCCTCGCGCGCTGGCCCACTCGGTCACGGCCTGCTTCGCTCGCGCGTCGCTGGGCCGCCACTCGCCGGCCTGCTCGCCCCCTCTCGGCCTGCTTTCGCCCGCGCGCCGCTGGGCCACCACTTGACCGGCCCACTTGCCCCCGCGGCCCACCAGCCCTCCCTCTCAGCCTGTTGCGCCCCGTGCCGCATGGGTCGCAAGCCGCTGACGCGTCCCGCGCGCCACTCGGCCGTTGGGCCGTTTTCTCGCGCGCCGGCCCGTTACTCGGCCGCGCCGCGCAGAACCCTTTGGGCCGCGCCTCCGATTCACCGAAAAAGTCTGAATGTCACCCCTCTTTCCTTTTCTTTTTCCAGAGAGTTTAATAATCCTTTTCCTTTAGACAGAAAATCATCCAACCTTAGAAAATTCATATCTTCTCAACCGTTCGTCCGATTGACTTCGCTCAAACTCCGACATTTCTCAAAACGAGATCTATCTCCTAGCACACTTAGAAGTCATTATTAGGGCTTTCTTTTCGCCATTTGTTGAGTCTTTTCGTTTCGCGTGTAGTTTCGGAGCCCGAAGACTCGTAGTGTGCGGATTTCGAGGAGTAAGTTCAAGATCTCGAGGAAGGCAAGTCTCCTTTGACCATCTTGCACCCATAATTTAAAACTAAGTATTTCCATTTCGTAAACTATGCATTAGTAGGTCGCACCTATTGTATTTGGCTGTGGTTTGTGAGATAACCTACCGGCCCAACCCAATTGATGCACATACCCTCCTTGGCTATTGAATACCCGTATCACCCTTGTCAACTGCCGGTTCCCGATGTCCGAGCCCTCGGGCACGTACATCTGGGACTCTCTCAAATTTAAAACTTTCAACGATGGGTAAAACTTGGGTTTACAAAATACTTGGAAAAACCCGATACTTGGGTCGGTGTCTGCAAAATAAAATGATTTCTAAAATCGCAGTGCGGGGGACGTACCGGGAGTACGCTTTCCTGTATCTCGCACTTAAGGACCGATTCCTTTGGGATTTCATCCAAACATAATCAGTGCGACCACATGGGTGAAATGGGACACCCCTGGCTGAGTAACTAGCTGGGCCAGGGAAGCCTTGATGCCAAAGGACAAGTGGATTCGCCGGGGTGGTGTCGGGGAGGACCCCTGGGCTTCCTAGCACAGTATGGTCTAGGACCTGACTTGTTGTTAGTCCGGATGACCCCTCCCGTTGGCATATGGTAACCTTGTGTCGGCTTTGCAAATACCTTGTCGTGAAAGCCTCAAAGTCACCAGACGTGGCTGTTCTGCACGGGCTGGGTGACCCGGGTTAGTAACGTCGTGTAGGTAAAGTGTACCCCCTCTGCAGAGGTTAACAAACTATTCGAACAGCCGTGCCCACGGTTATGGGCGGATGTGAGGTGATTCCTTAGCGTAGTTTGTTTGACTACTGCTTGTGAATTTGACTTGATGGGTTGGAATACATTGTTATCAAATAGGGCTGATGGGTTCAGCTAGGCCCAGGAGGCCGTCAAAATCGGTTGGCCGGGAGCCAACACTTGATTCTTAAAAGATTGATACATGGCACTACTTCGACCGGGCTTGATGCACTGTCAGGCTCGAGTCATCGAGAAGCACTTCCCTAGAAATCATTTCGAAAGATTTAAACCAAATCAATTGCGAAAACAAACAGCCGTTCTATGAAGCTTGCACTACATACATAATTCCCAAGACTTGCTGAGTACTCCCTGTACTCTCCCTTGCTCTATATAAATAACCCCCCAGTTCTTGAAGAGGAGGAGATGGATCCCGCTGACGAGGAGTTCTTCCAAGAGCAGACCGGCTTCGAGCAGTTTTAGGGTTTCGTCGTAGTTCCCAAGTTATGCTTGTGGCCTTGGGCCAGTCCTCGCTTCCGCCTTTCCCTTTTGTAATGCAGTTGTGAGCACGGGGTCTGTCCGTAGCCCAACATAACTGTAAGACTACTCTTAATGAAGAGACCACTGTTGCTGTGACATTTCGTCTTCCTGTGATACCAGCGCTGTTTTCCTGGGACTGGTATCAGCACATAGGTTTATTTGGAGTGTCCCGCTCTAGTTCCCATCTGGGGCCAGATCGGGGCGTGACAACTACATTGCTGCACTTATTTTAGGATGGAGGGAGTAGATCATATATAAATTGAGGGTGTCGTTGCTCTTGTCTATCAACGGCACTGTCAATTTGTCACCGGGATTGTTTCTCCACCTAGACTTTTTCTTTAAACTTTAAATCGTACTAGAGAGTGTGAAGCTTTATATTGTTATGGTAGGAAAAAGAAATAAAATTATAACCTTAGGAAGCGATAATCAGGAAAGAAAAAACACAACACTCTACCGTGTGATGACAACTCCGAAACACACTCCCAGAGAGAACTAACACCATGTTTGACAGAGGGTAAGCTCCTCAGCGGGGGACTGTGGGGCCCCCCTTTGTGAGTTCGGCCCAGGGCGCGAGGGACGCGTTTCGGCTCCCTCTCCGGTGCGCCGGTGGCGTGGTGAGAGAGGGAGAGATTTTCGCACGAGAGAGGGCGGTGACGCGAGGGATTATACAGGTTCGGGCTGCTGGTGAAGCGTAATACCCTACTCCTGTGTGTGATGGACTATGTATGTTCTTTGTCCAAGGATCGAACCCCTTTCCTCTAGGCCTGCGCCTCCTTTTATACTCCCAAGGGGACACCACATGGGCTGAACAGGATATATGCTAGAGAAAAGGAAAAATATTCTTTTACAATTAAGGACCACACTGTTGCTTGAGGCAGAAGTCCTCCGTTCTGTAGTGCCGATGTGATCCTTGTCAGGATGCGCATGACTCGTCTGTGACACCGTGCGTCATTCTCATTAAACAGCCGGAGGCTTGCGTGCTCCGCCCGTACGTGGCGATGCGTGCCGGGTGATTAGACTTGGCATACCAACCCCGGCTGGGTGAGTGAGCCGGATCAACTCACATGATCTTGATGTGACACAACAGGGTGCGCAGCGTACCTAACGGCGTGCAGACGGCATGCCCGGCACTGTGCTGTGTCCCATCGGTCATTCGCACTGGTCACAGACCGGTCAGCCGGCTGCAACCGGTGTCAGGTGCGCGTGCGTGTCTACTCGCATTTACTGCGGCACGCGCGCAGGCGCACTCCGCCTGCTCCGCCATGAATGGGGGTAGGTGGGCGCTGGGAGCACCCACCTCCGTCACACGTGGCGGCAGCCCGAGGGGGTCGGGGGAGCCCGACCCCTGCTACAGCTGTGAGCGGGTGGCCGCCACGTCACCCTCGAGCCCGATCTCCCCTCGGGGGATGGCCACGTGGGTGTACGGGGCCGCCTCAAGCCCTAAATCAACATACCCCTGGGCCCATGACACCGACAGTAGCCCCCGGTGTAAAGCCTGTGAGGGCCCACCGTGGGACGACCCTGTTTGACGCCACCCTGTCGATCCGGTGTTACGTGGGCCCAGGCTTTCGGGGAAGATGAACGGTCGTTGTTTTTATGCAAGGAAAAAACCACCTCCACCGCCACCTCCTTCACGGGTACCTCGTCGCTTGAGGTCATCCGCTTCTTCGGGGCGTGAGACGAAGAGGCCTCGGGCCTCCCGTTGCCGCCCGCGAGCTTTGGGACCGCGACGAGGTCGCTTGCGCGCTGCTCCGCGCAAACCAACGCGATCTTGAGATCACCGTGGATGGTGATGGGGCCGCGCGGGCCCGGCATCTTCATCTGGAGGTAGGCGTAGTGGGTGGCCACCATGAACTTCACCAGCGCGGGCCTCCCCAGCACCGTGTTGTAGGGCAGATTGAGATCCGCCACATCGAAGTTTATCCGCTCAGTGCGGAAGTTGTCGGGGCCACCGAAGGTGACCGGGATGTCGATGTGCCCTCGAGGCCACGTGCGCCCCGGCGTCACGCTGATGATCGGTAGGGACGGTCGGAGCTTCATCCCCGGGGCCTTGATGACATCAAAAGTCGTGGGGGAAAGGATGTTGAGGGCAGCGCCACCATCTATCAGGACGCGCCTCAACTTGACGTTGCAGATGGTGGGGGAGACCACCCTTGCAATTTGTCCACCCCGGGCGATGCATGGGGGGTGGTCGGTCTGGTCGAAGGTGAGCGAGACCTCCGACCACCGCGCCCGCCGTGCGGCCTCATGGGTGGGAACCACAGCCAGAAGCTCATGCTTCATGGTCTTGAAGCTGCGGCGGGAGGCATGAGCGCATGCTCCCCCATCTATGGTGGCGACGGTGGCCTCAGGCTCCTGGAAGCCCAAGTCGTCGTCATCATCATCGTTGGCGGGGGCCTTCTGCTTGGCCTCACTTCACCGGTCACGGGCAGGAGCCGTCGGGCCCTTGCCCCCACGGTGTTCCTGTTCCCGCTCCTCCCCCCACTTCCTGACGCTCTCGGCCAGGCTCTTGACCGTGTGGCAGTCAACAAGGTTGTGGAGGGAAGAGTTGTGCACGGAGCACCACTTGCCCGCCGGGCGCTCTTGGCTGGGAGCGCCGGCGTCCTTCCTCCCGTCGCCCGCGGCCCTCCCCTTACGCTGGGGCCGCGAGGCGCCTTCGGCGGCGAGGTCCTCGTCGTCGGAGCGGGTGGTCCTCTTCTTCCTCCTCTTCTCCCACCGCCCGGAACGGCCAGCGGACTCGGGGGTAGCCGCAGCCACCGCGCCAGAGCCGGAGGAGTTTCAGGTCCAAGCCTCCTCCTTTCGGGCCACACGGTCCGCAAGCTCAAAGAGCTGCGCGGTGGTCTGGGGCTCCTTGGAGGCTATCTTCTCTAGCATGCGGTTGTGCCGCACGCCTCCCCTAAACGCGTATATCACCGCATGCGTGGGGATGCAGGGGATGGTGTTGCGGACCTGGCAGAACCGCTGTATATACGACCGGAAAGACTCATCATCCCTCCGCTGCACTGCGTGTAGGTCTGCTTCTTCTCCTGGGCGTGGATATATGCCCTGAAAGTTCGTAGTGAACTGCTGGCACAAATCCTCCCAGGAGTGGACCGAGGCGGGTGGCAAATTCATTTTCCATAAGCCAACCCCGCGCTTGGCCTTTCAGGGCCATGGGAAAAAAAGTTCGCCATGATCCTGTCGTCACCCCCCGCCGCCTCTATTCCAGTCGTATAGATCTGGAGGAACTCGGTGGGGTTGATGCTACCGTCGTACTTCTCGGGGATGCTGGGCCGGAACTTTGGGGGCCATCGGACGTTCCGAAGGCTCGCCACAAAAGCGCGGCCACCAGCCCCCACGACGGGAGTTACAGGGGGCCGGCCCTTAGGGCCAGAGGGGCGCGCTGCTGCCGTGGAGGCAGCGCCCTCCCCCGTTAGGGTGGCACAGCGCTCGTCGCGCCTACGCTCGATGTTGTGCTGGGCATCCGCTCGTCGTAGATGCTCTCGTGACGCCCATGAATGGGTGTGGGCGTCGACGAGGGGAGTGTGGACGAACGGCGGGCGTGAGCCGCCGCCCGTCGAGCTCTCCGCCTTGCAGACGAAGAGACAGCGGTCGCGGTGCCGGACGACCCAGCCGCCGACGAACGGCCGCCAGCGTTCAGCTGCTGCTGCGTCGCCTTGACCAGGTTGGCCACATCGTCCAGCCAGCGCTGGACGGGGGCCTCCGGATCTGAGGCGATGGGTGGGTGGCGCAAGAGCGCCCCTGCCACCTGAAGGGCACCCTGAGGGGTGCCGCCATCACCGTAGACCAGACGGCGGTGTGCATTAGAACGGCGCCGCCGTTCGTCACTAGGTGGTGGCGAGGAGGCGGAGTCCTCCAGCGCCTCCAGCGCTTTCCCTCGCCCAGGACTCCGGTGTGGAGGTGGCGACGGGGTGTGCGCTCGACGGCGAGGATGTAGTTCTCTGCCGCCGCCGCTAGCGCTTGGTGAGGGAGTGCGCACCACCGCCTCTTCAGCCATAGGGCTGACTCGGCGAAACATGGCGAACACGGAAGGGAACGGAGAGGAGAAACACGTATACGCGCCCCTACCTGGCGTGCTAGTTGACGGAGGGTAAGCTCTTCAGCGGGGGACTGTGGGGGCCCCCCTTTGTGAGTTCGGCCCAGGGCGCGAGGGACGCGTTTCGGCTCTCGCTCCGGTGCGCTGGTGGCGTGGTGAGAGAGGGAGAGAGTTTCGCACGAGAGAGGGCGGTGACGCGAGGGATTATACAGGTTCGGACCGCCGGTGAAGCGTAATACCCTACTCCTGTGTGTGATGGACTATGTATGTTCTTTGTCCAAGGATCGAACCCCTTTCCTCTAGGCCTGGGCCTCCTTTTATACTCCCAAGGGGACACCACATGGACCGAACAGGCTATATTCTAGAGAAAAGGAAAAATATTCTTTTACAATTAAGGACCACACTGTTGCTTGAGGCAGAAGTTCTCCGTTCTGTAGTGCCGATGTGATCCTTGTCAGGCTGCGCATCACTCGTCTGTGACACCGCGCGCCATTCCTCATTAAACGGCCGGAAACTTGCGTGCTCCGCCCGTACGTGGCGATGCGTGCCGGGTGATTAGACTTGGCATACCAACCCTTGCTGGGTGAGTGAGCCGGATCAGCTCACATGATCTTGATGTGACACAACGGGGCGCGCAGCGTACCTAACGGCGTGCAGACGGCATGCTCGGCACTGTGCTGTGTCCCATCGGTCATTCGCACCGGTCACAGACCGGTCAGCCGACTGCAACCGGTGTGAGGTGCGCGTGCGTGTCTATTCGCATTTACTGCGGCACACGCGCGCAGGCGCACTCCGCCTGCTCCGCCATGAATGGGGGTAGGTGGGCGTTGGGAGCACCCACCTCCGTCACACGTGGCGGCAGCCCGAGGGGGTCGGGGTGCCCGACCCCTGTTACAGCTGTGAGCGGGAGGCGCCGGGACTTAGAGCGGGCGGCCGCCACGTCACCCTCGGGCCCGATCTCCCCTCGGGGGATGGCCACGTGGGCGTACGTGGCCGCCTCAAGCTCTAAGTCAACATACCCCTAGGCCCATGACACCAACAATGTTGGTCGCCGCTATGTGTGACTAGCTACCGCTAGCTCTACAAAGAGGCCACAAACTCACCTTCACCAACTTCAAGCAGTAGCTCACCCACAAACTCATGTCCATACGAACATAGAAGGTTGGCCGAGAGAGAGGACGAGAGAGAAGAAGATTCAATCGTCCCTCGTGCAAAACCAATTGTGACGACCAAGAGAACCGCCGAAGAACAACATGCTTGAAGGCGGGGAAGGCAAAACGTGACGCCTCTAATGAGAATGTGACGTTGAATGCACCACTGCCGCTCGTCCAATGGTCCTTGGACTTGGTTTTCACCCAGAGTGCTTCGCTAGGGAAGGATAAGGAGATGCCTTGGTAATGCCCCCAAGGGGATCACAACACTCAAGGCGCTGCCGTCGCTAGCCCAGGCAAACATCGGGCCAAGCTTTCGCCTACAACTCCCCCTCTCCTCCTGTCATCACAACCCCAACACCTCGCCACCATTTTACCTTTGCCAACACGCTATCTCCAGTATGCTTGCATGCCTCCGCTAGCTAGCCCTTGTCCGATTCAAGATGGACTTCATGGGGCCTTCCGCTCCCACCACCATCGCTAACACAGTGACACCTCATGGATCTGATAGTCAAAAGTTCAGAAAACCCTCCTAAATTTCTATCGAACGAAGGTTAGCAATTCCATTAAGGTTGCGTTCGAAAAACGTTGTGGTTTATTAATGTATAATTAATTAAGTATTAGCTAAAAAACTTAAAAATGGATTAATATGGTTTTTAAAGCAACTTTTGTATAGTTTTTTTTTTGCAAAAATACACCGTTTAGCAGTTTGTGCGTGCGCACGGAAAACGAGAGAGGTGAGTTGGAAAAGGAGGGGAAGAACACAGCCTACTACAATAAATTTCCAATTTGACAGAAGAGATAGCAGAGAGATAGAAACATGAACGGAGAGATAGTAATCGCAAAATAACTCAAATCAAGAAAAAAAACTCCATCCGTCCCAAATTATAGGGCGCCTTCTTTTTTAGAAAAAATCAATCTTAGTAATTTTTTACTAATAATCATACTAATCATATATATGGTAAGTATTATGAATATTATATCACTAGATTCATATATTGATATTTATGTACTTCATGTGATGCTAATTTCATATTTATAGGAAATATAATATGGAATAAATTAATAGTTAAAACATATCATTGAAGACTGTGTAAAAAAATATAGTCTTATAATTTGGGACGGATGGAGAGTATATAACAGCATATTTTTTAAGTAGAAGTGTTACGATTCGACGTGAGCGCGCTGAGCAGATAGAAGGGTGTTGCTGTGGAGTGGAATGTCCGCTTGGCCAAGCTTGTAACACAAATAAGCCTGGCCTCTGCATGTGCATGCTCGCTTTTAATTTGCTTGATCGACTCGCTCGTACGTTTGGGATCGATGAACAATCGAACATGTTACACTGGTTACCTCACCGCCCGTTGCTTCGGATCGAGACATGTTTGCAGCTTTACGTATACAACAATCAAAGAATACCAATCTCACGAACCGAAGTTTACTCGGCTCAACCAAAAAAAATTTTACCCAAAAAACTTGAGACAGTTTCTTTTTTTTAGCAATTTCGAAAATTCAATTGCGGTAAAAACTTACGAGATCGATCAACCTATCACCGGGTAGAACGGCTTGAGCGCGGCGGTGAAGTTGAAGTACTGGAGTGTCCTCGCCCACCGGCGGTTGTCCTTGAGCTGGTGCACGGCGATGGTGTCCGGTATGAACTCGTGAGAGCACGGATGCCTCCCGGGGAAGTTGTACATGGCCGGCTTCACGTCCACCCGGTTCTTGCCCCTGCCGCCGCGGCGGAGCCACGAGTAGAGCGTCCGATCCTCCGGCCCGTCCGTCCTCCCCTTGATCTCCGCCGCCGCCGCCACGATCCACTCCACGATGTCCCACGACAGCAGGTACCCCATGCCGGACATGTACTCGTTCGAGCCGCGGACGTAGTCGCACGGCACCATGCAGCCGTAGTAGAGGTCGTGCCGCGGCGCGCGCGAGAGGGACTCGGCGAGCTCCGGCAGCCGGAGGAAGGTGTCGTCGTCGGCCTTCATGACGAAGTCGTACGCGCGGTGGCCGAAGAGGTGCGGCACGCTGGAGAAGTAGGCGTGGGTCTTGCCGTTGTCCATGTTCTCCGGGCAGTCGAGCTCCACCACGTCGCCGTACATCATCGCCTCCAGCGCCACCAGGACGCGGTCCTCCGGCGAGCCGAGGCGGCAGAAGACGAACCGGACGTCCACGCGCGCCCTCGTCGCCACCGCCGGCTGCTGGAGCGCGTACACCATCCGGAGAAGGTGCCGCCGCTCGTAGCGCGCCGGGAGGGTCAACACGCCGATCAGCAGCCGGAACTCCGGGGCCGCCTGCACGCCGCCGCCTCCTTGATGATCACCGCATGAGGCGGCGCCGGCCAGCGACGCATGCAGGGGGAACTCGTTGGGGTAGATGACCAAGAGCACGGCGGCGAGGAGTGCGACGGGGAGCAGGAGGAGCGCCGCGGCGGGGACGGGCGGCAGCGGCAGCCTCTGCGGCTTCATGGCATAATACGTACACGGTGTGTGGCCCAAACGAAGTTGGTTTTGGCAGGAAAAACGGTGGTTTTTTGCAGGTTCACGCGGTGCGGGACACACGATCGAGTACAGGCTGCTGCTGCATATTTGCAGCGGAGTAGAGAGTACACATACGCAGTGAAGAAGTACAGTCCAAGCATGTGCCGCGTGATGGAGTGTGTGACCATGCATAAGTCTTCTTCGCCTTTGCGTGGAATATGATTGTGGACTTGTGGTGATGGCAGGAACCTTGGTACCTGGTAGTAGTATTTGGTTTCTAGAAGTATATTTGGCACCCTGAAATGCCGGCCGGGTTTCCATGCATGTTCCTATTCCTGGAGGGCAGGCCATAACATCTGCATGAAAATGGTCCAGGCTTTTAACGATTCACAAGTAATCGAAGACGACACGGCACGTGCTTTGGAGACTTTTTACCGAGGAAACCTGCACATGCTCAGCACATTGCCATTTGCCAGTGCGCCTAGCGCAGCCCAGTCCAGATATCTTGCAAGGCCGAAACAACCAGGCAAGGCTAAACACGCCGAAATCCATCGCGGCCCAAAAACAACGCGCCACACAGCCCCAAACCGCGAAAATTTCGCTCTCCCCCACCACGAAACCCCAAATTTCCCCTACGCGGTCTCCACTCCCCGCGCGCGCGCGCTCCACTCCCGAAAACCAACCTCACCAATCCGCGCCTCCAACCTCTCCGCATATAGCAGCCATCCCTCCCTCCATCCAACGGCCCACGCTGCCCCCCTCACCACTCACGTGGATCACTCCCCATCCGACGGCTCTCCACTCCCCACCCAATCCTATATATGCCCTCACCTATCTCCCTAATCCAGAGCAACCAAATCGTCACCAAAAAAAATCCCCAATTCCATCATCGTCGTCGTCTCCGAGAGAGAGAGAGAGACAAAGAGGAGATGTCGGGGCGCGGCAAGGGAGGGAAGGGGTTGGGCAAGGGCGGCGCGAAGCGTCACCGGAAGGTGCTCCGCGACAACATCCAGGGGATCACGAAGCCGGCGATCCGGAGGCTGGCCAGGAGGGGCGGCGTGAAGCGCATCTCGGGGCTCATCTACGAGGAGACCCGCGGCGTGCTCAAGATCTTCCTCGAGAACGTCATCCGCGACGCCGTCACCTACACCGAGCACGCCCGCCGCAAGACCGTCACCGCCATGGACGTCGTCTACGCGCTCAAGCGCCAGGGCCGCACCCTCTACGGCTTCGGCGGCTAGGAGCCTGGACTCTCCCTCTCTTCCTCTCTAGCGTTGCATTGTGTTGCTTGTTTCAGATGTAGTCCTGGATTCTGTAATGAAGACAATGCTAGCAAAAGTTGTTTGAATTCACCTACGAATCTAGTGCAAAATTCTGTAATCATAAATTCTTCAGTTTAATTTTGCTGTCACATGTATTGAATTACGAACAACTGCTAATTTAACCAGTAGTTTGAGACATGAACAATGTGCGACCAAAAGAAGAATCTGAAGAACAACTTGGATCTTGTTTGCAGCAGCACAAAGCGATTGTTGAATGCTCAGTTCTCCCATTCCAGAGCGCTGACTCGAACGATGCCCGGTCGAACACCGCAGGGCCGATCCCGGTGTCGCCGACCAGCAGCCGCATGAGCTCGCCGACGGTGTCGAAGTACCAGTCGCACGGGCCGTGGCTGGCGTCCTTCTCTGCCACCTGCATCATGGCACGCTGCGCGGCCACCAGCGCTGGCCCATGCGGCGGGAGGTCGGCGCAGACGAAGATCTTCCGCTCCGGAAACCGCGCCCCCGACGCGAACGGCGCCGCCGCCGCACCGACGGCGAAGAACGCGCCGCTCAGCGAGCGCGACAGGTGGTGAACGCGGAGCCGGAGGTCTTCGTGGGACGCGCCGAGCAGTGCGCGGACGGCGGACACCGCCGCCGCGTGAGGGACCTAGCTGAGCGCGGACGCGGCGGCCACGGCGGGGGGCGGGTTGTAGCCGCGGAAGCGGGACTGGAACTCGATGTTGGAGAAGAATACCCAGTGAGACGAGAAGGCTGACCTGGACAGGCCCGCGTCGCCGACCAGCAGCCGCATGACGCCGCGGACGGCGTCGTAGTAACAGTCGCAGGCGCCGTGGTCCGCTTCCTTGACCGCGACCCGCATCATCGCCCGCTGCGCGTCACGCAGCGCCGGCCCGAGCGGCGGCACGTCGGCGCAGACGAGCACTGCCCCCTCGGGCCCGAGCCCCGCGCTGGCGCCGGCGAAGGAGAAGAAGACGGCGGTGAGCGAGCGCGAGAGCTGGTGCGCGCGGAGGCGGAGGTCGTCGTGGGAGGCGCCAAGCAGGGCGCGGACGGCGGAGACCGCCGCGGCATAAGGCACCCAGCGGAGCCCGGATGACGCCGGGCCATGGCGCCCGTGGAGGTCGACGTCGTCGTCGTCATCGGTGCCGGAGGTGGAGTATCCGTCCTCCTCGCTTGCGGCGGCGAGTTCGCTCCCCCGATCCTCGTCGTGAGCCACCACAACCATGTCGATATTGAACGTGAATATTCTTGTGCTTGTACTTGTGGGGAGAGAGCTGTGACTCCTGGGCTGCCTATATTAACCATGTTCCATCCCGTTGCGACCTTGTCTGTTGGTCCCGAGAGGACGCGCGAGCCTCCACTTCATTTAGAGCAGTCAGCTTTTTCTTAAAATTTAGTCTCCCATGCTTTATTTTGTTTTCCCACTTTAGGAGTAGAGGTTGTTTCTTAAAATTCAGTCTCACATGCTTTGTTTTATTTTCCCATTTAGGATTAGACGTTTTTTTACTACTCCCTTCGTTCTAAAATATAAATAGTTTTGATTGAATGAAATACATCCAACTAAAATCTCTTATATTTTAGGAAGGAGTGTAAGGAGTGAGTATATTAAATATAAATATAAGCATTTCGAGTATCTCAAATTTATTCGTTAGTATAATCATTTTATGATTATTACATGTTCCGTCAACCACGTATTTCCATCATATGTCCAACCATCCTCTCACCTAGTACAAATTAGGTTGATTTTGGCATCATACGGATCTCCTATATCGCATTATACAGAAATTTAGAGATAAAATCGTGCGGATATCTGAACTCACAATATTCTCCGTGATCTGTACACCAGCAAGCTTTGATTTCATCTCCACTATATTCCCATGAACGGTAGGTTTCTACGTCAGGGTTGAGAATGGTGTGGTCAAGGGGAAAGTGAGCAGTTCCTTAAGTGGGGTGATAGAGGACCGGTAGTGAGTGATGGGAATGAGGAACTGCAATGGGTGGGAGAGAGCGGTAGGTAGTGGAGGTGGTGGGGGAATCTAGCAAGAAACAATTTGCACTTAGATGGTGGTTGGTGACATGGATCCGATGGCTCTTGCTGACGGAGACAAAGGAGGACGACAACACAGGGGCACTAAAGTTGGGTAAGATGGAAGAGAAACGAGATGAAACAAGCCACAAGGAGGAGGTGGAAACAACACGGGGGCGACATGGTCAGGTAGGCCTCATTGGTGATCTTGAACCGATGCCGGCGAAGATGAGGGCAATTGGATGTTTGGGTGAGGGAAGGAGGAGACACACAATGGTGAAGGCATGGGGTGTTCAGGGGAGGGGGGTTCCCCTGGACCACCCTCAATTTTGGCCCAGAATAACCCCTTTATCCCAACTCGATCTAAATCCACTATATAGGCATGATCCATTATAATATTTATGTTGTATTTTTGTAATTTTTAAACTAAAATGCTAGTTCTAGTGAAATATTTTAGCACATTTTGCATATGTACATTGAGTTTTCGGAGTTTTGAAATTCTGGAGTGTAGAATATGACCACCCAAGAAAATTTTCTGGAGCCGCCACTAGGTGAAGGCAACACCGATGTCAAGCCTCAACTACATTGACCGAAGAAGAAAGTAAGTGATTCGAAGGGAACGGAAGAGAGATCTTGATGGTTTCATTTAGATACAATGATAGGAAGTTTGCGTCAGATATATGAAGCTCCTAAAACATTTGAATATTACTCACTCTGTTTTAGAATGTAAAATGTTTTGATCTGTCCTATGTAAAATTACTGTAAGTTTGGTGAAGCTTACCAAAAAGCATAAAAATATCTGCAACACCAAATTAATTCCATTGAATATATTTTTAAATAAATTTGTTTGGTGATGAAATGTTGCTACATTTTCTTATAAACATAATACAATGAATGACTACTACGACATAGATTTTTCCTGGTGGCCATTTTGAGATTTCTCAAGCGGCTAACGCTAGCGTCAGCGACCAATGGCTAGTGAAAATACACCATTTTCATTTACGGCCACTAGTCACCAGCAAAAACCGTTTTCGCTGGCGGTTCACAAAAATGAATCCCAAATTGCCAAATCCATAGAGCGCAAATTTTCAGCATTCACAAATTTACAACATTCATCGTGTCGCCAGCACGTTGGAGGGATCGCGCAGTCAGCAGTCACCAACTGGATCCACTTGCAGTACCTCCCTTTGACGTGGCCAGCCGCTGCTGCCACCTCTCCCGTTGCTGCACCGTTCCCTCTCGAGCTCCCATCTGCTGTTGTCGCGCCTAATCTGGGAGGGAAGGATAGTGGGGGAGCAACCGCCACTTTCCACTCTGTTGTTGTTGCACCACCGCTGGTGTCACACCTATAAATTTAGCTCAAATTTTCAGACTATTTTATGTATAAATCCCTGTCTAGGAATCAAGCCAGAGTACACAAAACAACAAATTAATATATAGATCCAAACGTAAATAAAGCGTAAATACTTACTTACAGAAGAAGTATTTAGTCCTCACACCCAAATAAAACAACAGTAGCGAAAAGGGGATGATCCTAGTGGGGCTTCAGCTCTACTCCACAGGTAAAACTCAACTAGGGTATAAGCCTTGGTCGTCTAACTTCGTCTTCAACACAGAAGCACTGTACTTCTGAAAAGGGGGAAATATAGCAAGACTGAGTACAACCACCGTACTCAGCAAGCCACACCAGTATTGTAGACGTGCAAGGGGAGACAAGAAAGGTTTGTGGCTATTTGCACAAAAGCAGTTGTAAAACATTTATAGTTTTGACACAATAAAATAGTTGATTAATTAAGGCGAGATTAAATCTCCACTGAACAATGCTACCCTACGTTGAACAGGCCCAACCATTCCACCGGAACAAAACCAGTTCATTAAGTCAAGTTAATTAATTAAAGTGAGACTAATCACAACGAAGCTGGTTAATCGCCCATAACCGCGGGCACGGCTGTTCGAATAGTTTTACTCTGACCAGAGGTACACAACTGTACGCACAAGACACAACCCACCGTTATCACCGTGCCATGCATGACACGTCACCATGACGAGTAATTGTGATGAGACCCTTCGCATAACTCCCCCTATCAATCATACCCACATCAGGTTTCGTCCCTAGCTTTATATCTAAGGTAGGCAACCCCCCTCGTGCCTAGGTGAATTCGGAAGCCGCAAAGTCCGTCGAAGGGCCCATCCAAACTCTATCACTCTCACTCTTGCCTTGGTACGTCAGAAAGGGGAAAGCTATACTACAAGTCCAGTAGTTGTCCATTCTTGCTAGTGGTAAGCGCGGTAAGTCTTCCAGAAGTTTCCCGCAAACCGGTCCTTAATTGCCATGGGTGCGACTAGCAAAACCATGCACCCACGGCCCACCATTAAGCCATATTTTTGTTGGATAATTACGACCAATGAAACATGGCCAGATGTGTCAAGCTCGTAGCTCATCAAGATACTAAATGTGTACAGTGTGAATATCCCATATTGTGAGCAAGTGGTAATTAGGCATGGCTAAGCATATGTAATTCTAGCTAGGTCACGTAAGTAACATAAACTAGTTAAATTATCACCCAAGTTAACAAAAAATGGATAATAAGTAAATATGGCATAAGCAACCAGATAGGTAATTCCATACACCCATGTAATTAGAAAAACATGCGATTTGATTTGCAAACGATAAAACATTTATAAATTAAGTTCAACATGCTCAAGGGGAATGTGTGACTTGCCTTGTGTTGGCAGTATGCCATGAGACCCTTCGACCGGACCTGACGAAACCAAACAAGCAGCGAGGATTCGGACTCAAGGCACCCAAGACCCGTCGAGGCGAAGCCCCATGGCGAAGACCACGGGGCGAAGGGGGTAAAATGCGAAGAGTCGCACCGAGTCCCCGCCGGTCTAGGCGAAGGCTGCATGGCGAAGGTGTATGCCGAAGGAGGATAGCTTCGCCAAGCTGGGCCCAATCCAAAAAGGCCTAGTGGGTCAGCCCAATCGCCCCGACCTACTGGCCAGCGGGCCTATAGCCACCAGGCGGCCTATTAAGGGCCCACATGTCTTAATTACATTAAATACCCATGTAGGTGTCCCTTTCGTAAGGGTGACCATGTAAGTTCCCCTGTAATAGCCCTAAAACCCTAATAGGAGGGTATGTAATGGGATTATAAATAGCCCCCTAGGGCCATGTAAAAGGGGGGGATGATGGAAGAAAAATCCTAAATTTAATACACTCAACTTTCCCAGCAACCGTTGGGTATCCACGTCCTTCGACGTACGCAGTTGTCGTTTCGACAACAGCTGGCGCCGACCGTGGGGACCTCCGAGCGAAACCACTGGGAGCGAATGCCACCGAAGAAGGTCTCAAAGGAGAGGGTTGTTAACCCAAAGGAGAGTACAGCAGAAGAGGTGATGGCCGCCGCAGAAGAGGCAGAACCTTCAGCACCCACCGCCGAAGCTGGGGCAGCGCCGTTGGCTCCGGCACCCGCGCCGCAACCACCGCCTTCGGCCCCAGCCACTTCGGCGGAGCCGGCGCCGGAGATCCCTTCGGCAAGTCAGCTAGCTTCGATCACACTCGCGGCTGTGCAAGCCGAACCCAATCTTGAGGCACAAGCTGAAGCCAGCATGGAAGCCATGCGGCAGAACATGGCGCGACTCCAAGACATGCTTCGCCAGATGCAAGAGCAACAGCAAGCGTACGAAGCAGCACAGCAGGCGAAAGTTGCTTCGGCCCTAGTCCTCCAGTATTCGGCAGGCTACATCCCGCCTCAGGCCTACCCGCAGGTGCCGGTACAAGCCCCTCCGTCACAAGCCGCACAAGGACCGGCGTACTTCCCCGCGCAACCTTCGGCTGCAGCAGCGCACCCGCTTCAAGGCGTGCGGCCGCAGGTTCGATCGGCTACGGTCCAGGTGCACCCCTCACCACTCGGCAAAATGTCACAAGTAATGGCGGAGGGGGCCTCGGCCCTGCAGGCACAGCTTCAAGCTTTCCTTCAGCAACTCAACCAACCCCACAACATCTCAAGCACAACCCCTTCGGTGCAACCGGAGGGGGGCACCGGCCAGGGCGCACCCGGGTGGCTGCAGTCAAACCAGCCCGGGCCAGGGGCTTCGCCTTGGAGTCAAGGGCCACAGTTCGACTTCTACAACGTCGCCCAAGCGCCACCGTTTGAAACTGGGCCACCGAACGCTGCAGCCCAGCCACACGCGCAGGCCATGACTTCGCCTTTCGCCACGCCGTACCCGCAGCCGAGTGGGCCCTCGCTGCAGGGCGTCATGAGTAAGGCGGGGGGCGAAAAGAGGCTGCCGCTGAGCGAGGGAATCAAAACCCGTCCAATCCCACCTCAGTTTAAGTTCCCACCTGTTCCGCGGTACTCGGGCGAAACGGACCCGAAAGAGTTTCTCTCTATCTATGAGTCCGCGATCGAAGCCGCTCATGGCGACGAGAATACCAAGACGAAGGTAATCCATCTCGCTCTGGACGGCATCGCCCGTTCTTGGTATTTCAATTTGCCATCTAATAGCATTTACTCATAGGAGCAATTGCGCGATGTCTTTATCCTTAATTTTCGAGGCACCTATGAGGAGCCGAAGACGCAGCAACATTTGCTCGGCATTCGCCAGAGGCCGGGCGAGTCAATACGGGAGTACATGCGCCGCTTCTCGCAAGCCCGATGCCAAGTTCAAGATATAACTGAAGCATCCGTCATCAACGCCGCTTTGGCCGGGCTGCTTGAGGGCGAACTCACAAGGAAGATCGCCAACAAGGAGCCGCAAACTCTCGAGCACCTGCTTCGCATCATCTTTTGGGGAAAGCGAGCGGTGCCCGGTGTGCGGCGCGAACCGACGGTGCTAATGGCGATGGTGGTACATGATGTGACCATGGCTACTATGGATACAACCACTGCTCACATCATGAATCAACAAGAAGACATCAAGATCAAGTCCTCCAAGTGCTGGAATCTGATTCGGCCACCTGTTACATTGCTGACTTCAAATGCTCGCCAAATCTTCATACGTGCTCCGTTTTTGGCCCATGAGTACTTGATGGAAAGCTCTCGAAGTCCTCTTTCCAACGGATCTGGTCTCATTGCTAAATTCCATATCAGTCATCTACAATCAAAGAAACAAGATGCTGTGATACATATAATGGGCTTATGGGTTTGTAACTTCATCTGGGATCCCGGTGGGTCCATGTGGGGTGTACCCCAACCTGGTGGAGCACGACCCTAGGACCCCTTGGTCGTCCTCCCACCTCCTTAAATAGCTAGGTACCCCTTCAGGGTTTCTCGGGTTTTGTTAGATTAAAGTTTAGCTATTGTTACTTGCACTGCTGGAGAAGTGGTTTTTACCACCGGTTTGTAACCCCCTGTAATCCCGGTTATGCAACCGGGACCACGAATCCGGGACTAATGATACCTATCTTTAGTCCCGGGTGAAAAAACTGGGACTAAAGATTTTAGTCCCGGAAAGTTTTACCAAGCGGGACTAAAGTTTTTTTCATTGTTTTTGCTTCTTGCATATTGACTTCGAACCAAACTCAACAACAAAATCCTCCACAAATTGACAGATCGAACGAACATCCTCAAATTGACATCACAAATTCACAGATCCACAATGAACAAATTAACATACATCACAAATGAACAAATCACAGATCCACAAATTCATAGACATCACAAAATCACGGATCCACAAATTCGCAGACATCATATCACAAAATCGCTCCACCGCCGCCCGGTGCCGGCCTCCCATCCCACTGGCCGCCACCGCCCGGCCACCGCTTCTGCTTCGCGTGAGAGAGAGAGAAAGAGGTGAGAGAGGCGGCCTCCAATCCTGCCGCCCGGCCGCCGCCGCTTCGCGTGCGAGAGAGAGAGGCGGCCTTGGCGCTTGCCACATCTAATCCCGCTGCCCGGCCACCGCTTCCGATTCGCCTGAGGGAGAGAGAGAAAGGCGAGAGAGGCGGCCTCCCATCCCGCCGCCTGGCCACCACCGCTGTCGCCCGGCCATCGCTTCGAGTTAGAGAGAGAGGCAAACTCGGCACCCACCGCCTCCCATCCCGCCTGTCCGCCGCTGCCGCTTGAGAGAGGCAGGCGAGAGAGAGAGAGAGGCAGGCGTGAGAGAGAGGCGTGGGAGAGGATAAGGACATGGGAGAGATATTTTTATGCCCGGTTGGTGAGGACTAAAGATCATTGGGGGCCAGACACGACCTGACAGCTATTGAACCGGGACTATTAGATGATCTTTAGTCCCGGTTGGTAACACCAACCGGGGCTAAAGATCATAAAGTGTCTTTGGGATTTTGAACCGGGGCTAAAGATATTCTTTAGTCCCGGTTCATATTCAAACCGGGACTAATGTGATTTTGGCCGACTGAGCAAAGATCCATTTTCTAGTAGTGTTGCTTGCAGCACGTGTGTCGGCTAGACCGCCCGTCTGTTTGTCTTCGGAACCCCAACTCATCATTTGTATTCAATTTTGACGGAGAATGAGCTCCTCAACGGAGGACAGTGAGGGCCCCCCTTTGTGAGTTCGGCCTGAGGCGCGGAACACGATTCGGCACTCCGGTGCACTGGAATCTAGAATGTTCAAGAACAAGAAAGATCGCGACGCGGGAGATTATACAGGTTCGGGCTGCCGGTGAGGCGTAATACCCTACTCCTGTGCGTAGTGGATTATACGCGTTTTTTCTCAGGGATCGAACCCATTTTCTCTAGACCTGGGCCTCCTTTTATATTCCCAAGGGGACACCACATGGGCCAAACAGGCTACTTCTCTAGAGAAAAGGAAAAAAGCTTTTACATTTAAAGGCAGCCCTATTGCTTGGCGCAGAAGTTGCCTGCACCGTAATGACGACGTGACCCTTGTCGGGCTGCCCATCAACTACACGCGACGCCGTGCATCATTCTTCATTAAATGGCCGGAGACTTACGTGCTCCACCCGTACATGGCGATGCGCGCCACACGATTGGACTTGGCTTACCAACTCCGGTTGGATAAGAGAGCAAAAAACGGCTCTCATGGTTTTGATGTGACCCAACGGGACGTGCAGCGTACCTAACGGCGTGCAACCGTCACGCCCGGCACTGTGACACATCCTATCGGTCATTCGCACCGGTTACAGACCGGTCAGCCGGTCGTGACCGGTGTCAGACGCGCGCGTGCGTGTCTATTCGCATTTAATGCGGCACGCGCGCGCGCAGGCGCACTCCGCCAGCATCGCCATTAATGGGGTTAGGTGAGCGTTGGGGGCCCTCACCTACCCAGCACACGTGGCGGTAGCACGAGGGGGTCGGGGGAGCCCGACCCCTGCTACAGTGGCGAGGGGGAGCTGGGAAGTAGAGAGGGCGGCTGGCATGTCACCCTCGGGCCCGATCCCCCCTCGAGGGATGGCCACGTGGCCGTAAGGGGTCGCCTCAAGCCCTAAATCAGCATACCCCTGGACCCATGACGCGCACAAATTCCTATTTGCAATTCAGATTGGTTTTATCTTGTTATTGCTTGTTTCTTTGATTTGGTTGCAGGAATAAGGTTGATCTGCACTGGCAAGATCAACAACCCATGGAGATGTGTATCGATCACTAAGGCGCAACACCACGTCCCGTATGGTTGTAGTCGGATCGTCAACGTGTCTCCCAAATCGTAATTATCTCAACTCATCAAAAGATCGGGCCAATCATTAGCCCTGAGGTTATCGAGCGGAGCTCAGGGTTTATTAGCACGGCGCGGCAGCGGCTCTACCGGCGGCAAGAGGCCGCCGGAGCACGGCGGTGAACGGAGGAGAGAGAGAGAGAGAGCGCTTGCGGCAAGCTTGGGGAAGAGGGGGAAACGGATGAGAGGAGTGCGGGAGAGCTTTTTATAGCATTGGGAGGGAGAGATCGTGGCAGTATACTTATATAGACAATCCGAACCAAACACGTGTAGGACAATACCTCTGTATCCATGATCTGCTATACTCAAATATAATCATGATCGAGAAAAAAAAATCATGTACAGTTACAAAAACACATACGTCAGCCCGTATACAAACGCAAATGAAAACTAGGCACACAACACGCATTGACTCCGATAATCTGATCAACGAGCGAGTTCATGCGTGCACCTCGCAACATTTCCACTCGTGTAAAGTACGTGACAGCCAACTCTTTCGCCATCCAAAAACCACCAGGTATATATCCAACGAAACCCTACCTGTCCTCTCGTCTTCCTCCTCCGATCGATCCTCCCATACAATTCAAGAGAAGAAGTCGTACTTGACCGGCGTGCCGGTGGGATCGATCCATGGCTTGGCGTGCAGGAAGTTGTCGACGGTAAACATGGTCGCGTCCGCCTTGCTGATCACCTTCTTGTACCCCGGCCATGCGACGCGCGCCGCCGTGTCGGCGCCGGGCCCTTTGTTGGCGTACTCGGCGTAGTAGAGCGTCTTGAGGGCGAAGTCGCCGTTCCACGGCATGTACCCGGCCTTGTCGATGATCGCCGGGATGTCGGACTCCATGATGATGGTGCGGGAGAACTCGCGCCACGGCCGGCCGAGGTAGTTGCGGATGGGTGGGCGCTTGGCGTCCGTGAGCGCCGCCTCGGCGTTGAACTCGCACTTCTGGAGCACGAACCCCGTGGCCTCGCGTCCGTCGGCGCGGCCCTGCGCCGTGGCGATGTTCTGCTGGTTGTCCATCGGGCGGCGGAGCGTGAGGATGCAGTTCTGGAACACAGCGGCGGCGTCGCCGAAGATGAAGTCGATGGTGCCCGTGATGACGCAGTTGCGGTAGAACTGCGCCTTGGAGTGCGCGTACAGCGTGTCCTGGAACCCGTCCATCCAGCAGTTGAGGAACACCGACTTGTCCGACTGCACCAGCAGCGCCACCGCCTGGTGTTTCTCCGCCCCGGCCGTGTTCTGGAACCCCATCCCGATCGCCATGAACCCGTCCCCTTGCGCCGCTACAACAAAATTGCCATTATTCCATCTCAGCACATCGATCACATTGGGCGCGTCAATGGCGGAAAAGCTGGTGATATGTGTGTGCTTACCGAAGGTTGCTGTCTTGAAGGTGGTGAGGCCGTCGGCGAAGTTCTTGCTGCCGGTGACGACGGACTTCCTGGCGCCGTCGCCGTACATGGTGACGTTGGCCATCTTCTTGGTGATGGTCACGTACTCCGCGTACACACCCTCCTTCACGTAGATCACGTACCTTCCATTGTAGGTCTTGGGCATGGCGCCGAGAGCTTCGTTGATGGTCTTGAACTTGCCGCTGCCGTCCTTGGCGACGATGACGTTCGGCGTGAGGTTGTTCTTGAACCCGCCACCCTTGAGCACCCTCCGGTCGCCGTCGGGCACCCACTCCGGGATGCCGTCCTCGGCAAGGACGGGCTGAGGCTCCGCCGCTCCTCCGTCTTCTCCGGCGAGGAGGCGGCGTTGGGAGCCCTTGAGCGAGGAGAGAAGAGAGGAGGCCTTCTCGATGAGCGCCAGGGCGTTGCTGGTCAGCTCCCTGCCGTCGTTGAACGAGTCTTTGACCTTGTCCCTGAAGTCGCCGTCGGGGAAGCCGTCGATGCACGTCTCCATGTTCGCGATCACCGCGCTGAGCCAGACGCGGAGCTGGAAACCCTGCTTGGCGAGGCCGTCCTTGCCGGAGGCGTCGATGCCCTTGAGCGTGTGGTTGAGGTCGTCCTTGGCGTCGTCGAAGAGCTCCTTGCAGTCGACGACGGCGGCCTTCACGCGTGGGTCGTTGCTCATGATCAGGTCGGCGCGGTCGAACGCCTGGTCGACCGCGCCGCCGATCACGTCCACGGCGGTGCGGATGATGTCCTTGGGCGACGACAAGCTGGCGTTCGCGGCCTTGCCGATGCTCTTAGCGCACGCGTCCGCGAAGTCCGTCTGCGCGCACATCAACTTGATGCTCTTCGACACGGCGCGCAGGTCCGGATGGCCGCCGCCGCCGCCGCCTCCACCTCCGCCGCCACCCGATTTCCCCTTCGACGGAGACGAGCCTTTGGAACTACTCTCCTCGTCCTCGGATTTCTTCCCACTGTACGTGATGGCGGCGGCGCCCATGACAATGAGGATAATGATGATGGACACCGTGCCGGCGGCGATCATGATGCGCCTACGCTGCTGCCGTGCCTTCTCGGCGCGGCGCCGCTCGGTGAGCGGGCCGAAGTCGCCGAACGCCGACGACATGGTATTCTATCCCTGGTCTCTCTTCCCCTCTTTCTCCTCCTTATTGACTGCTTCTTCTTTCTCTCTCACACTCTCTGCCTGACATCACCATTGGCAGAGAGGACGGAGGAGGAAGAAGGCCGGAGGCATTGGAGAACGAGGGTTCATGTGGCCGCGCTGACGTTTCCCGGGAAAAAGAAGGGCCCGGAGACGATTGTGGAAGCTATGTTTAGAAAGCTTTCGCATGCAACAATGGCCGCCGGCTTGGTGAATTCCCGCTATTCTCGGGCGCTCCCCGCCATTTTCTTCGAGGGGTCAATGTACTCTCTTCTCTGCGAGAAAGCTTCATGAAAATTTTGGAATACAAGAATTCTTATGCGTCAACTAGAGACTAGAGACGACGGCGGCGGCGGCGCTGCATGCCGCCGGAATCAGGGAAGAGGCTACTTTCATAGGCCCATCTAGGTGACTATTGGGCCGTTGGGGAAGCCCATAGCGCCGTCCCCGACACGGACCAGGCGGCCCAGTTCATAAGCCGGCCCAACTGTCATACCTTCGTCATCGAGCTGAGCTGAGCTGAGCCGGCCGGCTGCGGCGTCGCCATCGTCGGCGTCCCTTTCTTCCTCATCAACAGCGAGCTTCCAATTATGCAACCAGGGTAGTATAACTATAAATTCTATCTTTTCTAGGGAGAGAGGAAGAGCAATGATTTGTCGAGCTGTCCTCCTGTCCATCCTCCTACTGTTAGCACGAGATGAACCTCTACCTCGAGTGGTCCAGCTAGCTGCCCGGAATTGGTTCTCCAGTCCGCTTTCATTGCCAACAAGGAGCACAGGATCATTGATGCCTACCGCCTCATGAATCTGCCGGGGAAGATTAGGCGGAGAACTCGTCGAGCATCCAAATCCATGTCATTATCGGTGTAGCAAGATCGAGCGGCAGAGGCCTCTGGTTGGAATGTAATAGGTGGAATCTGGCGCCATGTGCGTGCAGACTGAAGTTACTGAAGAACCTGATGGATTCTTGCGTTTGGACGCGTGATCGTCCGCGATTGCATGCACGAGCGAGAATTTTGATCTTGATGAGGAGCTTCTTGATCAATGATCATATCCTCTGGAATTTTCAGATTTGCAGATGAAAGGTGCGCGTTTTTTGGAAGAGTTTCTTTTGCGTGACCTGTAGATTCGTGCCTGCTTCAAGTCTGCATCGTCCAGTTGTAAGTACAATGGGGGGTGTTGCATCTTTTCGTGTTTGGCCAAAAGAGAGAAAAAAGTGTAAAGGAGATTCGTGCCTACTACTACGACCTTTTGCAGTTCAGCGATTCTCTGGAGGTGACAAGTCACAAGTGGGCGGCAACTTGGCCAATTCTTGCAGCAGATTAGCAGTGTAGGTGTAGCACAGTAGCACATGCTGGTTTTACTGAACTGAATGAGCAAGAAAAACGTAGAAAAACCAAATCATTTTAAGTGGATGATCAGCTTGAATTACTGTAACATCTGGGATCCAGAAGAGAATAGAAGATGATAAAGTTCCTGTCAGGAAGTATATCATGCATATTGAGATTTTTACGATCATGAATGAAAACTTTGAGCACAAACACAGATCCTGCCACCGTATTGGTGCGTCGGAAAGCAAAGTAAACCACTTGAGGGGAAAATTCTAGAATTATGTGTGATGTGTGATTAGGACTGCAGGATTATCTTGATCCAACTGGTGATAACGCACTCGTGTGACTTTTCTCCCGGGATTTGCTGAGGAAAAACCACGGTTAGATTCCACAATTGCCGCAATAACTCCATTGTTCATCTCTATTTTTACTGACCACACTAACTCTGTCACCGTGTCTGTTCCATGATCGGTTTTAGCAAGCTCATGCTTTCCTTGAAAGAACAAACAAGAGAAGAGAAGAGAAAAGCAAGGCACAACTGCATCTTTAATTCTCACTCCCACACTACACAAACTCAATCATTCATCAGCTAGCTAGCTGCCACATCGCCATTGCTCTCAAATCCTCAGCAGCATCAGTTGCATCATCATCATCATTATCATCTGGCCCTAGTTTCAGAGATATTCAGAAGAGAATTCCACAACTATTAATTACTCCCTCTATTTTATATTATAAATCGTTTTAATTTTTTTTAAAGTTATCAAGTTTATAGAAAAATATAATAATATTTATAGTATCACATTAGTTTTAATAAATTTAACATTGAATATATTTTGATAATTTTTTTGTTTTATATTGAAAATATTATTATGTTTTTCTAGTGGCTTTAAATACACATCACTCCTCTCCCCTTCACACACCCTCTCATTCACCATTGCAAAGCCACTAGAGAGGAGAAGAGGAGGAGGAGGCTAGCTCGGCTTGGTGCGAGGCGCCGCCGCGCGCCGGCCTCTCCTCCTCCCCCCGCGCGCTCCACTCCACCATGCTTCCGAGGCGCCAGAGAAGCATCTTCCATCTCGGGGAGGAGGGTGGCGACGTCGTCGTCGAGCACCTGAGCGCTGCTGATGATCACGGCGGCCATGGCGATCACGGTGTGATCGGTATCCACCGGCGCCTTGGTGTCATCGGGCTGCAGATCGTCCTCGCCCAGAGGCACCACCAGCAGCACGAGCACGGCCATGTCGTCCTCAAGCAGATGGTGTCCCCGCCGGCGGCGGAGCGTCACCGGCGGCGGCGGCGACCTCGCGGTGGCTTCTTGAGCGCGTGTTCCCTGTGTAGGCGGGAGCTCAGCCCCGACAAGGACGTGTACATGTACAGGTACGTACGGCGCGCCGACGACATGGCCGACACGCTTGATCAGCGGCGAGCTCTGAATTTTGGGGTGGTTTGATTGGATGCAGGGGTGACCAGGGGTTTTGCAGCGAGGAGTGCCGGTGGCAGCAGATCATGACGGACGAGGCGAGGGAGCACGAGGTGGCCATGGCCAAGAAGGAGCGGCGAGGGCTGCATCATCGCCGTCACCACCACGGGGCGACGCGGCCGGCGGCGGCGATCGACGGCGGCTCGCCGAGGAGACTACTGGCCGTAGCCTAGCACAAGCGAAGTAGAGTACTATACTACGTTTGAGACTGTGAGCCATGCTTGGATATGATCGAAGAAAATTTTCTACTGTGTTCTCTGTAAAATATGGAGATCGATGTAATTAAGAAAAACTTGATAAGGGGAGGGAGAGAGAGAACAAGGTTTTGAGTAATTTGAGGCAAATTTGAGGAAACGCGTATACGCATAAACTGCATGCAGTTTCATATTCATGAGGTGAGGAGATGAAATGAACACGAAATGTTTGGGGAAAAGAAGCTTTTCAGGTTTCATGGGTACAACTGTGTAACTGAACTGGCTCTTGCTATTGTGCAAAACCCGGTAACTTCTGGACAGATTTGTTCCTGTGCGTGTAAATTTCAACTCGATTGTTTTTAGTGGATGCGAATGATTCTCAGTCGAGTAGAACTCGTGGAATGATTCTGAACACAAGTACAGCTCTGATGAATCCATGGGTATCTGCCCTCTTTTGCTTTCGAGATGCCGAGGTGCCAGAATTTTGATGCCAAGGACGAAGTGGAGGGAACGAAAGGATGGTGCTGTGGCATCTAGCACCTTGATCGATGGGGAGACAGTGAGACACCAATCGAATCAAAGTGGAATCTTCTCTGCTAGAAAACGACTAGCAAATATTGGAAGCAGCTAGAAGCCTATAACATTGGTCAAGGAAGAGGGAACAGCCTAAGAGACAGCGAATACTATATTTTAGTGCCACGAAAATCTATTAAGACAGTTTGAAAATGAATCATCACGTTCGCTGTAGAGATTAAAAATTTTTATATTAATCATAGAGAAAAAGTTTCAGTAGAAATACAATTTAAAAATAACAAAAATGAGGAATATTGGAAAGGTACATGTAATTAACATTCATAACAAATAATAAAATAAATTATGAAATTAGAAAAAAAAATATAAAAAAGAATATAATTTAAAATAAATGAAATTCGGAATTGAAAATATGGAATAATAGAAGAAGAATCTATATAGAATCCAATATGAGATTAATTAAAATTTAAAGTAAAAAATAAAATAAATTCTAGAATTAGAAAAAATGATATTCAAATAATAGTATAATCTATAAATAAATAAAATTCAGAATTAAAAATAAGGAATAATAGAAGAAGAGTCGATATAGATTCCAATACGAGATTACTTAAAATTTAAATTAAAAAATAAATTCTGGAATTAGAAAAATAAAAACGAGAGTTTGAGTAGAAAAAGAAATACTTTTTTGAAATAAATAAAATTCGAAATAAAAAAATAAGGAACGTTGAAAGAAAACTCATCTAGAACACAATACGTGATTAATCAATATTTAAAATAAAAATAAAATAAATTCCAAAGTTAGAAAAAGTTCATATAGAACACAATACATGATTGATCAAAATTTGAAATAAAAATAAAATAAATTCCAAAGTTAGAAAAAAGAAAGAGTTCAAAGTAGAAATATAAACCCTAAACCCTTAATACCCAGTTGCTTTCTCAAATTTCAGGTGCCAAAGCCCGATCATATCGATGAGGATGTGGAGAACACCATGCACACTGCCGAACATTGACACCAGACCAGGGTTCACGTTACCACGTTTTACCGCACGTTTATCACGGGGTACGGTAAAAGGAAAACCGTGATAACCGTTTTAAATTTAAATAAATTTAAAAAATAATTTAAAATTTTAATAAATTTTACCACGGTTACCACGGTAACCATGCTTACCACCGGAGCACGATAACCGCCGTGCGCCAAACCACATCTCCGTCTACGTCTGCGGCCGCATGTATGTACAACGCGGCACGACGCCCGCGCCCATTTTGACACGTGTCCGACGCGACGCCGCCCCAGTGTCCCAATCTCTTCCCAGCCCGGGACGTGTGTCACCTGCATGCATACGCTGCTGCCTCTGCCCAAGCGACCGCCCAAGAAGCTCGCGTCGTCGTCGCCCATTAATTTAGCAGCTAGCGCACGCGGACGCCCTGCAGCAGCAGCAGCAGCAGCAGCTTCCTCCTCCTCATCTTCACCAACACCACGCTCGCTTCGTCTCGCCGGCGGCGGCGCGCCATGTCGTACAACAAGACGCCGTCCATCACCGCAGAGACCATAAACCAGAAGGTACGTAAATACGTCGTTGCGTCCTCCGTCTGAACCTCGCGATGGCTGCTAGCTCGAGTTTATTTAATTGATCGAATACATATGCATGCTCATTCATCTTTGAAGGTCAGGATCTTCACCTACGAGCCATGTGGGGAGATTGTCCGGCACGCACGGGTAACTAGCTAATCCATCAACCTACACTTAGGGCAATGGCAATGTTTAAAGCTCATACCAACACACCTTACCTTGGGATGGGACTCGTAAATAGTTAATCTTTGTAGTATGTTACACAATACTTATGGATATGGGTTTTCATTACTCGAAGTGTTGTCCTCTCGTTGCTTGCATGTCATCTAAATAGTTACCAAAAAAATTAAAAAAAATTAATAACATAGATTAATATGAAATATATCACTCTATAACAAGATCAAATTCGACTTCTACAAGTTGCAACAAGAAAATAAATTAAACTGAAAATAGTTATCATAGATTCGCAGCTATATTTATTATTTTTGTTACAACTTGTAGAAATTAAATTTTAACTTGCATGTTTGTGGAGTAATATATTTTATATTAATCTATCTTATCAATTTTTTTCAAAGTTTTTTATGACTATTTAAGTGATATGCACAAAATAAGATAATATCCCCTCGAGGGATAAAAACACTTTCCTAATACTTATGATCTTAATAGTATGTTGCAACATGGACTCACTGCAAATAAAATATAGGCTGCGTTCGCCAGCCCATGTTCCCAGCCGCGCACAGTATCACGGAAAACGGAGCGATCCATTAGCGCGTGATTAATTAAGTTTTTGCTAAAAATTTTTTCAAAAATGGATTATTTTGATTTTTTTAAGCAACATTTGTATAGAAACTTTTTGCAAAATACACACCGTTTAGTAGTTTGAAAAGCGTGCGCGCGGAAAACGAGGAAGAGGAGCTGGGAAGAGGGGGGAACGAACGGGGCCATAAGGTGGCTGCCAACTCCTTTGAGATGGTGGCCGGTGGAAAAGAGCAAAGGACAGAAGAAATATTTGTTTATTTTCTATGCTTAGTTGTAAGCTTGAGATGCATCATAAGAAACTTTTGTCTGTCGCTAACTTATATAATACATAAGGTGCATCTCAAGAATATATTTATTGCGTAAACTCACATTTTTAGCATATTGTGGTTGCCCTTACACTTTCAACTAGATCACTTATGAACCAACAAGGAGCACACATAGGTTCGTGCTTGTGATGAACTGCTTTAGAGCGAGGATAATAGTAGAGCTCACTTCCTACTATTAGTCCATCTTAAATCCAACATATATAATAGATTAGCTATAAGGTTGACTACAATTTTCTTCTCATCTCTCTATCTCTCACTTATACATTTAATGTATTTGTCTTGGAGCTTGTGTTAAGCTAGCTCTTGCATGAGAGCTAACACCCTTAATTTTTGATTTTTTGTTACCTCTCTCCTCCACATAAGCTTATAGAAGGCTTATAGCTCACTATTATACTTGCTCTTAGACGAGTTGACGGCATTAAACAAGTGTGTTTTATGACATACACCCTCCATCCAAAAGTCTCCTAGGTATTTCATTTTCTGGTTTCCCAAATAAGATGCTCCTCTTAATGGTACTCTTCATGCGCTTGAATGAACAGAGTTGTCTCTTTGTTTAGCAGCGCTAGATTAAATTTATCTCAGATTTCAATTAGCCATCCTCCAACCCCATTGCATGCATGCTGAGAAGGTTGTTGCATGCGGAGTACAGATCGAAGGAGTTAATTTCTCCTTGGTCTCGGTGACAAAAGAAATAATGCAAAGAAAACCTTTGGATGGAGCGAGTATATGCAAGGTGCAAACCTACTACTCTCTCCATCCCAAAATACATAACATAACTATTTTTTATATATTTTATAATACAAGGGGCACACGCATGCGTGCAACTCACTAGCATCTCCCCCCTTCTCTAAATTCGTTTTTTTAATCTATCATCCTCAAGATCTCTAATCCATTGGGTGTATTCATTGTATTTATTGGGGTGATGTAAACGATGAGGTGATAATATTTTTCTTGTCTTTTACATAAGTGGTAGTTGCACCTTATATTTTGGGATAGAGTACCTCCGATTTTTAATATATGATGCCGTTAACTTCTTAAATTTGTTTGTCTATTACCCTTTTCTAGAATATTTGTGCAAACAGATAAACATAGTAAGCATGATTAATATACTTTTTATGGCAGTACTCCTTTTACTTTACTTAACTAAGTAATTAAATAAATACTGTCGGTTAAAGTTTGAGAAAAAAGTTAACTGCGTTTGATACTTAAAAAACGGATATATTAAAAATACAGAGTAGTAGCATATATGTTGTTTTATACTACCTCCATTTCATATTATAAGTCGTTTGACTTTTTTCCTAGTCAAATTTCTCTAACTTTGATCAAGTTTATAGAAAAATATATTAGTATTTTCAACCCAAAATAAATATTTTTCAAAATATATTCAATGTTAGATTAAATGAAACTAATTTAATATTTTAGATGTTGCTAATTTTTTCTATGAACTTGATCAAACTTAATAAAATTTGACTAGGAAAAAAGTCAAACGACTACGGAGGGAGTATCCTTCTTTTTTTTTTTTTTTGCTAATACTCTACTCCTATGCATCAACCAGCGGTTAGAGAAGGAGATATACGAAAATCCAGGCTCTCTCCCTTTTCAAGAGGTGCGTTCAAGCTTGCAATACACAAATGTATTTCTGCACATATATGTAGTAGTACTATAGGTACATGCATGAATATTTTGTAAGTGTGCAAATTGATTGCTTCCCAGCAGATAATATACTGCAATCTTGGGAACCCTCAGGCTCTTGGGCAACGACCAATCAATTTCTTTCGTGAGGTTAGCATTCTTAAACTCCCTACATTCCAAATTGATCCAACAGATTGTAAGTACATTTCTGCTTGATGGCTCCAATTATTGCGTTCAGGTTCTTTCTCTGTGTGACAATCCATCTCTCATAGACAGAGACGAAGCTCGTGCACTATTCAGGTTGGACCAAACAGTCTAACCTTACTTAGCATGTGCTCTCCATTTGCGCTTTTACTTTATTTTCTAAGTCATTTTTTTAAATTTAACCAAGTTTATGAAAAAAATAGTAACATTTTCAACACAAATATAGATATAGTATCAAAATATATTCAAAAGATTTAATGAAACTAATTTGGTTTTGTAGTTGTTGCAACTTTTTCTATAAATATGGTTAAACTTAAAGGATGTTTGTTTTTTAAAAAGTCAAAATGTCTTATAATATAAAACGAAGGGAATACATATATCAAGCGTTGCATTTGTTTTTCACTTCTTTGCGTGGCAATAATTTTTGGCAAAAAAAAATGACTGGTTCTTTCAATCCACAAATGCAGTCAATGTGCGTTAAAACGAGCCAGGAAGATTATTGAATCACTTCCAGGCAGAGATTCTGGTTGCTATACTAGTAGTCAGGTACTGTAAATACATGCTCCTTATTTACAAATCACAAAAAAATGGCTTTTTACTTGGCGTTTCTCTATGATGATTTTTAACCTTTTTCATTGTGCATTACTCTTGTTATTACATATAACAGGGAGTCAGAAGTTTGCGTGAAGCAGTTGCTGATGGAATAGCTGCCAGAGATGGTTTTCCATCAAAAGCAGATAACATTTTTCTGACAGATGGAGCAAGTTCAGCAGTAATGCTCTGCATTTCCAAGCTCCATTAGTACAGAATGATGCTTGGTCTATCTGAATATATTCAACTTTCCCTCCTTTTTTAGATCAACATGATGATGCAAATACTCATCAGGTCCCATGAAGACGGCATTTTGTGCCCGCTGCCTGAATACCCCTTGTACTCTGCTTCTATTGTTCTTCATGGTGGAACAATGGTACGGTGCTAGCATTTGGATTTTTTGAGAAAGTGTCCATTGATATGCCAATGGTATCTCAAACTTCCAATAACACCTTGGAGTATCATGCAAAAACAAGACACCGAGCGCTAACCTTGCCTTATACAATTCTTTTTCTTTTTTTTAATGTTTCTTCCATATTTCTTGTTTTGGTTCCCTTTTGCCTGCTTGCAGTCTCCTTTTCAACTCTTTTACTCACCATAAATACAATGGTTATGAGTTAGAGTATGTACCTTTTCCACGTCCGAAAAACACTTCCAAGTAGACGAATGTTCAAGTGTTATTATATGCAAGAAATAACACAGGATCTAAATTGAATTGAAGGTACCGTATAATCTTACTGAAGACAGTGGGTGGATGCTTGAGATTTTCGAAGTCAAGAGGTGTTTAGAGGAGGCTCGTGCATCGGGTTTGACTATTAGAGCTATGGTTGTCATAAATCCCGGCAATCCTACTGGCCAGGTGTGCTGAATATTTTTTATCTTACAGTTTCATGACTTGATAGAATAATAAAGGAAAATCAAAAGGTTTCTCGAGAATTACTACAACCCATATCCTATATAGCACTACATAATGCTAGTAATTAACTACTCCGTAACTGTTATTCAAATCATTAAAGAAGTTTCTTGTTCCACATTTGCAACCTTTGTTGTAGGTACTGTCTATAACCAACCAGGAGGAGATTGTGGAATTCTGTAGGAAAGAAGGGTTGGTTATTCTTGCTGATGAGGTTCACACTTGCTGATTGCTTGATATGTCAAATTAGATTCATCGTGTTGAAAAAAAAACTCGGTTATATCGAAGGTAATTGTCGTGCAGATTAGTGACGTAAATGCATTTACAGGTATACCAAGAAAATGTCTATACAGAGAATAAGAGGTTCAATTCCTTCAAAAAGGTGGCCAGATCACTTGGTTATGATCACAATGACCTCTCTATAGTGTCTTTTCACTCGGTCTCTATGGGTAAGTCTTCATTTCAAACAGAGTATCTTCAAAAATTTTGTCTTCTCATTTCTGAATTCTGCAGGATATTATGGAGAATGTGGTAGAAGGGGAGGCTACATGGAGATTTGTGGTTTTGGAGATGATGTGATCGATGAGATTTACAAGTTGGCTTCTCTAACAATTTGTCCCAACATAGCTGGCCAAATCCTTATCAGCCTTGTTATGGATCCACCTAAGGTTTCCCAAAAGATGCTTTCGCTACTATTTTCATCTTTAGCATATTAATTTCTTCACAATCTGGTTGTACAATAGAAGTATTTGACGCAGGTTTTGTGAACTTTTTTATCTTTGTGAAGTTCTCCTTGACTCTTGCCTATAAAATTTAAGAGAGAGGATGTTTTTTTAATTTACAGGAGGACCATTAAGAACTTATTACACCTTCAAACTTGTGTTTTAACTTTTAACTGACTTGTGGGTGAGATTTGCAGCTAGGGGATCAGTCTTTTGAGGTTTTCACGGACGAGAAGGAAGAGGTTTATTCATCTCTACTCAAGCGCGCAAAGGTAAGGAACAAAATATACATATTGGCAAATTTATGTCATAAATATGATATATCCAATTTGCATCACACAAGGTCAGAAACCAGAATTTGTGTCAAGAAAATCCTCTTCTTTCCCACTAGGATTAATTGGATGCATATACACACTTTTTAGTATAGGAAAATGGGCCTCCTTGTACCTAAGAAAATTTACACTGGTTTTATTTCAACATTCCCTATAGGCTTTGCAGAAAGCGTTCAGCAGTTTGGAGGGCGTGTCGTGCAACAAGTTCGAGGGAGCCATGTACCTCTTCCCACGGCTTCGCCTGCCACAGGCGGCGATCAAGGCGGCGCAGCTGGACGGCGTCTCCCCCGACGTGTTCTACGCGCACCGCCTCCTCGGCGCCACGGGGATCGCCGTCGTCCCAGGCTCCGGATTTCACCCGGTCAGAGAAAGAAAGAAACCACCTTCTCTTTCAGAAGAATTTCCCTTTTGTCTGAAGCTTGCATGCACTGACTTGGGATTTGGTTGATCTCCTCCCTGCCAAAAGGTCTCCGGGACATCGCACATCCGGTGCACCATCCTCCCCGGCGTGGAGAAGGTCGCGGCGATGGTCCCCCGCCTCCAGGCGTTCCATGAGGCGTTCATGGACGAGTTCCGCGGCTGATGCCGGCGATGCAGCTGCGCCATGCCCGAGCTACACAGGAGATGCAGCTAGCGGAGCTGTGTGGCTTTGCTTTAGCTTTTCCTGTTTGTGTGCCGTATTATAACCCCCAAGTGCGTTTTAGCTATGTGCAAATTTGTGGATTTTGTGCCAAGTGCTTGATGTGTTTGTTATAGATTACGATCTAGTACTACTATATTGCTGTAATAATCAACTACCGTTTGAGGGACAAGTCCTATATGTATTGTATCATGACACCTTGTTCTTGTGCTCTGCACTAAGTCCACTCTTATGTACAGGCCAGAAGAAAAACCTACTCCCTCCCTTTAGTCAAACAGTAAAAAAGAAAGCAATATCACAAACTTGTCGTTTAAAACACTCAAGTACTTGCATAGTATCACAAACTTATTCCAATAAAAACTTTAGTCAAAGCTCCAAACCGAAGACTGGAGATAAAGTCGAACTTAATACTCCCCTGTTCCAAAATTTAAGCTAATTATCCATAGCCAGAAATATTTATGTTTTGGTAGAGGGAATACTCTGGAGGATGTACACAACGGAATTATATTTTAAAGAATCAGATTGAAATAAGGCTCTATTTATCTGTCAGTGTCAATAACAAACAAAGCCCAAGTGCAAATTAAGCACAATCCTTGTGTCAGGATGACATTGCAAAAAAATTGCAACCAGGGAATATAAACAGGAGATACAACCAAAACATATATCAACAGGCTCTTAACTTAATTTGACCAGCTACCGTAGTAGCTTACCTGTGTTGTCAGTTGTTACATTCTATATAAAACTTAAGCTTCCTACGCTGAACCAAATTAATAGGGTAATACAGATCAACACTACACACCTTCCTCTCTCTATCAGCAGCCTGCCTATTCTCTACTCTACTGGCTCTTCTCCCCGAAACACAGGGCAAAAAAGAAGGAAAACTAAACATTTCGTGATACAGACACCGTATTTGCAAAGCCATTAGCTACCTTTTGGGGAGGAGGCGGCTTCTTCTTATAGTTTGCTAGACTACAGTGAGGGCAGATGTATTCCAACCCATCTGTCTTTGCATAATCCTGTAAAGAAGATGACTCATATAAGATCAAGCTATAACCAACAGAAAATAATTGAACTAAAGTTTTTGTATTTTTGTCCTTACCTTGAAAGTGCCTAGGCCTTGTCGTCTGTCACAACCAAAATGTGCCCATTCACCACACAAACCACAGTTCACCCAATCTCCAGGAGCGCTACTGGAATTACACAAGAGATGGTGTTAGATTCGATTATGATAAACCATCATTGTAAATTAGGGAACCAAAGAAGGCATAGAAAGGGATGTCCTCAAACCTGTGGCAAAGCAAACAGCATTCCCCGTCTACATCGTCATGAGCTAGCTCATATTCCAGTAAGTATGTTTCGTAATGTCTTTTCAGTGTGTTTCCAACACCCTAAACATTTTAGGGCAAATGTGTACAGTTAACATTTAACATTTCACTTAACAGAATTTGTTGAAGGTAGTAGCAGAGATAAATAAGGTGGCAGTTTATGAACTTCACATCAAAATAAACTACTACTCCGTATATATATTTCAACATAGATGAAAGACAATGATGCTGAAGCTGAGTAGTCCATCAAATTGGTTAGTAGCTTTTACCAGACTCGGCAACAAAGGAAATGATAAATTTAATACGTGAAAAGTGTGAACAAAATAGCATAAAGACGTATGGTAGTGGCACTAAGATGACAGCAAAACTATAGCATGCTAAATGTGGCACATGTTAAGATCCAATAAGAAAATGCCTTCAAGGTAGTAAATAGTGGATACATACGGTCATTCTATTTGTCACAGTATGGTTACGCATCTTCGAGAAGACTTGACCCTTCCAGTTTATACCATTGCCTACATAAAAGCCACCCCTAGACACCACCTGAAAAAGCAAACACTTTGTCAGGAAACGAGCCAAAGAAAATGTCTTCTTCTGATCTCCTTGCTATGCATAAACCAGAATGAGTTTAGCATTACCTCTTTGTACAAGTTATATAGGTCAAGACGCTTCGCATTAAGGATGGCCTCAGGAAATTCAGCTAGTCCTCCATGAGGTACGAGTCGATTATGACCCCTCTGAATTAAAAACTGCATGACATCCTTCAAGAAGTCCTCCTAGAAAAAGGTTTAAAATGCATTATTTTAGCCTGATAATGTACTTGTATAGAATCACTTCATCCTCATGTAAGACCCAAGAAGCATACCTCAGAGCACATCTGAATAGGCAACCGATCACATCCATGTTTCTTCAGAGGCAGTGGGTTCAGTTGAATGATTGACTGAGTATGAGATGGCCCTGACGTTGATTTTCTATGTGTTGCTGGAGCAGCAGGTACCGAATTATGCTTCACTGGGGGAGCAACTGGCAAGTTTGGCTTAACCTGACTAGTTTCATGAACAGCAGCTTCCAGAAAA
The DNA here is from genome assembly GCA_000573905.2 of Oryza punctata. Classification (NCBI taxonomy): domain Eukaryota; kingdom Viridiplantae; phylum Streptophyta; class Magnoliopsida; order Poales; family Poaceae; genus Oryza; species Oryza punctata. The sequence goes on from CM002496.2 coordinate 20,969,021, forward strand.
CCCATAAAAGGATGCATTTGTTGCTTTCTAGAGTGAGGAATGGGCCTCATAGTTGCAGGCTTCAATTTTGCCTTGGAGGATGAGGAAGGCCCTTCCATCAGACGTTTCCTGTCCTCAGGAATTCCATTTGCACCTAACAAATTTGGTTTCGATTCCAGACCCACCTTAACTCTTTCCTTGGTAAGAGATGCTGACCATCTTGGCAGATGAAAGTATGGGCCATTTTCAATAGCCAAATCTTTGTGTTGATTTGTACAAAAGAAAAGAAGGCGGTCTGCATCTCGCCTATCGAATGAAGCAACAGGCGTGCCATTTATGCAACCAATTCCAAGTGCAACTAAGCTCCTGTATGAGATTTCTGGCGCTAAATGCTTCAGAACCTAATTATTCAGAAAAAAATATTGATGGTCAGGCAAAGATTAACAAATAATGTTTTTACATGTGAGGATTAGATAATGAGATTGAAGACCTTTGTTGCTTTCATAACTAGCATAAGAAGAGCCTTTTACGATAGACTTACACTATTATGAACTTTCAGTCAGTGCATTGGAAAAAAAAAACAAGATAAAGAGAAGCCAAGTAATGAAAAAACTATGAGCAAATCAGCACACCCTGCACTTCTAATCACAGCATATCTTGTGTGTTCAATATAGTTAACAAACCTGTGCTGCCCACTTAGGAAGGATCATCCAAACTTCAAAGGTAGAAGCCCCACAAGCTGTGGACATTGAAGTGAAAGGCACACTTGATGATAACTTATCATCATTATTTGGCAGAGCACGGACTAGTTGGCTCTTCTCAATGATCTCATCCTTGATGTGGCTTTCCAAAAGCTGCACAGAGAGGTAGACACCATATAATTTTGTACATGTAAGATCAGGAATTATATATATAGGTTTACTGAAATTCATACCTGGTCATCAAAACAAGTTTGTGCACTACCAGAAACAAGGAGTGACACATGAGAAGAACTGCACGTAGTGATGTCGCAACGCATTGTAACCATTCCACGTGGTAAGGACGCAGCATGAAGTGGTGGTGGAGAAGCACTGCCACATATGAAAGGAGTCTTATCAATTATACTCAGCAGCAGAAGAGAACAATTTGTTAAGTGGCTTTTTAAGTATGATGGAAAATCAATATTGGGACAACAACATGCACAGCGCAAATTGTATATAAGCTACAGTTTATTAGTAGCTCCAACATAAAGGGAAAAAGGATCACTAGTTCACGTTTCTGAAACATTTGTCTACCCCTAAAAGAAACTTGACAGCATTATGCATGAGAATCAAACTTGATAGATGGCACATTACAAAAGGAGTCATTTACATGGTAGTATGCTACAGAAAGGTACAGGGTATGTAACCAGCTAGAACAGACAACATTCAGCGTACCTGATTCGATTCTGAAGTTTGCACCCACGAATCTGCCAAAAACAAGATCAACCGTTAGATAGAGCAATAAGCTGCATAAATGAACAGAAAAAAACTTGAATAAAGCTTGGTGAATAATAACTGAACAAATCCTGATACATCAATATCACTATGCTAGTTTATGTGTTTGCATCCTTTGACCAAGAAATAATAAAAGAAAAGGATGGACTGCTAACTTTGGATTTATTTCAGAACCAGCATGTGTAAAACGTAGTCTGAGATTTGGTGGTGCCAAGTAGAAAATTAAACAACCATTAACTAGCATCTTGTAGACTGAGACTAAGATGCCTATCTAGATTTCATTTGCGTGGTGTTATTTAGGGTGGTTTCATGCATAGTGCTGTTGTGACCCACATCAGTACATCAAAACATTTCCGCTCCCTCCCTCTCTCTCCTTAATCAGAACAATTATCACGCAGAATACATCCCTTTTCTAAATATTGAACAAGAAAACAAAATGTTGTAATGTTAAGAAAACAGAACAGTTTCGATAATATCTAACATACTGAGATCCTAGTTTCTTCAACCGTGAGTTAAGGTATCTAAAACAAAGGTTGCTCATAGAATCATTATACTCCATCTTTTCTTCAGGCAATAGTGTAAAATTTACTCCATAGTCCATAAATAAGAATCAATGTACAGTAGAACTGCAATGCTTTATTCCATACTTCAATATTCAGAAGTGCATTCAGGCCATCTTCTAATGAACCCAACAAACAAGGGTCCTGCAGAAGAGAAGAGGTTAACAACACCATTAAACCAATTTGTACAATAAAGGAAATAAGATGTAAGGAAATTTGGATGTAAAATATCAAAGCTTACCGGTGTGCTAGGACCTCCACAGAGAAGAAATTTCATGTTGATGTCATCATCATAAATTTTTATAGCTGGAAACACATCCGAAGAACCTTCCTCCTCAATTATCTCATTCTCGGGAGGGGTTATATTTATCTTTGGAGCATCCCCTAGGAGACGAGGCCCGAGCTTAACACTTTGTACATGGTTGTTTCTTACACAGTATAATCGAAAGGATGCATGAGCAAGCTGAAAAGCATCCCAAGTATGGCTCACCGAACTACATATATAAGAAAATTATTAGTTGTTATTGCCATATGATGATGGTAGAAGGGGAAAGGGATGCTGGTACCTTTGAACTACTGACATTAATGCATGGCGAAAATGGGATGCTGCATATGATGAAAATGAATTTCTCCAGTATATTACATACGGAATCCCCTGAAATGAAACAACAGCACTGCTGAATCCCAAATAGTGGCATGTGTAAAGTAATACTGCATACTTGGTTGTTCAATATTTCAGTGCATGTTTATAGATAAAAGAATCTATAGAGCGAAGATTTCGTCCTACAGAATCTAGACATTTGTTAAAAAAAACCACTAGCACTGTACTACTACTATGTTGTAGGGTTAAGATATGATCTAATTGAGACAGGCTAAAAAAGGAAAATGTTTGGTACATCTGATCGATGTAATAAGGTTTGGTCGATTAACAAGATGGAATTTTGAAAAAGGAAAATGGAAGACTTCTACCTTCGAATGAACTGCTTGAGCAAGTTTTTCACCAATTGGAACCTCCAGATAAACCTGAATTGACAATCGTAAAGTAGGGTTACAACCACACAGACAGAAGTTTTCAAATTGTCACATATCATGGCACGGTGCTACAATGTTGTGCCCAGAATATCTCAGATATCATCTAGAAACTGGGAAATGCAACAGATGCGCCTTCTGTTTTGGCATTCCATTAACAGCTAATAGTAGACAAAGGAAAGTTGTTCTTTCAACTAAAGGGTAAAAACATCGAATACACTCGATGAAAGGTTTGTGCTTACTATGGTGGGAAATGGCGGGCTGATGAGACAACTAAACGCCTGCGGATCAGATACGTCATTGTCCCCCCAGACAAGCGAACCAATCTCCTTCTCATCCTCAAGCTGTTGCCCCTGGATGTACAAGAAGTTCGGCTGAACCACGCGCTGTGCCTCCAGGAACTGCTCAGGTGTCGGGTTGAACAGCGTGTGCACCTGCACCCAAAAATCTCCCCTCCTTTTCATCTCACAACAAACAATTTACCACCTCCCAAACACCAACCGAGAATGCTAGCTCACCTCCAATCTCCCCGACGAGCTGAGCTCAGGGAACGGGTACGACGGCCGCAGCCGCTTTGCCTCCGGCCCCGACCCGGACCTCGCCTGGGCACGCTTCTCAGCCTGCTTCCCACACAGCACCGCGAGGAGCACGCAGTTCTGCCGCGAGAAGCTCTGGATTTGCGACATGGCCGCCGTAGCAACCCTGCCCCTCTCTGTCTCTCTCTCTCTCTTCCCCAACTTCACCTCACGCCCTCATGGAACCCTACAACAACAGCAAGAACAAATCACACAAGAATAAATCCAACCAAATCCGCGGCCAAGAACCCACAAATCGACGCGGGCAAACATACCAGGACGCAATTCAGAGGCCGAATCGGAGTCCCCGCGGCCGGAATCGACGGCTCCCCCTCCCAGATCGCTCCCGCGGCGCCGCAGGTGGGGAGAGAGGATTCGATTTGGATGGCAAAGGGGAATAATAATAATAAAAAGAAGAGTAAAGTGGGCGAGAACACACACGGAGCCCTAGCGATTGCCGAAATAGCTCTACAACCCAAAGGCAAATCCCACTCCGGAAACAATAAAAAAGAAGCGAACTTGTGGTGGTGGTGGTGGTGGTGATGGCGAATTGGACGCGAGCCCAACCCACCACGCATCCATCCCGATCGAGCCGAGACCAACCCAAGAAGAAAAAAAAAACAAAGCTTTGGACGACGAATGAATCCAAGAAAACCTCCACAAATCCAGACCAAGAAATTAAACCGCTTGAGAGGAAAAAAAAGACTCGATTATTAGCAGAAGCAAACCAACCACCAACCGAAGCAGCAGCAGCCTGACAATTATTACCAGAGGGGGGGCAGGAACTCGCGAGAACAGTAGGCGACCGGGGATGCGCCAAGATTGGATTTTGACGGCTGCGAGAGAGAGATTGTGAGATTTTTTTATTTTCTTTCTTTCTTTCTCTCGAGCAAGCAAAGCTGCAGCAGTGGGGGGGCTCGAGACTTTTCCTCGGATTTTTCCTCCTCTCACATCTAACCTATTCTCCTGAAGCCTGAGCCGATGATGCTTGCTCCTGCTGCTGCTGCTGCTGTGGATGTGTTGGTGCGTTGTTTTCTTGGCGCTTTTCGTTTTCTTTTCCTCATTACTACTACTACTACTACTGCTCTGGCTCGGACTGAAGGGAATTTTAGATGATTAGATTAGATTTCGCTGGAAATGGGGATTGGGGGATTTCTTTTTTGTTTGCCCCTCTGCCCTCGCGGCCGATCGGATTTGCAGCTACCTGCTTTTCTTTTCAGTATTGTGGTGTGGTGCAGCGTATATTGCTACTACTAGGTGGTGTGGCGATCGATTGGGGATTTGATTTAATTTATTTGGACACGTTTGCTGCATCGGCAGCGTGTGTTTTTTTTCTGGGATTTGGGTTGGGTGCTTGACCTGCTGCTGCTTGTCTAGTTCGTGGGGGCAGGCGCCCGTTTGATCCGTCTCGCCGTGTTGCAAGTCGCAGCGATGGAGCGAGCTGCGGACTCAACGTGTGATGGGTCGATGCCTGGTGGGCCCCACTCGTCAGGCATAGGTGGTGGGCCCACGTAGGGGCATCAGCGCCCATGGAATGGAATCGCAAATTTTCAAGTGACACCAACACTAACCTACTTGTACTAACGGCTACAGTACTACTATATCCGTACTACGATATAAGAGATTTTAAATGGATATAATATATTCTATTATCTAAATAGAGAGTCTATCCAGATTAAAATCTCTTATATATGTTTGTCCAATCTCGACGGTACAATCTCTCTTAAAAAAAACCTTCTTTGGCAGTTTCTTTAGAAAACCTTGTTAAAATAAATTTAAACTTTACAATACTTAGTTTATTCATTTGTATCATCGAATAATTATTATCATCAACACCCCCCCCCCCCCAACAACGCGACTGAATACTGTGTGTAAAAAGGGAATAAAAGAACAATGTTTCAACTCAAGTACTTAATCACATGCACATCAACGAACAACGATGTTGTAATAAGCTGGTTGTATAGTGGTAGTATCATTCAACAAAGATACGGTGGTGAACCGAAGCCAATGTTGTTGTACATGAATTTTCAACTCCAGTGCACTCTGAATTTCAGGAAATCGTGACAAAGAGAGATCACGTTTGGTTGAAATTCAGATGTTCAGACATACATGAACTCCCCACCCCTGACAGCATTAGCCGCGCCCTTCCTGTCTTCCTCCTCTTCTCGCTCCCGCTCCTTCCTGCTCTCGTACACATGGTCGTCCGTCCTCAGCTCGTGCCGGCAGATCGGGCAGGAGTTGTTCTCATCCTGCATGCAACACAACACAACACAACCATGATGGGTATAATGTTCAGCTACACCGAGTTGTAACGATGCATCGAGGCTACTTTCAGATGATTCATAGGGGTTATGAGGACATTACCAGCCATGGCTTGAGGCATCGAGGGTGAAAAAGATGCTTGCACGGTAGCTCCTGCATCTTGTCGTCCACCACCAAGCTCTCCCGGCAAACAGCACACTGGGTCTCGCTGCCCAATCTAGCAATGATTTCTTCCGTCACGGTTACAACTGGTAGATTCGCAACGACTTCCTTTGAAGCTGGAGGCACCTTAGGATTCGCCATCACATTCTGAAAATAGTAGTTCCAAATTCAAGATCTATAAGACCATAACAATATGCAAATCTTGTTACCTTATTGAGTAACTGACAAATGATGCAATGTGGGCTTTCCATTTTCAAAAAAGAATTTGAGTGGTGGTAAACTAGACAATCGTAAGACATACAAGCATATCCTTCCAGTTGTAGCAAGCGAGAAGGTTCTGTAAATTTGAGAATGTGGGTCTAAACCAAGTTGACAATTGCAATAGCATAATAACATGAAGAAATTCGACATACATTAAAGCATGATGAGCCCCACTTTTAGCAACTTCACCAGCACTTTAATGTACGACACACTAAACTCAGGTAATTGGAAAATTATTTTACAAGCCACTGATCAAGACATTCAACTAGTTGATCAAATGTGCTGGTCTCTCTATAGCACCTAACATGGGCCAAAAGCCTATGGTTATGTACAGTGTGGATACTACTCCAATTTGCAGTGTGCAAAAGTGGAACAAGAAACTAACGTAGAAGTTCAGGGCTGCAAAAATAACGAAATAAGTATACCAAATAAATTGATTCTTTCATGAATTGTGCTTGCTTACCTGCAGAGATTCTTCCAAAGCCGCTTCTAGGTCCCCATCCACTGTCATGGTGTTTAAGAAATTCATTATAGCAGCAGCAGGTGCCATCTCCTCAGCCCTGGACTCTCCATTGTTGTTTGCACCTTGATCTCCAGAAGGTTCAGCTAAAATGCTAAGTTCCCGTGCTAAATTCTGGGCAACAAGCCAGGCAGGAGGTGGAGGTTCAGGTCCCACTGTAAGGTGCCCTTCAAAAAGAAATCTAGTATCTAGAAAAAGAAAGTTTACATCTTCTTAGCAAATAGATATTTATAAGGGTGAATATTTTAAGGAAGGAATGTTTATTTCACCAAAATACACTGCAGACAAATTATGTACTTGAAGAACTCCTATTTTTATCAATTTCACCAAGAAATAAATTTAATTGCATGCATCACAGATCGCCTCCAGAATAATCATTAGGTTATAGCCAATCTAAGTATGTAGATGTGTCTATGAATGTCACATCATCCTCTTCAATTATTAATGAAATACCTGTTTCCCTGTTGTTTGGCATGGATTCCTCGTTCTCTTTCTCATCAAGATGCTCCCTGGCCCTCAGAATGAAAGTCTTCAGTTGCTCCTTTTGTGAAGGATTAGTTACCAGCTTCTCTGTACCGATGAAGAGGTTCAGACCAGCACGCCAGAATCCAGGTGCTGTATATCTAGTCTGAAGGACGGTTGCCACGCGGCAAACTGTAGAATACATCTGCCAAAGAACAAAACATTGTGCTAAATAAGCATTATATATGCCGATATGATGGATCATATTAATAAAAGTAGAGGATGGAAAAGAATGCTAATCCAAACAACTGATTGCAGGGGTGTGGACTGTGGTGCACTGGTACACAAAAATGGAATCCCAGGACGACCTTAACTAAAAAGGCATCAGAAGTTAACCTTAACTTAAAAAATAATCAGAAGTTTTTACATTAACAGGATTATTACTTCAGAAGATAATGAAACAAAAGGGTTAATATTATCCTAGGAAATCATTTTGGTTAGCATAGTTCTGTCCATGTATGTAATTCTTTATTTGCTCGATCGAGTGCGCATAAAGCCTCGGGATACACCTAAGCCAGATTACTCTATGTCACTCATCGCTACTTCTTTCTACAAATAATCCCAATCTTTCATGGTGATCGTTATTTCGGTTTCTTGATTCCTGTGAATTGATAGATGTTAATGTTAACGTCACATCTTACCAAGAGATTCATTGGGTTACAATAAAGGGTCAACTACTACTCCGGCAGATACTTTTTATTGCATTGCTTTGAATTTAACCATGCTCCATGCTAGCTTGAAGAATATGTAAATTCTGATGGGTATGTACTGATTTCACTTCATTTGATTGGTATTTATTTGAACGTTTAGCCTCTTGTTTCAAATTTAGATGTCAAGGTACTTGGAGAAAAAGAAAAGGAACAATTGTGTTGGAATGAGATGAGTAATCCTAAGGACGTGTTCCTTACTGACAGGACAGGATTAACAATCCCAGAGGAGATCATTTTAACTTCTTCTGCCCCCATTGATGATGAACTTAGAGTAATAAGAATTCTAGTAGAGACAAATCCATTACCGAACCAATCGAACCTAGATTCGTACCAAAACGAAAATCGGGAAGTAACGTGAGGGGAGGGGAGGTCGCCCTTATTACCAGATCGAGGAGGGCGGGGGAGGCGGCGGCGTGGTGGTCCCGGACCATGGCGGCGAGGTCGGCGACGGCTTCCTCGAAGTGCTGCTTCCTCCCCAGCTTCTGCCGCAGCGCCTGCAGCCGCTGCTCCACCGCAGCCTCAGCCTCAGCGGCCGACATGGTGGAAGCCTCAAGCCCGCCTCGAACAACTCGCCAACGGGTCGCCGGTGCGGGAGGAAGGAAGGATGCGTGCGTCGCCGCCGCCTAGCCGGAGGTATAAATGGAGGCGAGGCGAGGGCGGTGGCGTCCGCGTCCGGCTTTGGCTTGGAGGAGAGGAAAGAAATCCACCCCCCCCCCCCCCCCCCCCCCCCCGCGTGACGGTGGCGGCGTGTCGACGGAGACGGAGACGGAGGAGACTGCCGTTTACTGCAGACGGCGCCGTGACGGGTGGGAATTGGGAAACTGTGTGACCAAAAACCCACAGGCCTCACCGCTGGACTACTGGACCATACATCGACGGCCCACGCGACCCCAAAAAGGAATAAGGAATAAGTTTACCTATCATCCCTCAACTTTACATCGAGTTCGTATGATATACCTAATCCCATAACTAGAAATATTCACTTCCAAACTATATAAAACCATGAAATTTGGGTCCATGGATCTCTGGTTTCACCGACATGGCGTCCTAGTCAGCGAAATAAAAAATAAAAATTTATGTGGGTCCTACATACCAGCGGCCCTCTTCTTCCTTCTCTTTTCTTCCTAGATGGAGATAAGGATGGAGGGCGGAAGATGGGGGAGGGGAGGGGTGGCCGGCATGGCGATGGCGGTAGGCCACTACTACTAGCGGTGATGCTGGCGCTAGTGGTCGCGGGGCCGCAGCTGCTTGGTGCCACCGCCGCTCCCGAGGGTGGGGGCGATGAAGGGAGCAGCAGGACGCCTCACACGTGCTCCGACACGCCACCGTCGTTGTCGTTGCCTCCCCGGATTGCTAGTCTTTCTGGTCCTTCCCCGCCACCTGCAGCTCCGCTGGGTATAGCACGTTCACGTCGCCAACGCACTCGGGGTACCCACACGTCGAGCGGTTCACCTTGACGCCCGTCACCACCACACTGATGCCAACATTGTACCCGTCCACCAGGCTTACGTCGTAGAAGTACTTCCCGTCGGTGCCGCTGAGTGTGAACTCAACGAGGGTGCCAGGCGGCACGTCGTCGAGGGAGTAGCTCACGCCGCTGCCGCAGTCCCCGTGGCATATGCGAGGGAAGCGGGGTCAGAGGGTGCACAGTCAGTGTGCGCCCACAAGAGGCTGGACCAACCAGCTCAGGCAAGGAGCGAGACGTTAGCGCTGGGCGACAGCTCGAAGCCATCGCCACCAACGGCCACCGCAATGTTGTAGGAACAAGGTGACCGGAGAGGTATCCCCCTTTCTCCCCTCTCCCGCCAGCGAGGCCGGCTGCCTCTCTCTCCTCTATCGCCGGTTGCGGGCTACCTCCCCCTCTCTCCCAGGCTGGGGAAGAAAAGAAGAAAAGAGAAGAAGGATGATGGGGCTTACACGTGGGCCACACATTTTTTCTGACTAGGATATCACGTTAGCAAAACCATACATCATACTGCTATGGGATCCGAATTGAACGGTATTGTATAGTTTAGAGGTGAAGATTTCTCGTATTGGGGATCATAGATGCCATACAAACTCGACACGACGATAGGTGAACTTATTCGCCCGAAAACACAGCAGAGAGGCCCAGTACAGCCCAACATTACGGCCACAGTCGTCGGCACAACTTTTTTTCTCGGCCCGTTAAGCAAACCGCCCCCGTGGCCGCGTGGCGCCGCAATCCGTTCCGCGACCGTGCCTGCGGGCTGCGGCTGCGGCCGACCAACAACCAGGCTATCACAATTTATTTACAAGCCGTTGCCGCGGCCAGCGCCTTGTTGCCTTCGCCTCCTCCCCGCGCGCGCTGCGGCGACACGGCAAGTCGAAGTCGGCAAAACAGCCTACGAACTACTACTACCACCCTAGCCAGCCCAGGCTCGGCCGCCGCACATATCGCCGCTGCTTCTTCTGTCTGCAGCGGACGCAACACAAACCGCGTCGCCGCGACGAAAGGAGGATGAGCACGCGACGCACGGGCGCGTGGCCGTACCGCTGCTAGGGGACACACACACGCACGCGTGTAATAACGGGAGCCGCAGACCAGAGATCGCCTCGCCCCGCCATGCTGTAGCTCGCCTCCTCTCCTGTAGGCTGTAGTACCTGTACTGTACATGCCACTCGCTCTGCGCACTGCGGATGAGCTTTGATTCGCTCAACCGCGCGTCCGTCCGTCCTCACGGGCTGTATGGGTGATGAGGTCCCGTCTCTGAGCCTCATCTCGTCGCTTTCTCTTTATCTGTTCATCATCATAAAATGAAGTTAACGTTTCGGGGGAGAAAGACTGTTAACGAAGACCCGTGGACATGTTGGGTTAACAACTAAATTTATCACAACTAATCTTAAGTAAGCCACAGTTTCAATAGACAGTGTTTGGTTCCTACCACAACTTTATTTTGCCTAACTCTTATCCACCTATTCCACATGTCATACACTCTGTTTTTTTTGTCAAAGATTGACTAAGTTTAGTTTGTCATTTTGTTTATCAGAAAAGTATGGCAAGACTAAACTTAACTACTTTAGTAAAAATGTGTGATAATATTAGTTCTCAACCAAACAGACCCTTAATATCTTATGTTAGCGGTAAAAGTGGGAAAATGTTTGTTCGGTACAATAATTCATCGTCTCCCTACCCTTTTTTCAACTACCAGTCGTGTGAAAATAGTACTACTCTTACTCTGAACTATCTTACGTATATAGTGAATTAGCGAGTATTATCTTTTCACAATTTTAAGTGCCGTTTAGACCCATCTATAAGGGCATGTGAAAATGTACAGCCCCCAAATTTCAGAAGCTCCATTCGGATTGTGTACCTTATATAGACCAGGGTCTATAAAACCAAGTACCTATATGGACTCAAGATTTCTATTGCCATTGGAGACGAAGTTACCATATCCCAACATTAAAGACGGTAACCATGGTAAATCATGAGAAACCGTACCAAACTACAAATTCAAGTTATTTTTTAATCTATTTGAATTTGGTTAGGTTATCGTGGTTTTATCTTTACTGTACTCTGTGGTATGTGTGATTACCACCAGTTTTGTAAACCCTGAGTGGATTGTTACACTGATTGATTTCCTAGGACTAAGAACATTGATTCGTATTCTCCATTGATTGTTGACTGCACCGTAGCTCGATCCTCACTGACGGTTGACGCACTCCGTGTTTCATAAAAAAGAGATTTAAAGGAAGAGACGTCTCTCCAAATATTTTTTAAGAAAAATGATAAGTATACTAGTGAACATGGGATTTTGAAATTAAAACCATAAACCTCTTATCATGACACTATCAAATGCAACTTCTCTGTGCTTTACTACTTGCCGAAGTTGCGGCCGTGCCTTAATCTCTATTTGGCTAGTGCCATTGTCATGTTGTGCTACACGCCTGCACAGATCACGGCGCACCGTACACACCAAAACTCCAACAGCAAACGGCATCACCTATCAGGCATCAGATCCGCCAAATCCCTTTTTTCTTGTAGTCTAGTTTCCCAATTTTGATTAATGCTTTGGTGTGATCTAAATTATTGAATATTGGGTAATAGTGCATCATGAAATTGTGTTATATTTTACATTGCTATAAAATACTGCATAGACTCGTATAAATTATATCATTTCATTTTGTCACTTGAGTTTGTCTCGGTTAGAATTTTGTACGGGGACCCTCGTGAATGGACGGCGCTGGTGCCATCCGAGACATCTAATGGACACTGTGCTGGTGTCCACAGCACCACACATTCTCGGTCTCTTCGTCAAGCAAAGGGTGTGTGATTTATAATTGCTCCAATGGAATTCACCACTTCTTTAAAAACAAATTATATTGTACACACTAATGCATAGTCCAAATTCAGCATCTTGTTCCATTCAATGTATCATGAAGTTTGATAACATAATTAACCAAAGAGGTACAGATTTCTGTGGTGCTCCCAAGTGCCATGCGAAATGCCAAGCCAAGCCAAAGCCAAATAAAGGTGACGTCCAGATACGGACACAGAAGTGCAGCGAAGGATGGTTCAGTTGGGTGACATTTCCTTCACACAAATATAGATATAAAAAACAAGTTGGTTGGAAAGAAGAATAAGAAATACAATGACGACCTCTGCTAATTTGGCCCTTGAGCTGCAAAATATGAGGAAATGGTCTTGTCCAACAAACCAGAGGGATGGGCTAAACTTTTATGCAATAATGTGCAGTATCTGCCATGATCTTGTTAGAACTATTGTATATTGGAGAGATAAACAGATAAACACTACCTGCAACTGAATCCAAGATGTTCAGAGTATGTACTCGTGTAGTGTTTTGTAATCGAAGTCAATCTATCGCTTGCTCAGTTTGCTTACAGAGGCAAAAAAAAAATTAGTAAGAAATAACTAAATAATGGGGTCAAAATTCCTCTCTGTATGTATGACTCTACTATTATACAATGCAGAGTACAGCTAATCAGGAGTATGTCAGATCTGTCCACATGTTTTTTATACAGTTTCTGAATACGACACGGCCTGCAATTTAGGCAGGAGCCATTTAGGGAGCGTATGCTTTTGTCGATTTCATAAATGTGGCGTGCAATGTAGATGAGCATGCATGAATGTACCATTCTGTCACGATACGACTCATCACATACACACACACACAAAAAAAATTTTGGAATTTTGGAAAATAAGTATAATCCAACAAATACTAGGTAGGGAAAGATCAAAAGCGATCGAGAGTTTGTCACAAAAACAGCAAAAATGTGTTACGTGCAGACACTTCTAGGATTGTAGCCATATGATCCTCCTTGGTCGGTGTGATACCTCCAGTACTACAGTCTGTGTGCCAGTGGCAGTTTGTACAGCTTGTTGAGATTACCAATGGCCATGAGAAAAACGATCGAGAACGTTTCTGACTTGGGAAAAGATAGCTTTCGATCGGCATGTGTCCATGTGATCGATTTACAGCGGACGAGTTAGTTGTTCTCTTGGTGGATGAACACAGGGAAACTTAATTATTACTCGTCATCAGGCTAACCCACTGGGTAAATGGAGAGGGAAATGCACCTGCCGAGTTCTTTTATCGTGTTAAGGCCCCGTTCGTTCCCCCTTCTTCCCAACTCCTCTTCCTCGTTTTCCGCGCGCACGCTTTTCAAACTACTAAACGGTGTGTATTTTACAAAAAAGTTTCTATACAAAAGTTGCTTAAAAAAATCAAATTAATCCATTTTTGAAAAAAATTTTAGCAAAAACTTAATTAATCACGCGTTAATGGATCGCTCCGTTTTCCGTAATCACTGTGCAGCTTTCCATCCTCCTTTGCCGAACGCTGCCTAAGTACATCAAGAAGAATACGTGAGCATGTCCAAAAAGAAAAAAAAGGATATGTGAGGGCGACGTGCAATTGGGCAACCATGATTTTTTTTAAGAAAGCAACCTGGATATTTTAGAAGTTACACATGAGCAGTTTATAAGTTAAAATATGTAAGTGGGATAATGACTATTAGAAACTTGGAATGTTAAAAATTAGAAATTTCTAAAAAAATCCAACATATAGAGAAATGATTTTTTTAAAACACATTACAAATGTAGACGCTCGTAACACACGCACATTCACCTATACGAACGTACACATGTATACCCGCGCCTCACTATCGACGGATACATCGCCTACCGATAAAAAAAAATTAGTCATAAATGCGAGTATCCGTGTTAAATATAGGACTTAAACTCCGGTGAGCTGGTTCCACCACAAGTTGAGTTACACTCACTTCGCATAGAGAAATGATATTAGACAACCACACACAAAATTTAAGGAGCGAACAACTTTCATTCGTGTTAATATTGACAAACGGCAAAGAAAATAGAATATTATTAATCCTGGCTTCGTATTTTTGTTTTTTTGTCATTTTAATATCTTGCAATGAATTTAAGTTTCATCGCAAAATTTTGTATGGTTGTCCAATACGAAGTATCACGTATCTTAGGTGTATATTGAAGCTTTATAAGATCTTTTTTAGCTTCACGTTGTTCTTCTCGTAGATTATCGTAGAATCGTGTCATAAAACCTGAAACAAAACAATAATCATGTAGGATAAACCAAAGGAAAAAGTCCAAATACCTCCTTTGGATGGAAGTCCATCTAGCACCCTGAATTTTAAAACCGGACATTCAACCCCCTAAACTTTGCAATACCGTTTATATTACCTCTAAGATGGTTTTAGGTGGTGGTTTTGCATATTTTGGAAGCTTAAACGAACAACTTTAAATAACTAACATAACATATTTGCATATTGTCAGACGTAAGTAATCAATTTATATTTATACAGTGATATCATACTATTATTATATCGGTACTTATTTGTAAGTGATAGCTAACAAAGGACAAAAAGAATTTAGGTGACGATTTTAATATATATGTCGAATGTGTATGCTACGTGATCAAACTCATCCAACTTATATAAAAATTAGATAAAAACAACCATGCAAAACAACCTTAGGGGTTATATAAACAATATTGTAAAGTTTAGGGGGTTGAATGTTCAGTTTCAAAGTTTAAGGTTTTAGACGAATTTTCATCCAAAATTTAGGGGGATATTTGGACTTTTTCCTAAACCAAAATACCTTAGGTGTATATGGTAGTTTTGTGAGATTAGTTTAGCTTTACACTATTGTTCTCATGTTTTTCATAGAACCGTGTTATAGAACATGAAACTAAGCAATAGTCACGTATAATAAACCAAATCACCTTAGGTGGTAGGGTGTATATGGAAGTTTTATGAAATTGTTTTAGCTTAACGTTATAGTTCTCGTGGTTGTAAAACCGTGTTATAAGACCTGAAACAAATTAAGCTAACAGTCGCGCAGGATAAACCAAATCAACTTAGGTTTGTATGGAAGTTTTGTGAGATTGTTTTAACTTTAAGTTATTGTTCTCGTGGTTTTCTTAGAACCGTGTTATAGAACCTGAAACAAAGCAATAGTTACATGGGATAAACTAAATCAGTTTAGGCATATATGGAAGTTTTATGAGATTGTTTTAGCTTTACGTTATTGTTTTTACGGTTTTCGTAGAACCGTGTTATAAAATCCAAAACAAAGCAAATGGTTATGTAGAACAAACCAAATCACACACACTTCACTAAGCTTGGTATACTCCCAGGAACGAAAATGCAATTAATTGGTAAAAGAAATATCACATTCGACATATATCCAGCTAATCCGATTAATCTTATACTCTCCCATCGTCTAATTTTTAGCTGACCACAAGCATCCAAAATTTGAATTTTGAAACTTTGATTTTAGGATTTATTTTTCATCTAAGTTTACTTTCCCTCTTTGATTTTAAATTGCTAATAATACAAATATAAAAAGTTTTACTTTTATTTGAAAGCCAAATGACAAATACCCTCAAACGAAAAAGTCATTTAAGACAAACTTAGAGGATCCCCCAATGTATGTAGTCAGTGATCAAAATGGGCTCTGATACACTTCTGATCAGTTCTCACATCGATTTTGGTGTGATACTGTTCCATAATTGCTTTAATAAAAAGAGAGGTTTTACGGTGTTTAAAAGGTACCGGTACCTTTCTCTTATTGAATTATCTATCTTTATTTTGGAAGGGTAGTTTAGAAACAGGAAATAACATAAGCACAATAAATTATTTGACTAATTATTCTTCACCAATAAACTACTCTAACTTCTCTCTTTGTCGTTTGACGCTCATCACCGGTCTTATAATTCCTCCACAGAGATCAACGCTTTTTATCACTAATTTTTATTGGTACTGTCGTATACCAGTACCAAATCTTTACCTAAAAAATGTCAGAAATTTGAAAACAATATTTTTTTTCCATCTTGTATTTATCTTCTTTCTTTAAAAAACGAGGCAATAGACAACATGTAGATGGTATTGATCATTTCTTTTTGACAGAACTGATCAATGGAAAGTTAATTACTTAGTTATAGTGTAATAGTTCGTTCTCTTCTGGATCAGACTCTTACGTGAACGTTTTTTACTTACAAAGTCCCATACAAGATATATTTAAACACAAATTTAGCTGACTAAGTTAATCATTAGTTTGCTATTAACTATTTTCAAGCAAAGTTATTGAGCTTTTCTTGGTTCTAAACAGGTTGATATCGGCTACATAATTACATATTTAACCCTTCATCTAATTTGAAATTTAATACCTGACTTATAATTTTAGTACCTTACGGTAGCTAAGATCGTTAGATTATAGACCATCCACGGATATAATGACTCCAAGCATAGAAGAAAGTCTGAAGGAGGGAAAAAAAACAAAACACGGTGCACCCGTGCAAATGAAAACATCATCAAATGATTAAAAACGTCAAACCTATTCAATCAACTCCAAACTCCAAACCAACTCTTTTTTCTTTTCTTTTGTCGATCGGGAGCGAAGCAATCCTCCAAAGTCCAAACCACCAATCGAAGCAAGAACACAAAAAAACAGCGCCAGCGAATTCGGTGCCGCGCGCCCATCGGTTGCAAGCATATGCAACAGCAGTCACCACCTCCTATTGCTCGCCCCACACATCTTGCATTCCTTCTCGCAGCAAACATTTCCCAAATCGACAAAAAAAAAAAAAGAAGAGGAGGAGAGGATACCGTGATGACAACATGCAAGGCAGTTCGTCACATGATCGGTTCGCTCCAAAAGCAGGCGAGCTGATGGTAAAATCATCCCAAATATCTAGCTGGTCTCGTCGGAGAATTTTTACCACGTCGTCCTGTTCACCCTGTTCGCGGGCGAATCTTTTGTTTTTACCGAGGAATCTTTGATTAGTGGAGGTGATTAAGAAAGAGACGTGGAGGTAGAGGTTGGTAATTAGGCGGGGGTAAAAAAGGACCGAGAGCTCGTCTCCTCCACTCCTCCTCCTCCTCCATTTTTGATTACGCCGTCGCTGTCGAGTAGCGCGTCAGCGGTAGCTGCGGTTATAAGTAGCGGCCACCAGCCACCACCCCGGCTTCTCTCCCACTGCGCCCTCCGCGTGAGCGGCAGCAAAGTTCACTGCGCTCTTCTCGTTTTCTCTTCCTTTCTTGGTTTCTTGATTTCTTGATCTAGTTTAGCGATGTGCGGCGGAGCAATCATCTCCGGGTTCATCCCGCCGTCGGCCGCTGCGGCGGCGGCGGCGGCGGCGGCTGCTGCGAAGAAGCAGCAGGGAAGGAGGGTCACGGCCGACGTGCTGTGGCCGGGGATGCGGCGGAAGGCGGCGGCGGCGGTGGTGGAGGAGGACTTCGAGGCCGACTTCCGCGAGTTCGAGCGTGGCATGAGCGACGACGAGGCGGAGGGCGGCGGCGGCGAGGAGGAGGAGGACATGGTCGTGGAGGTCCCGCCGGCGGCGGCGGCGAGGTTCATCGCCCGTGCGGCGGCCAAGGCGGCGGCCGGAGTTGCGGCCCCAACTGCAGGTGAAAAAACGCATAAAGCTAGCTCTTTTCTCCCCTTTGCTATGTTCATCTCCTCGTTAGACGAGCGCAAGATGCGGCCTTTTTTCGGGGGCGTTTCGTGCGTTCTTTGTGTGATTTGTAGAGAGAATTGGGGTTTCATGGTGTAGCTGCCAAATGGGGCTTCAGGTTGCAAACCATGGATTTGATCTTGATACGAACCATGAGACGGCACTGTGTAGTATAGTTTTTTTTTCCCTTCAATCTAGCTCTGCTAGTTCAAAACTTGTAGTATACCTGTGTACGTAAACCTGCTAGCAATTAGCAAATCTGGTTCTTTTATGTGGATAGCATCTGTAGGTTTGGTGGTTTACGAATTTACAATACGGAATAGGAATTCAACTGTGTCCTAGATTCTACTCTTCTTTCTTTTTCCTGAATTGGACTAGCAAAGAGAGAGTCATGAGTTTTAGATATTTTTGTTCTTGTGATTTCACAGTGTCATTATGTGTTCAAATCACTAATATTTGTGTTGGATTAGAGAACTTTGGCCTTGTAGAGTTGTAGTATGTTCTTGGATTAACCTATGTTTCTGGTTGCTCTTCTGTCACGGGATTTACTTGCTTTGTTTCTAATAAGTGATCTAGTAGTGTAATTACGCAGAACTTAATGGCCTGATTTTTTCCCTTGACAAAGTTTCATCTGTGCCACCATCTCTTTGGAGTATCTATCTTGAGACTTGGAGTACTCTTTGAGGCATACTTTTTTCTTGTACTCTTGATTTATCACATTTAGTTGTTAGTTTTCAGAGTATGATGGGTTCTCTAGTTGTTCCACTCTTTATAGATTGTTAGATGCATGTCAAAGCTCCCTTCTTTTTTTCTTGTTAATTCTAAACAGAAGAAACTTTAGTTTTTTTTTTTTGCGGGGAAAGTGGTCTCATACTGTCATTCAAGGGATACGAATTTAAAGAATTATTTTATTTTTTTTAAACTAACGAATATAAGGAACCCTAATTTAGTAATTTATACAGTTGATTTTGAGCTACATCAAAATATGCCCTTGGAACTGCTCGTTAGTTTTATACATCTGAGATCTCATTCCTGGATAGAACGTTGAAGGTGAGTAGACGACTACTGTAGACAGTATATGTAGATTATTATCTATTGTCAATCATAGGGCAAGTAAGTAGTTCTACACTGTGACAGTACTTACACAATATGCTTGCTATATTCATGGACTTAAGATTTCTTATATATGTCATGATTTATTTGAGAAGTGATCAATTGAACTGATTCATGTCTCAACCTCTCTGTGAACCTCCGGTATAACTTCATCTTCATGTCGCTTGAGAGTGTATTGTGTAACTTACAGTTTATAGCTATGATATTTCTTTTATATCCCTCTTCCAAATCTTCTTGTTTTAGATGTATACTAACAAATAAGCTTTCATGTAGATGGCATGTTAACTACAAAGCTTGTCGAACATGATGGACCTACTGCTAGATCGGCAAAGCGCAAGAGGAAGAATCAGTACAGGGGGATCCGCCAGCGTCCCTGGGGCAAATGGGCAGCTGAAATCCGAGACCCTAGCAAGGGTGTCCGTGTTTGGCTTGGAACATACAACACTGCTGAGGAGGCAGCTAGGGCATATGACGCTGAAGCCCGCAAGATCCGTGGCAAGAAAGCCAAGGTCAACTTCCCTGATGAACCAGCTGTTGCTCAGAAGCTCTCCCTGAAGCAAAATGCTGCCAAGCAAGAAAAACTAGCTCCACCTCTGAAGACCTGTGGCGATGATGCTTTCTTTCATCTAAATAATTCAGACAATGATTTGTTTGCAATGCTTGCGTTCAGTGACAAGAAGGTGCCTGCAAAGCCGGCAGAGCCTGTTGATTTCATGCCTCCAGTCAAACCTCTTGCGTCCACTGAGACATTCGAGATGAACATGCTCTCTGATACAAGCAGCAACTCATTTGGCTCTTCGGACATTGGTTGGGAGGATGACACCCTGACCCCAGACTACACTTCAGTCTTCGTTCCTAATGCTGCAATGCCAGCATATGGTGAACCTGCTTACCTGACGGGTGGAGCGCCAAAGAGAATGAGGAACAATTATGGTGTCGCCGTGCCCCAGGGAAATGGCATGCCTAATCTCACACAAAACATGCCCACCTTTGATCCTGAGATGAAGTATTTGCCATTACCTTATGTTGAGAGCAGCTCAGATGAATCAATGGACAGCCTTCTGCAAAATGATGCTACACAAGATGGGGCAAACAATGAGGGCATCTGGAGCCTTGATGAGCTGCTCATGGCAGCCGGTGCCTACTGAGGAGGCTGAAGGTTCTGGTCAGTGTGGTCTGTCACTAGCAAACAATGTAAGGCACCCCACACTACCTACTATTTTGATTTCTTGTAGATACATTTTCATGTACAGATTACATATGTTGTAAAATGGGACATGGTTTTCTTGTCAGGTTGAATGTGTATGGCCAAGGTGAAGAGCTGGTGATGTCTGCTATGTTTTGTAGAGGGATGCTACCAAAGTAATGCTAGAATATTACATGCTGCTATCAGCTGTACTCTCTATGACAATGTTTATACTATGTTTGCTGTATGGTGTGGTCTATGATTTGAAGTATGTTGGAGACTGATTCAAATAACTACCTTGGCCATGTGTGTGCTGTAATGTGCTTATTAAGTTATATGGTTGTGCTCATATTGCGTATCTACAATCTGCAACTTTGCAAGTGCTCGCTTTCGCTTTCCTGTGCAGTTCTGCTTTTCTGGAATGTCAACAGCTAGTGTGTGACATCAGAAATCTAGAGAAATCTAGACAAAATCAAGCTTACATGTTAACGATGTATGAGCTTATTTGTCTTGCCCAGCTACTTGTTGGGAATGATTTGTGTCTCATTCCAGCAATGTATATTCTGAGGAGTCGGTGGTTAAGGCATAAGCTGAATTTTGGCTTTTCTTTCGTGCTATATTTATACTTTGATGCTGAAGATTTAATACTGGGGCAGTTGATTGGCTACAGGACTGTGACCTGAAAAAAAAAGCTTAAATAAGATCATTTGCACACTGGATTTGGTTCCTGGTTTTGCTTTATCATATTGGCATTCGGATCTGCAACCACAAAGTCTTTCATTTACTCGTAGCTGTTAGCGTATCTTTTTCGTCTTTGCGATGCTTAGTGATGTACTTTTCAGCAAGTAGCAAATGTTTATGGCTTAAGGCAGAAAATTCAGGCTCCAGGGCGAGTCTGCTTCATGGCGGATTATATCTCGAGATTTTGCTTCTGACAACAAATCGAAAACTAGGGAGCAAATTGGCCAAGTTGGGAATTTCTCCCTCTGGCTCTTGCCATTGGGGGTGGTCCTCTCCGAATTATTGCCATGAGAGTCAGTGACAGAGACGGCCTGGGGTCAGTTGCATCGTGGTTTAAGGATTCTAACCTTTTCACTGATCACCATTTTCCGCCAAGTGGTTCTCGCATAAAGTCTCTAGCTCCGGCCTTAAATTATTTACCAGGGCAGTGATCGGCGCAGCAGAGTTTACACGGATCTTTGAACAAAAATTCAGAATCTGAATCAGTGATGAAAAAAATCATTCGTAAGCACTTGGACTTCTAGTGCATGACGAATGTTCAGGCGATGATACGTCTTCAGAAATCAGAACTAGATTGCACCCGCGAACCGCATGACAATTGACAAGAGGGTGTGGGGGCTGTGGGCGTTCGCCGAGACAGGCTAGAACGCATGAAATTCCTGAATTAGTTCATTTTCTCAAATCCCTTCGTTCCAAAGGAGACTTAAAACACTGAAATTCCTATACTTTCAATTATCTCCGTATTCATCCTCTATGATGTTTTGTACTCATTGTTCTATTATGATTTTCCCTTGTTGCAAACGGCCCTGAATACAAGATAAAAACCTGTTTGGAGGAGTTTTTAACAACTATATTTCCTTTTAGAACATGCAGCTTTCTCAAACAGATTAGATTTTTACATAGATTTTAAGAATTTGCAGTTATAAAATCCAAAAAATAACCAGAACTCAGAAGTTGAAAAACCCAGCCTTTTCATATTCTCACCCACTGGCTTCGATCTCATGGTATAGTTATCATCATAATCTTAATGTTAAGCTCCCTAAAGCAAGCAAGATGTTGCTGCCTTGCAGGAGAGAGAGGTGAACAGCGATGAGGACACAAAGCACTTGGGCTGGGACAGAAAGGGACCGCATTGACAGGTGCAAAATAATCATCGATGAGTGCTTCGGTTGGCTGCTACTTGCCAGTGTTGATGCGTACCTCCGGCGTCCGTTTGCCGTGCCATGGATCCCACTCCCTCCCCAGGTTCACTGAACTCAACCCCCCCTGCCACATCGCCCTCACCTCTCGCTAATGACCAGCAATTTGTTGGGTAGATCTCTCCTCCTCTTCTCTTTTCTCCGTTCCATGGACACAATCATACAAAGCAACAATTAGACGATTCCTTATGGACTAGTAGCATTGGTGTTACTGGACCCCCTACTCACACTGTACGCATACTGCTGGTGTGGTGATGCAATTAGTTCAGCTGCATTAGGACCTGAAAATAATTGAGGGGATTGAATGGCTTAAATACACTTATTAGTAATCTGTCAGCAAAGGGCTGGGCTTCTCATGTGCTACTGTAGTACTGTTGCTCAGCTCTTTCTTAAAGGAAAAGGAAAGGGAAAGAGATGACGAAAAGAAATGTGTCGTGGTGGTGCCGTCGTCGTCCATGGCTGGCTAGTTGGCTTTGGCTCTCGGTCCATCGTCTGTATGCACTAGACACGTACCAAGTTGGCGCTAGATTCGCCATTGCTAGGCGCACATACGACACGTCACCTTTTTTTGTTTGGGTGTACGTACGTTCATTCATTCCCTGTCCACACGCAGAGTGGGAAAAAAGCTGCCGGTTTCTTTACCTGCAAATGGGCTTCCCGGCCGTTTCCGTTTTGTGTCTACTTGCACGCTCCGATCATTCGCTTGGTACCCCTCCACTGATATGATATCGTCACTGGCTTTAGGCGCGGGGTGGATGCCCTGTTTCCTCGTATCTGACCGCCGTGGGGGCCTTGCCGTTGCCGTGCGTGCGTGCGTGCGCCCCGCGCCGGTTTTTCGCTGGACGCCCGCAGATCGGGGCCGCGGCCGCGCAGCCGCAGGAGGAGTGATCAGCCGTTTCGCTAGCGACGCGCGCGATGACGTGCGCGTGCGGCGCGCGCTTGCGTTCGCGCCGTTTCCTCTCTCTCTCTCCGCTGTGTTTTCTCAGCCGCGTACCGGGCCCGGCAGTACGGCGCGGCGCGCGCGCGCGCGTGCGGTGGAAATCGGCGCGAGGACGGTTCCCCACGCCGCGCTTTTGAGCACCTCTACTACCTCCATACCAGGATATAAAAAATTTTAGAACTGAACACTTATTAAAAAAGTAGGTAAAGTTAAATAAAAAGAGATTATGATTTGTGATTGGTTGAGAAGTGGAGGTAGGTGGGAAAAGTCAATCGTGAACGTATTGGGGTTACAAATAAGACATACCTTCTATTCTTGGGATTACGAAGTATATGGATACCCTCAACTATACTGAAAGGTTCCTTAAGATCTATCGAATTTGCTTAGTTGTATAAAAAAAAAATCTTCTTTCGGCATAGAATAATAGAGTCCTATTCGGAGAAGATAAGGGTTCTATGATTTAGTACGCGGGTAAAACTTTCCCCAATCCCGCTTGGAGGCCTAGGTATTTGCACTATATATACAAAATCCCAGGGGGAGTCGGGACATCGAATCATAGCGGAATCACATCCACAGTGGTCGCAATTTGAAGCCTACCACAGCTTGATCTCGCCGAGTTCATCTCGTCGAGGATTTTACCGGTAACCATTAGTTTTGTTGTCTTTTATTGTACTGTCTGTGGTTTAATTGTAATCTCATATAAATTGAATTAGGGTTATTACCTCACGAGGAGTTTGAACCAGTATAATCCTTGTCTTTTGTGTGCTTGATGTTATTTCGTGTAGATCCTCGTGCCAATGTACCCTAATACCCTCACAATATGGGTCGCCAGTATCCACCGTCGACAGGATGGTTATTATTGGTTGGGAAAGCAATGTTAGTGAAGAAATTGTTATATTTGGGATAAATCCTAAGAGTTAAAAGTTGTTTTATTTTGGAACAGAGGGAGTAGTGATTTTCTAGTATCAATAGAAATAATCTCAGTCATTGATCTACAAGGGTATATTAGGCTATCCACAACTCTCTACGTCACCTAGTGTCCATAGCATTAAAAACACTACCACATAATCAAAAATATGATATGATAAAAGAGTTAATGAGAAGAGATGTAAAAAATGAGATCATTTCTCAAGCAAGAAACCATCTCTACACAAGAACCAAGAATAAATACAAGAGTATAAGTGGATAAACGGAGAGAGAAGAGAGGTGATTGGATGATAATTTAATTTGAATACATCATCCATTGGATATATAGTTTGTATACATAGTGTCTATATGATATAACAAGTATGAAAAATATTTGATAATTTCTGAGTTGAGCATATTTTAAACAGTTCTTTCCCATGAGTTCACAACTAATATCCCGCATTTTTCGTGCGCACATTTTCAAACTACTACGTGTTTTTCTAAAAAATTTCTACAAAATTGTTTTAAAAATCATATTAATTTTTTTTATAAATAGTACTTAATTTTAATTAATCATGTATTAATTCATCGCTCCGTTTTGTGTGTGCGGAGAGGAGGAGTTATCAACCCCTCCAAAAGAACACAGTCTATGTTTTTTTATTCCAAGTTTTGGATTTTTTTACTTTTAGATATTTCACTACAGTTATCCTTTAAATAAAACCTCTACAGTAAATCTCGAGCGATCTGTATGTTGTTCCCTGCATGGTTTGGTATTGATTCCATGCATCGTTATATTGCCTTTCAAAGATATGGAGGTGTTGACGCCGCCGTCCAGAGCACACGCCGGTCGGGTGATACGCGCAAGACGGGGGTGAGGTCCCGCCGCTAGCCAGACTAGGATGAGCCGTAAGCGCTGCTCGCCTGCTCCCCGCCACTGATAGTATAAAATAATCGGACCAATATTACAGCTTTATCCTCGCTACTACGGATTACATTTTCCCGTGCAGTCAAAACACGTTTTTCCGTACGGAGAATTAGACCATCTGCACCTAGGGGTCTGCGAAAATAAATATTTTCGCGTGCGGGCGTCCCAACCGCACGAAAAAATAAACATCTCGTGCGGTCCGCTTAACTCGACTGCACGAGATAATAGATTATCCCGTGCGGTCAAATAATGCCACCCGCACGGAACAAAAAAAACCAAAAATAAAAAAAAGCGAAAATCGCCACCAGCCAGCTCACCGCGCCGGCCCGCCGCCTCGCCCGGCCGTCGCGGCGCTCGGCTCGCCACCGCGACCATCCGCCGCCTCGCCCGCTCGCCGCGCCGGCCCGCCGCCTCGCCCGGCCACCGGCTCGCCCGCTCGCCGCGCCGGCCTGCCACCTCGCCCGGCCGTTGCGGCGCTCGGCTCACCGCCGCGACCAGCCGCCGCCTCGCCCGCTCACCGCGCCGGCCCGCTGCCTCGCCCGGCCGCCGCCGCGACCAGCCGCCGCCTCGCCCGGCCATCACCGCACTCGCTCGCCGCGTTGGCCCGCCGCCGGGGAGGAGGGGAGGGGGAGAAGGAGTGGAAGGTGTGGAGGGAGTTGACTGGGGGAAGAGATAAGGTAGAGAGAGAGGGGGTAGTTGAGAGATAATAAAAGAGAAGAAAGTAAGAGAGAGAGGATGTGAAAAATTTGAAGTGGATGGAAGGGAAAGGAGGGAGGTATTTTCCTGTGCGGTTCACTTTAAAAGCCCGCACGGGAAAATCGATTTTTCCGTGCAGTCCACTTAAATCGACCGCACGGGATAATGATGATTATCCCGTGCGGTCTGATTAGGAGGCCCGCACGGGAAAATCGATTTTCCCGTGCGGGCGATAGTCCCACGCCGGTCCCCTTATTTTTCTGTGTGGTTCCATTTACGAACCGCTTGGAAATAAAAGGGGTGGTGTCCAGAAAAATCTATTGTGTAGTAGTGCCTATGGCAAATTCATTCTATTTGACAGTTATACCCCCTCCTGAATTCTACTACTGTTATTTGAACTGAATTGGTATTATAAATAGTTATCAACCTTTGGATGAAACGAGTTAAAAAGTTTATATCAATCTTTTACTTGTCTACAGAGAGCATGGCAGAGAGCTAGCTATGTGCATTTTTGGCTTTTATAAATCATCGTCATCGTAATGTGGTGACGAGGACAAGTGATATGTATCTTCAGATATTTTCGAGTGCGTGCTACCCTGCAGCACGTAGTACTGATTTTTTTTTTCGCCAAACACCTAACTAAAAACGATCGATCACCCAATCAACAAATCAACGAATTCCTCCCGCCGTGTCGAGCACACCAAACAGTACGTACATTATGGTAGTGGTGACCAAGCTTGGATATATGAATGGGACAAATCGAGGCAAGTTGCACAGCTAGCTAATTAATCCAGCAGCTTTGACGAAACCGCAAGCCTTAAATTTGTCTTGCAGTATGATAAATCAAGAGAACTTGTTTGGCTACCAACTTGAGGCATCTATCAATTAGCTGAAGCTGGATCCAGTGAATGGCAGCCGCTTCTACGAGATAACAGTAAACTTCTCGATCAGTGCGATTGGATATCTCCATCTCCGTTCGTTCTTACTGCTCGGCCAGAGAAAAGGCCCGACACGATCAATCTGATACCAATACCTGTCGCTTGCTTGCAAATTGCTACAATTTGCAAGGAGATAGTACAGGTAATTAATTGACGGGGCAGGCATCTGCGCCGTCGCCTTCGTTGGGACGAGCACATATGTACGGCGGAGAGGGACTTGGGCAGCAATTCAAGTTGTCATTTTGGCTTCAGTTGGGCTTGAGATAACGGCTGCCAAGAGCTAGATCATTATTCAGGGTGCAAATATATTCTAATTCTGTGATCTCTGTCCCGTGGTAGTTCGAGTACCTTAACACTAGACAATGGTCATCGATCTATCTCTACTCTGCCTCTGCCCTTTTGAGAATCAGGTAAGAAAAGGCATACTCTGTTTTGTTTTTGCCTCTGTTTAATTTGCTTCCGTGCCTGGCCGCTCAGCTCGAATCAATCGGATAGAGTTCCAACTGCTCGTATGAAACGGCATAAGGCCTTTCACATTGCGGTGAGCTGGAGCGTTACCTCGTTACTGAACACCGACATGGAGGAGAAAAGAAGGTGGGTCCCATGCCTTGCAAGGTTTTGCGCTTCCTAGCTAGGGTCTGGGTTCCTCACACCCGAAAAAGAAAGTGCGATGCGGTCCCCTCTCTGCTGCTCCTCCAAAATCCTCCCCATATTCTTCCCCCTAACCCGCGCCGTGATGCCAAGATCCGGGCGAGCATGGAGCTCGCCGGCGACGCTGCCGAGCGCCAACGAGAAATGGAAGAAGCCGGAAGACGAGAAAAAGCGGAGGGAAAAAGACGGGAAAAAGCCGGCCACGCCACCCCCCATCCGGCCGCCGGGAGCTCACCGGCCACGCTGCCCCGATCTGCCTGCCCAGAGCACGTCGCCCTCCGATCCGGCCTCCCGGAGCTCGCCGGCCACGCCGCCCCGATCTGGCCGCCTGGAGCACGCCGCCCTCCGATCCGGCCGCCCGGAGCTCGCCGGCCACGCCGCCCCCGAGCACGCCGCCCTCCGATCCATGCCACCCGGAGCTCGCCGGCCACGCCGCCCCCGATCCGACCGCCCGGAGCTCGCCGGCCATGCCGTCCCCGATCTGGCCGCCCGAAGCTCGCCGGCTGCGCTGTCGGTAGCTCGCCGGTCGCGCCACCCGTTGGGGTAGGAGGAGAGGATGCCGTCGGAGGGAGGAGGGGTAGGAGGATTTGGTGGGGGTGATAGGTGCAAGGAGGATTTGGGGATATTTGTGGGTCCCACTAGGTGGTGCTTGGACCGTGAAGAAAGTGTCTTTGAAACTCTTCATCCTAGGTGTCACCTTGTGTTACCGACTTTCGGTGCTTGCACTGTGAGTGCCCTAACACGGAGCTACCCCAGTACGTGGAGCAACAGTGAAAGCAGCAGCAGTAGTAGTAGCTAACGCGTGCTTGTCGTAGTACTCCTAGCTATAATCACTTTATCACTTCTCGCCGCCACGACACGATTTGTTCCATCTGAATATTCCGGTTCTGATCGGATCGTTTGATGTACTGCTCGGAGAGAGACCGGCCTAGGAAGAGATGCAAGTGGATAGTCTTGTTATTCATATAAAGTTTCGCTTGTTAGTTTATTTTCTACATGGTAATACAAAATTTAGAAGAAAAAATAAATTAGAAATGAGATAACCGGGCTAAAAAAAACCTCTCTTACCCGTTCCCGCTCGCATCCCTACGGCCCAGTGGCCCGACATGCGCAGTCGACGTGTCGCTCGCTCGCTTACAATTTGCACGGAGACGCGAGATTCAAGCAATCCGTGGAGCGAGCCATCTGATAGCTCAAGCACATCTGCACGTACGACGGAGATTGGAAGATTGGACTTGGAGGCTTGGAGCCGTCGTTTGACTTCACAAGTTCAGAGTACTCTATGGCATTTTAATACAGCACCAATCAAGTACTACAATGCCTTTTCTATCCTCGAAGAATTCAGTACACTATGGGAGATAATTTGGCGCAAAAACTAATTTAACAGCTGGTACTCTCCACTCGTATCAGAATAAGTTTATTTTTGATTTCTCCTATTTACTTCAAAATAAATTTATTTTAAAATAATCATTGTATCAAAGTTTACGAAAGTAGAAAATAAATATACTGAGAATAGATAAAGAGAAATTATTGTATTGGATTTGAGAAATTGAGGGTATTCTGATCTTTTTGATTTTGTGATTTTGTATTGCTACGTGTGGGATGGATAAAAAATGAACTTATTTTAGAATAGAGGGAGTATAGGAGAGGAAGATTAGCAATTCAACTTTGTATATGCTGTTTAGTAGCATTATCTTAAAAAAATGTTGTTTCGTTTTTCTCCTGTCATAGAAAAAATACAAGTATATATTGAGTGTTAGCCAGGAGGTATAAACATAAGAAGAAGTTTGTAAATCTACATATAGATATATAATTCTTTACATGAAAAACAAAGAACAAAAAAAAGAGGAGGAATTGTATATAAAGCCTTTTGTGTATTCCTGAAAAACATATACTCCTATATATCTCCAACCTAACCGCATGGTGTGCATATATCTCTATACCTTATAAGGATAACGGAAGTCTTGACATTATCAACCATTCACCGTTATAACCAATTCAACCGGTTTAAATTTTTTATATCCTAAAATGACAGGGAGGTATATATCTCTTCCAATGGGAGAAAAGCTCTTGAAGCTAATGCATTGTCTTATGGTTCAAATATAGTGATAAACTATTCGATCTCCTCGTAGGATTACCTCAATATAAAGTTTTAAAAAAATGTTATTCTGTGGAATCTGTAGATTGCTTGTTGGTTGAAATATAGTGATAAACTATTCGATCTCCTCGTAGGATTGCCTCAATATGAAGTTAAAAACAATATATTATTATGTGGAATTTGTAGATGCTGGTTGACTTAGTATACCGGTCACTTTTTTTTGTCTTATCTATCTTTGGACACAAATACTCCTACATAAGCGAGCTATTTAAGTCAACTTGTATATGCTATTGGAATAAATTCACTTGAGGTCCCTTAATTTGTCATCGAGTTCAAAATTCATCCCTGAACCATAAAACCGGATACAACGCATCTTCCAACTTATAAAACCGTGCAAACGAGATCCCTCGGTAGTATCGTCTACGGTTTTGCCTGACGTGATGCCTACGTGGCTTCTTTAATTAGGTTTTCGTCCTACGTGGTATTGATGCGGTGTTTACATGGCAATTCGATCCGAAAAATAATAAAACCCGTGGAACACAGTCATACACACAAATAATAAAAAATGGTGGGGCCCATGTGGCCCTACATGTCAGCTTCACTAGTCTATTCTTCTCTCTATCCTCTCTTTCCCCTGGAGCAGACGATGGGCGGGGCGAAGCGGCCAGCCGGTGGAGTGAGGCGAGCGGTAGCCGAAGTAGGCGACGAGCGGGGCGAAGCGGCCGATGGACCGGAGCGAGCGGCGGGGCGAAGCATAGGAGATAACGTCTTTCCTACCCACCCACTCGACTCCTCACCTGCCAGCCCACTCGCCATGCCCCCCTTGTCCCTCCTCTCCCTCCTCCCTGCCGTGTCCGTCTCCCAGCGAAGCCGACGAGCCACGCGGAGATCCCCCACCGCGAACCGCCTTCCCGTCCTCGGAGCATGAGCTGCCTCGCCACTCCACGCCTCCTCCTACTCCGGCGGTGGTGACGATGGAGGTGACGAGCTCCACCTCCTTGAGAAGCCGTTCCAATCCCCCTCCGCCGATGAGGCTGAGTCTGGGACAGAGCCCGACGAGGACGTGGCAGCGGTTGGCGGCGACTATGGGAAGAAGATGCTGAGGATGGGGAGAGGAGCGACAGAGCTGCCTCGGGTGGGCGTGGGGTCGTCTATTACGACCCCCAAGCTCGGGGACCTTGCGGTCGGCGTCGTGGTCGCCGACGCCCTCCTCCCGCTTTGTGAGTGCTATGGATAAGGTATACCCAATAGTCTTGGGTTAAGCTCCGGGATCCACCATATACCAAGTCTAATACGGAATCATGCCTCATATATAAAGAGGGAGAATCAGAGTTCTACATGGAAACTACAAGAATTACTCAAATTGTATCAATACTTATCTCCCTAGTTCTATTTGGACAAGGGGACATCTATGGGTATAAATTCAAGACCCCCTAGGAGGAGGGAGCAATCTGGTGCCCGCAGAGAGGCATGCAACAGTCAGAATAGACACCAACATACGCCGCCAGACATTGACATCAGAGATAAGCCTAGATATACCAACTCTGGTGCCCGCGGAGGCTAATAAGAGGGATCTAGCACTATCTCTGATCTTGCCGAGTTCGTATTCGAGGATGAAGACTACCTTGTTGTCGACTATGGGTGGTACTCCATGCCGTCGTGTCGACGACGACTAGATAGGTTATCCCAAATATTGTACTTGAGTGATTCTGATGAATAAGAGAAACACCGGTTTCGACCAATAGGAGTAGGCTATTACCTATCAGTTGAGGGGGTCCGAACCTGTATAAAAATCCCTGTCTCCTGTCTCTTTTACCTCAATCTTGCGTATACCCTGGTACCAACGATCTTCATTCCATACAAATATCGTAGTCGTGATCTACAACATCGACATGCTTGGCGCCGAAGTGGTCCTCTGTTGCCATCTCTTCGACTCTGCCGACCCTGCCTCCTCCGAGCCACAGCAGCCCTGCCACTCTGCCTCCGCCTTCGACCCACATTTCTTCGACGTTCGCGTTCACGTGCAGCGGTGTCACGCCTAGAAATTTAGCCTAAATTTCCAGACTATTTTGTGTATAAATCCCTGTCCAGGAATCAAGCTAGGGTACACAAAATGATAAATTAATATACAGATCCAAACGCAAATAAAGCATAAATACTTACAGAAGAGACACTTAGTCCTCACACCAAAAGGAAACAGCAGCAGCGGAAAGATGATCCTAGCGGGGGTTTAGCTCCACTCCACAGGCAAAAACTCAACTGGGGTATAAACCTTGGTCCTCTAACTTCGTCTTCAGCTCAGAATCACTACAATTCTGAAAAAAGGGGAAAAATAATAGCAAGACTGAGTATAACCACCGTACTCAGCAAGCCACACCAATGATGCAGACGTGCAAGGGAGACAAAGGAGAAGTTTGTGGCTATTTGCTTAAAGGAGGTTATAAAACATTTATAGTTAAAAACAGTAAAACAGTTGATTAATTAAGGTAATATTAACCTCCGCTGAACAACGCTACACCACATTGAACAGGCACAACCATTCCACCTGAACTACACCAGTTTATTAAGTCAAATTAATTAATTGAGTGGGACTAATCACGGTGAATCTGGTCGATCGCTCATAACCGCCGGCACGGCTATTCAAATAGTTTTACTCTGGCCAGAGATGCACAACTGTACCCACAAGACACAACACACTGTCATGTCACCGTGTCAGGCCAGACACATCACCATGCCGAGTGATTGTGATAAGACCTTTCGCATAACTCCCCCTATCAAAGCGCAACACACCTCAGGTTTCGCCCCCACCTTTTAGCCAAGGTAAACAGCCTCCATCGTGCCTAGGTGAATCCGGTGGCCGATCAATGGGTAAACCCCCACCGACCCAACCCCATCACCCACCCTTGCCTTGGAACGTCGGAAAGGGAAGAATTATACTACAAGTCCAGAAGTTGCCCATTCTTGCTTGTGGTAAGCGCGGAAAGTCTTCCATTGTTTCCCGAGAACCGGTCCTTAATTGCCATGGGTGCGACTAGCAAAACCATGCACTCGCAGCCCACCATTAAGCCATATTTTAGTTAGTTAATTACGACAAATAAAACATGGCCAGATATCACGAGCTTACAACTCATTAAGATACTAAAAGTAGATAATGTAATTATCCAATTTTGTGAGCTAGTGGTAATTAAGCATGGCTAAGCATATCATAATTCTAGCTAGATCAACATAAGTGACACAAGCTAGTCAAATTATCACCCAAGCTTAATAAAGGATGGGTAACAAGTAAATATGGCACAAACGAGCAGATAGGTAATTCCATAATCCCATGTAATTAGCAAAACATGCAATTTGATTTGCAGTCAGTAAAACATTTGTAAATTAGGTTCAACATGCTCAAGGGGAATATGTGACTTATCTTGCTTCTTCAAACAATCTTCCGAACTCTTTTCCTCACGATCGCTATCTTTCGAAACAACGGATACTAGACGCTGGCACGCAAAATAAGGAAAAACTCTATTAAAACTAAGTAAAAAGTACATGAAAAGTAAACAAACATGTAGAGCTCGAATTTAGATGAATTTTGCAAGTTGAATAGCTTAGTTTGGAGTTCATATGGATTAGTTATGAATTTTAGAAGTTTTGAGCCATTTATTTGGATTTCTAAAATTAAATTCTATTTATTGCACAATTAATATTTATCTTCAAAACGAAAAAAGCGGCGCTGACATCATCAAAGGGGCCAGCATCAACTGGCGGGCCCTACTAGTCAGCGGCACAAGGGGAGCGGCCCACAGTGGACCGGGTTCACGGATGCACGGTCCGCGGGCGCACCACGTGGCGCACACATGGCGGCCATGGTGGACCGAAGGAGGAGGTGACGCCGATGAGGCGCCACAACGGCACCAACATGTGGATGGCCCGGATTCACCCCCGGATTCACCCTAGGGTGAATCCAATGGCGCGGCTCAAGCCGGCCCGACCGGATAGGTGAGGTGGCGGCTCGGTCGCTGGCGAACGGTACGGAGGAAGACGACGGTGTTGGCGGCGGTTTTCGAGGGTGGAGGGGAGGATGAGGCACGACATGAAGCTGCGACACCGGTGGAGCAAGCAGCGCAATGCGGGGTGGTCGCGGTTGATGGCAAGGGGTGACTAGAGGTGGCAAAAGGCGGCCGATGCGCGGGCTCGCGGCGGCGGGGTGGTTCCGGCGGCGGATGGGGAAAGCGGAGTGGAGGATGGGGTGTGGAGCGGTGCGGCGAAGCCGGTGGTGCTAGCGGCGGCTAGAGTGGCGGCAACACTCGGCCGGAGAGGTCCGGCGAGCGGCGGAGAGAGGGGCGCGTGGGGAGCTCGAGGGAAAGGCTGGCAAGGTCGGGAATTTGGGGAAAAGGGGAGAGGAGAACCCGGGGATGGTTTTTAAGGGCATGGGTGTCACGCCCAGGGATTCGCTAACCCGAATTCCAAGCAGAATGTGTATTAAAAACCCCTGTCCAGGACCAGCCAGGGTACACAAACGACAAAGTTGATATACAGATCCACGTCTTACAAAACACCATAAGAATATCTTACATCAACGCAGCGGAAAAGATAAATAAACTAATCTAAATAACAAGTCGCTCGCAACGTGGCATCTCCAATCCACAGGCATCCTCGACGATAGCAGCAAGCCTACTCCTCCGAGAAACCATCCTCAGACACATACTCAAACTCTGGTGTGGAGGAAAAATGAAGCAAGACTGAGTACCACCCACTGTACCCAACAAGTCATACCGGAATGGAAGATAATGATGCGAATAGCTTCAATGGAAAGGCTAAAGGCTGATTTGCATAATATAAGCATTTTAAAACAACAGTTGAAAGCGGTAAAACAGTTGAATAAATTAAACAATATTGAATCATCACTGTCCAACGCCACAGCACGTTGCAACAGACCCAACCCATTCCACCTGAACTACTCCGATTCCATTAAGT
The DNA here is from genome assembly GCA_000573905.2 of Oryza punctata. Taxonomy (NCBI): domain Eukaryota; kingdom Viridiplantae; phylum Streptophyta; class Magnoliopsida; order Poales; family Poaceae; genus Oryza; species Oryza punctata. Next base: position 21,003,405 of record CM002496.2, read on the forward strand.
CAAGTTATTAAGGTTATGGCTAATCACGGTGAATCTGGTTGATCGCCCATAACCGCGGGCACGGCTATTCGAATAGTTTCACTCTGATCAGAGGTGTACAACTGTACCCACAAGACACAGCCCCACAACACGTTACCGTGCGCCAGCATACCACCACGGTATACTGAAAAGAGAACTGTGACAAGACCTTTCGCGTAACCCTCGTTAACCAAGCGCACCACACCTCAGGTTTCACCCCCACCTTTAATCCCAAGGCAGGCAGGCCCCCTCGTGCCTAGGTGAATCCGGCCGCCGATCAACGGGTAAATCCCCCGCCGACCCAACTCCATCACGCCCACCCTTGCCTGGATGCGTCGGCTAAGAAAAGCTACACTACGAGTCAAGCTATTACCCACGCTAGCTTGTGGTAAGCACGGTAATTCTTCCAGGGTTTCCCGCGAACCGGTCCTTAATTGTCATGAGTACGACCTTCATAACCATGTACTCACAACCCACCATTTAGCAAATTTTAGTTGAACCAATTGGTTAACCACTCACGAATAACCATCATGAGCTACCATTAAACATTAAATAATATAGATACCTTAGTTTTCCCATTGGTGTGCTAAAGTTTCTAAGCAGGGCTAAGCATGTCCTAACCTAGCACTAATCATATTGATCCCCAAGCTATCAAAGGTACAAGGTAAGCGGAAATACATGGCTGAGTACAGTAGGTAAAATAAGCCCATAAAATGACCTTATAAAACAATGCAGTATTTAAGAATAAATAGAATATTTGCAAAGTAGGTACAATATGATCAAACAAAAAGTATGACTTGCCTTGCTTCGGCGCGAAAGGAACCTCGGCAACGACCTCGAAGTATGTCGGAGCGTCGGAACTATCGGATTCTACACGACAAACAAAGCAAACAAGCAAAACAGACTATAAGACTAGTGAAACAGGAAACAAAACTATTTTTAATGAATTCTAGGCATTTTTATGAATTTTCTGAGACTTGAACGGACCCAAACGGAGTCCGTATGAATTAGCTATGAATTTTAGAAGTTTAACTGCATTTTAAACTAAACAGAAAAGAAAAAAATAAATTTATTTGCGCAATAAATCCCCCTAGGGCTGACGTCAGCAAGGGCTGACGTCAGCAAGGGCTGACGTCAGCCGCAGCCCTAGGGCTGACGTCAGCAGGGCTGACGTCAGCCGCGCGCGCGGGTGCGGCGGCGGCCGTTGCGGGCGGCGGCGCGAGGCAGCGGCGGCGCAAGGTGGCGACGCTAGCGGCGGCGGCGCGTGCGGGCGCGGCGTCGGCCGGGCGGCGGCCAGCCGAGATGCGGCCGCGGCGGCGGCGGCGCGTGCGGCGGCGGCGGAAGGCGGCGTGCGGCGGCGATGCGGGCGGCGCGCGATGGCGGCGCCCGTGACCGCGGCGGCCGAGATGCAGCCGGCCGGCCGCGCGGGCGGCGCACGCGAGGCGACGGCGGCGGGATGCGAGGCGGCGCGCGGCGGCACGCAAGGCGGCGGCGGCACAAGTCGGCGGCGAGGGGTGGCGGCTTACCGGCGGCGAGGGGTGGCGGCGGCGGCGGAAAGGAGAGCGAGGAGGGGCGGCGGCGCGGTTTTTATAGGGCACGGCGGCCGGAAAGGGCGGAGGCGACGGTTGCGGGCGGCCGATACGGCGGCGGCGGCGGCCGTTGCGGGCGGCGGTTCCGGCGGGGAAGACGGGCCCGACAGGTGGGCCCCACCTGTCGGCGGCCCGGGTGCGCGAGGGAGGCGGCGCGGACCTCGGCGCGGCGGCCTCGCCCGGCCCGCGAAGGAGGGAGGGGCGCGGCCCAGGAGGGGAGAGGGGAAGGCCGGCCCAGGAGGGGGGGCGGCAGGCCGGTGGCCCAAGGGGGAAAGAGGGAGAGAGGGAGGGGCGGCCCGGGAGGGGAAAGGGGCTGAGGGGGGGAAAATGGGCTGGCGGCCCAAAAGAAAAAGAAAAAGGAGGAAAAAGAAGGAAAAAGAAAAAAAAAGATTTAGGGGGATTTTAAAATTGCAGTAGGAGTTTTTAAATTGTTTAAAATTATTTTAAATGATCTAAAAAATTCCCCTAAAAATCCTGTTAGTGTATTTTAACAAGGGGAATTCCAGGGTGTGACAATGGGAAGGCGGGATTGAGGCTGGTAGAGGCGGAAGTTGCTGGCGGTGTGGGGTGCCGACGTGGGTTCATTGGCGTCGGATTTCGCGGGGAGGGGCACCGGCGCGGGAAGTGGAGGACGTGGGGAAAAGAGACCACGTCCCACCCACATGTGGACGAGGCGGGGAGAGAGAGGGCGCGCGCGGGCGAGGCGCGACGACGTGGGCGACAATGGCGGTTGTCGGCGGGTGGCTGAAGGTTGGGGATGATAGGTGGGGCCCACGGTCCCACCTGTCGGAGAGAGAGACATGAGATCGGAGAGGGGAGGTAAAGTAGAGTTGAGGGAGAGGGGGGCCAAACGGGCTGAGGGAGGCATGGGCCGATGGAGGGAGAGGAAAGGGGAGGCGCGCGGGCCGCGGGGAGGGGAAAAAAGGAGGACCTGGGCCGAAAACGGCCCAAGGACAGAGAGGGGATTTAATTTGTTTTACATTTATTTTAATTGATTAAATGGACTTTGTGGTATAAAAATTATTTCTTGAGCTCCGAAAATTCGCGCGAAATTTCAGAGAGTGTATTAGGGCACATAGAATATTACAAAACTATTTCCGGCCATGATTTTTAAAGGAGATTTTTAATTCCCCCATTATTTCACTTGATTAAATGACTTTAAACTTTTAATATAATTTCTAGAAATGCATTATTAAATGAGTTTTAATCCCGATAGAAAATCTGGACGTGACAGGCAGTGTGGGTACGCATGTCTTCGACGCCCCCGTCTGCCTCCTCCCCAAGTCAGCCGAGTAGCAGCAGTAACAGTCACATTTAGCCCATGGAGATAGAGATGAGGGGTGGGACCCACTTAGACGTGAGCCCCACCATTATTATGTCTTATTTAACTAGCATGTGGATCTCACATTATATATATACATATATATATATACATATATATATATATACATGTATATATATATATACATATATATATATATATGAAAATTATAAGCTACTACCGGAAGTAACTACTCCCACCTGAAATTGCTGAGATAGACAGGGATTTTGTTCTTTGTTATTATATATGCATATCTGGGGGTAATAGGTCAATGTGCTGATGTTAAACGTTGTAGCAGGTACATTGCTTCAGCTTGCAACACGGCGTCGGTAGTGAATTTATCTATATGTTTTCCCCTTTTTATGGTTATCATGTAGTCTATAAGGTTTGTTGTTCTATATGGACTTGTCTCGTAAGCAGTGAAATGAAGAAAATATGTTAACTGAAACATTATAAATGCTTCAAATGTACTCTACAATAATATATATTGGATTAAGATGGTTCCACTAACCTGACATTTAGAGGATGGAGTAACTACTCCCGGTAGTAGGAAATAGGTTTCCTATATATATATATATTCGTGGAATCTGAAATCTATCTCTAAACCGCAATATCAGATATAATGCATCCCCCAACTCCTCAAACCAGTAATATATATCTATATATATATTACTTCTCATCCACATCCTACCACGTAGGACGAGGACTAGATCAACCCAGCCATGTAGGTACCACGTGAGTCGAAACCACCTTGGGATCTTATGTGCACTGGTTTAAGGAGTTGGGGGATGCATTATATATTTCAGATTCCACGATAACTTAAGGGAACTAAAGTGAACTTATTCCTATGCCATTTAGCCATTAGCCCATTATACTCTAACCATGACTAAGGTATGGGTTGCTTTTTTGGTAGGCCGTAGGCTTAAGTAAACTTTTTGGTGGGCTTAGCCAAACTCTCTTAGCTGGACAGCCCAACACTTTGTCATGGCATACACGGCCCACAACACAGTGAAACAGGAAACCCTAGCTATTTCTTTTGCCTTGTGGCTAAACTACAATTCCTACCTACAAGGACAGTGCTGTCAGTCTGTTGAAAGGAAAAAAAATTCACACTACGTTCCTCCTCTAAGAGCTGACTTTCCAGTTTATCTCTTAAAATCGGATACATCATATTCTTATCTTGAAAAACTGATGTAAAAATAAATCCCAAAACAATATTAAGCTCGATTTAGACTGACGTAGTACCTATGTGGCTTATTTAACTTGTTCTTCATATCATGTGACGTCGACGTGGTACCTACGTGTCAATGAAAGAAAAATAAAAAAATAAATAAAATAATTATGTGAAGCCCGCATATCAGTAGGTGCCAAATTTAAAATTTACAATGGACCCACATGTCATCACCCTATCTCTCTACTCTTCTCTTCCCCTTCCTTTCCATTATCTAAAAAACTTGGCAGTCAAAGTACGGTGCAATTGGTTGTCTGTTCGGAAACGTACTCCCCCCATCACATAATTTCATTTTCTTTTCTCTCATATATCCTAAAATAAAATAAGGTTATTTTTTAAGTAATAATTATATTGGAATTTGTGTAAGTAGAGAATAATTATATTAAAAAGTATATAAAGTAAGAAATAATTGCATTATAATTTGATAAAGTAAGGGTATTATAATCTTTTTCACTTTGTATTGGTTGAATGAAACATGAATTTATTTTGGAATAGAGTAGAAATAAATTTTCTAACGAAAAGAGAGTAGAAACCAGAGTAAAGGTGATTTGGTGAGTCTCCAGTTCCGGGCGGCACGTAGCCTTCGCCATCACGGTGGCGTTCGTCCCACGGCCAGTGACGGATCAGAAAATTAATTTGTTAGTATCATAACGTTTTTACTGGTATCATAGTATGCTAAATATGCTTAGAGTGATATAGTATATGAATAAGCAGATTAACTATAGGTTTTGCTGAAAGTTATCGGTATCATATGACACTGACCGTTACAGTGTAGATCCGCCCCTGCCCACGGCTGCTTGTACCGCAGGGCAGAACGCGCTGGAGCAGCAGAGGCAGGTCGCCTCGGACACCACGCGCTCGCCGGTGTCGCCGCCGCCGGTGTCGAGCAGTTCGCCGCAGTCCGGGTTGGGGCACAGCGCGCGAAGGCGCCTGGGCAGCCGACGGCGGCGAGCTCGCAGAGCGCGACGCACCACGCGTCGAAGTCGCCGATGTAGAGCAGGTTCTTGCAGAGAGTCCTCCGGGTGCACGACGCCGTCGCAGTGGAAGTCCGGGAAAGGGCAGCGCACGGGCACCTCGATCCCCCGCCGCGACGCGGGCCTCGACGTGGCCGACGACGCAGGCGATGCAGAGCTCGTGCGGCGCACCCGTCGGACACCCGGAGGCGGTCGTACAGCAGCCTAGCTCGGCTCGTCGCAGATCTCGCAGTGGAACCACCCGATGTCGTCGTCGCTGAGAGGAATTCCTGGTTGGGCTCCAGCGCCGCCTCGGCCGCCATGTCTGTCGAATGCTTGCTTCGGCGAGGAATGAACATGTTTCGGCTGCTTTATTCATGGAGTTGATTGTATATATATATAACCGTTGGCTGCTCACAACTGAGAAATTGTGTATATAAATTAACCGTTGGCAAATCCAGCTAGGACGTGAGAAGGTTCCGTGACATCACCAAAAGAAATGTATAGTCTAGGTCAATGTGCTGAAATTATTTGGTTTGGTCATTTCGCCTATAATACACAGGCATGTACATATAGTCTTCAATAACCAATAACCAATAGCGAAATACTACGTAACGGTATACCGTTCCAACAGAATAATTGATAACAACATGATACTTATCGTGTATCATATTTACGGTATCATGCTGATATCAACATAACATTTATGTATCATATCTGATACCTACGAGGTATCGTGTTGATGTCATGTTATTCCATTAGAGCAATATACTGTTATGCCCTCATAGCAATATTAAAAATTTAACAAGGTTAGAAATGTAGCGCTTATAACATAAAAAAGAAATATACGAAATGTATCTAAGGTTGCGTTCGTTCCCGCACTGAACAACTGAGATGGAAACCAAGCAAGCAATTAGCATATCATTGATTAATTGTTAATCATTACGAACTTAATAAAATAAATTTATTTAAGCTTTTAGAAACTTTTATATAATTTTTTTTCTATGAAACTTTTAGATATACATTTGGACGCATAATTGTCCATATCCATAACTAGAAATACTTATATTTTAAGACGGAGGGAGTATTGTTTAGCAGTTCGGGAATCATGCTTATTGAAAACGAGATATTATCTTAACCTACATGCAGGAATGAACACGACCTAATTATGTGTTAAGGCATGTATTTATATTGGTGTGCGCGCTAAGATTAGGATATCCAAAAAAGCACATTATATTCGCAGCTGTAAAATTTCATAATTTTTTGATCTAAAGTGGTCAATCTGTAAGAAATCGTCAGCTGCCTATCGTGGGCTCATCCCCTTGTCCTTTGCCCAGTTTCTATCGGTTCTTGCCCAAAAGACAATATCACCGTGTCTCAGGCTCTCAGTTTTGTCCAACCATACTCACTAGTCGCTATACAGATTTTTTTAAAAAAACTGTTCCAAGTATTGGTCGATGAAATCGACGTATCATTATCGTTTTCATCAAGAACAAGAACTCCGCATATACAAATGGAGTAATGGAAACAATTTGATGAGGCGAATGTTTACCGACTCGCTAGAGGACATTTACTAGCAATGACTTCCCAAATTAAGCTGACGGCCTGAGCAAGTAAGGTCGATGAATCCGTCCTCCTCCTCTGATTGTGAAGATTTGCGAGAAGTACACTTGCATGAATACTTTCTCGGGTTAAAGGATGAACCGCAGTCGTAGCAGAACACAATGCCACATCTGCAAACAAAATTAATTGATCACAAGAAAGAAATTTCATGCCGACTTATCCATCATCTCCAAGAAGGATGAATAATTACCATAACTACGGGTCTATGGCTCTATTTGAGTAGCTAAAAGTGGTTTGATGGATCATTTCATTTTTACAGTTATTTGAGTGAATAAAGAAATATATTAATAACTACTACTTCCCTATTTTCTATGTCTCAAAATAAAAAATTTTGGTTAGATGTGACACATCTTAATATTATGAATCTAGATGTGTTACATCCAATCAAAACTTATTATATTTGGGACGGAGGAAGTTAGCTTTAGAAAAGCGTTGAAGAAAATTTTAGTAAGAACTTTTGCGAAAAAACTTTTTCAAGATCTTATTTTCTCCATAGATAATGGTCAGTTACCGCTAAGATATTTCTTTCTCCTCTTTTCACCGTCCACTTCGCAATGGCAGTTCAGTCTTCGGTCAAGTCAGCAAGGGTCAGTCAAAACTAACAAATTACTGGTAGAATACGTTTTACAGATTAGTGGCGAAAATCTCGCCTCGATCTTAGAGATTTGAGTCTAGCGATCGAACGATAAATCGAAGAGGAGGATCGGAGTAGTGGTGAATCGATGAGTTAATTACCTGCATGTCATGCGCTTGCACCCATCGATCTTGTCGATCATGGCGCGGCAGCTGGGGCAGCGCCGCCACTCGCGCCCCTTGGCGAGCTGGGTCAGCGCGCACCGTGCGCCGCCGCCGTCGCCGCCGCTGCCGTGGCGGTCGTCCCACGGCTCCTCGCACTGCAGGCAGAACGCGCGGGAGCAGGTCGGGCAGGACGCCTTGGACACCGCGGCGCGCAGGGGCAGAGCGGCCGCGGCCTCGCCCTCGAGCACCGCCATCTCGCCGCAGTCGCGGTAGGGGCACCGCGCGCGCGCGGGGCCGACGGCGCGCTCGCAGAGCGCGACGCACCACCGGTCGAACACGTCGATGTCGAGAAGCTTCTTGCAGCGCTCCGGGTGCATGACGCCGCCGCCGGAGCAGCCGCCCGCCAGGAGGCACGGCACGGGCACGTTCCCCTCCGCGACGCGGGCCTCGATGTGGCCGACGACGCAGGCGACGCAGAACGCGTGGGGGCAGCCATCGGTGACGCGGAACCGGTCGAACACCAGCTTCCACTCCATGCAGACCTCGCAGTAGAACCGCCCGATCTCGTCGTCGGTGAGCGGCCGCACGCGGCCCGCGCGGGACGAGGACGACGGCGGGTCCAGCATGGAGCCACGGATCAGCTCCTGCAGGTACTGCTCCCGGTCGAGCTCCTGCGCCGCTGCCGCCGCCGCCGCCGCGCTCGCCATGGGAGTTGGACGACGCGTACGTGGCGCTAATTCTTCGGCAAGAAGGAAGAAGGAAGTGGACGGAGTGGACTTGAGCTTGTGCGGGTCGTCGTCGTTAGTCGCGATCCCTTTAGCCTTTAGGTGTGTGTGTGCGCTTTTTAAGTTGGGCAGGACGGCAGGTACGAGTCGGAAGAGTACGATTGGAACGGTTAGAGATTATATACAACAATACTATGTTTAAAGGCACAATGAAGTCCTTTTATTTTATTATTGCACGGTAAACACACACAACCACTACTACAGAAATGGTTTTTCTGTACGAGAGGCACTTTAGGTTACATGCGCGCCACTTGTGGCCGCGCCTGCAAAAATCGGTCCCGGGGTTCGGGTCAACCAGCCGCATGCGATGATGGGCCATATATCTTGCAGCAGAGACCCGACACTGAGCATTTGAATCCAAAGTTTTCTCTCTCCTATTGCAAGCAACAAATAGGGGGGAGGTTTTCAACTCGAAATCTTTGCTTGAAGTCTATATGAAAGGTGTAGTACTCCCTATCCTCTTTCATTTGGCTCCATTTTTATTAAATTTCGTTGGTGGAAATTAGAGATATTTTAAAAATTGTGACAAGGTTTGTTTTAGCTAGTTTATGCAAAATCTAGCTTTAAAATATATGTTTTGATGGGCAAATTTTGGATGTAAATTTATGTACATACTAGTTACTTGTACTGTTGTATTTTTTTGAGCGATATAAATGTAGTTACATGTTTTTATAAAATAGTTACGATCTATTATTTGTATTTACATATAGATGGATCGGTCGTCATGGATGTATGAGATGCGGAGAACGCACCCAATATTTATGAAGGAAGCATCTAAATTCATTAATCAGGCTAAGGCGCATGCTTTGAGAGAGAGTATGACAAATTTTTTTGTCCGTGCCGTCACTGCAAGAATCAGAAATTGGTGGTAGATCCTGGTGAAATATTGGGACACATAATGCAGCATGGATTGACCGCCAATTACAACGTTTGGACATATCACGGGGAAATCGCTGATCCCTAAGATGATGATGAAGATTCAAGTTTCGAGATGAATGAGGCCGAGAATTTTGTAATCGAAGACATGTCCCGTGAAAGGATGAATGTAGATGTTTGCACAAATGGTGATGATTTTGAGGGTGGTTTTGATCTGGAGGATATGCTACGCCATGTTGAACCAGAGGATCTAACTGACAGATCACGCGGGTTAGACCATTGGCAGGCATTGGAGAAGGCATCGAAGGATCTTCTTTACGATGAAGCGAAGGGATGTGATAAGGATTTCACATTATTGCGTTCAGTGCTTGAACTTCTGAGATTGAAGGCTAAACACGGATGGTCGGACACAAGTTTTAATGATCTAATGAGTTTGTTGAGTGTGTTGCTTCCTAAGCCTAATTTTATACCATCGAACACATATCAAGCAATGAAACTCATATGTCCTTTAACTCTTGGTGTTGAAAAGATTCATGCTTGTGAGAATCATTGTATATTATACCGTAAAGAATATGCGGACTTGGAGAGCTGCCCAACATGTGGCATAGGTCGGTATAAAACAGGAAATGGGCCCGTTGATAGAGAGTTTATCGACCCAGATTCATCGGAGCGTAAGCAAAGAAAGATTCCGTCAATGGTGATGTGGTACCTACCAATTAAGGACCGCATGAAGCGTCTGTACTCAAACCCGAGTGATGCTGAGTTGATGAGATGGCATCAAGAGAGTCGGAAGACAGATGGTATGATTCGACATCCTGCCGACGCTCGCCAGTGGAAGACATTCGATGCAAAACACCTAGAATTTGCTAAGGATCCAAGAAATGTAAGGTCCGCGTTGAGCACTGATGGAATGAACCCGTTTGGTGATTTAAGTAGATCACACAGCACATGGCCAGTTCTTCTCACAATGTATAATCTTCCGATGTGGATATGTCAGAAACGAAAGTATATTCTTCTCACTATCCTCATACAAGGTTCGAAGCAACCTAGAATCGATATAGATGTTTTTCTAGAGCCTTTGATGGAGGACATGGAGGAGCTATGGAAGGAGGGGTTACGACTGTGGGATGAGTTTAAGCGGGAGCACTTCAATCTACGTGCGATCATATTCGTTACCATCAGTGATCTACCTGCAAACTTTTCATTATCCGGGCAGATTAAAGGGAAGACTGGATGTCTGATATGTTTGGATAAAACTTCGTACAAGTACCTGACGTCGTCTAAGAAGACAGTGTACATGTGACATCGACGGTTCCTACCACAAAAGTACAAGTACCGTAAGATGGCCAGATTGTTCGACAAGACAGTGGAGAACGATACTGCCCCAGAAACACGAAGTGGTACTTACGTGTATGAGATAACAAAGAAGATTAAGGTTGTATTTGGCAAGGGAAAGAAGAAGACAACAAAGAGGAAGAAAGTTGATGATGAGGAAGCTACATTGCCATTCAAGAAGCACTCAATTTTCTTTAGATACTTAGATTACTGGAAGGACTTGGAGATTCGTCATGCAATTGATGTTATGCACCTCGAGAAGAACGTGTTTGATAGCACCATCGACACCTTGCTGGACATCCCCAGCAAGATGAAGGATGGATTGAAGTCACGTAACGATCTTGTAAATTTGGACATAAGGCATGACCTTCACCCAGTAGAGCTGGCAAGTGGAAAGACGGAGATTCCTCCTGCTTGTTACTCGTTGACACTTGAAGAGAAAAAAGCATTCTGCAAATGCTTGCAAGGGGTGAGAGTGCCTAATGGTTTCTCATCGAACATCAGGAAGCTAGTCTCAATGAAGGATTTGACCATTTCTGGATACAATGCACATGACTGCCATAGGATGCTAACGGTATTTCCACCAATTGCTATAAGGGCAGTCAAACCTATCCATACCAAGGTGGTTATAACAAAATTGTGTTACTTTTTTAGCCGAATATCACAAAAGGTTTTTGATCCTCTCGAATTAGGTCCACTTCAGACATTTGCTATCGAGACCGTATGCCAGCTTGAGATGTATTTCCCACGATCATATTTTGATATGATGGAGCATTTGATCGTTCACATCGTCCCTCAGATTATTGAACTTGGTTCTTTATACTTACATCAGATGTGGGCGTATGAGCGTTACATGTTGATCCTCAAAGGCTATGTAAGCAATCGCGCTCACCCCGAGGGATCAATGATAGAGGGATACACAATAGAAGAGGCAGTCGAGTGTTGTATGGATTACATAAAGGATGCTAATGCCATTGGGATTCCTGTGCATCGATACGAAGGGAGATTATCCGGAAGGGGTACTGTTGGTAGGAAGCCCTAGTTCTTTTGTAACATTTAGTTGCCATGTTCTTCCTACTTTATAACATTGAGATGAACTGACATGTCTTCCATACTCATTAGAATGTAAAATTTGTGAATGAGTTTATTTTCACATATATTAGAAATTTTATTCTCACATGTTTTTTGTTCTCATCTAAATAAACTGTAGAGAGATATATACGAAAATAAAATTTGTAATTATATGTGAAAAATGATTTACACATGCGGACCATTAAGTCGGTCGCATGGAAAGATGGTTTTCGCATGCGGCCAGCTTAATTGGCCACATGGAAAAATGATCTTTCCATGCGGCCGACTTAAACGACCGCATGTGAAAATCATTTTCGCATGCGGTCGGTTAAGAGGGCCGCATGGAAAGATCAGATTTTCCGTGCGGCCACTTAAGCTGGCCGCACGCGATGATTGGGCCTATATATAGGAGCGCGGGGGAGCCGAAAATTTCTAAGTTCAGAGGCGCCAGTTTCTGACGCCGCCAGGCTGCCCAAATTTCAGACCCCCGCCACCGACACTGCTACTGCCGCCGCCAAGACCTCCCCCTCGCTGCCCGCCCCCCCACCCGCCGCCGCCTCCTCCTCCCCCCTCACCGGGCTTCCTCGCCGCCGCCTCCTCCTCCCCCGTCGCCGGGCCCCTTTTCCGGGCCCCCTCACCGTCGGCTCCTCCTCCCCCCTCACCGCCGCCTCCTCCTACCCCCTCACCAGGCCCTCTCGCCGCCGGCCCCCTCGCCGGGCCCCCTCGCCGTCGCCTCCTCCTCCCCCCTCGCCGTCGCCGGTATTTTTTGTTTTTTACATATAAATCATGCAACGGTATAGTGTGACGAGATATAGATTATCGTAATGTTTAATTACAAATTTTAGTTCAAAAATATTTAAATCATGGTAGCAAATAGTTAAAAATACCACATCCCAGAAAATAGCTTAACTATAGGAAAAAAATCATTTGACATTCCAACTATATTTTCTTATGATGTGAGTTATGTATTGACACTTATGTTAATTATGGGATTTATGTAATATAGGGACTTATGAGATGACATGATATTACAATTTGTGACTTAAGTTAAATTTGAGACTTACGTTAAATTCGGATTTATGTGAATTTTTCGACTTATGTTAAATTGACACTTATGTTAATTTGAGGCTTATGTTAATTTGGGACTTATGTTAATTATGGGATTTGTGTAATATTGGGACTTTTGTTAAATTTGAGATGTAAATTTTGTTAGTCTCTAGATGATTTCAAATGTTTCAAATATAGACTAGATTAGATATGAGAAGTAATATTTGGTTTTTTTTGTAGAATTTGTGACTTACGTTAAATTTGAGACTTATGTAAAATTCGGACTTATGTTAAATTTGAGACTTATGTTAAATTGGGACTTATGTGATTTTTTTGACTTATGTTAAATTGACAAGTATGTTAAATTGACACTTATGTTAAATTGTGTGTTTGGGAATGCACATGATTTTCACATGCAGCAGATTCTGAGATTACATTTTACAATTTTAGATATAACATATAGACTAGATTAGATACGAGAAGTAATATTCGGTGTTATGTACTCATCTTTTGACGTCAATTTGGAAGATGTCGAACGACAAGGTTCCATCGAACGCGCCAGTAGCGCCTGAAGAAGGCAAAGCTCCTCAAAATTCCGGTAGCAACAATCAGGCTGACGCATCTAGCGAAGAAATGTGGCGCACACCAAGTGACCCGTTTCCGATGGAAATAACGCAAGTCAACCCTAGCGATCATGATCCAGACTACGTTCCTATGGAACAAGCCATAAGTGTTGAACATCGTTAGTCACATACTATTTCGTATGTAAATAGCAAATCCACCTAATGGTATAGGGACTTATATTGTGCAGATGGTAGTCAGACGCTGCTCAAAGCGTAAAGCCAAGAGGACTAGCATAGAGGACGAGATTGAAACGGACACTGCTACGTCTGCCCCGGACCGTACGGGTACATTTGCGAGTGCAGGCGGGAGTGGGAAAAGAAGACATGGTGAGCGTAGCAAGAACAAATTACCAAAGGACATATACAACGTGATTGCTCTCAATGCGGATGGGAAGCTCGTCGAGCCACCAATTGTGAGGTCCAGGTTTAGCAACACCTGTGGCACTCTGGTTAGGACACGCTGTCCAATCAATGTCAAGCTGTGGGAAAAGGTCGACGAGAACATTAAAACACTCCTCTGGAATGATCTGCAGAAGTTTTTCTTGTACCCTCCTGGAGCGGAGGTTAGGGGCAGAGAGTACGCATTGAAAAATATGGAAGATCGATGGCGACAGTGGAAGTCCGATCTAAATCGGGATTACGTTCAGAAGAATCTCCCCCCTTCAACGACTACGGACATATATCGCAGGCTGATTGGGATACGTTCGTTGCGGATCGTACCACAGCTGAAGCGTTGGCGTTAAGGAAAAAAATGTCAGATCTAGCGAAGAAGAACAAGTATCCTCATAGATTGGGGTCGAGCGGATACACTAGGCACGTCAATCGATGGCACGAAACGGAGCAAAAGTTTGCAGCGGCTGGCAAACCTTTGCTGGTAGACACCATGGCGGAACATAGCAAGAACTGGGTTTGGGCGCGCAGCACAGGCCAAGTGTCAGAAGAGGGAGATATACTATTCGAGACTCCGGACATAGAGCAGGTGACAACAAGTTTGCAGCAGATCGCCGAGAAAGAAAGAGCAGGACAGTTCGTCCCCCGGAGGGAGAATGACCAACTTATTGCGGCGTTGGGGACAGCCGAACACTCTGGACGTGTAAGGGGTTTGTCCTCAAAGACGAGTTGGAGGATAGGGTTCCCACAGGACGCATCAAGTTATAAGAAGAGAGACAAATACAAGGAACAACTATCAGACAAAATCTATGCGCAAGTGAAGTAACACTTCTACTCGTTGGCAGCTGAAAACCCCACAGCCTTTCCAAGGCTATTCCCTGACTGTCAGCAAACCATCCAATCACCACAGCAAACAACTCAAGTACGTAGCAGTGCAGGCTCAGTGGACACAACTCCATGCGCTGTGGATGGTATAACTAGACCAACTCCTTGCTCGCTTGTAATTCCTATCGGCCGGGCAGGAAAGACTAAAGAGGTTGCAACAGGTTTAGCGATACCCGGCCGTCAATTCCACAACACGCCAATCCCTGACGATTATGCAATGGTACAAGTCGCTAAGGTACATAGAGAGCATAGTTCTATGGAACTAGACATCCCTGCACCGGAGGGGATTGAACTTCTCGGTGAAGCAGTAAATCGGTTCATCCTATGGCATCGTCGAGACATAATCCTGACAGCTGCTGCTCCAGCACCGACATGTTCAACTCCATCCTCAACGCAAGCAAAGACAGCTGCCGCTCCAGCACCACCGTCGCCTCCTGGACTACCTTCCCCTCAAGATCCTGCATCACCACCATCGATTAGGTCCCCGCCTCGCCTACCTACTCCACCACCCTCCCCAGCTCAAGAGCCAGCACCTCTACCTCCCCCCTCTCCGCGAGCAGTTCAACCCTCTCCGCCCACACCCCAGTCTGCTCTGGTGGAACAAGTGCCAAAACCTGAAGGAACTAAATCCGGACCGAAGTCTACTCCTTTGGAACCTCGTCATCTAATTCGAAAGTTGATATCAACATACGACCCAAAGGAGATTCAAGAGAAGTTCATGTTTTCAGCTTTTAGGAATTCTGATAAGAGAAAAGAACTTGCTCACGTCATGATAGACTGCCAGAAGTCAGTACTAAGTGCCCAAGATGAAGTGCAGTCTTGGGTATCAGCAGATTTGTCTGGACAATACGAATATGGCAAACCATTCTTACCAACCTATCTTCTGAACAAACTACCGTGGGAAATGAGAGCCATGCATGAATGGTACATCAAGGCAGCTAGGAAGGGTCTCGGTTTCATAAGCGTCGCCGTCCCGGAAGGCGCTTTCATGAGTGGTCCTAATGGGATATTCTTCATCTCTTTCCGGGACCTGTACGCCATCTACAAGCTAGATAAAATGGACGTGAATCTAGTTGCCGCGTTCTGCCTGTAAGTCTAAACTCTTATATCTTACGTGTATCAATCCGAACAAAAAACAAAGTCTCATTACTTCAATCTTCATTGTACAGGATGCAATTCCACGAAGCTGATAGAAC
The DNA here is from genome assembly GCA_000573905.2 of Oryza punctata. NCBI lineage: Eukaryota > Viridiplantae > Streptophyta > Magnoliopsida > Poales > Poaceae > Oryza > Oryza punctata. The sequence continues at coordinate 21,019,086 of CM002496.2, forward strand.
TAGATCACCGGTTAGATACGTCGATCCAACAAGGATATGCAAAACACAGCACACCATATAGATGAGGGCTGACTGCGTGGAATTGGTTGACAAGACCCTAGCCGAAAAGGATGAATATATAAAGAAACTGCACAAGGCCAAGAAGCTAGAAGTAGCAACATACTTGGCAATAGCAATGTTGGCGCACGCCGACAAAAATGTCTTAATGGTCCCATACGCGTTGACGTAAGCTTTCTCTTCTGTGTGTTAAATTAATTTATCAATTTTTTTATTTTCTGACTGTAATTAGTCTTTCTTAATTGCAGCGACCACTACATATTATTCCTCGTATATCCAAAAGACCAATTGATTGTATCGTTGGACCCCGCACACTATGACAAGGAGACGTTTATGGAATTCCTCACTATTTTGAATTTGTAAGTGATAAACATTTCAATAGCCATTTTTTGCTAGTTGCAGTGTTCTAAACACTGAAGAAACAATTGTGTTCTTCAAACAGAGCACACATGTACTACCGCAAAAGAGGTGGACCAGTCAATGATTCGGTCAAGAAGAAGTTGTCCGTCAAGATTGGCTGGCCGGTACGAACATATATATGCCAATACTAACAAACTATAGTACATTAGTCCCTGGATTCTTTCTAATGATCGGTCCCTTATTACTATATCGCAGTGTTACAAACAACCAGCGGGAACCAACTTGTGCGGATATTACGTGTGCGTGATGCTCAGAGTCAACGGGAGGTACCAAACAACCAGTGATCGAGTAAGTGAGCATGTTCTGCTTAACAAATAAACCCAGATAGAAAACACATTTCACTTACTAACCTTTTATTGTCTTTTCTGTGCACAGATCCCGGATATCCCTTACGTTGCATAATGATTCGACGACAGAACTATGTGGAACGTGTGCGCTGACCTCTGTCGATTCATCCGTCGTGATATCTGCAACGCAAGAGGTCTCTTCTACGATAACCAGAGTGAACTCGCATTGGAAGATAAATTTCGACCTCTCAGAGAGTGGGAGAAAGAACATATGCAATGACATGAACACTACTTTATATATGTAAAGAAACAATTGTGGCATTTGTACTACACGCTTCATATGTAAATGACGTAAATTTCTGGTTATACATTTCATGTTTGTTACAATATTAACAACAATCCGATTATCTCATATGATATATATTCCAGACTACGGTAATAGATCATACAAAATATAATATTAAATACGACACCTATCTTACCAAACTGCTAGAATACTAATTTAGCTGTTGGAAAATTGATTTCTCCATGCGGTCCATTTAAGCAGCCGCATGCGAAAATAGATTTTCCCATGCGGTCCAGTTAAGTGGACCACATGCGAAGATCGATCTTCGCATGCGGCTGCTTAAATAGGCCGCATGCGAAGATTGATTTTCGCATGCGGCCCTCTTAAGGGACCGATCTTCGCATGCGGCTGGACCGGCCGCATGCACAAATGATGATTTTCGCAGACCATTTCGTGCATGCGGGCCGGCCAACCGCATGCAAAGAACATTTTCGCCCGTCTGCAAAAACCATTTCTGTTGTACTGAACTACTATACTCGTAACACCACAATCACATGGTCACGGATGTACCCCTAACTTTTATCTCTATATCTTGATAAAATGATTACAATCTGCGTCTACCATAGCGCTGAATTTCAACAAATCGAGAAGAAAACAACAACTCTGGCTATGGCAATGATGAAAGTCTTGAATTTTCTTACTAATGTTTTCTCAGTTAAAGTTACAATATAATAGTCACAACCTACGCCTCACTCCGTTACTGAGAAATGACTCAGGTAGGGACCTAGACCACCGTGCCGCTCCACTTCTATCCTCTTAGAGGATTAAAATAGTTTCCCCGACGGTAGTACCTTCCTTTTTCCCATGAGCTCCCGGAGGTTGCATGGAAGAGGAGATAGATCTGGCCACGACGCCAAGCGTGATGGCGGCTGAAGCGACGACAACTATCACCAGCGATGTTGGAAATGGTTGCAGCAGCAGATCTAGCGCTAGCGATGTCAGATCCAGTAGCTTCGGAGCTAGATCTACACGGCGAGCGCGCGGTGGAGGGAGGATGCTCGCAAGGCATAGTGATGGTGAGCTTGCTCGCACGGAGGTGCGAGGATGGGTGGAAGCGGCTGTTGCGGCGTTGGCGGCTAATCCCGCTCCTCCCGTGCTGCGGTGCTGGACTAATGATGATAGGATGCAGTGGCATTAGCAGCAGATGCAGTGATGGGAGGAAGCTGGGTTGACCACCTTGTGTAGCGGTGTTGGTTGGAGCTTCTATCTTCTCATGCTTAGCAGCCAGCGACGAGATGGCATTGATGTCACCGGCAATTGTGTAGATGGGAGACCACATATCTACGTACTCTGCAAAAAATCAACTTCAAATACACATGCTACCCAGTATGCACCAGGTAAGTTATACGGAGTACTACGCAGGAATGTTATTGGACAAATGGCATGGCTTGTTTTTTTTCTTTTTTTTCTTTATGTGAACCAAAATTTGCAATTTTCATTACTATTTGCATTGCATTTGAGAAGGTACGTAAGAGCATCACCAACAATGACTCTGTTCCTAATCCTAAATTTTTGGGATTTTGGTGGAAAAAATTACTCCAACAGATATCCTACCGTAATGTTCTAATATTTTGGAATTCCCATCACCTCATCCTCTGCTCTCTTCATTCGAGGGGGAGCGACAACGCCTCTCTTGTTCCCGATCTCTGTTTGGGGTGATTTTTCTCTTTTTCCCGCGCGAGGAAAGAAATCTCCTTCCCACGAGCTGCGCCGCGCGCCTCCCGTGGCGAGGAAAAAAAGTAGCGATCACGCAGGAAGAGGTGGAATAAAAACTGATTTTTAGTTGGTAGTTTATTATGGGGCCCACCTTTTGTTTTTAGGGAGTCAATTTTACTCAATCTATCAGAAACACAACGTATCAAATTCCCTTTAGGATATTCCCAAATTCAGATTTTTAGGGATAGAATTTACTCGTTCTGTTAGTGATGCTCTAACCGTGCAGAGGAATAATATTACCACCCGTTTTATTTGGATGGCTTTTATTGGAGGATAAGATGCAGTTCTCTTTTAGAAAATCTGCACAATGCTTTAATCTGTATACATTGCATTTAGTCATGGTTAAGCAGCACCAATAGATTAGCAATAATCTATCCCAAAATTTGATTTTTGGGTTTCGTAAACTGAAAATAGAAAGTGAAAAAACTCCTCCCTTCAAGAGAAAGCCTAAATTCAATTTTCAAAAACTAAAAGTGGACACATCTGTTAAACTACCAAAAAAAATCCATTTTCTTCCTTCCCCACGCACAGAAAGAGATCGCGCCCGCGCACGGGAACGGGAGGAGGCGAGATCGCACTCCCTTTATCAACAGAGAGAGGATTCGATTTCAAATTTTGAGTAAGAGAGTAGGAGATCTGGTAAAACTGTTTTTTTAACTAATATCTCTCAAAATCAGTTTTGGGAATGGATGAGGGGGACTATTAGTGATGCTATGCTAAAGACAGGGTTCTTTTATACAGGAGAAGACAAGAGTCCTCATGTATAGTGATCCATGTGTTCGATGCTTCATAGGTCACCATCACTGATTATTTGGTCGGCCCATATTAATATACTTACACTACTCACCGTTTCAAAGTAAATAATATGTTTACATTTTAGCATAGAATAAAATAATATAGCATTTCTTATTAAATAAGGTTTTATTGTAAGGGAAAGGGTGGTTGAAGGTAGAATAGAGATAAATATGAATAACAAGTAATTGATGGGATACATAATACTTAAAATAGCACCCTTTTAAATAAATTTTGAATTTTTAATTGTTGATAATTATTTTGGGACAGAAAGAGTACAACACATAAAACGAAAAACCTTCCAATTGCTAATCAATGGTTGAACTGAAGGGAATTAAATAAAAAAGTTATCCTATCTGTTTCATTGCAACATCTAGAATTCGTTCAGGAACCAGCTCTGTCAGCTACAAGTGACATGTAAGTATGTAACCAACATTGTTGGTTTCTTATCGTACCTCAACCTAACTTACTGTTTAAATATGGAGAAGACATATTTTCTAAAAAAATCACACAAACCTATATAAATATTTTTCTAGGGGCTCTTAAAATGTTGAGCGCGCGCATATATATATATATATATATATATATATATATATATATATATATAGTAAATTTGTTTAATAAATATATATATACATAGATAAAACGCACACGAATACCAGAATCCAACACATCTAATAAATGTCTCAAATTCAGAATTTAGCAAGAAAACATTGTCCTAGAGACCAAACGCTGTCTCATGGATCGACCCATGCAATCCGAACCATCCGACCATCTGCGTCTTTCTTTCCCACTTTTCCCAGCAACCGCTGAAAGCGAAAGGAAGCAAATGCACAGATCCACACATCATTCAACCACGATGAGTTAAACCGCTAAGAAATCCAGGTAGATTCGATTAAGTAATCTAGTCGATCAACACAACATGACGAATCAAACTTAAAAGGAATAGTTTGGTTTAGCGACCGGTGAACGCATGAAGCATCTGCTGGGGGCAGCAGCTAAGTTGCTCAAGCGATATGATCGACATTGTCCATGCATCATCCTCCAGCTAGCTCTTCTTCCTCGGCGCCGGCGAGATCGATTCTGCAGGTGATCAGGGCAGCACAACGACACCGTCGACATTGTCGCGGCACTGGCATTTCTCCTTTCCCTCCAGCACCGCTCCTATCTGGAGCCCACAGAGGTAGCAGAAGACCATGCGGCACCTTCAAAATAAACCTCTTGTTAATTAAATAAAAAATGTATGATTTGTGTGCTAGCCACTAACACATACACACACACACACTCAAATCTGAATTATCATAACACATATACATAAAAGTCTATTGCTCCATGTAATCTGGCAAAATCGTATTCCCATTAAATATATAAAAATATACCTATGTAAAAATCTTCACAGCAAGTTTGAATTCAATGCTTTCATATCTTGGTTCATATTCAAATCTACGCCATTAAACCCCCACTAAAGCAATTGAACACCAGTTTACTTACTACAATTACCACTCAAAAGTTCATTTAACCTGGAGAAATATCCTACTGTGTATGCTAAAATCATATCAAATCAAAACTATCAAGTATAATGAAACGGATCGAGTTGGAGGGAGTATATATATATACACCACTGCACAAATCTTCACAGCAAACCTGAATTTACTGCTTTTATATCTTGGTTCATATTCCAAATCTACGCCAGTAAAGCCATTAAACACCAGCTAATACTTCCCACAATTACCCGTCAGAAAGTTCATTCAACCGGGAAAAACATCCTTCTGTGTACACTAGCTAGTAGGATGCTTTTGCACTGCAATGAGAGAGGTTTCACGTACGAGTAATATAGTAGTAAATGAGCCTTACCAAACTTCTACCGGTAAAAATGTTTTTCTATTCAAGTTTTTTTAATGTGACAAACATAAAAACAAAGTAATGAAATAAGCAAAAGCTAACTAAACTTCTATACGAGGCAGAAGTCTTCCAAAAAAGAAACTTACCCTTACAAGCATAAAAGAAAAAAAAAATGAAGCGGCTAGGTAAAGAAGTAAACATGAGTTATACCAAACTTCTACCATGGTAAAAATGATTTTCAAACACTTAATGGTACAAAGGAAAAACAAAGGAATTAACCAAATGTGGATTAAACACAAACTAAAGCATTTCCTACCTTGCAATGTAACCTAATGTTGTTAACACTTTCTCTCTACGGAAATGTTGGATAACGAATCTAAAGACACGTTCAAAGATGAAAAAAAAAATGGTTCCGCCTAAAAAAAAAGTTAGAGCACGAATCTACAAACAGATTAAAAATGATACAATCATATGTTTTGTTGTTTAAAAACTAGATGAGTGATGTGCAACAAACCGTATACGCTACCAACTAAACTTCTACCAACTATGTGCTACTCATAAAAAAGCTTAACAATCAAAGGAAAACTTAATATCGAATAATCAATCCCTTCTTTTTATAAAGCTAATACCCACTAAACACCTAAAGCTCAACATGCAAGCATAGTATTTATCAGCACTCCTAAAACATAACATGCAAACATGCCACGTCAACCCATTAAGCACACACAGAGTCATGCAAGCATATAGTAATTATATTTATAATTTATTTTATTCTAAAACTAAACATACACATACTAAATCATCATTCTCACAATATTTCAATCCAAATTATTTAATCATTTATGCAATATCTAACATATATCCCGCAGCAAAGCGTGGGGCATCATCTAGTTAAGAAGAATAATTAAAACCATATATTTGCACTCCCTATGCTATCGAGCGCATAGTACTAACCACATATTTGAACTTCCAATGCAATCGTACACATCTCAAACTATATATGGGAGATGGATTTTCATCATTTGAGGAGTTTTTAACTTCCTATGCTATCAAACGCATCTCAAATTATATATCGGAGATGGATTTTCATCCTCGAGGGAACGTCCCCTCAAAAGCTGAATACATTTTCCCCAAATTATGTATTACTGTTGAAATACTCATGATGGATTAAATAGAATAATGAAGCAAATGCAAGAACTTAAAACTCTATAATACCTAAGAAATGCTCATGATGGATTTATAAATAGAATAATGAAGCAAATGCAACAAGAAGTTAAATGAAGTAGACATGGAGGTGAGCACAGTAGTAAGTACCTGCAACTCATGACCCTGCAGCCGGCGGTCCTCTCAACCAGCATCTTGCATTTGGGGCACGTCTTCCACCGGCGCTCGTCGGCGAGCTTCTTCACCATGGCGGCCTCGGGCCCCTTGGTGCAGTCCCTGTGCTCGGCGTCGTCCGCCGTGCTCCACTCCCCGCCGCACGTGGCGCACAGCAGGTGCTGGCACGCCGGGCACGCCGCCATGGCCGGCTTCTCCTCGCCGCTGGTCTCCAGCAGGATCCCGCACCGGCGGTTGGGGCAGTAGGCGCGCCGGTTGTGCGGCACCGCGCCCTCGGCGAGCCGGAGGCCCCAGTCGGTGAACGCGGTGAAGTCGATGGCCTTCTTGCAACCCTCCGGGTGGAGCACGCCGCCGGCGGCGTCGTCCTCGCCGTTGCACTCCGGGTCCGGGCACGCCACCGGCACGTCCCCTTCCCTCACCTTGCCGTCGATGTAGGTGGTCATGCACTCGAGGCAGTACTTGTGGTCGCAGAGCAAGCCGCGGAAGAGGTCGAGCAGCGGGAGGGTGTCGAAGCAGATGCCGCAGTCGAACGTCGGGAGGTCGTCGTCGGCGAGGGGGAGCACCCTCGGACGCCTCGTCGACGGGCCGGCCTCGTCCGGGTCGAGGTCGGATGGGCGGAGACCCCACTTCTTGTAGAAGTTGGGCATGGAGAACTCGCCGCCTTCTTCTTCTTCTTCTCCGGCGGCGGCGGCAGTGGCGCGGGGTGGTTGCGCCATGACGGGTGACTTGGATCTTGGAGTGAGGTATTGCACTGGGAGAGGTCCATGGAGCTCTGGATCCTCTTGCTGCTCGGCTATCACGGCTTCGCGGATGACGGAGTCGTACCAGTCGTTGTCGTGGCCATCTTCCATGCCGGCGAAGACGGCCGGCGTGTCCCTGTCGGCGAGCAGGGCCTGTCTCTTCGAGAAAACCGGTTCTTTCTCGACGTTGTGGTGCACTTCTTCTTCTTCCATGCCGGAGGCGACGACTCCTTTGCCCGCAGAGATGGCCGGTGCGCTGTGTTGCCCTTCTCCCTTGTCGGCAGAGACGGCCGGCGCGGTGTGGCTCCCTTCTCCCGTGGTGGCGGAGACGACCGGGGTGTCGTCGTCGGCGGCGGCAGTGGCGGTGGCGGTGGCGAACTGGCGGTCGGTGGCGGCAATGCGAGTCCATATCCGGCCGAACTGTGCGACGTGTGGGAGAGGGTTTGCTTGCAATGCTGCCATGAGGTTTGCTGCCCTCGCCCAACGGCCATTGCCGGCGCCACGGGCATGGCCGGTGCCGGGCGCGGCACGAGCCGCCATTCGGGCGGCATGACGTCTTCCGCCGCCGCGGGAGGGGGCGGCGGCGGCGGCGCCTTCAGCGATGAGGTTGCCGGCTCGGAGTGAGAGTATAGTAGACGGCGCCATGGCAGGTAGCGCCTGTGCTAAGATGGTGGCAGAGCTCGTGCCGATGTCGGCGGCGGCGGCGCCGCCCGGCGGCCGCGGGAGGAAGGCCGTTGCAGATCTTGCCGCTGCCGACGCCGGCTGCTGTCTCGTCGCCACGGAGCGGCGCCCAACGGATCGTAACGGAGGCGGCACGTACCGTTGGACGGGCCGCGTCGCCGCCGCCGCGGGAGGCGGTGGCGCGTCATCATCATCATCGATGACGATTGGTTGGTCTCTGGTCCCGGCGGCGCCGCCGGCGCCGGCGAGGGACGACGGCGATCCTACCCGATCCATGAAGCCGAGATATCCGTGGGCGAGATCGGGTCTTTCCGGGACAGGCGCGAACCTGCTCCACTCGTCGTCGCCCAGCTCCATCAGCTGTGACATGTACAGGTCACGCGCGAACGCCTCGTCGGCGGCGACCTCGTCGGCGGCGGCGGCGGCGGCTTCGTGGTGGCTGCACGTTGCTCCTCCAGTCGTAGCAGGGTGGGGTTTTCCTCCCATCGCGATCGATCAACTTCGGTTCACGTCGATCGATCGATCTTGAATTCTTGACCTGCATGAGAAGAAAGAAGGATGCATATTACGAGGGATTTCTTGTTTCTACTCAGAAAATGTACAGATCCGACTGACTATACCATCTGAATTTCTGTATTGTGTTTAACCCATAAATATTAGTATCCCGACTATGCTACATAACAGGAGGTATAGATCAAAGTTTATTTCGGAAGTAGAATTACATCTATTTCCAAAAACACGTGTGCATACGACTTTATTGATTGATAATATTGATGAATGTATACTACTCTTGCTTTTATTCAAATATTGTTGTATTTTGTGCCCACTTATATTAAGCAAAATCGGTCCTTGCAAACAGGATAATCTGATAAAAATGATAAACCCACAAATACAATGAAAAAGATGGGGATGTGAATTTAGGAGTGGTTCCTACATAATCACATAGTTTTACAAATATGTAAAAATGCAAATAGTTGTCGTGTGCAAGCATAAGTATGGTGAATGCAAGTACATAATACACATATTTTGAATTGAAAGGGTTAGTCAGCCGTAGTAAGGAAGGTCGCATAGGCCAAGAATTCAGTAGAGAGTGATGGAGCAGTGGCGATGGATCTAGCCTGATCTACGATGATGAGGAAAACCGAGACGACATGAGGGTAACTTACTAGTGACTATGAGGAATGGTGGGAGGAGGAAGATAAATTACCACTAGTAGATGGGCCACGCCGAAAGCGATGGGCCTCACCTGTGGTTGTGGAGGGACCGGTGGGCCTCGTCGGCAATCACGAAGAGGCCGATAGGCTTCACCGGTGTTGGCGGCGATAAAGGGGCAAGGCGGAGGATGTGGGGAGAGGGCGAAGGATCGGGATTGGGAGGCGTTAGGGTTTGAGGGAGAAATTTAGATGAGTTTCGATGGGAGGAGATCCAACTGATTGAGATCCGACGGACACAATTTATTTGGTTTATGTCAATATCTCTAGGATATTTCTATTAGTACCCCATAATTTTTTTCTCTTCCAACCTCCTATTTTAATATCTCACCCACCTACTTCTTTGACTTCTCTCCTATTCCTATTAAACGTTTGATTTCTTTGAACTTAAAAGAAATTAAAATCTACTAAAAAAAGGTATCAACAATTTTCTACTCAGCTACCCTTCTATTTTTCACCAAACATAGAAAACCTATGCATCTTGATTCAATAGAAAGTATTATTGTTTGAACAATGACTATCATTGACTAAGAGGTTGTGAGGAAAAGATTTAGAGACAATGAATAATGGTGGGAGGTGGAAGACAAGTTGCCAAAGGGGGAAACTAGCATGAGGTTTGTAGTAGCGGTGAAGGTCATGTAGGCCAAGATTTTGGTAGAGAATGATGGGGGCAGTGGAAGTTAGAAGCAGCATGGAAATAAGGACTAGGAATTTGCGACGGATCTAGCCCGATCTATGATTATGAGAAAAACCAAGTCGACGTGAGGGGAACTTACCAGTGATTATGTTGAACGCGAGAGGGACGACGATCGTCGGAGGCTGTCGAGAGACTAGCGGCCTTGCCGGTGGTGCGAAGGGACCGGCGGGTCTCGCCGGTGGTTGTGGAGAGACCAGCAGGCCTCGTCGGTGTTGGCGGAGATACCGAGGTGGTCGATGTGGGAAGAAGGCGGCGGGTCGGGATTGGGGGGCATTAGGGTTTAGGGAGGGAGGAATTTATATAATCTTCGATGGAAGGAGATGCGGTTGATTGAGATCCGATGGCCATAGTTTATTTGGCCTATGGAAACTTCTCTAGTGTATATCCATTAATGCCCCATAAATTTTCTCTTCCAACCTCCTATTATAATTCCTCATCCACCTAATTATTTAACTTATCCTACTCCACTCCTATTCAACTTCTATTTTTTTATTTTTTTGAAAATAAAATATATTAAAAAATGGTGTCAACAATTGTCCACCTAAAAAAAACATGTCTATTTTTTTCATGAACATGGAGAACCTTTGCATGCTGATTCAATATACAGAATAATTGTTTAACAACTACTATCATTGATCAGGAGTTGGTGAGGGAAAGATTTAGAGACAACGATTAACATTGGGAGGACAAAGACAAGTTGCCAAAGGGAGAAACTGGCATGAGGTTTGTAGTGGCTAGCATCCCTTGCTAACATTACGGAGGAGGTTAGGGGGCCTCGGCAAGAGTTGGAGGTGATGCTAGCGAGCCGGTGAATTAGAGTGGGAAAGCGGCGGATGGAGATTGTGGAATTGCTATGGTTTTGGGAGGAAGGGGTTATTATCTTGTAAAGGGAAAAATCCAGTAAGTTGATATATAATGGACACAAGTTTAGTTGGTTTTGGCAACATGCCTCTAAATTTCAGTAGACATCGATTAACACCAACATAATTTCCCTTTCAACCTTGTATCTTAATTTCTTCCCGACATACTTGTTTAACTTCTCATAGTCCATCATTCCTCTACAACTTTTGAAATATTCATTTTTTAAGAAATCAAAATCAACTAAAAAAACCTGCAAACCATGTTTTGCTATATCTTACATCTATTTTTTAAAAAAAACATGCAAGCTTTGCATGTTTATCTACCTCTATTTCATATTATAACATGTTTTAGAATTTTAATAGATTCATACATGGATCCATCTATTTGCTTCATATATGCGTCCAAATTTATATGTATGTTAATGAATCTAGACGAATGATGGAGATGCCAAAATATCAAATAATGTGGAACAGAGGGAGTACTATATTAGTAGAGCTTGAAAAGGAGACCCCAATTAGATCGCGTAAAAACTCCCATTTTAATCGAAGATAAAAGGAAAGATATTGACCATCCGTTCGTAGTAGACCTAAATTGTGATGGTGTAGACCGATTGATATGGTTGTATAGAAAATACAATTTTACCTATGAAGCTAAGTTTGGTAAGGCTTTAAACTAAACACAACCAATGCTACCAAAAATCTGGTAACGTCAAAATGTGTCAAAATATGGTATTACCAAATTTTGATAGGATTGAAAGTGACTACAAAGTGAACAAGCCTGAAATCCAATTCTTCTTTTGAAAACCACTCCGTAGAAAATTAAAATGTATCAGTGGAAATGTAAGCTATGAGATATGAAACCCAACTATTTTAAAATCTTGCACGGGAAACATCCACTAGTACGATAAATAAAGTGTCATGGTGCCAACCAAAATGTGGTTAGTGAGACTTGTAGTGCTCTCACACATCTTCTATTTCAAATCTCCTGGCAAATTCTCTGACTTTGAACCTTTCTAGAAAATTTTGAATATTGGTGAGGAAACAACATGGAAACCCCCACAAGAAGTTTTTTGAGTGGTAGAGTTCTTTCTCCTTCGAAAGGGGTTTTCTGTGCTTTAGGTCAGCTGTTATTCCCTCTTTGTATTATGAGCCCAAGCTACAAAGTCCTACATGCCAATCTCACTTCGCTTGAGGCTGTCCACTTCTATATCCTGGTTTGATTGTTCGCATCGGACAATACCTTGCGGCAGTTGTACCAGCCAAACCAAAGAGAACAGTATTTCATTATTAAAATGTGTTGCACGATGTAGGTGTTGTGTAACGAAACTAGCAAAAATCCTATGGTATGGAACCAAAATTTCCTTTTGAAGTTTGGCTAGATGCAAACTCCTTGGACCTGATGTTGTTCATGCAAGAACTAAATTCCGTTCCCCTAGTCGCATTGCCTATAACTTATGCTACCGTTTATCCGCCATTGGTAGCACACTAGCCAGCCTATACTGTACTTATCTATTGGGCTTTCTTAGTACATTTATCAGCTTGGCTTATTAACGTAGCCATAATTGAAATCTTAGAGTTACTTTTGTTTTTTTTCATAGCTTTCTATTCTTTAGCCTTAGCTTTTGGACCGCTAAGAATAGAAGTATAAACGTTTTACTGTAAAATTATTTTTGGTAGCTTCTTTTCTTTTTCTAGACTTTATCACCGTATAGCTAGCTCAACACCAGATCGACCTCTGCTTCTTACTCCCTTGCTTCCATGCCACTTCTAACTTCCATTGCTCCATCGCTCTCTACCAAATTCTTTCATTGCGACCTTCGTTGACATGGCTGACCAAACCTTTTGATTCAATATATGTTTGTTATGTACTTGCATTCACCATATTTATATTTATGCTTGCACACAACAACTATTTACATATTTATATATTTGTAAACACTACAAGTATATGTAGGAAACACATCAAAATTGTCAACGAAAGAAGTCACCTCGTAGACGATGTGTCCGTTCATGTAACACTGATGACTGGAGCCCATTTACTATATGATGCTTGGTGCATATTCGGAAAAATAATTTTTCTAAAGTTGAACATTGTAAAAACTAAAAATGCATGCCTTCATGATAACAATGCTAGAATTATGGTTGTTTGATATTTTTTTTGGCACATCCATCTCCGATCCCCCCACATTGTACTCTGATCCATTGTAGTTAACCTATGTACAAATATTAAAACATCAGTTAAAATTAAATGGATAAGAACAATTAATAAATTCAGAAATTGTCATTTTCAACTTATAGATTATCCGCAGGTGAAATGTGGTAGCTAGTATGCTCCGTCTTTTGATTTACTTGAGATACAAATTTTAGTGAGACTATGGATTTATATCACAGGTGAAATGTGGTGGTTGGGATCCATAGCGTGTGTTAAATGGGTGTACTCACCGTCACCGGTGTGTGTGGGGGTGAGTATGTGATTATGTTTGTGCGTGTGTGTTTCACGTAATTATAATAAAAAAATGAATTTGTTGTGTAACTTTATGTATTGCACACATATTCTGTCTTAAATTTTTTTCCCATCAATACTTGTAAGTTGTAACACGGTCAGTTTTTCATTTGACAACGGGGACATGTATAGAAAGAATGAATTAAACTGCATTATTCCACTCAAAAAAAGTTAAAGTGCATTATTTGTGAAATCTACTTCTAAAACTAAGTATCCTAGCCGGATTAAGTAAGTCTCACCTGCCTGCTCTTCCAAGTGATCCTCCATCTTCTCCATGAAGGAGAAGCTCAAAATTCATACAAACTTTTCAAGGAAGGAATAAAGGCAACTCGAAAGTATTTGCACGAGTCTTGCAACTATGGAGAAGGAGAAGCCCACCACCGCTTTTCCCGCGGTTTTCCCTTCTCTTTGGTGCAAACGGCAACATATATATTCGTCTCACTCTGCTCATTCCATGGCTTCTTCTCTGATCTCTCTCAGACTCTCAGTAGCTATAGCTAGCCATGGATTCTACCACCAGCAGCAGCAGGAGGAGAGGTCGTCAGAGTTGCGAGGAGAGCTGCAACAATGGCGCTCACTGGCCGCCGCCTCAGTCCGCAAGATGCTTCTGCCTCTACCTCGCCCTCTCGGTCGTCTTCTTCGTGCTCGTCGTCGCCGTGCTGCTCGTCGTGTTCGTCACGAGGCTCAAGAAGCCGACGTTCTTGCTGCAGTCCGTGCAGATGGACAGGTCGTTCAGCATGATCCGGTCGCTGTCGTCGTCGTTGGCGACGGCGGCGGCGAACGGTACCGGAGGCGGAGAGCTGAACGGGACGGCGTGCTCGGTGGCGTCGCTGGTGTTCGCGGCGCAGAACGCCAACGGCATCGGGATCAGGTACGGCGCGGCGGAGCTCGGCGTCGCGTACGCGAACGAGTCGGTCGGCGGCGTGGGCGTGCCGGAGTTCTACCAGCCGCCGCGGAGCGCCAACGTGACGGTGCCCGTGCACGCCGTGTTCTCGCAGTCCGACGTGAGCCGGCTCGTCGTCGGCGAGCTCTCGGCGCAGCGGAAATACATGGAGATACGGATCGCCGGGAGCATCGTCGCGCGCACGCACATCATGAACTTCCCTCTGCCCAAAATTCAGGTTCAAACCTCTCAAAAAGCTTATCAGCTTAATTATCAGTTATAGCTAAAACTTAAATTCTAAAATTTAATGTTAGATTTAATTTATTTTATTTTATTTTCATCGTAGTATATTTTCTAGCATTAGCTTTTGAAACGCTAATAACACATATATATAAAAGCGTTATTTATAGATTATTTATGTTACTTTGTTTATGATTCTACTGCTAGCCAAAAAAAATTTCTTCAGAATTCAGACTTGCTCTAAATCATTTACTTGCTGAGATAGGATCACTAAATTTGTGTAAACTTTCAACATGTTTTTGGGTGCAGTTTTCGATTGATTGCAGGATAGGAACTAACTACACCGACATAGTGCTCCGGGAAGGGATCGAGTCTGTAATTACACGCAAGGTATTCACTGAAACCTGTATTCTGATACAGTATTGTTTACTACATGTGTGTGCTTCAGACCTTCAGTCTGTCAGGCTATTGACCACTGATTCTTTTTGCAGGCTCTCCTCGTATCTGAACTGCCTCACGTATCACAGAAGTGCTCCATCAAGATTGACCTGAGATCAAGGGGAAAGAGGGCAAGTCTTGACGAGTTAGGATGCTGATTTAAGCCGGAGATTCTTAACCTGTGTAGCACGTACATACGGCTATTTTACCTTGGGGAATTTTTTATTCGAAACCCGACTTGTGAAATGTAAATAGACTAGGTTTCTTCAGTCGCAATTGTTGATTTGTATATTATGGGAAATGATTTATTGCACTAGATAGATAAAAGATCGATTGATTGTAATTTTGACACAAATGTCTTATATAATCTTAACATTTTTGCATTTGTTGATGAAAATGTGAGAAATATACTTGAGATATAAATTTACCGTTTTTCCGATTACATGGAAGCTTAAACTTTATCAAATTATCTAAAAACATGGAAGCTTAACAAATACCATCATCACGCATGCATCTGCGAATGTGTCATTTCAATACATGCTCAAGAGATATAAAGCACCCATTGCTATTGAGGTGGGACTTGATAATCCTGTCCTTTTCAGATATTTTATTGGATTATTTGCTCCATATTTCTAAAAGTTATTTTTTTCTAATTTTTTTCCGCCTACTATATTGCTTAAATCCTTTGTTCTAAGCTATTAGTTCAAAATATTTGATTTATATTTATAATCATGTAGAAAATCAAATATAGTTCAAAATATTTGATTTTAAATTTATAATCATGTAGAAAATCAAATACAGTAATCTGATAAATAATCTATTTCAAACTAAAGTAATACAAACGCAGGTGCTCCCAATGTTATTTTGAGATTAACGAAGTCACCACGAGTACGTGTCTTGTTGTATGCCACCTACAACTGAAAAAATAATTGGTCCTAAAGATAAGTATCCCGTTAAGTCTAGTACTTAAACGCGGATAAATTGATCCACCTACAAGAAACACGACTACTTAAGTTACACTCACCTTGCTAGCGTGAAACTTTTGCCTTATATGTTTCGAGGTAAAGAACCAGACCCTTCACTAGCCTACCTAATGGTTTGGGGTAGAATGGGCCAAATGGTTTGGATTTATAATTACTAATTAGCTGTCTTTGGATGTGGAAATGGGCTGAGGTAGTTTGCGGCGAAAACAACTTTTAGGCCAGTTCAGTTTTGGTTACAAAATGAGCTAAGAGGAGCCCACGGCAGAGCCCGCTAAACCATGTCGCGTCGCCGTAGCATGTTCAATGATCCATTGATGCTGTAGCGGAAGACAACACCTGACAATGCAATTGCTCACTGAATTTTTAGAATTTGGGAAACTAGTCCGTAGCTATCTACTTTGCCCAACCCTGAACATAACAAGTTTTGCTAGTTGTGCTTCCAGCAACCAAGGAACAGCACAGTACGTGTTCAAGGAATATCAGTTAACTTATGCAGATACACAACACTACTGAAAAAAATAATTTTTCCAATATTACAATTTTTTTCAGACGAACTATAAAATCACTGTTTATAAAAATAGGTAAAATACAATAAATCTAGTCCCACCTGTAAAAAATAAAGGTATTTTTGTAGGCGAAGGTCTGCTTGCGAAATCGATTTTCGCAGACGGTACCTTAAGAGGTCCACCTGTAAAAAGGTTAAACATCACAAAAATCGTTACCTACCCAGCCAAATTTCCACAGCCTAACACTAGTACAGATCCTCTCATCTGTGACGGGCCCGCACATGCCTGGACTTCGTGGACCGTCAGAACGAAGTCATCTCAATCGGGCCGAAAGCAACACCATTGTAGATGTACTCGTTCGAGGTGCGTAGAACTATAGCCCGTCACCGATGTCACTCATCTGTGACGGGCACAGTAGATCTGCCCGATTGAGATTACCTCTACTATCTCAATCGGGCCCAACTACAAAGCCCGTCACGGATGAGTGTCATCGGTGACGGGCTCCAAGTAAGGCCCGGTTGAGATTAGTTTAAACGCTCGTCACCGATGATAAATATCGATGACGGGCTTTCTTTTACGCCCGTAAGAAATAAGTGAGCGTCCATTAGAAATATCGTTTAATTGGCCCGATTGAGATATATTTCGCACACTATAAATACTCCACCCGACTATTGTTTGAAGTTATCCCACTGTTGTCCATTTTGGTGGGAGGTTGAAGGGTGCGAATTTTTGTATTTTTTTGAAAGAAAAACAGGAAAATCTTAAAGTAAATAGTACTTATTAATTTAGTAGTACTTATCTCACGAGAAGTTAACTAATATTTTGTTCATTTTTGCAGCGATGGATCGAAGTTGGATGTATGCGACTACTTTGAAACGTCATTGCAAGGAGTATAGAGATGGTGTATTAAGTTTTATGAATGCTGCGGACGAGGATAGGAAAAAAAGAAACAACAAATACATGTGTTGTCCATGTAGAGATTGCAAGAATGAGAATATGTTTGAAAGCAGAGTGGACGTACACTCTCACTTGATACAAAGGGGATTCATGAAGGGCTACACATGTTGGGTGAAGCATGGAGAGCAAGAATCGGGAAGTGGTGCAGTTGCAGACAGAGGTGGTGCAAACAATCAGGAAGAAGGAGATGAAGATGAGCATGACATGTTTGTACCATCTCCATTGGGCGGTGAAATGGTTGATGTGGATCCTGATCTGCTACAAGACATGTTACGTGACGTTGAGGATCCAACTTACAACGAGAGAGATTCCATGAAGTTCAGCAGGTTGGTCAGTGACTCGGAGACACCTCTATACGCTGGATGCAAGCCAAAACACACCAAATTATCAGCTACCTTGGACCTAATGAAGTTGAAGGCAAGTAGCGGATGGGCAGACAAGAGTTTCACAGATCTTTTGGGAATATTGAAGGCCATGCTTCATGAAGAGAACACATTGCCCGAGATGACATATGAAGCAAAGCAGATTCTGTGTCCCCTGGGGTTAGAGGTCCGTAGAATTCACGCTTATCCGAACGACTGCATATTGTACCACAAGCAGTATGCGGACTTAGATGCTTGTCCTGTCTGCAAGGCTTCTCGATACAAGCGAAAGAAAAGTGCAGGGGAAGGAAAGAAGTCAAAGCGCGGTGGTCCGACGAAGGTTGTGTGGTATCTACCTATCATTGATCGTTTCAAGAGAATATTTGCCAACCCCAAGGAAGCAAAGTTAGTACGTTGGCATGCCACAGAGAGAAAGAACGACGGTTTGCTAAGACACCCTGCGGATTCGATTCAATGGAGGAATATCGATCGAAAGCACAAAGACTTTGCTGCCGACCCCAGAAACATGAGGATATGTTTGTGTACGGATGGCATGAATCCTTTCGGAGACATGAGTAGTTCTCATAGCACTTGGCCAGTTCTTATTTCAAACTATAACCTACTGCCATGGTTGTGCTTTAAAAGGAAATATATTATGCTGTGCTTGCTAATCCAAGGACCGAAACAACCGGGCAATGATATCGATGTGTTCTTGGAGCCTGTTATGGACAATCTTGAGATTTTGTGGAAAGAACGTGTGGAAACTTGGGATGCACATGGTCAGGAGAACTTCAACCTACGAGTCCTATTGTTCTGCACCATTAATGATTATCCCGCACTTGGTAATCTTTCTGGACAAACCGTGAAAGGAAAGAAGGCTTGCTCTGACTGTATGGAACATACACGCAGCAGGTGGTTGAAGAAGTCAAGAAAGATGGTTTACATGTGTCATAGGAGATGGCTCCCACTATGCCACGCCTTTAGAAGAAAGAAGAAAATTTTCAACGGTAAGAGAGAACTTGGGTCTGCTCCCAAGGATTTGTCTGGAGATCAGGTGCACGACATGGTGAAGGACATTACTAATGAGTTTGGAAAGAAAAGAAAACGTAGCAAGGCAAATGATAAGGGTATGTGGAAGAAAAAATCCATATTTTGGCGGCTACCTTACCGGAAAGATATCGAGGTCCGTCATTGCATTGATCTAATGCACGTAGAGAAGAATGTGTGCGATAGTTTGATCGGGCTACTGCTGAATATGCCTGGGAAGACAAGGGACGGGTTGAATGCGCGTCTAGATCTACAGGAGATGAACATTCGCAGTGAACTTCAGCCTGTTAGGGATGAAGCGACAGGAAGAGTGTACCTGCCGTCGGCTTGCCATACATTGTCGAAGGATGAGAAGATCGCAATGCTAACATGCCTGGCACATATTAAAGTTCCTTCGGGCTATTCAGCGAGGATCAGTAAGTACGTTAAATTGGAGGAGCTAAAACTGGTTGGAATGAAGTCTCACGATTGTCATGTGCTAATCATACAGATCTTGCCAGTTGCTATAAGAGGCATTCTACCACCCAAAGTCCGTCACACGATCCAACGGCTCTGTGTCTTCTTCAATGCAATCAGTCAGAAGATTATAGATCCCGAAGATCTAGATGGGTTGCAGGCCGATATTGTCAATACTCTGTGTCACTTGGAGATGTATTTTCCACTGTCTTTCTTTGATATCATGGTTCATCTCCCTGTTCATCTAGTGAAGCAAACAAAAATATGTGGCCTGGCTTTTCTAAGGGAGATGTACCCGTTCGAGAGATACATGGGAGTTCTTAAGTCGTATGTTCGAAACAGAGCAAAACCGGAGGGAAGCATCATTGAAGGGTATACGACGGAGGAGGTTCTTGAGTTCTGCGTCGATTACATGGCCGAGACTGATCCTATTGGAGTACCTGCGTCGCGCCACGAAGGAAGGTTGGCAGGTGTTGGCACAACAGGCAGAAAAAGAATTGTTCCCGACCAAACTTCCTATGCGCAGGCTCATTTCGCTGTGCTGCAACATATGGCCGAAGTTGCCCCATACTTTGAGGAGCATTTAGCGAAGGTCAGACAGGAGAACATGGGTCGATCAGATATCTGGATCAACAGAGAACACAGTACTCGCTTCAACGAATGGTTCAAGAATCGTATCGCTGTGTCGACCAATGGCCCAAGTGAGACAGTTCGCAGGTTGGCAAGGGGCCCATGTTGGGATGTTGACACATGGCAAGGGTACGATATCAATGGGTACACATTTTACACCGTCACACAAGATGAGAAAAGCACAGTTCAAAACAGTGAAGTCTGTATAGATGCATATCAGGATTAAGCTGGATCGAACACGTACTATGGTTGCATAGAGCAGATCTGAGAGATGAACTACATGAACTTCAAAGTCCCTTTGTTTCATTGCAGTTTGGTGAATATTCGCACTGGTGTCAAAGTGGAAAAGGAATGATTCACCTTAGTGGACCTGGCCAAGGTTGGATACGCCGACGAACCATTCGTCCTAGCGAAGCAGGTCGAGCAGATTTTCTACATAAAAGACCCCGCAAACAACAAGTTGCACGTCGTTATGGATGGCAAGCGAAGAATTGTTGGGGTTGATAACGTCGTCGATGAAGAAGAATACAACCATAATCTTCATGTGACACCTCAGATCGCCCTTGAAGATGATCCCGAAGACGATGTGGCATATGCTCGTTCAGACCATTCGGAAGGCATATCCGTGTAATGCAGTCTTTGTAATTCGCAAATTATAAATGATTTTAAATGATTTTAGAACTTAAATATCATTATTAAATACAATTAGCAAGGCATATTTCAATTACATACGATTTTTAAGATTTAAAAGCAATTTTACACTATTTTTCTAGGTGATTTGTTAATTACATACTATTTTACACTATTATGTGTCATAAATGAAATGTAATAACAATTTTAAATCGGGTATAAGTTAATTGTAAATGATTTTATAACTTAAATATCATTATTAAATACAATTAATAAGGAATATTTTAATTCTACAATGATGAGCTTATCTCTATCGAGCATATAACTAAAGCCCATCAGAGATGAGGTTATCTCTATCAGGCGTACTAATACCGCCCGTAACGGATGTGTGTCATCTGTATCGGGCATCCTATCTTGGCCCATCACGGATGTATGTCATCCGTATCGGTCTGTTTAGTTATGCCCGTCAGCGATGTGTGTCATCGGTATCGGGCGTAATATCTGTGCCCATCACGGATATGTGTTATCCGTATCGACCACGCTAGTTCTGCCCGTAAGGGATAACCATGGACCAGGGTTATCATCGTCCAAATCCAGATCTACCGGTACCGCCGCCTCCTCCCTCACGCCTCCTCCCTCTCACTCTCACTCTCACTCTCTGTCACCGCCTCCTCACCGCCGCCGCCTCCTCGCCGTCGCCGCCTCCTGGACGCCGCCCCCTCCTCCTGGACGCCGCCGCCGCTGCCTCCTCCTCCTCCTGGACACCGCCGCTGCTGCCTCCTCCTCCTCCTGGACGCCGCCCCCTCCTCCTAGACACCGCCACCGCCGCCTCCTCCTCCTCCTGGACGCCGCCGACTCCTCTACGCCGCTGCCGCCGCGAGCATCCCGGTTAGCATCCCGCCATCTTAGTCATTTTATATATGTCTATTATATATGATTTTATATATGATTTTATATGAAATATATATAGACAGTGATGGAGCTTATGAAATATATATAGAAATATATATAGACAGTGCATAATATATATGTCTATTATATATGATTTTATATGACCGTATATAAAGATGTATCTTTGTATGTATAGACAGTGATAGAGCTTATGCATGTGCATGTACAAATGATTAGTAAAAAAGGAAAAAAATCAAGCAAGTAACAAATAGCAAAACAAATTAAGTTTAGGGTTTAATTTGCAAATAGCATTTACAGATGATTAGTAACAAATAGCAAAACAGATTAAGGGATTGTTAGATAAAAGAAAAATTTATTTGGTTCACCAACTGTTGTAATGAGATTTTAATTAAAAGTATCATTACCGTGTTATTACCATCTCTTGATATATATATATTTGTTACCGACATGTGGACCCTATGGTCTTACACTAATTTTTTTTACTGCAAAAAATAGAGATAAAGTTTAGGGTTTAATTTGCAATTATCTTTACTTACGAATGGTATACATGTGTAGTACACCTTGTTGTAACTTTCTGGCCGTACAACAGTTATACAGAAAATGTCGCAGCGAGGCGAACCCACGTCAGCGACTAATAGTGGGACAACATCGAGCCGGACTCGTAGGACTCAGAATAAAATTCCTAAGGAAGTATACACCATAACAGAGGTGGAGGATCTGGGGTTCCCGACGGCTCCTCCAAAAGCTGTCAAAAAATTCTCTACGATATGCGGAGTCCTAGGGAGGCGGAACTTCACCATTTTGAAGGACCACATCGATCAGGTCCCACAGGAAGAAAAAGACGAGGCCTGGAAGCAGTTCAAGGACAGCTTCCAATATCTCCCAGAGGCCGAGGCAAGACTAAAGAGGCAGGCTATCCGCAAGATGGGCAACTTGTGGAAGAATTTCAAGACCACGTTGGTCACCGACTACATCCTCAGCCCCGCCCAGCCAGAACCATTCGGGAAGTACCCGTTCATCACCCGGGACGTGTGGGAACAGTTCCATGCCGCAAAATCAACTCCTGAGCCTCGGGCAAAAAGCGAGACCTATAGGGAGCTGCAGGCAAAAAACATTCACCCGCACCGGCTTGGCACCGGAGGCTACGCCGGGAAGCTGCAAGAATGGATCAAGGAGGACGAAGCTACTGCAGAATCTAACACGCCGCTAGTTCTTGCTGATATCCCGACCACCCGAGCAAGGAACTGGGCAAGGGCGAGGGTGAAGAAGAGTAGTGATGGAACACTTACGTTCCCAAATCCCGAAGATCAAGCGGTGTACCAGAAAATCATAAGTACCATACATAGAGTATGTTTCGTTAGGTTGTACCGTACTCTATATTGAATTCGTCCTAACTGTACCGCAGGTCAACCTGACTGCTGAGAGACAGGCCTCCTAAGAGGTCTGCTCGCAAAGACGCGAGGATGACATCCTCACAAAAGCGTTGGGAAACAAAGAACACCGTGGACGGACAAGGGGCATTGGCTCCAATGTTCCATGGAAGCATGGGTTTCCCCAATATATGTGGTAGTACAGGAAGCACAAGCTTTCAAAGGCGCAGAAAGATGCACGCCTTAAGGAACAACTTCGGGACGAGATTCGAAACGAGCTCCGAGAAGAGTTCGATCAGAAGTTGTCACAAGTGGAGGCTCGGGTGGAGGCACGCCTCAGGGAAAGCGAGCCTGCTGCTGCTCGCATAGTAGAAACGAGCCCCACGCAGAGGCGTAGCAGCTGCGCATCAACTGAGGTGGCGGTAGAAGAACCACCAGCCCCCACTGCGGTGGACCACATAACAGTAAAACCAACAGAAAACCTATATTTTCTCTTAGCACCACAGTACATTATAACATATTATAAGGACACGTATGAATCTTTTGCAGGGACCCACATCGTGCACCCTAGTCGTTAGGGTGACACATGCATTTGCAATTCCTGCCGCAGAGGGTCTTGCGTTCAAGCCCACGCCGGAGACCCGAGTGCATGGGGGTGCAATTGTTAGCCGGCCATGCCAAAGTTCAAGTGGACATGCTGAAACCCGATTGGGTTGGCTTCACTCTCCCGCACCCACCAAATGACGAGGTTCTGACCCTTGGAGCTGCACGTGGGACCTTTATCCAATGGCCCAAGCAGAACATTGAGATCAACATAACTCCAAGGCCAGCACCGAGTGCTCGTCCGCCGCCGCCGCATCCCCCTCCAACTCTTGTATCTGCCCCTCCTGCCGTTCAAGCTCCAGATCAAGAAGTCCAATTGCAGTACGATACAGATTTTGGCGATGATGGTACGGAGGTCAGCAGCAGAGGACACCTCCCCCCAGTCTCCAAAAAAAGAAAGAGGGCGACATCTTCTCTGTCCAAGCTTGGAACACACAAAAGAGGTGTTGGAAGGGGGAAAGGAAGAGGAAATGTGGAACGACCGCTTCTGGCTCCGAAGAAGCTAGATCTTGGCAAGGCGCCATCAGCTCCTCCTAAGTCTCCGGCGGAATTCACATTAGGCATGCCATTGGTTGGAGACGACGCCTTATCGAAGATGGGCCCTGCATGCAAGGAGCTTCACGGGTACTACATGGAGAGGTCCAATGCAAGGAGGAAGCATAGAGAGACCTCCATGACGGGCTACCACGATAGACAGTCGTTCCTCGGCCCTGAAGCCTTCACCTGTGTAGACTTTAAAGATCTATGGGACCTCTACAGGGTACGAGCGGTCGACACCAACCTTCTTAAGTGCTACTCCTTGTAAGTATTCTTGCGTACGAGATACGGTAATAGCTATCCTTGTGTTACGCTTACCCGGATTCTTGTCTTGCATTCTAGGTTAACTTGGAAGCATGTCCATCATAATGCACCCCATGTAGCCTTGCTCGATCCAACTGTCGTCAACGAGACAACTATGAACCACGATCGAGGTAGCATGGTTGAATATATCAAGGACTGCTCATGGTCCCGTCAAGACAAGGACTTCGTTATGTGTGCCTACTCTGAAAAGTAAGCGTGTACCCTACTTAGAATCAAATGTGCGACGCGTATAGCTTTAATATTTAACTTGCAATTTATTAATGTCGCAGACGTCATTGGATTCTCCTGGTCCTAGTGCCGAAGTGGAGTTTGGTATACTACCTGAACTCAAATATCAAAAAAGAAATATACGATTGGTCGGCGATCGAAGCTGCCTTGAACGACGCCTGGGACCAATACGTGGCAAAAGGCGGGAGGCATAAGGAAGGGCATCCCACACTCGGTCACAAAATAGACTTCCCAATACGTCAACAAGTTGGCGACCAGTGTGGGTTCCACGTCTGCCATAACATGAGGAGCCTCGCAGACAAGGTGACATTGCTCGACCTTGAGGTGTGTACTTCAATTGTTTTTAGACATTAGATAGGAGATAGCCTGATTCATAATAACTTTCCAAGTACGTAGACTAACTTGGCGCCTCACATGCAGGAAAAACTTTCAACGATTCCAGAAAACAACTTCGACATCATTAGAGAGGAGATAGCGCAATTCATACTGGATGATATCTTATCACCCAAAGGAATGTTTAGAGTCAAGTCCTAGCTAGCTCCTCTCTGAATGGTTGAACATTTGCAATGCTTGCGACAAACATTTGCTTTATGTAAATATTCTTTGTAATATAGTTCTGCACGATTTTTTGTATATATTTTCATATTTTTTATATATTTACAGGTTTATAGGTTTCTAATTAAATATAACTCAGTTTTACAGGTTTTGACGCAAGTCGGCGGTTTTGGATAGAAAAAAAGATGTGAATGATATACATATGTGAATTGTTCTATGGATGTGAATGTATATATGTTTGATTTTGTGAATGGGCTGTGCTGTGAATGGTTCTGTGGTTGGAATGAATATTTGACTGAAAATTGTCAAATATGTGTGGAGATTCTGAGAATTAGGGTTGCTGGGGAATGGGACTATGCATATATGCTTCTGTCATTTTTTGCAGCGGGTATGGCTAGCAAAGACCTGAGGCTAGCTAAAAAACAAATTTTATTTTTTTTGCTGATTTACTTATCCCTGACGGGTATTTTAATAATGACCGAAAGAGATAATCATCCGTGATGGGCTCCAAAAAGAGCCCGATAGGGGTATAGAACATCCCTGACGGGCTCATTATTTGAGCCCGATAGAGATAAGTATTCTGAAACAGGACTATTTTGACTCAACAGGAGGGGTCAAACCAATCGGTGATGGGCTCTGATGAAAGGCCTGTTAGAGATGGGTAGTCATCGCTGACGGGCTTAGTAGTTTGCCCGATTGAGATTAGTCATCCGTGATGGGCTCCTACCTAGTCTGGTTTGACTTGTATCGCTCGATCAATCTTATCTGTGACGAGCTAGAGTGTTAGGCCCGATTGAGATAACGTCCATCCGTGATGGCCTGGTGCCCGATTGAGATATTTTCTCACATCACTGACCTTTGCTCACTGACGGAGGTCCTACCCGTTAGAGATGACGCTTCAAGCCCGTTAGAGATAACCAATCCCGTTCTAGTATAAGTCCTCCCTCCCACCTCTCGATCCTTCCCTCTCCCTCACCTCTCCCCTCCCACCTCTCCTTCAGGCTCCCCTCCCTCCCAGATCCGGCTAGAGGGGGAGGGGGGAGGGCGGTGGCGGCAGCGGCGACGGCATCCATCCCCGGTGCAGCTCCCCTCCCCTCCCTCCCAGATCTAGCCGGAGAGGGGTGGGGGGAGGGTGGTGGCGGCGGCACCCCTGCAGTGGCCGTGCGGCTCCCCTGCAGCGGCCGTGCGGCTCCCCTTACTCTCCCTCTCCCTCCCAAAACCCTAACCCTAGATCCGACCGTAGGCAGGTAGAGCGGGCGCGGGTGAGGTGGTGGCGATTTTTTTTCGTCCAAAATATTATCGCAGGCAGGTGGTTATAGCGCATGCAAAGATAGAGATACCGCCTACGAAAATCGATGATTTTACCAGACCTTTGCGTACAGGCAGGCCTTTCCCCGTCTGGAAAAAATAATTTTTGATCGTGTGGGAAAACGATTTTCCTAGTAGTGCAAGTTGCATTATATTTGGGAAGAAATCGCATCGAGATTCAGAAGACAGGCGTACATTTACTCCAGCTAACTTGATTGTGGACAATACTGGGTGCTTTGTCAAGCTGTAATATGGTACTGAATCAAGAAGAATCAAAGGAAAGGATCTGTAACAGTATATATAACTGTAATCCTCGTATGTTCCTGACCAGCATAATTAATCTGTCTGTTTTTCTCTTCTGATCCATGTGCATTGCAACGGATATTACAAGAGATATACTATTATAAAAATTAAAGATGTTTCCGTTGAAATTTTGGTACATCATCTGTGTTTGAGTTGTTTCTTAGTTGTTACTTCATCCATGTTTGAGATGGTTTTATGTCGCTTGTATCCAATTCGACGTACTCCCCCTATCAACCAAACCCAACCCCTCCCCCTTCCGGCCCAACCCAATCGACCACCCTCTCCCGCGCGTCTCCACTCGCTGCCACGCACACCCTCCTCCAATCATCGTATTTTTTTCTCTTTTTTTTTCTCATGATCATCCTTATCCTCTCCTTCTCCTTCCAACATCCTCTATTTTTTCCTCCTTTTGTACTTCTTCACATAAATATTTTTAATATTTTTCTTTTGAAATTATCACTGTTTAAGGTGTATATGTGGCAAGTTTGTTACTTTACAAATGCTTTTCATCTACAGTAAAAAAAACTTTTACTAATTGAATAGTCAAAATTTCATACTTAGTCGATGAGGTATATCGAAATACACATGCGTCAACTTACGGAAGAGTCACCCAATTGATTCGTGAGGTTATGAAAATATGTATATAATATATTTTTTATGTGATGATGCATGAAGCGAGCGTAGTCGGGTTAAATGCTATATATGATTTCTGATTTTGTTTTACTATTTTTTTTGTTTATCTGTTTGTCATTTAAATTGATAGAGTTTTTATCAATCATGAAAATTGTTTTCACCTGTTGCAAAGTACATATATTTTTGCTAGTAAGAGATAAAAGAAAAACCAAAAGCAAAATTTGCAAGTTTATTAGTTGATTAGACATATATTGTAATATCCACATAATGCCCATTACGAGAGAACTGATCTTTCGATGTGGTATCCAAAATTACAAATATCTCGATTAGATTAAAAATCGTACTAAGTATCAAAGATACTTATACTTAGGTACCGGTTAAAGTTCAAATCCCTATCCGCCGGCAACGACGATCCCCGGATCAACCCTCCCGTCGAGGCGATACCGTCGCTGCCGTGCCAGCGGGCGCTGGTGTCCGTGGCCACGGAGAACGTCCTGCAGGACCGCGGGCGGCGGTACGCGGCGGCGCTGCGCGACGGCGCGTGGGGCGGCGAGGCGACGCTCGTGGAGTCCGACGGCGAGGACCACTGCTTCCACCTCTCGTCGAAGCCTAACCCGAACGCCGTGCTGCTCATGGATCATGTCGCCGAGTTCATCGCCATGGGCAACACGAACACCACTGCAGTGAGCAGCATGGCGATGAAGCAGTGTCACCGGTCCACGGAGTGCACTACAGAGATGACGTCATGTGTTGTGCCAAGTTTGAGAGGTTCTGATGGGCCACGGTGTACGGTCCAAACTGGGTCGAAAGTACGACGGTCTGGACCTAAATATGTGTTTGGGCCAATGTGTGGCCCACTAGCCCGCTTATAAGGTATATTCTACGGGCCAATAACCCAATATTGAACCTGTCCACGAAAAGGGAAAAATACATCAGTGGTCTCTCATCGTGTCACCGAATTACAGAATCATCCTTCAATAAAAAAACCAGATATACAACATCTTCCAACTTACAAAACAGGGTCACTTTGAGGGGTCACTTTGACTCCTTAGACAATATTGACCCCGGTTTTATCGGTCGTGGTGGCTGAGTCGGCGTGGGATCTACGTGGGCTGCACATGTCAGGGTGATTCACATCATCATCCTTTCTCTTTCCCCTCTTCTCTTCCTTCCTCCTCTCTCTTTCTGGGCGGGGCGAAGCGGCGGTTGTGGAGGCCAACGGGGCGAGACGGAAGAGAGAGGTTCAGCGGTCGGCGACGAGCGACGCGGGCGTCTGCTGGGAGCAATGGAGGGGACTTGGAGGAAGACCAAGAAGGCGATGGGTGCTGGCCTTTGCGCGTGGAGCTCGCCGAGGAAGAGGGGGGTGGACGAGGGGAGCGCGTGGAGCTCGTTGGCCACCTCCCGCCGCTCGCTGTCGTCGGGGTCCGTCGGGGCGGGGAGGGCGCCACCGCCGCTTCTCAAGATCGACAAGAGAGAAGGGGAGAGGAGTGGGGGCGCCGAGGAAGATCGTCAGGGTGCACGTTGACTGGATCAGCCCCAATGATTTAGACCTAATTGTTGTGGAAATGTATAGTATGGTCTGCATCATGTCCTAATTGTTACTCCCTCCGTCCCAAAATATAATAATTTTTAGTCTCTAGAATTTATCCCAAAATATAACATTTCTACACCAACATTCTCTTCTCAACCAATCAAAACCCTCCACTATTCAAATTTTTTACTTACCTCGATTTCTCATCTAATCACAACCCCTCCTATTTAATTGTACCTACTTTCTTAATAACCGTGTACAACTATAAAAATGCTTATATTCTGAGATAAAGGGGGTATATTAGTCAATGTGCGTCATTTAATTTTAAACATATTAAAAAAATAAAGTTTCAAAACAACATGTATAAAATACCAGAAAAACACAATTAATGAACATAAATAGGAGAATGTATAAATGTCCTTCTGCTAATTACTTAGCACCATTAACTTCATTAAAGTAGGGGCAAAACGATCGTTCGGTTTAAAAAGTAGGGGCAAAAACGAAAACCCTAAAATTTATGAACAAAATCAATATCAGTTATCAAAGTAGGAGAAAAACGAAATTACCCCCTTTATTATAATGAATGGCAAAATAAATCCAGGAAGCATAGACCTAACCTTTTCCGTTGACTGCTCACATGTTCATGCGGTGCAAACTTGCAATGTGATCGACAGGGTGAGCTGTATGATTTTCCCGATCTAAATCGAGCAGGTTTCATGAAAAAGATGGTTAAACCTTTTGTATTACCCATATTATTTTGTCGGTTAGTTTTTTTTACACCTATTCTTTTGGAGCGCTTTTTTCATATATATATATATATATATATATATATATATATATATGTATGTATGTATGTATATATAGGAAGGGACTATTCTATACCCACTTCCCCATCCCCCTAAGGCCCAAAACCTACCTCCCACCTCAGTCAAAGTCCGGCCAACGAGCCTTCACGCCGGTCAGACCTCAGTCAACCCGCGTGCTGATTTCCCCCACCACCCACATCCTCTCAGCTCTCGTCTCACAGGAATGGTGTAGTAATACGACGGTCAATGTGCAGTAACATCATAGCTTACTTGCAGTACCTTAAAATATTATTAAAATATAGTCATGATGGATCTATTTTTGATAAGCACTTTTTTCTAATATAATGTTGCAAACGGTTAAAAAAATAGTACATGGCCTGAGAGATAATGCTATCTAAAGGTTGGGTGTTTTGAAGTTTAACTCTCCACCAGCAGTTCTACTATAGCACTACCGTTACTATAGTCTGTTTCGTATTACTGCAATCCCATCATGTTATTACTACAATTCCATTGTGTTGATAGAAACGATGCAGTAACATCGCCGGTTACTTACAGTAACAATACTAAATTATTAATTTAGTTAAAATGTAGTCATGACTACACTACTTTTGCTAAACACTTTTTTCTAGTATCATGGTGAAATCGGTTTTAAAAAATAGTTCATGATCTAAGATATAATGCTCTCCAAAGATTGGTTCTTTTGAAGTTTTAAGTCTCCACGAGCAGTAATACTATAGAACCACTGTTACTATTTGTCTATTCCGTGTTACTGCAATTCTATCAAGTTGTTATTGTAAAATTGCAAAATAAACATAGTAATAGAGTAAGATGAGATATACTGTCATTTAATCCCCATATGCAGTAAGTGCTAAAACGTGCATGTGCATAGCCACATGTTGCTATAAGTGTAAACAG
This sequence comes from Oryza punctata, assembly GCA_000573905.2. Taxonomy (NCBI): domain Eukaryota; kingdom Viridiplantae; phylum Streptophyta; class Magnoliopsida; order Poales; family Poaceae; genus Oryza; species Oryza punctata. The sequence continues at coordinate 21,049,733 of CM002496.2, forward strand.
ACAAAGATAAATATTAGCAATTATAGTAACAACCTATTTACTGTACAAAACTTATAGTTGTTGCTGCACTCTTGCAGTAACATAACAATGAAATTGTAGTAACGTGCAAGACAAGTTGCAGTAAAGTCACAATGGAATTGCACTAACGTGCAACACAATAGTAATAGTAACTCCGTTGAGCTACGTACAAGATCTCTTCCACGCATTATGAATGAAACTGATCTCCTAAAAAATTAATCATCTTAACAAAACCATATTTTATAGTGAGGAGAATGCACCAACCCTTCCTTTGTGGATTTATAGTCGTTAATACAACTTGCAGTAATGATATGATGTGAATGTAGTAACGCAAAACATGTAACAATAACAACATTGATGCTCGTGGAACATTAGATTTTTTTAAAAAAACAATCTTCGAAAAGCAATATCTATCACATCATTTACATTTTTTAAAAATCGTTTGCACCAAGATGCTAGAAAAAAAGTACTTATCAAAAGTAGATCCGTCATAACTATAGTATGACTATATTTTAGTGTTGTTACTGCAATTAAAACACGATATTACTGCACAATGGTCGTCGCGTTACTACATCACTCTTATATGATGACTCTTATAAGATAAGAGCGGAGAGGAGGTGGGTGGTGGAGGAAGTCAAGGTTGGGTTTGACCGACAGGAAGATACTTTGACCAGCCTTTGACTAAGGTGAGAGGTGGATTTTGGACCCTAAGAAGAGGGTGGGAGGTGGACTTAGCCTATGAAAGGGAGAGGGTATAGAATAATTATTCTATAGGTGTAGAATAGTTTTGCTATTCTGATCGTCACATTTTTTTCCGGTCCTTCGCGTCATCGCGGGTTTCGCTTCGTGTATTTCCCATCTTAGTGCATTACATCACATATACCAGATCGGTTTCAACATCACATATACCAGATCGGTTTCAAAAGTTGCTCGTGTATATACACCAAGAGAACTTGCATATATAAATATAAAAAACCGAATCCAGAGTACAACAAAGTTAAACAATTCCCCGTTGCATCACCAGAAGCCCCTCACAAAATCAGCAAAATGCAAAAAAAAAAAAATCAAATAATACTCCACATCGGAATAGCGCTACAATCAATTAAAGACAATACTTTAATTAGATCTTTGGTTTATTCATCATCCCGCATGTTTCTTCTATGGTTGCCCTAGAAAAGTTCCCCAGTCTATAGAAACAAATCCTAGAATTGAAGGACTACAGAAAAAACCCAAACCGAGAAAAATATCCTTGCCACCGGACTCATGTACTCACAAGCTCATTCGTCGCTTGTGCTCCTTGGTGCTGCCCATGGGCTTCGCACCGTCTTTCAGGCTCCAGCCTCGGCCATCCAAGGCACCATTAGTGCCGCCACGTGTTGTTGTCACACGAGAGCTGGGCGGCTTCGCTTCCATCGCAGGTCCCCATCCGTGCACCATCGTCGGGTCTCGCCGGAGACGGGTGGCATGAGAGTGTCGCAAGCGTGTCGTCGCTATTTTCCCTCTGCACTCGCTGAAACGGCGGGCCGAAGAAGTCGGGGAAGAGGTGAGGGGAACGATTAGGTTAGGGTTTGGGGGCGTCGGTGGTTTTGTCTTGTGAGCGATGGATCTACGCCGTCCGATACGATCGGACGATCTTAGCTGTGTCCACAGCTAACTGGGCCGCCTCCTCTTACTGGGCCTACTAGGTTAGCCGGCTAGGTGTTCCTTTGGGGAATAAGTCCACTTTGACTCCCTTAAGTAGTGGCTGAATCTGATTCGTATAATCTCTGAACACAACACCGGATATCTCGACCCTTCAACTATTGAAACCAGTACAATTTGACTCCCTCGACGGTTTTGGAGGACAATTTCACTAACGTGGCGTTTACGTGATGGTCTTGACCTTATCTTTGTCCCACATGACGTTGACGTGGCGCTTATGTGGTATTAGAATTAAAAACAAATATGGGCGACCTATTTATCATTCACAAAAAAATATTGTGGGACCCCCTAACATGTGGGGTCCATATGTCATCCTCTGTTTCATTCTCTTCTTCCTCCTCCCTTCCTTTCCCTTATTTCTCTCTCTTTCTCTTCCACTTCAACCGTCCGTGGGGGCCATGGTTTGATCTCATCCGTTGTGTGCGCCTCCAGCTACCATTGGGCCAAACCCTAGCACTGCCGCCATGTCGATTTCTCCTCTAATTGCTTACAAAAATCGATTCCCCACTCCTCCCTCATCATTATCCTCACGATTTATCCTTTCAATTAGGCTTTAATTCATCGGATTTAATCTTAGTTGGCAATGATGGTCAACCGGTGAGCTTCTTCAGGCGTTTTTATCTCAAGTTTTGCGGATTCGCTCCAGTTTTGGAAAAAAACGGAAAGAGAAAATTGAGTGGATCAAAAGCCATCAACAAATTTTAGAAGATCGAGAAAGATTCGGCCATATTTGATAGGGAGGATCAGCTCCGGCATACCGGCACGGGACCCTTTTCCGAAGGTTGAAGACATAGTTGATTGTTCAAGCTGGGCCTGCGGCTACACTTGTGGGCTGGCCCGAAAAGGGGTAGGCCGAGTTGATTGGGCCGAGGCTAAAAGGGAACAAAGGAATGGGCGTTCAGCCCAAAACTAAGGAATAATTTGTATTAACTTTTTCAATTATAATGTATAATGATCCTATTAATATTTCAATTTACTGCTCATCTCCTAATTATTGTTGTATCACTGGAAAAACGTATCACGGGTATTTTTTATAGTGTATATATATATTATATATATAGACATACTATAACACACACTGAGTGCGTTATAGCTAAAACAAGCATGGGTAGTAAATTTTTTACTATGAGTGTAATCATCATCAAATATCCCTATTAATTCTATTAGTTTTTTTTTACTATGAGATACATATGGAATTTATTACTAAAATTTTTACTACGAGGTATTTACGCATATTGAGCCTATTAGTATTTCTTTAACTTTGAGATATCTATGGTATTTATTAGTAAATTTTTTACTACAAGGTATTTCAGAATGATTTTCATAGTAAAAATTTAACTATCTAAGGGGTGTGTTTTACTTATAACAAGCTCTATGCTTGTTTTAGCGTATTCCTGTATATATATATATAGATAGATAGATACATAGATAGAGAGAGAGAAAGAGAGAGAGGGTGGAAAAAGGAGGAGAATACGACTATTATTAAGATTAAGATAGTGGAGATTAGAGACAACTCCTGAACACACTCTTCTCTAAACCAGCAGCAGAAACGTCATACTTTTGAGCCTTACTGGGCGCCCTCAGGTTGCCCGTTCCTGATCCGGCCTGTTGGGCTTTCGACACAGCTTGGGCCATGCACCTTGGCCCACCGGAAACTCCCCGAGTTGGCGCCGCACTTGACGGCGCCGTCTTCTTCGTGCTGCCCTTCCCATGCAACGTACTCCGGCGACGGCGCTGCTTCATCAGCATGACGGCCGGTGTGGTTGTCTTGCCCTTGGCGATGAACTCGACGACGCGGTCCATGAGCTCGACGGCCTTGGGGTTAAACTTCGGTGAGAGGTGGAAGCAGTGGTCCACGCCCATGGATTCCACGAACGTCACCTCGCCGCCCCACGCGCCGTCGCGCAGCCGCGCCGCGTACTGCCGCCCGCGGTCCCGGAGGATGTCCTCCGCCACGGTCACCAGCGCCCGGCGGCACAGCAGCGACGCTACCGCCTCGGCGGGAGGGTTCATCCGCGGGTCGTCGCTGCCGGCGACGGCGCCCGCGGTGACGAATGGCCAGAGAGCGTCCATCTTCTCCGGCGGGAACTCCGGCGCGGCGCGCCAGGCCTCGGGTTTCTCGCACGGTAACCGCTTAGTTCCCCAGAAGCATGGCTGCAAGAGTATTATTCCCTCGATGTCGATGCCGCCGCCGTCCTCGCCGGCGGCGGCACGTAACGCCACGTTGTGCACGATGGTGGCGCCGGCGCTCTCGCCGGCTAGGAACGTGCACGTCGTGTCGGCGTAGCCGGACACCCAAGGGTCGGAGTGGCGGGAGGAAACCACCCACCGGAGCGCCGCCCACGCGTCGTCGATACCCGCCGGCATGGGATGCTCCGGGGCGAGGCGGTAATCCACGGAGACGACGACCGCGGCGGCGCGCGCGGCGAGGGACTCCGCGTAGCGGTGGAACGACGGGGAGGAGGCGCTCCCCGTGCAGAAGCCGCCACCGTGGATGTACACGACCAAGGGGAGGAGCTTCCCTCCGGCGGCGGCTGCGGCGGTGGCCTCGTCGACGGGGAGGAAGAGGCGGACGGACACGCCGGTCTCGTCGTCAACGACGACGTCCTTCGTCACGATCCCGTTTGGGCTTTTCTCGTCGGAGGACGCTGGCACGGAGGTGTGGCGCCCATACCTCTTGATGCGGCCGTCCTTGTACACGCATAGGAACGGGAAGAGGTCGATGGCAATGTCGCCGTCGCCATCGCCGCTCGCATTTCGAGCCGGTGAGCTCCTGTTTGTGCTCATGCTCGTCTCTCCTGTGTGATTACGTGCTTGCAAGCTATAACTCGTTTAAATTCTATTGTTTTTGCCCCCAGAATATGCTTGCATTATTGTGTGGTTCTTAAATATTAGAGGGGTTGCTCAATTAGGTATTGAATAGACGCCATAATAATTCCACAGCAAGTGATGCATAGTTGTATACACGTACATTTTTAATAGAGCATGAGATACACGCTTCGTTATGAAATACACGCCAGCTCCCTCGGCTCCGTCCTCTCCTCCGCTGGCGCAGAACGTCGTGGCTCCCTCTTGCCGGCCACCTCCCGCCGCTGCCTTTGTTGCCGGCCGCCGTCACCGCTGATTCCTAACTGGGGTATTGGGAAGGAGGACATCGAGAAGAGAGAGAGGAGGTGAGGTGGAGGAAGTAGGACCCACTGATATGTGGGTCTCACTTCTTTTTTATATTTTTTTGGCGAACATAGGGGTGCATATATTTTGTTTTAATTTTTTTTAATCTTGACTATAATGCCACGTCAATGTTATATGGGACGAGTACCAAGACAAACCATCTACGTAGATGTCATGTCAGTTGAAACCGCCGTCCAAACCGCCTTGTGATTTTATTTGCAGTGGTTTTTACAGTTGAGGGACGTGTTATATTTGGTATTTCGGTTTAGGGATGAATGTTAGACTCGACAACAAATTAAGAGACCTAAAGTGAACTCATTCCCAGCAGAAAATGTCATACCCTTACATGGAACTCTCATGTAGGCCATTCCTGATCCTACGTGTTATGCTTTCGATGTAGTTTGGGCGTTCTTCAATCTTTTCATGGCTGCTTCATTGTCCTTGGCCTTGATCAACACGCATATTTTTACCAATATCAGAATTTGCTCTTAAAGTTGTATCCAGAAGAACTGGCGAAGAAAAGGACATAGAATTCCATATAATGATAGCACACACTGATGGGAGAGCAAAATCAAATGCTAAGATTCAGAGATGCTATCACCTTTTACAAGAAAACCAATTGCACCAGTTATTAGAAAGTTCTTGCCCCTAAGCAATTGCACAATTCCAATACCTTTCGTGTGATCTGATGAGGTATTGTTGGCTCCTTGCTTGCATTGCATCAACTTCATCTTGTCCACACCTAGCAGACCTTATCACTAGGGAAAGCCGATACAACTGATCCCTCACCAGATGAGGCTGGTGACAAGTTGCAATTGTACTTTTGCAATATCTGACCGAGAAATGAGTTGATGAACCCTCATGGGTGGTCTTACCAGAGATAGGAATTTATCCATTACTCGATGATCCAAAACGCTAAGGGAATTCATGTTATCCGTATTTACCATTACCCAGGATTCTTCCGAATCTAGCCCTAGAAATTATGCCAGCGTTCTCACCAGCCAAATGGGAACTGAAATTCCCAGATGTAGCGAACCTGAACATTGTTCATCCCACGTTATTGTTTCCTTCTTCCCTACCTGAGACACCCCTTTTTCTTTGTGCGAGGAGATCTGTAACGCTCGTTCCACCGTGGCGTTAATGGGAAAACCTAATTCAATAAAAACTCTATTTGCGAAAGTTATTCTTCGGTTGTGTTTCATTGTGTGTGCCAAGGTCTCAGTCACTCTCTACCCCGATCGCGAATCTGAAATCAAAGCCAAACTCCAAGCCCCTCCAAATCAATTCTCTCTGTAAAAGTCTATTTTCCCTCCCCTTGGTTTCTTGGGCCGAATCCCTTGCTCGGTCCATTTTTCCCTCCCGGCACGCTTCTCCCTCACGTGCGCCGCACGTGCTCGCCAGGAGAGAGAGCGCTCTCTCTTTCCCTTTCTCTCTCTCATTTCTCTCTCTCTCCCCATTGATTCCCGCCGGAGTCCTTCCCAAAATCGATGCCCCCGTTGCTTCCTGCGCTCACCGCACGCCGTGGCTGACCACCCGGTCGTCACCGCCGTCGTCCCTCTGGCCACCGTTTGCGCCGACGTCCCCCGTGTCTCCATTCGGTTCGAACTGACCGCCAGCGTCATCCTTGGGACCTGGCCTCCTGCGCGCATGTGTCCAAGAATGAGAGAGACAGTAGCTCTCCCTCCCTCTCCCCTTCTCCTTTTCGCCCAAAATGGTAGGAGACAACCCTCCTTTCTCTCCCTTCTTTTCCCGTTTTCCCGACCACTGTCAGCGTCATCTCCTGTCACCGACTTGGCTCCTAGCACTCGGGAACGCCAGCTCCCGCACGCTTCCACCGCCTATCAGCGAACCGCCTTCGCATTCCACCGCCTTACCGCTCCTATAAAGCCGCACTCCTCATGCCTCGATCGGCCGCTCCCTTTTCCACCGCCAAACACCAACGCCAAAGCCGCCGCCGCTCTCTTTCATCGTCGCACGCGCCGAAGGAGCCAGTGCGTTCGTGGATGCACGAAGGGGACTCCAGACTCCCGTCTTCTTCCTCTTCCTCGGCCCGAGGCTGAGACGATCACGTCCTGTGCCGTCGGCCATTCTTCACGCCGCTCCTCCCCATCACGGTAACCCCACCGTTCTCTCCCGTTCTCTTCCTTCCCTAGGTGTTGGATAGCTTCACCGTTGTCGTGCTACCGCATAGAGGCCATCCCTAGCGCTACCACCGCTCGTCGGCCGTTGCCGCTCAGTGCCTAGCCGAGCTTGCCGTCGCCATATCTCTCCAGCGCCACTCGTGCTCCAAATCTGTAGGGACTGAGTTCCCTAGCTGGTGTAGGTGCTCCCATTCCGGTAAATTGGGCCCTCACCGCTCCGGCGAGGAATCCCTCTTTGCTTGCCGGCGGTTGCCGCTGCCGCAATCCATCCTCCCCGGTGGTCCTCCAACGATCCGAGCCGTTGGCTCGTTTCATCGCGCTCCATTCATCATTCCAGTGTGCTCCCCCTTGCCTGCGTCACCGTGCGTTGCTCCGGTGGTTGTCATCACCGCCCACTGTTGGATGGAGCGCTGTTCTTCCTCCTCTCGCCAACCCGCGTGGCAGCCACGCTGGCGCAACATTGGTGCCCTCCTTTTCCCTGTGCGCACGGACCACTGTGAGTTGTGAAGCTACGTGTGGGCCCGCCGTGCACGAGTCCACCCGGTGCGCCAGTTCTGAGCTGCGTCCACCCAAACCCCAGCGCCACTCCCTTCGTGCGCCCGTTCCTCCGTGAACTGGGTCGCTAACAGGTGGGACCCTCTCGGGACCCCGTGCAGTGGACCGCGGTCTACCAACCTGCCTTGCACGCGCGCCGTGCGGGGCGTCCTCCGCTGGCCCGCTCGCCTTGGCTTCCTTTCCCCACACGGCCTTGGGTCAGCTTCTTGCACGCTGGCATGCTTTTGTCACGCCCCGATCTGGCCCCGGACAGGAACTAGAGCGGGACGCTCCAAATAAACCTGTAAGCTGATACCAATCCCAGGAAAACAGTGCTGGTATCACAGGAAGACGAAATATCACAACAGCAGCAGTCTCTTCATTAAGAGTAGTCTTACAGTCATGTTGGGCTACGGATAGACCCCGTGCTCACAACTGCATTACAAAAGGGAAAGAAGGAAGCGAAGACTGGCCCAAGGCCACAAGCATAACTTGGGAACTACGACGAAACCCTAAAACTGCTCGAAGCCGGTCTGCTCCTGGAAGAACTCCTCATCAGCGGGATCCATCTCCTCCTCTCGAGAACTAGGGGGGATTATTTATATAGAGCAAGGGTGAGTTCGGGGAGTACTCAGTCTTGCCTCATTTTTCCCCACACCAGAGTTGGAGTATGTGTCTGAGGATGGTTTCTCGGAGGAGCAGGCCTGTTGCTACCGTTGAGGATGCTTGTGGACTGGAGACGCCACGTTATTGATGATTAGTTACCTAGTCTAGTTTATTTATCTTTTCCACTGCATTTATGTAAGATATTTTTATGGTGTTTGTAAGACATGGATCTGTATATCGACTTTGTCGTTTGTGTACCCTGGCTGGTCCTGGACAGGGAGTTTTAATACACATTCTGCTTGGAATTCGGGTTAGCGAATTTCTGGGCGTGACAGCGTTCCAGCGGCGCGCGAGCGCAGCAGGCCGGGAGGGCGAGCGACGAGCGGGTCGGGCGAGGCCGTGGCCATGCGGCGGCCAAGCAGGCCAGGGGGCGAGCGGGCTAGCGGACGATTGGCGGCCCATTGGCGCGCGGGGTTCGGCAGGCCGAGCGGGGCTGGTGGGCTGCGAGGGCGCGGCCCACGCGACACGCACGTGAGGCTGGCCAGGTGAGCGGCCGAGTGGGCCGGCGCGTGCAAGGCCGAGGAGAGCGAGCGGGCGAGCAGGTCGGGCGGTTGGCGGCCCAAGACGGCACGGGAGAGAGAGGGTGGACCGGTCAAAGGGGGTGGGGCCCACGTGTGCGTCCCACTAGGGTCTTCTTCCTCCTCCTTCTCTTCTTCTTGTTTCTTCTTTCTTCTCCATTCCTTCCTCTCTCTTTCTTTTCTTCTCCTCTTCGAGCCACCCGCGAGAGGGAGTGGTGGCGCGGCTCTGCCGGGCGCGGCGGCGAAGGGCGGCGACGGCGGAGAGAGAGGTGGCGCCGCGAGGGAGCGGGAGAGGGGGAGAAGAAGTGGCGGCGGCACGGCGGGCCAGCGCTCACCGGCGCGGGGCGGCGATGCGAGGCTATGGCGAAAAGCGACGGCTACGCGAGGGGAGAGGGGGAAAAGAAGGGGCGGCGAGGGGGGTTACCACGAGTGGAGGGATGCCAGGCCTAGGAAGAGGAGGGAGTCGGCGCGGGGTCCTCGCCGCGCGTCCGAGAGCGGCGGTCGGCGACGAGCGGAGGAGGCAGCGGTGGCGTTTGGTGGTGGAAAGGGAAGTAGCCGAAGGGGAGGGGCGTGGTTTTTATAGGGGGTCGAGGGAGGAGAGCGGGCGGCTCACGGGCGTGTGCGCGGGAGCGGCGTTCGACGGTGCTAGCGGCCAAACCCGGTGGTAAAGGTGATGCCGGCGATGGAAAAAGGAGAAAGGGGGATGGAGAAAGAGAGCTTGGTCGCTTGCCGTTTTGGGAGAAGGAGGATAGAGAGAAGGGGGAGGCTGCAGCGGCTGCGGCTCGGTGTTCTGGCGCATGTGCGCAGGCGGCGGGGCCGGTGGTGACACGGAGCGGCGGGCAGTCGACAGGCGCGGCAGGGCGCGGCAGCGCAGCACAGCAGGGGCAACGCAGGCGGCAGGGCACGGCAGGCGGCCGGTTTGAATGGTGCGGGCGGCAATTCCGGCGAGAGGGAGAGAGAGAAAACAGGAAGGGGAGAGAGAGATGCTCTCTCTCTCGGCTTGCTCGTGCGCAGCACGTGAGGAGGACAGGCGGGCCGAGAGAAAGAGAATGGGCCGGCGAAAGGAATGCGGCCCGAGGGGCTTGAGGGAGGGGAAATAGACTTTCGTAGAGAATTTGTGTGGAGAGAATTCGGATTTGGATTTGATTTTTTGTTGGAGATGTCGATAGGGGGAAACGAGACCTTGGCACACATACACTTGCAACAACAAAAGAAAAGCGAGATTTTCGAAATTAGAGTTTTGTAAAAATAGGTTTTTCCCCATTAATGCCGCGACGGATCGGGCGTTACAGCTTTGCTCGGCCGCACCCGCACCTCGTTATGGGTCACGCCTCATGCTCGGACGAGAAGTCCAATTAGCGTCACTCCTCCCTTTTCTATTTCCAAGGGAATTAATTATTCCTTTTCCTTCAGACAAAAAACTAAGTAATTTGTTTCCGCAAAACTATGCATCTTTAGGTTACACCTTAAATGTTGGCCATGGCTTGCAATATAGCCGACAGGCCCTACCTAAATTGCTACAATTACCCTCCTTGTCATTTGATTACCCTGTGCCATGTTTATCGACTGATATTTAGGTCTCGGTGTTCGTGCCCTCGAGTACGTACATCGGTGACCCACCTCAAATTTAAAATATCCAACGTTGGGTAAAATCTGGGTTTATAGAACTCTTGGAAAACCCGACACCTGGGTCGGTGCCTGCAAAACAAAACAATTTCTAAAATCATAGTGTGGGGACGTACTGGTGGTACGGTTTTCCCCGATCTCGCACTTAAGGACCGACTCCTTTGGGATTTCATCCAAACATAACAAGTGCGATGTCACGCCTAGAAATTTAGCCCAAATTTTCAGACTATTTTATGTATTAAATCCCTGTCCAGGAATCAGCAGGGTACACAAAACGATAAATTAATATACATATCCAAACACAAATAAAGCGTAAATACTTACAGAATAGGCACTTAGTCCTTACACCGAAATAAAACAACAGCAGCGGAAAAGGGCGATCCTAGCGAGTTTCAGCTCCACTCCACTGGCAAAACTCAACACGGGTATAAGCCTTGGTCCTCGAACTTCGTCTTCAGCGAAAAGCACTACACTTCTGAAAAGGGGGAATAATAGCAAGACTGAATACAACCATTGTACTCAACAAGCCACACCAATGATGCATTCATGCAAGGGGAGACAATGAGGGTTTGTGGCTATTTGCATAAAGACGGTTGTAAACATTTATAGTTGAAAACAGTAAAACAGTTGATTAATTAAGGCAAGATTAAATCTCCACTGAACAACGCTACACCACGTTGAACAGGCCCAACCATTCCACCTGAACTACACCAGTTCATTAAGTCAAGTTAATTAATTGAGTGGAACTAATCACGGTGAATTTGGTCGATCGCCCATAACCACGGGCACAGTTATTCGAATAGTTTTACTCTTGCCAGAGGTACACAACTGTACCCACAAGACACAATCCACCATCATGTCACCGTGTCAGGCCAGACACGTCACCATGCCGAGTGATTGTGACAAGACCTTTCGCATAACTCTCCCCTAACCATCCACACCACGCTGAGGTTTCACCCCCACCCCTATATTCGGGGTGGGTAGCTCCCAGTGCACCCAGTGAATCCAGTAGCCGATCAACCGGTTAGCTCCGATCGACCCAACTCCATCACGCCCACCCTCACCTTCGGTGCCTAGGAAAGAGTCGAGCTATACTACAAGTCCAGCAGTTGCCCACGCTTGCTTGTGGTAAGCGCGATAAGTCTTCCAGGGTTTCCCGCGAACCGATCCTTAGTTGCCATGGGTATGACTAGCAAAACCATGCACCCACAGCCGACCATTAAGTCATCTTTTAGTTGGATAATTACGACCAATAAAATATGGTCAGGTGTCTCGAGCTCGCAGCTCATCAAGATACTAGAGTGAAATAATGAAATTATCCCATTTTGTGAGCTAGTGGTAATTAAGCATGGCTAAGCATAACATGATTCTAGCAAGATCAGCATAAGTGACACAAGCTAGTCAAATTATCACCCAAGTTGACAAAGGGTGGATATCAAGTAAACATGGCACAAACGAGGAGATAAGTAATTCCATAATCCCATGTAATTAGCAAAACATGCAGTTTATTTGAAAACGATAAAATATTTATAACATAGGTTCAACATGCTCAAGGGTAATGTATGACTTTCCTTGCTTCTTCGATTAATCTTCCGAACTCTTTTCGTCGCGACCATGATCTTCCGAAACGATGAATTCTACACGTTGGCACGCAAAACGAGGAAAAACTCTAATAAAAACCAAGTAAATAGTACATGGAAAATAAATAAACATGTAGAGGTCAATTTTAGATTAATTTTGCAAGTTGAATGGCTCAATTTGGAGTTCGTATGAATTAGTTATGAATTTTAGAAGTTTTGAGACATTTAAATGGATTTCTGGAATTAAACTCGATTTAATGCACAATTATGAATTATTTTTCCAAAGGAAAAGGTTGGTGCTGACGTCATCAAAGGGGCTGGCACTCACATGTGGGCCCACATGTCAGCGGGACAAAGGCTCGGCCCACAGTGGACCAAGACCACGCGCACCGGGATGGCACCATCGACCAGGTCCACGGGCGTTCCACGGGCGGCCTAGAGAGGCCCCGCGGTAGGGAGGCAAGGGCGGCCGGCCGGCGAATAGCGGCGGTAACGCCCGGGGACAAGGGGCCACCGGCGACGAGCGGTGGTGGGCACCGGCAGCGGCGCGGACAGCTGCGGCGTCCACGGGAGAGGAAGAGAGGGGAAGAAATAGGGGGTGCTCACCGGCGAACGATGACGGCCGACGAGGGGAGGATGGCGACGACGACAACCCGATGAACGAAGGAGCGGACGGGCGGGGCAACATGTTGGGGAGGAGGGGGAAAAGGCTAGAGAGGGAGAGAGAGCGTCCGACGAGGGGCAATGCCAACCAGAGGACGGGAAAAGGCGGAGACTCACCGGCGAACAAGGGAAACCAGGCTCCGGCGGCAGAATGCAGGAACCAAATGGAAGCTGAGGTTGTCCTCAACTCCGCAAACCCGACGACAGCAGGAGCGCATCTAGGCGACGGCCCTAGCGGCGGCTAGAGGCGGTCGGAGGAAGACGGCAAGCCGCGGCGCACGGTGGAGTGGCATGGGAGGGGTTTGGGGGCACGGGAACGGACAATGTGTTGGGAAAAAGATGAGAGGAGCTGGGGGATGGATTTTATAAGGGCTCAGGGCGGAGACCGTGGCCGAGCGGGGCGGCAAGAGGCGGCAACGACCGGTGAGAGAGGGCGGAGATGTGGGGGTGGTGGTGTCTCGGCTCCACGCCGCACAACACGGGAGGAGTGGTAGAAGAGAGTGGAGGAGACCGAGTCCCGCCGGTTTGATCGAGGGGCGTGGGCGGAAACACGCCGTATTCGGCGGTCGTGGGGCGTTGGTTGCCGTCGGGGTGGTTGGAGGAAGGGGATGACCCCGACAGGTGGGCCCCACTTATCGGCGGCACGAGGGAGAGGAAAGAAGTGAGGAAGGTGAAGTGGACTTTGGGGAAGATGGGAGCCAAGCGGGCCGAGGGAGGGAGGAGAGAGGGGCCGGCCCGAGGGGGAAAATGAGGGAGAGAGGGGGGAGGAAGGCCAGCCCGGGAGGAAAAGGAGAGGGGAGCGGGCCGCGCAGAGGTGGGTGCGGACTTGGGTGTAACGCCCCGCTTTTTGCGTGACGTTAAAAACTAATTAATAAAATCCTATTCGCGAAAATTTTCGTTCTTTGTGTGAGAGTCTAAGTCGTGCCATGGATCTCAATTAAAATCTACCCTTGTCCCTCTACTCGATATCAAAAATCATCTCCGCTAAAATCCCTGTTCCAAACAAATCCCCGAAATTTGATCCTTCTCTCCCTTGAATTCTCGCCGAATATTTCCCTCAAATAGAAAAGTATTCAAATTCCTATTTTGAATCTCTCCTTTGACTCCGTTGTATTTTCCCGAGTTCAAATATATAATTTGAATTCAATTCCGGCATCAATTACCCTTCAAACCCCTTAAACAAAGATTCTCAGCAAAAGTCTACTTTGCCTCCCTCGTCCTCTTTCTCTGTCATCTCTCTCGTTTCTCTCTCACCCCTCTCTCTCCCACAGCAACTTTCTCTCTCTCTCTCACCTATTTTCTCTCCCTCTCTCTCTCACCGGGATGGATTTGCCGCCCGCGCCGTTCAAACCACCGGCCGCCTGCCCGCGCTTGCGCCGCCTGCCCCAGCGCGCCAGCCCGCCTGCCGCCGCCTGCGCGCAAGAGGCCAAGCCTCGGAGCCGTCGCCGCCCTCTCCTCTCTCCTCCTTCTCTCGAATCGGCAAGGAGCAGAGCTCCTTTCTCTCCCTCCCTTTCCCTTTTTCCCACGCCAGCATCGCCTCTACTGCCGTGCTTGGCTGCTTGCCGGTGGACACCGCGCCCGCGCGCGCCCGTGATGCCGCCTTGCGCCCTCCCCTATAAGAGTGCCGCCACCGCTCCTCTTCCACCCCAAGCAGCCGGCCGCGCCACCTCCCTTCCTTCGCCGGTCGCCGCCACGGACGCCGGCCGCACCACCCCTTCCCCGGCACGGCGCTCGCCACCTCCGTGTCGCCACCCTTCGCCGCCGACCGTCGCGCGACGCGCGGCGAGGACCCGCGCCACCTCTCCGCCTACCGGCTCGGCTGCCTCCCCCCACCTCCCGCGGTAAACCCCCCCCTCGCCGCTCTTTCTCCTCCCCAACTCCACCGCGGCCGCGCGCCCTTCTTCCTCCCTCCTCCTTCGCCACCCACGCGGCCGGCCGCCGTCGCACCTCACCGCGGCCGCGCCCAACCTCAGTCCCCGCGGCGCCGCCTCGATCCGCCGCGCCCGGCCTCGCCACCGCCGCGGCGCAGCCTTGCCGCAGCCGCCCTTCCCCTCGCTTCCCCTAGCCGCGCGGCGCCGCCCCGCGCTCGGTGCCGCCCTCCCTGCCGCCACCACGCACGGGTGCCCCGCCGCCGCCACGCTCGACGTCGCCCTGCCGCCGGCCGCCGAGTACTCCCTCTTCCTCTCCTTTCTCGGACCATCGGAGCAAGAAACGGAGAAAAGAAGAGAAGAAACGAGGAAGAGAAGAGAGAAGAAGAAAAGAAGGGATGAAGAAGAAGATGGTGGGACCCACCGTGGGCCCCACACTCCCCTTTGACCCGGTCATCCCCCTCTCTCTCCCTCACGCGCGCTGGGCCACTCCGGCCGGCCCTCTCGCCCCTTCCAACCCTGGGCCGCCGCATGGCCTCGCCCGGCCCGCTAGCCGCCTCGGCCTCACCCGCCGGCCCGCTTGCGCACGCGCCTAGCTATGGGCCGCCTCTCAACCGCCGGCCTGCCAGCCACGCCCGGCCATGGGCCGTTTCGCCCGTGGGCCATTTCGCCCTTTCTAAGCCGACAAAAAGTCCAAAAGCAGCCCCTCAACCTTTTTCTTTTTCCAAGGAATTTATTAATTCCTTTTCCTTTAGACAGAAAATCCATTAATCTTAGGAAATTCATATCTCTTGATCCGTAACTCCGATTGACTCCGTTCCACTTCCAGTAATTCCGTAAAATTGAGATCTATCTAATGTCACTATTCTTTTGTTCCGCGTATAGTTGCGGATTGCGGATTTTCGTTCGAGTGCGGATTTCAAGAAGCTTCGTGAAGACCTTGAGCAAGGCAAGTCACCCTTGATCATATTGCCCCTATAATTGAAAAGTCATTACTATTTTGTTTGCAACATGCATTATTAGGAGTACACACTTAACTTGCTTGGCCTCGGTTTGCGTGCCAAACCGACGGACCTACCTAGTAGTCGCACTACTTCCTGTAGGCCGATATACCCTGATTCCTTGTCGCTCCACCTTTGTGGTACTTCGGTATCCGTGCTCTCTGAGCACGAGTACCAATTACTCCACATACACCGTTGCTTGTCGAAAACTTGGGAAATGGGTTTGAGAAGCCTTGAAAACCTGACACGTGGTGTCGGTGTGTTTGAAAATAAAAATGATTGTGAAATCTCGCGATACGGGTGTCGCGCCTGCGTGGTGCTGTTCCCGTACTCGCGTATAAGGACCGATTCCTGTGGGAATTACATCCGAGCATAGCAAGTGCGACCACATGGTGGAATGGGACACCCTAGCTAAGTAATTAGCTGCTTCTGGGAAATCTCGTATGCCAATAGGGGTGGAAAGCCAGGATGTGGCGGTAGAGACATCCTGGGAGTCCTAAACAGAGGAAGGCAACCGGGAGTCCTGTATGGAAAGCCGGTGTTGGCCTGATGTTTGTCAGGGAGACCCTCTATGTGGCATGAGGTGACCTAGGATTAGCTTTGGAAAGGCTTTGTCATGAACCTCCGACACCGGCCAGTGTCTGGAGTAAGTTCGTGTTATGTTGGTAAAGTGTACCCCTCTGCAGAGGTTAATAAACTGTTCGAACAGCCGTGCCCACGGTCATGGGCGGATGCAAGGTGATTCCCGTTGCGTAGATTTGTTTGCCTGTGCTTTGTGAAAAATGTTGTGGGTTGGAAATCGTTACCAGAATCAGCCTATGTGGCAGATGGATGACCTGAGTGGTCCGAAACGGGTCTGTGTGATCCGGGATGTCTGAGGGCATCATAGACTAGGCTTCCCGGGTGAAAGCAGAATGTTGTGCTGCAGGGCAGCAGGACTCTTGGAGTCCGAGAAAAATGAAAATGGCTCAGGGAGCCGCTTAATCAAGTGAAATGGCTGTGTGAGCCGAGAACTAATGAACCGACCTGGGAAGTCGGGGCATTACCAGATGAGTTGTTGAAAAGCATCTCTTAAGTCGAATTGAGACGCAAGTCTCTTTTCGACCTAAACCTAAAAAGAAGAAGGTCACTTAGTGGTTTCAAAATGATTCCAAATAAAAGATTTGCAAAACAACCTTTCCCCCTCTTTCAAGCTTGCACTAAACACCTAAGTTCCCGTGACTTGCTGAGTACGTAAGTACTCACCCTTGCTTTATATATATATAGCTCCTCCATCCTGAAGGCGAAGTCGAAGAGAAGTGAAGATTAGGGTTTCGTCCTGGTTCCTAGCCGTCGCCTGTGGTGTTGGGTGTTAGTTCGTTGGTTTCCGTTGCCGTGGTCTCTAATGTTACTGCTTCCGCGTCGTCTGTTGTAATCTCGGGTTCCCTCGAGAGCTGCAACTTAAGTTAAGGTAAATAAGTCCCTTATTTAAATTAAGGATTGCAATGATTCATAATTGTCACCGTGGGTACCAGCGCTATGTCCTGGGACTGGTACCGATATCACGGTCTCGTAGGAAGCGGTTCGCGCTGTTTTCCTACGACACGCTCCTGTCAGGTGCCGTTGTACGGCGATGCCGGATTGGGGTGTGACATTGGGCCAAAAAGGTCCAAGGACCAAGAGAGAGATTTATTTGTTTTCTAATTAATTTATTTGATTAACTGAACTTTGTGATATTAAAATTACTTCTTGAGCTCTGAAAATTCACGGGAAATTTCAGAGAGTATATTAGGGCATGAAGAATATTAAAAAATATTTCTAGCCATGATTTTTAAAGGAATTTTTTTAATTCCCTCATTAATTCACTTGATTAAATTGTTCTGAGTTTTAATATAATTTCTAGAAATGCATTCTTTAATCATTTTAATCCCAAGTGAAAATCGGAGCGTGACATGCGACCACATGGGTGAAGTGGGACACCCCTGGAGGAGTAACTAGCTAGGCAGGGAAGCCATGATGCCGAGGAACAAGTGGATTCGCCAGGGTGGTGTCGGGGAGAACCCCTGGGCTTCCTGGCACAGCATGGTATGGGACCTAACCTATTGTTTCTCCGGATGACCCCTCCCGTTGGCATAGGGTGACCCTATGTCGGTTTTGGAAATGCCTTGTCGTGAAAGCCTCAAAGTCACTAGACGTGGCTATTCTGCACGGGCTGGGTGACCCGGGTTAGTAACGTTGTGTGGGTAAAGTGCACCCCCTCTGCAGAGGTTAACAAACTATTCGAACAGTCGTGCCCACGATCATGGGCGGATGTGAGGTGATTACTTGACTACTGCTTGTGAAATTGCTATGGTGGGCTAGGTTCTTGTTGACGGGATCAACTGGGCCAGGGAGGCCATCTAAAATTGTTGGTCGGGAGCCAATTTCTTGTCATTTAAATATTGATACATTGCACTACTTTGACCAGACGAGATACTCCATCTTGCCCGAGTCGTTGAGAAAAGCACTCACTTAGAATCAATTGAAAAGTGTTAAACAAAATCGAATGTGAAAACAACTAGCCTTTCTTTGAAGCCTGCACTAAACACCTAATTCCCATGAGTACTTCCTGTACTCACCCTTGCTCTACATAAATAATCCCCAAGTTTCTGAAGAAAAGGAGATGGATCCCGCTGACGAAGAGTTCTTCCAAGAGCAGTCTGGCTTCGAGCAGTTCTAGGGTTTCAACTTAGTTCCTAAGTCATGCTTGTGGCCTTGGGCTAGTCTTCATTTCCGCTTTCCCCTTTTGCAATGCAATTGTGAACTCGAGGTCTGTCCATAGCCCAACATGATTGTATGACTACTCTTAATAAAGAGACCGATGTTGCTGTGATATTTTGTCTTCCTGTGATACCAACACTGTTTCCTGGGACTGGTAACAGCTTACAGGTTAATTTGGAGCTTCTCGTGCTAGTTCCCGCCTAGGGCTAGTTCGGGGCGTGACAAGATCACTTAGCATTGGCCAATTCCCTCACTCTAGTCTTGCCTGCTTCGGAAAATGCCCTCCTGGCGAACTAGAAAGAGATCTTAACCGTTGACAATAGAGCAGCACCTACGTACAATACCTTTTATCCTTTTTTATTCCTTTACTATTATGTATATGTATGTGGGTTTACATAACTTTTTATGAGCACGAGGTTTTTTATAATGTAAAATTTGGATAGGACCTTTTCAAAAGTTTACTACGACCAAGAAAGATGTCCCATCAGTTAATTCAGATACACACGCGTGCACTTTGGGCACCGGAAACACCCCGAGTTAGCGCTGAACTTGACGTCATCGTCTCCGAGCCCGTGACATGCAAACACCAATGACAACGCTGCCTCGTCAGCATGCCGGTTTGGCGATGAACTCGACGACATGGTCCATGAGCTCAACAACCTTCAGGCCATGGGTTTAACTTTGAGAGGTGGTAGCAGTGGTCCACGCCCATGGGATCCACGAATGTCACCTCGCTGCCCCATGCACCGTCACGCAGCTGCTCCATGTACCGCCACTCGCAGTCCCGGAGGATGTCCTCTGCCACGGACACCAGTGCCTGGCAAGCGGTGGCACGGAAGCGGTGCTATCGTCTCTTCTAGGGATGTGTTGATGCAAAAAAACAAACACTGGCCTGGGAGATCTGCTTAACTCCAGTGCAGGTCCAAAACTTGCTTTCGGGTTTCAAGGGCGTGCCAGTTGATTTGATCATGCAATCAACAAGATGAAACATGCAAATTTTATTAGTAAACGATAATTGATCGGCCAGGAAGCCGATGTCATATCGTGATGTAACCTAGCCGATGCGGCAAAGTGTGAATCGGCTGTAAGGCATATTCGGTGATGAACTAACCCTAAATTTGGTCCATCGGCTAAAAATATTAGTATTATATAATCTATAAATCAGTATTACTTTAGAAATCAGCAATTAGGATAGATCGGACTTAACCGAGACAGTATAAATTGCTCAGGTCTAAAATAACATGAAATAACGATTATATGTACTCATGTCATAGCCGATGTCCAGATTTAAACATGTATCGGCTATAGCTCCGATATAACCCTATACTAGGATGTTCTCTTGCAACAAATATATCTGACTATCGCCAATCAGATTGGTGGTAAGTTCAATATATTTATATTAGATTAGATCCTGATATAAGGGGCAGATATAGCATATCAAACAAAGCATAAAACCATGTAAAACAACTATACTAGGTAAGATCGGCTGAAACCCCGATACTATCCTTATTAACAACCATAAAACAGGCTAGAGATCATGATTCTAAGCACGACTTAATAGATCAAACTTAACTGATGCAACATTAAGTATGAAAAGAAGCATAATATCTAGACAATTAAGCCGATGGTTGCCTTTTCAGGATGGTGGATATATTATGTAATCTAAACCAACAAGTCAATCTAGCCGTTATCGACAAAACCCTAGATAGAGATCGGCCGATGCCAGTAGAAAGCATTGTCAGTCTAGATTATACAACATATATGATAACTCGGGGATTCACAAGATAGAATTAGAGTGTCATAAAGATGTAAGCACTAATTCTGATAATACAAACCACCATAACAAGTTTTACCTCCTTGCCGAAGATCAAACCGATGCAGCTTGACTCGAAAGCAATAACTCATCGAAAATAAAAGAGTAAAAGGTTGGCAATGCGCCGAGATTGATTGAATTGGTGTAAAAAATATTTATAAAATCTCGGGCTTATATTTATACCCAAAAATACAAACTTGTCCATTATGGACACGACTCGTATTGTCCTAATACAACTCCAACTAATAAACAAGTCCCTTAGGCGGACTCTTACCGACAATATCTATAAGGAAATTACATCAAATTCTAATTAATAGATACAATTGCCAATCTTGGACTCCATCGTTGCCTGGCAACATCACCGCAATCCTTTCCTTCAAACCCGACATTGATCTTGTAACCAATATCGGCTGTATCGGCTATCCATATCACACTCGGTTTCAGTCGATACAGTCTTCCAGCCGATGCGCACTCTACTTCCAAGAATTCCACATATCTTCAAATCCGCTTTGAATTAGATCCCGTTTCCGATTCATATGCTTGCCAAATTTCATCATCAACACATGCCCCCCAATTCCGAAGTATTATATAATGAAACGGAATTATCTCGTCGATCCCGTAAGAATCTAGGGTTACCTCTTCCTTTTGACTTTACCAATATTCCTCTAATATTTAACAAATTTATAGCCTTCTCGAGCCTCATCACCTCCTCGGCAACTAGCTTTTCAAGCGAACACACACCATCGGCTGCAGGAAGCCATCATATAGAGGAGACAACTGCCATAATCCCAACTTCTCCAGTCCCTGTAAGAACATATCCAACTATCCCTCATATCGGCCATACTTAAAGTTATTACTTATAACAATTTTCTCCTTGCAGACTTTAGCCGATATGTTTTGTTTTGACATAAGGCAGTTCTTGCATGAAGAAGAAGATACAACCAGCAAGACTAAGTCTCCAATGCCTAACGATTTAAAGACAAAATTAGCCGATATTGCTAATCGGATCAAGGCCTCACTGGACACCTTGGTTACAGATTGTGGTTCAATAAGATCAAGATTCCAAGAAATCCAAGATCAACTTCCAGAAGATCTTATTGATGCCATATCACCTGTAGTTTTCCTTGATCAATACAAATTCAAACTTGAGAGAGCAAAACAAAGACTTGCAGATTGGCTAGAACACAGAGCCCTTGAGGCAACAATTCAAACCAGTCGTCAACAAGTAAATGAAGAAAAATCCAAGTTGGATGAGTTATCGGCTGGCTCAGAATCAACCTGGCAAGAATTAGATAGCCTAAAACAAGAAGAATCTGATCTCTTAGTCCAATTAAGACAATGTCGAGTCAAGATTTTTGAAGCAGAAAAGAAGTTAGCCGATCTTCCTCAAGCTATTGAAGAACAAAAATCCAAACTTAAATCTTCAATTAAACACGTAGCCTCTCTCAACAAATCACTCAAGCCCATCCCAGGGAATGATGCTGCAGATGCGCAAGTCATAGATGAAATAGAACAAACTCACCTGCGTGCGATCTCAGCAATCCAAAATTACTTGGGTTGATGTAACAGACTAACATTTGTCTCAAACAATGACTTTTGCTGTGAAATACTGCTATTGGCCATCGAGCCGATGTGAACTTATCAATACAGTCTTCAAAATTGCTTTAAAATCTCCAAAATTCTGCCTCTCCATACCCTCCAAGTTTGTAGTAGGGAACATAATGCTGCAAACTTACAATTTGTCTAAGGGCGATAATAAATATCGGCCATCTAAAGGCGATGCAAACAACATCGGTTGTCAACCATACATCGGCATAACGCAACCAATTATGAACCAATCCAAACACTTGGATAGTATTTCTTCAAATATTTTCCATTAAGAGCTCTCCCAAAAACTTCTCCATCAAGTCCTTTCAACATACAAGCTCCCTTGAAAACACACTTATGAATCTGAAAAGGTCCTTCCCAATTCGGTGACCACTTGCCAAATTTACTATCTCTTGTCCCTATCGGCAACACCAATTTTCACACAAGTTCTTCCTCCTCAAAAGATTTTGGTACAACCTTCTTATTATAATGTCTAGCAACCCTCTTTTTATCTCGTCTAACCTTCTCAAGAGCACGTAATCTAGATTGAATCAATTCTTCTGACTCATCAACCATCAAGTTATGGTAATCATCGGCTGTCGACTCGTCTTGTAAAGAAATTCTTCTTGAGCCGATGTTAGTTTCCCATGATAACACAGCTTCATGACCATAAACCAACTGATATGGTAGAACTTGAATAGCACCATGACAAGCCATCCGATAAGACCATAATGCCTCAGCTAATATGGTATGCCACTTTTTAGGATATTCTGCAATCTTCCTCTTAATCAACTTGATCAAGCTCTTGTTAGATAGATCCCTGATTAGTTGTTATCGTCTGTGGTAAACCAAATCTATATATGATATGCTCCTTAATAAACTCTATTGCATGCCTAGTATCAACTTTCTTGAGAGGAACTGCCTCAACTCACTTGGTAAAATAATCAGTAGCAACCAATATAAATTTATGGCATTTACTGGGTGGTGGATTTAAATAATCAGTAGCAACCAATATAAATATTTACAAGATCTTGGGCTTATATTTATACCCGAAAATACAAACTTGTCTGTTATGGACACGACTCATATTGTCCTAATACAACTCCAACTAATAAACAAGTCCCTTAGGCGGACTCTTACTGATAATATCTATAAGGAAATTACATAAAATCCTAAGTAATAGATACAATTGCCAATCTTAGACTCCATCCTTGCCTGGCAACATCATCGCAATCTTTTCCTTCAAACCCGACATTGATCATGTAACCAATATCGGCTGTATCAGATATCCATATCACACTCGGTTTCAGCCGATACAGTCTTCCAACCGATGCGCACTCTGCCTCCGAGAATCCCACATATCTTCAAGTCCACTTCGAATTAGATCCCGTTTCCGATTCATATGCTTGCCAAATTTCATCGTCAACAGGATGAAAGTGGGTCAACCCGTGAACCCACTTATAGACAAAATTAAAGGTAACCCGCGGGGAAAGTAGGAGAGGAGGGCCAACTGCAGGAGATGTATTAATCTTTTTCCAGTGAATTATTTGGAAGGATTTTGAGATTGATTTAATTTGGACTTGAATTCAAATTGGATATTTTAACTCAAGGGTTCAAGGAAGAGAAACAAAATAGGAATTTGACATTCTCGAAGATGGATGGAATATTTGGCATGGGTTTGGAGGGAAGGATTGAATTTCGGAATTTGATTTTTGGAATAGAAATTTCAAGGAGATGATTTTTGATTCCACGAAGGGGACAAGGATATATTTAAATTGAGATCATGGCACGACTTAGACTCACACTCAAAGAACGAAAACGTCCTGCGAAAAGTGGGGCACTATATTTTCTTGCCACACTCTCCCTCTCTCTATATTCCTCTCTGTCTCTAGCCATGGCTCACTGTGCAAACTATAGTACATCACCACCATCAAGGGGAAGGAGGAGAAGGCTGAGTTGAACACAGAGAAGGAGCGTCTCTCCCCCGTGCTGTAACACTCTGATTTTAAGCCGTTAAAACTACTTTAATAAAAACCATATTTTAAAATTTTTGGATCTTGTTTGTGAGATTAAGAAGCTAAGTATAAAAGATCTCAATTAAATCCTTGCCCTGAGCACCACAACCTCAATTCAGAAATTCAATCTTAACGTTCTGAGACTTGAATTTTGAAATTTGAATGTTTCTCTCTGGACCTATCCAAATTCCTAGAATAATCCAATTTCTAAATCCTTCCAAAATCCCAGCACAGAATCTTCTCTCCTCAGAATCCTCAGCCAAAGATTTAAATTTTGAATAAAACCTCCTTTTTACTCTCTTTTCCCTTCATACTTCCCCTGGAATTCCTTCCAAATGCTGGAATTTGGCCCATGTTTGGCCTATTTTGTAAATTCTAAAGCATGCACAACAATAGTCCCATATTGCTAAGTCAAGGAGAGGTCGCCTTGCTTAAATATGGGAGTCTTCTTTCTTAGCAAAAATAGATGCATGTGAAAGATAAGGAGACTATTGATACACGCACGCGCAGCCCGCGCATTTTCGCGTGAATTATCGCGTGACTTGTGACTTGCGACGAGCGCGACGCGTATGTGTACAACAAACTGTTTCATGTGCAATTTTTTTTTTAAACATTTGTGCTGTGTTGATGGCGTTTCAGTTACTCCTTTTGATTGCATCAGTTTTTGCTGCGTTATGATGGCAGTTTCTACTGCAATCTAATGGACAGTTTTAGCCTGTTTAATGAGAGGGGAATTTGAAGCGCTTGATGGAGCCTATAACATCAGGAGACGTCTTGGTGGCTAAAAGGAAGAAAACACGGTCACTTCACCTCCCACGCGTACGTTGTTCTGACCTCTAGCTACTGCGCTTCGTCGACCTTCAATCTCGGCGTGCACCGGGCTTGGAGGAAGCGGGATCTCCGAAACCACTGCCGCGAGACTCCTGCACGGGGCGGCAATCAGGTTTTTGGGCAGCGTACACACGCGACCGCTTAAGGAATCTGCAACTACTTCGTCGACAAGTTCGTCATCTTCTTGCGCAAGAACTGTGAGTGATTTCAATATGTGTTTTGTGTTTGCATCTTTCTTGTTCAATATGCTTTTTCTCAAATTTAAATCTGGACAGTACATAATTAGGCTCCTCTTTCTAACAATCCAAAAACCTGATTCGCCTATTTTTGTTATCTAGCAATGGCGGGTGCATCTGATGCCATGAAACCTGAGAGGTTTGGAGGTGAAAACTTCCGTAGATGGCAGACAAGGGCCAAGTTTTGGCTCATGTCGTTGGGAGTGTGGTGGGTGATATACCCAATGTATCCCTTCACAGAGGAACAGCAAGCTCAGTTTGATAATGCGAATAACACCGCATTAGGCTGTCTCCTCACCATCTTGGCAGATCAACTCTATGATGTGTATATGAATTACACGTCGGCCACTGCCCTGTGGGAGGCTTTGGAGCAGAAATATGCTGAAGCTGAAGCCGGTCGCTGGTTGTATGTGTGCGAAAAGTTCATTGATTTCAGCATGGATAATGCTAAATCAATTGTAACCCAAGCACACGACCTCCAGCTTCTGGTTGGCGAAATTGCACATTTGGGATGTGCTCTGCCTCCAAAGTTTGTTGCGGCAACGATTGTTGCAAAACTTCCTGCAGAGTGGCGTGATTTTGCTACATCTCTAAAGCACAAAAGAGAGGAGATTTCTATGGAGGATCTCATTGCAGCTCTCGATGTGGAAGAGAAGGCAAGGGCAAAAGATGTGCGGGTCAAGAACATGCAGAACAGTGCCAATTTTGTGCAAAAGAAAAAACAATTTAACAAGAAGAAGGGCCCCAAGCAGAACAAAACTACTAGCTTTAAAAGGAAGAAAACAGAGAAGAAGGATTTGAAGAACCTCACCTGTTTCGTGTGCGGTAATCCTGGTCACTTTGCCAAGGATTGTCAAGACCGCAAGGACAGGACCACTGAACTTAGCAAGAAGTTCACTCATGTGACCATAGGCGAGGCCTCAACTTCTGGAGGGTACGGTAATCCTTCTATTGTCTATTCTGCATTTCAGTCTATCGACTGGTGGGTTGACACTGGTGCAAATGTTCATGTGTGTTCTGATATTTCATTGTTTTCTTCGTATCAGGCAGCAGGGGCTTCCAGCGTCCTAATGGGGAACGGATCGCGTGTGTCTGTTCTTGGTGTTGGTACGGTAGATCTGAAGCTTACTTCAGGGAAAACCCTCCAATTGAAGAATGTCCAGCACGCGCCAACAATAAACAAGAACCTGTTGAGCGGGTCTCTCCTGTGTAGGAGTGGTTATAAGCTAGTTTTTGAGTCGAATAAATTAGTTGTGTCCAAATTTGGGGTTTTTATAGGAAAAGGCTATGACAGCGGAGGCTTGTTCCGCCTAAGTACTGTGGACTCTTGTTATAATTTGAATGTTAGTACTATTTTGAATAAAAATCTTGCTGATGTATGGCATTCAAGATTCTGTCATGTTGGCTTTGATACAATTGCTAGAATGTCCAGATCTGAGTTAATTCCTAAATGCGATATAGTCAAAAATTCTAAGTGCCAAACTTGTGTGCAAGCAAAACAACCTCGAAAGCCTTTCAAGGCATTAGAGTTTGAAAAGATTTTGACACCTCTAGATTTAATTCACACTAATCTATGTGAGATGAATGGTGTTTTGACTAAAGGAGGAAAAAGATATTGTCTTACTTTTATTGATGGTGCAACACGTTACTGCTATGTCTATTTGCTGAAAACAAAGGATGAAGCGCTTAACTATTTTAAGATATATAAGGCAGAGGTTGAGAATCAATTAGAAAGAAAGATTAAGAGACTTAGGGATGATAGAGGAGGAGAGTATACCTCTACAGACTTTTCTAATTTTTGTTCTGAGCATGGGATCATTCATGAATTCACACCACCCTATTCACCACAATCAAATGGTGTAGCTGAGAGGAAAAATCGGACGCTTATAGATTTGGTGAACGCCTTATTACAAAGTGCCGGTATGCCTAACATGTGGTGGGGGGAAGCAATCTTGACTGTAAATTTCGTGCTAAATAGAGTGATCACGAAAAGAAATGACATAACTCCATACGAGGCATGGAGGGGAAGAAAACCCAATGTCAACTTTCTGAGAACATGGGGATGTTTGGCGAAAGTCAATATTCCGGAGCCGAAGAAGAGAAAGCTTGGGCCAAAAACAGTCGATTGCATTTTTATAGGATATGCTCAGAATAGTCCTGCCTATAGATTCTTGGTAGTTAAATCCGAAACTCCAGAGATGATAGTTGATACTATAATGGAGTCTAAGGATGCGTCTTTCTTTGAGGATATCTTTCCTATGCGACAGACTAGCAGCAGTTTAGAAAATGTGGATGTAGTCATTCCAGACTTTCCTCATTCTGAACAAGTTGAGAACATATCTCTACGAGAGGATGATGTTGATGATAATAATTTACAAGAGGCCAATGAGGAGGATAACAGTTTAGTCATCACTCCGCGCAGGAGTAAGAGACAAAGGGTTGAGAAATCCTTTGGAGATGACTTTATTGTATACCTTGTAGATGATGTGCCTAAAACTCTAGCTGATGCTTATGCATCTTCAGATGCAGAGTATTGGAAAGAGGCAGTCCGTAGTGAGATGGACTCCATCATGGCAAATGAGACTTGGGAAGTCATTGAACGTCCTGCTGGGTGCAAACCCATTGGATGTAAATGGATTTTCAAGAAAAAGATGAGACCAGATGGCACGATCGACAAATATAAAGCGAGGCTTGTGGCCAAAGGCTTTACCCAGAAAGAAGGTGAAGATTATTTTGACACATATTCACCCGTGGCCAGGTTAACCACTATTAGACTGCTCATTGCATTAGCTGCTTCCTATGGTCTACACATTCATCAAATGGATGTAAAGACAGCTTTTCTTAATGGAGAGTTGGAGGAAGAAATCTATATGGAGCAACCTGATGGTTTTGTGGTTAAGGGACAGGAGGGTAGAGTGTGCCGATTGCTGAAATCATTGTATGGTCTGAAACAAGCACCCAAACAATGGCACGAAAAATTTGATCAGACCTTAACATCTGCTGGTTTTGTTGTAAACGAAGCAGATAAGTGTGTTTATTATCGCCAAGGTAGGGGTCAAACGGTGATCTTATGCTTGTATGTTGATGATATACTTATATTTGGGACTAACACTGCAGTGATTGATGAGGTCAAATCATTTCTATCCTCATGCTTTGACATGAAGGATCTGGGAGAAGCAGATGTTATCCTGAATATTAAGTTGACAAGAAATGAGAATGGTATTATTTTAAATCAATCTCATTATGTGGAAAAATTATTGTGTCGCTTTGGTTTTGAGAATGCCAAAGTAGCCCCTACGCCCTACGATGCGAGTGTAAAATTAAGGAAAAATAAGGGCGAAGGGTTGGACCAATTGAGATTTTCACAAATAATTGGGTCTCTCTTGTACCTTGCTGGAGCAACACGTCCCGACATCTCTTTTGCTGTGAGCAAATTAAGTCGATTTACTTCCAATCCAGGGAAGGATCATTGGGAGGCACTAGAGAGAGTGCTACGTTACCTAGTAGGTACAATCGCATATGGAATTCACTATACTGGTTATCCATCTGTACTAGAAGGATATAGTGATTCCAATTGGATCTCCGATGCAGATGAGATTAAAGCCACGAGTGGCTATGTATTTACACTAGGAGGTGCCACAATATCATGGAGATCATGTAAGCAGACCATTTTGACGCGGTCAACCATGGAAGCTGAGCTTGTAGCACTTGACACAACTACAGTTGAAGCTGAGTGGCTAAGGGAACTACTCATGGACTTGCCACTGGTAGAGAAACCAGTTCCTGCAATCCTTACGTACTGTGACAATCAAACAGTCTTGGCCAAGATAATGAGTACTAAGGATAACATGAAGTCCTCGAGACATGTGAAGCGGAGGCTTAAATCTGTTAGAAAGCTGAAAAACTCCGGAGTAATTGCTGTGAATTATATTCGCAGTGAGAAAAATCTAGCAGATCCCTTTACAAAAGGACTTGCACGGACAGCAATATCTGTTGCAAGTATGGACATGGGACTGAGGCCCATTTAGTTGCAAAGTAATGGTAA
This sequence comes from Oryza punctata, assembly GCA_000573905.2. Lineage (NCBI taxonomy): Eukaryota > Viridiplantae > Streptophyta > Magnoliopsida > Poales > Poaceae > Oryza > Oryza punctata. The sequence continues at coordinate 21,078,486 of CM002496.2, forward strand.
CTCATTTCCTCTGAAAGGAGATCCCTTATTTGGAAAATGAGAAAAACAAAGTTACTATTGTAACGGGGAGTACAATTCATCTAAATACCTATGTCCATAACGTGTACTCTCTTCTGTATGGAAGGCTGGCTATAATGCCTTAATGTGTTCTAGTGTCTACCGAGAGAAAAGGTATCGTCCTACAGGATACCTATAATGAACACACCTATGTGAGCTAAACTGTTGGGTCGCAGTTCACGAGAGTGGGGTGCTCTCTGGAAAGCTCATGAGAAGATCGGGGAGCAAGACCTTTAAAGCTCCGTTTAGACTTGGCGTTTTGGTAGCCTAGTACCAGATAGGTCTTCATGAGAAATCTGATGGCAAAAAGCTATGAATTCAAGGCTTAGTCCATTCACAAGCTGCTGGTAGATGGAACTTGTTGATCTAGGTGTAAGTTCAACCCGTACGGGACTTATACCGAAAATCTGGTATATAAAAGTGGTTTAGAACAGCAACTGCTTTAGAATTGGTGGGGGAATGCTGGAATTTGGCCCATGTTTGGCCTATTTTGTAAATTCTAAAGCATGCACAACAATAGTCCCATATTGCTAAGTCAAGGAGAGGTCGCCTTGCTTAAATATGGGAGTCTTCTTTCTTAGCAAAAATAGATGCATGTGAAAGATAAGGAGACTATTGATACACGCACGCGCAGCCCGCGCATTTTCGCGTGAATTATCGCGTGACTTGTGACTTGCGACGAGCGCGACGCGTATGTGTACAACAAACTGTTTCATGTGCAATTTTTTTTTTAAACATTTGTGCTGTGTTGATGGCGTTTCAGTTACTCCTTTTGATTGCATCAGTTTTTGCTGCGTTATGATGGCAGTTTCTACTGCAATCTAATGGACAGTTTTAGCCTGTTTAATGAGAGGGGAATTTGAAGCGCTTGATGGAGCCTATAACATCAGGAGACGTCTTGGTGGCTAAAAGGAAGAAAACACGGTCACTTCACCTCCCACGCGTACGTTGTTCTGACCTCTAGCTACTGCGCTTCGTCGACCTTCAATCTCGGCGTGCACCGGGCTTGGAGGAAGCGGGATCTCCGAAACCACTGCCGCGAGACTCCTGCACGGGGCGGCAATCAGGTTTTTGGGCAGCGTACACACGCGACCGCTTAAGGAATCTGCAACTACTTCGTCGACAAGTTCGTCATCTTCTTGCGCAAGAACTGTGAGTGATTTCAATATGTGTTTTGTGTTTGCATCTTTCTTGTTCAATATGCTTTTTCTCAAATTTAAATCTGGACAGTACATAATTAGGCTCCTCTTTCTAACACCAAATTCACACTTTTCAAAAATATCGAAATTCTAATCAAAATACTCAAGCATAGAGTCCTAAGAATTTTGTGGACTGAAATTTCAAATTTGAATTCAAATCCAAGTTAAAATACCCGATCAAATCTTCCAAATATCCCTCAAATAAATTCTTGGAAATTTTACAAGTGCCACTGTTCATTTGGTCCGCACCTTTCGATTTTCCGCGTGGTGCAGCTTCCTCTCCTCCTCTCCCACTTTTTGGTTTTCTTCCTCTAGATTAAGAGTGGTAAATTGGTTCTTGTTGCATGTTAGTTCCATCTCTTTTATTTGATTACGTCATCAGTTCTTCATCTAGGTTAAGATTAGCTTTTTTTAAAATTATCTTTCAAATATTTCTTTTGTTGTGCTTTTTTGTGTATTTATGTGTAAGTTGTTCAAAGATCATGAACTGCATGTCTACAGCTTCTTGATTTTGATTATATGCTCATCAACTTGTGCATCACGACTTCATTTTTATGGTTGCTCCCCTTGTCCTATTAAGATGTTGATTTAGTTTACTTGAGCTTTATGGTGATCCCTTCTTCCTATATAGTTGGTACCCACTAGAGGAGTTATTGCTATAAAGTTTGCGCCACGTCATCCTTTTTTCCTGAGCTGTTGGATTGACTGCAGTTCTCCGGATCGACATCCAACAATATTAGGCTAGCCCATTGTACTCTTGGGCCTCTGTTACGTTAAACCTTTTATCCATTGACCCAAGCCCATAACGATGCCAACCTTATCCACTCCTCCCACGGAACAACACTCATCTAAGAAAGGAAAAGACAATCTCCAAACCTGCGGCGCGATGGCTGGTGATTCAGGATGGCGGCACCACTCCTAATGCACGGTCGCTACCGAGAACACGAGGTCGAGGCGGCCGCAGCCGCACTCGCTCGGTGTTGGCCGCCGCACGCAGTCCGGGACACCGCGCCCCTTCTCACTTGCATCCCCTTCTGCTTCTCATCTTCTATCAGCTAGGGTTCCACGGTGTGGCCGTCTGGGTGGCTGAGGATAACAGCAGTGCAGCTTGCACGTGGGCGTGGCCCTCTTCCGCAGTCAGGGCCGATACAGGCTTATATCGTGCTCCCTCTCGTTGTGTTACCTTATGGGCCCATCTGCTGGTTCGGGAGGGCGATGTATAATTGACCTACACCCTGCACGTTTCAGGAGGGCCATGGGTTGGTTGCCATGGATTCGTCGGTTTGCATCAGCATTTCAGGAAAGAATCATTGAACCCATTCTCTCTTCACCCATAATGTTGAAATCCTAATTAAGTTGCTCATGTCTATTCCTCTTTCCTTTCCTTCTCTATTGAGCAATTGCAGAAAAAACTACCGCAATCAATTAGGCCACCAGGCAGCATGCTAAATTCAATTTATTGCCTTCATGAGCCTCTCTTAAATTCCTTTCTGCAACCATAATAGACCACAAATAGCTCGCACCATCCTCTCAACTCATCCAACCAAGCAACCATATCCTCCGACTGCATCCACCATATGGCTGGAATCGAACTATGAAAGTTTAGTATACTACATGTAATTTTTAGTTCAACAATCATATTCCAATTCTTTATATGTCAATTGTTTATGTTTAGTTATTGATCATAGGCTGCGAATTTGTTTTCTGCAGGATCAAGGTGAAAGTTTTTCATGAATTGGTGCCATGGATGCATTTCTCTGTTTCTGATGGACTCCTTAGGTATCCCCTTCCTCGCAGTGCCTCTCTTGCATCCACACAGATGTTGATCAGAGCTCTTTTCCTCTTTTTTATGTAATTATGGGTTTTCGTCTAATCGTCTCAGCCCATCAAATTGAGTGCCAACCTACCAATCTCCAGCAACATTTGTAGACTACAGTTAGTGAGGTTCCCTTCTATTTAACACCTGCATGCACGCCACTAATCATATGTGTACCATGTGTTCAACAAAATAGTGCTCGCAGGTTTTCAGTTATAGATGCCCGTTGTTGTTGCTTGCAGGTTGCATCGCGAGGAATTTTTGTTGGATTATGTAATCACTCTCCAACACAGCCATGGACTTCTTCGCCCTTTTTCACCAATTCCCCATGAAGCCTAAAGCTTAAGCATCCCCGAGGTAGCTTTGGCCTTAAAATTAGTTGCTCATTTTGACCTTGAAATTAGAATGAATCGTAGGACATGCTATTTTGAATGAAACTTTTGTAGATCAATTCTTTTTTTCGGATCAATTGTTTTTTCTTGATGTTGGACACAGGGATTCATATACAATATCTAATTCTTGCTCTTTTTATTAGTTTGTATCATGTACATTTTTCCAATATCATGTCATTCTCTCTCTCATCTCTGTTCATTGGTGTGTTAACTTTTACTTTTACTGTTTAGCTCTCACATTATTTTCCTATGTGCCATGCTGCTGGTGGATTGTGGAGTGCATTATATGTATATAGTTAGAGTATATTAACTGTACTGATTGCTATAAATTAAATGAGCTTTCATGTTTAGCCACACCATCAAATCATGTTAGCTATTGGATCAAACTATGCACGACATACCAGCCATTCAAGCAATGATCATCAGTAAATAAGTTCTAAAGTCCCGCTACAACGCGTGGCATATCCACTAGTTTACACTATAAACGCTCCTTTGGAACAATCCTATTGTTGTAGGAATTCAATCCTATAGAAAATTTTCATATATGGTCATTTGGATAAAAGGAATAACCATCCAAATATTGTATAAAATTCCTTTGGATTAGCTCAAAACATAATCTTAAATAAATTCTAACATGAGCTCTAAGTTCTTAGAAAAAAAATCATTTGTGTCTATCTCTCTCATCTAATTATTGAGTTTTCTCCCTGCGCTTCATCCAAACAGTCTTTCCTACAACTTTAGCGTGCTTTTCAGTCCATGGGATTTTAGCGTATTTTTTATTTCCGTGTTTCGAGAATCTTGGATTCCAAAGTAATCATAAGAAGAGTCATAAGAAGAATAAAAAGAGTAGGGTATGAGAGAAAATTAAAGGTTGTTGGCTTATGGGCGGGGGCCCCTAATGGGTGACTGTCACACGGGAGCGTAGGCGCGCCCGCACGACCAGCACCGCTCCTACTCTACTATTCCTACTACAGTACTGCTACTACACTAGTACTACTACCCCTACTACAGTACTATGACTACTCCTCCTGCTGTTGCTGCTGCTGTATAATACTACTACTACTCTATACTACTATTACTATATACGTATATGTAAACTTTATATACATACGTATAAACTTTATATATATTTTTCATACATATGCAACTTTTGATGTATAAATAAATATATACACGTATGTAAACTTTATAATGTGCGTACGTACATATAAAAAACCAAAAAAGAATAGAAAAAAAAACAAGTTTGTATACAAAGTTTGCATACGTACATATACAAAGTTTGCATACGACATATACAAAGTTTTATACAGTTTGTATATATACAAAGTTTATATATGTACGTACATAAAAAATACACGTATACAAAATTTGTATACCTGTATGCACTTTTGATTTATAAAAAATATATACACGCGCGTATACAATGTTTGTATACATCACGTATATAAAATTTGTATTCACGTGTACAAACTTGGTATACGTACGTATATAAAGTTTGTAAACGTATACATTAAAAACCAAAAAATAGAACAGGAAGAAAAACCAAAGAAAAAACGCAAAAAAAGAAGAAAACCAGCAAAAAGGTGACACGTGGTCCCTCCCGTGCGCGCGTCCTGCCGCTCCTCCCCTCCGCGCGTGCCACGTGCCACGCTGCGCGGGGAGCGGGCGCGCGGATATCCGTATTTTAGCTTGGTGCACGGGGGCTACGTGCCACTTGCGTTATAGGCTAAAAAGATTTGCTTTATATTTAGTTGGTCCATTTAAAACTTCGTGTATAAGTATCGGAAGAAATGTGTGAATGATATTATTGTATATGGCGCACTTTTCTTCACTGGCTTGCATTGAACTCTCTTGCTTCGAATACATATAGTATTTTCCCCTATGGAAAAGTTTGATAACAGAATGTTGCTTCATCACGCGTAATCGCGTATTCAATAATTCAATTCCCGCAAGGTTATCTCATTTTAACACGGGAGTTCCAATCGAGTTAGTAGTAAATAACGATTTTATATTGCACGTGTTAATTCATGATAAGGTTGTTCCTTCCAGCTAATCATTCCCTTAAGCGTACAGCAATCTTATTTTATTATTCATTAATTTATTTGCAACCATCGACCATTATTCCATCTCAGAGCACTCCCGAACAATGTGAAAGGTATCAAATACTAGTATATATCAGTGCTAGCTCTGTCCATTTTTAAATAGGTGATGTTCAACAAATTTCAAAATTTGTACCATTAATATGTAAAAGATAGAATTTAATAGATAAAAATATACTAATAATGAAAAACTCTTTTATTATAAGGTTATATTTTTTTTGAATATATAGCTTGAATTATCTGTAAGGATGTTGCATATCAAGTGCTGATTTATTCGGTGACACTTGTATACTGTTACATCGAAGGAATAAAAATTAGTGGCCATTACTTGTACGTGCGTGTCAGGGTTGATCAGCTGGTATGCACACGTCTATCTACATTAACTGCATCTCTTGCGATGTTTGAATGCGTGGAGCATCTTTTGTTCTGTGTTAGCAAATGTGTCGCGTCTCTTTGTTGCAACAATATTGATCTGTACTATACTGTATTATTTAATATCAGCTACTTCCTTGTTTATAGAAAAGAAAACAATAAACATGTGCCTAGGAGACTATATATATATATGGATGTTCAAAATGTGAAAACAAAACGGATCCAATACGATATATTAATTAGAAAGAGAATGGATGGACTATATATGATGCATGAAACGTGTATCATTCGTTGTTCTTAATTTATGGCGTTTCGTCAAGAGTCAACAACTCAAGAACACCTCCGAATATAAGAACCCCATCTACCACACATGCAAAGCATATATCCTCTCGGGCAAAATCAATAATTTAGCTGAGTTAGCTTGCAAGCATATTCATCTCGGCGCAGCGCAGCATGAGCAGTACAAACAAGAGCTCACCGTCTCGAAATGAGAGCGGCGACGGCGACGACGGCGGCGGCGGCGACATCGCCGTCGACCTCTTCCCGTTCCTACGCGTGTACAACGACGGCCGCATCAAGAAGTTCGTGCGCCACGCCACCGTGCCAGCGTCGCCCGACGAGAGAAGCCCGAATGGCATCGTGACGAAGGACGTCGTCGTCGACGACGAGACCAGCGTGTCCGTACGCCTGTTCCTCCCCGTCGACGCGGCCGCCACCGCGGTCGTCGCCGGCAGGAGGCTCCTCCCTTTGGTTCTCTACGTCCACGGTGGCGCCTTCTGCTCGGGGAGCGCCTCCGCCCCGTCGTTCCACCGCTACGCCGAGTCCCTCGCCGCACGCGCCGCGGCGGTCGTCGTCTCCGTGGATTACCGCCTCGCCCCCGAGCATCCCATGCCGGCGGGTTACGACGACGCGTGGGCGGCGCTCCGGTGGGCGGTTTCCTCCCGCCACTCCGACCCTTGGGTGTCCAAATACGCCGACACCACGTGCATGTTCCTCGCCGGCGAGAGCGCCGGCGCCAACATCGTCCACAACGTGGCGTTACGTGCCGGTGGCGCCGGCGAGAAGGACGACGACGGCATCGACATCGAGGGAATAATACTCTTGCAACCATGCTTCTGGGGCACCGAGCGACTACCGTGCGAGAAACCGGCCGCGTGGCGCGCCACGCCGATGTTCCTGCCGGAGAGGCTCGACGCGCTCTGGCCGTTCGCCACGGCGGGCGCCGCCGGCAACGACGATCCCCGGATCGACCCTCCCGCCGAGGCGATAGCGTCGCTGCCGTGCCGACGGGCGCTGGTGTCCGTGGCCACGGAGGACGTCCTGCGCGACCGCGGGCGGCGGTACGCGGCGTGGCTGCGCGACGGCGCGTGGGGCGGCGAGGCGACGCTGGTGGAGTCCGACGGCGAGGACCACTGCTTCCACCTCTCACCGAAGCCTAACCCCAACGCCGTGGCGCTCATGGACCACGTCGCCGAGTTCATCGCCAAGGGCAAGACAGCCACACCGACCAGCTTGCCGACGGCGAAGCAGCGGCGTCGTCGCCGGTGCACGTTGCATGGCACGGGCACGGAGAATACGACGTCAAGTGCGGCGCCAACTCGGGGAGTTTCGGGTGGCCCAAGGTGCACGGCCCAAACTGAGCTGGAAATTCAACAGGCCGGCTCAGGAATCGGCAGCATGATGAGTGTGCTCAGGAGTAGTCTCTAACAAATGGAAAATGTTGGGTCTGGTGTTTCCTGGACTTGTTGTGTTACAAAATGATGAAGGATCACATTATAAGATATGTTATTGTGGAGGGACAGATATATGCTAAATAGTTTAATGTCTTTGTGTTGCTAACTAAAAAATCCATATAATATTTTATTACACCAATTTATTTATTATTCCTTCTGGTTAATATATGATGTTTTTTACAATAAAATTAGTGTTGAAACATCATATCTTAATTCGGATGGAGTATAACTATTAATTATTCCTAAGCTTTAATAAGAAGTAGAAAATGTTATGCCAGATTTATCGAAATAGGAAGAGTGCTATTTTTTTAGATAATGGAATTAAATTCCAGCCTTTGCTCAAAGAGTTACAGCCAATTATTACACCAGTTCAACCAAACTCAAACCAAACAAAACAAAGACATAGAAACACACTCCTCACAAAATAGAAGCACACGCAAATACTAAAAACACACTCCTTTCAAAACAGGAGCACACACAAAAACTAAAATCACCAACCTAAAAGAACACATGATTATTGAATTCTATTTATGAATCTTCTTATGAATTCTATTTATGAATTCTTTTTTTTAGATAATGGAATTAAATTCCAGCCTTTGCTCAAAGAGTTACAGCCAATTATTACACCAGTTCAACCAAACTCAAACCAAACAAAACAAAGACATAAAAACACACTCCTCACAAAATAGGAGCACACGCAAATACTAAAAACACACTCCTTTCAAAACAGGAGCACACACAAAAACTAAAATCACCAACCTAAAAGAACACATGATTATTGAATTCTATTTATGAACCTAAAAGAACACATGATTATTGAATCACCCTCTTAGCGCACGTCCGTACATCCAGTGCCGGCGCCATATGCCATGCCATGTGCCTCAGACAGAGCCCACATACGCCATGCGCCATATGCCCGCACACTAACCCATACGCGCAACCGCGAGGGTCGGCTCTGATACCATTTGTAACAGCCCTCCCTCCAGAACCGCGTAGCCTAGCCCATCAGACGAGCGGACCCACTTACACATACCACCCCACTTACACTTTCGTCCTCGCTTCGTGTAAAAGGGTTAACCCGGGAGTGATATGGTTGGAGGGAAGAGGCCTTATAAGTTGGTTCCACCCTTGCTAAACTAGCAATGTGGTACTAAACATGTGCACACAGCTCTAATGGGCCACACAGGACTAGTCCTAATTGGGCCAGGATGTCACAGTTACCAAAAACCATATCATTCCTGCACATCCATATGGCCCAACAAATAGCGAATGCTCCTACAAGAACAAGTTTACTAGTTTTTTATCCACTCCCACAAGCTAGTTCTCAAAAATATGAGATATACTATGTGGAGTATATAAACCGGAAGAAAATTGTAGACCTCCCCAAAGAAATTTTGTAAAATGACACTCCATGAATAAATGTTGAATAATCTCATTTTTCATGCAAAAGCAACATTTCATACTACCATGCCAGTTCCTCCTAGCCAAATTGTTCTTTGTTAAAACAACCCCATTAAGTAGGTACCACATAAAAATCTTAATCTTAAGAGGCATCTTAAGTTTTCATATAAATTTATTCCTCTCAACATAACCATTATTAATTAAAGCTAAATACATAGAACGAACAGAGAATCGACCATTTTAATGAAAATTCCATCTAAAAATATCATTCTTCCCTGTCAAATGAATATGAATAATTAAAGCACACAAATTATACCAATTAGCAAGATTCTGACCTATTAAAGCTCTCCTATAAGAAACATTTAGAGAAACAGAAGACATAACATTTGCAATAGAAGAGTTTCTCCTTCAAACTAAAGCATGTAGCAATGGGTACTTATCCTTAAAAGAAGAATTTTCTACTCATTTATCCTCCCAAAATCTCACTTGTTGACCATTATGCACAATCCAGTAACTCATATTTAGAAACGAGCTCTTAATTTTTATAAGGCCCGACCAGAAATGGGAATCCCCTTGTTTTCTCTCAACTGATTATTGAAACATTTACTTTTTAATAGATCTTGCTAAACACCATGTTCATTAATTAGCTTAAACAATGAGTAAGATATTGATTTTGAATTTCGAACTCCAAAGCAACGCTGATCTTTAGGTTGACTTATAATATTCTATCTTGTAACTTCCCCTTGCCAAAGGAAGAGTGCCACAAATGTTGATGTTCGGAGTTAGATGTAGGACACGCAGTGTCCCTCCGGGTTTGCCTTTTTCGTTTTGAAATTGAAATTGCTTCTCACTAACTTATAATCAAACGGAAACTTGCAGACTGATAACTCTCGGTCAACTCCATATGTAAACTAGCTAAACTCGACAAATTTTCACAAATCGACCCCCATGTATTCATATTTGACGCATCCCACTTTATATGCTAAGATCTGTCATCAGGATCCAGGTAGGCTGACTCGTGAGCATGCTTATATATATGTCACTTTGTTTGTGTGTGTTTTTTGGCTCATACATCCCGCTTACATGTCACTTGTTTTTTTGTGTGTGTTTTGGCTCGTACATTCCGCTTATATGTCATCTTTTTTGTGCGTGTTGAGCTCGTACATCACGTACATAAAAAATAACTTGAATTATAAGGGGCTCACGGGCCAACTCACCTGCATCCATTCCTATACCATAGGCCCAAATGCATGTTTATTTCCTCTCAACTAGGAAGGAACAGCATTGACTTATATGCATGTCTCCTCGGCTCTCCTTGCTGCTAAGCTACTTACGCATGCATTGCCATATGCCTAACCACTCCGATACCCTCGTCTACTCATCTTAATTCTCCCCTTCCACGGCGAGGCCTAGCTAGTGTTGCTACATCCACCCACACACGGCGAGGTCGGGCCTTAATTATTGCTGCCTATCGGTCTCATTTTACTTTCCACAACTACAACTGTATCAACTTATTGTATTGGGCACCAGTCCTAATTAATATAATGTATGTTCATTTATATCAATCTGCGTAATTAACCACCTAGCTAGGATAATTGCCATTGCCATAATGTTGATTCGCCTCTCGAATATTTATAAGCCGTAATATAATGCTTATGAACGATAAAAAAATAATTGATGGGTAAATTTTTAGGTACAATTATATAAACCCTCCCATTTTCGCACTTGTTTTGAGATTCCACCCCATAACACATTTTATTGCAAAAGCTCACCCACCTAACAATTTTAGGTTGAAATTAATTCCCTCTTGCGCGCACGTGACTACCTTATTCGGATCATTTCTTCCAACATAGATTCTCAACGGGCTATATATTAGTTAGGTTAGGCTCATCCTGCTTGGCTATGAGGTGAGTCGAAATGGTTCTTATGCTATTTCTCGACTCAGGGTCAGCTAAAGGGTTTGTACTATGAGCTAGATGTAACACCATTTATTTGGCTGAAAATATTATGAGCCTGTTTAGCGTATCCCTAATACCTTTTCACTGTGAAGTAGGTATTTTTTGACAAAAGTTACAATTTAGATTGGGTGATCCAAATGTCAATAGGACTAACCACCTTTGACATCCATATCTCACTTATATATGGTCACCTGGTTCAAAGTGTGATATTTGCTAACAATATCTAATATTTCTCCGTCCTAAAATATAAGAGATTTGGTTGAATGGGACATATCCTATTACTACGAATCTGGACATCTATATTCATAGTATTATAATGTATTTCATCCAATCAAAACTCCTTATATTTTAGGATGGAGAGTACAAAATTAAAAAAAAACTTCCAAACTGAAACTCTGAGAAGAATATTTAGGTCTCCAAGCGCTATTTACTCTAATTCATGGGATAAGGTTGTCGTTCCAGCGAACTACCCTTACGAACATCTACGGGCCAGAATAATATGAATGAGAATGTGAAAGGTATATATTGGCATATATGTTTTTTAAGCATGGAAACGTGTATCAGTTGTGGTTTTGAATACATATGGCATCTCTCTTTCTTTCTCCTCCGCAAAACTTCATAATTAACATTAACTATTAATGCTTCAGCAACGCGTAGTTCACACACAGGTTAATCATCTTCTTTTCCCAGATAAGTTCATCAACAACAATTTTGTATCACATGTATTAATAATTCATGAGAAATTTGTTCCTGTATTCCTGCGAATCTATATATTCCCGTCTACGGAATGTATTTGTCTTTTCAAATAATGGAACGCGTATCATTGCAAAATCGAGAGAAATGTAACGCGTATCGATCAGTTCGTAGTTAGTTGTTCAAAGAATTAATCAATTAATTAGGGTCTCCTATTTAAAAAAACTAATTAAGGGTTTAGATAACTTCACCAGCACGGCACCTAGCTACCCCTATAAGAACCCCGCTCAGCATTAATTCCATGCAAATGCAAGCCGGCCATCGTACAAGAGCTAGCGGCGGCAGCATGAGAACAAGCAAGATCTCACCGGCGCCGCGCAGCGACATCGCCGTCGACCTCCGGCCATTCCTAGTCGTGTACAACGACGGCCGCACCAGGTTCTTGGTGCGCCACGAGACCGTGGCAGCGTCCGACGAGAAGGAAAGCGCGAACGGGGTCGTGACGAAGGACGTCGTCATCGACGACGAGACCGGCGTGTCCGTCCGCGTGTTCCTCCCCGTCGACGCGGCCGTGGCCGCCGCCGCGGCCGGGAGGAGGCTCCCCTTGGTCGTCTACGTCCATGGCGGCGCCTTCTGCACCGGGAGCGCCTCCGCCGTGATGTTCCACCGCTACGCGGAGTCACTCTCCGCTCGCGCCGCGGCGGTCGTCGTGTCAGTAGATTACCGCCTCGCGCCGCAGCATCCCATACCGGCGGCTTACGACGACGCGTGGGCGGCACTCCGGTGGGCGGCTTCCCCGGCCCGCCACCTCACCGAAGACACCAGCTGGGTCGGCGACTACGCCGACCGCTCGTGCGTGTTCCTCGCCGGCGAGAGCGTCGGCGCCAACATCGTGCACAACGTGGCGGTACGGGCCGGCCGCACCGCCGCCCGCAACGGCGGCGAGGTGGACGACGACGACATCGACATCGAGGGCATGATACTCCTGCAGCCATACTTCTGGGGCACCGAGCGGCTGCCGTGCGAGACACCGGACGCCTGGCGCGGCGCCGCCACGCCCACGCGCGAGCCGAAGCTACTGCCGGAGAGGGTCGACGCCCTCTGGCCGTACGTCACGGCGGGCGCCGCCAACAACGGCGACCCCCGGATCGACCCTCCCCCCGAGGCAATGGCGTCGCTGCCGTGCCGCCGAGCGCTGGTGTCCGTGGCCACGGAGGACGTCCTGCGTGGCCGCGGCCGCCGGTACGCCGCGCAGCTGCGCGACTACGGCGGCGCGTGGGGTGGGGGTGGCAGTGATAGGGCGACGTCGCTCGTGGAGTCCAAGTGCGTGGACCACTGCTTCCACCTCTTGCCGGAGTTCAGCTCCCACACCGAGACCGGCGTGCTCATGGATCGCGTCGCCATGTTCATCGCCAAGGGCAGGACACCACCGATCAGCATGCTGATGGAGGAGCGTGTCACTAAGAAAACGACGTCAAGTGCGGTGCCAGGTTGGAGAGTTTCCCGCGGGCCAAGGTGTACGGCCCAAACTGCCGTTGGAGTTCGACGTGCCTGGGTTGGGATGGGTAACACGAGGCTTCTTCCCCGTAAGGCCCAGAAGTATCATCATGTTCCTGCAGCTGTTCTAAGGAGGAGTGTGTTCAAGAGTTACTATCTCTGACTAATGGAAACAGTTGGGTCCTTTCCACTCAAAAAAAAAAAAAGAACAGTTGGGTCCTGGATGTTTCGTGGACTTGTTTTTGTATTATGTGTGATATTGTGATACAAAGATATTGTTTTAATAATGGAGTTCATTCCGGCTATTGTTTCAAAAGATTTACAACAAAGTATTATGAAGTTTGCAGTTCAAAACGACTACAAATGTTTTTTAAAAAAAACATACAGTTTGATGGAAAATAGTATAACTGTTTGGAACATAATTCTGAATACTGAGATAACAACATACTCCATCCGTGGTTGGTAAAAATATGCATAATCTACATGCAGTCCTTCTCTCCTTCTCAAACCTTTGCCATTCGGTCCCTAAGTCGAAATTGGTACAGAGGATATGTCGTCATCCAAGTTCTGAATATTTGAACTCGAATTTGCAAATACTCGCTGTAATCCGCACCCGATCATCGGCTGATCAGATCTCACAAACATCACCTCTAATGATTACAGCCGAACTAAGTGAAACATAGGGGGGAGTAACTGAACTGTAGATCAGCGTCTGATCTGTCTTCACCAGAAAGGAGAGTGGGTTTTCCATTTCGGAAAGCAAGAAAATTTTGGTGGGCACCGAATTCCGAATGAACTTTTTTGAAGTTTTAACACATTTTGCCTGATTTGAAGAAATTATGACCAAATTCACAAATATTTGAAAAAAAATCCAAAAATTCTGCTCGACTGGAGACCGTCACCATCACACAAAAACAACAACAATAAAGGATATGGATTTTCATCCCTCGAGTAGAAGTTCACTCGTTGCTTGCATATCATTTAAATAGTTATGAAAAAATTAAAAAAAATTAACAATATAGATTAATATGAAACATATATATCACTTTACAAACATATAAGATCAAATTTGATTTCTACAATTTACATAAAAAGAACAAGTTAAACTGAAAATAGTTAAAATAACCGCATCGTCTTCTTCCTACGCGTGTACAAGGACGGCCGCATCAAGAAGTACGTGCGCCACACCTCCCTGCCAGCGTCGTCCGATCGACGAGAAGATTTAAGTTCGAAGGGGATCGTAACGAAGGACGTCGTCATCGACGACTAAACCGGCTTGTACGTTGGCCTGTTCCTCCCCGTCGACGCGGCCGGCGGCATGGGTGTGGTTCTCCACGTTCGTCCATGGTACGTGGCGCCTTCTGCTCGGGGAGCCCCTCCGCCCCGTCCTTCCAATTACCGCGCTACGCGGAGTCCCTCGCCGGCCGCGCGGCGGTCGTCGATCGTACGTCTCCGTGGATATGTTACCGCCTCGCATTGGAGCATCCCGTGGAGTCGGAGAGTCCAACGGCGAGGACCACTGCTTCCACCTCTCACCGAAGCTAGCTAGCTAGCTACCCAACGCCGGCCGGGGCGCTCATGGATCACGTACGCGTCGCCGATCGGCAGCACTAACTCGTACGTACCGCTGCAGTGAGCAGCATGGTGATGAAGCAGCGTCGTCACCGGTTGAGTACGTACGTTTTGCGTGGCGCCACGGAGTACACTGCAGGAACGACGTTAAGTGCGTTGCCAACTTAATTGGAGAGCTTCTCACGGGCCAAATTGGATCACACAACCAATTGCGTTTATCATTGAGATTTTCCTAAATCTTGGTTGATCGATTGTTTTATTAAAACTTTAAGTTCTAACTTTTTTTTAAAAGAGACAGAACCTTTGTCTCGTATATATTGATAGAGAAAGCTTAACATCAAAACTTTACAAATATACAGGGTCAAGCGCAAGCGGCGGCCCACAAAATAAGACACTTCTCCCAAAACAGTTAACTCTCTTAATCTACAAGCCCCAGCTAAAACCCACGCGGTTGCTTCATCTTTAATTTTGGCGATGACAGTGATTGCCTGTTTTGCCACTGTTTTGGAAGATTCACGTGTTCCGCTCGCACCAGAGCTCCCAGGAGACAAGGATCGTCAGAGACTTGAGGGCTTTTACCGGAATATGCAGGGTATGTATGAGAAGATACCACCACTCTTCCACTGATGTGCAGCCATCCCAGCTGGGCAGGTTTAGGTGTAGTCCGGTCCATCTCTGAATTCGTAACCACACACGGTGGGTGAACCTGCAGTGCACGAGGAGGTGGATTGCCGTTTCTTGTGTCGTGTGGAGGAGCGGGCATATTTGTTGGTTTGTCCATCCTCTTTTCTGCAGCCTATCAGCTGTCCATACTCTTTTCTGTATAATCAGCCATGCAAAGAATTTGCATTTGGGTGGTGCCAAGCACTTCCATATTGTCTGGCCGAAGATAGGTTTTTGCCGCCCCTAGGAATTGCAACCTATAGGCTGACTTTGTCTGTACTCCCCACTCAGGGTGAGTTTCCAGATGATGATGTCCCGCTGTTGTGTCGAAGGGGCCATGTTGTGTACCAAGATCCATAGCTCGACGTATTGGCGAAGGTGATCTCCTGTCGTGATTTGCATGAGACTAATGTCTCTGATCCAAGTGCTAGATAGTAGCGCCTCACGTACCGATCTATTCTTTCTTCTAAAGGCGTCAAATATTTCTGGAGTGATGTCTTTTGGGGCTTTCCCCTCGAGCCAATGCGAGTGCCAGAAGCTCGTTGTCCTCCTGTCCCCAATGGTTATGGAGGTCGCAGCCACGAACAGTTCCCTGTCCAGCTGGTCACCTGGCACCGGAGTACCCGACCAAGGCCTCTTTTGTTCTGCCCATTCGAACCATAGCCATCTTAGCCTGAGAGCTCTTGCAAGCTTGAAGAGGTCTAGCACTCCTAGCCCCCCTAGCTCTTTTGGTCTGCACACTCTTTCCCAATTGACTTTGCATTTTCCTCCCGAAATATCGTCACATCCCGCCCACAGGAATTTTCATCTTGTTTTATCGATGGCACTCAGAGTACCTTCCGGGAGCTTTAGTGTCATCATATGGTAGATGGGTTGTGCCGTGAGGACAGTCTTTATGAGGGTCGTTCGTCCTACCGCCGTCATCATCTTTCCTTGCCACGGTGCTAGCTTCTTGCGACACCTGTCTAGGAGGGACTGTACATGTACCTTTTTTAGCTTTGAGACAGCTAAAGGTAGGCCCAGATATTTCATCGGGAAGTGAGTGATCTGCACTGGGAAGACTGCAGTGATGTCGTGTAAGTTGATGTTCCCGCATCGGATTGGCGCGATCTAGCTCTTGCTCATGTTTGTGTTGATATGTAGCACCCTATCCTTTCTCATTTATTTTAAAAATTTTCTCAAATTAAAAATTTGAAATTTAAACTGGTTTTTGTTTTGTGCCAAATAGATCTCAAAATTTCCCTCCTTGATCATCCTCCTAATTTTTGGTCAAAATCCAATTCAAACTTCCCCAAATATTTCACCCCAAATTGATTTCCAAATGTCCAAAAAAAAAAAGAGAAAACTCCCAGTTGGGCCCCTTTCTCCCTCGGCCCAACTCCCTTCCCCCTTCTCTTTCCCCCCCCCCCGAGCAGGCCGGCCTCCCCGGCCCAACTCTCTCTCTCTCCTCCTCTCTCCCGGCCCACAGGCCTCCTCCCCCGCGCGCCGGCCCGGCCCACTACTGTGGACCGTCTTCCTCCTCCGGCCGCCCCACGCGCCGCTCGCCGCCGCACCCGCCGCCGTTCGCCGCGCCTCGCCCGCGCCAGCTCCGCGCCCGCGCCGCCCCTCGCCGCGACGCGCCGCCTCGGCCACCGCACCCGCCCCGAGCCCCGCGCCCTTCCCGAGCCCCGCGCCCTTCCCTCGCGCCCCGCGCCCTTCCCTCGCGCCCCGCACCGCCGGTCACGTCGCCGGTCACACCGCCGGTCACGTCGCCGCTCGCCGTCGTCTCACCGCCTCGGGCCGCCCGCCGCCGCACCGAGCCCCGCGCCGCCGCTAGCCGCGCCCCCGCCGCCTATAAAAGGGGCCGAAGCCCCTCTCCTCGCCGCCCCTCACCGCCGTTCCCCTCCCCTCGCCGGCCGCCCTCCCCTTTTCCTCTCTCTCTCACCGGCCACCGTCTCCCGGGCCGCCGCCTCCCCTTCCCGGCCGGCGCCGCCGCTCCCGGCCGCCGCCACCGCCTCCCCGGCCGCCGGCCTTCCCTCCCCGCCCCCTCCCCTCCCCCCCTCCGGCCGCCCCGCCGCCCGGCGCCGCCGCCGGCCGAGCCGAGCTCGGTGGGGAAGAAACCCCCGACAGGTGGGCCCCACTCCCTCCCCCTCTCTCTCCCGGCCTGACATGTAGGCCCCCACCGTCAAACCCTAACCCTAACGTTGGAATATTCCGTTATCCTTTATTAAAAATTCACAAATTTTCAGAAAAGTCCCTCTACCTTTGAAAATTCATAGAAATTCAACCGTAACTCCGTTTGACCTCGTTCAAATTTCTAAATTTTTCTAAAAATGAGATCTACACAGTGGCACACTTGTTTATTTGATTTGAGCTTGTTTTATTGCCTTTTTATTTATTTGTTCTCCGTTCCGTGTATAGAACACGTGTACGAAGACGCTCCGGACGCCGGTTTCGAAGGAGAAGACCCGCAACTCGTGCAAGGCAAGCCCCTTTGATCACATTGCCCCTATATTTACAATGATATGTTGATTGAGAAATGCATTGCTTAGCACACACGAATAACATGTTTAGGCCTCGGATTGTTTATACAACCGACGGACCAACCTAGTAGTCGCACTTATATTACATAGGTTGATGTTTCCATACCTTTGATAGCTCCACAAATATTGGCGCCGGTATCGTTATACGATTACCGAAGTAGTTTCGCTTAGCCATGCTTACGTTGTTGCCGTGTGGGAAACTTGGGTATTTACCAAACTTTGTGCTTAAAAATCCGGTACGTTGTACCGAGGTGTTGCGAAATAAAAAGTGTTGTGAAAATGGTGATGATGCGGAGTCAAGCCTTTGTGGTTTGGCTACGTATTATCGTTAAGGACCGATTCCTTTGGGAAGTCCATCCGAACACGTTATAGTGCGACCACACGGGTATTTATGGGATGCCTCTGGCTAAGTAAATTGTTATCACATGGGAGTTGGTGTGCCAATGGTTGTGGAATGCCGAGGATGAGGAGACGAAGTGTTACACATTTATTGCCCATCACGGGTGTCTTTTTGCCTCTATTGTGGCATGGTACCAGTAGGAGTAGGAGGCATCCTCGGTATTTCCTGAGTGGACGACGGCTGTCTTTGCCTGATACTCGGCTATGGATCTTAGCCCAACTAGGTGGCATGCGATTTTCATGGGTTAGCTTTGGAAAGGCCTTGTCACGAACTTCCGTTGCCGACGGGTACACGGTGTCAGTTTCGTGTCGTGTGGGTAAAGCGTACAACCTCTGCAGAGTTTAATGAACTGTTCGAACAGCCGTGCCCACGGTCAAGGGCGAGTGTAAGGTGTTTCTCATAGCGTAGATTTGTTTGACAAATGTTTGATGAAAATGGTTGGTGGGAAGGGATTCGTTTCCAGAGTTTGCTTGTGTGGCAAACGGCTAACCTTTGTGGTTAGGAACGGGTCTGTGTGACCTGGGGTGTCGTCCGACACCGAGGTGTTGTTAGGGCCATGATGGCGGTGCAGTGCTGAGATAACTGTGTGGACTATGTGTGGTTGTGAAAGTGAGAAGGAACCAAAAGAGGAGACAAATCAATTGTTGTTCGTTAATCGTGACAAGTTGTTGCAAAGCAACTTGTGGAATGGGTCGAGGCGTGAGCCTCCTCCCGACAACTAAAACTTGATTCACTCACTAGGAGTTTTGTAAAATAAATCACTTTGCCAAAAAGGCAGCTTTCGCAAATAAAACCCTAGCTCTCCTTGTCTTAACCAAGCATGTCATTCTTTCCCCGGCTTGCTGAGTACGTGAAGTACTCACCCTTGCTATATATAATATAACTATAGAAGTTGAAGATGAAGACGTTGACCCGACCGCCGAGGAGTACCTCCAGGAGCAAGCCGAGTACGAAGACTTCTAGAAGGATCGTGCCTAGCCCCAAGCCGTCGCCTGTGGATCAAGATGGTCGCCTAGACGCTTAGCTGTCGCTGCTCTTGACTTTTGCTTTATGGACTTTTGTATTGTTGTGTTGCTCATCCTTGGGCCTGTCCAGGATGGCAACTTATGTAAGGACTAAAACCCAGTGATGTAATAAATAGTTACTTTGACTCCATGTTTATTCTGTGAGTACCAGCTAGTGTATCCTGGGACTGGTACTATATCACAGGTAATGCGTAGCACCTCGGTATGAGTTAGCTGGTGTTATCAGTTAACGAGTGCCGGGGCGTTACAAAGGTGGTATCAGAGCATAGGTTTGGCCCTAGGACGAAACCTTCGTTTAGATGTGACCCTAAGGACTATTTTAAAAACTTATATATAGTTGCAAAAGTTAGATAATGCTTATACTCTTCTCCTTACTATAGGATTCTTTTCAAACTACTCGCTAATCCCTTTTCATTTAAAACTTTAGACGAATCATGCTACGTTGATTCCGCCGATCTTTTCCCTCAGCTCTTAGGAGTGTAGTGGGTGTTGTGCGTCAGACCTGTCGTATCGTTGCCAACCCGTTAGGGGTTGTGGCACTTAGTGTTCGTTAAATTAGTGTGCGAGTGGGTTATGTAATGAAGGGTTGCCTCTTGATGTGCGTCCAGCTAAGCTTGGCTAAGCTTTGGGCTGGCCATGTCCCTGTCTTTCGGAATTTTCCCCGATTTGCGAAAACAGTTTTATCTATGAGATGTCCTCCCCTTACCCCGCCCTTTCAAATAAACCAGATGGCAGGACGCCCTCGTCGCAATGCTCGCACCCCAGCCCGCTTCAGATATGAGGACCAAGTTCAGAATGACAACGACGCCACTCGAAATGCCGGAGACCAGGAAGATGGACAAGCGGATGATCAGGTGTCAGAAAATGAACCGGCCGCCACCCAAGGGACACATGCTGCCACAGCTACTACCCAAGGAGGAACACCTCCACCTCCACCCCCTCATTTGGATCCCCAGCAAATCATGGCCATTCAGACTCAGATACTGCAGGGCATAGCTCAGACTCTTGCTGCTTTGAATCCCCAGCATCACCCAGCTCCGCATCACAATGGTCGCTCCAAGTTGACTGATTTCTTGAGAACCCGTCCGCCAGAATTCTCGCAGACCTCGGAGCCAGTTGAAGCCGACGATTGGTTGAAGGACGTTGAGAGAAAGCTTGACCTTGTGCAGTGCTCCCCTAGAGAGAAGGCCCTATATGCTGCCCATCAGCTCAGAGGACCCGCCGCCAATTGGTGGGAGAATTATCGTGCCGCTCACCAGGATGCAGCTACAATAGATTGGGCAGAGTTTGCAGAAGCTTTTAGAGCTGCTTATGTGCCAGAAAGTATCTATGATATCAAAAGGGAGGAATTCAACAATCTCAAGCAAGGGAACTCCAGCATCAATGAGTACCTCAGTAAGTTCAACCATTTGGCCCGTTATGCCACAGATGAGGTGGATACTGACAAGAAGAAGATCAGAAAGTTTCTGAAAGGAATGAACGTCGGGATAAAGCTTCAGCTTGTTGCTCATGTCTTCCCTACATTCCAAGACATGGTTAATAGGGCATTAATAGTCGAAGATACCAGGAAGGAAGTGGAGATTTTTCGCAAACGCAAGATGGCTCAGACCGGATTCCAGTCTCATGGTGGTCCACGCCCTAGGACCAACCCATCTCCTCAGTTTCGCCAGCCAGCCCCGCAACAGCATCATGGATTCCCTACCCGCCCAGTTCCTTCCCGTTCATCTGCACCAGCTCCGCCAAGAGCCTATAGTGGCAACACAGGAGGAAGTAACCCGACATCCTTCACCACTCAGCTAAGGAATCCCCAGAATACAAATGGAAATGGATGTTTCCGCTGTGGAGAAGTTGGACATTTTGCTAGGGAATGTCCCCAGAAGAAAGGTCCCGCGGTTTCAGGAGCCTCTAATATCAGTACTGCCAGAGTGCCAGCGTAAGGGCAAGCGCGAGCCACTACTCAGGCTAGTGGTCAGGCCTCCCGTACTACTCCAAGCTTTGGACGAGGCCGCGTCAACCATGTTCAGGCGAAATCAGCCCAGGAAGCTTCAGATGTTGTGATAGGTACGTTCCTTGTTAATAATGTACCTGCTGTTGTCTTATTTGATTCGGGAGCTTCGCATACTTTCATTTCTCGAGCTTTTGTGGAACAACATGGTTTGGTTACTAAGAACCTAAGGGTACCGATGATCGTTCACTCCCCGGGAAAGGAGACTAGGTCTGATCGATCATGCCCGAAGGTTAGCCTTGTCATAGAAGGCGTTAAGTTTATGGCTAGC
Source organism: Oryza punctata (assembly GCA_000573905.2). Taxonomy (NCBI): domain Eukaryota; kingdom Viridiplantae; phylum Streptophyta; class Magnoliopsida; order Poales; family Poaceae; genus Oryza; species Oryza punctata. Next base: position 21,100,161 of record CM002496.2, read on the forward strand.
CCTATTATCCTAGAGTCGCAAGGTCTGGACCTGATTCTAGGCATGGACTGGTTAGCTAAGTACAAGGGTCAGATAGATTGTGCCACAAGGACTATCACGATGAAAGGACCATCTGGAAGCGAAGCAAGGTTTACTCCGTCAAAGGACCCTAGAGGTCAGCCCATGCTGAACTGTATCGAAGTCACCCCTTTGGAAGAGGTGCCTGTAGTCAATGAATACCCAGATGTTTTCCCAGATGAATTACCCGGAATGCCACCAGACAGAGAAATAGAGTTCTCCATAGAACTTGCACCTGGCACAGCTCCAATTGCCAAGAGACCCTACAGGATGGCAGCTAATGAATTGGCCGAAGTAAAAAGACAGATAGAAGAATTGGAAGCAAATGGTTTTGTGCGACCTAGTACGTCACCATGGGGAGCTCCAGTGCTCCTAGTTGAAAAGAAGGATAAAACAAAGAGAATGTGTGTGGATTACAGAGCTCTAAATGAAGTAACCATCAAGAACAAGTATCCGTTACCTCGGATTGATGACCTGTTTGATCAGTTACAAGGAGCCTCAGTCTTCTCCAAGATTGATTTAAGATCTGGATACCATCAGTTGAAAATCAGACCGGAAGACATACCAAAGACCGCCTTCTCAACTCGTTATGGTCTATATGAGTATACGGTCATGTCCTTTGGACTCACAAATGCTCCAGCATTCTTTATGAATCTCATGAACAAAGTATTCATGGAATACCTCGACAAGTTTGTCGTAGTATTTATAGACGACATTCTCATCTACTCCAAGGACGAACAGACACACGCAGAACATTTGAGGTTGGTTTTGGGAAAGTTGCGAGGACATCAACTTTATGCAAAATATTCCAAGTGTGAATTTTGGCTAGACCGAGTCGCATTCCTAGGTCATGTTATTTCATCTCGTGGAGTAGAAGTGGACCCAGGCAAAGTAAGAGATGTGCTTACATGGGAGTCTCCAACCACAGTTACCGAGATCAGGAGTTTTCTTGGTTTGGCAGGATATTACAGAAGATTTATCGAGGGTTTCTCAAAAATCGCCAAACCCATGACAGAGTTGCTTAAGAAAGAAAAGAAGTTCATTTGGACCGAAGCCTGTGAAAAGAGTTTTCAAGAGCTAAAGAAAAGGCTAACGACTTCTCCAGTCTTAATTCTACCGGATATAAGGAAAGATTTCGAAGTCTTTTGCGATGCATCCAGGCAGGGTTTAGGATGTGTACTTATGCAAGAAGGAAAGGTTGTTGCTTATGCCTCACGGCAGTTAAGGCCACATGAAGTGAACTACCCTACCCATGATCTTGAGTTAGCCGCAGTTGTTCATGCCCTCAAAATATGGAGGCATTACTTGATTGGAAACAGATGTGAAGTATATACGGATCATAAGAGCCTGAAGTATATCTTCACTCAAACAGAGCTCAACCTCAGGCAAAGAAGATGGCTTGAACTGATCAAGGATTACGATGTTGGAATACATTACCATCCGGGAAAAGCAAATGTTGTCGCAGACGCTCTAAGTCGAAAGGTGCACTGCAATGTCCTTTTGACCTCACCACATCATCCAACGTTATGCAACGAGATGGAAAGACTAAGAATAAATATGGTTAAGCCAGGAACTTTAGCAACCCTAGTGGTGCAACCAACCCTAGAGGACCAAATCCGTGAAGCCCAAGAAGGCGACGAAGAAATTATGAATATAAAGGAGTTGATAAAGAAAGATAAAGCCTCAGAATATTCCATAGACGATAAAGGAATCGTTTGGTTCGGAAAGCGCATATGTGTGCCCAACAAAAGGGAGTTAAGAAACCTGATACTGCAAGAAGCCCATGAGTCTGCATATTCTATCCACCCCGGAAGTACCAAGATGTACCAGGATATCAAGAGTCATTATTGGTGGTCTCGAATGAAGCGAGATATTGCCGAGTATGTCGCCCTTTGTGACATTTGTCAAAGGGTAAAGGCTGAACACCAGAAGCCCGCAGGTTTACTGCAACCGTTAAAGGTTCCAGAGTGGAAATGGGAAGAAATAGGAATGGACTTTATAACAGGATTCCCAAAGACATCTTTGGGTTATGATTCTATTTGGGTAATAGTGGATCGACTAACCAAGGTTGCCCATTTCATCCCGGTAAAGACTACCTACTCTGGTAAGAAGTTGGCAGAGCTATACATGACGAAAGTGGTTTGCCGACATGGTGTCCCAAAGAAGATTGTGTCGGATAGAGGTACCCAGTTCACCTCCCACTTTTGGAAGAAGTTACATGAAGCCATGGGTACCAATCTCAACTTCAGTACAGCTTACCATCCTCAGACCGATGGACAGACAGAAAGGGTGAATCAGATTCTAGAAGACATGTTAAGAGCTTGTGCTTTGGATTTTGCCGGTACTTGGGATTTGTGTCTACCTTACGCAGAGTTCTCCTACAACAACAGCTATCAGGCAAGCATACAGATGGCCCCGAATGAAGCCTTGTATGGGCGTAAGTGTCGAACGCCACTCTGTTGGACGGATGTCGGAGAAAAGAAAATCTTTGTACCAGATGTTCTAAGAGAAGCTGAAGAACAGGTGAAAGTGATCAGAGAACGTTTGAAAGTGGCCCAGTCTAGGCAGAAAAACTATGCAGATAATCGCCGAAGAGATCTAGAGTTTGCAGTTGGAGATCATGTATACCTGCGAGTATCACCTCTACGTGGAATGAAAAGATTTGGAATGGCAGGAAAGTTAGCGCCACGTTTTATCGGACCCTATCCTATCACTGCACGTCGTGGAGAAGTTGCCTATCAGCTTGAGTTACCCATAGAGCCCACAGGTGTACACAACGTGTTCCATGTATCCCAGTTAAAGAAGTGTCTTCGAGTTCCAGAAGAGCAAGTTCCACTTGAGATAATCAACGTGCAGGAGAATCTGACTTACGAAGAACGACCGATTCGGATTCTTGATGAAAAGGAACGAAGCACCAGACGAAAAGTGATCAAGTTTTACAAGGTTCAGTGGAGTAATCACTCTGAGGAAGAAGCTACTTGGGAACAAGAGGATCACCTTCGTGCCGAGCACCCTGAGTTGTTCGCGTAGTTGCGGAATCTCGGGACGAGATTCTTTTAAGGGGGGTAGGTTTGTAGCACCCTATCCTTTCTCATTTATTTTAAAAATTTTCTCAAATTAAAAATTTGAAATTTAAATTGGTTTTTGTTTTGTGCCAAATAGATCTAAAAATTTCCCTCCTTGATCATCCTCCTAATTTTTGGTCAAAATCCAATTCAAACTTCCCCAAATATTTCACCCCAAATTGATTTCCAAATGTCCAAAAAAAAAAAAGAGAAAACTCCCAGTTGGGCCCCTTTCTCCCTCGGCCCAACTCCCTTCCCCCTTCTCTTTCCCCCCCCCCCCGAGCAGGCCGGCCTCCCCGGCCCAACTCTCTCTCTCTCTCCTCCTCTCTCCCGGCCCACAGGCCTCCTCCCCCGCGCGCCGGCCCGGCCCACTACTGTGGACCGTCTTCCTCCTCCGGCCGCCCCACGCGCCGCTCGCCGCCGCACCCGCCGCCGTTCGCCGCGCCTCGCCCGCGCCAGCTCCGCGCCCGCGCCGCCCCTCGCCGCGACGCGCCGCCTCGGCCACCGCACCCGCCCTGAGCCCCGCGCCCTTCCCTCGCGCCCCGCGCCCTTCCCTCGCGCCCCGCACCGCCGGTCACGTCGCCGCTCGCCGTCGTCTCACCGCCTCGGGCCGCCCGCCGCCGCACCGAGCCCCGCGCCGCCGCTAGCCGCGCCCCCGCCGCCTATAAAAGGGGCCGAAGCCCCTCTCCACGCCGCCCCTCACCGCCGTTCCCCTCCCCTCGCCGGCCGCCCTCCCCTTTTCCTCTCTCTCTCACCGGCCACCGCCTCCCGGGCCGCCGCCTCCCCTTCCCGGCCGGCGCCGCCGCTCCCGGCCGCCGCCACCGCCACCCCGGCCGCCGGCCTTCCCTCCCCGCCCCCTCCCCTCCCCCCCTCCGGCCGCCCCGCCGCCCGGCGCCGCCGCCGGCCGAGCCGAGCTCGGTGGGGAAGAAACCCCCGACAGGTGGGCCCCACTCCCTCCCCCTCTCTCTCCCGGCCTGACATGTGGGCCCCCACCGTCAAACCCTAACCCTAACCCTAACGGAATATTCCGTTGGAATATTCCGTTATCCTTTATTAAAAATTCCCGAATTTTCAGAAAAGTCCCTCTACCTTTGAAAATTCATAGAAATTCAACCGTAACTCCGTTTGACCTCGTTCAAATTTCTAAATTTTTCTAAAAATGAGATCTACACAGTGGCACACTTGTTTATTTGATTTGAGCTTGTTTTATTGCCTTTTTATTTATTTGTTCTCCGTTCCTCGTATAAAACACGTGTACGAAGACGCTCCGGACGCCGGTTTCGAAGGAGAAGACCCGCAACTCGTGCAAGGCAAGCCCCTTTGATCACATTGCCCCTATATTTACAATGATATGTTGATTGAGAAATGCATTGCTTAGCACACACGAATAACATGTTTAGGCCTCGGATTGTTTATACAACCGACGGACCAACCTAGTAGTCGCACTTATATTACATAGGTTGATGTTTCCATACCTTTGATAGCTCCACAAATATTGGCGCCGGTATCGTTATACGATTACCGAAGTAGTTTCGCTTAGCCATGCTTACGTTGTTGCCGTGTGGGAAACTTGGGTATTTACCAAACTTTGTGCTTAAAAATCCGGTACGTTGTACCGAGGTGTTGCGAAATAAAAAGTGTTGTGAAAATGGTGATGATGCGGAGTCAAGCCTTTGTGGTTTGGCTACGTATTATCGTTAAGGACCGATTCCTTTGGGAAGTCCATCCGAACACGTTATAGTGCGACCACACGGGTATTTATGGGATGCCTCTGGCTAAGTAAATTGTTATCACATGGGAGTTGGTGTGCCAATGGTTGTGGAATGCCGAGGATGAGGAGACGAAGTGTTACACATTTATTGCCCATCACGGGTGTCTTTTTGCCTCTATTGTGGCATGGTACCAGTAGGAGTAGGAGGCATCCTCGGTATTTCCTGAGTGGACGACGGCTGTCTTTGCCTGATACTCGGCTATGGATCTTAGCCCAACTAGGTGGCATGCGATTTTCATGGGTTAGCTTTGGAAAGGCCTTGTCACGAACTTCCGTTGCCGACGGGTACACGGTGTCAGTTTCGTGTCGTGTGGGTAAAGCGTACAACCTCTGCAGAGTTTAATGAACTGTTCGAACAGCCGTGCCCACGGTCAAGGGCGAGTGTAAGGTGTTTCTCATAGCGTAGATTTGTTTGACAAATGTTTGATGAAAATGGTTGGTGGGAAGGGATTCGTTTCCAGAGTTTGCTTGTGTGGCAAACGGCTAACCTTTGTGGTTAGGAACGGGTCTGTGTGACCTGGGGTGTCGTCCGACACCGAGGTGTTGTTAGGGCCATGATGGCGGTGCAGTGCTGAGATAACTGTGTGGACTATGTGTGGTTGTGAAAGTGAGAAGGAACCAAAAGAGGAGACAAATCAATTGTTGTTCGTTAATCGTGACAAGTTGTTGCAAAGCAACTTGTGGAATGGGTCGAGGCGTGAGCCTCCTCCCGACAACTAAAACTTGATTCACTCACTAGGAGTTTTGTAAAATAAATCACTTTGCCAAAAAGGCAGCTTTCGCAAATAAAACCCTAGCTCTCCTTGTCTTAACCAAGCATGTCATTCTTTCCCCGGCTTGCTGAGTACGTGAAGTACTCACCCTTGCTATATATAATATAACTATAGAAGTTGAAGATGAAGACGTTGACCCGACCGCCGAGGAGTACCTCCAGGAGCAAGCCGAGTACGAAGACTTCTAGAAGGATCGTGCCTAGCCCCAAGCCGTCGCCTGTGGATCAAGATGGTCGCCTAGACGCTTAGCTGTCGCTGCTCTTGACTTTTGCTTTATGGACTTTTGTATTGTTGTGTTGCTCATCCTTGGGCCTGTCCAGGATGGCAACTTATGTAAGGACTAAAACCCAGTGATGTAATAAATAGTTACTTTGACTCCATGTTTATTCTGTGAGTACCAGCTAGTGTATCCTGGGACTGGTACTATATCACAGGTAATGCATAGCACCTCGGTATGAGTTAGCTGGTGTTATCAGTTAACGATTGCCGGGGCGTTACATGATCCCCGTGGTATCTCCGAACTTGGCTAGAATCTGTGCAAGGTTCCACATATCCAGGGCGGACGGGTGCATGAAGATGGCGGCATCATCCGCATAGAGGGACGTGCGAAGTCTTGCTGCCCTTCCGTTGAGTGGGGTTACGAGTTCCTTTTTCGTCGCTCTTTCCAGTAGGTGGTGTAGAGGGTCAATGGCCAGAATGAAAAGGAGAGGGGAAAGTGGGTCGCCCTGTCTGAGCCCTCTTCCGTGATTGATGGGAGCGCTAGGGATACCGTTCAGGAGTACTCTGGTGGACGAACTTTTGAGGATATTAGTTACCCAGTCTCTCCATCTTGGCGGGAAGCCTTTCCTTTGCATGAGGTTTATCAGGTATTCCCATCGAACGGTGTGAATAGCCTTTGTGATGTCTAGCTTTAGCAGGAGACACGACTTTCTCGTTTGAAGAAATTTTCGCGCCATATTGCGGACATACATAAAGTTGTCGTGTATACTCCTCTTTTTAATGAAGGCGCTCTACTCATGGCTGACAAGAGAGTTCATGTGTGTCTGTAGATATAATGCCATGATTTTGGAGATCAGTTTGGCAATGCCATGTATAAGGCTAATTGGCCTGAAGTCTGTGATACTGTCCGCTCCTTCTTTTTTTGGGATTAACACCATGTTCGCCGAGTTTAGAAGACACAAACTATTACTACGGAGATTTGTGAAGGAATAGATGACGTCCATTACATCGTGTTTGATTATGTCCCAACAGGCCTTATAGAAAGCCCCGGTGGAACCATCCGGGCCTGGTGCCTTGTTGGAGGGTAGTTGATTTAGGGCTTTGGTTTCCTCTTCCGTGATTGCTTCCCCCAAGTTTGCCAAAACTGCTGCGTTGGACTGAATATCTTCCCATGTCAACTGAGCGTTGTCGCGGGGTTGCCATAATCGCTTGAAAGTGACTGCTTATGATATCTTCCTTTTCCTTGTGCTTTAGCTTCCAAGTATGTCCATGCCTTAGGCGTTGGATGACAATTTTCCTTCGTCTACCATTGACCTTCATGTGGAATTATTTGGTGTTCGCATCTCCTTCCTTGAGATTAGTGATCCTAGAGGCCTGCCTCTTACGGGCGTGTTCGATGACTGCTAGGCCAAGCACACGAGCCTTTAGATTTTTTCTCAGGATGACCTCCGCAGGCGAGAGTAGCCACCCATCTTGGGCGATGTCAAGTCGTAGGATGACCTATAGTGCCATGTCTAGCTGGATTTTTGCGTTCAACAGGAGTCCCAGGCTCCATTTCCTTAGCACTGTGGCTGTTCGTCCCAACTTGCAGTATAGTCGGTGGTGCGGCTCATGGTGTGGCTGCCGTTTATTCCATGTTTTGTAAACAACATTGTAAAAGTGTGGCAGGCGAGTCCAGAAATTCTCGAAACGGAAAGTTCTTGCTTTCGGAGTTTCCCATTTACTGGAGAGTAGTAGGGGGCAATGGTCTGACAGGGTGGTTGAGAGAGCATTAAGGAGATGGGAGTCGAAGGCAACGTCCCAGGTCGCGTTGCAGAAGAATCGATACAGCTTCACTAGCGTGGGGTTATCTCTTTCGTTGCTCCAGGTGAAGCGCATGTTTTGCAAGGTTATTTATTTTAGTTTGCAGGCATTAAGAGCTCCTTTGAAGAGTGCCATCTGACGCAAGTTGAGGTTGCCGTTGTTTTTATCTCTTGCTCGATAGATGTTGTTGAAATCCCCCGCCACCAACCATCCTGAGCCATCAGTCGGTTTGGAGTCGTGCAACTCCTGTAGGAATCTAGGTTTCGCTCTTTCCCGTGTCAGCCCGTAAACAGTTGTCAGAAGGAAGCTAGTGTGGCATTCTTTGATCAATACCGGGGCCAACAGACAAATCTCCCTGGCAACGACGTTTGTCAAATCTACGAAGTCTTCATTCCACAGAAGTAGTATTCCCCACCCCCCTCGTTCCCCTTCTTCCTCTAGCCGGCCTTTGGTCTGTCACACCTAGAGATTCGCTAACCCGAATTCCAAGCAGAACGTGCATTCAACCCCTGTCGAGGACCGGCCAGGGTACACAAACGACAAAGTTGACATACAGACCCACGTCTTATAAACACCATAAAAATATCTTATATAAATGTAGCGGAACAAGAGATAAACAAGCTATTCTAGATATCTAGACGCTCGCAGCGTGGCGACTCCCATCCACGGGCATCCTCGACGGCAGCCATAAGCCTACTCCTCCGAATAGCCTCCATCAAAAACGTACTCCAACTCTAGTGTGGGGAAAGATAGAGCAAGACTGAGTACTACCCACTGTACTCAACAAGTCATACCGGAATGGGAAAAGTGATGCAAATAATCCAAAGGAAGGCTAGAGGTTCACTTGCATAAAGAAGTTATTTAAAGACAGTAGTTGAAAGCAGTAAAACGGTTATAGTTATTAATCAATATTGAACAATCACTGTCCAATGCTACACCACGTTGCGACAGGCCCAACCATCCACCTGAACTACACCAGTTCCATAATAACGAGTTATCAACAGTTGGACTAATCACGGTGAATCTGTTTGATCGCCCATAACCACGGGCATGACTATTCGGATAGTTTTACTCTGATCAGAGGTGTACAACTGTACCCACAAGAAACAGCCCCACGACACATTACCGTGCACCGGTGTACCACCACGGTACACCGGAAAGGGACTGTGACAGGACCCTTTGCATAACCCTTCCTAACCATGCACACCACACCCCAGGTTTCGCCCCCACCTTTTAGCCAAGGCAGGCAGCCCCCTCTCGTGCCTAGATGAATACGGAAGCCGATCAACAAGTAAACCCCCGCCAATCCAACCCCATCACGCCCACCCTTGCCTGGATGCGTCAGCTAGGAAAAGTTACACTACAAGCCCAGCTATTGCCAATGCTGGCTTGTGCAAAGCATGGTAATTCTTCTAAGGTTTCCCGCGAACCGGCCCTTAATTGCCATGGGTGCGACTAGCAAAACCACACACCCACAGCCCACCATTTGTTATGTTTTAGTTTAATTAGTACCATGGTGGCACTTAAATGAAAATATCATAGACTACGCTAAATAATTAGGTGAAAAGACCCCCTTTAGTGTGCTATTTGATCTAAGCATGGCTAAGCATTTCCTAAACTAGCAACTACTCAAGTTATTTCCCAAGCTATCAAAGGAATAGGTTAATCGAAACATAAGGCTAAGTACAATAGGTAATTAAGCCCATAAATGACATTATAAAACAATGCAATATTTAGAGAAAAATAAGACATTAACAATTTAGGTACAATATGCTCAAATTAAAAGCATGACTTGCCTTGCTCTTGCGCTGGATCGACTTCTGCAACAATCTCGTAATATACGGGAACGTCAGAACTGCCGGTTTCTACACGACATACAAGGCACACAAGCAAAACAAGCTATAAGACCACCGAAACAGGGAACAAAACTATTTTTATTGGATTCTTAACATATTTATGAACTTTCTGCAACTTGAATGGACTTAAACGGAGCACGGATGAATTAGTTATGAATTTTAGAAGATTAAATGTGGTTTTACTATAAACAGAAAAGTCCTTATTTAATTATTGCGCAATAATCCCTAGGGCTGACGTCAGCGCGGGAAGCGGGGGCGGCGCTGACAGGTGGGCCCCACCTATCGGTGGCACAAGGCCCCGATCCACGGTGGACTGAGTCCACGTGACCGGCGAACACGCGATGCACCACGTGGCGTATGCGTGGCGCCGACGTGGCGGTCACGGGCAGCGAGCGTGGCGACAGCCGGGCGACAGCGGCCGGCGTGGGGGCGGCGGTGCGGGCATCGGCGGCGCGGCGGTGAGCGGCGGCGTGGGCGACAGCGACCGGCGCGGCGGCGTGGCGGCGCGGGAGGGCGGTGTCGTGAGAGAGAAGAGGGGGGAGTCCTTACCGGAGATGGGGAAGACGACGGCGACGGCGGCACTGGGGGCACGAGAGCAAACGGTGGTTGGGGGAAAAGAGAGAGGGTAGTGCAGAGGGGATATTTGTAGAGGTGGGAGGGAGAGAGTGAGGAGAGAGAGAGAGCCGGGATTCGGTTTCGAATCCCGCGCTCCACGGTGTGGCGCGGGTGATGCGGGGGAGGTGGGCGGCGGCGGTTGCGGTAACAACTGGAGGTGAGGAACGGGCCCGATAGGTGGGCCCCACTTGTCGGCGACCCGAGCGGTGCGGGGGGAGGTGGAGTGCACTTGGGGGCGGGGAGAGAGGCCACGGGCCACGGCCGTGGGCTAGCCTGTGGGTAGGGAGGGGAAGGCGGGGAGAGGGAAGAGGCGGGCTGGGCTGCCGACCCAGTGAAGGGTGAAGGAGGGAGGAAGGAAAAAGAAAAAAAGAGGAAAGGTAAAAAGGAAAAAGGAAAAAGAAAAGGAAAGGATTTTTCCTAGGATTATTGCACTAGAGAAAAAGGTTTATTTGGTTTTAAAATTATTTTTAGAGCTCTGAAAATTCCACTAAAAATCACGTTAATGTATTTTGGCATGTGGAACACAAGAAGGATTCCACCATGCCTATTCCACTTAATGAAATGCATTTATTAATTGGGTTTTGCTCTAGGTTAATTAAACAATTTATTTCTTTTAGGCGATTTATTTAATGACTTTAAAGATAGAAGGTGAAACTCCAGTGCGTGACATAGTCCTAGGCTCGCAGCCGACCCGCTCCTATTGTGGCAACAAGAGCCGCGTCGAAATTTGCTATCTTTGTTTCTTGGAGACAGACGATATGAGGCAGGACCGATTGAATGGTCTCTCTAACTGTGGCCTACCTAACCGGGTTGTTGAGCCCTCGCACGTTCCAACAAAGAATGTCTAGGTTTGGGCTTGCCATGGGCTGTATCGTTGGTTGACTGTGGCGTTGGGGTACGACGATCTCCCGCGAAAATGTCGGACCCCGTTCAGTTTTGTCTTAGATGGTCGTTTACATGCCATAGTGGAGTGATGCAGAGCCGGGGAATGGGGTGGGGGCACGGAATTGCGGTGCCAAGAAAGGGAGGCACTGTCGAGTAGGAGTGTAGGACCGCGTAGGGCGATAGGGCACGGAGTTGCGCTGCCGGAAGAGAGAGGAGGAAGATTGGCGATTCACTGAATTGCGGCGAAGGAAGAGTAGTCTCGTCGGGGCGAGGTCTTAACATTGGCGATCAGCGTTTGAAGTTTTCGCACATTTAGCGATGACACCCTCGGCATCTGCTGGCTCAAGGTGCCTTGCCATGGCCCCATCTCTGTCCTTCATCTCTTCGTTGTTGAAGTCCAACAAAGCGTTAAGCGCTTCAATCGCCTCAGTCGGTAGCGGCTTGTTGAACATGGCTTTGTAGTCTACAAGCACCTGGTCGGTGAGTACGCCCTCTTTAGGGAGGAAACCCATTCTCTTGCAGAGGTTGATCTGCGCCTTCACTGCTGTTGGGATACCGGCAAGTGGCTTCTTTGCCAAACGGCTACTCCTTCTGGCCCCTTCTTGCTCGCTTGCTAGTGCATCAAGGTCTGGTTCACGGCTTCGTGTTGGCGTTGGTAGGATCGCTGGTTGCACCGTCTTGAAGAGCTCGTGCATAGTGCCACTTGAGTCGTCGGCGACATCCTCTAACTCTTGGCGACCCCCCGTTGTAGGCGTGGCCGAAGTCGCTGGCACATGAATCGGAGCGCATAGCAAGCGCGAGACAGCGTTCTCCGCTTCCTGTGTGGTAGCGAGCGGTTTCCCTCAACCATGGACATGACCGAGTAAGCAGGAGAAGTTCTGGCACTTGTAGCGGAGCACACGACGAACGCGTCGCGCCCGCGCCTATGTTGTCATCCAACGTGCAGTAGCCCTCGATCACCGGAACTTGGAGCAGACCGGCCAGCGAGCGTGGTGCCTCCTCCGTTGCGCCCTGGATCACGGTGATGGCCCGTAGAGTGCTCGGCGCAGATGGTGACTCGACAATGGCTGTCGGCGGTGACATGCACACTGCTCCCGGCGCAGAATCATCCACCGGGTCTTGAAGGATGAGGGATGCTTCCCCTACCGCCTCCCACCAGTGTAGGGCGTCATCAACCTCCCGGATGGATGGCAGGCGTGCGAGGTCTTGCTTGATGGGCCAGAAGGTGCGGCTTGCCCGTATTGTGCGGCTTGGTGGCGCCCTATCCCTGCCGGACCAGGCTTCGTTCCCTGGTGCCCTGACATGGAGCTTGCCCATTAGAGCGGTGATGTCAGCAGTGGCATCGCCGATGACATGGGCGTTTTTGTTGCGCGCTGTGAGAGCAGCTACCGTGCACTGTAGAGAGGATAGTTTGAAATGAAAAGGAACTTTTAGCTCGCTCACCTCAAGCGCAGCACGTTGGGATTCTGGCATCAGCACCGGCGGATGGACTGCCGACTCCACAGGGTCATGCTCACCAGCGTGGCAGCGTCCATCGTTGCGGCTCCCCTCGTCCCTCTCCCTTCTCCGCGGCGAGGGCGTGCGGTGGCGCGCTCCACCGAGTCCGAGCCACGTGGAGTTGTTCCTACCAAGCGCATGGCGCTCCTGACGCGTGTTGTCGTCGTCACAGTTGCCATCATCGTTGCTGTTATGTCGTCACCACCCGTGGCCGCGAAACGCGTTCGGGTGGTCATCGTTGTACCGTTGTTCTTCGTTTGCACGATCATCATCGCGACCACGGTTGTGAGCACTGCCGTGGCCATGTCCATCATCGCGCTCCTACAGACGTGGTGGCAGGGGGTGGGGGCCCTCGAAGGCGTGGGGAGGCGGTTGATCGCCATCGACCACTCCAAGGTGCCACGCTGGTAGCCGACGCTTAGTTAGTTCGCAGGCGGCATCGGGATTGGAGAGATCAATTGCCGCTGTGGTGTAGTCATGAATCTCCTCGAGGTGCAGAAGAACGGGGTACTTGGGCACCATATTGCCAGTGTTCCGGCGGCTTCTCCGTTACCACCACTGAGTCGACGTCCCTGTCAAGTGTGCGCCTAGTGAAGGTGAGCCACACCCGGCGAGGGATGAGGCTTGGTTTGGACGTCCATGCCCACAGCCTGATGTAGCGTGTGTGACAAGGGTGGACGAGGTTGGTCTCGATCCTCTCGAGTCCGCAACAGTGAGCAATGATCTTGTCGACGATGTCCGGCAGCCACACGTGCCGGGGGACGCCGTCGAGGAACAACTTGACACGGAACATGAGCGCTGCGCCGACCGCCTCCTTGAGGCATCTCCACTTGATGAAGTGGATTTCGATTCCGTGCCTCATTGTGGACCCCTTCCGGAGAGCCTCGGCGTAGTAGTTGCCACGGTGGAACGTGATGAGGAACGCTTTAGGGTGGTGGGTAACCTCCACATCACCATCGTGCAGCTGGAATTCTTCCTTGATGACAGCATCCACTTCTTTGTTCGTCGTTGTCACCGGCGCGCGCATAGCCCAAGTGACCGCCTCTGTGGCCTCCCACTCGCGGCGCTCTTGTTGGAGCTTGAAGGAGGCCGGGATGATGCAGTCGTCGTCTAGGGGGCGTGTCATCGGGTCACCTAGGAGCGCCATTGGAGTTACCATAGTTCTGGGTGGTAACGGGGGAAGGTTAGCCGAGAGGGTGGTCATCACCGAAGCAGCCGAGTGGCGGGGGAAGTCAAGACATGGCGCTTGTCGTTGTGGAGGCTTGGACGGCGATGGAGGCGTACTCTTGCAAGGCGATGGAGGCGTACTCTGTATAGTTTGCTAGGGAGGACGTGGAGCCAGGCGTTTGGTCGGCGGGGCGCGAGGAGTAGCAGGAGCTGGGCGATTGGGAGGCGGGACACGACGAGGAGCAGGTGCTCGGCAGTCACGCGTGCGATGACCGGAGCGATAGCAAGAGAAGCATCGCACTGGGTCTCTGCAGCTTGAAGCACGGTGGTGGCGCGCGAGGCAGATGAAGCATCGACCTTGTGTTTTCTCCTTGAGGGATCGGAGAGCAAGGGAAAATTGCAGCTTGTTTGGTGGGGCATGATGAATAGTTGTCGCATCGCCTTAAATCCCGGGGAGAGAGAGCCTCCTTCTTCCTCCACCATAAGCACCTTCTGACCGGCATCCAGCCTTCCTCTAAGGCGTTAATGGTGCTGCGAACCAGCCGGATGGAAGCGCCGCGTTCCGACTGGACATGGATGTGACGCCTAGCCGTACTTCCTCACTTTGTAGCTTCATAGGGTGATGGCTGTGCACCACAGGCTCGGTGCTGGTCGGTGACGACTCCAGACGGGCACAATTACTGTTGATTTCAAAAGGGGAGTGAATTCATAGTGGGGCGGAGCGGCCTGGGGCGGGAGCTTGACTGTGGGGGGAGGGGCGGGCGGGGACGGGAGCTTGACTGCCTCAACGAAAGACTTGCAACAGGAATTGGTTGCAAGGGTTTCAAGGACCTCGGAGACGGTGACTGGCGACGATGCATGCCTAGATCTGGGCGGCGGAGGAGGCGGCGAATCCCGCCAGAACAGGGCATCGGATGGGATAACCTCTGCGGATGAAGAGGACGGGGTTGTCGGTGGTTGAGCGAGGGAGTTGTGAATGCACGGGGAGAGGAGCTGTGGATAGCGGAGAAGCATGGGTGACGCCGGCCAGCAAGCCGGCATGGTTGTCGACAGGGCCGACCATAGCCGCCTGACGGCGGAGAAGGAGCGGCCGGGTCTGGCGCACAGGCTGGCGGACAGGGTGTCCACTGGGACCGGGTCAGCGGCGTGAGGAGGTGGCCGCCAGGGCTGGAGTGGCCACCGACGCGTGGAGTCGCCTGCTGGTCGCCCGGGTCAACGCGTGGAGTCGCTTTCTTCTATCGAGTTAGTTCTAATTTATACTTCATTGCAGAAAAAAGTTCTCAATATATCTATACTAATCAAATGAGTCGATTTTTTAATCCAATCAGTATTTTTAGTTAAAAATGCGAAAACATTGGAAAAATTATTATAAATACTACTACTATGCAGCATCAAATTTTGTTAAACATAAGTTGTATTTATGTACATGAACTTTAGCACTAAAGCCAAATCAAATAACTAAAAAAAGGTAAAAGGTGATTTTTTTTATATTTTGTTGCAATAGGATACCTTAAAAGCAAATTCACGTTTCTCGTTCACTTGAGATATTTTTTTTATTTTTTTTAGAGAAGGGTAATTTTTACCCAGCCTCTATATCCAACCGGATATATGCAGCCTTTTCTTAGGACCTTGGGTGCTACTCAGGTTACTGCAATCACTAGACTACATAGCCTTTCACTTGAGATATATACCAGAGATGGTCCAGAGCCTGCACGGAATTCCAATTTTTGTTTGTGAGTATTGTTTGAATTTTCAGCAAACCAGTGGGTTTTTTCGTGGAAATCATCAATTCAACAGGGTTTGAATTCCGGTGTTGTATTGAATCGGTAAACACTATGCTAATTGGCATTCACTTGGTGACGGGTTTAAAAATTAAGGTAGGCAAAAAGACAAAAATGATTTTCTTCGTAGGGAAAGATTTAATAAAAAAAACACAATTGTGGATTCCTTTGTGAGCGCTACGGGTCGTGGTGCAGTGTTGCCTTTTCTTTTATGTACAGTAATTTGTAGTCTCGCTTCAACAATTAATTTGCGTCAGCTCATCATTGCAGATCACGCGCTCAGACGCATACCCAGGAGTAGCTGCGGCGAATCAGTGATCAGCGTGCACTGAACTCAACCATGAGTTAATGTTCTTTTAATCGTCAGAACTTTTGGCATTCAATGCCATGAGATCTTTTGCGTCAATTTTGGTTCAAGTGCGACCCGTCAAATCTTTAATTTCGTGATTTCATCTGAACAGGAGTAGTGTGTCTAAGTCATCCGTAAACAGCAGTGGTAATAACTCCATCTTAAATTATTACTACCTACGATTTAACCCATCCTATAACAACAAAACGAAAAAAGTGTGAAGCAACAACATAAAATAAAATTAGATATTTATATATATTATATATATGTATGTATGTGTATATATATAATAAACTTCAAATCATATACTAGTCATCTACGTACATATAGAGAAAAAAAAAGGAGAGGTAGTTAGTGTTATATTTTGCTGAAAAACATTAGCTCTATAAATACTTCTGAATCTCTAATCCCCTACATCCAAGAATTTCATTTTAGATTTTGTATCAACAGAACTTATCCTTTTTTCCCTCAATGTGATGAGAATTTACATGTTAATTAGCAAGAAAAACACACACAAAAAAAATGAACACAGTGGCTCGGGAAGGCAACCCCTGAACCTAGGTTTTTGCCACCGTCACCTTCATCCTTCCATCCCCTTCTCCGCTCTCCGGTGCAATAAATTTGTAGGGTTTTTTCCAAATAAAATCTTTAGAGAGGTTTAAATCTATATATGTAGAGTCTAGGGTTTATCTTCCATAGTGTTACATAGTTAGATTTGTCTAGAGTTAGTTTTTTCTTTTTCGAGGTTACTACTTTCGTGGACTCTTCAATAAAGATTTAGGAGTACATAATTAATATATATCCGGAGAGTGCTACAAATCGGACGTTCGATATTTTGCAAAACATCGAATGGTGTTGCAATGTATTATTGCAAAATGTTTCACATGTTTCATTACTCGATACAAAATGTTTCAAAAAAATGTATCAGATGTTTCATCAGCCGAGGAAAAATGTTTCACCATTTGAACGAAAGTGTTTCAACCAAATACATCGAAACATAAAAATTGCAACATGAAGAATCAATATATGCAACATTGAATCAAAATAGAATGAAACACATTGATGCAATAAAGTGCAACAAGAAAAATAATAGGGAGCGACATTGCAAAAACTCCAATAAAATGAACCCGCCTCCGTCGTCTTCTTCTACTCCGACCACCATAACCACCGCGAGGTGGGCAGTCTCCGGCCAAGGCTAGCCGCGTCAACCTTTGGTTCTCATCGGCGGCTAGATCCAACACCTCCTCCCCATCCCGTGTCGTCCTACCCGCCATCGGCGGCAGAGGGGTCTAGTGCCTCCACCTGACCCCGCATCGTGTTGCTTCCCTGCCACACTATTGTTGTTGTCATCGTCGTGTGGCGCCGGTGAGGTCCAGCGCCTTCAACCTATCCCACGTCGCCCTGGCCCGCCGTCGCTACCGCCGTCGTGTGACCGCCGGTGAGGCCCTGTGCCTCCTCTGCCATCGTACGGCCACCGGGAGAATGGTTCTATGGTGTAGGAGATAAAACAAGAGAGAGGAAAAAACTAAATGAAGAGACATAGGGACGCGTAGGGAAGAAGGAGGTAGTTACGGAGTAATTAATTTTAGATAACGACTGTGCATTCGATATTTGGTTTGGGGCCGGATGCTAGATACGAAGCGTTTTCGATATAATCCTTCATATTTAATTAACGGTTTTGCTAGAATTGTAGGGACTTGGATCACAATCAGATTTTACACCATTCGATTTATGTACGATTCGTGCGCGCTAAACGTCTTCCGTTGTTTTCTGGTATCATTCTACGAGATGTCTAGAACCAAACAAGCAGAACCTAATTAAGTTATTGATTAAGGTTTAAAGTAGTAATATTTTTTCACCTCGGTTTGCACACCTCACTTTTGCTTGAAGCCGATAGAAGTAAAATCTGCACTTTGCTTTGTTGTTATACCTGGGCTATCGTTATCTGACCTGCCTTTGCTCGTGCATTGCCCAACATCAAGGCTACACATACTAAGTTGATAAGACGTACATGAAAATTGAAAACGAGAGAAAATGGGAAGTAGAGGACCTATGCGGATGGTGTACTGGTGTGCATATATAATTACACCACATTTATATTGTACTTTTTTGCGGGGAAAAGGAAAACTTTACTCAGCTATAGAGTCTTCACACACCTGGTGTGAAATGAAGTTACAGCTTCCATTCGGCCAAAACTCAGCAAGAGATTCACACCGGTCTCTATTAGCTAAAGTATTAGCTTTATATTGTACTTACGTACACTCATACTATACTTACACTATAATTATATTGTAATTCTTCAACTATAATTTTTATGATCACTAATTTTCTAGATGAAATTTGATGTGGATCGTGTATTTTAATCAAGTTGCTTATTTCTTAAATTGTCATAGCTCATTAATGATATACCTTGTGTTTGATATGCATGGCTGTAATGGTGTTATCTAGTCTGAAATCCTATCCGACTGTTTTGACCTAAATTTAATGGCGCATGAGGTATAGAGTATAGACTGCCCTATTAATTAATATGCTCAGCCTTTTTTAAAAAAAAATCTACAGGATAAATATCATTTCGGCCGAATTTAATTAATTTGCTTCTTGTTCTCTCCACGCCAATTTTTTTTTTGGCCTGATTGTTGTCTGATCTCTTCAAAGGGACCTGATCTGCGTTATGAGTATTTATACTCCGTATCCTGTAGGAAGATATGCATCCAAGAGGAGGAGATTTCCGAGTACGAAGGGCCATGGAAAGACTCAAAACAGAAAGAAGATAATGCTATAGCATTGATCAAGCATGACGACGCCCCATCAGGCGATCGAGTAGATCACTGGCCGAGCCTCCTTTCGCTACCCACAGAGGCCACAGTAATACAGAGTTACACAAGAATGGAAAGCTACATCTGATCCGTCCAGTACATAAGCTAGCTAGGGCACCTAACGTACGTACGTTACGACGTACTCTTTTTTAACGTATAACACCGTTAATTTTTTATATATATTTAGCCGTTTATCTTATTTAAAAAATTTAAGTAATTATTATTTATGTTACTTTGATTTGATTTATCATCAAATGCTCTTTAAACATGATATAAATATTTTTATATCTACATAAAAATTTTGAACAAAATAAACAATCAAACATTGATAAAAAAATCAATAACATCATACATTTAAAAAATAGAGGAAGTATATATATAAATATATCCTGAAGAAGGGGGCTTTCGCGCGCGTGGCTTCGTCAAAGCAAGCAGAATGAAGAATTGAATTCAAGTACAGGCTTCTTATTGTCATATTGCATGTAATGCATCAGTAAATGCCGGCGAAACAAAAAGTTTCTCCTCTTGTGTCACACACAGAGAGACAGAGACAGAGAGGGAGCTAGCTAGCTGTAGAGTATGTTTGCTGGACTGGTTCGTGGTGGGTGTGTAGTGCAGGTTGTGCATATATGAGAATTTATTATATTGGCGCATGCATTAATAAGTTAGCTTGACTACTGTAGCTTCTACTCCATCTATTTATATGGCTGGTCGATCGTCGAGCAAAAGAAAAGCTCCAGCTATATATCCTTCCTGATCTTGGCGCCCTAGCTAGCCTTCTTCGTATATATAAGCTTGCTCCTCTCTCACGATCGATCGATCGATCTCTCCTGCATGCTGCGCGCGGCCGGTGATCTGATCTCTCCTGTATAAACTAGACAAGGTACGTATATATGATTTCAAACTTGTTAATTGCATCCATATGCATGGTTTTCTCTGTGCTAATTAAGTGAGATATATATTTATATGCTATAGCTTGCTTTAGATGAAGACGTACTAAAATGTTGGAAATTTAAGATGTGTTTTCGCACAATGATCATGCATTGGATATGCATGCATGCACATTACCACACATGCTTAGAAATGCATTTATATTTTATTCATGCACGTGTATATATATATATACATGTACTTGGGTTTCAAAGTTCAGATCAAACTCCTTAGCAAAGGCATCTCTTTTTAGAGAAAAAAAATGGAATCATGTTTTTCTCTAAGTTCATTCTTAATTTGACTGCTCAAGAAAAGGATAGACTTATTTTATTTCCCTCCCGAATATATATAAACCTGATTGCACTGATCTCATTCTTGTCTTAGTTTGAGCGAGATAGCTTGGTGCACTTGTGGTGGACACAGCTATAACTAGTTAGGAAGAAGGCATCCTCTAACATACGCTTGACTGTTTATGTGCATGCATGCATGGTTCTCTTCTTCTTACTTTGTTGATTAATTAATTAATTAATTATTACTTGCAGGCAATATTGTACTAATTAAGTATCCTTACGTCCGGCCAAGGCTGTGGGTTGGCGTTTGCTGATAATCCTTGGAAATGGCGGCGGCGGCGGCAGCGGCAGCGCCCATCCACGATGGGTACGTACAACGTCCTTGTGATTTTAGGCCTGCTAATTAATCAACTAATAATTAACGCATATATGGATTTTACACCGTCGGGTTTGATGATATATTATCGCATTTGGGTTGATTTGGATGGGTGGAAATGGGCCGATTTGGCACAGTTATATGGGTTGTGATTTTCTGCCAAAAAAAAAAAAAAACTGGGTCTCCCAAGCGGAGGGGCACGGGCTCCATCAATCGATTTGTGGGCTCGGAATGTGTCCCCGTTTTTATGTGGTGGATTAAAAAATTGTAAACCATTCATTAGTAGACGTACCGGCCGGCCGTAATGACTGTCGATGAATCGGTAAATTTAAAAATACGTACCTAGTTAAACGCATTAGAATGAAATACGCGTGTGTAGATTTGTCTTAAAAGTTACTACTTTGTTAGATTTTGTAAACAATTTGTAATTAAAGTTTAAATTATATTCAAATATCGATCACTTGTTTGAAGAGCTAGCGTAAATAGAATTCAAAAGCATGCATTATTATATCTTTTCTGAGACCGTGTGCTATATATAGCGGCGCCGATGCCAATCAATTAGCTCGATCGATCAATAAGTAGGCAGGGAGAGATGAGCTAGCTAGCTATAGCAACCTTATTAGTAGTACACGCCCGTACGGTAGAAAATGCAGAAAGTTAAAACAAATACTTGCTTGATTGTTGCATTTAACTCCAGGGCTGAGGACGACTTACCCTACGAGACAATTGTGACGAGGAAGATTAAGGCCAACCACAGCAAGTCCGTTGTGAAGCTGCTGATCCCAGTGATAAACACGCGGGGAGAGCCCGGGACGGTGGGTGGCACGGGATACATCGTGTACAACGGCGGGCACAAGTTCCTGATACTGACGTGCTCGCACGTGCTGGACACGTGGATCTCCCCGGAGCCCATCAGGGTCATGTTCGACAACCAGGTCAGTTGCGTATACCTAGCTATTCCCTCCGTTCCATATTAACGTAATTAAGGTGAAAAACATTTTATAATATAAATTGAATTTTATTTGTTAAAAATATTATCATTGAATTGATATTTTAATATACTTTTATATGTGTTACAAACTTTATAATACATGAGAAATTAAGATTAGTTTTGAAAACCGTACATCCGTGCAAGTTTCACCATGGAATAGAAAGAGTAATTAATGAATAATAATATATTTAACTAGTCAATAATTAATTAAATAATTAGTAGTATTGTAAATATGACTCCGGGTAAATTTTTGTTGTGGATTTGATACTAAATTAAAATTAGTTATCCAGGTGGTGGTGCGGGCGCTTGTGAGGTTGTGCGAGCGGAAGAAGGAGGTGGCCATCCTGTCCGTGGATGTGGCCCAGCTGCACCCGGAGCTCTCCGACGCGGCCGAGTACCCTCCCGTGGCGTTCGACCACCAGCCAGTCAACAAAGGGGACCCGCTTGTGCTCCTTGGCTACCCTTGGCCTATAGCAAGACTGGCCCCACTAACCTGGGAAGTTTCTTCGGCTCTGTCACGTAAGTAGTGGAGACTAGAGATAAGTTTCTAATTCGTTTGTGTTTTCTGTTTTGTTTGTTTATTTATATATACATACAAGCTATAGCAGGGTTAGCAAACAATATTAATTCGCTTCGCTAATACAACACTATTTATATATGTGGCACAGCCACAAATTGAGGGCATAATCATTCTACTACTAATTAATTAAAGTGCTTAATTTCGAGCATGAATCTAATCATGCATTTCAATGTTGCTCCACTTCACATGCATGTACGTACTAACTGTTGGTTAAAGTCTTAATTTTTTCCCCAAAAAATAAAATACACATATTATATTTTTAAAATGTAGGGTATATATATAGTTTAATTATTGGTCAAAATAATTATCTCTAGCGTTAGCTGTTCATTCTAGTAGTACTAATTAACATAAAATGCCTGTATGTAATTAGCTTGATCAATTATCTCTAGCTAGCTGTTCATTCATATTTCTAGTACTAACTATTTTGATTTGATGATCACTTACTACGTACTCCATATATGTGTGTACACTATATAGCAACGAGGCAGCTCTTGCCGGAAAACTGAAAGACACCCCTCCCGAAGAACACATGATGATCGTCCACGCTGATTACAGCGGTGCCGGCGGGTCATCAGGGGCACCTGTTTTTAGAGTCGAAAATGGCAAGGTGGTGGGCACTAATATTCATGGCGGCAAAGAGGTCTTGTGCTTTGTCACGGTAAGCTGGATACAGGATACACTGAGGAATTCACAGGAGGTCCAAAAGTCCGGAGTAAGTACCTAATTAATTACATAAACTAGCTAGTTTTCATTTACTCCATATGCATGCAATCAATCAATGTATCTCGCTTAATAATTAAATTACTCTCCTAATTAATAATTAACTACACTGTACTGTACTCTGATCCCTGCTATAGCTTGGACCGAATGCAACCATTGAGGAGATTCTGGAATCATGCTTCGCCTTGCTTAAAAGCGACGAAGCTGGCCCGTCATCAAGTCGCAAAAAGGCAAGGATCACCAGGTACTCGATCGATCTCTCCGGCCAGTTGTAAACACATAACCGTTGGTTTCCCCCCTTAAAATAGTTGATTAATTGTCAGTAAAATTTAAAATATTAATTAGTAAAGAACATTAAAAAAATATTAGTATGGTAGAATATTTATGCATGCATATAGAAAAGAAACATACGTACATAGCCTCAAGGATATATATTTTTTATTAATGAAATAGCGCACCTTTAGATAGCCACATCCACACTGTACTTTTTTTTGTGTGTGTGTTTGTGTGTATGCCTAAAACATGCTTACGAATTTCGACAAAAGGGAGATCGAGTACAGCGAAACATGCTGAAATCTCTACACAGTTATATGTGATATGGTTGATTAAGGACATATGTACATTTAATTCCATAGTTCTTTTTTGTTCTACACAAGGACTGGACGAATTCGATTTTTGTTTTCCTTTTCTTTTTAGTTCGTCGTCCTAGTGTATCTAATGCATGCGGCTTCAGGCAAAGTGCAACAAGCTTTAATATTTATGTATGACGAGACGTATGGTTCTCTACCTCTCCGGTAATAAGCAGTGAAGGGAATTGGGTTAATGGATTATGCACTTATGCCATATATATGTATTAGCCAGCTGGGTGTGCGTTCTGGCCTGATGATATTTATATTTATATATGTACCAGGAGATTTTATTTAATTACTGTATCAGAGTACGTAGTTCCCGAACATATATATAGAGGGAGATATTAATCAGCGCAGCTCAAGCCTTCCTCTTCCTCTATCTATTTAATTAGTAGACGATTGAGAACTGAGAATATATGTATTATGTTTCATTGAGAGCCAACATTTTTTGTCCTTTCCGGAAACAGATCGATGGAAATCATTTTGGAAAGGCATGCATGCCTTTTGAAAAAGGTTTATTTAATTTTGTTATGCCCTCAATTAATTTAATAATTTCACCAAAGCATGTTTTTTAGGAAAGGGACTGTCTATGTGGCATCGAGCTGAAATTTTTTTGTCTTTTCAGCTGAATGTCTAGCCACCGGATAGACCTTTTGCCAGCATCCTAACCTCGCCTTGTGCTCGCTGCCCGCGAGGCCGCGCCTCGAGCGCTTCTACTTTTCTACGTCTTGTTATATCGGATACGGGCTTCAAGCACGTTTGTGTTTTGTCTATATATAAAAGGTCGAACAAACAAACGGGCTTGAAAAAACATAAGCCCAACCACTGTCCACATAATAAAACATACCAGGTTTCGTATTAGTATTAGGCTTTGCAACGAAAGCTCTGTTAATAGCTAACATTCTCAATCTTTCATCTATAAGCTACTGGCATTTGTTTTCTCTGAACATATGTTGGGCTATGAAAAAACATGAAATCTATATTGTGTTCAAAATTTAGTTCTCTGAACCAAAACCCTTGGAAAAAAAAAAAGCAAAGCACTAGAACCACCTAATTACTAGTGCCTAACTAGATTGAGCATTATCTCCACTGGAAGATCAGCCAGAAAACATCACAAGATTGACTTCATCTGTTAGCTTCCTACTCATCCATAGCGCAACTAGACCCTGCAAAAATTTGTACATTTTAGTTAGTTACCAAGATGCAAATATTTCAGTTCCAATTTGTGTGACAAAGAAAATCTTGTACATCTTCAGATTGAATTTTGTGGTCACAAAATTCAGAATGAGTATTAGCTTAGAAAATTAGGAATAGTTACCCCAAAATCAGAATGAGTACTCATTTTACCCCAACATGAGTACTAGATTGAATTATTCCTGCACTTTAAGAAATTCATTAGTAATTATTCCCAGAAAAATCAGCATTTGCGGCATATACTAGCACCATAAAAGGAAAACATTAATTAAGGAAGGAGAAGTGGATAGCAGAATGTCATTGAACAGATGTAAACTGTGGAAAAGAAGTTCTTAGAACAAATACCCATTTCTCAATATCAAAATCACCTACAAATAAATTAATAGCTCACAAAATGATACAAAATGTAACTCCTATCTACTTTGTGATAACCATATATTTTATAAAGTTCTATCTACATGACCAAGCATATAGATTAGGATCACTTACTTTTATTTTCTGAAGCAAACTATAAAATCAACTTCCGCTGCCCCGCGAGCTACAAGCACTTTGCCCAAACGCACGCCCCTCTGTCCAGGGCTTATTTCCCTAATCGTGCACCCTCTTGTAGGCTTCCGAGCATTATTTCCTTTCTTATCTCCTCTTCCGCTCCTCCTCCGTCGTCGGTGGCTTGCCCCTGTCGCTCTAGCGCGGGCGGCTCGGGGACGAAACCCTAGCCGCCCGTACTGCCACCTCCCACCCACCCTCATCACCTCGCCACCGTCGGAGCTCGCCGCCGGAAAGCCAAGCGACCAGCTAGGAAGGTGGCGGCGGGGACAAGAAGACCCGGAGAAGTTATTCCTCAGCGCGGGAGGACGGAGCGGTGCACGGCAGTAGCAGGACCATGGCGGGCGGAGATGGCAAGGGTGCGATTGATTCAGCGCTCCCAGAAGCGGATCTGGCGTTCCCCAAGGCTGATGCGTAGCAGGTGGTGGAGGTTGGCCGCGGGACCAAAGGTGGTGGCCATGGTGCCGGATCTAGAACTCCTACATCTAGTTTCGCAGCGACGACGACATCTCAGCGCAACTGTGCTGCGTCGATGGCGAGGCGTTGCCGACATCGGGAGAGGTGGAGACGTCAGTGGGGATGGGAGGAAGCGGGCGACACCGGCTGGGTGTGGGGCTCCCAGCATGTGGCGCATGGTTGGCGGCGGGAGGCCGGTGAGGTGCGCGAAGAGCGCGGCGCTCGTGGTGGGGCTCCTGGGGGAAGGTCCCAGCACAGAGGCGCACACGGCGACGGGAGGCTGGTGAGGAGTGCAACACGGAGGCTGGAGCGGTGTGGCAGCGAGCCTGCCGTGGTGGGAGCACGACAAGGTGGGATGGTGCGGAGGTGAGGCTGTCATCGTGAGAAGACGGAGGCGACGGTGATGTGACCAAGCGGCCCATTGCAGGCCATGGACAGACTGGTCGAGGTGGCGGCGAAGGTAGCATCATGAGGTGAGGGTTGAAGGCTGCAACAAGCTCCTTTCCAAGCGTAAGTCCTCTTGCAGCGGCAGCTTGCTGCCGTAAGATGGCCATGTTGGATGGGCTAGTGCGGGGGAGAGGGGATACATCCTTCTCTCTCACCCTCTCCCTCTCCAACCCATCCACGTGGATGGATCTGAAGCGCGTTGGAGGTCGAGATTCTACTTTGATGGTTGGCTGACGGTGATACATTGACACGGTGGTTGCGTGTTGAAGGGGATTAGTTAGTGGTGACTGCTAACCTGACATGCACTCAATGACACGGAAGAGTAGGAAACTATGGGCGAAGGTCTAGCCTTCGGGCTGGCAACGGCGTCGCTTTCCCTCGGGGCGTCGTTGTGTTTTTTTCTCCAGGTGAAAACCACTCTAGTACGGGCAACGACAACGCTCTCGATGTCGTTCCCTTCTTGGAGTCGTCGTTTGGAAGATCCATTCCTTAGAGGTGATGTGTGTTTGTTTTGTTTTTTAGCAAAAGGATTAGACGTAGACGGGTGTTATGGTTGTCTTTGTCTTTTCCCTTCTTGGAGTCTATAGTCTCCTATAATTATACTTTCTGCTATATCACTAGAAACGTGACACTATTTTGTGCGTGTTGTTTATAAAAAATAATAAATATAAGACCTTTCAGGACCATATGATATTTGACATCCACTACTTGCTAACTGTAGGGGGAAGACAGAAGGATTCTCATCTACTGAACATGTATATATATAACTTTTTTTTCAGCAAGAGGACAACCATCCAAATTTCCATAAGGAAATCAAACACAGTTTTACAGAGTTTTGGCATCCAAATTAAGCACCACAGCTGCCCATACCATTCTGTGTGACCAAGATGGCCTCAAAAGAACAGTTTCAAGCTCTCCCTAAAAGGTAGCCAACTGAAGTTTCAGGTTCCAAAACACAGGTTTTTCACACACAGATAGCCTACGTACAACACTGTCTATCACAAAACCACTCCAGCTTTCAACTAGATCATCTTTCCCTCGAGTCTTCCTTTATCCCCTCAGACGCATTCCATCCTTGATAGGAATTGAGGCTCACTTGCCACTTAGCCGAGCAGCTTGAGACTATTGAGATGCAGACATAAAAGCAGAGATACGTTGTTGCTTCTCATTAGAGAAATACATAAAGGGGAAAAAAAACAACGCTATGCAAAGATACAGGAGAAAGGGCACATGAACTTCCATTTGATGACATCTGAGTTAAAAGGTGTGACAGACTCCTCTAAAGGCTAACAATATAGCCACAGATATAACTACTAGGGTCGATCTGCAACTATCAAGTCCAATTCTGTTTAACAGAAAATGCGGAAGCAAAAAACAAGCACTACAAGCTAGTTAATCCAGCGCAGGACATACGCGTAGCCTGCAGTGATGCAGCTTCTTGGTGGTGATGGACTGACAGCCAGCAGGGGCCAGCGACTTGGGTTTGGGGACTACCGGACTAGACTCTACCCATGGGCTGAATCCAATTTGGATCCGAATATTTGTAACCAAAAAACAAACTAGTTCAAACCTTTGAATCCACCCAAACCGCCTAAGCCCATCTCCATCCATACAAAACCTGTCCAAACATATAACCAATCCATTAAGCCCATTTCAGTCTAACCCATTAGCATGCCTAAGCATTACAGAGACAAGCCACGGCTCTATGGTGAACAATAGAAAATAGTGGCACACACCTCTTTCATATCAGTCTTGACGAAGAACTGCCACCCACCTTTCTCTTCGCTGGTAAACTTGACATTTGCGAACGGCTAATACCCCTCTCCCTTCTTGACGAAGAACTGCCACCCGCCCTTCTCTTCACTGGTGACCTTGACATTTGCGAACTGCTAACACCCCTTTCCCTTCTCTTCTTTGATGCGCTCGTCTTTTCAGAATCGTACTTCTCAATAAGAGCTGACATCTATAAAATATTATCATGAAGTTAAAATCTGTAAATTTCTAAGCCTTTTATGACCTAAAACAGCAAAAGCTATTACTTGGGCTTTAGGCTTTGTACAAAAGCTAGTACCTCATAATCTTCATTCTGTAATAGTTTTGCCAATTCAACCTTTAATTGACTATTGTTCAGGGCGAAATTAATTGATGAACACTGTGCTGTCCGAGCAACGTTCATTCCAAAAACTTTTCCAGATCGACTACATATAGGTGCTCCCATCAACCCATCCCCAATCGGACAGGTATGCACAAATGTGCTAACCTGTTTTTCTCCTCTCAGTTCCTTTTCAAATTCACATACTCTGGCATACATTAAATAACTGTTATTCAGAAGAGCATATATAAAGAATAAATAATTAAGAATAAAATAGCAACATTCCATAAACTTGTCCTAAGGTGTTGTCCAGATCTCTAAACTTTCAAACTGCAAATTTATTAAGCCAGCAAACTTATTTAATTTATCATCAAAGGTCTAAGAGCCTATGATGCATGTCAACAAGCAAGCAGCTGGTGTGGCACGCAGGATAATGTGAGAATTGAGATTGATGTGGACGGAAATATATGCAAAATCAACTTGGTCTTCACTATCAATCACAATTGCTCATACCATAATCCCCAAACATCCCGCTGATCATTCATCTCATCGATGACCAGGAATCAATGGCATGCTAGGAGAAGCCAACTCATTGCAATTGAAAATAGCTAGCTTCTCCTACCATTTCATCGATTATAGACCGATGGTGATGTGAACGGGAGACGACATAATTTGGGGATTACAGCATGAGCAAGCAGAACAAGAGTAAAGAGCATATCGATTTTAGGAGGTTCCATGCATATATTCTAATCCATGGCAAGTTGACACACGGTTCACGTGCTCCCACATACCAAGTTCGTTCCATGTTAGCATGCCACATCTATTCCCTAAGGAGTATGCTCACCTTTGAACCTATGATGATACGTTAACCAAGTTTGAAGGCCAAAATTTGTAATTTGAAAGTTCAGTGGCCTAAATAGCACGCTAGGACAAGTTTAATGACCAGAGGTGCATTTTACTCTCAATTACCTTCCATCAAATCTTATAAGCACTTTAAACATAAAGTAAAACAAAATCTAATACAAGGGGAATGAAATGCAACAAAAGTAATAATACAAGACAAAAATATCCATGAGTTATCAACAAGAATAGATGGATACCTGATTTGTCCTGTAGTCATTATCTGCTCTTTCACAATGCTAAAACATCCAATACAAAAAACAACATCCCCCTCTAGTAAGTCGCCTTCATGAAACGATGTAGGAATGCAAGGTCTGGCCTGAACATTACATCCTCGCACAACCAACGCAGAAAGTAATGAACTTGTTCTGACAACTTCTGTCTCCAAATTTTCTTGATCACCAAATCTCGCGACGACTCTGAAACCATCTTTCGGATCACAACTGGCAGATGTGATTACCCCAATATAATTGGGTGTAGCACACAATACCAGTCCAGTACCAAGATGGCATGGTATCCGGGTACTTTTTGCATTGAAAACTGCCAGTTGCACAATTGAAGGAGCTACACTTTGATGCAGTTGCCTTAAAAAAGCATCATCATAACTTCTCACCTACAGATTTTCAAGTTAACTTGTATTCTAATTTTTTTGTTTATTCATTTTTTTTATAAAACAATCTATATTATAAGTGCTATGTAATGCCACACACTAAAAAAAGCACAAACTATACCATACAACATAAATATTTCATAAAAATACTACTAAGTCTAGAACAGCAACACAAATCGTATAACATTTTCCTAAGCAATAAGTCCCACACAACATTTTAGAGTCTACATAAATGAAAACTTACCGCTGACATTTTTGCAAAGCACCAATTACAAGTTAGCCAATGTAATGAAAAGTGCACCGTTCATAACTTGCTTGCTGTGTTCATAGTTGATGAGAGTAGCCCTGGGAGTATAATGAAGGGAATATCGTGTCATCTTCTAATAGTAAAAAGGGGAAATCAATGTAGAATAAATGCATCAGATTGATGTATATCCATAAAAAAATTGCCTTATGAAACTCAACTATATTTTTGTACATATTGGGTCCAGCTAAATGAATCAAGCAAAAACCTTTACTGCTAAAAGCCCAAAAGGAAAGAACAATAGAAATGGTGTGGATGCAACAAAAAAGAAAGAATTAACCATAATCACAGTTGTGCGAGGATCATTGTTCTTAATATGTTGATTATGTTTCTAGTACCAAATAAATGCCAGCTCATAAGCCATACCAAAATTTTGACAATTTGACCCTTTTAAAAAACTTATTCCACAAATAAACCATGGCAAAAACTATAACCAAAAATGGACATTAGTCCATTTTTGGTTGCGGCGAAATAGATTGAAATGATAATAGGGCCATATAGTATTGAATACAAGTGTTGACTGTGTTGTGTGATGGTAAATATAGGCAAACCCAAGATAGAGCCCTGGGTTCGAACCCCACTGTTGCATCCTTTTTATTCCTTCTCTCTCTGAGGGTTGCACGGGGTGGTGCGCGCGGAGGGGTAAAAAGGAAGGGGTTGGTGGGAGTGGGAATCGAACACAGGATCTTTGGATCTAGAGGGGAGTACATTTACCATTAGGCTACTTGATGTTTATGAGAAGGAGTAGCTTTTAATGTTTTTAGCAAAGTACAAAACTCAGAGCCATGGGCCTTGGCGCTGAGGGTGAGAAATTGAAGTTATACATTGTTTTTTTTTAGAACAGGGGCATTAATTGGCTAATACTCCCTCAGTTCCACATTATAAGATGTTTTGATCCCTCCATCCCATGTCTAGATTCACTAACATTCATATGATTCTAGACACGTATATGAAGCACATACATGGATTCATACATGAATCTATTCAAAACTCAAGACGTCTTATAATGTAAAACAGAGGAAGTATACACGAAGCAAGGCAGAACAATTTCACTGAATAGGGAGAAAAACAAGTACATGCAAACAATTGATTTGAGCAGTAGTGCTAAGTAGATGCACACTTGAGGAGCAGCAGCAGAACAAAGACCATACCTTGCAGCAGTACTGATGAAGAGGAGAACAGGAGCACCTCAGGACAAAGACTGTGTCATGGAGCAGTAGCGAGAAAGAGAACTGGAGCCGGCTCTGTTACATCAGTTTGGAGTAAACTTGAGCCACATTAGATGAACCAAAG
Organism: Oryza punctata; assembly: GCA_000573905.2. Lineage (NCBI taxonomy): Eukaryota > Viridiplantae > Streptophyta > Magnoliopsida > Poales > Poaceae > Oryza > Oryza punctata. Next base: position 21,131,173 of record CM002496.2, read on the forward strand.
AGTATCAATCAAAAAACGTACACAGAAGGAAAAGCAAAGATTAGCCATCGGCAAGGTGGAGAATATGACCTTATGGAAAACGGACACTACCTCTGGACTGTGAAAGCCGGACACGGCCTATGGACAGTTCACCAACGCTACAAGTGAAGCATGGTTAGCACAAGACAAAAACGCACAACCGCGATGAGAAATTTGACAAGGCAAAATTAGGCACGTCGGGATCAGGCACAATTAGAGCACTAAAGCTAAAATAAAGCAAGCAATAAGGCAACGGCAACGCATGGAGGAAACCCCGGCAGGAGGATCGGAAACAGCACAGGTAACTCCGGAAAAGAACTGACGAGTCGCCGCAAGACGGAGCCCTAAACCGTACATCAAAGGGTGCGGTCACGCCCAGCAAAAAAAAAGACCTTTTTTGAATGAAACCGAGCCAGCAATTGCTGGTGTTTGTATTTAAGCTGGAACAAAAATTATGTACATATGTTTCTACCAAATGGTGTGCACAGGAAAAGAAAAACATCTAGGGAGGATATCCTAAGGAGATATTCTTGCCCCACACATGCTCCAAAGCTTAACTTCGTCATTTATTTTGGGCTAAAGAACTAACTAGAATTTCTAATCATCGTGAAAGCGCAGTCACCATTTGGATCTCAATCCGATGGCCAGGGAGTCCTCTTCTACCTTCAGAGATGAGAGCAAAGGAGCAGTTGAAGGATAAACTCACCGGTGGCGCGGCGGCGTCTTCTCCGGCGATGGTGGCAGCGCCCCGCCGAATTAGGTCTTCCGGTTGAGGGTGGGGGTGGGACCGCGTCGCGGGGAGCGGAAGCCCGGTGGTGGGCGGTAGTGGCGCCGCCTCGGCTGCGGGAGAGGAGGGCGGGGGAGGCTAGTTGGAGTGGTTACGAGGTGGATTGGCGGCGGCGATGGCGGCGGCTCCGGCGGGGTTCCCAGCGCCGGGCGTGGAGCTGGTGGCGGCGCTCGGTGAGGTGGTCGAGTAGTTCCGGAGAAGGAAGGGAGTGTACGTAGGTCAGATTTTGTAACTGTGACACAAATATCTACTATATTAACAAAATTAAAACTGTTTTGCCTTACCCTTCAGGTTTTGGACTTTATGTCTCAAATGTCATCCTACTAAACAATTTTGATTATTTGCCACACAGACCATTAAATTGTTTCAATTTTGACATTATAGCTAGCCAACTCAGCAAATTGACGCGGCTACAGGTTGTATTGACCTAATTGCCCATATTTTTCCTTCTCCCCAATATCGAAAATGATGATGGAATCCGGCGACTGTCCCTCCCCTCCAGCGATGGCCTCGTGCTCAACTCCCCTTGGTGGCAGTGGCCCTGTGCCCCACTCCCCTCCGACGATGGCGGTAGCTGCAGGCCTCCCTCCCCTCCGGCAGAAATGGTCCCACGCCCCGCTCCCCTCCGGCGGCAGCAGCCCCACGCCCCGCTCCCCTCCCGCGACACCTTGCGCCTCCCACCCTCCGTCCTCTGACGCAGCGGCCCTACGATCCCTTCCCTTCCTGCGGCGCTTGTGCCAATGCCGCTCCATCCGCCTCCTCCTCAGATCTCGCCATCGGCACGTCATTGTTGCGTCGGAGCTAAGAAAGAAGAGGAGCACCAGCGCCTCGGTTCCCGTCATCACGGCCCATCCTCCATGGGTGCTTCTCCTTAAACTCCGTTTCCTTGACTGGACTGGATATGCAAGAGGAAGAAGATGAGGGTAGGGTGGTAATTTCTCATCTGATTTGCTAAGTTGGCTATTAAAAATGGCAAAACGGAAATTTGGTGGATTCGAGTGACAAATAATATAAGTTTTTTTTGGGAGACTGGCATTTGAGAACACCTCAGGAGGATGACATAAGATCCAAAATGGTAAAATCTAAATTGAGAGGTCTCTCCAAATAGGCTTAATGGGAGACAAAAAAAAATAGTACTACACATAATCTAAAGATATGCATGTATTTTTTTTTCTTTGTCATACATGTCTTTTTTTTCTAATAAAATTTTCTCTTAAATTACTTATCCGATCTACAATTCAATTACACCATTGTGTTCATTGCAATTAAATCCTTATAGCAAAATCTTACATGATTATATTATGATGAAAAAAAAATATGTTTGTAAAATACTTTTATTATATATGTAAGTTACTTTTATCATATATATAATTACTTTTAGTTTTGATTAAATTACTTCTTTACATTCATAACGCTCTGAGTGATTATTTTTGTTACTGTTTTTATCAATTCTATAATTTATGCTGATTAAGTTTAATTTCTAAATAGGTTCATGTTTTTATCCTTACAACGGATTTACTTCTAATGTTGTAACAACTTACTTCCATTTTGTGCTAAGTTACTTTTATGATTTATGAAAATTACTTTTGGACTTTATTGAATTTACTTTCATAAATGTGTTCACTTGAAATTCTTGTTTATAATTTGCTTGTAAATTTACTACACATAGTTTCTTACTTCAACTCAATCATAATGTAATTACTTCTAATGTTATAAAGAGTTAGTTACTTCTACAATTTAAATAAATTACTTTTAAATTAATAAAATATTTGGATACATTCAACATGGATCTCATTTTATCACATATTTTGAGTAGACTACAATGATGCAAATAGATCTTAAGAAAATATGTGATTTACAAGATATAAGTCATTAAAGAGGTTAAAAGAACATGTACCATTGTATTTTTTTAAGCTTAAGGGAGATTTATATGTGAGATGGAGTGATCTCCGGTTAGGACTAACGCACTACCATGCACTACCTACACATCCATCGAAAATTCCCTTGGTACGTCATGGTAATGTGCTCAAGAGTAGGGCTGAACTAGTATAATCTACATAAATTTATTTTTTATCTTCCATTTTTTAAATTTTAAAGTATAATTTTAATGGATATTTAGGCATAAGACTGCCCTACTCATATATTCGCCCTGGTATCAGATTCTAGCTCGCTCCCGTGTGTTGTACATATTTTTTTAGTTCGTCAATCCAACCACCAGGAGCCTTCATCGGTTAGATCCAACGGTGAGTTTGTGGCGAGGAGTGTGCATCCGTGTCTCCGCGCGTGAGTCCGACTCCTATTCTTCAGCCCTACCCTGCACTACGATGGACTTAGCTTGCCTGCCCTCCCTATTCTTCAACATTGGGTCCACAATTGCCTTCCCATCTTCTGCTGATGTGTTTTTAAAAAAATGATAAGCATAATATGTTCTATTGCCCCATGCATGCATGTTAAACTCATGTTTAGTCCCTTCACATTGAGAACATGGAGATGATGAAGGTATGTGTAACACCCTGAAAATTCGACCGTCGAAATCGAAACCCTAAGCATACGCAGTTTAAAACCTTAAAATTTAATTTGCATCATGCCACATTTTAAGACTCGTTTATTTGAATCTTTATTGTGAGGGTGTTTAATTTATCGAAATTATTTCGGCGCGAACCCTAGAACGGAAATCGACAGGAGGAATGATTACGGTACATAGAATAAAATAAAGTTCTAGATAGAATTTGGGCGAATAAAATATTTTTCCTTAATGTCATGAATTTATTTAGATAATAAAAATTTTATAACTATCCGCACATATAGATGGGCGTAACGAATATAGACAAATTAAAATTTCAGGCAAGATTTAGGGCGGAATAATTCTAATATTGAGTTTATTTCATTCATGCGAGAGAGTTATAAATTTGGACAAATACAATACAATGCTAATAATAATGATTACAATAATAATAATAATAATAATAATAATAATAAAAAAGGGGGAAAAACGCTACTGTTCATCTTCCCCGATGAACTGCGGCTAGGCATAACCCTAGCTCTGCTACCGCGCGGCGCCTGCAGCCTGCCGCGCCTCGAGCTCCACCCGCGCGGCGCCTGGAGCCCCGCTCCTCCTCCCCTCGAGCCCCCCCCCCCCCCCCCCGCGCTGCTCGCAGTCCCGTCGCCGCTGGCCGCCGTTCCCTCGCCGCCTGTCGTGCGTCGCCTCGCCGTCGCCGTCATGGAGCCCCGCGCCGGCCACCTCCCCTCCCTCCCCGGCCGGCTATAAAGCCCCCGGCCGAGCCCCTTCTCCCCCACACCGCCCCTCCCCTTCCCCCCTTCTCCCTCGCTGCCACCGCCCCATCGTCGTGCGCCACCGTCGCCGCTTGGCCGTCGCCGCCGCTGGCCGCCGCCGCCGGGCTGCCGCCCTGCCGCCGGCTGCCGCCGCCTGGTCGCCGCTACCCCGCCGCCCCTCGCCGCCGCGCCGCCGGGTAAGCCCCCCCTCCCCTTGCCGACGCCTACAGAGAGAGAGAGCAGGCAGAGGTAGAGGCAGAAGGAAGAAGAACCAGAGGAAGAAGAAGCAGAGAAAAAAAAAAGAGAAAAGAAAAAAAAAAGGAAAATATAGAAAAGAGAGAGAGAAAAATAAAAATATAATAATAATAATAAAATATGGGGAGATAAAATTTGGGGATTAGGAATTTAATTTTTATTCATCTCAAATTTATGAGCGCACGTACTAGATTAATATAAAATACTAGTTTAGGAAATCGATATATTCATCGCCGGCGATTATGTTAGAAACAAGTAAAATTAAATCGGACATTTAATTGCAATCTAAAATATTCACCAAACTAGATTACTCTAAGGAACTTAGCCGATTATTTAGATTTTCGTTCGTTAAAGTTTCGCTAAATCGATTAAATATAATCGGAGGATTAATTACCGGTCGTTCTTAAAATTGCCGTCGTATGTATGCAACCGTTCATTATCCATTTAAATATCTATTTAGCCGGTATTTAGTTAGTTCCGACTCAATAATTAAGTTATCCGCTAAATTAGCCGTCGCGATTATTTTAGCTGACTAATCACCGGATAGGGTCACCTTTCATTTTCGGTATCTAATTTATTCGAGACGCGTAAATTAAATCGGGTTAATATTTTTGATCGGCTAGCGCTAATATTTTAAGACAACGGTATTAAAAATCAAAATAGGTCTACTTCATAAATAAAATGGAATTCGATATCGACATTCAAACGCTCGCGCTCGATCTTTTCTTAATTGGATTTTGTTGGATTTTAATTGAATTCTAAATGAATTCAATTTCTTTCGCACGTAATGTTAGACACCGAGGGAGTTGCGAGTCCGCCTGAAGATCAAGACCCGCAAGGCTTCGAGCAAGGCAAGTCATCACTATCCCTTGAACATGTTGATCCCAATTGCGAAATTACTTTGTTTACAAATAAAGATGCATGCAATGATAAACATCCTACTTGTTGTTATGCCATGCCTTGAATGTTGTCTATCCCATATCCCCTTGTAACCATGTTACGTATGAGTCCCTAGTCAATTATGACAGATGCTTAGTAATGCTAACTTAGAACTTTGCATACTCATATTTGTCAAAATGCTATATGCTTGGGCAATTACCTTGGGAAGGTAATTAAGATGCGGCATGTGGAGACATGAGCGCCACATTGCCATGACATTGATGACATGATTTGTGAAAGGAAAATAAAAATTAAACAATTGTTTTCGACTGGGGCGGATGGTGGATTTGGGTGGTATCTGGAAAAGGCTAGCACCGTCCCCGGTCAATTAAGGACCGAGCCATGAAGCTAAGCGTGAAACGACCCTCGTACAACCGTACTTCTCGGATGGGTATAGACCTAGCAGAGTAAATAGCCGAGCGGAGGCAGTATCCCTGCATAGTGGTTTTCTTAGTGTGTATGAGGGGCGGGGCCTACGGTGGGGTAGCCACCGGTAGGACCGTCACGTGTGAACCTAAATTTTAATATAACTTAATGCATGTGTGAGTTTTTCCCTTCCCGGGAGCGCCAGAACTCCTCTCACTGCTAGAAACCGTGTACGCCTAGAGTGCATGAGGATGTAAGTTCATGGAGCGGGTACTGCCAATGTGAGGTTATTGAAAGGCTTTGCCGTGACGTGTCTCATTCGTTGGGACTTCGGCTCATTTGTTGGGCAAGTTACGGAGTACGGGTAAAGTGTACATCCACTGCAGTGTGAGTAACTAAATCTATTCGAATAGCCGTGCTCGCGGATATTGAGCACCGGGACATGTATTACACTTGGCTAGACTCTAAATTCTTAAACTGGTTGGGATGGGTATGCATAATGACTTTTATGTGCTGGTGGATCAACTTCTCGAGAAGCGAGAAGGGGTAGACCCCAGAAAACCATGACGACTCAATGGCGGGAAGCTATCCTTGGATGACAATGGATGGTGGGCAGAACCGTCGTTGATTAATGAACTATGGTATTAAAATTTGATCAGTCTATGCTAGGTCTTAGGCTTGTGAAGGATTTACAAAATTTGCTTTACGCAAAAGAACCGGGAGCCATTCTTTGAAGTACCTTCTATCATATGCATCCTTGTGTGGTGGCTTGTTGAGTACTTTTGTACTCATTATTGCTCTATATATATCTTTTAGCAGAGTGCCTGAAGAGAAGCCCTTGTTGGTACGCTTGCGTACTTAACAGGATGATCGGAGTGCGGTCCCGTTCTAGGTCTCGTTCCCCAGTCGACTGCTTGTGGCATGTCAACCGGGCCCTTGTATTGTTTCGTCTTCCACTGTTGTTCTCTGATAGTTGCTGGCCTGCCTGGCCCTAATGTAAGCATTTAACCCCTTAGCCTGAATTCATTCGTGATATGTTGTGATTCGGCTATGTATGTGTGTACCAACTACTGATCCAGGGATTGGTACGGATAAACACGTAAGATTTCCGATTCCCAAAATCGGGGGTCTACAGTATGTTTCTACCTTAATGTCTACATGATCAATACCTTCTATTCTTGTATAGGGTAAGCTCCCAATGTTCTATCTACAGTTATGAATACTTTTGCTTCACACAAAGAATATTTTGTATGAATATATTTAGGGGAAGCAAATCCAATACCTTAGTTATGCATGTCTTTGATCCAAGTTATTCACTTTCATTTAATTGGGATCACTACATTTGAGTATATGACACTTGTGGTGTTGATTAATACTCATCACTTATTCATATCCTTTTATATATGCGATCGGTTGATCAACATGTGGAGGTTGACAACCGGACCATTGGGACTAACAATTTCATTGAGTTGAATGAGAGAAATAGGTCCAGTGATTGCAAAGGTGTTGATGCTCAAGTGCTATCATTACACCTAAAGATACCAAGGATGACAGTGAAAATATTGAAGACGTGGAATACGAAGTGACTACTATGGTAAGATGGTGAAGGGCATGTGATGCTCGGTCGCGATGGACCATGCGGTGGTGAAGGGTAAGCAAAGAGCTTGGCATCGAAGAACCAAATCCGGTGGTGAAGGGTGAGTGATGGCTTTGTCATGATGGACCCTGCAAGGCCATTTGAAGCTACAAATAACTGCATCAATCATTTGAAGAATATATGGTGAAACGGTTTTGACGTTGGCATCCCTTAAGACAAAGAAAGGAAAATGGAAAGAAGGCTTTCCTATTAGTATAATTTTCTTCCTATTTACTTTTGAGTATAGGAATGTAGTACTATTGAGAGGGACGCAACGTTGATATGTTTGTGTATGTCTCGATGCTCAAACTGACACATCCTAGTGCACCTTGAGAGAAATCCAAGTTTTAACCTATCCTTTGAGTAGTTTTAGACCTTAAAATTGGTTGAGTTGGGTATTCCTCTAAGTGAACTTGCCATATAGTCCAAGATCATCAAAAATGGACTCCCGAGTAAAACGTTATGGTCGTTTTACTATGGTGCTTTTTGGAAAGTCTGAAAATTTTCATAAATTTTGAAAATGGCTGCGCAACTGAGATTGGCTTCTGTTGATTTTCGAAATGGAATCTTGGCCGCCAAAGGCTAATTTCGAGAGGCTCGGGGATATAAGCTCCTCCACCCCTCCTTTGAATGGCTGTTGTACTTGGGTAATACTAGACACATCTGAAGCCAAATAGCCTTCCCATTCCCCTACCTTTGTGGTGCCTCTTTGTGAGAGGGATTTGAGAAGGGGAGAGAGTTGGCTTGAGAGATTGAGAAGTTGAGAGCTAGTGAGATTCACTCCATACTTTGAGTACTTGAGTTCATAGCAAACCATTCTTCGAATGCGTTTGTTACTCTTGGGGAATAAGGTCTCCTAGACGGCTGGGCATCGCCGGTGAGCACTCAAGATTGTGATGTGCCTTCGGAAGTTTGTGAAGGATTTGACTTCGCCTCCGTAAGGGAAGAAATCAAGAGTGAAACCAAGGAGTGCATTTGTGCAACCTCATGAGGAAATGGTTAAAATAGACCCGGCCTTTGTTGCCCCACAACGGAGACGTAGGTTCCGTGGATCCGAACTTCAGGAAACAAATCGCGTGTCTCCTCTCTTGGTTTGCCCTTTTTGCCTTCTCTCGTATTGTGCCTAAGCTTGTTTTAACCCAATCTACTTGTATGCTTAATTGATATAGTTGGTGACCTTATATCTTTCTTAGATACCTTCTTTGTCACCTTTTGATTCATATACATTTTGTTTGTTCAAGCTAAAAGTTCATAGCTAGTGTTTTATTCCGTTATCCACCGAACTTTTCGGTTGAGAGCAGAACTTCCAATCCCATACTGGAAATTCCTATTTGAACCGAAAGCTCTTATTATTCTAATATGCTATGAAGCTGTGATAATTTTTAGAAATGTCTATTCACCCCCTCTAGACGATATCAAGTCCTTTCATATACATATATGATATAAGCTTGTATTGGGGTTATATGAAACATTTTACCCATAAATATGAGGTCTTATAAAACAAATTGGAAAGCATGGGGTTCATGCTTCGAAATGTGGGGTTTTGTAAAGTTTACGCTTGAGAATAAAGCACTCTTATTGATTCACTTATGCTAATAAAAAAATCGGCCGATTGCTGAATAGACCAACATCTAGGCATTTTTTGAAGTTTGTGTGCTTACTGTAAAAGGGCTGGTACGTTACAACGGATAAACTAAAATTACCATAAACATAGGATGTTTTTAGGATTTAACTTCTATGATATGAGCCTTTTAAGAAAAAAATATCGTTGTACAAAATAGTCACATCCCGTTCAAACGGTCCTAGTGGCAATACCATATCACTCACTTCCACATTCGATTCATTTACCATGACCTCACTGCATCAAATACAATCAAGAATTTAAGAAAATACAAGAAAGTTCATAAAAGAGACCGTGGGCGACAGATAGTGAGTGGTGGTGGCATCGAAGGAAAGTGAGGATGAGATGGCGGTGCACGATAAGTCTAACTAGAGAGTGGAGATCAATTTGCCCATAAGGAGCATGTCTCCCATAATATTCTCCTCCTCGATCTGATCTCACTACTTTCTGATTTTCAACCTCGACTTTGAATATTTTAAATTTATCGAGTGATTTAGATCTATCTTTAATGGGGAAAACATATCCATGACGGGAGAAATCATCTGTAAAGGTAACGAACGAGTCATATCCATCAACAGATGTTATTGGGAACGGTGGTCCACATATATCCATGTGGATTATTCCTAATGGACTGGTGCTCCTAGTAGCTCCTTTCTTAATTTCTTAGTGAATTTTCTCTTTATACAATCTAAGCAATGATCCGTATTTGAAAAATCTAAGAGTTGAAGTATCTCTTCCTTAATAAGATGCTCTAGAGAGAGCAAGGAGAATAACAGATTGGACGACTACGATGGGATAGGAAATAGAATCAGACACGGACCCTAACACGGTCTGTAAATTAGACATGAGGTGTCTCGTGTCGTGATCTGGTTTTGGAACAGAAGAATTGAAATCGGACCTGGGCACAGACCGCTCGTTGTGCGGGGATGCGATATCAACTCGACACTCGAACGGTTCTCAAAAAAAAAAAAACTTGACACTCAAACCTAGTCCACTCAAATATTCAAATATAGAAAATACCATGACAACTTTTCTATGCACATTTCAACGTTGACAAGTGTATGGCGTAATCAATTAAAATGTGCATCAAAATTGAAAAATGAACTGTAAGTTCAAATGTCTGCAATATTTGTGGGGTGGAGGCGGAAAATAGCTTTCATGGTTAGATTGATGTACGATGAATATTACCACGCAAGACCACCAGCAGAACATCTTCCTGCGCACCTAGAACCTACTTAGGGCTGGATGAAAAACTCATAACTCGTTAGCTTGCTTAACTCGTGATTGGCTCGGGTCAATTCGGTTCAGCTCGTTGAAAAATATTAACGAGTTGACTCAGCATTTTAGCTCGTTAGAGATAATGAACCAGCTCGAGCTAGCTCGCGAGCTGCTCGTGAGCCAAACAAGCTAGAACCCTGCAGCTACAACAGGCGGCCCATCAATAACTCAAATGAACGATGGCCCATTACTAAGCTAGTAGCAACCCAATGCTGCTTCTCCATGAGGCCCACGTCGTTCGCGTCAAGGATAAACCCTAGTCAACTACGTCTCTCTGCCTTTCAGCCATAGTATGCACAGATGCACGACAGCACAACAACCCAGCGCCGCCACACGGTGCGCGCACCTCGCAGCCATGCACCCTGCCCCTTCCTTTCCAAAATCCGGTGCTTGCGTCGTCGCCGCCTCCCTGCCGCGAGCCACTATCGGTCTGCCGCTGAGGGCTGCAGCGCTGTTAGTCATCGTGGCGTCACCCTCACCGCTGCAGCTGGCCGTCGCGCGCGGCGTCACCTCGCCACTACGGGTTGTTGCGTCGTCGGCCGTCGCACTTTAACTCACCGCTGCGGGCTTCCCCGTCGTCTGCCATCGTGCTCGTCCTCGCCGCTACAGGCTGCTCGTTGGCTCGCCTTCCGTTGTTCTCGCTCTTCTAATCTCGCCGTCTGATATCTTGCCCACTCCAGCTCGCGAGCCAAAACAAGCTGGCTCGAGCTACTGACCGAGCCGAGCCGAGCTGGCTCGGCATCCACCCCTAAACCTACACAATGATGGAGAGCAATAATAAAGGAGGTGAAACAATTATGATCCCAGTATATGTTGTACTGCTTCTACATGCAGAGCTACTCTGAATCTTTGTTCATGGTCGAACGACCAGACGGGGACAGTAGAGGACAGCGCCATCCCCAAGGGAGCGCCACAAGTGCCACCGCACAGAACCCCCAATCTCTAGGGGCTCATAAACCCAGGGATTAGCCCAATAGATGGAATTAGGCCCCGTTCTTTGCATCCTCTTCCCAACTCCTCTCCCTCGTTTTCCGCGCGCACGCTTTTCAAACTACTAAACGGTGTGTATTTTGCAAAAAGTTTCTATACAAAAGTTGCTTAAAAAAATCAAACTAATCCATTTTTAAAAAAAAATTAGCAAAAACTTAATTAATCACACGCGGATCGCTCCGTTTTCCGTAATCACCGTGCATGTTCCCATCTCCCTCCTGCGTTCCTCCTGCGAACGCTGCCCTTAGTTGATGTCAACGGAGGCCGAACGCAGCGCATTGATTCGTTTTCGCCGCGTGCGTCGAGCATCCGATCGTGCCTTCGCCAGCTCGCTTGCCTCGATGATGCGCCACGACGCTCTTACACTCGTAGTCTCGCTATCCCGCTCGGGCGCTTGGCAATCGGACGCATGGCTGCTCACCAGTCGTCGCTTGGCTGTTGACCCTCATCACTCATCATCTGGCGTCTGCCGCTATGCCGTAGCAAAGCGGTAAAGCAGCAAAGCCATCGAGCAACAAGCAACGCCTTAAGACCCTCCATGGCACTGCGGCAGCAAAGGTACTAAATTTTTATTTGGTGATAAGGTTTACGATTTCTTATCATGTGAACCAAATTAAATTTTATTCTTTACATCTTATATCTACATGTGCATAGGTTTATACAGTATTTTTAACTTTAAAGTCATGTCTTCTACAAATCATTGAGTATTTTATTTCAAAAAATACTAAAAGAATTTTTTCAAGTGAAGATTATACACATGTATAATTTTTGTTCTATTTTATATTGCTATGAACTATATCATGGAGTATAAATTATTATCAATTTTTTTATCACTGAAGTTTAGTATCCAATAATATATTGCACAGGGCCCCCGAAATTCACGGGATAGCCCTGGCAGAGGAAAGTAACGACCATAGTCTCTATTTATGGGAGTTATGAACAGTCTATCCATAAAGGGAGAAGGACTGGGGATGCAGTGCCTGTAAGAGCGAATACATTAGTAGTCATCAACTACAAACATATATGGAAGATAGAAGAAAAGATAGAAGAAAAATAGACTAGATTTGTAGCTAGGTGCAGGTGCAGTACGAACTTCAAAATAATATATGTATGAGAGGTATGATAAGTATCAATAGTGTAGTATAGATTTATATGTACTTATGCTATTAGATTAGCTATATATGATATGTTAATTTTTAAAGTTAGTAATTGACTATACTATTAAACTTACCCTAAGATCCTGTTGGGGACTTGTGGGAACCATGAGATGTGGCTGGGGAAAATGTCGATGGTTCTCTCTATTGAAACAAGTGAAGCAAGTATTATTGTTTGGGATTGCCTAGGCTCAATTATGTTGTCACCTTGGCGCACTAACTCAGCAAGGGAAGGTTACCGGCGGCACGACCGAGGAGGTCACCGTCGTGAGGAGAGTAGCACCGCCATGGAGAGAGCGTTGCCACTGAGGGGCAGCATCGGCCGCCTTCTCAGGAAAGGAAGAGAGAGGGGGGAAGCTAGGAGAGGGTGCCACCACTGAGGAGCGAGGGAGCGTCATCGCGCGTCGCCACCGAGGTGCCAAGTCATGAGAGTGAGAGCAAGGTGAAGGTGAGGAGAATGTGGGAGAGGATAAGGACGGTGATGGCCTGGCGGGGGAGGAGGATAAGGACAAAGGGATTACCAGGTGAGGCTCACCTCAGCTTAGCGATTTAGGGTGCCAGTTTCACCTATTAGAGCATCTTCAACAGGTTCTCCAACTCTGACTCTACAAATAGCTTGCCAAAACAAAAGGATAGTCAAATTTATTTTGACTCCAACAGCCTCCATTACACTATCCAGTCTAATTGTGGGCCCCACATTCAGCCTCTCTACTATTTCACCCCTTCTTCTTTACCCTCTCATCTCCCTCTCTTCTTCTTCTTCTTCTCCCCTCTCTCCTCCTCTCTTCCACGCCACCGGTTGAATCCATGTTGGGGTGGCGGTGGTGGAGGCCGCGCAGGGGCAGGGCGGTGGCGCTAGTCGCCATCGTCGCCGCTGTCCTCGCTGTCTCGGACATAGGCCGTGGAAGCCACGCGTGGACGGGATGGCGATAAAGGCATGGAAAGGGGGCTCGATGTGGACGACGATGATGATGATGAGATCTGCTGCTCGGTCCGGTGATAGCATAGGTGGGACGACCTGCTGCTTGGGATTGAGGAGGCAGTCGAGCAGGATCCCACATGTTGGGTGTGACGAGCTCGTCAACTACTCGCGCCAGCAGGACAGCGGTGCTACTGCTCGGGCCAGTGGCAAAGGCAGAGCGAATTTCGGGCATCGCTGCTACGCCCTCACCCCATATCCTCCGGTCATGGGTTGACGCCGGGCAAAGGCAGCTCTGGAGGCCGTACGCCCTCGCCCCATCTCCTCAGTGGCAGTGCTAGGAGGCCACTACGCCGCCCATGCGCTTTCGCGTGTGTATTGGAGGTCGTAGGGTCCACGGTTGGCAAGTGACTGGGTAGCCAAATTTGGCAAGGGGGTGGCAGTGGAGAGATTTGGTCAACCGGATGGGTTGGCAATTCGGTTAGAGAGGGTATTGGAGGAATTTATTTTAGAGTTGCTAAATTTTAGCTTGGAGAGGATATTGAAGATACTTTTAGTTTCTTATATGTTTTTTTTTAAAAAAAAGGCACATATAACATGGTACATGGTTGTCAAGTCGTAAAGTCGACTCGAGGTATCTCTAGAACGACTTGTCGACTTGGTCGACTAGTCGGCCCATAATATGCAAGCATATATGTGCAGCCTAACCATTAGACCAACAAATATATACTATGCAACATGGCACATAGCAGAGCAGCACACATCAAGCCAATATTGGACAACAGCTTGTGAGATGGTGAGAGAACTAGCAAAGCAACCAGCGAACAAGAATGAGCATAGCACGAGACCATAGAGAACTTGAGGGAAAGGGAGGAGAGAAGTTGAAACAGGCATGAAGGTTACTGATGTCTGATGGATGAAGTTGATTGCAGTTCTAGTGATTTGGGAGAAGAGGAAGTTAGGGGGATGGAAGATCAGGGCACTAGTGTTAAGAGGAGAGGATGAGAACAAGAGGGAAGGAGGAGGTTTGCTGGAGGCGCAGCCGGTGCTTGTCGGAGCCTCTGCTCCTCTACTCGATCTTGGCAGCTGGGATCTGGAAGTGGGGCTAGGATTTCCGTTCCCTCTTTATAGTACCCCTGCCTTAATGGGCTAGGCAATATATGGCTCAATGCTCACCCAATGTATGGCCCAACAGTCCACCATCCAAAATCACCCAGCTAGATCGATCCAAGTGTGACTAATCGCTGAAAGTCGTTAATAAGACGAGCTAGTCGAACGACTTTCAATTTGTTCGAGTCGGTGGACTTCTAATCGTGTGAACTAACCGATTTTACGATTAATCACCGATTAATCACGCGACTTAACCATGACATGGTAACCCCCTATGTGCTGGTTTTTATTATCAAACAACACATCATATCAATACTTGTAGTTACCGGTTTTTAATTTTAGCAGTCTATGAAGGTCCTAATGGATAGTAAAAGCCATACGCGCGCCGGTTTTAAATGAATCAGCGTATATGAGTGCGTCCCCTAATAAGGGTTCTGTAGTAGGCTAGCTTCGAGATTGTCAAATTTACAGGTGATAGCATATGGAAGATTCATTATGACATACGAGGTGGGGTAAATGACCATTTGAACTTAAGAGTGCGATGCAACAATGAGAAACTAACCCCTTTCAGAAGCAAAAGAAATCAAAGATCAAAACATTACTAACAGTAAAGGAGATGTAGACATGTACCTAGTAACTTCGATTTTTAGAGAAGAAACCTACATAAGCAAATCAACATTAGTTTGACTAGAAACAAATGGCTTATGCACTTCGTTGCCAAAATCAACCTTATCAAATTTTAGCAATACCAACTTTTGGCAAGTTTTGAAGTTACCAAATTTTAACAGCGCTGAATGTGTTTAATTTGATGCCATTTTAAAATTTTGTAGTGTTTTTATGAGAAAAGTTTCAAAACCACCAAATTTTAGTAGGATAGCATTGGTGCCATCATGTTTAATTTCTTACCTTACCAAAATTTGGTGGCAATAAAATGAACAAGCCCTACGTCACAACCTATGCTACTTTTCAGTTTTCAGAATGATGAGAACAGACTCTGAGTTTGCCAGCTGGATGCCTGGACCTTGGTGAAACAAACCAGATAACAGCATCCAATAATAACGCAGCTGTACAACAATGGTCAGTGCATATAATACGAACTTCCGAGACACCTCCGCATCTACATCACAGCATTGAGAAAGTCAATGAGATGACAGAGCCCGTACAGAGTAGTAGCAGGCTAAGGATGCTTTTTCATGTCAACACATGCCTGAAATGGATCAAGAATCCCGTTGAAAGTTTTCTCATCTTCACAGCTGAAAATTAAAACCATAAGCAATCTGTCTGAGGAGGATTTATCCTACTCATTAATGCCACGGCATTTGTGCTGTGTTAGATTTGGATACCACTGGTTTAAGAAATTCAGAGGAAAGCCGAGGCTTCAAAGATAAATGGCAGCCCCCCCCCCCCCCCCCCCACCCCAAAAAAAGTCAGCCTTCGTCAGTTCGATTGTTTATTGTCAAGATATTGCTTCTTTCACTGCAATGGCCATCTACAAATAACAAACCTCCATGAATCATCGATAAGATAAGAAAACGATTTAGAGTGTTTTGAATGAAAACCTGTTATTGAAGCAATTGCTGTGTTCACCAGAAGCAATTCCTATATTCAGCTTTGCAACAAACTCAGTTTTATCTCTAGGCCTTCGTATTTCAGCCTATATTTCAAAGAGAAAAGGAAAGGTTTTTAATACAGTGACAAAAGGATGATTACTAATATGGTTGCCAGAACTAACCTGGACAGTCACTTTATCCTGCATAGGCATTGCAACCGCCATTTTATCAAGAAATATCGAAGTAAGCTGAGAATAGGAAAGCAAACATGAGCGTGAACTCCAAGTAGTTGGGTCAAACTGTTATATTAAAGACCACAATATTTCTTTTAGACTGAAGGACTTTCTCTGCCCCCAGTGTCTTCCGTTAAAAAGAAAAAGGATAGTACAAAATATAGCGATTCACCAACCAGAATGGAGGATAGAAGTGAGGTGGGGTTGAGAGTAGATAGGATCATAGAACTTGCAGAAAAAAAACAGGTGGGGATACATGGATGGGGATTCCTTTTTACTATGGAAGAGCAATTCTCAGATGAACCAGCAATAGTTGGTGCTAACATATTCTTTTTATATGTTTAGCAATGCAATTGAAAACCAACTAACTCAGCATCAGGAAATAAAGTTCTTTTTTGCCTTTCAACTGGAACTTCTCGAACTCAAAGCACTTTGATATGCTCAATAAAATAACTCATCAAAGCTTTTCAAATTCATATAGGAACTGCATCCAATTCATTTTTCATGATCCTATGATAATCCACCCACAGCTCTAACTGCAATACTGGCTAACAGAAGTGCTAGAGACAAACATCAATAATAATACCTGAGACACAGAGTAGAGAACAATGTCATCAACACTACAGATGATATCACCAGCCTCAATGCTGCCACAATTTTCTGGTAACACTTCTGATATCTACAAAAAAAAATGTAATTAAGTCAATGGAATGCAAGAACAGAGAACACGCTATAAGCTAATTTCCTGAAGAGGGTACTCTGACTGGAGCACCGCCCATAATGCTGCTCTTATGAGGGGGAGTCCAGGTCCAACAGAGGAATAGGTGAAGTGCTAACCAGATGACATTGGTCTGGCTTCACCAAGTTGGCCTGAGGGTCGATAATTAAATGACTTTCCCTCACCTGAATGCCAAAAGAGGATAGCAGATGCCTACAGAGTGGTATTTTCCCATACGGCACAGGCACACAGCTTTTCATTGGTATTTAGATGAACCACAAACTTTTTTAGGGTTTTTTTTCTTCTAAACTGATGGTCTTGATGGCATAGAATAGTTTTATTAGATTTAAAGAAAAAGGGAAAATAGAGATAAAGTTTCCAGCTGTACTTATTTTGTTTCTCCTAACATGATGTATCAATATGAAACTTGATATTTTAAAGCATGCCGCAAATAACTTCTATTTTTTCAGAAATGGCAAAATGGTCCCTTGCTATCACTCCAAGTTAGCAAAACGACCCTTGTATATCCATTCCAAAAGTTTCCTCCATTTGAGAACTCCCCTTATATGTTAATTTCTGTCAATTATTACATAATAAAACCTCAACGAAAATCAGTGGAGCAATAGTGTTTGACTTTGATATATATCTATCCCATATAATTTGTTTGTTCAGCTTAGCATGCTCGAGTTTGCAGATAAAAACAATTATGTTTCTATTAAAATAGAGAGAACGTGCAGAGTCGCAGGAGTCGTAACTGACATATCATAAGTTGTGGGGGTGCTCCCTAGTTCCTAATAGACTGGTATTTAGAAGGGCTTATGCAATTTCCCCAAAAAGATTTCAGAATCACTCATAATCATGCCTACACTATAGCTTGGAACCAAAATATATGCTGATCATTGTAGTAATTTTCGTCATTATTTGAGTGAATTTATTATGATTTTTATGCCTACTCTAATCCAGTCCTGACAAAAAAAAAAAGTAAACTGATAATGATGCATAATTTAACACATAAAAATGTAGGGCCACAAGAAGCAACCATACTTTCACATCATCACATGGCAAATTAACACTCAAATAAGTAGATACTCTTCCATGTATATGCAAAAACAAACCTCGCTCTAACTTGTAGTAATCAAACACAACCCTTTCTGTTTATTATTGGCAGTGGTTCATCATGATAGTAAGTTAGTAACCTTCAAAAATAGAGAGAGAAGAAAAGGAGGGGATTGGCTACCTTCTCTACCACAATTCCAGAACCAGAAGACAGCTCAGGATACGTGTAGCATATTTTTTCCAAATTGCATATTGCCAACTTGTGAATAGCTTGTCCCCTTATGCAAAGAGATGGTTGTTTGAGTGTCCTACATTCATAGCACATCACATCTCTTGCAATAGCATTAAAACGAGACTCCACAAATGCGTACAGACATCCATAAATAGCACAAAACTTTATCCTACTTCTGTTTCTGCTACTAGTTATTAGCTCCAGCAATTTATATAACAAAAGCAGATACAATTTTCTTTTAAAAGATCCAAGAGTGAGTAAAATATTATGTGCACAACCAAATATAAAGAAAGCCCATATGCAAAATATGTAATTTTTCTAATAACACTGGACAGCATACTGGGGACATATTTCTGTGGAAAGACAGAATAAATTACAAAATAGTCACCAAGGTCCAAGAGAATAATAGCCAGAGAAAACCATGTCAAACAATGAACAAAGAGATGGTACTCAAGGAAGAAAGTGGTAAACACAAATTCAACACCGGCACTGTGGTTATACTGTAGCTTGAAGGATGCTAAAACATTAGCTAAGTTATCAGAAAAGAAAGGCCCCCATTGAACAGTAATTACACCCCCTTCCGTAAATATTTTGTATAGTTTTTAAAAAATTCTCTAGAGAATAATATACTACGTATATTGTTATGTGCACACAAAATTTTGAAGAAGCCACCGTTCAAAACCAGAAAAAATAACACCCTGAACCATATTTCATGTTAGTTTTGATCGAACTGAGTGGTTTCTCACTAACATGAACTTCAGTTACATAAGTTTCATTGTTGTGGACCTATTAAGTATCATCTACAGTAGCAAAATATGCATCCTAGTCACTTGTATGTTTTCTCGACAAGTATGGTGTTCGGTCCTGCAACGGCTTGGCTACTCTAGCTTTCCAACCCAGGATACTGCTAGTTTTGCCAATTGGTGGTCAGGAACAGCAAGGGGTTTACCTGCTAATGAGAAGAAAGGGCTAAACTCTTTAATCATCTTGGTCGCTTGGGAAATTTGGAAGCACAGGAACAATTGTGTTTTTAATGGCGCCACCCCATGCTTGGCTGGTGTCCTCCAAGCCATCGCTAATGAGGGCGCTCTTTGGTGCCTAGCAGGAGCTGCTAGGCTCCATGATCTCTTTACTAGGGCTGTGCTGCTAATGCACTAGTTTGTTTTACTTCCTTTGGGTGTTTGGTGTTCTGTTGTACCCTTGGTGGGCGGGTGTCGGAGTCTTTCTCTAACGCCCTCCACCTTTTCTACTCTTATCTTAATGAAATGATACGCAGATCTCCTGCGTGTTCTAAAAATAATATGCATTACAAGAGTACAAACCAGGAAAACCAAGTCCACTTAAAACAAAACCACTAAAAAGGTATGTCTAGGGTGTTATTTGTCTGATCTTGAAAGTTGGGGGTAAAAACAACCGGTTTTATAGTTGAGGGTGAAACAGTGGACTTCGAGCAAAGTTCAAGAGCCAAAAATGGACTTCACCGAAAAAAGAAAGGAAAGTTGTCTCTTTGACTTATTTATCTTCCCTTTCACAATGCACATGTAATCTTTTTTTCCATTCTTTTGCGTGTGCGAACATATTTTTAACATGCCCTACATGCATATGGTTTTTCCGAAGTACGTGAATCGTATAAGTGCAAATTTCAAATGGGGCATAGCCACAGAGAGGTTTAACAGATTGAGACAACAGAAATTACTCGCAGGACTAAATGATAGTGGATCATAGAACTTAACAACTAGAAAAATCATTCTCTCAAACTAGATTAAAGACTAATTCAGAAGAATTCAGATTGCTCAGGTATGCACAAATGTACATGTGTGTGGGGATGACAATATTACAGACTGGCAAAGTGTATATCGTATCATTAAAACCAAAGAGAAAGCATACCTGAAATTCTTGAAGTGTTCCAAGCATCTCACCGCAATCTCAATAGGTAAGAATGGAACAGTATCCTTGTCATAAAAAGTGATGCCAAGAATCCTCCTTTCAAAATCCATGACAAGGCCCCCAATGAAAACCTAGAACAAGATAACAATATAGTGAAATGAATGTCCCCTTTAATGATGATAATGTCCACACAGCAGCATATCGTAATGATCTAACTCAGTTGATTAACCTGCAATACAGCCACTTATGGAGACCTGTTGAAAAAATATATACTTGCATGCCAAAATGAGTGATCATTATCTGGAAATTAATCAGAACTGTACAAACAATCAAAGGGTCATAATAATAGGCGCACAAACATTCACAATTAAGTGCGAGTAAATAATTTAAAGGTATCACCATGAAAAAAAAACCAACAGTCTTATTACTAATTCACTGAATTATCATAATAATAGGCGCACCAACATTCACAATTAAGTGCGAGTAAATAATTTAAAGGTATCACCAAGACAAAAAAAGCAAACAATGCTTATTACTAATTCTCTGGATTAATAATTAGTGGATTAGTTGGACCAACAATCTAAAATACCCCCATTAATGCATCAGAAGCAAATAGATAGTTTCTTAATATTCAGCGAAATATACATGACAGCTTACCCATCTATAACAATTAACCGGACTAACAGTATATTTAAACAATCTGGTCTTCACTATTGATTTTCTAGATATTGATAATCTGTTTACCTTACTGACAGGACAAGTGCAGACCAAAAGCTCATCGCAGTCCAATTCGCTGCGTTCACGGGTCATCTCCCCACATCTCACCAGTAAAGTCTTTGACTTAAAGTTACGAGCTACAGCTATCACAGGCCGACACAGCATGGAATAACAAACAGGAAGGTCATGAAGTTTCACCAAAGGAAGATCAAATTGTGGCTCAATGGTTACAACAGCTATATTGTACTGCAAACTGCACATTGCTAAGCACCCCTCAGTGATTGTTTTGTTGTGGAGAAGTACTTCAATCTGCAGTCAATAAACTAAATCCTAGTTACACATCAAACTGAAAGAGAATGTATCAAAACAAACATAAAACTGTTGTTATATTGACCTTAACATCACCCTCTTGATAAGCATCATAGTCATTGTCACATTTCCTAACCAGAGTAGCAGAGGTGAGTATCCATGTTGCAGAACCCACATGATCAACCACTGACCCTGAGCAAGTAAATAGAACCTTTCCATCTGTGGAAAGCAACTAGTAGAATCAATAGCTGCTGGTTTGCAAATTTTGTAAAAAGAAAAAAAAAGCATTAAGCCTACAGAGGATCAGTAAGATTACCAACAGAAGAGATAAGGGACACGATGGATTTGGATATGCTTAAGGCCACCTCTTTTGCACTCAGGCCTTCCTCTGTGAAATCCTCTTCATCACTGGAATCATCCTTGTTTGTTGCCCCCTTCAAATCGCTAGTATCATCTTCGTCAACATCCGCTTCAGAATCACTAGGATCATCGCCGAACAATAAACGCTCCACATACAAAGCAGCATCTAAGGAATCAAACAAACAAGTAAAGGATTCAGGTTAAACATACACGAATAGATATATTGTTGAACAATAAAGCCTCCACAGCTAGAATCATCTAAAAAAAGGGATTAGGGATATGCATATAGAACTAAAAAAAAGGTTTGCTATCACCTTCTGCACTTCTCTTCTTCTTCGGCATATCTGCAATCTGCGACGAAATAAAACCAGGTTGACTGTGAGTTTCAAGCAAAACAGAATTGACTAACTATCTGGAGTTCAGAGCAGATGCAGTTGCGTGCCGAATCAGGCCCCAAGGAAGGATAAGAGAGAGAGAGAGACCTTCACCGCCGAGGAGGGAGGTGGCCGCGCAAAGGAAGCTCCTGGACCTGGAAGCGGAGGCAACTCCTGGGAAAGTCGGCTCCTTGCCAGTGGTGGGCCCAGGATTTTGAACTTCTGTATTCGAAATGGGAAGAGGAAAAAAATTTGTTCATACACCTAAAAACCTAATAATTAGCTTGTATAGTATCACACACTAATAATTATGTAATACATAGCATATATAACATAAAATTGAGCATAAGTTCACATATTGATAGAATTGATCATCACTTGAAATTATTTAACATATAGAAATACTAATTAGTAAACATATCAAAGTGCCAACATATGGAATAATATGGGTATGAACTACTGTCTACTTACTACTCAGTACATTACAACTTACAAGTATCAACTAGTCAACTACTCAAATACTCAACTAGGCAACTACAATTCTACAAACTAAGCAAGAAAGTATACTAGATAAGTAGAAGTGTAGAGCAAATCATGAAATCAGTGAATTTTAGTTCCCAATCCTCAAATCTTCATAACTCAATAACTCAAATAGTCAAATTTTAATCACCTACGCGTGTGCTGCTGTGCGCCTGTGCCGGTCCTGGTCACTGCCACCACCCGGCAGCCCGCGCCGTCGCCCCGGAGCCCGAACCGCGGACGCGCCGCCGCCGCACTCCCGCGCCCGCGCCCTGGCGCCAAGCTACGTGGCCCCCGCGTCCACGGCCGCGCGACTGGCCGACCGCCCCCGCGCGCCGCGCAGCGCCGCTGCCTCACGAGTCGCCGCCGCGCCGCCGCCTCGCGAGTCCCCTGCCGCCGCCGGCCGCCTCCACTGCTCCACAGCAGCTAGGGTTAGGGGAGGGGAGAGAAAGAGAGTGGGCTGAGAGTGAGTACGGGCTGAGAGAGAGGAGAGGGGTGGGGAGTGGGAAATTCGGGCCCGAATGACTTGGGCGTATAGAGGAGGGAGGATGAAGCAAGCCCAAGAAAAGTAGTTTGATTACTTATTGGACTGTTTAAAACTTCTTTTTATTTTTTAATTCACTAGTATATTGCCCATGCTAACGCTACGGGTCACATTAAGTTCAAAGTTAATTCTACCAAGTACTTAGCTAATTGTGCTTTGTCAACTTTATTTCCATAGCACTGAAAGTTCAGCGTTTTGTTAATATGACAAGGCATTGTATAAACCAACAGTTTCGAGGTTGCAATGCATCATGCTTCTTATACAAAATACAATAGTCTATGCACTCAAGCAGCCTAAAACCCTATAATTTATGTAATATATTTTTAATAGAAAATAAAATGTCACATTTAAAAATATGTGAAATACGATTATAACTTTAAACATACATATAATTTGGTTAGTTGTTGGACAAAGTCTATGGACTTTAACGCTTTCGGTAAACTAAAAAACTTGATTTGACAAGTGTTAATTATGATGCAGTACAATCTTGTTTATGTACTTCTCAACAAGCCATGAGACATACAGTTAGTTCAGCTCTAGTAAGCTGTTCCCTTCCAGACACGGCCAATCATGCACTGGAATGGCCAGGCCAGAAGCAGCTACACCAACGATAACAAAGGTTCCCAATCCCTACGGGTCTACATCCCAAACTTAAATTTGTAACTATGTGGTACAATTCAAGACATAAGCAACAACATTCAAGATGTTGCAATGGGAATGCTTACCTTGTGGTAGCATTCCACCTCATAACTGAAACATTTCCAATGCATTCAGAAAACTATAATCCATGTCACCATATGTAAGGCCAACTCAAACCTATTGTATCGGTTTTTCATGATCAACTGGGTTAACAAATTCTATCTCCAAAGTTCCATGCTGCAAATAGGCATAATGAGACAAAGATTAGAGGACCATATGTTTCGTAGGTATATACAACTGAATTATCTGAAGATAGGAATTCCATTATCTGTTTGACACTGAAAATGCAGAACCTAAAAATATAGATAGACTAAATTATCTCAAGTTCAGCAAAATTTGAATGCAACAGAACTAATGCAACTATATAAGAAACTCTTGGCAGCTGCTAAGAACAGTTCAATGAAGTGTTCGGCAACCCCTCCATAAAGTCTAGAATCAATAAATTTAGAGCCCTGCCATGTTTCCCTGATTCAGCAGATCCTAAAGTGAACTTAATTGCATTAGCTCCAGGTATTACTAACTCAGAGCAAATCAAATTTAAGCCTTTTTTTATGACTACTACTATTCTAGAACTCTCCCCAAGATTCCTGAGGAATATCAAATTATAATTTAGCAATAGATAATATGTTTGATACATCACCCTGCCATTTATAATCAGAGGGAAGCACCAAACTTACCTCTCCAACCTGCGCCAGCTCCATAGGAAAAACCTGATCTTCCTGCTCCCTGAATGATCAACGTTGGCTGCATGCATGGTTGGGCTAAGAAAAGCAGAATTTTAATCCTACAGCATCCAAAAATGACACATTCTGATTGTCAACTACATTATCTACAAACAGGGAACATTACACAACTCTTCTTGAAAGTGCTTCTTTTGGATCCTACAAGCACAAGGTTATATCTAAACTATCTGACAGTTCACTCTTTCTAGTATATTGCTCTGACAAATTCACACAATTCAAGCCAAGCTGTTGTACCAACGATGAGTAAAAAAATGTTCTCTAAACTACCTGGATAATTACAATAGCTAGTGAAACACTGAAACTAAAACTAAGAACAAGTACTGCTGTCTAACACTATCAGCAATGTTATTAAAAAAAAAACCTAGCAAAGTCATCTGTGACAAAAAAAATGATGAGCAATTAGAATGGAGCATCATCGTTTGCATAGGCCATTGAATAAGATTGCTTCGCTTTGTCATCCTATAGAGCACCCTGTTGCTTCATTAGGAACACAGACTCTGTAAACTATTTCAGAACTCAAAAGTGAAGCATACTCTCTCTAGCTTGTAGAATACTATTACTAACACTGAATACCAGCAGTTTGGGATACCCAAAATGATAAAATTTGGGTATCAATTACTCTGAGGCTTACAACTAGAAAACAGCGAAGATTTGTGAACCATTGGCAATCTCTTAAATACGTCGTCCTCAACCTTGGTCTTCCTTTTCTTCCCACTTGTTCCTCAGGACATGGCAGCAATGGGAGCACTGTTGTTGTGCTTGTGCGGGGAGAGGGAGGGGCCTCGGCCAGGCTAGCTGAGCGGCCGGTGACGCGGGCGCGGCGGCGCAAGACCTGCTCGGCTGCGCGCGCACAGGCTGGCGGTGGACCTACTCCGCACTGCACTACAGAGCAACACGCGGGAGGGGAGGAACTCCGGCCGCGGAAGCCTAAGCGGCCAGGCTGCGCGGCGGTGCCAAGCACTGGGCCTGCGGCAGGCTGGGTGTACGCGCGCAGGGCGTGTCGACCGGACGGGGTCAAGGCAGGAGTGCCCCAGTACGGCGGCGCGCGGGTCTCGGGCCATCGGATCCAGGAGGCGACGGCCTGGCGGAGTAGGTTGCGGTCACGCAGCAGTGGCACCGCTCGAGAGTAGGCCTCCGCCGCCTCCTCACTACGCGCGCAAGGGAAGGAGGGAGACGCGGCGGACACTTGGGCATGGGACCGGCGCAGCCTCGCGCATCCCGGGCGCACGCTCTCATCCCGGCGTGGAGCGTGGATGCGACGGCGTTGGAGGAGGAGAGAGCGGAGCGGAGATCAGGAGATACGGCGGCGGTTGAGGGGGAGCGACCGAGAGAGGGGGGTGGGCGTGCAGGAGGCGGTGGCGGGCGTGCACGAAACGAGCGGCTCCGGTGGGAGGCGACGACAGCGGCGTAGGTCTGGTGCAACAACAGGAGCGACGATGGCTGGTTTGCAGGTTGGGGGGAGCGGCTATTGCGGCGGTAGTATTGATGGGGAGAGCAGATAAGATGCGGAGGGAGGCCGTACGCGAGCCTCCAATGAGGTTAGACCGTTGATGCTGGTGGGAGGATCCTCCGATAAATGTTAACCCTTAGATCGTTCAGGACTCACCACCACCACTACGAATTTTTTAAGTAGTAAAGATATGCAAAATACAAAGTATATATATTTATTTTTTTTAAATCTTAGTATACATCTTAATACCGAATCACTAGGGGGCCCGCCCCTGCTCCTTGCGGCAGCTGACCGCGAGGGAAGGAGACGTGGCGATGATGCAGAGGGAGGTTGTCATGCCCAGAAATTTAGCCCAAATTTTCAGACTATTTTATGTATAAACCTCTATCCAGAAATCAAGCTAGTGTACACAAAATGATAAGTTAATATACAGATACAAACGTTACAAAAGATATACTTAGTCCTCACACTGAAAAGAAAGCGGCAGCAGTGGAAAACGGTGATCCTAGAAGGGCTTCAGCTCCACTCCACAGGCTAAACTCAACTGGGGTATAATCATTGATCCTCTAACATCGTATTTAGCTTAGAAGCACTACACTTCCAAAAAGGGAATAATGGTAAGACTGAGTACAACCACCGTACTCAGCAAGCCACACCAATAATACAGACGTGCAAGGGGAGACAAGGGAGGTTTGTGGCTTTTTTATATAGGCGGATGTAAACATTTATAGTTGGAAAACAGTAAAACAGTTGATTAATTAAGGCAAGGTTAAACATCCACTAAACAACGATACACCACGTTGAATAGACCCAACCATTCCACCTGAACTACATCAGTTCATTAAGTAAAGTTAATTAATAAAGTGAGACTAATCACGGTGAATTTGATCGATCGCCTATAACCACGGGTACGGCTATTCGAATAGTTTTACTCTAGCCAAATGTGCATAAATGTACCTACAAGACACAATCCATCGTCACAGCACCGTGACAGGCTAGACACGTCACCTTGTCGAGTGATTATGACAAAACCTTTCGCATAACTCTCCTCTAACCATCCACACCATGCTGAGGTTTCACCCCCACCCCTATATCCAGGGTGGGCAGCCCCCGTGCGCCGCGGTGAATCCGGTAGCCAACCAACCGGTTAGCCCCGACCGACCCAACTCCATCACGCCCACCCTTGCCTTTAGTGCCTAGGAAAGGGTCGAGCTATACTACAGGTCCAGCAGTTACCCACGCTTGCTTGTGGTAAGCGCGGTAAGTCTTCTAGAGTTTCCCGTGAACCGGTCCTTAATTGCCATAGGTACGACTAGCAAAATCATACACCCATAGCCCACCATTAAGCTATATTTTAGTTGGATAATTACGACCGATAAAACATGGTCAGGTGCCACGAGCTTGCACCTCATCAAGATACTAGAGTGAAATAATGTAATTATTCCAATATGTGAGCTAGTGGTAATTTAGCATGGCTAAGCATAACATGATTCTAGCAAGATCAACATAAGTGACACAAGTAAGTCAAATTATCACCCAAGTTAACAAAGGATGGATATGAAGTAAACATGACACATGCGAGCAGATAGGTAATTCCATAATCCTATCTAATTAGCAAAATATGCAATTTATTTGCAAACGGTAAAACAATTATAATATAGGTTCAATGTGTTCAAGGAGAATATGTGACTTACCTTGCTTCTTCACTTTAATCTTCTGAACTCTTTTCTCGCGAACGCAATCTTCCGAAACAATGGAATCTACACATTGACACGTAAAACGAGGAAAACTCTAATAAAAACCAAGTAAACAGTACAAGGAAAGTAAACAAACATGTAGAGCTCAATTTTAGATGAATTTTGCAAGTTGAATAGCTCAATTTGGACTTCATATGAATTAGTTATGAATTTTAGAAGTTTTGAGCCATTTAAATGGATTTTCTAGAAATAATTGTAATTTATTGCGCACTTAATAATTATTTTCTCAAAGGAAAAGGTAGTCGCTGATGTCATCAAAGGGCACCAGCGCCGACACGCGGGCCCCACACGTCCGCGGCAAAGGGGACGCGGCCGTGGATCGGGTCCACTAGAGGTGGGCCCTACGCACCAAAGGGAGACGGGAGGATGGTGCATCGTGCACCGGGCCCACGGGGTGATCCACGGGCACCCAACGGCTAGATCAGCCGGAGGTCGATCCAATGGTAGGCAATGCAACCACGCGGGCACGCATCCAAGGCGGCAGGCCGGCGTGCAGCGGCGCCGATGCACCGGACCAAGAGGCCACCGGCGGCAAGCGGTGGCGCAAGAGGAGGCGCACGAGGGGGAAACTGGGAGGGAAGGAGAAAGGGATCCTTACCCAGGGGCACCGGCGAGGGGCAGCGACCGGAAGGGCCCGACGGCGGAAAGGACTTGGCGGCGACCGACGCGGGTGTAGGTAAGGAGCGGCTCCCGGCGATGGTCCGCGGAGGCGAGGATGTGGCCGAAGTTGCCCTTGGCGTTGCGAAGTCAAGTGTGGCGACAGTGCAACCCAACGCTGCGGAAATCGACGGCGACGAGCGGCCGGAGGAGACGGGAGGCAGTGGTGGCGCGAGTTACCGGTGAAGACGGTTCTTCGGTGGCGGTAGAGGGAAATGGAGTGAGTGTTGATGCAAAAAACACACACTGGTCTGGGAGATCTGCTTAGCTCCAGTGCAGGTCCAAAACTTGCTTTTGGGTTCAAGGGCGTGCCAGTTGATTTGATCATGCAATCAACAAGATGAAATATGCGAATTTTATTAGTAAACAATAATCTATTGGCCAGAAAGCCGATGTCATATCGTGATGTAACCTAGCCGATGCAGTAAAATGTGAATCGGCTGTGAGGCATATTTAATGATAAGCTAACCCTAAACTTGGTACATCAGCTGTAAATATTAGTATTACATAATCTAGACATCAATACTACTTTAGAAATCAGCAATTGGGATAGATCGGATTTAACCGAGACAGTATAAATTGCCCATGTCTAAAATAACATGAAATAACGATTATGTGTACTCATGTCATAGCTGATGTCCAGATTTAAGCACGTATCGGCTATAGCTCCGATACAACCTTATACTAGGATATTCTCTTGCAACAAACATATCTAACTACTACCAATCAGATTGATAGTAAGTCCAATATATTTATATTAGATTAGATCCTGATATAAGGGACAGATATAGCATATTAAACAAAGTAAAAAACTATGTAAAACAACTATACCAGGTAAGATCGGCTCAAACCCCGATACTATCCTTATTAACAACCATAAAGCATGCTATAGATTATGATTCTAAGCATGACTTAATAGATCAAACTTAACTGATGCAGTATTAATTATGAAAAGAAGCATAATATCTAGACAACCAAGCTGATAGTTATCTTTTCGGGATGGTGAATACATTATATAATTTAAACCAATAAGTCAATCTAGCCGTTGTCGATAAAACCCTAGATAGAGATTGGCCGATACAAGTAGAAAGCATTGTCAATCTAGATTATATAACATATATGATAATTCGGAGATTCGCAAGATGAAATTAGAGTGTCATAAAGATGTAAGCACTAATTCCGATAATGCAAACCGCCATAACAAGCTTTACCTCTCCACCGAAGATCGAAACCTATGCAGCTCGACTCGAAAGTAATAACTTGTCGAAATTAAAAGTAAAAGGTTGGTGATGCACCGAGATTGATTGAACTGGTGTTGTTATTATTCACAAGATCTCGGGCTCATATTTATACCCGAAAGTACAAACTTGTCCACTATGGACACGACTCATATTATCCTAATACATCTCTAACTAGCAAACAAGTTCCTTAGGCGGACTCTTACCTAAAATATCTAGAAATTACATAAAATCCTAATTGATAGATACAATTGCCAACCTTGGACTCAATCCTTACCTGGCAATATTAGTCCTTCCTTCGAACCTGACAATGATCATGTAACCAATATCGGTTGTATCAGCTATTCATATCAGACTCGGTATCGGTCGATACAATCTTCCAGCCGATGCGCACTCTGTTTCCGAGAATCCCACACATTTTCAAACCCACTTTGAATTGGATCCTGTTTCCGATTCACATGCTTGCCAAATTTCATTGTCAACAGTGAGGGCCGGGGTGAAGCTAGGGGCAGCGGTGCTAGCAGCGCGAGCGGCGCGGCGAGGCGGTGGCGACGTCCGGCCGGAGCTCACCGATGAGCGACGGCGGCGGAGCATGGCGTGGGGAGTGAGAGAGAGCGAGCGGCGGGCTTGGGAAAGGGGGAATCGGACAAGGGGAGCTTGGGGGTGTTTTTATAGCCCGAAGGCGGCGGGAAGCTCACGAGGTGGCGGAATCGGCGGCACGAGTGGTGGTAGCGCACTTGGGCGGAGTGGCTGCGGTTCGGCCCCGATTTGTGCGGGGAGGTGGGGGAAAGTGGAGGAGAAGAGGGCGACAAGCGCGTTCGGCGTTGTTTGGGAGCGAGGGGTGGGCGGGAGCGTGCGAGAGGACGCCGGATTCGGCGGGACGTGGGAGGAGGAAGAAGGAGCTAACAGGTAGGACCGTGGCGAGTGAGAGGAGGAGGTCGGCTGAGGGGGGAGGTGAAGTGGACTTTGTGAGCTGGGCCGAGAAGAAGAAAGGGCGGTCGGCCCGAGAGGAAGGAGGTGAGTGGGCCGAGCGGGGAGGGAGAGAGGATTTGGGCCAAAAATGGCCCAAGGACTAGGAGGGAGATTTAAATTTGTTTTCATTTTATTTAATTGATTAAATGAACTTTGTGACATTAAAATTACTTCTTGAGCTCCGAAAATTCGTGGGCAATTTCAGAGAGTATTTTATAGCACGAAGAATATTACGAAAATATTTTCGGCCATGGTTTTTAAAGGAAATTTTAATTCCCTCACTAATTCACTTTATTAGATTGCTTTGACTTTTAATATATTTTCTAGAAATGTATTATTTAATTATTTTTAATCCTGAACGAAAATTGGACCGTGACAGAGGTGGCACCAGCGCTGATAGGAGGGCTAAAAGGGACTGTTTGGTTGGAGGCTTACTCCCTCAATCTTAAAAATTAATATTTTTTTAGAGACAGGGTATTAGTTCCAACTTGCTTTAGGATGTGGTGTAAAGGAATGAAAAATCTCACATACCCAAACTACTAGGTGTACTTTTTTTATAAAAAAGTAATTCCTATAAATAGGTTGTTTTTAAAAAATTATATTCATCTATTTATCGTAATAGCTCACTTTGTTGTGCGTATTTTGTCGATCTTTTCATTTCCTCTCATTCAAACACACTCTTAGTCATACACCTAGAGGGTGTATGGTTCACGACCACACTTTAGGTTGCCACGATTTGTTACGTATTTGTTTGATTTACTACCGCAGTTACAGCTTGCCATATTTTTTCAATAATATTTTTTATGTCATGAGAAGATGATGTCAAAACAGAAGGTGATACAAATAATTGGAGCGAGATGGCATCTACATCCAATATTGACATTAGAATCACTTGTTTGCATGCATAATCTTACAACACTACTAAAGTATAGATGTAGAGATATAAAGAAAAGTATTCAATAGAGCTGTATTAGAAGGAGAAACAATTAAAATAATTAAATTTAGATGTCTCATGAGATGTTAAAATAGATATAGATATATAGTCAATAAGTAGAGTTTATGTATGAGTGTTGGTGGTGTTATTGAAGATAGAAAAGGGTGGAAAAATGAAAAGAGGGGGAAAATTATAGATTTTGTACACATGTGACCATGTTTTTTTTTCGTCGGGGCGGTGGAAACGGTCAAAACTTATTAAAATGGAAGGAATAAAAGTGTAACAAAACAACGTGCAAAGTTGTTGTCGAAAAACGAAAGAAAATACGACGAACACCCCTCCCGATGTTAGAAGGGAACCCTAAAAAAATATTTACACCGCCTAATCGATCTAGATTCGCACCAACTCCCATGTCCACGTAAAACCTCACCTTGGTGGACTACGTTCGGATAGGCTAGTTAGCGACCTTCTCTCTTTAATATTCAGATTTTTTCTTTTCTCGCACGTTTATTTAACATGCATATCCATTTAAATTAAATTGGTAAACAATTTAATTGAGTTATTTTAGCAGTAGTTCAGTTTGTAGGGGAGTGATCACGTGGTAACTACAAATTTTGGTAAGCCTCGAAGTCATTATCGGCCTAGAGTCAGTATCGGCTTCAGAGTCCTGGAATCAACCGATGGGAATTATCAAGTCGCCAGTAGTAGGATTCTTGGTAGATTCGGTTAAGAAAATTAATCAATAAAAGAAAGTTTATCCAGAAGAGACCGAGTTCAAGGAGGATGCGGCATGACAATTTATCTATTAATTTAGCAGAGTCGTTAGTTTCCTTTTAAAATTAGGAAAGTGTGTTTAGTGCCCGATAAGGACTTTATGTTTTCCTTTTATCTTTAGGAAAGTTTATATCTTCATGGGTATAAATATGTACACCCAGGGTCCCTGTGAATTATCTCTTGATCAATACAACTACTCTCGGTGCATCGTCACCCTCTTTCCGAGGTTTTTATTTATCAACCGGTGAAACTTGGCACCTGACATGGAGCTGCATCGGCTTTCGATCTCCGGCGGAGGGGTAAGTCCTACGTTCCGTCGGCTCTAGTGAATCTATCGGTTACATTAGTGTTGTTCAAGGCTGAATCGCTTCGATCTCTTGGATCGCTCTGGTTTGGTTGATAAATTTGCCTGCATGATATTTCAATTCTATTTTAATGGCATTGTGTTTAGAGATGCATCGATTTAGTTGGGTCTGTCTCGGTTAGGTCTGATATTCTGTCTTAGCCGATATATCTCTACGACCACAATGTTGTTTTAAATATATTTGTTATATCCATCACATTGGACAGATCTATCGGTTCATCGAGTATTAGTTTATCCTATACAATCTCGTGCTGCATCGGTTATGTTCGACCTACTAGATTGTTGTTGATAATATAAATCTTTTTAAGCCGATAGGTTTATGCTAATGTTTTATCGGAGTGCTAGCCGATGAGTTATAATATACGTTATATAATCTAGATTGACAATGTTTTCTACTTGCATCAGCCGATCTCCATTTAGGGTTTCGTCGATATCAGCTAGATTACTTTATTGGCTTAGATTATATAATGTATCCACCATCCTGAAAATCAGTCGAAAGCTTGATTTTCTAGATATTACGTTTCTTTTCATATTCAGTGTTGTATCAGTTAAGTTTGATTAGAACCATAATCTATAGTAAGGGTTTCATCAGGGTTTCAGCTGATAAGTTATCTGGACGTTGCATCGGCTTACAAGGATTACTTACAAGTTGGTTTTAGCCGATGACAACAAATATTTCACTATTTATCTAATCATTTGGATTTAACGATATCGGACCTCTAGCCGATGAATGCTTTGACCTTTAGATCAGTGCTTATTCAATCTATCATTACTAGCCGATTGGTTTCTACTGAATTATATGAATTATATTATTGTTTCATTACATTATCATCAACCGATTATTTTTATCAAGATCTATACTAGATATATATATATAGTTGATAGTTCACAACCCTATCGATATCAGCTAGTATCGGCATCGGCTCGAATTACTCCATCGGCTTATCAGTCGATCGGATCTTTGGTGATTAAAATATTTATCTATCTTGTCAGTTGAAGGATCAAACTGACTGGCACGACCGCATCTCAGCATTATTTTGGATCTGCACTGGAGCTAAACAGATCTCCCAGACTGTTGTGTTTTTACATCAACACCACCAAAAAATATCCTCGTTTTATATGGTGTTAGTCCTTCATCCTAAAATATTACTCACCCCATCCTAAAATATAAGGGTTTTTGATCGGATGTAACATATTCTAGTGCTACGAATGCTTCGAATCTTGACTAGTATATAGTATTAGAATGTGTCACATCTAAAAAAAACTTTTATATTTTGTGACGGAGAGGGTACAACCTAAGGATTATGAATGTACAGAGAGGCATAATCATAACATGGGATGTGTATCCTCTACCTTGGACGAAGGGAGTACTTGTTTGCTTGGGCAGTTGGGCTAAACGTGTGAGCTTAATGGGCCTATGTGGCCGACTCGGCCTCTGGAGCCTGTGGACCGACTCCTTGCGCTCGCAGGACCCCGACCCTGATAATTATTCAAATGTCATTTGTACTTATTTTTTCCCCATATTAGGAGGTGGTTTCTTAATTATTTACCATTTTTATCCACGTGATACACCAACATGATAACACAGTGAAAAAGGTATAGGACCCACCGATCAGTGTCTCTCCCTCCTCTTCATCTCTCCCTTCGCCGGCCTTCTCCGTCCTCTTCATCTCTCCCTTTGTTGGTATCGGCAGGACAACCGCCTCGCGTGCACCAGTGGCGAGGAACCTTGTGCGCACCATCCGTAGGGAACTTGATGCTCAGGGCATCACCGCTGGCATGTAGCTCGACGCCGGGGAGTGGATAGAGGGGGACGGACGGCGGTGGTGCACGACGAGGTTTCCTTACGACGGTGACTATGGTCGTTTGGTCGCCGACAACAACCATTCTAGCGGCGGCCTGGTACGGCACGCAACGTGGAAGGGGAGAGAGGGGAGAAGGGCGTTGTACCGAGGACGACGACGAGGTTCGGTGACGGCGGCAATGGCAGACAACGACGACCCAAATTGGGGAAAACGGTGACGACAACTATCGGGTGCCAGTGAGGGGCGGAACTGGGTGGTGGTGGCTTGGGCGATTGGAGGCCGGTGGTGGTGGATCGGCGCGGAGCAGAGGAGGAAAGACGGTGAAGAGATAAGTCCTCGCCGGTTTTTTGACTCCGAGTGCTCACGGGAATAAGGGATTACTTGATCCGTTCCTTCTTTGACTTCGCCCAGGCTAATACCGGCGGCGGCACGATAGCGAGGAAGAAGGCCGGTGGCGATATCGTCTATGCCGCTATCGTGAGAAGGCTGATAGAGGGAGAGATGAATAGGAGGGAGAGACACTGACCGTCGGGTCCTACACCTTTTTTACTCTGTGTTATCACGTTAGCATACCACGTGAATAAAAGTAACAGATAGTTAAAAAATTATCCCTCATGAAGGTAAATAAATAAGTACAAATGTAAAAAGGATATTTGAACAATTATAATAGTGGCAAATAGTTAAATTTCCCATCCATCCGTCTCGTGCCGGGAAACGCCGTCCCGTCGCGCCGCGCCGCGCCGATCTCCGTCACCTGCGACGGCGATCTGCGAGCAGCGGTGCAGGCGTCCTGCCGCCGTCGCATCGCGCGGATCACCATCACTTGCGACTGCGAGCACCTTGCCGGGCCGGCGTCCTGCTGCTTCCGCCGCATACTCGACTCCTTGGGCGGCCCAAGTCGATCTCCCGGCTTCTGGCGCCTGTTTCCATCCATCCCGCGACGGGAGCATCCGTCGGGTGCCGTCGTCCTGCTGCTCCCGCCTCCGGTGAGCACCCTTGCCGACGCACGCACCTCCTCTTTCTTTCGAATTTGCCTTTAACTTCTGTTCTAGATCTGGAAACTAGGTTAGGGTTTTCTCTTTGTCTTAAACCTTAATACTAATTGCTGTTTCCCCCCTCCAAAATAATCTGGGGGTTCAACTGTAACCCCATGCCCGACGTTAGGTCCGCACCTGTTGCATTCTAACCTTGTTTTCTTGCTGACTTGAATTTGGGGGTTAGGGTAAAAGCCTGATGCTGCAGCATCTATGCACACGATTTCCAATGCCCCACTTTGTAGTGCAGTATATGTAGGCCATCTTTTTTTTTTTGTGCAGTTGAGAAAAACCATGGCGTAGAAAATGCGTGTTGATAATCACAGTTTTTTTAAATATATATTCTTACTTCAAATTGCAGTTGCAATGCCTGCCCGCATGCATATGATAGTCATCCGGCTCTTATATATTTTTATGTCATCTGAAGTAAGCGTTACATTTACAGCATTCTCATGGGAATTCTGTAGACAGTTGGTACTTATAATGTGGTAATATGAGCATAATATATGCAGTCAGTAGCAAGTATTTTGTTATTCTCAAGTTCATGCAGTCGGCAGATAAGAACTGCGCTTTATTAAAAGAAAGGAAAGCTATTATGGGTATAGGAGAATATGAGAGGAGAGGAGATGAGATTGAGAGGAGTTGCTGCATTACTCCTCAATTTACAGAAAAGAGATTGGCTGTGGATTTTAAACTCAAAACGTACAACGATATTCACAAAATTCTAGTTTTTAATACCATTGCTTCTATTGCATCAGATCACTGGATAGTATAAGATGTTATGATATCTTCATAAGCTACAGTATATTATCTAATAAACTAAAAAATACACCAAATTATTAAACATGTCATTACTCATTACCATGTTAAGTACTATCAGTATCAAGTACTACTCCCTCCGTTCCACATTAAAACACGTTTTGGCCTCTCCATCCCTTGTCTAGATTCACCAATATTCTTATGAATTTGGACACATATGAAGCACATACATGGATTCACGCATGAATCTATTCAAAACCCAAAACATTTTATAATATGAAACAGAGGAAGTACATTGTTTAGATGGCCTTTTATAACAACATCTCCAATTGTTTTGGCTCTTATCCATGAAAGGTTCGGAAGATGATGAGAAACAACCGAAGCACACAAGTAGGAGGAGCAAGCACAAGTAAGAAGCAAAAGACCTCATACTCTAACTCCAACCGAGAAGGTGAACGAAGTGCAATCACTTCAGTCTCTTATAAATTATTAACTTTTCCACAACTAATTCCAATTAGTGTTAATACTCTTTTGTTGTTCATTATTTGCAGATTCGTCACCAGTTGTGGATGTTTAGTTTTATTTTGGCACATTTCATCCATCTACTTGTATATGGCTTTCTATTATTAATTGTATCACCTTTTCACCCTGTTACACCAGGCCTCACACGCATGTTGCGCAGAAATCTTCTCCCCCGTGGTTATCCTATGCCATCTGAGTTCACTGGCAAGTACTTGTGTTTTGATCCTTCACTTCCTTTCTTTATTTTGATATATGTTTCTTGTAACTAATTACATAACACATGTTATCCCGTGTTTCTTTGACTAGATGGCATGTACATGGTGAATAACTTTGAAGAATCTTTTGGAGACTTGGATGACTGCAGTGAAGAATATTGCAAAGTTAATTTAGTTGCTCTAAGAATATCTCAGTCTGTTGTCTCACTTGCTTCGTTTAAGGGTAATAATTCACTGTCTCACTGTCTCAGCATAGACACCAATCAAGACAAACAGGGTAACCTACACAGGGGAGGGGATAAGGAGATCCCATCTGTGTAGGTCCATCACAAATTAGTAATTTAAATGTTGGTCCTGTATAGGGCGAGCGAGGCTGTTTGCATGCACGGGTACAATTATGGAGTATGGACCATCTAAAATGAGCATTCTAACTTCCGCTAGTTTGGTTAGATGCACTAAAGATGAAAACAAGACAGTTCAAAAATTGAAGGTCAGCACTTTCAGCCATATTTTCTCTTCTGTTACTTCTTTATGGTCTTAGCTTCATGAGATGATATTGTTGTCACTTGGTTATAGATTAAGGTGCGCCTACCCAATGGCAAGCTTACTGAAGGAAAACTGTGGAACTATGATTTATATTATAATATTGCTGTTGTCAAAATCAAGTATTCCCCAGAACTTAGTACAACACAGATACATAATCAAGGGCAACCTAATGTGAAATTATCTCAAAGTAAACTGGTCTCTGTTGGACGTGGCTTCGAATCTGGAGAACTAATGGCTACAGGTGGGACACTGCTGTACAAACCTAGCAAACTTGACTGCAAGGAACTCATGACCTCCACTTGTAAGATCACAAAGGTATTTACCTCTCATATAGTACTATGGCTAGATTATGATTGCGGTTGGTTTATATTATTAATATGCATCTTATTCACGTTGAACTGCCTTTTTCTTTTTTTAAAAAAAGATCATATGGAAAGACATTTATAGTACAGTTTAAAATGGAACTTGTTATGCAGCAGTTGTTCACCATCTTTTTATTTTGTTACAGGCTGGGATTGGTGGTCCCCTTGTTGGGTTTGATGGAAACTTTGTTGGCATGAACTTTTGTGATAAGAAGGAAACTCCTTTCTTACCAGTCAATATAATTCGGAAATGTTTAAAGCACTTTGATATGTTTGGGTATGTTTTCTAGTTCTTATTAATGTACTTCCAATAATCTTCACTTGCAATCATGTGTGCTAATGGGCAAATTTGTTCTCCTTCACCGTCCACTCTTTCAACACTAGCTTGATTGTGGAGAGATTATGTCAGGACTCGTGATGGAAAGACTTGGTGACTTGTTTAGTGGATTCTTAGACTGGCAGTTTATTGCTTGAATAATTTTGGTAGGTCAAAACTCAAAACCAACATTCTAAGATGAGTCATCATACCCTGATCAATCAAATTTGCATTGCCCTTTTCTTTTAAGCGAAATACCTCTCCAAACTGAAGATCTTTAATGGAGTGAGTTGTAGTGAATGCAAAAATTTTGTATTGGATAAATGCTGTGAGCTCCTCAGTTTCCTTTCAACTGTCAGAACCATTTTTACTAAGCAAGAATAATGAATTACTATGCAGTATGCACTCAAAAGCTGACCAACCTTAGTTTCATGGCTTCATCTTTCCCCTGAGATCCATCCACCCTTGATTTGTTGCCATCTGGCACTACTCAGTGCATTGTTTATGCCGATTATGAATTAGACCATTTTGGTTGGTACTTGGTCAGAAAGATGAAAAGTTTTAAATACCATCGCACGTGTCATTGACATGTGGGCCCTGGTCCTAAGTGTCATTCTCACATGCAATGGTATTTACATCTTTGTGATGGTACTCACCTATTTTTCTCAATGAATGATTTTCATAACATTTGGTATCTGAGCAGTTGATCCTGCACACCATCTACTGCTAATTATCCCTTTGATAAAGCATTGGCTGTATGCAGAATATCCAAATGACCGTGTCTTTGCTGCCAATATGTTGGAATTTGAGGATTCCTGAGTACACTCTTATTGCATGTCTTGATTTACTTTAATGTGTCAATAAGTTATATACAACATTAAGATGAATTTACACAATAGCATGAATAAACAAAGACAAGCCTTTATAATTTTTGGCCACATATGGTCGAATTCGGCAACCAAAGTTTAAATATTTTCCTATATGTCATGGAATATGGTTCAGTATATTTTTTTCCTGTGAAATTCCTAAATGAAACCAATCAGGGCTTCAGGAATAGTAGAAACCCCCAGTGTGTTACAGAAGAGCATGAATAAATAAATACAAATTTCTGTAAAATTTTGCCAGATATGGTCGAATTTGTCATCCAAAGTTTATATGTTATCCTAGATGTCATGGTACACAGTTCACTATTTTTCTTTTTGTAAAGTTTCTACTAGTTGAAACCAATCAGGGTTTCAGCACTCAAAGAGTACCCCAGTGTGTTAAATCCTTCAGTAAGCTTTAAGCAAGTGAGATGTCTCATATTATTTCCTATTTCACTTTGGCTAGAAATTCGATTTATCATGACAGGAGCTGATTTTTTGTCTTGTTTCATTGATTATCAAATATATAAAATGCGATATTGCTTGTACATTACATGCTTTCTATGGTGGATGTACCAAGATATTTTTTTATGGTACAACTTTTACATTGTTGCGGTGCAATTGTACAGCCCTGTAAAATGCCATCCCATGGTTTGACTTTGACAATGCTGTTCAGTGGTTCATTTGTTGGGTCCAAAATAGAAGGGCTCAATTAGTGATGGACTGATGGGTGATCCATCGCATCACAATTCACAACAAGCAGGACATATGTATATATTTTTCCTACTACCTCAGTTTTCCCTCTGTGATGGGATTTATATCCATAAACATCAGCAGCACACTGCACTGCCACCTCCCAGCTGTTCAGCAATACCACAATCGCTCCATAGCAGGCTCGTTGGACTGCCAACTACTGAGAAGAGGACTGACAATACTCATAATCTCCATAATTACATTCTATCAATCTGAGCCGCCAGACTCAGCTGTTTCTTCAAGCCACTAGCAGTCATCAAGTGTAGTTGCAGTCCCCATACTGAGCAAATCACTGTTCCCCCAGCAGTCCGCTAGTCGCAAAGCTGCTTTTATTAGCCTGGTTCTGTACTTATGCAGGTCATTTGCACAAAATCTATTTGATGTGTTGAACCTATGCAATTTTGTACAGTTTTGTTTTCAATATTGCTAGTTTATTTTAAAATTATTCAATGTAGTCCGAGTGCCTCAGTCTAAATATTTCAATCATGTGCTAAATTTTGAGATATACGCAGGAGAGTTGTTCAGCCATGGCTTGGCCTGAGGATTGGATCACTTAAACATGAAAAACTGGATATCCGTGAACAAATACATGGAAGCTTCTCCAACACAGGTGGCATTTATGTAAAAGAGGTGAAATATTCAACATACACCAGTTTGCTGCATTTTTGTTATGATATTTATTTTTTGTCCTATTATCTTCATTACACTGCTTATTGGGACCAAAGTTCAATTTCTCAGAAAGGAACCTTTAGTATAGGTGATCCAGTCCAGGAGTCAGTTGATAAGAATTGGCTGTATTCCAGTTACTCGCTTTTAGTTAAATTGTATCTCAAGTCTAATCCATAGCAATAGCAAAATACATTTTTATAAGGCACGATTAACGCAAGCAAGAACCATCAGCAAACATCGATAAAAAATGATTAAATTACTAGGGTTCAATGGTATTTTTCCCTAGGTATCATGCTATAGAATTTTTTTTGTTCTGGGTATAAAGTTTAACCTGTTTAGAAGTTAGTTCAAGCAAGTTTGAAATGAACTTTAGAACTATAATCGCCTTCTTTTAGTGAGTGTTGGTTTGTAAGTATATACTGATTTGTTTATAGAAACAACGAATTCTTGAAAACTCTTTGAATGCAAATATATTTTTTCAAAGGTACATGTTCAATCGAACTGTTATTATACCGAAGGTTGTCAAGTCCTAAAGTCGAGTTGAGTCGTCCCTCTACAGACTTGCCTGACTATCAAAGACTAGTTATTGAGTCTGTTAGGCTATTAGTAACAATACTACATATGTACCAGTTGCCTCTATTAATCTGATGTCCTCTCCTCACCTTCCCACCAGGCCTCTCCCAAGTGAGGCCCCGTTTGCTCCTTAGTGGCTCATTGTTTCTGCCTTTGCTCCAGAAGTCAAGTTGCAGCCCTCAAGTTGTGCCCCCTGTCTGTGTATATAACCTATCAAAGAGAAATCTAAAAGTTGTAGTCAAATCTGAGTTGAATGTGCGCGTTTGATGTCATGTTGCCACCTGTCAGCTTTCTTATATTCCATAATCCAGACGACAGCAACTCATGGGCCATTAGAAGACTTTTTCCTTCTGGCTTACAAGGCACCATGGAGGCCCATGTCTCTTAGTCCATCCAGGCATAGGCATCTCTGAAATCACGATGCACTAATACACTGGTTCCTACTTTGGCTTAGAGAATGGACAAGTATCCCAGTAGTTTCGTTCCAGCAACATTTCAGTCTAAGGTGCCTACAAGTGGGAACATGCTTACTAGTGGATTTAGGGAGTTGTGATATTGACATGATTAGCTGTAAACTTTTATCCTTAAAAGAGGGTTAACTTGAGATGAGATGAACTATCAAGGGGGAGATCTGTCAATGGTGAATATTTCATGCTTGCATTCCGGGCCTGAGGAAGGGATGTAACACATATGATTGACATAGTTGCTGATATATTTAGGAGTATGGAAGTTGTTATCCTGTTTGTCTCGATTGGTGTCTATGCTGAGACAGTGAGACATAAAAGATGAATTTTGCTATGGTGTGCAACTGTCTGAACTAGGAGTGATAGTCCTGGGGTCTCACATCCAATACATGAATGTGGCATGCCATAGAACACTTGGATAAGATGAGGTGATGAGAAGCAACATGATTTCTGAATGAGTTTGATATTGATTGATAAAAAATTCAATGGTAGAAAGTTGGGTCATTGTACTTATCTGGTGAGGGGATCGTGTGGAAACTGGCAGATTACTTGTTTTGAATTCAATGGATTATTTTAGTAGTGACCAGTTAATAGCCAGCGAACCACTACCTGGCCTTTTGTGTGGGCGGTCTGGTTTCATATATAACACTCTGGTTGGTACTGTTCAATGGGTTCGCTTATGTGTATCTCTTTTTTTAGGTTTGCTTTTATCTGAGATCATAGCTGCACCGTGGCAGAAAACTTTTCTGTTTTCTGGTGATGGACGGGCATTTTTTAACTGCTCCTATTGGTTTTCATACAATTTTTGATCATTTATCCAAATCATTTTTGTTGTTTCCCTCAAGATGGTATATTTAATTTAACTTGCAAAATCTATTTCGTGGGCTATTTAAACATTCATAACTTTGTTGGTTGAATATTAGCTTTTCATAACTTTGTTTGAACAATGATCAAATGAGGTGTCCATGTTAGCTTTGATGCCTTGGCAAATGCTATGCTAAATCCTACTTGAGTTAGAACAAAAAAAGGCTTAGCATATATTGTCCAAATAAGCTTCATTTCGGGGTTGACTATGAACATACTTAGGGCTTCTATATTAATTTTTGTGTAGCACTTACTTCAATAATTTACTTGATAGGTTTTTGATGGATCCCCAGCAGCAGATTCTGGAATCAAAGTTGGTGATGTTATTACCAAGCTTGATGGAGTCGATCTATTCCATGCACAAGAGGTTCTGTTTCAAAAGTTTTTTTGCCTGGAAATTCTAGTAGTTAATCTTAAAATTGTTCTGGAAAATCAAACTGATTTTTTTGTGGTTCTTCCGACTAAACCATTGCATTTTGTCCCAAGCAAAATCTACTAGCCAAACTGTTATAGTGCTATTACCTGTTCCTTCCATTTTATTATTCACATCCAATAATTTTCACTGTGTGAAAACACTGTTAAGAGTTCACTGTGAGAATATATTGTTTTGGTGAACACGTGAAAGATCTTTTCATGATGTGAAGTTTCACTGTTAGTAGATCGCTGCAGGATTCCAGGATGTAACAAAATGGAAAAATCCAGCTTGTCACAACTCTAATTCAGTGCATGTTTACTACAGACTAGAGTTTTCTTTTCACTGCATGCAGTCTTTTTGTTGGATATTTTCTTCATAACTCAATTTAATATGTTTACTTTCGTAAGTGAGTTACAACCTACAAGTTCAGAGTAAAACCTAGCATGATGAATTAGTGTTTTCCATCTTTTTGAAATAGCTCAATTAGTATAATTTGCATGTCCGCATTTTTTTGGGGTACCATTTTGGTACCATTTCAATATATAGGCAATAGTAGGTCAAAATGTGCTGGTAAGAATGCTGATAAGGTAGTAGCGAACACAATTGCTGTTTTTTTTTTTGAAATTTTAGAAATGCCTACTTGCTATATGTCTTTACTTGCTGTATATATGCAAAACAGAATAATACATGTTTGCATAGTTTCCCTTTTTGATGGATTTCAGCTCTAATTTTTCTTACCAGTTCTATGAGCTTATTTTGGGAAGTCAGAAGATATTTTGCGACATGATGAAGAGATGCTTTTCAAGGTTAGCTGCAGTGCATGTTCTATGGATTTGTTATGCTTTAACATGCATGCATTAATTATTTTTTATGACATTCCATTGCATATGGAATAGGTGTCAATTCTAAGGCCAAGTAACGGTTTAACGTTCCATGCATTTGTCAATGCTGAAGTGGTTGACATGAGTAGGAAGAACAGGTTTGTCCTAACGCTCCACAGCTAGTCTTGCAAATTTGGAGTATGCTCTAACGTTTGCCCTTAATTGACAGATGGCCTGTACCCAAGGCGGAGTGGCTATATCCATGTACGGATGATAGATGTGATGAAATTGTCGTGCCTGATCCGATAGTTATTCGAACCTGTGAAGATAGCTATTATTTACGTAAGGATCTTATTTCTCTCTTCTCACCATGTTATAAAAGATTAATAAACTAAATTGCGTCAAATATATAACATTGATATGTGCTCTGTCAATTTGGATGAATTTAGTCTGTACTGCAGCTTATAAAGCTGTCCCATACTGTCAGTCTAAACTACAGAAAAACCATTCTATGTGTTTCTCAACATTTTTTCTTGTGACATCACGTTAATGTTTTACAATTTGTTCAAACACTATTCTTTGCCATATCTTTCAGCCGCCCTTGATGAGTCTGAACTAAGACTATATTATGGTGAAGAATGAGGTGGAGAAATCTTGCATTGTTCGAGAAGACATGCTGAGATACTTAATGGAACATGCACCGCAAGTTTCTGTTGACATATTCATATTTGGCAACGGAATAGGGCTACAGGAGTGAAAAAAAAATGTCTACTAATGTTAGCAAATGGTATCCTTTGCCAGCTGAGGAATATGAATTGTTTAATGCGGAGTTGTTCCAGCAAGATGTTTTGTTTGGCTTTTCTGTTTATATGTTAGTTTATGAAATCTTGGGTAGTATTGCATGATTTATAAGCCTTGTGACTTGTGAGACGTAAGTCCTATTTAATGTAAAAGCGGATTGTTTTGTCGATAGTTTGTAGGCAATGCGTCTTTCATATTTGTATATGGCCGTTTTAGTGGGCAGAAGATACAGATGTCTTGCGATGCTTGCAGTTGTATCTTTTATCTCTACTAGGGATTTTCAGGAAAAAAAAACATAATATGTCGTCAAGTGGTGTGAGGACCTGTTTGCAATCCTGTGTATATATGAGAAAATTTTTGCAAAA
This sequence comes from Oryza punctata, assembly GCA_000573905.2. Classification (NCBI taxonomy): domain Eukaryota; kingdom Viridiplantae; phylum Streptophyta; class Magnoliopsida; order Poales; family Poaceae; genus Oryza; species Oryza punctata. The sequence goes on from CM002496.2 coordinate 21,175,753, forward strand.
TAGCTTATCACGATACTTTTCTGAGGAGCCAAACAAACTATTGCCAAAAAAAACGGAGAAAACCAGAACATCTGCGGGGTTTTTCTACTGGAGGGTAGATACCCACTTGATATCCCTCATTGATGAATATGGACAGCAATGGCATGGAAGAAATTGGGAAAGTATACGGTGAAAATCATATCTTGGGTGGAAACATGGAAACATTTTTATATTTTTTTCTTAAAACAATCATACATATAGGTAATACTAGTAAAAATTCCCGTACGTTGCAACGGGATAATATACATTTTTCTTATATAACCATGTAAATGATAATGTTTGTATGGATAATTGTAGCTAAAACAATCATTAAGGAAAATTGGAATATCTTTGATGTAATGGTTCAACCTCGATAATGGTAATATTTCCAATGCTTACTTTACCCAAAATAATTAGATTATTCATGTGGCGGGATGTATATAATCTAAAATATTCTTTCAATCTTATTCTTGCAACCAACAATAGGATCTGCATGGTTATGTTTATTTTAGAGCCACCGTGCACTCTTCTCTCAATAACAATTAAAAATATGTTTATTTTTTAATATTCTGATAATATGGATCATATCTGACCAAAGCGTCCATAAATTTTATCTCATGTTGAGTCGGAGCGCTTCTTTTTATAAACGACGGTTTTTTCATGCGTTGAGTCGAATGGTTTTCTCTGACCACTTTTTAGAAATAGTGATTTTTTTTCTCGCGTTGAGTCCGATTGTTTTTTTAGTCCATCTTTATATAAACCGTGTTTTTTCTGACAGTTTTACAGAGCGGCTTGTTTTTATAAATGGTGTTTATTTCTTGCGTGGTTTCTCAAACCGTTTTTTAAAATGACACTTTTTAACAACTGATAGTATTTTCCTCGCGCATTTTTTTTGCTTTTTTTACGAACGACGGAAACGTTTTTTTCTCTTGCGTTTTTTCCTTTTCTCGCACGTATTTTTCGCTTTTTTTTACATACAACGGAAACACTTTTTTCTCGCATTTTTGTGTGTTTTTTCTGACATTTTCCTCACGGGATTTTTGCTTTTTTTTTTCTCGCGCATTTTTTGGAAACCGTTTTTTCTCGCATTTTTTCTGACATTTTTTTCTCGTCCGGCTTTTTTGCTTCTTTTTTTCTCGCACGTTTTCTTGGAAACTTTTTTTTCTCACGAATTTTTTAACGGTGTTTTTTTGGAAATCGTTTTTTTCTCACGTGGCTTTTTTTCTTTTTTTCTCGCGTGTTTTTTGGGAACCTTTTTTTTCTCGCAGATTTTTTTTAACGGACAACGGAAACATTTCTTTCTTTTAATGTAGTAGATGGAGATCTAAATGAACATCCCAAAGATGCATGAACAAACTGAGATATAAAATTAACAACTAATACTATTCTTGTTTTTGTCCTTTCTTAATTGTTTCTCAATTTTGTATCCCATAAACGAAGATGAGTTTATTCTTGAAACTTCGCATGGTTACCTAATACTACCTTAGCTATTTATAAGATTTTGTTATTTATAATTGAGAGAAACATAGAAGAAACAAGGATATAAAAGAGTTAAAAGAATCTCACAAATAGCTAAGATAATATTAGAAAACCATGCAAAGTTCTAATGATAAACTTAACTTCATTTGCGAGATATAAATTTAAAAACATAGGAGAAAAAGACAAGAAACAGGAATATAGTTATTTGTTAATTTTATATCTCAGCGAAGTTGAGTTTGTTCATTGAATTTTGCAGGGTTGGTTATTTACCTATTACATTCACGTGTGACTTTTAAAAAGACTTTTCGAAGACTAAGATATGATTTCCACCTTATACTTTCAAGCTGTTGAGTATACATAAGAAATCATGTACAATTTAAATGGAAAACAATAAATTTTGTATTAGAAAAACGTTGGCCCTAGCAGATCAGCATTTGGCCCTTCTACTCGGGGCTACATGCTACTACTCCGGTGCTCCCTTATCCATCTACAGAGCTGTGAGTCTGTTGGAGCACCAACAGAGCGTGTGGTTTTGGCTTCACATGGCTGTTTTTAAAAATTTTCACATGACTTGTTTTGGCTCGGGAGTTCTCTTCACACTATTGCTCTTGAAATAAGGAAATGTACATGCGCCTGTTTATCTAAGAAAATAAAAAGAAAAAAAGCATACATGTACACGATATGGATGGAGGTTGTCATCCACATAAGTCATACAGTATATCTTAGCGTTGGGTGATCAAATTAAATTGAAGATAGTTCTTCTTCCGTGGAATTAGTGGATACCCGAAATAAGATAAATGTAGATGAACAAACTAGAACCTCTATAGGACCAAATCAATGGCTAGAGAGATTACGACTCTAATGCCAGAGAAGAGCCACAGTGTCACCCGAGTTGCAATAGGCTGGTCGCCATCTTTGGAGGAGAATCTTAAGCTTAACATTCATGCTTCCTTCCTGGAAGCAAGCAAGGTAGGAGGGTGGGGCTTTTAATGTAGGTGATCATAGTGGCTACGGTATGCTCGCTAGGGTTGGACAAATGGAATTAGTACATGATGCATTGTGTGCCGAATTAGTGCATGTGATAGTTGATATTGGAATTGAATCTGATTCGGCTTTGTTGGTTTCGATACTAAAATCGCAGGATTATGATAAATTAGCTAGAACAACCCTATTTCCAGAGAAATAAAGCTTCTCATCCAATTATAGTTCGACGGGGTTGATTTTTCGGTTCTTCCTAAGAAAAAATGTAATGTGTGTGTTCATAACTTAATTCAAACAGAAAAGAGTTAGGATTCGGTTCAATCTGTTATTTGATAGATACCTCTTGAAGTTTGTAAGTGATTGGATGGCTCGGGATATTGCTAAGCCAAGTGGTTAATAAAGAGCACTATTTAAAGGTAAAAAGAAAAAGAAAAGATGAGGCACCTTTAGCTTTAAGTTTTTTTTTATTTTAACGGAAGAATTTCACGGAAAATTAGTGGAAATGAACTAATTTTATATGAGAAAAAAATTGTGCATTCAAGAAAAGAAAAAGGAAACTCCCCGAGCAGAGCTCCCTCCGACCACTCCCCGACTCGGATAGATCCAGCGCCGCCGCCGCTCTCTTCTCCCCATCCTTGCCGCGCCGCTGTCAACCGGCCGGCTAGTCCGTTTACCGTTCTCCATCGTCACCACCGCACCGGCTACTCGCTCCTATCCGTCTTTCTCAAAGGTGCTTAGCAGCCGCATTCTCTTCACCCTTCTACTATGTTTTTTATTTATTTATTTTTATTTTACTACTCCGGTCCTCGTCCTCTACCTCTAGGCCCTCTGGTCCTTTCGATTAGGGTGACCTGAGCATGAGTCACGCTGAGAGCTAAATTAATCTAATATGCTGTCGATCTTTGCTCTTGAAGAACCTGCAACCATTACACATCTACCAAAGAGTCAAATTCTAGACAAAACCCTAACTAGGAAAAAAGGAATACCAGATCAATTCACCCAAATTTTCACTGCATTCGGTTGGTTCAGAGGACACTCGAAGAAGCCCTTCTTTTTGTAGTCGGGAGCCTTCTTGCTGCATATCAACGGCATGACCTTTCGTCGTCTTGCACACCGGAAGGTACAGATGCAGCAGGCCAGGCTCCATCCTCCAAAGTGCCAAACCGAAGACTCATTGGTCGAGAGTTCGAGACGATGATCCCCAAGGCAAAAGGAGTCGCTTGTGACCTAGACGATGCAATGGAGGAGCCTAGTGTTGCGAACATGGCAGCACCAGCCCGGCTATTGTTGTTAGACTGCTTGCTTAATGGTAGGAAAGAGAGAGAGAGGAGTGATAGCTGGATTTGAGTGGCGCGCCTGGTCTAGCTGCACCATGTAGAGGTGGGAATCTGGTTAGTAGGGGCACATTTTGTAGAGCAAATAAGGTATGGTTTGAAAGATAAAATGAAAATGAAAGTTTTTTTTTAAAAAAAACATTTAAGTCCAAAGTGGCAGATTGACCCAAAGTGTGCCATATAATCAATTAGATCCTTAAGAAGGGCAAATCCTAGAATGATGAGTTAAAGAGTTTCATATCCTTAATTTCCCTTTCGAGTTATCATATTTTGCACCAAATGTTGTGTATTGCTCTGATGGGACTGGGGCATTTATTTTCTTGTTATCATGGGGTAGAACTAGACATAAGGGGAAATTCCAATGGCCCGCATTCCTCAAAGCCTCTTATTTTGTCCATGCAGCTGTTGGCTGGATAAAGGTTCATTTCACGTGGCCTTTGTTGTACTTAATGTATGAGAAAATCCAATAAATGCTATTGGCAAACATCCAAATCCAAGAAATGTCATCAACAAATGTAAGTTCCATAAAATGCTATCATACAAGCGATTTTGTTCCAAAAATGTCATCGCCATTAGTGTTCCGTCCATCCTGCGCTGTTAAATACACTGTTCATCCTATAGCACTTAACGGTGGGTTGCTAACGGAACCCTAATGATGATGGTATTTCTGGGACAAAATCGCTTGTACAATGGCATTTCATGGAACTCGTACTCGTCGATGGCGTTTATTGGAACTGAGTGTTTGTCAATGATATTTGTTGGATTATCTCTGTATGTATTCCCTACCCATTACCTTAGAGGATTTGTCCATAAATTTGGGAAAATTTTAATTTTTGTGCTATTGATTGTTTTCTCTAATAGGATGTAAGTCTGTAGAGTACTATGTGTGCCTTTCACTCTAAACTTTCAACTTTTCAAGAGACTTGCAAGCTGTTGTTATTATAAGTTCTTCCTAAAAATATATGAACTACTGATCTTATTCAATAGGCTATAACTGCATGTTTAGCTCTTCTTTTGGCAGATAAATATATCTGTTTAAGTTGTAGTTGAAATGAACAGTGTATACATATCTAATATCTTTATTATGCTTCAAATTTTGTTATTGTGTAATTTCTTTTTGTGCCTTAGACATGAAAATCATATTTTCTATGCTTCCAGCCACTGCAGTTGACCCAGTTACTCCATCATCCATCCTTGTTGCCATTGCTGCCAGTAGCTGTTCCCTGTTCCCCGCCACTTTGTACCTCTTGACTCCAATACTTTGGCCCGTCATGGTCGAAAAGGTATGTGATAGGTATACCCTGTTCCACCCTTTTGGTCTAGTATTTAATTTTTTCCATGGTGTTGTAGAACTTTTGGGTGGGCACATCCACATAATAGATAGATAGAAATTTATTTATTAGACTCTTCTTTTTGTAAGAGCAACATCCATGCTCAAGCTGTAGTTGAAACGAACAGTGTATACATCCCTTGACTATGCTTCAAACTTAAGCGTTGTACAATTTTTATTTCACATTGTAGATATGAAAAGCTTGTCATGTATTGTTCTAAGCAAAAAGTTGTTACATTTCTAGGTGATAGAAGCTTGATCTAGTTGTCATCAATCGGATCTTGTAGGATATTGTGATGGGAAGCTTATTCCAGGTTAATATAACTCCACCTTTTTTTCTGTTGTACTTGTATATTGTTCTTACTGATACATAAATCTTGTGTGCTATATGTTTCAAATCCTAACAACATCAAGTACACCACTAGTATTTTGCAGGCTTCAATCATGTTGTATTTCTGTTTATGTCTATACAAAATTCTAATTTTTCCTTGTAACCCGAAATAGTCATATGCATGTTATCTTTTAATGTTATGATATGTTATACTTGAATGATAGTGTAACAATTGAAATATTAACCTGTAGTAAAAAAAAATTATGTATTTATTTTGACAAACCATTTTTAAATGCTAGGCTGGAAGTTCTTTTTATGGAGATTATATCCTCGATTTTAATGCCATTTGTGAGAGATGCGTCGTTTCTTTGAGTTTTTATAAGGACAATGATGAAGAGAAGAAAGAAACATTTTTTTCAACTGGTATAATTTTCGCTTCGGGAAAAAGATCATGTTGTGTTTTAACAGCAATAGATGATGCTAGTAAAAGAAAAGATGAATTGTGTGAGGTAAATTTTTTTGATGGAACTACCAAAGTTGTTGGTCAGAAGGGAATAAAGATGCGGCAAGAGTTTAAATGTGGAACGATTTATATCCATAATATTGATATGATTCATGGAGCTACTGTCACATTTAGTGAACAAGAGATTGGTCATTCTCAAAAGGTATTCACTGTTGGTTACAACACAAATCAAAGGACAGAACTTTCATCTCAGGAAATCTTGTGAAGTAAGAATTTGAATTTTATATTCTTCGTATTAATAATTTCTATTTAAGATGTGCGACTTATATTGGAAAGTGATAACAGTGGTGTAGGGATACGGAACGGAGATTGCAATGTATTTGTGCACGGCTGTTCAACTGGCAATGCTGGTCACTTGGGATCAGCTGTATTTAATGAAAGTAAAAATCTTGTTGGTATGAATGTTTCATATACTGGATCTAAAGGTACTCATTATGTCTCTAGCGGCTCCACATTAGATTATGGTGGCATTGTATCTGCATTGAATTTACAGTCCACACAACTTGGGCTTGCCCTGCTATATCAAAAAGAAGGAGAGGTATGATGCCTAGTTTATTTCGAACAAAATTATTTACGGACATGCTCTTATTGTTTAATGGTTGCATCTTCTCTTTACTAGACTATTGGTGAAATTGTTCGTCATGTGTATGCTATCTTGCTCGATTCAGAAAAGAGATGGGCCTAAGAATGTAGTGGAAGCAGCTGGTGTTGATTCAGAAGGTAGGTTTCATTTTTATTGGTAATTGTTTAAATCGGTTGGTAGTTGTTTTGACATCAGAGCTATTGTACATCGCTAAATGCATGCCTTTGATCATTGTTCTGCAGCTTTTCTCATTTTCAGCTTCTATGCACATCTGCATCGATGATGAGCTCAGACCTAGCTACAAGAGCAATGGTGAAGGCCATTACGATCTGAGTGTCTCTTTTTTTGTTATTATTATTCTCTATGAATTACGGCTGGAAAATTTGGTAGCCCAACCTGTGTTGATGATACAATGTGGGTGGTTTTTCTTTTGTAAGCCGACTTATTTTGGGGCACGGTGGTGTGAGACTGATGAAATGTAAGTGGCTGTTAGACAGGCTGGCCTTACACTGAACTCGGCCTATTTTGAGCTTCCTAGTAGGCTTAGTACAGAGATGTCTAACTGTTCTCATTCTTCACTGCCCAACTTTGGTCAGAGACCCGCAGCACCAGAAAGAAGTCTTGTGGTTGTGGATTGGAAAAACTTTGATTGCACCATTATTTACTTGTGCTTGTGGAGAGAGAGAGAGAGAGAGAGAGAGAGAGAGGAGCATATGAGGATTTTGAGCAACAACACATTTGCATTTGCTGTGAGTAGCTTTTCAATCCTTTTGTGTGCACACCTGGGGTGTTGGTGTCTTCTTAGCCTCTAGTTCATTGGAACTGTTGAAGAATCTCTAACAGCAGTCAGCAGCAAAGCAGAGTGTGGGCTATATTAATGCCTAGTCACGAATGCATACCGTGAGTTGTACAGATGAATTCCCAAGCAATTGAGTTCCCAAGATAAAATGTGTATGAACAATTTATCTTGTGGTTGTGAATTATTATGGGCTCAGTTAGCATAACGAGCATTGAGCATAAACAGGAATTCGATCCCATCGCCATCACAGATTCATGGTTACAACAGCTATGTTTTTAATTCGACAATTGAGCGCCTTTCCCAAGTCAGATGATACATTTTGTACCTACCATGAGGATGTCATGGTAATACCATACAAACAAATTCCACCGATACAGCTCCACTACTAAACTTGAATTCTGGTGAAACCCTTAAGTTAACATTTCACACAATCCATGGAATCCCACCTTACACATAAATACTTTTCATGATGAGAAACTTCTACGTACAAGGATGAAACAAAGCCTAGTCCTGCTAACTGTACCACTCTTCGGAGAGAAGGACTCCACGAGCATATTGCCGAACAATAATCGGCCTGGGAAGTGGCCACCTGCCGGATAACAAATTCATTACATCACATAAATAAATAGTCAGGCTGTTTATCTCTCTAGAATCAAAACTTTGTTAATGTTGTTTGTAGTTTCTACCAAATTACCTGTTGAGTCCACTTGGAGTAAACTTGTCAGTGTTGATTGTTCTGGTTGTGGCTTCAGATATGCCACCTTTTGTTTTCACAGAAAACTGGATCCAATATATAAATAAACAAGATGCAAAACTACAATTAGATTGTCAGTGATAATCATTACAGAAGAACTTGATGCACTCAACAAAAACCTTGAGGCTTATCAGTGTATCCATCTGGTTGCAGTCCTCTGACAAGTTCTGTTTCTCTAGCATCTGTGTGACACACCTATCCAGCAGTATGCCACCGAACTGTACAACAAATAAAATATTATCTAATAACATTATGTTCATATAAGATCTAGAAAACCACCTGGGATTTCATCCCGTTTAGATTACCGGTTCCTGGTGGTAACTTGATGGAAACGGTTATAACAGGTGATTATTAACTTGAGTAGCTTTTTCCTATATTTTTGGTTTTTCTATTTGACTTCTCAAACCACTTAGGGCCTGTTTGGGGGAGCTTAAAATTCTGAGAAGCAGCTGGTTGGTAGTCAGCTTATAAGAATTTGGAAAAGCTGGGTTTCCTAGCTTCTGGCTTCTAGTTCATTTTCTGGATTCTACAACTACAGCTTCTCAGAACCTGGACCAAAAGCTGGACTGTTCTGATTCTAGGAAAAGCTGCAGCAACTAGAAGCTCCCCCAAACAGACCCTTAGTTGTTTTTCAGTATATAACAGGAACAATCTTTGGAATCATTGGACATGAATTCCCATACTTTATTATGTTTCTCGACAGTCAGACATAAAGGACTCTACTTTGTATCCATTGCATTCATGGTCGTCAAAAGAGTGCTATATATGCCCTCAGCAGGCAAAAGGAAACCAAAAAGGCAAAGAAGAAATAAAGTAAGAAAAACAGCCTGCACAGTATGCTTTATTAATTCTTTGTTCCCACAAAAAATTAAGGTTAAGAAAAAGAAATATACCTCTGCAGCATTGGAAAAAGCTATACCATCAAGATGAGTGATGATGTCCCCAACTTTTATCTCAGAATGTTCTGCTGAAGGTTCTACCTACAGTATAAACACACAAAAGAAAGCAACTGATTCACTACAGCTGACCATAAAAACAAATACAAAACATGATTCAATTAGCTCATAATGAGATCAAAAGACAAAGGACAATTGGGTCTCATTAAAAAGACTAACATATAAGGCATGCTTGATTTGATGCCAAAATCAACCTTACTATTTTTTTTGCCAAAATTTGCATTGATAAATTTAGTCTGTTACCAGATTTTGGAAGTGTTGTCTGGAATTTTTGGTTTGCTACTAATAAAAGAGCACCAGATATAGGCAAGGTCGCAAGGAACAATACTAAATTTTGTTAAGGCATGTGTGCTTTTGGTTTGCTACGAAAATGAGCAAATCTAGTGCTGCCAAATTTTGTTAGGCTAGCATACCAAACCAGCCCATAGTATGTCTGTTTTCATGCCTAACCAAATTTTGCTGTGGTGTTACATATGGAAATTTCTACAGATAACAAATTTTTGGTATGAAACAGTATTTAATGTTTGGTTTATCCCTAAGCCAAAAATCTGTGGCCACAAAAGATTGCATAGACGACAATAAACTATGAAATTTCCAATTTCACTAACATCAAAGTGACAAATTAGTGTGATAAGAAAAGGACGCATACCTTCTCCACTATCACACCACAAACCTTAGGGAACTCATGACATATCTTTTCAAGTGAAGCAAGAGGCTCTTTGTGAAGATTTCCAACCCTTAATCCATGCAATGGCTGTACAACCTTCCTACATAACCGGACAACATTTTATCCATTATTCTAAAAGTGGTACAGCAAACCACATGTTTTACTAAGTTGTCCCAATAATGCCACGAACTAAGGGTGTAACTTGATTGGTATAGTAATGACTGGGTGTCAAAAACAAAGGATGTAAAATAATTAGTCAAGAAGCACATCAAATACACTACAGATTTAATTGACATACTGGCTTGTTCCAATAAAAAGAAGTACAAAATTAAACATAAATGCTGAAATTTCTTTCCAAAGTCTAGAATTAGACATACCAAGCTTAATTGCTTTGGTTGTTTAGTTAAGTAACTCAGAACCTTTTTTTAAGATGAAGAGTATATTTACTAGTAAATAATGTCTATAAAAACTTGAACCTTAAACTAAAAATGCAAGAACAGTTCACTCTCTTGCTTCAATATTACAAATAATATAGAAGCCGACCTAAATAATGTACTCCTTCCGGTTGGAAAATTGTTGATGTTTTAAGATTGGAACCAAGGATGCTAATTCTTGACGTTTTAGCTTTATCTGGTCACTTGGAACTCATTTACCCTTGTATGCATGCATCCCATTTAAAGTTGAGCGACAAAAACGGTGGCTAACCACGTGTAGAAACGGCACCAGCGCAAGCAAAACAAAAAGAAACAAAGAGACTCCATGATTAGAACCCTGCGTGTAGAGTACCCGGCAATGGACTCAAACAGCTAGGGAACATCCTGCACACTAGCATATTTAATAGGGGCAAAACAGGGAATATGCAACCTAATAGATCACGCTTTAGTATGTGAGATTATGTCCAAAACGTCAATAATTTTGAAACCGGAGGGAGTATCTGTGTTTTGGGCATATTGTCACTACTATGACTTTCGGTAGATTAAAACATGCAAATCTATCATGCTATTTCCTTTACAAAACAGAACAAATACAAATCGAGCTATTTGATGTATGACTCAAACCTATATGACCGAAATACATACCCAAATTCTTTGAAGTGCTGTAAACACTTCAACACAATGAAACTTGGAAGGAAAGGTGTTCCTTTCTTGTCATAGAAGTTCATTCCAATGATATTTCCATTAAAATCCATCAAAGGACCACCAACACCTATCTGCAAAAAATACAGCAATTAATTGATCATTTGCGAGAAACAAAGTTGCTGTTGGAGAAGATATTTAGTCTTGGGCAGCACATGCTGAAAAAATTGTTTAGTTCCATGGTTTCACCATCTAGCAGAACTTCTGTGTTGCAAATGTATCTCTCCTGACCAGCAGAAAAAAATAACATGCACAATTAGGTTGCATGTTTTGTTTAAGTCATAGCAGAGTAATCCAATTGTATCTCTTGAACAGTTGACAAACAGCAACATGCACAGTTAAGTTATAGAGCTCATCAATCATAATGGTGTGATATTAGTCATAACTCATAAGTACCTTTGTTCGTTTTCACCTGTAGTTTTAAGCATCAATATAGTCTGTAACACATATCTTTGAGCATTGTATCTAATCATATGTTAGTGAAAATTATTTAAGATAAAATGATACGAAAGTATTCTATGCCAAATTTAGCAAGAGTCATTCACAAATAGAAAATCATTGTATTCTATGACAAATTTAGCAACTACAGCTCTAAGAAACAGTGTTCACACAAGGGGCTGAAAGCAGCAAATCACCATTAAACAGTTTTTAAATGAAAACAACAAAATTAGTGGATCAAGCATGTGCAAAATAAGTACATACATATTACCTACCTTTGTAATCTTGCACGAAGAAACAAGAAGTTCTTCACAATCGAATTGGTGTCTTCTCGGAATTAGCTTTCCCGAAGCCACCTTCAAGCTCCAAGGTTCACAAATACGGCCTAAAGCTACAACATCTTTTGAATGGTTGCCATATAAATCAAAAAATCCAGTGTCGGCATTGAAGCTTTTCTTTGGCAGGTTAGAAGTACAATGGACTGTAACCAAACAAATGTTGTAGTACAGATCCACATTTGAAACCAAACCCTCAAGTTTTTCACCACTCGGTAACCATACATTAATCTGGAGACAAATATCACAAAGTAGAGTTTAGTGACACCATTGAAGAAAAACAATGATTACACAAAGCAAAGAAAAGAATAATGCAGTAACCTTAAGTTCATCAGCTTGCTCATCTTTGTCCGGACATCTAATTAAACTTGCAGATGTTACCACAGAACCAATACCATTCAGAAATTCAATAATAATACCAGAGCAAGAGAATAGATGGTTCTCTCCTGCAGAGATTGAAATTGAACCATTCATAGTATACTAATTACTAAAGTCAATACTAACACAAGGAACAATCTTATGTTATAAAGATGTGCACCAGTGAAAGACTCGAGTCCAACTGTGCTTCGAGCAAGGTCTAAGGCAAACTTCTCAACTTCCCAACCCGCACGCTTCAGCTCAAATGATGTCCCGAACTCATCATCCGATACATATGGATCCCATTCTGATTACAAGTTAAAAGGCAATAACGTTTAATAAATGCAGAACACATACACATGGTGAATTATATTTATTCGCATTAACTCATATCATAGAGGTGTAAAAGGGAAGAGAAGCAAACCTCCACAATAATCTGGAGGTTGGTTAATGATCTCAGCTGCAACAAGTTGGCAGAGGGAGTAAGTTAGTAAAAAAGGAAAGCACAGCCTTTTAGATGACAGTAAGAGTAACTTGAGGAGGCAAGGGTTAGAGTAAAATTCTTACTTGTAAAACGTTTGTTCCTTTCAAGTCGTTGTCTTTCCTGTTCTTTTAACCACGTCTGAGATACTTTTGATGCAGTTCTTCTCTTATCTTGAGGGCATTGTCCACAATTTCCTTAGCTTTCCTTATCTTCTCTTTCTTTTTAAAGCGCTTGTTTTCGATGCGTTCCTTTCTCAGCCTCTGCAGTTCTTTCTTCCTCAGGATCGTGGTTTTATCAGAACCGCGAAGATTATAAAAAGTCATGTCCTCTGGATCTTGAGCACACAGCTCATTGCTGCCAGAGATCTCACTGGTCGACATCTGTGAGATACAGTAATTGGTAAGCAATTATACTAATCCAGTATGTGTAATAGTGATGCAGTGCATGGGCGGATCTAACATGGGACATGGGGGTTCAGTTGAACCCCCAAACTTTTTGGGAACAAATTAACAAACTGTTATTAGTATTAAGGTTCAGGCGAATTTGTAGAACAGAAGCTAGGGTTAACGCAAATTCGATATAGAAAAGAAGTGCGTGGGTAGAGAGGGATGGGAAAGAGGATGTGCTAACCAGGATGCGGCGGAAGCAGCAGGACGAACGACGGCGCCCCTGCTCGCTCGCTCGCGGGATGGATGGGGATCGGCGCAGGCGGCGGTGGCGGAGGATGCGGCAGGACGAGCGACAGATGGGGATCGGCTCAGGCGGCGGTGGCGGAGGATGCGGCAGGACGAGCGACGGATGGGGATGGGCGCAGGCCCTCCTACGACGGATTGCCTCTCTAATCTCGTCGGTTCAATAAAATAATTAAATTATAATATATTTTATTTATTTATTAAGAATTTTGGTTTAAACAACCCATCTTTACCTACCCAACCTCTCTATCTCTTCTCTACTATTATAAAAATTAAAAGTGTTTTTACTCTTCCACCTCTTTATTATAAAAATTAGGGAAAAATACTATTGGGTGAGTACGAATTACTCTCTCAGACTCGAAAACTAGACATCTTTCACCCTCAGCTATTAATACCGAACGTATTACCACTCTGACTCAAACTGGAGTGGTTTTGACTACATGACAGTACAGTCAACAATTCTTCTTTTTTAAATCAACGGGTCCCACCTGTCATTCACATCCTCTCTATCTCTTGCCTCTCACCTATCTATCTCTCTCTTTCCCCAATCCTCTGTATCTTCTCATCTCGATCACACGCTCTCTCTCTATCACCGAGTAGCCGGTGGACGGGGAGCCGAGGAGGGTGGCGGCAGCGGGCGTAGCTCGAAGCGGCGGTGGCGGGCGGGGAAGGCAGAGGTAGCTCGGCGCGGCGGAGAGGGAGCCAAGGACGGCGACAACGGGAGGGGACAGGGGAGGCAAATCGGAGAGGCGGTGGGCAGGCGGGGACGATAGAGGCATCTCGGAGTGGTGCCAAAGCTTGATTCTCTCACTCTCAACCCCCCTCTCTCCCTCCCCACGAGGGGTGGGTCTTACCACGCAACTCCAGGGAAGGCCATCGCTCGCCATTTTCTCGCGCAAGTCCTCGCCCCACCGTTGCCGTTCTCGACTCCCCCTCCACCGGTCCGAGCTGCCTTCACTACAAGGACGCTTGGTTGGTTGAGTCACTCCTATCGGTTGTTGCAACGGCGATTGCGATGCCACAGGTTATGATGCCGAAGGGATGCGAGTCGTCAGTTCAGTGATTGGCGGCTTCATCTTCAGCATGCTGATCAGCTGTTCTGGTGTAAACTGAGTTGAACTCTGCCCCCGTGCATCGGCTGTTGCGTTATCAGTATTGTCGGAATAGCTCCGCTGGATATGGGATCCGATGGGATCTGAGTTGGAATTGTATGTCATTTCCTGCCAGTTTCGATCTTCAGAGCCCTATAACCCGGGAAAGCATCTCCTAAAAGGTACATAGGTCCTTTTGCTTTTTCCTCAGCTATTGTGCCATCTACCACCGTCTTGATCATGTTAGTTAATGTATTAACAAGTACACCGGATTGATTGATCAAAGCGTGATGTACCGCCGAGTCGATGCGATCTTGTAAAGTGTGGAGTTCTTCATCACCTGACTCGGTTTTGACCCTTTTGCCTTTATCATCATTTATTTCAGATGTACTTGGCTCTGTATTCCCAATTGGTGGTAACTCGACTTTAGATTTTTGAATCACCGTACCTTGTCGTGTCACTGTGAACGAGTGCAAATATTGGTTTTGGAGCTGATCCAGTAATCTCTTCATCTCTTCTCTTTGCCCTCGTTCAGCTGCTCGATTGTTATGGGCAAAACATTATTCTCTGTGACTTCAGTAATGCTGGGTGTCATGATGACACTGGTCCCACCGGGCGTGCCAAAAGCGTGTTGATGCAAAAAACACACACTGGCCTGGTAGTTCTGCTTAACTCCAGTGCAGGTGCAAAGCTTACTTTCGGGTTCAAGGACGTGCCAGTTGATTTGGTCCTGCAATCAACAAGATGAAACATTCAAGTATTTAGTAAACGATAGTGATCAGCTAGAAAGCTGATGTCATATCGTAATGTGATATAGCCGATGCAAAGTAGGGTGAATCGGCTGTAAGGCATATCTATAATACTAAATAAATCATAAACCTAGTACATCGGCTGTAGAAACTAACATTATATAATCTATAAATTGATATTACTTTGGAAATCAGCAATTGGGATAGATCGAAATTAACCGAGATAGTATAATAGAGTGACATTTGTTATGAATCTAAGGATCATAGTGCACTATAAATATTGCTCAAGAGAATTGTGATTTTTACTATATACAATTGCATGTCTTATGTTGTGTTATATCACTTAAAATTAATTAGATAGGTATAACATTTATTTGTTATTATATATGTCAATTCATTTTTTCCTAAACTAGTTTAATGTTAGAGAAATTAGAATTAGGAAAAAAATTAAAATAACTTATAATATAGAAAATACGATGTAAATTACAAAAAATAATGTTCATTATTATACCCATTTAGAATAAAATAGATTATTAAAAATATATAATATTATACAATAATAAGATATTATGTTATTTTATAAACTAACTAGTTTACCGAACCCCTAGTTAAAAAATCCTAGTTATACCACTAATGCAGTGAGTATTGAGAAGAACATAGGTTCGTGTCATTTTGATGAGAGAGTAAGAGTACTAACAAAAAGAGATGCATAATCCACAGAGATCATTAAGTAAACAATCTACTATAAGATGGTGGATAAAGCATCAAAGCTTGATCTTGAAAAATCAAACATTTTCCCTCAAATTATCATCTTTTTGTTTGTTAAGAAAAAAAATCTAAATTACTAGCCAGTGATTGTGAAAAAGGAAGATGAAATTCAAGCAGACAATTACATCGGCTGGGCATATCGAAGGACAAAAAAAAGCCTCGGGTTCAATAGCACATGGGTCAGTCCTTCGGTACTAGGGCTAGCAGGGCCTAGGGCTAGCGGAACGGCCGTAATTGCACGGAGACGCAGAAGCGGCGAGGAGTGTAGGAGGGGGCCGGGCAAACCTGTGGTCGCGGCGGCCGCTGCAGCCCGGAAGGGCGGCGGACCTCTTGCCGGCGGCGAGATGCCGAGATGGAAGGCCCTCGCAATTCGCACTGCACCCGCGCTTCTCTGCCCTTTCTTCTCCGCGGACTTCGGTCCCTTTTTTTATTCTTTTTTTTAGATTATAGATGGTCTCTTTGTCTCGTTCAGAGGAGAAAATTGATATTATGCCATCGTCGGTTTCGCCCAAATGCCATCCTCCAGAGTGGAGTTATTAAATTACCATTCTCAACCGGAATCTACACGCTATAATACCATCCCGGACTAAAATACCCTTTATCCTATACTTCTCCAACTCGGGCATCACATCTTTGTCGTGGCAGTGGGAACGACGTTGGTAGGTCCGCTTTTCCCTCCCGGCGGTGGCCTCGTCGTCGTCCACCGAACTCTCCGACCCAAGCCCCTCCGTGCGAGCAGCAGCTACTTGCCACACGCAGACAAGGCCCACGGAGGCAACACCGACGCCACCTCAACGGTGGACTCCGTGAAGACGACGACTTGACGAAGGACAACATGGTCAGACCGGTGTCATCCGTCGCCGCCGCCATACCCTAGAAAGGCGCCTTCATGGCCGTCATCGCCACCACCCATTCCGCCGCTCTATTCCCCCCAACCCAACCAAGAAACCACGGCTACACTCACAAACAAATCCCTGCACAAAATTACACAAGAAACAAGCAGCAAACAAGTAAAATCCATGATGACCATCACCAATCTTCATCCTCTCAATGCAAGCTAGTAGCCAACACTAGCAAGACTGCTCCAATCAGTGAGAGAAAGGGGAAACATAAAGAGAGTGTGGCACATATGGGGGAAGAAGACCCTCCCGTTGCAGCACAGAGAGGAGAAGCTAGGGAGCTTGCTCGCTTAGGCAACTGGATGCAGCTGTGCACGCATGCCGGAGAGGATGTCGGAGTTGGAGAAGTAGAGGACTAAGGGTATTTTCATATGGGATTGCATTATAGCGTATAACCTCTGGTTAAGTGTGGCGATTTAGTGAATCCTCCTTTCATAATGGTATTTGGGCGAAACCCACTTTTGACGTAATGTCAATTTTCTCCATTCAGAGGAGGAGGAAGAGAGGTGCGAAAACGCCTCCATCCGGGCATCTGATGAGAAGAGAGAATATCAGGCGCCCTGCACCCTGCGCCTTCATCTTATCCACGAACCTCTACCCTTCTTTTCTCTCACCGTTCACTCACTTGCCAAAATCCCAAACCACCATTCCAAAGCTCATATCCGGCAGCAGCGATGGCACCCGCAGGACGAAGAGGAGGTCGCAGCGGCAGCAACTCCCGCGGGAGGAGGAGGAGGAGGCGACCACCTGCGTGAGGAGGCCCATGGGAGGAGGCGGCAGTGACTCACGAGCAAAAGAAGGCCGCGGCAACCTGTGCGAGGATGCTGCAGCTATGGTGGCAGCGACGGCGACTTGCACGAGGAGGCGGGTGTGCCTATGGCAATGACTCGCGGGCGGAAGGAGGCGACGGCGATGGTGGCTGCAGCTGCGGACTACGGTGGTGCTCTCAGGCGGTCCTCCGGTGGCTAAGGAGATGATGCTCGTGGGCGAAACTCCGACATCTTCCTCCGCGGGTGCCTTCCTCAGATGTTCTTTTTTTCGTGTGCGTGTTTCGATGTTTCAATCCATGTACATGGATGTTTCATTAGTTAGATCATAGTGTTTCGGCGGGGTATCCAATGGTCTTTCATTTTTTTCCTTTATTTTTTTCTCGGATCATGTTGATGTTTTCAATGGCTTAAGCCAAATTGTTCCATCAAGCGATCTGATTGTATTTCTCTATTTTTAAGCACTAGAACATTGTTTCAATGGTTTAAATCATTTTGTTTCATGTGTTAAACCAAATTGTTCCATCTAGCGATCCGATTGTGTTTCTCTATTTTTTTAAGAACTGGAACATTGTTTCAATGGCTTAAATCATTTGTTGCATATGTTGAACCAAATTTGTTTCATCTAGCGATCCGACTGTGTTTCACTTTTTTTAAGAACTGAAACATTATTTTGCTAAAGTGCTGAAACATTGTTTCATAGAGGGTAAAACAACGCCCCATTTTTGGAGGAAAAATCAGACGCCCAATTTGTAGGTGCAAGGTGAGATGAAGGAAGCGTGCGAGGACGGGAAGCAGGGTCCAATTAAACGAGTATGATAGGCCTTGCTTTTTTTAATGGGAAAAGTCTAATTTGCCCTTAGTTGAATCGCATACCTCAACCGTAAAATAGGGTATAACGCCTTCTCCAACTTCAAAAACCGGTGTAAATAGGGTCTCTCGGTGGTTTTAATAGCGGTTTTATCCTACGTGGCATTTACGGGGCGGGTTGACTTGGTTTTCATCCCATATGGCATCAACATGGCGCTTACGCGGGCGGTGGAGTGGGTGGGACGCTGCTGTTGGGCCTACGCGTCCATCAGAGGACGGGACTATCGATGTTGTAGATCACGACTACAGTATTTACATGATACGGGGATCATCGGTACCAGGGTATACACGAGATTGAGGTAAAGAGATGGGAGATAGAGATTTTTATATAGGTTCGGGCCCCCTCAACTGACAGGTAATAGCCCTAATCCTGTTGGCCGAAGCCGGTGTTGCTCTTATATATCAGTATCACTCGAGTACAATATTTGGGATAACCTAATCTAGTTGTCATCGACTTGGCGGAATGGATCTCGACACGTAGTCGATAAGAGGGTAGTCTTCTTCCTCGAATACGAACTCGGCGAAATAGAGGGTACTGCTAGATCCCTCATGTTGGCCTCTGTGGCACCAGATTGGGTCTGTCTAGGTTTGTCCCTCACATTGGTGTTTGTTGACATATGTTGGCTTGTCCCCTCTCTTTCTAGGTGGTCTTGTACTTATACCCACGGATGTCCCCTTGTTCAAGTAGAACTAGGGAGACAAATATGGCTACGATCTGAGTAGTCATTGTAGTTTCCAACTTGAACTCTGCTTCTGCTTCCTTATCCGAAACACCTTTCGTCTATGATGCATGATTTCGTATAAGACTTGGTATATGGTAGGCCCCGTTGAGCTTAACCCATAATTATGGGGTATGCTTTACCAATAACTCTGACAGTAGTCGCGGACTTCAATGCAAATGAACGAGTTGATGTTCTCGACCAAAAACCTTAGAACAACAATTATCGAACTCACCTAACCATTCTCGGACGACCGAGAAGGCGTGGAGTATGCGACTAAGTTCCCTAGCTAACCTTTATCGAGAATTTGGATTAAAGTCGAAAAATTCCATCTCGACGGGTACACCATCGCTTTACCCAATAACCCTTATCGAACTCAACCAATCGTTCTTGGACAACCAAGTAGACGTAGAGTATGTGATGAGGTCATGATATCTGACTTAAACGCTCTTATGTCTAACTTTCCTGAAATAAATTACTCAGAACAATTTGTTAGATAAAAAAGCCCCCGAGCAAATGCTTAGGGGTAAAATCATATAATATGAATTGAAAATAAATTGAATCTATTTATGACAATAAAAGATTACTCTCGCCAGAGCTACCCTCAGCAATCGGAGTAATGTACACTTCCTAGCCCCCAGCTGTCTTTAAGGAAAAATCTTTTTTTTTCCACAAAGGCAACTTGAATCTTATAACAAACTATGCTGAAACAGCGAATTCCTAGCACCCAGTCGTGAAGTCGGGAAACTAATTCCTGGTTACACGGCTTGGTTAATACGCTGATGTGGGAACTCTGACATGACCAAATTTGACATGGTTGTTTGACCCTCAGGGCCGGATAGACTTTCACAGTGCTAGGTGTCCCTAGCCGAGGTCCGGGGGACCCCGAAGCTTGCCCAGCTTGCGTAAAAGGATGGTAGGATCGACTTTGAGACATAGCGATATAAGAAAAAAGGATCAACGGACAAATATTGCATATTTTATGTATAAACACTTACATATATTGATGTACGGAGGGTGATGAGATCGCTACCTCGTTGGTCTAGGATCAGGCGTGTAGTTGTACTCAATCACTTCGCAGCAGCAGTGGGAGAATCGCTATAACCGCTGGTCGAGGACCAGGTATATAGACATTCTTAACCACTCACAGAGAAGGTGGGAGAATCGCTATAACTGCTGATCGAGGATCAGATATGTAGACGTACTCAACCACTCGTAGAGGTGGTAGAAGAATTGCTACAACCGCTGGTCAAGGACCAGGTACACAGATGTACTCAACCACACGTAGGGGTGGTAGGAGAATTGCTTCAACCACTGGTCGAGAACTAGGTATGTAGACGTACATAAGGCTCTACCCGCGAAGATATATTTTCGTAGGTGAACGACGATCTCGACCCAGTTGCTATTTTCGTAGGTGGTGTTTTCACTCAGAGAGGCCTACCTACCTGGGGAAAAAATACTCACGTCCGGAAAAATGGATTTTCTAGTAGTACTAGCACGGTATGTGCGTGCGTACGTTAGCGCCAATACCGAGAAAACGCAGGAGCGAGGATTACAAATCCATTCCTCTGGGGCTTCTCGATTATGTAGCATAAATATAGCTCGACACAGCGCAACCAATGTTGTACACAATCCAGTTAGCTGGACCATGTTGTGTTCAGCCTATGGTGGTGTTCTAATTTTGTGGTGTAGATGAGATGAATATGAAGATTAAGTATTTTACGTCAAACGAGGTGATATTAACGTATGATTAATTGAGTTTTAATTATTATAAACTTGAAAAATAGATTTATCTGATATTTTAGAACAATTTCCATATATAAAGTTTTGGCACGAAACACACTGTTTAGCTATTTAAAAAACGTGCTAATTGAGTTTTGATTATTATAAACTTGAAAAATAGATTTATTTTATATTTTAGAATAACTTCCAAAGTTTCCGTACAAAACACACCGTTTAACAGTTTGAAAAAATATGCTACGAAGATAAAAATTTTCATCCAATTCCAATTCCTATAGGGAAAACGAACAGGGCCTATCTTGTAAGTCTCGATACGATTTATTTCCTTGTACTTCTTTTGACCTTAACTGACAGAAGAATGGTAAATTAGTTATACTAATTTTAGGCCACAGAAAAAGGCACCTCGACGATAAAAATCGCCGAGAACCTAAAAATAAAAAGAGGAAGAGAAAATAGCAGCACCACAAGCGACAACTGCGGCCCCTCCAAACAACCAGCCATTGATCGAGCCCATCATCGTTGCTGAGCTAACCTCAAAACTGACATAGCAGCTCGATCCGATTTCACTATGAACACATTCACTCCCACATAAATGATCCTCAGTCAGGGATTAAGGGTGTGCATCAGGACATGATACCATCACGGAGCTAGAAATTAATAAAGTCTAGAGCTAAGTAGGACTTAACTAATGAAATATTAATTTTCTAATAAAATACGTGATTAATTAAAAGAATTTAAATATGATTACAGAGACAATTCTAAGCCTCAAGTCCAAGGCTCGGACCATATGTTCCGGAATATAATAAGTTTTAGGGTTGAACACAATTATTTAAAAGAATAGAATTAAATAGATTATGATTGATTCAGAAGTGGAGGTATATGGGAAAAGTGAATAATAGAGGGTTGTGATTGGTTTGGAAGAGAATGTTGATGGAAAAATTGTTACATTTTAGAATAAATCCAAAGGGCTATAAGTTATTATATTTTGGGACGGAGGGAGTAGTACTCCCTCCTTCCAAAATTGATCATCATATAATCGCATGGATACGGATTTCATCGAAGTACAATTAATGCAGCATGAGAGAATGTGTGCATATTAGGGTGTAATTGGTATGGTGTTTTAATCGATGCATGCATTATGGGAGAATATGTGCATGGTGTTTTGGTTGATGTAATTTAAATTATCCTTAATCTTGGTGCATAAACATGATCAATTTGAGATGGATGGAGTATAAGACCATCCCCAACCCTCCATATCATCTAGTGTTCGTAGCATTTAATACATTATCACATAAGTAAAAATCTAATATGTTAATAGAGTTAATGAGGAGAGAGGTAAAAAGATAAAGACATCATTTCTTATACAAGAAATCATATCTACACAAGAATCAAGAATAAAAACAAGGAGATAGATGGATAAAAGGAGAGAGAAGAGAGGTGATTGGAAAAGAATTTAATTTCAAGGTACCATTCATTGGATACATAGTTTCTATACATAGTATCTATATAACATGATAAGTATAAAAACTAGTTGATAGTTTCTGAGTTAGGGATGATCTAAAATAACTTAGCATCCTCAAACCTGCATATACGATTCAAACATCGTCAGACCTGCATACACGAACTTCGGCATCATCGTCCAGCAGAGCAGCACTCCCGCCGGCAGTAGCTGGTCCCCTGCATCCGCATGCCCGCCAATAGGGCTGTCACAAAAGCTCGGAGCTCGCGAGCTACTCAAGCTCGCCTTGTCACAGACTCGGTTCGAGTTTGGCTTGACAAATATTCGAACCGAGCTCGAGCTTCTCTCAAAGCTCGTGAGCTCTATCGAGCCGAGCTCGAGCTATTCGATAGAGGTTCGTTAATTTAGCTAGGTGCATCCGTGCGTGCTTGCGTTCCCTCCTACTACTCGTACCAATTATCCCGCACTCAACTTTCAAAATCCCACCACCAAACAGGCAGGCACCAATACTTTAGCCATTGGCCCCAGAAGCCCCAAATTTTCTATCCCATTGTGCTCGAACCCTAGCTCATTTCCTCTCGTTGGTCTCAAAAATCCCCAATCCCTGGCTGCTCCTCTGCTCTAGATCTAGTAGAACGCCAGCAGTTCTTCGCCTATCCTCTCCAGGAAAATCATCATGGAAGACTGTAGCAGCCCACCGCCTCCGCCGTGATGTCTTGATGCAATGCTCCGGCGGTCACCCACAACCCTTCCCCTCCCTGCTTGGTGACAAGCTGATGAGTGACGACTACTGCTATGGCTGGTTGTTGTGGCTGATGCATGCTACATCCACCACCATCATCTTGTTCCCTAAGTCCAGCTCCCATAAGATCTCAGTAAGTTTCCTCTTCTTTCAGTGAATTGTTCTAATCTTTGATTTCTTTTGCTCCCACATGTTCCACGGTGTAGTGATTAGTTGCTTATTTGGGATTACTGATTTACAATTTACAGTAAAATGCATGAACTAGGTGTCCAGGAGTAGTCCTTATCTTGTTGTGCTCTTGTTCTATTACAACTGCTTGCCAAGGTAAAGTAATGGGATGATATTCTACTTGTACATGTTTGATTCCTGTTTTTCTTTAGGATATATATTGATAGCTGCTGGCATTTTAATTTTCATAGATGTCTGAAAATCAACAATCAACACAACAATCTATAGAGATTGAGTCACCAAGCAATTGGGATGGACAACAGCCTCAATAATTAGTACCAGAACCAGTAAAGCAAGAAGATGGCAACCCACCTAAAGTCACTAGGAAAAAGAAGTCCCCATTGTGGAATTTCTTTGAAGAATGCACCGTGCCATCAAAGAAGAAGAAAGGAGAAATGGAAAATAAGGTGAAATGTAAGGCATATGGAACTTTGCTCACTAAGAATAGTAGTGGCACTACATCACATTGGTGGAGACATTTGGAGCAGTGTGATTATCACAAGCTTCAGCAGAAATCCATTAAACAACAGAACATCAATTTCCCTAGGCTTGATGAAGGTGATATTGATCTTGATTCTCCTTGTGTGGTTGCCTCTAGTTATTATGATCTTGCAAAGATACGCGAGATTATTTGCAAGCTGATCATTGTTCATGAGTTACCATTTAGCATTGTGGAGTACACATGGTTTAATGTTTTGCTAAGAGGCTGAATCCTTCTTACAAAAAGGTCTCTAGAAATACCATTAGAAGTGATTGTATGAAGCTCTATGAATCTGAAAAGGAAAAACTGAAGAGGAGTTTCAAAGATGTTAAAAAGATAAGCCTCACTTGTGATCTTTGGACCTCTAACCAAACAATTTGCTACATGAGCCTTGTTGCCCACTACATAGATGCAGATTGGTCAATGCATTGCCGTGTTATTAACTTCCTTGAGTTGGAGCCTCCACATACTGGTGTAGTTATTTCCAATGCCATTTCTGATTCATGGAGAATTGAGGACAAGATAGCTAGTATCACATTTGACAATGCCTCAAGTAATGACAATGCTACTAAATTGTTGCTTGCCAACTTCAAAAAATGTGGTTCACTTTGGTTTGGTGGAAAATTCCTTCACATCCGATGTTGTGCTCACATTCTGAATTTAATTGTCCAAGATGGGTTGGATGTGATTGAGCATATAATTGACAAAGTTAGGAACACTATCAAATACATCAAGAAATCAAACAACCGAGCATACAAGTTAAGTGCTGATATTGATTCTCTCAACCTTAAGAATGACATGGGATTGGCTATTGATAGTTGCACTAGGTGGGGCTCAATCTGCAATCTGCATTTTATTTCAAGGAAGCCTTGGATGTTTATGCTGCAGGAGATGCTAACTATAGGTGGTTGCCAACAACAGAGGAATGGGATCTGTATTCTAAAGTCAGTGATGTCCTTTGTGTCATTCACGCAACAACCGAGGAGTTCTCAGGTTAAACCTGCCCAACCTCTAATCTTTTTTATTCTCACATTGTCAATATCAAGAAAATACTAGGTCAGTTGCTAAAATCTAAAGATCAAACTCTTTGAGAAATGGCAAATGCAATGCTTGATAAATTTGACAAGTACTGGGGTCCAGATTGCAATACTTTGTTTGCACTTGCTTTAGTTCTAGATCCAAGGTTTAAGATGGGTATGATCAACTACACATTTCCTACTTTGTATGATGAAACTGAACTTCCTAAGAAACTTATAAGTGTGGAGTCCACATTGACAAATTTGCATGCATCGTATGAAACTGAATTCAAGAATAACACAAGCACATCAAATGGAAATGATGCCAATTCTGAATCTGCTGGTACATCCGCGTGTACTGCTAGTAGTCAGTTATTTGTTGCTAACCAATTTCATGAGTACCTGAAATCCAAGAATGCTACTAGTCCTTCCAAGTCAGATTTAAGGAGGTACTTAGATGACCCTGTTGAAGTTATTCCTGCGAAAAGTTTCGATATACTTCAGTGGTAGAGGATGAATGAATTGAAGTATCCAATTGTGGCAAAGTTGGCCAAAGATGTTCTTACTATTCCTATCACCTCAGTCTCATCTGAATCAGCTTTCAGCACTGGGGGTCGAGTGATTAATGATTATCGTAGCTCTTTACTGCCATCAACAATGTAAGCTTTGGTGTGTACATCTAGCTGGATTAGAGGAGGCCACCACAAAACCACAGATTTGGTGAGTTCTTCGATTTTAATGTTTCTAGCTAGTTAATAGAGTTATATAATCTAATATATTTACTTGTCTATTGCATAGGAGGACGATGCTAATGCCATTATCCTTGTCTCGAGTCAAGCTCCATCTGCAATTTCAGTTGTGGGCAGCAATTAGACTCGTTTATAAGGTATGCCTTTGAGTTATAGTATCAATTAGCTACTTCTGTTCATATGGTTCAAGATTTAACTTTCTGAAACACATTTATGCAGCATACTATCAACAATTAGTTGGAATGGAAGTGCTTGGAGTTTCCAGATTGGTGTACTTCCATTACCAACAGTGGAGGAAATATTTTGTCACTGTTGGAATTGGAAGTATTGATGCTGTCAGTAGTATAAGTAGTATTTAGATATTAGAACTTTTGGATGATACATATTTTGGGAACTTCCAAACTTCCAGTGGATAACTTTTGTTCTTATCTATCGATGACTGCATGATTTTGATGTCAGTTTCTGTCCTAAGTACTTCAGTAAGCCATGGTCATATGGTACTGTAATGTTACATATGCACTCTTACTATGAACTTGTAATTCTATTATGACTTAAGAGCTCCTATTACTGTGTAATACTACTATATTATGCTTGTTAAGAAGTTATTTTGTGAGATAAAGTTTAGATTAATGAAAAAAATAATGATAACGAGCTTATACGAATAGAGCTCAAGCCGAGCCGAGCCTTTGATCGAGCTCGAACCGAGCCTGCCTTTGAGCTCGAAGGTTATATTGGGCTCGAGCTTAGGCAGGCAAGCTCGCTCGAGCTCGGCTCGTTGACAGCCCTACCCGCCAACGGACGCCGCCACGCGTCCCTTCCCGGCTTTCCCCATCGCGCTGACGAGGCCGCGGCCCACTTCGCCGCCTCATCCCGCGAGACCCACTCCCGCCACAAAATCCCCCGCTCCTCTCCCTGTCCCCGTGGCCCCACCGCCCTCCACCCCACACCGTACACGTTGCTCTCTCGCCCACCCGCGAGCGCGCGCCACGCAACCTCCCCGGAAGCGACAGAGCCCTCGTGGGCCCCACCGCCGGGTAACCGCGAGAGCTTTTCGACGGGAAAAGCCTCCCCGTCCACGTCCCCTTTCTCCTTTTCCCAATCCGGCTGTCCGTCCGCCTCTCTCCACCACCGCTTCCCTCGCCGCCGCCGCCGCCGCCGCCGCCGCCGCCGTAGGCTCCACCTGATGCTTCCCCGCCCCGTCTGCGCCCCACCTCCACCTCCCCGGCTCCTCCCCGCCGCCGCCGCGCGCCCGAGCAGCGCAGCCCCCGCCGCCACGTTCCCGCTCATCCTCAGGCGACGCCAGCGAAGGCGCCACCGCCACCGCCACCGCCCCCGCCCCGGCGCGTACCCGACCCTCCGCGCATCCCTCTCCGACCTCCTCGCCAGCATCCCGTCCTCGCTCGCGCTCGTCGGCCCCGCCGCGGTCGCCGCCGTCGCCGCGGTCGCATCCTCCTTCTCCGTCGGCTCCTCCTACGTCCGCAACGGCCTCCCTCCACCGTCCTCGTCCCCTGAGCCGGATTCGGACTACGGCGGCGCGTGCGGGGATGCAGCGGGGGAGTGGATCCTCTTCACCAGCCCGACGCCGTTCAACCGGTGCGTGCTGCTGCGGTGCCCCTCCGTGTCGTTCGAGGACGGGGGCGTGCTGCTCGACGGCGTCAACGAGCGCCTCCTCACCGAGGAGCGCCACTACGTCAACCTGAGCCGCGGAAGCATCCCCGCCGCGCGTGGTGGTGGGGATGGCGCCGGCGACGACATATTCTACCAGAGGGTTTGCATTCCCACGGAGGACGGCGGTGTGATCGCGCTCGATTGGCCGGACAATTTGGATTTGGGCAAGGAGCATGGGCTTGATTCCACGGTGTTCATTGTGCCCGGCACTCCTGAGGGGAGCATGGAGAGGGGAATCAAGGTGTTTGTGTTGGATGCATTGAAGAATGGCTACTTCCCCATTGTGATGAATCCCAGAGGCTGCGGCGGGTCGCCCCTCACAACACCTAGGTGAAATTTATGCCTCTCATTTATTTACCAGTCCAAAGCTTTGCACAACATCTTTAGTGCAAATGTGCAATTGTGCTTAACTAGTGACGATTAGCTTTACTAGTATTAGTATTTGTGACAAACAATTTTCTGTGAGCAAAACTAGAAGCTTCTCGTAGCCTTTGCGTAACCTAAGAGTTCATTGATATTTCATAATTCAATTTAAACTTCATAGCGTTTCGCATGTTTGCTAAGACTATGTAGTATTGCTCATTTCTGGCAAATGGGAATTCCAGTCTGCCCCATACACATAAATCTGTTATCCATGCTGAAGTCAGGCTAGAAGATTACAGGACCTTTGTGGTTGCTAGTACTGATATGTAACATCACTAAAAAAGCTTAGAGTAACTAGCGTTATTATTGGATAATAAAACAATTTTACTTAAGAATCGCAGAAGCAGTGATTGGTAAGTGTGGATTGTACTGGAAATTAACATAATTTTAGTTAGTGTAGTGGACCATAGTTTTAGTGATCATTTCAAGAACAAAGTACATCTTTGCAAAATCAATCATAAAGTTGGCTTAGAAGTTTGAGAGGGGTAGGATTGTTGTCTGGACAAAAGTTGATCTTACTGAAAATGGTCGGAAGTGTTGGGTAAATCAAGGTTTTCAATGGGAATATGACTTAAGTAAGAAAAAATTAGAAACTGCAGTCGAAAAGAACTGTTATCCTCTTGCTTTGACCTGTTATTCTACTACTCCCTCCAGTTCCATATTTCCTATCATTTTGGACATGATATCATATTCTCATTTGCCAAGGGGTGACTAATTTAGGGTGTCTCGGTGTCTCTTGTGTGTTCGAGAAAAGAAAAACTTAATTAGGGTGTTTCCTATTCTGCCCATATTAAACACCTTTGAACTCAGTATTTCCCTCAGGTTGGAAACCACCGCAGCATTAACTATAGGGTTAACTCATCTAAAATATTCACAAATGTCTCCAGCAACAGAAAATTTCATCCAACCTACAGAATTCTTCAATGACTGGAAATATGGAACTGGATGGAGTGCCATAGTTTAGGTTTGTTATAACAGGAATTCTGGTAACAGTAACATCAGGGACATCTATTCTGATCATTCATTCACTCTGTTCCTGTTGATTAATGTGCCCCTTTCAGTTAACTTTTCCACATTGGTGTACGGTGCTTTGTAGCTAAGTTGTGGCAGTGACGGATATTTGTTCTAAAATTGTAGGGCTTATAAACTACCTGCTTATGTAGGTTATTTACAGCGGCTGATAGTGACGATATTGGCACAGTGATACGATTTGTAAATAATAAAAGACCTTGGACAACACTAATGGGTGTTGGTTGGGGATATGGTGCCAATATGCTGACAAAGTACCTAGTGGAAGTTGGAGAGTCTACTCCTCTTACCGCTGCTGTTTGTGTTGACAATCCATTTGACCTACAAGAAGCAACAAGATCATTTCCTCATCACATCGCTCTTGATCGAAAGCTCACGACAGGCTTGGTTGATATCCTACGCACGAATAAGGTTGTGACTTCACTGCTCTGTCTCAATAATTTCCCCCTTTTCTTACTACCTGCATATCTGGTGCATTTGCACTCGCATCATTTTACAAAACAAATAAGAAATCTTTTGTAGTAATGATTGTGCTGTATGTCCTTTTAGCACTTCCTGTATAAGACAAGTATGTAAATTGCACGAGCTGAAAACTCCACCAAACAACTGCCTCTAAAGTGGTTTCAACAATTCACTATATCAGCAAGCGGACCTCTGTTCCAAGATGCCCATTTGCACAACATGACTGATGCCTTGTTATTTCAGGAACTCTTTCAAGGAAAAGATAAAGGTTTCAATGTTCAAAAAGCTCTGTCATCTAATTGTTTGCGAGACTTTGATGGAGCAATATCAATGGTTTCACATGGGTATTCTACTGTTGATGACTTCTATTCGGAAAGTAGCACAAGGCTGTCAATTTCCCATGTTAAAATACCCGTACTATTTATACAGGTATAGTTCTGAACTATAATAACATTATTTTTTCATTTGCATATATATTAATTTCAGTGCCAGGATATCCAAAGTCCAAACAGTTATCTCTCATCTTAGTCACATGCACTGTAAACACCTTTCGGGTTATCTAATCTTGAACCATATTTTGCAGAGCGATGATGGGACAGTGCCACTTCTTTCAGTACCACGTAGTAAAATATCAGAAAATCCTTTTACAAGCCTTCTCCTTTGTTCTTGTGTGCATTCAACTGTATTCACATTTGAGAGATATGCTGTATTATGGTGCCAGAATCTTGCTTTAGAGGTAAACATTATCATCTTTCTTAGTGGATGCACTTCCACCATTGAAAGCATTCACAAATATTCATCTTTTCAAATCCTTGACAAGAACTTTGTACAAAAAGGACATTAATGGAAACATTCAAATTAGCTGTTGGATAATGATATCAGTATTGCATAGAGAAGATTGATCTATAGTTCTGTGCGATCTCTTATTCAATAATGATATAGTAATATTTTTTCTGCTCTACTAGAGCTTATCTTATTGACAGATGCATTTTAAGGTACATCATAAGTAACTGTAATAAACATCGTTGCTTGTAGTATTTCGTAGAACTTTACATTCTTATGGATCACTTTTCAAATCACTTTTCCTTCAGTAGAAATTACCGTTTTCACATCAAATCGTTGTTTGTATTTATGCAGTGGTTGTCAGCAGTGGAGTTTGCACTTCTGAAGGGTCGCCATCCACTTATCAAAGATGTGGACATCACTATTAATCCATCCAAAGGTCTAGCATTTGTTGAACCTCAAGCAAATGATAGGAAGGCTCCAAACAACAATAATTTCCGTCAGCAGTCTCAGTTTATTTTGTACAATAGCATGCCACATGGAATAAATGGGCTGCTCCTTGATTCCGCAAAAGAACATTCGGGTTCTAACGAAAAGGAAAATATCCAGATAAAAGATAATGGTGACATGGATATGGCAAGGAAAGATGTACACGAGGAAGAGTCGGAAGAAACTCCTGAAGATGATGAAAAAGGTCATGCACTACAATCAGCAAGTCTCGTGATGAATATGTTAGATGCTACAATGCCTGGTACTCTGGATGATGATCAGAAGAAGAAGGTATAGTAGCCTAGGCAACATTTCTCTCTTCTGCAGAATTCATTTTCTCCCAAAAGATCAGATCAAGTATTTACTCATCCATTGGTCCTAAAGAGTTGGGTTTGGATAAATTTGCTTCTTCCTTTTCTTGTTCTTTTTTCTTTTTGCACTCTGTTCACAAATTACTTTTCTCTTGCCTCTTGATTAAATGTGGCTGATCACTCTTTTGTCTTATTTGTGATTTATGTGATGTAAATGGAATAATATTTGCTATATCTACAAGAAGGGCACTTGATTATGTACACAATAGGAAAATTTTCTATTAATGCATGTGCTGCAAAATTGTGTTCTTGCAAATCCAAATGGATAAGTTAAAAAATCTTAGCGCATTAAGCAAAGTTTCAACTAAACATGAAAAGTTGCACCACTTTGGAATTTTCATTTTAATAATTTTTAAAAAATTATAAAAAACTCCAGATATGTAGAGCGTATTAAAATACGTGTAACATAATAGTGATATGTGTAAACAAATTACTTTTCTTTTGTCAGAAGAATACTACCTTGTCCATTTTGTGTGGTACTCACCTAATCATATTTTCCTCAAATATGTGTGTGCATATTGTTGCTTTACCTGTCTTTTTTAATAGCATTCTTAATTGCACAAGTACAAAATCCAAAACATGGTTGTAGCTAGATCTGTATTTGGCTAAAAAATCCATATCCCGTAGATTATGGCATCTCATATCCTGGAATGCTGGACACACATAAGAAACCTAGAAGCATATTCTGCCGCTTGATGATTTACACACCTTATTGAGTAACTTTTTAAGCACTTGAGCTCACTATGACCAAACTAAATATTTGTACATCTGATAATAAACTTGAGATATGTCTCTTTTCATTTAAAATGAATCTGCACAATGTATAGATGCTTCTAACATCTGGACATCTCTCCTGTGAAGATTTGGGTTGACTACTGCAACTTTTCTACTATGTCACATGTCAAAATTATTTGCGTATGTGCCAAAAAAAACCCATCCTAAATAAGACAACATATTTTTTGTTTTGAAGCTAAAGGTATGTTTTTCCCCATGGAATAGTCATGTAGCATAATCTGCTCGCTATGGCCTTGTGAGGCATAAGTCAATATGCTAATATATTATTTTTTGGCCATAAGGTTCTGGTAGCGGTGGAACAAGGTGAGACTCTTGTGAAAGCTCTAGAAGAAGCTGTACCCGAAGATGTGCGGGGGAAGCTTACAACTTCTGTGACTGAAATTTTACAATCAAAACGAGGAAATTTCAGTTTAGATGCATTGAAGCGACTTGGCTGGACGAATGGAAGACCAAACACCAAGACAGCTATCCAAGAAAAGATCAAAGATTCAGATCACGAAAGTGGCCTTAAGGATGCCAAAATGCATGATCAGAATAAAAGTGCCTCAGCCATTGGTGATGTTGACCAAAAAGATGGTAATTTGACTTCTAATGATAATAGTTCTGGAGAAGGCATCGAGTTATCACAAGGAAAGCCTTCCCAAAATTCTGGACCTGTTGGAGCTGTAACGGAAATGGGAACTGAACAAATTCAACCCAATAGATCGGAAAAAATAACCCCTGGAATAAATGAAAGCAGTGAAGATCATCAGCACAAGACCGATCAGGGGGCTGAAACAGCTCCAAAGCAAGTTTCTGATGACCTACCACCCAGCGAAAAGAAAAATTCTGATGACCAATCGCCTGGCGAGAAAAAAGTGTCTGACGACCAATCAACAGCCAACTTGAATGGCGCTCCCAGAGAACGAGTGCAATCTGCTGATGCTACAGCAGAGAGTCCCCAGGTTCATGTGATAGAAAAAGATGGTGATGCAGTCCGTGCCAGTGAAGATAAGGCTACACATAATGTTACTGATCAAAGCATGCAAGTATCTAAAACAGAAGAACCCAAACCTTCCCCAGTTAATGTGACACAGGCACTAGATGCCTTAACTGGATTTGATGACTCAACTCAAATGGCTGTCAACAGTGTATTCGGAGTTATCGAAAACATGATTGACCAGTTTGAGAAACAACATGAGTCTGAGAATGGGGACAAGTCTGATGGAAGTACAGATGAAGCTTCTGTAAATAAGACAGAATCTCAAGTGACAGGTGATACGAACAATGAGTCAAGTGAGAAATCCATAAATCCATCATCTTATCAACCAGAAAATAGCATTTCTGGAAAAGGCCATTCAATCATGTCCGAGGATCGCATGATTGGTGAGACAAATTCAAATTTAAGTATCACATCGTCTGCTAAAGAAAAAATAGGAAATTATGAAAGAAATATAATTGAGAACTATGTGGATGCAGATTTTGCAAAGCAGGGCAGTGGCTTGCCTGACTATTTATTGGATATAGCTGTTAACTCTTACTTGAAGGCACAGTATGCTATGTACCTTCACGAATTTCTTTCTACACAATTGCAACTCAAACCACCAGATTTGAATTCAGCAACTGATCTTTTCCTTGATCCACATGAGGGTAAATGGAAAATAGCAGATCAAATGGACAGTGAGCATGACTACAATTCTAAGCCTGACAAAGATGGCAAGTTTACAAAAAATATTGATGTTTCTGGTTCCTCGCGAGAGCCATTTAGAAGAGACAATGTTATTGATACTCCCTACTTGGTTCTGTCACACTTCCCAGTTTCCAGGGACAAGAAATCAAATGAATCAAAGCAGACGGTAGCAACCAAGTTACCTGATATTGCTTTGAGGGAGAAACTCACAAGTTTCATCAGAGATGAATTAGAAAATGCCCTCAAAATTGAAGTTGGTCGCAAAGTAGGGATAACAAACACTGAGCAACTTGAAAGAAATCTTGCGCATGATGTGGAACGTCTTGCCGCTCAAGTTTCCAGAGCTGTTGTGCTTGATTGTGAGTTGTACTCAGCAGAATGTGTGCAAAGAAACCCAACAACTGTCAAATTTGGTACAACTCATGGAGAAAATGTTATTGAAGCTGTATCAAATGCAATTCAGCAATCTCACGATTTAAGAAACATTCTTCCAGTGGGTGTCATAGTCGGTGTTGTTTTAGCATCATTGAGAAATTATTTCCATGTTGATATTTCTAAGCATGATAAACATACAAAAACCACTGTCAAGTCAGGAATTTTAAGTGAGGATCCTGAGTTTAAGAATTCTTACTTGAAAAAAGAAGAAAGTACGGATAATGCTTCCTCAAAAACAGAAGAAAATGCAAACAATGCTTTCTTACAAAAAGAAGAAAAAGCAAATGATGCTTCCTCAAACAATGCAGAAAACCCTATCGAGAAAACTGTTGCACAGAAAGTGCAGGAAACCAGAAGACCAGAGGGTCAAGGTATGATGGTTGGGGCTGTCACAGCTGCCCTTGGTGCTTCTGCTTTTGTAGCACATCATCAAGTGAGTAATTAATGCCCTGAAGTTCCTTCTTATTTCTAAGTTCAGTCATATCCTCTTAATGCTTTAGCTGCGTTGACTGTTTTGGTGTTTACATCATTCTGGTCATGTTTAAAATTATCCAGATAAGATAAGACAAATAGATCATATTTTGACATTCTTATAATATCTCTGAATTCTTTTGAACTCACTAACTAAATGCCCGTGCATTGCAACGAGATTTTAAGAAAATAACTCGTCATACACGGTAGCAAAATGAAATTATTTCCACTCTCCATAGTTGGTATCATTTTTTTACACATATGTCCGGCTATATAGTTGCTCTAACTAATGAACAACCAATATAAATATCTATATGCCTAGACTACTGTATTTGATCCATGTGATTTTTTTCCCTATCTGCTGGGTCACAAATTTTTTCATGTTTTGTTTCCTAACTATTCTAATTCTCCTAAAAAGGTATGGATATTTACCATTTGAAAGAAGGAAGCAGGGAATGGGTGAAAGTCCCTAGTGGTCCCATATGTCAGTGGTGGTGCTGGTGGGGTGGCAGAACCACCACCACCACTACTATCTTTTAATGTAGTATAGATATTTGCTGGGTCACAAATTTTTTCATGGTTTGTTTCCTAGCTATTCTTTTTTTTAGAACACACAGGAGATCTGCGTATCATTTCATTAAGATAGAGGAGAAAAGGTGGACGGCGTTAGAGAAAGACTCTGACACCTGCCCACCAAGGGTACAACAGAACACCACACACCCAAAGGAAGTAAAACAAACTAGTGCATTAGCAGCACAGCCTTAGCTATTCTAATTCTCCTAAAAAAGTATGGACTTTTACCATTTCAAAGAAGGAAGCAGGGAATGGGCAAAAGTCCCTAGTGGTCCCATATGTCACTGGTGGTGGTGGTGGGGTGGCAGAACCACCACCACCACCACCACTACTGTCTTTTAATGTAGTATATAAATCAGTGTTCCAGTCCTGGGCTAGTATTTAATTTCCCTCGCGTAAGTTGCATGGGTCTTTGAGTTGTACTAGCATTTTGGGTATACCATATAGTCAGCACATCTACACATTTTTGAATAATTTGTGGTTCCTAACTTGTACTTTTAGAACAGTTATTTTATTTCTTTTCAAGCAATTACATAACGTTTTTATATTTCAGCAAAAGAAGGTTGAAAAGCATGATAATATGGATAGTACCAGGCCTGACGAAACTGCACAGGAGAAGAGCCAGAACAATTTAGTGACCAGTCTTGCTGAGAAAGCCATGTCTGTTGCATCTCCTGTTGTACCCACAAAGGGTGATGGCGAGGTTGATCAAGAAAGGTTAGTTTAATATTACGATGGCCTTTGATCTCATTCACCCTTGAATATTCTTACCATATCTGACTTTTGCAAGCAGGCTCGTCGCAATTCTTGCTGAACTAGGACAAAAAGGTGGTGCATTGAAGTTTGTTGGAAAAATCGCTCTACTCTGGGGAGGTATTCGTGGTGCTATGAGCTTGACTGATAGGCTCATCTCATTCTTACGTATCAGCGAACGCCCCTTATTTCAGAGGTGGGTTGTCATAATTAGCACCATTAAAATATTTTTAGTAGAGAAAAAGGGACATAATTCAGATGATGTCTTCATCAAATAGATTATATTAGTAGAGTGTGAGAATTTAAAGAAGACTTGGAATTGGCATTGTTTTTGCTTGCAAGCAGCATGCTATATCGGTAAATCTGGTGTCATGTGTTCCATTTATTTTATTGCCAAATGTACAGTGGAGGCATATAAATTTTCATATGTTCTTTATGCAAACCCCGATCCAGGTGGTTAGTAGGTATGAAGCTGCTATAATAATGTAGTCATAGTGTCATATTGAGTAAAGGGACAATTTATCGATTTTCATTCTTTTCTATCATTTGATAGTTCAAGCTCTACAAGTTTTTCTGTGGTCTAGAATGGTGTGATACTTCTGGTTCTTGTCAGTGGTACCACAGTTGGAGAAAAAAAATATTTCTGTATATGCAAAACAAATACGCAGTAAATTTATTGAACAGAAACAGCTAGTTCTTAACCACACGTTCTTCTTTCCCTGAACAGAGAGTGAATCCTTCTGAAAAGGAATGTAGGTAGATCTATACTAGAGTGTAATGTA
The DNA here is from genome assembly GCA_000573905.2 of Oryza punctata. Taxonomy (NCBI): domain Eukaryota; kingdom Viridiplantae; phylum Streptophyta; class Magnoliopsida; order Poales; family Poaceae; genus Oryza; species Oryza punctata. The sequence goes on from CM002496.2 coordinate 21,211,931, forward strand.
GAGATAGAGATTGGACTGCAGCTGTGCCCCTTGGGGACAAGGGACTCACTACTTGATGACAGAACCAAAGGTGGTTTGAACAAAGGGTAGGGAATCCCGCAGCCCGTGAGTGTCGCAGGTTTAATAAAGTCTGCCTGCGACTGCTGTGGATGCCGGAGAATAGCCGATATGATATTCGAATGTTGGTGGAATGAGTCTATCACTATCGGTGATAAAACTTATAAGCCCGTCTTCACAGCAAATCATGGATCTCAATCTTGCAGTGGAGTGAGTAGTACAGTGTAAGAATGTTATCGCGGAATGGAGCGCCCCTCTCCCCATCCTCTGGTTTTTAAAGGAAACAGTTTTTCCCTGAAATCATATTTTCCTTTATAAATGAAGTGGTTGATTGAAATGGTTCTCATACTATAGTTGTATGTGAATTTTCTTGCACCTTGCAACCTTTACAGATCAGTAAATTTCTATTAAATATATTATACCTTTTCATGGTGATTTTATGTTATCAGGTTATCATTAACATCTGCCTGTTCAAATTTTTAGGATCATGGGATTTTCTTTCATGGTACTTGTGCTATGGTCTCCTGTTGTGATTCCTCTACTGCCAACACTTGTACAAAGCTGGACAATAAGCTCTTCAACAGGAATTGTTGGATATGCTTGCATTGTTGGACTGTATGTGTCTATAATGATACTTGTCATATTATGGGGTAAAAGAATACGTGGCTACGAAAATCCAGTTGAGCAATATGGGATGAATCTTGCATCTGCATCAAGAGTATGAACTGTCTTGACTGTGTAACACTAGTTCTTTGTATAATAAAGATTTGTGTAATGTTCCCGTCACATATATATCATTTGGTTGCAGGTACAAGAATTTTTTCAAGGTCTTGCTGGAGGTATAACTGTTGTTGGATTGGTGCATTCAGTAAGCATTTTACTTGGCTTTGCAGCTCTTCGCGCAGGGTCATATTCACTCGTGACTAGGCCACTTGATCTTCTCAAGTCTTCTAGTAATGTACTATTGCTAGCTCTCAGAGGATTTGTCACAGCAACTAGTATTGCTGTAGTGGAAGAAGTAGTTTTCAGATCATGGCTTCCAGAAGAAGTTGCTGTTGACTTTGGCTACTACAGTGCCATTCTGATATCTGGGGTTGCGTTTTCTCTTATTCACCGGTATGCCCGTTGTGGTCACTTTCCCTTCTGTTATTTCACTGCTTTTTTTTAGAGAGAGGAACATGGTTGGTATTACTGCTGGTAAATTTTGAATACATTCATCTCTAGGTTTGGAATATAAAAAATACATCAGTGACTGATTAGAAACACAAGGCACAGTGATTGGTAGTTTGATACCTACAGGTGTCACCTGGTGGGTGGATGGGTGGGGGAGCTCAATGAGGGTAGGGGATTGACAGGAGTCAGGAAAGAGAACGGGTGACTGGTGGGATATTGAACGATTTAATCCTTTCGGTGCAAGAAAAACGAAGTATGATTTCACCCCATTAACAAGCAAAACTTGATAGCTTTAGCAGACTTAAATGATAATGCAACTATAATATACACCCTAGTATTTGAGTCGATGGATGTGCTTTCTATACAAGCATGAGCAATTGTGCGACCAAGCAACAAAGAATGTGACATACTGATGTACTTGAAAACTCATGGCAGGTCCCTACCTTCAGTACCAGGCTTCTTGCTACTTTCACTAGTTCTTTTTGGACTTAAACAAAGGACGCAAGGGAAGCTTGCTGCACCTATTGGCCTTCGTTCTGGAATTATGACAGCTAGTTATCTGATACAAACCAGTGGTATTATTCAATCCAAACCTGGTACACCATTTTGGATGATCAGCACGTACCATCTTCATCCTTTTGATGGTGTAATTGGCTTAAGTGTTTGTGCATTACTTGCTATCCTTTTCTTCCCCCAAGAACCTGTTCAGAAGGATTCTTTTGTACCGTGACAAGAAAACAAGTACTCTCGACATATAGCTTCAGAAAAAGATGTGATCATCTCTGTACAAAATTTGTATGAGCAGAGGAGGACTGCTCTAGTATACCATGTTACACCGCAGCTCCATGTTCAGAGGGAAGCACCCGGTTACCTCAAAAAGAGTCTCAGAGATTCTGCTGATGCATCAACTTTGTGCTTGTCCTTGGGGCATCTGCAATGTTCATATTCTTAAACTTGTACACTATACCGTGTACTGTTTTGATTTTTCTGGAATGTACTATATATGAATGAAGTTGTAACCTTCCCAATCGGGGATAGTTTCGTCCATTGATTACAAGGTATGTACCTTTAACTTCACTTGGACCTCACTTTCACAGTGCTAGATTGCTAACTCTTCACTGTTGCTTTTGCATGCAGGTTGAAAGAACAAACTAACCAAGTTGTTGGATATGCCCTGGTAGAGAAAATATAGAAGCTAGTACATTTTCCATCTTGCCAAGTAGCCCTCTGCAGATCTGATATTGTCATCCGATTTGGTTGTACAATTACCTAATACTGAAGAGTAGATATGACTAGCTGACTTGTTAGGTCGTGTCTGTACATCGTACATAGAATATTTCTGCCAATTTTGTTTTAAATCTTGGAACAGAGAATCATACCCAAGTTTTGAGGTATCAAATTTTGGCCAACACATACTGTATCTAGAAAAGGAGTTAAGTTAGCTCCAGGAGAGAGTGATCTGATGTTACCTAGAATTATGCATCCTTCTCTCTGTCCAGAACTAACTGTAAATGTAATGCTAAGACCATGTATAGACGAAAATTACTGTGATTACAAGAAAAATAGACATGCATCAATGCATTAATAGTCCTATGTTTTTGGCTTGTGCACAAAGGTCCTGTATTTCCGTTCATAGTATACTTACTCGTAGTATGATAAACTCAGAACTGTATACTTTAGTGTGTACTTTGCAAATCAATTCCATCAGAGGACGAATTGAGAGCTATTCATGTCAATTCTATTCCAGGCTTTCATTCATGAACACTTTTGCTAAAAATATAACTTCTATGTGATTGCTATAGATCTCTGTATGTTTTGAAATCAGCAAAAATATAACTTCAATGTGATTGCTATAGATCTCTATATGTTTTGAAATCTAATGTGGAAGTTCTAAAATTCACCGTGTATAAATATAGAGCACCGCTACACGTACTAAAATTTTCTTATAAAACTCTTACTAATAAATTTCTTATAAAACTCTTATTAATAAATTTTTCGACTCTTTGATTTAACTAGATGGAAGTTACAAGAAATCTAGATTTACTCAAAGCTTGTCACATCAGTAAGTATTTTTGTAAAAGAAAACTAGTACGTACAGACTTTTCCATAAATAAATATATATATATGTAATTTATTACCGTGTAAAAAAGTTTAAACTTTTTTATGATGAGAAATTGTGACGCCACGTGTAGCCATGTGAAGCATTTTACGAATCGGACGGCGCAGACCGTGCCACGTGGCCGTTGCTTCCCTGCCATCTGAAACACCTGGCCGCGCCTTCCGCCTCGTGGCGAAACCGTCAGCTTGTGTTCCTCTCCTCCATCCTCGCTTTCTCCCTTCCCATGGCGGCGGTGGCGCGCCTCCTATCCACCCCGCCCTCCGCCTCTCCAATACACCCCCCTCCCCATGCCCGCGGCCTTTTCACCCGCCGGAACAAAGACGTCGCGACCCTCTCCTGCCGCGCTTCGCTTGGCCCCGACGGCTCGCTCGCCGCGCTCGCTGCTGCTGCCCCCAGGGTGGAGCCTCGGGGGAGGCCGTACCTGCGGGAACACTCCTGCCTCATCTTCCCTCCGCCGTCGCCGCGCGGCCGCCGCCCGCTCGCCGTCGTCAAGTTCCTCGGCGGCGCCTTCATCGGCGCCGTCCCCGAGGTCACCTACAGGTAAATACAAAACCAAACGCGCGCGCGCGTGAATGGGAGGGAGAGGAATAAAAACAAATTGGGAGTTTCTGATTTTTGCGTTGGCGCAGCCATTTCCTGGAGCTCCTGGCGCAGGAGGGCTTCCTGGTGGTGTCCGTGCCGTACAACGTCACCTTCGACCACGAGGCGGCGGCGCGGGAGGTATTCGAGCGGTTCCACGGGTGCTACGGCGCGCTGCTCTCGTCGGGGCTCCCGGAGGCCGGGCTGAGCGCGATCGACATCGCGGAGCTCCCGCTCTACTCGGTCGGTCACAGGTGATCTGAGCTGAGCACGGTGGTGTTGCAAGCCACCTGTTCGATGTTTTGCCAAGGAGGAAATTTTGAAAAACAAAAAATTGATCGATGTATGTGACGTTGTCTTGTTTAATTATTTTATGATGATGGTTTGCAGCAACGGTGCGCTGCTTCAGCTGTTGGTGGGTAGCTACTTCTCGGAGAAGATACCAAAGGTTCACATGAACTAGGATACACAATTCGAATTATTAACCTTGTGCACAAAAATTCCATATGATGCTTAGTTGTCTGATTCTGATCATTTTAGGCTAATGCCATTGTCTCGTTCAACAATAGGCCCGCTTCAGAGGCTGTTCCATACTTTGAGCAGGTATTGAATGTGCTTTGTAAAGTGTTGCATTGCTCTCACCTTTATTATGAACAGGAGTAGCTATTCTGTTCCATACATTACAGTTTCAAACTAATTGAAATAATAGACATGCTAATTTTGTGAATCGAAGTACTAAACAAGATTTAGTTGAAGAGCTAAACAAAAATCAAGTCTTGATTTGTCAGTATTGCTTTCATCTTGAGCATTGTGATAGATTCTTTTGTTGGGTTTACATGTGTTTATGGAATCTTTAAAATATTTTTGGTATTTTAAAAAATAAATTGATCAGTGAATATATATTTCTGATAACAGTAGATGACAGGAGACTATTTTTTTTTAAATTAGCTTTATGAATTGGGAGGTACAATCATCTCTGAGCATTAAATGCCTGTGATTGGTGACACAGCTGCAAGGTTATAATTTTGAGAATGGAAAAGAAAATAAACCCTTCTTGGTTGTAACTACATAACAAAAAATAAAACGGTTTTCACTAAAGGTTCTTTAGTAGCTTCTCCCTCATTTATTGTTTGTTGAGTGACTAAGATAGATTTAACCAGTTTAGATGCTGAACTATAGAATCATCTAATGGTGGTGCTAATTGTCCTGGTTATGATCGAAGCCTTGCAGATTGATTTTGTAAGACAGCATGTGTATGTGTAGAACATGCTCATGTCTTTGGCCCCATGCCTTCCTTTGTACCCTGTATACCAATGCCTTGCTTTGTACTGAACATGTAGACTACCACCCTTTCACCGAGCCCACATAATCCATATTTATTGTATGGAAAATGCACCTGGTTTGATAGTAAGCTGCAATGATTACTCTATCGTGACAGACCTTTTCTCTTGAAAGGAGTTGAGATGGAGCTCAAAACCCTTAATTTTACTAAAGTTAGTCCTGCACTGTATTGTGTGGTGACAATACGCTAGTGTATTTCGAAGTCCAAAAGGTACAAATGTGAACCTAGCAGCTTCTTGCATAACCCTTCTAAAATTTGTTAACAATGAATAATAAGCAATCCCTTAAAAAGAAAGAGCTGATTTCATTCTTTGTTGATGTGTATCATCTCCAACACACATTTTGTGCTTAGAGCTGATTTCAGTCTAAAATGTTACTACATACTCCTGCTTCCTGGATTTTTGTGGTTACTATCTACCTTTGAAGAGATCTTTTTGTGCAGATAGGCCCCCTTTTTAGTCAAGTAATGCCTATGATGGAGGCATCACCTGTTTACTCCGCAGCCAGAAATGCATCAGGTTACTGTTCATTTTGGTTGTCCCTTCTTAAGATTTATCAAAATGCTTCATGGACCTTTATAGTAAGATGCGGTGTCATGGTTTTGTAGGAGATGCATGGAAGGCCCTATTTGATTTAGCTGGAGATTTGATACAGGTGTATGATCAAGAAGCTATGTTATCCCTGAGCAAATTTGTCGACCAGTTACCATCAGTAATGAATCAGGTACTATATGAATCTAAGTTCTTTCATTTAATAACAAAGCTTTCATAAAATGTTTGATCCATAAAGATTTTTTTTTTTAGTTCTGCACATATTTGTTCCCTATGTTATTTACAGGTTACAGAAGGTGTATCTGAATTCAAACCAACACCACCTGAAAACCGTGAATTCTGCAAGAATTCCTACAATGTACTCAATACACTATTGGTAGGTCTGATGAACTTCTTTTCACTTTGGTAAACCTCTCTCTGCTCTAATCAGTTTATATTAATACTTGATGCATGCACTGTAGGTGAAATTCAGCATTGATGCTATTGATGATACAGAGATAGTTGAAGATGTCTTGAAGCCGCGGGTTGAGTCCATTGGTGGACAAATAAAGAAGGTGATACTGTCAGGAACACATCTTACTCCATGCATACAGGTAAAATGTGCTATATCTTCCTCTCAAATTGTATGATGCATCAGGTGCAGGCACAGAGTTATACAAACTCGTCTATATTTTTGTAAGACTAAATGCGTTATTGTTAGAGTCAATTCACCACCAATTCTCATGCGTATTCAAGAAAAAAATCACCACCAATAGCAAGCAATTTTTTACGGTCATTTATGACAAGCTGGCAACTTGGCATTCTCAAAATATCTTCATTGTAGCAAAAACAACTTATTTATTTGTTCTTATAGTCATTATCATTTCTCTATGCATTATTTCTATCCATGTCTCAGGCACTAACCAAAACAATACTACAGGATGTGAAATGGCAGGTTGGTTCAGAATACACTCCAGCAGATGCTCTAGCCCAGGGTTTGAAATCATTGGCTCTCAATGAAACTAGGGTCCTCTCAAGAACTATTGCTGATTGGTTTAGATCCCTTTAAATGTTTAGTCACTATGTGCATTCATTGAAGTCATACGTCTGCTTACAAAGGTATGCACTTACACTACAGTATCTATAATTCACATATAGTCAATCCACAACCAATCAGACTTCTACACCTCCATGTAACTTATTGTGGTGTAGAAAACTACTCCCTCCATCCCAAAATATGACTTCTAGCATTCAAAATTTGTTTCAAAATATAATAACTTTTTCATCCACATTCTCTTTTCAATCAATCACAACATTCCACCATTGAAATTTTCCACCTACTTTCTCTTCTCAACCAATCACAACATTCCCCCATTTAATTCAACCTACTTTCTTAACAATCGTATTCAACTCTAAAACTATTTATATTGTGGGACGGAGGTAGTATAAAATCTAAACCATTCCATTCAACAGTTATTAAAATAATATTTCTTTCTACACACGCCTTGGCTTTAATTCGATCTGTTATTTAGTCAGTTAACTCTGGCACATGCATCAGAAATGTTGTCATTTCATCTTGCTGATGCAATCATACAGGATCGCTGTGGCAACTGGCAAGGAGACATTGGAGTACAAAATTTACTAAAGAGTCATGCATTTGGGCTGAGTTGAGTTGGTCATGCATGCTCACCCACAGGCCGTACCAAAGATATCTGATCAGGATTGGGGAGCTTGGGCCCAAGTGTTTCCCCTTGGACTATAGTCACAGCACCTGCTATACAATGCATTCAACCCATGGTCCAAGGAAACACAGGTATGGCACCCGCAAGGCCGAGATTGGCCGTATATTTTTCTTGCAACACACATGCAAGCCTGTCTATACATTGTATGTGTAACACAACACGTGTTGAATATCATGTTTGTATTTTCTTCACGTTCTTACGGTACAGCTCAGAGAATTGGATAGTTCTGTGTACAGCTGTTGTGTTGGCAAACGATGCTTGTGAGCCAAGCAGCTCGTACTCCTGACTTGATTTGGAGCAGATTGATTTTGCTCACCGGAGACTGTAACAATTGTTTTGGTTTTCTGGTTCGCTAGAATATATGGCAAGAATAAGGAAAGAAATTGCAATCTTTTTCACCCAAAAGGAAAAACAGATGCTCATAAAACAGTTGTGAATTATTCATTAATAGCTCCCAGTTCAATAAAGGTCAGTTTATAAGGTACTAGTTGTCTAGTCCTAAGCCGACCAAGCCTCAGAGAACTGGTCAAGCTCAGGATTTGCTAAGATTGGCTCCAGTCAAATCAGATATCCTGGGAACAAATCAAGATGCAAATCAATAGCCTTAGCCATTGCATGTCATGACTTGAAGCCATATTGCTGTGAGATAGACATGAATGAATCCTAAAAGGCTACCCCATGTGTCGATATCAAATGCTCGTCCAGTTTTTGGAGAGGTTTTCCTCTCTCTGCATAATGTACAGCACAAAAAGGACCGCAAACTCACAGCATAAATAACCTTACTTGATACTTCATTTTTAAATATAGAACACTATCCACTTTTAGACATGATGGTCATTCGTAGTATTTAAAATTTAATTCAGATATGTAAAAAAAAATATAAACAATGCATAAAGTATCTTTAATGATAAAACAAATGATAACAAAAATAAATGATATTTATATAGTAAATTTTAATAAGATGAATGGTCAAATAATGCATCCAAAAATTTGACGTTATTTAAAAATAGAGGTAGTACTATCAAGGTGATGGTCCCCGATAGTGGGGATCCGGATGAAACCCCTTTTATGAGTTCGGGCGGGGATGAAACTAGGGCCTAGGCCCTACTACTCTTGAGTAGGATGAACACAAGGAAATATACAGGTCCGGATCATCCGGAAGTGTAAAATCTTTTTTTTGAGATTTGGAGGAAGAGAAGTCCCTCCAAATATTTTCTAAGAAGAAATTGTGAGTGTGATTAAACACGGGATCTCAGGATTGAAACCACACACCCCTTGTCGCTGCACTATCAAGTGCATCTCGGAGGTGTAACATCCTACTCTTGTGAGGGTGGATTTCTCTCTTTTTGCCTCGAAGGATCTCTTTCTTTCTCTTCTAGGTTTTCTAAGAACTTAGTTAAATATGTTGAAGTCTCTCCTTAGTCACTTAGCCAACTCTCCCCCTCATCCCACCCTCCCTTCGTCTTGGCTCTTCCCTTAAACTTCTTTGGGGAACACCATATGATCGAAGTTCGAGGGAAGATTTTATTTGTGTCATCGTTAGATTGAGCATCTATTATCAGTATAGGAGTAGAGGTCTCCTAGCACTCTCCTCCACCCTCGCACCATGGACCGGGAGGTGAAATTGCTCGCATGCAACAATATTCGCTCCACATGGGCCTCGAGGCATCTTAGTATGGGGCCCACATTGAGCTGGGGTGCGGCGATAGCCCACCATGCCTCCTCGCCTCATATACACGATGAACAGGGATTACCAAACCTGGCTTGAGTGTGGGGCCCCATTCTCATTGCCTAGTGAAAGGCAGTAAAAAAAGGTATGGGTCCCAAGGGCGCGCGATAGTCAATTGCACGCCCTCGGTTTCCCACGCCCGTGCTAGAACTGACATGGTGGATGTGACCGGAAGTGGCGGCAACAGTTGTCGTGCTGCCTTCCACATTTCCTGTCTCGGGGTAGATAACCGTCTATCAAGCTTAAATGAAGGGATGCTTGGAAACCCGAGGATTGAGGAGGGGGTAGAGTCCAATCCTCCCCGTAAGGCATCCCTCGGGGCATCCGAAGGATTCATTCTTCTTGATCCAAAATGGTCCATGTGTCACAATCCCACACAATTCTAACCAAAAAATGGTGAGTCGGATGGGGGATGCGTGGCTGCTTCACGATGCAGGCCATTAGCAATGGGGACCCTGGTTCCCTGGTCATTGACAAGTACATTTTACCAAGACTACAAGAGCAAACAATCTGATGTTGTATGTACTAGTTACATCCCCGTGCGTTGCAACGGGATATATTATTCAATTTCTTTCGATGCCGATTTTTATAACGGGTTAGATTTCTTTTGTACTTTTTTGGATGGGTTGGATTTCTTCTTTTGGCTTTTATGTACTTTTTTTAAGAGGGATGGAGTGATTTTTTAATGAGAAAAAGGTGGATGGCTATTGTCGGTGACACGAGCCCAGGGCTATAGGGACTAAAGGCTTGAGGCGCCCCCCTGCACTCACGTGGCACTCCCCCCCGGGGGGGGGGGGGTCGGGTCCGAGGGTGTGGTGGTGGCCACCCTGTCCAGTCTCCGCCCCTCCTCTCGCTTCGCTGTCCTGGGGTCGGGCCACCCCGACCCCTCCGCGTTTCCGCCACGTGTGCGGGGTTAGGTGACCGATTCCAACGCCCACCTAACTGCATTGATGATGGCTCAGGTGAGCGTGCCACGCCGCATTTAATGCGGCGTGGAGCGCGCGTGACCGGTCTGACGCCAGTCACGCCGACTGACCGGTCTGTGACCGGTTAGAATGACTGATGGGACGGCGGCACGACGCCTGTGCACTGGCTGCACGTCAGGCGGTGTGCGACACGCCCCGTTAAGTCCCATCAGAATGATGAGAGCTTTTTTGCCTCTCATTCCAACCGGAGTTGGTATGTCAGCTCTGGTCAGATGGCACCCATCTCCCGGTACTGACGAAGAACACAAGTCTCCGCCTATTTAATGGGGAATGACACGGGCGTCCCCCTTATCAGTCGGCTGATCAGACGGGAGTCATGCCGCGGTGACCATGCGTGCGACTACTGGGACAAGAGACAAGATGGCTCTTAAATGTAAAAGAATGTTTTCATTTCTCTGGGAAGCAACCTGTTGGCCCATGTGGTAACCCCTTAAGGTATAAAAGGAGGTCCAGGCCTAGGGAAGGGGGGATTTCCTAAAAAAACAGACATTGATCAACCACACACATAGGAGTAGGGTATTACGCCTCGCCGACGGCCTGAACCTGTATAATTCCCTATGCCTCGCTTCCTCCGAGTGACGATCTCTCTCTCTGATTGGAGCACGAGTTTCACCCTGCGTCCTCGACTGAACTCACACAAGGGGGCCCTCGCTGACCCCCGTTGAGGAGCTCACGCTCCGTCATCTATGCTTTTAAAGTAGTTAAGATATGTACTCACTTGTACACAATCATCAGTGTTGGCCCTCGTCTTTGCTAGTTTTCCTAAACCAAGACTAGAAATACTATTACTGGTAGAAAAAAAGAGCAAGATGGCTAAAGACTAGTATACCCACACCGACACTAACACACCTGAGCCAGATCAGTCACACACGAGTTAGATCCACCTCTTATTCCTCCCAAGCCCTAAGCTCATGAGTTACTTCTTTAGTCCTTTTATCGAGCCTCCTCCAGTCCTCCTCCTTCCTTCTCCTCCACTATTCTTTTCCTAATACACATGCCGACATTGAGGAGGTAGGAGCCAATGGATTCGGTGGCATAGCACAGTGAGAGGCGGGTGTTAATGGATCATATGGTGAAGAGATTTGACACTGCAAATAATGATGGCAGGGGAGGCGGGCGGATTTGACGGTTGCTCTTTCCATCCTTCTAAGGCATGTTGGATCCATCGATGCCTAGAGGTAGAAGTGACGGAGGGGAAAGGGCACGTGATTCAAAGCAGTGGTGACGTGATCTAAGCTCTGTGTAAAATCTAGTGCTCTTGTTTTTTTATTTTTATGAAATTCTATCCATTTTTTCAATTTAAGTTGATCCCTACGATTGTTCTTGATTGGTTGATGTAAAATATGTTGGTTAATTATTACCTTGCAGTTGAATCAGTTACCTTTCAGTTGCAGCGATGTGGTATGTTGCAGTTGAATTTTGTATTTTGTTGATGTTGTATTTCCATGCTAGATGATAGCTTTGAACTCCCACTTCCAACAATATAAGCATTTTAAGCTTTTAAGAATATAAGCATTCCTACACTACTACTTATCCAATCAATCACATGTCATTCAATTTTTCTCATCTTACTCCCAACTACTCTCCTACTCTATTCATCTATTACTTAATGAGCTTTAAAGTATATTATTTTTAAAGTTAATGCCTATTAAACAACCTAAAAATACTTATATTGTTGGATATAGAGAGTAACATTTATTGTAGTACGACCTACCATAGGTGGATCTATGAGATATTTGGGTAGTCCACGGCCCAAAAAAAAGCCTCACCTCGATGCCTAGGTAATAAAGCTTCTTTTAAGTTAACTGGATGACACCCTGCCGGATATATGGAGGAATATTATGTTGAATGTAGAAGGAATTATGAATAAATTTAGTCTAGGTTAAAATTTGAAGAATGATTATTTAGCATGCTTGTATGTTGAGGCTTAGAATATCTAATAAATTTAGCATTCTTGCACATTGAGTCTTAGGTGCTTAGTGGGTTGATGTAGCATACTTGCATGTTGGTCTTTATGATGTACTAATGAGTTTTAGGTGCTTAGTGAGTTGTAAGTGTATTGAAGATATAAATTCAACACTGTTGTTGTATATTGGAATGTTATATTTGGATTTTTTTTCAAACGATCAACACCAGACAGTGCGATGATTCATAGAATATAGCAGGAGAAAAATTACAAGACTAGTGCCGTGGAAGGCAGTAGCCAGGAAAGAAAAAAAGACCACCACCACCACGCACCGACAACTCCTACACACAACCAAGAGAAGGCTAGCACCGGATTGGTCGCTGTTAAGCGTGACCGACCGCCGCCAGACCAACAAGGAAGTTACAGCCGAGACTGTCCAAAACCAAACCCTAACAGCCGGCCACCGAACTCAACTCTATCCACATTGTTAGGATCGAGGAGGAGAGGGTGAGAGAGAAGATGGAACCGCTCTCCCCCTAAGGCCCGCCAATGTGGCCAACTTGCAAAAGCTAGGGCGCCACCGCAAGCGGACAAACATCTAGAGAGAGCCAACACCAACTGTCAGAGAGAAGATTGGCAGGGGTGCTTCCTAGATGATGTCTCCAAGGAGAAGAACAACGATAAGATCGCTGCTGCTGTCCGTCAAGGCCTCAGGGAGACCACGATAGGGTTTTCACCTGGTAGCCCCACCAGAGGAAGTGGACAGCTCAACAACGCCCTCAAGAGGGAAGACGACGCCCGAAGCGCCGTCGTTGTCGGCCCGGTCAAACCCGGGCTAGGTTTACACCCGCTATCTGCCCCCTACTGATCCACAGTTAGCGCTCCAATGCTCCACCACCAGCCAGCCTCTGCCAGCGCATGGACTCCGCTGCACTGACGAGCCCTGCCGGCCAGCCTCCGACCGATGCAGGCTGCACCTCACGCCGTTTGCACCCCCACGTGCCGCGATGGCCTCGCCGCCATCGGCCACGCCTCCACCCGCTGTCACCGGCCTCGAATCCACGTGCCGCGATGATCTCCCGCCACCGCCAGTCACACATCCACACCACCGGTCGCGACTCTATGCCACCAAGCCGGCCCCCACGTGTCACGCCGGTGCCCGTGCCGGGCTGCACCGGCCTCCACGCCGTTGGCCACGCCTCCACGCGTTGTGTCAGCCTCCACCACCATCGGTCGCGCCTCCTCTGCTCCCGCTGCCACCTGCATGGTTGCATCCCCGCCGCCTACCGCAGCCACCAGCGCGCTGTCACTGCATCCCCGTCGCCTGTTGCCTCCTCTCCCGCGCCTGGCTCCAGATCCGACGGTGGCCGACGCGGATCCGTTGATGTCCGAGGTCGTAGGATCCATCGTCGCCGCCTTCGCACCTGCGGCCCACACCCCACCGCCTGTCACCTCCATTTTCCCCACCGCCAGTCTCCGCCTGCTGCTGCCATCCGCGTGCCCTTGCGCCGCCTGTCGCCTCCACGTCCGCCTACCGCTGTCGCCCGGCACCCTGCATGGCCTTTGGCCTAGACGACGGTGTCGCTTCGGCCGGCCTCCACCCTCAGATCCGCCTGTGCCAGATCTAGGGTGGCCGCTGCCACAAGCCCCGCCGCCGCCATCCTAGCAAGCTGTCGGCAAAGCCAGCAGCTCGTTCAGGCGGTGGCGAGGCAGAGGGGAGAGGGGGAGAAAGGCAACGGTGGTGGCTGGGGTCGCCGCCCGAGTCGCCTGAGCGGGAGGCGACGCGGGTGCCTTTTACGCCAAAGGATTTAACATAGTGCAGTATCACTCCCAATTGTAGCCATTTATTTTGCTCGAATTGATACTTGAGTATCACTGCCAAATTAAACACTCAATGTCAGTTCAAGAACCATTAGTGATGGCCGGTTGTGTACTAGCGACTGTATACTGTACATGTACTGTATATACTGTATATATGGGCGGGAAACTCTTTTAATCACCCGGGTGGACATCATCTAAATAGTTATAAAAAATTAAAAAGAATGACAAGATAGATAAATATGTAATATATCACTCCACAAACATGCAATTTAAAATTCAACTTTAATGAATTGTAATGAAAATAATAAATAAAACTCATTAATATACATATATTTGCAGTTAAATTTGTTATTTTTGGTACAACGTATAGAAGTTGAATTTGAACTTGCATATTTGTCGAGTGATATATTACATATTGCTCTATCTTGTCAATTTTTTTGAATTTTTTTCATAACCATTTAATTTAATTAGCATGCAATAAACGAGTGGATGTTCACCCGTGTGATTAGAATCCGTCTCTATATATGGGCCCTATATGTAATTAACTTGCGCCATGTGCACGCGCGGCGGCTCAGCTAGCGAGCGCATCTGATCTGACACGCAAGCATCGCGGGCTCGCGGCGAATCGTATCATAGCTCAGAGATAGATAGATAACAACATCTGGTTTACGCCAAAACGAAGATACTATTGCAGATATCCTGTGTATTATCTGGTACCAATAATTTTGTAGCAACGACAACAAAGTAGCTCTAGCTTTAAATGACTACACATTATGTAAATTCTAGCTAGTAAAGGGACGGAAAATTATCTTACTATATTTTCTATTACTAGATTACATTATAGGCATGACTTCATCCATAAAATATATAATTCACGATGTAGAAAATGAAAATTAATCCGGAGGTCACTACCACAGGACCTATCAAATATGACAATTAATATATTAGTGTCGGTTAGGGAAAATAAGAATTGGTAGGGATTCCTCGTCTCTCGGACCGGCGTGTTTCGGATGGACAAAAACTAGCACTACTGAGACCATATCAGCCTCGTTTCATAAAGAACGATTGCACTGATATATATATCAGTAGTGTTCGTGTAAAAAATACACATATTTAGAGTATTGGTGCGGTTTTTAAAAGAACCGGCACAAAAGTTAAACCCAACCGAGCTGATAGAGCAAGGAAAATCTATTGTAAGTCCTCCTATCTCTATCATATCCCTCCATCTCTCCCGCTCGCTCTCTTTGTCTCTTGCTCTCCCTAGACAACCACAACCGCCACCTCAATCCCTCTCAACTGGCTGCCGCGCCACACTGTCACCTTGGGCCAGATGAGAGGGGTGAGCCTTCGCCACCCCCCTCTCTCTCTCTACCCTTTCCGTCTAGATCTGGTTTAGGGGCTACTTTGGCCCTGTTTGTTTCCATAAGTACTAGGGCTAAAGATTAGTCCCATAGTCTTAACCTGTTTGGTTGAATGGACTAAATAGGATTAAAACCACATTAATTGAGCTGTCTAGTAGGTATTTAGAGAGAGAGAGAGTGAAGAGAGAGATAGGGTTGGGACCGCTCTGCTATATGTTTAGGCCTTATAAGCTCCTCCCCAGGAACTTATTGCCCTATGCTGTTTTAGTCTGTTTAAATCCCTCCTGTTTGGTAATTTAGGGGCTAAAGGGGATTAAAGTGGAGGGACTTATGGATTAGTCCCTCCAAACAAACAGCACCTTTATCCGCTAAACCTTGTCATTTGGCCACCAGAATTGATAGGAGAAGGGAGTGGGAAGCTGGCGATGACAGACATGGTGGTCGCGGCACAAGGTTGATCAATTGTGGCATCTGTCCGATTTGACTCCTTGGGATTAGTTGCTTGTTGGCTTGGATTGGGTTGAGTTGATCCATTTTAGCTTGTATTGGGTTGTTCCCCTCTGGCCTAGGGGCTTTGGTATTTATGCCCTTAATCCCATCATATATCCTTGTAGGACTTGGATTGTCTTGATCCTGGTTGAGTAGGTCTTCTGTGCCTCACCATGTTAGATAATCATGTCTTGATCCTGGTTGAGTAGGTCTTCTGTGCCTCACCATGTTACGACTCTTCCAGAGATAGTATCCCTTTTATATTCATACCATCGTACGGGTATGGTATATATAGGATTTATGTATACAAACCTATTTATATACTTGAGACATACCTCACATACTGACACCATTAACGGTTGGTAAGTGGCCAACACAACCACGATCCATGGCTTCTAGAGACAAGAAAGATAGATGGGATTGGAGATGAGAAAGATAGATGGGATTGGAGAGGACAGGAAGAAATTAAGGAGTGATATATATATAGGATCTACGTAATAGTGACAGGATTACTGGGTCACCTATAAACATGGATAAGGGTGTAAAGTAGACGGTACTGATTATGGAAGAATATATTTTATCCAAATTTTAAAAATAGAGGTTATAAAAACCTATTTTTAGGGATGCAATTAAGCATGACTTTATCCCTTACAAAATTAAATAGTGTGCATGAAATCTTTTTTTTTTTGTCTATAATCAGAAAAGAGCTGGCCCTGCAGGCTACGGGCTACCCTAGCTAGCAACCAACCATTTTGCGAAGCATGCGCATATATATATATATATATATATATAATGTGATGAGAGGCCGGCCGCGCCCCGTCGTGATCGGATGATCGATCGATCCAGTCGTGAAGGTGGCCATGCCATTGCCACCTGGTCGCCATACACGGCGTCGCATCGCCACCATACACACTGAAAACGACAGTGCAAATATTGCAGACGTTTGCCGCCCGGCAAAAATCAAGGACCGATCTGGCAGCATACTCAAATTATCAAATAAAATATAAATACTTGCTAGCAAAAACGATGCGATATGATAGCCCACCTATAAGCTTCTTTCGGCGCAAGAATACATATACAAACTGAACTGATCATCGAAATGGAAGAAAATATGACTGGAGAATTATTATGGGCGTACACAGATACAACAGCACATATGCAAGCATATATATTGTTAGGAACAGAAAATGCATATATGTATGTACGCATGCATGCGTTAATTAATCTTCTGTAGCATACAGTAATTGGGCAACCGATTCTCCTTTCCTGGTCATGTTCTAAAAGATCAATTAGCTTAGCATTGAGCAAGCCACTAATTGAGAGCAATTCCAATAGTTAAGTTGCCTACTAGTAGATCTGATCGATTTTATACATGTCATGTATAAGATAGATGTTGTATTGCTGACCAATATATATATATACATATATATATATATATATATATATATATATATATATATATTAGAAAAAAATATTTATTCCATGTACGACCCAACTTTTTAGCTTTCTCTCAGCTTAATTGCAAGGTTGCTACAATTGTCTCTTAAAAGCTTGCTTGTAGGCGGCTACAGACACTACACTGGTCAAGGTCACCTGTGACGGGCCCAAACCCTCACCTTTGACGGCTTTGGGCAGGGCCAGTGATCAGTGGTCACTGGTGAGTCCAGTCACCTTTGACGGGTGGTCGGCCGTCACAGGTGACACCCACCTCTGATGGGCAAGTTAATAGAAGGCCGTCAGAGGTGTTGGTCTCCGCTAGCCTAGGGCTAGTTGGGACCCGTCACAGGTGACTCACCTCTGACGGTCCTTTAAATAAAGGCCGTCAGAGGTGATGGTCTCCGTAGATAGAAGCTGTCACAGGCGATCTACCTCTGACGGCCCCGAAAGTAAAGGCCCGTCACAGCTAGGTCACCTCTGACGGGTCTTTATTTGCGAGTCCGTCACAGGTGAGGTTACCTGTGACGGATTTTGGTTCCGACCCGTCAGTGATGAGTTAATTCCAGAAAAAAATAAATCCTAAATATTGGCTAGCCTCAGGATTTGCTAGCCATGTCCTCTGAAAAACAGAAATATCATAGATATATTCCAGTCACCTCCTAATATAACATCACAGATCCCCAACATCAAAGATCCATCTCAAAAATCGATATCATTCACATATGCAGTTGAAATGCCACAATTTTGCACAATTTTGCTTCAAGCCACAATTTTGCACATAGAAAGTAAATTACATTGCACTCCATAATAAAAACAACTTTTTTACATCACAATAAATTATCTAGCCAAGTTCATGAGTCTATTTGATGTGAAAACGTCCTTTCTTGTTCATTATTTCTGCAAGAATGAAGGCGCACACTTCGCCTCTGATAGCGGGGAGGGGGGGTTGATGGGTGAGATCTTGAAGCCAGCTCTACCTTTCTGTTTAATATATCAGAGGTTAGCACGTTTAGAATAGCAATGTTGGTATTGAAATGAGCTTATTCTCCATTAGTAACAACCTCAGGGTCGAAATCTTTCACCTCTCTTAGAAGTGTTGACATGTTGTGGCACACGTGGAAACCACACTGGTCTCCGATCTGTTGTGCGCATGCGAACTTGGTGTCATGATAGAGTTCGTCCTTGCCCTCCTTGTGCCTACCACCCTTTTCCATATATGGGCCCCAAGCTTCATTTAAGGCCTTGGTGATTTCAGTGAAATCATAATCTTTCGTCTTATTGGAGTTAAGGTAGTAAACCCTACTCCACTTAGGTACGATGACTAAGAGAATCCAATGTTGCCTGCGCGGTGGTTATGTAGCGTTAGTAATAAGAACCTTAACTTCAAAAACAATATGCACGAAGGGTATTGTCCTCTTACTCCTGGTTGTGTGCGCACATGATGTACTCCTTGTCTTGGTGGGCCCATAAACACCGGTTGACATAGTCAACCACATTAGTGAAGCTCTGTCGTAAATTAACCTCGTTCACCATGGATGGATCAAGGAACCCAACCTGATTACCAAGGCAACGACTCTCGATCCAACACAACCTTAAAACATTTACGTATTAGAATTAATTTAATTAGGAGATATAGTCCAATCATATCACAAGTATAGAAGGTCTGCACTTACAAGGAGTAGCATTTTAGAAGTCCTGTGTCCAACTTCCGGATCCTGAAAAGGTCAAAGAGGTCATCAAAGCCTATAGTTACATAGGCAGGCGACAATAGGAACGGCTGGTGGTCGTGATGTCCAACTATGGATGACTCCCTCATTTTTCGCTTGGCATTGCTTAGCTCCATGTATTGCTTATGTAGCTCTCGGCAAGCAATACCCATCACGGCTAACACATTGTCCTCCACCAATGGCATGCCTAGCTCAAATTGGGCCGGCGCCCTCACGACCTTCCGCGCTTTTCTCTCCGGCATCGACGTCGCAGCCTTGCCCCTTTTTGGCACCGGCGCCAACTCCCCGACCTTCCCCTTGCCCCGTTCACGCTTCTGGCCCTTGACAACTGGTGGGGAGCTATCGGTCTTTCTTGTGGTCTTTATTGGAGCCAAGCTTTGAGCTATATCTGCCAAGTCCATATCAGCTCCATCAGGAGAATGAGGTACTGACAATGCCGGTCCACGGGGAGCTTCAATTGATAACTTAGATTTTGGAGGTGTAAGCTCCGTCGGTCGACTTGGACGAGGAGTCATCTTCACAACTATGTCTTCTTTGGGCCATTGTATGAACGTCTTGCGTGCATCGCCCAAAGTCATGATTTCATCATTGAGGGGCACGGGCAGCGGATAGCCTGACCAGGTGTCCTTTACTGTATCGATGGACACCTTGGCATACCCAGCTAGCAGGTCTGCGCCGTGGACCTTATCTGTAACCGAGGGTTTGAAAGCCATACCCTCAGCGACTTCGGGAGCGAAAGTTAGGTGGACCCTCGCCAGTAGGACACACTGTGCTACGCCCTGCATATGTAAAAGTTTGAATTTAATATTGGAACGTGTAAAGGTTTTTGATTAGATATGGATCGGATAACATCAATTACCTCTATGTGGTCCACTGCAGCTAGTGGTGCGACCGGGAGACCAGGGGCCGGCACCTCTGCGGATGCACAACTACTCCTACGCTGTGACGAACTCGCGTCGTGTTGTGCATGAGGAGTTGGATGCACAACATGTGTTGTGCCTCGGGGTATATTCATGTCGGCGAGGACCTTGTTAACCCTTTCTTCCACCCTAGCGTCTATGCTAGCTTCTAGTTCTTGAATGACCTCCATCTTAAGCTCGGCCTTCAAACGAGCATCCCTCTCTTCCTTGGAGACTTTCCGTTTCCTATATTGGGAGCTGTACTGCGGCAGTCCATGCTTCCATGGCACATCGTTGCCAATTCCTCGAATCCGGCCAGGATGTTCTTTGGTTCCGAGCGCCTTTGTGAGGATGTCATCTTCGCGCCTCTTCGGCGTGGACTCCACCTCGCTTTGTGAAGCTTGTTCAGCAACCAACCCCAACTATAAAAAACAAGAGTCGTTTATACAAACTTCTACTTCATACGAACGGTAATTAGTAAGGTGAAGTAGTGAACTCACCAGTTCCTGATAGACAATGGTATCACTTTTGTTCTCAAATGTGACAAAGCCGTCCGGGTTGACCTTACCCCTTGCACGCGCCCAGTTGCGAGCTCTATGTTCAGGGATGTCCGAAAACGGGGCAGGGACATTCGCTGCTGCAGCGGCTGCATCCTCTTGGGCCCATATTGCCTCTTTCCCGATGTACCCTGCGGTGCCCAGCCGATGCGGGTGCTCATTCCGCTGTTGCAGTAGGCGATGTGCCTCGCTTGATTCCCTAAACTCTTCGGTGTTCTTTAGAGAGCAGAATTCCTCCCACACCGCTTCGGTTATTTGAGAGTATTCATCGAACGGCGTATGATTGCCGGGCGGGTTGACAAACTCGGTGAAGAGCTTCGACTTCCAATTCTTCCAAGCCTTGCCCATCTTTTGGAATGCCTTCCGCTTGAGCCTATCCTTTGCTTTAGCCGGAAATGTGAACCATTTCTCCATTGCCGTCCAAGCTCGCTCCTTCTCGGCTTCTGTGACCTTGCCGATATCTTTATGGAGGATCCCGAAATTCTCACGTGCCGCCAACCCGCAGCAGTTAGACCATCTTCCAATGACAGTCCTCGGCGCCGTGGGCCTACCACTTGCGTCAACCTCCCTTATAACTTGCATTGTGGTCGGCCATATATTTTGTGTCCGGGGGTTTCTACTCGACCTTCTCGCACTTGTCCCGCCCGACATCGACGCATGTTCTTGCTGGGGCGATTCTGCAGCACACACAGAAGACAACATATGCTAAGGGGTGCTAGCTAAAATTCACCAGTTCATGTAGTGAAAATTTATCCTATAAATTACCATGACTTTCGGGTTGTTCGACTGCCATTGTCGAGGGATGACCTTCGGCAACTTTCTCCGTGGCTGGGTTTGCTTCTTCCTGTATCCTCGCAGGTGTCGGGGAAGACGGGTTTGCGCCAGGCGTTGTCATGGTCTAATTTTTCCGAAAAAGCTTATAAATTTCCTATCATTATACTAATTAGCACTAGATACATGTAATACGGGGTATACTATGAAAGATATGGCCTCAATTTTGCTCAAAAATTATGCATCAATTACCATCATTTGCATGAATGGAAAAAAGAGGAAATCAGCTACTAGGAGGAAAAAGCAACCCAAAGTCAACCTAGAAAAAAGAACAAATGTAGATAATCTGTTCTTATGCATAAAAAAAGAACAAGTGTAGATAATCTGTTCTTATGCATAAAAAAAAGAACAAGTCTAGATAATCTGTTCTTATGCACAAAAAAAAGAACAAGTGTAGATAATCTGTTCTTATGCATAAAAAAGAACAAGTTTAGATAATCTGTTCTTATGCATAAAAAAAGAACAAGTCTAGATAATCTGTTCTTATGCAAAAAAAAAAGAACAAGTCTAGACAGAATGTTATTGAGCAATCATCACTGGCCATTTAGCAATAATCCATCACTGAACAAGGGCATAGGGGCAGTAGCAGCAGCAATTCATCAAAAAAAGAACAAGTGTACATAAAAAAAATGAACAAGTCTAGACAGAATGTTATGGAGCATTCATTACTGGCCATTTAGCAATAATCCATCATTGGACAAGGGGCACATGGGAAGAATTCATCCAAAATATATATTTCACATATCCAATATATACATATATATATTGGATATATATATATTTCACAGGGGCACAGGGGCAGCAGGGGCAGAACATATCCAAAATTCATCCAAAATCATATATTTCACATATCCAATATATAAATATATATATACTGGATATATATATTTCACAGGGGCACAGGGGCAGCAGGGGCAGCAGGGGCAGAACATATCCAAAATTCATCCAAAATCATATATTTCACATATCCAATATATACATATATATACTGGATATATATATATTTCACAGGGGCACAGGGGCAGCAGGGGCAGAACATATCCAAAATTCATCCAAAATCATATATTTCACATCTCCAACATATACATATATCCAAAATTCATCCTAAAATCATCTAATACCAAAAGAATCCTAAAATCATATATCCAAAATTCATCCTAAAATCATATATCCAAAATCATCTAATTTCACATCTATATATCATCCTAAAATCATCTTAATTTCCCTAATAGCAAAATTCATCCTAAATTCATCCTAAAATCATCTAAACATAGAAAAAAAAGGGGAAGGGGGCGTACTTGGAGAAGAGGGTGAGGAGGAAGGCGGTGGCGGCGCAGGTCGTCGGTGCAGGCGGCGTCCTGGATCCCGGCGGTGGTGAAGACGAGGGTGCAGCGAGGGCGGAGAGGGCGGCGGCCTCGATGGACGGACGGCGGAAAGGGCGGCGACGGTGGAGAGGGCGGAGAGGGCGACGGCCTCGATGGACGGACGGCGGAGAGGGCGGTGACGGCGGAGAGGGTTAGGCGGCGAGGTCGAGCGGCGACGGTGGAGAGGAGGGCGGCGAGGGCGAGCGGCGATGGTGGAGAGGAGGGCGGCGAGGGCGAGCGGCAGCGGTGGAAAGGGTGAAGATGGCGAGCGGCGAGCACACGAGGCGGCGGCGGTTGTTTTGGATCGAGAGTGAGTGAATGATTTGATTGACCGGATCTGGATCTAGAAGAGGTCCAACCCTAGGTCAACCCTAGTCAAACTCACCTGTGACGGGCGCCAACTGCGTGCCCGTCACAGGTGAGGCCACCTGTGACGGGCTCAAACTGTGGGTCCGTCACAGGTGAGGCCACCTGTGACGGGCCCAGCATTCTTGGCCGTCACAGGTGAGGTCACCTGTGACGGGCCCAGCGTTCCAGGCCGTCACAGGTGAGTTCGACCACAATATTTTATTTTATTTTATTTTATTTTATTCCACTTAGTTCTTTTATTTTCCTTAACATACTTCCACATACACTACATATTTTGTTACTTAATAATTTTATTTCACTAACAGTAGTAATTGCACTTCATTATTTTACTAATTTTTTTATTTTATTTCACTTCTAGTGGGTGCTTCACTTAATTATTTTATTTGACTATTTCATAAGAAATATGCTATTGATCATTGCGAAGATATTAGAGTCATACAGATATATAACAGACATGTAGACATAACGTACGTACATAAATTACAAAAATAATCATTCCTCATGGTCGATGCGTGCATACTGAACGTCATCTTCTTCTTCCTCCTCTTCTAGAGGTATTTCTTGACCTATGCTGTGGATGTGCTGGTTGTAATCATCCTCATCTGCAATATTGTCCAATCCAACAATTCTCCTTTTCCCTTCACGAACAACATGTAGTTTCTTGTTACACGGGTCAACTACGTAGAAGACTTGAACAACTTGTTTGGCGAGAACGAACGGTTCATCCTTGTACGCGTTGTTAGCCAAGTTGACAGTGGTGAAACCTTCATTGTCAACTTTTACATTGTGAAGATCGACCCATCGACAACGAAACAACGGGACTTTGAACTTCAAGTAATCTAGCTCCAATATTTGCTCAACTTTGCCATAGTATTGATCACGCCGACCACCGTCACTAGCAGCCTCGATGCGTAACCCACTGTTCTGCACTGTGCATTTGCTGTCTTGCTTTACCGTGTGAAAGGTGTATCCATTTATGTCATATCCTCGCCACGTGGTGGCACTCCATTCAGGACCCTGTGACATCCACTGAAGTGTTTCACTAGACAAGTTCTGCAACCTGGCAATTCGGTTCTTCAGCCACTCGTTGAAAGAAGACATGTGCTTGTTTCTGACCCAACTCTCTGATCGGCCTGGGTTCTCCTATCGGAGAACTGCAAGGTGTTCGTCAACGTACGGCACCACCTCAGTCATATGCTGTAGTACCGTGAAATGAGCTTTATCATACATCATACACCTTCCGATCCAACCTAACAATCTTCCTTCCAACAGTACCAACACCATCAAGCCTCCCTTCATGATGAGATCGTGGTAATCCAATTGAAGATGTTTCTGACATGTAGTCCACACAAAAATCGATGACCTCTTCGGTGGTGTAACTCTCGATGATACTCCCCTCGGGGTGTGAACGGTTCCGTACATAACCCTTAAGGATCCCGAGGTACCTTTCACAAGGATACATCTGCGTCATGAAAGCTGGACCACAACACTTTGTTTGCCTTACAAGGTGCACGGGAAGATGTTCCATTATGTCAAAGAAAGTTGGAGGAAAGTACATCTCAAGATGACATAGGGTTCTCACAAGTTCTGCCTGTAGTTCATCTAGTCCCTTGGGATCAATGATCTTCTGGCCGATTGCATGGAAGAAGGAACACAACCGCTGGATCGTGCGTCGCACTTGAGGAGGCAAAATATTCCTTATTGCAACGGGCAACAGCTGTGTGATAAGAACGTGGCAATCATGCGACTTCATTCCTACCAATTTAAGGTCTTGCAGTGAAACGAACCTACTAATTCTTGATGAGTAACCAGATGGAACCTTTATACCACTCAAACATGTTAGCAAATCAATCTTCTCTTCTTTCGAGAGAGTGTAGCAGGCTGGAGGAAGGTACACCTTGCCGGATTCCGTGGTTATGGGATGTAATTCCGAGCGAACACCCATTTCTTCCAGATCTTGTCAGGCGTTGAGACCATCCTTTGTAGTACCTGGGTTAAGCAGTAATCCCATTAAACTCTCACATACATTCTTCTCGACATGCATCAAATCTATGCAGTGGCGAACTTCAAGATCCTTCCAGTATGGTAGTCTCCAAAATATTGACTTCTTTTTCCACATGCTCCTGTCTTTTGTCTTTTGTTTTTCCACATGCTCTTATGTTTTGTCCTTCGACATGCTCTTCTCTTTTGTATTTCCAACTTTCCTCTTTTTTCCAAACTCGTTAGTTATTCCCATCACTAAGTTGTGCACCTCTATCCCTGTTAGCTCTGCCGGGGGTCTGGCTGTATTTCTGTGTCCATTGAAATTCTTTCTCATATTCCTATATGGGTGATACCTTGGGAGAAATCTCCTGTGACCCATGTAGACCGTCTTGCGTGAATGCTTCAACCATTTGCTTCTTGTTTCCTCCATACACTCCGAACACGCCCAGTTCCCTTTCACATTTTGGCCAGAAAGGTTGCCAAGGGCGGGATAATCGTTGATGGTATAAAACAGCATCGCATGGAGGTTAAAATACTCTTGTGCATATGCGTCCCATGTTCGTATGCCCTCATTCCATAGCCTTTCGAAGTCATCGACTATCGGTTCAAGGAACACATCGATATCGTTGCCAGGTTATCTCGGTCCTTGAATGAGCATGGCAAGCATAATATACTTTCTTTTGAAGCACAACCAGGGAGGAAGGTTATAGTTAACAAGTAGAACTGGCCATGTACTGTGACGACTGCTCAAATCACCAAATGGATTAATGTCGTCCATACATATTGCGAAACGCATGTTTCTTGGGTCCTTTGAGAATTCCTGGTAAATCCTATCGATTGTCCTCCACTGTACTGAATCTGCTGGGTGCCTCAACATACTATCAACTTTCCGTTCTTCGGCATGCCAGCGCACTAGCTTAGCTTGTTCCTTATTCGCAAACATTCTCTTCATGCGCTCCGCAATTGGGAGATACCACACCACCTTTGCGGGGCCTCCCCTCTTTGACTTACTTCCTTCGCCTTCACTCTTTGCTCGTTTGTATCTAGATACCCCACATACAGGGCAGACATCCAAGTCAGCGTATTCCTTGTAATACAAAATGCAGTCGTTCGGACAAGCATGAATTCTTCTGACCTCCAGACCCAACAGACATAATACTTGCTTCGCTTCATATGTCGTCTGCGGTAAATTGTTCCTCTCTGGGAACAGGTCCTTTAACAGCTCAAGAAGTTCTGTAAAACTCTTGTCCGACCAGCCATTACTAGCCTTAAGCTTCATGAGTTCCAACACGCATGACAACTTGCTATGCTTCGACTTGCATCCATCATACAAGGGCATTTGATAATTTTCCACCAACTTACTAAACTTCTCAAAATCTCTGTCGTTGTCCTCTGCGTCTTCAATGTCATGTAACATTGTAGATAGACATTGAGTATCCAAATCTATGGTCTCTCCACCTAACGGAGAAGGTACGAACATGCCTTCTCGAGCTGCGGCGGTGTTCTCTATATCTTGATCCAACACTTCTTCAGCTGCGACATCAGGCGCCTCTTGCTCTCCATGCTTGGTCCAGCAGATATATTTCTTCGTGAATCCATTCGTTATCAAATGAGAATGCACTTCTGAGCTATCACGGATCATCTTTTCATTCTTGCAGTCCCTACATGGACACAATATGTACATGCTCATCCTACTTTTTCTGTCATTCTCCGCAAATGTGACAAATTCAGTGACCCCCCTCTCTATACTCTGTAGACGAACGATGAACATGGTACATCCAACTACGAACCATCTGAAATCAACAACATAGTAAGAAAAATATATGATGATCGATATATTGAGAATGAAGGGAAGAATAATGTGTTTTTTACCTTGAATTTTAGCAAAAATTCTCCCCCCTTGCCCTCCCAACTGATTTGTGAACAGTAAATGGTCGGGATGGAAAGTAGTTGGCGGTTTGGGGGTATTTATAGACCAAACACACCTCAAACGGGTTAGGTAAAAAAACCCGTCAAAGGTATTAGTCATACCTTTAACGGGCCTCAACTGAGTTGCCCGTCACAGGTAGATCGATACCTGTGACGGGCCGGGAGAAAAATCCGTCACAGGTGACGCCAATCACCTGTGACGGTTTGTAATGAAAGGACCTATCACAGGTGAGGTCATACCAATGACGGGTTGGAGGAAAAACCCGTCACTGCCTCACCTGTGACGGCTTAGTCTTGCGGCCCGTCACAGGGCGACCCGTCACAGGTGAGGTGATACCTATGACGGGCCGCGACCAGATGCCTCACGGATGACGGCATCCCGTATGACCCGTGAAAGGTGATGGTTATCAATGACCATTTGCTTTACCCATCACTGGTATCTCGTCAGATGTGTGAGAATTTGGCGTAGTGAGATTAAGAGCTCGCTTCACACACTCTCTCCCGTTTCTCCCCTTCCACGTTTGATAGTGCTGACATGGACCAGCTAATTAATAGCCAGGAGCCAACGTGAACCTATCGTACCTGCTCTAACATTAAATTAGTTAACACAAGACACTCTTAGCTTTCCAGTAGCCTATAGCGTATTACATGCTTGCAGCCTTCCATGTTCCTCTGTCGATCAGATGCAATATATTATATAATGCAAAACATTATAACGAGAGCGACTAAATATGTCGTACGTACGTCACTACACACATCATATCACATATTGGTAGCTAATTAAGCAGATATTCTTTACTTCTTTAGATTAACAAACAAAGACGGCCTCTCATCCTCTTAATCATCGCTTCATCTCTTGTCTCAGAGCTTGCCAAAGATCATCCGACATTGGTACATTGTACGTCCACGCCGTGCTGTTTTTAACGACCAAATGGAGTTCGAAAACATGGCAATTCCGTGTATTTTTCTTCGATCTACGAACAAAAGAAGAAAAGAAAAAATAGTAGTAGGTGAATTCGAAGTGAGACTAAACCCAACAAAATTTGATTGATATATATTGTTATTATTTTAAAACAAATACGGATTTATTATATTTCTTATGCTAGACAACCGGAAGGGACACCTTTCGGTTCTTTGTTCGTTGGATATGCTTTGTGATTTGTGATAATGGGGAAGAAAAATTTTCACAAGCAAGGGATGAAGGGAATCAAACTCGGTGACCTGGCTGTGGCAAGCGCACCACTCTAACCTTTGCGCCTATATGCATAGTTTTGATTATTTTTTATATAAGATATGTGTATAAGTTGCATACAGTGTAGTTATAATATCATTACTTAATAATTATACTATATATAGTTACATTAAAATGTTTTTTGAGAGATTTTCTATCTAAAGTCATATATATATATATATATAGCTAGGCCAAAAAATAATCGATCCCATCACGAGTCATTCATATTGCGACGGCGGAGCTAAAGCTGGCTCTCCCACTGGCGATCCACTACTGATATCCTGTCGGCATCTCTGAAAAGTGGTTGATCATCCGGGAAACTTTATTGGTCGTCCGAACTCAACAGCGCCATTGGCTCCACCACGGATGTAACGGTATAAATAATAAAAGATAATATATTCTTTGAAGAAAAGTACTTCACTGTTCTATATATCATTATTGTATTTCTATGTGCAATAATCCTTCATTTGCGCTGTTGGATGAGTTAGCCGGCCGGTGTAACATCATAGGATGCAAGAATATATATAATGTACAGTACGTATACTGCCATAGCATCTCCTGCATGTTCTTTCAACAGTTCACTAGTGACCAAATAATTGCCTAGGGTACACACGTAGGCCACTATTACACTTATCGTTATACTAGTAGATTAGAGAACAGGTACAAAAACCAGATCCAAGTCCTCGTCTCCTAACTGTTAAACTGTCCATGTGCATGCACGTATACGTACCAGAACGTGCACATGCTAATTTGCTATATCCTCCGGTCTCTCTCCAATTGATGCATGTAGCCTGTCAAGATTAACACACCCTCCGTTATTTTTTGCTACTGGCTATTATATTATCCCGAGTATATTTTTTAAACCGTTAAAAGATGTGATTTTTTAAAAAATATATATTTAAAAACTTTCTAAAAGTTTTTTAAACAACTTTTTTCAAGTTTATAATAGTTAATATTTAATGAAATCATAAGCATGCATTTTCTCCGGTAAGCCGAGGAGCTAAATGCTAGAAGTTCTAAATCAAACGCAGACCCTACTGATTTTCTTTAACAAATTAACCACCTAAGCCTTTCACTCCTGCTGACTAGGCACGAACTGACCAAGACAGCAGGTACTGATAGATCGGCAGGCCGTCACAATTTCCGAGGAGTACGACGTAAACAAATCGCATGCAGCTCCAGATTAATCTGAGCAATAATTAACTAGTTAGTACTTCACCTTAAAATATACTATTAATTTGATACAATATAACATTATAAATATATATAATATTATAAATATAGACAGAGAAACATAACCTAATACTATGAAAATTAATCTGGATAGAGGGATCTCTGTTAAAATTCCTTATAGAATTATATTTATTATATCTAATTCAGTACTATAGCTTGGTATGTTTTGGGAAGAATGGAGTAGATGAAACTGAAGTAATTGCATTGCTGCAACCGTGATCCTCGATTGATCTCATCACCTGCTAGCTGCTTCAGCCAAGCAGCAAAGCTAGCAGTCTCGGCAGTGTACCATTCCACATGCCTCTTGCTGATATACTTCTGCACTGTAGCACGTGCGAGCTAGTACGTTGTAGCGTTATTTTATTGGAAAATTTACCCTTTAATTTCTGCCTCAGTGTTCAGTGTTCTTGCAGGTCCACTCATGGTTAATAACTCTGCAATGTTTTTTTTTCTTTTAAGACTGAGACTCTGCAATGTCGGAGAAGATGTTTGGAGCTTTTAATGGGTCGCCACGATAAATGTGGAGATGAGGTGTGTTCAGATTTAACTTATTAAAAACCTGCAGCAGTTTTGCAATAATTAATTTAGATTATGTTAGCTAGATATATAGCGTTTGGCTTATAAAATACTTTTATGCCAGGCCCTTTCAAATATATTTGTACAATCGTAGACCGATAACTAAGCTAACCAGAAGGGGTGAATGCTTGTAGTACCCAAAAATCAAAACTTTTAATGAATTAAAAGTTACTTTCAAATTCGATGGCGATTGGTCAGTAGATGTACCGGTCTGACTGTTCGATGACCTTCGGTCTAACCGGTGTAGGTGCTCCGGTCTGACTGCTCGACTCACCGAGATCGTCACCTCCTGTCATTGCAACCGTCGCCGGTTTAACCGCCGTGGAGCCGTCGGTCTGACCAAGCAGATGCCGCCGATCTAACTACCGGTATCTCACCGGTTGAACCGCCGCACCCAAGGAAACCCAAATTAAAGAACTTTCAAATTAGATTTATCTTTATTATTTCTAATCTATATTTACAAAGTGCAACAACAGTACTCCTCATGAAAATCTCGACTAAACTCAAAACCCTAACTTTTCTCTCAACTCAACTCTCTCTCTAAATCGATACCGGAAGGCTACACCCTCCCTCTTTATTTATACCGGAGGTAAGCAGCCTAAAGCCATGAACCAATCTTGTACAAGTCGTCCTAATTCCCTGTGAAACTTTCCCGTACAAGAAACAAACTTTACAAACTCAATTTAACCAAATTCGGACTCCTTCCAAATTCAACTCCGCATCACATACGCACACAATATCTCCATCATATGCCATACGGAATCTTCATCAACCACGTGCATTGATCTCTAGCCTAAGCATTCCGCATGATATCCTGATCGTCCGAACGTCATCTTCTCCCAAGTTGACCCCCGATCCATCACCGGCAACGCTCTCCCGAGGCATCAAGACTCACCTACACATGCATCAACCAAGAAACCATATCCAAGCACAAGCTATCTCCAACTTGACTCATTGTTAGCACACAACAGTATTACATACGCATAGTATCCATCTATAAGCCATAAACATAGATTAATCACGGATATCCAAAATAACAACCCAAAATCAAAACCGACACATCGTCGGCCGATCAGACAGCAGGCTGGCGGTCTGACCGCGCACATACTGCCAATCTGACCGGCAACCCCTGCCCGGGCTGACCGGTCCCAAATAAACAACAGACACCTGTTCATCATCTGAAAAACCAATTATCTCCAAAACCACTTCGCCAATAATCTCCAAATATCAAAAACAACAATATCACATGCCAATTGTTCATCATCAAATAATAATCAAACACACTTTGATTTTACATTATTTTCACATATGAAGTCGTTTGAAACATCTATATTACAGTGTTCCTCTGAAAAGAGGAACAGAAAAGATAAGAACTATTATAATGTATGGATATATGGAATTCTTAGCAATATATATGTCTCCAAGGCTGGATTTTTCTAGATACCACGATATTAGTATCTGTTTGTTGACTACTTATATTTAGGTGACACTTAAAGTTATCTTACGATGAAAATCTAGGATTTATCTTTCATATTAATTAGTCATGGTAATATCGGCTAACAAATGATATGTAGTTCCTTCTTAGAAGTGCTGTTTTGGCTAATGCTGCGTTTCTAGCTAGTGTTCTTATTGTAGTAGTTAGAGCACGTTGTGGCTAGGCACATGATGTGTTCATGTTGCCTAGTAGATTTTTCTCCTTTTTTCACATTATATGAATCCTTGATCGGTGTAGAGGCTACATGCTTTAATTTATTAATGAAATTAAACCTTACATTAATTATCTAAAGGATATCTAAAAATACCAGATTCAGGATCATGAGTAGTAGTGTTTGTATACTTTGTCTATCTTTGCCATTGAAATGCTATATATAATTTCTCACTCCCCATATGTAGGGCAGGTGATCGATGTCTCAAAACTAAAAGAGAAAGAAGGACATGTGTCACAGCATTGTGCCATCCCCCAAAAAAGAAAATCCATACATGACAAAACCGTGAACAACCAATCATAACGATAAACCAACTCAACTAATAATATTACATACATGTTCCCTCAAGAATAAAAAATAATTTAGTCGTTATGCACATACATGCATGTATCTAACGACGACGGACTAGCCATTAGCCGATAGCTAGGCACGTCACATGTATCGTATCCAATTATAATCTTGTAAAGTTGTAATTGATCCATTCTATCCGAAAACAAACGTGGATGGTCAATGGTCGATCAGATCGATCCCGGCCGACCATAGCTAGCACATATGTTTCCCAAGATCCATCATATCGATCGGCTGGTTAGAGATACCATTAGTCTTTGATGCTCCCTTTGACCATCAATTTACTACTAACCATCCTACTAGGATGATCCGTTCCAATTAAATACGGATACACAAAATGAGAAAATCATAAGCGTATAATTGATTGAGTTTAATTGTTTTAAATTTAAAATTAGATTTATCTCATATTTTAAAGTAATTTCTATATAGAATATTTTCGTACGATCGAAATACATCATCTATTAGTTTAAAAAACATATTAATAAAATTAAGGTAAAATCGGTATCTTAATCAGAAAAGAGCGAGAACTCATTGTCATCCAAAATTTTGTCCGCCGAACCGACGCATTGCTCCAAACAATTCTGTGCCCTGGATTGTTGCTAATCTCCATCCGCACGTGCTGCAGTGACCTCTTCACTGTACAGCATGTGTGTAGATCGATCGCGCCAAATTAAAGACACGTCCTACTGCTGCTGATGATGCATTATCTCCTCGACTTGTCATGTGTCATCTGTCAGTTGTTAATTATTAGTTACTAGCAGTTGATGCATGTATGCTTCAGTAGCTCAGATATATCTGTGTGTGCCATCATATATAGAACTATATAGATCGATCGATCGATCGATAACGACCAACTGATCTATGATCAAGAACGAACAAATCGTTAGCACATCGTGCTGTGTATATATGAAATATCTGTATACACATGCATGATGACGGTTGGTTCTATGTCAGTTTTTTCCTCAATTGGTGTGTACGATGGTCAGTACGTACGTGATGGTGCATTTTTCTTTCTTAATTTTTCCCTCATCATGCTTTATAGACTGTAACATTAATTGTACAAAATTTACATATAATATAAAACCTTGCATCGTCTGACTTTGTTCGTTAAAGAAAAGAAGCAGATATCTTATTAGCTCTATATAGGATTATATATGATATACTCCCTCCGTACCAAAATACAAAGGATTTTGGATGGACGTGATACATTTTAGTACTACGAATCTGAACAGAGTTTATCTAGATTGGATTTTGGGATATGGGAGGTAGCTAGCAGCTAATATATATAAGCAAGTGTTCGTCAGCAGCTAATTAATCAGTTAAGTGTAGATGGGTTCAGTCTCACAGTCGTGACTTGAAAGGAAGCCACCAAGCTGGGACAATGCAATGCAAGTTGGAACAATTAAGAAAAGAAGATCACCGGCTGGCCGGTCCATGCAACCTGATCCCGACTTGCGAGCTAATTAATGGCCATCAAACATAGCAATCTTTCGTGGATCACAAAGGACATGAGCATACGTCATATAGCAGTTGCGAGTGTCCTATGATGAATTTTACCGATAACGATCTATCATATACTCTTTCTCTATTTCTATTTGAAAATATAAGCAATTTTAAAATAATGATAAGGCAGATCTTTTAAACTTTAATTGTCGACAGCAAAAAGAAAACCATAACGATTAACGGTGTAAGAATGATTTTACTAGACTTACTGCGAACGAAGGTTTTATTTAGGGATTGCAGTTTCTCTAAGAATCTTCAACTTTCTCGATCAATCAGCTTTTAAGAAACTAGAAGAACTGCCCTTTGTGATCTACGATATGTATAGATAAATTACTATGTTTGAATGTCATTACCTGTCAACCATTTTTTCTCAAAATCTTAAGCATCCCAACACAGGACCAAATTACATACCAAAATATATAACTCTTCTATTTTAATATATATATATATATATATATATATATATATATATATATATTACAGGTATTATTGCTTAAAGCAGCTGCATTAGGATGTTCCAAAATAACGATCAGGAGTAGTTACGTGAGTATCTAGCTCTACATTGTCTAGCTGATCCATCGATCGCCGCGCCGGCGCCGCACGTCGTCGTCGTCGTTCGCCGCACGGCAAAGAGCGAAATGATGTTCGATCGCTTTGTCGTGAGATAGCGAGCTTTTTCCGGAAGTTTACCGGCGGCCGGCGGCCGGCATTGATGAGGGGTCGCGACGCCCATGCACGGAGGCTCTACCGACGCCGTACTTGGGAGTAAATGCGGGCTGCCGGCCGGCCGGCCGGCCGGCCGGGGTAGCCGAGCTCTGCTTAACGTACAAAAAGTAGGCGGATTCCGCGCGGCCACTTAATTGCGCCCACTGTGTGTGTGTTTGCTATATATACCAGCCGTTGGTACTTGGTAAAACGTACGGTTATTTAACCGTCGGGGTTTAATTTAGTTGCATTGTCCGAATCCGAATGGGCCAATACCTGATATAATACTAACTGGTCACAAATGGTTGAATTAATCAATGACCAAATTATTTTTCATCAGGCCGGCTGGTCGATCATATATAGGGTTATATATATAATTACCGAAGGGAATGTCGGTTTTCAGTAACAGTTTATTTTATGAAGTCGTTAATACATGTCTTGGCTTTAGGAGGGTACTGATCATCGATTTGTTGTATGAGACGTCGAACATTTTAACTTTGATATAGAAAGTAGCCAATGTTTTATATTCGACGATTTAATTGAAGGTAATAATATTTGGTTATAATATGGTGCAAAACAAAAAAAATCTAAACTTATATATACAAGTTGTGCTTCCT
The DNA here is from genome assembly GCA_000573905.2 of Oryza punctata. NCBI lineage: Eukaryota > Viridiplantae > Streptophyta > Magnoliopsida > Poales > Poaceae > Oryza > Oryza punctata. The sequence continues at coordinate 21,246,779 of CM002496.2, forward strand.
ACTAATTGGAGTACCGTAGTACTGGTTCCAAATTGAGAGCATAATTGTACTAGTATGTATTATTTTTAAGTTCCAAACGTTGCCAATTTGGAAGGCATATGATAGTTTTTTTAGTGGTAAAGTACTGTGCATGCAGATGCATGTTGGTCCTGATCTTCGTTGCATATATCTATACATATATATAGTTGGTTAACCTATTTACAATTTTACTCCTCGTGTGCTATTTAATATTTTGTTTTAAGATTTATATCTAGAAAATCTCATAATTATCACTGTTGATATCATAACAAAAATATAATAAGAAATTCATATTTCAGATAGATGTTGCTATCATCGCTAGACAAACTTTCACACGCTGCAGGATTTAATCAGAAACTTAGTTTTTTTCTGTTGATATCACCTGGAACTCTGCTGTCCTTATTACCTTTCTACTATAACTGTGATTAGCCAACTACTATATTCGTGCCTCAGTTTTAATTTTAAACGGAGGCACTAACGACATGAAAGCATGTCTTTGTCGTATACTAGAACAGTTTCCTGACATCTAATCAACTGATAGGGTCCTAATTTTATAATCACCGATTAGTTGGTTAATTGGTATTTAATCACTTCTGCGCATATTGGATCTCCTCATCTTGCTCTTGCCACGTAGTAGGTCCTGAATTCAGGACTCATAATAATATATAATTAAGCACAGGGCGCAGGAATCTTTTTTTGGTGAATAATTCATATGAATTTATTATTGTACACTAAAAGGAGAAAACCCCAGAAATTGTTCCATTTATAATTAGTAGTTCCTTTTTTCAAGGACATTTTGCGGTTCCATTTATTAAAGAAAGATATGTATGTAGCAGGGGAGGACATTAGTATTCTCTCCTATGATTGCAGCGTTCATGAATGTCATCTTCTGGAAATCAAATCCTACAAGTGACAAAGGGCACAGCACTATCTTTGATTTGACGACCACACCTTCAACCGCTCTCTCCTAGTGCTATAATTGTGGACTCTAGAGAGAACAATAGGCAGAGTATGATTGTAGACTCATGAATAAATGGTTTTAAATGAATCCTGATGTCTATAACTATTACACTAGTGGCATATTGGCATATTGTATATTTTATTATAGATATTTACTGTTTGTAGGTGTGTAAATTTCTTAGTACAATATACCATATCCAATAAAGAACGCACCTACAAACAGTAAATTTCTTAGAGCTCGACCATATCTTAGTACATGTGATTGAGAAAAAAAAAGGTTTATTGGATCATGAAGTTTTTTTTTTTTTTTACATAATGATAGGCACATGAAGTATTTGTGAGAAAAAAATATTAGTTATTTGAGGTTGGGAGGAATCTAAAAGGACCTTAGATGCCTTTGTCAAATCACCTATAGCTAGCTTGTTACAGGAAGATAAATTGGCACATAATAAGGCAAACAGAGTGTAGCTCCGATCATATTGTCGCTTTGATTAATTTGACTATTGTCGATGGCTCCCTTGGATCCGTTAGAGAAAATTAATTGCATGTTATATATTTTATTGGTCAGTCATTTTTCTCATAATCTGCACATTTAATTGCACCACAAATGTGAGAGTTGACCTGACGTCAAGCTGGATAGCTCTGCTAGCTAATGCTCAAGGCAGAAAGATTAATTAAGTATTTGGCATTCGTTTTGAGGAAATGTCGCCACTGTAACATGTATAGGGGGTTGTACATGTGCTTTGGAGTATGGGGTTCATCAGTGTGTGTCTTTTATTACTCTATTATATCCATAGTAAGATGTCATTTTTGTATGCATGCAACCAACCATTTAAAACTTGCGTCATTAATACGTATAAAATTATAGATAAACAGATTAACTAGAAAAATAATATTATTGGATTATTTTCCTGCGATTTTTTTAGTAATTTTGATTGTATATAAAGACTAAAGTTCATATTCAAAACCTTGCACTATATATAGATTCTGAAAGGTTATTCCCTTTGTTCATAAATATAAGTGATTTTGAGTTTTTTTAACATCAAGGATTAAAATAAATGACACATATGCCCCTCAACTGATGACATTAGAATGGATTAAACGTCAGGTTTCCGGGAATAAATAACAGGTTTCTGAAATTAAATGGCAGGTTTATCAAATATGAGGTGAGTTAATTTGTGTGGTTCACTCAAAATTTCTTATATTTGTTGATAAATTTTGAACTGTCGGATTGCTTATACTTATGGATGGAGTGAGTAATTACTCCTTAGAAGGCTGTTGTTTTAGACTCAAAATTTGTTCCACAAAGATCTATTTTTAAATTGGGATGCATTAGACATCTTTAATACTATCTCATCTCTTTCTTCTTGTTTTAGCCATCAAACCAATGACAATACACCCTCCTCCTTGTTTTCTCTTCATCCTCATTTTCTCTTCACATTAATGAAGAGCATAGCAGTCTTTTAATCTTTAGCTTATTCTATCTTTGACTAGATAAAACAGTATTTTTACGAACGGACATAGCAGTAAGCACGAGGGAGTAATAGATATGAGTTCATTGGCAGTAAATATAGTTCCCATTGTCATTTAATTTTTGACACATGAATCCGAGAAATATATAAGACAACCAAACGACTGTTTGTGACATGCTTTCCATATAGGGCAGATAACCAAAAGTTCTTCACAAATGTACAGCCAAAAAGCAAAGAAATATGGATGCATGCAAACTAATTATGTGTAGGATTGCAAATGACTTCCCTCACCGCTTAAAGGTAGCTTTAGATGTGAGGGTATTTCACATTTGTCGTCTTTAAAAGGATTGGTAATTAATTGGATTATCACACAACCACTGTCGGACTATTTCAACACTAAGATTCCAATATTAATTGACTCCCTTAATATGTTTAATTTGGACTTAGTAATCCACGAATCATGATATATATGTTTAATGTTAATACATAAACATTTAAAAAATTCAATACTCATTTGAATTGGGTATATACTCAATTCGAATCATGGAATCCACGAAACACCAAACAAACTATATATATATATATATATATATATATATATATATATATATATATATATATATATATATATATATATATATATAGCAAAACTATTCTATACCCCCTCCCTCCCAAGGGTCAAACCCACCTCAGCTCCCTTCTAAGGGCCCAAAATCCACATCCCACCTCAGTCAAAAGTTGGTCAAAGCACCTCCACGTCGGTCAAACCCTAATCAAACCGCCTACTAACTCCCCCCACCACCCACCTCTTCTCAGCTCTCGTCTCGCTGAACAATGTAGTAACGCGATGACCATTGTGCAGTAATACTGTATCTTACTTGCAGTAACAAACTCAAATATAGTTTAAATATGGTCATGACGGATTTACTTTTGATAAGCATTTTTTTTTAGCATCATGGTGCAAACGGTCTTAAAAAACCATACATCACGTGAGAGATATTATTCTTCGAAGGTTGGTCTTTTTGAAATTTAACTCTCCACAAGTAGAAATAGTATAGCATTATTTGTTACTATTGTCTACTGTACGTTACTACAATCTCATAACAACGTTACTATAAGATTACAGTAAAGACTAAGTTTTGCAGTAACAAAGTGTCCTACTGCAATTCTTGGATAGTGTTACTGCATAAACGTGTGGTAACGTCTAATAGTCATGTAGTAATACTTCCATTTTGTGGAGTAATTCAGTTCTCATCTCGTAAGAACGTCGTAGTAACACGACGGTCATCGTGCAGTAACAAGATTGCTTTCCACAATAACAACGTCAAAAAATAGTTATGATGGATGTAGTTTCGTTAAGCACTTTTTTACGAACATTATGGTGCAAACGGATTAGAAAAACAAGATATGATGTGAGAGATATTGCTCTCTAAAGATAGAGACTTACCTCTTTTCAGTTCTCGTCTCGCACGAACGGTGTAGTAACACGATAGTCAATGTGCAGTAACACGACTGGTTTCCGTAGTAATGACGTCAAAAAAAAAGTCATGATGGATCTAGTTTCGTTAAACATTCTTTTTATGAACATTACGGTGCAAACGGCTTAGAAAACAAGATAAGATTTGAGAGATATTGCTATCTAAAGATTAAGATTTAAAAGTTTTAGATCTACACAAGCAGTAATACCGCTGTTACTGTTACACGTTCTCTATTACTGTAATTTTCATCATGATGTTACTGCCGGGAGTGCAGTAATAGACTATAAGTTTTGCAGTAATGTACAATGTTACTGCACTTTTTCGATAACGTTACTACCGAATCATAATAACAAGGTATGATTTCTACAGTAACATAATTGATTTGTTCTCAGAAAATTTCAACGGGTATACAAACTAAACAGATAATGATATCTAATCATATTGTGTTATAGGGTGAATTGGTTAGGAGAGCTTCCCATGAACCATGAGATCATGTGTTTGAATCTTGAATTCACCAAATTATTTTTAATTTTTCTAGAAAAAGAATAAAAAAAGATTTATTCCTAAAGAAAAATCGGGAGAAAGAGGGGGCGCCGGGAGGAGGAAGAAAAAAAGAAAAATCGGGAGGAAGAGGAAGAGGGGGCGCACCGTACCTATTGTTTAATTTATTGGAAGTTTTGGCTCATTGCGATCTGACGATGCAAAAAGGTGGTTGGCTCGTGTAAAGAGAACCGAGAAACAATTTTCAGACACCAGAACTAACGTAACTAACGACCTTTGCGAATTGAAGAATTGGGATGGCCGTTGGAAGTGTGACACGTATAGAGGCTGCGACCTTTTGGACAGCTGGGTAGCAAAGGCCAAATAACGCAATCTAGGGCTAATGGGTAGTACATGCCACGAACGTCTGAATCAGCAAATTGAATCTATGTATTACCTTATTAAAATAATAGAGAAAGAACCATCACATTAGATCTTATGATCTAGAAATTCTCACATTAATCAGTGAAAAAGAAAAAATAGAGTCCATTAGAAACACAATTTAAAAATAGCTGAAATTCGGAATTAAAAAATAAGGAATATTGGAATAGGAGACTAGAGTCCATGTATACAATTTAGAGCCAATTAAAATTCGAAATTAAAAAAAGAAAAACTATATCCATATAGAAATACAATTTAGAAATAACTAAAATTCCAAATTTAAAAAAAGAAATGTCGAAAGAGAAGTCTATAGACCATATAGAATATAACTTAGAAAAAAATGAAAATCAGAATAGAAATGGGAATATTGGAAGAAGAGTTTAGAGTTAATATAGGAATAGAATTTAAAAATAACAAAAATTCGGAACTAAAAATAGAAATATTGGAATACTAGAGTCCATATAGAAAATTAAAATTCACATAGAAAGTCGTAATTAAAAAAATAAGAAAAATAAAGTAGAGTTTAGAGTTCATATAGAAATAAAATTTAGAAATAGCTAAAATTCACAATTATAAAAATAAGTGAGATTGGGAATAGTGTCTAGAGTTCATATAGGGATACAGTTTATAAATAACTGAAATTTGGAATTACAAAATAAGAAATATTAGGAAAAAAGTATAGAATCCATATAAGAATACAATTTGTAAATAACTAAAATTCGGAACTAAAAAAAGGAATATTGGAAAAAAATTGTGCAGTCCATATAGGAATACAATTTACAAATAACAAAAATTAAAAATTAAAAAAAAGAAATATTGAAAGAAGATTTAGAGTCCATATGGAAATACAATTTACAAATAACGAAAATTCAGAATTAAGAAAAATGAATATTGGAAGAGGAGTCTATAGTAGACTATATAGAAATAAAATTTATAAATAACGAAAATTTGAAATTATAAACTAAGAAATATTGAAAGAGAATTCTAGGGGCCATATAGAAATTAATTTTAGAAATAACTAAAATTAAAAATTTTAAAAAATAAATATCATGTAGTACAATATGAATATCATCCATGGGTTAGTTTGATCAAGTTAGTACATAATTTAAAATTATGTTGTTATTTTAATATATTTAATTATAAAAATTAAAAAATTTTAAGCTATTATGCGAGAAAAAAATATAACAATGTTAGCCGCGCAATCTACTCGGACCACCACACTAGTTGGTATATAAGATAATAGTGTGTGTATGTAGATACAAGAGGTGTCAGCGTACAAACAGACGAGGGGCATATTATTTAAAAACAAGAATTAAAAACAAATTAAAAACAAGAATCTATGCCTCTTGTACAAATAAAAATGAACAAGATAAATTATTTATAAATGCTCTTGCTACCCACAAACCGTGGAAATGCATGCTGGACGTCGATTCATCACCAGCATAATGCATCACGGCGGATTGTCAGAAACCACCGAAAAACCCGCTAATAACCACTAGTTAGTATGACTCTTTGTTGACTGTGTCAACGATATCGATGGCTCCTTTCTACTCTGTTTCTCTAAAGGGAAAGAGTTGTCCCCATAAGCGGGGTGATGCTAGAGGTGACCTTTACCGATAGAAGGATTCTCAGTGTATTTAGGTTATTGTGAAGTGATAATAGCTAATCTTTACTGCTTAAAAATAGAGCTCCACTCTAGTGCTCTCTATCAGTAGTAGAAAATGATCTAAACCATTAATTTCATTTGATCGAAAGATCCAAATTACTTTCTAGTACTACTCTAGTTAGCGATAGTAGAAATGTGGAGGGGTATTATTGTCCAAAAGATGAGAGTATAATTAAAAATTTTCTTCTTTTTTAGCTTTCTGACGGAATATGAGCAATGCAACATAATTAATAACCACATATCGATCTAGCCGGAAAAAACATAAATAACGAAATTACTTGTAATCATTGTATTAGTAAATTATTAATTTACCCTTAATATTATTGGTAGTATAATATTACAAACAGAGAGTCCCGTAGCATCGCTCTTAAAAATAACTAATGGTGGCAAAGAGTCCCGCATCCATTTTATCTCACTTGCCTATTTTACACTAGGAACAATTGCATATATGCCTCCAACTTTCAAACCCAACTGCTGTTTTATTCTCACTTTTTAGGGTTTGCAGTTTTACCCTCACTTTTAAAATTGAACCAGCCGTCTACCCTCACTTCTAACAGCCGCTTTCACGGTGTTAGTTCTAGAGCAAAAGGATATTTATACCCTTAATGGTTATTGCATTTTTGCCTCTATTTTTTCCAGCTTGTGTGATTTTGCTCTGACTTGCTCCGGGTGGCACGCACAAACCCCCGGTGGAGCGGGATGCTGCTGGCCACGCAGAGGGGCACCCAACTGTCCTCCCCGTCCTCGCGGACGCGCGTGCCGACGAGGTTGCCACTAGAGCTGTCCCGATGAGGAACACCCGGGAGAAGTCGGGAGAAGTCGGCGGTCGTCCGGAGGAGCTCCTCCACCGGGTTGCCGAGAGTGCCGATGTCGGACAGGGTCGATGTGCGCCGGCGTCGGAGAAGTGGTGGTACATGAGCTAGGATGGGTGGGAGATGCAGAAGCCGCTGCCATGGAGCTGCACGACGATGGGGAGGCGCCGCCCGGCGGCGACCTTGGGGAGGTACACGCAGAGGTTGGGCTCGTCGGGGAGGTCGTGCAGCGTGCGCCCGCCTGCCCTCGCGGCCGCCGCGTCGCGCGTGCTCGCCCTCGCTCGCCACCGCCGCACCTAGGAGCGGCAGCCGGCCCAGGTACCGCCCCGTTGGAGCGCCACACCTGCCCTCGCCACCGCACGCCTGGGAGCGACCGCCACCACGTGGAACCCTTGCGGCCGGCACGCGCTCGCCCGCCCTCACGGCCGCCATGACGTGTGCACGCCCTCGCAGCCGCCACCGCCACGCACGGGGTGGGAGGAGAGTGACGCACGGGGTGAGAAAAGAGGGATTCAATCCCTATCCATTCACTCAGGGGTACAAAGGTAAATTCACATTTCATAAAATATTTTTTTATTTCTTTATATACTTCTTTAACACAAAAACGTGGGACCCACCAAGCGGCTATTACTGTTAGAAGTGGAGGTAGACGGCTGGTTCAATTTTAAAAAGTGGGGTAAAACTGCAAACCCTAAAAAGTGGGGGTAAAACAATAATTGGGTTTGAAAGTGTGGGCATAGATGCAATTGTCCCTTGGTACACTACATGGTTAGTTGCTATCTAGAAAATACTCTCTCAATTTGATATTATAAGTTGTTTGGCTTTTTTACTAGTTAAACTTTGCTAAGTTTGATCAAATTTATAGAAAAATTAGCAGCATTTAAAATACCAAATTAGTTTCATTTAATATAACATTGAATATATTTTGAGAATATGTTTGTTTTGGATTGAAAATACTAATATATTTTTCCATAAACTTGATCAAACCAAGAGAAATTTGATTAGAAAAAAAATCAAATGACTTGGCACTTTGTTGACCGACTCAACGTTTTTATTTTTTACAAAAGACATAAGGCTCGGATTTATTGAAAACATAACAGGTTGTACGCAAAGGTTTTTTGTTGGGGATACAACAAAACATACCAACTTAAGAAGAAGGACGCCTTCTACAACGGGTACAAACGTTTTTGTTCAGTCCTTCAGACTTTCACTGCAATTACAACATGACAGATAACGATAGAGAAACATAAATCACTTGGCACTTTTTCCGTCAATCTCTCTTCCCCCATGTTGTGTACATCGAAAACGTTTCTCAAATCCTCTCTGAATTAATCCTCGTGCGAAAGAAAGGGATTTGATTAGTGAGAGAGAACTCCTTAGAATTGTAGCCAGTCAGTCGTCACCAAACAAGCTTCGATCGCTTTCTCCTCGCGCTGTCCGATCCTGCGGCCAACCGGAGACAAACAGAGATCCACACATGCAACGCAAATCCTCCTCCCCATCCGTCCAACTCACCACGCCGAGACAAAGCGGCCACTCCCCCGGGCCCCACATGTCAGTCCTCCCCCCACTCCCCGACATCTGGGCCCCACCCCCTCTCCCCCCCCCTATATATGCCCCCCCGACTCGCGCGCATCCACACCACCTCATCATCGTCTACCTCCGCCTCTCTCTCTCTCTCTAAAACTGTAAGCTCTAGGGTGGTGGTTGCAATGGCGAAGGGGGGGCTGAGCAAGATCAAGTGCATGATCAAGAGGTGGCACTCGTCGAGCAGGATCTCGCGCACGCCGTCGGGGTGCTCGGCGGGGTCGACGTCGGCGCGCTCGCACGGCGGCGGCGGGGAAGGAGGGGGACGCGTCGGCGGGGAGGAATGGGGGCGCAGCGTCGTGGCCTCGGGGGGAGGCGGCAGAGGAGGAGGAGGAGGAGGAGGGGGCGGAGGACGCGGCGGGTCGGTGTCGTTCCACGGCGCGGACGGCGTGCCCCCGGGGCTCCACCCGGTGTACGTCGGCAAGTCGCGCCGCCGCTACCTCATCGCCGCCGACCTCGTCGACCACCCGATGTTCCAGAACCTCGTCGACCGCTCCGGAGGCGGCGGCGTGGGGGGCGGCGGTGGCGGTGGCGGCACCGTCGTCGGCTGCGAGGTCGTGCTGTTCGAGCACCTCCTCTGGATGCTGGAGAACGCCGACCCGCAGCCGGAGTCGCTCGACGAGCTCGTCGAGTACTACGCGTGCTGACCGCCCTACCTGCGATCGAGAATACGGCGGCGACGGCGGCTGGCGTCGTTGAGCTCGCCGGAGTCGTCGGAGGCTTCTAGAAGGGGTAATTTGGTAATTCGGTTTGTTCTTTTTTGTTCTTTCTTTTGAGGTTAGGGTAGAGTTGTAATATACGCCGAGCTACGAGTGCGAGTAGCGAAATGTTTGGAGATTTAGTTAACCTTGGGGTGTTTGTGGTAAGCTGGAGATTAGCAGTGTAATTACCGTCCACCCATGGTAAATGCTCTTTTGGAGCAGTTAATTAATTCTCTAATGATGGATGTAATAATAGCTTGCTTCTTTATTTGTTCTTCTTCTTCTTCTTTTTAATTTCCTGCTTAATCTTAATAAGATTTTAGGGATTAATGTATCCATGTACACTCCACCATTGTATAAACTTCATGATCATCTCTTCTGAGATTCCTCTTAAATTCACTTGAAATTCTTGGTTTGGTAATTGGTATTGGAGGTGTTTTTCACCTGATCCATGATAAAAAAAAAATACATGTCACTCAATTATATTCCACCCATTTGATTTGTCTTGCAAAGACAACACAGCTGGATTCCTAAGCAATATATGTATATACTGTAAAGCAACTTTGATCAAACTCCATGATTTGGTTAACCAATTATTACATGCATTGGCAAAAGGCATCATATATAATAACTTGATCAATGATCACCAAACTGATCATAGTTTAATAGGGGGGTTTAAGTAAGAGTTTGGTGCACAGTTAGATGAGTGTAAAGTCCTCGCTGTCATGGCCATTGTTTTCTTCGACCTTACCCGGCCTTAGTTGCATGGGTTGTATGAATGCACGCTTAATTAATTAATCATCCCCTCAATTGACTGGATAATGACAACCTTTTAGACATGCATGATGAATTTTGGACACAGTACGTGCTACTAGCTAGGGCCATTTAAGTTGGTAGGTAAAGGAAAGCATTTTGGTCCCCTGAATCGTTGGACCACTTAATCACCCATGTTAGTATAGTAAATAGATACCTGATATGCCCTAGAATAAATTAGGTTGAACCAAGAACCCATGTATGCTCTGAAAATTATACTAAGTAAACGCTTTTTTGGAAAAGAAATATGGTTACTTAGTATTATCTTTCTCAGATAGATTTGTCGTCCTACAATGTGTAGTCAAACCTCCAAATCTTAAATGATTAATTGATGTAAAAATATTAGTATTTGACATGAGAAATTTTATCGGTAGATTTATTGCGAAAAATACATTCATATATCTATGATTTTAATAGTTTTTGTAAATACATAATTAAAAGAAGTAGCGGTGAGACCTGTGTATTGGACCCTGTGTATGCCCAAAATGACAGGTAAAAAGGAAGGTAGAGATTAGTTGGGGCGAATAAAGCTAGAGTTTACTTCCAAATTTCATCCGAATAATCGATCCATCCTTCATATTATTAAGACTACTCAAGAATTACCACATTTGTTGTGGATAGTAACTTCCGTATTAATCAGAGAAAAGATATATATTTATATTGTTAGATTCTAGTGGTTCAGATTGTAAAGGTAGTGTTGATCGATTTAGTTATATACCATATTTATGAAAAAAAATATTTCATCCATTTTATATTATAAATCTTTTGATTTTTTTTTAGTCAAATGTTTTAAAGTTTTATCTAGTTTGTAGAAAAATATAATAAAATTTTCAATACAACACAAACATATTATCAAAATATATTCAATGTTATATTTAATGAAACTAATTTGGTTTTGTTGATGTTGCTAATTTTTTTATAAATTTAGTTAAACGTAATTAAAGAAATTTAACTAGGAAAAAAAGTGAAAAAACGACTTATAATATCAAACGGAGGATTATAAAACGGAGGGAGTAGAAGCAATAGTTTTGTACAAATGTGTTTATGAAAATGAAAACAAGAGTTGTATATGACATATAATTTCCTTTTAATAGTTTTTTTAAAAAATCTAGGTCTGCACAAATTTGAGCAGGAAAACGGCGAGTTCAGTGTTTATATTGGGCCAGACAATTTCGGATTTTCTTTATGTTGTGAGGTATAGAAACGCTAGATGACACATTGATCTTTACTCTATTACTCAGACTAACAGAGCATAGCAGAGCGAGAGACAATTCGTAAGACAGAACTCGTGGCAACAGTCCAAGTAGAACCTGACCCCGACAAGCAAACAAGAAGCCCTATTCGTGGCTTGCACCCTAAACTGAACATTTATATCTACAAGCCTATGGTACATTAAAAGGAATAAATTATTCAACATGTACAACAATTTGGTAAGTATATAGAACTTTAAACAAGAATCTCTAAGACTCTAGTAACTGAATACTATGTGATTCAAAGCAAGAACTTAATTATGATCTTAGTAGTACAGCAGTTTCAAGCGAGCTTGCTACAACAGCCGAGGAATCGGGATTACAAACCTATATACTCCCTCAAATTTATATTATAAGATATTTTAACTTTTTTCTTGTTAAATTTATTTGAGTTTGGTCAAGTTTTTTAAAAACATAACAACATTTTTAACACAATAAATATACTATCAAAATATATTTTTTGACTGAATACTAAAAAAGAATTCAATATTAGATTTAGTGAAACTAATCTAATGTTATAGATGTTACAAAATTTATTTATAAACTTAATCAAACTTAAAGAAATTTAATTAGAAAAAAACATGTTATAATATAGACCGCACATGGATATGTCGCGTACCGAAAGAATAATTAGACATAAAATTGAGTACCTGTGTCAAGTCTAGAACTTGAATCGGGGTGAGCTTGTTTTACCATAAGGAATCTAAATGAGTTGCCTCACTTCGCAGAGTATATCATCACGTTATCGTACACATCTCACATATACCCCTCATATGAAAAACTCTTTTGATCCCTTGTGAGGATATCACCTTGTTTCTTCAATTGAATAACATACAAATAGTTCTAAAAAAATGTTCTTAGAATGTTGTATGTTCTTACAATACTTTACAACATAAAAGCTAATATGACTCGTAATCTTGTACGATGCAATATACTTGCCAAGTTGCAGTTTACTCATTAAGAGGTGTTCTCTGCTTTTCACAACGTTTATCTATTACCTAAGCGTGGAGTTTCACAGTATTTGGTTGTAGTGGAAAATAAAAAAAAGGAACAATTATTTTTCCTCTCTTTTATTATACACTGAACCTAAACACACATGACGTGAGTGACAGAGTGAGCCCTCTAATACACACTTCACTTAAAAGAGACAGAGGTTAATGGTCTCAAAATTTCCTATTAAATGTGCACTCATGTGCATGTTAATTGGATTTAAATCTTGATGGATATAGTTATACAACTTCACCATCACATTATTATTGTTTTTCTATTACTATTTTCTCTACGCGGTTGTTATCTTAGCAAAGGATACACATATGGTTATTTTTTACTGATGCTTTAGTGAATGAGTGTTTTCTTTCGTTTCTGCGTGTTGGCTCGAACAAACATTATCAAATACAGGGAGTACTATAGTTAATTGCGATGCCTATGATTGATGTGGCAGGACTGTTAAGCACTAAAAGCTGTGTCGGGGACAGACTGAACGCCTTCACTGTTGGATTAAAAGTTGGTAGGCCAATCCTTTAGGAGTTGGTGTTTTCTGTTACTCTGTTACTTAAAAGAAGTGTTCTTAAGTAGCAGAGGTAGACCCAATTAACGACAGCCTTTAATTGACCCTCTCCTCATCCATCTAGCCCATTAAATATATACTCCTGGTTACTTTAATCCCCTTTAAGGATTTAATGATGGTTTAATTAATGGTTTATTAATTATTAAACTCCTGTTTACATAATGATGGTTTAATTAATAACTAATCTCCATGTATGAACAGGCCTCAATTAAATTTCAATTGAAGCTTTTGCTTCTGCACTTCATGACAACTAGGCTGTCTTTTAAAGAGTTGCATGACATCAAAAAAATTGCAAGGTGATATAGTATAAAAATGAAAAGAAAAAGATCCAGCCAAGAGTAGTTAGTATAATTAGTGATCCCATTTTAATTACCAGTAGTATATATACTAACTGTAGCTTCACCAGAAAATGACATGGCCGATTAATTGGAAGAGATGGTCCTGGCTAAGTACTAGCTGATGTAGTACAGAACTACAGATCGGTATGGAATTTGGGAATGTACTGTTTGAACTGATGGATTGTTCATGTGAGGCTAAAAGTAGTTTTGACAGTTTGGTTAGTAGTGTTGGGTGTACAACAAACTGACTCTGGTAGTAGACAGGTCTGGAGCAAGTTGCTACTCCTACCTATCTGTAGCAAGAATCAGTAGCCTCTCGTACTGCAGAGGGCTATATAGCCGGCCGGCTCAATCAAGTTTAGCTGGCTGCTCCAGGTAGGTTGCATGTCCATCTCTTAAACCGACTCGAATCCGTAGCATTGTCTGAAGTCGCAACATACACCCCTGCTTGTAGCTTCAGACTAAAGAAAATGTTTTGTATTTGATTTTTTTTGAAACATAATACCCCTATATACAACCACACATCCTATCCCCCATAAGCCCCTCTTCTATGAGCATATCTGTAGATTGTACCGATATATCTCTGAGATTCATAAAATTACAACGACGCCTTATTATCGGTACGTCACTAACGTCACCTACTACTAAAAACAATTAACCATAAATACGAATATTCATATCATATATAAACATCCAGGTAACAGATTACACCATAGGAAACCTAACTAATTAAGCTACACTCACTTTATTTCGTTTTCCATGATTTCTCTTCTTGCTAAGTATAGCAACATACCTACTACTTTACATTGGTTTGGCTCCGTTTGATGTAGATTATTAAACGGATTATTGTTAGAGATTATTTATCTAATTGTAAAGATAAATTAAATGTATTAATAAATAAACTTAATAAATAGTTTAAAATAAGTGGTCAAGACAATACGATTGAAGAAATTTTTAAAATACCTATTCCTTAAAGCGTGGAACAAATAATTCATTAATAATTTAATGAATAATCTAAGAAAACATGGCGTAAGGATTTGTCTCAAGTGCCGCAGTGCCATACTGCGATGCGCATTTGCTGCGCTTCATTCTTTCTAAATTTTTGAAACCGATCTTGTTTCTGAATTTGGCCTCTGCCAACAAACGCCTCAAACGAGCGCCATCATCACACTGATTAATCAGTCACTGATAGTTTCATCCTTAACACGGGGGTCACGGCTAATAACAACGAAAAATGTTGCACGTTGGCGGCGGCTAATAATGAACAGGTGCCTCTCAATTCTTCGAGCATCTGCATGCAACAGTGCTTATTACGAGCAAAGCCTTGAATAATGGCTTGGTTTTCTGATGCGGATCTCTTGGATTGCGACGCTGCTAGTAGCTGTTTCCTACCATGACAGTAAAAACTACCTCTCTCTCTCTCTCTCGAGCAGCTAATTAGAGGATCGATACATGTGAAATAGAATGGGAGAGAGAGATACGAGAAAGAATAGATGAGCAGTCTGACGCAGCATTACATCGGCTTCGTCTGTCATCGTACTGCATGCGAGAATGCATGGATCAGATTGAAGCAGGTCCTAATAGAGCATAGTAATACGCATGTGCATTGTTTATGTGGGCTACTCAATAACTAGTGATAAAAAGGGTCAGAAATGATATTGTTTCTTTTTTAAAAAAAGTCTCAGGAAGGTCAGGTATTGACGATATGCCATGAGACCCTTCGACCAAGCCTGCTGAAACTAGCCAGGCGACAAGGATCCGAACTCTAGACACCCAAGGCTCTTGAGGCGAAGCCCGGTGGCGAAGACATCAGGGCGAAAGAGGCGATGGGCGAAGAGTCACACTGGGCTCCCATCGGGCTGGGCGAAGGCTACATGGCGAAGGCATGCACCGAAGGAGGGTGACTTCGCCTAGATGGACCTGATTCAAGGGGGTCCAGTGGGCCGGCCCATGGACCAAGGAGCCATTAGCCGCTAAACGGCCCATTGAGGACCCATACACCTTAATTACATTGAATACCCATGTAAGGGTCCCTTTATGAGGGTGACCATGTAAATTCCCCTGTAATAGCCCTAAAACCCTAAAAGGGGATCTGTAATGGGGTTATAAATAGCCACCTCGGGCCATGTAAAAGTGGATCCGAATTTAATACAAAAATTCATTACACTTTACTTTCCCAACAACCGTTGAGTATCCACGTCCTTAGACGTATGCAGTTGTCGTTTCGACAACAGCTGGCGCCGACCGTGGGGACCTCTGAGCGAAACCACTGAGAGCTAATGCCACCGAAAAAGGTCTCAAAAGAGAGGGTTGCGAACCCAAAGGAGAGCGTAGCGGAAGAGGCGATGGCCACCGACGAGGGCGCAGAGCCTTCGGCGCCTGCCGGAGTGGCGGCTGCGCCGTCGGCTTCGGCGCCCGTGCCGCAACCGTCAACTTCGGCCCCAACCACTTCGGCGGAGCAGGTACCGGAAGTCCCTTCGACAACTCAGCCGGCCTCGACTACACTCGCCACCACGCAAGTCGACCCGGCCTCGACGCGCAAGCCGAAGCAAACATGGAGACCATGCGGCAGAACATGGCACGACTCCAAGACATGCTTCGTCAAATGCAGGAGCAGCAGCAGGCGTACGAAGCGGCACGGCAGGCCAAGGTCGCTCCGGCCCCCATCCTCCAGTATTCGGCAGGCTACATCCCGCCTCAAGCCTATCAGCGAGCGCCGGTATAAGCCCCTCCACCACAGACCACGCAAGGACCAGTGTGCTTCTCCGGCCAGCCTTCAGCCGCAGCAGTGCACTCACTCCCTGGCGAGCGGCCACAAGTTCGGCCGGCCACGATCCAAGTACACTCTTCGCCGCCTAGTCAAATGTCAGGAATTATCCATATTTATCAATTTAACTTTAAGTGATAACTTCAATACGATGTTGATGGAAATTTTAAAAATTTAATTCATATAGCTAGAATCAGAAACAGTACAAAAGTAATCGGTAAGGTCGGGAATTCATTTTACGGAACCGGTCTCGGTACGGTCGGGAATTTCCAGTACAGTTCTTACCCCTATCTGCAACAAATTTTGATATTTAGATTTGAAATTTTGACCGTACCTTCAATAATTTCTTAAATTCTTAGTTTTAAAAATGTTATACATAAATTTTCATTAAAAATACTCCCTCAACACTAATATATATATTAACTTTGATCTTTCAAAATTTATCCTAGAATATATCAACTTCTCCACCTCTTTTTTTTTATTTCAACCAATAATAATCATATCTTTTTCAGTTTTACCTACCTCCTCATCCCAACCAATTACAACCACACTACTACAGATTACATTTTTCCGTGCGGTCAAAACACGTTTTTCCGTACGGAGGATTAGGCCGTCTGCACCTAGGGTCTGCGAAAATAAATATTTTCGCGTGCAGGCGTCCCAACCGCACGAAAAAATAAACTTCCCGTGCGGTCCGCTTGACTCGTCCGCACGGGATAATCTATTATCCCGTGCGGTTGCATCATACCGACCGCACGGGATAATCGATCTTCCCGTGCGGTTGGGTTAAGTGGACCGCACGCAAAAATGGAAAATCACAAAAAAATAAAAATTCCAAAACACAAAACCTAACCCTAACCCTAGCCAGCCGCCGTCGCGTCTCCCCACTGTCCTATCTGCCGCTGCCGCGCGGGGGGATGGCGGCCGCAGTCGGATCCACGTGGGCGATGGCCGCCGTGCCTCACCACCGCCAGATCCGCCGCTGCCTCGCGTGGGGAGGGTGGCGCCGCTCTCGGCAGCCTCCTCCTCATCGTCGTCAGTGGCGGCGGTGGCGCAGATCCGGCCGTCACTCACGCGCAGCAGCGGAGGCGGCGGAGAGGACCGTCGCGGGGCCGCTCCCGGCCATGTCCTCCTCATCGTCATCAGCGACGGCGGCGGGGCAGCGCGGATGCAGTCTCCAACTGCCGTGCCAGCATCCGAAGTGGCACCGCCGGTCTGCAGCCACCGCGCCACCTCCCACCCGCTCCCGGCCGCCTCCTGCGCCCCGCGTGCTCGGAGGGGAGGAGAGGAAGAGTCGAAGAGAGAGAGGACAGAAAGAGAGAGGAGTGAAAATAAAAAGGAAAGGAAGAGAGAGGAGGTGAAAATTTTGAAGTGAGTGAGAGGGAAAAGAGAGGATGGGATAAAAAAATTTACGTGCGGTCCACTTAAGAGGCCCGTCTGTGAAAATCGATTTTTCCATGCGGTCCGCTTAAGAGGCCCGTCTGCGAAAATCATTTTTTCCGTGCGGTCCGCTTAAGAGGTCCGTCTGCAAAAATCGATTTTTCCGCGCGGTCCTCTTAAGGAGCCGCACACGAAAATGGAGGATGATTTTCGTAGACGCGACTAGTTACGGTCCGTCTGTATTCTAAGGAGGCACTTGTACAGGAAAATCATTTTTGTAGTAGTGCCATATCCCCCATTTAATTCCATCCCTCTTCTTAATCCGTGTTAAAAAAATTTAGAACTGTTTATATTTTTTGGTATATGTTGTACTTTCATAATATCGTAAATTTATTATTAGATTTTATAAACTTGTTATTCTAATGCAAAATTGATAAGGTTAAAAGTCTAATTGAATTTATTAAATATTTATGATTAAAAGGAGTAATTCACTATAAGTAGTTTCGGATAAGACATATGCTCGTACATGTGTCGATGAGTCGATCACATGCGATGAGTTGATCACATGCACAACCCAGCACTAGTAGGAAAATCGTTTTCACAAGCGATGTTTTCACAAGCGACCAAAAATAGTTTTCCCAGGTGGGGGAAAGGGCCGCCTATAAACAAGGCCTACGAAAATAGAAAGCTTTCGCAGGCGGTCCAGTGGCCCGCCTGCGTAAATCATTTTTGCAGGCGGCATCTCCATCTTTGTAGTCGGTAGATCCACCCGCCTACGAAAATAATTTCAGCGAACAAAAAAAATTGCCGCCACCACCCCTACCCACCGCCACCGCAGCCACTGCCAGCGACAGACGGATCTAGGAGGAAGGGAGGGAGAGGGTTGGAGCGCCGCCGCTGCTTCCCCTCCTCATCGCCAAGCCACTGCTGCCCTCCTCGTCGCCATCGCCGGGCCGGTAGAGGGTGGAGCCGAGCCACCGCCTCACCTCCTCATCACGGCCGACGCCTCCCCTCCTCATCGCTGAGCCACCGACGACGCCGGGAGAGGGAGGAGCCGAGCTGCTGCATCCCTCCCCTCCTCTCACCTCCTCGTCGCCGCCACCTCCATTCCCCTCCCCGAGACCGGTTGGCGACGGATCCGCGCGCTCGTGGCCGGCTGACCCGCGCGCCCGAGGTGAGCCGACGGTGGATCCAGGAGGCATCTTGTCGTCGCGACCTCCTCGTCATTGAGCCGCCGCCGTCGCCAGGAGAGGGAGGAGCCGAGCCACCGCATCCCCTCCCCTCCCCTCACCTCCTCGTCGCCGCCACCTCCCCTCCCCTCCCTGAGACCAGCCGATGGCGGATCCGCGCGCCCGCGGCCGACCAGTGTTGGATCCGCGTGCCCGGGGCGAGCCGCCGGCGGATCCAAGAGGCGTCTTCGTCATCGTCGCGACCTCGTCGCTGAGCGGCCGCCGTCGCCAGGTGAGGGAAGCCGTCACGTGACCCGTCGTCGACCGGGAAGGAAATGAGAGAGAGAGAGGAGGGGGAGGGAAATGAGTGGTGGAGACGGTAAGGATGGTGGAGGAGAATATAAGAATGGGACTTAGGTATTTTTTCTGCAGGCATGATTTTTGCAAGCGGACCACATAAGGTTCCATCTGCGAAAATCATATTTTTTTCTAGCGGACGCATTAAAAGGTTTGCCTGCGAAAATAAAGATATTTTCGCAGGTCAACCTCTTAAGTGGTCCACCTGAAAAAATTGATCTTCGCAGGCGGACGGCAAGCTCCACCCCGGTTTATATTTTCGTAGACGGCTATTTGGCTCCGAGGGTCATACCCGCCTGGGAAAATAAAAACCCCACGTCTGCGAAAATGCTTTTTTCTAGAAGTGCAGCCATATATGATATATGTGTCTACTGTCATCGATGTAGAGCAATAACCAATTCAAACTAGGAGATCAGATTGTCCTGGCATAATTGGAATTTTCCCTGCTCTTTCTTTATCTACAAAGGCCGGAGAATAACGACCGCATACTCCCACGGGACCAATCCAAAATCTAGGCAAACGGGTACGCACAAATACGCACGCGTTTAGTGGTGTACTATACGTTTCTGTGCATCGTAGACTTTAATTAGGTCCTGCAAATCTCTATAATTTAAAAGGCGTGTGTTAAACCTGCACGCGTATATATGTGTGCGTGTGTGGAGCTACATGTGTGACGTACGGGCGTCCTCTAAATGTTCCTCTCAAAAAATAAAATCGAAGCAATGCAAGCTGACTAAAAATCGAACGACTTGATTGATGTACCGTAGTGTCACGCGGCTAATAATCCTAATTAACACGTACGGTCACCTCGTCGGAGAAGACGCCGCCACCGATGCTACTCCGCCGTCACTTGCTATATTGTTGGCGAGCAAGTTTATCCCCTATCTTAGGCTGTGTTAATTTGATAGTGGGGGTTTGGAACCCCTCCCACACAGCAACGAAAATGAAACTAATTCTTAACGCATAATTTATTAAGTATTAAAAAAACTTAGAAAATATAAATTGATATGATTTTTTAAGGTAACTCACCTATAGAATTTTTTTTAAAAAAAATAGTACTCCATCCATTACAAAGTAGTTGTCGCTTTAGGATTTAAATTTTATTCTAAAATACTTGTTACTTTAGAGTGTTTTTTATCACATCAATCATTTTCAATTCAAAATTTTCTCCATCCTACCCCTAACTACCTTCTCACTCCCATTCATATACTATTTAATGGGGATATTATAATCATTCTTCATAAACCTTAAATTATGCTAAACAATATAGAACAATAATAATTTTGGAATGAAGGTAATAGTTTAGGAAACGTGCACGTGAAAAATGAGGGAGAATATATTGGTAAATGGTACAAACGAACACAACCTTAGGCAACTCCAACTCACATAAGTAAAAGAATGATCCATTAGCACATAATTAATTAAGCATTAGCCAAAATAAACTTTAAAAATGGATTAGTATAATTTCTTAAAATAATTTTTCTATAGAATTTTTTAAAAAAAGTATATCGTTTAGTGTGCGCATGAAAAACGAGGGAGTAGAAGATCCTAACATGTAGAGTCAAACTCATTCGCCATATAAAAACAATGTTACTCATTATATTAGCACATGATTAATCAAATATTGGCTAAAAATTTAAAAGGTAGATTAATATGATTTTCTTAAAGTAATTTTCCTATTTAAAAAACGCACCGTTTTAGAAAGCGTGTGGTGAAAAACAGTGAGGGGAAGATGTGAAGTTATATACTTCCAAACACAAAACCTTATAATGTTGATAGATGATGGATGAAACTGATTTTATGACAATTATTCAAGAGCACAAATGAGCTAATTAAATACTTCAAAGCTTTCAAAGAAACATTAATGGAGAAAATCTACGTAAAACTCGTACCGGCCGTTTACTAGCTCGTTTTTATATTAGGTTCAGAAACGTGTGCCTATAATAATCCTCAAGCCCCGGCTGGTCTACGGTTGAACCGTCGCTGTGCACAGGACATATGTATGCGCTAACTCTCCTTCACGCGCCCGCACGCCACGCTCCCATGTGCGCGCGGCCGCGGATCACGGGCGCGCGCCGCGACAGCAACGACGACCCCGAGGAAAAGAAATACCCCGTCCTTCCTTCTCCCTGCCGCGTGCGTGCGCGCGCGCGGCGACCACCACCACCACCGCTCCGCGCGGCCGCGCCGCCGCCGCGCCGCGCGCGCGCGTGGCCAACCGTTGTTTCTCGCATTTACTCCGGTGGCCAAGCTGATCGATCAGCCGCTGCGTGCGTACGTATGCCGGTGCGCCGGTAGGTCGCGCTTGGCTTTCCGGGCCTGTGCGCCGCGGCGTGTGCTTGTCGGGATCGAGTACCACGACTACCAGTACGACACTGTATGCACACCACCACCACACTGTTGTGGTGTCACTTTTAAATTTTTTTTTGTCGATGAAGAGAACACCTGCATTCACTCGCTCGTTCTGTTCGTTCGTTGCCCGCTCAACTATCATCATTAACTCCTCTCTCTCTCTCTCTCTCTCTCTCTCTCTCTCTCAACATCAGCCGTTATTTCTAGGCCCAATTCTTCTTCTCTCCCCCCCCCCCCCCCCCCCCTTCGATCGACGACGACTCTACCGACAATTGTCAGTACGTGATCGTCGGTACATCCATCATCAATTCGCAGGTGCATGAACCAATGAGACATTCAGTCACGCATATATGGGATGACGCAATTGAGCTTTTTGGCCATTGCTAGCTAGCTGCAGCGACACGACGACACTGTCGAATCTCTGGGGCGCATGTGCCTTCACTCCTTGCCTGCAACAACTACCCTTTGCCTCGGAATTCAATTCTGATCGGTAACCGGCTCTTCCCCACCACGATTGCGCAGCGGAAACGGTAGCGACGACACAAGCAGCAGCAGCAGGACGGAGAGTAGTAGTACTACGTACGTACGCCGCTGCACGTTGATTTCATCTTCGTTTTTTCTTTAGTTTTTACTACTAGTATAGTTGCTACAATGAGTGAGTAGTAGTCAGTACTGTACCTCTCTGGTGTAGTACGATCTACCACATGAATACAACTGGGAGCTATGTACTGCCTCGAGTACACACCATTGAATACTACTAGTAGTAGTAGTACACAGTAGTAGGAGTAGTAATACTGTATGCTTCATTGAAGAACTGTACATGACTCCGTGGGCATGGATGGATGGCTGTGTGATCTGTGAGTCTGTGACCAAAAAAGATGATTGTTCTATCGATTTGAGTCGGATAAATCTGGGAGAGGACATATATGGGCCACATCCGCTTGTCTGGTGGTTTCGTTTGGGTTTTTGTAACTGGGCCGAGCTTTCCCTCATCACAGACCTGACTGTACCAGAATCCTCTTGGGCCTCACAGCCCATCACAATCCGGTAGGTCCATTAGGGTTTGGGCGGTTGGGCCGGCGAAACATGGATCTGTTGACTTGGCGTTGGTTACAGCGGAAGCTATGCGTGGTCGATGCATAAAAACCCAAGTCAACTACGAGGATTCGACGTACCCGGCCAGGCTGACGGACAACGGGAGGACGGCAGGATTAATTACGACGCGTTTGCTAGTTGTGTTCAAGCAGAACAGCAGAGCCAAGCCAGCTCCCTGGCCTGATTGGACGGCCGCCCGAGCTCCGTTGCTGGCATCTCTATTACTACCTAAAATACAACTTCCTTACTCTGAAAAAACTTAACATAGAACATTCTCTTCTAATACAATGAATCTAAATAGATAATTATCTAGATTCGTTGTAAACTCTTAGATTGAGTTTTTTTATGGAAAGAGTATGATAGAATTATCGATGAGCGAGAAACCGTCTTTAATATCTGAGCTTGATGATGTCGTGGGTTTCGGCATAGCATGAGATCGGCGGAGCTAAAATTAACTTTATGTTTTGTGTAACAAATTAAGTGATTTATGGTAAGATAATTAAGTATTTCCTCAATTTTTCAAAATGTACGATATCATTGACGTACTTTTCGCATTGCGTTTAACCATTTGTCTTATTAAAAAATTATATAAATATTATTTATCTTTGTTATGACTTATTTTATCATCAAATAAAATATAATTGTAACTTATATTTTTTACATATTTATACTAAAATTTTTAATAAAATAAATGATCAAACATTGTGTAAAAATTTAACGATATCATACATTTTTGAAAATGAAGTAGTAATAACTCTCAATACATGTGGGCGATTTTGCATGTATCGTTTCTGTCGTTATAATTTGTTTTCCGCTAAAATCACACAGGTGCTAGCACTTGGGATAAGGAAGATAACAAAAAGAAAATTGAAAACGCTGGCAACAGCGGGGGGCGCTCTCTGACGTACGTACGTCCAACTGGACAAACTTGACGCACAACAGATCATCGGGCGCGTCACATGAATGATTCAAAAGTACGGAAGAGATTATAGTTTATTTACAGATTCAGCTTAACTCACAAAACACAACCCATTATAGTTCACTAGTATTCAAATTATAAGTTATTTTGATTATTTTTTTAGTTAAAATTCTTTAGATTTAATCAAGTTTATAAAAATTTCAACGACATCTACAACACTAAATTAATTTCATTAAACTTTTATAAAAGTTTAACTATAAAAAAAACCATAAATGAATTATAAGATGAAATGGAGGGAGTAACTCGCAAAGAGCTCGACGTACGGATATTTGCATTGGCTAGATCGTAACAATCAAATATTGCATGTCATTTTAATTTTCTTCTAGGAAGAATACTGTTACAACAGCGTGAGTACAAACAAATGCAGTTTCATTACATGCATCATCGCGTGGATGATTCTGACGGCTAGCTCTGTGCGTGCCTCTGTCTCGATCGGGAGCTAATTAATTAACTAAGCAATCGATGAACTGCTAATCGCGCGGCGGCGCGCCGTCGACGCCGACGTCGCCGTCGGCGGCGGCGAGGCCCTTGTCGTGGCGCTCGACGCACTGGAGGATGTACTTGAAGGTCTCGGTCTCGCATGGGATGGCGAGCGCGCCCTGGTGGCGGAAGCCGAACTCCTCCTCGGCCTTCTCCAGCAGCAACCGGAACACCGGGTGGCCGAGGTACCCCGTCGGGATCACGAACCGCCGCTGCTCCGGCCCCACGTACACCGGGCAGTACCCCCTCGGCACGTCCGCCGGCGGCTCCGGGCTCTGGCAGCTCTCGTCGTCGGAGTCCACCGTCACCGTCCTCTGCAGCCTCCTCATCACGAACGGTGGTATCGCCGCCGCCGGAGCCACCTCCTCCTCCTCGTCTCCGGCGGAAACATCACCCTTCGCCCCCAGCGCCATCGCCTGCCACTTGTGCAGCAGCTCCCTCAGCCGCGTGATCTGCTTCATCCCCGTCGCCGTCGTCGCAGCCGTCGCCGCCGCCACCTTCACGCCGCCGCCATCGTCGCCCATTACGTAGTGGATCTTGTCACTGAACTGATCTAGAGAAGATGGAGAGATCAGCGAGAGAGTTAGCGAATGATGGATGGATGGATCGAGAGGACGGCATGCGAGAGTGGGCATGCGATTTTATAATCAGTTCGTACTCGTAACGCGGCCATGGAGGGGTAACATGGCAAGCTGCATGCATCAACCGGCCGGAGAGATTCCATTAATTTCTCCCGGTTTTTAAAATGGATTTGATAATGTCTTGATTGGACGAAACTAGCGCGGCGTGTCGCTCAAGAATGCATTGTGTCTGATCCATCCGGCGCCTAAAGCTAGCTTAGCTTAGCTAGCCAGCTAAATTTGTTCAGACTTCAAATTAAAAAAAAGATTCAGAAAAAAAGTGTAAATATTGTATTGCCTTGCAAGCGAAGCAGGAATATCATATCAATTCCGGATTTTAGTGATAAGCTTGGCGCAATCGCCAAGTCTGGAGTTGTGCTTAATTCACACTCCTTTTGATCTGCAGTGGAATAGCTAACTGAGGCAGGCTGTGTGCGCTGGAAATTAATTAATTTTTCAGGTAAGTACGGACTTCAATTTTTGTATGGCCTGCACAAGAACATGCTTGCATGATTGTGTTTGATCGGATGCCAGGTTAGAACATGATGGATCACCAAGTCAGAATTAAGCCAGTGCATCTGCGTAAAATTGCCAGAATGTGATGGATCACCAAGTCAGAATTAAGCCAGTAATACTAGTAGTGTCTTTAATTAGGCTGGTCTCTACAGATAGTATCCTATACTAGCAGTATTAATAACTATTAGTAAAAAAGAGGTTAGAGATACTAATTAACTACGGAGTAGTTATTGTTGATTTATGCTAAACAGTGACTTCTTTAATTAAAAAATATCAGGGAGAAAAAACTCTAGAATGACTTCTTGTATACGTATACTAGAGGTGTACTGTGTGACATCCATCTATAGGTCGTAGATTAAAAAAATTCTTCATTTTAATTCCTGTATGATTTGAGTCTTGAGTTTATTTTATTTTTGGCCCGACATGACAAGGACAGAAATCCTCAGAGCATGGACTGATGACCACTGAGTGTTGCTCTGATCCCTGAAACAATTCTTAAACCACCCTCAAATAACTAATGACCTGGGGAGATGAGCATGCATGCACCCAGATGTAATTAAAAGGGGGAATGATATACTATTAGCTAAAGCATGTCCCAAACTTTACATTACTTGATGAACCAAACAGCCGTTAACACAGCATCATCACAGAAACCGTTTCTTATTGAAAAAGCTACAACCCGAGGACAAATACGTGGCCGGCGTTGTCATGCTAGATCTTCAGATAAGGACAGATCGAGGCATCGCTTGCAAATTAAGGTGGCTGCTGCAACGTGCAAGCACATGACCCACGAGCTAGCTAGCTATATGCGATATGTACCATACTGGAAATTTGCACTTAAGAACTCGATAGGTTTCCTAATTCTCGATGTTTTATATAAAACTAAGATTAAATTTTTATAACTTTAACTATCAATAATTTTAAAATTAAAAAATATTTATTTTAAAAACATAAAACATATATAGATTTGTACATTACAACAAAGTACTGTAATAAAAAGTGTAAATATATTTATTATATATATTATAATAGAAAAACATAGAAAGAAAAACATAGAAGATATATTTTTAAGATCATCTTATTATTATTTAACAAGTCAAGAATTGTAAAACTGCTTTTGTGTAATTGCGTTGCATGCATGCATGCAACGAAAGCGACGAGCTGATCCGATGGGGCAACAGAATTAATCGCCCAAAGACGAAAGCGAGCCATGTGAATATGTTGTGATAGATTATAAGATACCTAGCTAGGAAGGAATAAGGAGGTCGGTGGCACGATTGGTACATCTCTAATCCTGTCTTAATTTTTTTTCTTAAAAAAAACTAAGTACAACCCACGGTACAACCGTAAGGCACATATAGATACCTGGGTTCTCCAAACCATTTTGAGTGTAATTACCATCGTCCTACGGTGTCCCACGATAAAGCGTTTATCACGGTAACCGCACGATTACTGTGAAAATCGTACATCGTAAAGTTATCACGAGGTTTATCGTGGTTTCAGAAACTAAAAAGGTAATTGTA
Organism: Oryza punctata; assembly: GCA_000573905.2. Taxonomy (NCBI): domain Eukaryota; kingdom Viridiplantae; phylum Streptophyta; class Magnoliopsida; order Poales; family Poaceae; genus Oryza; species Oryza punctata. Next base: position 21,273,600 of record CM002496.2, read on the forward strand.
CGTGATAACCACACGGTAGACACACATCCATGTCCCTATGAATATTCACACATACACTTTACTTAGCTCTATGAGTACCTTTGACATACTGGATCAGTATGTATGTCATAAAATTGACGAGGACCCCACAAACGCATCATTGTCAATAGGTACCACTAAAATAATAATTAGTTATAAATACGACCACACATGTTAAGTTTAGGATTTGATTCAGAATGAACATGTTTTACTGTATTTCGGACATGTTTTACTATAAGAAATATAACCAATTAAAGTTACGCTCATTTTGCAATTAGTTATGTTTTAGATTTTAATGCACCTCTGATTATTCTCATCACTACCGGTGTCTATTTGCATAATTAGTATTGCTTCCTATTGACGATGAAATTTAGTAAGCATATAAAATCGGAAACAAGATCCAATTCGAAGCGGATTTGAAGATGTACGGGATTCTCGGAAACAGAGTGCGTATCGGCTGGAACTGAGTTTGATATGGATAGCCGATATAGCCGAGATTGGTTACATGATCGATATCGGATTCAAGGAGTAAGAAATGATGTTGTCAGGTGAGGATAGAGTCCAAGATTAACAATTGTATCTACTAATTAGGATTTTATGTAAATTCCTTGTAGATATTTTCGGTAAAAATCCGTCTGAGGGACTTGTTTGCTAGTTGGATTTGTATTAGAACGATATGAGTCATGCCCATGACGGACAAGTTTGTATTTTCGGGTATAAATATAAGCCCGAGATCTTATGAATAAAACAACAACAGTTCAATTAATCTTGACGCATCGCCAACCTTTTTCTCTTTTGCTTTCAACGAGTTCTTGCTTTCGAGTCGAGCTGCATAGGTTTCGATCTTCGGCGAAGAGGTAAAACTTGTTATGGCGGTTTGCATTATCGGAAATCTTTATGACACTCTAATTCTATCCTGCGAATCTCTGAATTATCATATGCGTTGTATAATCTAAATTGACAATGCTATCTACTTGTACCAACCGATCTCTATTTAGGGTTTTGCCGATAACGGCTAGATTGACTTATTGGTTTAAATTATATATTGTATCCACCATCCTGAAAAAGCAACCATCTGCTTGATTGTCTAGGTCTTATGCTTCTTCTCATACTTAATGCTGCATTAGTTAAGTTTGACCTATTAAGTCGTGTTTAGAATCATGATCTCTAGCCTGCTTTATGGCTGTTAATAAGGATAGTATCGGGGTTTTCTTACCTGGTGTAGTTGTTTTATATAGTTTTATGCTTTGTTTAATATGCTATATCTGCCCCTTATTATATCAGGATCTAATCTAATATAAATATATTGGACTCATTATCAATTTAATTGGTAGTAGTTAGATATATTTGTTGCAAGAGAATATGCCAATATAGGGTTGTATTGGAGCTATAGCTGATACATGCTTAAACCTTGATATCGGCTATATCAATTTAATTGGTAGTAGTTAGATATATTTGTTGCAAGAGAATATGCCAGTATAGGGTTGTATTGGAGCTATAGCCGATACATGCTTAAACCTTGATATCGGCTATGACGTAAGTACATGTAATCGTTACTTCATGTTATTTTAGAGTTGGGCGATTTATACTATCTCGGTTAAGTCCGATCTATCCCAATTGTTGATTTCTAAAGTAATGTTGATTTATAAATTATATAACACTGATATTTTCAGCCGATGTACCAAGTTTAGGGTTAGCTTGTCATTGAATATACCTTACAGCCAATTCATGAGTTACTGCATCGGCTAGGTTACAGCACGATATGACATCAGCTTTCTGGCCGATCAATTATCGTTTACTAATAGAATTTGCATGTTTCATCTTGTTGATTGCAGGGTCAAATCAACTGGCACGCCTTTGAACCTGAAAGCAAGTTTTGGACCTGCATTGGAGTTAAGCAGATCTCCCAGGCTAGTGTGTGTTTTTTCATAAACACTTCTGTCCTAAAATAAATAATATAGGACTGGATTATATACACATACTAGATTCATAGTACTGGATCATACACATCCTGAATGTGTCTAATCGTTATACGCACTACTACAGATTCTGTTTTTCCGTGCGGTCAAAACACGTTTTTATGTGCGGAGGTATTGGCCGTCTGCACCCAGGGGTCTAGGAAAATAAACATTTTCGCATGCGGGCGGCCCAACCGCACGGAAAAATACACCTTCCCGTGCGGTCCACTTAACTCGTCCGCACGGGATAATCGTTTATCCCGTGCAGTCGGTCTAACCCGACCGCACGGGATAAACGATTATCCCGTGCGGGCAAGTTAAGTGGACCTCAAGGGAAGATGTATTATTGCAGATGCTCTAGAATATACTAGCCGTTTGGATAGATCTCGTACGGACTTGTACTTTTTTTTTGGTTGGTTTATGAATGGTACACTACCAAATCTAGTCGTAGTTATTCACGATCAATTACAAACACGATTGAATTTTAGAATGAAAGTATCACAAGTTAAACCTTATAAAACATCGATATATATAATTAAATAGCATATATACATGAAAGTAGCTACATTGCTAGTATAACAAATATTACAAGTTCTGTCTCCCTCACAAATAAATCTTTTTATTGTACTGCATGTTCTCTCTCCCACTCCCTTAGGCATTTGAATTTGTCGTCGCAAGCAAGTTCTCTATCAGGGTCATAGAACTCCCCTAGATGGTTGCAGATGTCGCGACGAATGAACCGGCACAAGTCCGCGCACAAGTTGAGAAGCGTTTTTTTGTCGAACCGGTTTGCGGTACACGGAATGCTCGGGAGCTATTGAAAATAGGAGAAAATGTATTTTCGTTAAATCAACTTAAACGAACTAGTTCGTATATATAAGGAGCACGATGACTTACATTTGTAAACTCAATTATGTATCTCCCACAGATTCTGAGCATCTCGCACACGTAATATCCGCATAGGCTAGTACGGGGGATTGCTTGTAACACTTCGTAAGAATAGTACACACGTCAGTATTAAAAACTAACAATCGCATCATTAAGTTAACGAATATATGGTTACATACCGGCCAACGTGCCTTTATGAGAATCTTTGTTCTCTTTTGATCCTTTACGAACCCGCCAAGTCTTTTGTAATAGTCGTGTCCTCTACGAAAACAAAATATTTGTTTGAGCTAACTTTAAAATTACATCTAAGCAGTATGGTATGCAGGAGGTTTGTTTGAAACTTACAAATTCAGCAAGACAAGGAACTCCATGAACTTCTGCTCTTCGTTGTGGGCCGGATCAAGAACTACGACCAAGTTGTTCCTTGGATATACGAGGAATAGTATGTAGTGATCGCTGCAAACACGGGTTATGAATTACATAAGGCATCTGGTAGATATTTTGATGTGCTATGATATTATATGAACGGAACAAAGGGAATGTTGCTTACGTTAGGTGGTATGGGACCATCAAGACTCTTTTGTCCATGTGCGTGAGCATAGCTTATCCCAAGTAAGTCGCCACCTCAACCCTCTTATTCTTGTGCAACCTGTCGACATATGCTTGTCTTTCCTCCGGCGTCTTATCCTTTAGTTGCGGACCATCCAGATATAGCCTCACAGTGTGGGCCATCATGCATACCCTCGTCGGGTTGGCATAGCCTATAGAGGCCCCCGTTCTTTGGGCATCTACCCATTGTGTCCTAAGGAATTATGCAAGTTCAATGGCTTATAATTTGTTGGCACACATTTGCTAACAACAAACAAGAGCAAAAACTTACAGGCACCACACGCCGACGAGATTGATATCCATTTTTTCCATCTTAAAGAAGGCATGTAGTTCATTGAAAGTGATGATGAAGTTTCGGTTGTATCCGTTGACGAAAGCATTATCCGGGACCTTGACACTAATCATCCCAAGGCCCTTTTCACTTGCTCTTAGATACCAGTCATGCAGCAACCTCATTGGCCATGGGAGTTCGATCATGACGTGGTACGGCAAGAACGGCTTGCCATATTCGTACACCTTTGGCACTTCTGTAGAATCCCAAGATTGCATATTGTCTGCATGACCTAGTACGCTTTTCTGTGCATCCGTTTGCGGTTCAGGTTGGCCTGGCTTTGGTGGACCCTGTCCCCTGAATGACTTGAAAACTATCCTCGCCTCATTCTCTGCCATTTCCTTCGGTTTGTACATGGAAACCATTTGTGGTATGAGCTTGCAGGCTTGCGAAGTACTTGGCTTTTGGATAGATGCATCTTCCTGGGAATGTGGCACAGGTTGCACGAGAGTAGATTGTGGAGTAGGAGGCGACTGATGAGTAGGAGACGGCTGCCGAGATAGCGGAGTTGGGGAATCTGGTGTGGCAGGCTCTGCCGGTGGAGAAGGTACTATTTTTGGGGACGGAGATCTTGGTGGGACAGGAGATCCTGGTGGGGTTGGGGAATTCGGTGGGGATGGCGGTGCTGGAGGGGCAGCCGTCTGTGGCACCGATGGAGCTGAGGTCATCAACGTTGCTTGTCCCGTGAGGATGTCTCGACGATGTCAAATGATGAACTGGTTCACCGCATCTCCGAGTAGTTCTATCCCCTCTGGTGTTGGGATGTCCAGCTCCAACGACATTTGATCGGCATTAACCCTTGATACTTGCACCCTTGCGTAGTCTTCCGGAATTGGGGTATTATGGAACTGTCTCCCTGGTATGAGTAGTCCGGACCCAACCTCCTTCGTTTTCCCGGCTCTGCCTATCAGAACGACAAGGCTGCACGGTGTCGGACCGGTAATAAGATCGACCGGGTAGGGTGTTTTTTCTACAGACCCGACACTGCTCGGGATCTGCACCGTCTACTCGGCTTGAGGAACTAAGCCCGGGAAGGCTTGGGGATGTTGTGCGGCTAGCCTGTAGAATTGTTGGGTGACTTGTTGGGTTACTTGTTCGATGACTTCTTCACGCAACTTCGCCTCGTAGGCATCCCACTTCTTGTAACTTTTGAATTCCGTTGGAAACCCTACATTCCAACTCGTCCTTGAAGATTTTCCTCTTATCCTCCCGGAGTGTTCGGTAGTCCTCAAAGCAGCGGTGAATTCGTCATGCTCCCTTCTGGTGATGAACTCCCCTGACTTCTCCTTCTCGGTGATCTGTTGGAGAGACGTGGTCACATGCTCGATGCCGGGAGACTCGAAAAGCATCTCACCCTCATCCGTCACTTGCCCCGTACTTCGTGCCCATACCTAGTTTTGACTGCGCGGATTTAGGGGCTGGACCAACAACGACTTCCCTTGAGCTGCAAACTTTTCCTCCGTAGCTCGCCATTGGTCCACGTGACCGTCGTATCCACTAGACCCCAATCGGTGTGGATATTTGTTTTTCTTCTCCAGGTCCGACATCTTCTTCCTCCTTGCCAGAGCTTCAGGTGTTGTCATCTTGGCCACAAACTTGTCCCATTCAACTAGCGGGATATTGCCGTATTTTTCAAATGGAGACTTGTTATTCTGAACATAACTAGTGTTCATGCCAGACTTCCGTTGGCGCCACCGATGGGCCATTGTACTCAACGCAAATCTGCTCCCAATGACCTCCGATCCAGGAGGATACACAAGGTACTTCTGCAGCTCCTCCCACATTAAATTCTTGATGTGTTGGTTAACGTCCTTCCACTCATCCACGTTCAGCGGCCCATGAAGTCTTGCCACTGTCCCGCATGTGCTGCTAAACTTAGCCATCACGTGTTTCGGCTCGACGGGCTTCCCATCTTCGTTCAGAGCAGCAATATAGTAGGACTCCTTCGGCAGCTGGTTCCTATTCCTCTCACCACGTCGTTTCTTTGCACGTCCTCCTCCACTTGTTGATGTGTCCGTTGGATCTGGCCCTAATGTGGCTGTGTCGGCCTCTGCTTGAGCCCTGGCGGTAATCTGGTCGGCCTTCCGTTTCGACCGACACCGAGTAGCCATCTGCACGAGTAAGCCATTAGACGGCTATGATCGGGAACGTTAACAAATGTAGAACGGTTAGGATTGTGAACTTATTGCTTGCTCGATAGGAATATAATCAGGGTCATTCTCGGATTGCTCGGTGGCCATTTGCGCTAGTTATATTTCAAACGGGTCGCTCGGTGTGCACCAAGATTCCTCGCTCGACACCGCTTCATTTCCAACAGCTGCTTCATGTGTCTCTGAGCGTGGATTGTTCGTGGGCTCTGCGCCCGATGCAGCTACGGGTGTCGGGGAGGCTGATTGACCGTTGGTCCTGTGCCCGATGTTGGTACGAGTGTCTCGGAGGGAACTTTGTTGTTCGACATTTTCTTCTACGTTAGCTCGTTCTAGACACACAAAGTCTACAAAATGCATATATATACATCAAAGTAGTTGCCTTTGGATAGTACCTTAAGCAATTAATACTACTGAATTATTATGGGTGTTTGTAAGGATTATACTCTACCAAGATATTTGGTTGAACCGGGACATATAACTAGTTTTGCACTGCAAGCTATTTGGAATATGGAAGAGAACAAAAGCACAGCCTCACGTCCATACAAAAATTCCTTCTGTGCTCATAGCCAATTCCTTCTATGCCCCTGAGTTTGAAAACTATCTTACATGCCCTTAATTTTGGTTTTGATCCATTTTATACCCATTCCATTAGTTGTTCATTAGTGAACAATTAATTCCTATAAAAAGGTGTGTTTCGTCCTTAGACATAAAAGACATGTGCAATTTTGTATACATTGTTGGATGTGTAAGTTTATTATATAAGACTATTATATTCATCACTTTATTGTACAAGGTATTATTCACAAAAAAGTTTACTTACATATAATGATAAAAAATATTTATTTATTTATTTATTTATAGAGTGTAAGTAGCTTAATTTTATTATGATACTTCAACAGATCTGTCGGTGTCCTGGGCCCAGGGGTATGTCGACTATGGGCTTGAGGCGGCCCCGTCCTTCCACGTGGCTATCCCCCGAGGGGTGAGAAGGCCCGAGGACGACGTGGCGGCCACCCTCCCATGACGCACTACCCCCTCGGGGGAAGGTCCAGCAGGGGTCGGGCTCCCCCGACCCCCTCGGGCTGTCGCCACGTGCAACGAAGTGGGTGAGTGCTCCCAGCGCTCACCTACCCGCATTAAATGATGGTGCAGGTGTAGTGCACCTGCGCCGCGCGCGTGCCGCATCTATTGTGAAGCGACGCGTACGTATCTGACACCGGTCACCGTCGGCTCACCGGCGTGAGACCGGTGCAAATGACCGATGGGACGGCGTACAGCGCCGCGCGTGCCGACGCACGCGCGGTAAGTATGATACGCTTCCCAATGAAGTTGCATCAAGATCGTAGGGGCCGATCCGGCTCCTACGCCACGTCAAGGTTGGTGCGTCAGGTCTAATCACCTGGCGCATCGCACGGCTTACGGTGGACTACCGGATTCCAGCTGTTTAATGGAGAATGACGTGCTGGGCCGACCGCCATAATGGGCGGTCTGATCGACGCCATACCGGATCTACAGGAGCGGAAGACTTCCACTCCAAGCCACGGCATAGACTTCATCTGTAAAATATTTTACTCCTTTCTCTCTAGAAAACCGCCTATCTGGCCCCTGTGGTGTCCCCTTGAGATATAAAAGGAGGCCCAGACCTAGAGGAAGGGGGTTGGATGCTACTTTCCACTTCTTCTCCCTGGGTTGCGGCTAGCTGAGTCCAACTCCGGAGAGTTAGAATCCACACACATAATCCACTACACAGGAGTAGGGTGTTACGCCTCATCGGTGGCCCGAACCTGTATACTTGCTCGTGTGTCACCGTTCTCTGACAGGCGATCTCGACCCTCACCGGCCTCACCGGACCCGGGCCTGAGGAGGCCTCTTTCACGTGCCCCTGGGCCGAACTCAAAAAGAGGGTCTGCACAGTCCCCCGCTGCGGACTTTTCCTTCCGACAAGATCTTTCCCCTTGTTGTATATATATTGTATAAAAGGAATGCAATCCAAAACAATGTTTACCATTTAAAAAAATGTACACATACTTTTAACATCTCATACAACAAATACATCATTCTTCTCATACCACAAATGAATATTATAGTGTCGCACCACAAATTACCATGTTTCCAAAATTAATATAAGATTTTCAAAATTTTAAAAAAAATATGCGTACGTCTTTGCCGAGGTAGCCGGGGAGGAGAGGAGGCGGCGGCGGCGCTCGGTGAGGAGGCGGCGGTGCTCGGCGAGGCGGTGGTGGCGGCGGTCAACAAGGAGGCGGCAGTGCTCGGCGAGGAGGCGGTGACGGTTGCCGAGGAGGAGCGGAGGCGGCGGCTGGCGGTGGCCGACGAGGAGGCGACGGGAGTCGGTGAGGGGGCGGCGACGGCGACGAGGCGGCGAGGGGATGAGGCAGCGGCGTCGAGGGGACCAGCGACCGGCGGCGAGGGCGAGGAGATGAGCGGTGGTCGATTTTGGCAGCTGGCGGCGAACTTGAAAATTTCTCCAGGGACTTAGAAATTTTCGGAGCCCACCCATATGTTATATAGGCGGCAGTCACCGCGTGCGGTTGGCTTAAGTTGACCGCACGGAAAAATATCTTTTCGTGCGGGCGGCTTAAGACACTCGCACATAAAATTCTTATCCCGTCTGGGTTGCTTAAGGGCCCGCACAGGATAATAGTCATTCCGTGCGGGCAGCTAAGATGTCCGCACACAATAACTATTATCCCATGCGGTTCTTGTAAGTGGACCACACACAAAAATAATTTTTCAAAATATATTACACAGTTATTTATTTAATTCCTGATCTTTCTTTCTTTTAATAGTTAAAGAAAGAACCATTAAAAATATACCAAAATTTTTTAAAAAATACCACATAAATAATTGTATTACAAATTTTTTTCACACAAATAAACCATACGACATAAGACACATGCAACATTTTTCCGCCGATAAATAAACCATTACAAAATATTATCTTTTCCACGTGACAACGATATCTCACATATTTTCACAGAGATAAATGATTACAAAATAAACTATCGTTTTACACTTTTTACAACACTGTCCGTCCGCTTCTTGCAGACGTTGTCTTCATCAATCTTTCGCTCTATGTGTTTGATCCGGTTAGGAAGATCTGTGAATAACGGTACGTCCTCGTATTGGTTGTAATATGACGCGTCTTCGATGTTGTTAATGCCAACGATTTGTTGCCTCCCGGTACAGTAACTTCCATCCGCTCGTCGGATGGGTCCTTCACATATAAAACTTGTGCAACACGCTCAGCGAGAACCCACGGATCAAAGCAAAAAACATCGGCCTCCTCATTAAGAACGGTGACTTCCCCATGACAAGTCCATATCTTGTAATCATTCTTAAATCCACGCTCTACAATGTGCCCCAAAATTATTTTTGGGTCTTGCAACATCTTTTCGTTCTTGCAATCGAAGCATGGACAAAAAATGTTCCTCTTGTTCTCCCTCAAAGCATGTGCTTTTGTCTGATCAATAAATTTGGATGCTTCCTTCAAGAACGCCGGATTAGTTCTTCTTGTGTCGTACATTCATGCTCGATCCATCTCCTAAAAAACATCTTCGATGAGTCGAATTGAAATTTATTAAATCATATAAAAACGATACAACTTAAATGGACATTATATTACTCTCCGTGCACTAGTCAGTCTAATAACATTAATTTAAAAATGAAAAATTAACTATAATTACTAGATTTGCAAAACTAGCATATTCATCGCATTGCACCGAACAAATTTGAAATAAATGAAGGGAACTAAACAAAGAGTAAATTAAAGTACTATGCACTACTAAATATTATTCAAATTTATTCATGCAAACAATATATTTGTTGACGACGAAATTTGGTAAGCCTCAAAGTCATCATCGGCCTAGAGTCAGTATCGGCTTCAGAGTTCTAGAATCGGCCGATGGAAGCTATCAATCGCCAACAGTCGGTTTTTTACCAAATTCGGTTAAGAAAATTAATCTATTAAAGAAAGCTTATCTAGAGGAGACCGAGTTCAAGTAGGATGCGGCATGGCAATTTATCTATTAATTAGGCAGAGTCGTTAGTTTCCTTTTAAATTTAGGAAAGTGTGTTTAGTGTCCGATAAGGACTTTATGTTTTTCCTTTTATCTTTAGGAAAGTTTGAGTCGTGTCCGATATGGACTAGTATCTACCCATGGGTATAAATATGTACACCCGGGGTCTATGTAAATTATCTCTCGATCAATACAACTTCGGCGCATCGCCACCTTTTACCTTTTTATTTTCAACGAGTTCTTAGTTTCAAGTTGGGCTGCATCGACTTCGATCTCCGACGAGGGGTAAGGCTTGTTATGGCGGCTTGCGTTATCGGCATTGGTGCTTCCATCGCTTCGACACTCTAATCTTGTTCATTTAAGTCGTCGAGTTATCATATACATTATATAATCTAGATTGACAATGTTTTCTATTTGCATCGGCCGATCTCCATCTAGGATTTTGTCGATATCGGCTAGATAACTTTGTTGGCTTAGATTATATAATGTATCCACCACCCTGAAAATCAGTCAAAAGTTTGATTGTCTAGATATTATGTTTCTTTTCATACTTAGTGCTGCATCAGTTAAGTTTGATCTACTAAGTCGTGCTTAGAACCATAATCTCTAGTCTGCTTCTTGATTGCCAATAAGGGTTTCATCGGGGTTTCAGTCGATGAGTTATCTGGACGTTGTATCGGCTTACAAGGATTATATACAAGTTGGATTAAGCCGATGACAACAAAGGTTTCATTGTTTATATAATCACTTGGATTTATTGACATCGGACTTCCAGCCGATGAATGCTTCAACCTTCGAATGAGTTCTTATTCAATCTATCATTACTAGCCGATTTATTACTACTGGATTATATTATTGTTATATATCATTATCATCAGCTGATTATATTTATGTCATTATTTACTCAAGTATCAAGATCTAATATGACCGCGTGCGGTCGTGTTAAGAAGCCCGCACGGGATAATAGATTATCCCATACGGGCAATAACCCAGCTCCGATGGACCGGTTTTTCCAGACAGCGTCACTTACGATCTGCTTGAAATCAAATAGAGATCTCGTACGGAAAAAAACTTTTCTACATTAGTGACGTCACATTAATATGGTAATACGTGTTACGCGTCAGGTAGTGTACTAAATTATATTCCTACATGGCTACCTGTAGGGCCAGGCTAGCTCGTGTACGTATACGGCTTTAATTAGGTAGGGTTTTTCCAGCTATGGCTACGGATTCTTTTAGTTTTGTTATGAACTCTACGTCGAAAAAGCGACCACCGACGAGTGGAGCTAGCTAGCTAGCATATGAGGCTATGAGCTCCTACGGAGACGCGGCCAATTCCATGATGCGTCCCCTCTCCGTTTCATAATATAAATCGTTTATTTTTTTAAGTTAAATTTTAATTAAATTTATAAAAAAATTAGCAACTTTTAGAATATCAAATTAGTTTCATTTAATATAACATTGAATATATTTTAAGAATATGTTTGTTTTGGATTGAAAATACTAATATATTTTTTTTCTATAAGCTTAGTTAAAATTCTCTAAGTTTTACTAAGAAAAAAATTAAACGATGGGAATAATATTGTTGCTTTTCGTAATGCAGCTACAGTGCCACGTACACACCGGTCCATATATCTACAGCTGTGCCTATGATTTTATTAACAAACTTGGTTTGGAGTTACTAAAAAAAGAAATGAAAAGAAAAAGGAGAAATTTCTAGTTTTACCTTAAAAATCTGTTGATGCTTTGCTGGTTGAATTAAAAAGTTATTATCAGTGTATCGCGTATCAGAAAACTAGCTTTTACAGCCAGCCCGGCCCAAATTGTAGAATTCGTACAGCCCATCAAGCCTTCCTTAACTTAGCCTGTTTACTTTTTTGGCCTGGGCCAGAACTGAATAATGCTGCACTGCTGGTTATGCTGTTACTAGTATTTTTCGTTGGAGAGATTAAGACCTTAATTTGAAGCAGAGAAATCTCAAAAATATTTTTATATAGATGAACTGAGCTATATTCTGCAAGGTTCCTAAAAAAATCCTGCATTTATGTACATACTCCATATACCGGCTATCTTTTTTTGACTGAATGATTAAATAGACAAATTATGACAATTATTCGAGAGTACAAATAAATAAATTAACTACTACAAAGTTAAAATTAAGATAGATCTAAAACAGTTAAGACATTGATATAAAGAAAACTTTGGCAAAAAAAAAATGTAAGTTTGGGTAGTGTGTGTTTATCATTTCGTTAAGTAGAAAAGAATACGGTCATGGGAAATGGAACGCGTCTTAACCATCATCAGTTTTATCCTTTTTTGAAGCCAATTACATCTCCCATAATTTGAAAAAGAAAGCAATGTCCGAATAGGATCCAACCCACTGTGGGCACACGCGCACGGATATGTGCCGAAATATCTCTCCATCGCACAAGTCACAGTCAGTGACTCACCGCACGAACTAACCGTACACGAGGTGACAGCATGATCATCTATTCATCTACTCCTATCTCAGAGTAAAGAAGGGAAAGAGAAAAAAGTGCATGCCAGCACAAAAAGTGCCGTGCTTTGATCGATCTCCACCGCTCATTGATCGTCGACCACGACCAAGCTGCTAGCTGATCAACCAGATCTCGGATGAAAATGGCCGATCGTGAAGGGGAATGAGCTGCTAGCTAGCAATATGGGCACAGGTCATCGGGTGTTCTCGGGTCCACGTGTCAGTGAGGTCAGTGAGCAGTACTATGATAGGTTTTATTTCTAGCCATGGTCTTACTGCTTAAGGAGTTTTTGATATTGATTGGTGAACAGTGACCAGCCATTTTTTTACTTCTATGCGAGTAGTGTGTTGTTGCTTTGCACTTTTCTTTGTAGGAGATACATGGTTTTCTTTCCTCGAAGCTTTATATGGCCTAATCGAAAAACATGGTTAAGGAAGATGAGCTAATATGAGGTACTACATCCATCTTGAATTGATGGAATACATACTAGTACTATAAATCTATATATTTATATTTTAAGATAGAAGAAGTAGGTTCTTAATCCACTAACAAACTTAGTGGCATACTAGCACTCTAACTAGCACAGATAGAACTAACAAATGGTGAAGCATTAGTACATGTCATCGGATATAGGAAGCTAATAATTAAGAGAAACCCAAAAGACATATTTAAGTAAAAAAACATGACTGGATTAATGGAATCTCTATCCAGGATTTATAAGGTCATCTCTAACTTAGGAAACTATGTAAGTAACTAGTTTGCATACTTGATATATCATATAAATAATATAAATAGAAACTATATATTCAATAAATGATTTCTTTAAATTAAGTTATCATTCAATCGCTTCTCTTCTCTTTCCTTTTACGCACCTACCTCTTTGTTTTCATTTTTGATTTTTTGTAGAGATGATTTCTTGCATCATTTCATATTGTTACCTCTTTCCTCACATCAGATTTTTACTTATTGGTAGTATATTTAATACTATGAACACAGACTGATATGGAGGGTTGGGATGATCTAATCTACTATGGTATCATTCATACTGAGGTGTGGATTACCAATCATAGTATGTTGAACAGACTCTAATAATTGACCGAAACCAATAATTAATTAAACCTTAAATATCGTGCACATATTTTGATGAAGTGTAAACGCTGTGAGTTTTCTAAAACCGCTGTTCCGGCATTAAACTACAGGAGATTAGCAGCATTAGGACGAGTATTATGGAGTGGTAATAATACTAATAGTTTATGTTAAGCTGCGGCCACGATAGCGACACGTGGGCCCCGCTACGTGGCGTGCTAGAGTTTGGCGAGCACTGGTGGATCTTATCGGCTTCGTGGAAACTGGTGGCAAAGTGGGACCCACCTGTAGAACTGATCTTTGTGTTATTTTTTCTTTTTTTTTTACCGTAATAAGATGCGCGGCTCGGCTCACCCTGCGGCTGCGGGTGGCTCGCTAGCTGGGCTCAAGCCACGCCGAAAGCTCGGGTCTCGGCTCCGCGGCCATATGCCAACTGTCATTCACCATAGCGAAATTGCAGTGTGTGCACTGGAGGAATACTCTCACAAAAATGCTGATTTGTGTAGGTGATAGGGATCACACATTTCAAGATTTCTCTTTTGGACAATATAGGAGGGGGTGATTTTTGTGACCTGACGTGTGCATAGAGTGGCAGAGGCAGGGATCGAGGGGAAATAGCGTGTAGTGCCAGAGTGATACTATATATGATTATAGAGATTGTATTTGAAGTAAAAATAAAACAATATTGTCATAATAACATTAAATTTATAGGGAATAAAGAAAAGTGATTATGAGATAAAATGGTTAATAGTTGAATATGTGTATGTTAATATAATAACACTATGTATCCATGGTGTCATGTACGAACTAAAAACTCTGGGTGATCTTGGACAGCCACCATGGCTTGATGGTGAGCTCTAAAACTTTAGATGGCATATATGTATTCCTAGTGTCCTATCATATCTGTGTATGTAGATTAGGAAAACATGGATCTTCAAAAGTTTACTAGACTAGAAAAATTCTGGATTTATCGTTTCATGATACTACCAATTTATCAGCTTAAGGGTCCTACGTAGTAAGTAATAGCAAAACATAGTATGGATGGGATAGAGAAATAAAGAAAACAACATATAAATTCTATAGAGATTTGTATCCTATGAAAAATAATCCTATAGAGCTATTTGAAACAGGTTCTTTAAAAATCCTATGACATATGCTAGTCTAGATAAACTTTGGAGGAAAATAAGTACGAGGTTTCACCTCACAACTCATATTTTCTTCTGTGAGTTCTTGCGTTTTTCTTGGGTGCCAATCAAATGAGTACATTTTGAAACTTATATGTGTTAAAATTCCACGATCCAATGAACATGATATTTTATTACTATGTTTTTTTCAATTAATGTATTTTAACAATTATGCATTTCGAAGCTGCTCTTATCATGTACAGGGACGTACGTATAGGCTCGAACTCGACTTACCACAGACGTTCATGAGCCGAGATGATCGAGCCGGGAAGGCGGAGGATATGGATAAAAAAAATGGAAAGTGACAAGCCAAATTTACACATGCCTCCCAAATATCTCGCCGAAATGCTCTCTCCACCCCCCAAGACTCCTCTATAAATCCACTCTCCTCTACCTCCTTCCAACAAGGAAGGAAAAAGAGATCGAAGCAACCAGACACTGCACACATCATCTTCTCCCCGAGACCGGGTAAGCCATCCCCTCTCTCTCTCTCTCTAGATCTTCTCTCTCTCTCTCATCAAGAAGAGCAAGTGAATTAATGAACAGCAAGAACAACCAGGGCAAAAAAGCAGAGGAGGATCGATGATGCATGATCAAAGCTAGCTTCAAGCTTGCTCTAATTAAGCTGATTAAACACACGTTTTGATGCTACGTAAAACGTGCAGGTGATCTTGGTTAGCTGGAGCTATAAGCTAAGGACGTGCGTGCATGGGGCTCCTCGACCAGCTCTGGGACGACACGGTGGCCGGGCCGCGGCCGGACTCCGGCCTCGGCAAGCTCCGCAAGTACGCCTCCTTCTCTCCTTCCTCCTCCTCGACGGCGGCGACGTCGTCGCCTTCGTCGGCGGCGGCGGCGGCGGCCGACGTGCCGGCCGTGACGCGCAGCATCACCATCCTCCGCCCGCCGGCGCTGTCCGTGACGTCGCCGCGCAGCGAGTCGGGCCCCTCCACGCCATCGTCGCCGGCTAGCGTCCCGGACTCCCCCTTTGGCTCAGGTGACCACCATAATCTTCTTGATCTTTTTGCACATGCATATATCATAATCTCTTCGATCTTAATTATATATGTGCATAATCGTCTTGTGCATGGCATGCAGCACCGACGCCGAAGGGATCAGAGGGCTGGAAGAAGCTGCGCCGGAGGGCAGCGAGGATGGCCGACGGCGTGGACGCCGGCGCCGGCGGCCAGCCGAGAAGCCCCACCGTCTACGACTGGTAAGATTGCCTAGCTAGTCGGAGTAGCTAGCTAGCTCCAGACTTTTTTTGACGCAAGCTAGCTCCAAACAAAACGAAAAACACATGAAGAGAGATCACAAAATAATCATGCCTGTTTTTGTACTAATTAATTTCTCAACCTGCAGGGTGGTGATCAGTTCACTCGACAGGTGAAAAGGCTGAATTAAATCAGCAGCTAGCTCTGCATCCGGCGAGAAACTGCACCTGCACAATATGAAGCAGCTAGAAACTGAAGGCGAGCAAAGAAAAAAAACACTATTTTCTGCTCTTTTTCAGTCAAGTTTCAGCTCGTCGATCCAGAGCATGAAATGTTCAGTGTTCAGCTATCTGCACTATATATACTACAGACGACTCTGCCGATTTTGTAGCCAAGGATGTATAAACGTATGCATGCTTGTACTACCACCGTATCTATACGCGTACTTGTACGTAGATCGATGCAGACAAAGTCGTAGCAGGAGAAGGGATCCTTGTACGTACACGATGCGATCGATGATGAACTGATAGTATATGTATGGCACAGCTGGTGTACATTATATTACATGCGCTAGCTGGAGGAAGAGTGCTAATGTTGTACTTAAGTACTACTGATCTGTTTGCTTCTCTCTGCTTTCTTGGTCTCCAGAAAAGAGGGAGAGAAGAGAAGTTTTCCCCTGTTTTTGTGGAATATGTAAAAGATGGCTGCAGTGCAGCAGTGTAAAAGTGTGAAAAGAAGTGGGCAATAATGCATGGACAAATAATGTTATGAACCTATACTTAACACTGTTTATTAGTAGTAGATGTAGATGGTATCTGTTTTATCATGATGGTTGATAATTTTGAAGGGAAACTGTACGAGACTGTGATTTTTCACTAAATATAGTTGAAAAAAATACAACCCTAAAGATAAGAAAGGAAAAAACTCTATACACCATGTAAAAGTCACAGTCTCGTAAGTGTTTTGCTCCTATCAATGCATATATCCGCGCCTCTTCCTTATGGTGGTTGATAATTGACAATACTTGATTGTTCTGATGTAAGGTCGATGGGGAAGTTTATCTGAAAATTCAATGTTACCGTGCTCTTTGGACTGTTAAAGGTCAAGAGGATGAGGCTGATGTATCATGAATGACAGTATGAGCCATGCTGCCATGTCATGTCACTAAATTCATAATTACGTGCTTTACACCTCAAGGCCTATGATATATAATTTTTTGTCAGTAACTTATATATACGTCCACTAGGAATTTGAGCCCTATGTGAAATACAAAACGAGGCTCTAAAATAAGAAAAATCATATAATCAAAACATACTCTGGATGACACTCTCTCTCGTGGTCCGATTTTCTGGTGAGGGGATAACTCTCGCTTCACCACAAACGATGTCATACCAACCGTGATGCGCGGTTGATGATCCCTGCAATGCAATCGAGAGAACACTGCAAGAACAAGATTAGATGCAATCTAAATATTGCGAATATATAATTATGCACAAAGGAATAGTTGCGATTGAAGTGGTAGATCTAATCGACCCGGCAAATCAACACACCAACTATTGGGAGCTTTGAATCTATAGTCGCCGATTAATCGAGCGAGGACTATAGACAAGGTAAATGACACTTGACAAAATTCAACTAAATAAAACCCAATTGTTCTAGAGGGTGTACATAGATATTTATAGAGGAAAATAGATCTAGGGTTAAGTGCTAATTCGTGGAGGTGGAGGGAGACACTTCCGAGATGAGCCTAGTCTATTACAAGGCCCAAGGCCCAAATTTGGTTTCAGCAATAACACTGTCTTGTTTTGGTGATTCCTGTTGACTCGAGATGAATTTGGATATGAGGCCGGATGTGTTTGAAAGCTGACGAGACAAGCTTTCCATCAAGTCCAAGATTACCCAAATCGGAGTTGGCATGAAGGCGCTAGGTCTGTTTGAAGTCAGTGCTATCTCCGGAGACTTAATTGGATTCCAAAACTCCGTGGACTTGAATACCTTTTAGATCCTTCATTCATCCGATGTATTCTTTAGTAATGTTTTATATTTCTCATGCTTGGTTGTATGCCTATACTTAATGGTCACATCATCCTCCCCTTCTTGTTTGGAAACTGTTCTCGGTTTCTTGTTGCAATTGTCGTCATAGGAAAGATCACATGAAGAAATAGCAAACAAGCAATAATTGTGTAGCATCATTTGTTCCTCGTAAATCCAATTTACCTTACGAGGAAAGGAACTCACCTTACTTAATGAACATGTCTTAACATGATAGTGAGACTTGACCATAGAATCTAATAGTGCACAACACTCTCCTTGAATATTGTCATCAATCTTCAAAACAAGGTTAGGTAAATGTATCCCAGTAGCATCAACGTTGTACAATCCATTTAGTCTCTAACATTTAAATATATTTAAATGTTAGAAACTAAATGGATCGTACATATATAAATATATTTAAAGAAGTATTCATATCTGAACATATATAAACATGATGCACCATATAATCTCCTCTATTATTATATTTACCAATGACATGATAATTGTTCCAAGAAAAACATGGAAAATCATAAATTTTTTTCTCGAAGGTATTTATATCACAAAGAACATCAAATTCGATATAACCCAAAGTACATAAAGAAGACAATAATTTCAGCTCTTCTTGGTCATCAGCAATAGCAAAGACACGTTTATTTTGAGTGGAAACCAAATATTCAGAAATAGAAGTAACGTATTCTTTCACTAGTTGTGGAATGTATATAAGTGAAGCATTGCACAACTCTTCCTCATTAAAAGCATTATCAATACCAACACAATCTGAATTTTTAGCTTGTGATAAAGGCAAATTAGAAATCCGTTCCACTAGAGGTTGCTCTACATAGCATAATTAGTGGACAATTGTAGAGTATCACAATCTTTCTTACCTTGGTCTATTTGAGCATCAGTTAAGTTACCTGAAACGCTCTCTTGAGCTAATTTAGGTGCTTCATCTTTCTTTTCTTCAACATTGTTTTTACCTTCCTGCAGGATGTTAGATACATCTATCACAAGAATATTCTCATGTATTATAGGCATTTTTGTTTCTTTCTCAATCTAACTTTCAATATCGCAAGCAAGCAAAAGTAACTGAAAAAGATGGCTATGGGTTTTATTTTCAAGCCTATGCTGAATTTTTAAATCGTCCATGTAAAAAACCTTTTAATTGTATCTCCTCTAGACTCCCCTACACCACCGTACAACATACAAATTTTAAACTCCCGGTGGTAGTCTCTCACGGTTCTATTCCCTTGTTTCAAATTTTGCATTTTCTTTTGTAAATCATGAATATAATAATCGGGTACAAATCTAGCTCTCATGATTGTTTTTAAGTCATTCCAAGAACCAGGTTTATTATTGACAAGACAAATAGCACTCCACCAAAGAGATACAAAAGAAATTATGGCTGCCTTAATCTTTTGTTCCTCGGACCATTCATAATATTCAAGTTCATCTTCCACTACTAACTCACAATCAATAGTCTCTAGGTAAACTTACCAATAAATGAAGGCAACGATATCTTATTTTCACAAACCTCATCATGTATCTCTTCTTGATGTGAAAGCCAATGTTTTATATATTAAATCCCATTCTCCTTGCATACTCCTGTCATTGTCAGTAGCAAACAAGAAAAACATACAGATACATGTAACTTCTTATTAACAATAATTTTTGCTTGTGGAGTTGCAAGTCGCTCAACACTATAGCATATACCAAGTTCTTATAATTTTCTCAAAGAATGCAAAAACAGGTCAATCACCGTGGTTGGTTCGTGGCACAATTGACACGCTCGATGAGTGGAGCGATTGCAAAGCCATACCTGTAAAGGGGGTTAGTAGTATGTGGATCTTGGTAGGCTTAACTATATCACAAGGAATAGCAAAAAATCAAACAGATTTGCGAAATTGAATAATAGTTCAAAGTACTGGTCAAAGTTGCCGGCCTAGCCTTAGACTCAATCCTAGCTCAAGCAAGTAAAAGATCACCACTTGAACTAGAAACAACTCGATTTTATCACACAGCTCTCTCCAAGAAAACCAATAACCTAAAAAAAATTCCACTCTCTTTTCTGACTTTCCTTTCCTTTTTTTATTTTTTCTTTTTTTGTGCGGCTTTTTTCTCTCTCTTTTTTTTTCACCTTTCTGCCTTTTCTCACTTTTTTTTCTTTTTTTTCAGAAGGCGAAAGAAAACTAAAACTTAAATATGAAGTAATGCAGATCTGGAGAGGAAAATAGGAGTTGTTGCATGCGTGGCCAATGAGCAATCAACCAAATAAATCAAGAGATATATGTGCTTGTCCAGTAAGATAGCAAGCAATACAGGAGATCTCGGTCAGAGGGAAACGGTCGTGCAACAACCACGTAATTTTAGAAACAAATCCACTGCGCTGAAGAAAATAACAGGACACGGATCTTCTATTTTTCATATGCACATGATGGCCCTGTCAGCGGATATATCGATCTAATCTCGTTGATAGTTAACAGATGGATCTTTGTCTTCCTCCCTAGAAACAATGCAGAACAGCAACGAGCACGAGCACAGCAAGCAGCCTGCAAATCAACCGCTATGATGATGACAACCAAATCCAAAAACTGAATTAATCTAGCCTTTCCTGGGCTCAAGTGCAAGCGACTGGGAACAAGACGACAACACAATCAATCGAAAGTGAAACTCAAACCAGAACTAAGAACTAAACAAAGCTAGCACTAGACACGATCACGGACTAGAATTCAACGTCACGAAACTGAAAGAAATTTTCAAAGCACAAACCTATGGTTTGGTACGAGGAAAAGTGGTGCGGTAATTTTGTAGATTGATAGGTAGGCAAAATAAATATATAAAACTAAAATTCTCACGAGGCAACCAAATCTCTAGTACCAACTAATAACGCTCTCTCTCGTGGCCCGATCTTCTGGTGAGAGGATAACTCTCGCTTCGATCGAGTATGATGTTTGAGACGTGGCTACCAAAAACAAGTCCAGGACGCCATGCAATCGCTACACCACAAACGATGTCGTACCAACCGTGACGCGCGGTTGATGATCCCTGCAATGCAATCGAGAGAACACTGCAAGAACAAGATAAGATGCAATCTAAATATTGCGAATATGTAATTATACACAAAGGAATAGTTACGATTGAAGTGGTAGATCTAATCGACCCGGCAAATCAACACACCAACTATTGGGGGCTCTGAATCTATAGTCGCCGACTAATCGAGCGAAGACTAGAGACAAGGTGAATGACACTTGATAAAATTCAACTAAATAAAATTCAATTGTTCTAGAGGGTCTACATAGATATTTATAGAGGAAAATAGATCTAGGGTTAAGTGCTAACTCGTGGAGGTGGAGGGAGACACTTCCAAGACCCAAATTTGGTTTCAGCAATAACACTGTCTTGTTTTGGTGATTTCCGCTGACTCAAGATGAATTTGGATATGAGACCGAATGTGTTTGAAAGCTGACGAGACAAGCTTTCCATCAAGTCCAAGATCACCCAAATCGGAGTTGGCATGAAGGCGCTAGGTCCGTTTGAAGTTAGTGCTGTCTCCGGAGGCCGAATTGGATTCCAAAACTCCTTGGACTTGAATATCTCTTAGATCCTTCATTCATCCGATGTATTCTTTAGCAATGTTTTATATTTCTCATGCTTGGTTATATACCTATATGTCGGTGACGTGGGTCCAGGGGTATGTTGACTTAGGGCTTGAGGCGGCCCCGTACGCCCACGTGACCATGCCCCGAGGGGGATCGGGCCCGAGGGTGACGTGGCGGCCACCCGCCGAGGTCCTGCGCCTCCCGGTGAGTATCGCGGCAGGGGGTTGGGCTCCCCCGACCCCCTCGGGCCACCACGTGTGACAGAGTAGGTGAGCGCTCCCAGCGCCCACCTACCCTCATTAATGGTGCTGCAGCCGGAGTGCGCCTGAGCGCGCACGCGTACCGCATTAAATGCGGAATGACACACATGCGCACGATTGACACCGGTCATAGTGGGCTGACCAGCCGGTGACCGGTGCGAATGACCGATGGGACGCAAGCACAGTACCAGGCGTGTCGCCGCATGCCTGGTAGGTATGCTACATATCCCATCAGGTCACATCAAAGTCATGTGAGCCGGTTCGGCTCACACACATCACCGGAGCTGGTGCGCCAAGTCTAATCACCTGGCATACCTCACCGCGTATGGTTGGATAAGCAAGTCTCCGGCCGCTTAATGAAGAATGACGTGCGGTGTCACATAGAAGATGGGCGGTCTGACAGGAGTCGTGCCAGCGCTACAGGATGGTGGACTTCTGCCGCAAGCCACAGTGTGGCCCATAATTGTAAAGATCTTTTCTTCTTTTCTCTAGATTATAGCTTGTCTGGCCCATGTGGTGTCCCCTTGGGGTATAAAAGGAGGCCCAAGCCTAGAGGAAAGGGGTTCGACTCTTGAGAACAAGAACATACGGATAGTCCATCTCACAGGAGTAGGGTATTACGCCTCGCCGGCGGCCCGAACCTCTATAATTGCTCGCGTGCCACTGCCCTCTCTGGAGCGAAACTTTTCTCTCTACTTCTCCATCTCACCAGCGCACCGGAACAGGGGCCGAGAGCACCTCTCTCACGCGCCCTGGGCCGAACCCAAAGGGGGCCACCACAGTTCCCCGCTGCGGAGTTTACCCTCCGACACTATACTTGATGGTCACATGAACTCGCTTGTTTGGATGGTTGTTTTGCTGCAGCGGATCAAATGTGCTGCACCTTTGCAATGGTTTTAACTGCGGTAGCCGCAGCAGCTGTGGTATCAATGATTGCCGAACACTTCCTTTATTATACAACTTCAATACATGTTATAGTTAGCTCGAACCAAGGGTCCTGAGCCTGTATAGCTTCCTTTAATTTGTTATACAGTTTACTCCTTCCCTATTCAATGAAAATGACTCATCTTTAAAAAGAACTTCAATACATGTCATCATTTTTTTTATCGAAGCTAAAAATAAAATATATGTTATACTAAAGTAATAATCTGACTTAAGTTCTGTTGAAAAAGTAATAATCATCTTAGTAATTCTTGAAATGAAATCTTTGATTGCATATTCTTCATACTTAATCTTCTTCAACATATCATTTTAACCGTTATTTTCACGTCCATGTATTGGGTTGAGATGGGACTCTTCTCTCCATGATTTTAGTATAGTGCTTAAGTAAGTGGGTTAAAATTAGGAGTAGTAGATTTTTTAATAAAAAATAGTCAAATCATTTTTACACTGTTTACATTACAAGTTTCAATATTTATATTTTAATTTCTCAGATACATAATGTATAAGAGAATTGTGATTAAAAGTAATTTATTATCTACTTCGAAGAAAAGATAGAAGAGATTTAAGCCACTTATATATATATATATAAGAGAAAGCAATCACATAGATCAAAGAATGATTAAAATTAAATAAAACATGTGATGCCAATATTTTTGGCAAACAGTTAAAATTTGGGGAAACTAGACGGCCACCTCACACATGCTAATGATCAAACAGCTCTGGTTTGTCGTGTTAGCTAGGGTTTTGTGAGTTATATTAGTCGTGTTTGACTGCTTGTTTTTCTTGACAACTGCTTCCTTCATTTTTCAGACTGTAAGTTATTTTAGTTTTATAATTGGGCCTGTTCGGCTGCAAGGTGCAGCCACTATGTTGCAGCATACATTTATCCATTATTGTGTTATTCAAAATGTTACCGTAGCTGATGACACAAAATGTTATTCAGGCTAGCTGCACTGCAGCTAAATGAGTGACACTGAACAGGTCCATTAAGTCAAGCTTTCCAAACTTTGGCTGAATTTACAAAAAAACATCCACATATATCAAATTAGTTTTATGAGATCCACCATTAAATATATCTTGATAGTATCATTTATCTATTAATGTAAATGTTAGTGTATTTTCTCTAAACTTGGTCATGATTAGAGAAAATTAATTTATTAAAAACAAAAACTAAAATGATTTACAGTAATACACCAAGGGGGTCAGATCATCAGATGAGAGAGAACACACCCTTACAATAATACAATACGTTATGACTTCGTGCCCCCATGCAAGGCCTACACTTCGTTTTCTCTATGGTAACAACATGCGAATCTTGATGCACGTCCTTATAGAATCTGTAAAATATCCAGCTATCTTGTACGCCGATATACTGCATTGGATGGTAGTAGTATGATACCGTTTGGTTTGTTTGGAGGAGCTTCTAGCTGTTACAGCTTCTCCAAAAAGTTCTAACTTCCTTCGAATAATATAGATTCTCATCCAAATTCTGAGAATCTGTAGCTATAGAATTCAGAAAATAAATTAGAAGTCAGAAGATTCTTCGAAAATATCTACCAACCAACCACTTCTCATAATATTAAGCTCACTCAAATAGGATCTTATTACTAGGAGAGTGCTACAAATCGGACGTTCGATATTTTATCACAAAATGTTTCACATGTTGCATCCCTCAATGAAAAATGTTTCAACGAAAATATTTCAAATGTTTCATCAATCGAGAAAAAATGTTTCATCGCTCGAACAAAATTATTTCAACCAAATGCAACATCTGAAATAGACTGGTTGCAACACGAAGAATCAATAAAATGCAATACTGAATCAAAACAAACGAAACACGTTAACACAATAGAGTGCAACAAGATAAAACAATATGCTGCAACATCACTAAAACTCCAATAAAATGAATCCACATTTGTCTTCTTCTTTTACCCCTAGCTGCTAGAACCAAGTAACAGATGCTCGTGGGAGAAGAGTAGCGGCACGAGGTGGGCGACCTCGCCCAAGACTAATCGTGTTATCCAGTCCTCACCGACAGCCAAATCTAGCACCTCTACCACGTCGCCGCCGTCTCTGTGTGGCCGTCGGCGAGGTCCAGCGCCTCCTCCCCAATTATGCACTGTCTACCCCACCGTCGTCGTGTGGCCGCTGGCGAGGTCCAGCACCTCCTCCTCAATCCTACGTTGTATGCTCCGTCGCCGCCGTGTGGATGTCGGTGAGGTTCAACGCCTCCTCCCTACCACGAGCTGCCTTGCCCCACTATCGCCGTGGGGCTGCCGACGAGGTCCATCGCCTCCTCCGTACCACGCGCCGCCTTGCTCTGCCGCCGGCGAGGTCGAGCACCTCCTCCCTATCATGTGCTGCCGTGCCCCGTCGTCGATGCCGCCGTGTGGCCGCTGGCGACGATGCTTTGCCATGGCTTGCAACCCCCTGTGTAGAGACTTTGAGAAGAGATAGACTTTGAGGAGAGAGAAGGAACGTGTGGTGGAGCAAGTGCTGAGAGATTTGGACAAGAACAAGCGTCAGAAATTTTGTGCTCGTCCGAATATCTTAAACGAAGCGTTTTCGTTATTACTTCCTTAGTCCTATAATATAGCAAACTAAGATATGATGAAACATTTCATATTACAACGAATCTAAACATACGCTTCGTGTTCAGATTCGTTGTAATGTGAAATATCTCATCCCACCGATCCGTGGTCACCCACCCACAAACACGGACTTGGCACGAGTCTCCCGTTCGTTGCCGCGGTGCTTGCCCCTGTTAAATGCTCGCCGCACCGCGCGCGCGTCCCGTGCGCTCGTGGCGTTGGCGATCGAGCAAAAGCGCCGGTACAGTACGTGCCGCGATGCACGAGCGGTGCAGAGGGATTGTTGGGTTGGGTCCATCGATCAAATCCTCTCGATCTTGCGCGCGATGCGATCGGGCGCCGCGCGGCTGGCCACCTGCGCCCCCGTCTTTCTCTAGAACCCCTGTTCCCCACGCTCACGTCATCGTCGTCGTGTACTCGTCGTGTCTGTCCCGGTCGGTGGCAATCCGTCAGGCAGGCAAGCGAGCGGCTCTGGTCCCGCGCGCGCGCGGGGGCGCAGCTCTCGTTCGTTCGGCTTCTGGTATTCTGCCAACGCATGCCTGCGCGCATGTGACCGGCCGGTGGTGATGCGAAGAGAATGGAAGGCAAAGCTCTGAATATATCACATCGTGAATGCGTGATGCGTCTCGAGTTCTATCATTGGCCTTGGCGTCGACGGTAATTACTAGTACTCTCGAGGGTAGTTTGAGGGATTCTCTAGCTATATTAATTCACCTCATCAGGTAATAAACCTGAAGTTGGCTGATTCAAGTGCTCTTGCGATTATTGCATCTGTACGCTCAACCGAGCTCCTTTTTTTCTGGATGTGTCCTACACTTGTTTCTTTAAGTTTGTACAAGTCCTGAGGACACGACGGGGACGTAGCTCATATGGTAGAGCGCTCGCTTCGCATGCGAGAGGCACGGGGTTCGATTCCCCGCGTCTCCATTCCTTCGCGTTTTGGTGATGCCTTTTGTTTCGATCAATCTCACGTCTGCATACTCTGTTCCGTTGGTTTAACATCGCCTTTCAGTTTTCAGATTGCAGGCTTGTGTGCCTGTATGTCTGTTGCTTGGTTCTCTGGTTCATTTTGGTCACCACTCACCGGATGTTTTACACAGGGGTTGTATATTTGAGAAGAGTAGAAGGAGAAGACTGAACGTACGTAAAACGAGATGGACCATTAATTTTTAAATGGATTAATATTACTCTTTAAAACAATTTTCCCATATAACTTTTTTTTAAAATAAATTGTTTAACAGTTTGGAAAAACGTGTGTGGAGAATGAGTGACTTTTCCCGCCTTCGTGATTGTCTCAAAAGCAGCTTTGTTTAGAGGATTATTATTATAAATGGTTGTTGAAACTCTGAAAAATAACTGACTTTGTTTAGAGGCCTTATTTGGCAGGCCTTCAATCTCGGCCCATTCCTTGTGGGTGGGCCGGTTTTATCCTTGTGAGATCTGCTCTAGCTCGGCCCGTTAAACTTGCTCCCCGCGAGCATTCCGAAATCACGAGTCCCTTCTCCTCGAGCCGAGAGCCGAGCCGCACTCCTCCGCCTCACCTCGCCGCGCCGATTCCCCCACACGGCATCACCAAATCCGCCGGCGCCGCTTGCGCTGGTTGCTCCGCGGCGGGTGTCCGGATGCTGGCGAGGGTCTCCCGCCTGGGGCTCCATGCCCTGCGCCGCGCCACTGCGCCAGGTGAGATCCCCCTCCTCTCCACCGCGGCGGCCCCGCTCGTAGTCGTCGTTGTTGGTGTGGTTGGCCGTTGGCGTCGCCGCCTCGTGCGCCGCCCGGTCTAGAATGGCATGGTTCGGGATCCACTTGCTCCGTCGTCTCTCTCTCTCTGATCGGCGATGGCAACTCGTGAAGCTCCGGAAAATCTACGCGCGAGCTACTGCGATGTGAGCTCGAGATCATCGGGATGCGAAGGATGGCGTAGGGTTTGGCAGTATACGTATTGGAGATAAATAGTTATGGTAGCTGCCGCCTAGCTCTCACCGGCTCGCTAGCTTTGGGAGATAAGTAGTGTTCGCCATGAAATTAATTGGAGTTTGGGATCTGCGAATGAGTTACTTGTTCTGTTGATTGATTCGGTGTTTGATTGAAAAGAGAATTTGCATTTTTGGAAGTTTGTTTTGATTGCCTCCTCTCCGTTTTCACTGCTTAACATTTTCCTGCACTGTTAACAGGTCAAAATCCACTCGCTTCAAGGAGGCAACAAGCAGAAGCTGTTACCTCTCATTTGAACCATTTTGTTAGTTCTATTACAGCTCTTGATCTCTCTAATATCTATTAGTGTTTGTGTTGGTGAGAATTCATTTCCTTGGTGCTCTGAAAATTGGTCTACATGTGCCCGTACCTTACTGTATAAACGCTGGTTAGGTTGTGTAGTCACTACTAGGCAGGTTGCAAATTTGTGTATCTTTTATGCCGTTTAAGCTTTCCTAACTGGATCTCTTGCTGCTTAAAAACATGGGGTTAAGTAACACTCGCCCGTAAACCCGGAATTTCGTACAACTAAAGCATGAGAAACATGCAGTTTTCTGAAATTTACATCTTCTCTAAATGGTAATTACAAAGGAAATGCTTTTCAGGGGAAGACTTTCTTCTGTTCGAACACAAATGCTACATCCAATGCCAGGAGCAGTGAGTCAGAAGCTAAGTAAGTTTTTTTAGCTCTGCGGGCTTGACCAGTGTAACTTCCTATCCATTTTAGATCCCGTTTGGCACAGCTCCACCTCACCTGGAGTTGGAGCCTAACCAAACAGTTTCAGCTCCACCCAAAAAGGGAGTGGAGCTGGCTGGAGTGCTCTCACAAAATGAACTAGAGAGGTGGAGCTAGGTTTAGTCAGTTCCACAACTCCACTCCAGACCCAACTCCTGGAGTTAAACCTAGGAGTTGGAGCCTTACCAAACGGGCCCTTAATCTAGGCCCTATTCTTTTCAACTAATTCACCGGATTAATTATTTGCTCCATGCCTCTAATAATATGTTTCTTCAAAAAAAAAAAATCTTCTACTGCATTGCTTAGACCACTTGTTCTAAGCTATTTGTTAAGTTCATTTCTCAAATTATTTAATTTATCCCTATAATCAAGTAGATAATCCGAGACAATAATGCAGTGAATAATTTGTTTCAAACGGGCCCTAAGTTAGATTATGTAAGTTTCTAGGTTTGTGACATAAAAAAATGATATGCTATTTGTAGACCTTTTCTTTCTGGAACGCAAAACTATTCTGGTGATGTTTGTAACTCCTGTAATTAACATGAGCGACATTCATGTTTATGAAGCTTTTGGGCCTTTGGGAATGCTTTTGGGTTGGAAGTTGGCAGACTTCATATAGAACTTCTCCATGATGAATAGTTAAGAAGTACCACTCAAGAATAGGAGGGACTTGAAAACATTACACTGTCATTCAACTCTTTTAGTTAACTTGCTTTAGTTTCAAACTTAGTTTACTACTCCCTCGTCCCAAAATATAACAAATTTTGGTTGGATGGGGCACATCCTAGTACTACGAATCTGGACAGGCTTCTTGTCCAGATTCATAGTACTAGGATGTGTCCCATCCAACCAAAACTTGTTATATTTTGGGACGGAGGGAGTAGTTTAGTTAACTAGCCTTGGTCTTGTTTAATCAGACCCCTCTAGAGGTAGAGCTTGTATAATACTGCCCTTCTGCACATGAGTGTAGTATCATCTCTTTGTCTATATTGGAGTTATGCAATTCTACTTTCTGTATGTGTTGTCATAGAAACAACTATTAGGGAAGCTTGTATAAAACTCATATTGTTATTATACTACAATTTGAACTTGAATATCAATTGTTATATTTTAATTTGCAGGATATCTGTGACTTTTATTGATAAGGATGGTGAGGAAAAGCTTGTTAAAGTACCTATAGGAATGTCAATGCTAGAGGCAGCACATGAGAATGACATAGAACTTGAAGGTAATTTGCAATGCTGAGTCTTAATGTTTGCTCATTTTGATTTAAATCCATTTTTAAGTACATTTATGCTTGTGGACGTTTCATGCTCTCTTGCACTTTTATCTATCATTCTGTTATTAGGAGTAACATTAATTAAGAGCCTTGGTGTTGTTACCATGCCACCTTAATTGTTCTGTTATTTTGTTCTGTCTTATTGAAGTACAAAAATGATTTTCCTAATTCCATTTCTGGTACCACTAAAATAACTTTATTTTTTCTAATATATTATCTGAATTGCCTCTTTTTTCCATGATAAATAGGGGCATGTGAGGGCTCTCTTGCATGTTCGACATGTCACGTGATTGTAACGGTATGATGTTATTCTTAAAGCTTCAATTGGATCGGACAGTAAAAGTGTAGTTTGATAAGAAAGTTCTCTTCAGGATGTTGACTACTACAACAAATTGGAAGATCCTGTGGATGAGGAAAACGATATGCTGGACCTTGCATTTGGGCTTACAGAGACGTACGATTATCTTCTTTCTCAATCCTACTGAACTTACTACTTTGATTTAACTAATTTAATCTTGTTTTTTCAGATCCCGTCTTGGTTGCCAAGTGATTGCAAGCCCTGAGCTTGATGGAATGCGATTGGCACTGCCATCAGCTACCAGAAATTTTGCAGTTGATGGGTATGTTGCGAAATCACACTGATTTCAACAAAATCATGAAAGGCACATGTTGGATGACTCCAGTTTTCTAGAATACGAGATATAATTGTTGACGTATCCTCAATCTTGAATTTCTATTCTACAGAAAACAAAAACTTAATTTCTATGAAATTGATAACTTCCTTTCTCTCTTTTTTTGATGGCAAATTGCTTTGTAAAACAACACATGTATAAAGTTAATTAGAATATGCATCATTCATTGAAACCTTTTGTGATGAAAAATATGGCTGCTTATTCCATCATTTATGTTCTTCATTTATGCTTGGAAAAGGTCCATCTTTTAACCCTGAACGCTGCCATCTATACACTTGTCAACCCTGAGCTTTGAAACCTTCTAATCTGCAACTTTGAACTGTTGAATCTTTTCACTTTTCCCCCTGTCTCAAGTTAGGGTGGTGTTCTTATTACATGTCATCAGTGTCGCATTTGAGTTGTCAAATGAAACCAGATTGGATCTACATCAATAGAGGGTCATATTAGTCAGGCTCTTGCTCTCTCCTAATCTTCTTTCTGTTCTTCCCCTCTCTCCCTGTGATACTCATGGAACTCCTGCAGGCCAGCTTCTTACGCACATTATAATGATATATTGTTGAAATTGCATTTCTAGACTAATACTTAAATTGTAGTGGAATCAGCTGTTATATTTACCTATTATATATAGGTTGTTGGCAGTAAATGATATTTCTATTTCAATAGTTTGAGCCTGATCTGTCAGAAGTCATCCATTTTTGTCGTCATGTTTGTCTTACGAAATGTGATTCTGTTTGAAAACATCACCTTTTGCTGAACATAAGTGTGTTGATGTTATGAGATGACGAAAGCCATACCATGAGGCAGTTGGGGGTAAGTGTGCATATAGCAAACAATTATCCAAAAGAATAGGTTGCCGTCCATTATCCAGGAATCCCAGAAAGAAGATATGATTTATTTGTTCTTAAATTAATTTCCTAACTTTTGTCATTGAACATCCAATTTAAGGTCCCATTTGGAAGAGGACTTCCATACGAAACCGCTCAATTCCAGAAAGAATTGGTAAAACTTCCCAAATGAGACTGAAAAGATAGGTCCAATGGTTATTGAATAGTGTGGTGCACCATATAAATTAGAGAGTCCATTAAATGGTTTGCATCACCATTATTTTGTGACTGTTTTACAAATGCAACATTCTGATATGGAGATGAGTTGTTTTAATAACTTAATTACGTAAGCGATGTAAGGAAGTGAAAAGAGTCAGTTTAGAACTGAAACAGCTATCTAGTACTAGTACTTCCAAGTAAGACTACAAACATTGCTGCTTATTTTCGTTGTGTTCTCTTATTGCACTGTTTGATCTTTTTACCTCTTTTTTCTTCCTTAATTACATTGCCCATAGGGGCCTTGGAAAACATTGTTGCTACTGAAAGGTGACATGCCTTGATGCAAAGAGACGTCCTAATGAAGGGACAAATTCCCCTGTGAGCAGGGATTCTCCCTATCATTGTTTTTATTGAGAAAATATCAGATTGAGTCATCTCTTCTATGAGTGCCGCTATTATTTTTCGAGCTGCTGACATCTGAAGTCCAACTACCAGCTGAAAAGCCTCTTTCGCTATTGCCAAATTGTTGTCATATTTTATATCTCCTCTGGTTTCTCTTGTAGTCTCGCTTTCGCTCCTCAGATTTTTGTCCTATGGTCAGAGCTCATGATTTTGACACATACAAGATTTATCATTTCATTAGAATATTGATCATAATGGTATGACGCTTACTATCAATGACAGCACCCCAATTGTGGACATGCTGGCTTTATTTGTATCCACGAGTTGATTTTAGTGGTTTGCTTTGTTTTGTACTTCAACTGTTGTTTATTGTACAGTTGATTTGACTAGCAAAGATTCTGGTATTGTTGATGACAATCTCATCTAGAAGCAAATCCTGCTTTGATAAAAGCAGTTGATTTATAGGGTTCTGTTTTGGGCTTTCTGGTGCTTTTATCTCTCACATGTTTTATCTCCTTCCTGTTGCAATCTGCACGTCCCTCCGAAGTTAATTCATGATTCTTGTTTATCGAGTGGTTAATGACAGAACAACCACCGTTGCATACTTTTTGCATAGACTGCATTGTCAGCTCATTGCAATTTGGTTTGAGAAATACCATCCAGCAACGTTCTGTCATTAAGAACAGGTGAAATGCTACTATCAGTCTGATTTGCCAAGAGATCCTGTTACGGTGTCAGTGATATGGTAAGTAAGAGCAGTATGAGAAAGAAATGGAATTTCCATTTCCCTCGTCATAAGAAGGTATGTTACTCCTTTCGATTTTTTTTATTGTATGTTATATCCATTTGGCAGACCCTTTCTGGTGCCAAATAATGTCGGAATAAGCATTTTATAAACACTTTAAGCCATAAGTTGAACAAGGGAACATTACTCTCCGGATTACCATCTGGCAGATCCAACAGTTGAAGGGTATTTCAGGGCATTGTTTTGTTACATGGGGTTATGCTACCTTCCATGATCACCCTTCATCAATAAGCTAAGCCTGAGAAAAAGATGCCTCATGTTTTTCAAATGCTATAAATTTTCGTTCTTTTATATTGAATGAATACGTCATTTGTGGTTTGCAAAAAGGATGGAGGGCTTGTATCTTTGACTCTCTGCCTTCTGCTGGTGTTCTCTGCCCTATCATTGCACTCGGCATCTAATATTCCTTTTTCTCTGGTTCTCTTTCAAATTTACACCGAAAATGACTGTCGAAGCACGTAGTCGTCGTTAGGCGTGAAATTCTTACCAACTTTGTGCATTTATTTTTTTCACCTTTAGCGATCGATTACCTACCATGACAACGAAGTGTTTGTACTTTTTACCCATCTCTGTCACTTGAGTTAAACGGTTTTCTTGGATAAAAACTAGGTCAATACGATTTGATTCACCACGTTGAGCAAAGGCTGCTATACTGGAAAAAAAAAAGAATGAGTGATTTACCATGTGTATGATTTTGATGCATAATTAGTTAATGGTATATAGGTACATGTTCAGTTTTTTTTTCTGGGATTGAAGATCTGAAAGTGACACAGATATCTCACGTGGAAAACAAATGATGTATATATTGAGAGAGAGATAGAGTTGAAGATGCTATTAGCCCGATTGCTACGTAATCCGTGGTTGGTAAACGTTAAATCCATCGATCACGGCAAAGTTTATATGGTTCCAAGGAGGCCGTTGTTCGTTCGATGGATCAGTTGCCGCCTAGCCACCCAAGTAGCACTGTGTCAATCGCCGTGCAGCGCTGGATTTAATAGCATTTAATTATGATAATGTTTAGTGATCAACGAGTGGTTAGTGCCTCCGGAAGATCTGTACATTTTCTCTGCCAGTGCGAAGATGTCAGGATGTTAGAAACAGCACAGCTGTCCGGGAATTTTTATTTTGTACAGTCGTTTTTCCTTTTTCATTGGTCGTTTTTAGCAATTAATTTTTCGCCTGCACTTTGGACTAACCTAAACACTTTGAGCCAGGGTTATTCACTTCTTCGTAACTTAGATCACGTGTCTTATGCCACAGTTTGCAGGAGAAAAATAAGATCCCTACCAAGCAGGTCACCTTGGAGTCCAATGTTCTGATAATTAAGAAAATTTAGTCCTAGGCTTGATTGATTGGGGTGTGTAGAAATTCCTGGCACATAGGTAAACCTTGGAGTTTACTCTAGACTTCTATAAGAGAGACAATGGACCGAGTTGATCATAATTTGTCACCCCAATGATTCAGCAATTAATTAACTTGTTAACAACAACCTTGTCATTTTACGGAAATTATCATTGGATGGCTTTGACGGATGTATTATTGCCTATCTAGATGCGTGCCAAGAAAAGCAGATACATGGTCTTTCAAATGATAAATAAATAAAGCAAATAGAAATATTGATCCCTGAATGGGCAGCAAACTTCTGGTTGCACTACAAGTTTCCGGCAAGCGTAGAAACAATAAAGGAGCCATTACTTTCATTTCTTTTGCTCAAAAGATGAGCAGGAAGATTAAGAAAATGGAGGGGGAAAGAGCATCAGATCCTGCCATTAATTACCAACCACTGGCCTCTGAAATTAAAAACAACAGGATGAGAAATGTTGCCACTGAGTGTTACACAATTTTTTTCAAGAAAAAAAAAACAGAGTTTGGCATATCTCATGCCACTTACATC
This sequence comes from Oryza punctata, assembly GCA_000573905.2. Taxonomy (NCBI): domain Eukaryota; kingdom Viridiplantae; phylum Streptophyta; class Magnoliopsida; order Poales; family Poaceae; genus Oryza; species Oryza punctata. The sequence continues at coordinate 21,307,814 of CM002496.2, forward strand.
CAAGACTTCATTGAGAAGGTAGCATACTAGCATGCATGTCCATTAGTATAATTTTTTTTTAAGATAACGCAAGGTTTGGTGGTATAAATATGTCAAAAACAAAATACATCAATTATCTAGTAGGCATTACCCATGTTCTATCTTTCATTTATTGCAATACCCTCCATTCAAAAATATTTCCTCCGTTTCATATTGTCAGTGATATAGGCCTAGGGGTATGCTAACTTCGGGTCTGAGGCGACCCCGTACGCCCACGTGGCCGTCCCCTGAGGGGGGATCGAGCCCGAGGGTGACGTGGCGGCCGCCCTCCTAAGACATGGCGCCCCCTCGGGGGATATCGCGGTAGGGGTCGGGCTCCCCCGACCCCCTCGGGCTGCCGCCACGTGTGGCGGAGTAGGTGAGCGCTCCCAGCGCTCACCTACTTCCATTAATGACGAGGCAGCCGTAGTGCACCTGCGCGCGCGTGCCGCATTAAATGTGGAATGACACGCACGCGCATCTGACACCAGTCGTAATTGACTGACCGGCCTGCGACCAGTCCGAATGACCAATGGGACGTAGAACAGTACCGGGCATGCCGCCGCACGCCCAGTAGGTATGCTGCGCATTCCATCAGGTCACATCAAGGTTATGTGAGCCGTTTCGGCTCACATACCTCGCTAGAGTTGGTGCGCCAAGTCTAATCACCTGGCGCATCACACCCCATACGGTCGGACAAGCAAGTCTCCGGCCGTTTAGTGAAGAATGACATGCGGCGTCACATAGAAGATGGGCGGTCTGACAGGAGTCATGCCGGCGCTACAAAACGGTAGACTTCGGCCGCAAACCACAGCGTGGCTCTTAATTGTAAAACAGTTTTTTTCTTTTCTCTAGATTGTAGCCTGTCCGGCCCATGTGGTGTCCCCTTGGAGTATAAAAGGAGGCCCAGACCTAGGGAAAAAAAAGGTGGTTGCTTCTTGCTGAACTCAACCCTTGAGAACAAAAAGCACTCAGATACGTCTCGCCAGCGGTCCGAACCTGTATACTTGCTCGCGTGTCACTGTCCTCTCTCTCTCGATCTCTCCACCTCACCAGTGCACCGGAATCGGGGCCGGGAACGCCTCTCTTTTGCGCCCTGAGCCGAACTCAAAAAGGGGGTCTCCACAGTCCCCCGCTGCGGTGTTTACCCACTGACACATATTATAAGTCGTTTTACTTTTTTTTCTAGTCAAACTTCTCTAAACTTAATCAAGTTCATAAAAAATATATTAGTATTTTTAACCCAAACCAAATATATTCAGCGGTAGATTAAATGAAACTAATTTGATATTTTAGATGTTGTTAATTTTTCTATAAACTTGGTCAAACTTAATAAAGTTTAACTAGAAAAAAAGTCAAACAACTTATAATATGGAACGGAGGTAGTATAAGACGTATTTTATTTCGTTAGAATGAGATTTTGACTAACAAATACTCTATTATGATATAATTTTGTGTTACTTAGATTTATTTTAAAAATAATTTCTTACAACTATTTTTTTACATATAGATGATGTATTAGTAAAATAATTGTTAGTTAAAGCTTTGTCTTAATGAAATAAAATTCGTCATATATTATTAAACGGTTGGAATAATAACACAATGACTGATGGTACAATTCAAGTTGGCTACTAAGACAAAATCCTTCCCTTGAAAAAATAAGACAGAATCCAAGACATGACATACAAGAGTGATCAGTAGTACCACTACCAATCCTCTCACAGATTGGCCTTCGACTAGATTAGTGAAACAGTGTCCTTATTTGACCCTAAAATTATTAGTAAGGGATAGGGACCGAATGTGTCTTTTACTTGTAGTCTCTACAAATCCCGACCAACTACCCGTTTGCTTGCCATGCAGTATAATTACTATTTTTTAGAACTAAATATGATCCTTTTCACTGTATAAATACATACTAACAGTTCAACTCTGCGTATTATACTTTCTCCAATGAGAAGTCCTCTCAAAAAAATCACTAAGGGAATGCTTAGACAAATACCATATATGAAGGACTTTTGCAAGAAAAAGAAACATGGTGTGTACAGGAACATGTATAAGCCTCATTTTTTTCCTGACTCTTCACATCTTTGCCTTCAGCACCTATAATTGCTCTGGTTCGCAATAAAAAGGATGAACAACTTAGAACAATGACAAATAGACTATCCCTTTCAAATGATGGTCAAACTAATTATAACTTCATTGACAACATTAACTAAACGAGTGACGAGTGAAGAGTGAAGAGAAGATGAGATATGTACTAGTGTATATCTTATTGTTAAGGGAGTACTACACTTATATATGGTTTCACCTACTGACTTTTTTATACACAGCGCAGATGTGCTTAGCTTCACCTGCTACCTCCATACCGAACCAAAGTCCAAAGAGATCAGCAACTCAAATCAGCAGCCTTTGCATAAACATATAGTAATATTTAGGTAATAAAAAATCAAAAATGAATATTCAAGGACATATATTCTTGCTTAAGCTTACTAATTTATAAGCTCACGTTATGATCGTATATAGCCGTCCAATTTTTTCAATGTCATCTAGAAGCTTGTCAGTTAATTTGTCACTTTGTTTTTCAAAATAAAAAATTGTCATTCTCAATTTGCAGTCAATGGTCATGCATTTCTCTGTATTGCGTCAGTTTTACACATCAATTAGTTGGTTCATCGCAAAAAAGATTAGACACAGTTGATTTCTCACTTATATATTAATGAGATGTTTTATGATGGTCTCTACTAATAACATATATAATCTAGACCGGTCATATTTTCTAATCTAATAAATCATATTCATTTATATTATCACCTCGATTATTACTAGTAGTAGAAAAAAAATTGTACTGATGGTACAAGTTGTAAATTAACAGTTGACATTGCTTTTACCTAGTAACAACATTAGATATGACCCCGTACATTGCAACTGATATTATAAGAGATAAAAGCATAAGTAAAAATTATAAGTTTTAGTTGATTAGATATATAATGCAAAATGTTTGAGGACCTTATGGCCTACATGCAGCTTGTAGTGTTGAAGGTAAATTTGGACACCGCCACTAGCATCATTTAAAATAGTATAATACTATCAGCAGATATCACCGGAACTATTAAATATTATGTCATAAGTAAGTGACACCTACAAGGACGCAGGTTCACGTCTGGATTCTGGAAATGGGACAGATTGTCAAATTTATGCATTTGTATGGGCAAAATTTTGCTGAATTCTGATAGCTTTGCCGTTAGATCCGGGCAGAAAGTGTCCTCCATTAAAACACTTGATTGCAAGCCTCACGACCTCTCTCCTCTCCCTGACGCATCATAGAAGTTGCTAGGTACGTACGACGACGTCTCAAAAAGAAAGTTCATATTGAATTTCATATGTAGGTATTTATTTCATGGACAGGTATAGTGAATCGGCGATTGATTTCCTAGCCTGCAGGTCATTGCACAACGTCTATTACATACTGATCACAGTCTGAATCTGCTGCAAAGCTGTAAAATAGCCTCCTTTTCTCTGAAGTATTGGGCAGGATTTCAGGTTACGAGAAACGCGTGATGCAGTTAAACGGACAGTGGCTTTAGCTAGGGGATGGCACTTTCTAATTAGTTGGGGATATGATCAATTGATCATGCATTCCCAATGTTAAAAGTGATGGGGTCATGGGAAATGGCCGGGTTGTTATCGGCCATGCCTTCGCTGTCCATCGGCCGTTTCATTCCATCTGCCAATGGGATGGGAGCATTTGGAGCCTTGATGCCGTCCATGCCTTTTTTTTCTCTTTCTCTATTCTCTCACTCTCTCCCCCTCATTATTATCTTTTTTTCTAAAAGGCAAAAAATTTGAAATAGAATTTTTAATATTAACTTTTAATATAGCCTTTATTGTCTTCTTAGAAATCATGAAAACAAGTATGGGCAATGAAAATTACCCTAAACTAATTTAGGATTAAATTTCTTAAATTCAAAAATGAAATACATCTCTTTAGAAACCAGCCACTTTTTTTTTTTTGGGAGGAAAGATAGTTGAGCACTTCGTGCGAAGTGGAGAGGAACGGAGAGCTCTTAGACTCTGTTCTTGTCGAGGTGGACTATGATCGGTGAAATTGTTTTAAGTTTTTTTTTATAATTGCTAAGTTACAAATGAAGAAATTATTGGAAATATCAGGAGAAACAACATTGGGTAAAATCTCCTTTGAACGGAGGAATTTTACAGGAATTTAATTAATTCCTACGAAAATTAAAAATAACGCATTCCAAAGGAGCCTTAAAAATTTGTCTAACAACAATTTGATTTGTCAACGGAATACATAGTTTCTTTCCACAACTATTATTCCACAACTGTCTAAAAAAATAAGCGCAATACATCAACCTCAAACTCTTATCCTCCCTACTACATTTTTTAAGCATGAATTCCTCCACTAATATGACACTATCCGAAACCCTGCACAGAGTCAATTCCTGCATGATATGGGTTAGTCATCAGTGGCCACATAGCCTGCACCAATCCTTTTTTAATCTCCTTGTTGCTGCTAATGTTAGGCACCAGGGTGTACAAATTAAGACGAAACAGAGGGTTAATCAATTGAAAGTTCCAGGCTCCAAATACAAAAGCTAGGTGTGACAGCTGAGCTAGACTTGACTTCAAGGTAAAACCAGGTATCTAATCTAACACAGTTGCAGTGAGAGCCCCTGGAAACGATGAAAAGATTCATTCTGAGCCGCGAATTTGGTCGGGGAGTCGAGTCATCAACGTGCAAAGTACGGTATTGACGTCAAATAGTGGTAGTAGTAGCAGCAGTAAGCAGTAGTGCCCTCTCGCTTTCACTTTAGTACCATTGCATTCTGCTCTTCAACTGTCTGTACTCTTCTGTACTACTGATCAACCACTGCACTTAGTAAATTTTTTATTCGTTTGTGATCATCTCAATCGGAATCTTTCATGCTCCTACATGATCTATCAGTTCGTTAGGATTAATTGTCTTCCCTGTGTACTTGGAAAGGGAGCCTCAGGTTTAGCTTCAGAGAGAGATGGAGTGTACCTGTGAGTTGTTTAATGCTACCACTAGTATATATCCTCCCCCAGAAGCTTCTAGAAGGACCCATAATAATAATAATAATAATAATAATAATAATAATAATAATAATAATAATAATAATAATAATAATAATAACTACAACAACAACAACAAACAACAACAATGTTCTAATGCTGACGAATTCAGTTAACTCATCATATTTCATGAACCAACTAATTAGGCCATTGATCAGGAGGCCACTATGTCATCTTGGATTCTTGAAAGTCCTGCCAACACATAATGGTATCAGTATGTGCGTGTATATATGAGCGTCTTTTCGCTTCGGCCCAATGAAAGGTAAGAGAAGAAGAAGGGGCGAGACTGAGACCGAGAGACCGAGAAAGAAAAGGAGAGGCATCAACATCCGCAATGCACCCGTGTTCTACACGGTGCACTGAACCAGCGGTGCGTTGCTGCATCTATCACTGGCTAACAACCCTTAGTTTAGCTGCTTAGGTCGACCTAAGTCATCGCTTTCGTCGTCGTCGGTCAATTCGGGGAGGAAGTACACAGAACCCACACCTACCTCGCCGGAGTACGTGTTGTATACAGCTGCTGTTAGCTCCTACCGGTGGCTACTCCGGCGACTGGCTCTCTGAGTGCGCGGCGGTGGCTGTCACCATCGTCATCTCCAACCATACGAGGCACGTAGGCTGTCCTTTACTGGATGCTTCCTAGTTACTATCTACGTCTCAAAATGTAAGAGATTCTAACAATGAATTTGGAGAAGTACAACATTCGAGTACATAATCATAATCTCTCACATTTTAGGACGTAGGTAATGGCTAAGAATCCCATGTCCTATCATGGTAGCGACCTAGCAATTAGTTACTGTTCATCAGTCATAACCGAATAATCCACAGGGTTTAATTTATTAACAAGAAATTTCGATGTGGAACATGCTTAAGAAATGTAGGCCAGTGAGAAAAGGGAAATCTTGAGCTTCTAGAAGGGAGATCTCTGAAGATCCTGGAGTCTGAACATTGATCCTCGACTGTAGGTATCATATTTCAGAGCCATTTCTGGGCTTTGAAATAACACACATGCGCCACCTCTAATGTAGACAAAAAGATGAGTCCCCTTCGGAGCCAAGGGGAGAACTAATCCCAGCGAGGACGATAGCAACTGAGAGTGCATGTATTGAGACCAGAAGCGATTCTGCAAATGCAAAAAGTGTTGGCCCACATTAGGTACTCACAAATGGCTTCAGAAACATCACATGCCTCTTGTATTGATTATTGTTTCCAGATGTTCTTGGATTGATGATCAGAGAGAACATTATGTACCTGCATGCCTAACTGAAGTATGAACGCTGGAGTTTAGCACCTGACAGCTGCTCACCGTCTCCGCTCTCCAATCAACTTATCACACTAGGTGGTGTTTTAGTCAAGCTGTTAAACACACAACACACACAACAGCTAGGAAAAGAACACCACCTGTGTGATTTTAACCCTAAGATTAGTAGTGTAGTGTTAAGGGGTTGTTGTTTTAATCCTTATGTCGTGTGTTCATTTCCTAATATGCTGATATTTTATTCTTAAAAGATGTTTGGAGGGATGTTTTTCGCTCTAAATCTTGTTTTTTTTCTTTTTAATCTGTTAAACGGTACGTTTTATGTGAAAATTTGTATATAGAAGTTGTTTTACCGTATCAAATGAATTTACTTTTTGATTTTTTTTAATAAATAAAGCTCAATTAATCATGTATTAATAATTTACGTTTTGCGTGGCCTAACTTCACCTTTATTTTCATTAGAAAATAACAGATATGATGGTAACAGTAAGAGCAAGTGAAAAGGTGCACAAAAAGAGTGATAATTCGCTATATCACAATGGAATATAATAACACGCATACTTCCCGAGATTTTAAATTCTGCGAAACAAAAATTTCTTGAAATATCATTTTCAATCTTTTTTAAACTTTGTAGCAGTAAATTAATTCGTTTGTATCCTCATACTATTCAGCACTCCATTCCATTCCATTCAATCCAAAAAAAGCATACCGCCAATCATCTTTGACGTAGATCATCGATATGTGAGAGATCACGAGCTATAGGATCAGATGTTAACCATCCAAAGTCAGATGATAGTAAATTAGAGGATTTGCTTCCAAAATATTTGACGATGCCTTGGTAAAAATGTCGCGATCCAACTAATGGCAATACGGCACCTTACGATTCCCCCCCTGCTACGTACGCCGCCACAAACCGCAAGGTTCCGAGGTTTTTCCCAGCACCGAACGCGTCTCGCTCGTCTCGTCACCGCCGCACACACTCGTGTCCCGCGGAGCTCGTTTCCGGGGCGAGCAACCGCGCCAGCCGCCGACGCTGTCTGCGACGCCCCGTCTCGCGTGTCGTCCACAGCGAAAAAACCCAACCCAACCCAACCCCGCACCGCACCGCAGAAAAAAAACACCGCGCGATGCCGCGATTGCGCGAGACGGAGACGAAATCACCGCACCGCGCAGGCAGCGTAGGTGTAGCCGTAGGCGAGCGTCACCGGCCGCGCCCACGGGATAGCGCATTACGTATTTAGTAGTACTAGTATATATCCTAGTAGGGGGAAGGACGCGCAACGCAACGACCGCGTCGCGTCGCGCTCTCGGCCCTGCTGCTTTGCTTTGCTTGCTTGCCTTGCCTTGTAGACAGACACTCCCGTGGCGCGGCGCGGCGCGGCGTGGCGTGGGCGAGGGCGCCCCGGACGGGCCGGTGGCGGCGTTGGCCATGTGGACGCCGTCGCGCGGGAGCAACGCCGCGCGGCGCAGTGGCCACAGGCGCATCGCGGACTACCTCGCCGACGACCAGACCACCAACACCGACACCTCCGACAACGAGTCCTACACCACCGCCTATGGCGAGGAGTTCTTCGCCGCGGCCGCAGCGGCGGCCGGGAGTGGTGGGGGTGGTATGCTGCCGGCATTCCTCGCCGACCAGGGGGACCTCGTCGAGGTCATGCTGGAGCTCGACGAGGAGTCCATGGTCGTGCGCAGCGTCACTCCCACCAGCGCCACGCTCTACGGCGGCGGGCAGATGCCGCCGCCGCGCACGCCGGAGGCGGGTGGGGGAGCGCGGAGCCTGAGCCGGTGCTCGTCGACGTCGTCGCGGATACGGAAGAAGTTCGCGTGGCTGCGCTCGCCGTCTCCCTCGCCGTCGCCGCGCCCACCGACGCCCGCGGAGCTGCAGCGCGAGGCGGCCATGGCGGCGCGCGAGCGCCGCCGCATCCAGGCCCGACTCAACCGCTCCAGCACGGGCGCCAAGCGCGCCCTCAAGGGCCTCCGCTTCATCAGCCGCACCACCGGCACCGTCCAGGCCGCCGAGCTCTGGCGCCGCGTTGAGGATCGCTTCAACGCCCTCGCCCGCGACGGCCTCCTCTCCCGCGACGACTTCGGCGAATGCATCGGTATCAAACACAAACACCACCTCTCTTCTTCTTCCCCCCACACAATTCCATTCACCACCACCACCACCATGATCCTATCCACCATTATCGCGACGTTTCTTGGCCGCGCATGCCCATCTCAATCAAACCCAATCAAAACCGCAGGAATGGTGGACTCCAAGGAGTTCGCCGTCGGCATCTTCGACGCGCTGGCGCGGCGGCGGCGACAGAACCTGGAACGGATCACCAGAGAAGAGCTCTACGACTTCTGGCTCCAGATCTCCGACCAGAGCTTCGACGCCCGCCTCCAGATCTTCTTCGACATGTACTCAACCCGAATTCTATCCTTTCCCCCATCAAAATTACAATATTTTTCACCGGATCGCGATCAATCGATCCGTCCCGAATTCCGATGCCCATCGCAATAGTCACAGATTCTTGATAATGCTTCTTGTTGCGTTCTTGGCCCCAAATTCAGGGTGGACACCAACGTGGATGGGAGGATAACGAGGGAGGAAGTACAGGAGGTGACTTGTTTAAACACCTTTTAAAAGTTTCATCTTTTTTTTATTTACCTTCTCTCTCACTAAACTGCCAGAAAAGCACTAATCATTAGAAGCTTCTTCCTGTGGGCACCCAGTTGCCTAAATTTCTAATCCAATCACTAACCAATTCTCTTTTTTTACTGCGGTAATTAACTATCACTCGCAGCTGATCGTCCTGAGCGCGTCGGCGAACAAGCTGGCGAAGCTGAAGGAGCAAGCGGAGGAGTACGCGTCGCTCATCATGGAGGAGCTCGACCCGGAGAACCTCGGCTACATTGAGGTGCGTGCGCTGATGCGTATTTATATTTTCGTTTTTTATCTCTTGGCCGTATATGTATACGTATAGTGTACGTATACGGTTAGAGCTTGTCTTTTTGGAGGGCTCTGGTGTGATGACACGTGTGTCGTCGTCTTCCTCGTTTGTGTTCGCCAGCTGTGGCAGCTGGAGGCGCTGCTGCTCCAGCGCGACAGCTACATGAATTACAGCCGGCCGCTGAGCACGGCGAGCGGCGCCCAGTGGAGCCAGAACCTCGGCGGCGCCGCCGTCGCGGCAGGAGGAGGAGGAGCAGCAACAGATGGAGGAGGAGCAGCGCACGCGGCGGCAGCGGCGGCGGCGGTGGCGGCGCGAGGGGGGCAGCAGCAGCAGGGGGAGAGGAGGAGAGGGTGGGGGGTGAGGAAGGCGGCGGCGAGGGTGAGGGTGGCGGCGGAGGAGAACTGGCGGCGGGCGTGGGTGGTGGCGCTGTGGTTCGCGGCGATGGCGGCGCTGTTCGTGTGGAAGTTCGTGCAGTACCGGCGCACGCCGGCGTTCCGGGTGATGGGGTACTGCCTCCCGACGGCGAAGGGCGCCGCCGAGACGCTGAAGCTCAACATGGCCCTCGTCCTCCTCCCCGTCTGCCGCAACACGCTGACGTGGCTCCGCTCCTCCTGGGCCCGCTTCTTCGTCCCCTTCGACGACAACATCACCTTCCACAAGGTAAATTAAAAAAAATAAGTCTGTTGGGACAGCTTATACTATAAATGCTTCAACTTCTCGTTAAAAAAATTATAGTAGTAAAAGTCCAAAAAATAAAGAAGCTCCGAATATGTAGTCGTGAAAATCTACGAAATAAACTAGGAGATAGAAGCTAGAAAATTCACCTTTTTTATATTTAACCCCGCTAATTATCAAAATGATAAGCTTCCAAACAGGCTCAAAATATCCTCCTCCGCCGCCGTCCGACGTGTCATCGGTAAAATACGTCATTTTTTTTCTATCTATGGTAACTATACCACGGTACAGAAGCGAGCTACTGTCGCCGAGGTACGGCGGCAACGCGGCAGTTAGTTAGGCGGTCGCCGTCAGCGATGCGGCGTGTTTCGCCGGGGAGGGTAACGTGGCGGGCAATGATTGGCCCGGTTCTTCCGGGATCCCGTGTGGAAACGGCCTCCTCCGCCTTTGCCTCCCCATGTGGTAGCTCGAGACTTTTTATCACTGTGCTTACTGCCACCATCTACTGGAGAGAGAAAGATGAGTAGAATGGCTTAGCGTACTTTGTACTTGGGCTGTTTGTCTGGGCCCATGTCGCACTGGTCAGCTACCCCTCCCATGTTACATGCTGCCGCGCGCCATCATTTTGCTCTTACTTGCTTCCAAATTCCACGGTCACAGAAGATCCCTTGCCCCCACACATAAGTACGACTACGGAGTTCTACTTGTACTGTTCAGTAATCGCCAAAAGTCAAGGGTCAAAAGTCCAGAGACCGACAAGCGAAGTGGACACCCACCCATGGCCCTATGTTAGAAACTTCTGGTAACTAAGCACAGTCAAATCGAAGAATTACATGGCTTAGTGAGAGGATGACACGTGGGACCATCGACATACCAACCCTTTCTATTTCTTTTTATTTGTATAATGATGAAAAATGTGAAAAAATATTGTTGCAGATGATTGCGACGGCGATCGTGGTGGGGATCACGCTGCACGCGGGGAACCATCTAGCGTGCGATTTCCCAAGGCTGATCGCGTCGGGGCCGGAGGAATACCGGCTGGTGGCGGACGCGTTCGGGCCGGAGAAGCCGACCTACGTGGGGCTCCTCTCGGGCGTGGAGGGCATCACGGGGGTCGGCATGGTGGTGCTCATGACCGTCTCCTTCACGCTGGCCACTCACCCGTTCCGCAAGGGTGAGAAGGGCGGTAATGGCGGCGCTGCTGCCACCGTCCTCCCCACGGTGGCACGGCTCCCCTCTCCGTTCAACCGTCTTGCGGGGTTCAACGCCTTCTGGTACTCCCACCACCTCCTCGGCATCGTCTATGCTCTTCTTATCGCCCATGGCTACTTCCTCTTCCTCGTTCGCCGTTGGTACTTAAAAACGGTACGTGCCATCACAAACATCCTTAAAATTATGCGATTATTTTAGAAATTTTTTTCTTATTGTTTTTCTTGAGTTCGTTACGGATTTTTTGGGTTTATTTTTACTGGTGAGGGTGACGGTTTTCTGTTTGGTCCCACCCGGTGGGCTCGCTTTCGTTTGGGAAGGGGGCGTTTTCAGGGTGTTTCTCCGCTGCTGCTTTATGTTGCCATCCCCTCTAGAAGCGGTCGTTACCTCTGGGCAGTGAGTGACACATGACTCGTGACAGGAACGGTGCCCAAAAAGAAAAGAGAGGAATGTTGTTGAGACTAGAGAGAGTGAGTCGAGACAAAGTCAAACCGGGGAAAAAAAAATTTTTCTTAAAAAACTCTATTTATTTTTTGTAAGTACGAAAAGAAAATAGTCAGCTTATTTTGGTGACCTCGCAGTGCAGAGTCGCCGTGGTTGCTAGCCAGCCGGGCAACAGATCGACCTACTGTCCTGTGTCTTGCTCGTGATGGTCGAGGATGGCGTAGCTGCTAACCTGCTACTCCCATTTTACGTAACCTAACTTTTTCGTATTCAATTTTTAATCGTTATTTTATTTTAAAAAATTTTATCAGAATTTTTGTTGTTATTAGATAATAAAATATGCACGACTTATTTTTTTAATATTTTTGAAAAAATTAAATAGTATAAACTATTAAAGTTAAACACGGTAACTTTTAACTACGCTTAAATGAAACGGATGTAGTACTGCGTACTAGTTGTGTCCCTTATCATAAATAGGCCGTGTCGAGGTGTCGAGGTAGGCAGCGGCGTAGGGGCAGGTCGAGACCACAGCTGTGTAGTGTTAAGACGACATGTGGTGGCAGAGTACGAGTCGAGTTGTCCAGACTCCAGAGAGTCTCTTCTCCTGACGTGTGTAAATGTAAGTGAGTGCGTAGTTCCAGACCACCTAGCAAGTTTGCCGGTGGTCTCCAAGGTCGCCAGGTGGCCGTGCTGTTTCAGCGGCCCTGGCCCGGGGCCCCGTCTCTTGGACGTTAGCCAGACCGCAATGTAGCCACGTCAAGAGAAATAATACCATTGTTTCAAAGATAAACTAGTTATATGCTCGTGTGTTGCAACATCATCTTTTATTCAGTTTATCGAAAGGATTTTAGACAGAATAGGTTGATTGGTTTTTACATCATAATTGGTGTTTTTTCAGAAATTAGTTTTTACGGGAGAGAATTTGTTTTTAGTACGAAGTCGGAGAGAGGGGTGGAAGAAAGATGATTTTTTTTAAGTAGTAGAGAAATATGTTTGCTGGCGTGGTGGCACAAATACGTGGTTTTAACCACAAGGTACTTTGTAAGAAAAATCTATTGTTCTAATGCTTTTAAACCAGAATTTAAAAGTTATGGATATTCAAAAGTTATAAAAGTTTAATATCAATATTGTTCAGAATATCAAGAATTATGGAATGTTTTACTAAGTATTTTATAACTTACTAATATTTGTGTATTTTAAGTACCTACAACTTGATTGATAAAAAATAGTAGTAATTAGAGTTTGCTAGTAAAGTCAGGGTGTCAATGACGATAATATTCGCGAAGTATTACAATGGAAACTTACTACGCACTTGCTGAGAGGTGGCGTCAGTTCTGCGTAAGCTTAACCCAATACTGGACGTAGTAGATAATGATGAAACACTTTTACTAACGGATTTTTATTGATCATGGTCCTACATTTGTTGGTGGATCTAGTTGCCCCTGCTTTACAGGGCATTTTCATTTGGATTTGGGTGTTGATAAAATAGGTGGGGATCGCTAAGACTAATCAATTTAATCATCACAGACAGGCTAGATCTATTAAATGCCATGAATGACCGTGAATGCTTCCTGCTTTACAGAATGGAGCACCGATTTTAGTCATCCACCTCTGGAATCTGAACAATATTGTTTCACTGGATGTCTGAATAATTAATGGATAGTAGTAATACTATCATCCAAAGCTCAAAAGCCAGCTAACTTTACCCCACATTTACACGAGGTAGGCGGTTACAATGATTTTTACCACTAGGTCACATCATGATCTTTCGTCAGGAGACAGCCCAAATCTGCAAGCGACGAAGCCTTCCTTAGCCATGAAGGTTACAATGATGGATTCAGCATGAAACTTCTCCTGTTTGGTTGCTTGCTTGATTGTTTCTACTCTCACAGTATACTACTGCTCGTACTAGTACTACTACTACCTTTCTTTGCCACTGTGCTTTGAGTCTTTGACCCTTAATCACATGGCCCCCACGATTAGTATAATCCAGCTCACCTACTGCAACCGGCCTAATGCAGCTAGCTTTCTCACATTTTGCCACGAACTCATCACCTCCATTGCTACTACTCTCCTGGCTGCTTCTACATGTGGATGCATGCCATGTCTCGAAGACTTTTTATCTATATGACTAAATCTATCATGGCCACTAATCTTTCTGGCCGGCCTAGCTTGGTGCCCATTGCCATCTCACCAAACTCCCCTGAGTTAATTAAGCAGCTGCAGCATTAGCAGTAGTAGTAGTAGTGTTACTTAGCTTTCTTGATCAGTGACCACCACTTAACAACGACTAAAAATGTGAAGCTTAATGCGTTCGTGTCCCTTGTCACATGTGGTGATGAGACGAACGAGACGTCGAGAATTATTGCCGTGCTATGTTGATCTAGGAGGGGCCAAGAGTCTCTTAGTTGTAAAGGAGATCATGGGGTGGTGGCAATGGCATCTATAGGGGATCGGATCCGATTAAAGAGGCTGTCTAGCTAGTGAAAGGCGAAAGAGTGACCTGCACTGGTCGCCATCTCATCTCTGTCCCTAGAATTTGACAGTGAAACTTCCCGTGCAGTTCATGGTAGCTTGTGGCATGAACTTTATTTAGTTCTCTTATGAAACTTTTCTTTTTGTTGGATGGGAGGAGGACCACCTGGCATTCAAGAGGAATGGGCATTTTATGGTGTGCTTTTCATGGTTCAGATTTTTTTTTTTATGATGGTTGTTGAATTGTGATGTGATATATATGCAGTTATTCATGAGGAAAGGCTGTTTGAAATCCTTTTGATTAGGCGCATTCTTGAATTTTTTAAATTGTTTTGCTAGTATAGTCAAGAGCCAGCTAGGCCAGTTTGACAAACATGTATGTTCTGCTGTAGATTAACAGAATGCCTAGTACCATTTACACAATACAGAAGGTTCATTTGTCAGAAAGTACACTGGTCTCCAGAACGCACATGGTAGTCGGTCCACATGTTTATCAGTATAATTTTTCTATATTATATTCGATGTGAACACATTTTATTGTGCAATTCTCGAAGCACCAAAGAATCTGACAGCTGCCAAGTGCCAAAACGAGTGGTTCGATTTGTTATTTTAATGTAGCTTATCTTTCTTTTATCTCTTTTGGAATGATATCATGTGGGAAAATTTTCTTAAACAATATTATGTAATAAAAGAATATTGTGTAATAAAAGGCGAAGTTCAGGTTAGAAACGATGCAGAGCTTTAACATTGAGGAATCTTGTTGCATTTTTTTCAGACATGGATGTACATTTCTGTTCCGTTGATGCTGTATGTCGGTGAAAGGATGCTACGAGCCTTGCGTTCAAATGCTTATGCTGTCAAAATCTTGAAGGTAATTTGGTAACTGTAAATGGCATAAACTTTCTGTAGTTTCTAATACTAATTGATTTGACTTTTCTGCACCTCTAAAAAAATTTATGCTGTTTCATTAGTGCTGACTGATCTACTTTACTGCCCAGTACATGATTAATCGACCAGTGCAAATATTAAAATAGAAAGGAGCTGTCATAGACAACTTGCACAGATTCTAATTAGTGATCCATTACGAGTTCCAAAGCCTTGGATCCATCATTTTAATAACATGGAGTGGAGAGTGCAGGTTTGGTGATAGCAGTAGAATGGTTTTTTGTTTGTTGAAAGTAAAGGAGAAATGGGGAATGCTGTGCCATTGTGGGATACAAGTCATATTGCAACTACTAGTTCACCAACAATAAAAATAGACCTTACTCGAACATTTCAGTCCTTCAGAAAATGCATGTCGCTCTCTAAAGACTTTCATGTCTATAAGGTCCACGGTTTTGCTTAATTGTTGATTAGTCTATTCTGTCTTCACTGCTCCCATGTACAGAGCCGGCTCTACAATTTTGAAGGCCCTAAGGCAAACTTGACATCATGACTCTTAACACGCTCTCCCTTACAGAGATCACCTATTATATGTATATTCGCAGTTTCATTTTCAAAGTTTGTTTTGAAATCTAATCATAGTGAGAAATGAACATTGATAACATCTCATATATATGTTGTTAGAAATAGAAAAAAATCAGCTCTTAAAACTAATGCTTCTTGAGTAAATTTACAAGTTTTCAACACGTAAAATTATAAAGGAAATATATATTATCAACAAGAATCTATCTATACCTACAATTTTGATTGATGAATCTCGAATATTTATTAATTCACTAAATTAATATTATATAATTAATATTATATAGATACTGATAGATAATCGGGACTAGTAGATTGTACAAAATTAACTAATCTTAAATACTACGTTGGCTCATACAATACTCATATATATCTAGGTATGGGCCCCTAGCCAGGATGGGCCCTAGGCCGTCGCCCTCTTTGCCCTGCCCCTGAGCCGGGCTTGCCCATGTGTAGGAATTGCTACTATTCTTTGTTAGTATGTTCTACGGAGATTCTGGTCACAAAGGGTTGTGTCACATTCCCCAACACACAATTTTACTACGGATCCTATTTTAATGTTTTGTTAAACCTAGGGTAAGCTATAATATTAATTTCAAGACAAATATTAACATGTCATTTTTCATATGTCACATATAAATATTTAGAATAATAATATAGGCAGCTAAACTTTTGAAATTTTGACTGAAGGTATCCTAAAACGTTGTTGCAATAAACATTTCTCTAGAGTTCTACAATCCTTCTAGTAATGTAAAATAAAGGGTGTGCACAGTACTTTTTTTCATTTACCATAATGTTTACTACATGAAACCAAGCTAAAGTCATATTTTCTTATGTAAATTGATTCATTCAGGTCTGCCTTCTACCTGGAAATGTATTGACCATAACAATGTCCAAGCCCTATGGATTTCGATACAGAAGCGGGCAGTACATATTTCTTCAGTGTCCCACAATTTCTCCCTTTGAATGGTTTGTATAACTCCATCTTTTCACCAATTCTCATCAAGTTACTCACAGTATGTGATAAAGTAATTCAAGTGCTGCTTCTCTGTGTCTATTTCAGGCATCCCTTCTCCATCACTTCAGCTCCTGGAGATGACTACCTTAGTGTTCACATCCGAACAAACGGAGATTGGACACAGGAGCTGAAACGCATATTTGTCGAGAACTACTTCTCTCCACACCTTAACCGAAGAGCTTCATTCAGTGAGCTAGGCGCCGCAGAACCAAGAAGGTCAGCCGATCACCAGTTCCATGACATCTTCCTTATATTCCTGAAAGACAATAAACTGAAAACTGTTTTTGGTTCTATATATCACAGCTTACCAAGATTGCTCGTAGACGGTCCCTATGGTGCCCCAGCACAGGATTTCAGAAACTATGACGTGCTACTTCTTGTCGGTCTCGGGATCGGTGCAACGCCATTCATAAGCATTCTGAGGGACTTACTTAACAATATTAAGCTAGCTGAAGAGCTGATGGTATTTGCTTCATCCTATTTTGTTGCCATTTCTACCACTGACATGCTTCTGCTTCATAGCAGCTCACATTATTTTTGCACAACTATTAGGACTTGGCAATGGAGACCAGTCGGTCTGAGGACAGTGCTAACAGCTTCAGTGTCTCAACCACAAGTAGCAACAAGAAGAGGGCATACAGAACAAGCCGCGCACATTTTTACTGGGTTACCCGGGAGCCGTTGTCATTTGAGTGGTTCAAAGGAGTGATGAACGAGGTTGCTGAAATGGACAAGAAGGTAGGAAATGCAGGGGAATCAGGCTGCTATCCATCCATATTTTCAGACTACTGATAGGCCAGCAGTATATTGACGGTGTTGGTGATCAATTCGTTATGCAATTTTGACTAGGGTGTGATAGAGCTGCACAATTATCTGACGAGCGTTTACGAGGAGCGCGATGCGCGGACAACTCTGCTGTCCATGGTGCAAGCTCTGAACCATGCCAAGCATGGTGTTGACATCGTCTCAGGCACAAGGGTAAACTTCTTTTTTCTCTCAACATTTTCCATTGATCTAAAGGAGAAGTAGATACAGAGTCTCTTACAAGTAGGATTCTGTTAACTGAACATCCACTCTGTACTTAACAGGTGAGGACACATTTTGCAAGACCAAACTGGAAAGAAGTCTTCACCAGGATAGCCTCCAAGCACCCCAATTCAACAGTTGGTAAATCTCTCTCCTAGAAAACCTATCCAATTTGCATCAATTGCTGGCATGATCAATATGAATGTATTCCTGAAAAATCTCTGACACGAATGGTTTGGTTTTCTGACGAAAAATGCAGGAGTGTTCTACTGCGGCGCGCCGACGCTAGCCAAGGAGCTGAAGAACCTGTCCCACGAGATGAGCCACAGGACGGGGACTCGCTTCCATTTCCACAAGGAGTACTTCTGAATTTCTGATAGAAGTAAAAACAAAGATTTAGCTTCTGATCTCCATAGCTTTAGGTACGGTAACTAAAGAAGACGAAGACGAAGAAGAAGAAAATTTTTTGCACAGAAGCAAAGCAAAGCTGACCTCTCTTCCTGATCTGGAACTGTACATATAGTATATATAAAGGAGCACACAGTATACAGGGTAGGTAATAGCGATTTATATATAATTAACAAGCAGGGGAAAATGCAGGGTAAAAGCGTTGCTAATTTTCGCCATAGACATCATCATACAGATATATACACTACACAGTATAGTTCAGTTTATAATTATAGTTTAAAGTAACGTGCACCGTTCAAAAAAACATTCTCTCTATCAGCTACAGCTGCTAATAAGCTCCAGTTTTAGCACTGCTACTACTACAATCTATACTTAACTTGGTCGGAGTTGGGCAATAAAATTCGGCAGCAACCATTACCTGTGATGTGAAAGCCTGTGTGGATCTTCTTCGCTGCTTTGTGGGCCTCTGTGATTTCGGCCCGGCCTATGTGCGTCGCAGGGATGGACGGAAGGGAAGCTGCTCAATGTGGGCCATCCCCGAGAAGCATTCCAGTGGGCCCACAACAGAGAACAATTATTGGGCCTCACGTGCCCAGCAATCCCGTTCCTGGGCTCAATGGGCCGCACGTAGCTCGTACTCTTGTACCGGACGTTGTGGGCCGCAGGTTCGTCGTAATTCCTTTCAGGACCTTTTGGACCTCCAGTTCCTTGGGCCACATGTTCCGATATCTCTTGGACTTCACGCCTTCGCGGCCTCGTCCCGTCGTCCGGAGATCTAATGTCTGGCCCAAATCGCGTTGGGCTTTCTGAAACGGAAAAGGAAAAAAAAGAAGTTAGAGCCTGCATTGTTCAAAACAATGGAAATATCTTTTGAGGACATAAGCTCTTTTTCTTAAGAAACATAGTACAAATACAAATAGAGACACTCGCACACCCTATTACTATGAGTATCTCCGAAAGACTGTACTGACAATTGATGAAATCACCATGGACGTCTCGATATCGATGGGTATATCGTCTATAACTGAAAGAATAATTAGCTACAAATACAAGCATCTATATAAGTCTAGAATTTGAATCTGTGTGGGTTTGTTCTATCACAAATAACCTAAACACATCTTTGTTTTAATAAAAACAAGATGAGTCGCCAATCAATCCAATTTTCTCCTATTTGGGAATTTTTGAAAAAAATATCCTTCGATAATTCTTTCGAACATAAGAATTTCACACTAAATAGTAAAATGTTGGAATATAATTCTTACACAGGGATAAATTCCAATTTTTCCCTGACCAAACATGCCCATTAGAAGTTGCTATCTGGGGTAGGCAACGATGCGGCGAATAATGGAAGTGTCTCTCAAAAACTACGAGGCGTGTTTGGCTTGTTGCTATTCAGATTTTTGAAGAACAGTGCAGTACACACAACTTTTTTTGCGCCAGTGACCACACATCTGCTACGAGACACCGACGTCGTCCGGGGCGCCATACCGGCAGTTTGCCGATCGATTTGTCCACTGGAATGATATGATACGAGAGACGAAAGCAACTCGGCAACAGAACTCTACCTCTCATTTGATCTTCTTCTGAAGCCAATGCATAGCTTTAGTTTGTTGCCTGAAGAAATGGCAGTATGATGTTGTATATAGCTTTTAGTTTGTTTGCAGCCATACTTGAGAAAAGTTATTATCCTCGTCTGACGACATCTTTCAGAAAAAAGAAATCCTCTCCTGACGTTCAACTGCTCCAAATTCTAATAGTATATTTTATCATTTTTGCTAACTTTTGCGGATTATCCTGGTAGTATTTTGACCGATGTATATCTATCATTGTTGCTAACTTTAGCTTTGCAACTTAAAAGGTTTTGGGTCCCAAGTCCCAACGGTTTTCAAGATCAAAGTTTTCTTGGACAGTCAATAGAAGTGGTAGATATGGCACGTTTGTTCAGTGAATCCAAGTTCAATTCGCCTCCTGCAATGTACACTGAATCTGAATTAAAGATGCATTGCATCTTCACTGGAATAAACCTGAGTCTGAACAATCATAATGTTTGAGTTAAACTTCCAAAGTATATGTGAAGCATATTCTCGTGGTATTACCCGTTGTAACATATATCACTATCAATCGGAGAACATCAATTTAAATTATAGCCCAGGTTCCAAGCCCGTCGTTATCAGTTAATTATGGATCCATGCTAGAATAGTTCAGACCACTATTACTAAATTGTTTACTTTATTATCGAAACTTTTTATATCCAATGGAAAGCAACTCATGTTGTTGTTTTGTCCTCCACCACCAAAATTATGAGTAATTGCGGCTTGAGGAGAGTATGGCAAAATCAAGGTGATACCTGCTATAGATTGTGCCGGGATATCAGCAAAATGGAATTAATACCTGTCAGATTTCATATCTAATTCGGAATATAGGCATAAAGTTAGTGTTTCTAGTACTAATGCAATGATTACTGATTTGTATCTACTTGTCTTTTTCTTATAGAAAAGAAATGCTTACATAGCTCAAAAAATTAACCTCAAAAAATTATAGCCACATTTCTCCCGAAACACAATAATATGCGTGTCTTGGACTGTACCTCTGTCTGGTGCTACATTGTCATTTCGCTCTTTAAAATGTTCTATTATTCTAGAGATGATTAGAGAAAAGCAAGGAGCATTGCCTGCCACTACCATCTTCCAAGGTGGTTCACTAAATTCATTCAGAGTTGATCAGTTGGGAAAAGGCAGCCAATTTGTTTAGCAACTTTAATTGCGGAACTAATAAGCCGGCTTGGTCCACACATCACCATAGTTGTATAATATTATCTGCAAATCATGCCGTATCGACTGGTGTCCTTACCAAACAACCATGAGGCTTATGTTAATTGATCCAAAATTTATTTTTCCCCCTTAGTGTAGAGTACACAGCCTTATCTGAATCTATATGCAGATTATCATTTGGCAAGTTCATGTAAATGCTTAGTCTAACCATTCTCTATCAGCAGACTTCACTAAAATTGTTCATCAATAAGGAATAACTAATTGGTGATAATTAGGAAAAGAAGCTAAACGATGAATGCATTAAGAAGGATAGCTTCAGTTATCAGATAAACATTGAGAGAAAGAAAAGGAATGAAGATAACCGAAGGAAGAGGAGACCATCAGAGTAGGAATTCAGAAGCAAGGATACCACTGGCATTTGCCAAATTCCATTTATGTCCTCACATGAGGGCCATTACCCCTCAGCGATACTGCTAGTGTATGACAAGCCCAAGGGGCAAAATTGTCATATACACAATAACAAGCCAATAATCCTACGCACCACATATACACAGGACAGGAGCCATGTCTCTCTACAAGGAAAGGTGCAATTCCGATAATGCCCTCCGGCCGCGCCGCCTCGGCGACGACGCCACCGCCGCCGTGACCTCGCCGTCCCACAGCCGTACGACGCTGCCGTCGAGCGCCGCCATGTCGAGGTGGCGGTACCACCCCAAGTCTCCCCTCCTCCTCACGGCCATCTCCCTCTCCTCCCACGGCGTCGCCATCAAGGCCGCCGCCGACGTCGTCGTCCACCCGGGCCCCCTCCTCCTCCCTGACGCCGTCCGCCTCACCGGCGTCTCCCCCTCGCCGTCGACGCGCACGCCGTCGCTGTCGTTATCCACGCATCTCCTGACGCTGTCCACGACTCCCTCGTCGCCGTCTCCCTCGCCGCCGTAGTACGCCGTGAACCGGACCTTGGACGGCGTGCTCGGCTCGCTCGTGGAGGTCGGCGTCGTCGTCGTCGCCTCCACCGGCGCCTCGTCGACGGTAGCAGAAACCGACGCCGGCGGAGCACCCCGCGGCTGCTTCGCCTTGTGCTGCTTGTGGTCGTCGTCAACGAGGGCGCTGCGGACGGCGCCGGCGGCGCGGATGCGCCACAGGCCGACGGCGGCGGCGAGGGCAGCGACGAGCCACGCCCAGAGCGAGCCGACGGCCGCTGCCGCCGCCGGGAGAGAGTAGAGTCGGAGCGCGATGGCGTCCGCGGGCACCACGTCGAGGAGCTCCATTCTCCGGCGCGGCGGTGGTGGTGGTTGGCTCCGGCGGTTGTTCGAGATTCGAGAGGGGAGAGAGAGAGGAGGATTTGGTCTTGAGGAGAGTAAGGCTTGGTGAGAAAGTGTGTGCTTATATAGGTCTCCGAGCGGAAGTGCACGCATTGAGCCGCGCATTTTGTTTTCACCATTTTTTTTCATTTTTGTACGGCGATTTTGTTATTTTTACAAACAGGTGAAGTATACTTGGGATTATAACAAGTTTAAGTTCAAAATTAGACCTATAAAATTAATTATTATTGAACACAGTGTTTCAAGCCAGTAGATAATTATGAACCCTAAAATTAATTACCCCTATATTATCTCGGTCACGCAAATGTT
The DNA here is from genome assembly GCA_000573905.2 of Oryza punctata. NCBI lineage: Eukaryota > Viridiplantae > Streptophyta > Magnoliopsida > Poales > Poaceae > Oryza > Oryza punctata. Next base: position 21,330,265 of record CM002496.2, read on the forward strand.
TTATAGAAACGCTGAAAATAAAGCCGAAAAAATAGGTTATGTTATGCATGGTTATAATACAATCGCTGGTAATTTTAATTTATGTTAACTTCTATATAAGCTACTAATTCTTAAATTCGATGTTTTTCAGCATAGTATTACTGGAGCATTAATGGACCGTTTGCTATGGGTTTTCTTGAACAGGGCAAAGCATCAAAAGCTTAAAATTGAGATATTAATATAGGAAAGAGATTAACCGAACAAAGCCCTCGATTAACCGGACAAAACTTTTGAGGTGCGCCCTTGTAGAAACACAAACTTTTCAAGCTAAATTAATTAGCTGTCAACCGTAACACACTATACAGGCCAAAGATCCTACAGGAGTGGCATCAGTGGGGATCAAACAAGGAGATGCTGGGAATCGACGTCGGGAGATGCTTTGTAAGATACCGTTTCTCCAAATAGGAAAAAAAGAGCTACAGGACACCAGCGTGAGATCGTCGTTTTCAGCTCGTGGTCGACGGGCGGACACGTGGATGGCCCAGATTTTCCCGGGGATCTGAGATCTATACTTCCCGGTTTCTGTGGGCTAAGATCGCCGATGCATGTATCTATCCGTCGAGATATAAATCGTGTGATGTGTCATGTGTAGCATGGGGTTACTGTGCAAATAGAGTTGTTTTAGCAAGGAGTTTGGTTACGTTGTTTGAAACGAAATTATATATTGGAAAGACCTCATCTCCTCTACAGAACCACGAATCTTAAAGCAGACCTCATTAATAACTCCCCTAATTGATTAGATGGCATGCAACATTCATGGAATTAATCAAATCATTATAGCATTGATAGATGGGAAATCGTGTTCATCCCTTCAGGGAATATCCTTTGTTTTGATAGATTAAAAAACGGTTTGTGGTCACCTCAAGTTGGCGAGGGAGAACGTGTCGAGTTCATGTCTTCATCGATTATATGGTGAGGGATTTAAAGGCCGAAATATAAACATCTATATGCTGTAAAAATGTTTATAGTGTCATATTCAGCAGTTGCAAAGCTAACATGGAAAGTATAGGCACCATTAAAATACAAAAACTTTGCATGGTTTCTCCTACAAACAAAATCTGGATTGCAAATCGGCTGCAAATCCGTAAATGACCGAATAACTTCTTTTTTGGTCAATTTTTCTATATAAACCATGAAACGGGACAAGAGTTTTTTCAAGGATTGCACCTTCGTACGCGCGAGTCTGGGAGAAGATCTCGCAATGGCTAGGACGTGAGGTACCAAACACACATGATGGTGATGAGCCAAAGCTTGACTAGTGGATCAAGGGAACATCCCAAGGGGGAAAACATAAAACTGAGATAATGAAATCAGTTCATATGATGATGGCTTGGGAAATTTAGTGCCAACGAAAACAAGAAGTGTTTCATAATCAGAATACAAAATTGCCTCAACTAACGACCAAAATAACAATGAGATCAAGGTGTGGATTATGTGCGGCACAAAAGATATCACAAGAATATCCCGATAGATCAACACCCGCGAAGCTACTTGGTTTTTCCCGTTGATTTCCTTCTTCTTTTCAGTTCTTTTTGGTTTTTACCTCTGTCACCTAAAGGTGAAACTGTAAATAATTTCCACCCTGCTTGATATAACAACAGCTAACACTAGCTTCGGTTTCAAAAAAAAAAAAAAGAAAAAGAGGAAGGTGCAATCGTCGGTGTGTGTGCACGTATGTTTCTCTTGTATAATCTTAAAAATAAACTAGGCATTTGATGGCTTTATCTAAAATTTTCTGAATTTTTATGGCGTAAAGTTCTGATGTCTTCCGTGCATCCTTCTGCTTAGAATGGGACAATATTATGTAGCAGTTCTTTTTCTTTTTCTTTTCTTTTGTTTTCTTTTATTGAGAAGATTTAGTACTTGGTTGCTTGCATCCATCATCCTTTCATCCACAAGCCTAACAAAATACTAACAAAGTGCGAGCACAATCATATTAATCTACCAGATTGACAGTACTTGTAACATATATTTGCTCATATAGTATCGAAATTTCCCCGTAAGATCAACAGTAGTGTTCGTCGAGGTGGTGGGCAAGCTACCAAATCGATCTGATAGATAGTAGTAGCTGTGTATGGCATGGCAGGTAGGTTCAGACTTCAGTGTACTGTCTTCGCATTCCTTCTTGACACTGTATGGCTATCTCGCACTTACTAATTTTTGTATATTCAGGTTCCAGTTCCAGGCATTGTTTCTTGAGAAAGATATCAGATATTCAGATCTAACCATGCATGAAAGGTCGAGCTATTTTCAGAATTATCACATTGGCACCTTTTTTTTCAGAGGTAGAGCTGACGTTGATATTGATACATAGTGACAGGGACCGTCGGATGATCCGATGCCAAATGTGCAACTGCCTCTCTGCCGGGTCTTGCCAGCAGTTGAATACGGCAGGCAACGAATGGACGTGCGAAGGCACCACCAATGTATATAAAAGTGATCTTATATAGATGAGACCCATATAAATAAACTTTAACTATTCCAATCCTCATAATGTATGTAGATATAATGTAACATTAGGAGAATAGAGAGATAGAGATAGATAATATTATTTATTCCTATGGGTAGTCCATATGAATATGTGTACCTTCTATTATTTTTTATATGAATCAATTGTACAGCGATAATTGCTGACCGAATGGAATATTATATTACCTATGAGCTACTTTTGCACTACATTGTGGATATCCTGAGTTAGCATGCGTCGTGCTCATGCCAGGAGGTACACGGATCAGCTCATCACTATTGGGAAACAAATACTGATCTTACAGGAGTAGGAAATACTTTTATTTTCTCAATCAGAATCAAAGCGGAGACCTGGAAGCTGGTGGTGTTATTAAGATAGATTTACCTTGATTTTCGTTAATACTTTTTTTAACTATATAAAAGTTTTTTAAAAATATCAAATAAATTTATTTATTTTAAGTTTATAACAATTAAAACTTAATTAATTATATGCGAATGATTTTTATTTACATGCACTACCTTTATCATCATTTTTATTAAAAAAGAACACCTACACAAGGTTGGACATTTTGTACTATGAGAACAGATTGAAGTCCACCTTATATATTGTGTCTTTGTCCATTATCTACTTATGTGATTGTTTTAGAATAAACAGAAGAGTGTGAATGTTCTACTACATCTTGTTATGACTCTACTTTTGGGAGGGAGAAATGGATCCTAATAGGAGAAGTTGTTTTACAACAATCTACCTGAGCGTTAAAAGTTTGAGTTTGTTAAGGACCCAAAAGTATCTAGAACTAAGTAATGTTGAAGAAGCCGAACGCAGCAACGTGTCGCTTAAGCCCAATAATGGCTTGGCCCAATAGTCCGATATAATGCAAACCAATTATAAGTACTGATAATAATTATCTCAGCCCATCTGAGCTAGCCACAATACGGTCGAGCGATTCTCGCAATCTGCATCATTTGTTCGCCGTAAGGAATAAGTTCACTCATGGTCCCTCAATTTATCATCGAGCGTAACATTCATCTCTAAAACCGTAATACCATATATACCATATATATAACTCATCCTTCAACTTATAAAACCGGATCATATTTTATAAAACCGGATCACATTTAATTAAGGTAATATTGTTCCCGATTTTCATTAACGTTTACGACCCATGGCATTCCGGTCTTTAAAAAAAAATAAAAATTGGTGGATCCCCACATGTCAGCGATAAAAACTCTCCTCCTCATCCGTATGTTTCGATCGAGCGAATGGGGCCGGGAGCAAGGCCTGCGGCGGCGAGGCGACAACGGGTGGTCGACGATGTTCCAGTCAAGCTCAAGCTCGCGGCGACGGTGCGACGACCAGTGAGACCAGCTGTTGCTTCTTGCCGGTGGCGCTGGCGGCCTACTCCTCCTCGTCACGCCCCATGGCGTGGACTTGCACGCCGAGCTCCGCAAGGACGGGTCGCTGGTGCTGTAGGACTACGACGGCCGCGTCGTGTGGACCATCAACACTGCTAGCGGCACGCCGACCGTCCGCGCCCCAGCTCCTCGACATCGGCAACCTCGTCGTGGCCGAGTCCGTCGGAAATCGGCTGTGGCAGAGCTTCGACTGGCCAACGAACACGCTTCTTGCCGAGCAGCCCGTCACACGATACATACAAGCAGCCGGTGTCGGCATCGGCGAGGGGCTTGTCGTACTCTGGTACTACAGTTCTATTCCCTCCGTTTAATATTATAAATCGTTTAATCAAGTTTATAAAAAAAAAATAGCAACATATAAGATATCAAATTAGTTTCATTAAATCTAACATTGAATATATTTTGATAATATGTTTGTTTTGTGTTAAAAATACTACTATATTTTTCTATAAACTTAATCAAACTTGAATAAGTTTAATTAGAAAAAAAAATCAAACGAGTTATAATATAAAACAGAGATAGTACTTTGTAGCAGCAACATCCTCAACCTGATATATGACTGTGTAGCAGCAACATCCTCAACCTGATATATGACGAGCCATAGATCAACAACAACTACTGATCGAACCCCTTCAAGAAATGGTGGGGCAACGCAGCATGTTAACTGCAGCAGCCGACCAGGCACAACAGCTTTGACACGCGACATCTTCACGGCGAGCCCTTTCTCCCCCTCCGTCCTATATGGCCATAAGGCCTGAGGCCCAACGGCCCAGCCCACGGCACGGCCATTTGGATCGGTCCAAGCACGGTACAACACGACTGGTATCGGGTTCGTGCCGGCTCGGCCTGACAGTTGGGTCGTGCCTGGACTGATGCCTTGGCACAATGGGCCGGCCTGGTACGGCACGATCCAATGAGTAGGAAAGAAAAATAGTTGAGGGACCAAAAATAGACTTAATTTAAGGCACATAGGCACAACACAAATATAAGAGAGATGCAAAATAGACTTATTTCAGTCATATTAAGACACGGCAAAAAGAGAGGAGGGAGGAAAAATAGACTTTTCTCATGAAGAAGCACGATGGGCTGTCGTTCCTTCGGGCCAGCCCGACACGGCCTGAGTCTTATTGGGTCATGCATGGTCCATCGTTGTAGTGCGTGGGCGGGCACAGCCTGACCCGACGAGTAGGTCGAGCCTAGTCGTGCTTGGGCCGGGTGGCCCATTTGGCCAACTATTGTTAATGTCAAAATTTGGTAAGCCTGGAGTCATCATCGGCTTAGAGTCAGTATCGGCTTCAAAGTTCTGGAATCGGCCGATGGGAATTGTCGGTCGGATAGATCAATTAAAGGAAATTTATCCAGAAGAGTTTAAGTTCAAGAAGAATGCAGCATGACAAGTTATCTATTAATTAGGATATTACGTAATTTTCTTAGAGATATTTTTGGCAAGAGTCCACCTAGGGACTTGTTCGTTGGTTAAAGTAATATTAGAAAAATTCGAGTCATGTCCGATATGGACTAGTATCCACCCATGGATATAAGTATGTACACCTAGGGTCATTGTAAAATATCTCTAGATCAATACAACTAATCTCGGCGCATCGCCACTCTCTTTTCTGAGGTTTTTACCTATCAACCGGTGAAACTTGGCACCTAACATGGGGCTGCATTGATTTTCGATCTCCGGCGAAGGGGTAAGTCCTATGTTCCGCCGGCCAGGGGCGGAGCTACATGGTGGGAGGAGGGTTCCCAGGAACCCGGTTAAGAAAATTTTTTAGCTATAATTTATCTATTTTCACCATATGTGCACCCCTCAATGATAACTTAGGCACCCATATTAGTTTAAATTTGGTCCAAAGCAGAGTAAAGCAAGCACATAGCACCCTCTCCATTTCGTTCTAGCTCCACCCCTACCGCCGGCCTTGGTGGATTTATCGGCTATATTGGTGTTGTTCAAGGCTACATTGCTTCGATCTCTTGGATCACTCTGGTTTAGTTGTTATATTTGCCTACCTGATATTGTAATTTTATCTTTAATAGCATTGTGTTTAGAGACGCATCGGTTTAGTTGTGACTGTCTCGGTTAGGTCTGTTTTTCTGACTTAGCCGATATATCTTTACAATCACAATGTTGTTTTAAATAGATTTGTTATATCCATCACATTAGATAGATCTATCGACTCATCAAGTATTAGATTATCATATACAATCTCGTGCTGCATCGGTTAGGTTCGACCTACTAGATTGTTGTTGATAATATAAATCTTGTTAAGCCGATAGGTTCATGCTAATGTTTTATCGGAGTGCTAGCTGATATGTTATCTGGACGTTGCATCGGCTTACAAGTTGGTTTTAGCCGATGACGATAAATGTTTCACTATTTATCTAATCGTTTGAATTTAACCACATCGGATCTCTAGCCGATGAATGCTTTAACCTTCAGATCAGTGCTTATTTAATCTATCATTACTAGTCGATTGGTTTCTGCTGGATTATATTATTGTTTTATTACATTATCATCAGCCGATTATCTTTATTATTTACTCAAGTATCAAGATCTATACTACATACATATATATAGTCGATAGTTCAAAACCCTATTAATATTGGCTGATATAGGCATCGGCTTGTCAGCCGATCGGCTCTTTTGGTCTTTAATTTCTATATCTTGTCAGTTGTAGGATCAAACTGACTGGCGCGCCTGCATCTCATTATTATTTGGACTTGCACTGGAGCTAAGCATAACTCCTAGGCCGCTGTGTTTTTATGTCAACAACTATACTTCGTCCTATCTCTCTCTCTCTCTCGCTCCCCTTTCTCGTCGTTGATGATGTTACGGACATGGCTACACCCCCTGAAGGGCGGAGGAGGAGCCGTTTGCGTGGCGGAGGAAGTAGCCGGGGCGCGCGCGAACAGCAAACCGGTGTGAGGTGGGCTACCGGGGAAGGACCGTGCGGCTAGCGACATTATCAACAAGAATGCCTTGCGCCACCTTCTCCTCATCTTCCCGCTACTCCACTTCCACTCCTCTCTCACTGCCATTCGCGTTGAGCCCTCGGCCGCGCACGGGTGGCAACGGAAAGAGGTAGAAGCAGCGGGAGCGAACGAGGTCCGCGGTGGCAAGGCAGGCAGGAACAGGTGGTTGACGACGTCCTTCGTCGGTAGCGGCGCCGCCCTCAACGATAATGTGGATGCACGCGACGTGTTCGGGAGGACTGGAGGGAGCTAAAGTTACGACGGTGGCGGTGACGTGATGGAGCAGGCGGTGCTGGCGCGGCTAGAGGAGGAGTTCCGGGCTGAGAGGGAGGAGAAGACATGGGCGCTACAAGATCCACTAATTTTTATTTTTTTAACACTGAATTATCCTGACATGTGGGTTCCACGCTAACTCAAGCGCCCATCAGCCAAAACCAGGAGTAATACTATCTTAGGATCCAATGTGTTCCGGTTTTGTAAGATTAGAAATATGTTTTATCTAGTATTCTGGTTTAAGGACCATTTTAAAACTTGATGACGAGATAGGGACCTAAGCTAACTTTTTCCTCACTGTGAAGCTCAGCAACCCCTAATCTGGCCGCGCTTTGGCCCATCGTGCTGCCGTGCTTATAAGTACGGTGTATTTTGGTTTGATGAATGCACGGAAATAACGGCCGCTAACGAGTGAGCTGCCGCAAAGCTCTTCTTTTTCAATTAAATTTCACTGAACTCCGTGCATTATGGTTTGAATTACACAAAATTCTAGTAATGTTTGCAGTAGTATGTAACATTTGCCCCTAGGTATCATGATCTTATGATTTCATAAAACCATACCGTTAAATAAGTTAACTAAATATTATAGCACAATACAAAATAATAAACTTAGATGACTACAACATGTATATACGATAGATTACAAGTCATAACTTTCAGATCTAAGTTTAGAATTTATATGTGTAGTAGATAAAAAAATACTTATCAAAATGATTTTACAAAACTATAGAACCACAATACTTGTGTGGTTATATGCAACACGTCAATGCTCATAAGATTTTGTGCAATTTTAACCCCAAAATATTTGTGATTTTATTAAATTTATATTTTTAACGCAAATATAAATGACACATAAAAGAAAATGAAATGTACGTTGTAGTGTTATAAAAGCTTGCTATAAGTGATATTAAGGGCTTATTTGTGGAGCTTCTAGCTTCTCTTGGAATCAGAAACTCTCCCAACTTTTTTCCAGATAGTTGTAGAATCAGAAAACTAATCAATTACTTCTCAGAATTTTAAATTCTCTCAAGTAGGGTCAAAATATTCTCCATAGAAGTACGCATAGAACTCTAAGTTAATTTTAATTAATACATAGATCGAGAAATGTAGACAGCTCAACCGTCTGGATTTTCTCCAATTTGGTCATTTCCAAAAATTTATTTCACAAATAGACCCCTGGAAAAACTTATCCCGGAAATGGTTCTTTTTACAGCGCTAGAGTCGCTGGTGCTGTGGTCCAATAGGACGATGCCAGCATCTCTGGCACGATCCCCCTACCACCATGGAGAGCCGACGCTGACGTGGTAGGAGGAGCGCGCCAATGATACTGGCGCCGCCCCCTTCATTTTTTTACTTCCTCTCTAGTGTAGAGGAGAGATGTGCAACTTTTTTAGTTTTCTTTTATTTTTTGATATTTTTTTCACACTTGCTTGTTTGTTGATTTCAAAGTCTCCGTGGAAATTCTCTTTTGTTGAGAGGGACGTAGCGTACTAGCGGGCCGGCCAAAACGCCCGAAACGTTGAAAAGCACGAAGTTAGTTGGATGATCCAATAACCTTTGCGATGATGTTAGAATGTTTTGACGAAGTCTTAAATTTTTTTAACAATAAATCGATGAGATCGGCGAGCACACAAGGAACTAAACAAGACAATGACATTTTTGGGTTAGCATCATGGCGTCCAAGTTCGTGCCTTTGTTGTTTTCGTCGTATGCCTACTCAGATCCTTGTAAACTATTACTCTCCTTTGTTCTGAAGTATAAATAGTTTTAGTTGTATTCTAAATCTGATATATTCAGATTTATATAACTAGAATACGTTTCATCTAACTAAAACTCCAATAAACTAGAATTTTTTTAGACAGCGGAATTAAATTCTATTACTTCCTCGTCCCAAAATATAATTATTTCTAGCACAATAGTTTATCCCACAATGAAGCTAACTTTTCACCTACTCTATTCTTTCAACCAATCACAATCATTCTCCGTTTAATTACCTCACCTACTTTTTCTTCTCAACCAATCACAATCTTTCTCTAATCATTTCTATCAACTTTCTTAATACCCGTGTTCATCTTAAAAATGTATACATTTCGAGATAGATGTAGCATTTAGGCTGTGTTCTTCTCCCCCTCTTCCCAACTCCTCTCCCTCGTTTTCCGCGCGCACGCTTTTCAAACTACTAAACGGTGTGTATTTTGCAAAAAGTTTCTATACAAAAGTTGTTTAAAAAAATCAAATTAATCCATTTTTGAAAAAAAATTAGCATAAACCTAATTAATCACGCGCTAATTGATCGCTCCGTTTTCCGTAATTACTATGCACTTTCCGAACCAGCCGCCGTGAACACTGCCTTAGTTCAACAGTTTTCAGCCACAAGTTATTCTTAGAAAAGTTCAGCATTCAAGCCGCATCATCATCTGTTATCTATAACATATCCCGTTTGAAATAGATTTTTGACTGAATCATTGTAGTTATCTATCTGCACGATTATAAAATAAATTACTCCCTCTATCCCATAATATAAGGCGCGGTTAAAGTTGGCACAGTCTTCAAAACTAATCTTTAGTTTATAATTTCTCATATACTATAAGGTTTGTAGCAACAAAATTATAACCATACGAAAGTAAATTTAAATGTCAATCCAATGATATAATTTTTAACAAATAAAATTCATTTCATATTATACTAAGCGTTGGTCAAATGTTTTAAAGATTGAATCTTGGAATGCGTGCGCGCCTTATATTATGGGATGGAGGGAATACTAAATACAAGTATCACCATTTGTTATCATGGTGTCATATAGACACACTTAACTACTCACTCGTATTTATAGCATTCAAAATTTATACCATAATATAAATATTTTTAAGATATTGATTCTAATGTACGAAAACATATAGTATGTTTTGTAACTAATGAGATAGTATTTGGTAAGAGAATTTAAACAATTTGAAATTCAAAATTTTGACCACTAAAATAACTGAAAGAGTAGTAATTTATAGCTTAACAGACAGGGAGTGATAAGTAGTACTATAATTTTGATGCAATGGAAAAAATCTCTGAACCCCAAATCGATACAGACAGCAAATTGGACGAACAAGACGGGGAGAGGGGATCAGACCTCGGGCCCACACGAAACGTGAGCAGATCCCCTCACGCGTAGGCCCCACCCCCCAACCAGATCTCCACCGTCCACACAACCGGCCGCCATCTCCTCCCCCCCCCCACTGCCATCTGGGCCCCACGCGTCTTGGGTCCACGCTCCAGTGGGACACCCGCGCACGCCACTCGGTAGGTCGGCGGCACGCGTGGGGGTGGGGGGGTGGGGGGCCAGCGCTGACGTGGATCCCTCCCCCACCACGCGGCGTGCGGCTAGTGGACAGTATAAAGGTGCCCCGTGTTTTGGACGGACCCCTTCGCCTTCCCCACACTTCTCTTCCCCCCTCGTCTCGGACCACATCGAGGCGGACCTCCGCTCGAATCGAAACACCACCGAATTGAAGCCAGCAAAGATATCCGAATCGAATCGAGTGACGCCTTTTGCCTCGGGGGTCCAGGAATAGCTCGAGCAGCGAGCGCTCCACGAGCTCCTCCACGCCACGCGCGGGAGAGAGGAAGAGCGGGTCGCACGGAGGGGGGCATGGGATCGGAGGGGCGGAGCTGGAGCGGGGCGGCGGCGGTGGGAGGCGGAGCGGAGGAGAAGGCGGCGATCGCGGCGGTGGTGGCGCCGGCGCCGGGGGACGTGCCGGCGTCGGGCGCGTCCGTCGACATCGCGCTGCCGCTCCCGGAGATGACGCCCCACATCATGCGAGTACCCCTGAATCCCTGATCCCGCTATCCCCCCCCCCCCCCCCCCCTCTCTCTCTCTTCGAATTTGCTTCTACGTTTGTTTCTCACACGAGGAATGTTCGCGCGCCTGTGCAGATGTATATGTAAGGAATTGGTGAGGGGGTGGTCATCGCTGGACAGCTCGCGTTTCTCGATCGAGACGGTGTCTGGTGGCATCACGAATATGTGTGAGTTCCTGTTCCTTGGCAGTTTCATGGCTTTTCGCGTTGTCCTGATTTTTTTGCCCCCTTCCTGTTTCACCTTAGCAACTTGTGAATAGAGCAAAGCAGAGGTCAGGCTGCTGCACAAACAAGGCAAATTTTATGAACTTAATTGCATTTCTGAACGTTTACGAGATCAGGGAACTCTTTTACCATCACTTTGCATTTATAAATGCCTAAATCATCTTATCTTATGTTGTTCGCAATAGATAATAATAGCGTGCTGTCACTGAAACTACTGTCAATTTACTGAAAGCTTAGTGGAAACCACAACTGTAATTTACTGCTTGCAGTGCTCAAGGTATCCGCGGAAGATGGCAAGGGCAACAAATCTTCTGTGACTGTTCGTTTATATGGCCCAAATACAGACTTAGTGATTGATCGGAAGAGGGAATTGCAGGTGAGCATTTGAATTGTGTGATTATTGATGATACGTGCATATCATATCCTATAATGTTCCTTCATGATTGTGCAATTGGTTCATCTGTTTGTGCTGCTTTATTTTATTTGCTGCACTTTTTTTACTACAAGCTCAAAGCACCTCATTGTTTTTCATATATTCAAGGGCTTGTAAGAGTTTTCACTGTATTACTAAACTTTGTATTTTCCTCAGAATCTTCTACAGTGATTTGATATAGAAAAGCAACATCAGTTATAAACAAATGTTATCTTATACTGCGACCAGCACAACATCCATTATGTCAAAAAGAAACACACTATTTTTTAGTGTAAATTATTCCCTAATGCATACATCTATTACCATCATGTTTAGGCTATACCACATCTCTCAGCTGCAGGGTTTGGGGCTCAGCTACTTGGAACATTTGAAAATGGAATGGTCCAGTCATTCATCTATGCACGTACATTAACTCCTTCAGGTAAGCATATTGTTGTTTATTCGTGGATGGGGTGGGCTCTTTCTCACTGTTATATTGTCTAATATCATCTTTCTCTTCTTTTCATTTATTACCTAGTATATTGTAAACTAGTGATCTGAAATGCTAGTTCAAAAGGTTGTGTGGGTTTTTAGTTGGCATTATACACAGTTTGCTAAGTTATTTTACACTTTAGGTTTGCAAATAAGTCTTGAAAAATGCTTCTTTCAATTTGCTTGTAAATATTTATTACTTTGTTTTCTAGACATGAAGGAACCTAGAATAGCAGCTGAAATTGCCAAAGAGCTTCGCAGATTCCATCAAGTTGATATACCAGGATCGAAAGAACCACAGCTATGGGATGATATATTCAAGTTTATGAAAAAAGGTACCCTTCCAACGTTATATCATACATTCAAGTTTGTTACTTAGCTAGATTTTTTTTTGGATAAAGGAGATACTCCCTGCTTCTGTTGAAAGTGTATAATGTTCAGAGGGAAGTAAAAATAAACAGAGAAAGAAATAAGTGTATAATTTTCAGAGGAAAGTCAAAATAAACAGAGAAAGAAAAGAAAATCTGGGTTTACCAATTTGAAACATCACGTGACAAATGGATCAGACAAAATCTTTTTTCGCCGGGCTGGATCAGACAAAATCCAAACTAGGTGCTAACATAATGCTACCATCTAGCTGCTTTTATGGCATCTATGTTCTTACGTTCTGTCAAATACTTCTCACAGCTTCGGTGTTGGAGTTTGAGGATAAGGAGAAGCAGAAGAGATATGAAACAATCTCTTTTAGAAAAATACAAGATGAAGTTAAAGAACTTAAGGTACCTTGCAAATGAACCTAGATCTTGTGTTGTTTTTGTTTTTTTTACTGTTAGGTACTATTGACGCTTGGAGCAATCAGTTTCATCTTATTCAAAGAGCCACTTTTGTTCATATTTTTCCTTCACCATAGAAGGGCTCATATTCATAAGGCAATACTTTGTAATACGATACACATAGGTATATCAAATTTTGTGGCTTTGTTGTCCATGTATATAATATGTCTTTCTTTTTTATAGGATCTGTCAGACCTTCTGCATGCTCCTGTAGTTTTTTCACACAATGACTTGCTTTCAGGCAATTTGATGTTGAATGATTTGGAAGGCAAGCACCATGTTCACTTGCATTGTTTATATTTGATATTTTTTTTTTTTTGTTTTATGTTCTATACTTGCAAAACTGAATAGGTGGCTGTATGTGTTTGTCTTTTTGCCAGAAAAGCTCTACTTCATTGATTTTGAGTATGGGTCGTACAGCTACCGTGGTTATGATATTGCAAACCATTTCAATGAATATGCAGGCTATGATTGCGACTATAGCTTGTAAGTTATCTTCTTACTGGTTGGATCCTCCAATAAAACTTATTGTCATCATGGTGCTCAGTATTTTGTTGCCTGTTCTAGATATCCAGATAAAGATTCTCAATACCACTTCTTCAGGAACTATCTTCAACCTGATAGGCCAAGTGAGGTATGTTAATATGATAGGTTATCCTCTTGTGAAGCAAAACAAACTGAATTAATACATGGGGTTGCTAGCTTTTCTTACAAGGTCGAGTCATATGGTGCACCCATTGGAAATTTGGTGTTAGTCATGCTATAAGTGGTGTCACTTGCTTGTTTAAATTAAAATCAGTAACACATGCTTATGTGCTACATGTAATTGCCATTTATACTTCTCTAATTAACATGAACTGCTCATATTACTTTTCTGAAAGGGTTGTATGATGCTTAGCGTTTAAAGGTTGTTGGAGAACATTTGAAGTATTGCTTTAGGCCATGTTTGGTTAATCCCCAAGTGGGAGGGATTGGAGTGGATTTGTTCCACACCTATTGTGGTGTGGAATTATTCCCCCTCAATCCCCTCCAATCCTCTTCAATTCCCACCAAACTGAACAAGGTCTTAAAAAAATATGTATATTCTTTTGAGTGTAGAAGAACATCGTGCAACTTTTTATCTGATGTAATCTCGCCACAATGCACTTGTTGTATTTAAAATTCTTATTTGGTTTATTTGCAACTGGAAGGTCCAAGTGCAAGATCTGGATGCCCTTTATGTGGAAACAAACACCTATAGATTAGCATCACACATTTACTGGGCGTTGTGGGCTCTTATTCAGGTGAGCACTACCCTTCTTTTGCTACAGACACAACATTCAGTTTCAAGTCTTTTCAAGTTGTTCTTGTAGCAATTGACTTGACTGCCATGCACCCCATTATAATGGAACTTGGAACATATAATTGCCATTTGGATGCAGGCAAAGGTATCCCCCATTGATTTCGATTATCTTGGATACTTTTTTCTACGGTACGACGAATACAAGAAACAGAGGGAGTCCTGCCTCTCCTTGGCAGAAAGCTCCCTCGCTGCATTGAAAAATGGCTAGTGCTTTGGAGCTACCGCCCCCAGCTTATTCATGGAGGACACAGATGATCAGCTGTTGTACTCAAAACTCGTATCATTGCTAGTCAGATCACTCTCGTTGTAATCAGCTCTGAAACTATTCCTGTTTATTTTTTTGTTCCTGCAGGAGGCATATGCATCGCCCGGTAGAAAGAATGTGGTATATGATCATAGCAGACAACTCCTGTTGGTTGTTGTAATAAACACAAGCCCTTTGGCCCCTTTCGTATATCATGTTCTAGTAGCGGTAGTAGTAGTAAGCATTTGTTGTGTGCCTATTGGGCATTCGCCTGACATGTCGATGGCAATGCGATCGTTGCCTTGTGTTTGGCTATTTGCAACCTGCTTTGTACAGCAATGCACCGGTTGTCGCCGTACATTATTGTGCGCGATCTCCACCGCCACTAGAGTGGTGCACTAAATTTCGACGGTGCTTTTCGTTTGCACGGCAGCTGGCCGTGACCGGGACTGATTTGAGGATTTCTTTTTCTTTTTCTTTTTGAAATGAGGGATTTGGGGACACAATTACTACCATGCAACTGCAAAATTAAGATTCACAGTGCTAATTTTAAAATTCACATGAACAGTACCATGAAACATTGGTCGTGACAGTAGATTTACCAAATGATTCTTCCAAGCAACATTATCAAGGACGTAATGATATGTACAAATTAAACAGCGGAGTGCAAAACCACACACAACAACAAAAAATAAAACGAACTTTGTTGAGCAAAACACAGATCACTCAACGATCGACGGACACTCTTCATCGCAATTCAAAAATCAAGCGAAAAACGCAGCCACTTATCAGCTTCCTCGATCCACCTCAATGGAGAAGCACCCAACCCAAGCCGTGCCCGTGCGTGATGCGGTGATGCCTCCCATGGCGTTGTCACGGGTCGCCTTGCCTACGCCCGCCTCATCCGCCATCCGGAGATGCCAACTGCCTGCGTCATGGCGAACTGGGTGCACCTCCAGGCTGCCGCCATGGCGCCAATGGCGCCATCAAGAAGGGAGCAAGCTAAGCTGTCACCGGCGATGCCGCAGCGGCGGGCCATCCCGTGCTCATCACGGGCTTTCCGGTGGCCGGACGCGCCGGGGAATGCTGGTCGACGGTGCTCTTGCTGCTGCTACTGCTGCTCTTCCTCACGAAGCTCAGCAGCTTCTTGATCCCCTTTGCGAAGTCCTTGTGCGAGTCGCCGCCGCCGGAGGCGACGGAGGAGAGGATCGCCCGCGGCGTCGTCGTCTCCGGGCTGCCCCACTGCTTCCTCGCCCGTAGCGGCTGCGGCGATGGCAGCTCCACCGCCGACCTCGGGGTGTCCAGCGCCGCCGTGGCCGCCGTGTGGTGGTGGTGGTGGTGGAGTGGAAGCTCTGACACGGACCGGGAGTGGTGGCGGCGACGTGCCGCCGCCTGCGCGAGCTGGTCTAGCGGAGGAGGTCGCCTCGGGCTGGCCGTGGCCGTGGCAGCGTCGCTGATCGGTGGGAGGTCGTGCATCCTCAGCGTCGGCGGCGCACGCAGCCGCGGCGTCGTCGTCGTCGTAGCGCCGCCCGTGCCGCTGCCGCGCCGGAGGAACGGCCGCGGCGTGACGCAGTCGCCGAAGTCGGACGGCACCGCCCCGAGGCTGCTCCGCCTCTGGTGCGACGGCTTCGCCGCCGCGGCCGCGCCGGTGTTCACCGTCCTCGCCCTGGGCAGCGCCACGCTCTCCTTCCTCGGGGTGGTCGTCGGAGTGGACACGCCCGGAGACCTCTTCACCTGAGCAGCGGCGCAGTTGAGAGCAAGCGGGCTCGGCGTGACGGCGGCGACTCGCGCGCCCCGTGGCCGAGTCGTCCGCCCCTCCTCCCGCCGCTCCGTCGCCGCCGCGGCGACGCCACCCGTCGTGTGCCGCCTGGCGTCGCGCCGGCGCATGTAGGCATCGTACTGCCTGCCGCGGCACGTGCCCTCCTCCACCGCGACGCTCCACCACTCGCCGCCCGCGCCCGCGCGCGACACGACGTCGCCGGCCTCGTCGTCGTCCTCCACCATCACCGCCACGTCCTCGTCCCCGCGCGCGGCGCGCATGAGCCTGAGCTGCAGCTCCAGCTCGTACAGCTTCACCCACAGCGCGGCGTGCCCGCGTCCCGCCATCTCTCGCGCGCGCGGAAAGCAAAGCGAAACACACCCGTAAAAAAAGACGAGCAGATCACCCGTGTGGCGGCCGCGCCGCGAGGCGCTCGCTCTTATACGCGGCTGCGTGCGGCGAGCAGTAAAATCGGTGGGATTTGGTGGTGGGGAGACGCGCGCGCGCGTCACTCGGTGTGGGTTTGGTTTGGGCTTTTTTTGATCCGGTCGCGGATGGGGATATGGCGTTGGACCGGGTTGGTCGATCCGTTGATTGGCAGCAACGTTGGCGGCGTGTGCGTCGCGTCGACTTGGCCAAGCTCCGGCGTCTCGACTTGTCAGATTTTTTGTCACGCCTGGGGAACCTGGCTCGACATGGTGCTAGGTAGCATCGCATTGACTGATCGGGACGTTCAGGACTTGCTTGTACTGGCTCCAGGCGTGTTTGGTTCCTATCGATATTTTGCAACCATTTACCAATAAATATTATCACGCTTGTCTAAATCGAGACAATCAAATTATTGGTCACACCTTTCAAGTCTAAGGGAATCTTACCACACTTCCTTAAATCAATGATATGTGGAACTTAATTTGTTGGAAAAGGATATAACCATAACTGTGGCTACAACCAAACAACTGCTAATGTGATCAAATCTGCCTAACATTAGGTGTGGCAAACTGTGGCTAGTAACCAATCACCCCCTCCATCTCAATATTAGTGCAATCTAGTACAAATATGATATATCTTAGTACTGCTATCCAGATTCATAGTATTAGAATGTATCATATTTGTATTATATTGTACTTAGCGATTGCAATTTCGGAACCCCCGTTTTTCTTTTTTTTGGTAAATTTGAACAAAATTTAGTTGAATTGTGTTAAAATTTTAGAAAAGTTTGGTCCAATAAATGCTGAAAAACCCAAAATTTCGGGAGTTTCGGTTCCACCAAAATGGCCGAAATTTTCGGTGAAATCAAAATTGAAAACCATGGTTGCACTTATATTGGGACGGAGGGAATAGGAGAGCTTAGTGTATAATTTTGCATGGAACTAGATTTGAAAAGGTACAACTGGATTTGATATACAACTTTTTTGCTTCTGTGTAAATACATATGTATTTTGTATATATTCAACTATATAAGATCTTACATCATTATAATCTATCAAAACATGCATGTCTTTTTATTATTATTTTTTTTTATTAATATGATAATTTTTAGATCTTCGAAGCGAGCGAAGGGGATATCTCAATTTCAACCTCTATTAATAGATTGATTTTTTTTTGAAAAATATCATCGAAAAGATATGAGTTGCAAAATATCGTGGTACCACTGATTCTTATGGTTAGTAAATTTATTCATGCACGGTCCTATGTGAAATGGTCTGGCAAGATGGCTCGCAGTCCTTTGGTAAACTCGAACTTAGTGACACGGTCGTCAGGTATGACCAGAGAAATTTTGACTCTTACCTGCTGTTTTCTTTTGGTTTCAAGTTCAGTGCGTGCTATATTAGATAGCGTATCGTCTTGGTTGGACTCTGTCGTTCAGATTCACTTACCACTGCTGCTGCATAGACGAGCTAGGCTGTAGGCTCGTCGAGTCGAGCTCAAGTTAAGCTAGGTTCGTCGACGAGTTAGGTGATACAGTATAAACATTCCATATAGCCGTTTTGTTGATGAGACAACTTTCTTGACCAACTCTTCAGCATTATCTATAGTATGGAGTAATTTTTCACCAACCGACCTGATGAGTGCAACACCAATTTGCTGCAACTTCCCAAGTGTTCAAAGGGCTGACCACCAGACACAACTAACATAACTGTAGCCTACTGGTAGTTGGTTGAGCTCAAATTACCTACTTCTACCAATAACCAAGGAGGCAAGGAAGCAGCACAACATTATTATATTGTCCAAAGTCTTACTATTGTATTGCACTGCATTTGCAGTAACATACAGTAGGAAAAGCAGCAATACACCAGTTCCAAGCAAGAGCAGTGCAAACAAAGTTTTGACTAAATATCAAAATTCCTATTTCACATGTTTTCGTAGAGAAAATCCTATTCCACAAGAGCACCGTCTGCTTAGGATAGAACAGCCATTACGTCGGATACCCTGAGAACAATATAGTCGCCATCTTCACCCTTGAACTCACTTCCGGCGTACTTGGAGTACATCACTGTGTTTCCAGGAGTGATTGACAAGGGCTTCCTGCTGCCATCCTCAACCAATGGTCCTGGGCCTACGGCTGTCACCTATTTACGCAAGACAGTGTCAAAGAAGGCAGGATTATCAGCACACGTTTAGTGATTGATCGATAACGTATATAGAGCATTTACAGATTGGAGAGAGTGAAATATTGTATGTTTGGTTGCTCGTCTCATAGACTAGTCAAAATAAAACTAACAAATAGTAAAGTTGTCCAGTTCTACTCTATTCAGTACAGTCAAATTTCAGATTTTTTTTATTTTTTATTTGAAGAATGTCAACCCTCAGATTCCACACAGAAGGATGTACTAGGAAGTTCTTTCACCCTCTGACTACTAGTTCTGCATCTAAGGTGGTAGTCATGTCCACACTTCACACGTTGTGGTGCAGTAAGTGAAAATATCAACAGCTTCTGAAAGAAAGCATGATCACTGACTGATGATTGTATTAGTTATGGTGACTACATATGTATTTTTTTTAATAAAGGGAAACCCCAGCTTACTTGTAAGCTAGTACCCAAGTTTTCTTACATATAAAGGTACAGCTGGTATTGCCAACTACCAGTTGGCGATCAACAGTTATTCAAAATAGATATATTTTTCCCCTCACTTTCCTAGAGCTAGTCTGTAACAATAGATTCTAAAAATTAACGACACGTCACAATCAAAGGTTATTACTAAAGAATGCTAATGATGCCACTGATAGAACAGGCCCACAAAAAAAAGATAGCTCATTCACTGGGTTGTAAACTTCTAAAACTGCTTTTGCAGTCACTGGTTACTAATTTTCCAATGAAGATCTAGAACTGAGGTAATATACACTTTGCTTCTAAAAAGATTGACTTGTGTGAAAGGATGAGATATTGTATGCTAAACAGTGCCTTTTGTCTAAAAAAATATATGCTAAACAAAAATACTCACTGTTCCAATAGAAGGCTTTTCTTTGGTCGCTTGTGTCAATAGCAAACCACCTGCAGTTTTCTCTTCGGCCTCTGCAACCTGGTACAAAAGGAGATTGTCAAACCTGCAAGTAAACGTATTCAAGATGTCCATGCTGAAAAATTAATAGACAAACAAGAAGATATAATTGTGCACTAATCAAATGCAGATTCCTCCTTGGCAAGCAGTGAAGTGCGCAATTTGAGACCAATGACCATTTATTCAGCTTTGCTAAGAAAGCTCTCAAGTTTGACAAAAAACATTGGCTCCAAAGACATGCTTAACAGATACAGCATCAAACAAAAAGCAATGGCACATGCTATTGAAATTCAATCAAGAGCATAATCAAAGAAACTCTACAATGGTCATGGTCTAATATCAACATGTGAAGTTTCCAGACTGGAACACAAGAAACCCATTGAATAATTATAAGACAGACCAGCACAAATCAATTAGGAGATGTGCACAACCTTACTGATTGGACATGATGCCAGAAGCTTGGCTCAGAATTAAACCGATGAATTGAACTCAGGAAGGCAGAATGGAAGAATATATGGTAGGTTTGGTTTTTTACCCAACCAATTCTTTGGTAGTGTCAAAACCTAAGCAAGTTTGAGTTTGACACAACTAATTATTTGATAGGGATATTCGGTTTGTTACCAATAGGAGCCAAATTTAGTACAAAATTTGGATTGGTAGCAAGAAATGTTGCCAAAGGTTTGGCTTCAATCTCTTCCATGAAGAACGTAAGTGTTCTGGACTCCCTGTAGAGACTGGAAAGCACAAATATAAGGACACACCACCAAGCTTTTGGCCCAAGGAATATATTTCTTCCCCTAGTTTTACTGGAGTAAATAATGTGACTGGTGCTGCCATTTATGCCATTCATGAACATTGTTCGGATATGAAGCCTATTGTCTATGCAACTTTTGGATGCAGTTTCAGTACGGAATGGACCAGGATTTGCAGATGCAACTTGTGCAAAATAGGATAAGAGCAATGACCATTCACTTGGTGATAAAACATGGCTCTATATTAGCTTTTGGTAAACAGACCTTAATGAGAACACGGTCATTCAGTGGCTTCAGATCTTTCACATCATCTGTGTCGAGAATACCAATGATGTCGTCTTCTTTCAAAATGAGATGGTCAGACCCATCAAATTCCAACTCTGTGCCAGCATATTTAGAATAGACAACTTGTGCACCGACCTGTAACCAGGTTATATATTATTTATGACCAGCAAATTTAATAAGTAGTCTGATTAGGGTAACAGTATCAACAAAAAACTAGTTGTTTCAGGAAAAAATAGTTGAGATAGCATAAGGGTAATTATCCTCAAAATAGGTGTTCATGGTTCAAGAATAAGTTTAAGTAGAATAATGTCCTGCCACTTGGCTAAATTTGCCTTATTGCTCTTACAGGTCCTGTGGATGTTTTAATAGTTATCTCATTACGCAACAGTTTCTTTTAAATAAACTAGCATGGTAACCCGCTAGCATCGTTATATTTTTTTCTCACTTAATAACATATATATATTCATATTTTATTGTTAAAATATATTAAAATGGTAACATAATTTTAAATCCTCTATATACGTGATAGTTATTAATTATCTTTTAATTCCGAATTTGAGTTATTTCTAACTTGTATTCCTAAATAGATTCTAGGGTCCTCTTCCAATATTTCTTATTTTTTAAATTTTAGTTTTCGTTATTTATAAATTTTTTTCTTATATGGACTCTAAACCCTTCTTTCAGTACAATTTCAGTTATTTCTAAATTATATTTTTATATGAACTCTAGACTTCTCTTCCAATATTTCTTGTTTTTTAATTCTGAATTTCTGATATTTGTAAATGTATTTCTAAATGGACTCCACACTCTTCTTTAAATATTCCTTATTTTTTAAATTTCAAATTTCAGTTATTTCTTAATTATATTCCTATATGAACTATAGACTCTTAATCCAATATACCATACTTTTAGTTCCGAATTTCAATTATTCTGAACTGTATTTCCTATATGGACGCTAGACTCTTCACTTTTTTTCTTATATTGTTTACTTTTGAATTTTAGTTCTTTCTAAATTGTATCACTATATAGACTCCAAGTTGTACTTTAAATTTTCTTATTTTTTAATTATGACTTTCAATTAGTTCTAAATTTCTATCTGGACTCTATGCTCTTCTTTTAGTATTCTTTTTTTTAATTTCGAATTTCAGTTATTTCTGAATTGTATTCCTATATGGACTCTAGATTTTTTAATTTTGAATTTTAGTTATTTCTAAATTATAATTTTATATGGACTCTAACCTCTACTTTTAATTTTCTTATTTTTTAATTCCGATTTCAATTAGCTCTAAATTGTATACCTGTATGGACTATAGTCTCCTCTTCCAATATACCTTATTTTTTAATTCCGAATTTCAGCTATTTCTAAATTATATTTCTATATGGACTCTACTTTTTTCTTTTTCCGATTAATATGAGAATTTCTAGGACGTGAGAGCGAACGTGGAGGCTCCTTTTTCTATTACTTTAATAAGTTAACTAGCTGGGTGGCCCGTGCAATTGCGCGGCTAGCACCCATACAAAATTATTCGGTTTTTACATATGATTTTACTTAAAATTTGTTAAATATCTATCTCGTTGTCTTAGGATTTTGAAAGACCGAACTTTATCATCCGCGTGTTTCTAATTTTATAGTTTTTAAAAGTCGATTTAGTCGCTACCCCTTACTCATTTGTCAGGCCTTTATTTGTTTATCGATCTATCACTATTTCTATTCATCTTCCATGAAACCTTTAAAAATTAGACCTTTTAGTTTTTAGAGTTCATTGTCTTGTTGGCTTTTGTTTTTATAAATTTTTTAAAGTACGGTCAAACACCGCTATTGTACTCCTCTACGGCCCCTCCTCTGTCTTCTCTATTTATTATCATTGGGATTTTAAAAATTGAACATAATTATCGTTTGGGTTCATTTTTTACTTTTTAGAAGTCCCGTTAAACCGTCAGTTGCTTTGCCACTGTACTCCTCTACGCGCAACCCGCCCGCTGCCTCCCCTCTTTATTGTCATTGAGATTTTAAAAATTGAACATGATTATCATTGGGGTTTATTTTTTTTTACTTTCTAGAATCCCGCCAACCGCCGCGACTGTGCTACTTAATGGTCTGTCTGTTGTCCCTCCTCTTAATCGTTATTGGGATTCTATTTGGGGTTTTATTTATATGTTTATAGTTTTTATATGTCCCATCAACTACCACCACTTTACTCCTTTACAGGCCTGTTGTTTTTCCCCTCGTTATTATCATTTGATATCGTTGTGTCGTAGATGAACTATTCTTTTCGAAAAATCCATATTTTTCATTTTAATATTTTTTATTTGTAAATTGTATTCCTACTTGAACTCTTATAATTATTTTTCTATTTTCGAAATTTATTTTATTTGTTATGTCGAATTTTAATTAATTTCGTCATATGTTCTAGATAGTCTATTCTTTCAATAGTCTTTATTTTTTATTACGGATTTTAGTTATTTATAAATTGTATTTCTAGTTGAACTCTTATTTTTATTTTTCTAATTGCTGAATTTATTTTATTTTTTATTTCGAATTCTAGTTAATCTCGTGTTGTGTTATACATGGATTAATTGTTATTTCAATATTTCTTTTTTATTCTAAATTTTAATTATTTCAAAATTGTATTCCTACTTGAACTCTTTTTTTCTTTCCTAATTCAGAAATTTATTTATTTATTATTCCGAATTTTAATTAATCACGTATTGGGATTTTATATGGACTTCTCTTTCAATATTGTTTATTTTTAATTCCGAATTTCAGGTATTTTTTAGATTGTATTTCTACTTGAACTCTTCTTTTCTTTTTCTTCGATGAATGTGGGAATTTCTAGCCTCCACAGTGAACGTGGTGCCTTCTTTTCAAGCTGTCTTAATAATATAATAGATAGATAGATAGATGGCTAAGAGGTGTCTGTGAGTATTAGCAAAAATAGTTGAACATAAAAGTACATACTGGAACACTGATCTCTATGCTGTCGCTGCCCATGCTTCTCCCCTCTCCAACTGCTACAACTTCTCCTCCTTGCGGTTTCGACTGAACTGATGTTGGAAGTAATATTCCTCCAACAGTTTTATCATCAGAGGTCTTGATCTTCACAAGCACCCTATCTCCCAATGGTTTGATAGAAGTATACTGCAAATTTCACATAAGTCCATCTGCTTAGGTAAAGGAACAAGGAATTGCACATTACATGCTCAAAACTTAATCCTAAACAGTTTGAGAGGAGAAAAGAATGCTATAGAATGAAATAAAATGAAATTGGTGGCGCAAAGTCCACCATTCCACGGAGATGCAAAGTAATAAAGCTGATGAACCAAATAAACAGCAAGAGCTTTACACATGTAAGACATCACCATAAACTAGCACCATATGCCAAAATAGCAATTCAGCTATTGTGAACCAGCTTTGGAAAAACAACATGTCTTAATCACCTTAAAATTTGAAATTCAGACTCAAACTTTAAGCTTAGTGTGGGAATTGGCTGTGATTAGGTGGAAGCATTATTAACAGGTTTGTCCATTGCTGGAACGGTATAACAGTCAGGCAGTGGGTCAACTTGGCATAGATAGATTCTAAGGTTCCTTAAGACGCATACACAGACCACTGACACCGCAAACATGTGGAGGAAAATAGAACATCATCAATTAATTTTGGGTCTGTTAACAAATTAGTTTGCGGTCTCATGGTCTGTTATACGATTATAAATGGCATTTTTGATATAACCAACCAATCCTGAATACAGTACGATAATTGCTCTGCAATTGAAACAAAACTAAATGATCTCCTAATCCCTTCAAGCGCCACGGCGAGCTTTGAGAGCGCTTCCATTTCACTAAACGTTTAACCTTCCCAGCAAGCTCCACTTGACCAAATCCAGGCAACATATCGCACTTCGCAAGTAGTAGCAACGCACAGAAAACCCAAAACACCATAGACGTCACAACTCTCCCGAATAGAGTGGGATGCAGCTGTGCCTCACCTTGGGCGACACGACCGTGGCGGCCCTCACGACGAGCCCCCGGTACCCGCGGCGCCCCCTCGACGCGGCGGCGACCAAAGGCATCGCCACGCGCAGCCTCGCCACCACCACCGCCGCCGCCGGTGACACCCGCGGGCCGGCGGACAGCTGCACCGACGCCATGAGCTCGCTACCGCCGAGAACAACGGCGAACGGCGAGCGAGAGCGGGAGAGAGGAGGGTTTGGAGCTCGGGGAAGGGGAAGGGGGGATGAGCTTGGGGATAAGGGCGAGCTCACTGTGCTTGTTTGGGTTGTTGCCTTGCTGCTTGCTGGGTTTTGGAGGAGAAGACCCGGTTCGTTCTAGGAGGTGGCCCTTGCTTCGCACGTGAGTGCCGCTTTGAGATTCGGAACACGCAGCACCAGAATACGGACAGCACAAATTCCTCTAGCGTAATCATGGGAATCAGCCAAATTTTCAATTTAAAATCTGAATTATAGAGTTAATTTTAATATTTTTGTTGTTGTTTATTTTTTAACATCAGCATTTAAGTTGCTAAGAACATACATACAGAAGTTTTACACATATATTATTTTAGTCGCTAATAAACCTTACGGCTTATAATCAGCTACGGGTGAAACAATGGGACTATTTATTCGCGTAGTGTTTCGAGGAAAGAAAAAATTAAGTTAGTATTGCTGTATAAATATGGATTGAGAATTCTTGAGAAATTATGCAGTAAAAGAAGAGGGTTGCTACTTGCTAGTTGCTACTGGCTACAGCCCATGAGAATACTTGGTGGAAGAAAGAAAAGAAAAACATAAGGCTTGCTCGAACACCAGCCCGGTAGAGGAAACTTAGCCCGTGTTGAAAACTCTAGTGATCTAAGTGAAAATGAACATGAATCCTTATCCTGAAAATTTCACAACGATCTTCAGAGACCAGAGTTTCTCCAGCTCTTCCAGGAAGCAATAGCCTTGCCGCCAATCTATCATCCGAAATTTGTACTGATTTGAAAACGAGGTACGACCTGGATTCTGGCATCCTGCATGATGACCTTGGCATCAGAAATCATAGGCATCATCAAAGGGCAACTGAGACTCCGAGATGTTACTGATTTCCCCTCAGCTAATCCCTGATCACTTAACTTGCATGTCCAACTCTCTTGATGTGATTTTGAAGCATGTATCTGATAGTAACCAGACCTTGAAACAGAGTGTAGGATTTGCTAATCATTCAACAATTGGGTCAGCATGGCATTTGCACTATCAGCGCCGTCATTGTTTACACTAGGAATTATGTGCTCTGGTGAGATGAACCTGACAAACTCTCGGAGTTCTGTGAAGCTGCTATGTTCACTGTAGGGCACTTCATATCTGTAGGGTTAAAGAAATGGAAACTTAAACTTCAAAACTGATCGATAACTCAATACACATCGGCAAAAAAGAAATACTCTACCTGTCACAGTTTTTGTAAACACATTTTTTTCTGCCTAACTAGGATTTATGTTAAAGCCGATGGATATGTTAACAGGCAGTTAGCATGAAAATTCAGCTCATAGCAGTTAGCACTACGAATTTTCAACTAAATAAAGGAGTACTGAACCAAATCCCGGAAGTGATTATAACTACTCTATGCGCAAATAGCAAAGAAACATGTTAAATGTCTCTTTGTTTCCTTCTGGCAAATAGCTTGAGAAGTGCCAACTAAGATCTTCTAGGACGGTACCTGATGATTGCTCCTTGTTGCCATTTTCTGCCTGGTGTCCTTTTCTTCCCTTTACCAAATGACCAACCAGTTGGACAAAATGCAACTATGAGGTCAAACCGATTCTGTAAGCAATACAGCCATCAGAAAATCAGAATAAATGACAACTTCAGAAGCAAACGTAACACATAAGACTATTGCACGGATATTCAGGTTTAGAACAATGTTGATGGTTTAGCTACTTTGTCCAAATGAATGTGACTGATCACAAGAAAAGGAACACGGAGGTCAGGCATCAATCCAGAATTTCAAAGAGACAAATTACATATATATGCTCTGATGCTCAGCTCTTAGTTTCTTTATCCTAGCTGGAGTAGAAATAGCAACTTCGACTTTAAAGACCATGGTTTTCTTAAATTAACTCATGAGAATAGGGACATATCAAATACTAGTGATAACGATTAGCTTTGACAAGCTAAAATTTCTATCTAGCAAACTAAGATAGGATCAAATACTTGTCTTACAGCATATTGAGTAGACAAATACTTCATCCGCTTGAAGCTTGCCAGAGTCCACATAGGAACAACATGTATGTGACTTTCAGCTTCATTGGCTGTAAACCAGTGCATGATTTCCTGAGGAAGCTCCAAGTGCTTTAATATTTGCAACTTTGCAGCTCCAACATATATTTTCTTCTGAAGCAAACGAGCAACCTCCATATACAGTCTTTCTTTACCTGCATCCATGAACGATTTATGTATAATCATTGCAACGTCTATACCCACTGCAATATCCAGAATATCAAAGGTGAGACACAGAGACAGTACCAATTGTATAGCTGCCAATCAAAAAAAGTGTCTTTGGATTGAAGGCTTCTGCTTGGATAGCCTCGATAACAAACTGTATTACAATCTCTTGACTTGGGAAGTCATACTGCAAAACATATTTTTTTTGGATTATGTAAAGACCACATGATAGCCTGATCATGTCAAAACTCAATTATAAACTTGGGAAACACTTCTGATACAGCTAGGTTATAAACATACTCGTGGATTACAGTAGGTTGTGTCAAGTATTAGAGTGTGGATAGGAGAAGACTGCAAAACACGATTGTTTGCCATCTCAGAAGAAAACCGGAAGTCTCCAGTGTGTAGCACGGCCTAAAAGAGCAAGTAAAGAAAAATGACATGTTAAGTAGTTATGCTGAATAGATGATGAAGCAGCTTAGAACAACACTTACTTTACCATTAGGAGGCTCAAAGAGAATAATAACTGCTCCAGGGCAATGATTGGCATCAAAACATGTCAAATTAACTCCTGAGATAGTAATCTTTTCATTGAGTGGCAATACATGCAATCGATCCCATGGTATACCAATCTTATAATGCACAAGACTAGCTGTAACTGATGAACAATATATTTTCCCATGACAAAAGCTTTTTGTCAAGCCTTGGTAATCTGTGAAGAGAAAGTCATCTGTTTTAGATATTAAAACATAAGGCAAACCTGCCTAGCATGAAGAAAGAGAAAAGTGGAAACTAATTATTTCACTAGATAAGTACAGCTAAAGATAGAAGGAACAAACAATGAGATGCAAGCATGCCACTTCTCGTAATATGCTAGAATGTCAAATTGATGTACTGCCTCTGTCCCAAAAAGACTCATTTCTGGCTATGAACCTAGACAACAAGTCTTTCTCAAGGTTCATAGCCAAAAATGAAGTTTTTATGGGATGGAGGTAGTAGTAAATGATTCAATAGCAAGTCAGACCAACAAAAATGGCTCAATCTTCATTTAATCGAAACTCAAGGAAACACTTCATATTTCTTTCATTCAGTTGGTACTGACTGTTCGATAACAAATAAATTGGACTTACGGTCTACATGAAAGTGTGTCAGAAACCAGTGGCAGCAATCTCCTCTTAAGTAGCGAAAAGCATCCTGCAGCAATATATTCAGTTACAGAGCCTGCTGGCATACGAATAATAACTGTACGTTTCAGCCTATTGAAAACAAATCATACCACTCGAAAAGGGGTCCCTGGGATGCAACACCAAATAGGTGTATCTTTAACCTTTCCTTTAACAGTACACCTTCCACCAGTGGCCTTAGCATTGGAATTTTTCTGGCTATTTTTATTCGAATTAGATGGTGTGTTAACTTTGCATTCTTTCTTTTGTCTTTGATCAGATGATGGACACCGAAAATACTCAGTAATTAGTTTGTTGCCATTCATTGGAATTTTAGCCTTCTTGGTATTTTCCAAATTTAACATATCAGCGGCCAAATCATTGGCATCATCCTTTTTCTTCCGTAACTCACATAGAGAATGGGCAATTTTCTTTCTTGGACCAAGAGAGGTTATCCCCATACCTAGAAGATCCTGCAATTCATAGGCAGCAACAAGTTAGTTTTTTCGTTGGAAACCGGGAAAGCTGTAGATTGATGCACCAACCAGTTATGCCAAAAAAAACTATGATGTTGAAGGAACGTGGGCATCTATTGACACATTAACTAGAACAAATCAACTAGCATGAAATGCATGCAGTTATGCAGATGGTCAATGTTAATCTCCGATTTACAAGTGGTAAGTAGGTCCCATAACTTAAGCTCTATACTTGCAAAGAAACCTCCATATCAACAAAACCACAGGTAATTACCTCTTCTGTGAGCCACTGCAAGGTTTCCCAGTCAACTTCTTCTTTGATAAAAATCTCCTCATACTTGGATAGCCCCAGATTCCTTAACCATTCTATAACACGCCTCTTTTCAACATTGCTTTGACCGCAGGGTTCATTTTGGTTATCGGAATTTGGTTCCTAGAACAAAGGCAATTCAAAAATCTTAAAATATGATAATTTGTTGATTCCATAGTAAGGAGAAGGAAACTATTAAATAACATAAGAATGATATAATTGCTTTGCTTTTGTCTCCATTCTCCACTAAACTTTACAAAGATCAAAATTAGCAATGTATCCACAATATGGTAGCATCGATCTTATATCTCCCCACCCCCAAAACAAAAACTTATATTCTTATCGACACAATAAGATTCACAATGAATACTATTAGTATTTAGTAAGATGTATTCATCTATTGTCCCAGATAAGAACTTAATGATGTACACACAAAAAATTGTCACAACAATGATTAGAAATCAGTGAATAAACATACTAACATGATCCTCATGCAGAGGAATAATTGAAGGTCAACCGAGAAAGTCCAACAAGTAGAATTGTACTTAAGGTTACCATATGATTGTCTTGGAGCTTTCTAACAAGGTAACAATTCAGCAGCAATAATTATCACCGTCATTAAACTATATTACAACAATTTTTAATTTTGCAAATACATAGAAGAATCACCTTAGCAGGTTTATCTCCATCAAGGCAACTGTTAGTATGCACCAGCCGGAGCTCTTCACTCAACTCAGAAATATTTGATCCACATAAAGGGCATTGCACTTCACAAGATGGATTAAAACTCCCACAATCCATTCCATTCCCTTCAAGGCAAGACGCCCTGTTGCTCAAAGGACCCTCCATGTAATCCTCCATGCACAAGTTTATGAGCTCATTAAGTTGTGTTCCGATCTCAAAATCATCACAACCATCACCTTCAAGTGCATGTATTGCACATGAGTCCATAAGCTTTGGTTCAAATGGATCCAAGCAGTGACTCCCCTTACAAGCCTCAAGTCCACTTGATGTGTTCTCCCTGCCCTCGAATGTGAGAGTTGCATCACCTTCTGCAGCAACTGTCCTCTCTTCAGAAATCAAGCAACAAAGTCCCACACCCTCTTGGCTTTCCTTCCAATCACAGGGACCAAAATCGCACTTCGGATTTGACATTTCAAGTTCTGATTCAACACAACTCGAGTGGCAATTCCTGTTATCGAGAGCAAATGTGCATAGAGATTGCATCCCTGGTTCCTTCTCCACACTCCTATCATTGGAAACATAGGCATGAATCCCTGAGTCAAACCCTATTGAATCCTTGGAGTCTGCACCTCCAAAATCACACTTTGCATCCAATTTTAGAAGGTTCGGTTCAGTCAATCTTGCTGGATAATCATCCTCACGAGTCTCAGAGATACAGTCACTGGAGCTGACCATTTGCGCCACTTGAGAACCCCCGTTTTCCAAATCACAAGTGGCATCCGGCATCGAAACCCTGGAATCTACCGAATTGGGGCGAGAATGCAAACCTCCATTGCAACGCCAATATCTATCCAATCCTTTCTTCCCAATAGAAACTGAGCTAGAATCATCAGATCCATACCTCAATAAGCAGCAAATTCCTCCGCCCCTCGCTTTGTTCCCCCCTGGAACGCCGCCGCTAGCCCCCGCGCCCTTCGCGGCAACCCTCCCTGCGGGAGCCCTGCCACTACCGGCGGCGGCGGGACGGTTCTCCTTCCCTGAGAAACACGAGGACGACGGCTTTAACCTCTTTCTGGGGCGGCGCGAGGCTGCGCCATTATCGGATGGCTTCAACGCGCGGGCGGCGCGGCTGCTGGCACGGGGAGGGCTCTGGAAGTCGTCGTCGTCGTCGCCGCCGCCGCGGTGTCCGGCACAGGGGGGAGGTTTGGCTGTGGCTTTCGGCCGGGATGCGGCTGCGGCGGTGGTCGGCGGCGAGGGCTTCGCCGCGAGCTTGGGGTTCGCCGGCATCTGGTGGTGGAAGTGGAAGGGGAAGGAGGCGAGGGAGCGGCGAAATGGAATTTTCGGGGGAGAAATTTTGAAAAGAGAAAAGGTGCGCGCCTATTTGTGGGAAGAAACGCGAAAGATTGGTAGGACCGCTTCCGTCGGTAGCGGCCCAATCAACTTTACCCCAGAAATCTATACTAAACCGTGCAAATTCGGTCCTACAGCAGCTGGTTTTACTGACGTGGAATCTTAATTAATCAATAAGAACAAAAAGAGAGTAACTATATTTATATGTTATATTTTTCACCAAAAAATAATCAGTATATATTTACATTGTATGTCCTTAAACTACATATGCAATTTTAGTATATTTACCATGTAAATCCTAAAATTACATATGTAAGTTCCAAAATTACATATATAAGTTCTAAAATTACATATATAAATTCCAAAATTACATACTAACTACATATGTAAGTGGTATGTAGGTAGGGTGTAATCACATTATAAATTTGTATAAAATATATAATTAAGAACAACAAAGAAAGTTGTTTAGTGCGCCTGAATATACGCATGCACGAATCTTATAAAAATTAAACGGTCTAAAATCTGACTGAAATCTAATAAAAAAATGTGTCGCTAAAATCTAGCAAATCCCAATAAAAAAACAACATACGGGCCCACATGTAAGTGAGAGAAAAAGATTATATGGGGCCTACATGTCAGTGCCCACTTTTTCCTCTTCTTTTTTTCCCCAACCACACACACGAGGGCGACGGATCGACGGCACCCGTGGAAGCGACGGCCTCAAATCCGCAAGGAGGCGCGGTCACCGTGCCTCCTGGCTCCAGAGCCTCCTGCTCCACCTGCAGGAGCACGAGGAGGCAGCGACCATTGGGGCAGTGTCCACGGAGCATACGCTGGACGCCGCGTCGTTGTGGTCGACTTCGTCGTAGTGGTGGACGATTTGGTTCTTGGCACCGCGTTCAGGCGTCACGCCAGCACTAGCTATGTTGTTGCTGCCATTCGTTGGAGGGACGACACGAGCTGCCTCGGCGGCTTCCTCTTCTCTAGCGCAGCGAAGATGGGGCCAGGGGTGGCGCTTGGCCTTCCTCTTCTACAGTGCGGCGGACAGCATGGCCAGGGGTGGCGCCCCTTTCCTCACTGCAAGATGCTACGCTGCGGCAGCCGGCACGGCTAGGAGCGGTGCCATCCTCTTCAGCCTCCTACCACGATGACCTCGGCGGCGATGGTCGTGGGGAAGCGAGAAGACGACAAACACCGTCGCGTTCGAAGCGGGGTGGTCGGTGAGAAGAGGGCCGCGATGGTCCACAACGGTGAAGGAGAGGGATTTCCTTGTCATCGTGCTCTTGCTTGGCGGCGACGACGAGATAGCGGCGGCGTGCAAAGTGTTCCTCATCCTTACCGCCATCACGCCATGGCTGCTGCTGCTCCTTCGCCGACCTCCGCGAGCTCACGCACAAGGATGCCAAGGTCGATGTAGACGTCATCCGGGACTATGGCCGCGGCGGCGCCGCCTCTGTTAAATATGTAATCCGAATTTAGGCCTACAATATATTCAGATTAGTTTCCTAATAGGACTCCATATCGTTTCCTATTAGGTGTCTTTCCTTATATCCCCTATATATACTCTTGTAAGCTGTACAGAAAGGGAGTGACGTTCCCATTGTTATTCCCCTACGTTTGTAATCTACTCCTCAATAGTGATCATTGCCGGTCGGCGCTCGTGGTTTTTTCCCGCAAGGGTTTTCCACGTTAAATTCGTGTCTCTATTGTGCATCTATTTTCTTAACAAGTGGTATCAAAGCATTAGAGATCTGATTTACATCACGTCGTCGTTCTTCGTTATGTAATCCGGCAGCCGGAGTGTTTGTCGCGCCGACTGATCAATCCGACGAGATTGATTTCGCTAGTGCCGGCCACAATCCGAAGAGGAGTACATCGCGCGTTATCCACAGCGTCTACGTACTAATCACGCATCCACCCATGTGCAGCCGCGCATCTACTGGTGCATGAGAAAAGCAGGAGAGGCCTTGTGCCCATCTAATCGTGCACGTTATCCAAGGAAGAGGACAAGTTTGCATCGTCTCTGTTTGTTCACGTGAATTGAATTTCACGTTGGGAACTACTACATCCACACAAGCTTGTGTACCAAGAGGGATCTATGCTACGTGCACACGACAAGTGCACCAGATGTTCGTGTTTTTGCTAGGTTTACATCAATTTCTTACTAGCAAATTCAGGATTAATTCCCATGGTGAGTTTGAAGAATGATCTACCACTCCTGAACCGAGACACAAGGTTCTCACTATGGAAAGTGAAGATGCGAGCCGTTCTTGCACAGCAAGACCTCGATGAAGCGTTATCTGGATTTGACAAGAGGACTACTGATTGGTCCAATGATGAGAAGAAAAGGGATCGTAAAGCTATGTCATATATTCATCTTCATCTATCTAACAATATTTTGCAGGAGGCGCTTAAGGAGAAGACAACCGCTGGGCTGTGGTTGAAGCTGGAACAGATATGCATGACTAAGGATCTGACCAGTAAGATGCACCTGAAGCAAAAGTTATTTTTGCACAAGTTGCAAGATGATGAGTCTGTGATGGATCATCTCTCCATTTTCAAGAAAATTGTTGTTGACCTTGAGTCTATGGAGGTTAAGTATGATGAAGAGGATTTATGCCTTATTCTATTGTGTTCATTGTCTAGCTCATATGCAAACTTCAGGGATACTATTCTTTATAGCCGTGATAATCTAACTTTGAAAGAAGTTTATGATGCTTTGCATATAAGGAAAAGATGAAGAAGATGGTACCATCTAAAGGTTCAAGTTCACAAGAAGAAGGCTTGGTTGTTCAGGGCAGGCAACAGGAAAAGAACACAAAGAACCAGTCAAGAGATAAAAGTTCAAGTAGTTACCGTGAAAGATCAAAGTCCAGAGGCAGGTATAAGTCATGCAAATACTGCAAGAGAGATGGGCATGATATCTCTGAGTGTTGGAAGCTACAAAACAAAGACTAGAGAACCGGAAGTTATAGATCGAAAGGTAATAAAGAAGAGGAAGGTAAAGCCGCAGTTGTTACTGATGATAAACCTGGTGCAGAATTACTTATTGCTTATGTTGGTTGTGCACAAACTAGTGACCAGTGGATTTTTGATATTGCTTGCACCTATCACATGTGCCCGAACAGGGATTGGTTTGCCACCTATGAGTCTGTGCAAGGTGGTACTGTTTTGATGGGTGATAATACACCATGCAAGGTTGCAGGTATTAGAACAATTCAGATCAAGATGTTTGATGGTTGTATCAAAACATTGTCAGATGTGCGGCATATTCCAAATTTAAAGAGTAGTCTCATCTCTTTATGTACTCTTGATTGCAAAGGGTACAAATATTCCGGTGGAGACGGAATTTTGAGGAAACCAAAGGATCTCTTGTTGTGATGAAAGCTGATATTAAAATTGCCGACCTGTACCATCTGCGAAGTACAACTATATTAGTTAATGTTGTTGCAGTTTCAGATTCGTTATCTAATTCCGATGCTACTAATCTTTGGCATATGCGTCTTGGACATATGAGTGAAATTGGTTTGACAGAATTGAGTAAGCGAGGATTACTAGATGGACAAGGCATCGGGAAGCTCAAATTTTGTGAGCATTGCATCTTTGGCAAGCATAAGATGGTGAAGTTCAACACGTCTACACATACCACTGAAGGTATTCTTGATTATGTGCATTCTGATTTATGGGGGCCTGCTCGTAAGATATCTTTTGGAGGTGCTCGTTATATGATGACTATCGTTGATGATTATTCGCAAAAAGTTTAGCCTTATTTCTTGAAGCACAAATATCAAATTTTTGATGCGTTTAAAGAGTGGAAGCCTATGGTTGAAAGACAAACTGAAAGAAAGGTGAAAATACTTCGTACTGACAATGGGATGGAGTCCTGTTCTAAGATATTTAAATCATATTGCAAGTTTGAAAGCATTGTGCATCACTACACCATTCCTCATACACCTCAACAAAACAGCATAGCTGAGCATATGAACAGAACAATTATATCAAAGGCCCGTTGTATATTGTCTAATATAGGTTTGTCTAAACAATTTTGGGCAGAAGCCGTTTCCACTGCTTGTTATCTTATTAATCGATCACCAAGTTATGTTATTAATAAGAAGACTCCAATTGAGGTATGGTCTTGTTCTTCAGCAAATTATTCAGACAAGAATATTTGGTTGTACTGCTTATGCTTATGTTGATAATGGTAAATTGGAGCCTAGAGCTATTAAGTGCATTTTTCTTGGTTATCCGTCTGGTGTGAAAGGCTATAAGTTATGGTGTCCTGAAACTAGAAATGTTGTGATTAGTAGAAATGTTGTCTTCCGTACATCAATTATGTTACATGACAAACCTTCTACTAATGTTCCCGTTGAGAGTCAGCAGAAAGCAATTGTGCAAGTGGAGCACTTGATCAGTTCAGGGCATGCACCAGAAAAAGAAGTTGTTGCTATTAACCAAGATGCACCTGTTAGTGAAGATTCAGATTCTTCTACTATTGAGCAGTCTCCAAAACATTCTATTGCAAAAGACAAACCCAAAAGAAATACTAAATCTCCTCGAAAATATAGTAAAGAAGCGAACATAGTTGCTTATGCTTTGAGTGTGGCAGAAGAAATTGAAGGTAATACAGAACCTTCTTCATATTTTGAGACTATTATTTCTGATGATTGCAATAGATGGATAATTGCTATGCATGATGAGATGGGGTCACTTGTAAAGAATCATACTTAGGAATTGGTGAAGTTGTCAAAGGAGAAGAAACCTATTCGTTGCAAGTGGATCTTCAAAAGAAGGAAGATATATCTCCAACTGATGAGGCAAGATACAAAGCAAGGTTAGTTACTAAAGGTTTTAGTCAGATTCCAGGTATTGATTTCAATGATGTTTTTTCCCCTGTTGTGAAGCATAGTTCAATTCGCACTTTACTCAGTATTGTTGCAATGCATGATTATGAATTAGAGCAAATGAATGTTAAAACTACATTTTTACATAGGGAGTTAGAAGAGGACATTTATATGGAGTAACCTGAAGGTTTTGTTGTTCCTGAAAAAGAGAACCTAGTCTATAAGTCGAAGAAATCTCTTTATAGGTTGAAGCAGTCGCCTAAATAGTGGTATAAGAGATTTCACTCTTTCATAATTTCTTACAAATTTAGAAGATCCAATTATGATAGCTGTGTTTATCTGAAAGTTGTCGATGGTTCAGCTATATATTTGCTTCTTTATATCGATGATATGTTGATTGCTGCAAAATACAAAGCAGATATAGCAAAGTTGAAGGTACAACTGAGTAGTGAATTTGAGATGAAAGATTTGGGTGCAGCGAAGAAAATTCTCGGTATGGAAATTACTAAAGAAAGACAGTCTGACAAGTTATATATTAGTCAGAAAGGTTATATTGAAAAAGTTTTTCGTCGTTTCAATATGCATGATACAAAACCAGTGAGTATTCCTTTAGCTGCACATCTCAGATGATCTTCAGATTTATGTCCATAGTCAAATTATGATGTTGAATACATATCTAGAGTTCCATATTCAAGTGCAGTTGATTCAGTTATGCATGCCATGATATGTTCTCGTCCTGACTTATCACATGCATTGATTGTTGTCAGTAGATACATGGCTAATCATAGCAAAGAGCATTGGAAAGCTGTTCAGTGAATTTTCAGATACCTACATGGTACCTCTAATGCTTGTTTGCAGTTTGGGAGATCTGGAAATGAACTTGTTGGTTATGTGGATTCAGATTTTGCTGAAAATCTGGATAGGAGAAGATCGCTCACAGGTTATGTTTTCACTATTGGAGGATATGTTGTTAGTTGGAAGGTAAGTTTGCAAGCAACTGTTGCCCTATCTACTACTAAAGCAGAGTTTATGGCTATTTCTGAAGCTTGTAAAGAAGCTACCTGGCTTAGAGGTTTGTGTACTGAACTTTGTAGAGTTACGTCTTGCATTGATATATTTTGTGATAATCAAATTGCAATATACCTTACGAAGGATCAGATATTTCATGAGAGAACAAAGCATATTGATGTGAGATATCACTTTATTCGAGGTGTGATTACTGAAGGTGATGTCAAAGTTTGCAAGATAAGTACTCATGATAATCCAGCTGATATGATGATAAAGTCAGTTCCTGCTACTAAGTTTGAGTTTTGCTCAAGCTTGATTGGTGTTACAGTATAGTCCTAGAGTCTATTTGGCGCGCGGTGATTTTACCTACATGAGGTATTTCTTGGTGATTGATGTTTTTATGCTACAAGAGGAAATTCGTCTCAAGGTGGATATTGTTAAATATGTGATCCGAATTTAGACCCACAATATATTTGGATTAGTTTTCTAGTATGACTCTATATCGTTTCCTATTAGGTGTCTTTTCTTATATCCCCTATATATACTTTATAAGCCGTACAGGAAGGGGTGACGTTCCTATTGTTATTCACCTACGTTTATAATCAACTCCTCAATAGTGATTATTGCCGGTGGATGCCCGTGGTTTTTTCCCCAAGGGTTTTTCACGTTAAATTTATGTCTTCGCTGTGCATCTATTTTCTTAACAGCCTTCGCTTGCACCGGGACGGGCCATGGAGGCCGTGGAGCGGGCTCGCGACGGAGTGGGCGGTGGAGTCGGGGGCACCGTCGGAGGGGAGTCGGCCAATGACGACCAGGGAGCAGCCGTGTGTGTGTGGCTCCGCCGGCCACCACGCGCTCGCCCACCGCCACCGCCACTCCGATCCGATGGCCGCCGCGCGCTCGCCCGTCGCCGCCGCCGCTCCGCTCCGCCGGCTGCCGCCACTCAGCCCCGCTCGCCTCCGCCCGTTGCTGCTCCTCCCGCAGTAAAGAGAAGACAAAAAAACAGAGAAGAGAAAAAAGAAAAGAGAAGAAAGAAGGGATGCGGATCCCACATTTTTTTATTCTCAATTATATGTGGTCCCAGATTGTTGACTAGGATGCAATGTTAGCGAAACCACCCATGTATACTGTCACGAGACCTATTTTGCACGGTTTTGTACATTTGATGGGTGAAGATTTCTGGTATTGGGGATTAGGGATGTAATACAGACTCGATGTAAAGTTGAGGGACGGTAGGTGAACTTATTCCTATAATAATTTACCGATTGCAAATATGGGGCCGTAAAGGATTGTAGCCTTACTCAGGGCCCAATAGCATGGATCTCATCTAGAGGGTTCCAACCTAGGAATAAGTCTATGTTGCCTCTCTCCTCTCTTGCTCTCATTGAATCGCTTGCGAAGCCGATTCAATCGGGAGCAAGAGATGAGGGAGACAAAATAGACTTATCCCTTTCACTTCGGGTTGTCGATCCTAAAGTAAAGTTTTGTGATAGTTGTTCGATCTTAAGTTGTGTGGTCAAGATACATATATGTTAGGGTTGTGGGTAAGGCATACCCAATAATCTTGGATTGGGCTCAGCGGGGTCCACCATATACCAAGTCTTATACGAAATCAGACCTTATATACGAAAGGTGTTCCGGATAAAGAAGGAGAAATAGAGTTCAAGTTGAAAACTATAAGGACTACTCGAAACGTATCCGTACTTTTCTCCCTAGTTCTACGTGTACAAGAGAACATTCGTGGGTATAAATACAAGACCCCTACGAGGAGAGTGGGAGGACACACCAAGACACGCCAACAAACACCGAGATGACGGATAAACCAAGACATACCCAATATGGAGTCACAGAGGCCGACATGAGGGATTTAGCGCTAACCCCTATCTCGTCGAGTTCGTGTTCGAGGAAGAAGACCACCCTGTCGTCGATTACATGTGGAGATCCATGCCGCCAAGTCGACGGTGACTAGATTAGGTCATACCAGATTTTGTACTCGTGTGATACTAATATATAAGAGTAACACCGGCTTCGACCAACAGGAGTAGAGCTATTATCTGTCAGTTGAGAGAGACCGAACCTGTAGAAAAATCCCTATCTCCCGTCTCTTTTACTTCAATCTCGCGTACACCCTGACACCAAAGATTCCCATACTTTATAAAATCGTAGTCGCGGTCTACTCCGTCGATAATATATTCCTCGTGTTTTGGCATATAGTGCATCTCAATGCGATCGTGTTTTGGAGGAGTTGTAGATTCTAAATGGAAATGTCTACATACCATGTATAACAAAATTAGGGTCTATCTTTCAATTTTTGAATCGTTGGATCGCAATTGAAAGGATCAGGTTATTTCCATAATCTCATGTATATTCATCGTATTTCATCCCGGTCCGACTGATCTAGTCACCGCCGCCATTGTTCCCCTCCCGGTGCTGCCCCACGCATCACCACCCATCTACCTCACTAGCAAGACTCGCCAACGAACTCCTTCACCACATCCCCCTCCCCTCTCCCCCTTCGTCGTCGGCTACGTCAATACGGTCTTTGTCGCCTCTCGTGCCACGTCCTCCTTCTTGTTGAGTCCGTCCACCGTCCACTGTTAACTCTGTGGCTCTGCCTTCACCGTCACCTCAACTTTGACCCCTTCCCCACCCCCAAACATAGTCATTGGTATGGATCACTGCTACCAGTTGTTGTAGTTAGAGAGGAAGTTTAGCGGCTTCCCAAATCGCGGTTTATATTAAAAGGTCAAGAATTAACATGATTTTAACTTCATTTTAGTCAAATGTAGTTTAATAAATCCTTTCTGAAACACAGTTGCTCATAATTTTCTAGTTACTACTCTCTCTCTATTCTAAAATGTCACGTATGTTGGTTTTATCCTAATTCAAATTTATTAAAGTTTAATTAGGTTTACAGAAAAATGTATTTACAAACTTACGGAAACTTGAATAAGTTTGGTGCATTTATGACAAACATATTGTAAAATAAAATAGATGGAGTATCTCATAGAATAGCGGGCAGAAGCTGGTACGGCCAGATTAGTCACGAGAAATGCATGCCACTATATACCTTACGAGTTACGAGCTAAATTAATCGCTTAGCGAGCCAGCCAACCATCGGTTTGCAATGAACCGAAGCAACTTGCGTTTTGTCCGCTTATGGAGCGTGCGCGCACACATTTTCCTTGTTTAGGGACCATCGACCGAGCTGTCCTTCTCCCCTGCGACTTTGGGTGAGCCATTTTGCCCCGTTACAGTACTACTACTAGTAGCATTCACGCTGTACGGCCCATGTCTTCCTCAACGTGCACCACGAGACGACGCTGTACTCACCGGCCGGACAGAAATCGATCGACAAGCTAGCTAGCTAACCAATTCGTCACACACACTCACCCCCCCAGGGTTAGCAGTGTTACCGAGATATTTTGTTGTGTGCTCTGATCTGTCTGTCTGTTCACCACTGGTCTGAGGCAACCAACCGCACTGAACTACCGTTGTTGTACTCCTAGATGGAGTAATTCGTAGCTGAAAAACGTGACCGGCGAGGCGAATAGAGGGTGATTTGTTTCCCCTGCGGCGCGCTACGGACAATGGCCACGTTACGTGCGTTCGATCACATTCTCACAGCGTGGTGATCCCGATACCTTGAACCTCGCATTGCCGGCTTCGTTTGCAATGCGGATTATTAACTGTTTAGACTGGAAATTTCATGTGCTCCTAATGAAGAAAGCAACATGATAACACCAGGGCACGATATTTACTAATGATCGGTATTAACGATCGATTCTCGACCAGTAAGACCGTCAGCTGCTAGCCATTCCCTCACCTATCCTATTGCCATCCATGCGATTACATAAAATGACTGAAGTAACTGACCTCCCTTTAATTTGCATTCCAGCAATCTGAGCATGTATTTCAATGATTCATGGCCGGTCAGGCAGGAGTCCGGACTCCGGACTAGACCAATCGCAGCCTTGGGCGATGAATACGGGACGATAAATTTAACCGCGTTTGGTGCAAATGGACCACCGATCTCTCTACCATAATCTCCGGTTGCCCGCATCGACCTGTCGACAAATGAAATGGGCAGCTTCCTGGAAGAAGCAGCAACGCCAAATCGTGTATAATTCTCCAAGTAGCACGATGGCCTGGTGCAGGACTGAAAATGCAATTGCGCGGGCCGTACTCACGGAATATGTTGTCTAGTACTCCAGAAGTCCAGATGATCCCTCGATGGAGGCAGATGATGGAATGAGCTATAGTATGAACCTATGAGCTGTTTAAACTGTCTTTTTAGAAACTTTACACCGATGTATGAAGAGAGAAGGGAAGCCAGGGTCAGATTATCCAGAGATTATAAAAATATGTAGTCGTAGAATGTAAACAGATAATCTAATAGTCGGAAGCCAAGGGTGTGTTTGGTTCGTGATCGGATAAGATATGTACATCAAATATTTGTAGGGATATGGTGATCATGTCTTTTGTTTGGTTGGGTGGATATGATCATCTAATTTCTTGTTTGGTTGGATGGATGACAAGGGATGGGATGAACCACTAACATATTAATTAATAATAAAATATATTAATTATTATTAATATAGCCATAATCTATACTAATTAACAATAAAATAGACTAATCGTATCTAATTGACACTAATTTTGATAAGTTAATTATTAATTAACAACAAACGTATTAATTATTAATTATTACTAATCAATTACTAATGATCAAGATTAGCAAAGGTGGATATCATTATCGGTCAATTTGGCCGGATAGGCTCATCCAGCATCTTCGTGAAATATTCACTCTCTGGACCATCATATCCACCCTCGCCCACCAACTAAATACACCAAAAATCTGGATCGTCATCTTTCATTCAGGAATATCCCTCCAATCAAACACACCCTAAGAAAATCCTAACATTTTTATACTCTCTCACCTGTTAGCTACTCGATAGTTGTTTCTTAGAATTTTGAGCTACCCCTCCAACCAAACACACCCTAAGAAAATCCAAGCATTTTTATACTCTCTCACCTGTTAGCTACTCGATAGTTGTTTGTTAGAATCTTGAGCTACCCCGTAGGCCCAAACATGGTCTTAGTCAGGCAGGAAAATTTGAAGGAAATGGGTACTTACTGCACTTGTGAAAACTAGCAGGGATCAGAGCAGAGGAGAAACTACACTAGTCTGGTTCTTTTTTCGAAGGGACAGCAATGCCACAGTAGGGTTTAGTGTTGTGGAAATTAAAAAAAGAAAGAACATTAGTCAGAGTGACAGCTGAAATTTCTGATTAAAAAATCAACATTTTTTTTCTTGAATCTGAACAGATTTTGATCTTTTTAACTAACAAAATTGTTAATCAAAAGAATATCCTAAGGGGGCGCGATAGACCCAGAAATTTAAAACCGGCATACGGAAACATGTGCCAAATGCATTACATGAGCATTACATTGTTCGAGCACAAATATAAAAGGGCAGCTGTCCCAGTAAATTAAAAGGGGCAAATATATATATCCCATATTAAACATATAAATCCTCAAGCAACAAGGAGCCAAATAGTAACAATGTAATTTAATTATACGGCAAAACCGAACGAGAAACGAAGAACTTGCACACAGAGAGCGTTCGTTCCCTAAACATGCTGAGGGCCTGAGGCTGAGGTGGGTAACCAACTAATATACAGCTATACTGCAGTGAGCATGCGGCTCCAGCAGCAAACAATGTGGAGAACAAACAATCTGTGTGCTTATGCTTATATATACTCCAGGATGCCAATGGTCAGGCAGAATTAACCACCAGCTTAATCCCTATTAAATTCTTACTAGTAGTAATGTAGTAGTATTGAGTAATTAACCACCTGTGAAAGATACACTTAACACTAGCAATAGAACACACGCATCTCTTCGCCACAGATCACTTGACGATTGACAGTGAACTGTGAGCTAAGAGGTCATATCTCCTGCTTTATTGTCACCTCTTGGCCAAACCCAAGCCAAGATTTGTCACCGTTAGCTTGCTTGGACGTTGCAGCCGTGCTGTTAGCTTGGTATGGTGCATTTGCATTCATCCTGGAGTTGAAGAGCATGGAGAATTTTAGGGCCATAAACTTGATCTGACAGCCAGTTTTTGACAGCAAAGGAAATTATTTTCCTCAAACAGATGGAAGTTACCTACCTGCCCTTTCTCTTCTCAAG
Organism: Oryza punctata; assembly: GCA_000573905.2. Taxonomy (NCBI): domain Eukaryota; kingdom Viridiplantae; phylum Streptophyta; class Magnoliopsida; order Poales; family Poaceae; genus Oryza; species Oryza punctata. Next base: position 21,373,570 of record CM002496.2, read on the forward strand.
AAACCTATGGAGTGAATTCCTCCTTGCAATCGGCAGATCTGTAACAAAATCGAAAATTAATCATTCGTTAAAGATTCCTAAGTTTTTTCACATGTAGATAAACTGCTTTTGTGAAATTTTAGTACTGTGATGGTAAAGGTAAGTAAAACTGCAAAAGAATGAACAGTTGTTAACTTGTTATTACCGGGAAGATTGTTCTGTGCAGGTCGGGGCAGGCTCTGCGTTGCTGCGATGCCGGTGTTCTTGTCCACGCCATCGCCTGTGCTTACGATTTGTAAGAGATCCTTGACCCTGGTGGACGGAAAGTTCTCAAAGACGACAACTTTTCCACCGTAGAAGATAGTCAGCTGCTGAGCCTTCTCTCCAGCTGCCTCCCTGGAAGAACCGAAGAGTTGCAACCAAATTATCTCTACTCCAAAAAAGAAGTATTTATTTTTTTCTTCTAGACATTGTATAAGGATGCAAGTTGCAAGTCAGGACAGCATGTTTTATGTTCATTTTACTACTCTTTTTTTGGTGAACAGGAGGAGAGTTTGTTTGAGATTGTGAGATGTCAGTATGCAGAGTAGAGGTTTGTACCTTGCATTCTCGTCGCTTTGCTGATCGGCCGGGGCCTTCATGAGAGACGGCTCAACCGCGGTTTCCGCCGCGTTTGGCTCCACCTCCACGGCTGGCGCGTCGAGCCCCGACAGCAAGTTCATGGTGGTCGGCGGCCGGAAAGCCCCTGCAAAGACGAACACCCGTGGCGTGGTGCACATCTCTGATAAGAACAAGTCGTTGCTAATCGCATGGCGAACACAATTAACCTGCGCTTATTACCTCCAGCTCCGACGGCGGGCGGCGCCGGCGCCAGCGGCATGCCGAGGCCGAGCCCCTGCAGACCACCGCCGCCGCCCTTCTTCTCCTTGAGAAACTGGCTGAGGAGGCTACAAGTGACGGCAAAGCTGGACTTGTCCTTCTCCTTCCCCACCGCCGCCGCCGTCGCACGGCGGGCCATCTCCTCTCCTCCTCCTCCTCCTCCTCCTCCTCCTCCTCCCATGATATCCACCTCACCCAAGCCGGCAGGCCGGCCGGAGCAGCGCGCGCCTCGCGGTCTCCACCACCACCACACTCTCTCTCTCTTCCCTCCCCGACAAGCTCCCGTCTGGTTGTCCCTCTCTCACTTGGACCCGCGGCCCTTTAAAAGTCCCTCTCGTTTGTCCGCCTCGCTCGTCGTGACGGGCGGGGCATTGGCAAATGGCAAGTGAGCTGTGAGCAGTGGAGACGCCTGAAACACGTGAGCAAATATCAAATAATATATATACTACTACTACTCTCTCGGGGGGGCACGGGGCGGGTCAGTGTGGTGGTGGTGGTGGTAGTGAGAGCGACGTGGACGTCGACGACGCGAGGGCGGGATCGGGGGTCCGCGCCCGCGGTGGTCCAGCCGCGCCGCGCGAAAAGGTTGGAGGAGTACAGTCCATGCGGGCCGTGTGCAAAAATGGCACGTTGCGTGGGATACGGTTTTTGCCGCGAGCGGCCGGTAGCTAGGGGGGTAGGGGGGGGGGGGTGTTTGGATGAGATTAAAACTTTTTAGTCTATGTCACATTGAAGGAATATCTGTACACTAATTATAACACTAATTATAAGTATTAAATGTATATTAAAAATAAAATCCATTTCATAACCCTAAACTAATTTGCGAGACGAATCTATTGAGTTTAATTAATTCATGATTAGCCTATATGATTGCTACGGTAAACATACGCTAATTATGATTAATTAAGCTTAAAAAATTTATCTCGTGAATTATCTCTCATTTAACAATTAGTTTTATTATTAATCTATGTTTAATACTATTAATTACCGTCCAAACATCCGATGTGATAGGAACTAAAATTTTATCTCTGAATCTAAACACCCCCTAAGAGCCGAGCACGCGGGACCTCGATCGGTTTTCCAGCTGGGGTGGTTACCGGAAATGAGTAGCCCGGGAATAAGAGGGGCGGGAAGAAGGGGAAGAGCGTGTGACGCGTGACCTGATCGATGAGAAGGGAATGGCGTGCCGGTGCGGCGAGCGTATGCGGTATGCCCGTGCCGTGTTTTGTCGCAGTTGTCAGGGTTGCCGCCTCCAAACTTGGGGAGGCCCGGTTCTTGGTGGATGAAAAATTGATGGATGCTTAATTACTACTAGTAGTTTACGACTTTATGGAGAAAAAATTAAGTGACTGTTTGTATGGGGTCTAGCTCCGAAAACGTAGTCCGAAGTAGAGCTGCACGAACCTCGTTAAATCTATCCAGTTCATCTTTTTCATCACTTCAGCTTGCTTAGTTCCCTTTCTAAATGGAGATTAAACCGTTTAGTTGAGGTTAAGAGAAGTGAAGCTGAGACCCTGTTAAACAAGGTATAAATAAATTCAAATAAGTAATGAATTCGAATAAGTGATCTAAATTGTTAACCGTTCAGCCCTACAACACACACAAACTCTTGACAACTGATCTTCGATAATCCTATCCTTTTTCACCCAAGAACTTGAAACAATGAATCACATCCTCCCTGTCCGTGTGTTCTCACTCCAGGTCTGGAACCTGGTCCTGTCTCCTCTGGTTGGCCTGGTCTTACTTCTTCTCCTAGCTGCTCTCTTCAGGTCTGGTGACTATCTTCTAGAACCTGCTTGTTAGAGTATCTTCGTAAGGGTTTCAACTCTCTAGTCCTCCTGGTACCCTGGTAGTTGTGGAAGGAACGAAACTTCATGGTTTTCGATCCCTTGCTCTCGCCAGTATCGACATTTCTAAAGTCCATCCTGCAGGAAGGTCGGCTCCGTTCATCGGCGGGTGCCGCTTCGTTTGGGGGCCTGGGGAGCATAGTGGGCTTTCTTCCGCAACCAATCTCCCTCTATGTAGGAGTAGCTTCTTTTTTGTAGTTTAAACTTAACGGTAGTTTTTTTTTTCCAGTTTCTTCTTTTTTTTCCATGTGCCAATAGCCTTTCTGTCCGCTGCGTTGTGTAACTGAAATTATGCTTTCTTTTAATATATTGACGTAAAATTCTTTTGCACATTCACTAAAAATGTTCAGATATTTCATGGGCAATCAAGATAGTGATCTTACATATTGAATTGGAAAGTGAAGCGCTAAACCGTGCTGATTAGTTCGGCCACCATGCGCGCCATGGTTACATTGGCATGCTATCCTACAACAGGCCATATAGGCCCTGTTTAGTTCCCAAAAATTTTTAGCTGCTACAGTAACTTCGAACGTTTAACCACTAATTAGGAGTACTAAATATGGAGAACTGATAAGACCCATTCCATAACCCCGGGTGAAATTACGATATGAATCTTTTAAGCCTAATTGGACTATAATTAGATAATGTTGTGCTACAGTAAACAACCTCTAATGACGGATTAATTAGACTTAATTGATTCGCCTCGCAATTTTCCGTCCATCCGTGTAATTAGTTTTATGATTAGCTTATATTTAATACTTTAATTAGTGTTGTAAAAGTTGCCAAAAATTTTTGGCCAAAATTTTTTGGCAACTAAACAAGCCCATGGACTTCCTCATTTTGTGCCATCCCATGGAGAAGCCGTAGTGCGCACAACTCAACAACACACAGATAAGAACACTAAATAAAACATAAAACATAAATAGAGAAAACACCAGTAGTACGGTGATAAGAGTCTCCACCCAATTCAAATCCCGGTGTCAAAATTTTTTGGTGAGATCCACGTTTACAAAGAAGTACGAGTGCAAGGGTTTATCCACATGAGTAACGCTAATGTTGTTTTTTAATAAATAAATCGTATTTAACGTGTGGCATAGTTAATCTAACTATAAGGTAAAAATAACAGAAAAAGGCACTAATAAAGCCTTTTTACTGACCGCCAAAACAGGTTTTTGCTAGCAGCCGACTACGCTGCCAGTGACAAAGGCTAGTGAAAATAGTAAATTTTCATTGGCGGATAGACAGCCGCTAGCAAAAATCAAACTTTCGTAGGCGGCCAAACTAAGAAGGCCGCCAGCGAAAAAAGTGATTTTCACTGACGATAGCTAATGAAACCTACCAGCGAAAATGTTTTTAGCAGCAAAAAGAAAATTAAAAATCAAGATCCCGAATCACTATGCCAAATCCCCAATCCCCGAAATCCCCAACCCACAACCACTGTCCCAAATTCACAATTCGATGAAGATGGCCGTCGTTGCTGTCGCTTCCATCACCGAAGGGGTGGAAGACTACCGAGAGGTCGTCGCTACCGGTGCGAAGGAAGGAGGTTGTGGTCCACGTTGCCGAGCCGTCGCCTACCCATAACAGCTAGCGGATACTGAGCTGCTGAAGATCGACACCACCGGATCTAGAGCTCCTGATGCCAGCCGCCACTACTACCTTCTCCATCGGCTTGGACTCCCCTTCACCACCACCATCACCCACCCTTTCACCGCCCTGGAGGCAGCCTTCTCCTTCGCCGCCATGGACGAGATCGCCGCCACCGGATTCGGTGCCCTACCCCTCCCCCACCGCCGCCCTCTCCTTGCCGCCGATGAGCTCGGCCGTCGCCAGTCCTTCCTCCACCATTAAGTCCCCTCCCATGTGACACCACCACCGAGCCTCCTCACCACCACTGCCGAGCCCTGCAACCCTCCCCTTGTGAGCTGCCCCCTCCCCTGCGCCGCTGCCGCTGATCCATCCCCCAACCAGCGTCGCTGCGGACGAGCACCGCCATCTCGCGCCTCCGTGGAGCCGCCCCCTCCCCTGTGCCGCTGCAGTCAAGCACCGCCTCCCCCGCGCCGCTGAGGCCGAGCACCGCCATCTTGCGCCGCCGCCACCGCCCCGTGCTACCGCTCACCAAATCGAGAGAGAGAGATAGAGAGAGAAGTTTTGGATCTGGGAGGAGAGAAAGAGAGGGAGAGTTAGCTGGTGCCACCGCCTCGAAAAAATTGCCAGTAAAAAAGTCATCGTGGGTGGGTCGTTGGTCGTGGTCATTAATGGGTTGTGATAATATTTCGTAGGCGGTGCTCATTAGCTACTGCTAGTGAAAATCGATTTTCATTACCGGTTGCTTAAGTGTACCTTTAGAGAAAATAGTTACATCTTCGCTGGCGGTCTACATAACCTAACCGCCAGCGAAAATTATTTTAGTTCCCCATCCCTCGTTACAATTTCACAGGCTGAAAGTGCACACGGCCGCTAGCAAAAAAATATGGTGCCGCCATGAAAAACTGATTTAGTAGTTAGGGATGCACAACCTAAAATCATTATCTTTGGAAAAAGTCCAAATACCCTCCTAAACATTAGATAGAAGTCTATCTAGCACCCTGAACTTTAAAACCGGACATCCAACCCCCTGAACCTTGCAAAACCTTTTATATTACCCCCTAAGGTGGTTTTTATCGATGTTGTAGATCACAACTACGGTATTTGTATGGTATGGGGATTGTTGGTATCAGAGTATACGCGAGGTTGAGGTAAAGAGATAGGAGACATTGATTTTTATGCAGGTTCAGGCCCCCTCAACTGGCAGGTAATAACCCTACTCTTGTTGGCCGAAGCTGGTGTTGCTCTTATTCATCAGAATCACTCAAGTACAATATTTGGGATAACCTATCTAGTCGTCGTCGATACGGCGGCATAGATCACCACTCGTAGTCGATGACGGGGTAGTATTTATCCTCGAATACAAACTCGGCGAGATCAGAGATAGCTCTAGATCCCTCTTGTCAGCCTCCGCGGACACCATATTGGGTATGTCTAGACTTATCTCTGATGTCGATGTTTGGCGGCATATACTGAGGTCTATTCTGATTATTACGTGCCTCTTTGATGGGGCTCCAGATTCCTCTCCTCCTAGGGGGTCTTGTATTTAAACCCACAGATATTCCTTTGTTCAAGTAGAACTAAGGAGATAATTATGGATACGATGTAAGTAGTTATTGTAGTTTTTATGTAGAACTTCTCCTTCCTTAGAGGGTATTTGGAATTTTTCCTTCTCTCTATTAATAAGCATCCAATATTGATTGTTCCACCTAGCCCTGTTTGTTTGGATGGAGGGATGAGATTCCCAAACTGAACGGTGTGTTTCTTCGTGCAGAACTTTGTTATATATAGTTTTTTAAATCAAATTTATTTTCTGAATTTATAATGGTTAAATAACTTAATTAGTCGTGTGTCGTGGTCTAACGTTTCGCCTAATTTTCGTGTCGTGGATAAGCTCAGTCAAATATCTCCATTCAACGACCCCTAAAGTTTCATATATGAAACAAGTTTTAGTACAAGCTATCTTATGAGGTTTCTTATTGACTGGTTAAAAGGCATGAAAGAAAACAGTTATAGGGGATTATACCTGTTGCCTTAATTTTATATGGAGGTATAGTTTCAAGGCAAATTAAAACTGGTTTCGTAACACTGAAAGTTGATTACCTCACACTAATCTTTCTGCGGTAATAATGTTTGTGAACTTTCTTTAAGTTTTGGAGGGAACTCCAAATCAGACGCGATTCCTTAAAAAAAATTGGACGGTTAAATATTTCAGTTAAATATCGGATTGAAACATTAAGTTATACATATTGAAAAAAATCAGTCACCGAAACATTAGTTTTTTCTGAAACACAGTAAAAACACACATTGAATGCCGCTATCACGTACGAAACAATGAGTTTTAACGGTATAAAACATATGTATTTATTTTATTAATATGTATTTATTTTATTAGAATATAATCATGTGATATCTTGATTTAAAGATTTAATTACAACGAATATAATGATATGATCGGATTGTAGATCGAATGAATAAGTAGTTTAAGAGAAAATTTTTTTTAGATCTAGAGTGGAGAAAGAGCAAGTAGTACAATAGTAGTACAATAGGAGAGAGAATAAAAGGAGGTAGTTACGTTAAACTTCACGAAACACATTAAAAGCACGCACCGAAACGTATCACTATAACATAAGAAATATTAAGTTTTAACGGTTTGAAACATATATTTTCCTTTACGGAACATAATCATGTGATATCTTATTATGAAGATTTAATTGCACCAAATATAATGGTATAATTAGATTGTTAATTAGATATGTAATTTAGGAGAAAATATTTTGAAGATTGATATATATATATATATGAATATATGTATGTATTTTGAAAAAAAATGTATGTATGTATGTATGGAGCAGGGAAAGCAGTAGAACAAGTTAGTTGGAGTGCCGGATGGATCGTTATATCGATCTGAAGCATTCTCCTATCTTCTGAGATTCATATGTTTCTTCCCCAGACAGACCACCTCCCTTTTAACACCTAACACATGGTTAAATAACTTAACACATAGTTAAATAGCAGTAGATAGTGAAGTGAGTTAGCAGTAGATAGTGAAGTGAGTGTAGCTCGACTGTTTAGGTTTCCTGTGGTGGAATAGTCCATATAGATTCAAACTTAAGATTTAATACCGATGTTTTTATTTATAGGTGATAGACGACGCTTCGATAGCGAGATAGGCCAGCTATTAGCTGCTCGTGCTCTTAGCCTAGCTAAGTACTCTATCGTATCGGAGCTTTGCACCATGAAAATTACTGGCGCTACGTACCTTCCTGTGCTGTCGTGAGCTCGCGTTACGGCGTTGCCTTTAATTTTCCTTTTCGAAGGTTTTACGGCTTTGCGTGTTTCATGGTACTCGCGTGAGAAGCACTTCAGTATTTGTTTTTTGGCATACTGCATAATGGAATTTCATGAAAATCGATGGGTTTTCATGAAACTGTTAGGTCTCGATTTGTGAAAATCGATCGGTATTAGTTGGTTTCCGTACGGCATTGACTGAAATTCGTCGGTTTTTACTGGTTTTCGGTAAACCGGTGAGAAGCGATTTTTACTTTAAAATCGAAAATCGAAAAGGTAAACTCTGGATGTGGTTGGAGCATCTATACTAACTATCTCTCTATATATATACTTAGAAAAATACCCGTGCATTGCAACGGAAAAAACTAAGGGAGTTATTTTTTACCAAAAATTAGTCGGTATGTATTTACATTGTAAGTCCCGAAATTACATATGTAAATCCTAAAATTACATATTAATTACATATGTAAGTGGTATATAAGTGGGGTATAAGTGGGTGTAATTACATATGCAAGATTTATGGCGCAACAAAAATGTAGCAATTCCATTGTAAATTTGTATAAAATAAATAATTATAACAACAAAAGAAGTTATTTAGTATGCATGAACAAACACATACACGAATCTTATAGAAATCAAAGGTCCAAAATCTGATTAAGATGTAATAAAAATATGTCACCACAGATATAGTAAAACCGAAAACTAATGTTATGGTAATAATCTATCTATTAACTTATAAAGTAAAAGAAAAAGGAGCATTAACGTTAGCTCTCATGGTTCAGAAATTCTCATATTAATTAAAATATAATAAAAAAGGAGAACTTAGTGTAGACAAGAACTCTTTCATTTTCTTTTCTTTTAAAAAAATCATGTTATATATGCGTAGAGTCCAATCGGACACTTGCATAGAATAAATGTTTTCGAAGAAAAAAATTACATAAGCCGGATAGATACAAATTAATACAAAGTATTTCTATTTTTTATTTTTTTGAATACTATTTATAAAAAGAAATGAAATTTGAAACTAAAAATAAAAAAATATAGAAAGATGAGTTTAGAGTCCATATACAAATAAAATTTATAAATAACAAAATTATAAATTATAAAATAAATTATATTGGATGAGGAGTGTAGAATATTCTCCAAAAGAGGCTAGAGTGCGTATAGGAATACAATTTAGAAAAAGGAATTGAAATTCAAAAAAAAAGAATATTGAAAGGAGAGTTTAGTCCATATACAATTAGAAATAATGAAAATAAATTCATATCATGAGAAACATCTAGCAAAATTTCTCAATGGTTCAATTTAGATAGAATTAAATTAATAAGAAGTCATAAACAATTAAAATGGTATTAATGCTATTTCCAAAAAAGAAAAATACTTAAAATCACTGAGAGAGAAAAAAATTGATTTAAACCCGGCCCAATAGCACGGCCTTCTTCTGTGCTTCATATGCGCGGCCTATGGGATGGCCCAATAGCACCACGGCCTGAAACAGCGCCGGCCCGACGCGGGAGAAGCCAGGGTCATCCGATCTGATGGACGGTCCCGATTGATCCCGACCTAGACAAATACCTGCAACCCTAACCCTAACTCGAAAAATCTTCTCCCGATCCCCTTGCTCTCTCTCTCGAAAAGCGACGGCGGCAGCGCCCTTCCCCCCGCGAGCGACAGTGGCAGTGCCCCTTCCCCGCGAGCGGCGGCGGCAGCGGCGCCCGTTCCCCCCGCGAGCGGCAGCGATAGTGGCAGCGGCACCCTGCCGTCCCGCAAGCGGCTACGGCGGCGCCCTCCCCCACCGTGACCGACAGCGGCAGCGGTGCCCTGGCCTCCCGCAAGTGACGGCAGCGGCACCCTCCGCCACCGCGAGTAACTACGGCGGTGCCCCGCTGCTCGCTAGATCCAGCGGGTCGGCGGCTCTCCAACAGCGTGATGACTCGGCATCTGGCTCCTCCTTCTCCCTCTCGGCATCCGGCGAAGCGGCGGGTTGGCAGTTCCTCGGCGGCGCAGCGGATCCCGACGAGGAGCAGCGCGTGGTGGCCTCTCGCTCGCCCCTCCCTCTCCTCTCATAATCTCGTGTTAATATTTTGGATGTTTCTGATGATTCTGACTTGGATTTGGACTGGGATTTTGTTTTTGGTTTGGATTGTGATGATTTAAGATTTGGAGAGGAGGTGTGCGCGATGTGGTCGACGGACCAAGATGGACGAAAATCCTCTACGGAAGCCTTATGTATTTTTTAATTAGTTATATATATATAATCCAATAACTTGTAAAGCTCGACATGTAATTATGTCATATCATCACGCATTAGCAATTATTATCTAGATTCTACAATATTTTAAATTATATGCAAGTGTGACACGTCATCACCCACTAGCAACTATTATCTAGAGTATTTTAAATATCACGTAAATATAACATATCATTTACAATTTTATTGTATGTTTAGAACTCATTATGCAAGAAATGTTAAATCATTATTTTCACATTATTTATACATATACACTATCATTTCTATAACATGCATTCATCTACATCCTACAGCAAAGCGCGGGGTATCAACTAGTTAAAATAAAGCTCTATGCGCAAAGTAAGTGTATCTCGATTTGTTAGTTTTCTTGTGATAAAGTTAGCTCATCCGGATTTAAGTTCTAGATTTAATATTGATACTCACGTTTACAACTAATTATTTTTCAATAGTAGATGACACCCCCCGTTGAGAGTAAGGTGTCCCTAATAACTTTGTAGAGCTTGTGGTGACTTCGTCAATCTTGATGGTTCGGTCTTGCAAAGGTACTCATAGAAATAAGGTGCATCTATGTACGTTTATAGGGATAAGTATGCAGATGTTATGAGTGTATGCTTCTAAAAGAAAAATTAAGTAGTGTGTTGTGCTGAGTAGCGAAGCTTGGTAGAGGCTAACATGGGTGTTGGCCGCTACAATGTTTTGAACCTTAACGTTAAGATGAATAAGTATTATGTTATGGCGTTCTTGATTTGGCAGGTTAGTTAGTGCATGTTGTGTTCTAGAATCATGTTTCATTCAGCTCTGTCTTTCTTTTTCTTTTTCTTTTTCTTCGGCCTTTAGTAGATCGGCTTGTTTACTTCTATTTTTCCATTGATATAACTTTTTGCTAGAAGAATTTTTAATTACCAAAATTATAGATTCTGCCTGACAAATACTAGAAAATAAAAACCATTATTTTATGCTATGGAACAGTATTTGTAAGTTCAAATATATTGCCCCCTCTTCAATTTCTGTCAAGCTCCGCCACTGATTGTGCTTCCAATTTTCGGGAAATTGGGTGTTTCGTTTGGGATAGTGCATAGCAAAATGTGCACAGTGGAGTTACAACATCACATGTTTGTTCGATGATGATGGCACGACTGTAGGATCGTAGAACGATAGCTAAGTCAACTAGAGCAGGTGAATAGTTGTAGTACTTAAAAACCAAAACTTTTAGCGGAATTAAAAGTTATCCTCAAATTCGATGGCGATCGGTTTGATCGGAGTAGATGCTCCGGTCTAACCGCTCGATGACCTTCGGTCTGACCGGCGTAAGCGCTCCGATCTGATCGCTCAATTCGTCGAGATCGCCTCCTCCCGTTGCCATGATTGTCGCTAGTCTAACCGTCGTGAAGCTGTCGGTCTGACCGTGCAGATGCCTCCGGTCTGACCGCTAGTATCCCTTCGGTTGAACTGCCACACCCGAGGAAACATAGATTGAATAATTTTCAAAGTAGATTGGTCTTTATTACTTCTAATCTGTGTTTAAAAAGTGTAACAACAGCACTACTCACGAAAATCTCGACTGAACTCGAAACTCTTAACTTTTCTCTCAACTCAACTCTCTCTAAACAATACTGGGAGGCTACACCCTCCCTCTCTATTTATACCCGAGGTAGGTAGCCTAAAGTCACGAACCAATCTTGTACAAGTCATCCTAATCCCTTAGGAAACCTTCCCATAAAAAAGAAACTTTACAAACTCAATCTAACCAAATTCGGACTCCATCCAAATTTGACTCCACATCCCATACGCACACAATATCTCTATTGTATGCCATATGCAATCTTCACCAACCATGTGCATTGATCTCTAGCCTAAGCATCCCGCATGACATCTTGATCGTCTGGATGTTATTTTCTTCCAAGTTGACTCCCGATCCATCACCGGTAATGCTCTTCCGAGGCGTCAAGACTCACCTACACATGCATCAACCAAGAAACCATATTCGAGCATAAATTCTCTCCAACTTGACTCATTGTTAGCACACAACAATATTACATATGCATAGTATCTATCTAGAAGCCATAATCATCGAATAATCACGGATATCTAAAATAACAACCCGAAACCGAAACCGACACAATATCGGCCGGTCAGACCGCGGACTGGTCGGTCTAACCGACTACCACAACCCGGTCTGACCGATAGCAATCACCTGTTCATCATTTGAAAATCCAATCATCTCCAACACCAATTCGTCAATGATCTCCAAATATCAAAACCAATAATCTCATATATCGATTATTCATTATCAAATAATAATCAAACACACTTTGATTTTACAACAACTCGATCCTATTACCACCATTGCAAACACAAAGAGAGAAGAAGTAGAGAAAGAAGAAGAACAGGAAGAACAACACGAAAGTCGTAATTGCTGGCAGAACAGTGTGATCTCTTGAGCCCAGCTGAGTACTACTAATACTGTACTTCAATTAGGCCGAAACTGTTGGTACTACTCTGAACTTCATTTGACGGGCCGAAACAGCAAATTTGAGCTCAGTCCAGAAGTTCTAGCGTAAACGGGCAATCTCGGCCCAACTCATAGCAGGCTCTTCCGGTGGATCAAAGTACGAAACAAACAAAAGTGGCGATCTGACCAGCCAACAACTGCTACAAAGAGTCAAAACAGATGTATCTCCATGGTGTGATCGTTATATGATCCGATCTGTGTTGGTCTCTTCCATCGGAGTAACTTTGAACACTTATTCAGACACAAATTAAATCAAACAGCTACTGCATCCATTAGCCAATGGTGACGCACGGGCCCAAATTAATCCCTCATATGAATCATGCCGTGTCATATATAGATATGGTAATAAGGACCTAATGGTCGATTCCTTACGGTGAATTCACGTATTAAGAGATGAGAATGGTTGATGTTTGTCATCCATGAGGAATCTAATGGTCCAAATATCATCACCATCGAGGATGGCGGGGGTGGCAGCGGCATTCCACTCCCCGTCCCCACCCTGCAGTGACCCATGTTTACTGTATTAGGGACCAATTCTAAACTTTATCAGTCATTTCCATAAAATTAAGACCTAATGTGCAGGTATATAACTTCCAAACCTTAGAGACAAGTCAACCTTAGTCATCTCCATCTCCACACAGTTCACCAAGCCATTCCCCAATCCACAAGTCCGTAGTGCAGCCGCCGTCGCTCCAGGCTGCTCGTCCTCAACGCGCTCAGGGGTGGCGTCGCCTCCCCTCGCGCCGGCGCGGTCCCGCCCCAAGTCGTCCTCGCGCGTGCGCCGCCTCCAGCCGTTTATGTGTGTGGCACTGCCTCCAGTCGTCCTCACGCGTGGCGCCACGGCCATGAGCACGAGCATCGCCCTCGTCTGTCGCTAGCATGTCGTCCGCTGACTCCGATCGTCCTCGCACGCAGCATCATGACCAGGAGCATGATTGCCATCCTCGTCCATCGCCAGTGCATTGTCTGCCGCCGCCCCACTGTTTTCTCTCCCCTGCTAGCTACCAACCATGGTTTCGGCCTCCCCTATAAGCTCCGATAAACAAGGTGAGCACATGCGGGGATGAATTAAATGTAGTCCCGTTGTGGTTGGTAAGGGTAGTGCGATGAAATTTTAACATCACTAGAATGGGAACATGGATGTTACCCGACGGTAAATTCCACGTCGGCGTATCTAGTTATACACGAGCACGAGACAACGAATCTCTCGATCCGTGTCATGTCACATGTTGCCAATCAACCGCACCTCCACCTCTCCACCTAGCGGTGGACTTGGACCAACCTCGCGCAGGTGGGCCCGTGGAAGCTGGTCCATCCCACTGCCATCTGGGCCCCACCTACCTTTCTAGGCTGGCCGGCAGCCTCAGCCGAACTGCCAGTCGGTTACACTGCGTGGAGGACTGTGAAGGCTTCGTGGTCGACCATTCGCTGCAGCAGCCGCCGCCCGTCGAGTCGATCCAACGGCTGCGCGTGCGAGGAGGCCGGAAGTGGGCGGCAAAGGGCAATTCCGTCATTCCGCCTCCACCACCACCGCCGCCGCCGTCGTGGTGGTTCCGGCCCAACTCCACCGTCTCCACGCCTCACCGTCTCCCGCTCCTTTTAAACCCGTGCTCCTCCTCCGACGAGCGCCGACGCCGTGAGCACGCGTCTCCCTGCTCCATGGGCCGCGGGGCCCAGACGACCTGCCGGTGCGCGCCGTAGATCCCGCGCGCCAGATCCGATGGGGGAGACCGCGGTGGCCGTCGCCTCCTCCCCGCGGGCCGCCGCGTCGGTGGGGGCGGTCGCGTCGTCGCCGCGGGCGGCGGGGGTGGGCGGGCGGGGAGGGGGGCACCACCACAGGCGGTGGGGGGCGGCGGCGGCGATCTCGCCGTCGTACAGGGCGGTGCTGCTCGCGCTCTGGCTGGTCGGGTTCGCGCTCGTGTTCCTGTGGCAGAGCACCTCGGTGGGCCGCGCGCGGCTCTACACCCGCCCGCCGCTGCTGCCGAAGCGCGCGCCGTCTGTCCAGGCGATGGGGCAGTGGGTGGCCGCGCCGCCGGTCTACGATCTGAGGGAGTTCGGGGGCGTCGGGGACGGGCGGACGCTCAACACCGAGGCGTTCGTGGCGGCGGTGGCGTCCATCGCGGAGAGAGACGGCGGGAGGCTCGTCGTGCCCGCAGGGAGGTGGCTGACCGCGCCGTTCAACCTCACCAGTAGGATGACGCTATTCCTCGCGGCCGGCGCTGAGATCCTCGGGGTCCAGGTGAGGCATCTGAGCTGCAATCCCCATTGTCTTTGCTGATTTTTAACGTTTTACTTGTGGAATTCTGTTAGTTTTTAACAAGTTTATGCACATAGGTGATAGGACTATGCTTCACGTAATTGGATTGTAGCATCATAAATCATACAATGGCAAACTTTTAACTCTCTGTGGTGCTGTGCAACGTAGTTCATTTGCATTCAGGTCTAAATGTTTAATACTTCAATTTTCTGCTTATCACGGCTTTACATATCCATGTTCTGCATAGAAACATTAAATTCACTGCACAGTGATACATGCATGAATTTGTGGGATCACCATGATCGTGCAGAGTTATGCAAATGATATATGGTCTGATGACAAATACTGGTAACATGTACAGGGTTAGAGTGTCAAGGATTACACATGATTCAATCATTCAAACTACATTGTACTACTAAATTTCCCGTTGTAACATACTCCTGTCTCACAGAATCTGTCCACACCCAGTCGCCTACTAATGCAAAATCTAACAAAAAAGTACTACAAAATGACTATGCATATCCCCAGTAAATATTATACATTAAATAGGTGCTTATGGTGGAAGTGCTGCAGTACTTTTACTCATGATTTCTTCAATGAACAAACATTTTAAAACGGTTACCTGATTAAATTGACTAACATTGTTAAACAGAGGGAGTAACAATATTTTATAATTTATCTGGTATGTCTTGGATGAAGCTTGAATGGATATGTCAGTCAAAAATGGTTGTTTCCCATTGAGAGAGATACCCATGTACGCAGTCAAATGTAGTCATATTGATCTTTAGTTTAGCTGAAGTTTGCTCAACCTTCCGCTGCAATGTGGGTCTAGTTTTTTTTTTTACTTACATTTGTCTGTTACTTTTTACAGTTTGGTGCATTTCTTACGAACTGAGTCAGCTTTTACTTATATGTAAGGATGAAAGATATTGGCCGTTGATGTCTCCGTTACCATCATATGGGTACGGAAGGGAGCACAAGGGACCTAGGTATGGGAGCCTTATACATGGTCAAGACCTCAAGGATGTAACTATAACTGGTAAGTTGTAGTTATGGTTTTATTTATGCATTCTTATACTCAGTTCATATCTTGAATGATGTACTTATAAAATCAAAGTAACATAAAGTAAAGATTCTCCGGTAATATTGCAAGAATGTAGCTTAACATAAACAGGGAATTTCGAAAGATAAGCCCTATGGCTTTATCATTTGAACTTGTCAACATGGCCATCACCTTTTAAGACCCTCATTGCTGCGGTTAGGGTTGAAGCAACAAATGCGAGGATCAAACCACAAAATTTAGTCTCCAAAAAGGACAAATCTCAGCTATGGTTGTCGGAAAGAAAGCTATGTATGATGGAAGTGTGTGTGCCATATGCTGGAGCCTGGAGCTTATGTTGTCACCTATCTTTTCAAGGACTTTTGAGTTTAACTCCAATGACTTTGGCTCTTGATCATATGAAGACAACATTGTCAGTTGATTTCATCCTGCACATGACACCTTTTCCACCAGGAAAGCATGTGGCAAATTGACAATTACTTGGCAAAGATATGATCTTGTTTAATAGCTAGCAACTTTTTCTCTAGTTGTAGGAAGTACGAATATCTGGTTTGACGTATTTGTTGTTAAAGCAATTCTAGAGCCAAGTTCAATCTGATCTTGAAACTACCATATCTGAAATCAAGCAAATTGTTGGAAAAGTTATTTCTCAGTCACTAAATTTTAATATGAGTCGCGTTTGGTTGTCCACATGTCCTATTTCAGCATAAAAGACTAAAAAAGTGGTCCTGGGTTATTACTTCAAAAACAGTTGCAATTAAGCTAACTGACATATATTTATAAGCTATGATTCTGTTAGGGATAAGCTAAATGTCGTCACAGATCATATAATTTGTTATTTTTGTGAATTATATATTGCCAGCCTGTTCCTTCTACTCTTATCCTAGCTTACAGCTCTGTGTCCTCACTAACAAAATGCCCATGCTTTGCTATGGGTAAAATGCCCATTGTTTTATTTTCCCATGCTTATTTCAATATATGTTATTCACTTGATTCAAACAATATTAGACTATTGCATAATATCAGAAAATATCATGGACTAATTTGTAGAACATGCAAAAGTAGTGTTGGGCTGGTGGTAGAACCATCAACACCACTATTGTCCTTTATAGTAGTATAGATTATTCGCTTGAATCAAACAATATTAGACTATTGCATAATATCAGAAAATATCAGAGACTAATTTGTAAAACATGCAAAAGTAGGGGTGGTGGGCTGGTGGTAGAACCACCACCACCACTATTGTCTTTTATAGTAGTATAGATATAGAAACTGGCTTGTATTTTCATTAGTTGAGAGGCATTCTCCTTTTTGCGTATTTTATACAGGACAGAATGGAACCATAAATGGGCAAGGTCAAAGTTGGTGGATCAAATTTCGGAAGAAAGTTCTCAATTACACAAGGGGTCCTCTTGTGCAACTCATGCGGTCAAGTAACATCACCATTTCTAACATCACTCTACGTGATTCTCCCTTCTGGACACTTCATATATACGACTGCAAGGATGTTACTATATCAGAGACCACCATCCTAGCTCCAATAGTTGGAGCTCCAAACACTGATGGGATAGATCCAGGTCATTTCCCAACTTTTTCTCTCTCGTTTTTTTTCTGATTCTGAGCTTTCTTCATTTCTGTTAGCTTATAATTTTCTTAGAACCACAGGGCAATGCCACAGTTGCAGTTTTCATATTATATCATACAATCTCCTATGACTGGATTAGATGGTCTAGATTTTCATGTAGAATGACAATATGTACTAAACAGCCCTTTATTCCTACATCATCCTGGAGTCATTTGTATTATTTAGTAAACTTTATGCTTCTTAGTCAGATTCTCAACTATTTTACTGTATATGCAGATTCTTGTGAGAATGTAGTGATTAAAAACTGCTATATTTCTGTTGGTGATGATGGGATTGCTATAAAGAGTGGTTGGGACCAATATGGAATTGCTTATGGGCGTCCATCTACTAACATTACTATTCACAACGTCACAATCCGCTCCATGGTCAGGTGAGTCAATTCCTCATGTTTCATCATGTGCTCAGTTTGGTTTGGTTCACTAACATAAGTTTGTACTTTGTAGATGCTTCAGAATATGAATTTGTATAAGTTATCCTGTAGGTAACTTTAAGAATATGTTAACTACTTGATACACATAACATACTGGTTGTGATGTTCTGTTTGTTCTAATGACTGCATTTCCTTGCCGTAGAAGTTAATTTATCTACTAGGATCATAGATATTATTTGTAATAGACCTCATTATTACGTAGGCTGGCCTGTTCACTTAGTTTATTTGTTAAGTGCCAATAGTCGAGACCTTTTAAAGCCATGTGATTGTGCCATTGTGTGTGACTTATTTTCGATTTTATTGGACAGTGCTGGTGTATCTATAGGAAGTGAGATGTCTGGCGGTGTCTCAAATGTTTTGGTAGAGAATGTTCATATTTGGGACTCACGGCGAGGTGTGAGGATAAAGACTGCCCCTGGAAGAGGGGCCTATGTGAGCAACATTGCGTACCGAAACATAACCCTAGAACATATCCGTGTTGGCATTGTCATCAAGACCGACTATAATGAGCACCCGGACGAAGGCTTCGACCCGAAGGTGGTTCCCATCATAGAGAACATCTCGTACACTTCAATCCATGGACATGGGGTGCGTGTACCAGTCAGGATACAGGGGAGCGCAGAGATCCCCGTGAAGAATGTTACTTTCCATGATATGTCAGTCGGTTTGGTAGACAGGAAGCACCATGTTTTCCAGTGCTCCTTCGTCCAGGGGCAGGTCATTGGCTATGTTTTCCCTGTACCGTGCAAGAACCTGGACCTGTACAACGAGCGGCGCGAGCTGGTTAAACAATCGGCACTGCAAAATATCTCTGATATCGACTACAGTTTTTGACCAGGCGGGCTTTTCTTTTTCAGTTCACTGTACCATTGCTGTAGGAGTATTCACTGCTCAGTTAACAGTTACAGAGAATTTTTTTTGGTAGCTTTTTACAGCTTTCAGTCTCAGAGTCTCAGGAATGTATTTAAGGATGCTCCACCTGTCTATACTGCCTCACAGAAGGACACTGATGTTTGCACTTCAGTCATGTATTTGTACACACTAAATCAGGCCCATAGTTCAATTATACACCTTCTTAGCAACGAATTTCTCTGTTGAGAGCAATAAAGTTCTTTGTTTACACATCTGTAGAGACGTTTGTTTTGTATCTTTGATAAGTTCCCCATGTTTGTTACTTAAGGTGTTAAATCATCTCATGAAGTTTAGTTTGTCGAAGGTACAAAAATGCTTCAATTATTTAACAGGGACTAGATATACATTTGTTGATAAATTCTCCCTTAAATTTATCAAATATAAATATATTAAAATCATAGTGTAACTACATTGTAACTTGGACGTAACTTTTAGAAATCGAGGAAGCGGAGGTCACGAGACCAAATCTCCTATATACGCACGCTATGGTTTTTTTTCTTTCTAGCTTGGAGGAATCTTGAAGTAAATCTAATACAAGTTACAATACAATTACACTATAATTATATTGTATTTACATTTCTCAACAAATGTATAACAAAATCGTATTTCATATGCTCAACACTAAAACCCTAAAAGATAAAAAAAAACACTAAAACCCTAAATTACAGGCCTATAATACTCAAAAACCAGCATCATATAGAGGTGTTGCCTGGGGAGCTTTTGTTACCTACACCTTTTCCAAAATCTGAGGTCTCCAAATAGTCTGGATTATCACGCAAGCCATAAGTTAGGTTTTGCAGTTATTCAGATTCTTATAATCTTAAATGGGCCAAGCTCTAAACAGATTTCTATCACGGGCCTCCAAATTAGACGCCCACAAAAGTCGGGACTTCCCAACTTCTACGATAGATGTTGGTCACACCTGGCAAGGCCTCATTGGCTCCGTGTCGATGAACGCCACGCCCTCTCCCTCCCTATCCTAAACTCCAAGCAGATAAAGTGCTCTGCACTTTTTTTTCTCTCTTCCCCCCACTCCCCTCCTCTCCCCTCCCCCTGTTTTCTTCCGTCTTCCCCATGGCTCTGCCCACGGGCTCATTCGCGGCGTGCAGCCTCCAACCAAGGTAATAACAAATAATTCAGGCTACCAACACTTGTATGTCGTCGTCGTCGTCACCGTCTTTGTGTTGCGACCTACAAGCCATCTCAAATTCGATCCCGTGTTGCGAAAATGTCGTCCTGTTCTGACATAGGGTTCGAGCGGCGTCGCGTGCGCCGACGCTGCCGTCGCAGAATGCCACGGTTGCAAGGCTGGCCGGACACCGCGCCGGCGCGACGAAGAGCGGCGTGTCCGCGGTGTGCGAGCCGCTGGGGCCCGACAGGCCGCTCTGGTTCCCCGGCAGCTCCCCTCCTCCGTGGCTCGATGGCAGCCTCCCAGGAGACTTCGGTTTCGATCCTCTCGGATTAGGTAACCAACCAACCAATGCGCACATTTTCTCACAAATTAGAGTGATTAAACTTTGGATTACTTTTTTTTGTCATAGTTTTACTTTAGATCATCCTAGTCTAATATTTTCACTTTAGAATAGCTAAATTTACGTTTGTTTTATTTGAACTACGCAAAACCACTTATTTAACACATCAACGATCTCAAGGACGTCGGTTTTGGCAGGCTAGCGAAATCCTCCACCCATAAGTAGATCATACCTTTGTCGAAGTATAGGATGGAAATGGCTAGAGAAGAGTGTTGGGGTGATTTAAAGTACAAAAAATGCAAAATTAGCTAATTTAAAGTAGAAAAGTTTGAACTTAAAAGATCCAAAGTGAAATTACGACAATTAAAGATGTCCTGAAGTCCAACACCTGTGCACTAACAATCGAACGTTTTTATGTGCAGGTTCGGACCCGGAGTTGCTGCGGTGGTTCGCGCAGGCGGAGCTGATGCACAGCCGGTGGGCGATGCTGGCGGTGGCCGGGATCCTGGTCCCGGAGGTGCTGGAGAAGTGGGGGTTCATGGAGGACTACTCGTGGTTCGACGCCGGTGCGCGGGACTACTTCGCCGACCCGTGGACGCTGTTCGTGTCGCAGATGGCGCTGATGGGGTGGGCGGAGGGGCGGCGGTGGGCGGACTACCTCAACCCCGGTTGCGTCGACGTCGAGCCGCGGCTGCCCAACCGCAAGAACCCCGTCCCGGACGTCGGATACCCCGGCGGGCTGTGGTTCGACTGGGGCAACTGGGGCCGAGGCTCGCCGGAGCCGGTCATGGTGCTGCGCACCAAGGAGATCAAGAACGGGAGGCTCGCCATGCTCGCCTTCGTCGGCTTCTGGTTCCAGGCCGTCTACACCGGCGAGGGGCCCATTGATAACCTCCTGCATCACCTCGCCGACCCCGGCCACTGCAACGTCTTCTCGGTACGTGTCTGACTTACCTACTCAGATCAGCCAGCCAAATGCGACGCCGTACGGCGTATCAGTAAAAGAATAATAATTTATAGGTAAATTTTATTATATGTGCTCTTAGCGATTCAAATACTAAACTTTGATAAAGAAAACTTTAAAATCATTAATTTTAAAATTTTGAATTTTGATCATAGCTAATCCTGCATAGAGGAAACGAGACCGTCATGCATGCATCATCTTATAATTATTTGATTAATCTTGATTTTTGATCTCGCAGGCATTCACGTCCCATTGACGGATTGGAGTTTGGGACGTTGCAAATCAAAATGCTAAAAGCGATGTTGCAAAAAAAAAACAGAGAAATGATGAATGAGATGTTACGAAAAAAAGGGGGTTTGAGCACCCTGTTTATATTTCGGTGTCATTTCGCTTTGGATATGTGAATATAACAGCAGTCGTGCAGTTTGTCTTATGTCTACGGTGAGATGAGACAAGTTTTGGGCTGGGTCATGGTTATTAGCTGCTGCGAATCTCAGGTGGGCTGGCGCCAAATTTAGTAAGCCGGAACAGTATTACGACAGAAGTGTGGCCCATTTATGTTGGGCTGTAACGGGATTGCGGCATACGTGAGGCCCATATATGTTGCATGCTAAATTATTATTAGTACCAATAATTACCTGCTGCTCGTACGATTTAGATTAAGAAAAACGAGACAAAAACACTTATTCCCTTTATCCAAAGGGACTTAATCTAGAATTAGATGGATTATCTCATCTATTTTAGATTCATTATACTAGATTATATCCTATCTAATATTAAATTGAGTTATTTTTTGAACGGATGAAGTACTAGTCCAGTGTTCATCGTGCAGAACAAAACATTATAAATCCGTCGTAGGCATGTGGCTGTTGACAATTAACGTATTTAAGTTCCCTGCAAAGAACGGTAGTCCACCACCACTTGGAAAGCTAAAGCTAGTCGATGCTTGCCGGTTTTCCAGTGGCATCACTGCTGTCAAGTTGCCGGTTTGGTTTCAACTTATTGTAAAATTATAATCCTAGATGTCTCCTGTTTCATGGCTTATCTTATCCTTAAGAATTGTGGTTAGAGAGGAATCTGGATTATTATTCGATTAACCTCACAATGAGCTTTGCATTTGGTTATGCTTCAGTTTATAATTCCATCATATATGAGGCTGAAACTAGACCGAACACACAAACAAAGCCTTAGATCAAAAAGGGGCCCGCATATCATACACATTGAGCTCAATCGGTTGGTCGTTCAGAGAAGGGATACGAATGCATTATGCATGAATCGTCTGGAGAAACAGCTATGCTTTGCAGGATGATTGCTGAACTGTAGTGTCATCCTTCTGCTACCAAATGAATTCGGTCTATTAGACGTTGCGTGCCTGCTTATTCCGTTGTGTCCTTGTATTCGTTTACACTTCACAACTGACAGGACAAACAAATGAACTGGTCTCCTACCTTGGTGCCATTTAAATAGTCATGTAACTCGCTTTCGAATCTTGTAATAAGATCTCAACTAACCCAGGTTACTTTATTCTCATTAACGAACAGATTAACTCGTTTGAAGTTTACCATGGTCACATCACTGTACTCACATGTTTTTTCCTTTTCTTTACTTTACTACGATAGTGAAAAGCACGATGCCATTTCAAGTTAAAATTCAGAGAAGCCTTGTAGCCTGAAAAAAATCATTGTACTCATTCAGCGCTGCTTATTACTAGTTATTACCACATCCTGCAAAATTTACCACTGATGAAATCATCTCAGGTAGTAAGTACTTATCTATTCCTATATCTGAAACTGACCTGAAAGGAAATCGTTACAGTTAGCAAAAAAAAAAAGGCAAAATCTCTCGTAGCATCATCACCATCACCAGCATCATCCAGTCATGTCATGTAGTATGGTCCATAGCTTCTTGAAAGGAGGCTGAACAACTAACACCTTTCCTAGGAAAGAACCCCACAAAAGACAGCAACGGATTGAAATGGAGAAGAAGATGAGAAAACATCTTCAGAAAAGATGATTCCAGGACTGAAGAAGAATGCAGTAAAGATCTTGGCTTACTGAAGAAGACATGCATGCACCGTTTTCAGGTAGCCTGACCATTGTGATCTCTCTCATCTGCTGTTCATGAATTAATTCTCTTTCTTGACTAATTGTATGGGAGTACATGATTAAATTGATCATTAGCCGATAGGTTCCATTGCTCGTCGGTTGCTGTCAGACATACCGGAAATGCTGTCCTCTTCTCTGCTCTTTGCTGCTGCTGCTGTTGTGCAGTCCAGTCAAGAACCGACTGGATGAGCTGTCAGCTGTGCTTACCTGCTTTAATTTTATGCATAATGTGTTTCATAAACTGTCTTAAAAAGATTTAACACCAAAAAGTAGCATATACCGCTCTTCATGCATAGTCGACGTGTTCTCAACGCATAATGACGAAATTCGATCATATGCAGGCTTACAGCCACTGACTAGCCGGGCCCACGAGGCAGTCATCCATTCGGGAAAGGAAAAGACGACGTGGAGTCGTGGACTCACTGGTCGGTGGGGACAGATCATGTGGGTCCCACCAATCAGTTGCCGTCGGCATTTACATTTATTTATTTAGAGTGTACTATTTTATTTTGTTGGGAGGTGATGAAAAGTCTCCGCTTCCAGCTTGCTAATCCGCGCACTAATTGGATAATTAGTGGTGCGAGGAAGCCCAAAGGAGCAAAACAACAAGGAGAAATCCCCGAGACAAAAAGCGATTTGATAATAAAGCGGCCGCTCTTAACGCTACCCCCCCAAGCGGCCACTGCACAGCGCCCGCCCTCTCGCCTCCTCGCATCGCCGCCGCCGCATCAGCAGCCGCAGCAGAGCCGCGCCATCGCCGGCTTAAGGCTCTCACCGCGCCGTGTGTTTGGGAGTTGGGGGAAGGGGAGGAGGGGGTTGGGGTGAAGTATGATGGATGGATCCACCGCTGCGGCGGCGGAGCTGGAGGCGGCGGAGAGGGTGGTGATGCGGTGGGACTCCACGGCGTCGGCGTCCTCCGGAGGCGGGGGCGGCGACGAGCAGATGCTGTTCGATGGCGGTGGTGACAGGGTGGAGGCGGAGCGGTTTCTCCGGGCGGTGGATGACCTCCGGCGCCTGGCGCCGCCGTCCCCGGCCGCGGTCGGCAGCCCGCGCCGCACATCGTCGGCTAGCGGCGGAGGGGCGGCGTCCAACGCCGTCCAGGTCGCGATGGCGAGGCTGGAGGACGAGTTCCGCCACGTGCTGTCGTCGCGCGCCCTCGACCTGGAGATCGAGGCGCTCGTCGACCTCACCTCCCTCTCCATGTGCAGCGACCGGACCAACTCCGCGGACGTCGCCGAGGAAGCGGCGGCGGCGGACGAAGATGACTCCGTGTCGTCCTCCGTCGGCCGCCGCAGCAGCTACCGCTCGCTGCGCAGCATCCGAGAAATCGATCTCCTCCCCGCGGACGCCATTTCCGACCTCCACGCCATCGCCTCTCGCATGGCCGCCGCCAGCTACGGCCGCGAGTGCGTCCAGGTGTACGCCTCCGTCCGCAAGCCGGCCGTCGACTCCGCGCTCCGCCGCCTCGGCGTTGAGAAGCTCAGCATCGGCGACGTGCAGAGGCTCGAGTGGGAAGTCCTCGAGGCCAAGATCCGACGCTGGATCCGTGCTGCCCGCGCCGCCGTCCGCGGCGTTTTCGCCAGCGAGCGTCGACTCTGCTTCCTCATCTTCCACGACCTTCCCCTCTCAAGCTCTACCATCAGCACTGCCGCTGCCACTGCCACCCACGACGCCCCCTTCGCGGAAGCCGTCAAGGGCGCTGCTCTGCAGCTTTTCGGCTTCGCCGAGGCGATCAGCATCGGCCGCCGATCCCCAGAGAAGCTGTTCAAGATCATTGACCTGCACGACGCGATTGCCGATCTGTTGCCTGACGTCTCAGACATCTTTGCTGCATCCAAGGCCGGGGAATCCATATACGTGCAGGCCGCTGAGATCAGGTCGCGTCTAGCTGATGCCGTCCGTGGTATACTATCAGAATTTGAGAACGCTGTGCTTCGTGACCCGTCGAAGTCTCCGGTGCCTGGTGGTACCATCCATCCTCTCACCCGCTATGTCATGAATTACAGTAGCCTCATTTCTGACTACAAAACCACACTATCTGAGCTGATTGTGTCACGGCCATCAGCTTGCTCCCGTATTGCTCCTGAGGGAAACGAGAATGCTCCGTCTTTCCCAGATCTTGACCTTGCCGACCCTGACAGTCAGTTACCCCTTGCGGCTCATCTTATCTGGATTATTGTGGTTCTTGAGCACAATCTTGAGAGCAAAGCATCACTCTACAAGGATGCAGCACTCTCTCATTTGTTCATCATGAACAATGTACACTATATTACACACAAGGTAAAGGATTCACCGGAGCTCCGGGCGCTTATTGGGGATGAGTACTTGAAGCAGCTGACAGGTAAGTTCCGGCTTGCAGCCACTCGCTATCAACGGACAGCATGGTTGAAGATCCTGAATTGTCTGAGAGATGAAGGTCTGCATGTCAGTGGGGGCTTTTCATCAGGGGTATCCAAATCAGCACTCCGGGAGCGTTTCAAGTCTTTCAATGCTGCATTCGAGGAGGCACATAGGGTTCAATCTGCTTGGTATGTGCCAGACACACAGCTGAGAGAAGAGCTTAGGATATCAATAGCAGAGAAACTTCTTCCAGCGTATCGATCCTTCCTTGGTCGGTTCCGGCATCACATAGAGAATGGAAGGCACCCAGAGTTGTACATCAAATACTCAGTTGAGGACCTTGAGACGTCTGTCACAGATTTCTTTGAGGGTTGTCCACCTTCGCTACATAACAGGAGAAGATCCCATGGATGAGAGGTGGCTTGAAGACTCAAAAGATCTCTATTGTGACTGATGAGTGTGGTTGCCTAGTATTCTACAATGCTTCGGGAAAAGCAAGACTTAAGGGTATAGTTGGTGATGATTTCTTCTACTAGAGGTAATCTGAAACAGGATCAGGATCTTATTGAAACTGTCAAATTCCTTAGTGGTTCCTTTTATAGCCAACCTTGTTCGTTTGTTACACTATCCATTATATTTTTTATGATTAGATTGTTCATATAGGTCTGTTCTTTCATAATGTTTCATAGTTGTAAGTTGTAACATCATGGTGTTTGTTTGACACTTAACTGAGTGTCTTGTCACCTTTTTGGTTGTTCAGATATATATTAAGATTGCACTTCACAGGTTAGATGTTAAAAAAAAAATCTGTGTTACTGGGTTTTACCTATGTAAGACCATGTTCTGCCTAAGTATTAGTTTTGACTTTTGAGGTTACCACATCAGGTCTCTTTTAAAGTGTATTTTCCATAGAGGGCAACTAACACAACTTCCTAGTTTGGGCTGGTGCTAATGCTAACATGAAAATAAAAGGACAGTAGCATCCCATTTTAAAACAACAATGCACTTTTATTATGCATTGTATGCATTATCGTATCAGCATTAGGTAAAGCATGTAGTTTTCTGTCTGCGCATGGCAAATTGCTTACTCCTTGATCTAGTATTGATATGTGGAACATAATTTATTTTCTGATAAAATGCTTCAATGATTATCATTGAGAGATGTTCTCTTTTTCAGTAGTAGTTTAGATATTATCATGCCAAAAAGATACTGCGTTGATAATTCAGATTCTGTTGTTCAGTTGGGTGAGCTAAGCAATTTATAAGAGTTTCCAAGTTGTGGACTAACAATTTATAAGAAAAATTTGCATGTAATTCTTTCTTCCTGCTCATTATTTTAGGGCTGTTTGTATTGGTTATGTGCTGAGGAATAAGGAAACCATAAAACTTCACATGTAATTGGTTGTTTGCACTTGTGACGCATGGATTTCTTCGATATAACTATGTGCTTAGATTGCTATGAATAGCATTTCCTAAAATATATATAGCTAACTTTGGGCTTGAAAAGAAATAATTATAGGAGGTGGATATTGGTACGCATTTGTAGGTATGGTGCGATGTAATGATTGGTTGCTCATGACGATGCAATCCAGATTTCTGTTATGGTTCTATATTAAGTAATGTTTGGTCGCTGACTTGTTGTAATGCTGTTAAGCAGTTAGCTGTATGGATGTGGCATTAAAAGTGTGATGGTTTCTCGCTTGACAGTATTTTGGTTTTGCACCATTCTTCTCTCGCTTATATTCATAAGGTTGAGTTGCATCTTACTAATCTTTGCACGGTTATGCTGTCAGAAGTGTTGCTTCAGATTGTTAAAAACATTCACTGTCATATTTCACATTACAAATACTAGGACCCTTATGTTGAATTGAGTTATTTTAAGTGTGATTTTGTTGCTTCCTCAACACGTCATAGGAAGCCTGAAATGCATGAAATATGTGGAGTTTCTGCAGCAACTGACTCCTCACAGCAAAGTAGCTGCAGTTGCTGCCTGAACTGTTGCTTGTTACACTTGTATTTTGGTATATATAGATCTATTATATCAGTAGTTAAGGCACAATGCTGGATCTATAAACCGATTTCATGGTTTGAAAGTATAGGTGAACCAGCTATTGGTTCGGCAGATCATGTCATCAGCCATCTCGCTTCCTGACAGGTGTCATGCGAAGCGGGCATGGACTAATTTTCTGAAATGTATTCTTCATATTTTTCTATAAACCTGCAAACTTTAGCCGGTAAACTTTCCTTGTGAACCGGGCAAACATGCTTATTCTTTTACAATGCACACATGACAGTGTTTCACATACTATTTTATTTCAAGTTCATCAACACACAAAGCTACGAGGTATGTGCGCACACGTTAGTTCTCGTTTGCTCAACCTAACTGGTGGCCGATACGCATTCATAGATTTTTTTTATGTTGTTGGGTCGATCAACATTGTGCTTTCTTTGTTTGCTTGCATCTCATATTATCTCTCTTTTTCTTGGGAAAATATTCAGTGAAAACCATCAACTAAATGAAAACTCGTGAAAATCATATCTAAGTTAATTTATGAAAAAATTACTAGAGACAGGTATATAAGTATGAAATACATTCATACCAAATCTCAAAGTCCAAACTCAATTTCATTTGTAAGAATAAAAAAGATAAATTTCAAATGAATAATGTTACGTTACTATTTACTCAAAGTTTATCCTTTTTTTACTCCATAAGAAAGTTGAGTTTAAAGATTTGGTTAGAATGTATTTCATGCTTATACATATCTCTAATTTTTTTTCATAAATTTTCAAAACTTTTAGGTCGATGGTTTTCACGGGAAATGTCCCCCTTTTTCTTATAACAACATGGCTCAAAAATATAAAAAACCGGGACATCTCAACCATTAATGGAGTATTTCGTAAGGTGGAGGCATTTCATTTCTGATGCCTTTCGATCACCGTATATCAAAAGTTGAGATTGAGACTCAAACAGGGGCATGCGCCGGAGCTGCCCTGCCGGGAGAGGAGGCAGCAGCAAGACAGCGACGAGGCGACGGCAACAGTGCGACACACCCGTGAGCCGCGGCGCCCGTGCGTCCCGTGAGCAGAGCAGAGCGGAGGCAGGACAAGAGCCCGCGCGGCTCGCGCCGGCCACTGCTTTTGCAACCAACCAACCGCATCCGCGAGCAGCAGCAGTTGCCAGTTGGCGCTGGCGAGTGGCGACTCGGCCGCGAGTCGGTGGTAGACGACGCGAATCACGCGATCGGTCAGTCGGTCGTCGCGTCCGCGTCGGCGCAGCCGCAGGCAGCGGCAAACCGGAGGCTGGAGGCACATCTGTCGCGCTGGGTCGGGACGGGACGCCATGTGGAGCTGTACTACGACTACGAGTAGCGTGTGCATATGCAAACCTCCCGTTGCCGTCAACCGATTCTCAAGTGTGTTGGAGCAGCAGTGGGGGGGCTATTCCTATGCGTGCACATGCGAGAAATGCGTCCTACTTCCTTCCTCGCCGTCTGATTGTCGCTCACATGGTTCAGCGGCGTGTTGGGGGGCCAATCAGAGTGAAACAACGTTTGATTGGTGTGTGTTGTTGTGTTCGGTTCAGTTTCATCACGTCGCCGACCAACCTTGGTTACTTATACGGTGTACATGGCTGGTACGAAAAAGTATAGATGTGTCTTTCTCTTGATCGTTAATAAAATCTATGCAAGCTTTGAGTGCAAATTCTCTGCTCTTTTTTTGGGTCTGAAACCATACATCGTAGATAAATGAATCGGGCTGAGTGTTGCAACACTATTTGGTCAAACAATTAACTTGTTGGCTTATACTGTGTTCATTTTTCTCCTTTCTCAACTTTACTCTCTCGTTTTTCTCTCTCATTTTTCATGCACATATTTTCTAAAATACTAAACATGTATTTTTTTTAAAAAAATATATAGAAAAATTATTTTAAAAATCCATATTAACATATTTTTTATTTTTTAAGCTAATATTTAATTAATCATACGCTAATCCACTACACTATTTTGCAATCCAATACACTATTTTGCGTGGGTGTTAGGAAAGGGTTCTCAACCCCAAAAAGCACAAGCCTTAGTAATCAAGAAAAAAAAAAGAAAACACAGAAAAATATTCTCTTCTACCGTACATGACAATCTTCGAGTTCACATAACCCAGAAGCAGTATCAAATCTACAAAAATACACATTATACACCACACATCCTCTGAATGGCACAGACAAATTGTTCCTACCATACTCCGAATGGAATATATATCATCATCCATACAGTGATGCCTATAACGTGGCGCACAGTGTGAAAAACTACTATATGGAGGAAATGAATTCAATAAAGATACTTCCATAATTCCCTTGGCGTATCCCAACAACTAGAATTAGTACAGTGTGATCTGCTCCATACCAAAATTGGTCTAGCATCCACTTCAAAATGATCTGAATGTGGTTGTATCTTCTCTCCCTCATGAAATGCACAGTGCCCCTTCTACTCCCTTTTGTTTTCTTCGTCATCTCCATCAAAAGATGTAACTGTAACGTTCTTTGTTGCTTTGGTGTCTGGTAAAGAAGATAAACTCCACCCGTTCTTGGAAACAATGGGCCCTGGCCTTATTAGTGACAGACTGTCCTCTCGATCAAAGTTTTCGCTTGCGTCATAGGTAAACCTGAAATGGATAGCCAAAGAAATGTGATTCCCCATTTCTAACAAAGGGCCTATTTCCTACCTTACTATAGTCTAGGATCTCATTGCATAAGTTATACACGGAGGTTCAAAATTCTGACATGGTATCAAAGTGCATGCACTGGAGAAAAACACTACGGAAAGCTACAATGTTGGTTTTATGTTCTCTCTTTTCAAGGGAAAATATGACAGGTCAGAAGTAAACAGCGCAACTGAATTATGAGCAACATTTTCTTAGCTGTCTACTAGCATTCAGCACATCTACTGCAAAGAAGTATTATCCAGGTTGAAGTTCACCAAAAGATAAGGACCGTACCTCATTGAGTTCTGTGACGGCGCCCACAGGTATGAAATGACGCAAAGAAGTGAGAAAGACAAGACATGCCAGAACGCAGGAATTATCCATGCATACTGCCATCGTTCATTAAATACATCTGTTGATTTGAAGTAAATCTGCAGAAAATGTCATCCACGGCACCTTAAATTCTGAACAAGATAAAACGACTAGATTCTTAAAAAACAGATACATGACTGTGAAGTATGCAGCCTCTACAAAGGGTGAATCAAAACTAGTTTTGTGCAAGACAACAAAATTTTCTTGGACTCAATACAGTCAACATATGGTTTGGATACGCATTAACGTACCTCATAGCCAATCCAGCCAATAGACACCAGAACAGTTACAGCCAATGCTATTGTGAATTTCCTGTAAATGTCAAGTTTGGCCATTGACCTTCTGGCCTGTGATCCACAAGAAAAGGATTACGGCTGGTTAGTTAATTTTCCCTTTTTATATAACTCAACATTATGTCACCCCCTACCTGTAAAATAAATAACAAAAAAGACACTGTACTGAAAAAACTGAAATAGGTTAGTTGAATATTGCAAAAGGAGTTGATAAAGAATAATATCAAAAAGCATGTTGCTCACCTGAAGTTTGTCAAGGGTCTTAGCTAGAGAAATAAAAATCCAAACAACGAATGCAGCATCCAAAATAGCCACCGGATAAACCAAGAACAATCGAGCTTTTCCAGATAGATCATTTACGGCACCAAGATTTTCTACAAGTTCAAGGATTTCTGTAGCCAAAAAGAATGTTCCTCCAAGCATGACCACCTTTGATGTAAGACCACCCAAACTAGGCCTGACAACTCCATATCCCATTGAGACAATGAGAATAATAACACGGGCTACCGTTCTTTTAACAGTCCCAAATGTTACAGCCCAAAACGTGATGCCCTTTGGTCGGACACCAGTCTCGTTGAACTCAGCATACTCAAAATACCACAATGACATCTCAAGCATGCCCAATGTAATGACAAGAGTAATACAGTTTTGCAGTGGAAGAACCTCACGCCAAAACTTCATGTACTGATAGAACCAATAGATCCCAAGTACAACGAAAGCAAAAGACATAATTCCAAAAAAGTTCTTAAGAGGTGCCATCCTACCCGGAAGATACCCAGTAGGATTTTTCCACACGGTTTGCCCCTCTATCTCCAGACCAGCAAGTGATGGATCACAGTGTATGAAGTACATATTGTACATCCCGGTTTTTGTTATAGGAATGATCCTTGAAGGTAGTGTTGCAATCGGGTCACTTCCATCAAAAGATGCAAAAAACAACTGTGGCCAGCCAGGATTCACCTGTGATGGTCGATAGATGACAGAACCTTCCGTGCAAGCTCCTAACTTCGCAAGATCTGAGGTACAACAAATAGCTTTCTGACCCCCGTATGCTGATCCACCAATCATTTCGCGATCTTCTATCTCAAAAACAAGTATCTGAACCATTGCTGAACCAGTTTCCTTTGCAGCATCCTCTGGTCTCCTAAATGTAATCTTGTCAAACCTAGAAAGTGAGAGACATTTTAAGTTTACATTTGCAAGCTCTGGATACAACTATAATAAATCACAGTAACAAAAGAAGCTAGAACTACATTTACCTAAACAAAGGTTTCCAAATGGTAGCATAATTAACTACTCCGTCCGTTCCAAAATATAATCATTTCTTTCAAAATTTGTACTACAATATAAGGATTTCTCCACCTACTTTCTCATCTCAACCAATCACAACCATCCCTCATTTAATTTCTCCACATACTTCCTCATCTCATCCAGTGAACAACCATTTTTCACCCCAACCTTACTTTCTACTAAAATTCCTAGAAATGTTTATATTTTGGAACGGAGGGAATAGTAAGCAAAACTCAAAGCATAATCAGCCTGTAAGGCTAGGGAGCTGCAGTTAAAGCCAAAAAAAGGTACCAATTCCTTCATTTCAGCTTGTTAAATGTATGCACATGGTATGCTGCCCCAAGAAACAATTTAAACAAACTTAAAAGCTCATTTGACCCTATCCTCTTCAAAGTTGTTCACTTGTTCTATCCCATGCATACAATCGTTCACAAGATCACCTTAGTAGTTAGTACTCCTCATATAGTCGTGTTAGGCTATTAGCTACACACCTACACCAACTGACAACACTATCATCAAGCTGATCAAGCACAATTAACTTCACAATGCCTCATATGGAGTTCAAATCAACTTCACAATGCACTCTAGCACACAATTCTTTTCTTTTATATTATTATTACCATTTTTAAAACAGAGAGGGGATCCTCTCCCATTTCTTGTAGCACACAATTCACCAAGATAAGAGCAACGCATCCCTTCTCACAGCAGCTTCTATCAACTTACCACAAGCAACCAACAACGGAAACAAAAAATCCATACATTTTCAGGAAAAAGAAACCCATCAACACAAACCAGACACGCATCCTACAGGGCCCCCAAAGTCCGCGGCACCCAAGATCCGCCGGGTCGTCGGCTGCCAGACCGACTCCAGCGGAGAAGCCCCACATCGCGTGGAACACACAGATGCAATCGATCAAAGGCAGCAGCAACCGGACAGCGGAAGTAAACAGTGAGCTAATCAGTTCAATTTACCGGATGAAGGCGTCGGCCACGGCGGCAGCATCCTCCTCGTCCTCCGCGGTCGTCGCATTCGCGGGGGAGGACGGCACGGGCGGCGCGTAGAGGCCCTCACTGCCGGCGTGGAGGATGAACGCGTTGCCCTTGTTGAGGAACCCGAGCCCGCGGTACTCGTGCACCGACGCCTCCCCGCCGCGGAGCAGCGCCACGGCGAGCACGCAGAGGCTGACGAGGAGGCGGAAGCAGGCGGCCGCCGACACGGCCGCCATGGGGGGAAGTGGAAGCGGCGGAGGAAGGAGGACAAGTGAAGTGAGGCTGGATCTGGGCGCGCGTTGAGTGAAGCCGACGAGACGAGTGAAGTGGACGCTGGTAGGCAGCTCGGTGAAGGGCAGAAACCGCAAGAGGCCAAGAGAAGCCGCGGTAAGAAACGGGGTTTGGTTGGTGAGAGACCTCGTTTATTCCTTCCTCGGTGAGAGAGGGAGTGTCTGTATGTTTGTGGTTTGGTTCATTTGGTGTTCAAAGCAGGGTCAATGGGATAATTTGCAGATTAGCTAGGACTAAACCAAGTTGTCAAAAACTAATCCAGGGTGGGTGGGCTAGCTAGGACTAACTTTTACTCATTAGGGCCCTGGACTCTGCTGCTTGAACAAGCAAGTGGGTGCAGACGTGAAGTTTCTCATTTTATTTCCATTTTCCATACAGCATATAGGGCCACCGCCAAATTTTAAAGGTCCATTTAGGTTTTTCTTCATCGTTTTTTTAATTGTTTACGTATATAAAAGTTTTATCACAAATTATCTTTTTGTTGTTGTTAAGCCATACATTTTATAATCAGTGTTAGCCCAAACAATATCATGAGATAAGAGTGAACGAAAAATGGCGTTACATGAGAAAATGCTAGGGATCAAATCTGAGAACATGTTTGGAACAGAAACCGCTCCTACGATCATCGATCATGTCTGTCGGGCCAGGAGAAAAGGATAAAATTGCATGGAGAGTAACACAGAACTATGGAGTAGTAGTAAGCACCTTTCATCTTTAATCATGGCTTCTTTTTTCTTCCTTTTCCTCCCAGTCCCGTTGCTTCTGATCAGTCACTATACCATAGACTCGATCGGTTTGTCCCACCTAAACCAAATATATAGTCTATCCATTTTAAAATATAATAAATTCATTAATATTCTATTCCCAATCAATCGTAACTCTTCATTATTTATTTTTCTCACCTACTTCCACTTCTCGACCAATTACTACATCTCTCCATTTAATTCTACTTACTCACTTAATAATCATATCCAATTCTAAAATTTATTATATTATAGGATAGAGGGAATAGTATACTTCACTGATCCAGTAATTAAACATGCTTAAACAAAAGGGTACACCCGGACGGGCATGATTTACAGAACCGCACGGTTACCATCACGATTATCGTGGTTACCACGCACGGTAACCTTTTTCGTTTTTAAATCATGGTACGGGCGGTTACCGCGGTAATCACTAAACAGTAAGATCACGGTAATCACGGCCCAATAAACCCTGCACCCCGGGTAGTGCCTAGTAAAGCGCCAGTCTCCCTCTCGCGATCCGAGCGGCGAGGCCACACGCCGATGTGAAACCCCCAATTCTGCACGGGAAACGAGCACACCAGGCGTGCGCAACTCCGCGCAGGACGCACCGTGCGCCGCGATCGCTTGGCTGTCACGGCAGCCGCGCGCGCGCACCAAGGGGAAGGCAGCAGCAGCCAGCGATTAGCGCGCGCCCCACATTTTTTAGCCGCCGGGATTAGCGCGGCGGAGCGCCTAGCCGGCACGGTGCTTTGTACTTTAACCGGTGAACCCCCCACGTCCCCACGTTGCCTACCTCGCACGGTGCGTGTCGCACTCGCACCATCATCACAGTCCACCGAGCCGTCGGTGGAGCGAGCAACCGGGCCGCGCGCTCGTGGGCTACGCGGGTGAAACCTGGCCCGGACTGGCGCTGCGCGGCCGTCGATTTCACAGCGGAATCGGCCGTTCTCGTGAAGGAATCGTTACGTTTTGGGCCGGCCTTCTCGCACGTATGGACGGCGACTCGTCCGTGTGCTCGTACAGGTATATGGAAGGGTGCGATTTCTTTCTGCAGGGAGTTTCGTCAAGGAAGGAGAGGGCTGAGCTGCCACGAGAATCCAGGGGAAGTTGTAGGCTTCTGCCAGATCTAACGTAGGGAGGGGGAGGCCGGAGTTCACCGGAGCAGCGTGTCGCTCTCGTGGCTGGCAGGGAGCGTTGACGAGGGAATCCTGCCCGGCCATCACGTATGGCCGGGGTACGGGCCAGCAGAATCTTGCCGATGTCAAGCGTGTCCACACACAAACTACCAAGGAGGTGCGTTTTCTGTCACACGAACAAGACGACCGTCAACTATGCTGTTACGCTACCTCGTGCCTTATACAGTTATACTAACATTCTAACAACGTTGTAAACTAGTAATCTTACTGTGTTATTCTGGGGTGTAGAAATCATGTTATCCAGCCATGCCATTCAGTACGTGTTAGAGATATGCTCCGGACTCGATAGATGGTAATTCCCCCTGACATCAGAGGTCGGAAATTTTCATAGAAGATAGTTGAAAACAATTGAATGCGTTGTTTACAGTTTCAGGGCAGAAGAGAGGAATATTCATGAAACAGGGGCCTCTGCTCCAGAAGTTGCTTATCAGGATTCAAGTTACAGATGGCTCATGTCAGAAATGGAGTATTACATCGTAGCTTCATTGCTAACTATATCCCATATTTATATGATCGTTACGTAATAACACCATAAACCCCAAGCTTGCCAAGACCTTTGGAACCTGCGGATTGGGAGCACACTACAATCAGATCACCAGAGAGACATGCTAGATCAAGGATTATTCACATTTGAAAATTGAGCTGAAAATTTGGGGATCAAAGAAAAATAGATACCTGGCATGAAAGAACTAACGACATATTCACCCAACTTTACATTTCAAGCACAATATCTGCACACAAGAAAGTTCATATTTAGTTGCCTCATTGACAAAAGTGGCAAAAGAAAGGTTCAATTCATGAAACACAAGAAATTTTGACAGTCAAGTGTGCTACTTACACTCTGAATCAGTTTTGACCCATTTTGCACCGTCATCATCTAGATCACGCAGTGCATCCTCAAGGCATTCGTTGATTTCTTTCTCATCTGGCTTCCAGTCCAAATGCCTCTTAGCTACTAGCGTGGAAGAATTTTGCGGGTGTATTTTCTTCTGCAGTATTGCCTTGAGCAGCTGCAATTAACATCGTATAAGATAATAAGAGGACAAGAAAGTGTACGAAACTTATCATGTTACATAAGGGGAAAAAAGAATTTCACTGTGTACCTTCTCCATTCTTGATTGAGGAAATGTGTTCCTTGGTTCTGGAACTACGGAGGTAAAGCCACCCTTACACATGAATAATTTGAGCAGAGAAGCGACTGATCTTGGCTTGAGTGTATTTCCTTTCTTTCCTAACGAATTCTTTGATTTACTTACGATGATCCTTTTGTTGATCAACTGTCTAATATGCTTCTCATTGTCTTCCCCATCAACGCGCTTTTGTGAAGCTACTTGGTCATCATCAGGTGAGCCTTTATCGTCTGCTTGATCGTTGATTGCTAGTAGCGTTTCAAATTCTTTCCGTATCTTGT
This sequence comes from Oryza punctata, assembly GCA_000573905.2. Taxonomy (NCBI): domain Eukaryota; kingdom Viridiplantae; phylum Streptophyta; class Magnoliopsida; order Poales; family Poaceae; genus Oryza; species Oryza punctata. The sequence goes on from CM002496.2 coordinate 21,410,385, forward strand.
CTACTTCTTCCTCTGTAAATTTGATGGCTTCTTGCACTGACTGCACATTGTCGGATGAATTCTCCACCTGAGCTACCTCCTCAATCTGCTTATTTCCAAATGTCCCAATAGCAAGCAATGATTGGGGCCAATCGCTGAATTCATCCTTGCGACAATCCGACACGTTAGCACCTGCGCATTAGAACTCGATTAAGCCGCAAGATCAGTAAACAAACATAAATCTGGTCCTAAGTTCATATTAGCATAAATTGGATGTCTAGAGCATGGACCACTAATTTTTAATCCTTAAACCCCCAGTGATTCTCATCAGCCTATCACTCTTTAAGTACAATGTCTGCCCATGCTTACTCCACTCCCTGATGTTTTCACCTGCCATTTTTCTGTATACCAGGAATAAATTATCACAGTAGTTGTTACCACTTAAACAATGCATTCGTTGTACAATAGTAGTCTTTTTATGTAATCTTGAGAGATAAATAATGTACTGTAGTCCAGCTGGACTAGTGGCTCAGATCTGATTCCTTAATACGATTTACGAAACCATCCGAGGTCAGGATATTGTCTGCTCAAATCAAATTCCTCTTGGTCACAAGTGGAGGGTTGGGGTTATAAATCAACTAAATAATTGAGCATGACACTTGCTTGCAGTGTTGCACTTAGTCAAGAATTTGACCCATACTGACTAGTTGGAAGCAGTGCTTTACAGACATATTGGCGTGGCGGGCATCAGGCCATGAAATAGTCCTTTGGGGGTATAACATATGCACAAAAATCTCTCACTGTTCGTGCTAGGGAAGAGGGAAATAAAATTGAAAACTCCTACTGAACTTAAAGTGCCGTTTAGAATGCAGGATTTTTTTTTTCCAGAAGTGCGATAATTGAACTGTTTCCAGTGAAATTCCTGTGTTCCAAACAACGCCTAAGTGCATACAAGAAAATTTTCTCAAAAGATCAGAAGTAACAGTGTCATAATACATCAATGTTTGCTCCACCACATTGGCGTTGTGATAGCTTCCTCAGGAATCAGGGGATGGTAATCCAGAAAATCGCAGAGCGTAAAGCGTTCTGTTACTAGCAATTAGGAGAAACCTTTAAATCATTCACTCTTGTATATGGCTACCAAAATAATAAAGTATATCATCATATTCAGAAATTAATATGGCAAACGATGCCTAAGCAGAAACTGCTAAGAGGTGAAGACACCATAACTGGAGCAGAATGACAGAAGGAAAAGATTAAATTAGGACAAGGCAATAAAGTATCATCGCTCCAGAAATGAATATGGCAAATGATGCCTAAGCAGATACTGCTAAGAGGTAAAGACATTATAACTGCAGCAGAATGACAGAAAGAAAATATTAAATTAGGAAACGGCTTCTAAATTGCTGTCCGTACTCCCCCTCTAACCTCAAGGAACAAGGGAACATTTCATAACAACAGCATGCAGCCTGGTGAACAACAATCACCTTAGTTCTGAAAGAATTTACAAGGAAACTGAAAGTTCAGGTACACTCACGGTAAGGCGCAGAGGAATTTGCAGGAAGCCGGTTTGCTTCTTGCTTCCCACTGATCTTGTTGGCCACCCAGCTGAAAATCTGCAGAGAAAACCCAAGCCTCATGATGCCATCAAGAAACGGATCAACACCACCAACACTTGAAATCTATTAACCTCTCTGAAATGATTAATCACACCGATAGTTTGAGCCTTTACCTTCATATCCTGGCCTGAAGAATGAGAGATTGGGGAGGGAGAAAGCAGCTAGCTGATGAAGCTACCAAGAAATGCAAGCTGCTAGCAATGGCAGAGAGAAGGGGAGGGAGAGATATAGGCAGGTGAAAGCCTTGTAGTGGTGGCTATTGGTGATGGAATAGGTGCATAGTAGTACTACTAGTAGCCTACTGGGTGTGATTTGAAGGGGTTCAAGTTCCAAGGATTGGAGGGTTCGGTGCAGCGTGGAAGAGCTTGCTACTTCATCTGGCATGTCACTTCCTTACCTTCCTTTTATAGATGACTCCAGACCGGGTTACCAGCTCAACAGGCTGAGCCGTGGAATGGTAACAGGACACTGAGCTAGAGTATAAGTATAAACAATGGAATTTGCACTTTCTTCGGAAGAGGAAAATTCGGTATTTGCACCTTCAGTCACCGTACATCCATATGCGCATTTGGCATACGGATTCTAAATATTGAATTGATGATTCTAGATATAGATAGGGTTAAAGTTGTGATCGACCTCACATTTTGAGGAACCCAAAAACCGTGGCTGCTGCTACACCTCAGCGTGGGAGCTTCTACCACACCCACTCCCTCCCTCAGTTTCATATATTAGGTATTTAACTTTTTTCCTAATCAAATTTTATTAAGTTTAATTAAGTTTATAAAAAACTAGTAACATACAAATATCAAATTAGTTTCATTTAATCTAGCATTAAATATATTTTGATAATATGTTTATTTTGGGTTAAAAATACTAATATATTTTTTTATTAATTTAGTTAAACTTAGAGAAACTTAATTAGAACAAAAATCAAGCGACTTATAATCTAAAACGAATGGACTATTTTCTAAGATAACGTATAGAAATCCGGTCTCTATAAGCTTTTACCCTATTTAAATTTTACTCATGGAATTTGCATAGTTAAGTGTTCAGCTTGTAAGAAAATTTTCAATCCATCTCAACAACTAGAAAAGCTCAGCTATAATTTGACGGTTCAACTGTAACTTTAAACAGTCACATTGTGTCTGCCAGATCCAAATCCGATGGCTCAGATTTACCCAGGTATTGTAGACTGTTTGGACACCGTGCACTGGTTCGCTTGCACTGCAGCCAGTCTCTGATCCTAGGTGAGCATACTAACGAGATTCAGAGAGAGTTTGCACTAGTATCCAAAATCAATGCCTCAAAGGAAGAAACCCGGTTGTTAATTTTTTTTCCAGCGAAGAGGAAGAAGAAGAAGAAGAATTAGCTAGGACAGCGCGGCGCGATCCGCCCGGCGCGCGAGCGCGCGATCGACGGCAAGTTGGGGCACCAAGTGTCACGACCGCGCCGCAACGGATCCCATCGCACTTGGTCGGGCCCGACGCGTGTGCCCGGCTTTGCCAGAATCACGTGTTAACTTCCTTAAACCCGGCATTAGCGTGGGTAAGTACGGGCGCCCGACTTGGTTAACCAGCACGAGGGCGCCTGCACCGATGCTAACCACGTTTCTGGGGGTTAACTGCTTAAGTACATCCCCTCCACTAGCAGCTATATATTCCCGTGGCATCATTAACTACGCAAATAATGGTACTAGAGCATGGATGCGCACGGACCAACAAGATAACATGACATGATAGTAGGTAGTACCGTGCAAAACTAAAATTATGTTTTGGTAATACATTCGTAAAAAAACCAGAGTGATCAACAGTTCAACACAATTTAAATTAGAAGCGCTAATGAAAATTTTACTAACTAGCTGAGTGCTCGTGCGTTGCAACGGGGAAAAATATATGTAATTATTAGCTATGTACAATACCAATACCCTAATACCCCTTACTTTCCGTGAGGATTATTTTATCTAAATTATTAAAGTATTCCATCGTCAAATAATCTATGATTCGGGGGACACCAAATGATACATGCGTATCAGTTCAGGATCTAGAGCATAGAAGGAAAAAAAATTAAGTTGAAGAAAAGAACTGGATCTAAGTTCAGGATCTTTGAAGTTAAGAAAAGAACTGGGCCTAATTTAATAATCTAGAAGATTATGTGCCTAATACAATTTAAGAATATAGTGCATTCAAATTCAGAATTGTCAATTTTATACCTCTTTTGGGTACAACAACATCAGGAATTTTTCTACAACATTCAGGTATCGTTTGTTTTACCATATTTGACTTATAATTCATATACAGTTCAAATATGATTGGGCGTGAGCAACTGTGATAATTTACGCACTACAATATAAATAACCAATAGATTTTATGCAATTCATACACAACTCAAAAGAAGCAAAAAAAATTACAATAAAAATACCAGTTGAGATTCTTTATTCCTATTTGCTTGTAAAGAAATCCAAACAACAAACTATTTCCATCATTACTTACAAGACATTGCCCTCTGTAAATCTGTAATAAGTGACATGATCCACCGTAGTGTTCCCATTTTTCTTAAAAATATCATCTTTGACTACCTTTCTCAGCGATGTAACCAAAAAAGGTACATAGTTCAAACTGAACGGTCATTCAGACTTCATATTCTGACAGTGAGGTATAACAAATGGGTTTATAGCCTACTAAATCTCACACGAGTAATGATACATGGAAGTAGAGCAAACCATTTCACCACTACTCCTATGAAAGCTAGTTCCTTACATGCAATTTAATGCCAAAACAATGAGAATATTTCAGCTAGAGGGCCAAAAATTTATCTGTACCATTTTGATGGAATCTAGCTGAGGAACAGGAAATAGTCATATTGGTAAAACATATACCTTTATTTTTCTGTGTAAAAGTGGCATCCCTGTGTGAAGCTGAAGTGAAGCTGAAATAAGATGTTCTACATGACTCCCATTAACCAAAGCTACTACAAGAACATAGATCGACAACCGAAAGGGAGAGAAGATGAAATCTAGGGGTTGGGTGACAAACGCGCACCTCAAGAACAGACAAATCAAAACTTCTCTTTTCGTTCTTAATCCTGGTCCTGTGAGAAAAAAAAGAACCTCAAATAAGAAGAGGGGATCGACGGCAGCACCTGAGAATGAGAAGGGAGGAGATCGCCGACGGGGAGGGGACGGGGACACGGCGCTGTGTAGCCGACGGTGTCGCTTCATCCTCGAGCTTGACGGGGAGGGGATGGACGGTCGATGTGCGCGTAGGTGGGGATTGGCGATGGATGCGCACGCGTCCTCCGACCTCGCGTCACTGCCCCATGTATAAAGCGGCCTCCTCCGCCCGCCTCTCCTCCCTCCTCCTCCACGTGCTCCTCGTTGTCGTCGCGGCTTATCTCCGTCAGGACCCGCGAGTTGTTCTCGCGGCCCTCGCTCTCGGCGGCCGATTTGGAGGATTCGGCGGCAACGGCGAATCGAGAGGGGCGGTTGTTTCTGGCGTGGCGCAGGGAGGAAAACGATGGGTGGCGACATCGATTCGCGGGGGGAGGGGGGCAAGACGAGGAGCCACGGTCCCCTCGCTCTCGGCACCCGATCTGGAGGAGCAACGGCGAATCGAGAGGGGCGACGGTTAGGGCGTTGAGGGGGGAGAGAAAAACGGGGGAAGGGCGGGGGGCGTGCGGCCGGAAGCACGTACGATCGACAGGATGCGGGGGGCGTGCGGAAGCCGTGATCGACTGAAATGTGATCTGAGCCGTTCGATTGGATAATGGGTCTATCTAGGTGAGGATTCAAGACCACCATTAGGCTTTTTTTAAGTAGTAGAGAATAGATATTTCTAGCCAATTTCTAAACACACATTCTTGTTGCTATGCGTGTGAGTAGGGGTGGTTGTTCGGTCTGGCCAATTAATTTGGTTCGATTATTCGGTCTTTTCAAAACTTCGGTCTCTAGTATTAAGATCGAAATGTAATACACCATCATAAAGAACTAAACTATCAGATCATTTTAGTTTGGTCTTCGGTCATGACCAAGCTAACCGATCAATTTCAAGATATGTTTTGACAGTAAATTTTTCCTACAATTCCTCAATTTCAGGAAATGTTTTGATAACAATTCCACAGATATAGCCACCGTTCTCTTCCAGCGGCCAGGAGGCATCGTCGCCAGCCATCTACAGGCGAGTTGAGGGAGCGGAGGCATAAGATGGGAGGAGAGTGCGACTGTGCTGGGACTGAGCGAATGAGTGTTGAGGGAAGAGCAGTTAGGGACTTAGGTTTGCATGGTTTTGGTTTGGTGGTCTGTACAAGTGGACACCAACAGGTTGTGGCTGCTATTGGTTTCCTGACTTATTTCAGCTTTATTCGGTTAGTCGGTTAACTGAGGCCTAAGAGTAAATTAAGATTTGATTAGTCAAGAGCATACTACTTTAAAAGTGAAATCGTACCTCTTCTAACCCCTCCCAACACGCGTAGCGCATCCGTACGCGAAAAGTAACCACCGGATCTTTATCCTTGATTACCTTCTCACTCTCTATCTAATTATATGGTGTAGCCTGTAACTTAACATACATGTTCTCAATCTATCTCTAATTATATGAGCATGACCCGTTACAATGGGCATGTAACTAGTGTTACAACAATATCCGGTTTCGGTTTCATTTTCAGTTAGTGCTTCTAGTTTCGTTCTTCAGTTTCAGGTAATTGTATCGCTTCTATGTGTGAGAGAAAGTTAAAGACATAGGAGTAATTGAGACATACACTCCCAATAAATGATAATTGAAGATATACCCTCATTTATATGACAATTGATAAAATAGTTTATATCTTTTCTAAAATATGCATTTCTAGGTTATATACCCTTTTAGATATTAATTTGCTTTTCTTAAAATAACAAAATCTCGAAGTGGACGAATGATTGTGACCACTCCTCTCTCCACATCTCTTTGGCTCCACTCCAGCCTTCTTAGACATGCCTCCGTTTGCACATCCCTTATTCTCAACCTCCAAGCCGATCCCCTACGTACCCTAGATTGCATTATGGCTGTCCATGCGAGTATAAGATGGGAGAGAGGAGTATGAAGATGGTCGATCACTCACCTTGGTGTTTTTGGCTTTTTGAAAAAAAAACATAAATATAGTGCATGACTAAGAGACAGTTACGGTCAAATCGACAAGCTTATTTTTCCTACTTCTAATACACCACAATAAAAATTGATCAAACTGATATATACTCTCTCCAGTTAAATTCTAAACTTAACTGGGAGGAGTACATTCTTTAGACATAGCTTAGGTTTGACCGGTGTGGGGCACATGCTCCCACCATCCTCCTAGCCGAGAGATCCTCAATTTGTTGGGCACAAATTTTGTACACCATGCGTACGTACAGTCGGGATGTCGATCGGATACGCATCTCAGACAGTACGGGAAGAATATGCTCCGTCCTTGCAACTAACCTGAAGATTATTCAGAGTTTTCAGAGCTTTCAACGTTCCAAGTTCCAAAATCCCTTGCATAGCAACACCAAGCTATGGTCACTGCTTCCTCTCCAGATCTTTCCTGCAACGTGCACTTCCAGACAGCAACATAACATAACCCCCAGCTGAAAACAGCAGGTCGGACCGCGACACGCTCTGCTGCTTTGCTATGTGGTGCGTGAGGTCGGCATCGGCATTTTATCCTTGTTCCATCTCCCTACAGTTACAGTCGCAGCTACACTCGATCGATCCAGTCTCCTCCATCTCTCACGTACGTCCTCTCGCCATCGACGTCTCTTGTTCATGCCATGGACAACGGCATGCGTGCGAGCAGGATCCTGACGAGAGACGCGAGACAGCTTGCCCGTCCATTTGCCCAAGTTTGCCGTGGCGCGGAGCGCCTGTGCTGCGCGAGCCTGCAAGGCCGCAACGTGTGCGTGCCCTGCAAATCGCCAGCAAACTTGTCAACTGGAAGAGTCTCCTTGCCTACACTAGCTTTGCGTACGTGCAGACTGGATAGAGATGAGATCAACTGGCCCTGTCGAGAGAAAAAGGGCCTAATCGATTCGCTGTACTGCGATGTGTGGGTTCAGGCAAGAAAGCAACCCTAAAAACAGTGGGTGCTCACAACTCACAAGATGGTTAAATTCCCTGATCGATAATAATGACAGCAGCTAGCTGGGAGCTAAATGATGATCGATACGATATCTCTCATGGGAAAAGATTGGATCTTCCCATGCACTGTTCGCAACGCCACGCATGAACGGACCCAGCTTACCGCGTACTCACACTTTGACCACTGTTTACAAGGCCAATCTTGTATAGTATATATATCATCAATTCTACCTGCCGACTATAGGGCAAGTAGTACAGACTCCTTATCACTAATCTCAAGATACCATGTTTACTCCTATAATAATGTGAAAGAGAGAATAGAAGAGAGAGATGAGCAACCACCCCTCATGCAAGGGACAACCCCACATAAATTTCAAGAAATGAGAGAGAAAGAGAGAAGTGATTAGTAGTAAGTGTAAGTGTATTGAGTGTAGTGTAAGTAGATACAATTTATTGTATGTGTTATTTCTAAATTAATGTATAGAAGGTTTGGATAAAATTGGATGTGATCACTACCTCTATTATAGAAATTGCCATCAGAGATCGACGCTAGCTAGCTTGCCTCGATCCCAATCACTGTCAAGTCAGTGTGGCGACTGATGAGCACCACTAGCACTGTTCCATTTGTAACTACTCTGCTAGCTACTAGCACAAGCAAAGCGATGCAGAGATCAGCTAGGGATTCGTCAGCCTGGCCGTGCTGATAATATAGGAAATGCCCTTGGTTTACAGGTCTTCCATTGGACGCACCGGCGACGGCTTTCCCCATGTGGTGTTCGCCGGGGTTAGCGATTGATACATATATCTGGCAGGTGAAGGTGCTGTGCCGTCGAGATGCGCGCGCGGCGACTTTTCGGCGCGTCAAACACGAGGAACATATAGAAGGAATAGAATAGTTAGATGGAGTTGGTCTTAGCCAAATCTCCTGAAATGGGAAGCCTATGGGAGAAGCGCAGATGTCAACCATCGACCATTGCATTATTTGGAAAATTCTAGCTTAGGCTATAGCAGTAGGAGTGTCGAGTGTGGTATGGTTGAAGCGTGCAGGCCGGTACATGGGACTGATGGTCCCATGGCTATGGAGGTATAGGCTGGCTATTTCTAGCAAGATACCATATTGTACAAGCTTCAGTCCTCAAAGATGGGTGGAGATTTTGTGGTCCTGAAGGAATGTTCATCGCCAAGAATGCGTTTTTAGTAGGACTAGTGTTCATCTTGCCTGCAGCTTTTGTTGGCACACTGCCTGAGTTGAAAAAAAAAGGAGAATTTTGTGTACAAAGTACAGAGCACAGTAATTAGTAAGGTTGGAGATTGCAATGATCATATCTTATCTTCCAAAGTGAGCAGACTAGAAATATTATTTCTGTAATTTTCCTGGACCTTGCATGATTAAATAATCCATGGCATGATTTTTCAGACTTGCTGCAATTCACAGATCACAGCTAATGCAGTTTATCCTACTATCTCTTTAATTAACCTTAAATAGCTATTGTTTGATCATTTGGTCAACATAGACCAATCCAAGTTTGGATTGCAATATTTGGTGATACCAATGCAATATCGTGGATGAGAAAATAATTCTGAAGCAACTAATGTGCAAGAATTAAGAACCAACAAACTGAAATTGTAGTTTCAGACTACAAGCACCATATTCCAGTAGCCCTCTACTGGGTTAAGCAAACCTTTATGACAGTTCACTCAGTATCAGCACATTAGCTATGGATGTTCACATAGCATCGGTACTAAAGGTTTTTTTTAAAGGGATGCACATTAGCTATGGATGTTCAGATAGCTTCTTTCTATTAAACATTTGTGCTAAGTTTTCATAATCATGTGCATATTGTGTGTACTTATGTAGCTGGTGGGTGATGGCAGCAAGAACAAATAATAAATGGATAAATGATAGGAAGTACCAGGCTGATGGTGGATCTATCCAGCAAATTGAGTCATGGGCTGATGGGCCTCCCTGATGGAAGATGACACACCTTGACTGAATTTTGCTTCGTCTTCATGGTTCTTTTTCCTTGACCAGCTGCTGCATATATAAGCACATATAAATGCTAATGCTCATGGATCAATATATCCAAATATACGTTGCGAAGAAAAAAAAAAACCTTCCTCTACCATGATTCCACCTTCTTTGTTGTACATCAATTAATTTCTAGTACTAATCAAACACTGGATTGGACAGTTCATCCGGTAGTGGTATCAGGATTGGTTCAAACTTCAGACCAGATGTTATTGCAAGAGCTCTTGGTTTTCTCATTATAATTCCCTGTTTCCATTATGCATTTATGCTCCTGTGGTAGTATCTAACATAAGTTTTCATGTTTTCACAGGTAATCTGCTCACTGTGCTACTAGCAATTGTTCACCGGTTACCTTTCATACGCAGGATTCAGGACACATGAACTTGTGCCGCGTAAGGATTTTTTTGGGCAGCATGTAAGTTCATCTTCCAATTGCGACTATCAGTACATTTATTCTGAAACTTCTAGCTGCAGACACTTATCAGCATTTACCTGACCATATTTTACCATTATCACATTATGTTCAGTTATACATCTTCTTATGAATCTTTATCTCATCGTTTCTGAAACTAGAATAGATATTTGAGTCCATTCCTCTTATATTCAGTTCAGCGATCTAGTGCTCATGAACAACAAATTCATCTAAAATATTGGAAAAACAGTTCTGCCCCATCCCTGATTCATCTAAAGAAGGGGGGAGGAGTCACCTCAGTTGAACTCGAAGACGAAGAGGAAGAGAGGCCGCGGCGTCCACCGGGATCGCGACGGCGATGGGGGCACGTTGAGGACTCTACCGTATCCTCCAGTAAAGTCCGAGCCTCGCGAAGTGGTCCCCTATCTCTGGCCTCCGGGCTCCGGCGCCATCGCCGATGTGGGGATCTCACGTGGTGAAGAAAGAAATTCTCATGGCGGTCCGAACACCGGATGCGGCGGACCGCTGCTCCGCTATCTCAGAAGGAGGCCGCGGGGTGGGTTTTCAGCGAGTCCCAGCGTCATGGCCGTAAGTGAGAAGGGACGCCATCACCGGGGAGAGATCAGAGCGCCGTCGTCGTCGGCGACGACGACGACGACGACGACGTGGCGGCGCAAGGATGGGCTACAGGGACCGATAAAAGCAGATCGATCCAATTCCGGCCCAAAAAATGCGGGCCACACGTACACCACAAGCCCGTTCAGAGGCCCATGTTCTGTTTAGGCCCAATTAATATGGGCCGCACATACACCATACTCCCCTTATGGCCCTAACAGTATGGGCCGCTATAGTGCAATCCCGTTGAAGCCCAACCAGTACGGAACCGCTACTTTGCTACCCGAGGAGGGGGTCGGAGATTTATTCTCCGAACCACCAAAATAGGCCGTGAACCGTCCGATCCATCTTGTGCAGTGCAGATTGAACAAGGAGAGGTGGGGGTTATGAGCTTTTCACGAAGGGAACCCTCGAGTTATTGCATATTACGATTTGCCCCCTCTCTGGTCCGGGGTCGATGGGTCCCACTTGTCGGTGAGATGGCAAGAACGCCCTCTCCGTCTCTTGCTCGAGAATCCGCGGCCGCGGCTGCCGCTCGCCGGAGCTCCGCCGACGATCCGGCGGCGGAGGCGGCGGCTCGCGTCCCGTTGGTCCTTCAACTCTTATCATCCTCCGAATCAGAGACTTTGTTTAACATGGGTACCAAGTTTGCGAAGCAGAGTTCCCTAAAAGAACCCTAGAAAAGAGTGCGGAGCAGATCAATTTGCAGAGGGATCGCCAAATTGGAGGAAAGAAGTTGTGGTCGATGGCAGTTCAGTTCTCGTTTGTTTGTTGGTCTGTAGCGTTCAGTCATTCAGACAGTGTCAATTGTCAAGACCATATGCCTCAAATGTTAGGTGCTGCTGATAATCTTCATTAACCGCTCTCCCCTCTTTTGTGAAGCATCAAAGGCAGCGGCAATCGGCAATGTGTTATCTGTGATTCCACGAGTTGGATCACCAGGCACTGTTCAGTTTCAGTACTTCAGTTTCAGATATGCAGAGTTGCGGACTGAATAAATATCGTCTTAGTTATTTACATCGTAGATGTTTCTTTTGACATGATCAAAAGGTGCTTCCATGGACAACACATATGCTAAATCCGGAGCTCACATCACATGCCATGCACAGTTACTCAGTTGCTGAATGCAAAAGTGCCTCTCTCTGGCCGGGGCCCAGGGGAGTTGTGAGTCAACAAAATTCTGATGCAGCTTTAGAAGGCAAGCATTTCTCATCAGTTCATCACCAAAGAGATCACAGATCGGCACTCGCCTGTGCTACCGTATCACTGTGTGCTGACCATTAGTCAAGTGGCGGCACAGTGCAGCCACCGAAAGGCTTCAAGATTCAAGAAACCATTAGACCACAGAGGTAAAGGGAGCTCATGCTCATGGCTGTTACTAGTACCTTTTTTTACCTCATAGAAAGAATAGACGCTGCTCTGCTCAGTGCTCACTCGGAACAAAATTTCCCTTTGTCTCGTGATGAAGATTCTGCTCTGATCATGTAGTGCCACGAGGTTATCGGATGAACAATCATATACTAGGATGTACATCTTGTTCAGAATCTTCAGAGTTCAGACATGGTGAGCAGTAGAGCACGCATTTGTTTTTCATATGCCTAATCAAACATGAGAGAAGGGAGAACCAAATATGAGTTCACTGATACTGTTCACCGTTTGGAACCGGGCTGCCATTACGAAAATAATATATATATTTTTAATATAATAGCTAGTTTGGACCATATGTCTGAAATTGCAAATGTGTAACTCTTGAAAGGATTAACTAACATTTATAGAACTAACTAGATTTCTCAGAGTATCAGAAAATTTAGATTAACCCAACAAGCCCTAATGGGCTTCTTCAGTGCAATATCTGTTTCTTCGTACACATGTATCCTTTCATATAGCTTTATTTTCCATCAGAAGTTGATGCCCAATTAATCACATGACAGTGTCATTTTCTGAAGTCTGAACTGAAGAAGAAGAACAGAGATTCGTATCAGCCAGGCCATTTATGCGAGAAAACAACATCAAACCACCAATAATTCACGCTCGTTTGGTCGTTTACACCTTTCGGATGGCATCGGAAGCCAAGAAACAGGTCGATCAAGAGATGTCCAGCTCCTCGCATTTATAATTTCTTGGATAGAAACCATGGAAGGTGCCCCAGTTGTTCAGATTGCTTGTGACCCGGCTGCTGTTGGTGCCACTTTACGGTCAACTACGAGCAGTGGTCGAGGGTGTCGTTCAGTGGCAGTCTTGCTCCAAAGGCAAGGTGAATGGCCACTTTCTGCACTGCAGATTGGTGGATGCTTCAGTGGTCATGGTGCACTCAGCAGTGCATGTGATCTTAGCTGCATCTTTGCTGTGAAACTGTACTAAAAGCAAGTGGTTTGTTTTTTCTTCTATCCGAGAGGTATATACCTCCTTGACACTTTGGAACAACCCCCAATTCTGTAGGAAAATAAACACGAGCACAAACCTCATGTTTTTTTTTCCTTTGAATATTAATATACCCATATATTACAATGGACTCATACCATTGAAAATGAGCTAAGACCTGGAATACGAATCTAGCGTAAAGCAGGGAGTTTTTTTTATCCAATCACTTTACCTTTTTTTTTTTGTTTTGTTTTGGTTTAGTACCTTTTTTTTTTAGCATGTAGCAACCGTTCTCTTTTCTCTAGCAATTTTCTTAGCGCGCAGCAAATGATGATAGATTATCTGATTTTATAGTAATATTTGAGGGCACAAACAAATAAAATTAAAAAATCGTTTTTAAAAAACAATTATATGAAGTTTTTTTTCAAAAATTACATCGTTTAATATCCTGGGTAGCATGTCTGTGATAACTCATAATGTAAGAGAAAATTTTTCTCAAAGAAATGTAAGAGGAAAAGAAATGTGCCTTAAAAAGGTTGAAATAACTTATTTATAGCGAAGTAAGCATAACTTAACTGATTAAGTTTCTTGTGGTGAAACCAGCTCACTCGGATTTAATACGGGTGCTCGCATTTACGGCTAATTATTCTTTCGGTGGTAGGCAACGTACGCCTCGACAGCGAGACACTCGTGGTGATTTCATCAATCTCAGGATATGTCAGCTCAGTCTTCCGGGGATGCTCACAAGAGTAGGGTGTACGTGTGCACGTTTACAGTGGTGAGTGTGTACGCGTTATGAGCACCTACGTATGTACTTCTTTCGATAAAAAGAACTTATTTACAATGTACAACAAATATCTTTGTGCTTTTGAGTACGCACATTTTTTATGAAAGATACTTTTTAAGTACACACGATTTTGTTTTTCATTTCAGATATTTTTTTTGCAGTTGCGCATTGTCTAAGACGTACTAGTATGTTAATTGACTTTTTGAGAAATTCTTAATAGTATAACACCACTGTCAACTACTCATATTCAATACGAGCAATCAAGAAGAAAGAAAGTAGGAGTACAAGTACACCACTCATCAGCTCAAATAAAAAAGACGGCAAAATACAGTAGACAACCACGTACCAGCTCACTATCTCCATCGCAAAATATTGAAAACGTATGGATACAACTACTCCATACAAGCATACGCGAAGTAAGCGTAGTTCATCCTCTTCTGATGAAAGCAAACCACCCATATTCAAGTTGTTGACAATGATGTTTATATTTAAGGTTAATTATTTTTTCAATACTACATATGGATAAGTTGTACTCCATAGTAAAAAGAAAAACAAGAAATATACAAGTACCCAACTCGCTAGTTGTCCACCTAATGCTCAGATTAACACTAATATCATCTCTACTGGCTGCCATTAGTTCATTAGGTCCACCACCACTAACACTGACCACCATTAAATTAGAGAAAGAGAAAAGGAAAAAAAAGTACCAAGAAAAATCAGGCTATCCGAAGCTCCCAACGGTCACCTCGTCGTGGTTGCCAAATCTGCCAGGTCGCTGCCATGGATCCCCTCCTCGAGGTCCCCCCCAACCTAGCGGAGACGAAGAAGAAGGAGGAGAACGAGAAGGGAAGCCCACCGCGTCGCCATCATTAACTCCTCTTCTCGTCTCATATCATCTCCCTCGAAAGCACCACCGGATCCAACGACCTCTCCTCCCTTTTCTCCCCTCCTCACGAAACCGCCTCGCCTTCTTCTCTCTCTGTTTTTTTTTCTTTTTTCTTGTTTCGCTCGCTCGCTCGCTCACATGCCCCTGCCGCCGCCGCCGCAGCAGACGGGGCGCAATGTCGCGTAGTGGGGTGGAGGTGATCGTGAGCAGGGGTTGCTCCAGGCTCGTCCTCCCCGGGATGCAGCCTTCCTCCGCCTCCACCGCTTCCTCCTCCTCCTTCTCGCGCGGCGGCGGCGGCGACCGGAGGCCGCTGACCGATGGCCCCTTCGCCGGATTGGTCATCTGCGTCACCGGGTTATCCAAAGGTGCCTTGTTTTGCTTCTGATTTTTGTCCAAAATGGTGAAATTTCTTCTGTAGTATTGATGAGGTGTTTTTTTCTGTTCTTGGTGGTTGGGGGGTTTGTGTTCTTTGCAGAGGCGAGGACGCAGGTGAAAGAGGCGACTGAGAGGATGGGAGGCGAGTACAGTGGGAGCTTGCATCCCAAGTGCACTCACCTAGTGGTTCAGATATCCTTTGCAAAACCACGGATTATAGTAGCTTGTTATCTCCTCTCTTGGTCTCCTGCCACTTTTTGTTTGTCAAATTCAGGACAGCATATATGCTTTCCTTAACGCACAGCACAGTTTCGCCGGCCGAAAGTTTGAGCACGCGGTGAAGCATGGCGCAAAGAATGGCCTCTTTATTGTAACACTTGGTTGGTTTGTCGATTGTGTGCGGAGGAGCAGTAAGACAAAGTGTCATCCTCTTCTGTTTCTGCTAAATTATGACGGCATTGTGTTCATGTTATGGTGTTTCTCTCGCAGTGAGGTTGGATGAATCATTGTATAGCATCAAGAACATTGGGGAAAATGGGATGCCACTGGGGGAGTTCAATCGGCTTGTTGGTGCTCCTGTTAGTGAGAGTTCTTGCCTTCCACCAATGATGTTTCAGGAAAAAGCATTTTCAGACACGACCGAAAAGCATCGGCTTCAGACATCTAGAAAGGAATATGACCATGATGAATTTGTTTTTACAAACGATTCGATCTACATTGACCCTGGGATATCCGGTGAAATGAGGAAGAAGGTATGTCCCTCTCTTGCTGCTTGCTTTTATTATGGTTGGCCTTCCAAATATAGCTTTCGGACAGCAAAATAGGACTTCATGACATTTCTCATTATGGAACGTTGTAGCAGAGCATCATGTGGATCAAAGTTTTGCTAAGCATCGTGTTAAGAGCAATGCAAGTTAGATCGATTGATGCAATTGTTTCCCTCTGAATTTCTTTAGTCGACAAGGATAATTTTTATTTTCCCTACCTTCCCCTTTGCCCATCAATACGTTTACATAAAATGCATCTTGCCTGCAGGTATCTGATGCTGCTACTAGAGAAGGTGCAAAATTGTTGGACCACTGGTTTATTGGATGTCATGCGACATATGTTGTGTGTGAGGACACTTCTGTCAAGAGATATGTTGGTCATTCAGACAACATTGTAACTGTAAGCATGTTGCCTTGGTTCTAACTTCTAATAAGTTAGGCAGATTTTGCTTGTATTAACATTTTCTGCATTTAATTTGTCAGCCACTTTGGATATTGAAAACCGCAAAGGAAAAAGGTTTGCAGCGTCTTGTCCATTTGTCTTCGGACCTGGCTAGGCAGGTTGCCACGATTCTTGAAAATGCCCAGACATTTCAAGAGGTATGACATGCTACATGTACCTTAATCAATTATCCTCTCATTCAGTATACATTTTGTATTCCTAAAAAAGATTGCCTTTCAAGAGATTTGGAGAATATGGATTTTCTCAGACCTCACAAGCTCCTAGAACTAGGAATTCTCCTGTAGATATCTTTTTCTTGGGTACTTCCCCTCTCTTTTTTCTCTCTGAAAGGAAACGAAAAGAAATTAGATGTTACCTGACATGTTACATGACCAATCCTCTATCTTCATAAAACATTCCTAAAATGAAGAACAGATAGGAATGGGCAGCTACCCTCCTGTAATCTATTTAGTGAAGAGCAGAGAAGAAGACTGTGGTCCACGTAGATGGGAAATAATGGTTCTGTCAATTTTTACCGTTTCTTGAATAGTACAACTGTACAGTTCTTATTTATTTTTGTTTAGATTCCTTACAACTGTACAAATGTCAATTTATGTTTGTAATATGTTCATTTTTCCACATTTGACTCTTTAATTCTTTATTGGATGATTACAATTGTGGTATTGTGGTGACCTTGTATTGTCTACTGTTTTAGAATAGAAAAAATGGGGGTGTTCCTTCTATCAATTCAAACTCCAGTGGAGTACCATCAACCCAAGGGGAGATAGATGGAATTCATCAAGAGAGGCAAAAATTTGTTGAAGTAGCAAAGAAAAATGTTAGAGATCGCCGTGCTCGCCGTATGCAGGTAAGGGTTGTTTTACCTACCGGAGCAGTTTCTTTTTTCTTCTCTTCATTTCTAGATTTGAGAACCTGCAGATTCCTAGTTGCGTTTATATTTCCAGCATCACTGCAACATTTATTTTTCCAAATGAAAAAAGGTTCCTTGGATTAATGCGACATAATTCCGGGCCAGCGCATCTGCCTTGTGTTTTTGGACTTGTTTCTGTAATACAATGCCATGAAATTCATCTTGACATGTAGATCAGGACAATCAGGACACATTTCATGATCTGTAGTCCCCTCTTACACAATTGTGTATATATAATAATGTATAAAAACCTACTTTTGTAGAAATGTTTGGTTCTTCTATATTATATAAAGTTTTTGATAAAATGTCTAAATTATGGTTTTAAGCCAGTCATGTGAAGTACCAATCCATCCAATCACACCTGTGAAACTTATGGAATCAATCTGTTGGACCGTATCTGAGCCAACTGCATCCGCATGCATTTATACGGAGTCTTCATGGTCAGACGATGCCTTTGAGCAACAAAGCACTACTTTCTTCGATGCGAATGGGGATGGCAAGGATGATCAGTCAAGCGATAGTTTCACCCGACCACTAAGAGAAAGGTAATCAATTCTTGGTCTTGGTCAAATTCTTTTGAACTGTTGTTCTAATATGCTTGTGTTGTTCCTTTAGTGAGAAGAGTGAAGTGATTTTTAAGAACCACTTCCTTACCGTACTCTTCCCCGTTGATCGTTTTGGTGAGCTTGGACCTTCCTCAAGGACATTCTTCAGCAATGGTGGCTTCACACGCATACAAGTGCTTGATCACATCTACAACTTCTACCAGGTACAAAAATCAGTACTACCTCTTTCTGACAAAACTCTTGACCAATTTTTACGGTGGCTTAGATTTTGTGTTTAGCTTGTAAGCCATTTATCTTTCTCGTTTTGTGTAGGAAAATATGTCTTCCGATGAGATAAATGTAGCCCTGCATACGGATTCACGACATGCTGATCGACTTCGCTCGCTGTACGCAAGTACTGAATCAGCAGAAAGAGGTTTTGTAACATTCAAAAGAATTGATTTTTTGGGAAGCCGAAGAAGTTTTGAGGGGCTAAAACGCCTCAGCAGAGAGAACAATAGCAATGTATATGAGCTTGTGATTAGGGCATAAAGTGCACCATACTCGGTGTTATTTAGTCAAATTTGTTTGTTGTTTACAGGTTGATAGTGATGTACTACCATGTATGCATGCCGAATAAAATTGTAGGATATAATGATATATTTATAGATCAATGAAAAAAATCATGTTGGGAAATTCAGCCGCAATACTCAGTGATAGACAGTTTTAGTTTAGAAAAGGCTACAGATATGTTTTCGAATGTTCATCAGTTCATGAATCATTGGTGTATTAATCTGTTTGTCTTCAAAGGGAAATGGACATTGGCGTACTAATATGTTCAGAGTATGAATTCTGAGAGCCTCTTGCCTTATTAGGGGCGGTGAAATTTAGCCTGAAGGTTTGCACACCATTTTGTATTCTTACCGCGTTCTCTTTCACTTCAACCGATACGTTCTAAAGATTACATCAGAAATGTTGGTACATATCAACCGATCAGGGAATACGCAATTTTTCCCTGTTTATTGGACTCGAACTCCGACGGCTAATCATAGCAAGAGCAGTACATGCATTAATATTGGACTCATCTCTTATTATATGCACACATAGCAATGCTGCTGCGTTGAAGTTTCGGTTTTCAGTTGACGCCAGTAGAAATTCCTGAAGCCTATCGATGGAGAGCTTAACACGTTCATCAGCTGATATTGACCACCGAACTAGCCGAAATTTATTCCTTGTGCTAGAGGCAGCTCGCTTCCATAATTGATCGTACTGCAGAAATTTGGATTGAGAATTAGTGTGCAAGAAATGCATAACCATAACATAAAGAATTATCTATGCAAAGTATTTCGAGCATGGTGAACACACTAGAATTATTGCCCTAACAAAATGTCTTGCAACAGAAGCTACTCTCGCAGTAATCATCTTCATGGAATGGTTCACATCTCAAGAACTAGAATTCAATGTACATAGGACAAGCCTTTCATTGGGAACATCTATGCATAGGATATTGTGATCCCTACTCCCTCCGTCCCAAAAAAAGCAACGAATCTGGACAACTCTTTATCCAGATTTGCTGTACTAGGAAGGATCATATCCCATCCTCCTAGGTTGCTTCACAGAGTTTTGGGACGTCGCAAATACCCATTGAAAAATATGGGAGAGCAAATCAAATGGTTTTCTTATAATTTATTGCTTCATGGCATTCTAAGCTTATATTTGTAAGATGGTACTCCCAAGGCCTTTTGGGTAAGAAGTGCTATCCCAGGTCAGAATGATCACAATGGATGCCATGGAATAGCCTGGTAGCAGAGATGATATTCTGATAACATTTCTAAGGCGTAATGGTATCTACACAATCGAAATGTTACAACATCCTTATGTAGATTAATTTTATGTACATCGTAACATCAATGAGAGGATACCCAAAAAAAGGTACTGTGGTGGCTGGATCCCGGTTATGTAAACTATTATCCGTGCAGTCTGACACGGAGTTAGGGAGTTCAATTTTACAGGCTTACACAGGCTCCAACAGATGAAAACTTCATTACAGTAATGGTTGGTTTAGTCTGAAGGAGAACTAGGGATTGAGCAATGCATATTTATCAACAATTATTTGTTCCCCTTGTTCACTAATCATTGTAGTGTACTAGTCTCTAAGGAAGCCATCATGCCAAGCCAAGGTCACCACTCACCAATGGGAATGAGCAATTTACATTTCAGTAAATGTTCAGTTACTGCTGTTGCATTACGAATCGCAAACGACAACTTGGGAAAAGTGCAAAAGGAACTAGGAATTTTACCAATTGATCAAAGGTATAGCTTGCATATTTGAATCAAAATTTGTCTACTTACCAAGTGGCCCTCCTCATGTACTGCTTCCACGAATCACTCCCTGCTTCTCGTCCACCACCAGTAGCTTTTTCTCCACCAAAAGCTCCACCAATTTCAGCACCATTTGTGGGTATATTTACATTAACTATGCCACAGTCACTACCATGGGGCCTGTACAGCAAGAAGAGCAAGAACAATCACTACCATAGTCATTTCATGTCTTATGGGGCATGGCAGTAAAAGAAATCTGGGAGCGTGTACATAAAAGAAAGGTGTAGGCATGCAGCTGTCCACGGAAGAGGGTTTATTATATGGGGGATTTTATCCTTACAATATTAATTGTCGAAAGATATATTTACAGCACAGGAATACGGTTAGTGATTTAGTCATGACACATAGCAGGGAATCCAGTAGGGTTAAATCGCTTTATGATTCTTTTTGTGTCAATATATATGGACACCAAATATCATCTTAAAAAAGAATTTAATACACTAATAATAAAAACAATACACATAATGGAAAAAGGGTCTAAAAGCCTAAGCATATTTGAACTGTTAAACTAGAATCATATTTCAGTGTGATTCAATGAGATTAAATCAGGAAACGAGATTAAAGTAAATCAAAACAAAAGTGATGGGAGATATAAGCAGGAGGATGGAGATCCATCCATGCCAAAGTGAGCCTTGATTTTTATTTATAACAATCAAGCTTAGCTGCAAGGGGGCTACTTTCTAGGTTGTTGAACTGTCACTTACCCAATCCACTTGAAAATAATATCTGGTCTCTTTGTAAATATAGAACTGCTCAATCCTTGAGGAACAGAATTGTTGATTTCAACTGCTTCCTTCAGATTCTGCAGGTAATGACCACGAAAATTAATGTGTAAATGATAATGATCTGGTCCAACACGATACAACTGACACCAAACATAACAGATCAATAACATAAAAGCAAAGTAGTTGAATCTTTTATACCTGAACTTTCATCACATAAAGAACAGGACCAAAGAGTTCTTCTCTCACAACCGGCGCAGAGGGTAAAATTTCCACAATTGTTGGTTGAACAAAGTTTCCCTCAGATTCAATTGCAGATCCTCCATAAAGAATTTTTCCTCCCTGCAAATTAGGATGTCAGTCAAATTAGACCATCGGAACTTTACTGCTAACAGAAAATCACCAACCAATTCAAGGCCACAGGTAAATGCTAATGGTTTCACTGTAATAGATTCAAAGCAATGTGCCTATGTGATGCAATGAGATTGATTTTAGTTAAACATACTGAACTAACAACTTTCCCAGTAGCACAGCATTTTAAGATGTACATTTAAGATTCGGAATTCAGGGAAAAATAAACTCCATACATTCAGAAATACAATTTTGTAGGAAGCATGCAATCAAACATCTTTAATTTTGACTACTACCAATATATTAAGAAAACTTTGACTGCTAACATATTAAGAACTGTTTAGATTTGAGGGAGGAGTAGAAAGGCCATCAACACTACCAACGTAAGCATTTTAAGTATTGAAGATGTAAAGACTGTTTAATATAATGCAAACAGAAATTGATGTTGTTGCATCAATAAACATTATGCAAATATCACCTGAGATCTGATGGTTTGGATGCCTTTCAAGAAGGCGTCTCTTGAAGCAGGAGTGTGCAATGGCCCCAGTAAGGTACCATTCTCCAAAGGATCCCCAATTCGGACTTGTTTATAAACCTCAACAAGTTGATCAAGAAATGTTCGGTATATGCTTTCGTGAAGAAGCTGCGTTAACAAAACAAAAGCATTTAGACTACTCATACACCAACCATTGGGGCAGATAAGAAAAATCTATCTTACCAGCCTACGACATGTAGTGCAGCGTTGTCCTGCTGTACCAACAGCAGCAAACAACACCGAACGGACAGCTAGCTGAATGTCTGCATCATCCATAACAATAATGGCATTGTTCCCACTAAGTTCAAGAAGGCATTTGCCAAATCTTGCATTCACTTGTTGCTGAACCATTAGACCAACCTGCATTGAGCAATCAGTGTTACAAATTTTACAGTAGATCAACACAGTTCAATGATATATAATTATCAAATGCTTGGAAAAGCTACTAAGAATTAAAAAAGGACCTCAAAAGGGAAATAGAAATTGGAGATGTGATGGAGGTCATTATATCAAAATGGATCGATCAGGGAATATGCAAAGATTACAGAGGTAGCAGTTTACTGTAGTATTACCTTTGTGCTTCCTGTGAATGAAACCAAGGGTATCCTTGTGTCAAGAGAAATTGCTTGGCCAATTTCAGCACCACCACAAAATGCTGTAAAAATTGAGCCTGGCAAGTTGTTCCTTTCCAATACACTGGCAACTATTTTAGTCATTGCAATAGTGATCAACGGAGTAGTTGGAGCACCTTTCCTGCAATCGTTTAGAAATTAATTACAAAAAAGGTCAGTTCATGCAAGGAAAATGCAATAGATATAATGGACCTTCACCAGTTTAATGAACATTACGAAATTATTATAATCTGGAACACTAAGTTAATGATATATTGAAATGTTCAGAGAATACAACTTAATATCTGCCATCAAGTAAGAGCATACTCTCATCCATAATATAAGTAAAGAAAGTTACAGTACTGATAACATGTAGTAGGACAATACTTTCAGTTCATGGAGAAAGGAAATCATTCTTACCAGACAACACAGTTTCCACATACCAAAGCTATGCAGGCATTCCAACCTAAAATATATGACAAAAAGGAAATAATTGATGTATTAGTCG
Organism: Oryza punctata; assembly: GCA_000573905.2. NCBI lineage: Eukaryota > Viridiplantae > Streptophyta > Magnoliopsida > Poales > Poaceae > Oryza > Oryza punctata. The sequence goes on from CM002496.2 coordinate 21,433,325, forward strand.
TTGTTAAGTATTACAAGAATTTGAGCATGTGATAAAGGTCGCCAGCACCATAGCATTCAAAACACTATAGCATAAACATGCAACATATCATGTATATCATAAACAAAAGAGCAAGCGGCTAAATTGACACCTTGAAGATCCTATTCTATGGACACAGCTACTCATTGGATTATAACAGTTAATTTTCAATGGGTCAAGTTCTTGTCGATTTTACATTTGATAGAGCAAGAGTATGTATGGGCAAATAACAGGGAATTGCAATGCACTAAGTTGATTTCACTAATGATATTCTAAGAGAAGACACTTACCCAGCACAGCACAAGGAAAATTGAATGCTGTGATAACACCAACAACTCCAAGAGGATTCCACACCTATTTGAATAAGCATTAGTGATTAGCTTTCTTCCATTATGATATCTAAGAGCAGATACATGAAAGTAAATCTGGAGTTAAAAGAACTGGTTTGTGCCTACCTCCATCATCATATGATTTGGGCCTGAAAAGAATGTAGAAGACAGCATTAGAAAATCTTCCAGTATACTTATCAAACAGAGTATCGATGAATTTTACAATCCCATAAGTATGAATAAGTGGCAACATCTCTACAATTAAGAACGCCATGGCTCAACCTTCTATCTTAACCAGAAAAGCCAATGGTGATAATTTGGGCATAACCCTGTAAATGGTGATAATATTGCTGTCTAACGGACAATCAGCAAATATCTTATCATTACTACAGAAAATCGTGTGATGGTACATTTTGATAAGTAATGGTGGTATGGCATGTCAAGGGACAAGATTTTGTATAGAACAGCAAACTAGAATGGCAAGTATATTGTGTGTTCAAATTAGTGAAATGGAGAATCACTTAACATGAAATAATCCATACGGAGAATTAGAAGGCTTACTAGTAATAATGGAGTAAAATTGCTAATTCTAATTAAGTACTAATTTCATTAGAAAACCTGGAAACATAAATCAATTAAGGTATTCTTTTTCAGAAAGAATTAAGATATAATAATATTTGTATCTCAACCAAATAGAGAAAATATGATCAGAAGTATCTGCTGTTATCATACTTTGAATTGGGTATCAAATATAAATTAGGAAAGGGAGAATGGGCTTACGTTCAGATGGTATGATGGACCCGTTTAGCTGGCGACTTAGGCCCACAGCATAATCACACATGTCAATGATTTCCTACAAAACAGTGGTTACGTTTATGTCATCATGATCATGCCTTCATGGTGGAGAATCAATAGTCGCAGTTAAATTATTCAATCATGCAATTATCTCAATAATGGCCAAATTCTTAGGCAATACATTTGATTGACGGAAAGATGAATAACAGAAAGATAAGGAAACACAACTGCATATCATGGGAATGGAATGTTAGGGGCTAAGTTGGTAATTCTAGCAGGCAAGGTATTGATGATAATGAAGCATTTGTGATGAGCACACCATTAATGTTCTAAAGATAAAATTCACTGAATATTCTGAAGAAACACAATATAGTGGTCATTTCCTATCCTGAGTGCAAAAAACAATGAAGCTCTGAGTGGAAGAACTGGTGGGAATTATACCTACCTGAACCTCCCCAATCCCTTCAGGAAGAATTTTCCCCATCTCAAGTGACACAAGCCTGCCCAGGTGATGGAGCTTTGCTCTCAATGCATCACCGATTTGCCTAACAATTTCTCCTCGCTTTGGAGCCGGAATCTGGACATATTAATATGTAACTGTTAGTAGTTTTATAATAAAATAACTTTTAAAAAAAAAGGATCTCAGCAGTGTTTCTTCCACATATTTGAATTTTTGCATCATAACAGTGCTGCTAGCTTCTATACATCATAGTGTGCTTACACATACATGTGTATTTTAATTAAATTTTGATACCACAATCTTATAAATTAAAAACATGTACGATATCTGAAATCGCAGTGTGCACATTGCACAGTCTCTACTTTCTCAACATTTTAACATCAGACATATTGTTACTTTGCCATTTCCCAATTTTTATAAGATTTTGTGTTCCTGAATCATATAACGAGTCCATACCACCTTCTCACAGGAAGGAGATCCTCTGATGTAGCACCATGCTACGGCAGAGGGATATAGTACCAGGAATTAGCTCTTGGTCCTTGCGGTTTATTTACAGAGTAATGGTAAAGATGAGTTGTTACATCACTTTCGCTACAGCAATTATTCTCATGTGCAGTTAAAGAGGTACCGCACCGAGCACTGTTTGCTGCATTAGAGCGCTATAGCAGACTCAGATTCCTGTAACCAAAAGCTGAAACCCCTAAACCACCCATGTTACAGGGTTTTGAAGCAGCATTTCCAATCAAGCAATATCACAACGTTTCAAATTGCATAATTGCTGGTTTCCACACAGTCATATCTCTCACGCAGCAGAAGATAGCAAATGACACACAAAGCATAGTACGAGCACTTCATCATCCGAACGAACTGATATTAGCACTCCAACACAGCAAGTCAAGTGAAACTCACGGCCATCCAGGTCTTGGCAGCATCGAAGCAGGCGCGCATGCCCTCCTCGTACTCGCGCGCGGACGCCTCCACGACCTCAGCGATGACCTAAACCACAAAACGAGCACAAAAAAATTTCCCCTCGTCAAAATCCCCCACAATCACATACACACACACCAAAAATGCCAGGGCGGCCCAAACCAAATCGAGCGCCTAGAACCGAGCGGATCGTGTGGGGAACGCGCCTGGTTGTTCGTCGGGTTGGTGGACGTGACGACGGGGCCCGAGCCGCCCCAGGCGCCGCAGGCGAAGGATCCGGGGTTCCGCGGCGCGAGGCCGAGCTCGGCGAGGAACTGGTGCTCCTTCCTCGCGAAGCTCCCCATGGCAGGAGAGAGAGAGAGAGAGGTAGTGCTCCTCCTCCTCCTTCTAGAAGACGGGTTCCTTCTGCGTCCGTACGACGAGGAGGGGAGGGGATCGGGGGGGAGCGGAGAAGGACAGCACGGAAAAGGAGGGAGGCGGTGGCTGTGGCTGGCCGGTGGACGGTGGACGGTGGCGGTAAGGGGGATACTTATACGGAGGCGGCGGTGGAGTGGGGACTGTGTCACGGGAAGGGAGGAGATGGGAGCGTGGAGTGGCGGGTGGGGTCAGGAGGGTAGCACGGGACGAGACGAGACGGCACGAAGCCGAAAGCCTGAGCTGTTTGGTGAAGTCCAGAAAGGTCAAAGTTTTTTTTTTCATATTTTTAAAGCCTCATCGTAGCGCTCTATATAAACTACCTCACAACGGTTAAAATTCATAGCAACGTGTTTCATCCAAATAAAACTTATGATATTTTAGGATATAGTAATGTGTTGATCCATACAAAACTTATTGTGTTTTTGATTTTTAAAATTTAAAGTAAAATCTAAAATCTAAAATTGATTTTCATTGTGTTTTTGTCACAATTTATTTTACATGCATTTGCTTTTGACTCGTTATAGGTCACGTATATAAAAATTTTACTTATAGATTATGTTTTGATCGCTAATAAGCAATGCAAACAAAAACACAACTATGGAGCTATTAGTTCAACGTGCATTCCTTTTTTTCCTAAAAGCTTTCATCCATCTCGAAAAACTTTCTTGAAAGAATTTTACGCTACAAACACAACTAAGCTAAAAAGCATTTTCTTTCTTTTCTTTTTTTCCTTTGTATTTTAGATTTTTTTTTATGTATATACACTCTCTATCCTAAAAAGAATTTAATTCTGAGAATAAATCTAGATATAGTGGATGTCCATATTCATCGTCGGGATTAATATTTTTATGGAAAGGATGGGGTATACCACTATAATTGTTGTGTTGTATACATGTGTATCATGCCATAGAGTTGGCTTTGGCTGTATTGATATTTGGATTTATAGGTCATGCTGACTCGAATCCGCTATCCAAACAAGCCCTGCCGTGTTTTGGTATATGTTTGACATTTTGGAAAAGAGAAACTCCAGTAAGAATAAGAAAGGAAATGAAACAATAAAGCACTCTAACGTCTAGATATAAGAGAAAAGGAGAGCTGGGACACTTCAACATCAGCTGAAAATGAATTTATGTTAACAAGATCGGGTGATGTAATAAATAAAGCATGGATAAGAGTCAAATATGGTACCATGAATTTGCTTTTGGCTAGCATAAGTTGAGATAATTATTACCATGTGAGTATTGAGAGCTTTTACGATGTTTGCATTCTAAAAAAGATAAAAATCTAACGGTTCATAATAAAAAGGTATCACTTAAAAATATTTAAGTATTGACATAGTTACTCAGGTATTAAGGGTAAAAGGATAATTTTTCTAGGAGATAGAGAAGAGTATAATTGTCTTCATGTTACCTCTAGGTAGACCGGTACCGCATCGGTACCTCATCTCTAGTATGCCTAATGATTCTCATTTCTGTTATTTGCGTGTTCTAAAAAGATTTACATTTCCTTCCTAGAAACCTAATCGTCGGTAATCCTCCATTACAAAATTTATGTTTTTATATTAGATTTACATTTTCTTTCTAAGAATATGATCGTGATAGTTTTTTAGGTTGATATTTTGTTCCTAATAACACCATCAGATAAAATATGACTGAATGCTTGTGTGGTTATTTTAAAATTATATTTTATCACAAAAAACTATAACCTTGGTAAAAGATCACCGGTTTTTGTAGGTTAATATATAATTCATCGTCAGTACGCTATATTTACATGGTGTGTTCATCTTTACATATTCTCCCCCAATGAACATGAACATAGATACTATAACTTCAAAGTACAAAGTCTTAAAAAAAAATCAAAGGACGACATATGATATTAAGTGAAGAAGGAAATTGATATGTTTTGTTTATCATGCAGCCATGTTGTTTTGGGCGAAAAAACATGTCGTTTTTTATTATTGTGTTCATTAGGGTGCAATCGCTACAGTTGAGGAAATTCCTTTAAAAATACAGTGTTTTCTCTTTAATTCTACAGCAATCAACGGTGTTAATTAGTGCAATCCTGATCATGTTCTCCCATCTCCGTTGCAAAGATTTGAACTTGCTAGCTAATAACTTGCGTTACTCATGTTAAGCATGCTAGAAATTAGGAGCTAATTTGATAATTATTGTTTCCAACTTAATCATCATGTACGCATGTACACGTGCTAAATTTACGGGTTAAATTGGCTGCCACGTACGCTACTTTATATAGAAACACGCATATCAACTTAATTTTAAATTTGTGATACATGAAACAACACAAAAATACATTCAAATATTAGAAAATGATAAAATTTACATGCGAGATAAAATGTATGGGAAGATTTACATTTTTCAACCAAACGATTCAAAATGTATCTAGACCAAATGCCTCGGAAGATTTACATATTTTTCTACCAAACAATACCAATCAATCCAGCTAGGTATTTCATTAACCCAAAATACCCATATTTTACTAGTTAATTACTCCGCTGCCACAATTACAATAACTTTTATTCCGTACCTTGCCTCTATCTTGATCAACGGTTCACATTGTTCTACCTCTTAATACCTTGAAGTACCTCGCAAACACCGTAAAAACTCTCGTGAGTATTAGTTTACTCCACGTAGATTAGACAACAAAATAATGTAACACAAACGAAGTTTCGATTCAGAAGGAACCAAATTAAGGAGAAATGCAAGATTAAAAAAAAGAAGAAAAGAGGATTCATATACTAGCTGGACCATGAACAGGTCACTTGTAATGAAAAGAGGCTTCATATATGAACCATATGATGGTGATCTTAATTAGCTCGCTTTTATAGATTTCTGAAGTTGACAGGAATTCTCTTTTCATTTCAAGATAGAGCGCCCTACTATAACGACTGGACTAACTCGTAGTGTAACAAACTTTTCTAACCACAGGTCACCATCATATGATTCATATATATTGACAAATATATTATATTACCACATCAATGAGGAGCAATCCTAATTGTAAACTTCCAGTCAATCTGTGTTCTCTCCGAAAGTGATATCTCATTGTCATCGATCCCGTCGTTCTATTCCATTCCATTCCACCTCATTCCTCCAACCAACAAACTGCCCAACATAACCATCGAAGTACAAACATGTTCATTTATTCCCTGAGATGCAAGCCAGTTTTTTCAACAGTAACTTCAGTGGAGCAGTAATTTTAACCTCAACTGACAGGAGAGCCGTCCAAGTGTGACTGTGTAAGCAAGCACCATCTCTCTTTCTCACAATTGGCCAACAAATTAAAGTCATTTGTCCTTCTGTGCCAATAATGCTTGGCATGAATAGCTAAAAGTATTACAGAATTGCACAGGTGACAGCGACAGAGTAGGTCACTGTGAGCACAGCTCACAATGCCGTGCCGTGTGTCGATGCCCCTCTCTAGCTTAGCTGCATTCCCGGCTCTCCGCGCGCCGTCGCCGTCGTCGTCTTCGTGTGAGGATGCAGATGCGAGGCGTGCTTCACTTGGCCTCCCCGTCTGCATGTACGTGGAGGCGTTTCGGGATAAGGACGATCTTTATCAGGTCGGAGTCGTCGTTGCAAAGAGGCAAACACATCGTTTCGTTTTTGTTTTCCATTGGCTGAATGTTTCGACGTGGAAGCGACCAGGTTTGCGCATCCCACCGCTCAGGAACAGGGTGTCCCATACGACACACACTCTCTGCAGGCTTCCCCCTGCAAACAGGGAAGGATTTCAAGTGTGTGATTCAGGTTTATCAGAAAAGGAGAGCCTTCGACATGGAGGAGAATGTAACTAAAGTCACCACGTAAAGAAAAAAAAAATGTAGGTAGATTGCTGTTGGTGCAGTTAATAGAGAGAGTTGGCTACGGTGAATTACCTGAAACAATTTCCTTGGCTAACAGCAAACGGATTAATTTATTACGAAATGCATGTACGTGTCAGCCAACTAGGTTCACCATTCAGAGCCCTATCGGTTAACTTTAATTTCAAAGCTAAAATTTAAATTTTAAAACTTAATTTTAATGTTGATTTTAAGATACTTTCAACGTAGCTTTTTTTAGCATTGGTTTTAAGTTGCTACGAATATAAATATAAATTCCACGCACAAATAATTTTTGATGGCTAATAAATTATCATCTTATAATCAGCTTTTGTACAACTGATAAGGCCTCACCCTCGAAACTTTGTTTGGATGGGCTGAAATCCATGCCCTTCCATGTATACAGGCCAGAGCAATCTAATTTTTCAGTCTAAAAATGTGGATAGGGCATCCAAACAAAGCTAAGACTTCGGATGCATATTCTTTGCAGTACTACTGTATGCTGTATGCTGATATATGGGTTTGGGTCTACACGTTAGTATCTGCTATCGCACAGTACTTGTCTTCATGCGTAAACCCAAACAAGACAAGAATTTCCATCTTGTTGCGCAATATTCTATTTCTTGGGCCTGGAAATCGAACTATGACATTACAATCCCAATTCCAGATGACACCTGAAACACATTCCGCCCTGGCTAACTGCATGGGCTTCGTTGGTCCAACTCCATGTTGGCCCAAAGGGAACAACTCACTAGAGTCCCTTTGGCCCAACGAGTGCCTGCGCCTGCGCGGCTGCTCCTGTGCTCCAGCCTCCAGCGAGTCCTCCTCACTCGCCGTCAGCTCGTACGAGGCGCGCGTGCGTGGTCCTCGTCGAGGAAACGACCGGTAAAACGGAGCGCGTGCGTGGTGACCCGCCTGCACGACGCACACGTTGCGGGCACGCCATGCGCACCGCTGCTATGCGACGCCGGCGCTCGCCGCCCGCACGCAACTGACTAAACGATGATGCACCGGCAAAAAAAAAAAAAAATCCGAGTTGCGACGGCATCGCGGGCTTGCGGCCTCCGCCACTCTCCCATCTTTTGCCCGGACGCGGGAGTACAAGTGCAGTACAGGTCGTGCACCTGTACTGCCTCAGCTAACCCTCCTGACTGTACTGCTGCTGCTGCTGCTCCCGTTGATAGGGCACGCTTCTTCCGCTAATTACGTGTGAGCCACAGCCTCGACGTCGATGCCAAAACATGCCCTCTAGTACTAGCCATGCTCTAAGTATAGCCATCTGGGTTGGCGTTTCTTGCCACTTGCCCATTTACGTCCTCCTGCCACGACATGGTGACCAATGCTGCAGCAGCACTGCAATGCGCCGGCGAGCGGCGAAAGCCGAAAAGGAGGGGTAAGGTACGTAAGCTTTGGATAGTGGCGGTTTTGACCGACTCGTTCTGAACATGATGCTCACGAGCTTGTTTCTAGCGCCTTGAGCTAGGAGGAGAAGCTTCAATCTATCTATCTATCTATTATATTATTATATTATTAGACAGCTCGAAAAAAAATACCATATTATAATGACTAGAAATTTCCACATTAATCGAAGGAAAAAAAGAAGAGTCCAAATAAAAATACAATCTAGAAAATAACTAAAATTCGAAATTAAAATAAGCAATATTGATATTGAAAGAGTACTCCATATAAGAACCCCATACGTGATTAATTAAAATTCGGAATAAAAAATAAATATATTTATGAAATTAGAAAGAAAAAGTAAATTTTGAAATAACTAAAATTTAGAATAAAAAATAAATATTGAAACAACAATTAATCCATCTATAACACAACACGAGATTAATTAAAATTCGAAATAAAAAATAAAATAAATTCAGAAATTAAAATAAAAATAAAAGTTTAACTAGAAATACAATTTATAAATAACTAAAATATTTATAAACTTAAAGATTATTGAAATAATAGATCATCCAGAATATATGATGATATTAATTAAAATTTAAAAAATATTAAAATGAAAAATATGGATTTTTCGAAAAGAATAGTCCATCTAGAACACAATGATATCAAATGAATAAAGCGGGGAAAGATAATAAGACTATAAAGAAGTAAAGTAGTGGTAGTTGATGGGACATATAAAAACTATAAAAATATAAACAAACCCTAAATATAATCCCCACTATTAAGAGGAGGAACAACGAACAACGAACAAGCTATCAAGCAGTACAGTCGCGGCAGTTGGCGGGATTCTAGAAAGTAAAAAAATAAACCAAAATAATAATCATGTTCAATTTTTAAAATCTCAACGACAATAAAGAGGGGAGGTAGCGGGCAGGTCGCGTGTAGAGGAGTACAGTGGCAAAGCCGCTGACAGTTAGCAGGACTTCTAAAAAGTAAAAAATGAACTCTAATGATAATTATGTTCAATTTTTAAAATTCCAATGATAATAAATAGAGAAGTCAGCAAAGGGCTCGTAGAGGAGTAGAGTGCCGGTGTTTGACGGAACTTTAAAAAATTTATAAAAGCAAAACCCAACAAGATAATGAACTCTAAAAACTAAAAGGTCTAATTTTAAAGGTTTCATGGAAGATGAATAGAAATAGTGATAGATCGAAAAACAAATAAAGGCATGATAAATAAGTAAGGGGTAGTGACCGAATCGATTTTTAAAAACTATAAAATTAGAAATAAGCGGATGATGAAGTTCGGTCTTTTAAAATCCTAAGACAACGAGATAGATATTTAACAAATTTTAAGTAAAAATATATGTAAAAACTGAATAATTTTGTATGGGTACTAGCCGCGCAATTGCGCGGGTCACCCAACTAGTTATGTCAAAAAAATACCAGAGGGTTTAAGCATATTTAACAAAGATACAACCCTCTCTCCCATCTAGTATGACAAAAATTCTGTAGGAGTTTCCTGGAGGTTTTCATAATTCTTATGTTAGTAGTGAAGTCTGGAACCCTCACCATTCCTATGGATCCACCCTACTTCGGTCAGATAAATCATAAACAAGAAGCAACCACTAAACAATCCAAGGAGAGGAGGTGAGTCACCAACCATGATTATTAGATTATCTGGGATAAAATAGACCTACATGTTGCTTCCACCTATAAACCTTTCACTGATTAAAAGCATCATGTTTCGTGCCATATGGTTGCAAATTACTAAATTAGACAGCAGGAAGCCTCTCAAGCAGGTTGGCGGTCTCCACAACCAACTACTGTGGATGTTTGAAAAAAAAAATGGTTAGCCACTGATAAAACACTATCAGTCGTTTCATCGTTTGGACTCAACGATATCACTAGCTCCATCATTTGAGTTATACATAACTAGGAGTAGATAGAAACCAACAATAAACATACAGGTAACTTGCGCCGGTGTGAATTATTGACATGGACTACTATCAAGTAGACTTATGTGTTAGGTTGTGTTATTTATCCTAAGTAGACTCTCTCGTGCCGAAGCTCAGTCCGAACCACAGGATGATCACTACCGCCATAGTGCATGGTTGTCTCAATTGGAACCCACAAATTCTATATCCCTACTACTGAGAACGTGCAAACTAAAGATAACTGTTCATACCGTGTGGCTCTCAAGCGTCTCCTTGCCGCTCGTGTCTCTCCCTCCTGAGCTAGACTCCTGGATCCTTTACAGGATGCGAGGAGTTCTACAGAGCTCCTCTCCAAGCAGAGCTGGACGTACGGCTGCTACGTGGTGAATTGGGGCTCCTCGTCATGTAGGTGCACTGAGTATGCCTCAACACACATCCCTCATTTTCCACACGCACACTTCCTAAACTGTTAAAAAGTTTCTCTTGGAAATTGTTTCAAAAATATATATTAATCTTTTTTTTATTTTTAACTAATGCTTAATTAATTATGCATTAACTCAGTTATCCGTTTTAGGTGTGGAGGGGAGAAATTTATAATCCCTTCAAGATAACACAATCTTAGTCACCTAAGCTTAGGGGAAAATAAGTAAGCTTAAATTATTGTGCCATGATTATGCATTTTCAAGATATATGCTATTCAGAATATTTTAAAGGAGAGAACATGATAAAGCAGAATACTTTAAGTTGGAAGATGAAGTACCGGTTGTTACTATTCGGAAACTTCTAAAACAAATCATCAAAAATACCTGCCGTGCTGGGAAACCCAACCTCCATTCCAGTGGTGCGAATGTAAATACAACCAAACCGAGCGCCCAAAACCAAAACCTTGCAACAAAGGTCGCTCCTTCAAAATCCCACCGGTCTCTTTCGCCGGAATCTCATCCTCCTCCCCTTCTCCGTCCATCGTGCCCCCGTCCCCGCTCCCAATCCGGCGAGATCACCAAACCCCCCTCGCCGTCGCCGCCTCCTCCTCCTCCGCCGCCGCAGTCACTCCGCCGGGCATTATGATGCACATGACCTTCTACTGGGGCAAGGACGTGACGATCCTGTTCGACGGCTGGCGGACGGCCACGTGGACCGGGTACCTCCTCTCCCTCCTCGCGCTCCTCCTCGCCTCCGCCTTGTACCAGTACCTCGAGGCGTTCCGGATCCGCGTCAAGCTCCTCGCGGGCGCCAAGCCGTCCTCCATCCCGCCCCCCGCGTCCTCCGACGCCGCGCGGGCCCCGCTCCTCCTCCCCTCGTCCGCCGCCGGCCGCTGGCCGGCGCGGCTGGCGACGGCCGGGCTGTTCGGGGTCAACTCCGGCCTGGGGTACCTCCTCATGCTCGCCGTCATGTCGTTCAACGGCGGGGTGTTCCTCGCCGTGATCGTCGGGCTCGCGGCGGGCTACTTGGCGTTCCGCAGCAGCGACGGGGAGGACCTCGTCGTGGTCGACAACCCCTGCGCCTGCGCCTAGGGTATGGCTTGCGACTGCCCCAGGTGTGGCTCCTCTGTTTGGTTTCTCGATCTTGTATGATAAGTAGAAGAAATAAATCTGTTTACAAATTCAATTGCGTGACAGGGGATTCCGGTGTTTTGTGCAATTTGGGGGGAAATAGTAGAGTACAGAATGAGAAAGCTGCTACCTTTGAGTTACAAATTGATGCATTGATGGCTTTGTGAATGGGGAATGGATAAAGATGATCTCTTTATACGATGACTTAGATCAAACTGAGGAATAATTAACTCTAGAATGGACAGAGCGCTCTCTCTCATCAGTTGAAAGATGACAATAAGCATAGGTATATCTTTTATGAAGAACTGAGAATCGACAATATGAGGAGCATAGATTCGATCACGGGAAAGAAAATACAATCCCCTTTGTTCCCATTCTTGAATGAAATGATGCTGTGTCCCTGTGACTTAATGCAGAAACAATATGTGAGATGGGGATACTGTACTTTGGACCATGTAAGAGCATGATCTTGCCTTGTTTTTAGTTTTGTTCATGATTCATTGGCAATTTGTTATGGCCTTATGAGTCCCTTTTTGTCCAGTGATCGATATGAACTTATTAGTGAAAAGTTCAAAACACTAATGGGTACTGATCATGTAGCCATGCACTCAATTTATTCAGAACTTGAAGTGAAAGTTAAGATATGTGTTTTTTCATGATTCATCATCGCTTTTTGGCTTGCATGGTGATATTTTAGCATAATCCTAAGCTGAGATGATGAAATGAGTAGGTCGACTCTTGATTGATCCTAGGCAGTTGGCAACCTCCAATCATGTGGACAGCGCATGTTGCTGCAGCAAGTACTTGGTCAATAGGTGTATTGTATTTCCTTATCTGTGGCATGAACTATGTACAAGTAGTGGTATCGTTTGCTTTCGGTTGTCCTCGTGAGATGCTCTCCTTTGTGACTTTGTCTTGCAACTAGACCTTTTCTGGTTGACGGCGATGTGAAGTAATAATGGGCGCCTTTTCGCGGCGGCGGCCCCGGGGGGGGGGGGGGGGGGTGTGTTTCGTTGCTTACTTGCTTGGCTTGGAAGCTGCAATTGATATGTACAAGATTAAATTGGTGTACATAAAATGGATATTTTTATATTTAAAAGTTATTAGTACATGATTAATTAAGTTTAATTTATTACAAACTTTACAAATGGATATATTTATATTTTAAACCAACTTCTATATAAAAAGTTTTCGTACGAAACATATAATTTAATAGTTTGGAAAATGTACTAACGAAAACCGAGATAAAATCTGAATCAAAAGAACAGGTTGTGTCAATCAATTTTTGTCAGGACTACTCTCCTGTGCTTCTGTGCATGTTTGTTTATCTGTGCTTTCACTAGGGTCTGTTCTGTCTCCTAAGCAGGTTTAATGTAAGAGTAAGTTGTTTCTTCTCTGATACTACTACATCGTAAACTGCAATAATCATTTGGATTGACACGTCCCTTGTCCAGATATGACTTCTGAGAAATGGCATTCACCCTGAATTCATATCTTCATTGATTCTTGTAGGGTTACCGATTTGTTCACAGTTAACGCAATCTAGAGTTCTAAACATCGTCTAAAACTTGGGCTGCTTGGCAGAAACGTGGACAAAACAGAGTCCAGTGGCTGGCCTAGCCTAGTAGTCTGTTCGGCACTTTGGCCTGATAACCCTATGGGCTTTGACAGATCTGGCCTTACGAATATAGGCCCAGACGCCGGGCCTAGCGTCATAACGTGAGCTCAGTTTTGATAGGAATAAGTTCACCTGCCATCCCTCAACTTTACATCGAGTTTGTTTGACATTCTTTATCCTCAATACCAGAAATATCCACCCCTAAACTATACCAAACTGTGCAAATTAGGTCCCATAGCAATATAAATAGCCGGTTTCACTAAAGTGGCATCTTAATCAAAAATATGAAAAAATTTTGTGAGGCTCACGTGTAAGTATGAAGAAAAAAATATGTAGGGTCAGCATTTTTTCCTACACTTCTCTTTACTTTCATTCTCTTCTCTTCTTCGGTATCCCCTCTTCTTCAGCCGGTGGACGACGCATACCGAGGAGCTCCCCGAGAGGTGGCGGTGGCAGCTGGCGGCTAGTGAGAGCAGCAGCAGCTGGCAGTGGGCGAGAGCGTCGGCGGTGGCAGCAGGTGAGCGCGGCAACGGCGGCAGTTGGCGACGGGTGAGAGCGGCGGCAGCGGCCGCCTCTTTCCCCCTTTCCCGCCAGCACGGCCGGCATCCTCTCCCTCAACCCCGGGCACGTGTTGCCACAGGCCAACCCCGCCGTGCCGCACCTGCTCGAGCACGCGTGGACCCTGCCTGCTGCTGCGAGAACGCTGCAGATCTCGCCGTCTCCGCTGCCGGCGGGTGAAGAAGAGAAGACAAAAAAAAAGAAAAAAGAGAAGAGAAAAAAATAGATGTTGACTAGGATGTGGGCCCCACATATGTTTTGTTTCATTTTTTGCTGACTAGGATGCCACGTCAGTGAAACCGGGTATCTATATTGCTATGGGACCTAGTTTGCACGATTTTGTATAGTTTAGGAATAGATATTTCTGGTATTGAGGATAAGAGATATCAAACAAACTCGTTGTAAAGTTGAGGGACGGCAGGTGAACTTATTCCGTTTTGATATGAAAATCAGAGTCCTTAAGTGCTTATTTACTACCTCTTTCATCCTAAAATAAGTGATACATACTATGAAGCTGAATAGCTCTTGTCTAGATATATAGTATAAGGATGTGTTAATACTAAATTAATTTATTTCAGGACGAATGAAGTAGTGCATTCTTATGTTCCGACCTCAGTCTTCACCGACTTCATGCGGTTTGGTTGTCAGTTTTGACCTTTCTTATGGTCCTTAAGTCGCAATGTTAAACATCAAAATTATTGATAGTAAGTAGTAGTAGTACTAGTTTCTTAGCGTTACTTACTGAGCAAATGGTCGATTCATTATGTACTTAGTACTACAGTGATATCATACTGTTTAGTTTAGCCTTGTTTCTGCTGAACAAACACAACATAATTCTACAAGGCAATTGTGCAAGTGTGCAACCCTTTCACTACGAGAAGTTCAACGGAAGAAGTAGTAAGCAACGCAAAAGAATGGGGGCATAAGCCCATAATAAGCATCTCCTCAAAATGGAAGAAATGATGAAAGAAAAAATCATATATAGGTTGACCAAACATCAAAGAAACTAGGGGAGGGGTTTTTTTTGACACATTATTTCTGCACAACATATACAGTCACGAATATTGAATTTACAAGTCAATTAGTTTTGTGACTTCGTCACCAATTATACGGCGAGAAATGGAAGAAAAATTTACGATCGCGACGCGCGCAAAGCTTCATTGCCTTCAGAGCTCAGCGGATGTAGTAGTGCGAGTTGCACCTCAGCGCCGTGCGCGCGACCACCGCGGGCACGACGACCGACCTCGCCGGCGCCGGGGCCGGCGCCGGAACAGTCTCAACCGCCGCGCCGATCGCGCCACCACCCCGCGCCTTCGCCGGCGCGGGCTCCAGCGCGGCCGCCTCGGCGACGAGCCGCCTCATCATCTCGGCGTAGCACTCCCTGAGCCGCGCCAGCGCGCGCCGCGACCTCAACAGCAGCAGCCAAAGGAAGAACGGCCTGCGGCTGCGCCGCCGTGGCGCGCCACCGCCCGCACCCGCCTCGCCGAGCCGCGCCACCGCCATCTTCGGCCGCCCCCGGCGCGCGCGGCCGCGGCCGGACACTCGAAATATCATGCCGCCGATGCGAAAGGGATATCTCTCCGTGACAGGAATGTGTCGGAGAGACCGATGGTTTGATATGATAGGCGCGCCACGCCTTAATGCAGAGAAGGTCTCAGAAGGATCGGCTAAAACGGCGAAACGACTGGGCCAAATAGGCAAATGCTATGGTTGGCAAGTTCACCAACCAGACTTGTCCGTGGAGCTGGTAGAGCAAACAACGTCGAGCCGAACGCTGACGTACGGCTACAGTTGCTGATTCAAGCGGCGGCAACTAGCACTAACAAACCTTAATTTTGTATTACCATATGGCTCAGCAGTTAGCACTTGGTAGTTGTACAAAAGTTTGCAGTAAAGCATATGCTCTTTTCTTTTTGACTAAACAAAAACGCATGCCTTGGGTCAATGTTACGAAAACATGTTCCCTGAATTCTGAAGGACATTGAGGGGCTTCTTTAATTTGAGATTTTGAAGAATGTGAACGTCAAACGTATAATTTAAATCGAGGTCATTTTTTTGGGGGGCAAGGCTGACATTGGCTGATATCACGAGTATGTCAGCTGTGAGCTGACACGAAACACACATTAATGGAGGCTAGCACTTTGATGGCGATTAGGGAAGAAAGCATTTGCCTGGCTCCCGTTCTGTGCGGTGACCAGCTCACACCCGCACCAATGGCAATGCATGATCGATGATCATACAGTTGAGGATCCATTATGGTGTAAAGGTGATCAATCACTGCATAGGACCCTGTCTGCGTCCACGTTTCAATCTCTGAAATTGGCAACACTGAGCTCACTGTTTTCAGATAATTTGTATTGATTCGATCAGAGCATAACTACTACTCTCTCCGCCTTTAAAAATTAATCAATCTAAAAGTAAATGTGACCTCTTCTATTCAGATACATTGTATTAGAAGAATCACATATTCTCTTAGGTTAATTTTTTTTTTTTTGACGGGTGGAGTACTCCGTACTTAATCGATACATGTGTCGGCACTCAGTAGATAGCTGATCTGAATGTTCATGAACGCCAGGCCAAGAGTAAATTGCTAATACGCTATCCTCTCCTCTGTTCACTGCAGCGATTAGGATCGGCAATAATCGTTATATATAGTGGTTGCACGAACGTTGGTATGACTACAGTGTACGAGCTACAGAAATGTGTTTCAGTGTTTGGTTGTCACAGCGGAGACACAGGAATGCATCTGACTTTGGACGGTATTATCTTCTTTTGTTTTTCACAGGTCAACACGACACAAATTTAAGAGCGGATAGTGTTTGACAGAGCTGATCACCTTATTATACTAGTACACTACAGCAAAGCAAAGTCAGTCTTCAGACTCCAACTGTATGCTCCTTTTGATTTCATAATTTTTTGATATTTTGAATAATTACACTGTCTTTAAAATATATTTTTAACTATGTGTTTTAATAACACTACTGGAGAAGGGATTTTTAATCCCAGTTGACAACGCTTTTTAGTCCAAGTTATCCAACCGGGTTAGTTCGGTTAGGTTTTGCAGCCTGGTTAGTCCCGGTTGAAATAACCGGACTAAAGATGCACACCAAGTAAAAAAAACGTGTGAAATAACCGGGACTAAAGATGCATACCAAGTAAAAAAATGTGTGAGATGTGGGATTCAAACTTAAGATCTCTCACCTCAACCCTCACGCGCGTTACCATCCCACCTACTACACAATCCGACTTGGATAGAAATAATTTCTTTTTAAACTAACCCTAAAGACATCTTTAGTCCGGGTTGATTACACCAACCAGGATAAAAGATCATTGCGACCTGACAGCTATTGAACCGTGGCTAAAAATGATCTTACCAACCGGGACTAAAGATCATAAAGTCCTGTTGGACTTTTTAACCGGGACTAAAAATGATCTTTAGTCCCGGTTCCTATTCGAACTGGGACTAATGTGATTTTTGCCATCCAGGTAAAGATCACTTCTCTAGTAGTGTAATATATGCAATAGTTTTTTGTTTTTAATATTACTTTGTAAGATAAACTAGATGGGTGGTCCGTACAATTGTGCGGCTAGCACCCATATAAAATTATCTATTTATTAATATGATTTTACTTAAATGTTGTTAAATAGCTATCTTGTTTTCATAAGACTTTGAAATCTCGTGTTTCTAATTTTATATTTTTTTTATAAAAGTCACATAAGTTGTTACCTCTTACTTTTTTGTCACCCCTCCTTTATTTGTTTGATCGATCTACCACTTCTTCATTAATTCTCATTGGAACCTTTAAACTTTGGATCATGTAGTTTTTAGAGTTTACTGTCACATTGGGTTTCTAGGTATAATTTTTATAAATAATGTTAAACGTTATCACCATACTCCTCTACGGCCCGCCCACTGACTTGACTCCTCTCTTTATTGTCATTGGAATTTTAAAAATTAAACCTAATTATTGTCTAGGTTCATTTTCTACTTTCTAGAAGTCCTGCCAAACCATCAACAACTTTGCCACTGTACTCCTCTACGGCTCGCCCGCTGCCTTCTCTTTTTATTATCATTAAAATATGATTATTTATTTTTTACTTTTTATAAATCCCGCCAACCACCGTGAACGTGCTACTTAACGTCTTTTCCGTCGTCCCTCCTTTTATTCGTCAGTGGGATTCTATTTGGGATTTCTTTAATATTTTTAAGATGTTCCATCAACTATCACCACTCTACTTTACTGGCAATGTTACTTCTCCCACTTTATTGTCATTTGTTATTGATGTTTTCCATATTAGCTTTTTTTAAAAAATTATATTTTTCATTTCGATGTTTTTTATTTATAAATTATATTCCTACTTGAACTCTTATAATTTTTTATATTTTCAGAATTTTTTATTTGTTATTCCGAATTTTACTTAATCTCATCATGTGTTCTAGATGGTCTCTTCTTTTAAATAGTCTTTATTTTTTATTATAAAATTTAGTTATTTATAAATTTTATTCTTATTTGAACTCTTATTTTTATGTTTGTAATTTCTAAATTTATTTTATTTTTTATTTTGAATTTGAATTAATCTTGTATTGTGTTCTATATGGACTATTCTTTCAATATTCCTTTTTTTATTTTTGATTTCATTTGTTTCAAAATTATATTCCTAGTTAAACTCTCTTTTTTAAGTTTCTACTTCTGGATTTATTTTATTTTATTTTTATTGTAAACTCTGATTAATCTCATATTGGGTTCTTATATGTACCTTTTCTTTCAATATTACTTATTTTTAATTCCGAATTTTATTTTTTAAATTGTATTCCTACTTGAACTCTTTTTTCCCTTTTTTTTCTAATTTCGGATTTTGTATTATTTTTTTCTCTATATTTCAATTAATCTCGTATTGGATTCTTATATGGACTCTTCTTTCAATATTGCTTATTGTTAATTCCGAATTTCAGTTATTTTTAAAATGTATTTCTACTTTGACTCTTCTTTTTTTCTTTTTCTCCGATTAATGTACGAATTTCTAGCCCCACAGCGAACGTGGTGCCTTATTTCAAATAATATAACTAGCATGGTGATCCGTAGCATCGTTATATTTTTTCTTACTTAATAACATATATATATATTATTTTTTTATTATTAAAATATATTAAAATGGCAACATAATTTTAAATTTTGTATATACATGATAGTTATTAGTTAGTTTTTAATTCTGAATTTGTGTTATTTCTAAATTGTAGTCCTAAATAGATCCTAAGTCCTCTTCCAATATTTTCTTAATTTTTAAATTTTAGTTTTCGTTATTTATAAATTTTATTCTTATACGGGCTCTATGCCCTTATTTCAGTACAATTTCAGTTATTTCTAAATTATATTTTTATATAGACTCTAGACTTCTCTTCCAATATTTCTTGTTTTTTAATTCTAAATTTCTGATATTTGTAAATTGTATTTCTAAATGGAGTCCACACTCTTATTTCAATATTCCTTATTTTTAAATTTCAAATTTTAGTTATTTCTAAATTATATTCCTATGTGAACTATAGACTCTTAATCCAATATACCATACTTTTTAATTCGAATTTCAATTATTCTGAATTGTATTTCCTATATGGACTCTAGACTCTTCACTTTTTTTCTTATATTTTTTAATTTTGAATTTTAGTTCTTTCTAAATTGTATCACTATATAGACTCCAAGTTGTAGTTTAAATTTTCTTTTTTTTTTAATTCTGACTTTCAATTAGTTTTAAATTTCTATATGGACTCATGCTCTTCTTTTAGTATTCTTTTTTTAATTTCGAATTTTAATTATTTCTAAATTATATTCCTATATGGACTCTAGATTTTTTAATGTTGAATTTTAGTTATTTCTAAATTATATTTCTATATGGACTCGAACCTTATTTTTTAATTCCGATTTCAATTAGCTCTAAATTGTATAGCTGTATGGAGTATAGTCTCCTCTTCCAATATACCTTATTTTTAATTCCGAATTTCAGCTATTTCTAAATTGTATTTCTATATGGACTCTATTTTTTCTTTTTCCGATTAATATGAGAATTTCTAGACCGTAAGAGCGAACATGGATGTTTTTTTCTATTACTTTAATAAGTTAATATATAGATAGATAGATAGACAGATATAGATGGTAATTGTTTGTAGATAGACAGATAGACATGGTCTTTTACTGTGTATGGAAGGTACCTCCCCCAGTATCCAACATTGATCACAGAAGATTCTAAAAGAGTAATTGGTAACAAATCGTAACACAAATGTAGATGGTTATTATTTGTAGATGGGGACACCTACGCATCGGACGTCCAACAGATGCTCTAAAATCGAACTCCTCTCTAATAGCTCTCTCTCACTGCTTCTTGCATGCATGCATACCTACTTATTTTCCAAGTTATAAATAGTTTTATGTAATAGTAAATTATTAATCCAATCTACGGTATAATTACATTATTGTATTCGTTAGAATTAAATTTTTGCAAACAAGATCCCATATGGTTATATTTAAAAAAAAGAGTGAATTTCACAAACCCCCAGGTTTTCGGGCACCTGTAGCACAAAACCCCAGATATTATGATTTGTTTCGAAGAACCCTAAATTTTGGGGTAAAATATTTCAAGAAACCCCATATTTAAGCTTATATCATCGTTTTTGGCTAATATGTTTATGCATAATAATTAAAAAATAATAATAGGAGATATTTCCGAGTATATATAAATGTTAGCCTCATTTTAATGAACATAGGTCATTGGTAGTATAATTGTTTATATGTATAAATAATAGGTTAATGTGTTATTATTAATAAGATTCTGTTGCGTTTTTATCAATTGTGCAACTCAAGAGTAAGGAAAAAGATAAATTACATAGGATGGGATATGTATTTGAAGCCTACTAATGTAAACATAAACTAAAAAATCATATATAATATTTAAATTATGAGTATTTGATTAAATATTGGGTTTCTTGAAACATTTTGCCCCAAAACATGGGGTTTCTCGAAACAAATAGTAGAACTTGGGGTTTTATGTTACAATTACCTCAAAACCTGGGGTTTTGTGAAATTCACTCAAAAAAAGAGTGATGTTTTGCCCCTCATAGAAAGATAGTTTTATCATTTAATCAAATGTGTTTCAAAGAGATGTATGACTTCAAAAATACTGACTACAATATTGACAACGAAACATTTAGTACTAACTAGTGAAGCATTAAAAAAGTCATGTGAAACATATAATATTTTCACAGGAATAATTAATTTTTCTAAAACATTTTCTAGACAGTACGAAATATAAAAAAATTGCGTACACCATTTATAAATGAAATAGTGAAACATTAAGAAATACTTATTGAAACAACTAAGTACAACTATGCGCAACATTAAAAAAAATGTTTAAAAAATTAATCAGAATATAATCGAGTGAGATCTTGTTGTAAGGAGTTAATTGTAATGAATGCAACAGTTTGATCAAATCATTGATCGGATAAGTAAAATAGAAGAGAAAGTTGTTTAAAGTTTAAAAACGAAGTTTATAAGCATATATACTTCATCACCGGTAGGTGCACATAAGTACAAGAAAAAATCATCACAACGTGAACATGTACTACTAATATGGAGTGAAGGCATTTGATATTTGTGATTGTATCGAACGTCAGACAGTAAGTATTTTCCTAAAGGGATATTGGAGTGTTCTTTAGTCTGCAGCGCCTGCTCATTGCCAATCAGATCATGTTGCACTCATGTCATCGTTTATTTGGTCTTTCAAGTCAATCACGAGTATTTCTAGTTGACTTGCTATTTTTACCGCATAGAGGCTACACGACTGTTGGGAAAATGCAGAATTACTTTGCTAAGCAGATAATGTGTTCTAGTTTCATCTACCGATGACAAATTAAATCGTTTATACGTAGTCTTCAGATAATTAGATTCTAGTTAGTCAATCTTCATCACATTTTTGTTCTGCATCAGTTATTCCAGCGAAACAACCACACAAATCGAACAAATGGTTATTCAACCAAACAATGTTTCAATGAACATCACCGTAATGGATGAACTAATTTGCCCTTAAACTTAGGAGGTGATAATGGGAAGCCAATTACTACTCTAACCTTTCACTTTCATACTTGGACCATAACTTTAAATACCTTTTCACTAGTACCTTTAATCACAATTCGTTAGATTTTAATTGATCAACTGCTCTTGTACACACTAAGCACTGTAGAAAGTTATTGATAGTCTAATAATTTGATATCAACCTTATCCAAAATGTTAAAAATTATGAAACCGGAGAGAATAGTATAGGTACAAAACTTTCATGAAATGCCAAGTTATTCTTGTATTTTCTTTTTAGAAGAAAAATCTCTTGCTACTCAATCACGCATTACAGTTCTTCCGCAAAAATCTCTTGATCTATGATACCTAGCAATCTTCAGTTGCAGCAACCTTCCAGCTTCCTGATCAAAGAGTCCTGCTTGCTTGCATTTACTAGCAAATAAGCCCTCGACACCATCAAACACTATTGACAAATCACCAGAGAGAGAACGCAATCATGCATGCAGCAAACAAACAGCAATGGCGGCATTCAAAGTTTCAAACACGCACCGACGATCACTCACTGGATATGCTTGATATAGCGCATATCGCGCCCCTGCCTTGGCCTCCCAACATGGCGAGTAAGAAAGTGCATCGGCCATGGCCACCTTTCGCAACAGAATCCAGCTAGCTGCCAATCCGCGCCATCGTCGAGGCGTGGAGGCGTGGAGCCACGCGGTTCATCGCCCGAGAAAGTGGAGGCATGGGCGACGCAATATTAGAGAGGCGATCAGATCACCACCAGGCCGGGCGGGCGAAAAGTGTTGCACGCACGCACGCACGCACGCGATCGCTGGATCGGTCGCTCGCAGTGGCGACGCACCGCGCCGCGCGCGCTGACGGCCGCGACCTCGGTGGAAAGGAAGGAGAGGAATCAGAGGATAGCTCACTGCTCACGCACAGACGGGCACGCGCACCAGCGATCCACGGACGGACGGACGGACCACGGTCCACGACTCCACCCCACAAATCCACCCGACCACCGATCGCGGCGGGACGGCGCGCGGCACACGCGCTCAAGTGCGTCGTGGCGTTACAACGAGGCAGGGCTAGGGGGGAAGGAGAACTATGGGCTTCGCGACGTGCACGGCCGCGGACCGTTCCGCTTGTAAAGGAAAGGACGCCAAATAATGGCGGTGAGGCTGGAGGAAGAGGACATGCATGATGAACACGATCCCAGTGCTTAATGCGCTTTTTTTCTTTAACAGTATGCCGAAGCAGCAGCTGGTCGCCAGGGTAAAAGTCGATGTTGACTCCAACGATTGCATGTCTGTTCGCTAGGGACGCTACACGTACGAACATTGCGTTTTCGGTGGTGATCGATCGAGACGGCACATCACCAGCAGGACATCGAGACGACTGTACCCGCTGTACTACCCAGGTTGATGCCACTCCTATATTTGAATCGAACGCGCCTCGCACAAACCACTCCCTCCATTCGCTACCTGCCCAGCATGCAGCAGCCACCCTTCCTCCTCGCTGTAGCCGTCCTCGTCGCTGTGTCGTCGTGTGTGCTACTCGTCTCCGGCGTCGGCGATGGGGCGGCGACCTACATTGTCTACCTGAACCCGGCACTCAAGCCGGCCCCGTACGCTACTCACCTGCACTGGCACCACGCCCACTTGGCCTCCCTCTCAGTGGACCCTACGCGTCATCTCCTCTACTCCTATACCTCCGCCGCGCCGTCTGCCTTCGCCGCGCGCCTCCTGCCGTCGCACGTCGCGGCGCTCCGCGGCCACCCCGCCGTCGCGTCCGTCCATGAAGACGTCATCCTCCCGCTCCACACCACGCGCTCGCCTCTGTTCCTCCACCTCCCGCCGTACGACGCCCCTGACGCCGACGGTGCGAGCACCGACGTCATCATTGGCGTGCTCGACACCGGCGTCTGGCCCGAGAGCCCCAGCTTCGGTGACGCCGGCATGGGCCCGGTGCCGTCGCGGTGGCGCGGGAGCTGCGAGACCAATGCCACCGACTTCCCTTCCTCGATGTGCAACCGCAAGCTCATCGGCGCACGCGCCTTCTTCCGGGGATATGGGGCCGGCGGCGGCGGGAACGGTTCCCACGTCAGCCTCGAGTTCTCCTCGCCGAGAGACCACGACGGTCACGGCACGCACACGGCGTCGACGGCGGCCGGGGCCGTCGTGGCCGACGCGGGGCTCCTCGGCTACGCGGAAGGGACGGCCCGCGGCATGGCTCCCGGTGCGCGCGTCGCAGCGTACAAGGTGTGCTGGAGGCAGGGGTGCTTCAGCTCCGACATACTCGCCGGCATGGAGAAGGCCATCGATGATGGCGTCGACGTTCTCTCGCTGTCTCTTGGCGGCGGCGCGTTCCCGCTCTCGCGTGACCCCATTGCGGTTGGCGCGCTCGCGGCCACCCGCCGTGGCATCGTCGTGGCGTGCTCCGCGGGGAACAGTGGTCCTTCGCCGTCGTCGCTCGTGAACACTGCTCCGTGGGTGATCACCGTCGGCGCAGGCACACTCGACAGGAACTTCCCGGCGTACGCCGAACTCGGGAACGGCGAGACCCACGCCGGCATGTCGCTCTACTCCGGTGACGGGCTCGGCGACGACAAGCTCCCGCTCGTGTACAACAAAGGCATCCGCTCCGGCAGCAACGCGAGCAAGCTCTGCATGGAGGGCACGCTGGACGCCGCGGCGGTGAAGGGCAAGGTGGTCCTGTGCGACCGTGGCGGTAACTCGAGGGTGGAGAAGGGGCTGGTGGTGAAGCAGGCGGGCGGCGTCGGGATGGTGCTCGCGAACACCGCGCAGAACGGCGAGGAGGTCGTGGCGGACAGCCACCTTCTCCCTGCGGTGGCCGTCGGCGCCAAGAGCGGCGACGCCATAAGGAGGTACGTGGAGTCGGATGCCGACGCCGAGGTGGGTTTAACCTTCGCCGGCACGGCGCTCGACGTGCGGCCGGCGCCGGTGGTGGCCGCGTTCAGCTCGCGTGGGCCGAACAGGCAGGTGGCGCAGCTGCTCAAGCCGGACGTGATCGGGCCGGGGGTGAACATCCTCGCCGGCTGGACGGGGTCCGTTGGGCCGACCGGGCTCACCGTCGACGAGCGGCGGTCGCAGTTCAACATCTTGTCAGGTCAGTGCACGCTTTGCCCCCTCCATGCAAGTAGCCCTGTAGACTGTAGTACCGACTGAGAGTATATATTGCTTACTCTAATTAGTGTGTTTCACCTAAAGTTCGAGCACGGACTTTACGGTCCGGCGTGCTCGAGAATAGATCGGTACCAGCTAACAGTAGCTGTTTGATGCTGTTATGATCATATTTGGTCATGATGGTGCTGTTAGCTTTCAAGTGCTGTAGTGCAGTTCGCATGCACCCAAATGGAATGATAAGCTCGACAGGCGGCATGCCTTTAGTTGCACGATATTCTGACATGTGTCTCAGTGTGGCTATGTCTCTCTCTTTTTGCACTGAACCTTGGTAGTAGAATCGTAATTTACATTGCTGGAAGCTACAGTCTCAGCTTAATTATGTATTTTGAGCCATAAAGCAAGAGTGATTAATTAAGATTTAATGGTGATATTGCAGGAACATCCATGTCATGCCCGCACATCAGTGGCCTCGCCGCCTTCGTGAAGGCGGCGCACCCGGACTGGAGCCCCAGCGCCATCAAGTCGGCGCTCATGACCACCGCGTACACCGTCGACAACGCCGGCTCGCCGATCCTCGACGCCGCCAGCAACACCACGGCGACGCCGTGGTCCATCGGCGCCGGCCACGTGGACCCCGTCAAGGCCCTCTCCCCGGGCCTCGTCTACGACACCTCCGTCGACGACTACGTCGCCTTCCTGTGCTCCGTCGGCACGTCGCCGCAGCAGGTCCAGGCCATCACGACGGCGCCCAACGTGACGTGCCAGCGGAAGCTGTCCAGCCCCGGGGACCTGAACTACCCGTCGTTCTCCGTCGTGTTCGGCCGGCGGTCTTCGTCCTCGCGCAGCACCACTGTCAAGTACCGGCGCGAGCTGACAAACGTCGGCGACGCCCGGTCGGTGTACACCGCCAGGGTCACCGGGCCCAGCGACATAGCCGTGGTCGTGAAGCCGGCGAGGCTCGCGTTCAAGAAGGCCGGGGACAAGCTGAGGTACACCGTGACGTTCAAGTCGGCGACGCCCGGTGGCCCGACGGACGCCGCGTTCGGGTGGCTGACCTGGAGCAACGGCGAGCAAGACGTGCGTAGCCCGATATCGTACACGTGGGGGATGTGACACGTACCGATTATTACGGAGATTAACCAGGCCGGTGGCCGGCGGCCGTGATGGAAGATTGGGAAGTGTTCGACCGGAGGCTGGAAGAATTCTGGCTTCGTTTATATGTTGCTATGTTGGTTGTCCAGGCAAGCTAGCTAGGCAGTCATCAGTAATGGTGTTTGATCACACGTGCTATCCGGTGATATCTCTCAGCTTTATGAGTTTGCGAAAGAGGGATTTATAAGGCCGTTCTAGTTCGTCGCCGGCTGTCAGCTGGGTCCCGGTGTAGCTAATTACTTTGCGGTGCTGTACTTCTGTTAATCACGGCAAAGCAAAGAAAATAAGAGACATGTACGTCGGTCCAAAAAGAGGCCTAAGTGCTAAAGCCTAAATGCTACCAATGGTAGCGAGAATATATAAGTTCACTCTAGGTCCCTAGCTAATTTTGACGTACAGTTCAAATTTCATACTTAAACCATAATATTAGATATATAATGAGTCTCTTAACTTATTATACCGGTGTAATCAACGTACTAGGACAATATAGTCTTCGGTTTTGGCTGATATGATGGCTGAGTTAGCATGGAACCCACGTGAACCCTACATGTCAGTGGTCCAATCTTCTTCCACCTCTCCTCCATCTCTTCCTATCTCAACCCATGCCTGAAGGGTGGTTGGCGGTAGAAGCTCAATGGTGTCGGTCGGACCCTTCCTCTTCCCCTTGCTGCTACTGATCCTTTCTCCTTCCTTGGTGGGGAAGTGGAGAGAGCTGGTGGCGACGAAGGTGAAGTTGAGGAAGACGTAGTCGACGAGGAGGTGGAAGAGGGGCAAGCGATAGTCGCCAGTGTGGAGGACACGACCGAAGGAGTCTCCCTCGAAGAGGAACATTACAGTGCTAGGGAAGTGGTTGGCAGACGAAGGCGGTGACGGTGAAGTCGCTGTCGAGGCCCAACTCTACCTCCATGAAGGCATCCACATGATCGAGCTTGACTTGGAGTGGTAATTTAATTCTGTTGTTGATTGAGATATCCATTTGCATTTTTTGTGAAGGTGAGCTACGTTACCTAGGGAGGATATAACAAGCGATGAGGATGGTGAGGCAGGAGGCGTAGATAGCGGCAATGTTGGTGGCGGTGATGCCGGAGAGATGGTCGCGGTGGGGGTTAGTAAGGAAGTGGTGCCACTTGACACGGAGCCTAGCATCCACGTGCCCACGATTAAGGGTAGGCCTCACAGCAGCTCGATTGACATCGAAAACCTCCATCTAGCATGGCCCACAGTGCAACGGCGGTGATGGGCGGTGGCTGGCAGGCAACGGCTTCTCCCCACCGGCTGCCGCCGTCGAGCTTCTCCGCACCGGCTGTCGCTCGTCACCTTGGAGGCTTGGATTGAGATAGGAAGAGAGGGAAGAGAGGTGGAAGAAGATTGGGTCACTGACATGTGGGACCCGTACTAACGCAATGTTGACGACCAAATTTGGTAATTCAAGTATCAGAGATGGGGATAGAATTGAAGAAGATCCAAGAGATTAGATCGTATCGGAAACAGAGCAAGAATCGGCTGGAGTTTGAATCGGCTGCGGACAGAATCGGCAGAGTTCGAGTCAGACAGGGTTAGCCGATTGAGTCGATTTCGGTAATATGATTTGATACACGTCATCGGGTTTAGTTAAGGTGCTTCATACAGATTGCCACGCACGGATAGAGTCGTGGAAAGGCAATTATATCTATTAATTAGGATATTTTATGTGATTTCCTTATAGATAATCACGGTAAGAGTCCGTCTAAAGGACTTGTTCGCTAGTTAGATTTGTATTAGATTAATATGAGTCGTGTCCGTGATGGACAATCTTTGTATTTTCGGATATAAATATAGACCCGAGGTCTTGTAAATAAACAACACACGTTCAATCAATCTCGGCGCATCGCCAAACCTTTTATTTTCTACTTTCGACAAGTTCATGCTTTCGAGTCGAGCTGCATCAGTTTGATCTTCGACGACAAGGTAGGTCTTGTTATGGCGGTTTGCATCATCGGAACTAGTGCTTACATCTTTATGACACTCTAGTTCTATCCTGCAAATCTCCGAGTTATCATATACATTATATAATTTAGATTGACAATGCAATCTACTTGCATCGGCCAGGCTCTATTTAGGGTTTTGCTGATCGGCTAGACTGTCTTGTTGGTTTAAATTATATAATGTATCCGCCATCCCGAAAAGGCAACCATCGGCTTGATTGTCTAGATATTATGCTTCTCTTTATACTTAATGCTGCATCGGTTAAGTCCGACCTATTAAGTTGTATTTAGAATCATAATCTCTAGCCTGTTTTATGGTTGTTAATAAGGATAGTATCGGGGTTTCAGCCGATCTTATCTGGTATAGATGTTTTACATAGTTTAATGCTTTGTTTAATGTTCTATATCTGCCCCTTATGTCAGGATCTAATCTAATACAAATATATTGAGCTTGATACCAATCTAATTGGTTATAGTTGAATATATTTGTTACTAGAGAATATCCTAGTATAGGATTGTATCGGAGCTATAGCCGATACATGCTTAAACCTAGATATCGGCTATGACATAAGTTTACATAATCGTTATTTCATGTTATTTTAGATTTGGACAATTTATACTGTCTCGGTTCAGTCCGATCTATCCCAATTGCTTATTTCTAAAGTAATATTGATATATTGATTATGTAATACTGATCTTTTCAGCCGATATACTAGTTTTAGGTTTAGTTCTATCATTAACTACACCTTACAGCCGATTCATGCTTTATTGCATCGGCTAGATTACAACACGATATGAAATCGGCTAGCCAGCCGATGGACTATCGTCTGCTAATATGTTTGCATATTTCTTCTCGTTGATTGCAGGATCAAATCAACTGGCACGTCCTTGAACCTAAAGAAATAATTTTGGACCTACACTAGAGTAAAGCAAATTTGTCAGATCAGTATGTGTTTTTGCATCAACACTCAACCGTCAGCCAAAATAGGATTATGCACTGCTTTGAGATGTTAAGTATACTGATATTATATAAGTTGAGGGACGCATGGTCCAAATAAAATTGGATCTCGGGCCCTAGCTGAGACGTCCTACTCGAACTAGCCCGAGGCCAATTTACATATGGGCCACAGGATAAACAGGTGGACGTGTCGGAGCTGTCACTATTCTGAACCGTCTATCGGAAGGTGTCAGGAGTTTCCGGCGTTGATCGCAAACACAAGGACACCAGGACCCACGGTACGTGGGAGCCACTTGTGACTTGTCGGTGTATTGTAAAGCAGGAAAAACTTTTTTCGCCCCTGTAACTTTTGCATTGTAACGACATACTACTACACATGTTTCATACTCGATCGAAAACATCATTTTGGTAGACGTCACTACTCAACCCTAACGTTGCCGCAGCACCCGAAGCAAGCTTGGACAAACACCAACAAAGACAAGCTATACAGTTCACACATAATGACATACACAGATACATCAGGGCCCGGTATAGAGGTGGGCCGGCAACTTGGGCTTGGCGACGGCCTCGAGCGGAATCTTCCTCGGCGTGGACAGGCCGAAGACCTCCTCCATGCTCAGCTCGCCGGCCGACACGCCGTCGGGGAGACTCCACTCGAAGCCGTGCAGAAGGCTGGCCAAGCTCAGCTGTATCACCTTCAGCCCGAGGCTGTGGCCGGGGCACATCCGGCGGCCGGACCCGAACGGCAGCAGCTGGAAGTTCTGCCCCTTCACGTCGATCTTGCTGCCGATGAACCTCTCCGGCAAGAACTCCTCCGGCGAGTCCCACAGCGCCGGGTCGCGGGCGATGGTCCATACGTTGACGAGCACCCGCGTTCCGGTGGGGACGTCGTAGCCGGCGACGGAGGCGTCCTCGCGAGCTACGTGCGGTGCCAGCAGGGGCGCCACCGGGTGCACGCGCATCGTCTCCTTCATGATGGCGTCGATGTAGGGGAGGCTTGGGATGTCCGTCTCGGTGACCAAGCGGCCGCGGCCGACGACGCGGTCCAGCTCCTCGGTCGCCTTGGCGACGATCTCCGGCTTCCTTAGAAGCTCCGAGATGGCCCACTCCACGGTGATGGCGGAGGTGTCTGTGCCGCCGGCGATCAGGTCCTGCACCATAGTCCACAGTGAAAAGCTTGCATCGTACGTGCCATGGAAAGGACGATCAGCTGAGTAAAGAAGTGGTAGTGGTTTGATGAGTAAGGATCACCAGAGTGAGTGCCTTGACATTGTCCCGTCGGAGTTGGACCTCGAGGTTAGGGTCGTCGGCGAGCTGCAGGAGCACGTCGACCATATCCCTCGCTGCAAAACCACTCCCCTGCAGCCGCCGCACCTTGTCGTGCTCGTCCAGGACGTGCTCGAGGAACCGATCCAGCTTCTTGCCTAGACTCTTCATCCTCTTGATGTATCCCTGCAGGTCGAGCCAGTCTAGCCATGGGATGAAGTCGCCGATGTTGAGCACGCCGTTAAGCAGGAACAGCTCGTCCATCATACTCTTAAACTCCTCCGGCGTCGCCGCCGGGCTCGTCCGCTCGCCGTCGCCGGCAGCAGCTCCCTTAATCCCCACGTACTTCTTGCCAAGCACCATGCGCGAGATCACGCCGAGCGTCGCCGTGGACAGGTAGTTCCTGAGCAGCACGGCGCGGCCACCCGGCGGCGCCGCCGCCGCGCCGTGCAGGTCGCGCAGCAGCGCACGCACCTCCTCGTCGCGGATGTGCTCGTACGACTCTAGCCGCCTCGCGCTGAAGAGCTCGGTGACGCACATCTTGCGCGCCTGCCGCCAGTAGGCGCCGTAGGGGGACCAGAGGATGTCGGTGTAGTCGTACGTGGTGTGCTTGCCGGCGGCGGTCCTCGGCCGGTCGGTGAACACAATGTCGTGGGTCTTGAGGAAGAACCTGGCCATCTCCGCCGACGAGGCCACGACGACGGGGAAGGATCCGAGCCGGAGCTGCATGAGCTGGCCGTAGCGCTTCGAGAGCTCGTGGATGGAGCGGTGTGGCAGCGCGCCCATGAGGTTGAGGTTGCCGATGATCGGCCATGGCTTAGGCCCTGGAGGGAGCCTATACAAGCGTCGGCCATGGCGGAGAATGGTGGCGAGGAAGACGACGGCGGCGAGCACAATGACCAGTAATAAGGGCCATGGTGGTAGCTCCATGGTTGCCGGTAACGCTGGTCCTAGTGATCTTGCTAATTAAGTCACTTAAAATGGTCGAGCTGCACGTTGGGCGCAAATTAAAGAGAGCTGGCCATTTGTGATTTGTGAATATAAAATGTCGAGCTAGCATTGATTTTGTGAACTAACTCGGTTAATTAAAAAACTAAACACGTGTAATTTTTAGATGAGAAAATATACGTACTGTCGTTTTTGTCCGTTGCTTCGTGGCATTACATGATAGCTAGGAGGTTTGATCGGTGATCATGGACATTCTCGTGCTGTTTGGTCGCAATCAAGTAGCTTGCACGTGTTGGGTTATTTTAGTCGGTGTATAGTAAGTAGTACTGTTGCTACTTCCCAAATAGGTTACAAACAATGTAATTTAGGAAATATGTACTCCCTCCACTACCATTTTAAATAAGATGTATGCCATCATTTTTAAACATAACATGTTGTTATGTTTTATCAAATAATGTTTAATCATTTATTCTATTAAAAAAGTAATGCAAATATGCAACAAAAAAGAGTCTAGTGTCTTTAATGATAAAATCTTGAAATTGCTAGGAGGGAAGCGGATGGGGGCAGCGATGCGCCCCGGCCGTATGCGGAACGGCTCCGGCTGGTCTGCCAATCGGCTCGGGGCGTGGACCGTTGTGGGCCGCGCCGGCGGCTAAAGCCCGGGGCCCCGTGCCCCCGGTAGCCATCATCGGCGCAGCCGATCAATGCGCGCCTCTAGGGTGCCCCTCGGGGCGCTGCGCTGCAACGGCCTGCGGGCTCCCCCATCCGACCCGTCTTGAAACACGGACCAAGGAGTCTAACATGTGTGCGAGTCGACGGGTTCTGAAACCTGGGATGCGCAAGGAAGCTGATGAGTGGGAGGCCCTCACGGGCCGCACCGCTGGCCGACCCTGATCTTCTGTGAAGGGTTCGAGTTGGAGCACGCCTATCGGGACCCAAAGATGGTGAACTATGCCTGAGCGAGGCGAAGCCAGAGGAAACTCTGGTGGAGGCTCGAAGCGATACTGACATGCAAATCGTTCTTCTGACTTGGGTATAGGGGCGAAAGACTAATCGAACCATCTAGTAGCTGGTTCCCTCCCAAGTTTCCCTCAGGATAGCTGGAGCCCATTACGAGTTCTATCGGGTAAAGCCAATGATTAGAGGCATCAGGGGCGCAATGCCCTCGACCTATTCTCAAACTATAAATAGGTAGGATGGCGCGGCTGCTCCGGTGAGCCGCGCCACGGAATCAGGAGCTCCAAGTGGGCCATTTTTGGTAAGCAAAACTGGCAATGCGGGATGAACCGGAAGCCCGGTTACGGTGCCCAACTGCGCGCTAACCTAGAACCCACAAAGGGTGTTGGTTGATTAAGACAGCAGGACGGTGGTCATGGAAGTCGAAATCCGCTAAGGAGTGTGTAACAACTCACCTGCCGAATCAACTAGCCCTGAAAATGGATGGCACTGAAGCGCGCGACCCACAACAGGCCATCTGGGTGAGCACCATGCCCTGATGAGTAGGAGGGCGCGGTGGCTGCCGCAAAACCCAGGGCGCGAGCTCGGGTGTAGCGGCCGTCGGTGCAGATCTTGGTGGTAGTAGCAAATATTCAAAGTAGAACTTTAAAGGCCGAAGAGGAGAAAGGTTCCATGTGAACGGCACTTGCATATGGGTAAGCCGATCCTAAAGGACGGGGTAACCCCAGCACAGAGCGCGACCACGTGCGTGTCCCGAAAGGGAATCGGGTTAAGATTTCCCGAGCCGGGACATGGTGGTTGATGGTGACGTTAGGAAGTCCGGAGATGCCGGCGGGGGCCTTGGGAAGAGTTATCTTTTCTACTTAACGACCCACCAACCCTGGAAACGGTTCAGCCGGAGGTAGGGTCCAGTGGCCGGAAGAGCACCGCACATCGCGCGGTGTCCGATGAGTCCCCGGCGGCCCTTGAAAATCCGGAGGACCGAGTACCATCCACGCCCGGTCGTACTCAAAACCGCATCAGGTCTCCAAGGTGAACAACCTCTGGCCAATGGAACAATGTAGGCAAGGGAAGTCGGCAAAACGGATCCGTAACTTCGGGAAAAGGATTGGCTCTGAGGGCAGGGCTCGGGGGTCCCGGCCCCGAACCCGTCAGCTACCGACGGAGTGCTCGAGCTGCTCCCGCGGCGAGAGCGGGCCGCCGCGTGCCGGCCGGGGGACGGACCGGGAACGGCCCCCTCGGGGGCCTTCCCCGGGCGTCGAACAGCTGACTCAGAACTGTACGGACAAGGGGAATCCCACTGTTTAATTATACTAAAGCATTGTGATGGTCCTCGCGGATGTTGACGCAATGTGATTTCTGCCCAGTGCTCTGAATGTCAAAGTGAAGAAATTCAACCAAGAGCGGGTAAACGGCGGGAGTAACTATGACTCTCTTAAGGTAGCCAAATGCCTCATCATCTAATTAGTGACGCGCATGAATGGATTAACGAGATTCCCACTGTCCCTGTCTACTATCCAGCGAAACCACAGCCAAGGGAACGGGCTTGGTGGAATCAACAGGGAAAGAAGACCCTGTTGAGCTTGACTCTAGTCCGACTTTGTGAAATGACTTAAGATGTGTAGGATAAGTGAGAGCCCTCAGGCGCAAGTGAAATACCACTACTTTTAACGTTATTTTACTTATTCCCTGAGTTGAAAGCGGGGCCTAGGCCCCCTTTTGGCTCTAAGGCCCGAGTCCCTTGGGCCGATCCGGGCGGAAGACATAGTCAGGCGGGCGGAAGACTAAGAGTCCAAGTAGAAATATCATATAAAAATAACTGGAATTCAGAATTAAAAATAAGCAATATTGAAAGAGCAGTCCATATAAGAACCCAATACGTGATTAATTAAAATTCGGAATAATAAATAAATAAATTTCTGAAATTAGGAAAGAAAAAGAAGAGTTCAAGTAGGAACAAAATTTTGAAATAACTAAAATTTAGAATAAAAATGAAATATTGAAACAACAACTAATGCATCTATAACACAACATGAGATTAATTAGAATTCAAAATAAAAATAAATTAAATTCAGAAATAGAAAAAATAAAAATAAGAGTTCAACAATAAATACAATTTATAAATAACTAAAATTTCTAATAAAAAATAAATATTATTGAAAGAATAGACCAAATAGAACATATGACGAGATTAATTACAATTCGGAATAACAAATGAAATAAATTTCTAAATAGAAAAATAATTATAAGAGTTCAAGTAGGAATACAATTTACAAATTAAAAATATTAAAATAAAAATATGGATTTTTCGAAAGGAATAGTTCATTTAGAATACAACGATATCAAATGACAATAAAGATGGACGAAACAATAGGCCTCCAAAGGAGTAAAGCGGTAGTAGTTGATGGGACATATAAAAACTATAAACATATAAACAAAACCCCAAATAGAATCCTAATGACGTTTAAGAGGAGTGATAATGGACAAGCCATTAAGTAGCACGATCGCGTTGGCGGGATTCTAGAAAGTAAAAAAATCATAATGATAATCATGTTCAATTTTAAAAATCTTAATGACTATAAAGAGAGGAGGCAGCGGGCGGTTGTGTGTAGAAGAGTACAGTGGTAAAACCGCTGACGGTTTAGCTGGACTTCTAAAAAGTAAAAATTGAACCCAAACGATAATTATGTTCGATTTTTAAAATCCCAATGATATAGAGATAGAGAGAGGAGGCAGCGGAGAGGCCGTAGAGGAGTACAGTGGTGGTGTTTGATGGAACTTTTAAAAAAATATAATAACAAAACCCAATAGGACAATGAACTCTAAAAAGTAAAAGGTCTAATTTTTAAAGGTTTCATGGAAGATGAATAAAAATAGTGATAGATCGATAAGCAAATAAATGCCTGACAAATGAGTAAGGGGTAGCGACTGAAGCGACTTTCAAAAATTATAAAATTAGAAATACACGGATGATAAAGTTTGGTCTTTCAAATTCCTAAGACAACGAGATAGATATTTAACAAATTTTAAGAAAAATTATATGTAAAAAATAAATAATTTTGTATGGGTGCTAGCCACGCAATTGCGCGGGCCACCCAACTAGTTATATTATTAAAACAACCTTGAAATAAGGCACTGGATGTTAGAAATTTCCACATTAATTGGAGAAAAAGAAAAAGAGAGTCCAAATAGAATTATAGTTTAAAAATAACTGAAATTCAAAATTAAAAAATAAGTGGATGTCAATTTTGCCTACGAGTCCGGGTTTCCGTGGATACCCGACCCGATGGACATGGGCATGGGTGTAATATTTTGCTCGTGGGCGCTCGAGACCCGAGAACGTAGCGAGTAGCAGCCGAGTATTGTTTTTTGCCCGCGGGTAACCCATGCCCGACCCAATAGATATGTATTAGCTAATTTTGGCCCATCTCTTATTCCTCATACCCTTTTCTCTTGGCCCATTTGGCCCACTAACTAGGGACATATATATACTCAACTAATAGAAACCCTAACCTAATTCCCACTCCTGTCTCCTACCCCAATCCACACGGCGGCGTTGGCGGCGTGGCTGGCGGTGCGGGCTAGCGACGAGGCGGCTGGCGGAGGCTCGCGATGGTGTGGAGGTGGCTGGCAGAGGACGGGCGCAGACGACGATGGCGCACGATAGCTGGCGGTGGACAGTGCACAGGAGCATGCGGCGGCGCGGCGCACGACACAAGCAGCAGCGACGATGGCGGTAGCGCACGGTGCAGGCGGTGGTGCAAGGCGCAAGTAGCGTCGCACGACGCAAGCGGCGTCGCGCGACGACGGTGGCGGCACACGTAGGGCCGATGGGTACCCGTCGGGATGCCCGTGCCCGATGGGCATGGGCACGGGCATGGGATTTTGCCCGATAGACCCTACGGGCATGGGTCGGCTGCGGGCACGTGGGTTTCGAGTCGGGCATGGAATCGCTTTACCGGTGCCCGACCCGCCCGTTGCCATCCCTGAATATTGAAAGAAGAGTCCAAATAAGAAGCCAAAATGGGATTAATTAAAATTCAGAATAAAAATAAAATAAATTTAAAAATAACTGGAATTTGAAATTAAAAATAAGCAATATTGGAAGAAAGTTGCATATAAGAACCAAATACGTGATTAATTAAAATTTGGAATAAAAACTAAAATAAATTCCAAAAATGGAGGAAAAGAAAAGGGGAGTCCAAGTAGAATTATAATTTAAATATAACTGAAATTCAGCATTAAAAATAAGCCATATTGAAAGAAGAGTCCATATAAGAACCCAAAACGAGATAAATTAAAATCCGAAAAAATAAAATAAATTATGAAATTGGAGAAAAAGATAAGGAGAGTCCAAGTAGTTATACAATTTAAGAATAACTAGAATTTAGAATTAAAAATAAGCAATATTGGAAGAAAAGTCCATATAAGAACCCAATACGTGATTAATTAAAATTTGGAATAAAAAATAAAATAAATTACTAAATTTTATAAAAATAAAAGAGGGAATAGTAATACAATTTAAAATTAACTGGAACTTGGAATTAAAAATAAGCAATATTGGAAGAAGAGTCCATATAAGAACCTAATACGAGATTAATTAAAATTCAGAATAAAAAATAAAATAAATTCCGAAATTAGAAAAGTATAAAAGAGAGTTCGAGAAGGAATACAATTTTGAAACAACTGAAACAAAAAATAAAAGACAAGGATATTGAAAGAATAGTCCATATATAACACAATACGAGATTAATTAATATTTGAAATGAAAAAAAAATCCTAAATAACAAAAAGAAAAAAAGATTTCAACTAGGAATACAATTTATAAATAACAAAACTTCGTAATAAAAAATATTATTGAAAGAAAATACCATCCTGAACACATGATGATGTTAATTAATATTCGGAATAACAAGTAAAATAAATTCCAAAAATAAAAAAATAATTATAAGAGTTCAAGTAGGAATACAATTTATAAATAAAAAAGAATGAAAAATATGGATATTCTTTTAAAAAAATAATTCATCTCGAACACAACGATGACAAATGATAATAAAGATGGGAGAAGCAGTAAGCCCGTAAAAGGGTAGAGTGGTGTCGGTTAGTGGGACATTTAAAACTATAAACAAAACCCAAATATAATCGGAATGATAATTAAGCGGAGGGACGACGGATAGGTCGTCAAGCAGCACGGTCGCAATGATTAGTGGGATTTCCAAAAAGTAAAAATTAAACCCCAATAATAATCATATTTGATTTTTAAAATCTCAATGACAATAAAAAGGGGAGGCTAGGAGTACAGTGGAGAAAGCCGCTGACGATTTGGTGAGACTTCTAGAAAGTAAAAAAAATGAACCTGAATGATAATTATGTTCGATTTTTAAAATCTCAATGATAATAAAAGAGGAGGTAGCGGATAGGCCGTAGAGTAGTACAATGACCGCGTTTGGCAGACCTCTTAAAAATTATAAAAGCGAAACCAAACGAGAAACACTAAAAACCACAAGGTCAAAATTTTAAAGGTTCAAGGAGCATGAATAAAAGCTAATACGCGCAGGGCGTCGACTGAATTCCATTCCAGTGGTGGCCGGAGCAGAGAACGAGAGAAAGGACTGTTACGGTGGGGGTAGCGAATGCGATCACGATCGCCCTCATGCATAGCTTGGCACTCGTCCCAAGCCAGGGAGGCTCTGAACGTGGCTAATTGAGTTTAGATTATGTCAACGTTGTAGATCGCAACTATGGTATTTGCATGGTGTGGGGATCGTTGGTACTAGGGTATACGCGAGACTGAAGTAAAGAGATGGAGACAAAGATTTTTATACAGGTTTGGGCTGCTCGGAAGGTAATAGCCCTACTTCTATTGACCGAAGTCGGTGTTGCTCTTATATATCATTGTCACTCGATTACAATATTTGGGATAACCTAATCTAGCTATCGTTGACTTGGAAACATGGATCTCCAGACGTAGTCGATGACATGGTAGTCTTCTTCCTCGAATACGAACTTGGCAAGATAGAGGGTAACGCTAGATCCTTCATGTCGGTCTCTGTGGCACCAGATTAGGTCTATCTAGTCTCTTCCCTCGTGTTGGCGTGTGTTGATTTATGTTGGCTTGTTTCCTCTCCTCCTAGGGGGCTTGTATTTATACCCACAAATATCCCCTTGTCCAAGTAGAACTAGGGAGACAAATATTGATACAGTCCTAGGAGTCCATGTAATTTCCAACTTGAACTCTACTTCTCCTTCCTTACTCGGAACACCTTCCGTATATGAGGCATGATTCCGTATAAGACTTGGTATATGGTGGTCCCACTAAGTTTAACTTACGATTATGGGGTATGCCTTATCCATAACTCTGAAAGTAGCCCCCCACTACAATGCAAATGAACGAGTGGATGTTCTCGACCGAAGACCTTGGAACAACAGTTGTCCAACTCACCTAACCATTTTCGGACAACCGAGAAGGCGTGTAATATGCGACTAAGTTCCCTATCTAATCTTGATCAAGAATTTGGATTGAAGTCAAAAAATTCCATCTCGGTGGGTACACCATCACTTTTACCCAATAACCCTTGTCGAACTCAACCATCTGTTCTCGGACAACCGAGTAGGTGTAAAGTACGAAGTCCTGGTATCTGACTTAACTACAATAATGTCTGACTTTCCTAAAATCAATTTCTCAGAAAAATTTTTAGATAGAAAAAGCCCAAAACACTTAGGGGTAAAATGATATAATATGAATTGAAAAACTGAAAATAAATTGAATCTATTTACGACAATAAAAGAGTAATCTCGCCAGAGCTGCCCTCATCAATCGGAGTAAGATACCATTCCTAACCCCTAGCTATCTTTATGGAAAAGTTATTTTTCAATCTTATAACACACTATGCTGAAGCTGCGAATTCCTAGCCTATCACACCGAAGTTTACCTTCTAGGTTTAAATTGGTGAAATAAATCGCTCAAAGTAAATTTTTTCCTTTTAACCTAGAGCAAAATTCTAATTTAAAAATATATTTAATCAAGTGGAAATGGCAAGGTGGGATTTTTCTGGAATTCCCCTTGTTAAAATACATTAACAGGATTTTTAGTGGAATTTTTAGAGCACTAGAAATAATTTTAATCAGTTAAAAACCTCCACCGCAATAATTAAATCCCTGGGAAAACCTTTTTTCGTTTTCTTTTCCTTTTCCCCTCCCTTTTCCCGTTCAGGCCAGCGGCCCATCTCCTCTCTCTCCCTTCCCAGGCCACCCCCCTCTTCCTCTCCTCCCGGGCCGGCCCAGGCCGTGCGGGCCGCGCCTCCCTCCTCCTCCCGGGCCGCCCGTCCTCTCCCTCTACCCGAGCCGGCCCGTGGCCTCGCGCGCCGCAAGTTCGCCGCGCCTCCCTACTCCTCTTGGGCCACCGACAGGTGGGGCCCACCTGTTGGGCCCGTCCCCTCCCACGTCGGTCGCAACCGCCACCGCAACCTCCGCCGCCCGCGCCGCTCGGCCACCTCCCCCACCTCCCCACACCACCCGGCCACCTCCTCCACCTCCCCCACGCCACCCGGCCACCCTCACCCCTATTTAATGCGCCGGCACCTCAACTTTCTCCCGTTTTCCGCCGCCCGCTGCCGCCGTCCAATTCCTCGTCGCCGGTGAGTCTCTCCCATCCTCCCTTCCTTCTCCGCCACTCGGCGCGCCTCTCGGCCGTCACGCTGCTCACAGTTAGGCCGCCGCCCGCCGCCCGCTGCCCGGCGGCGCCGCCGCTCGGTCGCCACCTCCCCGCGCCGGCCGCGCCTCTTGACCGCCGCGCCGTGCCGCTCGGCCGCGCCGCCGCCCGCGCCTCCTGGCCGCCACGTCGCCGCTCGGCCCCGCGCCGTCGCCGCCCCCCCGGCCGCTGCCGCTGCCACCCACGCTCGCACCACTGCCGCGCCGCCGTGCGGCTGGCCGCCACTCCTAGCCGCCCGCACCCACTGTCGTGCCTCCGCCTGGCCGCCACGTCGGCGCCACGCGTGCGCCACGTGGCACGCTGCCTCCCCGCCGGTCCGGTGGACTCGGTCCACCATGGACCGGGGCCCCCGAGCCACCGATAGGTGGGGCCCACCTGTCGGCGCCGCACCTCTCCCTCCCCTGACATCAGCCCTACGGGTTTATTGCGCAATAAATTGAATAAGGATTTTTCTTTTTATAGTAAAAGCATAGTTAATCTTCTAAAATTCATAACAAATTCATCCTAACTTTGTTTGAGTCCATTCAAATTGCAGTAAATTCATAAAAATGCTTAGAATCCATTAAAAATGGTTTTATTCCCTGTTTCAGTAGACGTATAGCCTGTTTGCTTGTGTGGTTTGTTTTTCGTTTAGATTCCGGTAATTCCGACACTCTGGTTTACTTCGAGGTTGTTGCAGAGGCCGATCTAGCACAGGAGCAAGGCAAGTCAGCTTATTCACTTGAACATATTGTACCTAAATTGCGAAGGTCTTACTTTTCTCTAAATGTATTGTTTTATAATGCCATTTATGGGCTTAATTACCTATTGTACTAAGCCTTATGTTCTAAATACCTTGTTTCTTTGATAGCTTGGGAAGTAATTTGAGTAGTGGCTAGGTTAGAACATGCTTAGCTTGCTTAGAAACATTAGCACACTTTTGGGATAACTAATATGCCATTATTAGTTAATGATGGATATTTAATGGTAGCTCATAATGGTTAATCATGAATGATCAATTAATTGGTCCAACTAAAACCTGATTAATGGTGGGTTGTGAGTACATGGTTTTGATGGTCGTACTCATGACAATTAAGGACCGGTTCGCGGGAAACCCTGGAAGAATTATCGTACTTTCCACAAGCCAACATGGGTAATGGCTGGGCTTGTAGTGTGGCTTTTCCTAGTCAACGCATCCAGACAAGGGTGGGTGTAATGGAGTTGGGTCGGTGGGGGTCTACTTGTTGATCAGCTGCCGGGATTCACCTAGGCACGAGAGGGGGCTGCCTACCTTGGTTTAAAGGTGGGGGTGAAACCTGTGGTGTGGAGCGCTTGGTTAGGAGGGGTTGTGCGAAGAGTCCTGTCACAGTCCCTTTCGGGTGTACCGTGGTGGTATGCCGGCATGCGGTAACGTGTCGTGGGGCTGTGTCTTGTGGGTACAGTTGTACACCTCTGATCAGAGTAAAACTATTCGAATAGTCGTGCCCGCGGTTATGGGCGATCAACCAGATTCACCGTGATTAGTCATACCTCTAATAACTTAATTTAATGGAACTGATGTAGCTCAGGTAGTGGTTTGGGCCTATCGCAACGTGGGGTAGCGTTGGATAGTGATGATTTAAGTTTGCTTAATCAACTTAACTATTTTACCGCATTCAAATATT
This sequence comes from Oryza punctata, assembly GCA_000573905.2. NCBI lineage: Eukaryota > Viridiplantae > Streptophyta > Magnoliopsida > Poales > Poaceae > Oryza > Oryza punctata. The sequence goes on from CM002496.2 coordinate 21,474,981, forward strand.
GTTTTTAAATGCTTATTTTATGCAATTCAACCCTTTAGCCTCCTTTGGAATTACTTGCATCATTTTTCCCCATTCCGGTATGACTTGTTGAGTACAGTGGGTAGTACTCAGTCTTGCTTTACCATTCCCCACACCAGAGTTGGAGTATGTGTCAGATGGTGGCTTCTCAGAGGAGTAGGCTTGTTGCTGCCGTCAGGGATACCTGTGGATTGGAATCGCCACGCTACGAGCATCTAGTTATCTAGATTAGCTTGTTTATCTTTTCCGTTGTATTTTTGTAAGATGTTTTTATGGTGTTTGTAAGACGTGAATCTGTATGTCAACTTTGTCGTTTGTGTACCCTGGTCGGTCCTAGACGGGGGTTTAATGCACATTCTGCTTGGAAATTTGGGTTAGTGAATCTCTGGGCGTGACATAGCCCTAGCTGTGAAGTTAGGAAAACCAATTCTCGCTTACACGACTTGGTTAATACGCTCTAGTGGGAACTCTGAACATGACCAAATCTGAACATGGTCATTTGACCTTGCATGGCCAAGACAAACTTTCACGGTGCTAGGCGTCCCCAGCCGAGGTCCTTGGGACCCCGAAGCCTACCCGGCTAGCGTAAAAAGACAGTAGGATCGACTTCAAGACGTAGCGATATGAGAAAAGGGGATCAATGGACAAACATTGCACATTGTATATGTTTAAACACTTATAGAGATTGATGCATGGGGGTGATGAGATTGCTACCACGCTGGTCAAGAACCAGTTGTGTAGTCGTGCTCAACAAATCACAGAGTTAGTGGGAGAATCGCTATAACAGCTGACCGAAGATCAGGTATGTAGTCGTTCTCAACGACTTGCAGAGGTGGTGGGAGAATCACTATAACCGTTGGTCGAGGACCACGTATGTAGACGTACTTAAACACTCGTAGAGGCTGTGGGAGAATCGTTACAACCGATGGTTGAGGGCCAGGTGCATAGACGTACTCAACCACCCGTAGAGGTCGTGGGAGAATCACTACAACCAATGGTCAAAGACCAGGTGTGTAGACGTACTCAACCACCCGTAGAGGTGGTGGGAGAATCGCTACAACCGCTGGTCACATGTATGTAGACGTACTCAACCACCTGTCAGTCATCTCGACCAGGTAGACGCCCTTGTTGGAGCACTTGTGGTTCGGCGTGAATTTTTTCGGGCAGTTGCAATAGAGCCCTTTTTCTTGCGACGCTCATTCATTTCTTCGGGTGAAAGGCGCTTGAAAAGGGGCTTGGCGTGGTCACCGGACGGTAGGGTGGGCGACGACTTGGTGTCGTCTGTCGACGTAGATGAGCCGAGCCCTTTGATTGCGGCAGGAGTCAAGGAAGACGGGGCAGGGCGGCTGGCGGCGACCGCCTTGCCATGTGGTTTGGGTGTTTCGGGAGACGCCAGTGTGCTTCCGGCGTAATCCTCCTGGCGCTGCTTGTAAGCATGAGACAGGCTCATCGCTACCTGCAGCATCCGTGGCTTCTGCAGCTCAACTTCCGTTCGGAGTGTTCGGAGCAAACTGGCGGTGAAGCGTTGCACCTCCTCGAACACGTGAGGGGTTCGACACGGCCAAGGTGGTTGAAGAACTAGCGTTGATATTCCTCCACCGTGCCCGTGTGCTGGAGGTGTGTGAGATTGCCGAGCGGATTAGATCGCGATGGCGACCGAAATTGCATGGTGACGAAGTCAACAAAGCATGGCCAGGTGAGGATGCCCTCGGAGCGTTCTAGGTGGATGTACCATTGGCGAGCGATGCCCGTCATGTGGCACGCACCTAGCCAAACTTGTTCCCCCTCGAGAATATCCTACCCCTGAAAAAAACTGTTCACAATAGTTGAGCTAATTCATGGGTTCCTCCTCATCGTCAAACATTGGGAAGTTCAGCTTGTGGTAGCGAGGAGTGCCACGGCGGTCGCGGCCATGTTTGTGGTCGCCTCCGTGTTGAGAAAACTACAGCGCACGCCGAGAGTGGGATTGGTGATTGTCGGTGTCGCGATCACGGTGGACTTGTTCAGTACGTGCCAAACACATGTCGTGGTTGTCGAGGCGGCGATTGATGGTGGTGACCTGCGCGAGGAGCTGGTCGAGCTTGGTGCTGAGCGCCTGCGCGGTTGCATCCACCGGTTCTTCCTCGCCAGCCATGGAAACGTGGTCGGCGACTGGCTCTGATACCAAACTGATATGCGCAGGGCGTCAACTAAATTCCAGCGGCGGCCGGAGCGGAGAATGAGCGAAATAATGATTGCGGAGGGGGTAGCGAATGCGATCACGATCGCCCTCGCGTGTAGCTTGGAGCTCGTCCCCAGCCAGGGGGGACGTGGCTAATTGAGTTTACATTAATCTTGCTTGTCCTTGACAACTGAAATCCATCCCTTTTATATTCAAGGGAGAACAATTGAAATCTTAACTAACCCTAGACTTAAGGATAGATAACTTTTACGCTAGGACTCTATCTTAACAACTTAACTTAAACTTGCTCCTGATCTCCTTGCTGACGAGCACGACGTCCATCCTATTGGCGCCGATACATGCGGCCAGAATGCCGGTCCGTGACAAAAGCAGTGGTAGATCGAGCAAGCAAATAAAACAGTGACAAAGAACTAAGATGTAGTGACTGACATGAGTTTTAAAACACCGGGATGATAAGGTTCGGCCCTTCAAAGTCTGAAGATAACGAGATTTGAAGTAAAATCATATGTAAAAAATAGATTATTCTGTATGTGTGCTAGCAACGCAATTGAACGGGTCACCCAACTAGTTTTTTAATAAGACAAATGGTCAAATGTAAATTCCAAAATTCAATAGCTAGCATTGTCAGTGTTAAGAATAAGACATACCTTCTATACTTGGGTTCGTATTATCAGCAGTACCACATACCTAATGATATACGAAATGATATACTTAATTAAGGAAATATGAAAAATGTGGACGGATTTCTTTTTGGATAGAAGGTCTCCTTGGTCCGCATCTAATCCAAGTTCTTCTAGTTCTACTTGGTGAAGAAGATGGTCATCGCTATAAATACAAGACCCCCCATGGAGGGGAAGACATCGAATTACAAGCCATAACCAAAGCCACATCGAGAGACAATCCGGAGGAAGTCGAAGCTAGCCTAGTCAGCGATAAGATTCCGTTGAGCCGTACTCGGCGGATTCTAGTCCGCAGATCAGGTTAGCCACTTTGCTCCTTCATTGTAATCCATGTGATACGTTTCCTAGATATACATATAAACTGAAGTAGGGTTGTTATTCATCTTGAGGGTATGAACCAGTATAAACCTTTGTTCCTTGTCTGCTAGATACGAACTCGTGTATATCTTGGTTCCAACGTTCCCTATACTCTCCAAATACCTTAGATGGGCATAGTCCGTCGACAAGCGTCTTGTATTAAAACAAAGGTAGTATTTTGATTTTAGAAAGTTAAACTTGATAGACTTTGCAAATAATAATATACTAGTGCACTAAGCACATAAAATATATACCATTTGGTTCAAACTTTCAAGTACTTTCACTCTACTTATAGCAATTATAATTACTCATGTTTAATATTTGTTTTAAATAACTCATGTTTCACATTGTAAAGTGTTTTAGTTTGTTCTAAGTAGTATTTCAAACACAAAACAATATACTATGAAAAATATATCCAGCAGTGGAATTAATGAAACTAATTTTGTGTTTTAATGTTGCTATGGTTTTTATAACCTTGGTAAAAATAAACAAAATTGACTTAATTAGTACAGATCTAAAATAGTTAAGAGGAACAGATATAATTAAGTTTTGCGGTTGAGGATATGAATAAGAGTTGATCTCTAATTTAGGAAGCTAAATTGGACTTTTTCCTCCACAAGAAATGGTACAGCTATATATGCATGAGGCCCACACTATTTACATCCATGTGCAGTAGTTCAAAATGGAATAAGTTCACTTTAGGTTCCTTAATTTATCACCGATTTTTGTCCCTGGACTAAAAAAACCGGATATAACGCATCCCCAACTTACAAAACCAATTCAAACGAGGTCTTCGGCAGTATTTGACCTTGTTTTGGCTGACGTGGTGCTTGTGTGGATCTTTTTACTAGGTCTTCGTCCTACGTAGCACTTTGTTGTGAAAAAATAAAAAGAGAAGAATTGTAAACTAAAAAATCTAAAAATATATACGGGGCCCATATATCAGTCAAACGAAAAAAAACAGTGTGACCCACATATCAATGGATCCCACTTCCTCCACTCATCCTCCCAACCTCTATCTTCTCTCTCCACGACTTCGCTGGCGACCCGAAGTCCGTATGAAGGCCAGCGAGTGAGGTGGGATGGGAAGAGGTAGGGACGCCGACGAGGATATGGGTGGCGCACGGGAAAGGAGCGATGGCGGTTGGCGTGACATGTGTTGCCGACCACGGCCCGCCCGCCAGGATCGTCCATCGCGCTAGCGTCACGCCCTCCACGCCACCGACGCTCCTCCGCTCCATACTTCCTGGGCCATGACGGTGTCAGCGGTGGCAACATTATTGATACCAAACGACACAACAACATCATCATCAGCGTTGGATGGTGGTGTGGTATGTGCAAATGGGTGAGCGGCAGCGGTGAGGAAGGTAGAAGGAGAGACTAGTGCTTTCCGTCATCGCTAGGGGGGGCGGAGGTGAGGCGGTAGGCGATGGCGGAGTGGTACATGCAGTCGTGGAAGCTCTCCATCTCCATCATCTGCGTGCGCAGCTACCGCACCTTCTCCTTCGTCAGCATGCCGAACTTCTTCCTGCTGCCTCGTTGCTCCACCACCGGATTTGCCATCGATGGCCCTATTTGAAGAGTGCCTAACCGCATGGATAAGCTCACATTAACCCGTCAATTTTGGATCCAATTCGGGATTTTTCTTGGGAAGTTTCGGGAAGAAATTGGAATGGAATAATATAGATTCATACAGAGGCGCCCAGGAAATGTTTCTCATACAGAAGTTCCTTGCCTTCGCTGTTGGGAACACAGCTTGCTTTCTTTATCGGCAAAAGAGGCGAAAAAAGCAATCCATAGAAGGAGCATCTCCTCCCCCGCCGCTGGCTGCGCATCGATGTAGTCCGACTGTCCCAACCACCCCCGCGACGTCCACCACTTCCCGCCTCCGCCACCACTCCCATCGGTGCAAAACCTCGCTGGCCAGCGGCCGACGTGAACACCACGGTATATGGCCTTGCCACCGGCACAGGCCTCACCGAGAAAGTCGTCCCCGATGCAATCATCAATGGGTTTCGATTCCAGCAGCAACAAATCAAAAATATCCCCAAGCTTTTCGATTCGATGTGGATTCCTTATCCGAGTTTGAAGTGGATCAACGAGGTCGGATGAGGTGGGATTTTTTGATGGGGGTGCTCCGTCGGCCTGCTCCAGCCGCCGCTCTCCCTGCTCCGCTGGTCGGCCACTCCGCCCCGCCCGTCGCCCGCTCCGCCTTCTCCTTGCACGACGCTCCGCCTTCTCCTTGCAAGGGAGAGAGAGAGGATAGAGAGAAGAGGGAAGTAATAAGGATGATATGTGGAGCCGCATGCGCACAACCATTTTTTATTATTTTGTGTGTGTAACTGACATGTGGGCCCCATGGGTTTTATCATTTTTCCGGATCGAATTGCCACGTAAGTATCACGTCAATGCCACATGAGATCAAGACCTAGTGAAAGGATCCATGTAGGCTCTATGTCAGTTAAAACCGAGGTCAATACTACTGGTGATGTGGACAAGGGTTCCCGATTGTCACACCCCAATCCGGCACCACCGTACAACGACACCTGACAGGAGCGTGTCGTAGGAAAACAGCGCGAACCGATTCCTACGAGACCGCGATACCGGTACCAGTCCCAGGACATAGCGTTGGTACCCATGGCGATAATTATGAATCATTGCAATCCTTAATTTAAATAGGGGACTTATTTACCTTGACTTAAGTTGCAGCTCTTGGGAGAACCCAAGAATGCAACAGACGATGCGGAAGCAGCAACATCAGAGATAGAGGCAGCGGAAACCAACGAACTAACACCCAACACCACAGGCGACGACTGGGAACCAGGACGAAACCCTAGTCTTCACTTCTCTTCGACTTCGCCTTCAGGATGGAGGAACTATATATATATAGAAAGCAAGGGTGAGTACTTACGTACTCAGCAAGTCACGGGAACTTAGGTGTTTAATGCAAGCTTGAAAGAGGGGAAAGGTTGTTTTGCAAATCCTTTATTTGGAACCATTTTGAAACCACTAAGTGACTTTCTTCCTTTTAAGTTTAGGTCGAAAAGAGACTTGCGTCTCAATTCGACTTAAGAGATGCTTTTCAACAACTCAACTGGTAATGCCCGACTTCCCAGGTCAGTTCATTAATTCTCGGCTCACACAGCCTTTTCACTTGATTAAACGGCTCCCTAAGCCCTTTTCATTTTTCTCGGACTCCAAGAGTCCTGCTGCTCCACAGCACAACATTCTGCTTCCTCCCGGGAAGCCTAGTCTATGATGCCCTCAGACATCCCGAATCACACAGACCCGTTTCTGACCACTCAGGTCATCCATCTGCCACATAGGCTGATTCTGCACAGGCAAACAAATCTACGCAACGGGAATCACCTTGCATCCGCCCATGACCGTGGGCACGGCTGTTCGAACAGTTTATTAACCTCTGCAGAGGGGTACACTTTACCCACATAACACGAACTTACTCCAGACACTGGCCGGTGTCGGAGGTTCATGACAAAGCCTTTCCAAAGCTAATCCTAGGTCACCTCATGCCACATAGAGGGTTTCCCTGACAAACATCAGGCCAACTCCGGCTTTCCATACAGGACTCCCGGTTGCCTTCCTCTGTTTAGGACTCCCAGGATGTCTCTACCACCATATCCCGGCTTTCCACCCTTATTGGCACACAAGATTTCCCAGAAGCAGCTAATTACTTAGCTAGGGTGTCTCATTCCACCATGTGGTTGCACTTGCTATGCTCGGATGTAATCCCCACAGGAATCGGTCCCTATATGCGAGTACGGGAATAGCACCACACAGGCGCGACACCCGCATCGCGAGATTTCACAAACATTTTTATTTTCAAACACGCCGACACCATGTGTCGGGTTTTCAAGGCTTCTCAAACCCATTTCCCAAGTTTTCAACAAACAACGGTGTATGTGGAGTAATTGGTACTCGTGCTCAGAGAGCACGGATACCGAGGTACCACAAAGGTGGAGCGACAAGGAATCAGGGTATATCGGCCTACAGGAAGTAGTGCGACTACTAGGTAGGTCCGTCGGTTTGGCACGCAAACCGAGGCCAAGCAAGTTAAGTGTGTACTCCTAATAATGCATGTTGCAAACAAAATAATAATGACTTTTCAATTATAGGAGCAATATGGTCAAAGGGTGACTTGCCTTGCTCAAGGTCTTCACGAAGCTTCTTGAAATCCGCACTCGAACGAGAATCCACAACCCGCAACTAGACGCAAACAATAAAAACCTACACAAGGACCAAAAGAAGGGCCCTATTTAGACCAAATAATAGTGCCATTAGATAGATCTCGATTTTTGAGGAATTTTGGAAATGGAACGGGGTCAATCGGAGTTACGGATCAAGAGATATGAATTTCCTAAGATTAATTGATTTTCTATCTAAGGAAAAGGAATTATTAAATTCCCTGGAAAAAGGAAAAGGACAGAGGAGCGGCGAGCGGGCCGGCTGGGTGGCGGCCCAGCTGGCGCGCGGGTGAAGCAGGCTTGCGGGGACGAGCAGGCCGATCGGTGGCGGCCCAGCTGGCGCGCGAGCGCCACAGGCCAGGAGGGAGCAAGCGGGGTGGCAAGGAGGTGGCCCGTGCGGTGCAACGCAGGCCGAGGGGGTGAGCGGCAAGCGGGCCGGGGCGAGGCCGTGGCCATGCGGTGGCTTAGCGGCGAGCGGCGGGCCAGGCCAAGGCAGCCCAGCGCACGTGAGGGAGAGAGAGAGGGATGTATGACCGGGTCAAGGGAATGTGGGGCCCATGGTGGGTCCCACCATCATCTCCTTCCTCTCCTCCTTTCTTCTTCCTTCCTGTTTCTTCTCGTTTCTTCTTCTCTGTGTTCTTCTTCTTTTCTTCTCCTCTTCTCCGCTGCTTTCCCGAGAGAGGGAGAGGGATGGCGCAGCCGGCGAGGTGGGGGCAGTGGTGCGGCCGGCCGCGGGAGGGATAGGGCGCGACCGAGGCGACACGCGCGGCGCGGCTGGCCAACGAAAGAAGAAGGCTACGCGGCGGCGCTACGCGGGGAGATGGAGGAAAAGGAGGAGGCGGCGAGAGGGGCCTTTACCGCGGAAGGAGAGGGGCGGGGACGCCGAGCCGGTAAGCGAGGAGGCGGTGCGGGTCCTCGCCGCACAGCAATCGGCGGCGAAGGGCGGCGACACGGAGGAGAGGGGCACCGAGCCGGGGAAGAGGAGGCGCGGCCGGGGAGGAGGAGGGAATCGGCGCGGCTGGCGTAGGCTCCGTGCCGCGCGTCCGCGACAATGTCCGGTGGCGAGCGGCGAAGAGGAAACGGCGGCGGCGATGGAAGCGGGGGTGGCGTGGGTGTTCGAGGCGGAAGGGGAGGATGAGGGGGATTTTATAGGGGGTGGAGCGCGCGGGGATGGGAGAGCGGGCGGCAATGTCGATTTCGAAGGGAGGAACCAACATCGGGCGGTCAAGCCCGCGAGCTGGCGCTCCGACTAGCGGCCAAAACGGCGACAGGGAGGATGACCCCGGCGGTGGAAGAGAAAAAGGAAAAAGGAAGAAAGAAAGGGGGCTTGCCCCTTGCCACTTTGGGAAAAGAAGGGGGGAAGAGAGGCTACCGCTCTGTGATTTGGCGCATGCGCGCGCGGGCGGTGCAGGCGGCGGCCGGGTTCAAACGTGCCGGCGGCAAAATTTGGCGGAGAGAGAGTACTGCTGCGGAAGAGAAAGACAGAGCTAGGAGAGAGAGAGAAACTGGCCGGGAAATGGATGGGCCGAGCAAGAGGGATACGGCCCGAGTAGTTGAAGGAGGCCAAAAGGACTTCTGCAGAGAAGTTTAATTGGAGAGGATTCAAGGAGAGGGGATAAAAGGGATTATGAGAGTGAGAGTTTGAGGGGAAAAATTTGATGAGATTTATGGGTAGGGTTTAACGAGAGAAATTCGAACATGGAAATTCGAACTCCCGAGGATTTTTAGAACGGAAATTTTTGAGGAGGTGGTTTTTGCCAGCGAGGAGTGGGAATCACGGATAGTTTTTAATTGAGATCCCTGGCACAACTTAGACTCTCATACAAAGAACGAAATTTTCGCGAATAGGGTTTTATTAATTTAGTTTTTAATGTCTCGCAAAAAGCGGGGCGTTACACCGATCTTCCGAAAGGTTCTGATAATCAACGATTTGGTGGAGTCGCGACACAAATCAATCCGGCTTCTTGAACAAGCACGTTCCTGAACCCCGCAATCGCAGCACCACGTCTCCTCTGGTTATCAACCGTGCTGAAACCCGGTCGACCTTGCCAAGTCCCTACTTGCGAATCAAAGAACACAAACAAGAACAAAGAAAGTTGTGACCAAAATTGCAGATGAATGATTAAGCTCACAAGTTGGGGTCTTACAAACCGATCTAGCGGCGAAACTGTTCTTGACAGATTAATCTAAGCAAAACCAAAAAACTAAAGATGGCAACGGCTATTGATATATGGATTTTAGGGTCGTGCAAGAATCCCTTGACGCAACCCTAATGGGCTCCAACACGATACACGGCCTAAAGGCCCAAATACGGCGTCGCAGCATAGGAACAGATTCTGAACGTCAACTTGTTTGATCAATTCCCAATGACTCGTAATGAATTTGGATATGGGACTAGAACCATTGGAAATGTTATCTTCTTAGCTTCCCATCCATATAAAGAACGCCCCAATCCGAGCACGTATGCAACCTGGACGTCCGTTTTAGTGCAGACTGATCCTGTACTCCGAAACGGACTCGAAATCGACTTGGTTTGGGCCTACACCTGGACTTGAACGTTCTCGCTGTTCCTTCATGATTCTAAGTCCTTCTCTAAGTGTTTCCTTGTCATCTTCATTGTTTCTAATCATAATATAATCATTAGGTAGCAATCTATTCTCAAAATCATATAAAGAAGAACTTAGGAACGAGATCACCTCTAAATTCAATTGTCGTACGCGAGCTCTTGTGATTGGACTTTGAATGATCAATGGAGGATTGTTGTGTATATCCGAAGAAATGATATCCGTATCAACTGGGAAAACTCGTTTGCATGATTTTATATGTTAGGGGATGTGTTGTATCCGGTTTTTGGAACGAGGATATGCAACGGCACGCACCTGGCTCCGCGGGACCGCACGCTATAGCACTTAAAAATCTATAGCAGCCACAACCAACGGGCGCCTGCCCACAGAAAACATTTTGCGACCCAAGCAAGCACCGCACCAACCAAGCACAAGTTCCCGCACGACGCGCACCGATCACGTGTGCGATCGCGCGTTGCGTTGCCACCCAACGGTGAGCAACGACGACGATATGTGTGACTACTAACTAGTGACTAGTAATGACTAGTCGTTGGTCAAGGTCGGTCAAAAAATTTATATGATAAAATCGGCCGAACGCTCAACAAAGTTCTCGTCCATCTGAGGCTCTCTGTCGTCTCTGAGCTTGCGTCTTCTCCGGGAGAAGACTGGTTAGCGTGTCTCTCGTGCGCTAACACCATGTTATATGCTAATGACTGAGCATTGGAGTTGGTATACAGGGTTTAATAATGCGATAGATTGCAAATCGGTTATAGCCCCCCAACAATTCCACCGGACGCTTGGTTGTTATGGATGAAAAAGCGGTACAATTCCAATAAATTTTGTCAAACTTTTATTTTTACTTTTTTTTTTGAACTTGATCGATTTATTGAGATTCCAATGTGGACCAGCTCTGATAACCACGATAGTCGAGCGGTTATTGTTGTATTTTGTAACTTTGTTGATAACACCATTATGGTTGTATGACTTCGCTTTTTCTATTGTCAAATAGAAAATTAAATCCCAGCTCTTACAATCACATGCTAATGTATTTTTAAGTATGATTAGTAAGAACATGGATTTATTGTTAGCCCATATATATTTTTCTCAAGATAAATAAAATTTTATTAATTTTAAATAATTACATTAAGAGGTGATACAACTAATTAAAATTACTTTCGGTTATCAGTCTTTGCATAGTTAGAATGAACACCACAAGCTACAACCTTCTTTGGACGTACCACCTTGCAAGGATAACATCATGAGCAAACGCACACATCTAAACTATAAAGGGTCCAAGGTGACCAGTGATAAAGATGCTGTGGTAAGGAGCAGCTGCATGCCGACAACGGATAGACCACCGAGGAGAGATGATGAGCTCCACAAAGACAAATCGCCTCCATCAACTGCACCGATTTGGACTTAAGGAACGCCACGAGAGGAGGGGTTTGGATCACCGCGCAATCAACGCCATAACAAAAGACACCAAAACTAGCTCGATGATGCCAAAACCATCCCAGCCACTCACCGTCTTAGCTGATGCAACCAAAGCCATCCTGTCACTGAAACAACTGGTAGCTACATCCCTTTGTCATCCAAGCCATTATAGCAGAGCCACTGACGACGCATCAGATCCGGCTATCTAGGCGTCACCGCAGCTACCCCAATCCCTGAATTTGGCCTCCTACATGCTGCTATGGGAGGTAGTCGGGAGAGAAAGCAAAGGAAGACGCTCCCACTAGCACTGATGAGAGGAGTACATGAAGAGTAGGCTCGACGACTTGGTGAAATCTCCTCCTGGTCCACCCAATCCGTAAACTTGTGTTAAAGTGATATTTTAAGATAATGGAATAAATTTCAGCCTTTATTTTAAGGAAGCTACGGCTAATTATTACGATATCCGCCTAACAAATAGCATAACCAACCTCTCTCAACGGAGAGCACAAAACATCCTCTCAACAAAATGCATAAAACAGAAACGATGCACAAACTAATATATTTTCAAAAATATGATGTATGCATTCCAATTATGTAATTAATTAATCCTGATGGAGTCACCCGAATGCTAAAGTATCTTCTTTGGAAAAAAATGACGCATCTTTATCGCCCGAGCAGTAGACACGTAAAAAAAAGAAATAAGTGGAATGTTACACTGTTGGTCTATTGCTGGTCAGTCAACCGTTTCAAACAGCCAGTCCACGTCCACTGTTCCTCCAGTATCTCGCAACTCGCAAGTAGTAGGTGCCACTATATTTCTTAGTGATGCGCGAGAAATCCCCTCGCAGTTTCAGTGGTAGACACCATTATATATGCAAGTCAATCAGGTCAACACGTCCCGACATATTAGTTCACACATCTAATCCTACTAGTTGATCAAGTGCCAGTTTCATTGAGAACATGCAATTTGCTGATCTTAGTCATTACTCTATCTGAACATTTTGCCGAAGACTTCTTTTCTGAAGACCTGCCTTAGATTATGAATTTATGACATCGAGCAGAAATTTCTTCTTGCAGCACCAGTTGCTGCGGACGACGCAAGTTGCTGACGGTCGAGCATGGGGTTGCCTGTTAGTTTAATCCAACTTGAGCTGGTCAAAGTCAAGCCTCGAGTCTCAGTTTAGTTCAGACAACCTTCTTCCGTGTCGTGTGCTGCTAATCGCGATGCATTTGTAGGGGAAGATGCAGTAACGATCCATCTCGTTGCTTTGCACTGCGGCGAAACAGGATGACCTGCTTCTTTTCTTTCGTGAGGAAATTACTAGATGATTTGATGGATGACACACTAAGGCAGCGTTTGTTGCTCGTTGTTCCCAGTCAAACGAAACGATCCATTAGCACGTGATTAATTAAGTTTTAGCTATTTTTTTAAAATGGATTAATTTAATTTTTTTAAGTATTTTTTTATAGAAACTTTTTAAAAAACACACCGTTTAGTACTTTGAAAATTGTGTGCGCGGAAAACGGGAGAGGTGAGTTGGAAAAAGAGGTGAAAGAACAAAGCCTAACCAGTGATCCCGGTTTGTTGACTTATGTTCATATGACAGCGAAATCATCTGAGCTCAGCGGTTGAGCATCACAGGTGACGTCCAAATTGTTAGTGCTTCAACTATAAACCTCTCTTTTTTCTTTGTTTTTGCGGTGAGCTTAAACAATTGATCTGCAGAGTGATAGTGCATACACAGGTAAAGCAGACAGTGGCATAAGTCTGATTCTTCTGTCCTCCGAGACAAAAGGAAGTGTGATCCAAGATCTGTCAACTTTCACGGCTCCATTTCCGTTTCCATACCGTGACACCGGTTGATGATTGGTGAGGCACGCCTATCTGTGTGGCCATAAGCGTCCGATCAACATCTTGTATTCCTGTTTCGCCCACTCTCTGTCTGCTCACTGATTAGAGAGAGATAATACAGTATATGCAGGCAGAGCCCAAAAAAGATCTGTCACTGTCCATAGTACATACTTGTGCCACTGCCAGCCACTGAAATGGAAATCCGAAATGGTTGATGAATCTGATGAACCAGATTTATAATACTAAGAGTAAAAACAGAAACTTGGCTATCGTGAAAACGGACGGTGTGTACTATGATCTGTCAGAGTCAGAATATATCAATTTGCACCTTCTTCACGCTCTTTTTCTCCGAAGAGGGATACCTGAACTTCGCATACTCCTATCCACCAGAGCGTTGTGCTTGTGCAGCTCTGCTCGATCCGTCTCAAAAAACTTAATCTAAGAGAAACATTTTTTCCTAGTATAACGAATTTTAATATTTCTTTATTCAGATTTATTTGTTCTACCCTTTGAGATTGAGTGTATTTTGGACAGAGGGAGTGCTAGCACAGGTGGTTCCGTGGTCTCGATCTCCCTCCACGTTTTTTTCGGCAAACGGCAAGACGCGCAAGTGGTCGTCTTTGCCATTTCGCGGTCAAGTTTTCCTTCCAGACATGGAGAGAATCGTCTTGGATCGATTTCCCCGTCCTTTCTCGCCAAGTGACACCTCATCTTCCCCACACGCTCGCGCGCTCTCTCTACTACCGCCATGGTGACACCTCCGATCGAGCTCGTCGTCTTCTATAAGTAGCTGGCTCGAGCTCTGGTTGTCCACCACCGTCCAAGCAGCTCAGCACTACAAGAGAGTAACTGAATTGCATCCACGTACTACCTACCAGTCACCGATGGAGCTGATGCTGCCGCCATGGGCGTCCTTCGTCGGCGTCGTGCTCGCCACCGTGCTGCTCCTGAAAGTGGTGCTCGGCCGTAGCCGCCGCGTGTACAACCTCCCGCCGGGGCCGAAGCCGTGGCCGGTCATCGGCAACCTCAACCTGGTGGGCACGCTCCCGCACCGCTCCATCCACGAGCTCTCCAGGCGGTACGGCCCGATCATGTCGCTCAAGTTCGGGTCGTTCCCCGTCGTCGTCGGCTCGTCGGTCGAGATGGCAAAGTTCTTCCTCAAGACCCACGACGTGGTGTTCACCGACCGGCCCAAGACCGCCGCCGGCAAGCACACCACCTACAACTACAGCGACATCACGTGGTCACCCTACGGCGCGTACTGGCGCCAGGCGCGCAAGATGTGCCTCACCGAGCTCTTCAGCGCCAAGCGCCTCGAGTCGTACGAGTACATCCGCGGCGAGGAGGTGCGCGCGCTGCTGCGCGACCTGCACGGCGCGGCCGGCGGCGTCGTGATGCTCAAGGACTACCTGTCGACGGTGAGCCTGAACGTGATCACGCGCATGGTGCTGGGCAAGAAGTACCTGGACAAGGAGGCGGGGGGATCGGTGACGACGCCGGAGGAGTTCAAGTGGATGCTCGACGAGCTGTTCCTGCTCAACGGCGTGCTCAACATCGGCGACTCCATCCCGTGGCTCGACTGCCTGGACCTGCAGGGGTACATCAAGAGGATGAAGAAGCTCGGCAAGATGTTCGACCGGTTCCTGGAACACGTCGTGGACGAGCACAACGAGCGCCGCCGCCGCGAGGGGGAGAGCTTCGTGGCCAAGGACATGGTGGACGTACTGCTGCAGTTCGCCGACAATCCCAACCTTGAGGTCAAGCTCAAGCGGGAAGGTGTCAAGGCTTTCACTCAGGTGAGTCTTTCTGTTCACTGCATTTCCGCCCAAAAGAATGTTTTCAGATCAACTTCAAATCAAATTAACACGCTGCAATTAACTGGAGATCACACACTTATACAATAATTAATTGGAACATTCTTGAATGAATGCAGTCTCAGACTTTCAGTAGGATATCTGCAGCCTGCAGCTATGTAGTATTAGCATCCTTCTTAGTCAACTTCTGAAACTTGACCGTGACAGAAATTATTTCTTAGGAAACCACATTATTAAGTACTAGTTTCATTCAGAAAACGGACTTGCATAAAGATCAGAGTTGCCCAAATGGACGTCACTATCCATCAGGGAAAATGGCAAATCAATGTACTTGCCACAAAGTTAGCCCAACAACTATGAATTGTCCGAATATCTTATTTTCTGCCCAAAGAGCTTGCAGATTCCGTTGCTCGCATCATATGCTTGGGACGTCAATCATCGCAAGCAGCATATCATTAGCACCAATTCACATCAGATCTAAACAGTGCAGAATAATAAGTTTATAACGGAACAAAGAAGTATTTAATCTGGTATTTCAATTCCACCAAAAAAACATTAAAAAATAATTTTCAGACTGCAGACCAACACCCTTCATTGTGTCTTAAACATTAACGCTGCATCATATCACTGGAGTGTTACTTAGTCCATTGATCACCACTTCAACACCATCTCATTAGCACCAATTCATATCGCTCGTACGTGCAGGACCTCATCGCTGGCGGCACAGAGAGCTCGGCGGTGACCGTGGAGTGGGCGCTGTCGGAGCTCCTGAAGAAGCCGGAGGTGTTCGCCAAGGCGACCGAGGAGCTGGACCGCGTCGTCGGCCGCGACCGCTGGGTCACGGAGAAGGACATCCCGAGCCTCCCCTACTTGGACGCCATCGTGAAGGAGACCATGCGGCTGCACCCGGTGGCGCCCATGCTGGTGCCCCGCCTGTCCCGCGAGGACACGTCCGTCGACGGCTACGACATCCCCGCCGGCACGCGGGTGCTCGTGAGCGTGTGGTCCATCGGCCGCGACCCCAAGCTGTGGGACGCGCCGGAGGATTTCATGCCGGAGAGGTTCATCGGCAGCAAGATCGACGTGAAGGGGCAGGATTTCGAGCTGCTGCCGTTCGGGTCCGGCCGGCGAATGTGCCCCGGCTACAGCCTTGGGCTGAAGGTGATCCAGGTGAGCCTCGCCAACCTGCTGCACGGCTTCGCGTGGAGGCTGCCCGACGGCATGACGAAGGAGCAGCTGAGCATGGAGGAGATCTTTGGCTTGTCGACGCCGCGCAAGTTCCCGCTCGAGGCTGTCGTCGAGCCCAAGCTCCCGGCTCACCTCTATGCAGCTGCTTGATGCCTTTGATCTGCGTACATGTGTGAGTTCTGTGTCTCTTGACTATTGTAGCTACTGCTTCTGTCGTGGTCCATTAAGCTTCCTGTATTACTTATGCATCATGTGCTGCCTTTGTAGAGCTGAATGTAATAATAGGGCAAAGTGTGAGTCAATAATATGGTTGATAATAAGGTTGTGCATTATTGGAGAGTGGTGAGGAAAGTATTTTCATCAATCGAGGAGATATCACCTCGTTTTAAGCATGTTATCTAAATAGTCGTAAAAAATTTTAAAAAAATTGATAAGATAGATTAATATGAAATATATCACTCCACAAACATTCAAGTTAAAATTCAACTTTTACAAATTGTCAAAATAACAAATATATATGCGAATGTACATTAACTATTTTTGATTTAATTTGTTCTTTTTGTTACAACTTGTAGAAGTCGAATTTGATCTTACATATTTGTGGAGTGATATGTTTTATATTAATCTACGTTCTGCTTCCACCCGGGTTGCCTTCCTCTGTTTAGGACTCTCATGATGTCTCTACCACCACATCCCTATTAGCATACAAGTGTAACGCCCCGACACTCGTGAACCGTATACACCAGCTAACTTATGCCGAGGTGTTACGCTTTACCTGTGTGATAGTATCAGTCCCAGGATACACTAGCTAGTACACGTAGAATAAACATGGAATCAAAGTAAACTATTTTATTACATCACTGGGATTTAGTCATTACATAAGTTGCCATCATGGACAGTCCCATAGATAAGCAACACAGCAGTACAAAAGTCAACAGAGCGGCAACGCGGAAACTAAAAGCGGCGAGAAACTAAGCATCTAGGCACTAGGCGACACGCCTATGCAGCTAACTTATTCCACAGGCGAGGCTTGGGGCTAGGCACGAATCTTTTAGAAGTCCTCGTACTCGGCTTGCTCCAGGAGACACTTCTCGGCGGTAGGGTCGATGTCTTCATCTCCAAGCTCTATAGATATTTTATATAGCAAGGGTGAGTACTTCACGTACTCAGCAAGCCGGGGAAAGAATGACATGTTTGGTTAAGACAAAGGGGGCTAGGGTTTTATTTGCAAAAGCAGCTTTTGGCGAAAACGATTTATTTCACAAAAACTCTAGTGAGTCAAAATTTTAGTTGTCGGGAGAAGGCTCACGCCTCGTCCCATTCCACAAGTTGCTTTGCAACAACTTGTCACAAGAGTAACAAACAAATAATTAACTGATTTCCTCTATTAGTTTCTTTTCACTTTCACAGCAACTCAGTTCAAACCAAACAACACTGTTTCACATAGTTAACACAGCTTTCTCAGCACAACAACGCCTTCTCAGCTCTAACAACACCTTGGTGTCAAGCGTCACCCCAGGTCACACAGACCCGTTCCTAACCACAGAGGTAAGCCGTCTGCCACACAAGCGAACTCTGGAAACGAATCCCTTCCCACCAACCATTTTCATCAAACATTTGCCAAACAAATCTACGCTATGAGAAACACCTTACGCTCGCCCTTAACCGTGGGCACGACTATTCGAACAGTTCATTAAGCTCTGCAGAGGTTGTACGCTTTACTCACACGACACAAAATTGACACCGTGTACCCGTCGGCAACGGAAGTTTGTGACAAGGCCTTTCCAAAACTAACCCATGAAAATCGCATACCACCTAGTTAGGCCAAGTCTCTTAGCCGAGTATCAGGCAAGATCAGCTGTCATTCACTCAGGAATACCGAGGATGCCTCCTACTCCTACTTGGTACCGTGTGCCACATTAGAGGCATTAGAACATCCAAAAGGGCTATAATGATTCAAAACTTCGTCTCTCATCCTCGACATCCCACAACCATTGGCACACCAAACTTCCATGTGATAACCATTTACTTAGCCAGAGGCATCCCATGAATACCCGTGGGGTCGCACTGTAACGTGTTTGGATGGATTTCCCAAAAGAATCGGTCCCTAACGATAATACGCGACCAAACCACAAAGACATGGCCTCGCATCATCTCCATTTTCACAACTCATTTTATTTCGCAACACATCAGTACCACGTACTGGATTTTTAAGCATAAATTTAGAATAACCCAAGTTTTCCCACACGACAGTACAAACATAAGCACAGCTAAGCAACTACCTCGGTAATCGTACCCAATGGATAGCGATTCCGGTGCAAACATGAGTGGAGCTATCAGGGAAAAAGGTTTAACAACATCCTATGTAAGTGAGTGCAACTACTAGGTCGGTCTGTCGATTGCATAAACAATCTGAGGCCTAAACAAGATTATCGTGTACACTAAGCAATGCATTTTTCAAACAAAATAACTTGCAAATATAGGGGCAATGTGATCAAAGAGGCTTGCCTTGCACAAGATGCGGGTCTTCTCCTTTGAAAACTGCGTCCGGAGCTTCCTCGTACACGTGCTCTATACGTGAAATGGAGAATAAATAAATAAAAGGCAATAAAACAAGCTCAAATCAAAGAAACAAGTGTGCCACAGGGTAGATCTCATTTTTAGAAAAATTTAGAAAGTTGAACGAGGTCAAACGGAGTTACGGTTGAATTTCTATGAATTTTCAAAGATTAAAGGTTTTTCGTGGATTTTTGGGAATTATTTTTAAACGGAAAAGGACCCTAAAAGAGGGGTGGGGCCCACCTATCGATCAAAAGAAGGGGAGAGAGGGGGCGGGGCGCACTTGTCGGTGTCTTGGGGAGGGGTTTCTTCCTCCCCTTGCTTGCCTGGCTCGGGCCGACGGGCGCCGCGGCGGCAAGGCGGCCGGCAGGAAGGGCGGCGGTTGGGGAGGGGTGGCGGTAGCCGGGGAGAAGCGGCGGCGGCCGGGGAGAGAGGGAGAGAGGAGCGCGGCGGCGCCGGGGAAGAGAGAGAGGGGGGCAAGGGTGGCGGGAGTGGGGTGGGGCTCGGCCCCTTTTATAGGCGGCAAGCGCGGCAAGGCGTGGCGAGGGGGAGGGATGAGCGGCAACGGGACAGCAAGGGGATGGCGACGCGGTGGCGCGGGGCTCGAGGCAGGATGAAACGCGGGCGCGGCGCGTGCGGCACAGGCGGCGGCCCGGCAGCCGGAGGAGGAAGACGACCCGAGGTGGGCCGGGCCAGGCTGTGGGCTGAGGGAGAGAAGGAGGGAGTTGGGCCGGGGAAGAGAAGAGAGGGAGGGAAAAGATCGGCTAGCCCGCTCGGGGGAAAAGGAGAGAGAGAAGAGGGAGAGGGAGTTGGGCCGAGGGAGCTAGCCTACTCGGGGGGAGGAAGAGAGAGAGAGTTGGGCCGGGGAGAGAAGAAGGAAGGAAAGGGGTTGAACATAAATAGTGAGATTTCTCTTTTTTTGAATATTTGGAATTGAATTTGAGGGAAATTTTTGGAGGTTTTGAATTCAACCACGGGTTTGACAAAAATTGAGAGGATGTCAAGGAGGGAACTTGAGATCTATTTGGCACGAAATCAAATAAAGACCCAAATTTAAACTCCTAATTTTTACATGAGAGGGATTTTAAATAAAATGAAAATAAAAAAATTGAGGGTGCTACAACAAGGCTTCCCAGAAGCAGCTAATTACTTAGCCAGGGTGTCCCATTCCACCATATGGTTGCACTTGCTATGCTCTGATGTAATTCCCACATGAATAGGTCCTTATACGCGAATACAGGAATAGCACCACACAGACGCAACACCCGCATCGTGAAATTTCACAATCATTTTTATTTTCAAACACACCGACACCACATGTCGGGTTTTCAAGGCTTCTCAAACCCATTTCCCTAATTTTCGACAAGCAACGGTCTATGTGGAGTAATTGGTACTCGTGCTCAGAGAGCACAGATATTGAAGTACCACAAGGGTGGAGTGACAAGGAAGCAGGGTATATCAGCCTACAGGAAAGTAGTGCGATTACTGGGTAGGTCCATCGGTTTGGCACGCAAACCGAGGCCAAGCAAGTTAAGTGTGGACTCCTATTAATGCAAGTTGCAAACAAAATAATAATGACTTTTCAATTATAGGAGCAATATGATCAAGGGTGACTTGCTTTGCTCAAGGTCTTCACGAAGCTTCTTGAAATCCGCACTCGGACGAAACGCAAACAGTGTAAACTTATTAGACTTTCGGGCCGAGCGAGGGACGCGGCCCAAGGATGTGCGCAGGCGCGACCAGGTAAGGTAGGCTGACAAGCGGGAGGCAGCCCAAGCAGTCGTGGGGGCGTGCGCGAGGGGTAGCGGGCTGGTGAGTTAGGCGCCGCCCACGACTGAGCGCGGCGAGCGAGGCACGAGCCAACAAGGCGCACGCGAGGCAGGCCAGAAACAGGGACGCGGCCTAGAAGGTCGGCATGCGCGCGGGGACATGGGCGCTTTGACCGGTCGCGCGCGGGACCCACCGAGCTGAGCTGGTGCTGATGTGGCGTCCACGTGGGATGACGGGAGGAGGAAGAAGAACAGAACGTCGAGATCCAACGGCCGGTGATGGCGGCGTCCTCCGGGGTGGCACGGGACGATTCCGGAGAGGGAGAGTCACCGGAGCAATGGTAGAGACGAGGCAAGATGAGCCAACGACTTGGATTCACCCGAGGATGGCCAAAAACGGCGGATTGCGGCAGCGGCAATCGCCGGCGAGAGGAAGGGGAAAACCTCGCCGGGGCTGCGAGGGTTCGATTCACCGGGGGAAGAGCTACTACACGAGCTAGGGAACCCATTCCCCATGGATTTGGGGCACGAGAGGTGCTAGAAAGTGACGGTGATGGCGAGCTTGCACGCGGCACAGAGCGGTGGCACGACGCCGAGCTACGGAGAGCGGCGGAGAGGCGAGCGTTGCGGTTACGCGCACGAGAGGCGGCGGCAGCGTGCTGCGGAGGGAAGAGGCAGAGGGAAGGACGTCGGGAGTACCGCGAGGGGAGGAGAGCCGAGAAGAGAGGCCGGCGGAGGAAAGCGGCCGGGCTTCGTGGGACGGCGATCCGGGTCCGGCGTGCTGAGGATGCGGCGATGGGGTGGGAGCGGTGTCAAGTGGCACCACCCCGAGACGAGCGTGGCCGGGGACGGAGGTGAAGGTATGCGGGTTTTATGTTTAGGGGAGGGTGGAGCTCGGCTTGCGGCGGCGGAGGCGGAGACCCAAAACGAGAGATGGAAAGGGGGTTTATAGGCGCTCGCGAGGCTTCGGGTGGAAGGAACTCGGGCGTGGTCAAGGAGAGGTGGTGGCGGTCGCGCGGCCTCTGACGCTAGGAGCCAAGCGGCGGCAGAGCGGCTAACGCTAGCGGGAAGCGAAAAGAAAAAGGAGGAGGAAAGAGGAGCGTGCTCCATGCCGTTTTGAGAGAAAGAGAGAGATAGGAGTGCAAGCTTTGTATCTCGGTTTTGGAGGGTTGCAGCGTGGAGCGGCAACAACCGTGGTGACGCCGGCGGTGACAGCAAAAGGGGGAGTTGGTCGGTTTGGGACCGAGCGGAGACACAGCGGTCAGGGTGACGGCTGTGGCGACCACAACGGTCGGCCACGATGCGCGGGCACGCGGGAAGGGTGAAGGCAGCGCGGTGGATTCAAATCCATGGCGGTGGCCGGCGGGAGAGAGAGAGAACGAGCGAGAGAGAGGGACGCGAGGGAGACAGCGCTCTCCCTGGGCACGTGCGGTGCACGTGCCTGGGGAAGGGAAGCGGCCGCAGCGGGGAGAAGCGGGCCGAGCACGTGCGGCCCATGAGAGGAAGAGAGTTGAGGGAGAGAGAGTTGGGAGATGGGACATGGCCTGGCTGAGGGATGCAGCCCAAAGGCACAGGGAGGAAGAAATAGACTTTCTCTGGAAGTTTGAATTGAAGAAATTTTGGGCTTGGATTCAAATTTAAGGTAGACATTTGTACTCAGGGATTCAAGGAGAAGCCATGGAGGGAATTCAAAGGGGATTTGATATTTTGGGTATCGGGACAATTATCTGGCGAGGATTTAAAGGAAGAGATTGAATTCCGGAAATTTGATTTTTGGACACTTGATTGGAATAGGAAATCTTGGAGGAGACGACTTTTGATATCAAGTAGGGGGATCAAGGATAGGTTTTAATTGAGATCCATGGCATGACTTAGACTCTCACACAAAGAACAAAAATTTCACGAATATATTTTTATTAATTTAGTTTTTAACGTCTCGCGAAAAGCGGGGCGTTACACTATGTTACTATCATAAATAAGAAAAAAGTGAATGTGCTTAAGTTTGATTTTAAGAAAGCATTTGATAAAATTAAACATTATGTGATCCTAGAGATTCTGAGATATAAATTAAGGGTTTGGCAACTGGTGGATTGATTGGGTGAAAAAAAATCTTAAAATCTTCTCATGGCTCGTTATCCTAAATAGTGTGGACGATGGACAGATTGGAGCGAAGAGGATGGCAAAATCAAAAGGTTTGCTCGTTGTGCTGTATGGTCGATGAATCAGCAGTTCACCCGCTAGCAAAATGTAGGGTTACAAAGAGAGTATGGGCAGAGATCCGGAGATGGACCAGCACAGATCTGCAAATGGATAAGTGGAATGATTGTCACTCAGTCGAACACCGGAGGAATCTTGTGCTCGAGTCCCCCAGTAGCCCTCGCCAAACCGCTCAGAACTCTGGTGATTCTGGTATCTTGGGAAGTATGGTGCGAACTTAATGAAGAATTTTCCGTCATAGAGCAGCAACGCGGGCCTCAATCCTAGCTAAGATTAAGGAGGAAGCGGGAGCATGGGTGAAAGCGGGACCATTTAGACTCCAAGACTTCGGAATTTTGGGAGATATTACCTAAGAACTCTTTTTCCGGGTCTGTCATTTTGATAGGTCCTGTATATACCTTTGTATAAACTTTTCCTACTCTATCAATATTATACGAGGAAAAGTTTTTGCCCTCCCTTCAAAAAAAAGATTTCTTAAAAATCTTACCGTCAGCAACACAGAGAAAAGCTCCAACATCTCTTTTTCACTTGCCCATTTGAAAAAGCTTGTTTAGATATTTCAGTATAAGAAACAATTGACTATCTTCATGACAAATTACTGATTCCTTTTCATATGAAAATAATCATTCTAATGTCCTGGTGCCTCTGGATTATGAGAAATGGCAAATTTCCAGAGATCTTATCCCAGATTTGCAAGTCTGTTATCACCGCTTAAAACATGAATTTGCCATGGTTATCCTTAGTACAAAAGAAAGTCGCTCTCTTCAAATTAAACAATGGATAGATAATTTGTAAATGATACTCGATGTAAATTGTAAATTATTCTTTTTTAATATATTACTCTAGGAGCCTCTCCTACAATATTTTTTTTCCTGAAAAAAACTCTATTTCACACAAATTACATATATGCATGGAAACATGGCTAAGAGTTGTATATATATAAAAACTAATTTTGCTTTTTATATAGAAATTATAGTTGTAATTATGAAAATAGAAATATAGAGTTGTATATCAGATTCAATTATATGTTTGTGTAGCTCCGTGTAGAGGTGGATACCAAGACAACTCGGTTCTACTAGCTTGCTAGCTCGAGCCAGCTCGTTTAGCTTTCTAGCCAGACCAAGAAGATGCAAGGCCCCGACAGCGAGGGTGATGCAGAGCTAGCGACGCCAAGGGGGCGACGATGTTGTTGGCAGTGGTAGAGATTGTGGTGGCGATGGCGTGAGGGTGAGGCAGAGCTGGCGATGATGAGGATGCGAGGGTGCCATGGTCTGGCAGAGGAGGTGACGACATGGGCGCAAGGACACTGTGGATTGGGGAAAGGCAGAAGGCGGTGACACCGAGAGACAAATGAGAGTGAAAGCGATAGGAAGAGGTGATCACTAAAGATATGACACTAATCCTCCTGCTTCTGCCGCCGCTGAATAGGGATTGGGTAGGGTGGGGATTTTAGGGGTAGTTCTAATCTTTTAAAGTTTAGAGATGTCAGATGGGCTCACGGGCCTAGTTGGGCTATCATCAGAATATGGACTGCTGGCTAGCATGGTGTTTTCCTTGGTTCGTGAGCAACTCATGGGCCAGCTTGAGCGTTATGTGTAATGAGCTAAAACCTTGGCCCAGAGTGGTAACAATTCTATATGAGTCGGGTCAGCCGTTATTCACCTATGCTAATTCACCATGCGGTTACAACAGGTGTGTCTCACCGTTTAAGAGAGAGGCTAGGATAGAGTTTAACTGTACTACTATCCTAACACCTATTACAATTGATAACTCTAAATCCTAAGCGGTAACCAACTACGTACATATATTTTACCCAAACTCTAACACCGTTACTTATGGCGAGTTTGGAACACGCCACTTGTTCTGAGTCTGTCTCAATAATATATGTGAGCATCAGAGATTCAACGTCCGACGACACATACTATATATGGATTATGCCTAGCTACTCTTGCTTACTCATCGAAAGCAATGTTGCAGCATTTTATAGTCTTATAGCTTCTTCGTATCAAACAAATAATGACTATCTCAAGTCTCAACAGACAACAAGTCATTCAAAAAATACACCGTATCAATGCAATTTGAGCTATTGTAAAATAAGTATCCAATTTGATCAGATCATCATATGAGCAATGCAAGAAATTAATCGCAGTAGTTTTTTTTAACACGACCAGTACAAGTTGACTAATGGTAGTCTTAATTTTATGCCAAGTGCAAACAAAACACCGAATGCCCATATGCAATGCAACCAATCGGTGATATCTATTGAATATGCAGCTGCTGCTTCTCGCCAACTATAAGAGTTCACCCGCGGTTCAGTCATCTCCACCAGCTAGCTCAGCACATCTGCACACCTTCACTACATGGAGTTTCCACTATGGGTATCCTTCTTCAGCATCACACTCGCCACCATCTTCTTCCTTAGAACTCTCTTGAGGCACAAGCACAACCGCCGTGCGTACAGCCTCCCTCCTGGGCCTAAGCCATGGCCAATCATCGGAAACCTCAACCTCTTGGGCTCACTCCCACACCGCTCCATCCACAGCCTCTCAAAGAGGTACGGTCCCCTGATGTACCTCAGGTTCGGGTCCTTCCCCGTCGTCGTCGGCTCGTCTGTCGAGATGGCCAAGTTTTTTCTCAAGACCCACGACGTGGTGTTCGCGGACCGGCCCAAGACCGCCGCCGGCAAGTACACCACCTATAACTACAGCGACATGACGTGGTCACCCTACGGCGCGTACTGGCGCCAGGCGCGCAAGATGTGCCTCACCGAGCTCTTCAGCTGCAAGCGGATCGAGTCGTACGAGTTCATCCGCAGCGAGGAGGTGACCGCGCTGCTCCGTGATCTGCACGCGGCGTCCGGGCGTGTGGTGACGCTCAAGGACTACCTGTCCACGGCGAGCCTGAACGTGATCTCGCGTATGATGCTTGGAAAGAAGTACCTCGAGCGCGAGGTGGTCGGCCACAGGGGAGAATTGGTGACGACGCCCGAGCAGTTCAGGTGGATGCTCGATGAGCTCTTCCTGCTTAACGGCGTGCTCGACATTGGGGATTCGATCCCGTGGTTGGGCTGGCTGGACCTGCAGGGGTACATTCGGAGGATGAAGAAGCTGAGCAAGATGTTTGATCAGTTCCTAGAATATGTATTGGACGAGCACGAGAACCGGATGCGTCGCGAGGGGGAGAAGTTCGTGGCGAAGGACTTGGTGGACGTGCTGCTCAATGTCGCCAGTGATCCTTCCCTGGAGGTCAAGTTCAACCGTGACAGCGTCAAGGCATTCACTCAGGTAATTAACTGAGTTAATAGCATCTCAATATATTCTTTTTTGGGGGAATAGTATAACTAACGTGTGCCAGACATAGAAAGTCGGTTGGACTATAATAGTATCATCGTACATAACCATGCACCATATCTTGACTTCGTTGACACTTGACACCCAATCGGTCCTAAATATTATTCTGATTGTCTCCCAACCAGCTAATTAATCAGATGTTGTGCAGAGTTTTTTCTTTTGTTTGGAAGCAAGAGGCCGGCCGGAGCTCTGCCCTATATTATAGTATTAAGAAGAGAGAAGTGAAACACATTGCTCATGGTGGATTACATTTTTTTGCGGGGGAATCAAAATATTCAGTTGTGACTGTGTGTTCTCGTTTATTTACTGATTCATCGGTCCAACCTTGCTCATCTGCACGTGCAGGACCTCATCGCTGGCGGCACGGAGAGCGCATCGGTCACCGTGGAGTGGGCCATCGCGGAGCTTCTCAGGAAGCCGGAGGTTTTCGCCAAGGCCACCGAGGAGCTGGACCGCGTCGTCGGCCGCGGCCGCTGGGTCACGGAGGAGGACATCCCAAGCCTCCCATACATCGACGCCATCATGAAGGAGACCATGCGAATGCACCCGGTTGCGCCCATGCTTGCGCCTCGCCTGTCTCGCGAAGACACGTCCGTCGATGGCTACGACATCCCCGCCGGCACGCGGGTGCTCGTCAGCGTGTGGTCCATCGGCCGCGACCCCAAGCTGTGGGACGCGCCGGAGGAGTTCATGCCGGAGAGGTTCGTCGGCAGCAAGATCGACGTGAAGGGGCAGGACTTCGAGCTGCTGCCGTTCGGGTCCGGCCGGCGGATGTGCCCCGGCTACAGCCTTGGGCTGAAGGTGATCCAGGTGAGCCTCGCCAACCTGCTGCACGGCTTCGCGTGGAGGCTGCCCGACGGCATGACGAAGGAGCAGCTGAGCATGGAGGAGATCTTCGGCTTGTCGACGCCGCGGAAGTTCCCGCTCGACGTTGTTGTCGAGTCCAAGCTCCCGGCTCACCTCTATGCATCTGCTTGCATGCTTTGATGTATGTGTGTCAGTGTGTGTTGGGTGTCTCATTACTGTTGTTACTGTTTCTGTTGAAGTACGTCCGGTAAGCTTGACGTATTACTGGTGTGGTTACTTCTGCATTGTTTTCTGTCCCTGTAAGAGTGGAATAAAAGGTCAAGTGTGAGTCAATAATAGGCTTGATAGCAAAATTGTATTCGTTCCTGGAGTGCGATATACACCAGTACAGAACTCCACCTCCATAACGCTCTTATATATGCCGGTTCACTTAAAACCGCATTCTTGCTCTACTGTGCCCCTTTGACGGATCAAAATTAATAAGAACTGACAATTACGACTACTCGTATTTGTGCTGGTTAATGATATAAATTGGCATCAATAATCACACCAAGTAATATGTGAAGGTTGTTAGAATAAATCAGCATTATTAAAAACATGAAATGATGTACATGTTAAGGCACTCTATTAAAAAAAGGCACTGATGTAGATTTTTTTTTATTTGTGATTTAGATGCGACTTAGCATGTACAACTGTTTTTGTTGGATTTGTTATTCAGATATGACTTATACAAATTATGATATGTGAATGTGATTTTAGGATTCAGTTTCTATAATCTTCTAGCTTGAAGAGCCGGCTCGTTGCTTTTTTCCCCTCTACGAAAGCCATAAGTGCTGATTCTCACAACCGCCAATGAGGGAGGATCATAGTGATATATATGTAAGCAATGCTAGTTTGAAATTCAGCACAATTGGGGCCTTTCGAATCGATATTGTTGGGCCCTTTGGAACCAGCTCAGATGTGTTGCTATGTACTAGTGATATGTTCACAAGATGACTGATGGATACTGCTAGTAGATATTCTCTGTATGAAGAAAAAGAAAGCCCACCGTCGTAGATATTTGTAGCAGTTTGGTCGGTTGGCCTACAACTGATAAGCCATAAAACAACTTATTAGCAATGAAAAAACAGCTTGTAGGTAAAGCTTTTATACCTCTATCCTTAGCGATTTAAAAGCCAATATTAAAGAATAAACTACGTAAAAAATGTTAAGATCAACTATAAAATTAAATTTTGATTGCGGTTGATAAGCCAAAAGGCAAAAGATGGGAGGTTTTTCATACACAGCTCAAATGTATGCTAGTCAAATATAATTTTATTAAGCATGGCAAATAGAAATATACTAGTAGGATACAACTTATGGTTTCTGCACTAACTAGAGATGCACATAATCATCACAGGTTTGCATCATCATAGGACCAGTCAAAAAGCCAAATACTCCTAAACAAGAAAGTCATCATGGTACAACAACCTAAAAAGGAAATAAGATGAGGTTTTCCCCCATTCCTGAAAAGGTATATACCTCTTCATAATGTGAGGTACCAAAACTAATCTTCATAAAGTGTAAACTTATATTCTCTTTGATATGTTTTTGGCTTCTTCCATATTTACAATTTTTGTAAAGGTATATACCTGATGGCTTACACTATGAGGTATATATACCTGTATACATCCTAAGGATAGAGGTATACCTGATGGCTTACACTATGAGGTATATATACCTGTATACATCCTAAGAACAAGAAAAGTTTTGTCGTTGCTAATCACGAACTTTTCTGATTACTTTTAACCGATTTAATTTTTTTTACCTCTTAAGTATTATTGGAGGTATATACCTCTACAAGGATGGCAGAAAAACTAAAAGGTAAACTTTTAGGACCAAATGAAAGACCATCGACATGAGTATAATGGTTGCATATGCAACCAACTTCTATTATAGGTTTGGTCTAAGAACATTCATACTTGGATTGTTCATCATTCTGGCAGGAAGATGTGGAGGAAATTAGGGATGCTATGTGTAAAGACCCCCGTTTTGCAACAGGAATCACTCGTGTAATCTGTGCCATTTCCCTGGATCAAGTAGTGTGGCACACACGATACATAGTTGATTTACCAAAAACGCATACATACGCGTCGTGTACGAATTATTACATCATAAGCCCGAAGGCGTAGTCTTAGAACAAAGGACCAAGCGGTCCGGAATACAGTCCAAAAGCAGAATATAGATAAGTAGCGGAGCGAAGGCAGCGGCATTGTCATTGCCACAGGCAACGACCGTATCTAGACCTAGTGGGCACCCTCATCTTCCGCATCCTCTTCGTAGTAGGCGTATGGATCTTCCGCGGTGTCATCTTCGGCTTCTGATGAAGTTTATAGTTGCAAGGGTGAGTACCAGCCGTACTCAGCAAGTCACCACAACAACGATGCATATGAAGGATTTTTATTCAAGGCAAGGCAAAGGCTCAGTTGCATAAAGCTAGTTTTACAATCATTTTCACAAACCTAAGACCTAGCATAACTAGTCAAGTTTTAATACGAGAGTTTAACTTAAACAACGACGGTTCTGTCTACCATCCATTGTGATCCCAAGGATGGCTTCCCGCCGTTGGTCGTCATGGTTTTCTGTGGACGCCCACCTTCCCTGCTCTCAGGGAGTGGCTCCAACGCATAAAATTAATCATGCAATAACCCATCCCACACAGGTTAAAAGTTTAGAGTCTAGCCAAGTGTAATACATGTCCCGATGCTCAATATCCGCGAGCACGGCTATTCGAATAGATTTGGTTTACTCACACTGCAGTGGATGTACACTTTACCCGCACTCCGCGACTGCCCAACACATGAGCCTCGTCCCAACACATGAGACGCGTCACGGCAAAGCATTTCGATAACCTTGCATTGGCAGTACCCGCTCCATGAACTATCATCCTCATGCACTCTAGGCGTATCTGTTTCTAGCAGTGAGAGGAGTTCTGGCGCTCCCGGGAAGGGAAGTCTCACACGCACGTAAAGTTTATAATTTATAGTTTAAGTTTAGATTCTCACTCTCACACACGTGGCAGTCCTACCAATGGCGACACCGACGTAGGGCACGCATCGCGACCCTACCTCAACGGCTGCCCCACCGTAGCGAACCTGCCTCACACATGGGGGTGAACCATCTATGCAAGGATACTGCCTCTGCTCGGCTATCTAGTCCGCTAGGTCTATACCCATCCGAGAAGTGCGGTTGTACGAGGGTCGTTTCATGCTTAACTTCATGGCTCGGTCCTTAACTGACCGGGGACGGTACTAGCCTTTTCCAGATACCACCCAAATCCACCATCCGCCCCGGTCGAAAACAGTTGTTTAGTTTCATTTCTCCTTTCACAAATCATGTCATCATATCATGGCAATGTGGCGCTCATGTCTCCACATGCCGCATCTCAATTACCTTCCCAAAGGTAATTGCCCAATCATATAGCATTTTGATCAACATGAGTATGCATGATTCTAGAATAGCATTACTAAGCATTTGTCATAATTGACTAGGGACTCATACGTAACATGGTTACAAGGGGATATGGGGTGAACAATATTCAAGGCATGGCATAACAACAAGAAGGGTATTCATCATTGCATGCAACTTTATTTGTAAATAAAATAATTTCGCAATTTGGGTTCAACATGCTCAAGGATAGTGATGACTTGCCTTGCTCGAAGTCCGGTTGTCCTTGGTCTCCGGTCGGACTCACAGCTCCCTCGGGGTCTATGGTTACGTGCGAAAGAAATTGAATCCATTTAGAATTCAATTCAAAATCCATCTAAATCCAATTTACAGAAAAGATCGAGCGCGAGCGTTGAACTACGACATTGACTCTATTTTATTAAGGATGATTCTATTTTGATTTCTAATACCATTGTCCTAAGGCATTAGCACTAGCCAAATTAAAATATTAATCCGATTTAGTTTATGCGTCTCGAACGAATTAGATTCCGATAATAAAAGGTAACCCTATCCGGTACATAGTTGGAGTAAATAATTGCGACGGCTAATTTAGCGGATAATCCTAACTAGAGTAGGAACTAATAAATACCGGCTAAATAGATATTTAAATGGATAACGAACGGTCGCATACGCACGATAGCAATTTAAGACGACCGGTAATTAATCTCCCGGTTATATGTTATCGATTTAGCGAAACATTAGCGAACGAAAATCTAAATAATCGGCTAAGTACCCCGCTAAAGACAAATCATTTTAAACGAATAATCTAGTTAAATAAATAATTTAAATATCAATTAAATATCCGATCTAATTAATCTCCCAAGTAATTGATGTCGGTGTATTCTACTAATTTGTTAAACTCACCATTTTATATTAATCTAGCACCTATATTCGAGATAAACAAAAAATTAAATCCCTACCCCTTAACTTATCTTTCCCCATTTTTTATTTTAATTATTTTTTTCCTTTTTCTTTCCCTTTCTTTTCTTCTATTTTCTCTTTTCTTTTCTTTTCTCTCTCTTCTCCTCTCTCTCTGTTTCTGCCTTCTTCTTCCTCCTTCTTTCCCCTCTTCTCTCTCTCCCTACTGCCTCTCTCTTTCTCACCGTCGACAGAAGAAGAGGGGAAGGAAAGGAAAGGGGGGGCTCACCGGCGGCGGCGGCTGGCGAGGCACGCGGCGGCTTGGGCGCGGCGTCGGCGGCGAGGGGATGTGGGGAGCCGAGGGGGAAAATGGAAGGGGAGGC
This sequence comes from Oryza punctata, assembly GCA_000573905.2. Lineage (NCBI taxonomy): Eukaryota > Viridiplantae > Streptophyta > Magnoliopsida > Poales > Poaceae > Oryza > Oryza punctata. The sequence continues at coordinate 21,506,701 of CM002496.2, forward strand.
TGCCGGGTGTGGGGAGATGAGAGGGGGCGGGCGGCTCTTATAGGGCGAGGGGGTGGCCGGCTCGAGGCGGCGACGTGCGGCGGCATGGGTGGCATGGGCGGCGACGGTATGGCGCACGGCGGGGCGGTACAGTGGTGACGCGCGGCGGTACGGCGCGGTGACGCGGGCGCGTACGGGGCGGCGCGGCGGTATGGCGCAACGGCGTGGGGTGGCGCGTACGGGGCGGCGCGGCGGCATGGCGCGGTGACGCGAGCGCGTACGGCGGTGACGCGCGGCGGTACGAAGCGTGCGGGCGCGGGGCGCGAGGGCGGCGCGCGGCGTGGGCGCGAGCGGCGCGCGCGACGTGGGCGCGGCAGGGCGTGGGCGCGCGCGCGGCGCGGCGGGCGGCGCGGTCGTGCGGCGCGGTAGGGCAGCGTGCGGCGCGGGGCACGGCACGGCAGGGCGGCGGCGGGCGGCGCGGCAGTGGCCCGGGAGCGGCGGCCGTGGGCGGCGCGAGTGCGCGGCGCGGGGAGGCTCGAGGGCGGCCGGCGTGCGTGCGGCGCGGGCGGGCAGCGGTGCGGGGCGACGTGCGGGGCACCAGGGCGTGACAGCGGCGGGTCCGAGCGCGCGCGGGCGTGTGGGCGCAGGCCGGGGGACACGGCCGAACACCTGGCGGCCAATGAACAGTGCTGCCAGGGTGTTTGCTAGATATTTAGGGTTTTTCTACCCCAAAATTTGTTTTAAGAAATTGGTAAATGTAGGCAAAATTAATGTGACCAATTTTTTAATGTTTGCAACAATTTTTCTACCATTTATATATATATATATATATATTTTATCTATACTTTTCTTGTATCCATTATCCCCACATATACCTACACTCATATATACATTTGTTATAATCCCCTCCTAAAATATGTATATTATTTGTTAGGCGTAACATTAGTTAAATCCCCGCATAGAACCTAAACAAAAGTGCGAACAAATCCGGTACGATGCGATTTATTTTAAAAAAATTTAGCGGTTCATAATTTAGGGCTTCAGTTTTATCGGTCGAATTTTTAGGGCGTTACACTATGCACATCTCATCCTTCTCTATCGGACTAGGTAGGTGAACCATCGTACCGTTGGCATAAATTAAGGTGATACCTCTATTGGCACAGCAGGAATGGTACTTGCAACTGAGATTGCCTTTTTTTTCTTGCTTCATATATTGAGTTGAGACTTGAAATTGCGTGGAGTTGTAGATATCAATATATTCTATGTAATCAAATATTTTCAGAATTTGTCATGACTATTTGTACCATACACACAAGGGAACATCTCTTGAGTGATTAGATTTGAGAAATACATATAATTTCTCAAAAAAAAATACATATAATTGTTTGGTACCAACTACTCTCATCCACATGAGAAATGACAGTGAGACATATATCAATCACCTTTGTAGAGGTGACTAGAGAGCTTGGGCTCAACAACGACCTCTAGTGGGAACTTGCGTGGCATGGACAACCCAAAAATCTCCTCCATGTTCAAATCCTCTTTCGTCATGCCCTTCGGGAGCCTCCATGTGAAGCTATGAAGGAGATTGGCTAGGCTCAACTGGATCACCTTAAGCCCAAGGTTGTAGCCTGGGCACATCCGTCAGCCAGACCTGAACGGTAGCAGCTCAAAGTCTTGCCCCTTCATGTCAATCTTCTTACAAGAGAACGTTAACGTTACACAACATCTATGGTCAGGAATCTCTCTGGCATGAACTCCTCCGATGCGTCCCACAGCGTAGAGTCACGGGCGATGGCCCACACGTTAGAATACACGTGTGCCCGAAGGAATGTCATAGCCGCCCACGGACGTATCCTCACGGGAAAGGCGTGGTGCAAGCAAAGGTCCGATAGGGTGGAGATGCATGGTCTCCTTTACAATAGCCTCAATGTAGGGGAGTTTCGGGATGTCATTTTCGTTGACCCAGCATCTATGGCCGACCATGCGATCCAATTCCTCGCTGGCCTTGGCGAACACCTTGGGTTTCTTGAGGAGCTCCGATATGCCCCACTCGATTGTCTCCGATGAACTCTCCATACCACTGGCAATGAGGTCCTACACGTGTCATTTTGGATTAGTGAACAGAAAAACGACTTAACATCATAATTTATTATATTCTTGTAATGTGTTCTCCTTTTAAACAAATGTGATGTGCATTTTCTGCAGTCATCAACATATGTGATTGATTGATTGTGAAGATAAATTGGATTAATATTTTTTGACAAAAAATATTTGTCAACTATGAAGAAAAATGGTGCACTGAAGTCAAAATATTATGCATGGCGACCTATTGTGATGTTATTTGCGGGGGAATAATTGATAAATTTTTTTTGTAATTTTATAAAATGATTCCTCCAAATCCATACTTAGGTTTAAAATGGTCCTGTAGTCCCACCTTTTTAGTTGTTATATATGTGAGCAAGCCAACTCAACTTCTTTTAGTTTGGAAGTAGTCTATTATGCTTTAATAGTTAATATTGTAGACATACTGGGCAAGGCAAAAAAATTAAGGCACTACCTATAATTATGGTGTCATATTTTTCAAGAAAAAATAATCAGCATGTATTTACATTGTAAATTCCTAAATTACATATGTAATTTTCGTGTATTTATAATGTAAGTTTCAAAATTACACATGTAAGTCTCTAAATTATATATGTAATTTTAGTATATTTACAATGTAAGATCTAAAATTACATATATAAATAGCTATAAGTAGAAAATGTTAGTGCAAATTTAATGGGAAACTAATGGCGACACTTTTTTAGCGAACCTGAAAAAGGAAAGAGAGAAGCGAGGGATATATGCCATGCCGGCCGTGATCTACGGACGCGAGTCGCCCACGACGCGAGTCGCCCACGACGCTCGCAAAGCGCATCCTGCAGTTTAGGCTATCCGACTAAAATCGAGCCCAAAATATGGCGACAGAGATTTTTAGTGGTACCGAAAATTAATATGGCAGTCGATTCGTGGGTATGGCCCCCTAACAGTAGTTCACCTGCTTGCATTGAGCAAGCGTGGTAGGGATAAGTAGATTGGACTGCTTCACTGACTTTTCTTTTTTCATACTTGCTATATTTGAGATGTATGGAAGGGCCTAATATAATTCACTGGGATTTTATCATAACGTTAGGCATTAGCTTGGCTTTCCTGCGCAAATTTGGAGGATTCCTTTAGACAAAATGAAAAACCAACAACCCAATTGACCTGTGGACGAAATTTGGGACAAAGTTGTCTATTCCCCTTGGTTGTTATGTACGCTATGCAGTCACTAACCTGAGTAAATGCCTTGATGCTGTCCCGACTAAGTTTGACCTCGAGGCTAGAATCATCGGCGAGTCGGAGAAGCACGTCCACCATGTCTCTTTCCACGAACCCGTTTCCCTCACGTTGCCTCCGCTCAATGTGCTCGTCCACAACGTGTTCTAGCAGCTGGTCTAACGCCTTGCTCACCTTCTTCATCCTCTTGACGTAACCCTGTAGGTCCAGCCAATCGAGCCACGGGATCTGGTCGCCGACATTGAAAACGCCGTTGAGAAAGAACAGCTCTTCGAGCAACTCCTTGAACTGCGCCAGCGTCCGCACCGATCCCCTCTCGTGGATCACCTCGCCCTGCACGTACCTCTTGCCCATCACCACGCGAGTGATCATGTTCAGGCTCGCCGTGGATAGGTAGTCCTTTATCATGATAGCAACTCGTCGGCCAGACCCAGACGCCGCGTGCAGATCACGGAGCATCGCGTGAACCTCCTCGCGGCGGATGTACTCGTACGACTCGATCCGCTTGGCGCTGAAGAGCTCGGTAAGGAAAACCCTGCGAGCCTGGCGCCAGTACGCGTCGCAGGGTGACCACGTGATGTCGCGGTAGTTGTAGGCGGTGTACTTGCCGGCGGCCGTCTTGGGGCGGTCGATGAACGCCGTCGTGGGTCTTGAGGAAGAACTTGGCCATCTCGACGGACGAACCAACGACGACGGGGAAGGACCCAGACCGGAGGTATATGAGTGGGCCGTAGCGTCTCGAGGGCTCGTGGATGGAACGGTGTGGGAGCGCACCGATGAGGTTTAGGTTGCCGATGATCGGCCATGGCTTGGGACCTGGCGGGAGGTTATACTTTCTACGGCTGCACCTCGAGATGGCTTTTAGGAAGAGCACGGTGGTTAGCAGGATGGCAACAAAGGATGCACACAGTGCTATCTCCATTAAGGCTGGAATTAGGAGGATGTTGTCTTCCAGCTGGATGGTTTAAGACGACTGTTGGGCTGATGAGAGGAAACTGAATGGCAAGAGCTATTTGTAGGAGGCACACAAGGTGTGAAGGGTGGCAGATCTTTTCTGATTCTTTTCTTTCTTTCTTTCTTGAGAAATTTTACGGTACTTAAGAAAGTATCTCGAGGTATCTAAATTTTACACTAAAATTTTTGGTACCTCGAGGTTCTTAGTACTTGTAGGTACCAAATTTTACACTAGAGAATATGATACCTCCGATACCTTTTTAAGAATGGCAAAATTATCCTTCTTTCTTTCTTTCTTAGAGTAAGTCTAGAAGAGTCAAAGATAAAGAGTGCGCGTGAAGGTTTATAATGAATTGAGTTGAGAACATTGTTAGTGACTTCATACTTGAGGCCGCTCTTCATGGAAAACAATATGGTCCTTGTGAAAACTCCACCACTACAATAAAATTAAATGGGGAATGTGTTCTAATATGAAAGGGATATTTTCTGTGTGTATCTTTTACTTTTAAATTCAATGTAAATAGTTATGAAAATTTGATACTATAAAATGGAAAGAATATATTGACATCTAATAATTTACCAAAAAGATAACTTCAAATTTGACCTACACATTATGAAACAAAATCAAGACTAAGGTCTCTTGCTGGCTAGACGAGACCACAGAGACGTTGCTTACATCCCAACGATATCGACGACCTCGCTGAGCTATTGTATCCATCGGCCTACTGATACGATCACTAACATGTGGACCCCGCATACTAACTCGGCTAGTTGAATCAAGTCATCAAGGTACATCAGCGAAAACCATCTTTAAAATTATCAAGGGAGTTAAATTAAATCGGTATTAATAGTTGGGGTGATATTTGTTATTATTAAAGGATATATTAGATTTAACCTATATTTGAAGGAGCCAAAATAGACTTATTTCCGCTCCGTTTCATCTGCCTGCCATCGTTGTCTGCCACTAGATCAGGCAGGCTCCGCTGCGAGCCCAGCAAGCCGGCTGACAAGCCACGCGGTCCACGGCAAGCGCGGCGCCGCTGCCGACTGCGAACGTCGCACTGCGCGCGCGCCCACACACAACACAGCTAACCCCAAACCCAGAGCCCCGCCACCGTTGCTAGCTGGAGTATAGTAGGTCGGTCCGGCCTCCGGCGCTGCCGCTGCGCAGCCAGAGGCAAAAGCTTGGTACTAAGTGGGTAACAAAGCAGCGACATATACTGGTGACAACGTGTGTCCCGGTCCCATCGCCTGCCCGGCCAGCTGAACCTCGTACGTTGCTACTACCATCATCATCTCTCGGGGTGTGAGATCCCTAGACGCAACACGGCGAGTAGTCCATCGATGGAAAGGAAACAGATCGAGCAATCCGCGGGGAGTTTTGAGCGATGAGGAGCGTGCTGAATTACTCCTGCAATTCGTTTATCGGTCCGTCTCTACCAGATGGTGATTGTGAGAGGAGACCTAACGCACATATGACAGCAAATTAGCCGTTCGAAAAGAAAAAAAAATAGAGCAAGAGACTGTACACGAGTACAAAACCTGCGGTGGTGATTAGCGGGTGACTGGGCGTCGTCGACCGGCGAGGCCCACGAGTCCACGTGAAGCCGCCACGCTAACCGCGCGCGACGTGCAGCTGCAGCTGCAGCTGCCGGCCCTGACCGGCGCACAGGTCAGTGAGACGTTCCCGGTCGGTGGCGTCGTCGCGCGCGCAGACGGGCCCATTTGCACGCTCCTGTGACCAGTCCACGTCGGCGAGGGCCCAGCGAACAGACGGCTCCATCCTCGCATGGGCCTGGAATCTCTCAGTTGGGCCCAGATTACCCGATGAGCGCCCAGGTGATGTTCCGGCCTGTCTGCAGGCCCACGGTACAGTCGAACGTTGGCGCCCCCCGTACTCGACTCCTCGTGCCGTTCCGCGAATGCAGTGAGTGAGACTCAGAGAGCCCAGTTTAAGGTAAGAGTAGCAGCAAAATTCACTAATGATATACACGGGCACGTCGTCGCAGTGCAATTTTATACGATCTTCGTGTGTGCATGCTGTCTGCAGAAGGGAAGTTCGCCGCCTACCCGTGCTGAGCTGAAACTGAACGCTGGCTGCCTGCATGGCCAGTTCGTGACTACAGTTACTACGCATACTACTCGGGGTAGCAGCGGCGCGGCATCAGGGCTACAGGTAGGCAGTAGCCAGCAGTGGTGGTGAAGTAGGAGAAAGTGCTGCAGTGGAAGGGATGGAGGATCAGAGTGCACGCATTAATAACCCGTTTCAAATCGGACGGCAGCGTACTAGTACCCGTTGTTTGTTTGTTTGTTCAACGGGCCGTTCCACTCCACCGTAACTGCGCGCGTGGGGCGACCCCATCACGTGCGGCCGGGCGGCCCACGGTACGGGGCGTCGCTGACCGTCTGGCCCACCGCAACCCTTGCTCCACCAATCCAAACCCCGCGCTGCACGTCTCGCTGGCAACTGGGCAACGATCCATCGCGGTCGCGGGCCGCGGTATCACGGCTGACGCGCGGGGCCCCGCACGCGAGACGGACGTGGACGTGTCACCGGGGGGGCTAGCTAAGCTTGTCCGCTCGCGGTTGCCGCTGCGCGGGCCGCGGGGGAGGGGAGGGCGTCGTGCCGTCGTCGTCGCATACCTCGGTCGCGTCCCTGTCAAAGCCGGCCATCCAGGCCATCGCTGCCGGCTACTCAATTTATTCCCTTGCTGTTTCATTTCGTACGTACTGCACGCTCGGGATGCGGCCATAGCCATATCTCGGGCAGGCACCGTCAGTCCGTCACGCTCGGCAACTGTACGTGCCGTCTCAGGACGCGGCAGTCAATGTGGAGTTGGTACAAACTTGCGATGAAAGGAGTGGTACTGTGGTACCACCACTGCCCTGTCTTTGCACACATCAGGCTTGCCGGAGTTTAGCTCAAGGGACGTGGGTGGGGGGGGGGGGGGTGTTTATGTGTAGTTTTTGCCAACCCAAACATTGGCAAACCCTGGAAGAGTCCATGGTATTTCCCCAATTTGAACTGTGCAAAAATAACGCACGATTTCATCCCTGCACCACGAGACGAAGGATCGGCTTTGCATGGTCTGGGGAATCATGGCCCCATACCGGAGAAGTACCGGGCCCACGCAGCCATGATCCATCCCTCCAGCCGGCCCGGCCACAGCGGATCCGACGAAGGCTAGGGCCCGCGTCCCAGCCGAACAAAGCCCGCAGACACGCGGTCTCCTCTCTCTCTCATGAAACCCAAACCCCACCCCACGCGCGCTGTTCAACTCTCTCTTTCTTTCTCTCTCCAAACCCCACGCACTCCGCGTCGCCGCCTCGTCCTCCTCTCTCCATCTCCGCTGCTATTATTGCCCGCGCAGACGCAGAGCCACCATCCTTCCTCTCCTCTCCGCTCACTGCTGTATGGGGGTGGTCCTCATCGCATCGCATCGCATCGCATCACCTCGCACGGGCGCGCGCCGTGCCGTGCCGCTGCTCGATCCGCCTCGTACGACAGCTCGCTCCCCCACCCGCTGCTGCACGGCTGCGCCCGCGCTGTCCCCTGTCCCCCCTCGCCGCGGCGATTTATACCCACCACGCCCCCTGCTGCTGCTAATGCCCATGAGTGAAGGCGACGGGTGGTTCTGAGTTGGCGTGCGTGCTGCGTGTGGTCGTCTGGAGATGGGGGAGGCGGCGGTGGTGATGGAGGCGCCGAGGCCCAAGTCGCCGCCGAGGTACCCGGACCTGTGCGGCCGACGGCGGATGCAGCTGGAGGTGCAAATCCTGAGCCGCGAGATCACGTTCCTCAAGGTGAGCGCCCCGCGGCGGCGGCTCCGTTTTTTTCTCTCGGTTTCTCTCTCTCACTCGCTCGGAATTCTCGGGGCACGAGCTCTACTTGCTTCGCGTTCCTTTGACTTTACCAATTAATTTTAAAAAGGAGATCCGATTCGCCGCGCATTTTCAAAACCCAAGCGGAGTAGAGGAGCGAGCGGCCGAGTACGGTGCTACCCGCTACTGCAAGTAGGCTGCTGTGAGGCGTACAGTAATGGCGTTGTTAATTGCGGTACCTAGTGCTATTCTAGTAGTACTTGTTGTACTGTTTCTAGGCGGAGGTGAATCGCGGCGCCATCAATCCGAGGCTGGCGAGACAAGCTTGGCCTCTTTGGGCAGCTTGGCCTCTTTGGGCGTGGGGCGATGGCTGTACTACCTTTGTCGTCGTTTGGTTGGGCTCCTCGTTGGAGAAAAGAAGAGAGTGGGCATGGACAACTGATCTGAGTGGCCTTGTCAGGGAGAGCCATAGCAGTGGACGTGTCTGTCTCCACCATTGCTTCGTCGACACCGGACGTGCAGGCGGCATGGCCGTGAGGGCTGTGCACAATGGGTGGTGCCGTGCTGGTGGTATGGGCTGCCAACCATGGTTTGAGGCTTTTGATGTTGCTAGATTTTGTGTTTAACGAGGTGGGGAAGAATGTGTTGTTCTTGACACTGTGTTGTGCTTTTAAGGAGCAGAGATTTCAGAAACTCTTCAGATATCGGAGAACTTCTTTATACTAATCAAATGCGCTTTTTTAGACATCTTTTTTATCGCTTCTTGCAAGTTCACTCGCTGCTTTTGTACCCGATCTCGCTTTTGTGCAACATCAAGTTACACTTGCACAGTAAGGCAGGAATCTTTATGGGACCGTTCGTACTGGTCAATTACTCGAGACTTTAATTAATGGATTTTACGTGCATATTTAGTACAAGTAACAACCTTAATTTACTTTTTATTTCTGCAAGTGTGTCGTTTAACATAAAAGAATTCAGCGCTCCTTTAAAAGTTCAGTTCGTTCTGTCAGCCCGTAGCGCTGAATTATCGGAAATTTCTTCGTCATTTCTCTCGTGTTAAGTGCATAGTCTACTTTACGTTCAACGGGGGAAAGGAATTCGTGGGTTTTTTCCTAGGTCAGGGATGAAATTCATGGGTTTGCATCTAGCACAGGAGAGAACAATATTAGTCTCACGCAAAGCTCCTTTTGTAGGACGAACTTCACTTCCTTGAAGGAGCTCAGCCAGTTTCTCGTTCTGGATGCATTAAAGAGTATGTACTGCTGCCTTTCCTGCATTACGGGCATTTCGTTCTTAAGTTTTAAAATATTTGAAGCACTTGTGTCAACTACGGAATGCCAGCTTAATTTTGTTGTTGTCCTTATCTAATGTCTTACCCTCTGTTCTATCTATTTTGATTGCATTTTCTCCCCAGGGAAAATCTTGTTGTATCTATATCCAAGGTACAAAAGTGTATTATGTGTACAAAATCTTGTTGCACTTGCATGTACTAATTTATCCCTCTTAGCGAATCACCATATGATAAAATTTCCTGGGCTAAAAAAGAAAAATAAACGACATTGAAGTCATGTTTAAAATGCAGACTCCTCCTGTATGTACTTGTACCATTACAGAAAATCTTAAAACTATTTTCTTGGTTGGTAGCTACTAGTATCAAACAGCCCCACCTGCATCACAACGTTCACTAGTGGTGCCTGTAACTCTGCCTCAGTTATTATCTTGTGGCCCACTGGTCCAGCAATTTGAAAAAAAAAACTGAACGATACATCTCTGCTACCCATTTTTGTACTACGAGACTACAAGTAGGAGTACTAGAATGTCCTTTATGCTTGAGTTCCATATTACAGCTCATAGTCCTGAGTTTTGTTCTCTTGTATATGCACTCATTCTTACCATGAAATGTGCACAAATTCTTCAATTCACAAAAGTGAAAGCAGATTTTTTTTTATCAAGTCATCGATTACGTTAGCTTGACATTGTACACCTATAATTTTGTGGCGGAATTATTTAATATACCGATATCACATTTGAACTTCTGATTGCTCAAATTGAGGGACACATGACCCTAGTGAAAGCAAATATAAATGTTTGAGCATTGCACTATACTTACGTATTCATTACTATAAGCTATATCCTTTTACAGGTTGCTAATGTCCTCTTACATTACTTGTCAGGATAAATGAGTTTGTTGGTGCAAAACATGACCCACTAATACCAACGTATGGCCTCTAAAAATTTCCAGTTCGTCCTCTTTAATCATGTTCTCTGTCTATTTACTTGTGGCCATTTTTTTTTCTTTTCCAGAAAGAAAAGGAGGCACAGATCTTGCCGTCTTTTTCGGTGGATCGGGTATGTTTTGTTCCAATATAATTTGCTCGCATGGACTGAGGGGCAAGAACATTCCAATATTTATAATGTTTGGCGTTGGTTTCAACATTCATCACTATTGAACTGATACTCTGAAAGTGCCCTCTAATCCCTTCGTAGGTTAAAACTGAATAAACAAGTAGTAGTTTTCTATATTCCTTTTTGGAGGATCCAAATCAATATTATTGACGCTTTTAAAAAGCAAACTAGTTCAGGAATGTAATCTTCTTCCTAATCTAAAATTAAAAAGAAAACTAGTAGTTTTTTTAATTCATATTAACATTAATTTCATTGCTACTGAAATTACATGTACAAACTTTGGCATAATGATCTGTCCTACTGCGAAACTGAGCTTACATGGTGAAAATATTTCTTTCCCCTGCAGATCAAAATTGTGCATCTGTATTTCATGTTTTTGCTGCTGTTGCAAGTGCTCACCCAAGTGCAAAAGACCAAGGTGCCTCAATTGTTCTTGCAGCTCATGCTGCGACGAGCCATGCTGTAAGCCAAACTGCAGCGCGTGCTGCGCCGGGTCATGCTGTAGTCCAGACTGCTGCTCATGCTGTAAACCGAACTGCAGTTTCTGCAAGACCCCTTCATGCTGCAAACCAAACTGCTCGTGCTCCTGTCCAAGCTGCAGCTCATGCTGCGATACATCGTGCTGCAAACCGAGCTGCACCTGCTTCAGCATCTCTTCGTGCTTCAAGTCTCTGTACAGCTGCTTCAAGATTCCTTCATGCTTCAAGTCCCAGTGCAACTGCTTTAGCCCAAACTGCTGCACTTGCGCCCTCCCAAGCTGCAGTTGCAAGGGCTGTGGCTATCCAAGCTGCGGTTGCAACGGCTGTGGCTGTCCAAGCTGCGGTTGCAACAGCTGTGTCTGTCCAAGCTGCGGTTGCAACGGCTGCGGCTCGTGTTCTTGCGCCCAATGCAAACCGGATTGTGGCTTGTGCTCTAGCAATTGTTGTAGCTGCAAGCCAAGCTGCAGCGGCTGCTGCGGCGAGCAGTGCTGCTCCTGCTCGTGCCCTCGCTGCTCCAGCTGCTTCAACATCTTCAAATGCTCATGCACCGGCTGCTGCTCGAGCCTGTGCAACTGCAAGTGCCCCTGCACGAGCCAGTGCTTCAACTGCCAGTCGTCATGCTGCAAGGGGCAGCCTTCGTGCTGCAAGTGCCAGTCGTCTTGCTGCGAGGGGCAGCCTTCCTGCTGCAAGGGAGACTGCTGTAGCCTCCCGAAACCGTCGTGCCCTGAATGTTCCTGTGGGTGTGTCTGGTCTTGCAAGAATTGTACAGAGGGTTGTCGATGCCCACGGTGTCGTAACCCATGCTGTCTCAGTGGATGCTTATGTTGATCAAGATCTTTTTTGGTTGTTGTTTTTCTTGTAGTTTTTAGTTATTAGGCCTTTGATTAAGTTCAAACTTCGATAAATATATGGTGTTTATCCTGTAAAGAAATGATGAGTTCATGCATTTTTCGTAGCTATAAGACGAGGTTGAACCGTTGAAGACCAATAGTAGTAGTGATCATACACCGTGAAGATATGAAGCATAAACGCTGAATAATTTGTCTGACAGTGGTGAGGTCGAATTGGCTGCCATTTCACGCGGACATTTGCGAAGCGAAGGCGAAGACAGGCGGGGTCCCACCTGTCAACCAGCTTTGCGAGCTCAACCCAGCCTGAACACGTTAATTTGCGGATAAGTTCATTTGAGGTTACTTAATTTTATATGGAATCCGATTTTCTTCATTAAACCCAAAAACCAGATACAATCGATTCTTGAACTATTAAAACCGGTACAAACGAGATCCTTCGATGGTTTGAAAGTTGGTTTTGGGTGACGTGATCCTCATATGGCTGGTTTGACTAGTTCTTTATCCCACGTGACGCTTACGTGGTAATTCGATTCCGAAAAAATAATAAAAACCGTAGACCCACATATCAGCTACACACAAAATGATTTTAAAATGGTGAGACCTAGGTCCCACGTATCATTGTCACTCCTTCCCTCTCCCCCCTCTCTCTCCCCTGCGCAGCCCAACTAGTTAGGCCCCTTCCTGCCCACGAAGCTCCCAAAGCTCGACGACTGCCACCGCCGGCCGGCAACCCCCCCCCCCAAACCCTAGACTCGCTGACGATGGCCCGCTACAACCGTGTGATCACCGTCTTCTCCCCCGACGGCCACCTCTTCCAGGTCGAGTACGCCCTCGAGGCCGTCCGCAAGGGCAATGCTGCCGTCGGCGTCCGTGGCTCCAACACAGTCGTCCGCGGCATCGAGAAGAAGTTCACCCCCAAGCTCCAGGACTCCAGGTACGCAACCCACCTCCCCCTCGCAGCCTCTCTCCATACCCCCACCAGATCTCATCTCACCGTGGGGATTCACAGGTCGTGCGCAAGATCGCTAGCCTGGACATGCACATCGCGATGGCGTGCGTGGGGCTCAAGGCGGACGCTCGTGTGCTCATCAACCGCGCGGGTCGAGTGCTAGAGCCACCACCTTACCGTCGAGAACGCCGTCACCGTCGAGTACATCACGCGCTACATCGCCAGATTACAGCAGAAGTACACCCAGAGTGGCAGGGTCCGTCCCTTCGGCCTCTCCACCCTCATCGTCGGATTCGACAACTACACCGACAAGCCTGCGCTGTAATAGACCGATCTGTTCAAGACCTTCTCTGCGTGGAAGGCCAACGCCACGGGGAGGAACTCCAACTCCATGAGGGAGTTTCTAGAGAAGGGAGATTGATGATGACATGTGGGTCCTATGTGGACCCTACTTTTTTATTTTTTTTAGCTGATACGTGGGCCTTCGGTTTTTATTATTTTTTTCGGGATTGAATTGCTACGTAAGGGTCACATCAATACCACGTGGAATGAAGACCTCGTCAAACCATCCACGTGAGCGCCACATCGGCCAAAACCAACTTCCAAACTACCGAGGGATCTCGTTTGCATCAGTTTTGATAGTTCAAAGGACCGGTTGTATCTGGTTTTGAGTTCAAGCATGAAAATTGGATTCCATGTAAAGTTAAGGGACTCAAATAAACTTATTCCTTTAATTGCGCCGTTGCTTCACCATGTCACCTGGCAATTGTGTCCTGTCAATGATGATAGGCCTATATATGGGCCGAAAGTACTGTACCCAGAAGCGTTGGTTGTTGATTAGGCCCTGAGACCGACGGGAATTGGATATCTACCAGGAATAAGTTCACCCTTAAATTAGCATAATCTGGTTCGTATCCCTGAACCACAGTGATTCAACCACTACTTAAGAAAGTAAAAGTGGACTTATTCCTATCTACCATTGGTAGCTATCCATCTGGGCCGACCTTTACTCTCTTCACACGTTATATGGGCCATTTACGATACGAGGCCGAAGTATCGAGCCGAGAATCCCTCGTAACAGCAAGTAGGTCAATTTCCGTATTATGGGCTGCTAATGAGGCCCATGATATCCGCCCGTGGGCTGTGGCCAGTGGGACCCATGGCTGCCGCAACCGCTAGTGGGCGGCCGACTGGAATTCGAATAAGTTCATGCCCAGTCCGATTTTCGTTCCTTTGTCGTAAAATCAGGTATGACGGATCCCCTAACTTATGAAACCGTTTAAATGAAGTCTCTCGGTAGTATTGTATCCGATTTTAGCTGACGTGGTGGTAACGTGGCTAATTTGACTCGGTCTTTATCTAACGTGATATTGACGTGGTGCTTACGGGGCAATTGGAACCGAAAAAATATTAAACCTCGTAGGACCTACATGTTAGGTACACACAACAAATATAAAAAAATAATAAAACCTGTGGTACCCACATATCATGTACACACAACAAATAATAAAAAATAGTAGGGCCCATGTGGCCCACAATCATACTTACTACCCATCCTCTCTCTCTATCCTCTTACTCTCACCTGCAAGAAGGTTGGAGCGGGCGGAGTGACCGGCTGGCAGAGCGAGGCGGGCGGCGGGTGGCGGGAGGAGCGGCGGAGGCCGGAGCAGGCGAACGGAGCGGAACAGGGCGGCCGGAGTGGCGGTGACTACTCCACTCCTCTCTCCCTTCCCTTTTTGGCATGCGCACGGTGGAGGGCGGAGCGTGGAGCAGCGAGGCAGAGTAGCGGCGACCAGAGTAGGCCGGCAGAGCAGAGCGAGGTGAGCATCGGCTGACGGCTAGCGAGGTGAAGGGCCGGTAGGCGACGGAGAGATGGGCACTAGGCGGCGGGGCCAGCGGGCGGACGAACGATGGCGAGCTGTGGGCCTTCCCCTTCTCTCCTCTCCCTCCCCAGCCATGGTTGCCCGTAGATCCAACTGGGATTTGTGCGCAGGGAGGAGGAAGAAGAGAGGATGAGATCTCCGCCACCTAGTCGCTGGGTCGGCCTGCGGCGCGTGCCGCATGACCGCCATCGTCGCGGGAGTGGTCTTCGTGATGTCTTCCTCATCGTCGTCCCCTCCGGCATCATCCTCCCCCTCGATGTCATGGGCCCAATCTCGCCGGCCTCCCCACCTCGTCGGAGGAGTTGGCACTACAATGGCGAGCATGACATTAGAATCCACCATCCGCCCTCCACCGTTGGCCACTGTTGCCTCCCAGCTTCTCTCTTGCAGCCCACCGCTCTCTCCCGCTGGTCGTCGCCACCACCCAGTTCCTCTCCCGCTGCTCGTCGCCCGCCTCTGGGAAGGGAGAGGGGAGAAGGGGAATGAGGCACGCGGCTGGAGGAGATGTTCCCACGCCGACGCCCTGCTCCTGCCGATGCCGCCGAGAAAAGGTAACAGAGAGAGGGAGGAGATTACATGTCACTAACATGTGGGGCCCACCAATTTTTATTTAATTTAGGTTGAATTGCCCTGACTCAGCTGCTACGTCAGCTCATTTTATTGTTTCCCGGATCAAATTGCCATGTAAGCGCCACGTAAATGCCACGTGGGATTAAGACCTAGTCAAAGATCCACGTAGACACCACATAGGCTAAAACCAGAGATAATACCACCAAAGATCTCGTTTGGACTGATTTTGTAAGTTGAGGGATGAGTTGTATCTGATTTTTCGGACTGAGGATGAAAATCAGACTGGAACTTATTCCACGGGAATTGCATCCAGCCTTGGTCATCAAGACTGGGTCTAAAATTTCGCTTGGGCAGTTGGGCTGCTCTTCTCTACATCCTGCGCTCCTGGGCTGGCTTGTCACGTGCGTCCCCCACGGTTTCTCCGAGTCTCCGACTCCGTAGAAACGCGGCGGGTTTCTCTCTTCCTCGATCTGCGACGGCGAATCGGCGGTGCCGCGGGAGAGGAGCGGGAGATCGCGGCGGCGTGCCCCTCGCCGGAGATCCACTGGAGTTCTGCTTCCCCGCCTCCGTCCAGGACGAGCACATCAAGGGCGTCTGGGGCCGTCTTCGGAATGGAATCTAGAAGATGAAGGTGACCAATCGACAATCTGTCCCCTTTCAGAATTGGATTAAGGTAATTTTTGCTATTTCATTCTTTCTGCTTATATTATCGATCTGTAGATGATTCGAAGTGTCGAACAAATTAAGGAGTTTAGACTTAACTGGTTGTACGGTTCAGCGTAAATAGCGAACAGTTAATTCTTCGGATAAATGTTGATGCAACAGTATGATTAATCGTTGATGCGTCAGCCCTCAGCCCCAGCCTAGATAGGTTACTGACGATGGGCAATTGGGGATCATGGCGTGTGAGGCCGTCATGAACCCACTCATCAGCATCAACTTGTGTCTTGTGAAAATGTCTTCATCAAAGAAAATAACTTTTGGCGATGTCAATTTCATCACATGTTATAGTTTACTGTCTGTCTTTTATATTTTCGGATTCTCAGTTTCACTTGCAAACACTTGCTAATATAAATCGAAAACGAAAAGGAGCAAAAAAAAAAAAGCATGGGGCACCCTTTTAACTAGACTATTTGATTGCGTACAACATCCAACAATCCTTGCAAATCCAAGCCTAACTTTTCATCACACTATTTTGCATTCCTGTATTATCTTACACCCACCCACTATCACCATCAAGAAGAAAGCTAAAAAAAAAAGACAACACCAAAAACTAAAACCAATCCAATGTGGCATTCTGCCACACCCTCACCAGCATATGTACATGCATGACCTTTTGTCCTACTCTGCTCCCCACCTCTACTCCTATGCCCCCCTCTCCTTGTTGTAGCTCGCCGTCCTCCGGTGCCGTCGCAGCGCACCGGTATACCCTCCTCCGATGACACCATCACGGTCATGCAGCACAATGCCGGCGTGGATCGCCGAGTCTGGGTACTTCTGTCGATGCCTATCCTGATGGTTCTGGTGAGTGTTTTTCTTCTCCTCTACCTCAACCTTCATGTCCACCTTCATGTTAACCACCTTCTCATCCTCCACAATGACGGTGAAGACGAATGGGCCAACTGGGAAGAAGTCGTCCATGCCAAGCACGGGCTCCAGGGCCTTGACAACCTCCCTCATCGTGGGCCTGGACTTGGGGTTCTCGCTCAGACACTTGTATGCCACCAATGCCGCCACCTCAGCACCCTTGCACGAGTACTGGCACTCGAGGGCTGGGTCCATAACCTTGTACAGTTTGTCGGCCCACTTGAGGTACGGCCTAGCCCAATCCACCAGGCTCTGTTCCCTCGGGCGTCGAGAGCGGTCCACGGACTTTCGCCCCGAGAGGAGCTCCAGCAGTACCACTCCAAAACTGTACACGTCACTCTTAGCGGTTAAATGCCCTGTCATGATGTACTCAGGAGCTGCATATCCATGTGTTCCCATGACACGTGTCGTTACGTGCGTAGCGTCGCCCTGGGGCCCATCCTTAGCCAGCCCAAAGTCGGACAGCTTGGTATTGTAATCCTGAAAACACACAAGTTGAGATTTAGTAATGTGAATGGAAGTGGGATATCAGGATATAATTTTCAAAGCTGTTCATGTATTAATAATCTGTGGGCTACTTGGATGAGGTGGATAATGACGGCTAGATATTTTTGATTAGGTGGATGATGTGAGGTCAGCATAGCTAGGATTTCTGAAGTTTGGTATGGATCTTCCAAAGTTCTAATCAGCCAGGTCAAGGCGTTTGCCCATAACGAACTGGGCCACTGCCAGCATAGTTCAGAAACGTGTGGCGCAGCTGGATATTTTTGCACGGTCATTGGGATGATTCAATTGGTCAAAAAGTTTAAGTTCTCGATCAAAAAATTAAGTCATTTTTTGCGAAGGTTATTTGTGGCATCCTTGGATTTGGGCCCCAAACATTTAGTAATTTCGCATTCATCCAGAAGTGACGTGTGCTGTCTAACTGACCCCATTTGTTGGTAACTGAACTTACTGTTCCCAAATGAAAGGGACATTTCAGAAACCGTGTCATTTCTTGATAGTGTGGTGTTTGAACTGTAAATTATAATCTAGATCGGAAAAAATGAATAACAACAGTACCCTACATTGGAACTGAATTGAAGTCTGAACTCTGAATTGTATGGTGGCTCACCAGGTCAAGTAAGATGTTGGATGCCTTGAAGTCGCGGTAGATCACCGGCGGGTCGGCGTCATGGAGGAATGCAAGGCCTTTCGCCGCGCCGAGGGCAATTTTCATCCTTGTCATCCATGGAAGAGAACCATTGACAGCTGCAGGAGATAAGGTGTTTCAGGTCAGTTTCCTCCACCACATTGTCTAGCAAGCTGATATGAATATTTTTTTTGACAAAATGTGACTAATATATACAACTACCTAATAAAAAACACATGATTTTTTTTTGTTAAGTCATATAACAGCTTACCTAGAGACCTTGACTTTGAGAAAAGGGAAAAAAGAGAGGAACTAAAAGGCAGGGAGACAGGAACAGCTCATCGTATGTGGACGCCATATGTCATCCATACGTGCTCAAATTTAAGTTGCGTACTCCCTCTTTCTTTATTTATGAAAAGATGTAGAATTGGGTACTCCTTTTTTTTTAACTTTTTTGGTCTCAAAAAAACACCAATTTTACTCTCATATCGACCAAATCAACCTGATTCTAGTTGAAAGACAAGGACTCACTTTTGAAGAGGTGCTTCTCCAAGCTTTCGCCGCTCATGTACTCGTACACCAGCATCCGATGCTCGGCTTCATAGCAGTAACCAATCAATTTCACCAGGTTCTTATGCCTCAGCTGCCCAAGGAAGAACACCTCGGCCTACATGAACAACCCAACGCAATTCAATTAGGTGAATTGATAAGCTGAATTGTTTATTTGATCGATCGAGCGGGTGCATTGCCAAGAACACTCTGTTTCGCACTCACCAGCCACTCCTTGTGGCCCTGCGTGCCGCAGTCCAGGTCGAGGTACTTGACGGCGACGTCCTGCGCGGCGAGCCCCGGGCGGAGGCCGTCGTCGACAGCGCCCTTGTAGACGGGGCCGAAACCGCCGCAGCCGAGGTAGTTGGCGCGGGAGAAGTTGCCCGTCGCGGCGCGGAGCTCCGCGTAGGTGAAGGCGTACAGGTTCGAGCCGGACAGCGTCAGCGACAGGTCCTCCGGTGACAGCGTCCCCGACGAGCTGAGGCTCGTGAACGACATCCTCGACGACGACCTCGGGCTGTCCCCCCTGCGCGCGATCCTACGCCGCCTCGGCGCGGAGTCGTCGTCGTCGTGGACGGCAGCGCCGCCGCCGCCGCAGCACATGAAGGACCTCCAAGATTGCGCGGCCATGGC
Source organism: Oryza punctata (assembly GCA_000573905.2). Lineage (NCBI taxonomy): Eukaryota > Viridiplantae > Streptophyta > Magnoliopsida > Poales > Poaceae > Oryza > Oryza punctata. The sequence continues at coordinate 21,525,813 of CM002496.2, forward strand.
AATTGAATCAAGAAAAGTGAAAAATCTGAGGGGGATCAGAATCAAGAAATGTGGCTAGGATCCGTGAGGAGCAGCTCGATCAGAGGAGCTCAGGATTGAGAGAGATCGAGATGCTGGAGGAGGAGGAGGAGAGACTTGAGGAGGGAAAGCTGGAGAGGCAGGGCCTTTTTATAAGTGTGGGCGACGCCATTGCTGCCGCACGGGCGGATTGCGGTTCGCGGCAAAAACCGCTGGTTGATGTGATAGCCGCCGCAAACAGGGGAAGTAGGGGGGGGGGGGGGGGGGGGGGGGGGGGAGAGACAAGGAACAAGACAATACTGGTCTATTAGTACAGAGGGTTGTTGGTGGGGGTGGCAATCCTCAAACCAGGGTTGTTTGTTTACATTTCGATCAAATTGACCAAAAATTTAAAACTGTGGAATTAGGACTGTGAGGGGCTTATCCGAACTTGAATGAATCCATCCACTATTATACTATTTCAATAACTTGGTGAACATTATTTTTTTAATATGGAATCAATATTTATTTTAACTTGACTTATATATATTTCAAAGCAATAGGTGAGGGCAAGAAGAAAGAGAAAAATAGTGTCACTTCACTTAAAAATAATATATATAGATTTTTGATAGTTTGTTGAGCCGCTCCATAAAAACCACCGTGCCGTGATATCTTATCAGCGGTCGCGCGTAGTATGTGTTGTGGATTTGTTTGATGAGTTAATGGTAGTGGGTAGGAGAAATTTTATGGTTAAAATGAGTCCTATGCGAATGGACCGATGACAGTTGCTGATGAATGGCACCGATAACTTCAATATTAAAAAAGATTGTTCTCATTTTGTTACCGGTGGTTTTCACGACGACATCAGCCGTGGATTTGATCGGTCCTTGGTAAAGGCACCTTTATTTGGTTAATCAAGTAGCTTTATGGTTAACCATCCATACGTCCTACGAGACTCCAACTTTTGGTGCTTGCTGCTTGGTGTGCATAACCGCATATGATACTCTCCAACTTGCCTCTGTGGATACTAACCGAGGTGGCTTATAAGTTAAAACGAAATCAAGTGGGGCCTCGTCCAACAAGACGATGACACGTGGCGATGTAGTGTTAACATCACAATAATCTCACAAGCAATCTCAGTCATCCATGCCCTTGAGTTGCAAAATGGTCCAAGGCTAATCCCTAGGTGAATTTAGGGTGCTAATTAGCTAGCTAGAAGCTAGTACAAGTACTACTAATAGCTGTAGTTTGCTGCCTAATACTAGCTGCAGGGCAAAGGAATTTGATTCCAGCAGATCTTTGGCTCCTTTCCCATGGGCTTCAGCCAAAAGAATTGCCTTTGCAAGTACAGAAGTATAACGTCCACGTGCAGTATACTATCAGTCAATATGTGACTCTGTGTCGTCTGCTTGCTACTTGCTAGAACCTGATGCTTCTTCTGCTTTGGTTGTTTCTAGGATCTTTCTAATTTTCTATCCTTCTCTGAACGAAAGGGACTGAAAATTGTTGTTCATCTGTTCTGTTCCCAAAGACATTGCATCTGAGTGCCCGTACCGTATCTGAACTACCCCACAAACAAATTCTCTGATGGATTATAGGCCAAAGGGAGAAGAACATCCTGTCGATTGCTACAGAGACAATTGAATTATGAGGCCACCCAAAACAGTCTGTGTGTTTAGGTGTCGGAGCTGTCTTGTCCGTTCATTGATCAATTCGATTTTTTTTCTCCAAGATCTTCAGGCGGTTGCATCCTTACACGTTTTCAAATGAAGTGTGCACATCAGACCAGATTATTCTAATGCGTGCTATCTTCTTCCTGATGCAGAGGATTAATTAGTTTATTCCTGAAACTTCTTGGGGAAAATTGAAGGAAACGGGACAGAAACCACAAGGTTTTTCTTGCCCAGGTGATGAAAGAAACGTCCTGACGTGGAATTCAGTCTCTTGGCTGCACAACTCATCTGGTGTCGTAATTAAAATAGAAATGATTATCACCGTGAGGTTGAGATCACGCCCTGAACGATTGGATCGTACGTTGTTCGTGTCATTTACTCATTTCTTTGTATATATATCCACTTCTAGATGCTTCTTCTAGTTCCCCCATATATAACGTGTAAATGCATAGTTTCTTTTTTCTGAAAAGTTAGCCCTTCATATATAATACAATTAATGGGAATTTTACGGTTGGTTGATGACAGGTTTTGCCTGTCTTTTTTTTTCTGTTCCTGCAACAGTAAAAACCTGCATACCATGCTTGGTTACACTCCAAAGATTCTGGTAAAACATTAGCCACGATCATCACACGCGCTGGAGTTTACACTTTACAGTTGCATCATGCATGGGACCAGATTTCTTGATGGATTTGTACGTCAACCTTTGCACTCTCACCAACAATGGATATGACGGATAGATGGATGCACCGGCCAAACGGAAGAACACAAATGCTGACGCCTGACAAGGATCCAGGATCCAGGAAATGGCAATCCAACGAAATCACAATAATTCATTAGGAATTCAACTCTTCCCAAAGAAGCAAGAGCTCGCCACGTACCCACCGCCCACCTGTAACGCGCCCCCGCCAGCCACCTATTCATCACCGAATCCCTCAGCGGCCGACGGCGTCGTCGTCGTCGTCGTCGCATCGCACGAGCAAACGCAGCGACACCGGCCGCCGACGAGGAGTCAACCCTCCGGAAAAGAAAACGAGACCATATGCTGTCGCGTGGCGTACGAACGAAACGTCGTCGCGGTGCGGGACAACGTTGTACTACGCGGTCGTCGGTTCGGGCGTCGCTGCCACTGCCGCGGCGACGTGGCCGCGGACGCGCGATCGCGTTTGAGGCGAGGCGGGGGGGAGACACGTGGTGGGCAGGGCGCTGCGGGCGGCGGCGTAAAAGGGCAGGCAAAAGCTGCACCGGGGGCCGGGCGCGTGCGCCGCGGCAGCAGCAGCAAACAGGTGTGAGAGCGTGAGAGCTCGCCACGGTTCGCTCGCGCGATTTCTCGGTTCATGTCATCCGCTCGCGCGCCGAACGGGGGCGCGTCACGTGGAAGCGGCGGGCGTCTCGTGTTGGGCGACGTGGCCTCCGTGGCGCCGAATCCCGTCGTACCAGCGATGTCGTCGTCGCTGTCGGGCCAGGGGGTGTGGTCGTGCGGTGCGTCGTGCGATGCAGCTAGCGAAAGTGCATGTGGGCGCGTACACAAACACAAAAGTGCGCAGATTTTGCGCGTGGTGGTCGGTCACCCGGATACCAAAATTATTAGGAAATATGTAAAGAGTGAAATCAGTTGGTATTTATATATAAAGAGCTGTTGATAATAAGATTAGTCACCAAGATCAATAAGAAGGTAAAAGACTTAAACTTTGGTAGGTACAAAGGACCTTTGTAACTAGTCCCCTAGGGAACACACTTTTTTTTCTTTTTTAAATTTTCCTTATATATTGTATAGCTTTTTCTTGTACTGTCGATTCATTAAAAAAAAGATTTTGCGCGTGGGTCGGTTCTGCTCCCGTGCAAGCACCACAAAGGGTTTTAAATTTGGGACGACTTTTCTTGAAAAATTTTAAGATTTGAACATATTCCTGCTAAATTGAAAACAAAATCCGAAAGTTCTACTAACATGATCCACCACTAGATCCCATCTAAGATAACTAAAATTGATGAATATTCTGGTTTTTATAGCTATTTGAAGCTATAAACTGATGAATTTTTATAGAATGTATTGTTTATGAGTTTGGGAAATGTGCAGATAAAAATCTAAAATTCAGAATTCACGGACCTTATATTAAATCCGATATATTATTTTTCTTTACAATATCTCGATTTGGAAAATTTCAAAACAGGGGTGTAAATAGTTCACTAGATAAAGATACGGCTCACCAGGTGGATGCATCAACGAGGAGTTACCTGGACGTGCACGGTTGTTGATGATATGCGACGACCGACACACGGTTGATCCGTATAATTTTCTTTCCTTCTTTCCATCTGCTCGGACTTTTTTATGCACCCATGATTTTCAGCGACTATCCGAGAGTCGATCGACTCCTTCACGAAATCATCATCAGTTAATTAATTTTTCCGGAAGATCATCATCAATGAATAATTAATTAGCAACGTGTTTTTTTTCCACCCATGGTAGTCTATTTCTGACGTTGAGTGCACCGAGATCAAAGTCATCAACCAATGCGGTGGACAAACTTGCAGCTACCTCTGTACCGCGATATGTACTGCATGTCTGCCTCTCCAATCCTCAAGTTGTTGATCAGTTCACTACTTATTCAGATCTCACACTGCAATTAACATCATCGCTTATATCAACCTAGTCGACGTCGTCCTTACTAATTTCCGTCAATCTCTTCAAGATAATGGCTCAAAAATATCCCAAAATCCATACCTATATACAGTACTTAACAGTATATCGTAACCCAAATATCTTGGACATCCTTTTCGCTCTCGTTCATTTATTGGGGTTTATCGGCCATGTCTTGAGTTAGGTAATCGATCGACTTCCTGGCAAAACATCATTAATCTTATTATCATCTATACTCAACTTATTCCCAATCTGAGATACGTGCATCAGGAGAACTTCCCAGAGTGGTAATATTCTCAGCACAGTTCACGTATGTATGTACGTGCCATCCAATTTCAGAAGAGTCTTCAGAAGAGAAGCCGATCGATGCATATGCTCCTCTCATCTGCAGATCAATCTTACGCGTAAGTACAAATCGTACGACGTCTGGATAACGTCTTTGTCGCGTCAGATTGGATACTGAAATATCTGTATCTCTGGAGACCAAACAATCGCCGTGGAGAAATCTCTTTCATGGCGTGAAATTTAAGGCTTTGAGTAGTGGATCATTTAGAAATACTAGTAATAATTAAAAGAGAGTACTGTATATGTGCAGACTTCGTTGAGTTTTTCTTGGAGCGTAAATCACATCAGAAGTTTACGAAACGATGGCATCACCAGTTCATCATCTTGAAAATGATTTTACGAGTAACTAGGAGGAATTTAAGCAGTAGAAATGGTACGGAGACTTCGAATATATCATGCATGATGCATTCACCAGCTTGACCCGCCGTCTTCTTAACTTGCCTGCGTACGTAAGATAGATGTAACAGAGGCTCAAGGAGTAATTACTAGGCCGTCTACTTCTTCTATAGATCAACAAATGCATTTTTTTTGCCTTACTGCTTATGCAGTACTACTACTGACGTAGTACTTCGTTATTGTTAACAACTGGATGTATGGATGCATTATGTATGCATTGCGTTGCTGCCATGTAGGCTGATAAGTTGACAAAAAAACATTAGCTTATTTGATTGATGGAGAGTTGAATAAAAACATTCTCAGGAACACATCAAACCCATAATAGAACTAATCAAACCTGAGGTGTTCCAGATGATATCAGGATGAACTGTGTTTCTGAAGAAGTGTGGATAAAAGGACAGTAGATATATCCCTGTCGCCCTGTTTCGAGTTGGATGAGGCGGTTTTGATTTGATTCTTTCTTACTATCTAGCTAGTACAATATATTTTATATATCTAGGCCTAGCTAGTACATACATACATGCATGCAGCATACGTTTTTCTGATTGGTAGTTCTATTAAGTTTTAGCCATATATGCATCATTGTCAACCGACCATCAGCTAGATACCTCATATAATGGACAGATATTTTTCCTACCAACTCTGATGACGTGTATATGCTGATTGGCCTGCCAATGGCTTCTTAAGATGTGAATAAAATAAAATAATATCTTTCAGACTTTATGTTCATCAAAGTGTGCAATACTACTCTTGCAACTGTGCTGGTGAAATCACCCACACGTATGTATGCACATCACACAATCCCTCTATCGTCAAATACTTACCGCTGATACTATTCGTCTTCAAACTCTGACAGTTCTTTTTAAAAAGAAAAAAGTATAAATACATAGAAGTTAAGACTATTCTATATTGACAAAAGGTATTACTCTTTTCAACCAAAAAAAGTTAAACTAGGGAGAGATGTGACCTAACCTAATATAACAACGAATCTGAAGAAAGCATTATCTTCTATGTTGATTTTTTTAGGATAGAAGGAAGTGCATCTTAAATAGAGTGTTCGTACACCATGATCTATCCATTCAAAAATTATTGATGGTAAAGTTTAATTGCACTAGTCAACAGCAACAGTTATTTGAGACCGGATGGACTATATGTTTCTTGTGTGACGGACACACGTTCATTTTCCTTGTGTGACGAGCACACATACAGTAGCATAGCTGTGTCCTTGCTCGAAACGGAACAGGCTAATTAATCGCGTTGCTTTCTCGCAAAATTTCGCACGTTTGGCACGGTGGTGACATGACGCGAGGTCCATAAACACGAAAGTAAGGTGATCAAGGGGGGATCGACCAGATGCAACATCATGCTTTCATGAGCTGGGCTATTACCCTTTGTAATCACCAATTCATCCCAGCTCGCCATTCTGGATGGAGTGAGCTATCCAGACGGCTCTTCTTCAGTTCAGAGAACCTTTATTTAGGGCAGAACCACAGAAATGTGAAATCAGTGCGCAAAAAAAGATGTCAACTTGGCCAGTATAGGGTTCCCTCATCTTTTTCGCACCTTTCTAATTAATCAGAGACAAATCAGCTACACAAGTGGCGATGCTTGTCGATTCATCACGTGCTCATGATGCAACCGTACTTGTTATGGTTTAATTAACCCTGAAACCAGCTTGATTAGCTTACGATATTTACGAGCTTTGCCATGCGTGTAGTTGGGCGACCAGATGATATACAAATAAAAAAGAATATCCGGTGCAAGAGCCATTTTTTTAGTCGGCTCAGAACACGCGACGAGTGCAAAAGTTTCATAGTCCACAACGAAAACCACAGCAAGATCGCCGTCCCTGTGGCGAACGAACTGACCAAGTTGCAGCTGCAGGTAGATGGATAGGTGTCTCTCCCTGCGCCCAAATTGACAAAGAAAAATATATACGAGATCGTCTCTGTCCTTGCAGCAGTTTCCCGGCTCGATTTGCACGCGCCGCTGGTTGCGATCGGAGGCGTGACACCATGCTGAGTTTACTCCCGGGTCAGCCGTTTTTGCTTGATTGCGTCTGTTGCTTTTAGCGGGTTAGTGGAGCCGGAAGCATGAACCAGTTGTGCAAATGGAGCGTGCAAGTCAGAGCTAGTGATTAGAAGGAGCTCATATAACTCATTGACGAATTCAGTCGTCGTGCCCTCCTGCAAATTTTGTCAATTTAAACGTTCTCACTCTCGATCGATTCATTTCCTCCTATGCCTCGTGCTGAATTTTCAATTAGATGTTGTCACTGTTGATTCGTTTCCTCTTATTCCGAATGATCTGATCAGCAGGATGCCACTGTGCTGTGACTGGTAAAATCACAAGTGACGGATCATTTGGCAGAAACTGAAACCCGCTGAGGAAGGATTACGCGAGTTCTGAAGATGGGATGACGCCAATGATCGATCGCACAGTCATACAAGGAGAACACGAAACTGATGACCTTCACAAAACGCATACTTTAGCAACCTATGGACTGGACTTTCACGGTCAATGTTTGTCCGGTCCGAACTCTGAAACAGCAGTATTAGGTTGGTGAGACGAAAACGACGGAAACCTCTGCCTCTCGCACGCCGTAAAAACTCAAATTGATACGTGGATCGTGAAAGGGATTGGCAAGGTTTTGGATTAATCTTACCATACCAAGCATGGACGGCGCATTCAGTCATTCAGAGAGTGGCTGAAATTTTTTGCTTCTGAATTTTATTATTTTTTTTTTGACGTCTTCGCCTGCAAGTAGCAGAAGTTCAGACCTCAGCATGGGGAGGAAAATGTTCTTGCATATGGGAAATGAGATAGTTATGCATTGAGCTTTATATTCATGGCTGATGGGTGAGTTTTTTCTTGTGATTAATGAAATCATTAAGCTTAATTAGGAGAGTGACACGCTTGCTTACATGATGCTTATGGATGAACGGAAGAAACGAGTGATCGACAGTTGACACACGCACGAACACGGGAGTGTCCAAACCACAAGGTAGCATGGCCTGCAGTGACTAAACTGACAGCGTAACCTATCTGCAAAAGGACATGGACCGCACGTACGGAACACGATCCAAACAGGGGTTGACTTACGGTTTTGCTATAAATTTGTTGACAAAATTTTTCCTTGAAATTTATCGATTTCTGAGTCGTTAGATTAACCTCTGGATACGTGCTTTTGCTTCTTCGACGTTCATGCGGCACAGGCGCAGGGCGCAACGGCTGCCGTTCGAGCGTGCGGCAGATGCAGGGCACAGCCGCACGTGTCCTTGTTTCTAGTTTGATGGCATGCATGAATTGAACGATCACCAAAGTGATGAAAACGCTCTTGCATGCATCTCTTACTTGTTTCATTGCATAACGAGTGGGTCAAAGACCCCGCGAACTCTGTCTCACGCGAGCCGTCTGCTACCGCTGTTCTAATAGCATATCCAAGAGATTAGCAATAATTCTAACTAAATTTAAAGAATAAGAGACTAGCTAAAAAATAGAAAGCTTCCCAAAAGTAGGGGTAAACCAACAGATTAGGCAAAGATAGTTAGCATGAATGGAGAGTCCATCTAGCTAGGCAAAGATAGCTAGCGAAGTGGAAGAGATAGCTAGCGTGAAAAGATAGCTATCCAGTTGGCTAGTCTGTTGGAGGCAATTTTTTCTCTCTTTCCTCTTTTTTTAGCTAGCCAACGGGATTTACAAGAGCTCTTGGAGATGCTCTAACGCGGGTTTTTTTAAGTTATACCTAAGTTACATGTAATAATTATACTATATTTATATTTGACAAAATCTATCTATCTATGTATTAATCGGAGAAAAATAAAAGAAAAGTTCAAATAGAAATACAATTTAAAAATAACTAACATTCGGAATTAAAAATAAGCACTATTGCAACAATAGTCCATATAAGAACTCATTACGAGATTAATTCATATTCGGAATAAAAATAAAATAAAATTCGAAATTAGCAAAAAAACAAAAGAAGAGTTCAAGTACAAATATAATTTAAAAATAACTGAAATTCGGAATTAAAATTAAGTAATATTGAAAGAAGGGTTTATATAAAAACCCAATATGAGATTAATTAAAATTCAAAATAAAAAATAAATAAAATTCGAAATTAGAAAAATAGAAGAGCTCAAGTAGAAATACAATTTAAATTTAACTGAAATTTGGAACTAAAAATAAGCAATATTGTAAGAAGAGTTCATATTAGAACCTAATAAGACATTAATTAAAATTTAGAATGAAAAATAAAATAAAATCCAAAATTAGACAAATTAAAAAGGAGTTCAAGTAGGAACAAAATTTTGAAACATCTGAAATTGAAAAAAAATAAAATTTTAAAAGGACAAAATACGATATTAATTAAAAGTTGAAATAAAAAATAAAATAAATTCTGAAATTAGAAAAAGAAAATTAAGATTCAACTAGGTATACGATTTATAGATAACTAAAATTGGTGATAAAAAATAAAGAGTATTGAAAGAAAAGACCATCTAAACTACATGACGAGATTAATTAAGTAACAGACCTGTAAAGGAGTAGAATGGTGGCGGTTGATGTGACATGACGAGATTAAAAGGAGGGACGACAGGCAGGTCGTGAAGCTACCGGGCAAGGTGGTTGGCGGGATTTCTAGAAAGTAAAAAAATAAACCCCAATAATAATCATATTCGATTTTTAAAATATCAATGATAATACAAAGGAGAGGTAACGGTCGGGTCGTACAGGAGTACAGTGGCACCGCCGATGGTTAGCGAGACTTCTAGAAAGTAAAAAAATGAATTCCAATGATAGTTATGTTCGATTTTTAGAATCCCAATTACAATAAAGAGTATGCGACGGATAGGCCGTAGAGGAGCATAGTGGCAGCGTTTGATGTGACTTATAAAAATTATAAAAAATGAAACACAACGAGACAATAAACTCTAAAAACTACCAGGTCCAATTATTAAAGGTTTGGGACTTCTAAAAAGTAAAAACAATAAACCCTAATGATAATCATGTTCGATTTAAAAATCTCAATGACAATAAAGAAGGGAGGTAGCGGGCGAGCCGTAGAGGAGTACAGTGGCAAAGCCGCTAACGGTTTGGCGGGACTTCTAGAAATTATAAAAACGAAACCCAACGAGACAATAAACTCTAAAAACTATAAGAACCCATTTTAAAGGTTCTAAGGAGAATGAATAAAAACAGTGGTAGATCGAGCAAGCAAATCAAGATGGAAATGACAGAAGTAAGGGGTAGCAATTTGTAACGTCCCGCCTCTCCAAGGCCGGGCCCACTTACTTCTGACAGCTTTCCTAAGACATAGACTGCCCTCACAGGCCAACACAAGTCTTTTCTGCACACTTGGTCCTCACTCGTGCGCATCCGGGAAGAATTTCCCGGTCGGTCACCCATCTCAAGTTGCTCCAGGCCAAGCACTCACTCGTGCGCACCCGGAAAGAATTTCCCGGTCGGTCACCCATCTCAAGTTGCTCCAGGCCAAGCACGCTTAACCTGATAGTTCTTTGGAGATAGGCTTCCGGAAAAGAAGTTGCAACTTACCCATCTCAAGTTGCTCCAGGCCAAGCACGCTTAACCTGATAGTTCTTTGGAGATAGGCTTCCGGAAAAGAAGTTGCAACTTGTTGGTAGGAGTATTCTATTAATCCTATTAAGCCCTGAGCCGGGATGTCACATCCTCACCCCCTTAAGACACCGACGTCCTCGTCGGTCAACCCTAGGCCAGGTCCACACCAGCCATGCGCACCATGCCTGCGCAACTGCGACACACTCGCCCGTGAAACCGCGAGAGTCGGCTCTGATACCATTCAGAAGTTGCAACTTACCCATCTCAAGTTGCTCCAGGCCAAGCACGCTTAACCTGATAGTTCTTTGGAGATAGGCTTCCGGAAAAGAAGTTGCAACTTGTTGGTAGGAGTATTCTATTAATCCTATTAAGCCCTGACCCGGGATGTCAGTGCTTTTTAAAAACTATAGAACTAGAAACATGGGGATGATAAGGTTGGTCTTTAAAATCTTAAGACAACGAGATAGCTATTTAATAAAATTTTAAGTAAAATCATATTAAAAAATATATAATTTTGTATGGGTTCTAGCGCGCAATTGCACGGGCCACCCAACTGTTTTCTTACAACTTTGTCGATAAATAAATAGATGATTTTGCTAAACATCTGTCAAGTGATTTTTTCTCTGATATTTGACGTTTTTTTGACCGTAGGATCGTGTGTCAAGATTAGTACAGGAAATTACAGTACTATATAACTAAAATTACATTCATAAATTCAGTTGATATGATATGTAATTGCACTATAATTTTGGTAAAAATATTGTGTAAGTAAATATGTATTTGTTATTTTCTTTAAAATATAAAATTACAGTCCTATATAACTAAAATTACATTTGTAAATTCAGTTGATATGACATGTAAATGTACTATAATTTTCTATAAAAATATTGTGTAAGTAAATATGTATTTGTTATTTTTTTATAGTCCGTTGGATGTAAATTTAAGGGTAGAAAAAATTTAGATGATTTTTTTAAAATCACCTGGTAAATGGATAGGTAAATGGATAGGCAGTTCCATAAATAGATTGTCTCGTTGAGGCGTTGACTAATGCAGATAGGATCGGGCCTGACAGGTCGCAACAATAGTTGGCCCGACATTGACTGCGCCGACCTAGACTTCTTCACTAGCTCGCGCAGCATGGCAGATGGCTACGGCCCTGTCGCCTTCGTTCGGTATAATAGGTGGTCCGCACCGCAAGGATTTCCGTTTTCTGTGGGCATAACCCTGTAGTTAGTCTTACATGGGCCGTGAATAGGTATACGGTAGGCTACGCCGACCAACCGACCCAGCCGACAAACGAATAAGTTCACCAACTATCCCTTAACTTTACATCGAGTTTGTTTGACCTCCCTTACTCTCAATACCATAAATCTCCACCCTAAACTATACAATATTGTGCAATTTAGGTCCCAGCACTATAACAGTAACCACCATCTCAATCGGACGGTAACCCCCATCTCAATCGAGCATAGCGTCCGTCACAGCCTACAAGTCACATATGTGAAAAGTTATCTCAATCGGGCAAACGGCCGTCACGGATGAAGCTATCTCAATCGGGTCTTAATTAAAACCCGTCACCGATAGCTTTGACCCAGACGACCAGTCAAACTATAGTCAGTCACGGATGACCTATCTCAATCGGGCCACAACTAGAGCACGTCACGGATGACACTCATCTCAATCGGGCCTAAACTAGAGCACGTCACGGATGATACTCATCTCAATCGGGGCTAAACTATAGCCCGTCACATATGACCCTTATCTGTGACGGGCCTAAACTATAACCCGTCACAGATGACCCTCATCTCAATCGGGCACTAAGTTAATGCCCGTCACAGATGAGTATAATCCAAAAAAATAAATTTTATTTTTTGGTTAGCCTCAGACCTTTGGTTTGAAATTGCTCCAGGCCAAGCACGCTTAACATCAAAGTTCTTTGGAGATCGGCTTCCAAAAAAGTAGTTGTAACTTTTTGGTATGAGTTTCTATTAATACTATTAAGCCTTGGGCCATGATGTCACACCCCAACATCCCCATTCATATACATTCATTTACATACACAACCATCAATATATTTAACACAACAATATTCACATAACATCCATTTTGATCACATATTTCACATCCATTCACATATTTCACTAGCAAAACCGAGTTAATTGGATAAAATATATATTTAGCAAGTATTATCATGAAGAGGAGGCAAATCAGACTTCTAGGAAGAATGAATTTCGAATTGAATTTTATAATACTAAATAAACTCATATGAAAAAGCTATAAAAAACAAAGTTGTAGAACTCATTGAGATCTGTCAAAAATAAGTTCATTTGAACAATTCAAATTTTGAATTTTCAAAATTTGAAAACTTCGAACAAAAATTGGGGTTAATAAATTATTTCAAATGGAAAAGTCACCAAAACCAAAATTTGTAGAACTTATCGAGGTGCAAAATTTTTATTTTGGTCATTTCTCCATCTGACTCTATTTGAACAATTTGAAATTTGAAATTCAAAGTTTGAAAAACTCAAATAGAATTTTTTGTTAGCGAACAACTTCAACTGAAAAAGTCATCAACAACAAAGTTGTATAACTCATCAAGATCTATAACTTTTATTTTGGTTATTTTTCTATATAACCTTTTTTGAACAGTTTGAATTTAAATTTGAAAATATGACAACTTCAAACAACATTTTCAAATACTAAATGATTTCAACTGAAAAAGTTATCAACAACAAAGTTGAATAACTCATCAAGATCTGAAACTTTTATTTTGATCATTTCTTCATCCGACAAAGTGATAGTAACATTATTCACAAAATTGACATATCTCTTATCTGGTTTTATAAATTATAACACATATATGTAAAATTTATGAACAATGTTACTAACAATTTGTCAGATGAAAAAATGATAAAAATAAAAGTTTTAGATCTTGATGAGTTATACAATTTTGTTGTTGATGACTTTTTCAGTTGAAATTATTTAGTATTTGAACATGTTGTTTGAAGTTGTCATATTTTCAAATTCAAATTCAAACTGTTCAAAAAATGTTATATAGAAAAATGACCAAACTAAAAATTATAGATCTTGATATACAACTTTGTTGTTGACAATTTTTCCATTTGAAATCATTTACTACCCGTAAAATTATTTTGACTCATAAAATGAATTATTATACCACAATTAATTATTTTGCTATAGTTCAACTTACAAATATAAACATTTCATATGAAAAATGAAAAAAATACTTATCGGTGATGGGCTTTAGTTAATGCCCGATAGAGATTAAGTCATCTCAATCGGGCATTAGTATATAGCCCGCCACTGATGAGTCATGATGGGCCCCAACTTGAGGCCCATTTGAGATATGGAATGTTATCTCAATCGGGCCTTAACTACGGCCCGTCACTGATAGGTGTCATCCGTGACGGGCCTAAGTTTTATGCCCATCCAACATGTCTGTGCGACCATATCTCAATCGGGCACTTTTTCGGCCCGATTAAGATGACTTCCTTGTGACGGCCCGCTATTTTCAGGCATGTTAGAGGCCGTCACAGATGGAAGGATATGTACTAGTGCAGATGTCTGGTTTCGCTGATGTGACATTTTAGTATCAAAAAAATAAAAAAAGTAGCCACCCTCATCTTTCTTCCCATTTCTTCCCAAATGGCAGTGGCGGGCTTAGCGGAAGCGGAGGTGGGTAGACGGATCCGGCTCCCCACCTAGGGAGCGGTGGTGGTGCACAGATCCGACGGCCCCACCCTTGTGAGCAGCGGCAACTAAGGGGGCGGGCGCCACCAACACGCGGATCTAGCCGCCTTCGCCCTCGGAAGTTCTAGCGAAACCATGTTCCTCCGCATCCGTGACTCTGACGATGACGGGAAAGGGAAGGAGAGGCTCGTTCTTCATCCATGGCGAGCTCCTCCCCCGAGCGGCGTGGGTGACGTTGGCGGCGTGATGGTCATCGAGTACTCAGCACCCAAGTAGTAGAACGGGGTGATGCGGGAGAGCGGCTGGCGGTGAAGGACGGTCGGAGGAGAGCTTGTGGAGCGCCATTGCCATGGCCATGGTAGGCGAACGAGCTGGGAGAGAGTGGGAGGCGGTCGACGAGAGATGGGGGAGGGGAGAGGCGGCTGGCGAGCCCATGGTATTGGGGTGGAGAATTGGTGGCGGGCCACCGCACGGGCTACTGCTGTGGGCGGTGGTGCTGGCGCTAGTGGTCGCAGGGCCATGGCTGCTCAACACCGCCTTCGCCTCTGCCACTCCTTCGGTCGATTCCAAAACTCTGAAGCTAATACTGACTCTAGGTCGATTCCAAAACTCTGAAGCTGATACTGACTCTAGACCGATGAAACCTTTAAGGCTTACCAAATTTTGGTGTTAACAGTGGTGTAAAGGTATTCGTATTGGTATAGCTTTTCTATTTCCTCTTGAGTTGGTAGGAAAGCTGTACTACTAAGGGGGATGATGCATGGATAATGAGGAATGAGTTGAGTGCTTAAAAATCAACTCTTTCAAAGTGATTTTCTCACAAATTCTCTTCTGGATGTTTCCAGACTTGTCTGAAAAGCATTTTTGGATTTTCTGAAAAGTCTGTGCCCTAAGAAAAAGCCTCTAGACGTATTCGGACTTGTCCGAAAATCATTTTCGGAATTTCTGAAATTGGCCATGGAGTCAAACAAGCTTCTGGACGTTTTTGGACTTGTCCTTAAGTGATTTGTGGACTTGTTCTAAAGTGATTTCTGGACTTGATTTTCGGAATTTCCGAAAATGACTATGATTCGAAGTTTTGGATCTGGTTATTTTCAGACTTGTCCTAAAGTGATTTTCAGACTTGTCCGAAGAGATTTTCAGTTTTTCCGAAAAAAAAGTTTTTGCTCTTGAAATAGTGTTTTTCGAACTTGTCTGGAAATGATTTTCGGAATTTTTGAAAAATGGAATCTTTGACTCCAACGGGCAGATCTGAGGCTATGACTATAAATAGCCCCCTCCACCCACAAGCTAGGGCTACTGGCCCCAATCCCTTGCCCTTGGCTTGTGTTGATTTGAGATTCACTTTGAGGCTTGCTTTCTCACTTCTTCCTCTCCACCGATCTTCAATCTCGGATTTCATGTGTGTGTGAGAGTGGTTGATTTGAGTTTGTTTGAGTGCTTGGTGTTGACTTCGGAAGGTTTGTTGAGCACTCGATTCATCCCCAAGAAATTTTTGTGGCATTTATTACTTTTGGTGGTTAAGAACACCTAGACGGCTAGGAGTCAACCTCGAGACACCGATTTGTGTGTGGTGTGCCGAGAGAGTTTGTGAAGGTCAGATCTCACCTCCGAAAGGGAAGAGATGCCCTTAGTGGAAGGAGGAGTGTATTTGTGCAACCTGACGATGATAGGGTTGGAAAAGACCCGGCTCATTGTGAGCTCCTCAACGGAGAGTAAAATCCCCTCAAGGATTTGAACTTCGATAACACATCAATTTTTAAGAATCCCGGTGATACCCCTCTCTTACTCCCCTAATTTTGATATTTTGTGCCGCTAGTAGTTTAGTCGTTGTTTGTGCAAACCCATTAACTACTTGTGCCACTATCTTTTCTTGTTTGCCTTATTAGCTTGCTTCAAAAGCTGAGATTTTCGGAATATCCAAAAATATTCCAAAATTTCTGAAAAGTTTGGCTTCCGCATTTATTTAAAAGTTTTGAATGTCTATTCACCCTCTCTAGGTAACATCAAAGTCCTTTCAAAATTCATGGTACAGTTGGAAAGGGAGGAAGGAGGAGACGTGTGCGCGTTATTTGCTATGGAGAGGGACGGGGGTACCGATCGCTCAAGGCGATCACTCGCCCATTAGGCCACCCCACTACTAATGGCTAGTAGGGCTAATGTCGTGGAGGTTTACTAGAGGAACTAAAATAGTGTGTCTCTGTGTGCTTCTCTGTTGATATATGATATTTCGAGGCATTTAACTATTTACCACTTTTAAAATATAACAATTAAGAGTTTATCACTCACAATATGTGATATGTGGACCTCACGTGTTTATAACATGTGGATTCAGTGGTAAATCCTTGAATACCACCTGTAGCAGTGAAATAGTTAAATATTTTCTTGATGTGCCAGTACCAACCGAGATGGAATTTCCTATGTTTGTCGACACACGTGAATATATTTTCTAAGAATAAGAAGGTTGCTATTGCAAATCAAACCAACTGATCCGGTGGCGGTGATCAATGCCATTAGGCATTATCCTGTCCACATCTCGTGCGTAAGCACAAAAGATTACGAAGTATTTTTTTGTCCCGCATGTGATACTTTAGGTGTTTTTCCTTCTCAAGAAAACAAACATTGAATTTTTTTTTCTGGCAAATAAATAACAGGTTGATTTTCTTTTACGGGAAATAATAGGTTGATGTTGACACACTCTGATGGCAACATTTGCCTTGAAAATCTCTTCGTTTCGTCGTCTATTTGTTATGGCAACCATCGTCACCAGATGCCGAGTGATGGTGTGCTGCCAGTTGCTACCCGATAAATATCTCAGTGCTTTTAATCCATTTAATTATTTGAGTTATATGTGTCAACTAATTTATTCAAAATTTAAGCGGATAAATTCATTTGTTCTAGCGTCTTTTTAAGTATATATCTTATCTAAACATATAGCCAGAAATTTGATATATTTTCAAACAGAGGCGATATACAAGTAATATGTGAGGCTCTTGTCATGTGAATATTCCCCGAAAGAGTATGAATCTCTCGTCCTGTCCTCACAAGGAGGATTCAGCAGGGGCAGACACACGTACAGGGTAGCTACCGTCCGTGCCGCTTCACACCCCTAGACCTCATTCCTAGTCTTATGTCTAACACATTAGCTTCATCCCACTATCAAACCATCCGATAAATCAAGTATTTAAATAGGGATAAAATTATTTATAAAAATTCACGATCGAATGGGTATTATGGTACCATTTTGATTGTTTTCGATTTTGACCATACACTTCGTTTTACTCCCCCGAACTATTTTAGAGGATCACTTAATCTCTTAAATAATTTTTACCTTATTTTACACCCGAACTATTGAACATGGTTTACCTTAATCCCTAACAATATTTCTCATTTTTCTCTCTATATATATAAATCATATTTACACTAAAATTTGGTAGGATTGGTAAGATCCATTATAACCTACCTCTTTAATATTTTGTTAAGAATTTTGAAACTTTGATAATGATATCATTTATGGCTTAAAAATTTGTATTAAAATACGACTAGTACAAATAGAATATAAGAAAAGAAATACTATTAAGCAATAAAGCAAACCATTTTTAATAGTTTACGGGTAAAATAAGAACAAAATAATTTAGAGGTATAGTTATCCAATGAAATAGTCCGGCATAATAAAATGGACTTTTTAAATATCAAAATTTTGTAATAAAATTTAAATTAATAATTTTGGGTTCGATCATTTTCATCCTTAATTCCCGATATGAGGCCTCCATCACCGTCAGACTACGCTCACTGCCTCACCTACTGGCTCTGATGTTTGTTCAACTGTTAAAGTTGCTTGATGTTTGTGTCGTTCCCTGTCGTGCTGGTGCCATGAGTTAACGATTATGTTAAAGTTGCTTGATGTTTGTGTCGTTCCCTGTCGTGCTGGTGCCATGAGTTAACGATTATGGTTTGTGTGCGTTGTGCCATCATCCAACTAGGCTAGTCAGGCTAGCCTCTTGCTAGATGTCACCTCATATGTATTTTAAAGCTGCATCTGTCACTGGGATACTGGGATATAGGTATACTGTCCAGTACTAAAGACACAGCCATACCTCAAGTCATATTGTTTTGCTTATACTTATACTTATTCATATGATTTATAGCAACTAACAAATATAACTTATAGGTAGAACTTTTTATATAAATATTTTTAGCGATTCAAAAGTATATGCTAGAAAATAAACTATGACGAAAAAACATAAAATAAACTCTAAAATTAAATTTTAAAATTTATTTTTTGGCTTATAAGCATACGTAGAACCGAAACAATTGGGTTATTGATGTCTTCATACAGATTAATTAGTACACCGATGTTCATGATAGCTACTACATGTACAGTGTACTGCTAGGTAGCAATGTTTCAACATATCTCGTTTATCAAATGCAAAGATGTTAAAAAGAACGAACATAAATTTACTATACTACAAGTCTCGTACATCCACGTCCACTAAAGAACATCACTGAAGAGGAGCCCACTTAGATTTTTTTGCCTAGCTAACTCAGATTCATTTTCTTTTTTTTTTTTGCTAATTAATTTGTTCTGAAGAACAGTGACACTTTTGCCTCTGTTCTGAAGATCGAACGGCCACAACAAAATCATACGGTCACCTACAAAAGCGACTCACATGCTTTCGAAAACTTGTGAGAAAAAAAAAAGACGAAACGGCTATGCAGCCGATCCAATGAGCCGTTTTTCTGCAGGAATTCAGGGTCCATGCTGTCCACGTATGCACACAGGCATCTTGGACGCTTGCAGAAGTGAAGTGCCCGAGACGGATCTCCATGCAACGCTGCCGTAGCTGCCATTACTTCTTCTTCCAAGTCTCTAACCGCATCTGCATCTTGCATCTGCTCAGCCAATCACGAATCGAGGATGGGTCACCTGTCTCGCTCTCGCGTCAGCTACTCAGCTCAGCTTCACAACGAAAATATCATAGCAGAGAGCGTGCGTGCTGCTGCGCCGTGTTTGTCTGAAGCTTCCGCTGGTGGCCATTGGCTAATCAGAGCAACGAGCTCGAGCGCCGGAGTGTGCCCAGCTGGTGAAGTATACTATCGGTATTAATCAGTAAATTATTAATACAATAATTAAGATAATTATATTATTTGTGATTTTTTTAGCTAAATCAATATGCAGTCTTCATTCATCGTATGGTATCGCTCATATTCCATTGTAAAGTAAAAAAGAGAGAAAAAATAGTCACTGCTCAATGACGATTACACTCCTTCGTACCTATTTTTTTTTGACAATAATTCTTCTCCACGTTTCTACTGCTAAAAAAGGTAATACTGTAAATAGATATAAACCTTCTTTGATCAACGATTTAGATTACTTTCTATTACCAGTAAAAAAACATTGTAGTGGGGCTCGCCCATTTGATTGGTCTCGATCCATAGATCGGCGTCACCCGTGGCGTCATGGCCCATGGGTACCTTTCCTTTCCTCCGCTGCAGATTTGGATGTTCACCTATACAGATGCAGAACGCTAGTAGCAGTAGGACTGATTTTCGTAGAGGGAATGGAAACTTGAAAAGCAACAGGTTTTATGCAGGAGCACGATCTTCCAACAACATCTTTATTTGTATTTTTTGATAACAGAGAGGATTTCTAGTTCCGAAGTTCTTGGATCAATTTTTTTGTGACAGATACTGTACTTCCTCTCATCCTCTATTTCAAAAATTGATTTTACTGGTGAGTCACTCTTACTTAGTAACGTACCTGTTGCATACTTCTGCATTGTATCTTTTTCTAATGCAATTGTGATAGAGTTGATAAAAATATCACCAGACACATGATCACCCATTGCTAAGAGATACCATACAGTACACCATCATGAAAATCACAATCGCACCTTAGTCAATTTCAAAATAGATCTAATTTTTTTAAGGTACTTATATAGGTAGGATATAGGTATGTACGCTTATACCAGTGAGTGTGCACGTGTATATGAGCACCTGCATTTCGAAAAAAATCATAATCAAATTAAAATTTTTAACTAATTGTATTTTTCAAAACTGAAAAAAAAAACCAACCTATCCAAGTCATACGGTCATACCAGTGGCTAGCAAAGAGCGAAGCTCTATATATAAAACCCAGAGATCCATCCAAGCTTCCTGCCCCCCACTGTCCACTCCCCTACCAAAACCAGTAAAAAAATATCGCCACTATCGCCGGCGGGATGGCCCACCGCCGCATCTTCCTCCTCCTCGCCGTCGTCGCCCTCGCCGCGACCGCCGCCGTCGCCTCCACGTCCTCCGACTTCGACGACTCCAACCCGATCCGCTCCGTCACGGACCACGCCGCCTCCGCGCTCGAGTCAACCGTCCTCGCCGCCCTCGGCCGCACCCGCGACGCCCTCCGCTTTGCCCGCTTCGCCGTCAGGTCAGCGCCACCCCGTTCCCCCTATCGCCACCGCCACCGCCGCCGCGGCCATTCGTCTGCTCCGTGCTGACCTTCCGGTTCGATCTCGTCCTCCACGCGCAGGCATGGGAAGAGGTACGACGACGCGGCGGAGGTGCAGCGCCGGTTCCGGATCTTCTCCGAGAGCCTCGAGCTCGTCCGCTCCACCAACCGGAGGGGCCTCCCCTACCGCCTCGGCATCAACCGTAGGATCCCGACCACCCTCTAATCCTCGCCGTCCGTTGCTGGGTTGGCCCCTCTCACACACCCCGTCGCGGTGCTTGCAGGTTTCGCGGACATGAGCTGGGAGGAGTTCCAGGCGAGCCGGCTGGGCGCGGCGCAGAACTGCTCGGCGACGCTCGCCGGCAACCACCGGATGCGTCAAGCCGCCGCTCTCCCGGAGACCGTAAGTGCCAAGCTGTATTGAAACGTGGTAGTAACGGTAGCCACACATGTGGGAATTGTTTCTTGGGAAATCCTTGCATCATCCTCCTTGCAAGCGGCAACAAGATTTGCTCATCGCTGTAGCGTTCGCTCGACTGGCTGGCCCTACCACGTGTTACTGTCCTCGCGGTCGCGGCTTCTATGCCCCGACAAGAACATTTTTTAATGACCACTTAATTTCTTCTGTGACCTCTGCACATGATGTAGTTACTGCTACGAACAACAAGCCTGCTATGCCTGGCTGGTTTTCTGAAAAATGGAAATCATCCATCTTTGTTATGAGGGATTATACTGTACTGTACTGTACAGCATTTCTGCCCGTATTTGTAGGTGCGATTGTGAGTTATGAGTGTATGGCATACATACCCGCAAGACTGTGGTCCTTGCATGCTTATTGTGTCGCTTGATCCGGCCATACAGTGTGTCCTTGCATGCTTATTTGGTCGCTTAATCAGGCCATACAGTGTGTTCTTACATGCTAATCGGTCCCATCAGGTTGTGCATTTTGGACGTTCTAGCACTGAATAATGGAGGATTTTTCTTTTTCTAATTGTTTTGAGCTACTGCAGAAAGACTGGAGGGAGGATGGGATCGTGAGCCCCGTGAAAGACCAGGGCCACTGTGGCTCCTGCTGGACCTTCAGGTAACCTACTGACGAATCAGCAACTACTTTTCTGGTGCAAACCGTGTCAGTATTTTTCTAGATGCAAACTGTAGTAGTAATTTAGTACCACCTTTTGAGGTGCAACATGTATTAGTAATCCTGTTATGTCAATAATAATAAAATCCATCGGGAAAAAAAAGAGATTTGCTCCGGTCCAACAAAAAGTATCTCGAGGTATCAGTACCTCACGGTACTAAATCGTTTCCGATCGTTGAATCTAGTTGGGTAGGATGGGTATTGTTAGGTCCAACGATCGAAAATGATTTGGTACCGTGAGCTACTGATACCTCGAGGTACTTTTTATTGGATCGGAGTAAATCTCGGAAAAAAAGAAGAAAGAATTCCGTGCCATTTTTCTAAATATCTGCCCTGAACAAGCGTGCTAACAAACGGGGGTTGCTTTGATGATTATCGAGCTGGAGTTTCGAAATTATGTGTAAAAAAGCTATCTTACCAGACAGGAAGTACCAGTTGGAGTCTGCTTGTCTGGCGTCAGGACTCACAAACTTTGATTCAATCATGGTCTTGAAAGTAATCGGGGTGGATGCACTTTCCAATTGTGCTGCTTTTTGGTAAATACTTTTAATAAACTACGTTGGATGGGGACTGGCAGATCAATATGCCGGTTAAGCTGGAGATTGCTAGCTCTCGAGTACAGTAGTTGAGAATTGGATAACTTTCACCACAGAAACGATTAAAAAAATATTTGAAAATGTTAAGCATGGGACTTAAACTACTGCACTCGTGTGACATGCAAGGAATTAAATAATGGAGCAGCTGACATTATTGTCTACCTAGTCTTGCTTGCATAATCTGTTTCGGTTGCTGATAATGGACCCTTTCATATCTCCTGTCTATTGACTTGTATCTGTCACTACTCTCAAATAAGCATACAATTCAATGAATTTATTCTGTTACTTTTCGTCATTTGGCATATATTCTTGTTACTCCACAAGTATAGTGGCAAATATGCTTCATAGACCAATTGACAAACCTATGTTGAAAATGTTCCTGGAATCTTACTTTCGATTATAACTTTATATAGTGTGACCCTTGTAGAAAAGGTGTCTCATTTCCATTATAGCAGACAAAGTAGAAAATTGGAAAGCCATGGGTGGGGGGTGTCCTATAATCAGATCATTTGAGTGACCTTTAATTCTTATTCTGGCAGCACCACTGGTTCTCTTGAGGCAGCATATACTCAGGCTACTGGGAAGCCTGCCTCTCTTTCTGAGCAGCAGCTGGTTGATTGTGCTACTGCATATAATAATTTCGGATGCAGCGGAGGCCTACCATCTCAGGCCTTCGAGTACATCAAATACAATGGTGGCCTTGACACTGAAGAGGCTTACCCTTACACGGGTGTCAATGGCATCTGTCATTACAAGCCTGAAAACGTTGGAGTCAAGGTTTTGGACTCCGTTAACATCACCCTGGTAAGGAACCCCGTTGTAAACTTTGATCGGAGCATCTAGAATGAACTGTTCTGATTTATTGATCTTTTTTTTTTTGTTATTGCTGTGGTAAGGGTGCCGAGGATGAGCTGAAGAATGCTGTTGGACTTGTTCGTCCAGTTAGTGTTGCCTTTCAGGTGATCGACGGTTTCAGGATGTACAAGAGTGGAGTTTACACAAGTGACCATTGTGGAACTTCTCCAATGGTGAGTGTACCAGAGCTCTAGCTCATTTTTCAGTTTATGATTTGATTTGTTCAGGTAGAGTTTTTTTTTCTTTGGATGATTACTGCCCAATTAATTATGCTCTAAAATTGTGAATTCTTATGCTATTACTAGGATGTGAACCATGCTGTTCTGGCCGTTGGCTATGGTGTCGAAAATGGCGTTCCCTACTGGCTCATCAAGAACTCATGGGGCACAGATTGGGGTGACAATGGTTACTTCAAGATGGAAATGGGCAAGAACATGTGCGGTAAGTTTTCCCTATGGACGTCCATGCCTACGATGAACTGATATCTCACTTGTTACACTGGACATATTGCACTGCATCACAATATTGACTTGAATATAAATTATGCAGGTATTGCTACTTGTGCATCCTACCCTATTGTTGCATGAGGTGCCCACGGATGAGTTCCATCGCTGTCAATTTACTTGGCCTGAATAATATATTTTTCTGCCCAATGATGAAGATGGGTATACAGAACTGAAACTTTCTTGTGAATATAAGATCATAAGGACAGGAATTAGCCCAGTGCATGTAATCTTCTCCTGTATGATTGTGTAGGTAATCCAGAAATTGGGGTTTCAGAGTATTCATTACATGGCTGTAAATTCCTATTTATGCGACAGAATGGCCTATTCATATTTCATAGTGCAGTTACGAAATTGCGGGTCATGTGTACATTATTATTCTGTCTTGTTTCTCCACTCTCTGAAGTTCAGTTCAGTTCACCGCATGAACGTTTCAAAATCCGTTTGGAACGCGGGTGATTTTTCTTGTTCCTGTGAAATTCCTGTAAAGTTTAGGATCCTTCAAACAAACAGAAAAGAAAAAGAAAAACGACAGAAATGTGAACTAACTTTTTTGCCCGATGTAGCATCTCCAATAAAAAAAAAATGCAAACCTTGCCAAGTCAGATGGTTGTAATTGTACCGAACACATGTATTTCTGTGTGTCTGAAACTCACTCAACGAGCGTAAGGAGTAGCCAAAAATTTTTTACATCCCAACTGACCGCATGCAAAGCACGCGGTACGGCCGCTGCTGCCGCCTCTTGATCTGCATCCGTTTTCTCACGCGGAGCTTCGCCGTTCGCGCGTTTCAAGTTAACCGGCGCGTGTTTTCACCGCGAATCGCCATTAAGAATCACTGCGGGTTTTAACCTCTACATATATGGTGGCCTCTTTCCCTTCCGACGGCTTCGCCTCTGTCGCCTCCCGTCGCGCTCCGTCCCCTAGCTTCAATCTTCCGCCAACGACGGTGATCCGGTGAGTAAGTTCCTCCATTTTTTTCCTCTGCTCTTGCTGCTCTTCTCCGAATGAAATACAGCGATATTTCTTTCTTCTCTCTGGACTTCGCCGGAGCAACGAAATTGAATTATTGCTGTAGGTTCATTTTTCAGAATCTCGCCGTAAGTGTTCAATATTCATTGTTCACGTCAGTCAGTAAAGATGAGCCCATAGGGTATAGGAGAGGAGAATTTGATCGGCCCTCTGTCACTGACATGGTGGGCCAAGCATGATGGGCTTTTGCTGCCTAGTGTATCTTGTGGTGTAAACCAGTGCATGCAACCGACTTAAATTAGCACCGACTTGATTTGTCATTAACTGATCAAGATCTTCCTTGCTGGGAACGGAACATAGAAATGGCAAGAGATCTGTACCCCACCGTTTAACTTGGCATCCAAGTAGCTTTTCACACTTCCATTGGTGTAAGATAAAACAAGCACATTCCAGTGTTGTTCACCGTGCATTTGCGTGTGTGTCGCTGTCATCTCCGGTGTCAAAAGTCCTAAACCTTGGTTTAGTTTAGGTTAACATCTGATTCCATCTTAATCTTCCCCTGCATGTGATGTGACAGGCTCATCTGGATCTCTGGCTTGCCGGCTAAGGAACACCGGGTGCTATTTATCAGGAAGCCCCTCACACCGAAGGGGAAAGTTGCAGCTATTTTTGTTACTGCTCCTTGTTGCGTTCTTGCTCCGGCGATTTGATCTAGGAATTTAGGTTGTTACTGGATTCGATTCATCTCGTGCTTAATTTTAGTCTGAACAATTGGTAGCACAAAAATTTGCAAGTTAGGAGTAATTCCTTTTCTGTTCAATTTGGTGATTCAATTCGATTGGGTTTTGGGGGGTTTAAGAATTTCAGAATGTTATTAACACGGGCGTAACAATCTGCATCAAATGAATAGGCTTTAATTCTTGCCTTCTTGATTGTTCCTTCCTGGCAGGAACTACAATTAACCCGTGATTTCACTCACCAAGATCGCTTCTTGCCCGGTGCAAAGTTCACCGATTTTCACCATGAGGAGAAACACAGGGATTGTCCTGTTGATCATGGCCTGCCTATGGCTGTGCCCTGGGAGGAGCAGCGGCTTCTCGTGGAACATTTTCTCCTCCTCGTCGTCGGCGCCGGCCGGCGAGCGCCGCGCCGCCCCTATGCTGGAGCTGGACGGCGCGGTGGCCGACTTCTCGATGGACGGGGCCAACGACCCGAGGGCGGTGAAGCTGCTGGAGAACGCGAGGAGCAAGCTCGCCGGGCTCAAGAACTGCTGGCAGGAGGCGTACCGGAGGCTGTTCGCCAGCTGCGGCGACATCATGGCCGACAAGGAGAAGCAGTCGCGGCTGGCGTGGCACCTCAGCAGCTGCTTCCAGGAGGACTCCGGCCGCCCCCCGTTCCCTCACTGCGGCGAGGGCTCCGACATGGTGCACTGCCGCAAGAGGCTCGGCGTCTCCGAGGACCAGGTGTTCCTCGAGTTCTTCCTCGAGACCAACACCCTGTGCCACCAATTGCAGTAAGTGCAATTCTCCCATTTTTCAGTTGCAATTCGTATGTTTTAGTATTACACCTGTTTCTTGAATTTTTTTTTTGATGATTTGTGTAGGGCTGAAGCGTTCAAACATAGCACTGAGAGGCTTGTCAACGACCTGACAAGGACATCCAAGTCAGCCGAGGTGAAGCTGGAGGTGATCGAGGAGAGGTCAGACCAGATCATACAAGAATCACGCAAAGTTCAGGAGACGCTCTCGTCGATCGAAATGCAGGCAGATCATCTCGCAGAGACGTCGAAGAATGTCGGAGACCAGATCGACGACGTGCTGGCTCACTCCAAGGCCATCTTTGAGCAGTCCAAGGAGATCGCAGACTCCCAAGCAAAGCTAAGGGAAGGGCAAACTGAGATGAGGGAGACGATCGATGCCGGCATGTTGCGCATTCAGGAGTCGTATGAGAGCCTTGGAAATGGGATGGATAAGCTGAAGGAAGAGGCTATTGATATTCAGAGGGAGGTAAAAGCTGTTGGAGATTCCATGTCCACCAAGATGCAGGATTTGCAGAGCACTGCAAATGATATTGGGAGTGTGGCTGGCAAATCATTGGAGAATCAGATGCAGCTTTTGGATGGACAGAGTAAGGCCATGGACGGTCTGAATAATCTGTACAGCTTTCAGGCACAAGCTCTTGAGGAAAGCAGGTATCTTTCAACTTCTCGCTTCCATTTTTTTTTAGTTTCATTGTAAAACATGATCGAGATACTGATTTTGACTGGAATTTCCAGGGAGACGGTGCAAAAACTTGCACAGTTTGGCCAGCGTCAGCAGGAAGAATTGTTGTCCAGGCAAGAAGAAATCCGGCAAGCTCATGAGCACCTGATTCATAATTCACACTCGATACTGGAAGCTCAGGTTATTGTCTCCTCCTCTAGATCAGAAGATGAGATTACTTTTCCTTATCTTTGACTGCTTACCAGTGATCAATGAGTAGCCATAGAATTGACTTCTTTTCAACTGATTTTTTTTTTTTGGCCTGCAGGAAGAGTTCAGAGCAAAGCAGGCCAATATTTTTGCTGCTCTGGACAAACTTTACATCCTCCACAATGCCATCTTAGCCGAGTCACGTTTCATCAAGGCGTTCTTCTTCTACTGCTGCATCGTGTTTCTCATCTACATGCTCACAAGCGCGAAGCAAACTTTCAGCATCAGGGGACATCTTTACTTTGGTAAAAAATAACATCTCAGGATTTTCACATACTATTAGCAGTTACTACCTGTATTTACGCCTTGTAAAATGCTCAATTGCTATTGTTTTGTACTCTCTCTCCTGGCAGGCTTGTGCATCACGCTTCTGTTCGAAATTGGCCTGATCAAGCTCGGAGCCGACGGCATCGACAAGCAATTCTGGGTCATATCCAAGGTGTTCCTTGTCAGATCAGTGTTCCTTGCTCTTGCCACCGTTCAGATGTTGCATGCCATATTCACGTACAGGTAACCACCAATTCCAGTTCATGTGCATCACAATCAGATCTTGCATGCATTCGTGATTCATCTCAATCTCCTAGTAATTAACCAATCTGTAAATTTTTCTTCAGGGATTACGAACTACTCAACCATAACCTGCTCCAGACGCTGGTCGAGAAGGTCCGGGCGCTGGAGGAAACCGCGGCCGGCGAGAAGATGCTGTCCTACGGCGGCGGCACGGAGAGCGAGAGGAGCCTGAGGGATTACTCGTGGGTGTTCGACGAGTTGGCCGACGAGGTGGACAGCAATGCGGACCCGAGCTACGCCTTGCCGGAGGATGAGCAGCGGCAGGTGGTGGTGGTTCCTCGCCGTAAGTACGTCGCCTCGCCGGAGGAGGTCGTCGGCGAGAACTCCATCACGACGTCGGCTGGCCGGAGGTACAACCTGCGGCCACGGAGTAGTTACAGGCAGATGTGAGTTTGGAGAATTAATTGGAGATAGCTTTGTGTGCGTGCAGCGCAAAAAATCTAACACGCGATCGATCGCTCGCGGCGATCAGCTCTCCTCCCCATGTTGCTTTCTTTTTTTTCACAATATTATTTTCATGTTTTTAATAAGTTTATACACATAAAATTTGTACCCAATAAATTTCTAAAGTTTGTATAGGTTACAAGTTTATATATCTGATTCAAATTGGAATTCAAATAAAAATATTTTTATATAGAATATTTTTATACATAAAGCCTATACGTACGAAGTTTACGTATACATTTATAAGTATAGAGTTTATGCACATGAATATATTTTTTAAGGATATTAGATGTCACACCCCGATCTGGCACCGCCGTACAATGGCACCTGACAGGAGCGTGTCGTAGGAAAAACGGCGTGAACCGCTTCCTACGAAACCGCGATATCGGTACGAAACCGCGATATCGGTACCATTCCCAGGACATAGCGCTGGTACCCACGGTGACAATTATGAATCATTGCAATCCTTAATTTAAATAGAGGACTTATTTACCTTGACTTAAGTTGCAACTCTCGGGAGGACCCAAGAATGTAACAGAAGACGCGGAAGCAGCAACATCAGAGACAGAGGCAGCGGAAACCAACGAACTAACACCCAACACCATAGGCAACAGCAGGGAACTAGGACGAAACCCTAATCTTCACTTCGGCTTCACCTTCAGAGCTGGTAGAACTATATATATATATAGAAAGTAAGGGTGAGTACTTAGTACTCAGCAAGCCAGGGAAACTTAAGTGGTTAATGCAAACTTCAAGGAGAGGCTGTTCTTTTAGCGAAGCAGTTTTATTTTCAAGTTTTGATCAATCTAAGTGTGTGCTTGTCCACAACCAGAGCGAGACAAGTCTCAGCTCGGTCGGGAGTGAGAGGTAACCAATTGATTTTCATGTTTGCACAACTCCCAGAGTTGGCCTAAAAGTTGGTTTCCCAAACAGAACCAATTATCCAATCTTCTCAAGATATGTGGTCCCCAAACGACCAATTATTTCCAGGGACTCCCTGTCCCGCTGTCTCCCTGACAGCCAATTAGGGACTCCCTGTCCCGCTGTCTCCCTAACAGCCAATTGCTTCCCAAGCATCAGGTTTCCCCAACCATTATCATCTCTTTTCAAAGCATGGTAAAACAAAAACTACGCTAAGGAATCACCTCACATTCGCCCATAACCGTGGGCACGGCTGTTCGAACAGTTTGTTAACCTCTGCAGAGGGGGTACACTTTACCCACACGACGTTACTAGCCTGGGTCACCCAGCCCGTGCAGAACAGCCACGTCTGGTGACTTTGAGGCTTTCACGACAAGGCATTTCAAAGCCGACACAAGGTTGCCATATGCCAACGGGAGGGGTCATCCGGACCAACAACAGGTTAGGTCCCAGACCATACTGTGCCAGGAAGCCCAGGGGTCCTCCCCGACACCACCCCGGCGAATCCACTTGTCCCTTGGCATCAAAGCTTCCCTGGCCCAGCTAGTTACTCAGCCAGGGGTGTCCCACTTCACCCATGTGGTCGCACTTATTATATGCTCGGATGTAATTCCAAAGGAATCGGTCCTTAAAAGCGACCGCACAAGCATCCCGCCCAGGAATGGCCTTGTGTCGCGAGTTTCATTTTTAAAACTCATTTTTCTTTCACAAGGCACCGACCCAGGTGTCGGGTTTTTCAATACTTTTGTAAATCAAGTTTTACCCGAGATGTTCTCATATTTTAAGTTTGAAGGCGACAGCGATACCCGTACAGAGTGTACGAATACCAAGGCGCAACGAAGGTGGTTACAAGGGAAACATGATGAAGCAATTAACAAAGGGAAGGATTAAGTGCAGCAAGTTAGGTAGGCCCACCGATCTGCCTGGCAGACGGGGCGAACAGTTCAAGTGGAATCCTATCAATGCATAAATATTTTGCAAACAATATAATTAAGTTTAAAATATAGGCTCAAGATGTTCAAAGGTGGCTTGCCTTGATCAGGGCTTAATGTTCACGAATCTTCGAGAAATCCTCGCTTGACGAAAAATCCGGTAACCGCAACTAGGCGCAAACAATCAAAGACCTAAACAAAAGGTCAAAACAAATATCCTATTTAGACTAAATAATAGTGCCATTAGATAGATCTCAATTTTACAGAATTACTGGAAGTGGAACGGAGTCAATCGGAGTTACGGATCAAGAGATATGAATTTCCTAAGATTATTGGATTTTCTGTCTAAAGGAAAAAGGAATTAATAAATTCCCTGGAAAAAGAAAAAGGTTGAGGGGCTGCTTTTGGACTTTTTGTCGGCCGGCAAGAGTTGGGCGAGGCGGCCCATGGCCGGGCACGTGCGCAAGCGGGCCGGCGGGTGAGGCCGAGGCGGCTAGTGGCCCAAGGGTGAGCGCGAGCGCGCGGGAGAAGGCGGCAGCAGGCTGGGGGGGCGGCGAGCGGGCCAGGCCGTGCGGCCCAGTGGCGCGCGAGCGGCGAGCAGGTCGGGGCGCGAGGGGCGCGACCCACGCGGCAAGGCGCGCGCGTGAGGCGGCCGGGTGGGCGCGGTCCACCGCATTGGGCGCACGAGCGGGACCCGCATGGCGGCGACCGGGCTCACGGAGGAAGGGGCGCACGCGGGATGCGGCGCTAGGGTTTGGTGGACATGGTTCAAGGCGGAGTGGGAGGGAGAGAGAGAAAACCAGGGAGACCGGTCAAAGTGGTGGGGCCCACGGTGGGTCCCACCGTCATCTCCTTCCTCCATCTCTTCTTTTCTTCTTATCTTCCTCTTTCTTCTTCTCCTTCTCGTTTTCTTTCTCCTCTTCTGCTCTCTTCTACCTCCTCCGACGGTCTGAGACAAGGAGAGGGGGAGGGGGGCAACAGCGGCCGGCGGTGGGGCGACGCCAAGTCCGGCCAAGCGGGCTCGGCGGCGACGCGGGAAGGATAGGGCGCGGCGCGGCGCGGAGTGGCAGGGGCGCGGCGCGGCCGGCCGTGGCGAGGGGCGAGGAGGAGGGAGGAAGAAGGGCGCGCGGCCGCGGTGGAGTTGGGGAGGAGAAGAAGCGGCGAGGGGAGGTTTACCGCGGGAGGAGAGGGGGAGACGGCCGAGCCGGAGAACCGAGAGGGAAGGGGAGAGCGGCCAAGGCGGAGGCCGACGCGGCCCGGCCGGGCGCGTTGGCCAAGGCGGCGCGCGACGGCGGCCGGAGGCGACGCACGCCCATGTGCGGCGAGCGGCGGGCGACGGCAGCAGAAAAGGGAGGTGCGGCGAAAGAGGAGAAGCGGAGGCCCGCGCGCGAGGTGTGCGGCTTATATATGCGTCGCGTGAAGCTTCTAGGGGAAGGAAAAGCACGGGCGCGGTCAAGGTGGGGCGACGGATGCACGGGAGCGGCGTCAGCGGCGCTGTTCTGTGCGCGGCGCCAGCGACAGAGGCAGGGAGGCAGGCTAAAGGAAAAAGAAAAAGAGGAGGAGAGAAAGGGAGCTTCCTCCATGCCATTTTTGGGAGGAAAGGAGAGAGAAGGAGGAAGAGTTCTGCCTCCCGATTTTTGGATGGGAGCGGCGTGGAGCGGCCGGGCCCGAGGTGACGGTGGCCGGCGTGAGCGCCGAGTGGGGGCAGGCGCAGGCAGGCAGGCGGCAAGCGCGGCGCAGGCGGGCTGGCGCGCAGGGCCGGGCGCGGCAGGCGAGTTTGAATCGGCGCGGCGGCAAACCGAAATCTGGCGAGGAGAGAAGCAAGTAGGAGAGAGAGAGAGTTGCGAGAGAGAGACATAGAATGAGAGAGAGGGAGATGACGGGGAGAGGGAGAAGGCTGCGGGAGAGAGAGAGCGCTCTCTCTCGCACGCACGCGCGGCGCACGCGCCAAGTGGGCCGCGGCGGGGAGTTGGGCCGAGCAGGGGACAGCCCAACGAGAGGGAGAGAATGAGAAAGAGCTGAGAGAGAAACTGGGCCGGAGAGAGGATGCGGCCCGAGGGCTTGAGGGAGAGGAAGTAGACTTTTTCTGGGAGTTTGAATTGGAGAAATATTTGGTGTGTTTGACTCGGGGTTTGAATTCGGATTACATACTTGGACTCGGAAAAATACGACGGAGTCAAAGAGGAGATTCAAAATAGGAATTTGATATTTTTGTATTGAGAGAAGTATTTGGCGAGAGTTCAAAGGAGAGGATGGATTTGAATTTCGGGGATTTGTTTGGAAAAGGAATTTCGAGAAGATGATTTTTGGTGCGAGGAGAGGGAATAAAGGTAGATTTTAATTGAGATCCATGGCACGACTTAGACTCTCACACAAAGAACGAAATTTTCGCATATAGGATTTTCGTAAAATAGCTTTTTAACGCCACCCGAAAATCGGGGCGTTACATAAAATCTCAATGATAATAAAGAGAAAGGTAGCGGGCGTAAAAACTGTAAACAAAAACCCTAAATAGAATCGCAATGAGCGATTAAGAGGAGAGATGGCGGGCAACCCGTTAAGCAGCACAATCACGGTTGTTGGTAGGACTTCTAGAAAGTAAAAAATGAACTACAATGATAATCACGTTCGATTTTTAAAATCTCGATGATAATTAAAATGAAAGGCATCAGGCGGGCCGTAGAGGAGTATAATAGCAATGCTATTGATGGTTTGGCGGGACTTCTAGAAAGTTCAAAATGAACACTGACGATAATTACGTTTGATTTTTAAAATCCCAATAACAATAAAGAGATGAGGCGACGGACGGACCGTAGAGGAGTAGAATAGCGGCGTTTGACGAGACTTTTAAAAATTATAAAAATGAAAACCAACAAGATAATTAACTCTAAAATTTATAAGATCCAATTTTAAAGTTCCAAGGTGGATGAATAGAAGTCGTAGTAGATCGAATAAGCAAATAAAGAGGTGATAAAGAAGAAGTAACGACTGATGTGACTTTTAAAAACTACAAAATTAGAAACATAGAGATCATAAGGTTCTGTCTTTTAAAATCCTAAGATAACGGGATAGATATTTAATAAATTTTAAGTGAACTCATATATAAAAGAATATAATTTTGTATGGATACTAGCCGCGCAATTGCACGGGCCACTCAACTAGTTTCTATTATTTATTTATTTATTTATTGTACAAGAAAAAATAGTCATGAATACGTGGATTGTTTAATTTTCTGTATCCTACCAACCATTTGACTATTTTAGTATTCCCTACGGAACAGGGGAAACATTGTGAGACCTTTTACTATAGACAACACGGGGTAGTTGACACTCAGGTAGTACGATAATACAAACCCAAAAACTAAACTGTTTTTTATTTCATTTTCTGAAGATATTTTTAATTCATTTTTATATGTCATAGTTGACCTTTTCTATTTCATTTTTGAAGACTAATCATGTTTCTTCCTCCTCCTTTTGCTTTGTGTAAACTTGATCCTATCGTGCACGTATGCTGCCCGTGGAGTACGAACAGTCGTGTGCTTGCCACCAGCGCCAACCAACCCGGTAAAATCCATTTCACCGGTCAAGAAACCAAACCAGAAACCGGGCACCGGAGCACGCATCTACCAGATACGCAGTACGTGCACGCCCCAAGCTCCCCGCTCCCCCCCGTATCACTATCCAATCGAGTATCCGTCCCTCTCCCCCCACCCCGCCCGCCCCGCACCGCACCGCGCGTACCTTCCGTCCTTCCACCGGACCGGCTAAAGTAAACGGCTACGTATACGCACCAGTCGCGTGCACATTTCCCACACGTTTTCCCCGATAAATCCCGCCCGCCAGCCAGCCCGCGACGCGCGGCGTACGTATGCGTACGTCCGAAATACCGGCAGACGGCAGCCGGAAGCCGCCACCTCGCGGGGCAGCCTTTGTCCGGCTCAACCGCACAACCGTTCGCCTCCGCCACGTGCTCATGGCGGGCTGGAGCGCGCGCGACGCGTGCCCCGGCGGATCGCCCCGCCGGTCTGCGCGCGGAGGCAACGAGGCCGCTCCACGCGTCCACGTTCCTTAACTTGGCCGGCCGTGTCTATCTTCTCCGCTAACGGTTCAAGGAAGAGTTCAGATCAGCAACAAACCTACAGACATTGTGATGAGTGTGTGACACTCGGTTCCTCCTATCTACCTAGCACGTAAAATAAATAAAGGTATTCATATAGTAGTTTTATCTTGCGTTGAAGACTTATTTAAATAAACGAAGCTCCATTGCATGATGAGAAACATATTATTCTGGATAATGCACATGAGTTGTACGGAGTACTGTCTAAGACATTACAAAGGTAAAGACAAAAGAGAGAAGAAATAAAAGACCGAAACTCAATGCACACAAAGCATCACCCAATTTCAAATCTCATTTACATCTAAGGATGAAAACCCGTCGAAAAAATATTTCGGAACGATTCTTAGTGGGTCAGAAATTTCTATACCTGCTAATTTATGAAACAACTATGGGATAATTTCGTTCCTACCCTTATTTTCATCTTCAATCAATGATTTTGCTTCCACTTTTTAGGTTTTCGTTTTTACCTCCACTTTTTTGAAACGAGGCAACCTATTGCTCCTACTTGGATGAACAAGTTAACGGTGTTAAGTATTCGATAAAAGGATATTTATAACTTCACTTTACTTATTTTCTATCCTCATTTTGTACATATAGCATGAAACTTGAATTTTTTGAAGATATTTAAAATCAAATATAACAAAATTATCCTTGGAAGAATATTTTGAAGATAATTGATTTTAAATATATCCTTTTCAAGTTCTATGCTATATGTACAAAATGAGGAACAAATATGCAACAAGAAAAGAAATAAACTGAGGGTATAAATGCTCTTTTATCATAAAGTGAGGGTATAAATGCTCTTTTATCAAATACTTGATACCGTTAAGTGTCCATTCAAAATAAGGGTAATACGTTGCTTTGTTTAAAAAAGGATAAAAATAAAAACACTAAAAAAAGAGCAAAATCAATACTGAAGATGAAAGTAGGAGAAAAACGAAATTGCCCCCAACAACTATTGGTAAAAAATTATGTTACCGTTTCTATCACACCTTATAGTTTAAAATCACCTACAAACGTAAGGTAAGTAGGAAAAAAATGTACTGCTACATGGAAAGATGTTTATAGTGATTTTCCCTTTATTGGGAGCCTGAAGTCTGAAGTTCATGCTCTAGAAAGTGGAGTAGCCGTAGAATTGTAGAAAGCAGAAAAGATCATGCAAGAAGCTTCTATTGAAAGGCCAGGAGAAGGTCACCGTTTCAGCGGCGCTTAAATATCGTACTAATCACTATCAGTAGCTGTACCTGTTATAATTAATTCTATGTATGTAAGCGACCCGCGTCGCCCGTTTTACAAACAGTGCCGCACCTGCTGTTCGATGGGTTCTGCACATGTTTGAAAGCGTAAACTAAATAATACTAAACAATATATATAGAGAGAGAGAGATGATTGGGTTCAGTTTGAGCCGAACTGTTCTTTTATTTCCAGTGGCAATCATTAAACAAGGCTATAAAAAGCTTGCAGTGTTAGGTATAATCTTTTTCCCAATATGTTACTTAGTGGAGAATTTTGTCATACGAAGTAAAAAGCATTTGTCAATGTTCTTGTCGAATAAAAGGTTCATTCATGTAAGTGCCACTGGAGAAAAATACTGGATGGATTAGAAAATGACCACCACTCCTCCCGGGCTTAGTGGATTAGTACATTCCAGATAGAACTTTGAGATGATATTTGCGTTCCCTTGGTTTATCAGTTGGGTAAATGGGATCGCATCAACCTCAATTATCTTTGGCCAGTGGAGCATCAAGTTTTGGATAGGGCAAAACTTTAACAAAAAGGCATATCTCGATTTGTCCAAAGATTAGGCCTAAAGTAGTAGTTACAGTAACACCACTACAGATGTTTGATGCCAATTATCCAACTAGGCGACACCAACCTTTGCAATCGATTAGGCTGATAATTAATTAAGATCCCAACGTTTTGCCCTCCAGTTTTCTCTCAAAAATTATAAACCTTTTGCTCAAATGTCCAATACATTCTCCCTCGCTAAAAAAAAAATCATGTGAAAAGGATAAACAGTAAAATACAACTCTTAATCCCACAATAAATTTTATTTCCGAGTAAATTACACTCAAGATAGATGCAATCTAGAATAATAACTTAATAATTGAACTTTCATGTGTAACAACTTGGCAGGTGGGTCCATTCTAATACAAGAACTTGAGAATTTACTATTTTGATGCAATTTTTGATGCAATGACTTGGTTAAGTATGTGCTAATTTGGTTAACGAGTACTAGATGAGTTTTTTTTTTCATGATATCAATATGCCATCGCATAGCAATCCCATGAATATTTCATTACAATCTTGAATTTAATATATAAGAATTATATTGATTATCCAATTTGCACCACCATCTTGGATTTTACTTCTAAAATCTCAACCGAAATGCATATTTTTAGATATTAAAATTTAATTAACTATTACCCCCTATATTCATTTTTATCATCATATTTGGTTTATGCAACAATATCAAGATAAATATTAATTATCACTATCAACTTTTCATATCCTTACATGTCTCATGGACTCTCCAATTAGTTATGATTATATTAAATGCATGATCAAAATTTCTGCTAATGGAGCTGTAAGATATGCATGCAACACAGTGTACGAAGCATTTCTGCCACAATCCCACCAAATACGACGATCAAATATAAATTTTTGTTTTTTGAAAATATGATGATCAAAAGTGAATAGAGTAAGTTATTGTACCATAATCGCACCCACTTTGTAAGTTGTTGCACCCGTCTACTCACTCGTTAAGTTTTTTTCACAAAATCACACCCACCTATCCTGTTGTAGGATTACAATGCTCACTTATTATATTCTTGTACTAAATTGTACCAACATGGCGATTGACGTACCATGGATGTAATTTATTCTTTATTTTCGGATTTTTTTTGAGTGGAGGATAATTTGCTTTTTTTAGGCTGGAAGTTGTAGGAGGTATGCACATTGCACACTTACACAATTTTGCTAGATGGGCATTTTTTTTTCAAAGAGAGCGCTAAATGGGCAATCTTTGTTTACGAATATGCATTTTTTATTTGTTATAAAGGTGAGGTTAAACGAAGGTTAATCTCTGAAGTAATGAACTGATGGAAGATTCCTCGCAGACAGGGGCAATAGAGTCATTTCGGAAACCGGCCGCCTTTCTATAACAGGGGAGCAAAGGGTCCCAGATTCCTCACAAAAATCCACACCGCAAACGCACCAGTAGAAGCAACCCACGCTCACAGGAGCGAAGAAGATTTCCCCAAATTTTTTCTTACCCCTTGCCCCCCCTTGTCGTTGCTCGTCCCGCGAGAGGCAGCATCCAAATCCGCGGAATTTAATCGCGCCAAGATCAAATTTTGGCCATTTTTCATTCGATTTTTGGTCTAGGAACCCCGAATGCGCCGAGTTTGCGTCGCCAAGACCATACCTTGACATCAAATTCGTGTTCTTTTTAGTTCGCGTGTTTCGAGCTCGTCGGAGGGATCTCCGGTTCAGCGGCCATGTCGTTGCCGGCGATTTCCCTGTACACCAGCCCACCACCGGGCGCCGTCTACTCCTCGGAGTTTGATCCGAGCTCCCGTGGCTCGTCGCCGCCTTGCTCCACCGCGGCGCCCCCGCCGCCGTCCACCTCTCACCGCCCGTCCGCCGTCGCGGGCGGGCTGTCCTGCCTCTTCTCCTCCCCGGCCGCGGCGGCTTCGCCGCCTCGTGCCCTGGCGCATGATGAGCTCGGTGCGCTGTGGCAAGATAGATCCGACGACCCTGCCTTCGCCGGCGGCTACTCGTCGTCGCCGCTCAAGTGGCGTGACCTCCACCACCACCATCACCACAGCCCCGTGTCGGTGTTCCAAGGGCCATCGTCCTCTCCGGCCTCCCGCAGCCCGCCGGCGTCGTGGCTCGCCGGCCGCGAGCGTGAGCGGCTCTTCGCCGGCTTCGTGCGCAACGCGCTGGGCTCCTGCGTTGACTACGCTCCGGCCCCCAGCCCGCGATCGGAGGTCGGCGGCGGCGAGCTTGTGTTCGAGCTCGACGAGAACCTCGTGGAGGCGAGCCCCGCCTGCGAGCCGTACGCCCGAGAGCTCCTCACCAGTGCCCAGGCTCGCCACCGCATCTTCCACGAGGAGCTCGTCGTGAAGGCCTTCTTCGAGGCCGAGAAGGCTCACCGCGGCCAGGTCAAACCGCGAGCTCCATTCTTTAGCTATTGGTTCTTGAACACTTGAACTGTTTCTGCGTCAGTCACTTATCTTGTTCAGTTTGTGATTTGTGATTAGACCCGGGCGAGTGGCGATCCATACTTGCAACATTGTGTGGAGACAGCCGTTCTGCTGGCCAAGATTGGGGCGAATTCGACGGTCGTCTCCGCGGGGCTTCTGCACGACACCATTGACGATTCATTCATTGACTATGATCACATCTTTCACATGTTCGGTGCCGGGGTGGCCGATCTTGTTGAGGGGGTACGTGCTCCGGTTTCCTTGGATTTTGATAATTGTTCCTAGTGGATTGGTTAATGAATTTGATAATATGAACATTGAACTTATGTTGTATAATCAAGCTGCTGGCAGGACCAACTTGAATTATTTGTTCTGAATTATCATGGCTTGCCCCTTATTATACTTAAAGTCAATTATCATGTGTGTGCATTTTTTTTTAATGTAAGGCAACTATAGTTTACATCCCTCACTAATAATGGTTCCTCCATTTGGGGTCAATGTACGACTTCTATGATATGATTTAAGTAGCTTAGGTACCAAGTCTAGTGCATTGTTTTGGTCACTTTGTCTGTAGCATTATTTCTCATATGACGAATTTGTGACAATTGGCAATATATTTAGTGAAATACGTTATAGCATTATGTACAGAGAAAATAGATTGCATTGTTGCAAAACTAATAGTTTATATCTAATATATTCAGGTCTCAAAGTTGAGCCACTTGAGCAAACTTGCTCGTGATAACAACACAGCAAGCAGGATTGTTGAAGCAGATCGATTGCACACAATGCTTCTTGCGATGGCTGATGCACGGGCAGTTCTAATAAAATTAGCTGATCGTGTGCATAACATGAATACTTTGGAAGCTTTACCTCTCGTTAAACAACAAAGATTTGCTAAGGAGACCATGGAGATCTTTGTTCCTTTGGCTAATCGATTAGGGATTGCCAGCTGGAAAGACCAGTTAGAAAATCTTTGCTTCAAGCATCTGAATCCCGAAGAGCACAAGGATCTATCATCCAAACTAACCAAATCCTTTGACGAAGTTCTAATCACATCTGCTGTGGACAAACTAGATAGAGGTCTGAGGGATGCAGGCCTCTCATATCACAATCTTTCTGGGAGGCACAAAAGCCTATACAGTATTCACAACAAGATGCTAAAGTATGTTACAAAGCTTTTTTTTTTGCATTATTTACAGTTTAAAAACTTGATGATGAACCATATTTTTTCTGTCTTTTTGCTAACTGGTTTGGGCACATTATCAGGAAGAATTTGACAATGGATGAGATCC
Source organism: Oryza punctata (assembly GCA_000573905.2). NCBI lineage: Eukaryota > Viridiplantae > Streptophyta > Magnoliopsida > Poales > Poaceae > Oryza > Oryza punctata. The sequence continues at coordinate 21,565,612 of CM002496.2, forward strand.
ATGATATCCATGGCCTGCGTCTCGTGGTTGAGAAGGAGGAAGATTGCTATCGAGCACTTGATGTTGTTCATAAACTATGGCCCCAAGTTCCTGGAAGATTTAAGGACTACATATCTCGTCCAAAATTAAATGGGTATGCTGAGTTGAACTTTGATTTGTCCATTCTTCATTCACTTTCTGCTATACTTTGCACTGATTTGCTTTCTACAGGTATCGATCATTGCACACTGTTGTCATGAGCGAGAATGTCCACCCATTTGAAGTCCAGATCCGTACAAAAGAGATGCACCTGCAAGCCGAGTATGGATTCGCAGCACACTGGAGGTACAAGGAAGGAACCTGTAGGCACTCCTTTGTACTTCAGATGGTGGAATGGGCAAGGTGGGTGCTTACATGGCAATGTGAAGCGATGAACAAAGAACGACCTGCATCTCTAGGTGACAGTGATGCCATTAGGCCACCCTGTCCATTTCCCATGCATTCAGAAGACTGCCCTTACTCATATACTCGGCAATGCAACCATGATGGACCGACATTTGTCATCCTATTGGAACATGACAAGGTGAGCGCGGTCTCCAGTTAAACCCATTCCTAGCAAATTGCAACCGTATCGCCTTTGATTATAGTTCTCACTAAGTTTCTCTCTGATTCCAGATGTCTGTGCAAGAATTCCAAGCAAACTCAACTGTAATGAACCTCATGGATCGAGTTGGGGCCAACACTCCAAGATGGAGCCCCTACCGCATCCCCATGAAGGAAGATCTGCGACCGAAGGTTAACCACGAGCCCATAAGCGATCTAAACCGGAAGCTCAGCATGGGGGACGTGGTGGAGCTGACCCCCTCCCTTCCTCACGAGTCGCTCCCCAATTACCGGGAGGAGATTCAGCGCATGTACGACTGTGGCGGATTCGCCCTTGCCACCCGGGGTGGCAGCTCGAGGCGGTGACAGTAATTCGACAATCTTAACAGCCCCACCGCATCATTGTACAATGTTGTCCAACCTAATTCAATTCATTGTAAATACAACCCTAATTCTTCGCAGCCGCGAAAACGGGAACAACACCCCCACCAAGTTCTGTAAGCTGGGGGGAGTCTGTCCTGCTGCCTGGAGTCTGTTAGCTTGACCCAGGAGGCTGCCATGTGTAAAAGTAAAAACAGTATAATCTTTCCCAAGTTAGTTCCAGCTTCTCCCAAGATTTGTGGAGAGGAGGCTGTAGCAGAATCTACAATCTGTGTGTGTGTCTGTCCTTGTATTTTAGATCTTTGTGATGGAAGCAATGCCAAGTTGTCAACTGCAGAGCTGCAGTGAGAGCAGCAGTGACGTCAGCTACTGGCAGCTGGCCGGTGTCTGCTTGCTTGGCTTCCAAACTTGCAGCTGTGTGGACCAGAATCTTCGGGTGTCCGCTTCCGGCGAGGTGAATGAATGTCTCGGTGGAATCTTCCGGGGCAGGAGAGCTGGAAGCCTGGGAAGAAGACGGCCGGCCTCTTGTTCCAGTGGATCCCGCGTCTTGTGGTGGCCTCTGCGTGAATCCTCCTCGGCTGTGGGCCCAACCACTGTACGCGTGGCTGCCGACGTCGCCGCCGCCGAACGCTTGGCTGGTTGGTTGGTGCCGGCGCTTTGCTCACTGCTCTATTCCACCTGTGACATGCTCACTTCCATTTCATTCCTGCTGTTATCACACTATTCACTCACCCACAAAAACAGACAGAGCTGTTAGTACACTAATCACTATTAAGTTCGGTAATATTTGAAGGCAGATTTTGTTCATGTTTAGAGAGCTTCTAGCAGGTTAGCAGCTAAAGCTTCTCTTATAATTATAATCTTAGAATCTCCAACTATCCCAAACAATGTTGATTCTAACTTAGATTGTAGAATCTATAACTATCAAGTTCAGAAAATGAACTGAAATCAGAATAGAAAACCATCTCCTTTGAATTCTTATAAACTCATTACCAACCAATTATTTCTCATAATTTTTAAGTTTATGAAAGAGAGCCCTCTAGCCTTTTCTGAACCTATCCTTTTGGGACGATGACGATGAATACCACCGCTATACCAGTCAGCTATAGAAGATAGGAACGAGTCGTCTGTTGCCGGCTACAGTTGAAACGTGAGCGTGCATCCAGCCTCTGGTGCGTCCTCTTTCCGTCGACGTGGACAGGTCGGGAGCCCGGGTGCAGCGAACGAGCACGGCAGCAGCGGCTGCCACTTGCGTTTGCGTGCATGAGCTCGCTGCCACTTGTGATATCGAGGCCACGTCGGCTGTCGCCACTCCGACGTGGACCCGACTGGGAGGGAGATAAAGATTTGGGATGGGAATGAACAAAACGTTCTTGTCTCATCTCTCTCGAGGAAAATTCGAGGGAGAGTGTACGTGTACTCTGTACATGTAGATGCACGTGTAGCGTATGTACGTTGTGCTGTGCTGACTGTTCAGCAGCCTGGGATTTCGCGGTTTGGTACTGTTCGTCAAGTATGGTAGGTCAGTGTAGGAGCTTGACTTGGCATGCGGCATTGACAATTGCCGTATGTATGGTACAGTTGTTTACTTGTTTGCTTTTTCTATGTACGGAGTTGTCGGCATTGCATTTCAAATAGGTTTGTTTTGCTTTTTTGTTTTCCCCGAAAAATAAATATGAAGGTAAAACCAAAGAGGTTATACCCTTCTACACAAATACAGTAGCAGAGTCAGGACCCAGCCAGCACGGACAAGCGCCCGGGCTCCATGTACACATCACCACAATGCTTCACGACATACGCAATATATTACTCCTAATTATTTACCTAATTAGTTGGTTCCGATGAATGTTAATTGTATGACAACAAATAAGCAGAGCAAGAGCCAAACCATCACTTCTGTAACCATGCATCGAGCCAAAGCAACACAACTCTATAGCACATCTTTTCGTTGACAACAAAAAACCATCATCTCATTGATAAATCAGTGTTTATGATAAATGACTTATAAAGTAGTTGTACAGTTTTATGTATATCACTTTTATATCTAATTAGGCTTGCCAGAAAGCTCTAGAGAATTCCTAAGATTCACCACTGCTTCTTGATGACACGGATTTGCAACGGAAGTTTGTGAACACAATCAATTTTATGTACCCGTTGATAGTTCTACCTGCGCACCAACCGTACAGATTCGAGAAAGATCAGCGTAGAACAGTATTTTCCATTAAGGTACACCCAATGTTTCTACAATGTTTTTATCCTCTGTACTTTTTGAGCGGAATTATCCTCTGTATTTAGATCTTTGCTAACTCATTTATCTCCTCATTGATTTTTATAATCCTAAATTGTGATGATAAAATTTCTATAGCAAATACTAGTTATATTAATATTTACTTACAATATTAAAATTTAGTGGAGTTTTCATCGCAGAACCCGAACAGTCTCCGCCCCTAACCCAGGATTGTCTCTACTCCTTTAAGAACGAAGTCGTCACTCTTCCATCTCCTCCCACCACGTGTACTGCGCTCCCTGTGAGTAACCACTAGATCCAATATTTTATCCTCGGTCACTCTCCTATCTTATTCTGAATCATTTGGGTTTAGCTCATTACAACGTATGGACAGGTTACTAGTAAGTATGAGAAAAAGGGAGCTAGGACAATTCTTGGAGTTTGGCACAGTCTGAGTGTGATTGAGTAAATGCATTGTGTTGCTCCACAAGGTTGTGGATCCAAAAATCCGATTGAAGTTTTTTTTAAGATTCCAGGAATCTAGCAACTCCTTTTTATTAATTAATGTATTTTTCTCTAATAGCCTAATATAGAGTAAATTGCACTCATGGTGGATGCAAATAAGTGAAACAACATTATTATTAGGCACAATCTAGAACTAAAATAATCATGAGAAGCAAGGATGTCTATAAGCATGTTCGACTTATATGACGGATCATGGCCTCTAGAAACTAGGGCTCCCAATTTTATCATATTTTAGGCTATCTTAATGCGTTCAAACATGTTTTAAAACCTCTCATTCCATTATTTAAAATAATTTTTCACTCTTCCTCATTTATCGCAAGAACGAGCTTATTTTCTTCACCTCCAACAAGTGTTGGGTCATAATCATGGCTACCTCAAAATAATATGGGTCATGGCGATGATGTTAACGTGCATTACAGGGACTAAAGATTCCATTTTTCTCCCTTAATAATAAATAAATATTTTTTAGGCTAAGTAAAACTACATAGAACTTTTGATCTACAGTTATTGCACGGTATGGGGTCACGTGTCCACTTTTTTACTCTACTAACGGAGCCCCGCAATATTGTGTTCCCAAGGAATAAGTACGGTGGGAAATGGGAATGAGCAGAGCTTACGGTTTATCAGGGTTTCACTTTCAGTAAGGGTGTAGGTAGCTAACCCGCTTATAAATCAAAATAGGAGGATTAGTTCCAGGGGATATTCTCGGTGCCTGACGGTGGGCTAGCCCCTACTGTCCTCAGTCTTCACTTCTGGGAACAGTGCCCCATTCACTTAGGGATTTAAGCATGCCAAATAAGTAACCGTAACACTTTCCATGAGAAAGACTCAATCATATTGGTTCGAACAATTGGCATACCAATTCACGCTATCAGCATTACCACGAGTAAGTCTGAGCTACTAACTCCCAGTGGAACTACAATAGCATTCCAGCCAAGGTTTGCGATTCCGATATGGCCTACGTACCCTGGCGGTATGACGTTTACGTGAAATCAGGTGGAAATCGATAGATTCCGAACAAATTTCGCAAACTAAAATTTGAAAACAAATCCCTAAGCTTACCGATAGGTTCACGAAAGCCGATTGGCTTTGGCGAAATTCCAGTAGAAACCATCGAAATTTCAATCAGAAACTAGAAGGCGAGGCGTATTGAAAATCGATCGATTTTATCGAAACGATAAAATCCGACATGTATCTTCGAAAACCGGATAAGAAAACCAAATTTGTTTTTGTCAGAAAAATATAGAAAAAATGTTAGATGATGGGGAAAAATCGTGAAAATGCAATTTCCTATAAATTTGATAACCTCCTATTGACATACACACAATATGTAATACATATTTATAAAAGGCAATACATATCACTCACCAACCATTGACCAAATAAAATGCCCATCACCTAAATATTAAAATCCATTACATACATAGTTTAGAGTCCAATACATATATTAAAGTCCATTTCATTACTACATGGAATTTAGCCCATGAAAGGGTTTCCCTTTTTCTAAATAATTATTCTTTTCTTTCCTACTCATGAAATGCAGGGAATACACCAATTTTTCAAAAAAGTTATATCCCAGTAGACTCTATGAATATCATACTATTTATAGGATTTTATTTGATTTCTTTGTTTTTTATCAATCCTGAATTTGGATGAAACCCATCGAAATTCCAGACGGCTACTACTTCCGAGCCACGTCGAAACCTTGGTTTTCCGTGGAATTCGATGGGTTTTCATCGAAATTGTGAACCCTGATTCCAGCAATAATTGTTAAGTCTGAGCATTTGATACTACTATAGTACTCCTATTGTACCTTGAGAAACTATTTATAGCATTGCACTGAATAGCTTGCTTACAAAAGCTGCTAGACAATTGTATCATGACAAAAACCACTTCCTTGCACGGCTTGCTGGAAAAGGCTTCTGGCCTTGCAAAATGAATTCCAGCAGCTGAGCCAATAACAACAATGGCATTTCAGTTAAATGCACACTACTACATCACCTCCTACTCCTAGTCAGTAGGTGCAAGTGCAACGCCCAGTCAGTCAATTACTTGGGGGATATTGTATATCACAAAAGCATCGTCTCATCACTCACCAGCACAGGTGAAGACACCCGGTCGGCATAGACGGCAACAGCGAGCGAATGAAGAAGCTAACTGGTTAGCGACGTCAGCATGCCACCGCCGCTCTTCGTTGGCACCACCACCTCCCAGCCGGGTCCCTTCAGGGGGATGAGAGGGGCGGCGTTGACATCGGCAGGAGGGCCTGTAAGGTCACTCCGGTCCATCACCTTCAGGAGGTCCTCGTCGCTGATGTCTGTCTGGATCATCCGGTCCTCGTCGCCCTGCTCGTCCCTGAGCAGCGCCAGCAACTCCGCTTCCTGCATAATCATAAGAAATGGCACTGTCAGAGAGGATTTTCGCGGTGTCGACATTCTTTCAGTGTCTCTTTTGGTTCATATGGTGCCCCTCTATGAAGAAACAACTTGTTTACAAAAATAGCCCAAACAAAGAATATTACATCTAGGGCATTAGGCTTGGCTCTGTCTTGTTCAAACTGACCCTTCCCGATCACCACATGTTCCAGCCTCAACTTGCCAAATGCTTTCTTGATGATCCGGCCCTGCAACATCATTAAGATGAGCAACTATGCAACAGGTGTAGCTGACGTCTGAAGATAAAGGATCAGCTAACACACCTCAACAGAATGTGATGTTGCCAACCGATAGATGTGAACTGGGTGTGTTTGACCAATTCGGTGGCATCGATCCATGGCCTGCAAATCCATCTGAGGATTCTGCAGAATGATGGCAAAAGTTTAACAAATCACAACTAAATCAGCTAATAGAAGGTAAAGTTACAGTAGGCAGGAGCGACGAAGTCGCTACATGCCTACATTCCACCCATTCAAACAGGCAGGTGGCATGCAAAAGCATCTTGTAATGTATTTGCTGTAATATGAATATTTAGTCTGAAGAAGTACAATAATATCAATAGGGAAATTACCCAGTCACTATCATATAGGATACAGGTATCTGCCGAAGTAAGATTGATACCAAGCCCACCAGCCCGTGTGCTTAGAACAAAGATATTCATGCTGCTGTTCAAGTCACTAAACTCTGCTATCTGCAAGAATAGTGCACAAAATTGTAGGAACAGTATTAGACTAAAATAGATGTTAAAAGTTAACAATGGCGAAAAATGAGACTCCAGATTTTATTTTAAAATAATGCAGTCAATGTATATTCGTCTAGAACTTTACACACTAAGTAGTAATCAGTAATGCATTGGCACAGCATGCTTTACCTGCCTCCTCCTCTCTTCCAGCTTAACACTACCATCAATTCGGCAAACCTGAAGGCCTTTTGTTTCCAAGTAGTACTCGATAATGTCCAAAACTTTTGTCCACTGTGAAAATATTAGAACCTACACAAAATACCAGTTGAGGTCTAAGATTTTTTTCTTAAAGAGATCGAGCTAGCATTTGCATTAATGTAATCCCTGAATTAAAAAGATAGGAGAGAACAATATACCTTGTGCTTCCGTGCAAGCAGCAAATTTAGCAATCTGTTCAATAGCTGAAATTTGCCGCATTGTTCCAAGAGCTTCTCAACAGGTGGATACAGACCTACAGAAAGACAATAAAGCAAAATGTGTTAGGAAATGAGCACGTGAAGCAATTGATAACAGATGTCCAATGTGGAACAACCTGATGAATCATATGCAGACTCCAGAAGATCAGGATGGTTGCAATTTTTCCTCAGCTGAATTAACAGATTATTTAACTTTGCCTTAATGCCAGGTTTCCGCAGAACTGCAATATTCCTCAGCACTTGTCAGATAACTTTTCAAGTCTACAGGAATGTGTGTGTAGGAGAGTAGGTGTACAAGCATCCATACCAATTTCTGATTTTTCATGCAGGTATTCATCAAATGTTTGTTCAACCAAGTGATTCTGGATTTGTTTCTGATGGTCAGTCATGTTAGCATAAATGATTATCTCTTTCTTTCGTGGAAGCATCTGCTCTACATCCTCCTTCATCCGCCTTAGAAGGAACGGGCGCAATATGGCATGAAGCTTTGAAACAACATCGACTTTTCTCTTCTCTTCACTATCCTCTTGTTCTTCTTCACCCCCTTTTGCAGAAAAGTCAAACCTGTACGACAGACATAAGACCAATGCAGGCAAAACAAATCAATTGTAATGCATAGGGTACCTAAAATGCATTAGTATATTCTTTGTAACAAAGAATGAACCAACGTGTTAATCGTAGCAAAATCCATCTAAATTGTCAATGGTAGACACAAAAGAAAATATAGCATGTCAGTACACCATATAAATCAGTAGGTGTACAGCATAAATTTCTACTAATAATCAAAAAGATACATTAGCAGACACCACATGCAAAACAATATGCATAATCACAACAACACATAGGACATTCAACTTTACAACACTTCATAAACAAAAGGCAACGAGAAAAAAAAATTAAAGCAATGTCTTAAGAGTAGCAACAAATTAATGGAATAACTATATATATAGATAGGGTTAGTTGATGGGAATAGAATTGAAATTGCTGTTAAGCAGTTTAAGACTATTTGCTGTGCTCGATGCATATACAAATGAACAAGTTGACAATAAACAGTCATGAAAATGACTCAAGCGTGAGACTAACAATTATTTGACGGAAAGGTTAAGATGGTTATAGGAATGAGTGCATGATAAGAAAATCTTCAAGTACTATCATATTTGTACTTCAGTGCTGAGACGTGAGACAATAAAAGCACAAACCCCACTTGTGAAGGAATATATGGGGAAAGGGTGGTACTATTATCAGCAAAATGAATCATACCATGACTCAAATTCCTGGTGCGAGGAGAATATATCGGGCAAAATGAAGTTCAGCAGCGACCATAGTTCTGCTAGATTATTCTGAAGAGGTGTTCCAGTCAAAAGGAGCTTATTATCCATTGGCAGGCGCTTTAACTCCCTTAATAATAAGCACTTGGAATTCTTTAGCCGATGCCCCTGGAAAAAGACATGGAAGTAACATGTAAATACAAAACTACAACAGAAAATGACAAGGATGATAACTATTGCAAGGTTTCTCCATTTACCTCATCCACAATAACATACTTCCACTTATAGTGAGCAAGATGCTTTGCATCTGACATAGCCATCTCATAGGAAGTTACGATTAATGGAAAATCTGGGCCAGTGGTTTTGGGCATGAATTTTCTCCTTATCTCTGCCCGGGCTGCTTTTTCCCCATGATAAATCAGACCAGTCATAGATGGAACAAACCTGAAAGCAAGCAGCTTCACTTAAGAATATGAATCAAGGATAATGAAAGAACAATACGGATATGTTACCTTGAGATCTCATTCACCCAGTTTGAGAGAGTGGATAGAGGAGCAATTATCAGGTATGGACCATCAAGACCCTTCCCCTTGAGATGGGCAAGAAAACCAATAGTCTGTATTGTTTTCCCAAGGCCCATTTGATCAGCCAATATCCCATTAAGCCCATTCTGCCAAAGTGATATTAACCACTTAACACCCTTTATCTGGTAGGACTTCAACTTCCCGCCAGTCATTAAAGGAACAAGTCTGGCTTGCTCTTTTTCCCACCTTTCTTCTTCTGTGAGAGTACAATCCTCAGGTGAGCAATCTTCATGGGATCTTGTAAGCATGGCTGCCACTGCTTTCTTGGCCTTTTTCTGAGCATATTTTATTTGTTGGTTAGAAATGAAATGGTTTGCTTGAAATTTCGATCTATATATAAAACTAGTTGCCACGTTCATACAAAACACTGAGCAAGCTATCCACTTAAAGAATATAATTGATCCTATGAAATGATCTGAATAAGTGTGCATGATTCTAGAGAAATTTGAAACACGCCAAAACAACTCAAGGAAATATTTAAAAGAAAACATTATTATCCAATGTCCAAAAAATTAAGGCACAAGCAAAGTTGATGGTTTTTAAACATTTTTCCTTCATGTGTTATCCCTCTATCTTCAGCATTCATGAGTAAACGACCATACTTATCTCTAATTAGCAATAACAACATATATAAGGTGATTTTCCTCTGACACTTGTTCCAGTATTGAGCATTTTACTCTGGTATTTTCTTGCTTCTCTAACCTCCTGGTTCACTATCTAGCAGGGATCGATATACTAATCGTAAACATTTAGCACAAATTTGTGCCCCACATTTAAACCCCTACAAATATCAAGGGACCAGAGGAAAGCGGTTACAAATATGTTATGGCGAATATTTAAGCGTCCCTTCTAATTATGATTTTCTAACAATGTGCTACAGGTGGAAAGCTAATCAGTAAATATTGAAAAACTGGCAACATTAGTAGTATTTGAAATACGGATGAACAAAGTCAACTTATGCATAATCCATTAATTTTGCATATAGGAAACCAAATGATGCATGAAGCTAGAACTCACATCATTGTACTTTGGTGCAGAAGTAGCTTTCCTCTTTCTGCCACGCCCATTCTTCTTCTCTTCTACTGGCTCCTCTTCAGCTTGAGTTTCAACGCCCTCCACCTTAGACAACAGCACAACCGTCAACAGAAGAATCAAATAAATCGTAGGAAGTGGTGTGTGGCATGTGGAGAAAAATACAATACATACATCAGCGATCGTCTCCATCTTCTCAAGAAGAAATTCCGAATAGAGCTGTGTCTGTGATAGCAGCTCGTCCAACTTGTTAAACCGTGCATTTGGATCAAAAGCAAGTCTTGCAGCTTCTTCCCTCTTTCGTGCTGCCTCTTCTTCGTCAGCTTTAACCCGGGCCTCGTGCAACTTCTCTTCCTCCTCCTTCATCGCATCAGTGATGAGGGATGCATCACCATTCTTGGCCTCAAGGTCAATCGGTAGTGATGGAATTGCGTCCACAAAATCATCAGCTTTTTCCTCCTTGACAGGCTCCAATAACTGACCTTCTTCCTTCACCGGCACAGTGAGAGGTGACAAATCACTGTTGTTAGCCGCAAGTTCCACAGTCAGGGAAGAACTTGCATCCACAAAATCATCAACTTTCTCTTCAACAAGCACATTGAGATGATCCTCCTCTTGCTTAGTCGCCTTGGTGGTATCCAATCCATCCCCATTCTTACATTCAGAAATCTTCTAACAACAAGAACTCAACATCAACAAAAAAAAAAAAAAGCCGAAATGCGGAAGCACAAAACAGAAATAGAGAGATCTGAAAAAAAAAAGACATTCACAAATAAATCACCTCATCCTCCAGAACGGATGTCGGGGAATCCACGGTGGCGGCGGCGGCGGCCGGGGATGCTTCCACCTTCATCCCAGGGGCGGATCTAACTTCCGACATGGGGGTTCAGATGAACCTTCTTAAACCCCCAAACTTTTTGGAGAACAAAAACAAGCCGTTACTCGTAGTATTAATGTTAAGGAAAATCAATAGAAAAAAGCTAGAGAAGCTAGGGTTTAACGCACGTGAATTCGAAACTCCAAAAAAAAATCGAGAAAAAAAATGGGCGAGAGAAAGGAGAGGATGCGGAATGCTCACCACCAGCCAGGATGTGGCGGAAGCAGCAGGACAATGGTGCCCCTGCCGTGCTCCTGCTGCTGCTCGCGAGATGGAGATCGGCGGCCGGAGCAGCGGAGGCGGAGGACGAACTCGCGAGGAGGAACGGAGACGAGACGAGACGACACGGGGAGTTTTTTTTTTTTTTGAACGCATATAGGGGACGGGAATTAAGGGGAAAAGCCGTTTTGTGTTCCCACTTAGGGCATTTACAGTGCACCGTGGAAATATGCTGAGCTTCACCAGCCTATAAGCTACATGACTCACAGTGCAGGTCATAATACAAGTGCTTATAGTGGGTCCCACCTGTAACAGCCTTTTCACCTTTCATCTTCCCATCTCTCTCCTCTGTTTCTCTTCACCGGGATTTTTTCATCTCCCAATCTCTCTCCTCTATTTCTTTTCTCACCGGGGAATCCGAAGCTTGGGTGGCTAGGCGGCTGGGTGGTCAAGCGGCAACGGCTCCGGGCGACAGGGCGGCCCGAGCAGCGACGGCGAGACGACGACGCTGGGCGGCGGGGTGGCCCAACCGCCTCCCCTCCTCTCCTCTTCTGATCATCACAGATCAAGGGGCAGCGTGGCCAGCGAGCTCCGGCGGGGCGGATTGAGGGGCGGCATGGCCAACGAGCTCCGGCGGGCGCGGATTGAGGGGCGGCGTGGACGGCGGTGAGCTCCGGATGTCGCGAAGGCGGGGATCGTGACGAGCCCCGTGGCAGCGTCCTCCTCTCTCCCCGTCAGCGACGTCGCTCCTTTCTCCGGTGTTGGGATCCTGCGGCGTGGCAGGCGAGCTCCCGTCCTCGTCGCTGGATGCGGTGGCAGTGGTAGCCTCATCAGCGGCGACGTCTTCCTCTCTCTCTCTCCCCCCGTGGCTGTGGCGACTACGCGCTCACCGCTAACTCCTGTGCGAAGCCACGCCCGCGAGGCTCCGACCTCCGCAACGCGGTTTCTTCCTTCATCGCAAGTCGTTCTTCGTTCGAAGAACGAGTGTCCAACTTTAACTCTGAGAACCTCATTTGGCTCCACGTACTGCTGATGTGGTGCCGAATATTCGGTTTCTTGCTGTGAGGCTGAACGCCACATCCTTGCACTGTGAATGCCCTTAGGACCGGCACTAGGGTGGTGGGACCCACTCCTTCGGGAGATGGCGTGCAACGGTTCAAAATTTGAAGTGTGTGTGGGGTCCAGGCCACATTGTCTGGGAGGTGAGTAGCTACAGTCCTAGGCTCTGTGTTTGTTTAATAGAGTTAGGAATTCATTCCTTTCACGTTTTATTAGCATTAATTAAGTATTTACTAAAATTTTTTAAAAATAGATTAATATGATTTTTAAAGTAACTTTCATATAATTGTTTTTTAAAAAATATACTGTTTAATAATTTAAAAAACATGCACGCGGAACACGAGAGGAGTTTAGAACTCCTTATGCTGAACCCAGCACTAGTGTACTTTATGCTGAAATTTAATTTGAATATCTACTCCTTCGGTCAAAATTTTAATTTGGATATTTCTAGTAGCACTAGTTGACTGGTACTACGTACTCATCTTTTTCCGTAGTGGAGTACACATTTTTTTTGACACGAGAATAAGGCTGCGTTCGTTTGTGTTGGAAAGTTTCCTCTTGCACAGGAAACAAAGCAGCTTATGAGGACATAATTAATTAAATAGTAGCTCAAATAAACTTGAAAAATAGATTATATAATTTTTAAAGTAACTTTCCTATAAATATTTTTTTACAAAACATACACCGTTTAACCGTTTGAAAAGCGTGCACGTGAAAAACGAGTTGTGGAGTTGGGAACCTAGAGAAATGAACACAGCCTAATACTCTCGCAATATTTAGGTGCACTGAATTATAGACGTGTGCATGCACTCAAATTTTTGCTCTTTAATACAATTTTTCTCGCACAAGAACAAAAGAAGCTACCAATACATTTAAAATATGAATATATGATACATAATTTCATAAAAAGCATGCTTTCATAATACATTTAGACAGCACATAAATGTTCAAATTGTGATACAATTAATAGATTGTTATACCGTATTATATACACTAATACGGAAGTGCTCTTTACAGACTTAGTCTGTTTTCGTCTATCACGCAAGCATCCGCTTCGCTCACGTTCCCATCCACCCCTTCACATCTTTTGCAAAGAAAACCAACCGAATTGGATGTACAACATAAACACATCAAAGATGGAAGCATGAACACATAAACAAATCTAACCCAGATTCTCCCCCTAAACCTAACCTTTGTGAATAAATCACGGCTAATACATGTTTTGTTTATGGTAAGATAAATTGAATCAAGAAGAAAACGAAGAGAAATCGAGTTGGAGAAGAGACAAAATCAAATATAGACTAACGGAGTCACAATAAGAACTGATTCAACCAAGAGGGAAATCACTTGGTCATCTTCAACTGAGGTAGAGGCCGACAAAGAGTGCATGCGCTCAATCTACATCATTGCGCCCAATCTAGGCTTGATATGTATTGTTGGCACTCATCAAACAAGGCCCCTCGTGTGGACAAAGGCACACGTTGTGTGAGCCAGTACCCCACATGGTCCCACACCCCAACCACCACCTCCACAATTGATTGACGAGTGGTGGTGGCCAAGAGAGGGAGGGAGCCACCCCCATCGCCACCGTACACCAACTTCTCTTCCCACCTCTTTTCTATGTTGTGAGAGAGAAGTTGAGACAACACGAGGTCGTGTTGGGGATTAGAGTCACGATTGGCATAGTGCGAGTGGGAATACTAGGGTAGTGATATTTTTCCCGTAATTCTGACGAAAACCAATTGTTAGCGCTGTAATCCGGTTGGGAGTAGAGCTGCTTTTTCCTCGCTTCGAACTCTAGCATAATTTTTCAGAGCACCCCCATCCTGCTTTGCTCTAGTTTTTGCTGAATCTAAAATGTGTTTGATTGAACTCCAGCACTATATAAGTCAAATTTAGGAGCTACTACTCCTACTCTGTAGGTTGTACCAAACAAGTCCATGTTTTATGAAATACTACCTCCGTACCTAAGCCTGCTAATGGGTGAAAATCCGACCCGAATCCAACCCAACCCAAATGCATAGTAGCAAAAATGTTAGACCAATCCAATCCAAGAAATCCCTTCTCTAACCCAACCCAACCCAATCCGCGATGCATCTTATACCAGTTTCAGTCCAATCCATGTGTTGTGCCCATTTTCCAACCCACAGCCTATCCATGGATTGCCAACTAATACCAAGCCAGGAAATCTCTCACACTCTCGTTGAGCCCAAGCTTCTTCCACAAAGCCGGCGATCCGTCGCCGACGTTATCCCGGCACGGCGGCGAGAAGCCGTCCTCGTCGCGGCACCCATTCACGGAGTCACACTCGTTCACCACCCTAACAACGATGGACCATCCATACGCGGTGGCAGCGACGCGGATCCTCCTGTTGCAGCGGCGGCGGCAGTCGACACCGCCGCCATCGAGGCGCGGCCACCCAGAGGACAGCGCGATGACCAACTCCATGTTCCGGCATAAGCATATGTTGCATGACGTGGGGCGGCCTTCGTCCTCCCTATTATCGAACACCTTCAGCGTCGGGATCGCTGGCGTCCTATTCGATACTGGCAGGTAGCGCTTGCCAGCGACACAGTAGTTCAGGCTTCCTTTGGGGCATCTCGTCTTGTTGCTGTGGAGGTAGGCATAGCCGCTACCCACTGGTGTTGCAGCTCCCAACAGCAGAGACACCATGCCGCCATGGATGATGGGGAGTTAGAAATCGAGCACATGACCTGCAAGAGGAGAGCACAGCTAGTAGAACATGACCTAAGCGGGTGGTTGGTTGTGATTTATGGATCGATCCAGACCTCTACCCATGGATTGAATCCATTTCAACCCGAAAAATCACGCCACCATTCCAAACCAATCCAGCCCGCTTTGTCAACAAATCCAACCCAGTCCAACCCAACAACTATCAGAAACCATTTCAACCCAACCAAACTAAATCCAACTCGCGATCCAATCCATTAAATCCATTTCCACCGGCTCCATTAGCAGGCTTACCGTACCATAATATAAGAATCTTGTATCGAATATGATATATTCTAACACTACGGATCTGGATAGAGAGTATTGAATAGAATGCATCCTAACACTATGAATCTGGACCTGGATATATTATAGTACGAACCCGAACAAATTTCCTATCTATATTCGTGGAGAGCATGTACAAATTTATCTTTACTACTTAAAAAAATCGTAGTGGTGGTGGTGAGTCCTGAATGATCGAATGGCTGAGATGTTTCGTAGGATCCTCCCACCACATCAACGCGTATCCATCCTCTCTCTCCGCGCCTCCATCGCACGCGCGGCCCCTACCCTTTCGCCGCCCTCCCTCGCGACCTCCTTCCAACCTCGCATCGCGCTCCCTTCACCGCCGCCCCCACTGCTCGCGCACCTCCAGCCATCACGCCACCCACAAGATGCGCAAGGCCAGGGAGGAGGCCGCCACACTGGCCGGCCGGAAGAGCAGCCGAGGTCACGCCCTCTCTCGCGGTGGCGGCAGCATACTCGACGCCATGGCACCGTCCAAGCCGCTGCTCTCGGATTTTGTCGCCGCCGTGCTCTCCAAAACCAAAACCAAGAGGAAGAGCAAGGCCAAGCCTGATACAAGCGGAAGCAATCCCGGCGCGGCGATGGAGATCGAGAAGCCTGAAGAGGCGGCGCAGCCCGTCGCCATGGAGGTGGACGGAAAGCTGGAGAGGGAGAAGGAGGTTGACGGGAAGCCGAAGAAGAAGGAGGTCTCGAAGAAGGCCAGGAAGGCATGCAAGCTTGCCGTGCAGTCGCTGGAGAAGTACTACGGCGACCGCACCTACCGCTTTCTGTTCGACTGCGTCGCCGAGTTCTTCGCTGAACTCCTCGCCTCTGACCTCGAGCAGCTTGCCCCCGGTGGTTCAAGCTGCCCTACACCCGCGTCGCCTCCGTGGCCATGAGGCGCTACAAGGCCCTGTTCAAGAAGCACGATGAGGACTGGTTCGCCCAGTACCTCGCTGACGTCGAGGAGAGCAAGGCCAAGATCACGGCGGGCGTTCCTGGAACTGAGATTGCGTCCGCCGCCATGCGCGGCGAGGAGACGGCGTGTCCGAGCTGCAGTGGTGCCGCATGGTGGATGACCTCCGCGCCAAGGGATCCCTGCGCAACTGCATCTCTGTGTGCGACGTGTCCGGGAGCATGACCGGCACGCCGATATGATGGACGTGTGCCTGGCGCTCGGTGTGCTCATCTCGGAGCTCAGCGAGGAGCCGTGGGCGGGGAGGGTGATCACCTTCAGCGTGAGGCCTCAGATCCACATGATCAAGGGCAAGACCCTCGCCGAGAAGCTGCGGTTCGTGTAGAGGACAGACTAGTGCGTGAACACCGATTTCCAGGCAGTGTTCGACTGGATCCTTCGCACGGCCGTCGACGGGCAGCTGCCGCCGGAGAAGATGACCAGGACCGTGTTCGTGTTCAGCGACATGGAGTTCGACGAGGCGTCGACCACCAACCACCGGGATACCGACTATGAGGCCATCTGCAGGAAGTTCGGGAGCACCGGCTACGGCGACGCGGTGCCGCAGATCGTGTTCTGGAACCTGCGCGACTCCAAGTCGACGCGGGTGACATCAACGCAGCCCGTGGTGGCCATGGTGAGCGGGTTGTAAAGCCAATGAAATACAATTAAAATAGGCCAGTGAAATACCATGGTTATTAATTTGTAATGACCAAAATCAAGTATTAGAACCATCATTAACCATATATGAGTAGTAAGTAACTGAACATAGGGCATTGATCATTTCTTATTTTATGCATGTGGAGAGTGAGAATTTATTTATATACACCGACTTGATATGAAATTGTTGTATTATTTTTTTCCGTTGCAACGTACGGGCACCTAACTAGTACTAATAAATATCTTATCCGATAGTAAGTTAATCCTATAGGAGTATTCTGCTACACATAGAAAGTTAATCCTAATGGATGCTCACGAGGGAGGTGACCGTTCCTTTTCCTTTTCTAACTAGAAAAAAAAAAACAGAAAGGAAGACACAGAGAGAGGGGGGGGGGGGGGGGGGGGGGGGGCGCGGTTTGTAGATGCGCTATCCACGGACGCGCCGCCTTCCGCTGTGACGAGCTTGACCGCGACGCGTGGGCTCGGGGTGAGACATGGCGTCCCCGGCGCCGCCGCCCGGCGCCCGGCTCCGGCCATCTCAGGCCGCCAGCAGTGCCTCCTCCTCCTCCTTCCCTACATCCATTTGCGGCCTCCTCTCGCTTGGCGGCGCCTCTAGGGTTTCCTCCGTCTCCTTCCAGCGGCGTCCAGCATCGCCTCTCGTCCGGTGCTCCCAAGGCCCTGACAAGGTAGCGGCTCTTTTCGTTTACTCGGTTTTAATCGAACGGTGATGCGGGTTCACTTTGGATTGGTTAGATTGGGAAGAATGCTTGCTAACTGTATTATCAATTTTTTCTGGGTGAACTTTAGGAAAGCGAAATGTGGGTCGTTCGTCACACATAGGGTCATGCCAGTTGCCAAGATTGATGTTGGGACTTCGTTTTTAGGCTCATGTTGTTAGTGTAGATATAGCACACTGATACTCTGATAGAGATGTAGAAAGGATTATTATGTAGAAATGGGAGTATGAGTTGATCCTGTTGGACAGGGTTAGTATCTAATTACCTACTATAATATCAGGAAGGATTCTGGCAGTATGTCAATGTAGGCATCATTCAGTTATTCTGCTTTTGAAAGAGGAACCATCTGTCAGAAAAAATATATTAGGAACTGGTGCTTAACAAGGGGAAAAAGTAGTTGCAAAGAAAATTTGCAAGCAAAGTTAGGTTTAGACATAAAACCACAGTAATGGTCTCTGGTTGACTTTACTAAAACAGATGAGTGGTTTCGTTGTAAGAACGTTAACTGAGAATTTTTTTTATGTAATGCTTGAAGTAGGCACACAGGTGTTGGCTGCTTACTGATATCTGAAGATGATAATTCTGGCATTCATGTGGTGAAGCTAAAAGAGGATTTATATTGTGATGAAATTAGAGGAAATGTTGATTGCTGAAATTATTTGCAGTTTTGTTATATGCAGAGAACAGCTTGTTTATGCCTTTGGGATATGCAAGTGCATTTTCATTTTACAAACTTATCTAGCCAATGTAACACTGGTGCAATGGGCTTATTATTATACTTTTTTGCAAATCTAAATACATAGTTATTTAAGGGGAAAAAACTATTGGGGCGTGAGCTCTTAGTGTAAAAAAGAAACACTGGTTAAAAACAACTTTTGAGGTTGAGTAAATGTGATTGAAATAAAAATTAACTTGGCTGCATTTCCTTGCTAGATTGAAGTGTTTAATACTGAAGGAACTGAGCAGTCAAAAGGAGGCTGCACTGGTATGATGTTTGTGTCATGTACTTATTGATGTTTGTGACATGTACTTATTTTTATTCTTCAATTTGCATGTACTCTTTTAAAGCTGAACTATTCTTTCTGTTGTACAGGTTCAATAAATCATGGCAAATACTCAACAAGGAGTTTCTCATCTAAAGAGTATTTAAGCTAACTGTAAATCCAATGACTAATAATGATACCGCTGTTGTTCGCTATCTAAATTTCTATGGCATAGCATTTAGGCACATTCGTTTCATGAAATGCAATGTCTCATTAGAAATTTTGGCTGGAGCTTGTGCTTTGCACCAAAGTGTATTGAATGACAGTGGAATTCCTCACTGAAGTCGATGATCTTGGGTCTATCTTGCTTCTCATGATCATAAGCAATAATCTGTTGTTAATGTTTAATTGAAATAACTGTTGGCAGAAGAAAACACCTTACAGAGCTTATGAGCAAAACTTAGGCTGCATTCGGGAGGAGGGGTTGGGAACCCTCCTCCCCGGCACGCAAAACGAAATACGTATTATTGCATGATTAATTAAGTATTAACTAATTATTTTTTCAAAAATGGATTAATATGGTTTTTTAAAACAACTTTTATATAGATTTTTTTTGCAAAAAACGCACCATTTAGCAGTTTGAAAAGCGTGCGCGCGGAAAACGAGTGAGGTGAGTTGGGAAAACTGGGGGAAGAACACAGCCTTAGCATGTATTGGCATTGGGTTAATGATTTCAGATGCTAACTGGATATAGAAGCATTTTGCATGCATCCTTCTTGTTGAGAATGAAACTATATTTGAAATTCAGGCTTTCAGATATTCTCGTGAATTATGATAACTGTGCTTGGAATGGCATATTCATTGTACAGTGCTAATATTACAACCTATAACCATTATCTATCACTGCTTGTGTGTCAGATTGCTTGAAAGACTAAAGAGGTATGGTGCTGCTGGTGTTTTATCATATGGACTACTTAATACCGTCTATTATGTCACGACGTTCTTATTAGTTTGGTAAGTAAGTCAATGCTTGGTACTGTGACACCTCTGGAACCTTTACCTGTGTAAAATTTTTGGTCAAGTGTAAAGTGGTTGATACATTGGTTATGAGAAAGAGGGTTCAGTTGGTAGCTTGATGCACTTCCACAGGGTCAAACAACTGCACGTTTATTAGGGCCATTGGATGGAAAAGAGAATAACCGAATGACTTACTTTTCAGGTTTTATTTTTCTCCTGCTCCTGGTAAGATGGGTTATACTGCGGCAGTAGAGAGGTAATAGCTGCAACCAACCCCCATCCTGAACACACGCTCACGCACACGCTGACACACTCGGTCTTCTGATTATAATTAGTTTTATATTACTAAAAGCAGATTCCTCAAGTTGATGGCAATGGTATGGGCTGGCAGTCAAGTTACTAAAATTCTTCGAGCAGGAGGGTGAGTTTACTTTCGTAGGACTGGTTTCTAAAACTCAGCAAATTTAGTGATTTTTTTATAGGATTTATTTCTGGATCACCCGAGTACTTTTTTTCATACTTTTCAATATTAACTTGAAGTACATCCTCAGATGTCAGATGTACCTTTTGAAATTTTATAGAATATGTATTGCTTGTCAAAACTGACTAGTTTCTGTTCTAAAAGATGACTTGTTTGGTGTACAACAGGGCACTTGCATTGGCTCCTTTTGTTGATAGAGGGCTAAGATGGTTCACAGTCAGGTTCAACTTCAAATCAGAAGGAAAGGTAAAATACTCATCTCTGACTTTGTTATCCCAATGGCGAGCAGTTAAACCGGGAACGAGAACGGAAGCTACATGCTAGATAAATATCATCAGTATTCTAATGTGTGTTGCTTCGCATTTATCACCATGCAGGCATTTGCTACAATTGTTGGGTTCTGTTTTGCACTTGCTGCTCTACTCTTCTTTGGATTAACAATACTTTGGGCGTAATAGACCTGTCGCTGCTGAAGAATCACATAGAAGACCAAGAACACTAGTGAAATAAAAAGATTGGGTTCCTCCTCACATTGCGGAAGTGAACCTTTATGCAATCAGTAATGTGGCTTCCACTTTACTATTAATGGGCTTAGCTCTTCAAAACTATGGTTCTCTCGGTACCATGAGTTCGTTTTTGAAAACAGGTTACCATTTATTCTTGTATGACTAGCTATTCTCAATTCTCATTTACATAATTTACCTGCAAGTCTGCAACCTGGTGCTTCATTCGTTAATCGCTCATAATCTGGAACATCTTCAGTGTACAATTGTACATATTCCTGTAATCCTTGGGGAGTTGTGTGTGTTTTCATGTTCCTTGGGTGCGTGCAGACATTGATGCTTCTAGCAAGCCTCTCTTGACTGCTGTAATTTGTAAGATCAATAGACTGTTCCACAGCCAGCACGTTTGTTTCCTCGGAAGAACTTCCTTCACTGCTCAATGCACAGTTGTTTCTCCTTTAGCGTCAGTCGCATTGCCTGCATTTGCTGCTGCCACATGGATGCAACTGTCAATAAGCTGATGATTTCCATGGCTGCTTGGAGAGGGTGGGTTGGAAGCTAAGGCAGTAACCTCCCATTCCCATAGCCATGAATCCCTCTCCATACTGACATACTCTGTCAGCAATCTTGCAATGGGTTCCTGCACTCTAGCTTGATGGCATCATTACCTCTGCTGATGATTCTGCCCATCCGATGATCTGCAACTGTATTGGTGCAGTGCATCCAACCTAACGCTGTCACTCTGAGCTTTCGTCGGTTGGCTATTTACTCCAAAATCCAACCTGAAAATGTTTATTAAATTGCTAAACGGTTTTATTTCGTACTAAACATTGCTAAACGGTTTTGTTTCGTACGATTTTCTTAATAGAAATTGCTTTTAAAAATCAAATAATATTTTAAATTTTTTTTAATACTTAATACTACTTAATCATATGTTAATCACGCTTTTTTTTTTGCGCATAGCTGATCAGCCGTTTCTAACTCCCTTAAAATCTTGTGACAATCATCTTTATTTTCTTTCTTCTATTTTCTTCACGAATGGCTGCCACATGGGCGCCGAGCCTGGAGTCGCCGGAGGAGCGGAGAGCCGTATCCATCCCCGATCGCCGGCACATTCTCGGTTTCTTTTCTCAGAGTGAGTGCAGCGGCGGCTCATTCTCCGTGATTATAAAAACTCTCGTTGAGCAATAATTATTTCTTGCCTGCTACACATCGTGAGCTTCTACTACTCCAAACCACCCAAAGACCCAATGGATTATTCTTTGTAAAACCCCATATCCATGTGAACCGCACTACGACAAAACAAAAAAAAAAAACTAAAGAAATTTCTACTTTGCGTGTCAACTACTAGTACACAGCTCCAAAGTAAACGCTCCCGCGTTCGTCTCATGCATTCCATCTGCCAGAAGAACAGGAGGCGATAAGCTCGTGAGAAGGTTCACGAACAGAAACAGTTCGGAAACCGTGAAATTTCGACCATTTCACATGGGACAGAAAACAGGTTTCGAGGCGGGGAAATTCAAATTCCAAACAATAAATTTGATCAAAATTTCACGAAAACTATCGTATCACTAGGAGTCGAGATTCGGCAGTCTATAGGCATTCGATGAAACCTTCCCTGTGATGACTCCCTCCGTTTAAGGCATTTGATTTTGTCCTAACTTAGACTTCTCAAAATTTAACCAAATTTATAAAAAAATTATTGACATTTACAATACCAAATAAATACACTAGAAACTCATAGTTTACAGTGGATTTCAATAAAATTAATTTGTTGCTTTAAATGTTGGCGCAGTGCTATGAATTTGATGAATATTCAAAAAAGAAAAGATCTAGAACAAAACTGGGCGCCCTACATTACAATACTATATGGAACCGAGTAGCACTAGTCTACAACTCCATTCACTGTTGAATAATACATTGTAGTTTAATATAAGATACCGTCGACTTTTTACATATATTTGATAATTTGTTTTATTAAAAAAATTAAGTAAACATTTTTTTTCTTTTATTGTGACTTGTTTATCACTAAAGAAACTTCAAGCAGTACTTATATTTTCAAGATTTACACAAGAGTTTTGAATAAAAAGAATAACCAAGAGTTGTAACAAAAGCTGACAATGTCATATATTAAAAAACAAAGTAAGTATAAACATTTTGTTGGTTGCTAAGGTCTGTTTCAGTTCACTTAAGATAAAAATTAAGTACGGTTAAAAAAGCTTTTAACCTGATTAATTGAGTTTTTATTATTTCAAACTTAAAAATGAATTATCTGATATTTTAAAGCAACCTCTCTTACGTACGAAATGTACTATTCAACCATTTGAAAAACGTGCTAAAGAAAACCTATGTAAAATCTGCATCTTAATCAGAAAATAATGAGCCTAATAAATATTAAGATTAAAAAAATCCCTTTCAATCCTTTCCTGGTTGACTGAGAATAGTTATTGTGTATAAGAATCCGTGTAAAAGATGCTGTGTACTATTATTATAAAACAGACGTTGTTCGTTTTGGTATGAATGGAAGAGGATTTAGAAAGAATACGAAATAAACCTTATCCATTACTTGCACTCCGAGATTAAACCTGGTATAAGTAGAAAAGGAACAGCGTCGAGATGGCAAAGGCGTAAATTGCCTCGCCGTGTCTGACCGTTCTATTCGGTGCGGCTCCCACTACACACACTACGCGCCTTCCTCCTTGTCCTCACCTCTCACCTCACTCTCCCCCTCACTTCCCAACCATAGAGAGCTCCATTAATGGCGCCTCCCCTAATTTAGCCGCCGTATTCGCTTCCCTTCCCTTCCGAGACCACGCGCGAACTAGCCATGATACTCCTCCTCCTCCTACATATCTAGGAAAGCTTCGCGCCAGCTGATCGTATACCACGTACACATGGGCTACCAGCCCGTACACGGCGGCGGCGCGGCCGGCGCCGGAAGTGGCAGCGGCGGCGGTGGCGGCGACCACCTGCATCAGCATCACCACCAGAGGTTGCACAGCCCGCGGATAGGCGGGGGAGGGTCGATGACCCGGCGGGCCAACTCGTTCAAGCGCGGCTCCGGCGGCGAGATCGAGCTCCAGATCGGCTCGCCGCGGTCGCCGCGGGGGGACGGCATCGGGAGCCCCCTCGCCGAGTCGTCGTCGGAGGCGTCCGCGGGCGTCGGCGCGCTCCACCACCACCACCAGGGCCAGCAGCAGCAGCTCCGGTTCCGCCTCTTCAAGCGGCCGGGGTCCGGCGCCGGCGCCGGCGAGGTCGTGCTCGGGCTGGGGATCCGGGAGAGGAGGAGGCTTGGGAACCTGCTGTTCCTCGCGTTCTGCGGCGTGTGCTTGCTCCTCGGCGTCGCCAAGATCTGGGCCGGCGGGTGGTTCGCCCTCCCCGGCGACGACAAGGACGCTGATTTGCAGGTATGGAAGCTAGAAATTCCTTTCCAGTTTTAGACTTTCGGCTGCTATTTTGGCAAGCTTTCTTCTCCGGAGTCAACAACACGTGTAGTTCGGGGAAAGTTTGCATGATCCACTGAAATGTTCTGTCCGTACATTTCTTAACGAACAAACTATCCTGCTGTTACTTAATTCAGGTCTTTGAAGACTATGAAATCATGCTGGCTTGCTAATGTTCAACTGTAATTTTCGCATGAACTTCTGATCCTTGGTATTCCAATTTGTAAACATGCAGTTTAGCCATCCTATTTGTTCCATACCGTAAGTCTGCAATTTCATGTTCTGGAGTCTGGACAAAGCAACAAGAGTTGAAAACAGAAATGTTTGAAATCTTGACAGGTTTTTAGACAGTTGAATGTGATACTTGGGGAAAAAGTGTGGTTGAAGAGATGTTAGATTGGAGTTACTGCATTTTAGATTTGCATGGACCTTATTGAATAGGGATATTTTACAGGAGATTTAGCATTTTAATTTTTAGGACAATGTATTGCTTGCTTGGTATGTCTATACCAACTAATTTAGCAAGAAAACGCTTCTTTGATGCTTTTGGCTATTGACAGTTGGATGCAGTAAATTTTTGGATCTTAGGAAATATATTTTGTTTGTCCATGTAACTGTTGATTGTAGTAGTCGGCATGCAGTCAACTTGAGTTTATTGAGATCAAAGATTTAGCTAACCTGAGATGTTTGATACTCCATTTGTTACCAAGTTGAATTATAGGGGACATCATGTTGTGGGATGGAAATGGGATTCAGAGCGCTGCAACCTTGAGCTAGCTTACCAGCCAACTGTTGGTCATTGTTTGATCTTCCCATGTAGGATGTATTGATCTCATTATCTCAAGTCAGTAATTTCACTTCTAGTTCTTACCATGGCGCCCTCTCTAGTAATAACTCAATGTCTGAACCATAGCATTGCATCGACATAATTTAGTTAATCCTTTTAGTAACACTTTTTCTATTGCAAGCTTATTTTGCTGTTCTAACATTTCACAAAGTTTGTATCTACTTACATTTTTGACCCAAATTGTTGATCTTACAGTGTAATTTGGTTCTGTGATGTCCATATTTCTAGGATCTCTCAATCTCATTCTCCAATGATGGAGGGCATCGATTTGATAGCCACTTTGGACATGTTGGAGGGAAAGAGAGTGACAGGATGTTGATGACAGTGGGATCAGAAGACAATGTTCCTGAGGCTAGTAATACATCTCTTCCTAGACCTTTTTGGTTCACACATTAATTAGTGCAACATAACATTTATTTTGGCTGGTGCTTCATGTAGGCCCCTGATGTCTGGTCCCAGCCAAGCAGCGCAAAGTTCAGACAATGCATTGTTTCGAACTCTCATAAAAGTAAGTTGGTCTGTATTAATACCTTTTGGTCTCTTCTATACTCCTTTATTAACAAGGCTTTTGGTCTCTTCTATACTCCTTTATTAACAAGGTATGGTCTTCTGTTCTTAATTTGTAGAGGAAGATTCACATACAAATGGATATATTCTCATTAACGCAAATGGAGGTTTGAATCAAATGCGGTTTGGGGTGTGACTACTATCCTACCTGTTGACTTTAGGTTGCCATTAGTGTGCTATGGTCTGATACATTTTTCATGTTGCAGATATGTGATATGGTTGCTGTTGCTAAGATCCTGAAGGCTACATTGGTTCTACCTTCACTTGATCATACATCTTTCTGGGCAGATGACAGGTTGTGGTTTAGCATAGTTTCTTCATCCCTAATCTCCTAAAAACCAAAGGATCTCCTCTCTTTCTCAAAAAAAAAGTATGAAAATAAAAGAAAAAGTAAAGCTTTCAATCAATGTGGTTATAACGCCTATTCTGATTTCCTCATTGCTGTAGTGAATTTAAGGACCTTTTCAATTGGAGGCACTTCATTGAGTCACTCAAAGAAGACATTGATATTGTTGAAATGCTACCCCCAGCATACAAGCATATTGATCCTTTGGCTAAAGCTCCAATATCTTGGTCAAAGGTTGAAACTAGTTTTTTATCTATAATTTACATTGATATATGATGGATAGTCAGAAACACTCATTAGTGTTTTATCTTGTGCAGGTGAATTATTATAGAGATGAAATTCTCCCTCTTTTGAAAAAACACAAAGTCATTTACTTTACTCATACAGATTCTCGCCTTGCCAACAATGGCCTTCCTAGTTATATTCAGAAATTAAGATGCCGAGTTAACTATAGATCTTTGAAGTATTCCCAAACAATTGAAGATCTTGGTGCTACCTTGGTTTCACGGATGCACCAGGATGGAAGCCCATATCTTGCTCTCCATCTAAGGCAAGTCCGGTGCTCCTAACTTTGTTGTAGGATGCTTCTCTCTAAACTCATTACTTTCATTCTTCTGTGCATAATAATCTAAGTTAAGTAAAGACAACCCTGATTTTCTTAATTTTGAAGGTTTTCCTTGTAGTTGCTTCTATTATTTCAAACCTGAGCAAGAACTGTTTGCATCTAAAATATTGAGCATATGTGAACTAGATATGGCTAACTTGTTGTATTGATAGATTATGCATGTTGTTTCGTAATGTAGATGCTAGTGTAGATGAAACTATCATGGTGCCCTTTGAAATAAGACTCACAGAATCAGGGTGTACTATTGGTGAAATTTTGCAGGTTTGAGAAGGATATGCTAGCTTTTACTGGTTGCAGCCATAGCTTGACATCAGAAGAAGAAGAAGAATTGCGTAAAATGCGTTATGAGGTTAGTCATTGGAAAGAGAAAGAAATAAATGGAACTGAGAGAAGAAGTATGGGTGGTTGTCCTTTGACTCCCAGGGAAACTTCGCTTTTACTCAAAGGATTGGGTTTCACACGAAGCACCAGAATCTACTTGGTTGCAGGCGAAGCTTTTGGCAATGGAAGCATGCAGGCGCTGATGGATGATTTTCCCAATATTTATTCTCATGCTACCCTTGCAACAAAAGAGGAACTTGAGCCCTTCAGAAATCACCAAAATATGCTTGCTGGCCTTGACTATATTGTAGCTCTCCAAAGTGATGTCTTTCTTTACACCTATGACGGTAATATGGCCAAAGCTGTACAAGGTCATAGGCGTTTCGAGAACTTCAGGAAGACGATCAACCCGGATAGGTTACATCCTTTCCTCCTTGGAAATGCTCTGTGGTTATATTTGTTGCACACAAGATGACATGCCAAATAGCTGTCTTTGGCATGTGTTTGCTTTTTTTTTTTTTGTAATGTCTTATTCTTTGTATTGCAGGATGAGTTTCGTGAACCTGATAGATGAATATGATGAAGGAAGGATGTCTTGGGATGACTTCAGCTTAGAAGTGAAACGTATACATAGAGATGGAGAGCGAATAGGGGCACCATATCTCAGGGAGCCTGGGGAATTCCCCAAGCTAGAAGAGTCTTTCTTTGCAAATCCATTGCCGGGCTGTATATGTGAGAAACTTAGTGATGACTAATATGTATATATTTGACGATTCTTTTACCAGCTACGCCACGTAGGTCAGGAATTCAGGATATATAGTGCGCTCTGCTCCTTGACGGCAGGTCAGCAGCGATATGGACAATTATTCAGTCATGATCACTTGATCAGTGAATTTGTGGTGATGAGAGTTCAGAGACAAGACCCCAATTTTCAGGTCCATCCCTCAAAAGTTTGCTGCATGAAGATCATCAGATATTGAAAATACGAAAAGCATGTGAGAAGTCTGGCAGCTACTAATCAATTTTCCAGCAGCCAGAGCATGTCATGTGAGAAGGTTGGAATATCAGAGCAACTGCAATCAGTATACGGAAGGTAAATACCCAGGAGGAGATTACACTTACGGCTTTGTATTGCCAATTTACCATATCATAGTTTTTTTGGTGCACATGGTGCTTCCCAATCTTGCTGCTGCTAAGCTGTATTTTGTGTAGACTCAATACAACTGAATTTTGTCACCTGTATTTTATCTGGAATATATAGAATTAAACGAAAGATTTTACCTGAGGCTCAGAGTCAGTCTGGAGCCCCTGCTGTTCCTGTCCCAGCATTTTTTTCCTTTAAAGGCATAACTTATTGCATTGATTTACTGCACTGTTTTGCGTGACATGTTTTTACGAGTAGCGCCATGCGTCTCTTTGCCTTGACACTAAATCATCTGCCTATGCAATGGCATTCCCTGCATTTTTCAATCCACAGATTGTTTCCAATAAAAATGGGGGAAAAATGCACATGACATGAACTTCCACACTGCTGCCAAAGTACCTCTTTATAAGATAAGTAGATACAGGTAGAATTTCGTAGTACACTGTATCTTCGAATGACCTAAAACTACTATAAGCAGGTTTCTGAGACATTTGTAACATAACAAACAAAATATATTCCTTCGAAGCGACATTTCCTGCTAACCCAAAAGACTGCTTCAGACAAACGATGGTAGTCTGGTTCAAGTGATCCAACTTTATATTTCTTCAGCATTTCATAAATTGTGCCGGCTAACCTAATAACCGTCTGCTTTGCCTGCATAATAAGGAAAATAGTCAATATATTGTTTATGCAGCTCACCACAACAGATATAAAAACAGAGGTAACAAATATGTGACCACAAGCACATTTCTGCAAACTGAACAACATTCAGCAGAAGTTAGTTACAAGTCAAAAATTTTAGAAGCATGCATAGTCCGAAGAAGCGAGGAAAATATCATATGATCCTGTTAAAGTGTGAAACATTGGATTCCAACAACAACTTTCTGATTCTATTGAAGAAAAATCTAACATTTCCTATGTCGAGTCACATGAAAAATTGACGTGGACCTCAGTGCCTATTACTTTCACTGTCAAACTACAAGAGGAAACAAGTTGTATACACCGATTTGACATTATACTGATGAAAATAGTTCTGTTTTCCATACCCATGTTCAGGCTCTTTATTCACACCATGGCACCATGCCCATCACAATTATCAGGCTCTGGGTATATTACTATGCAGTATCTTGATAACGGCAATTCTCTACGGACTTATCGGCGCACAGCAAGGGCGAGAAGGCCGAATGTTCGAGTAACTAAGTGTATCGGTATGGACTATAAATACCGAGTAGTGGAAGACAAGAGGGTATGGAAATTGTACACAAGTGAAATAAACTCTGAATACAACCTTCTTCTCGCCCAAGTTGAACTCCTCTGTTTCTTTCCTCTGTTCTTGCTGTCAATTGCTTCTTCCCTTCTTCCTGCCTAATCAGATCGTAACAAATTGGTATAAGAGCCAATCCGACCCTGGATTACCTCGACAAGCCACGTTGCCACTCGCGCACGCAACTCAAGATTCAAGAGATGGAGCAGCAACTGGCGGATCTCGTGTCGGTCATGGCGATGATCCAGAAGCAGAACGCGGCGATTCAGGCGTCGGTGGGATCACTGGAGGAGATCAAGCCCATGGTGGTGGAGCTCGCGGGGTGGAAGCCTACGATGGAGAGGACGGTGGCGGAGTTGCGAGATGAGATGGCGGAGCTACGGACTCAAGTGGAGCAAATTTCTCGCTGTCCGGTTCAGGGAATCAAGCCAAGCGAACTACCTCCACTACTTCCTATGCCATCTAGACCGAAGTTGGTCGAGGTCAAGGAAGAGGAACGGAAGTTCTTGTATGGAGACGAAGGTCTCAGATCGTATAGCCACCGCGCTGCAACATCACACCGGGGGAAAACCACGGGAAATGAAAATTTCTCGTCGTTTCTCCCGGGCAAGGGTATGTCTAATTTCAATTCCAGTGCTCCTTTGCATTTTGAGTTGGGTGAATCTTCGAATTGGTTTGGGGCGCCGTACCATCATCATTATGGGGGATTGGTCAGGGTAGAGTGCCCTCAGTTTGATGGGGAGAATCCTAGAACATGGAAGATAAAAAGCGAAATGTATTTTCGGGTTAGTGGAGTTCATTTTGATCATTGGGTGGGAGTGGCGGTCTTACAGTTTGTTGGGGGTGCCCTTACTTGGTTACAATCTACTGATGCCCATGTGGAGTGTGCGGGTTGGGAGGATTTTGCGGAGGCGGTGTGTAGAAAATTTGGTCGGGAAGAGTTTCAAGGGTTGATTCGACAGTTCAATCGGTTGAAACAAACGGGAACCGTGTCGAGTTATGCAGAAAAGTTTAGCGAATTGATTCATTAGTTACATGCTCATCATGCATCCTGGAACTCGGTGTTTTTTATTACTCAGTTTGTGGATGGCCTACGAGCAGAAATTCGAACTGCCGTAGTGCTCCATCGGCCTCAAGATTTGGATACTGCCGTCGATTTGGCTTGGTTGCAGGAGGAGGTTTTGGAGGGTAATCGCAAGGAGACACGGCGGGGTGATTATGTTGTGGCGGTACGCACCACCTCAAGGCCTATAAGTCCCCGGTTTTATATACCGGAAACCCCATGTGTATTCCAATACCATTCCCTGGATCAGTAGTTGGTACACACATGGCACAGTTGTATATCTCAAGCTTACATCATCATACAGGTCTTACAGTAAATTAATAATACAAGGGTAACCCAAATGGGACCCAATTAGACCAAGCATGGTCGACAACAACACAAAATACCAAAACAAATAAATGAGATAGCGGAAGCGAAGCAGCGGCGGTCCATCTTATCCCACACGCATCGACTGGTGAACCTAGGTCCCTGTTCCACCGTCCTCGGTAACTCCTTGCCATCATAACACATGTACAGATCGGCGCTAACACCTTTCTAAAAGATTTAAATAAGCAAGAGTGAGTACCAACCGTACTCAGCAAGCCACTACTACAAAATGCATATAATGTTCATAAGGGTTCAAGGATGGCTTGGTTTATTTGCATAAAGCTAGTTTTCACAAATGATTTCACAAGCCTATGACGTAGTAGTTTTAACTGAAAACAATCGTTAGGTTGAAGTTGTCATTAACCTGCGAGAGTTCATCCACCTTTCCCAAGCCTCGCTTGGTCTGGTTTACCCTCACATCTAATTTTCCACAGTTTTCCACATTATGACCTTCCCGCATATTGGGCAAGGTCACACCTTCCATTCCAATCATATTTTAAGCAATATTAAAAATTAATGAGGCTAGTCAAGAGTAGTACAAGTCCCGACGCTCATTAACCGCAAGCACGGCTATTCGAATAGTTTAGTTTACTCAAACTGCAGTGGATGTACGCTTTTAATGCCGCACTCCGTAACGCACCCAACACATGAGACTTGTCATGGCCCGGTTTTTCAGTTACCCTCGCATGGCGGCACCCGCTCCAAGGACTACGAATCCCCATTGCACCCCCGGCGCCACATTCCTACCTCGAGCCGGTTGTGAGAGGAGTCCTGGCGCTCCCGAGATCTTAGGGGGGTTACATAATATATACTTAGGGTGCATTTTAGGTTTTTGCCGGTGTTCAACAGATCGACCCAAGCGATCTAAATCACAACACTTCATCAACACAACAACGAATGTCCAGAACCTACCATGTCTAGGGTGCCACCCCACGAGAGTTTCCTAGTCCACCGGGTCATACCCCACTCGAGAAATGTGGTCGTACTCTGTTCGTTTCTCACATAGCTTCTTGACTCGGTCCTTAATTGACCAGGGTCGGCGGCTTACCGTTCCTAGAACCATCCATATTCTATTCATGCCGCCCTAGTCGAAATAGTTTTGTTTTATTAAGTTTTTGGTTTTCGCAAAGGTTTTAATGTTGCGGGTGACGCTTATGTCTCCACCCGTCTCCGACAATCACTCCCACTGAGTGATCGCCACATCCACATCCACAACCATATATCATAAGTATGGAGTGTACAAACGTCTAGACATATGCAACGCTGAGCAGTACATATAATTAAACGCGCATAAATAATAGACTCATGTAACAAAGGTGTATAAGTACATAAAGGTAAACAATATCAAAGGTAAGGCTTTAACAAATGTAGGTACGCGTTTTATAATTAGCATGCAATTCTATTTGCAATCAACACATTTATAAAATAGGATCAATATATTCGAGGAAGGGGGCGTAGTGACTTGCCTTGCTTTAGGTTCGTATAATCTTCGAGAAATCCGCAACAGTTAGAATAACCAGAAAATCCATGCTCAAAGAATAACCAGAGTGTCCGGCAAACGATCCAGGAAAATCACACACAATCCTAAAAATAAAATAAAAGTAATATTCAATACAAACTAATGGTGCCAGTAAATGGATCTCGATTTTAGAGAGATGATGGAAGCTGAGCGGAGTTAATCGGAGTTACGGTTAGAGAGATACGAATTTTTGAAAGTTAAATTGGAAACATCAGATCAAGGGAACGATTTACGAGGATGTCCGGAGTATAGGAAGAAGTTATATGGATAAGGAGATGATTTAATTGAATTTCCGGAGCAAGGAAAGTAAATCATGAAATTTCTAGATAAGGAAAAGCATTCATTTATTTTATTAGAATCAAAGAAATGATTTATCAAATTTTACTGAAATTTTCCGGGATAAAGGAATTGATTTAATGAATTTTCTGGACAAGGGAAATGGAATTATTGAATTTCTGGAAAAGAAATATTCTCGAGAATATTTCTTACACTCATTGACATGTGGGGCCAGCAAAAGGTGAGGGGGCATAATCGGACTTGATTTACGGGTGACTGTCTTAGAGGAGGGGAGTGGAAATGGACTTTATTCATGGGTGACTGTCTTAGAGAGAGGGACTCAAAATGGACTTGATCCATGTGTAAAATGCACAGTACTCGGAGAGAGGGAGAATTTATGGACTTTTGGTCATGTGTAGTGGACTTGCGGGAGGGAGTAATTATGGACTTTCGGATTCCATCAAACCGAATGGCCCGAATAAGCACAGGGACGCATTTTAGACTTTTGTAGATTTTTATCAGTCAAGGGACCCGCAGAGAGAGAATAAGGGAGTGGGTCCCACGGCGGGTCCCACTTCCTTTTTCTTTTCTCTTTTTTTTTTCTTCTCCCCTTTTCTTCTCTCTTCTTCTTCCTTCCTGCTTCTTCTCTGGTTCTTTTTCTTCTCTCTTCTCTATCTCTCTCTAAACGCAGAGCCGGTAGAGGGGGGGCGCGGCTGGCGGTGGCCGACCGGGGGCGGTCGGGGTGGTACCGGCGACGGCGGCCGGCCGGGCGGCAAGGGCGGTGGCCGTTGGCTCGGTGGCGCCGGCAGCGCAGCAGGGCCGGTGGGGCGGCGGCAGTGCGGCTCGGCCGGCGCACGCAGGCGGCGGCCTGGCGCGGCGCCGGCGCTGGCCGCGGCCGGTGGAGGCGGCGACAGCACGGCTTGCCGGGCGCATGCGGGCGGTGGCCTGCTCGGCAGCGGGGACGGTGGCCGGCACGGCTTGCGCGGCCGGCGGCGGTTGGCGCGAGGCAGCGGCCGGGCGACGCGCGACCGAGGTGGCGACGTCGGCGCAGCTCGGTGGTGCGGCCAGCGGCTTGGTGCGGCGCGCAGCTTGCGGCCTGGCGCGGTGCGCGCCTTGCGGGCTGGCGCCGCGGTGTGGTCGGCGAGGAGGCGCGCGGCCGGGCAGTGGGGAAGGGGTGAGGGCACGGCAGTGCAGTGGATGGCCGCGGTAGGATGGAGGTGGCAGCGACGACGGGTTCGACGGTTCTCCGGCCAAATGCGACAAGGTTGCATGCGATGGTAGTATCGCCCAATACAGAAACACAGCGAACAAAGAGGGACAGAGAGGAGGGGAAAACAAGGGAGGAGGAAATGCTCACCTTGCGGCAGCCGGGTAGCGGCACACCGAGCACGGACGTCGGGGTGCGGCTCGGCTCGCGGTTCATCCTCGCATGCCAAGCACTCGAACACGTTCACAGAGGTTCGTTCTTTTCAATTTTGGTTTCAATTTTAGTTAGTTACGTCCAAGGTTTGAGTTCTACTCGTTCGTTCGCTTGGTCGTACAAGGAGATTCACTGATCGGCGCGGCAGCCACTCCAATCCCCCTTGCCCATCCGAGGCTCGGCTCGTGGCCAGCCGCAGCGGAGCAAGCAGTGGAGCGGCTGCTAATGCGCATGGTGGAAGAGGGCAATGGTAGAGCAAGAGCATGGAGAGGAAGAATGAAATGGAGAGGCAAGGTGGTGCTGATCTTTGCGTTGGTTTTATAGGCTTGGTTGTGGCTGCATGTTGTTGAAATGTTGGTGAGGGGGTCCCAGGCAATTGACGCAGTGACTCAATTGTGTGCACTGCCTTGCAGGCATTGTATCGAACACCTCTTGTGTATGCATGTTGGTGACTGTTTTGCTGCAGGGGTTCAATTAGACTTTGGGTTGAGAAAGGAATTGAATGGGCTGATGTGTAGAAAGAGCACAAATAGACTTGTGATTAGTTGGGTTGGCAAGGAGAGAGGTGGCCCACTGTAATAGGTACCTTTTTGTATTTTCTGGGACTTGTAGTTTGATTCGGCTCTGTGTGATTGGACTGTAATTATGGACTGTATAAATTGGGACATTTAATTTGCATTGTAAATGGACTGTAATTTGGGCATTTAATCTGTTTGAATTTGGACTTCAGTCGAGTCGCTATATGAACCATTTGAATTTAGTTTGGCTAGAAGGTCGTGCAAGGATTAGAGTTAGGATTTCTTTGCGTGCGCTCTGACGACACTGCAATTGGGATTTTTAGGACGACGTATGGCGTTCAAATCCAACCGTCGCGGTAGAAATAAAATTGGTGATATTCGAATCGACGCGCGATAGATAAATACATCGTTCGATTTTAATTATTCGAGGGAACTATCGAGGTCGACTCGATAGAGCGGTTAAAATTTAACCGTAGGATAAGGGTTTGCGAGAGGGATAATATTGTGGTAGAAGAGAAGAACTTCGGGACTTTATTTAATTAGCACTGAAGCAAGTGGATAGGATGGTCGATGGGAGGGTATCTTTTTGGGAGATAGGATTTAATCGAGACCTTTGGCACAAAATCTACATACACAAATAAATAAATAACAATAACAAGCAAGTTAAAATTATGCCTGAGGACTAACTTTGTCTGAGGAGGTCATATCTTTGAAAATAGCCTTTTAGGAATTATATTGCGCAAATAAGGTTTTTAGTAAACACATTACCAATAGATACTATTTTGCAATTAGTTTTCCGAAGGTAGACTCTGCAAGGTTCATAGAAAATATTTCTTTAGTAAAGTAATATTTGTTTTAATAAGCTATCCCATATAGGGTTTTATTAAAACGGTGTTACGTATATATATATATATGTATATAGCTTTATTCATAAAGTAAATATGCCTGAGGGTTTTTAATACATAGAGAAGGGTTTTTCGAAAATAGTTGGCCTATGCAAAGATTAGGATATCTCATAATCATAGTTCCTTGAATAAATAATATTTGAAATTAAATACTGACCTATTCTCAGACGTTCGTCTATTAGCCCACGCATGAAATAAAAACGACAGATCGAATTAAATTAATTCACGTATGAATGCATTTGAAAAAGATTTTTTGATTAATCCAAATTTTTAATTTCGTATTTCAAAGTCGAAATTTTCAGGGTGTTACAAGGCCGGTGATGACTAATGCTATTGTACCATTGCGACAGAATACTGGCTGGGAGGGTATGCTGAGGATCGACGAGTGATGGAGGAGCAGCGGCCTCTTGTCACTGAGGATAAACTGTCTACTCTCCGTGCATATCGTTGAGATAGAGGACTTTGTTACACTCATGGAGAAAAATGGAGCCGAGACCATAAATGGGGTCCAACAGTGCAGCTTCATGTGGTGGAAGAGTTGCTTGAGATGTTTTCTGCTTATTCTGTGGAGGATTCAATAAAATGAGTTAATCCCATCTGAACCAGAGGAGGAAACAACTGAAGGAGAAGTATGTCAGATTTCTAAAGAGGCAGTATTAGGTACTGAAGCTTCAGGAACCTTACGATTACAGGGTTTGATCCAGAAACAACATGTGCTTATGTTGGTGGATTCGGGCAGCACATACAGCTTCGTGTCGAAAGGATTAGCTGGACGATTACAAGGGCATCGTACTGCTATTTCTCCTATTCGAGTAAGAGTGGCTGATGGAGGAATTTTAAACTGTTCTCAGGAGATTCAGAACTGCGAATGGTGGGTGTAGGGTAGCACTTTTCGGTCTCATCTCAAAATTCTTCCATTGGGGAGTTATGATGTGATTTTATGAATGGATTGGCTGGTGAGGCATAGCCCGATGCAAGTTGATTGGCGCGGTAAGACACTGTACTTCTCTCATGAGCAAAGGAAGGTATGCCTCAGAGGAGTTCAGTCGAACACTGTTTCTTGTCCGACAATCTCTGTTAGGTTCAAGGTTTGGCCCGGCGTAATGCTATTGTGCAGACAGTTGAATTGTGTGCCTTGGATATTTTCGAGGAGAGTCTAGTGGTGCCTACTAAAATTGAATCTTTGTTGGAAGAATCTGCCTCAGTGTTTGATGAACCCAAAGGATTACCACCACAACATGACTTTGATCACTCAATTCCGTTACTTCCGGGTGCTAAGCCAGTGAACCTGCGGCCCTATCGCTATAATCCAGCACAGAAGGATGAGATTGAGCGGCAGGTGGCTGAAATGTTGCAACAAGGAGTGATACAACCCAGTGCTAGCCCATTTGCATCGCCGGTGCTGCTGGTACTGAAGAAGGATTTGACCTAGCGATTCTTCATCGATTATCGTCATCTCAATGCTATTACTGTCAAGAATCGATATCCATTACCGGTGATTGATGAGTTGTTGGATGAGCTCGCAGGTGCCAGTATATTCACTAGTCTGGATCTTCGAGCAGGGTACCATCAAATTCGAATGAGGCCGGAAGATGTGCATAAAACTACCTTTAAGACACACAATGGGCATTATGAATTTCGTGTGATGTCTTTTGGCTTAACTGGTGCACCAGCCACATTCCAAGGGGTAATGAATACAATATTATCTCCTCTTTTGCGCAAAGGGGTGCTTGTTTTCATTGATGATATATTGATTTATAGCAGTAGTATGGAAGAACATGTCAAGCTATTTCTTCAGGTGTTGCAGTTGTTGACAGAGCATCAACTCAAAGTAAAGAGATCTAAGTGTTCATTTGCCCAGTCAAGCCTGGTTTATTTGGGACATGTGATTAGTGGTGCCGGTGTCAGTACTGATCCAAAGAACATTCAAGCAGTTCAGCAATGGCCTGTTCCTACGAATGTCAAGGAAGTTCGAGGTTTCTTGGGTCTAGCTGGTTATTACCGCAAATTTGTTAGGCATTTTGGTGTTATTAGTCGGCCTTTGACTGAATTACTCAAGAAGAATGTGATCTTTGTGCGAACATCCGAACATCAATCATCCTTTGAAGCTTTGAAAGGGGCATTAGTGTCAGCACTGGTGTTGGCTATTCCAGATTTCAGTAAAACTTTTGAAATAGAAACTGATGCTTCAGATAAAGGTGTCGGAGCAGTTTTGATGCAATCCGGTCATCCACTAGCATTCTTAAGTAAGGCTTTGGGACCTAAGAATCGAGGGCTATCTACTTACGAGAAGGAATGTTTGGCAATTTTGCTAGCTGTGGATCATTGGCGCTCCTACCTTCAGTCCGGTGAGTTTACTATCAAAACTGATCAACGAAGCTTAATTCATTTGGGGGATCAACGGTTGGCGACTCCTTGGCAGCAGAAAGCGATGACTAAATTGCTCGGTCTGAATTATCGTCTGGTTTACAAAAGAGGACTAGACAATGGAGCTGTTGATGCTCTCTCACGTTGCCCTTCAGAGGATGTTGTGCAATCTTGTGCATTGTCAGTATGTGTACCAGATTGGTTAAGTGAAGTACAGGCTGGTTATGTGAATGATCCTCACACTACTGAATTGTTAGCTCAGTTGACATTACAGCCAGATTCCATTCCTTATTATGAACTACGGATGGTGTTTTGCGTTACAAGAACAAAATATGGTTAGGCAGTAATGTGGAATTACAACAGAGAGTGTTATCGACATTACATAACAGTGCGGTGGGGGGTCATTCAGGAGTGCTCGTTACTCTCAGTAGGATACATAAATTGTTTGCTTGGCCAGGATTGAAGAAATCAGTGCAAGAATTTGTTGAGCAGTGTTTTGTTTGCAAGCAAGCTAAAGCGGAGCGAGTGCGGTATCCTGGTCTTTTACAGCTGTTGCCCATTCTTGACCGAGCTTGGTAGATAGTATCCTTGGATTTTATAGAAGGGCTACCAAGATCGATGGGGTTTGATTGCATTTTAGTGGTGGTTGATAAGTTTTCTCGCTATGCACACTTTATGGCATTATCTCATCCGTTTACGGTTTTGGATGTGGCGCTGGCTTATC
This sequence comes from Oryza punctata, assembly GCA_000573905.2. NCBI lineage: Eukaryota > Viridiplantae > Streptophyta > Magnoliopsida > Poales > Poaceae > Oryza > Oryza punctata. The sequence continues at coordinate 21,604,025 of CM002496.2, forward strand.
TCAGTAATATTTACAAGTTGCATGGATTGCCATAGTCAATTATCTCGGACATGGATCGAATTTTTACTAGTGCTCTATGGACTGAACTATTCCAGCTAGCGGATACGCAATTGAAAATGAGCTCGGCATATCACCCGCAAACGGATGGCTAGACAGGATGGATGAATCAGTGTTTGGAAACATTTTTGTGTTGTTTTGTGCATGCTTGTCCGCAAAAATGGTATCATTGGCTATCGTTAGCGGAATTCTGGTACAACATAGCTCATCATTCGGCACTGGGTACTTCGCCGTTTGAAGTTCTCTATGGGCATTCTCCTCGCCATTTTGGTGTGATGGGTATTTCTTCTGTGGTGGTGCCAGACTTGGAGGAATGGCTTAAGGAGCGAGCTATGGTGACTGGTTTGCTGCGTCAGCATTTGCTTAGAGCTCAGCAACGCATGAAGTTTCAGGCGAACAAGAAGCGATCTGACCGTGAGTTCATGGTAGGTGATTGGGTTTTTCTTAAAGCTCAACCATATGATCAGTCTTCTTTGGCAATTCGATCAAATCATAAGCTTGCCTTTCGGTATTTTGGCCTATTCCAAGTTTTGGGCAGAGTTGGTTCTGTGGCTTATCGACTTCAGTTGCCAGCCTTCTGTTCAATTCATCCAGTTATTCATGTGTCTTAGTTGCGGAAGGCTTCTCCTCCACATGCCACAACCTCTGTCAATATGCCTCCGGAGTCTGATCAAAGTTCTCTAGTGCCAATGCAGATTGTGGCTAGGCGTTTGTATAAGCTGGGCGCAACTGCGAAATCTCAAATCAAGATGCGTTGGTCAGGCTAGGGAGTTGATGAAGCTACCGGGGAGGAAGCTGATGCTTTGCGTCTTCATTTCCCTAATGCGCCGGCTTGGGGGCAAGCCATATCTGAAGGAAGGGAGGATGTTACGTCAACTACTACTGTGCAGTATCCTGATAACGACAATCCTCTACGGACTTATCGGCGCACAGCAAGGGTGAGAAGGCCGAATGTTCGAGTAACTAGGTCAGAGTGGGCCTAGACTTAAGTGTATCGGTATGGACTATAAATATCGAGTAGAGGGAGATAAGAGGGCATGGAAATTGTACACAAGCGAAACAAACTCTGAATACAACCTTCTTCTTCTCGCCCAAGTTGAACTCCTCGGTTTCTTTCCTCTGTTCTTGCTGTCAATTGCTTCTTCCCTTCTTCCTGCCTAATCAGATCGTAACAGGGTAGTCCCACGAAAACCAACCGATCAACACACTGAGAAGTTTGACATTATATTCAATCAAATGGGCACACTCTCGTGCCGATTCGTTAAAAAAAAAGAAGTTTGAGGTTTTGGACAATTATTAAGTCCTGCCTCAATATGCTGCATACATATCTGAAACCACATTGTGGAAAATAAAAATTCAAATTTCAATTGACCATTTTGTAAAAAGAAAGTAGTTTGCAATGCAGGCTATCACTGTCTGACTATGTAGTATGAATATGAAACACTGGATAGACCTGGTATCGATTATATTAAGAGGGAAATGAGTATGCTCTAGGAGTCGAACACAGGCCCGGAGTAAAAACATGACGTAATAAAAAATGATCGGTGGGGCGCTTGATGGCAGCTCCTTTGCCACCTGCGCTAGCGCGCAGTCTCCTATGTAGTATGAGTATGACAGCATAACTCTCAGTCTGGAGCCGTACTATTGTCCAAACTCAAAACTAAAATATAACACAAAATGCAACATCAATTTATAAAATCCCCAAAAAGGATGTAATAGAATATCATGAATAAGATGGAAATTTCCTAAATAAGATTAACTACATTTACCTTTAAACAGGATCTGAGCTTGGGGTGAAGCTCTTTTGTATTTTAGTAACTCACTGAGCGCATCCTCATTAGACATTAGGCATTTCTCACCATGAGTAACAGATATTGTGCGAAGAAGACTTGCTTTAGAGAGAATCAGCTCTATAAAAGACATTTCATTTGGAAGCCAACTAATTCTCGCCATCTGTACAATTTGAAGGTTGGCGCACATGCCACCAGTCCACTGTGCATTTTGGAACACTCCATTTGCCTCAACTTTCTGCTCATTATCAGTGATCTTCACAAACAATTTTTTTTAAAAATGTAAGGGGAGAGAGATAACCTTCAAACAGTGCACACACATTCAACTTGCGAGGCAACATTCAACCTTACCATTATTTTGAGTTTTTCAAGATTCGGAGCATTCCTTAGCAAGCAAAAAATCGTTAAAATCGGGGGCAGTTCACAGAAGTCCATGTATAACTTCAAGCTCTTCAAGCTGTCAAAGGTGCATGGAAGTGTCTCTAGTATCTTAGCTCCATTTGACTGAAAGATATAACGAAAACAGGTAGTATCAGAACTTAAAAGTTGAAACTGGATGGACAGAAATAATCAAGGACATATTATGTTTTTTTTCCTTCTGTCCAAACAAGACCAAAAACGGGAGTGGATTTTGATACCTCGAGGGGATGTTCCCTCGTTGTTTGCATGTCACTCAAATGATTATGAAAAAAATTTGGGAAGATGTATTAACATGTGATATATCACTCTATAAACATGCAAGTTCAAATTCATCTTCTACATCTCGTAACGAAAAAAAAATTGACTGTGAATATACGTTAACTAGTTGTAGTTTAATTTGGCGGCAAAGACGAGGTGTCTAGGGCCTTGATTCTGTGCTAGCCAACGTGACGCACGGCGGAGGCGGGGTAGGCAATGGCGCCAACGAGTTGGAAAGGCACATGTCCACCCGTGGAGTGGCAATGGTGCTTGAGAGGTGGCACCTGTGGTGGATCGAGGGGCGCGACAACAGTGATGGTGGCAACTGAGAGAGGTGGATATCGAGAGGCGCGATCGCAATTAGGGTGAGTGGAGGGAGCGCGTGCACGTGAATGCTACGGTGCAATTATAATTTTGTAGATAACTATTAAAAATCATGTTAGTGAAATTATTTTTTTCTAGAATCCGTGCAATTATGATAACAGCGGCACTTATAAAGAGCTGACTGTACCTTTCATCCAATGGCCAATGCAATTTGTTGCAACTTGAAACTTTGCTGCATGTTGCCTTAAAGTAGCTGCACCTAATTTTGGAACGATGTAAGGGATTATTTCCCTTGTTTGGGATCCACTATCCAATGATCACATTTCTTTCCCTGTATACTGTTGTTTAACTAATCTCCAAATAAAGTGCTCTGTGTTTGCTTACTGTATGCAAATAATAACATTTCTTAGTGTTCTGTTGCCGGTCCTGATTTTATAGCACAGGAAACCATATGTGTTTACAAATACCAACTCCCTGGATCGATAGGTTGGTATACACACATTACAAATCTGGTACACACAGTCTACATCACATAGTCTTACAATACCAAATAGTACATGGGAACCTGAGTAGGTTCTTAATAGGCCGTGTCTGGCCGGATACAATACCAAATAACATAGAATAGATAGGATAGCGGAAGCGAGGCTGCGGCGGTCCACCTATACTCCACAGGCATCGACTGGGGATTAGTTCCTATGGTTCCTCCGTACCATCCCCCTCCTCAGGGATTATTTCGACTGGCATGTCCTCATCATCAAAAGCTAAAAGGGTAGAAATATGCAAGGGTGAGTACCAACCGTACTCAGCAAGTCACCACTATAGAAATGCAACAAATGCATATAGAGATCCAAGGCAGGTTTCGGTTTATTTGCGTGAAGCCAGTTTTCGCAAATTATTTCACAAACCTATGACCTAGCAGATTTAACTATGGCAAAATATCGCTATGTAAATGTCGTCATTTATTTAGGAGTTCCTTCATCGCAATTCAACCTTCCCGCACATGGGGCAAGGTTACACATGTTTTATTTATCCCAACCTATTCTAAATAATTTAAGAGCATGTGAGTCTAGTCAAGAGTAATACAAGTCCTGGCGCTCATTAACCGTGAGCACGGCTATTCGAATAGTTTAATTTACTCACACTGCAGTGGATGTACGCTTTTAATCCCACACTCCGTGACGCACCCAACACATGAGACTTGTCACGGCCCGGTTGTTCAGTTACCCTCGCATGGCGGCACCCGCTCCAAGGACTATGAATCCCCATTGCACCCCCGGCGCCACATTCCTACCTCGAGTCGGTTGTGAGGGGAGTCCTGGCGCTCCCGAGATTAAAGGTTACATTATACATATATAAAGCTTTGACGTCATTAAACCATACACTTCCACATTTCCATACCGATATCCAGAACCTACCATGTCTGGGGTGCCACCCCACGAGAATAACCTAGTCCACCGGGTCTAACCCCACTAAAGAAGTGTGGTCGTACTCGGTTCGTTTCCTGTTTAGCTTCTTGACTCGGTCCTTAACTGACTAGGGTCGGTGGCTTACCGTTCCCAGAACCACCCATATTCTATTCGTGCTGCCCCAGTCGAAATCATTTTTGTTCAATTAAGTTTTTGGGTTTTCACAAAGGTTTTCGTGCTGTGGGTGGCGCTTATGTCTCCACCCAATTTCCAACAACCACTCCCGTCGTGTGACTAGTATTCCCACATTCACATGTCCCATATACGGAATGTATAACGTCTATATAAGCAGGGTTAAGCAGTAGATAAATAATCTCGCATAAATTAATATACACAGGTAACAAAGGAATGTAAATACATAAGGATAGAAAATTTCAAAGGTTAGGCTTAAACAAATGTAGGTATGCGTTTTCAATATTAGCATGCAATTTTATTTATAACCAACACATTTATAAAAGTAGGATCAACGTGTTCAAGGGAGGTGCGTAGTGACTTGCCTTGCTCAATCGGGGGTTCGTCCTCAACTAGCTCGGTTTCCTCCTCGCAAATGTACCCTATCCGGTTGCATAATAAAGTCACATACTTTTCGCCAACACATAAAAAGAGCCAAAAATTCCAGAAAAATCGAAAAATAACCAAACCAGTGCCATTGCGTAGATCTTGATTTTAGAAAGATTTTGACGAAAGTTTCGTTCAAATCCAACTTAAAACGAGGGAGATACGGAATTCGAAAGATTGGAAAAGTTTTAAATCAAAGAAAAGGAAAAAAGTCTGACGGGTGGGACTACCCTTATCTCCTCATGTGCAGGTTCTGTTTTTTTAAATGGATGTGGGACCCATGTGTAAGACTCTCTCTCTCCTTCTTCTCTTCTTCTCTGTCTCGTTTTTCTCTCTCACACACACACACGCAGAGGCGACAGGAGGAGGAGGAGGAGGAGGGCATGGTGGCAGCGGCCGGCGGGGACAGTGGTCGGGCACGGCGGCTAGTCGACGCGCGCTAGTGGCCGGTGGCTGGGGTGGCGCCTGCCGGGACGACGCGCATGGTGGTGGCCGGGTGCGGCGCCGCGGCGCCCGGTCGGCGTGACCGGCGGAGGCGGCGTGCTGCGGGCGCGGCTCGCATGGCCGGTGGCTGCACGCGGCGGCGACTAGTGCGGAGGCAGCTAGACTGGTGGCGCAGTGAGGCTGCGAGCACGGTGGCGATACCGCGGAAACACAACAAAACAAGGAAAGACGGCAAGGAAGAAGGCGAGCAAAAGAAAACAGAGGAGGTAGACGCTCACCTTGCGGCAGCCGGGTAGCGGCACACCGAGTGAGCTCCGGTCGTCGAGGTACGGCTTAGGCGCGCGGATCGTCCTCGAGCTCCCGGTGCTCGTCCGATGTCCGCCGGGTTTGGTTTTCAGGTTTTTAGCTCAAGTTTTAGTGATTACGTCAAAGGTTTTCGTTCTAACGTTCCAATCGTTTCAACCGTTCGTTCGTTCGACCGAGCTACACACTTCCCTACCTCGCCCGGCGCGGCTGCCTGCCTTTCCATTTGCCCAACCTAAGTCTAGCTCATGGTAAGGCAGCGGCTATGCGCATCGTGGGGAGGAGGTGAAGGGGCTGGTTGGAGAGGGATAGAGGAAGAGGATGAGGTGAGGCAGTGACGTGTTCGAACACGATCGGCTTTTATAGCCTCCGAGTGTGGGAGCCAGCCATTGAAGTGCTTTGAATGTTTCGCCCGGGCGTGCGGCCAAGGTTGGTGAACGGCCCTAGCTGCTGGCGAGGGGAGGAAGGTGTAGACAACGATGATGTATCGGCGGCCTGCACACGCGCGCATGCTTGCTAGTAGTATATACAAAGGTGAAACCCTAAAGGGTGACTATCCATACCGCGGCGAAGCCCCCGCACCCCCAGGCGTCCCCGAGAGCAGGAGTCCAACTTTAATGGCCCACTTCGGCCTCCGCTTCGCTCCGTCCGAAGTCGGCCTTTATATGAATTTGGATCACAACTCAACACGGCGTGCGGCGACATCGTCGCCGAAAACAGTACTAGGGAGGAGGATTGGACTTTATCCTTTATTGCTAACCCAACAGGAATGAGTGGCTTGGGGAGGCAACATGGTCTTTTCTAGGGAAAAAGGCTTGCAGCAAGAAGGCCACGGTAGAGGGAGTTTAAGTGGACTTTTCGGAGCAAAACTACTTTCGGTCAGGGAGAAAATCTTGGGACAAAAATCAAAAAAATCAGAGGAGTTGAAAAATTGGAAATTTTCAATAAAAGTTTGGCACTGGCATAAAACAAATAAAGAAATTGTCGGCATGTCGCAAAATTATAAAAATAAATCAGAGATGATTTTTGGTCGGTGTACTTTTATTTAGAAATTTTCTCAGGGTGTTACATCTGTGATAAAATATGTGCATCTGAGTTTATATAATTATCATGCTCCTCTAATTAAATCAGTTTTTTTCAACTTTTGATATCTCAAAATGGTTAAATCATTGAGAATTAAGCAAATGAGGATACATATGATTTAAAAGATTTTGAAATAAAACTCGTATCGAGCAAAAGAATTGCTTTTTTTGGTTGTGGATGAGCGCCTCGATCGTGGATCAGCCTTTTTTCAATTCTATCTTTAACAATTGATAACTATTGATTTCAATTATGCTCCAGGTCACTGATCCAGAATTCACATCCTCCTCAAGCTTCGTCCTTGCTTCTGGTTTTTGTCGCAGATTGCCGGAACGATCCTCTCCACATCAGGGCTGCTCGTCATTGTCAGTTTTAAGGTTGGTATACAAAACAGATGAACGGAAATTGATGTGTGGCTGTTTGCTTGCTTATTTAACCTGGTAGTGTGTTCTACTGATATTGGCATCATATGCCAATCTCCTCATACTTGGCCCTGTTTGGCTTCACATGAAGTGTGGTTGCTAATAGATCATCATATCCGCTGCCAGGTCCATCATCATGGTTTTACGAACATAAAGCAAACTGTTGCCAAGTTTCTTTTGGGGGCTCAAATTAGGTTTCCTGGAATATTGGACAAGGAGGCAATATCAATGATTTTTTGAATATATGTGTTTTACCCTTTTTCGCCTATAAATATTTTTGAGTTCCCCAGTTGCTCCTGCTGCACATGCATTGTACCCATATATTCTATTATTATCCTTTAAGATGGTGCACACAGTCGTATGTTTTGTCCTGTTTAGAAAAAAGATAAAAGAACCATTTTTCTGATCTGATTTAGAGTTAAATTGCGTGCTTCTTTTAATAAGTTAGTCAAATGGTATGCTATTCCAAGTCGGATTAGTGGTCGGGAATAATACTAATTCACAGCGAAAACACTAATTGCAAATACATTGTTTTGGATGCATTTGTTTTCTTCCAGTCACATCCTGCAGAAAAGGTGTAGTGTTCTATTCGATATGTGGACAGTACTAACAAAGATCATAGTTACATAACACCTTATACTTGATCGCTGGTGTGTATTTTGTACCAAAAGCTCCTTACTATTGTGATTTGGATTATTGCAATTAGTTCTAGCAGCTACAGTGTTATCCATTAAGTGGAAATTTTTATATCATAATTGTACATTGCATTCCATGGTTGGTATGATGCAAAGTATTTTAGAAAGCAAGCTATCAAGAGGGAACCTAGTCGATAGCATCTATTCCAGTAGGCTGGGGTCAGTTTTTGGTGAGGCAAAAACACGGTGAGGCTGTGCGTCCCTTTTCTGAACTTCTGTATGGGGTAGATGATATATAGTGTAGGATTGTGTTGTGTTGGGTGTATCTCGGAAGACTGGAAAACATGCTTACTCTTTTGTATTCAAGTATTTTTTTTATCCTTTATTCGTTATATATTCATGTATATCTGCCTGATATTACCTACGCACATAGTTCTGTAAGCAATGAATTTGTTATATAGTCACAAGTGCATATTCTATAGTTCTGTATTTAATTTAGAGTAATGTACAGTACCATACTATAGTCAGATTGAAGGGGAAGATCATTTAATTTAACAAAATTCTCGTGTTTGTTATTAATTCTACGTGGCCTTAATTCTAGCTGAACTTTTCATAGCTACTTATCCAGACCAGATCAAGCATCCCATGCTTTACAGAAGAAGCTATTGGGTTTATTCTCAATCTATATTTTAACCCAGTTCTTTTCTTTTGTGCAAACCATTCATGTTGCCTTCTCTGATTTATACAGACAATATTCAAATCGATCAGAGTAAATTGCTGAAAGTATCCCATTAAGTAAGGGGAGTTACCTATCTTCAGTACATTAGTTACCTTCTGGTGTCTATTGCCACATAATTTTTACATTGTCTCAAAGAATGTGATAAATCAGTAAGGTAATTCATTATTTTGGTTTGCTATACAATTGTTATATCATAGTATTAAGCCCATTTTGATTCATCATGTGACTGCCCTGTAATTTATAGGAGGTATAAATAGATATCCCTCTTGTAAGCATTGGGAATAAAATGTGCTCCAACAATGGTGTATTTGAGAAAGAAACAGAACTATAATATAATATCATTGTTGTTTTTCCTAGCAAGCAAAATCTTGATTCAGACAAGAATACTACCATGTACATAATACTGATGTCGTCTTTTGGTTGAGAGATGAACTATCAAATATTTCCATAGTGTTAGCACTGGCATATTAGTAGGGTAGATTTGTGGTAACCTCAAAGCTGAACATTATAGTATCTGCTTTTAATAGGAAAAAAACATCTAGCAACACAATCTTGTATAATCGGTAAAACAAAACAAAGGAGAACATGTCAAATCTAATGAATGTAGTGATTCATTACTTGCTTTCAAATCAATGGCTCCATGATTGTCATGAACATGCTTTCAATTGCTCAATCTACACATCCACAATAAACTGTATTGAACGAAACTCGTCTTCAAGGAAGAACAGTGAAGAGAAATCAACCTCCTCCATTTCTTCATCCACCCTTGCCACCAATTTCTCAACGCCTTCCGCGGTATATAAAATGAATCTAATAAGGTCAACTTCTCTGTGGGTTCCAGCGAACCCTTCCACTTCAACAGTTCGTAGCTTCGACGAAAACTTTCTGCTTTGACGTTGCCAGAACAAATCGGACTCCTTCCAAGTACCAGGATCGTAGCTCTGGAACAATAATTATGTTAGGTAACAGTTGCAACATATAAATCGATAAAAACATAAAAAAATATGTATACCTTAAGTTTCAAATACTCCAGTATAGGAGCAGCCTCTATTAAATCCAGGACATCATTCATGCAATTCTTATGAAAGAAAACCTCAAGCACTAAGGTGATCAAGTTCTGAAATGAGCATGGTTTGCCATAACCAATCTGAAAATGATGTGGAAACAACAATTATAACATAGAAAATTTATCACGATTCAAAAATTTCAATAATAGCTTATTATTAAGGGTTTTACCGGGAATGTCCATGCTTGAATTGTCAAGATCTCCACATTGCTGCAATTTGGTAATATTTTGAAACATAGTGCTGGGTCCATGCAAAGCTTAACATTACTGATCTTTGGAGCATAAAGTTCCCATGCCATTGTATGATCTTCAGCCATGATAACAAAACTATGTAGCATTGGCAATATCAGATTAGTACTTTGATATGATGCATCATTAAAAAAGACAGGGAAGATCAACTTGAGATCTACAAGCCTCGAACATTGTGAAATCAGTTGTTGCATGTCATTCCAGTTGGGATTTGAAAATTGACATGAGTCTAATGTGATGTTATTCAAGAATGGAAACACCCCATCGTCTTCCAACTTAATAATACATTTCTCCAGAACAAGATTTCTGAGGGTGTATAACATGGAAAGGTTTCCTGGAACTACGCAAGGGATTGTGCAACTGATGATCACAGAGACTGTTGAGGTTTTCCCATTGAGTTTATTCATACACTTCAAAGAATCATCGTCTGGTTGGACACCTTCCAAGATTAAACTTTCCATTGGATCAACATGATTAATAATTCTTGTGCAGATTGGGTCTACTGTGAGCCTTGAAGTTTGCTCACCCAAAGTAAAAGCTAAAGCAGGATGAAAATACCAACTCAAATAGAACTTTTTGCAGACAACAGCTACCCTTGCAGCATCTTTGATAGGAAGCTTTGACACAATAATGCAAACTATTTCAATGGGCAGATCGTTGATTATACCTAGTTTTTGTAGAACCTGAAAACAAATAAAAAAGTTAATACGAATCTACTAATCCTTCAGCCAACCCGACAAAAGATGTTGTGCTCAACTCAGATTCAAGAAATGACATCAAATGACATTTGTGCAGCAAAGGAGGATATTTAATTAAGATTGCTCATCTACCTCAATTCCACAAGACAGTAACACACACAATTGGGCAGTAACACGCACATTCCACGGGGCAGTAACTGAATCATCGCCCAAAACCCAAAAATGGAGCCAAAATTACTAAAAATGCTGCATTGCATGATGACACATCCTTAAAGATTATTTAAACAATGAGAAAAGAAAACACACATGAGTGCATCGCTATATCACAAAAACAAGCATATGGGAAAAAGAGGAACAAAAAAATCGTGATCATTGCTATGAAATTTGGGTACCTTACTATAGCCATGGTTGGATGGGCTTGATTCTTTTGCAAAATCATTTAATGACAGACTTGAATCCCCACCTTGAGAGGTGTGCTGTATTTCATCCTCAGAATAAGGGTGGTTTCTATCTGGTAAAAGAGTCCATAACATCAGAATAAAAGCAAAAAAGGAGTGCTTTGTTATTAAAAGAAACAACACATTAATGGCACTTAGCAAGCTGAGAAAAAATATATTATAGCTAGACAGATATGAAATTTCTAGCCCATCAATCACAATGAAACTAATGAAAAACTACCAATTAATAAGAGTCTTAAGTTAAAGTTCTACAAGTAGACATAGAACACGATAAAAAGTCGCTTTGAATAAGAATGGAACAAATCTAGGAGTTAAGAAGTTAGGAATTTTGGCACTTGCAGACTGATAAACATGTGAAGAAATGCAGCCATAAAAACAATGGTGCGTGCACGTGCTGTTGAAAAGTGAGGAGTGTAGGAGGTATAGAACAGAACGAATTAATTTTTCCAACTATTCTAAGAAAGGGTACTAAACTTGCAATAATGGTCACTACTGCAGAAAAAGAAATGGCACTGGACTGCAGCTGGGCTGCGACCCCAAAAGCTAAAAAGTACCAAAAAACCACGGTTATAGGATTAACAGGCTGAAAAAGTACTTATTCACCCCACAATACTGATTATGCACTTGAGATCAATCTGTGGCAGTTGATGAACAAGGTGTTAATGTTCTGAAGGTGTTCAAATTTAAAATATGCATATACAGTTTTTTTTTGAACTGCGTTTTCTGAACTCCCAGGTCAAGTTTAAAACTGAAAAAACTACTCCTAATAAACATATTCCAACCACAAACCTGCAGAGTATTTAACATAATCTGAAGGTAATTTATTCTAATATGAGAATCACAGTCATACTAAGGTAATACACACAGTGACTGACTTCACTGATGGACTGCTAGCATTAAACTCTGTACAAAGCAGCTGAAACTTCCTTTGGTCTTTTTTTTTTGTGCAAGGGTAAGGATGCCCCCATTTCGATTACCAGAAATGTGAGCAATCTACAAAGTTCTTACAACAACCAAAGCGATAAAAGAGAAGAAAAAAGGCTTACAACCCCATGGGATGTAAAACCCAGAAACTAAACTAGAAACAGCAAAAAAGCACCGATGATGCTTGCGCCTTCTCTCTCTCGGTGCATAGCATCTGCCTCAGCCTCCATCGCTACAGCGATGATTGTTTCCGCCATCTCTCTCTCTCTCTCTCGGCGTGGAGTCCTCTCTCTTTTGGAAATCGCAACCGCTCGGGGCCGAGCCCTCGGGCTCGATTAATTTCAAGCTAAAGGGTTGGCAGCAATCTGATTGGACGACGTGTCACACACGACGTCACAAACAAATCCCAAATTTATGTGAGAAAAAAAATACGGAAATGCTATTTGCCGGTATTCCGGTGTACTCATCTTAAACGGTATCTGCATTTTCCGTATCGTGCACTTGCCTAGTCCCTAGTACCATCCGTGCGACCCCACCGGTGGCACAACTGAACCCCAATACATGCCCGTCGGACCCAGAAGAGGACATTTGCTTGTACGCGGTAGAGAGCTGGGTTTCAGCCATGGTTTGCTTTATGTTGTCTTTTACCCTGGGTCACGGTAGCCTTATGTTCTGTTGTTGTTCGGACTACACAAGACCATGTGTATGAACTGTTGTGATGTGACAGATTATCGGAGAAGTCATATCCTTCCAGATGGAATTCAACAATATTTCTAGTTACCATTATAAAATAAGAATTGCTACACCATATCATACCATTTAGACAGTAGAGTTCAAACGAGTGCACTAACCAACTAGGACTCCTAAATTCTTATCATATCCTTACCATGATATATCTGGTACCCTCGATGTATTATTTACCTTCGACTCTTCAAGATGTCATTTGATACCTCAAGGTACCATGATACATATTCTCGAGGTTTCATATGGTACTATTGGTACTTACATGTATCATCACAGGTACCTACCAAATATCATCATCGGTATCTAAAAATATCTTCACTGATATTTACAAGTATCATTGTCCGTACCTATGGGTATCATATGATGATACTTGTTATGTATCTTGACAAGTATCATCACTGATATCATAAGTATTAATGTCGGTACCTACATATATCATAACCGGTACTTACATGTATCATCATAGGTACTTACAAGTATCATCACTAATACCTGACAAGTATCATCACTAATATTTACAAGTACATTATCAGTACCTACATGTATCATAACTGGTACCTACATGTATCATCATAGATACCTACGAGTATCATCACTAATACCCGACAAGTATCATCACTATTATTTACAGGTACATTATTGGTAACTACATGTGTCATAACTGGTACTTACATATATTATCACAGGTACCTACGAGTATCATCATTACTACTTATACGTATAATATCTAGTTCTTGCCGATATTATCACCGGCACATGCATATATATTAATTGATACCTTTAGGTACGTTGGTATATTATCAGTGCTACCCGATAGGTATCAGCGCTAGTACCTACATGTATTGTAACTGACCGGTACCATCATTGATACCTAACTGACATTATGTACCCGGTACCTACGTGTATCATAACTAACATATATCATCGGTGTTACATATATGTACCATCACTGATACCTTATAAGTATCATTGCTAGTACCTACATGTATCGTAACTAACTAGTATCATCACTAGTACCTAATGGTATCGTAACTAAAATGGATCAACGTTTGTACCTGTTGTCGAAGTGACAACCGCATACGTCGAAGGACGTAATTACTCAACAATTGTTGGGAAAAGTAAAGTGTATTAATTTAAGAATTTTTCTTGGGATCCCCCTTTACATGGCCCTAGGGGTCTATTTATAGCCCTATTACAGATCCCCTTTTAGGGTTTAGGTTGGGAATTTACATGGTTGCCCTCATGAAAGGGACACTGTATAGGTATATAGTGTAATTGAGATACATGGGCCTCTAACGGGCCAATTGGCGAACACTGGCCCACTGGCCAACGGGCTAGAGCGGCTGGGGTGGCCCCTTGGGCCTCCCTAGAGCTGGGCTCGATACGGCGAAGTCATCCTCCTTCGGCATGTACCCTTCGCCATCCAGTCTTCGCCCAGGACGCATTTGGAGTTGCGGGGACCCAACACGACTCTTCACCCTTCGCCACCTTCGTCCCCATAGTTTTCGCTATGAGGCTTCGCCCCGATGAATCTCGACGTCTTGAGTCTGAATCCTCGCTGGTTGCATGATTTCGGCAGGTCTGGTCGAAGGGTCTCATGACGTACCGCCAACATTACCTATAAGCATGATCATTGATACGCTATGGTATCATGATTGGTAACTACATGTATCATATCATAAGTGAAAGATATCGTTACTGCTACCTATATGTACCATTGGTACTTATCAGGTATCATCTTTTGGAGCTAGTCAGGTATCAATAACTACATGGATTATCCTCGTTAGCTTTGAAGCATCGCTCCTTGCGTGTGACGATCTGTGGTAGGTGACTCACCTATATACACTATAGCCTATTGTTGCCCATTCAATTGGACTGATGTATAATCACCATCACATTGAGAACCATGTCCTCTCTTTCTGTACAGATACAACTAGCCCACTCAATTAATACTAGTACTACACTATTGCATAGGAAAATGCTCTTATATCTTATTGGGAACTATGCCCTCTCTTTTTGTACGAACTAGCCCACTCAATTAGTACTAGTACTAAACTACACACTCACTATTCCATGGGAAAACACCCAACCCTCTCTGCTTTGCACAAACACAAACAATTATGGTGGTAGGGCCTAGCGGGGCTAGCGCCTCCTCACTCATGTGGAATGGTGAGCGCATGAGGCGGTTGCACACTTGCACAGGCTAGCTTGCGCTCCCAGACTCTTGCACGCGTAGTCAATACCGTTCGGACAGAATTCCGTGGTATAGCAGCCCCAAAAAATAACCAGTAAAAACCGGCAGCTCTGCGACCCTGTCCTTCGGTAGCCGGTGCCACTTGACAATAGTGACCTCACCGCCCTCTCGGGTGACACGTGGTGCCACCAATTGGGGGCAGCAATTGGGAATCTATCTGAAAGAGAAAAGGAAAATCCAAAAGATGGAGGCGAAAAAGAAAAAAAGAACTGCAAATCTCGATGCTATTACCGTCGCCGCTGTCACGGCTGCGTCCCCCACCGACACCGTCGTCCGCCAATTGGCATCCCCGCACACCCGCCGGCCTAGTCTCCCCTGCTTCATGGCAGACCTAGCGAGGACAACGAATCGAATGGGGAATAAGCATGTACTACTAGCTAGTGACGAGGCTGAGATGGGTGGAAAATTACATTCACAGGCCATCCATCTCTCGGAAGCAAGAAAATTACGAGACCAATTACGGTATGCACGGGTTACAAATTAGCGGATCAATTGTTCAAAACTATCACCACCTCACACGCTCCTTGGGGGCCGATTTCATTTCATCGCACAAGACATTTTTATTGGCGATATTCTAAAAATATTCTTCTCTAGATCTAGCCCCTCACGGCAGCCATAAGTTGTTGCAAACACGTTGCGTACTGAACGGCGGTGTGCTGGAAAGAATAGTGATCTGAAAGACCATACTCTGAAAAGCTTGATTCTACATGGATGAAATGACCAGGTAATGACTTCTTAGCAACTGTTTCCTGCCATATGTCAAAGAAGTGGTCCATAACTGCCCTGGAATTTTCAATGGAAGACAGGGGATAATACTCTACCTGCATAAAAAGCAACAAAATTCAAGCCAACCTTGCTAGCAATATTGAGTAACAAAAGCAAAATAAGGATTACCCATAAATACAATAGTTGGAGCCAAATTAATACATGAGAACCTATCAAGTTTCACTCTCTCTTCCAATTAACAATTCAAGCGAGAATTGCATGCATAAAAGTACATACCATTTTATATGGTTACAATTTACTGTGCAAGTCCACATAATACAGACTTTCCTAATATCCAGAAATGACAGCAAGAACCTTCTAAGTAAAAAGCTGTGAACTGTGAAGAACTACTAAGTACAGCCCTAGTAGCAAGACACAAGCACAAAGTTGCAAAGTTTGCTTGTAAACTAATGGAGAGACGATCAAAGATCGGCATGCACATCTGCTAAAGTTTGTCAAACTCAACAAACTTACTGCATGATTCAAACCAATACTGATGTTGAATACTAGTAGTAATTGAGGGCTAGTATGTACCAGAACATCAAGAATCAAATTGAAAGTCTAAGCAACAAAGCCCTGTGACGGTACTTACTCAAATCTAAATTTTATACTGTTGCTTCACTGCATTTGGTTTGACTATCATATTTAACTAAGAAAGGGCAAACAATCTATCATAGGTTTAAAGCCAAGCAGGCTAAGCGTAACAAATAAAAGAAAAGGAAAAGGAATGTCACCTCCATCATGATTCCCCTCAATGTTTCCGAATTGTTAGGAACACATTTTCCAATCCTCAGGCAAAAATCACCCAGTTGATACTGAAATCCCTGCAGATGAAAACATCTAGGCTTAATAGCAAGTGGATCCAATAAACTAAACTTGCATATGAGACAATGGACACTCACACCGTAGTAAAATAAACACAACCTAGATTAAAGCAGCAGATAAATCTTGTCAGGTATCTAGGAAAAATGAAGTGTCAACATAAAAACAAAATAGCCGAGTAGCTTTCAGTGTGATATATGATCATTTTCAAACATTTTTGCTGATTAATACTTACTAAGTTAGTTTAACAAAACACCCACTCTTGAAATTAGAAGCCGTAATGGCAAGTGGTTGATTCATAAAATAAAATATTAAAAGAAAAGTGGCAGAAAAGGAAGGTTTCTTGCAACCTCACCTGATTCGAGGAACAGTTTTTGTATCATCCATAATTTAAATCACTAAAGGCTTATTTCATTGAGTTGTAAAGGATAGATGACACTGATTCCACAGTTCCAATTTTCACCAAAGTAGTAATTATTTTCTTACATAATACCCATGTAACTTATGTCTCCCTTAAAGTCCTGAACCCCATTTGTAAAGGAAAAACTTGTCAACCAAGTTAAGCACAATTGATTCTGTCTCATGAGACAGTTTTCTCTTGAAAACTTCTAACTAATATTTCAAGGAACTATGAGATTTTATTTTACAGTAATACAATCTTAATTTATCATGGTCCAACTGGTAAGCAATTCAGCATCACTTTCCCCAGACAACAATCTTAATTCGTCACATTCCCCAAACATGTTCGACAGGTTTACTCATGGTAGCACCATGTCTCAGATAAGTAATGGAATTTATTCAGGCAAACAGAAGTTCAATACATTTCAGAAGACTACACCATATTCAATTCAGTAACTAGGAGCAAAGCAGTATTTTGCATGTTCAGCTTAGAATCCTCATGTTATTACCAACCTAAAAAACCTAAACATGGGCATCAAATAACAAATCAGAAAGGCAAAAGGAAGGAAAGCAATCTGACCTCGAAGTTGAGGGTGACGCGGGCCTTGTAGGACTGGAGCTTCTCCATGACCTGGGGAAACGCGGAGTCGGCTTGGAGGACGAGCCGATGCGCGCGAAGGATGGAGAAGTAGAGCCCCGGGCGCTCGTGCAGCGCGACGCCGAGGAGCTCCCGGGGCACTTCGGGGTGCTGCTGCTGCGGGGCCCCCCCGCCTCCCGCGGCGGCGGACGCGCCGTCCCGCGCCATCGCGCGGTAGAAGATGATGGAGGTCTTCCACCTCCCGTCCTTGGATCCCCCCAGGGACTCCGCGCAGGCGCACGCCTCCGCCAGGATCTGGCTGTTCAGCGTCGCCCCCGGGTTCGGGTGCCAGTGCATCAGCCTGCGCCGAGTGGAAACCATCGATCGATTAGCGCTGGCCGTGGCGACGCTGATGGGCAGGAAGAAAGAGAGGTGAGAGTTGAGTACCACTTGACGGCGGGCATGGCGGCGCGGCGGCGGCGGCGGCGACGGCGACGGCGACGGAGACGGCGGAGGCGGCGTCGGGGAAGGGGTCTTTCTGGGCTGGACCCTTGGTACAAAGACTTCGCGTCCTTACACGGACGCTACTACATTTACGCGCGTGGACTTAAAGCCCACAAGAAGGCCCGTTGCGATAGATGAATTTGGGCCACTGTCCATTATTCTGTTGGGCTTTCAGGTGCTGGTACCTCCAGCAAAAGGAATAAGTCCACTTTAACTCCCTTAACTAGTGGCCAAATCCAATTTATATCCCTGAACCGTAATATCAGATATCTCGACCCCTCAACTATTAAAACCTGTGCAATTTGACTTTCTCGATGGTTTTGAAAGACGGTTTTGCTTACATGGCGCCTATGTGGTGGTTTTCATCCCAAAACCTACGTGGCGCCTACAGGGTAACACTGCTATATATGCGTCACGTCAGCAAAACCGTCCTCCAAAACCATCGAGAGAGTCAAATTACACTGGTTTTAACAGTTATAGGGTCAAGATATCCGATATTGTGGTTCAGGAATATGAATCAGATTCGACCCACTGGTTAAGGGAGTCAAAGTGGACTTATTCCCCATCAAAATGTCTGCTGGAAAATTCCTTTTATTTTTGGCCAGGATGATCGAAGAAAGGCCATCCGAATCATATTAAGATGGAAGAAAAATAGGTTATAAGAAAGTTCTCTTTTATTGATAGTTGGCTATCGAGAAAGGACGTACCACACACCAACCGTACAAACAGATGCTACTAAGAGAGGAACCAAGCACCAAACTAATTGCCGCTAAGCGAGATCGGTTGTCATCTGACCTACAACAACACCACAAAACTAAAACTCTAAAAAAAAAACCGACGCTTCTACAAAGGTTACGATGTTATAAACTCCGTCCTTGTCCCGGTCACAGAAACTGGACATGGGAAGCTACTGTAGGAGAGCAAGACTTTTAGTTTTTAGTCAAGTGTTTGGTAATTTGATCGAGTGGAGAGCTACAAGAGTACAAAGATCCAACGCACACGGTGAACTGAACTACGGCGTTCACATCGCCGCAAAACCACCGGAAGCTCTCCTTCACTCCTTGTGCTCCCCTATAATATAAGAAAGCCACACCCCACACTAGCTGGCAGTCTGGCACTGCCCACACGTACGGCCACACATCTTCCCGAAGTTAGCTACAAAGACCATGGTGGGAGCCATGCCTGAGGCCAGGGTCGTCCGCGACTCCAAAGGCTTCGCCGCTATGGACATGACGACGATGACGACGACGACGAATCAGGTCGACGAGGCCGAGAGCGAGTGGTACGAGGAGGCCATTGACGACGACCTCAAGCTCTGCTACTCCCTTAACAGGTAACTTCGGAGGAGATGGAGTAGACTTTGCAACGTACGCCGCAGGCCCGTTCTTTTCTGATTATAGCCAACACATTATCACGGATACATTTTCCAAGTTTTTAAGTTGGGTAATCTTTTTAAAACTTACTGTACTTATCAACTATTTAATATTTAATTTATTGGTTTCTGTCCTCAAATAATTATCATGAACTGATACGTCCTTTAGTAAAAGAACTTAAGGCAAAAGATAGTTGATTTGCTGGCCCATCCCACTTTTTCTGATTATGGTCAGCGAATTATCACGCGCACGCTTTTTAAAAGTTTTTCTTAAAAGACTAAATCAATTTATCAATTTCTTGATGTTTATAATTTGAGATTTACTTCGGTCCAATAAAAAGTACCTCAACCTACTGGTACTTCACGGTACCAAATCGTTTCCGATTGTTGGATCTAACAATACTCATCCTATCTAGCTAGATCCACCGATCGGAAATGATTCAGTACTATAAGGTACCGGTACCTCGAGATACTTTTTATTGGATCGGAGTAAATCTCTTACTATTTATTTGTGTCTGTCCTTAAATAATTATCAAAAGCTCATAGGTCGTGAGGAAAAGAACTTTAGGCAAAAGATTTGCTGGCGCATGCATTGATAGTATTTTTTTTTGACAACTTGGGTACGTGTGTTCTGGAGGAGGGGTCACGAACACCTTCTCTTCCGTACTCAAAATAAAGGGTATATTAGTGCATAATTAATTAAGTATCAGTTTAAAAAATTAAAAATAGATTAATATGATTTTTAAAGAAACTTTTGAATATTTTGTTTTTGAAAAAAAAAAGTACCATCTAAGTAGTTTGAGCGCACGGAAAATAAAAAAGATGAAGTTGGAAATATTGACTTTGTAATTCTAGTGTACTATACCGGGGGACGAGCAGGTACCAGGAGATAGCGCTCATCGACACGAAGCATTTTGGCAAGGTTAAGTCACATCAACCTGATCAGTTTCCTGTATCTTGATTTATATGTGTGCGTCTAGCTAGTTAACTCTCTGTTCGTGCCATTAGGCCTTGATAATCGATGGAAAGATGCAGAGCACGGAGGCCGACGAGTTCATCTACCACGAGTCCTTGATACACCCACCTCTGCTCTGCCATGCAAAGTATAGTTATTTGGAGAGATTATGATAAGAAACTGTTGTTACCAACTTCCATATTGTCGCACTAATCAGATGTTCAATGCATGCAGCCCACATACTGTGTTCATCATGGGAGGTGGTGAGGGCTCTGCAGCACGGGAGGTGTTGAGGCACAGGACAATCCAACGGGTGGTTATGTGTGACATAGACCAGGTACATGCATGATGACCATAGCACATATATATTATATGACGTTCTAAAATAAAAAGGATTTTATCCATATAACTATATAGTAAAATCTATGTTTCTAATCTTTTAAGACAAATAGACCAGTGACTGAGTGACAGTTGCTTAAACTCTGAACAATCAATATACCATTAGAGCTTTGAAGACAAGTGGTGCTGCTTAAAATCTGAACGAATTTCTCTTTGCCGCTGTTGTCTCATGAGTAACAAGCATATATGCATGAATGATCAGGATGTTGTGGACTTCTGCCGGGCATACCTGACCGTGAACCGTGAGGCTTTCGCCAGCAACAAGCTCTGCCTGATCATCGATGACGCTAGGTACGTAATTTTCAGTAAAAGCATGACACTTTGTTCTGATATGCTAGTGAAAATTAATGTGAAATGCTAATTCCTACAGACTGGGACATATGTACTTTCAACAAACCTATTTTGTTGGGTCAATTCTTTTCCTATCCTATTTTTAATGAGCGATGCTCCGGTACTTATAGTATTATACTACCAGTAATATTAAGAGTAAATTAGTAATTTACTAATACAATGATTACGAATAACTTTGTTATTTATGTTTTTTCCCGGCTAGATTGATATGTGGTTATCCATTATGTTGGCATTGCTCATATTCCATAAAAAACCAAAAAAAGACGAAAAAACGGTTTACTCACTGCTAAATGATAATTATACCTCTATTTTTGGGACAATAATACCCCTCCATATCTCTATTATCGCTAACTAGGGTGGTAGTAGAAAGCAATATGAACCCTTCGATCAAATGAGATCAACGATTCAGATTGTTTCCTATTACAACTAGAGAGTACCGGAGTGCGACTCATTTTTAATTATAACTAGGAAGGTAGGCCGTGCATTCGCCCGATCATGCATGGATCATTGCTTAATATTTTTACTAAGATATTTGTTAGTTTTATATTATGTAATATTTAATTCATCCATATAAGCACTTATCTATAATCTTAATCTTTTTCATCATTTAAAAAGATGTAGACTTAGTTTGTTTAGAAAACATGTAAAGTGTAAATGAAAAGTAAGTTGTTTTTCTTTTTGAAGTGAATATTTTGATTTTCTTTTAACAAATCTCGAAAAATATTTATTGCTAATAAATGTGTTTTTATTCTTACCATCAAACCTTCCTTTTGATTGGTTTACATTTGACGCAATTTGTTTTGTTATATGTACTTACAGTGAATCATTAAAAAGGAATAGATATAGACCTCGCTTCCTTATAATACATGTGAGCTATAGCAGTTTTTAAATACATCTTGTCGAACTAGGTGTTAAAATTTGAATTTAATAGAATATTTTAAACTAACTATGTAGTGCTAACTTAGTGTGGCTTATATATGTAATAATACGATAAAGGGAAGGCCATTAATAAGTAATTGCTTAAAAATAATGTGATAGTTATGGTAATGGTTTTCTCAATTTAAGTGAAATTAAGAACGACAATGGTTCTATGAAATTATAAGAATTTCTACAATTGGTTCAATTTACACTTTATGGATATTTTTATATTTTCTATTTTATTTTATACAAATCTTATTTTCAGCTCAAATTTTACGATATGATAAATAATGACAGCGTTACACCCTATGTGTCAAGTTTTTTTAGAAATAATTCAACAATATTTTATATATAAGCAAGTAAGATTATCATTAACGGATAGATTGAGATAGATCCAATTAATGGATTCATGTATAAAAATTTTATGGCCTCTGTGTTATGTCGCTCGACTCTCGCTTCTCCTTACAAACCTTAACCTTTTTTATCCACTAACTTAACGGTAATTTTACTATCTAAGAAGGTACCCATATATAAAAATTTGGTATCTCTAGGTCTAAGTGTCTTAAGGTATAAAAATTTTAATGTAAAATTTAGATACTCGAGGTATTTTCTTAAGGCCATAAAATTTATTCTAACTTAATACCGTTAAGTCTTCTTGACGGAATAAAGGCAAACCCAAGGTTCAGCTCAGAAAACAAGAGTAAAATCATAATTATAGTAGAAAACAGTGGTAATAATAAAATTGTCCCTAATTGATTTGATCCATGCTGCCGCTATATATCTTAAAAAGGGTGATGCTCCGGTAGTCTCTACCTGTAGTATTATACTACCAGTAATACTAAGGGTAAATTACTAATACAATATTTACGAGTAACGTTATCATTTATGTTTTTTCTCTGCTAGATCGATATGTGGTTATCCATTATGTTGGCATTGCTCATATTCCATCAAAAAGCAAAAAAAGAAGGAAAAAAAGTTTAGTCACTGCTAAATGATAATTATACCCCTATTTTTGGGACAATAATGCCCCTCCACATTTCTACTACCGCTAATTAGGGTGGTAGTAGAAAACAATCTGAACCCTTCGATCAAATGAGAGCAACAGTTCAGATTGTTTTCTACTACCAGTAGAGAGTACCGGAGAGCACCGGGGTGAGGCTCTCCTAAAAAATTGTGTTATAAACTCATTGGTGTCTGTATGTAGGGCTGAACTGGAGAAAAGCAAGGAGAAGTTTGATGTGATAGTAGGAGACCTGGCAGATCCAGTGGAAGGGGGGCCTTGCTATCAGCTATACACCAAATCTTTCTACGAGCACATTCTCAAACCCAAGCTCAATGAACATGGCATCTTCATCACCCAGGTTGGTACAATAGAAATAATAATAACTACATAATAATAATAATAATTAAAAAAAAGAGTTCCATCTATCCTCCCCTCTCTTTCAGAAATGACATTGGCATTGGTTAATTTGATCATTTTAAAGAGTGCAACATTGTTGAACACATTGTTCTTGATTGATTGATAGGCTGGGCCTGCAGGTGTTCTTACTCACAAGGAGGTCTTCTCATCCATTTACAACACCCTTGGGCATGTCTTCAAATGTGAGTACTTTTTCACCTTGTCAGCTTCTCTGTTTTTCAGTTACCATTGGCATAAAAAATGTCCTTGTCTAAGCCTGTAACTGTTTGCTAATCTTTTTTGTTGGTCGTAGATGTGCAAGCTTACACTGCTCATGTTCCATCCTTCGCCGATACATGGGGTTGGGTGATGGTAATTGCAGTGCTTTGAGTGTACCATAATGCATATGCTGCTGCGTTTCATTCAGATTCAGACATTCAGGGATGACAACCGAATGTGTTGCTTACTTGCAAAATTTTGTTCCCATTTCAGGCCTCAGATCATCCGTTTGATCTCAATTCTCAGCAGATCAATGAAAGAATCAAAGACAGGATAGAGGGAGAGCTTGACTATTTGAGCGGAGAGTTGCTTGTTTCCTCTACCACCCTCAACAAAAGCGTCTGTCAGTCGTAAGTATCATACTCAAGTTCAGTCAATTTGGTCACAGAACAAAAAACTGCGGAAACAGTTTCAATACCAGAGGATATCAGTATGTAATTAAAACTGGATAAGATAGCGGAAGATTATGATTTGTAACTAAACTGCAGTGTGAAAAACATGCAGGCTGTTGAATGAGACGCATGTTTACGCAGAGGACGATGCTAGGTTCATCTACGGCCAAGGGAGGGCATGCTGTCCTTGAAGCTTTCTTCACCTGATCTACCTGCCTCAATATCATCAGGCATGAGACAGAGGTTGGAGATGTGGATAACAAGTTAGAAAGTAGCTGCAGTGAAACTATACCCAACTTGTAGAGGATGAGTGTGCCATGTCCTATCAGAAATCAGAAACTCAGAGCAGTGCAAGTGATGCAACCATCAGAGAAAAAAGAAGTTCAAAGCTGTAGTCGTATGCATCACATTCCTTTCAGTTTTTTTTTCTAGTGAAATAATAACCAATTCCCCTAATAAATAAATATGTTAGTTTTGCCCTTTGTGTTACATAAGTTGCTGCTTGATTTCTCGGAGTGCAGAAGTTATAGTGGCAAATGAAGGCCTTTTTGAAGGCTCTGCATCCCACATTCCACAAATGAGATCATTCAGGACGCTAGAATTTACGCCTCTTTCTGCAAGTTTGGGCCTTAATTTTCTATCTGCTACTTCCAAAGCAATCTACAAAAACACAACGTTGTGTCAGCCAAGAACAGAACTAATTATTGTTTACCTGAAGAAGCAGATTAGCATAATGAAAATTTTACCTTACTAGGCCCGTAACCTGTATCTATGTATGGATGCTCGCCGGTTACTAGTTCGTTTAGTATGATACCGAAGCTGTAGACGTCGCATTTCTCGGTGTATGGTTCACATCGAATGATTTCGGGAGCCATATAAACATAAGTCCCTAGAATGTAAAACTGATCAGTGATTAATCAAAATTCAAAATAAAGTAACTAGTTCAGCGATCCCCTAAATTTTTTGGTTGAAGTAATTAGTATGACGAACATGCATGGGGCAAGATTGGTGTTTTACCCGTTTCGCCGGTGAGCGCCGCCGTGCCGTCCGGCAAGAACCTGGCATGGCCGAAGTCGGCGACGCGCACGCGCGAATCGCCGTCGAGGAGCACGTTGCTCGGCTTCAGGTCGCGGTGCACGACCGCCGGCGTCTGCTCATGGAGGTGGCGCATCGCCAGCGCGATCTCCAGCGCGCGGCTCACCCTGTCCACCAGCGGCGGCGGCGGCGAGGATGGCCGCCGCCTCTCCCTGCTTCTGCCGCCACCGTCCCCATGCAGCCACTGCGCCAGCGTCGCGCCGGTCAGCAGCTCCGTCACGAGGAAGCAGCTCGCCGGCGGGCGCAGGCACGCGGCCATCAGCCGCAGCACGTGCGGGTGCCGCTGCCGCGACAGCGCGTCGAGCTCCTGCGCGAAGAAGGCCTCGCCGCGGCTGCGCTGGTCGGCGGCGAAGAACTCGGGGCGCATCCACTTCACCGCCACGTCGAGCCCTCTCCACGTCGCCCTGTACACCTCCGCCGTTGACCCTTGCCCGATCATCTCGTGCAGCTCGATCTGCGTCCACAGTCGGAGCTAATCACACAAGATAGACACGGATGCTGTGATCGATGGAGAATGTGTCTCTCACCTCGTCCGGAGAGACGGACCAGCCGTGCTGCACGGCGAGGTCTCTGGTGGCGGCGAAGTAGGGGTCGCAGGGCGGTGCTTCAGCAGCATCTTCGTCGTCGTCGTCGTCGGCGGCGGCTGTTGCCTGCTCTTGATATCCGGCGTCACGGTGAGGCGAGCGGCGTGGCTCGTCGCCGCCGCCATTGGAGCTGGACATGAGGTGCAAGAAGCCGTGCAGCTGGGCGACCTCGAGGCAGAACCTGAGATACGCCTGGGTGCTCTCCAGCCGAGCCTTGTACGTCTCCTTGAGATCTCGCTGCTTCTCCACCTCCTCCTTCAGCTTCGCCACCACCTTGCCAAGTTGCCATTAATTGCAGCAGCACGATCAAACAACCGCAAGCTACAGAGACCATCTCGTCGATTAATCAGGATTTCATTAGGATGTCTGGCTACCTCGTCGGAGTGCTGATGGTGGCAGGATGACGGCGAGGAGAAGAAGCCGGCGATACGGCCGCGGAGCCCGTGCAGCATGCGGCCGGTGTTCGTCGGCGAGCGGTCCATGACGTACGACGGCCGGAGTCCAGATAGAGCCCAACTCAAAGCCTCGCGCTGCTGGTGTGGATTTCTTGGTATCGATTGCGGATAATACAAGAGATCACTGGATCAGAACAGAAATTGTGTTCTCTTCTAGTGAAATTTTGCAGTGACAAGTGACAATTAGCAACAAGCAGACAGAGCGCCGCGATGCATCCGATGCAGCTCAGCTGAAATTTTTGGAGTCAACATGGGCTCGTGGCTGGCCGGCCAGCCGGCCAGTTTCATAGACTTCGATGGACTGGACGAGTCAATATGAGCAGTAAAGACGGGCCAATATTGAACCATGGGCCCATTAGACACCTTACGCCTCAGCCTTCCCTTTTAGCAAAACGGGCTGCCATGAACAGCACAAACAGACTCAAAGATTACTGCAACTTTAGAACGTGTCAGTTAGCTGACTTTCCCATATTCACCTCCCTCGTTTCTCACGCTCGTTATGATAAACGATGTGTTGGAAAGTTACGTTTAAAAAATATTATTAATCGATTTCTTACGTGTGTAGCTAATACCTAATTAATCATATACTAATGAGCTATCTCATTTTCTACACGGGGAAGAAGTTCACAATTCCTCCAAACACAGACTTAGACCAATCCCAATGAAAGTTCCGTTAGACTTTCTTTCTTAATAAACAAGATGCCATGTAAGCAAGTATGGTGACTTGGCAATATAATTACAAAGAGAGGGAAAGAGTTTCATCCAGTTGAAATTGGGTGTATACTATTTCCAGAACTATGAGAAATTGGTTGAAACTAGCATTGGGGCTAGAGTGTTTCATTTCATCCAACTACATCCTATCTCATACATCACTATTTAAGGGTTTGTTCTTTTCTTCAACTCCAAACTACTCCATCTATCAAAAACATTAACCTATGATAGAATATGATATATTCTAGGTCAATGAATCTGGATAAGAGCTTATCCAGATTCACAATTTTAGAATAGATCACATTATATCCTTAGTTAAGTTTTCTGGGACAAAGGAAGTATAAGTATCTAATAAATTATGAGTTTAATATATCCTCTTTAGCAGAAAGACGTATATTTCTTGCTCCTCACTTATTCCCAAACCTCATATGGGGCTAATCGTTTTCATTTACCACCTTAGGAAAAATCTTTTTCGTTCCACTTAACCTTATTGGTTATTTAAGTGATAGGTTCTAGAAGAAATGTACGATCCTATTTGGTTAAAGGGAAAATCAACGAAAGCTGTACGAGTTAATCGCCATGTACAGATGAACAACACCCACAGTGATCTATCCAGGTGAAATCCGCTGATAGGCTACCCCTGTCAGTGAGCTGTACTTCCTCCCAGAAGACATATACGATGGCACCAACAGCTAACCACATCGAAACACGAATCCACGTGTGAATCCGGAAACGATGAATGATGTGTTTTCTCCGTTACCATATTTTTTAAATTGTTAAATAATGTGTTTTTCTAAAACAAAATTATAAAAGTTTCTTTAAAATATTAAATAAATCTATTTTTCAAGTTTACTCACGCGATTTCAGTGCCATATAAAAGCTCCACTCAGGCCTTAGTTTGAAGGAATCCTTACTGTCATGACTAATCTATATATGAAAGTGCAAAATAAAATTATGCATTGGATGTTATTGCCTTAAACCCCTTTAGATGATATGGTATTTTTTATAACCGTGAAATGAGACTCTCTCTGGAGATATCGTCTAGGCAGTACGTTAATCTCTTACCGAATCCTCTCATACAACTTGTGTAAGCTTGCTCTATAGATGCATGGATCTTGTGTTGGCACTCTAGTTTATGCAAGCTGACCACGTCGGAGGACCTAGAGGGAGACGGTTCCATCTTCTCTCTCACCTTCTCTCCCTCAATCCCAAAGAGGTAGCTAGAATGGAGCTTGGTGTCGGTTGTTAGGGTTAGGATTTGGGAATTCTCGGATGTAGTTTCTTTGTTAGCCTAGTTACGGTGGTTCGGTGCTAGTTTTCTCCTGGTTGTATTGAATTGGAGCTGTCGGTGCGTGGGTAGTGGTTATTTTTTCTTCTTTTTTCCTAGTTACGATCTTTTAGGATTATAATCTTATAATTTTTTCTGCTATATCGATATAAACTTCGTACTGTTTAATGTGTCATTAAAAAAAGAAATAGCCTTTCGTCACCGGGGCCCTACAAAATTTGTCAGCGAAGGGCATACTCCGGCAAGCTGAGCTGGTTAGGGGGCCGCTCCTCAGCTCATTCACAAGTTAGCTGGGTTTTGGAAGCTCTCTTGAGACCCTGACAATCTGACAGACATCCAGGTACAGAGTTCTAGTCAAGCTCGTCCGTCAATTGCATCTTCACCACGAAAACGACGCGCGCGATCCCAATTCTCAAGTGATAATAGCAAGCCACTCACTGCCAATAATTCGCGGCAGGTTGGTGACGAGCTACGAGAGTGAGATCCACGGGACGGAAGTGCACATGCCAACGCATGCAGCTGCCACCACCGCTCCACTTCCCCTGCAGCTTGTTTATATAATTCTCCATCTCCGCGCACGTCTCGCCGCCCTCCATCTCCTCGGCGTATATAAAATTTCTTGCCTTCCCTTCGTCGCGCGCGCCATTGGTGATAATTTGCTGAGATTTGGGTGGTTTGTTTTGGTATGGAGAGGCGTCAATGCCACGGCAAGAACGCGCCGCCACCGCCGCAGCTGGCGCCGCCGCGGAGGGCGCGCGGCGGAGCCGGCGGGTCGTTCTCGGCGTCTCTGCTCGACGCGATCTACCGCTCTCTCGACGAGGGAGGGGGTGGGGGTGGCGATGGCGCGGGTGTTGTCGTCGATGCCGCGCGGCGGTCGGAGGCGGAGGAGATGAAGGCAGCGGCAGCCGTGCCGCCGCAGTTCTGGTGGGCCAAGTCGAAGCAGGCGGCGGGCGCGGGAAGGAGCCGTCGCGAGTCGGTGGCGGCTCGCCCGCGGCACTCGGGGTACGCGTCGTCGACCGCCTCGTCGTCGGACGCGTCGTCCAGCTACAGCAGCTTCACCTGCTCGTCCGCGTCGACCACTGACACGGAGTCGACCACGCATCAGAGACGCCACAGCCAGCCTCCGCCGCAGCAGCCGGTGGACGTCGACGCCGCCGCCGCGCCACCTAACAGCAAACCGAAGAAGAAGAAGAAGAAGAAGAGTCGACCGTGTTTCCCCGGGACAAGGCCGCGGCCAAGAGGCACAGTGCCGCCGCCGCCGCCGCCATCATCCGGGTCGTCGCCGGCCACGTTCGCGTGCGTCGTCAAGGCGCTGTTCACCTCGTCGCGCCTCCCAAGAAAGCCCAAGGCTCCAACGGCCGTCCCTCTGCCGCCGGCATCGCCGCCGGTTCCGCAGCCACCGTGCATGTCGGCGGCGACGACGTCGAACACCAAGGCGTCGGAGCGGAGGTCCGTACTGTTCAGACCCGACGCCGAGACGTCGGTGGTGCGGCGCAGGGTGGAGGAGCTGGTGCGGAGCCTCGCCGATGTGGAGGAGGACGAGGACGGCAGCGACGCGAGCTCCGATCTCTTCGAGCTGGAGAGCCTCCGCGGCGCCGACGGCGACGAGCTGCCGGTGTACGGCACGACGAGCCTAGCGACCAACCGCGCCATTGCGCAGAGAGCCGCTTGCTAGTTCATAAACAGTGGCGACTTCAAGCCAAAAAAAAAAAGAGTTGCCAAAACCCATAAAATTCTGCAAAAAAATGTGAATCATCTATCTCCATTCCTTGTTTGTCAACCGGTTTGTATTATGTTTTGTACTAAATTTGTGTATAATATTCAAAGTACAATAAAAATGAGTGGATCATATGATCGGAGGGCGAAAGGTAACGCACTAACAATGTCTGAACGAATATAATACTCCCGTGCAAGTGTAGCATACAGTGACCAAATTGGTGCAAAGGACAAGTGTTAGCTGATGTTTTTTTTCTATGTACTTTGTACTAGTTCAGAAATGCTTGGAAGATTGGTTGGAAGCTGTGCATTTTGTTTTTGTGATCTTCAGAAATGTCTTGCAAGTTGCAATCCTGTTCAATTGTTGTTCAGAAGCAGCGAAGGAAACCCCCAATTGGTTTTCGTGCACAGTTAGTGTTGACCAAAAAGGTTCTTACCGTTAGGTCGTTTTGGCTATTAATTCTGAATTACCTCTGCCCACAAGAAGCATTAATTTATTCCAGCTTGCTTAAAATGTAAAATTACAAAATTTTAAATGCTTCTATTAAAACCCTAGTAAAGTTTGAACCAGTGGCGGATTCAGAATTTTTCTAGAGCAAGGGACAAACACATGCACAGACGGTTATAGATGTACTTGAACATTAGAAATATAGAAGCTATTACAGTGGTGTAACCCGCTGGCAAGCCCTGGGTCGTCGGGTCTCGGATCCGCCCTTGCTTTTAACCAAAGTCCTAGCTAGCATCTCAAACTGTAAAACATGATATTTATCCTCTCAAACTACAATATCCACGTGCCATAGCTCTCATGCTTTAAGGAATATAGGAAATTTTGGTCCATAGCACAAGTTGAAAAACAATTTATCATTTCAAAATCCTCAAGCACTGAAGTGGATAGTTTGCTGTGGTGACTGGTGAGAAGTGAGATAGGACGTCGCCACAATGTAGTCCTAGCTACATGTGTCAACCTAGCTGGGCCAAATTGAATACATTGTTCACCAAACGAACAAATTAAGCATACCAAAATTCTGAGGATGCTCGCTACCAACCGCGGTGATATCCCCAATTGGCTAATGCATCACTAGCTAGATAAGGCTCCACCGACCAATATTCCTTCTCCATTACCATGAACACCTCTTTTTCTTGCATTCTTTTCATGAACTTTTGAACTATGAACACCAAGCTAGTACTTTAGTATGGATAGATCATAGATATGTGCATAGCTTCTACCTGAAGCACTAGTTTTTTATGCATTCAACCAGCAGATCACTGTCCCA
Organism: Oryza punctata; assembly: GCA_000573905.2. Taxonomy (NCBI): domain Eukaryota; kingdom Viridiplantae; phylum Streptophyta; class Magnoliopsida; order Poales; family Poaceae; genus Oryza; species Oryza punctata. The sequence continues at coordinate 21,635,169 of CM002496.2, forward strand.
AAGGGGTCGAGAGGATGATGATGAATGGGCCATTTGAAGACAGAATTAAAAAATGCCCATTATGAATATATGACTAATAGCAGAAAAACCAGAGTACATAAATAGTGGTGAAAGTACAGTAAGTACTTGTTAGCAGGTAGTCTGGGACAGGGCATGCTTTGTCAGTAAGCCTTCGTTAGCATCGATCAGTCCATGGCCCTTGCTAAAGTAGTACCCCACAGTAGCTAATCATATGGCTTACATTATAGAAGTAGTACAAAAATTTGTCAGTGATACGAAGTGTGTGTGTATATATATATATCAATCTACATGTATATATAATATATTAAAATCAGTTTCGTCGAAGCTGCAGACAAATATATATCTCGACCTTATCCTAAATACTACTGACACCGATCATGTCATCAGAGATGGAATATCTTGATCAGGCTGTACAGTACGGCGTGCCGTAGAATTGTACGACACAGGGATCACCGAACATGTCCTTGTTTAAGATGGACGCCGGATCGATCTCGGACTTGGCACCGATCGATATGGGCAGAGCAGCTCATGTCTGATCGTGCCCATGCATGCCTTGGCAACACAGCTGTGGCTCAGATTTTTAAAGAGCTCAACGATTAGGCACGCACACGACACACTCAGTTGCAGCACTGATTAGTTCGATGAGTCGTACTGCATCCATAGCTGAGCTGGATATATTCTCTCTTGAATTGGGAGAAAAGTTCAGCTCGATGATTGTTCTAGCAGCTCTAGGAACGCACAGGACTATATAACCATAGTTACCTCTCATGCATTAATATCTGTATTTCACTTTGTATCATTGTATGTGTACATGTACATGAGATACTGATTATTTGCATATATTTTTGCATGCAGATGTAGAGGAAGATTCGAAGTAGTAGTAGAGGTAATCATCGAGATGATCTAGAGGCGACAGGGACGGCTGATCTGTGTGCTGGAGGCTGGAGCATATGATCTGGACAGGATGGCCGCGCGCGAAAGGGACAATGCTGTAGCCCGCGGTGTGCATTGCGTTGGTTACACCTACCCGAATCGATCGCATGCACCTCATTTTCTGGTAACCGTGCGATCGTCAGAGAAAAGAAGAGACGATCCATCACATGCATGCATGCACCAAAAGAAGAAACCTCTGAAAACGCAGCGCCAAAAAGGAGCACAGCACACTGACAGAAACGCTCGATCGTAGCTAGCGTTTCTCGGTAGATGGATGCACGTGTATAATCAATAGCTAATTGTGCTCGACGACTAGCTGCTGCTCGTGGGGTGTCGTCCACGAAGAATTGAATTGAAATTAAACGAAACAGTTTTCAAGTGAAGTCCATGGATGGTTTGTTCATTCAGTCAGTCGTTATGCTTCTCCACTGTTATAAGTGCATGGGATTTGTGATCGTCCGGAGGGCAACCGGAGCACACGGAGGCATGAGAAATAAACGGCGAGCTCCCCAGCGGCGAGATTGGATGGGACAGCAGCCGCTATAACTGCATGCGACACACGCATCGATCGATCGCTCGGTCGGCAGTTCGTTCGTCACGGCGGTTGCAGGCGTACGTACGGCCGGCGGCTGGAGAGGCAGACGCGGACGGGGCAGCCAAAGCGGAAGCGAGCGCGCGCGTGTGCGGAGCGGCGATGGATCGGTGGTCCGGTGAGTGGGTCGCGCGACGCTTTTACGCCGGGGCGCCACCACACTACACATGCGTCGAGAGAAGACGAGAAACATGGCCTCGACGTACACTCGTACGTACAGATGAAAATACTTAGTGAAAACCAGTCTAATATTTGTATACGTCATATCGTAAGTAACTTTTATCCCTAATAATCATGAATAAAAGTTTTACTCATAGTGATATGAATAAATCTCATACGTTTATTTTTCATCTTACAAAAGTCGTTTGTTGATTTTCACTGCACGCGCGTGCGGTTTCAACCACATATTTTTCCTCGTATCGGGCGCTATTTTGACAGTAGGCCTCTTCTTCCTCACTCAGATATCCCTGGCTACTGGGTTGTGGCCTATGCAAACATAGTGGCATCATCTGGTTAGACCATTCCAAGTGTAAATTTAATAAGAGTTTTAATCTCATTAAATGAGATGCTTATAGGCTAAACTAATGACGTATCAATGAAATTTTATTAAGAGAAGGAACAAGTTTAATCTAAATATAAAACTTGGTTTACATACACTACTGGAGAAATATCTTTCGTCGGGTATCAAAAATACAAATATCCCGGTTGGTTTAAGAACCGGTACTAAAGATATTTTAGTACCGGTTGTAAAAGTCCAAAGTCATAGAAACATCTTTAGTTTCGGTTGGTAACACCAATATGAACTAAATATCGAGGATCTTTAGTCCAGATTGGTGTTACCGGGACTAAAGATGTCTCCAGGGTTTAGTTAAAAAATAAAGCATCTCTATCAAAGTTAGATGTGTGTGGTAAATGGGATGGTAACGTGCGTGAGGCTGACATGAGAGATCTTGAGTTCGAATCTCGCAATCGGCATATTTTTCGATTGAGTATGCATATTTAGTACCTTTTTGACTGAGTATGCATCTTTAGTACCGGTTAATTATTTCAACTAGTACTAAAAATCGAGATCTTTTGATTGAGTATGCATATTTAGTATCTTTTTGACTGGGTATGCATCTTTAGTACCGGTTAATTATTTCAACTGGTACTAAAAATCGAGATCTTTAGTCTTGAAAATTTAGTCCCGGTTGCTATAACCGGTATGCATCTTTAGTACCGGTTATTTCAACCGGTACTAAAAATCGAGATCTTTAGTCTTGAAAATTTAGTCCCGGTTGCTATAACCGGTACTAAAGGGGATTACAAACCGGGACTAAAAAATCACTTCTCCGGTTGTGACAATTACATATGCCTTGAAAAAACATCGAAACTCATCATTGGGACTGAATCATTTCAGCATATGCCTTTGAAACGGAAATGGAACCCCACTGTGACCAAAATAGTTTCATGACACCATTCAATAATTAATTCCTATGAATATATAGCATATTGTAGCACCCTATTTTTTTTCTTTATTTTATTTTAAAGTTTTCTCAATTAAAAATTTGAAATTTAAATTGGTTTTGTTTTGTGCCAAAATGGATCTCATATTTTATCTCCCTCAAATTCCAAGTTTACAAAAAAAAAAGGGGAAGAACACCTCTGTTGGGCCCCTTCTCCCCGGCCCAACCCCTCTTCCTCTCCCCCTCTCCCTTCTCCCCTGAATGGGCCGGCCCACCACCCTTCCTCTCTCCCCTCCCGGCCCATCTCCCCTCCCCTTCCTCTCTCTCCCCCTCTCCCGGCCCACGGGCCTTTTCCCCCTCGCGCCGGCCCGACCCACGCGGCTCGTCTCCCACCTCCGGCCACCCGCTCGCGCCGCCGCCGCGCCGCGCCGCGCCGCCCACGTCCCCGTGCCGCCCCGCGCCGCCCGGCCTCGCGCCCCGCGTCGCCCTGCCTCGAGCCGCACGCCGCCGTCACGTCGCCGCCCACGTCGCCGCGCCGCCCGCCCACGCCGCGCGCCGCGCGCGCGTCACATCACCGCGTCGCGTCGCCCTCTCCCTCTCTCCCCCTCGCCGCCTATAAAAGGCTCCCGGGACCCTCTTCGTGGGGAAGTTGCCTACCAGCTTGAGTTACCTGCAGAGCTTGCCGGTGTACACAACGTGTTCCATGTGTCCCAGTTAAAGAAGTGTCTTCGAGTTCCGGAAGAGCAAGTTCCACTCGAGATAATCAATGTGCAAGAGAATCTGACCTACGAAGAACGACCGATTCGGATTCTTGATGAAAAGGAACGAAGCACCAGACGGAAAGTGATCAAGTTTTACAAGGTTCAGTGGAGTAATCACTCGGAAGAAGAAGCTACTTGGGAACAGGAGGGTCACCTTCGTGCTGAGCACCCTGAGTTGTTCGCGTAGTCGCGGAATCTCGGGACAAGATTCTTTTAAGGGGGGTAGGTTTGTAGCACCCTATTTTTTTTCTTTATTTTATTTTAAAGTTTTTCTCAATTAAAAATTTGAAATTTAAATTGGTTTTGTTTTGTGCCAAAATGGATCTCATATTTTATCTCCCTCAAATTCCAAGTTTACAAAAAAAAGGGGAAGAACACCTCTGTTGGGCCCCTTCTCCCCGGCCCAACCCCTCTTCCTCTCCCCCTCTCCCTTCTCCCCCGAATGGGTCGGCCCACCACCCCTCCTCTTTCCCCTCCCGGCCCATCTCCCCTCCCCTTCCTCTCTCTCCCCCTCTCCCGGCCCACGGGCCTTTTCCCCCTCGCGCCAGCCCGGCCCACGCAGCTCGTCTCCCACCTCCGGCCACCCGCCCGCGCCGCCGCCGCGCCGCCCACGTCCCCGCGTCGCCCTGCCTCGAGCCGCACGCCGCCGTCACGTCGCCGCCCACGTCGCCGCGCCGCCCGCCCACGCCACGCGCGCGTCACATCACCGCGTCGCGTCGCCCTCTCCCTCTCTCCCCCTCACCGCCTATAAAAGGCCCCCGGGACCCCTTCTCCTCGCCGCCGTTCGCCTCCGCTCCTCCACCCTTACCGCCGGCGAACTCTCTCTCTCCCCCTCTCTCGGCCGCGCGCCCCCTCCCCCTCTCGGCCCCACCGCCACCGGCCGCCGCCGCTCCCGGCCGCCACCGCCTCTCCGGTCGCCGCCGCCTTCCCCTCTCCCCTCCCGGCCGCCGCCGCCACCGGCCGCCGCCACTCCCCGCCGCCGCACGCCCGCCGGCCAAGTCGGACAAGCAGCGGGAGGAGGAAGAAGGGCACCTGACAGGTGGGCCCCCCTCCCCCGGCTGACAGGTGGGCCCCACGCCCCTCCTCTCTCTCTATCTCTCTTGGCCTGACAAGTGGCCCCCCCCACCGCCAAACCCTAACCCTAACGTTGGAATATTCCGTTATTATTTATTAATTCCCAAAATTTGCAGAAAAGCCCTTTAACCTTTGAAAATTCATAGAAATTCAACCGTAACTCCGTTTGACCTCGTTCAAGTTTCTAAATTTTTCTAAAATTGAGATCTACACAGTGGCACACTTGTTTATTTGCTTTGAGCTTGTTTTATTGCCTTTTTATTTATTTGTTCTCCGTTCCGCGTATAGAGCACGTGTACGAGGACGCTCCGGACGCCGGTTTCGAAGAAGAAGACCCGCATCTCGTGCAAGGCAAGCCTCCTTGATCACATTGCCCCTATATTTGCAAGTTATTTTGTTTGAAAAATATATTGCTAGGTGTACACGATAATTCTTGTCTTGGCCTCGGATTGCTTATGCGACCGACGGACCGACCTAGTAGTTGCATTCACTATACGTAGGTTGTTGTTAAATTCCCTTATCCTTGTTAGCTATACATAATTACGCCGGTATCGCTATCTATTTGATACGATTACCGAGGTAGTTTGCTTAGCCATGCTTACGTTTGTTCTGTCGTGTGGGAAACTTGGGTATTTACCAAACTTTATGCTTAAAATCCGGTACGTGGTACCGATGTGTTGCGAAATAAAATTAGTTGTGGAAATGGTGATGATGCGAGGCCATGCCTTTGTGGTTCGGTCGCGTATTATCGTTAAGGACCGATTCCTTTGGGAAGTCCATCCGAACACGTTACAGTGCGACCACACGGGTATTTATGGGATGCCTCTGGCTAAGTAAATTGTTATCACATGGGAGTTGGTGTGCCAATGGTTGTGGAATGCCGAGGATGAGGAGATGAAGTGTTACACATTTATTGCCCATCATGGGTGTCTTTTTGCCTCTATTGTGGCATGGTACCAGTAGGAGTAGGAGGCATCCTCGGTATTTCCTGAGTGGATGACGGTTGTCTTTGCTTGATACTCGGCTATGGATCTTAGCCCAACTAGGTGGCATGCGATTTTCATCGGTTAGCTTTGGAAAGGCCTTATCACGAACTTTCGTTGCCGACAGGTAAACGATGTCAGTTTCGTGTCGTGTGGGTAAAGCGTGCAACCTCTGCAGAGATTAATGAACTGTTCGAACAGCCGTGCCCACGGTCAAGGGCGAGTGTAAGGTGTTTCTCATAGCGTAGATTTGTTTGACAAATGTTTGATGAAAATGGTTGGTGGGAAGGGATTCGTTTCCAGAGTTTGCCTGTGTGGCAAACGGCTAACCTTTGTGGTTAGGAACGGGTCTGTGTGACCTGGGGTGTCGTCCGACACCGAGGTGTTGTTAGGGCCATGATGGCGTTGTAGTGCTGAGATAACTGTGTGGACTATGTGTGGTTGTGAAAGTGAGAAGGAACCAATAGAGGAGACAAATCAATTGTTGTTCGTTAAGCTTGTGACAAGTTGTTGCAAAGCAACTTGTGGAATGGGTCGAGGCGTGAGCCTCCTCCCGACAACTAAAATTTTGACTCACTAGGAGTTTTGTGAAATAAATCACTTTGCCAAAAAGGCTGCTTTCGCAAATAACCCTAGCTCTCCTTGTCTTAACCAAGCATGTCATTCTTTCCCCGGCTTGCTGAGTACGTGAAGTACTCACCCTTGCTATATATAATATATCTATAGAAGTTGGAGATGAAGACGTCGACCCGACCGCCGAGGAGTGTCTCCAGGAGCAAGCCGAGTACGAGGACTTCTAGAAGGATCGTGCCTAGCCCCAAGCCTTCGCCTGTGGATCGAGACGGTCGCCCAGACGCTTAGCTGCCGCCGCTCTTGACTTTTGCTTTATGGACTTTTGTAATGTTGCGTTGCTCATCCTTGGGCCTGTCCAGGATGGCAACTTATGTAAGGACTTAGACCCAGTGGTGTAATAATTAGTTACTTTGATTCCATGTTTATTCTGTGTGTACCAGCTAGTGTATCCTGGGACTGGTACTATATCACAGGTAATGCGTAGTACCTCGGCATGAGTTAGCTGGTGTTATCGGTTAACGAGTGCCGGGGCATTACAAAGGTGGTATCAGAGCATAGGTTTGGCCCTAGGACGAAACCTTCATGTAGTTGTGACCCTAAGGACTATTTTAAAAACTTATATATAGTTGCAAAAGTTAGATAATGCTTATACTCTTCTCCTTACTATAGGATTCTTTTCAAACTACTCACCAATCCCTTTTCATTTAAAACTTTAGACGAATCACGCTACGTTGATTCCGCCGATCTTTTCCCTCAGTTCTTAGAAGTGTAGTGGTTGTTGTGCGTCAGACCTGTCGTATCGTTGCCGACCCATTAGGGGTTGTGGCACTTAGTGTTCGTTAAACTAGTGTGTTGGTGGGTTATGTAATGTTGGTTTGCCTCTTGATGTGCGTCCAGCTAAGCTTGGCTAAGCTTTGGGCTGGCCATGTCCCTGTCTTTCGGAATTTCCCCGAGTTGCGAAAATACTTTTATCTATGAAATGCCCTCCTCCTTACCCCGCCCTTTCAAAAAGACCAAATGGCAGGACGCCCTCGTTGTAATGCTCGTACCCCAGCCCGCTCTGGTTAGCTAAGTACAAGGGTCAGATAGATTGTGCCACAAGGACTATCACGATGGAAGGACCATCTGGAACTAAAGTAAGGTTTACTCCGTCAAAGGACCCTAGAGGTTAGGCTATGCTGAACTGCATCGAAGTCATCCCTTTGGAAGAAGTGCCTGTAGTCAATGAATATCCAGATGTCTTCCCAGATGAATTGCCCGGAATGCCATCAGACAGAGAAATAGAGTTCTCCATAGAACTTGCACCCGGCACAGCTCCAATCGCCAAGAGACCCTACAGAATGGCAGCTAATGAATTGGCCAAAGTAAAAAGACAGATAGAAGAATTGGAAGCAAATGGTTTTGTGCGACCCAGTACGTCACCATGGGGAGCTCCAGTGCTCCTAGTTGAGAAGAAGGATAAAACAAAGAGAATGTGTGTGGATTACAGAGCTTTAAATGAAGTAACCATCAAGAACAAGTATCCGTTACCGCGGATTGATGACCTGTTCGACCAATTACAAGGAGCCTCAGTCTTCTCCAAGATTGATTTAAGGTCTGGATACCATCAGTTAAAAATCAGACCTGAAGACATACCAAAGACCGCCTTCTCAACTCGTTATGGTCTATATGAGTATACGGTCATGTCCTTCGGACTCACAAATGCTCCAGCATTCTTCATGAATCTCATGAACAAGGTGTTCATGGAATACCTCGACAAGTTTGTCGTAGTATTTATAGACGACATTCTCATCTACTCCAAGGACGAACAGACACATGCAGAACATTTGAGATTGGTTTTGGGAAAGTTGCGAGAACATCAGCTTTATGCAAAATACTCCAAGTGTGAATTTTGGCTAGACCGAGTCGCATTCCTAGGTCATGTTATTTCATCTCGTGGAGTAGAAGTGGACCCAGGCAAAGTAAGAGATGTGCTTACATGGGAGTCTCCAACCACAGTTACCGAGATCAGGAGTTTTCTTGGTTTGGCAGGATATTACAGAAGGTTTATCGAGGGTTTCTCAAAAATCGCCAAGCCCATGACAGAACTGCTCAAGAAAGAAAAGAAGTTCATTTGGACCGAAGCCTGTGAAAAGAGTTTTCAAGAGCTAAAGAAAAGGCTAACGACTTCTCCAGTCTTAATTCTACCAGATATAAGGAAAGATTTTGAAGTCTTTTGCGATGCATCCAGGCAGGGTTTAGGATGTGTACTTATGCAAGAAGGAAAGGTTGTTGCTTATGCCTCACGGCAGTTAAGGCCTCATGAAGTGAACTACCCTACCCATGATCTTGAGTTAGCCGCAGTTGTTCATGCCCTCAAGATATGGAGACATTACTTGATCGGAAACAAATGTGAAGTATATACGGATCATAAGAGCCTGAAGTATATTTTCACTCAAACAGAGCTCAACCTCAGACAAAGAAGATGGCTTGAACTGATCAAGGATTACGATGTCGGAATACATTACCATCCGGGAAAAGCGAATGTTGTCGCAGACGCTCTAAGTCGAAAGGTGCACTGCAATGTCCTTTTGACCTCGCCACATCATCCAGCATTATGCAAGGAAATGGAAAGGCTAAGAATAAATATGGTTAAGCCAGGAACTCTAGCAACCCTAGTGGTGCAACCAACTCTAGAGAACCAAATCCGTGAAGCCCAAGAAGGCGACGAAGAAATTATGAATATAAAGGAATTGATAAAGAAAGATAAGGCCTCAGAATATTCCGTAGATGATAAAGGAATTGTTTGGTTTGGAAAGCGTATCTGCGTACCCAACAAAAAGGAGTTAAGGAACCTGATACTGCAAGAAGCCCATGAGTCTGCATATTCTATCCACCCCGGAAGTACCAAGATGTACCAAGATATCAAGAGCCATTATTGGTGGTCTGGAATGAAGCGAGATATTGCCGAATATGTTGCCCTTTGTGACATCTGTCAAATGGTAAAAGCTGAACATCAGAAGCCCACAGGTTTATTACAACCGTTAAATATTCCAGAATGGAAGTGGGAAGAAATAGGAATGGACTTTATAACTGGATTTCCAAAGACATCTTCGGGCTATGATTCCATTTGGGTAATAGTGGATCGATTAACCAAGGTTGCTCATTTCATCCCAGTAAAAACTACCTACTCTGGCAAAAAGTTAGCAGAGCTATACATGACGAAAGTGGTTTGCCGACATGGTGTCCCAAAGAAGATTGTGTCAGATAGAGGTACCCAGTTCACCTCCCATTTTTGGAAGAAGTTACATGAAGCCATGGGCACCAATCTCAACTTCAGTACAGCCTACCATCCTCAGACCGATGGACAGACAGAAAGAGTGAATCAGATTCTGGAGGACATGTTGAGAGCTTGTGCTTTGGATTTTGCCGGTACTTGGGATTTGTGCCTACCCTACGCAGAGTTCTCCTACAACAACAGCTACCAGGCAAGCATACAGATGGCCCCGAATGAAGCCTTGTATGGGCGTAAGTGTCGAACGCCACTCTGTTGGACGGATGTCGGAGAAAAGAAAATCTTTGGACCAGATGTTCTAAAAGAAGCTGAAGAACAGGTGAAAGTGATCAGAGAACGTTTGAAAGTGGCCCAGTCTAGGCAGAAAAACTATGCAGACAATCGCCGAAGAGATCTAGAGTTTGCAGATGGAGATCATGTATACCTCTACGTGGAATGAAAAGATTTGGAAATAAATCACTTTGCCAAAAAGGTTGCTTTCGCAAATAAAACCCTAGCTCTCCTTGTCTTAACCAAGCATATCATTCTTTCCCCGGCTTGCTGAGTACGTGAAGTACTCACCCTTGCTATATATAATATATCTATAGAAGTTGGAGATGAAGACGTCAACCCGACCGCCGAGGAGTGTCTCCAGGAGCAAGCCGAGTACGAGGACTTCTAGAAGGATCGTGTCTAGCCCCAAGCCGTCGCCTGTGGATCGAGACGGTCGCCCAGACGCTTAGCTGCCGCGGCTCTTGACTTTTGCTTTATGGACTTTTGTAATGTTGCGTTGCTCATCCTTGGGTCTGTCCAGGATGGCAATTTATATAAGGACTTAGACCCAGTGGTGTAATAATTAGTTACTTTGATTCCATGTTTATTCTATGTGTACCAGCTAGTGTATCCTGGGACTGGTACTATATCACAGGTAATGCGTAGCACCTCGGCATGAGTTAACTGGTGTTATCGGTTAACGAGTGCCGGGGCGTTACACATATGAAACCACGAAACAAAAATTGTGCATTGAGGATATTTGTTTTATTCATCAACCTAAACATCTTTAGATTATGTGGCACTTTAAAAACACAAAATTAAACCCCGTTAAAAATGGCCTTAGGCCACTGTATACTGATCGATGTCGCTGAGCATCTCAGCGTGGGTCAATTAGTAAGCTAGAATTCCTTTTGGGCCGATTAGCCCATTGCATGTGGTGTATTTTCTGGCCCAACGAGCAAGCGACGTAGCCTTTGTGCCATCGTTCGAACGCAGCCCGTCGTGCGCTCGATGAAAAGTTGGGAACCCCGCATGCGTCGACACACGTGCGGGGCGAGCGGGTGGCTGCCTGAGCGGACGCGTTCACATAGCATTGCCTGAGCAGACGCGTTCACACGGTGCCGCCTGAGCGGATGCGTTCACATGGCGTCACCTGAGCGGACGCGTTCACACGGTGCTATCACCCGCTTAATCCCCACCTATTTAAGACCCTCAATGTCTCTATCCCCCCCCCCTCAATTCCTCCACAACCGCCACACACACTCGGCCCAGCCCCTTGTGAGGTTAGATCATCCCCCTTCGTTCAATCTCTCCCTTCACCACGTTGCGATCCATGGCAGCAACCGGCAGATCGTCATCGTCGAACGTCCCGAGTGGTGCTAGAGCTGCCGCTGGATCCGGCAAGCTCGCGATGGTGGCCGTGGGATCCATCGAGTGCCTCAAGAAGCGATGCAGGCAACTAAGAGTGCTGATCCATGTCAACGGTACGCTCGACGTCGTCAACCTATAGCTATGTGCGACGAAATCGATCGATCTGTCTCACTCGTCATGTTTCTTGAAATTGATCCTTGGTATTTCTTACCTTTTGCTTCTAATCCATGTCAACGATACGTTCGACATCGTCCCTATAGCTATATGCCACAAAATCGATCGATCTCCCTCGCTCGCCATGTTTCTTAAATCGATCCTTGTCTTTATCTTGCTTACCATTTGCTTCTAATCCATGTCAACGGTTTACGTGCGTAATGCTAATCCATATTTCTCGCTCGCCATGTTTCTTGATTAGTCCTTGGTTGTTGTTGATTGGCCAGATCACCGGAAGGCGGTCGTCGTCTTGCACGCTAGCGAGGACGGGAAGCCGGATCACGTCCTGGTGCAGAACGTATCACCCAAAGGTGATGCTTCCGTGCAATCAACCTACCGCATCGAGTACAAACCAACTTCCCTTTCAACACTCATTTTCACAAACGTATGTTCAGCTGAGATTGATCGCTAATTCATGTGCCTACCTCTTCTGAATATATGCACGGATGCAGTGTGTCAGGAGAAACCCCAGAGTCGCAAACTGAAATATTTAATGACTGGTACACTTCGTTCCGAATGGATACGACAGGAGTCCTCTACGACTCCGACCAGAATGGTATCAATTAATCGATCGATGTCTCTTTCTCCATAAAATCATATGGGTATTTTCGTTTTGAGACACTATATTTATGGCGACATAAAATTAGCTTAATCACAGTCGGTTAATCTGGCCCTTGAATATCAAGTAGATTTGTGCTGCATGCACTTGATGCTTGCATTTAACGGTCGTTTGATTTGCTAAGGATGTAGCTATTCTCTCTATATTACGACCCTGCTGCCCTAGTTATACGTCAGTTTCCCATTGAATTTACATAATCAAACCTCCGATCAAGCATTTTTTAATCGTAGGTTTCTATATCCTTTTCATACTCCTTTACATGAAGTTAAAAAGACATCCATACACTGTTTGATAAGATTGCTAAACATCAATCATCACTTCACATGTTACACTATAATTACATTCTAGATATATCGGAATTACATCTTACTTAACTATAGTTACATCCTAATTACACTATAGTTAGTTACATAGTAATTATATCCTACTTACACTATATAGTTACATGCTAGTTACATTATAAATTTATTATATTTGACAATAAATTTTGTGTTCTCTAGGTGAAATTTAATTTATATTGTGGATTTTTATTTGATCTACTAGTATCATGGCTTATTGATGATGCTAATTTTGATGTGGTTGTGACAATCATGTTAATTTACCTATGTGTTATGTTATTGATTGTTTTTTATTTATTTGCGTTGATCAAGCCTAGCATGTCGAACAGTATAATCCACCTCCTTCCTAATCAAGCCATTAGCAGTTGCAAATCGAACCGTGGTAAAACCAACTAACAAATAGAAAAATTTCTGTCGCCATAACATAGGGGTAGATAGACCGATTTTCGTTTATATTATTTATGGCTATTAACGTTTATCTATCAAACTAATCATATGTATATATACGATGATGCTTTCATTTGTGAGTAGTCATATATGGTGTGCCGAGAGGACATCCTGGGGGAGATGTGCCCAGATCTCTGGCCATTTTACCACCTGCTCCCAAGAAAAATCATCGTGGCAAAGCTCCTGCAGCAGAAAGTAATTCTTCCTTGGTAGATGAGCCAGTTCTCCTTGTGCAAACTGACCAAACGACATCTACTGAGAAGAGGAATAAGTTTACTTTCCCTGATCAGGTATATTGTGTTAGTAAGGGAAAATATTGTACAGATCATGGTTTCCTTCAGTTTTTTCTTATGCTAACATGTTTTCATTTAACAGCGCAAACGAGTTAAGACAATGACGAAGAAGGACTTGGAATCCTACTTCCACATAACACAGAAAAGTGCTGCTCATATTGGTCTAAGTATTGGTACAACTGCTCTGAAAAACCTTTGCAGGGCTAATGACTTGCCCAGATGGCCATATAGACAGGTTATATGATGCATATGCATGTGAATTCTACATATTTCTCAGTTTATGTACGACTGCATTTCTTGTAAGATTCGAACCACATGCTTGTTCAAAAGCTTATAACATTTTGCTTATGTCTTCAGATCGCTAGTTTGGACAACAAGTTCAACAACAATTTGAAGAAACTGATCACTGGGTGGAATCTTGGCAAAGCAGTTCAGGGTGTTGCTAAAGCTTTCGAGCTACGCAAGGAGAAGGAACAATTTTACCAAAAAATAATGTCAAGTATGCCGGAGCAATTGCAAGGTATAGACGAGATTGTGCATAGCCTACCGGAAGCCGACGATGATATCGATATTGAAGATGACGAAGACAACAATGAGGTGATGGAAGATAACAACGATGAGAACAGTGATGAGAACTAAACATGCAAGGGAAATTGTGGAGGAGCTATCTACCTACTGAATTTGTAATCATAAGCATGTTCAGAAAATACTTATCATGGGCTATCTATTTCTTATTTCTTATTTGTAATCAGAACCACCATATGTATTTATTTGAATACTACAAGAATCTATTATATGCAGTTGTGCTATGAATTTAGATTTTAGTTAGAAACTTGGTATCCTTTATTCAACAGTACATGAATTATGCAAATTTGCAACGCCAATTTCTTAATAAATTACAGGCCGTACATTTAATTTATTTGAAAAAAGCACATAATTTCAAGTCAACATATATAATTGCCATGGTTAGATCTATCCATTTTAATAAATAATGCCGCTCAAATCATGAGATAATATAAGTCACTTCAGCTTCTAATGAATTACGAGATGATGGGAAGTGAATAAAATACATTATAAAATCGATTCATAACTCATAGAATTTTAGGCAAGAAACAAATTATTCTCCTACAGAACTCCCATACTTTTACTGTTTTTATAGTTTCGGACTTTCAATTTAACCTTATCGGACCATTTGAATATATCAGAATAAACCTAGTCACCTCCAAATTCTTCACCAGTTGAACCAACACGCTATCACAGGACTGTGCGGTTCAACTCCCCCCCCCCCTCCGGCCTCCCCGGTGTCGCGATGTTGGGAAGATAAGAATGCAGGCGTACAACACCGCGCTGTTTTGGCGGTTGGCCCTTCCTTTCCCTGCCTCTAGGTTGTGGATTGTGCTAGGACAATGACATAGCTAGGTTCTATTTTGGTTGCTTGATGTCCCTGGCTAGGATTTCTCAAGCCATCCTAGATGAGATTGGTCTTGATTAGAACTAAGATGTGAGCCATGAGTGGTGCAGGTAACCAAACAAACCTATGTTGAGAACTACTCTGTCATTGATGGAAAAAAATATATTTTGCCTTTCTCAACTATGGCTTGGGTCTTAATTGCTCCCTCAATAATAAAACAAAATAGAAGGCTCTCTCAATTCTCAAAAGCGGTGTATCATTCCTCCTTGAGCGGTTGGATAACAGTTTTGTCATAAGTGACATGTTAGCCTAGTCTTCACGACATGGCACTATAGTTAGGGAAAAGAAATTGGTGGCCCCCACCTATCATCAAACACCTCTCCTTCCCTTCCTTCCCTCTCTTTTCTTCTTGAGAGCTCGGATATCACAGAACACCTCTCCATGCCAAGTGTTCTGGGGCGGAGATCTGGTGACAGCATTAATCTCGTCATTAAGGCATAAGCATATTTTTGTTGGTCAATTGCATGTAGTGTATACTTGCATAGGTTTTGCACAAAGTAGTAGTGTGTGGCATCAAAGGAACTCCCAGCTAGTACGTGTGATACGTCCTTGCTGAGAAGCTACACAATGTGGCCGGACGAACGTGCCGATACTACTATGTGCAAAGGCTGTTGTATTAGCATGTAGAACTAGTGATTAGTAGTTGCACACCTGCCGTCCTGGTCAAAAGGCCATGAATTGATTTCTTGGCTGAAGAATAGGTGCTAGCTAGTGGGTTAGTTGCATGGGTTAGTTGAACTGGCTAGTGGTTATCTTTTGCATGTACTTTGAGTATATAAAAGAAGAAAAAATGATGTGAGTTGCTGCATCGCCAAACATTACTGCTCCTGGTGTTGCTTGCTCTTTGTGTGTGATATATATATATACATATACATATATATGGGTGTTTTCATTTATATTATCTCGTGCTATTACCTACTATTAACTTTTGCCGATCATCGTAATTGCATGTATCATAGGATGCCTTCATTTTTTTTACTAGTCATATACGGTGTTCCCATTGGACATACTGGGTTAGATGCGCGTAGAGATGATCAGGTATATATCACTACAGCAAAAACCTTATATATAGATACTTTTATAGAGATGATTTTCAAATTACCACTAAATCTAGAGTTTTGTAGACTTGAAACACTTTTTAGAAGTACTTTCAAAATCACCTAAAATACTTTTACTCTAGAGACACTTTTAGCATATTTTATTAAATTTTATCTTGTAGAGACACTATTATAAAATGTCTATAAGATGGTAGAGGCATTTTCTAGAAACATTAAATTGTACCATAAACATATGAAACCGATGTGAAAAAAGAGAATAAATATTTTCCCTTAATATTGCCAATCCTTGAACTCAAGATCTCTAGGGTAATTATTTTTTATCTTCACTGCACTAATCAACTCAACCTTATGTCATTACTTCTATGTTTGTGACTTGTATTACTTATATTTAGTCCTTTAATTAGTATACATTATGTTCTAACAAGTGTCTCTATAGAATTTAAAATGCCTTCACATATCAGGCATGTTCTAAAATGCCGAAAGAATACCTCTATAAGATAAAATTTAACAAAATCTGTTGAAATTGTCTCTAAAGTGTCTCTAGAGTAAAAGATTTCTAGGCAATTTTTAAAGTACCTCTAAACAGTGTCTATACGCTACAAAACTCCTAATTTTAGAGCCAATTTACAAAACACCACTACAAAAGTACCTCAACATAAGGTTTTTGTTGTAGTGCGCTCAAGTTGTAAAATATTACAGATCACGTCAGTTTCTACTGAATTAAGAGATGAGGGAGGTGCAAAGTACACTAAATATCAATTCAAAACTCATAAAATTTTTAGACCACCACCTCCACCTAAACTCCCAAGCGCATGAGCTCCATCCATGGCGCTCCTCCCCTCCAAGCTCGTCCGCTCCTCCCTTCACCTGCCTTTCCATTCCTTCCCTCAGCCTCCTTCCCTTCTGTACCCTTCCTTTGCCACCACTGCTCCCTTGTCCCTGGGTGGAATTTGCCACAATGAGTTCCACAACAATTGGAAACCTTGGCAAAGAAAATTCAAGGGGTTACTAAAGCTTTTGAGCTCTGCAAGAGGAAGGATGGAAAATGTACGAGGAATTAATGTTATGCTAGAGCAATTGCAAGAAATAGATCAACGAGATTATAGAAAGATGACGACAAAGAGATGGAGGATAACAAGGAAAACATTGATGACAGCTAAATATGTATGGAAAAAAACATCCATAGGCTATTTATGTATTTACCTAGTTATAATCAAGCATATATAGCAAAGTACACATTAAAATGGGCTCTTTATGTACTTATCTACTTAATTTATTGTAATCGGAACCACATATTCATAATGAATATCTATCTATTAAATATATTTATAATACAAAATTTATGTGAAACTTGTTACCAACATTACAATAATTATATGAATTTAATTACCATCACCAATTTCTTACAAAATTGTTGTCCGCGCATTTAAAATTACTTAAAGAACCCCATCTGTTTTAAAATATAAGGTCCCCTTGCTTTCCACAAAGTTAACATTTGAAAACTTCAACTGATAATTAGGTGTCATGAATGTACTATCATTAGTTAGTGTTTGAAAATATTTTCATATGATGATGTTAATTTGTTATTCCCTCTATCATAAAATATAGTAACCTAGCACCATGTTGCTATATTTTGGAAGATGAGTCCATATGTTGCGAGGGGCGGACACACCCACTAGACAGAGTGGATCGGTCAAACCAGCTACACTCCGTGTCGCCCCACACACCCACACCTTATTCCTAGTCCTATATCGAGTACATTAGCCATCAACCTACTATCAAACCATCAGATCTTAAGTAGGATGGAAACATTTCTGGAAATTAGCGACCGAATAACCCAAAGTTTATGCTCTTTGCTAGAGGATATTGGAAAAGGTATTTCTGTTGGAGGGCACCGTAAAAAAGTGGTAATTGGCTTATAGACACCCACAGTATTATTTTAGTATATCCAAAAGAAATGGACAAAGAAATATTCATTATACACAAGTTTGTCTATGGGCCAACTGCTTTTGACCCGACTGATGAATGGTTGTGGATTAACAGTGGTGTGGATTATTCGGAGATGTGGATTAACTGTGGTTGTTAACCGATGGAGATAGGGGTAGATTCGTGCTTTCACCAATGTTTCTCTCCATTTCTTCTGGATATAATAAAATAATACCACGGGTGTCAAACATCCAAATACCATTTTTTTTAGGGTATCCTCTAATGAAAACGTGTTCTTGCAGTGTCCTCCAGCAAATAGCGTAAAACTTTGGGTATCATGCAGCAAACTTTGCCATATAAATAAAGTTTATTTTAATCCCCTGAATTATTTGGGTAGAGCACTTAACACTCGAAATAATTTTTTGGCTCATTTTGCACCCTTGAGCTCTTTAAAGCAGTTCACCTTATTCCCTAACAATATTGCACTTTTTTTTATCTCATTTGATGGTTAGGCCTCTTCACCCTCACTCGATCTCCCTGGCCACTGGGCTGTGGCCTATGCAAAGACAGCGGCATCGTCTGGTTAGACCATTCCAAGTGTAAACTTGATAATAGTTTTAATCTCATTAAATGAGATGCCGTATAGGCTAAACTAATGACATTTCATGAAATTTTATTAAGAGAAGAAACGAATATAAAACTTGGTTTACAAACTACATATGCCTTGAAAAAACAATGTAACTCATCATTGGGACTGAATCATTTCAGCATATGCCTTCAAAACGGAAATGGAACACCACTGTGACAAAAATAGTTTCATGGCACCATTCATAATTAATTCCTATGAATGAAACCACGAAACAAAAATTTTGCATTGAGGATATTTGTTTTATTCATCAACCTAAACATCTTTAGATTATGTGGCAGTTTTAAAAATCACAAAATGAAACCCCCGTTAAAAATGGCCTTAGGCAGCTGTATACTGATCGATGTCACTGAGCGTCTCAACTTGGGTCAATTAGTAAGCGAGAATTCCTTTTGGCCCGATTAGCCCATGTCACTTGGTGTATTTTCCGGCCCAACAGTCAAGCGACGTAGTCTTTGCATTGTCATTCGAATGCATCCCGTTGCACGCTCGATGAAAATTTGGGAATCCCGCATGCACCGACACACGTGCGGCACGAGCGGGTGGCTGCCTGAGCGGACGCGTTCACATGGTGCCGCCTGAGCGGACGTGTTCACACGGTGCCACCTGAGCGAACGCGTTCACACAGTGTCGCCTGAGCGGACGCGTTCATGGTGCCACCACCCACTTAATCCCCACCTATTTAAGCCCCTCGATGTCTCTATCCTCCCCAATTCCTCCACAGCCGCCACACACACTCGCCCCGGCCCCATGCCGCTCAGATCATTCCCCTTCGTTTGATCTCTCCCTTCACCACGCTACGATCCATGGCGGCAACCGGCGGATCATCATAGCCGAACGTCCCGAGCAGTGCTGGTGCTGCCGCCGGTGGTGGCACCGGATTCGGCAAGCTCCCGATGGTGGCCCTGGGATCCATCGAGTGCCTCAAGAAGCGATGCAGGCAGCTACGAGTGCTGATCCATGTCAACGGTACGTTCAACGTCATCGACCTATAGCTATGTGCGATGAAATCGATCGATCTCTCTTGCTCACATGTTTCTTGAAAAATATCCTTGGTATTTCTTAACTTTTGCTTCTAATCATGTCAACGGTACGTTCGATGTCGCCCCAATAGCTATATGCGACGAAATCGATCGATCTCTCTCGCTCGCCATGTTTCTTAAATCGATCCTTGGTCTTTGTATTGCTTACTTTTGCTTCTAATCCTTGCTGCCCCTAGTTATACATTAGTTTCCCATTGGATTTTCCACACGTTAGCTTCTAATCCTTGCTTACCTTTTATATTGATTTTCTATAGTTGCCGCATAATTTGATGTATCTATAAAGTGCCTCTATTTTGCATAGATATATTTTATAAAATGCCTTTTAGTTCGTAGAGACAATTCACCAAAAAGATACTTATCAGACATTCTTCAAAATGTGTCTACAACACTATAAAGGCATTTTAAAAATGCCTTTATAATATTAGGAAAATGTCTCTACAAGGCATGCTTGTTGTAGTATATTGAGTTAGCAAGGGAAAATATTGTACATATCATGTTTTCCTTCCTTCCTTGTTATGATAACATGTTATAATTTAACAGCGCAAATGAATTAAGACAATAATGAAATAGAACTTGGAATCCTACTTCCACATAACACATAAATGTGCTGCTCATATTGGTCCGAGTATTGGCACAACTGCTCTGAAAAATCTCTGCAAGGCTAATGACTTGCCCAGATGGCCATATAGATAGGTTAGATGATGCATATGCATGTGAATTCTATATATTTGTCAATTTATATACAATTGCATTTCTTCATATTTGTCAATTTATATACAATTGCATTTCTTCATATTTTTAAATTTATATACAATTGCATTTCTTCATATTTTTAAATTTATATACAATTGCATTTCTTGTGAGGTTCCAACCGCATGTCAGTTCAAAAGCTTATAACATTTTACTTTTGTCTTCAGATTGCTAATTTGGACAGCAAGTTCATCAACAATTTGAAGAAACATATCACTGGGTGGAATCTTGACAAAGAAATTCAGGGTGTTACTAAAGCATTCAAGCTCGCAAGGAGAAAGAACAATTGTTCCAAAAAATAATTTTACGTATGCCAGAGCAATTGCATGGCATAAATGAGATTGTGCATAGCCTGTCGGAAGAAGGCGATGATATCGATATTGAAGATGACAAAGACAACGATAAGGTGATGGAGGATAACGACGATGAGAATAGTGATGACGACTAAACATGCATGGGAAATCGTGGAGGGGTTATAGATCTATTTATTGAATTTGTAATCCTAAGCATGCATGGGAAAATACTCATCCATGGGCTATCTATTTGTTATTTGTAATCGGAACCATTTGATTATATACTACTAGATGTGCTATGAATTCATGTTCTAGTTAGAAACTTTATTTCCTTTATTTAACATTACATGATTTATGCGACAACGCCAATTTCAAGTCTATTTTAATATATATTGCTGCCACTAAAAAATGCTTTGTAGAGACAGTTTTCTATTACTATAGAGACACTTTTCAAATGCCTCTAGAGGCATTTTCAAAAATCCCTAATAAGTGTCCTGGGCACTATAGAGGCACTTTCCAAATGAATTGTCTCTACAAACGAAGAGATATTTTATAAAATATCTATAAGATGGTAGAGGCACTTTCTAGAAACATTAAATTGTATCACAAACATATGAAACCGATGTGAAAAAAGAGAATAAAATATTTTCCCTTAATATTGCCAATCCTTGAACTCAAGATCTCTTGGGCAAATCATTTGTATCTTCAATGCACTAATCAATTCAACCTCACGTCATACCTTCTATGTTTGTGCCTTGTATTACTTATATTAAGTCCTTTCATTAGTATACATTACATTCTAACAAGTGTCTCTATAGAGTTTAAAATGCCTTTACATATCAAGCACATTCTAAAATGCTGAAAGAATGCCTCTACAACATAAAATTTAACAAAATTTGTTGAAAATGCTCTAAAGTGTCTCTAGAGTAAATTTTTTCTAGGCAATTATTTAAAGTGCCTCTAAACAGTGTCTATACGCTACAAAACTCCTAATTTTAGAGCCAATTTACAAAACACCACTACAAAAGTGCCTCACATGAGGTTTTCTTTGTAGTGCACTCAAGTTGTAAAATAATACAAATCACGTCAACTTCTACTGAATTAAGAGATGAGGGAAGTGAAAAAAAGTACACTACAATATCGATTCAAAAATCATAAAATTTTTAGACTACCACCTCCACCTAAACTCCCAAATGCACGAGGCCTGTGAGAGCTCCATCCATGGCTCTCCTCCCTTCCAAGCTCGTCCGCACCTTCCTTCACCTGCCTTTCCATTCCTCCCCTCAGCCTCCTTCCCTTCTGTACCCTTCCTTTTCCACCACTGCTCCCTTGTCTCTGGGTGGAATTTGCCACAATGAGTTCCACAACAATTGGAAACCTTGGGAAAGAAAATTAAAGGGGTTACTAACGCTTTTGAGCTCTACAGGAGGAAGGAGGGAAAATGTACGAGGAATTAATGTTATGTTGAAGAAATTGCAAGAAATGGATGAGATTATAGACATTTAATGCCAATGAAAAATAGAAATGGAAGATGAGAAAGATGACGACAAAGAGATGGAGGATAACAAGGAAAATATTGATGACAGCTAAACATGTATGGAAAAAAACTCATGCATAGGCTATTTATGTATTTACCTAGTTATAATCAAGCATATATAGCAAAGTACTCATTAAAATGGGCTCTTTATGTACTTATGTACTTAATTTATTGCAATCGGAACCACAAATTCATAATAAATATCTATCTATTACATATATTTCTACTACAAAATTTATGTGAAACTTGTTACAAACATTACAATAATTATACGAATTTAATTTCCATCGCCAATTTCTTACAAAATTATTGGCCGCGCATTTAGTTTCTTAAAAAAACTCCATCCGTTTTAAAATATAAGGTCTCCTTGCTTTCCACAAAGTTAATATTTGAAAACTTCAACTGATAATTAGGTGTCGTGTAAGTACTATAGTGTTTGAAAATATTTTCATATGATAATGTTAATCTGTTATTCTGTTGAAAATGCATTTCTGTTGGAGGGCACCGTAAAAAAGTAGTAATTGACTTATGGTCACCCACAGCATTATTTTATTATATTCAAAATAAATGGACAAAGAAATATTCATTATAGACAAGTTTGTCTATGGGTCAACCATTTTTGACCCGACCGATGAATGGATATTGATTAACTGTGGTGTGGATTATTCGAAGGTGTGGATTAACTGTGATTGTTAACCGATGGAGACGGGTAGATTCGTGCTTTCACCGATGTTTCTCTCCATTTCTTCTGGATGTAATAAAATAATATCATGAGTGTCCAACATCCAAATACCACTTTTTTGCGGTACCCTCTAACAATTTTTTTTTCTTGACGTGTCCTCTAACAAATAGCGTAAACTTTGGGTAACATGTAGCAAATTTTACCGTATAAATATAATTCATTTTACTCCCCTGAACTTTTTGGGTAGAGCACTTGATACTCTAAATAATTTTTTGGCTCATTTTGCACCCACCCCCCCTCCCCCCGAGTTATTTAAAACGTTCACCTTATTCCCTAACAATATTGCACATTTTTTTATCTCTCCATATAATTCATATTTGCATTGAATTTTCTTTTAGATCGGTAGATCCATTATAACCTACCTTTTAACATTTTGTTAAAAAAATATCACTGTTTATATAGGTTGGAAGCACTAATTTAAAAATTTTTTGAAATTTGATAATGATGTCATTTATGGCTTAATTTCTTTTACTTATAATACGACTAGTATAGAGAAAAGTAAAAAGGGAAATGTTGTTAAGTAGTAAAACTAATCATTTTTAATAGTTTAGGGTAAAATAAGAAAAGAGTATTTTAGAGTTAGTCCAATGAAATAGTCTAGTCAAGTAAAATGGACTTCTTTTAAATACGAAAATTTCCAATTGCCTGTAATTTTTTTAAAAATAAATGAATTTGTGTTCGATCATTTTTATCAATTCTATGCATGAAGCTAGCCTCCATTATCGTCTAATCTTCATAACTACATTCACTCCCTCACATATGACTTTGACATTTTTTTGATTGTTAGTCTTTATTGTTAACTTGCTCGATGTTTGTCACGGGCACCACCGCACCAATGTGTTATGCCATCTTCTAACTAGGGCTAACCCCTTATTAGATGTCACCCTATTTGTATTTTAAGATTATGTCCGTCACTATGTGTTGTTCCCTCTATCCCATAATATAGCAATCTACTAAAGGATATAACACATCATATAGTACTACAAATCTAAATAAGGAGCATATCAAAATTCATAGTATTATGATGTGTCATGTACTAAGGTTTGCTATATTATGAGACAAAGAGAATACTATTTTAAGATAGAGCAAGTAGTTGATAGTAACAAAAAAGCTTCCTCCATTCCAAAATGTTACAACCTAATAAAACGAATCTGAATAAAACCCTTCCTAATACAGTACATTTGAACATTCGTTGTACTTAATCGATCTAATATTATCATATCTTATTTTACAAAATAAAATCGAGCTAATATTATCATGTCTCATTTTACAATATTTTGAAACGGAGGGAGTAGTTAACATAAAATGTTGACAGTAGAAAGAGCTAATATGCCTGGTATTTTGTAATGTGGGGAGTACTCAACTTCAAATCGTAACACAATTCCCATGAATACATCTGTACATTTTAATATACAATGCCGCTCAAATCACAAAATAATACAAATCAAGTCAACTTCTACTGAATTAAGAGCTGAAGGGAAAGGAGAAAAATCATATTACAATATCGAATCAAAACTCATAAAATTTTGGCCAGATGACAAATAATTCTCCTACAAAACTACCATGTTTTTTTATAGTTTTATAGTTTCAATTTAATCTTATCAGACCATTTGAATATATCGGAATAAACCTGGTCACCGCCAAGTTCTTCACCAGTTGCCCCAGCAGCAATCCTGATAATATCCTCGATCAAAGCAAAATTCCCCATGATATCAACGTGCGCACCACTCTGGGTGCCCCTGCCTTCGAGGAGATTTGAGGGTGGAGAATGACTGTATTCTCTGACGTAGGTCTTGCTGCCAGAAGGGTTGAAGCGTGTTTTTCCTCGCCAGCCTTTTGCGCACATATATCCTGCACTAAGAACTGGTACGGTCTCATCACCATTAGCCAGGTAAACGCCGCCTTTCAGACAGCTATTCTCATCCCCACCCTCAGCTGAAGCGTCTATCTGAAAAGGTATATAGCACTCTGCTTGTTGGGCTAATTTATAGACATATGCTCTCTCCGTCGGAATGCCAACTCCATACATCGAAAATATTTCCATTTCAGGTGCATTTGGTAATCTGCAAATGAAAGGATTATAAGGCGTATGAAAAAGGTTGAACAGAATGTACAGATAGAAAAACTATTCTTGATTCACAATAAACATACGTATGTCATTTAGTTTGGTGGTGTAATAGATGTGTGCATCTCAATTGGTGCGGAGGCCAGAAATTATATACTTTACATTCCACAACTACATGTTCCACATAAACCTAAACGACATGTTTCACAACAAACAGAACATACTAGAATGAGAATGTTGGCAAAAGACTCTTACTTTGTCTCCAAGGGGTTTGACCAGTATTTGTAGTGACCGTACTTTGGATCATCCAAGTTGTCAGCAATCCCATATGAAAAGTGAACACTTCCACGCTGCATCATCCTTGGAGCAACAAAACGAAGAAGATCTATAATGGAACCAGCAGTGTAAACTTTGTAGTCTGCAACTGCCTTTATTCCACCCCATCCTAATTCATGGTACTCTGTCCATATATCCCGGCATGATGTATTTGAGTGGGCAATATTATTGCCTTTGACAGCATCCTGAAACAAGCATAGCATTAAGGTTTTGCTATAAGCATAAACCGCTTACAAACCCATCTTCAGAAAATTAAACATCCAAACCATACGTAACATATCAAAGAAAAGAAACCATTCTACATAGAGCATTATGTAGCATAATTGAACCTAAAACTATTGAATGTTGAATTGGAACGATTAAAATGGAGCTGCATAAGTGCATAAAACCAAGAGCACAAAGGCAAATAACTACATAAACAACAAGTAAAAGCTAGAAAACCTAACACATGTGCAGGCATGCAGTGCAGCTGAAATACAGAATGACGAGAACAATTTTCTTTGGACTCATTTTCAAATAGTATGTAGGCAAAAGAGTGGCCCAGATATTAGTTAATTTTACCTGCAAATAGATATGAAATAGCTGCACCAGCTACACAGGTTGAGCAAAGAGTGTCAACCATAATGATACAAGCAATTATCACTAAAGCAAACTTAACTTTAGTGATAATTGACTAAAGTAATCATAATGATACATACAAGACTGCTGAGAGAGCTAAAGCAAACTGCCAGATGCATTGACAAGTTGTACGACAAGATACTACATGTCTAGCAAAATAGTGATAAGTAAAAATGATGGTCAGTAAGTAAACAAAATGCTAATATATTTTTGAATACTCACACGAAATTCTATCTGCTCAATTTCGGAAGATGGAGCTTCTGCTACATCTTTACCGAAAGAGACGATTCTTCCATACTTAACAGGCTCTGGATGAACCTCATTCTTCCCATTAGCATCCTTAGAAACCTTAGAATCATTGGTTTTCTGATTATTGGCTTTACACTCAAAACCATCTTCTGGAGACCAATCCAAATCTCCCCAAATGGTGTCACCACCCTTAGGAATCATTGACATTGTTGAATCCCATGTGCGGGTCATACGCATCAAATGGCGTAAGGTCTGAAGTCCAAGGAAGTCAGAGTCTAGGACTTCTGGTGCAATTGCTCTGTATGTGAATACCATAATTTTAGATGAGGGGTACTAATCTTTCGGACACATAAAAGAGAAATAAATAAGGATAATATACCATGCACAGCAGAAAATTTATGGTTCAAGTGAAACCAGAAAAGTAAATATTACTATAGTAATGATTTTACAACTCCAGTCATGAACTAAGTACAAAATCATATCTCAGATGGCACATTGTAATAGTGTTACATCTCTATTATTAGCATTTTAGACAGCTACTTATTTCTCAAGCGCACTCGCGCTTGCATAATTATTAGAATTAAGAAGGTTCCTAGTTCACTGAAAACAGTATCGTATTTTCTTTGCATTTCACCTTCAATAAAGTATCAAGAAGACAGTTAAACAATTACCGAAAGGATTTATGCAATGGCATCTCTAAAATAAATCAAGTACTTCAATGGTTCCCACAAACTTTATCACAGATCACAGGTCAATCCTCATGGTCAAATCATAAAGTACCAAGAGTGGTGTATTCAGCATTGACAACTTCAGTACTGACTAAAACTCTTTTATTAGCACAGTTCTATACTAATTATATTATTGAGAAAATTTAAAAGATACCATCGTGGAGATACACGAGCTGCAAAAATACCATCGTATGTGACAATAACATGTGCAACCTAGATCCACATGTCAGTGACACATCCGATGATATTTTCCAACTCCGAGATTTTTGCGATGGTACCAAGCCAATTATATATGTGACTAAGGTTTGAGAAAAAAAATACTTCATTGGTAAGATAACTGGATTGCCACAAGCAGAGGTGCCAAATCCTGTTGTGAACTGATAGTCCTCCGAGCATTAATCAAACTAATATTCAAAAAGCTAGAGGATGTTGTTACACACAATAATAGTTATAAATTGCATTGACAAGTATGTAATCCTATAAACAACTGAATTATGAACTAATATGGTTTCAACAGAGATTGTAAACTTCAAATAATACTGACAATTGTAGAGTAGAGTTGCAGACTTTTGATTTCACTTACCTAGCAACAGCAACATCTTTGGCTTCAGATGAGAAAAGTCCTGCAACAGCCTTAGGAACTCCTAAGAAAGGTCCACCAATATTCATTACAGATTTGATGTGCTTTGCACACCAATTTGGACCACCACCGCCACCCATGGGAGGAGGAGCCTCAACCCACTTCATAAAATGCAGAAAATAGAGAACCCCCATAGAATGTGGGATCACCACCACCCTATTTCCACCATTAGTTGCTACCAGGAGTTCAATGTTACTTTTTATCCTGCTCAAAGTTTGATCACGAACCTGCAGGTGGTAATTTACATTACAGACAAGCATCATTTAACTTAGTTTAAACCTCTGAGGAGAACATAGCCAAGCATCAAAGGAAATCCGTGTATCTAAGTGCATTAAACATGGTTTACCTCAGTGTTCTGGAAAGATAACCTCCAATCATATGCAGCCATGTACATGGTCTTTTCTTCATATCCAATACGAGCTAAATTTGCAATCAAAACAGCCCAAACAAAATACCCAGGAACAAAATAGTCTGCTGCCACTAGGCCTGTGACTGGCCGAACTCTTATTCCTGGTTTATCTAATCCAGTTTCATTGTCCAGTGACATATGTTCAACCCAGCATAAAGGCCTGAAAATATTTCAAGAGGAACTATGAGAAAGTGGGAGCATGATTACGCAGCCCAACTATTAGTGCGCAGCACATGTAGCAAAAGTGCATTACACTAACAGAAGAAGAATAGGTCATTATGGCATCCCAACTAAAGAAGAAAGGTTCTAAAGGCTGAAATATAAAGAGAAACAGTGAACTAATCAATGTTGTGTTCAACCTATTAAGAAGGCCCATGTGATGAAGCAATAGAATAGTAATCATGCCTTCGTAAGGTTGGTGTTAATGTACCACGTTTAAGTGATCACCATGCAAGGATTAGGGACATATTTATTAATTAGAAATATGTCTATCTGGTTATTTGGTATATTATCTCTTAGCTAGACAGGATATTAACAAAATCAATATCCATATATGTTAGAAAAAAAAGCCCACTATGAGTCTACTGTGATCGTTACTGCAAGCAAGAAATAAACAAGAGTACTTATTTCTCCCTTCTCTCATCCTTGTGATGTGACTACCACGGTGGCACAATCACACCACTTTGGCCAAGGGACACTTCAATTAGGCCTAGCATGCAAGCCATTACAATGAGACATACCATTCCTAGCTAGAAGTTTTCTTGAGAAACGGGCTGTGGAAAGATAAACTAAAAATCTAAAAGTAACGATCTTCAGAACTAACAGGCTGTACTGGTGACTGTAATACTGTATCAAACAAGGTAAACACACCATGATCCATAATTCCTTACCCATATCATTGTAGTTTCTAATCATTTTGCTTTTGTGCTTAACCATCAACAAAAACATCAAAGCAACGAAAATTGCTCTCATGACACTAAAAAGTAATTATTATAAAGATAATGCCACATCAAGGAGTCAGGTTCTGTTATTACACTAAACATTGCAGCGTATTGTCCTATATTGTCTATTCTTTGTGTGGATGCTTTTAGGCTGAAGCTATGCCATAAAGTATAAACATTTATGTCTTGTTTTTAATATGTATATTATCAACTTAGCTATTGGGGGGCAGGGTTTGGTTGCATTTATAATAAAGAGTACACAACGTGCTAACAAACACCGGAAGCACATGGGTTCATGGACATGTGAGATTATGTAAGATAATTTTTCTAACTGTGAACTGTCGATATATATATATGGACAGCTCTAGCTCAACAACACAAGGCTTAGAAGCAAGGACTAGGAGGTAAATTGTTCAGAAATCCCAAGTTGTTCAACAGAAAGTAGGCAGCATGGATCTTTCAAGAAAAGAATACTTAAATAATGGAACAGTCAAGTTCCGTCAGTTGAAACCTATAAGGCGTGCCTGTAAGAAACCATACCAAAAGTTATTTTTTCATGCAAATTGCAGCTCTCTTCTAAAAACCTTGAAAGTACACAATATAGAAGCATATTGTTTCTCTTGATCAATTTTGTTTCTATATCTGGTCAAATCATCACCACTTTGAGTTGCTGGTAATACTAAACAGTGAAATCAAATAGTGAAAGAAAAGCAAGAGTATGATCTAGTTTCATAAGTTTACCTCTTGCCTATTCACAATCCTACTTTCCTGATACTGATATTTACAACATTTAAAGACAAATGAAGCTATGAAAGAAACAACTGCACCAACATTTCAAAAAAAAAATATTGGTCGAGCAAACTTGAGATGTATCAAGCAATTAGTACAAAGCTGACCAGTATTGAGGAAACCAGGGAAAAAACCTTCTTGCCGAGCACATTCCGAATTTTAGTTATAGTTACCAAAAGAACCCAAATCCTTCCGCAATAACAAGAAAAAAACACAAGATGAATAGTCATTCTTTGTAATTAGCACCCAACTCATACAACGTCTCTTTCAACAACACTGGGACGAATCCTTATCCCTCAGCTCAAATACACTACGAAAAACAGGTATTTTGCAACCAAGAATGATTGAAATAAGCTAATCTCCTTCCCAAAGTCGTAAATCACAAGTCACGCAACAAAGGCACACAAAAAAAGTAACAGACACTTCTCAAATTAAAGCATCACAGCATTAAATTTCTAAACCAACACTGACGAACAAACAAAAGCATAAAGTAGAGCACGAATGATGAAAGCAACATCTAAACCAATATAGACACAACCAAATGACAAACTAACTAAATATCAATGCTCCATAACTCGAAGAAAAAACTCCAATGCTACTCGCATAAATTAATTCTACGGGCACTAAACGATCATGGTAATTCAAGAGAGACAGATTGAAGGAGAGAGAGCAGAGGCGGAGGAGAGGGATGGCAACCTCTTGTACACGTCGCCGAACGTGCCGCCCCAGAGGCGCTTGCGGAAGAGCCCCTCGGCGCACTGGTGCCCCTCCCAGAGCTCGAGGCCGCCGGTGACGATGCCCGGGACGAACACGACGGGGTGCTTCACCCGCAGCCCCTCCTTCTGCAGCTTGACCCCCGGCGGGTCCGGGAGCGGGCCCGTGATCGCCTCCGTGACGTACTGCGGGAACGACGCCGGCATCGCGTTGTACAGGAACAGCAGCAGCCACCACGCCGAGCACACGCACCCCACCAGCCAGCAGCAGCTGTCCACGCACGACCACTTTGCCCTCGTCCTCTTCGTCGCCTCCTTCGACGGCGCCGGCTCCGGCACCTCCGCCGCCGCCCCCGAGGACGAAGACGATCCCGCCTTCTTCTTCCCCTTCTCGTCGTGGTCGGAGCCGTTGCTGCTGTCCTCGTTCGGCTGCTCCGGCGGCTGCTGCGGCTGCTTCCGGCGCCGCAGGAGCGACATGGCGGCGGCGGCGACGGGAACGGGGGGGATGGGAGGCTACCGGCGAGGGGGAGCGCGCATCCCGGGGGCGGTGGAAACCCTAGGCGGCGAGGCGAGAGAGGTCGCGATGGCGTGGCGGCCTCGCGGGGTTTGCGCTTGTGAGGTCGGGGGCGAGGAGGGAGGAGGAGAGAGAGAAGGGGAGGCTAGCCTCGAATGCCACCGGCGCACCGGAGGTCTCGACCGGGGCCCGTGAACCGGGTGCATGTGGGCGGGGGGGTTACTGTCGTGTGGGCCCGGAGGTGGAAAGTGAGGTTGCGGTGCAGAAAGACTCCGTGCAGGGACGGGGGGACCTGGGACTAGCTTGGCTGGATCGGATGGGTTAACTGGGGTCGGGGTTGTGGGGCCAGGGTGTCAGTCGCAGGCGGTGGGGGCAGCGTTGGTTGGTTGGTTGCTGGGGAAATAATAATGGCGATTCCGTCAGCGAAGAATCTGACCCGAAAAGTACAGTAGTTTTTTCCTCCTAAGCACCCTTCACTGACTGACGTAATTACATTGTTAGCCTGATCATGAATAATCTCTTGATTTTATTGACTGTTTCAGGGCATAAACATAATTTGGGAGCCAGTCGATTCCACATTTTAGTGCTCATATCTTTGCTGTCACTGCCATGAACTGTACACAAATTGTTTCCTGGGGAGCAAAATTTGAAGCCATAATTGCGACGTGAAAAAGATCGTTTATTTTTTAAAAAAAAGCTGTTGCCTGTTCCACACACGGGAAAGTTGTTAATATGTCTGCATTTACAAAGGCGTCGGAAGTGGGCCTTGTAGCATTGATCCTAGTTCCAACATGATTAGGTTATTTTAGGGGAACACTGACACCACTGTCTGGAATAAATATTTTTACAATTGAGCTGATGGAAGTTCTTTTCGTTTCCATTTATCTGCCTGCAGATTTTATTTTTTTTATAACGCAGTATTTCGTCACATTTCTGATAGTATCCTGGAGATTTCGTCCTCGCTAGAAATGTGTGGATGGGTAAGCAACCTTCTGAAGCAATAAAATTTGGCACGATCAGGTTGCTGTCTATTAATTGAATATGTAAATATTTTTTTGTTTTAGACATGTTATCTATTATTCTATTTACTTGAGTATTACTAATTGCTAACTCATATTTTATTTTGCCTATAATGTTTAGCTTTTCTTCTACTACTAGAAGTTTGGAATAGACCACCGTCCCGGCATTTTTGACGAAGAATCAACCCATAGACTTTCTAGTCTGAAGGAGGATCTCGTGTTTATTCGATCATTGTGCCACGATGCAAGTGTCCTAATTAGGGGCTCATTTGCAGGAAAAAAAGATTGCGTAAACGAAGGAAAAAAATGAGTGTGATAAAAATGTAGATACAAAACAGAGAATATAAAACATAGGAAAATACATGAATGAATGGTTATTTGAATAAACCACACGAAAAACACAGGAAATTGAATGCTAAAGATAGACTCAAATGAAAATTTCAAGAGGTTAGAGTTTTTTGTAACTTTTCTCCAAGATCACATGTATTGAGTCATTCCTTAGAAATTTCATATATTTTAAAATCTCCAATCCTTTGTTTTAAAGGGCCAAATATAAACTAAAGGTGATAAGCAATGTATATGAGCAATATATAAAGTCACCAACTAGATCAACCAAGCACATAAGTACATCGGATAAAACACAAGAGATAACAACAAATACTACCTTTGTTCTCAAAATGATGTCATTTTGAACATCCATATAGCCTCCAATGCACATGTTTTATTATAATTTTCTCAACCTATAAGTTAATTGCACTTTGGACCGGCTTTTATAACAAAAGTTTCAATTTGAGTTACCCTTTAACCAATGTTTTTACTTTGGAATGGATCATTTTACTTCCTGTCACTTTATATCATCACAATTCTTTTATCCATCTACATCCAAGTCATCATATGCCAAATGAGTAGTCTACAAACAATTTCGAGAGTTCATCAACGTGCAAGAGTCGATATAATTGAGGTTATTGATGTACTTGAGAAGCAAGATAGGGGTGATTCGGATTGACTCAAAGATAAAATTACTTTATCGAAAGTGAAAACATTAGTTAAAAGGTGACTAAAGTGAAACTTTGGTAATAAAAAGGTGATCCAAATTGCAATTTACTCAAATATAGTTACATGAAAGAGTTTTTATGAAAAAAAAAGAGGGCATTATGTCTTCTCTCCCGAAAGAAAAAAAAATCAAACTAGAGCATTTTCATGTGACAATGTAGAGTTTCGTTGATTACCCCTACTTTGAAATCCAATTACGGCTTTACCCCTATTTTAATAGGTTTGTGTTTTTGCCCCTGTTTTTTCGAAATGAAGTAGAGATTTACCCCTGTTTTTGACAGTCAATTTAACGGTGTCAAATTGAACGCGAAAAGACATATATATACTCTGCTAGTTCATTCATCCATACTGAGATTCATTCAGATAGTGTCAAATCATCGAATTCTACTTTAAAATAGAAGGAAAATGAAAGAAAACTGAGAGATCAACCAAAACATGTGTGCATATCGTATACATCCAAATAGCTGAGATTTATTCATACTCTGTTTGTTCTTCGGTCGACATGCAAGTTATTCCATTGCAACAAGCATCAAACCACACATGCTACTAACTGATAGAAAAGCAAATCAAGGAGCTTGGAGTAGCTTCACCAGGTTCTTGGAGTAGCCGCTCACCAGCGCCACATTCTCCTGAGCCCTAGACTCTTGTGGGCCCAGAGCCCGAGGAGTCACCGCCGCAGCCTGCTCGCGTCGACGGCACCGCCATCGCCCGTAGCTATTTCACCAGCGCTGTCGCCGCCAGGTACTCGCACCGAATATTGGCGGCTACCTACTAGCGTCGCCATACCGGATCACCGAAGTCGAAGCCACCGTCGCCGCCTGCTCCTCTATCTCCTCCCTACGATCTGGGATGGGATTGTGGGAAAGATGGGGAGAAGAAATCTGACCGAATAAAGTATAATAGTACTCAGGGGTAGAATGTAATCCTAGATTTCCTAAAATGTTTTTCCATTTGATTTATATTTCTTTAACTCAATACTGTGGGATTCACCTAACTGCCATTCATAGTAGGGGTAAACATTGACTTCACTTTTAAAAAACAGGGGTAAATTTACAAACCCTAAAAAGTGAGTTTAAAATCACAATTAGAGTTGAAAGTTGGGGTATAAAGACAATTCCCCCTACTCCCTCTATTTCATATTACTCCCTCCATTTTTTAATAGATGACGTCGTTGATTTTTGGATACATGCTTGACCATTCGTCTTATTTAAAAATTTTGTACAAATACATAAGATATAAATCATATTTAAAGTATTTTTAGTGATAAAATAACTCACAATAAAATAAATTACATAAATTTTTTGAATAAGATGAATGGTCAAACGTGTGCCTAAAAGTCAATAGCGTCATCTATTAAAAAACGGAGATAGTATATGTTGTTTGACTTTTTTTAATCAAATTTCTTTAGGTTTGATCAAGAAGTTTATACGAAAAATTAGCAACATTGGAGTACTATATTATTTAATAGTAGCAATGTTGTTATAAAAAAATCGAAGCAATGTCTCGCGAGAGAGAGAACGCTAGCAAGAGAGCGCTGCCATCAGGCCATGGCTGTGCTCACGCCATGATGGGCTGTGCGACATGAGAGAAATTCAACCCTTGTCTCGGCTGGGAATAAGTTCACTTTAACTCCCTTAAAAGTGACCCGAATACCGCAAAACAGATATCTTGATCCTAAACTATTAAAATTGGTGCAATTTAACTCTCTCAACGGTTTCAGAGAGCGGTTTTACTGATGTGGCGTCTACGTGGTGGTATTGACCGGGTCTTCGTTCTTCGTGGTGTTGATGTGTCACTTACGTGGCATTAGAATTAAAAAAAATATATACGTGGGACCTATTAGTCATTTAAAAAAATTGTGGGTCCCACTGATATGTGGGGCGCACATTTCATCCTCCCTCTCTCCTTCCTTCTTCCTCCTCCCTCTATCCCTTATCTCTCTTTCTCTCCCCTTCCTCTTCACCTTCAGCCGGCGATGCGCGGCGGCAGGCAAGTGAGGGCGGCGAAGGTGAGCGCGCAGCGACAGTGGCTGAGGAAGCGGCGAAGACGCGGTTGAGGAGTGCACGGTGGCAATCATGCTGGGTAGCGGAGATGCCCTCGAGCTGGGTGGTTGAGGAGTGGACGACGGCAGGCGGGAGCAGGCCGACGGCGGCAACATCAAGCGATGCAGTGGAAGTCATTGGCGGTGAGCCGCCTCATCCCCACTGCTCCACATCGCCGCCCCTTGTCATCGGTGGAAGGCGTCAGCGGTGAGCCGGAGATCTCTCGACACTACCATCGCCTCGCTGTCGCTCGCCGCCATGCACACCTCAACTTCCATCCCCCTTGTCGCCACCACCGCCGTGGCGCATCGCCTCGCTTGCTCCACCGCCAGCTTGCCCCACTGAGTCCAGCTCCTCGGTGGCCACTCCGCCGCGCCAGTTCCCACTCGCAGCGGCGTAGCAGGTGGGCTCGTTGGTGGATTTGTTCAGTGGAGTCGAATGTGCAAGCCTCCGCGCGGGTCAGGCGGGCCAACGGGTAGGTCCTAGGTCACCGCCGTGCGCGCCGACGACTCCCATGAGCTCTGGCTCGTCTCCCTCGATGTCGCCGCCGCCACTCTGAGCCCCCGCTCGCTGTCAATCCGTTGGCCTCCGCTCGCTGAAGATGGAGAGAGAGATAAGGGAGAGAGGGGGAGGGGGAAGAAGAGAGCCCCACATGTCAGTGGGTCCCACAAAAATTTCTTGTGTGAATGGTGAACGGGTCCTACACATATGTTTTAATTCTAATGCCACCTAAGTGTCACGTCAACGGCAGACCAGGTCAACACTGCCACGTGGATGCCACGTCAGCGAAACCGTCCTCCAAAATCACTGTGGGAGTCAAATTGCACCGGTTTTAACAGTTTTGGGGTTAAGATATCTGGTTTTACGGTTCAGAGTCATGGATTATGGATTAGGTTCGGGTCACTTTTAAGGGAGTTGAAGTGAACTTATTCCTTTCGGCTGTGCTCACACGATGATGGGCCGAATCCTACACGATTTCAGAGCTAACTGCACATGGTACGGCCCAACTAAAAACTAGAACGGACCAGCTCTCCTTTTCGTTAGATCAATCGATGACCCGATCAGTACGTTCCAATCAATAATTCATACACGCGCAGTGTCGCAGTTGCACAGCTTTATTGTTAAGAAGTGTGTGTGTGCACGCCTAGCCGCAGACAAGATGAGCTAAAAAGTAATTCCAAATAAGACGAGAAAGGCAACGGGCAATGAGCATAGTTGTTAGAGCTGCATTAGCCTTCAATCAGCGAGCGACCTAACCCCACCCGGAAAAGAACCCGTTAACAACAACTCATAGCGGTAGCTTGGATTGCTATCATTAGCGATGATCGTTGGAGCATCAGTTTGTCACCACTAGAGCAGCCGCTGCGCGCAGCTGTTGTTGGCACGAGCCGGCCCGCGTGCATGTGCCGCCGCCGTCTATCATTGGCGCGCGCGCCCCGGCGCCTCCCACCGTGTGCGTGCGTACGCGCTCTCGGCCAGGAAAGGTGCCGGGATTACGGTGTCAGCCGCGTGTGGGCGATGGGACCGCGCCGGCGCCGCTTAGCTGTGGGCTGCGACCACGCGACGCGCGTTAATCGGGTCGGTTTTTCGAGGGGGCCCGGGCAGCTAGCGTGGCAATGCCGATGGGCGGTAGCGTGCGTGTGTGACGGTGTGTGTGAGCCTGTGAGGCCGTGGTGGGCGTGACGGCTGGCTGCCGCTGCCGCTGTCTCGCCGTCGGATGGATTGGGTGGCCGCACGGCGTGCTGTCTGTCTGACGTCGTGGTGAGCCGGCGGCGACACGGTGCGTGCACGGACGCGGGGAAGAGGCGAAGATGGCATGGAGTCATGGACGACCACCCACGCGCGGGCGACGGGCACCCGGATACGAGATTTTGGCTGTGTTATTCCTCCCCTTTTTCCAATTCACCTCTCTCGTTTTTCACACGCACGCTTTTCAAACTGCTAAACTGTGTGTTATTTTTAAAAAGTTTCTATACAAAAATTATTTAAAAAAATCAAATTAATTCATTTTTTTAAAAAAATTAGCTAATACTTAATTAATCACGCGCTAATGAATCTTCCGTTTTCCGTGTTTACTATGCGTGTTGGGAACTCCCAACAACGAACGCAGCCAAAGAAAGGAGAAAGATAACGCTTTAATGAAACAACTAATGTGCATTGCTTGTCAGCATGGTACCATGGATTTCGGACTATTTACCATCTTCTTCAATGCGCACTCTCGAATAATATTTTCTTGAATATTGTTGATTATTTGCCATCCAATATTCTTTCTATTTTACCATCCTCTTACCTACCAACTCAGCAAACTCGTGTGACAAATGACCTTAATGTCCCTCACCTCTTCTCTCCCATCTGCATTCTGGAGTCTCGTCACCACTCAATATTGAAGACGGCACCATCGGAAGAAGAATGCAGAGGAAGAACGTGGATGAGAGAGAAGAGATGGGGGTAGTGAGGTCATCTGTTACACGGGTTTGCTAAGTTGGCGAGCAAGAGTGACTAAATAGGAACAATACAGTGAGTCAAATGGTAAATAGTTAAAGTCATTTGAGAAGATGGCATTTGAGAATACAATATTTAAGAGAATGGTAAATAGTCCAGAATCCTTATCCTTAGTATCATAGTTACAGATTCGCTACTTTTAATACTAGGTATGATACCCCGTATAAATCAGATCTGGTATCTAGGTATCACACTGACATTAATATGATCCCTCGTATGTATCAGATATAGTACCTATGTATCATATTGATGTCAGCATGGTATCGTAGGTATCGGATCTACTATATTAGTATCTGATATGATATCCTGTAAGTACTAAATCTGATACTTAGATACCATACTAACATCATATTTTATTGGAACGGTATACCGTTCTATTCTATAGTATTTATGTGTATTTCTGTAAAGAAGAAGAAAAGAAGAAAAGGGTCATATAAGATTGAGGGCGTGGCCAATTGGGAGTTGGGATGCTGCCGAATACTGTGGTCGAGACGTTGAGTTGCAGTGGCCACCCGCCCCGTAGGTCGTCTCCGGACTGTACTGTTTCTGAAGTTCACTGTAACAATTAATTCATCATAATCTGAAGTTTTATGTGCAAATTATGTTGTTAGTAATAATTACATCTTATAATCAATTATAGAAGAATCGATGAGGCTTGAGGTGCACGTTGCACTACACAAAGCTACAATATGAGCGTGAGCAGAGATGCGTGCTTAGCATCAAAGATGTTAGACATATGTGCTTACCAGCGGAGATGTTATCTTAAAGTTTTGCCTTTTCTAGAGTCATCCTCTTCATTGTTATCTCTTTTATTTTCAAGTATTTATGTTAGACAAGGAATGGATTGGGATCCTAGGGTATTCTGACCTCGGAGAGACGTGATCATTAACATGTGAGCTCTATCATCCACAGAGCCCTTATATCTCTAAGGTTTTATTTTTTCTCCCTTTTCCCAACTCACCTCTCTTATTTTTCACGTGTATTTTTTTCAAACTGCTAAACGGTGTATTTTTTAAAAAAGTTTCTATATAAAAATTACTTAAAAAAATCAAATTAATCCATTTTTTTTAAAAAATTAGCTAAAACTTAATTAATCACGCGCTAATGGATCGTTTCATTTTCTGGATTCACCGTGCAGTTTGGAAACAAGCAGCAACGAACGAAGCCTAAATCACGTTAGAGGATCTACTCATAGACAAAAAGATAAATATTGTTACAGTGACTCAATCCATATAATAATGATATAAACCAAAATCTACCAATTTTCTCTCTCTCTCACTATTCTTTTTCACTAACGTTCATACTCGATTCAAACGTGCAAGACACCTGCAAAAACAAAAAAGAGTTTCTTTCTTTCTTGTACTAGCTAGCGCGGCTACGCACACACAACTTCCTACTTGACAGTCCACACGGCCGCGCACGTGGGACCCACCACGCATCGGAGATGAGATGTGTCAGAGAACTCTGCATCGATGGATCGATGGATCACTCTTTAATGGAGGCAGCAGTAACATCTGAGCAGCCGCTGCGCCGCTCATAAATAAACCCCACTTGTGCTCGCCTCCGCCTCCCTCCCTGCCATTAAGCACCAGATCCTAATCCGCCATTAATGCCCTTAACTCCAGCTCGAGATCAGAGGCGTGCTCTGCTCCGTTCCTACGCCTGCGCCGCCTCCATCGTTTATAAGCTCTGCCACCTGTGACACTGTTGGCTGCCTGTTGCTGTCACCGGAGAGGCGGTGGAGGGAGGGGATGCTCACGTGCATCGCGTGCTCGAAGCAGCCCTCCGGCGGCGGCGGCGGGGCGCCGCTGCACGAGCCGCCGGAGGA
The DNA here is from genome assembly GCA_000573905.2 of Oryza punctata. Taxonomy (NCBI): domain Eukaryota; kingdom Viridiplantae; phylum Streptophyta; class Magnoliopsida; order Poales; family Poaceae; genus Oryza; species Oryza punctata. Next base: position 21,674,270 of record CM002496.2, read on the forward strand.
CGAGGATGCCGTCGATGGCGGCGGCGTCGGTGGCGCCGCGACGCCCAGCACGCGGCTGGCCATCAAGGCGCTCACTGCGCAGGTGGGCTTCTCGCCTTCTCGGTTCTACACTCTCCAGACTGCGTGCCTCACTCTTTGTCTTGCCAGTGGAGGGAGTTCTTGAAGCTTTTCTTTTCTTATCCTGTTGATTAATCCAAAGGAAAAAAAGGAGATGGTTTTGGTTCTGAAGGTTCCTGCTTTTCTGTTCAGATTGCTTCGTTTTGATCGTGGTATCTAATTTTCGGATGTTCAAGCTCTCTGGAGTTTTTCCCGTTTGTGGGAATTCGTGTGAATGTTGAATCTTTGGTTCGGGGTAGGTCGTAATCACCCAGATCGGGTTTGATTTTGACGGGAGAGGTTTTGTTTGGGTTTCTTTTCAGATCAAGGACATGGCGTTGAAGGCGTCGGGCGCGTACCGGCACTGCAAGCCCTGCGCCGGCTCGTCGTCGTCCGGGGCCTCGCGGCGGCACCACCCGTACCACCACCGCGGCGGCAGCGGCTTCGGCGACTCCGACGCGGCCTCGGGCTCCGAGCGCTTCCACTACGCGTACCGCCGTGCCGCGAGCTCGGCGGCCTCGACGCCGCGGTTCCGCGGCGGCGGCGGCGCCCTGTCCAGCGGGGACGCCACGCCGTCCATGAGCGCGCGCTCGGACTTCCCCATCGGAGACGAAGAGGATGAGGAGGAGGAGGACGACGAGATGGTGTCAACCGGCGGCGGCGGCGGCGGCAAGGAGGAAGACGCGAAGGAGTGGGTGGCGCAGGTGGAGCCCGGCGTGCTGATAACCTTCGTCTCGCTGCCACAGGGTGGCAACGACCTCAAACGCATCCGGTTCAGGTGTGTTCTTGAGCCTGCTCGAGCTAAATTCTGCATTTCCAGTGCATAACTCGGTTCCTTGATCAGTGAAAGACTGAAAATTCTAGTATTTGCATTAGTCCTTAGCATATAAGATTGAAATTTTGGTTTGCCCTCGTATGAATGATTGAATTTTGGTCACCATTTTAGTACTTTGTAAGTATATTGAATTGAGACAGTACTTTGCAGAGGGATGGGGCAAAATGTAATGCGTAGGAGCTTGTTCTGAACCTGCTTATACATTTTCTTTTTATAACTGGATGCTCCCGCCTAAAATCCTTACAATCTGAACCTGCTTCTTTAGTCAAGAAGCAAACTGGACAAAAACGAGTAGTTGACTTTTAATAGCTAGTTAAAATCTCCCAAGTCCCTATGGATGAGGCAGTAATTTCTCCCAAGTCCTTATGGATGAGGCAGTAATTTTTTTCATTGATCATTGCCTAGGGACACTAGTAATTTATGGAGAACAGCACAATAGATTGTTAATCTTCATACTTCAACTGGTCAGTTTTAGTGTTTTTTTTTTGTTTCAATTACTAGCATTTCTTCTGTCAACATTGCTATTCCTTCTTTACCTTTTGCAATAATTTTGTTATTAGTCTGCTAATCATGGTCTAGTTTACTACTGGTCACACTTTGTGGCATTCTATTTGTATTATTTGTTTTATCTATTGAAAAGGAAAATTTCATTAAGAGGTAGCTGATACCGATCGCCGTAAGTCAATTTTAAACACTGGATGGAGGGGTATGGGTTTTAAAATTCTTTCGAGATAATTGTACACCCCAATTTCTCACCTAACTCGAATCCTATTTTTACTTGAGGGTGGATGAAAAGCACACCCATACCATTGGATATGCTACCCTGTATATTAACTTCACTTTTTCCCTCACTCCTATGCAACCTCATAGCCGTTACATATTCTCTAAATAGTAAATCCTTCATTATTTTAGATTTTATGGCTGGTTATGCTCATAATGGGAACAATCTGGTGTATGGTTAAGGGAGATTACTTTAGAAAGTGGTACCCTGATTGTCAACTCTATGACAATGGACCTCATTTAAGATTTAACCCCTCATGTGCTGCAATCAGGTCGAAGTCCAGATGTGTCGGCATGCATGTTATGTCCAGTTAGTAGACTCAGAATTTTAAGTCATACATTATAAAAGTTAGGGGATCATGTCAGTTGTTCACCCTAGAGGGTGTATAAGGCTAGAAAATCCAGTAAACTAACTGGCTCTATGAATTTTGAATTTACCAGTACTATGTGGGGCAAGTCCAGCTCACACATTTGTACTTTATCTGTATCATTCATTTGCTGTAGAGGCTACTTCTGCTCCAGCAAGAGGTAGTATTAGCATGGGATAGAGACAGCAAAGGCCCACAAGCCACATCTCATCTAGGTAGTCAATAAAGAAGCTATATGGAAAGAGAGCAATGGAACAAAGAAGTGTAACTTCTTCTGCTCTCTCTTCTTTGACCGTTTGTTATTGAGAAATGGTTGGTGTTGGCTTGTGGTCTTATTAATATGTAATCGGGTCCCTCCACACCAGCTTATCAGGGGAACCATCCAACCTGGACCTCTGATTAGCAGCAGCTTTCCTAATGGATGGACTTTTGGTTCTTATGCTGCTGCACTTATAATGATCTTAAACACTACCATTGCAGACTTAATCTGGATACTACAAAAGAAAATTGTGCATGTGAAAATATGCCCATTATAAATTTGTAGTGTTCAGATTGAGTTTATAATTGTTGTTTTAAGATTTGTCTGTAAGCAGGGTATACTGTTAAAATAATATTCTTGGAGGGAGTTCCTCATGGCCAGCTATGTTGATCAGCCCCCACTAGTATTAGATATAGAATACTACTACTTTATGGATGGAACACAAGCTGGATCTTAAGATGGGTGCAGTGTTCTTGTTATTTAGTTTATTATTAGTTCTAGATCTAAAGCAAGTAGGGACATTTTAAAATTTGTTAATGAGTGGATCCATGGTTGGGTTTGGTAACATTGGTTTGGCTGCTATTGTTGTCATAGACGTTTGGTCAGTTGATTAATGTGCTTTAGACTACCAATCTACCTCTTGGACATAGCCACTTGTGCAGTTGATTGCGGATTTCTGTTGCAACTATGAGTCTGAGTTGAATGGGTCATGGTCACCACACTACCACTGTAAATTATACATGACCAATTAGAGATCTGCAGATCAAGGTGTAACTTATGGAACTACTATAAGGCAGGCATACATCATGATTATGGGCCACAAAACTGAAGTATGGAATGCCATTGATTTTGGACCGTACTATTGAAATGAATTCGTACTTTGATTCACCTACTTGATTTTTTAGTACCATCTTCCTTTTTTTTCTATTAAGACCATTCAAGGCTCGTTCCTTATAAATTAATCCCTGCATAAGTTCTTTCGTGGTGAAACTAATGCAAGTGGTCATGGTAATCATTGTTTCCTTGATGTATGTTGTAGGCTATTTGTGTACAATTTTCTCAGATTTGATTTTCGTTCAATTTTAACTCTTTACAGCTACGTGTTAACTGATCATGCAGTTAGTAATTATAAGTTACTCCATATGCCATATTGTTTGCCTCTTAACTCATTGTTTGATTATGTGCACAGAATATCCTCACAGTATGCATCATCCTTTATTTACTTCATATAATAGAATGACTTGAACAAAGAAACTAATCTAAATGAGATAATGCATAACTAATTAGAATGTGAATCCAAACGTAAGCAACGCAATCCATATTTGCATATGAATGCTTTCATATCTGAAAAAAATTCTGATATAAATTGTTTGCAGCTGTAACTTTACCTTGCTGATTTTGTTTGGTGAATAAAATGTTCTATTATAGCCGTGAGATGTTCAACAAGTGGCAAGCACAAAGATGGTGGGCTGAAAATTATGACAAAGTTATGGAGCTTTACAATGTACAGAAATTCAACCATCAAGCTGTTCCTCTTCCTGCTACTCCAAAATCTGAAGACGAGGTGATGACACTAGCACTCCCCCAAGTTACCATTTTAGTTATTGCAGTTAGTAATCTGACTCTGACATGGTTCCATGTCTATTTTTTATTTTCCTACAGAGCTCAAAGGAGGACAGCCCAGTGACACCACCACTGGGGAAGGAACGGTTACCTCGTTCGTTTCATAGACCATTGTCAGGTGGTGGTGCAGTGGGTTCATCTTCATCAGATTCTCTTGAGCATCATTCAAACCACTACTGTAATGGCGGCCACCACCACCATGGACACCAGTGCTATGATTCAGTGGGGCTGGTCTCAACACCAAAGCTGTCAAGTATAAGTGGAGCCAAGACAGAAACCTCATCAATGGATGCATCAATGAGGACGAGCTCATCTCCTGAAGAGGTTGACAGATCTGGTGAGCTCTCAGTGTCCATCAGCAATGCAAGCGACCAAGAGCGGGAGTGGGTAGAGGAAGACGAGCCTGGTGTATATATTACCATCCGGGCTTTGCCTGGTGGTATCAGAGAACTCCGGCGTGTTCGATTCAGGTTTGTCTCCCATCCCGTGTATAATGAATGTCTTTCTTTGTAAATAGGATTGTCTTGTTGGTGGTCCGTAATAATCCCTAAATTCACAAAGTAGAAAAGGTTAGTAATATGAATTTCTGAGCATGCGCTAGGCTGGAAATAAGAACAGCCTAATGCTAATTGCTTGAATGTCCATGATCAAACAATTTGGAAGCAACTGAATAGGAGTACTAGTACTAGCAGATGATCTTGGAAAGAGACTAATTATCTCTTTTGCTTGCAGCCGAGAGAGGTTCAGCGAGATGCATGCCAGGCTATGGTGGGAAGAAAACCGAGCGAGGATACATGAACACTATCTCTGAGATGAAAAAGGGTTCTTCAACGAACGATGAATCCAGTGTTGTACATTTGTCACTAACAGTACGCCCTCTGCGGGCAGCAGCAGCCGTCTCAGTTGATACTAATTGTGCATGCATGTGAACTTGAAACTTGTTACTACTAACCTTAGGCTCTTGTTATGGCAAATTCACATGTTCTTTTTCATGGTTTTGGCTTTTGCTTTGGACAGAAAGCTTGTGTTGAGGAACTCAAGAGTCTCAGAGAGTGCTTAGCCTAGACAAAATAATTACAAATTCCATATTCCCTGATCCTGTAGTTTGCAAGACCAAAAGTGTTTCTTCCAAGTTTCATACACCAGTACTTGATTTATTTTTTCTCTTCCTCAGTAAATTGAAACTGGTTTTTGTCCCATTTCATGAGCTTATGTGAGAGATGAAATATTGAAATGTCATGCCCACCAAAACGCAAGTTTTTAGGTGGCAGCTAGACAATGTTATTACAATAGTACAATAGTATATATCGGCCATAGGCGAATTCTCTTTAAAGAAACTGACCAATTGCATAAGCTCAGCGTGGCTTGGCCAACAGATAAAGAAAGCAAGTTGGCACTCCAGTGGCTCGCAACCACTTCGTGATGTATTGATGGCTACGCGAGTGAACAAAAAGTAGAAAAAAAAAAGAGAAGCAGCAGATAGCAATACGTCCATGTCACGCACATGTGGAGCCGAGACCCTATTATCGGCTTCGTCCTGGTGCTAATCATGGTGACTGATCACTGATGGATAGCCCTACGATGGAAGCACACTGTTTCCTGAATTTTTCCTGTGGTCTGAAACCCAGTGATTGTAGTATTGTCAGCTCAGAACTAGACTCATCTTGCTTTGATCCAGAAAAAGATATGAAAAGGAAAGGGTTTGTGCATGCACAAGCCAGGCTCAGCTGGTGCAAACACTAATCAGTTGTCCGAATCAAGCATAGGTAAGCCAAAAATGCCTATGCCATAATTGCACGGACAGTGGACAAAGCGACATTGGATTCCATTGAACGGCTCATAGTGGTTGTAGCAGTACTAATTAAGTACTGACATTTCATGTCCTAATCTAGGTCAGCACTCAGCAGGCGAATCACTTTGGGTAGGCTAATCCTCACTAAGCAAGGACGGTTAAAGTAGTAGTGGGATTATCCTCTATCAAAGCCGTTTTCATTAGCCAACAACCACACATTTTCATCAAGTAAAAGATTTTGGTTCAGTACCATATACAAAAGCACCATTTGGAACACTAGTATTCTGAATATTACAGAGTTGGGACACAGTAGTAATCAACTAATCAAAACATCCAGAAACATAAGACACATCCTACTATTCCTGATAGCATGATGCGAACCTATAAGATTAGGAACATGAAGAGCACATGAAGATAAGGCCGAGCTTATCTAAGTCCAATAGTATCCTGTGATATGTAGTAGTAGACTTGAGTAGAAGTGGAGAAACCAAGAGCGGAACTCAACCAAATCAAAGCAGCAATAAAGAAACAGGGTAATCCTAGGAAAGAGGGCTACCAAATTTTCTGCCTACCCATTATCAAGATAATGATTGCATAAATAATGGATAAACACACGCCTCACTGTCATGGGTAAAAGCTTATAATTATTAAAATGGGAGATTTGCTTGTAATTCCTTATCAACATTAAAATAGGAAGGGCAGAATGCAATTAGTTGGAACAACATCAACTGCGAGTATTTATTAATTCCAAGAAAAGACTCCTCAGCCACGCTAACTTTAGAATAGTTATCATCAAATCAGAAAAGGCATAAACCATCAAATGGGAGAACACCGAAAAAGGATGAGCAGATCTTCCATGTTTCCAGGAGCAGCAATGCACTAGTGCGTAGGAGAACACCTATACCAATCCATGCATACCTTATGCCCATTATTCATGGTTATGTGTGGAATAGAGATCATTTGCAACCTACTGCAAAAAAGCATCTCTGTAAGTTAGTACTGTATCCTAGTCCCTGTGTTTGCCCATCAAAATATTCAGAACCCTGGTGTGTCTTTTGGCTCATGATCAAAGTCAGAGTCAGAATAGGGACACAGAAAAGAGAATGAAATGAGCTTTTGTCAATCCAGGAGTGGTATGGACTATGGAACAGGTGCCTGCATGGCAAGTTGGATTTGCAGAGCAGCAAATAGGCAACAATAGCCCATGCCACTATACCAGAATCAGCTCCAGCTTTGAATGGCAACATTAAACATATTTACTCTACCATTCAGTAACAAAGCAGCGTCTTTGCAAATCATTTGATTGAATAATTCAATTTGTCATCCTTCAGTAACTCGCTAATGCAATACTGTTATTCAACAGAGTTAAGGATTTAACATGCAACATTGTTAGTGGCTACATCAGTGCCATCACAATTTCCAAATCAGCTCACTTGTTTAGGTTGTAGCTATAATACAATGAGCATAATTCTTATAGTAAAACATTGCGGCATTGAGCAACAGCCGTTTATATAGATGACAGGAATTTTTCAGTATACATGAATTACTCCGTTCTGAAGATTCAGAAGCTAAAAGGCAAAACCTATTGATAGCATAGAAAACACTCTGAAAGAGTGGATTGCATTGATTTGCTTAGCTTAATTAGAGTAGCAAACAAAGACTATCTACAAACAACTCTTTGCAACACCTAAAAAAGATCAAACAAGCATTGGAAAGGAATGAAAGAAACAAAGCAAGGTCACCTATTTGCATCATCTATTCGTCTTTGCCAGGGGAGGCTGCTCTCATGCCCCTTGGCCGAGAGACGCTTGAGGAACTCGTACGTGGTGATCATGGTGGTGGCGGACAGCGACATTGACGCCCACCTCGGGCCGAGCCCCCTGTAACAAGCACCCCACCCTCCTTCCTTGATCAGCCTCCTCACCGTCCTCCCCACAGTAATCGGCTCGCCTTCCCCATCCATGACCTGCATCCTGGTCTTGATGGTGTCCAGTGGCATCGTCACAAGTGCAGAAGCACCGCCGGCCATCGCCGCGCTCACTCCCTGAACCACCATGACAGTCTTGTAACCCGGCTGCAGGGAAGAATCCCCTTCCCCGGCATCGATTTCTTGGACACCAACACCGTACTCGCACAGGTAGCAACCAACTCCGCTCCAAATCGTCTTCTGCGACAGCGAGTAGGTTGCCCACCACACGGCATTGGAGGGGGCGTAGGTTAGGATGGACATGCCGAAGCCGCGGTACAGGCCGCGGAGGCCGTCGGCGGCCATGATCTTGCGGAAGGCGTCGAGGCCGCCGCGGTAGCGGGAGGCCGGGCACGGGTTCCCCTGCACCATGAGGCGCTGGCTGATGACGTCGACGGGTGTCCACACCACCTGCGCGGCGACGGCGGCGGCGAGCCCCGCCGCTGCGCCCGCGGCCGCGGAAGCCACGGGCTCTGGCGCCCCGAGGGCGAGCGCGGCGGGGCCAACTGCCGAGCGGGTGGCCTCGAGCGCGCCCATGTAGAGCGCGCGCGCCGGGACGGTCCCGGCGAGGGATGTGGCGAAGCCGCGGTAGAAGGCGAGGGGCCCCTCACTCCGCAGGATGGCGGTGGCCGCCGCGGCGGCGGAGGGTGGCCCCGACGCCGCGTGCGCGGGCGGGGGAGGGGCAACCTGGAGGCGCGTCTTGAGGACGACGGCGGGGTAGAGCGCGGTGGAGACGGCGGAGAAGAGGCCGGCGCCGAGGACGAAGAACCTCCACTTGTCGAGACGGTCCCAGTCGATCTCCGCCGGGAGACGGAGCTCCACCTGGGGTTGGGTCTGGGGGTAGCCATCCACCTTCTCCGCCGCCGCTTCCTTCGGCGGCGGAGGCGCCTCCCTTCGATCTATGGCCTCTCCTCCATGCCGGCCCACCGGAGAGAGAGAGAGAACTCACCACTCCGTCACCCGCGGCTTCCCCGCACGCGTATCACGCGCCACTGCACAGCGAGTTGGTAGAGGGAACGACGACGGCGGCGGCTAGGGTTTTTGGGGTGGAGGTGGGAGGAGGAGTGGGATAAAAGCAGCAGCGGGGAGGGGAGCGAGGTGTGAGGAAGCAAAGCGGTGGCGAAGGGGAAGGGTGTGGAACGGCGTGTGACGTGGCGGGCGCTGATTGGGTGGGGAGCTTGGCTATGCGCAGCCTCGAGATTCGTGCTCGGGCGTGATTGGGAGGGAGGAGGGGGAGGAGCCGAGTCGTGCAGCGCTCGGCGGCACACGTGCACGGGGATGTTTGGGGGTTGGCAATTTTCGCCTTGCGTGGCCATTCCGCCATTCAGGTGCTGCCGATTTTTACTAGTAACAAAATTCAGGATTGACACGGTTGGAGAGTACAGGTCACATGTAAGACAGCAGGTATGAAAGATGTTTCTGGGCACGTACGACACATTCCCCGCACTAAAAATCAACGACAAATTTGCCTTTCAAGCCTTTGCTGTAGAGCTTGTTGGTAATGTGAAATACTCCCTCAGTTCTTTTTTTCTTAATCAAAATTCTTTATATTTAATTAAATCTATAGTAGTTTTTTCAACCCAGCACAAATATATTATCAAAATATATTTAATGTTAGATTTAATGAAACTAATTTAATATTTAGATGTTGCTAAATTTTTCTAGAAACTTAACCAAACTTAGTAAAGTTGACTAGGAAAAAAACAAACAACTTATAATATGAAACGGAAGGAGTAGTAGTAAAGCCGTAAAGGAATTTGCACCACTAAAAACACATACAAGGAGATAATTAAGAGGGATGATCAGGATCCTACTCAGATAAATGCTCAAACTCTTACTTTGATTAAACATGTTTGGAAAGATAAACTCACTCCTCCCAAGGTGAAAACATTTGCATGGAGGTTGCTGAGGGATGCTCTACCATCTTCTGAGAGGTTGAAATCCAGAATTAATGACATAAATCTGCTTGTTGTAGATGTGGTCAAACTGAAACCGATAATCATATGCTTTCCAAGTGCCCCTTTAGTAAGTTAACTTGGCTTATTTCTGAATCTCATTTCTCCACTAACATATTTGCTGAAAATGTTTCTCCTGCTCATATAATTTCTTACATTATTTATAATAGACCTCAAACTGTAATCTTGAATAGAATCTTAGTGACTCCTTGGCAGATTTGGGAAGTTAGAAATGACCTCAAATTTCAAGGAATAATCAAGGAGCCTACTCAAGTTAGTTTTTGCAGCTGAAACAATGGTGAATACATATGCACGACACAACCAACAAGAGAAGGAGGAGAACACTAATAGAACAAAGACATTATGTGGGTGCGGCCTGGATTGAAGGAAAAAACAGGGGTTGGAATATTTTTTCACTTTCCAGACTCGCACAATGCTTTTGTTCATTAAAGCCACTACCATTGTGGCTGAATCTTCTTTGCAGACTGAGCTTTTAGCTCTCAAGTTGGCGATGGAAGTGGTTAATTTTTTGAATATTGCAGGTACTGTCTACCTCACGGACGATTCAACAATTGCTACAACTTTACAGAAGGCAATTCCTCGGTAAGATCCTGGTTATTGGAGTCTAAGACCGATTTTAAGTCAAATGCATGGTTTAATTTTGCAGGAACCTCAGGGGTTGTTTAGATGGGGCTAAAACTTTTTAGCTCATGTCACATCGGATGTTTAGACACTAATTTGGAGTATTAAACATATACTGATAAAAAAACTAATTTCATAAATGAGAGCTAATTTGCGAGACGAATTTTTTTAAGCCTAATTAATTCATAATTATGAGAAGTTTACTGTATCATCACATTGTTAAATCATTGTGTAATTAGACTTAAAAGATTCATCTCGCGAATTAATCCAAGGTTATGGAATGGGTTTTGTAATTAGTGTATGTTTAATACTCCAAATTATTGTCTAAACATCCAATGTGACAGGGACTTGGAATAAGTTCCTGGGAAACAAACAGGTCCTCCGAAAGGTTGTTTGGATCCCGAGAGAAGTAAATCGTTTGTCTGACAAGTTAGCAGGAGAGGTTAGAACTCATTGGATAGATCCTCCTGTTTATGACTGTCATATAGCTTATCCTGGTAGCTTATGCTTTGCTAGCCGGATGCAACACTCCTTCAGTGCAACTAATTGCACTATAAACCATGTACTATGTTTCTAATATAAATAAATCTTTTGAGTTACCAAAAAATATCTGACTCCGATCGTGTTTTCACTGTTTTTTTCTTCATGCCCCTAAACGCCTACTCCCTCCGTTCTAGAAAAAACCAATCTGTAACCCCTCCTAAATTGGGGTTTTTTTGGAACGGAGGGAGTACACGGCTAACCACTAGTTTAGGTGAGAACGTGCGTCCTCTTGCGAGTGTCATCACCCGTTGTGATTTACCGTGACCTTTCTCATCAATCACTTATCATAGTCGGGTCCCGTTCGTTTCTCTAACAAAAGTTGGATGAAAATTTGGATATTCGTGGCACACTTTTCAAACTGCTAAATGGAGCATTTCGTGCGAAAACTTTTTATATGAAAATTGCTCTAAAATATCAGATAAATATATTTTTCAAATTTATAATAATTAAAATTCAATTAATCATACGTTAATACCACCTAATTTTACGTAAAATACTTAATCTTCATCTTCATCTACATGAGTTTCAAACATCACCTTGGTGTTGTAGTCTTCTATCCAACCATGGACTTACTAGGTCTGGCCTGTAAGCTCCTACTTCTCTTTGATTTTTCCTGTCTTTGCGTTCGATTTGTTTTTCTTTAATTTGGCTTACCTTCAGTTTCATCTTTCATTGCATCTGTCCTATCATAATTAAATATGTGTTTTAGACATCATTTCTCATTTTGTAATGGATTTTATGCTCTATCACGCTCGATCTCTCCACCTAATCTCACTAAAGCATTTGTCTCCTCTGCAAGGCATGCTGATTCCATCTAAGACCACACATGAGACATGACACATCCTTGCTCTTTTGTGTGTGTATGTCCCTCTACCAACAAGGTTTAACTCTAAGGGGACGCTACATGGCTACAATCTATGATGTAGTCTTGCAAATACTAAGGAAAGAAATGAAGAATGACACATATGAATGACCAAACGAATGGAGTCAATAAAGAACACATCATGATTAACGATGGATATCATCATGCCAGTATGCCACCAAAAGCTACTAGCTATTGGAGGGTGTTGTGAAATTCATGTAGGAGCGAACCTTGTCTAAAGGTTCCTTGGCCATTCAGAAAGCTACTAGCTAAAGGTTCCTTGGCCATGCAAGCCTATTGTGATTCGCAATGTGTTTACTGTTAACATGTCATCCAAGATCATTGGATCTTAGGGTCTTACCTGGAGTGTTTGAGAACAGGAGAAATGATAAAATTGGGAAGGTATGCAAAACAAGTGTAGCCATTAGTATATGATTAATCAATTATTAATTATCTTAACTTGAAAATGTATTAACATGGTTTTTAAATGACTTTTCTATGGAACATTTTTTAAAAAACATGAAGTTTAACAGTATGGAAAGCGTACGTGCGAAAAACAAAACAATCTTCCTCTTAATCTTATCCTCTCAAATTTTGACCATACGTAGCGTATTGGCTCCGGTGTTGGGCTCAATTACAAAGGTGTGATGATGACATCAAGCTAACAGAGAATGCATGTCGGAGACTTGAGTTCACGGTCATACAACTTTTATCAAACTTCGGTGGAGATTCACAAATAGAATTCAATAAATTGTGATTTCTTTATCTTGTGTTGGTGCTTTCTTTCTTTTAAAATTTCGTGTGTGTTCATGCGAATCCTTTGGTATGTGATCGTCTTTGAGCGAATTTGTATAATAATTAATTGTAACTCTTTGAGTAAAGGCCGGATTTTATTCCATTATCAAAAAATAACACAAGTGAGACTTGAGGCATTGCTATATTCTAGATTTATGGAGGGGGTATGAGATCTTGGATAAATTAAGTAGGGCTGAGCTTTCCATCGCGTCCTATTGGTTTAGCATATTTCGCTAACCCTATTCTCAAATCGGCTCTTACGTTTAATCTAGAAAAAAAATCGATTAAAAAACAATTTTATGACATTTTACTTTAAAAGAAAAATCCATGTAGAATCCAGCAATAAAAAAAACTCTATCAGATGTATGTTTGCTTATTTCAGACTTCAGAGGGCTAACAAATAGATTGCTTATTTCCTCGTTATAAGTACTAGTGCCCAGTGCCCCGGTGGAACTAATATGGACTTACATCGTTCATCATATGACTTGGCTTCGGAGCAAGGTCACCTTCACATTTCTAAGGGCACACGTCATAATGATGGATAGCAATCACATACTCTGACAGTTGCTCTTTTTTTCTATCACTGTCACGTCTATCTATTATATACTAAAAGTCTATAAAATTTCTACAAACACTTCTAAATCACCACTTATCGCTCTAATAAACTAGAGAAATCAAAAAAATTCTGAGAAAAAAAAAAGCAAAACATATCTGACTCTTAATATTCATTTAATATGGTGGACCCATTATTTTTCACCACCAAACCTACCTTAAAAAAATTCACATCCCACCCCTACCCGCACCACCTCCCACCTCCTGGGCATCCTCCCCATCCCCCTCACGTACGTACCCCTCCCTCCATCTGTCTCCAATTATGCATTAATTCCTTCCATCTTTTAATTTTCTACCTAGCAAAATTTAATATTGAATAAAATCAAACATTAGATAACTAACACATTATAATCTATCTATCTATTATATGCTAAAAGTCCATTAGACTTCCTGTAAAAACTCTTAAACCGCCACGTGGTACTCTACAAACGCTCCTACGTCACCACGTGATGTTCCAATGAATTAGAGAAAATCATAGATATTCTAAGAAAAAAAAGTAATATGTAGCCTTTATTTTAGTATCTATTAAATTTCCTACAAACACTCCTAAACCGCCACTTAGCGCTCTAATAAATTAAATAAATCAAAGAAATTCTGAGAAAAAGCAAAATTTTCATTTAATTTAGTGGACCCATTATTTTTCACCATTAAATCTATCTTAAAAAAAATAGCATCCCACCCCTACCCCACCACCTCACACCTCCAGGGCATCCTCCCCCCTCCCCCTCACGTACGTAGGTATGTACCTACCCCTCCCTCCATTTGTCTCCAATTATGCATTAATTTCTTCCATCTTTTAATTTTCTACCTAGTAAAATTTAATATTGAATAAAATCAAACATTAGATAACTAACATATTATAATCTATCTATCTATTATATGCTAATAAATTTCCTATAAACACTCTTAAACCGTCACGTGGTACTCTACAAATGCTCCTACATCGCCACGTGACATTCTAATGAATTAGAGAAAATCATAAATATTCTGAGAAAAAATATGTAGCCTTTATTTTCACTAATATTTGTAGGCCTATTACTTTAGACCATTAGATTAGATCTTACTAAAAAATAATAAAAATAATCTCTCCTTCCTAATCTTGTACATGTACGAGAGAAAATGCGTACGTTCGCAAAGTTCTCTGGGAAAAACGCATGAGAGAAAATACGTATGTACGTAAAGTTCATCACACACGTACAGTTCACCAGGAAAAAGGATAAAGCCCAAAGCACGAACCCAAAACAAACATACCTATGGTTGGCAAAAAAAATCAACAGCCTTTGAATTAGGATGTTCCACGTTAACAAAAGCTAAAATATATTACTATCTTCATTTTTTCTTATAACGTTTGACCATTTGTATTATTAAAAAAAAATAATATGAATTGAGATTATAGTTTCTTCGACGGTAAAACAAGTCATGATAAAATAAATATTATTTTTATAATTTTTTTAATAATACGTATGGTCAAATATCATATTAAAATTCAATAGCGTCATACATTAAAAAAACAGAAGACGAAAGGAGTACTTCACAAACATTAAATTGGTAAACATATTATTTTAGACCATTAAATATTCCTATCCTAATATTGCGTGTATGTATGGAGAGTTCGATATAAAAAAGCTAAAAAAAATATACATTACATGCGAAAATAATTAGTGGTGATAGGCATATAACCATGACAAAGTAATTTTTGTTTCAATATACAAGATATTATTATCATTTAGTATATCAAGTGAATGGTTTATGATATAGATATTTCATTCTTTTATAATTATAAGGTAGTAATATATAGTTCTTACAGTGAATATTGTGAAATATGGCTTTCTTTAGCTTTTTTTTATAAGCAATAAATAAGTTGCTTTTATGCGAGGGCTTCTTCTATTAATGGAAACGGAGGGCTTTACCCCCTTTTATATAAAAAAAAGAAGCAAATCATATACTCCGTACAAACAATTCATTCTCTCTCTCTTTCGCCAAGAACAAAAATCATGATCTCAGTACGACACAAACACATTCATACTATGTACGTATCTTTCCAAATTCCAAACCAATCTGAATTTTTATAGGAGCTTCACCATTTCTCAAATGAAATTTGTTGCACTTTGATCGATTCATACAAGCAACTGTACATGCACCTACAATTTTGCCAATCACACTTCTATCTCCAATGAAGCGAACCCATGCACGCCGCCGCCATTGTGCACGTCCATGCCTTCGTCGTCATCGTCGTCGCCGTCGCCGACTTTCCGCAGCGGCGCGTACGCCGCTGCCTCGGCGGCGGGGTACCTGTTGCACACGTACAGGTAGAGCGCGACGACGAACACCGTCATGAATGAGAGGTACCACCCGAACTGCAGGTTGGCGAGCGCCTTGGCGCGGTGGAGGCTCTCCTTGCTGTGGCATCTCACGGTGTCGCGGCCGTCCTCGCGCACCAGCGCGCAACCCTTGGGCACGAGGCTGGGAACCCACACCATGGCGCCGATGACGGCGAGCCACAGCCCGTGGAAGGCGATGCACGCCGACCTGACGAGGCTGACGGCGAAGCTCCGCGGGTAGCCGATGCCCAGCAGCGCGGTGGCGAGGCACGCGGCGACGACGACCTGGAGGAGCCAGTGGAACTGCCCCTCGACGCCGGCGTGGTCGGTGGAGTGGAAGTGGAAGACGAGGAGCTCCTGCGCGAACACCGCCGCCACGAGGAGGAGGCAGAGCGCGCGGCGGGCGCTGGCGCGGACGCGGTCGAGGTGGAGCGCGGCGCCTGCGTAGACGACGAGGGAGAGGCAGATGATGGCGTGCTCGTGGTTGTGGAGGCGGTCGGAAGGGATGGACCCGTCGGCGGCGAAGGGCAGGAGCGTCGAGTGGTCGACGAACATCTCCATGGCGAACTCCACGGCGCTGCCGGCGATGATGAGGGCGAGCTCCAGGTAGCGCGCGCCCGGCACGGGGAACCACACCGGCGCGACGTAGGTATCCGGGCGCTGGGAGAAGAGCTTGATGTGGTTGAACAGGTGCCACACGCCGACGGCGACGAAGCCGGCCCCGGGAAGAATGTGGCCGATGCTGCTGCGCGGCGTGCCGCCGCCGCCGCCCATGGCCGGCCGGTGGTGGCGGGTTTGCTTGGTGGATCCTACGTTTCTTTGGGTGCTCGTGACATTGAACTATTGAAGAAGGTAGTATAAAAGGTGGCAGTGTGCAGGAAGAGAGCAGAGGACGTTGAGTAAGTGATAAACACGCAGATGATTTTTTTTAAAAAAAAAAAAGGTGCAGAGGAGTTGCTTGTACGGCAGTGCACGGTATATTTTGTGTGAGATTAATAATCCTAACTTATTGTTATTTCATTTCCTCAACCAGTTTATAAATAAATTTGCACCATTGGATTTGCTTTAAGTTTCGTGCTCTGGTGAATTCTAGCATTAGGGGTTTTATAACACGTGTCATTGAGAGAAAAGAGTGATAAATAAGGGGGTGCCTGTGTTAACTCAAATTGCTCATTAACAATGCACGTGTACTGGTTACTAGGCACTAGCAGCAGTCATCAGTGCATCACTCGCCAACTGACAGTATTGCTTCGTGTTCACATCAAGCTACGGCGGTTGCTTGATCAACAACATCTCCCATCTCGCTGCGACACTGTTCAGTGCGTAGGAAGAGTTTTTCATTTTTCTCCGTTGTCCTTTCGTTTTCTTATGTCAAAAAATTGAAAAAATGACATAGATAAATGTGACATATAACTCAACAAACAGACAAGTCCAAACTAATACAAATTAGAAAAAAAAGTACAAACAAGCATGGCTATGAATAGTTCACATACTTTCACATACCCGTTAGGGTTTTTTTTAACATGTTGAATTTAAACTTAATATCCGTGAAATGATATACTTATATACTTTATTAATTTTTATCAAGAAATTATTACTATTTTCCAGCGTTGCATGCGTGCTGAATTTGTTTGTGCCTGTAGTCTGTACTCGGTACTCAACATTCACTCGATCTATTGAGAACAGATTAATATACTACTCCTTCCGTTTCATATTATAAGAAATTTTGATCGCTTCATTTCTTGTCTAAATTCACCAACATCTACATGATTTTGCATACATATAGAAAACACATATATGGATTCATACATGAATCTATAATTTCAAATCGAAAACGCTTTATAATATGAAATAAATAAAATATTTCCTTCGTTTTTTATGTATAACGCTGTTGACATTTTCCATCACATATAACCATTTATCTTAATTAAAAATATATAAATTTCTTTATTTTTATTGTGACTTGTTTTATCATAATCTTAACTCACACTTTATTTATATATTTATCTTAAAATTTTTAAAAAAGATAAATGATTAATCGTTATGTGAAAAACCTATGGCGCTATAAAAAAAAAGAGGTGATGGCAATTAATTAGCAAATACACACCACTTGTTCACGACCTACTTTGGCACCTGGTTGCTTATATTAGCTAGATCCTTCCATGTTCACTGCCAGTTACTCCACTCCAAACCTTCTAGTTAATTTGCTCGTCTGCTTTAGATGCCAAAAAATGGCAGTTTGGCATCTCTATTGGGTGCAAATGCAAATAGTTACATAAAGAACTCTAAAAATCATATACTAGCATAGACTGAGATTAGGATGCTATCAGTTTATAAAAATAAAAATAAAAATTCAGCCTAGCCCATTCAGATGGGGGGAAAGGCAGAGTGAAACATCTTCTATTTCTTTTCGATTTGCTTTCAGCAGAATGGTTTTTTTATATGTGTCCAAGCCAATCTTATATATGATGTTTGGTTTGAAGTACCCTAATCTGAATAGAATCACCAAAATCGCTGTGAAATATAATGTGATTTATATGTTATTTTGAAATGTTTTACTCATAGCGGCACATTTGCTGGGCCTTTGGGCCGGACTGACCAGGCTGACCTGACTTGGACACAAACTATTTCCCGCCTTGTCTTCTGCTCGTTTCAGTGGGCTTCCTTAATCCATCTCCAACTTAATTCCAGCCTTTATAGCTTATACAGATTGGACTATGAGATTCTGGCACAAAGTCCAATCACCCATAAAATGGCGTTTAATTATACAAGTAACAACATGTATTTATGTGGCTGTATATGTATCAATGTAATTCATTTTGTCCCCTCGAATTAGTTCGCCAGATCAATCAGCCCTCTATTTCAGGACTTATATTATAGCAGGGATCAGGCGCCGCACCTCCTATTCAACCAAGACACAGCTTCAAGCTTTCAACAAGCACGTTTTCACCAAAGATCAATACTTCTCGGGTTTTCCAGCATGTTACTGAGAGAAGATCGAGCTGTCCTAGACGAAATATGTCGATTGGCCAAGTAGCGTTCGAGCTTGCAATAGAAAGATTGCAAGACAGTGGTACGCGAATGATAAAGAAGAAGCTTGATAGCTACGCTACCCGGTGAGAATATTCTCGTAGAAGATGTCGGGGATCACTCCAACCAGTTCTGTAAACTGGCGTAGTAAAAAAGATTACATTTTTACTGATATAGTAACGGTAAGAGGCTACTACTAGCAGATTTTAAGTTCACCTCACCTTGAAAATAGGTGGAGGAAAGAATATTTCCTCGTCTATCCTTATTTTATTCGTGGCCTTGGATCAGAACAATTTTAATCTCTCCTTGAATGAATTCTACAAACATCATACATTGCTACTGCGATTTGTTTGCAGTGCAGAGTGCAGCTAAGCAAGGCATGTGATAATTTCTTAAATGTAGCGTCTGTCTCCAGATCAACATATGTTGCAGTGCTGCACCATACTGTATTACAATGCAGTATAGACTTGCCTAAATGAGCAGTACTACAGACTACACTACAGTGCCTGTAGATGGTGTGGACTGATGATGACACGCCGCCAAAATTCAGACTGATCAAAATTAATTCCTGTCTCAGAATTGGGGCACAACGACTCGCCTGTAACGATTAACGAACGGCGTGGACAATCGCAACGTTCTCTCCTTTTATTTGATCGCTGAAACTTGCACGATTCAATTGGGTACTGTCAATTGATTCGCCGGCGGACTGTACCTGGCATTTCTCGTAAATGAAGTTTGTAAGCACGATCACATTGAAGTCTGTATGGAGTACAGTTGGGCAACTGAAGAAATTGGGAGCCCATAACGTGTGATAAGGGCCTATTTTGGAATGAGTGAATGAACTTAATTTGATTCATCCATAGAATTGAATTTCTTTTAATTATGACTTCCAAATATGAACACTTACATTTCCAATTTTTTTAGAGCCTCACTACGGTGCTCTCTACTGGTGGTAGAAAATAATTTAAACCGTTGATCTTATTCAATCGAAGAGTTCAGATCTATTTATACTACCACCCTAGTTAACGGTAGTAGAAATGTGGAGAGACATTATTGTAAAAGAAAGTATGGAGGGGTATAATCTCATTTAGCAGTGACTTAACCATTTTCCCCTTCTTTTTTTTTGGCTTTTTCGATGGAATATGAGCGATACCAACGTAATGGATGACCACATATAAATCTAGCTAGGAAAAACATAAAATGATAAAATAACTCATATTCACTGTATCAGTAAATTAATACTACTAGTATTATACTACCAGTAGAGAGCACCGGAACATCACTTTTTTTTATGGTCATTGACTATCACGATCAAATTCCACCGGTATATTTGTTCGTCAGGCTGATCGTCGACCAAATTTATTAAGATTGAATGGAGATAGTACAATACAAATTTCACCCGTATATCCACTCGCATAAATTGTAAAACCAGATGATTCGGAAAGGACATGCCAGAATGTTTGAAATGTATCTCCTTTTCAAAAAAAAAGAAAAGAAATGAGGGTACGTACACTCCTCAGCTCAAGAACATAGTTGTTCGTTACTGCAATCACTACTAACTAACATCGATTTATAAAGAGGTTTTGGGCGACCGCCTTTACAGGCAGTTTTCACAATTGTAGGTAAAAATTGTTTTTGAGAAGCAGTTGTCCTGTAAAAATGTGGTTATTTTAACAGGTCATTTTAGACCACAAAACTCCTCATCATTTTTACAAACGAATTTTCATATTGCCCGCATGCAGAAACAAATCCTTGCTGGCTGAAAAAAAATATTATTTTAGTGAGTTTTCTCCTTCAAATCTTAATAAATTTGGCTAGCGTCCTCTCACCGGCCTGGCGAAAAACAGGGCTTGAAATGTTTAGTACTTTCGTTCTAAGAAAGGGTAATGCTCGAAATCGGGTTTCATCTCCATGAGAATTTCCTGAAAGTGAATGAGCTACTTACTAGTCATGACTCATGATCCATCATATGAGTTGAAAACTAGACATGCAGAAACTTCTTTGAGCACAACAGCTCTACTAGCTCCCAGCAAAAACCAACGTGCAAGCGTTTTGCTGCCGTCCTGTCGTACCAAATTTAATTACCGTCAACATCAAAACGAGAGACAAGTATGTTCTTCTCCTCTGCAAATTATCAGAGAATTGTCTGAGATCTTCTCCCCCCAAGATATGGCTGACATTAGCAGATGATACGCCCTGTTTAGTACATGCCAATCCTGTTGTTGCCTTGGTCCACCCATTTGCTTACGCTTAGCAGGCGATCGATCTCCCGTAATCACCTGATAATTAATTAAGTATTTCCAACCAATCCATCTTTTTTACAGAAATGTTTGCAAGAAGGCAAGCTGGTCAAGCTATCTGAATTGACTCCAACACAGCAGTCCCGGTCCCATTCAGAGAGTGACCTGAAATGCGGTCTTGATTGGCTTAGCACGTCTCTGAAGGCGTACTGTTTCGTTGTCTTTGCACGGAACAGAAGAGATTCAGAGGATGAAAAGGTTTTCAGTTGTGTGCAAAATCTCCACTCACATGGCTGATGGCTAGAGTACAGACTTAACCAACCAAATGATATCCATGGATCAATTTAACCCTGGTGTTATCAGACACTCTCGACTAAATAAATTTAGGTGATCCAAGAGCATGAATTTTACCCAAATTTATGGGTTTCTCAGCTAGTCACTCACACAAAAACCACTAATAATTCCCTATAGTACTAAAATATTTTTAAAAAAGAAATACTATTATTTACACATAGACCCTCGTTTTTCAACCTAATCACACAGCCATCCTGACCTTTGTTTCTTCCTCTGACACGGAATCGCGGAGTTAATTACCGCTCGATTTCAATGGCGTTCCCGCCACCCACCACGTGTCCGAAGCCACCTTTCGCGGCCTCGAGGTCATCCTCGTCGTCTCCGATGCTGAACCGGCCGCCGTCGCTGTCGCCGTCGCCGCCGCCGCCGCCCTTGACCAGCGGCAAGTACCTCGGCTCCTCCGGGTACACCTTCCTCAGCTGGAGGTAGAAGATGACGACGAACACCACGGTGGCGGTGAGGTACCAGCTGAACTGGAGGTTGACGAGCGACTTGGCGCGGTGGAGCGCCTCGTCGGTGCGGCACCGGACGACGTCGTGGCCTTCCTCGAGGTTGAGGAAGCAGCCCTTGGGGATGAGCGCCGGCGTCCAGAGCATGACGCCCATGACGACGAACCAGACGCCCTGGAACACGAGGCTCGCCGACCGGACGAGGCTGACGGCGAAGCTCCTGGGGCAGGGGATCCCGAGCACCGTGGTGGCGAGCGTGACGGCGATGACCGTCTGCAGCAGCCAGTGGAACTGCCCCTCCACGCCCATGTGGTCCGCGGAGTGGAGGTGGAAGATGAGCAGCTGCTGCGCGAACGCCGCGGCGGCGACCAGCTGCGACACGGCGTCGCGCATGGGCGCCCTGGCCCTGTCCATGTGGATGGTCACCGCGGCGTAGACCAGCAGCGCGAGCGAGATGGACGCGTGCTCGAAGTTGTGGAGGTGGTAGGTGGGGATGGTCCCGTCGTCGTCGAACGGCTGGTGCCTCGCCGGCCCGATGACGAGCTCCATCAGGATGGAGATCACCGTGCCGACGATCACCAGTATGAGCTCCAGGTGGCGCACCCCGCGCACCGGGAACCACACCGGCGCCGCGTACGAGCTCGGCCGCAGCGCAAACAGCCGGATGTGGTTGAACAGCTGCCACATGCCGATGAGGAGGAAGCCGGCGCCCGGCGCGACATGGCCAACCATGGTACCCATGGCACCCTCCTCGATCTCACCGTGTGTCGCGTCGCGATCGAGAGGAAGAAGACGAGGAGACTGCAGGTGATCTCGGCGAGCTAGCGATCACTCTCGTTCGTGCTGAGGTGATGGAATGGGGGGTTTTAAGAAGGTTTGGAGGGGGGAGAGTCTAGAGGGTTCCGATGGTTTGGAAGGTTTGAAAAGTTTCCGTATTGTGTTGTGCAATGTAAATGATCGGACGAGGTTGGGTTTGATTCATCAGCAGTGATGTATAAGTCGTTTGATTTTTTTCTAGTTAAATTTTGTTAAGTTAATCAAGTTTCTAGATAAATTTAGCAACATCTAAAATATTAAATTAGTTTCATCTAATATTGAATATATTTTGATAATATTTTTGTTTTGTGTTAAAAAATCACTATATTAAATAAAATTTAAAAAAGTTTGACTAAGGAAAAAAGTCAAACAACATGAAACGGAGGGAGAATATTGGTGCTGAAAGCTCAGTTTCTGGGTATAGTTTGTTTCTCATTTTGTTTTGTTTACTTGATGTTTTCTCTCGCCGTTGAACATGGTTAGCTCGTACTAATTTGCTTGTTTTCTGAATGACCGAATTGGATATTCATGTGTCTACAAGTATACATCAGGATAATACTATTTTAATGAGATTATGTTCAGTCTATCGTTTAATTTGCCTACGGTGATTATAAGATGTGACACTCATTAGTGACTTAAAAAATAATTTATATATAAAGTATTTATATATGTGATCTTAAAGTAGGTAAAAAAAATAAAGTAGATATGAAAAATATCCCAATCAATTTTAAAATTAAAATTAAGTTTTAAGATTTAAATCTTGGCTGCGACCAATAATCTAAAGAGCGAACGATGTCAATGTTATTGTTGTCCAAACAATCAAATTGAAATTCACACGGCTTTTTTACGGCTTTTTTATAAGGTAGTGATTTATAGAATTTTCCTCTAGATCAGTTCCATTTTTCCCAACTACACTCAGGTCCTCTTTATTTAGGCTTATAAGGTAACTTATAAACCGAAAAGTTTAAGTCTAAACAAACAAGCAGTTTTTTGTTTGAATTTTTTATAGTAATAAGCCACTCTTACACTATTAAGTCAAAAGCTAGGTTGGAGAAGTTTTTTTTAACTTATTTGTGATGAAGATATGACTCCATCATTAAATTTAGAGCTTTAAATCTACCAACTTATAAAATATATAGGATAAAAAGGGTAACTTAAAAGTCTAAGCTTAAAAGTAGGGCCTCAGCGGTTTTGTCAAAGTCTTTATCTTTTTCTTAGAGGTAAAAAAAAAATTGACGAGAGACCGTGGCATATGGCTTGTGTAGTGTATGCAGTAGGAAGACGGCATATATTCGCCTCCCCACTTTAATTCCCGTTACGACTTTGAACAACTGAACTCCTTCTGGAAGCGCATCTCGCGGCTGTACGGATGATTTGCCTGTGCGCGCGCCTCTCCACAATAGCCAGGAGATCGAGCAGCGAGCCAGCGAGAGAGCACGACGATTCAAACCGCCACGCTCCGCGCCACACCGCGCCCGTGGTTTTCTCCGAGTTTGCTAGTAATTCCTTTTTCCCCTCTGCGCGCAGCCGGGGGCCCGTGGGATGGCACATCATCATCGCGGTTCGCGGGGTTCACCGTATCGCATCACGTACCTTTGGTCCCGCGGCCTGCGTCGTCCCACCCCACGGCGCAGGCTCCCGCGGGTTTGGAAATTTCTCAATTCTGACCTGTGGCCTGTCCGGACGTCGTTCCGCGCCGCCCGAGGCCGCGTGATGAGTTTCTGAATTCTGACCCGCAAACTGACGGGCTCCCGGCCTGGGTGTGCCTGTGGTCGGGGCCGGTTTCTGTTGCGCGAGCGCGAGCGCGACCGTCTCCTCTGTACGGTTTTCGAGTTGGCTGCCAAGTTAATTAAAAGATCGAGTGGCTCGATGGGGATCGACGGGTATATAACGGAAGTTGTACAGTGGATTGACATTTGACACATGTTTTAGGAAGGGCCATCGATGTCGTCACCCCCTGTGTGTCACGCGTATATACTCCGTGTAATCCGTTCTAACTTGATTAAGATGCAAAAAATTTTCCTAGTTTTTGTTAGCACGTATTTAATACTATTAAACAATGTATTTTGTACGAAAACTTTATATATATAGGAGTTGTTTTAAATTATTAGATAAATTCATACATATTTCAAGTTTATAATAATTAAAATACAATATTATATATTTCATTTTGTATCTCAGTACTTAATCTTCACCATCATCAAATTCAAATGGAGCAGCAACTCCCATAATCTGCCGATCAATACACCTTTTTAGGGAGAAAAAGGAACTAGAATAATCTTGTCCATCCTATATGGAGCTGATAAGATGAAACACGGATTAATTGCTTCCTTGTTACGCAAGAATGCTAGATAACTTGCAACGACAGGCAACTCAGTCGAGGTCAGAAGTCAGCACGATGGAATATGTTAAGTGGCATCATCCCCTAGCTAATCAGTTTAGATTACTTTGCTCTGACTAGACCGGAGATACTAGACCTGACAATAAGAGGCTCACGCATAGCCACACCTCAGCTAGGTGATTTAGCGCATGCACGCACCGATAATAACAGCTACTATCAGCTAGATATTCACGGTTTCTCAAGCCGCCGGGAAAGAAAAAAGAAACTAAACCGGTAGTTAATTTGGTCGGGGAAACAGTGACAGGAAATCGGCGAGACTGGGACACATATATATACAGCGATCGAAACTGGCCTGGACGACTCGATCAGGAAAAGGCCAGGTGAAGTTGGTGACAGCGCACTTAGCGACAGCGGCCGGTATGTAAAGCAAGCATCACTCATCATCACTGGGTGTTAATTAATCTCAGAGGGCGGCTGCGTAGCTTAGCTCCTGTGCGTCCGGGCGCCTCTGAAAAATATGAGATACAAATGCCCACGGTTTCTTTTCCCAACTGTTCGTTCTTTCCGTGCTCTTTTCTCGAATCGACTTTTTTTGCTTTTGCTTTGTTATTGCTGATCGAAATAGAAACGTAGAGAAATGCCTCTTTGTGGAGGCGTTTACACTGGTAAATGTTTGAAAAATTCCCAGCAAGAACAGTATCCCTGTGATATCAACATTGCAAGACTACCTTTTGAATAAGATTGATCTACTAGTACTTACTATTTAGCTATTGTATCCTTAATCTATAATATAGCAGAGTAGTCAGAACATCTTCCTGTCATATACAGTACACTGGTACTAGTAGTAGTATGTATAGCATACAAACAACTGAATACACCTGAATAGTGCCAATACTGAGCCACTTCACTTTTCAAACCAAAAAGAGACCCGTCGCACAAATCAAGTGATCAGGCATGCATGCATGCAGGAGTAGAGTTCTAGACTATGTAAAATCGAGTCATGGAGACACACGGACACACGGCACAATCCAGAACAGGGCTTCCAGAATCCAGAATTAATACACGCACAGTAGTCTTCAGCCTTTCCGTGAACCAGCCGTGGAAATTTCCTCTGCATTTCGGTGAATTCAGAGTTTCAGACGGGTTTTCGCGGTCAGCCCGTAAACTTCGTCGTTGAAACGACCGGGAATAGCCAGCGCTGGTTGGCCAGATGTGTCGCATCGTCTTATGGATCATGGCACTCTGATCGTCACACGTGAGAGGCTCAGAGCCTTCATGAGTCGTGTCAATTCGGGATTGCGTCCAGGGTTTATTTTTGTTCTAGAAATGTTGACGATTAGTATGAGGGAGTACGCAGCAGCTGAGGTTAGCTTGTGCGTCATGCATGGACTCATCATATGTGTGTCTCGTTTAATCTATTTGTTTCTGATAGCTTAGCTTAATTGACTCCCCTGCATACTAACTAAATTAATTAATTTAACTGACAAGAAGCTTCAGAATACATGTTTTTTTAGGGATGGTAATTTTACCCACGGGTTTAGGTATCCGTGGATACCCGGCCCGATGGGTACAGGTATGGGTGTAATATTTTACCCGTCGATATGTCCACCCGAGATAAAAAATGTAGCGGGTAATAACTAAGTATTATTTTTTACCCGCAGGTAACCCATGACTGACCCAATGCCTAGCTAATAATTCATATACCTCATTTTCTTGGCCCTTTTTTTAAGATAGAAGGTCCAAGGACCCGGCTTTTAATTGAAAGCCAAAAGGCGAGTTTCAGTTGGAGACACCAGCGTACAGCTTAGAATAACAGCTCTTCCAGCCAACACAGCCACACAACAGTAAAGGGTACCCAACGACCCCCAAAATACACCAAAACAGTCTAGCCATATCACAACCAAAACAAATATGGTTAGTTGTTTCTAACTCTCCACATAATTGATAAAACTTTGACCCAGGCCACCCTCTTTTTTAATTAAACCGCCGACTGGATTCTATCTTTCAAAGCAAGCCAAAGGAAATGTTTAATCTTGATAGGACATGAGCACTCCCAAAGATCAATATTCACACTTCCCACCCCTCTAAAAGTTAAAACCCTGTACATAGATTTAGTGGCGTAGGTTTTTTTAGGTGTCAACCCCCACACAGGTTTATCAGGTTCATTAGATAACTATATATCATCAATGATATCTCTCGGGGTTTGCCATTCTGCTATTTCTACAAGCCCAAAAGATCTCTTGAAGGATAAACCTTCATCTCCTCTATGCACAATTTGAGAAATCAAACAACTCTTGATGGTTGCAGATCTCGTAAATTGCTAGGAAGAGAGTTCTCAAAGGACAGTTACCACACTAGACATCACTCCAGAAATTGATGTGGGTTCCATTACCCAATATCCACTGAGAGCCAAGAAACATCCATCTCTTGATATTCAGCAGCCCCCTCCAAAACTGAGAAACATTTCCAACTCTATATTGAAAAAACCCACAATCTTGTAGGTATTTTCTTCTCAATAACTCTATGCATAAACTCTTGTCTTCAGATTCAATTTTGATGATCCACTTTGATAAGAGAACAATGTTCATCTTTCTGGTTTCAGTAAAACCTAGTTCACCAAAATCCTTGGGGAAGGCCATATCTTCCCATTTGGTCATGTGGTATTTTCCTTTCAGTTTGTTTCCAGCGCAATAGTATCTCCCTCTTATCTTATCAATTTTTTGGTGTACCCCTTCAGGAAGAAGGTAGAACCCCATGGCATATGAAGGAATAGAGGAGAGGCACGCATTGATCTGTACAACCCTCCCAGTATAAGACAAAGTGTTGCCCCCCCTAGGTTCCCAATCCCTTTTCCAGTTTCTGCCCCAGAAAGTCAAACTCAGGATTCAAAATTTTATCGGGACTAATAGGAAGACCAAGATACTTCATAGGGAATTGGCCCATGGGGCAATTAAACATCTGAGCAACTCTAATAGCATCAGTTTCACAAAGTCCCATAGCAAAAACCTCACTCTTGTGGTAATTGATTTTCAAACCAGCCATCTCCTCAAAGCAATACAACCATTATATATATTCTCTTGGCCCATTTAGCCTATCAACCAAGTACATATATATACTCAACCAGAAACCCTAACCTAATTCCCCACTACCTTCTCCTACACCAATCAGGCGGCGGCGGCGCGGGAGGGGGAGGCGGTAACGACGCAGGCAGGCGATGGTGTGGGCGACGGGGGCAACGCAGGCAGGCAGCGGCACTGGCTAGCACGGGAGGTGACGGTGGTGGCGCGGGTCAGCGCGGCCAGGCAACGGTGGCAGTAGCGCATGCAGGCATGGGTCAGCGAGGCGCAGGCGACGCCGCAGGCCAGCGCGGGAAGGCGATGGCGGCGGCAGCTCAGGGTGACGACGACGACGGTCGACGGTGGCACCGAGTTCCTGCTAGGTATCTAGCGGGCATGCCCGTGCCTGGTGGACATGGGTACGGGCATGAAGTTTTGCCCGCTAACCTTATCGGGCACGATTCGAGCGGACACTACCGGGCATTGGGTGGGTCGGGCATGGTTTTGCTTTGCCCGTGCTCGACCCAACCCGTTGTCATCCCTAATGTTTTGCTTGTCTAATGAATACTCGACGAGAACAGTCCAGTTGGACTCTTCAGGCAGAGGGCACACACAGGAGAAACCAGTGATCCGGTTCTCTTCAGAGTATCTATCGTACTGTTGAAATGAACTAGCTGGGTGGCCCGCACAATTGCGCGGCTAGCACCCATACAAAATTATTTATTTTTTACGTATGATTTTACTTAAAACCTGTTAAATATCTATCTCGTTGTCTTAGGATTTTGAAAGACCGAACTTTATCATCCGCGTGTTTCTAATTTTACAGTTTTTAAAAATCACTTTGGTCGCTACCCCTTACTCATATGTCAGGCCTTTATTTGTTTGTCGATATATCACTATTTCTATTCATCTTCCATGAAATCTTTAAAAATTAGACTTTTTGGTTTTTAGAGTTTATTGTCTTGTTGGTTTTCTTAATTTTTATAAAGTTCCGTCAAACACCGCCACTGTACTCCTCTACGGCCCCTCCACTCCCCTCCACTGGCTCCTCTCTTTATTATCATTGGGATTTTCAAAAATCGAACATAATTATCGTTTGGGTTCATTTTTTTACTTTTTAGAAGTCTCGCTAGACCATCAGAGGCTTTGCCACTGTACTCCTCTACGCGCGACCCGCCCGCTTCCTCCACTCTTTATTGTCATTGAGATTTTAAAAATTGAATATGATTATCATTGGAGTTTAATTTTTTACTTTCTTGAGTACCGCCAACTGTCGTGACCATGCTGCTTAATGGCTTGTCCGTTATCCCTCCTCTTAATCGTCATTTGGATTCTGTTTGGGTTTTGTTTATGTGTTTATAGTTTTTCAATGTCACATTAACTACCACTATTTTACTCCTCTACAGGTTTATTGTTTTCTCCTCTTTATTATCATTTGATATCGTTATGTTCTAGATGAACTGTTCTTTTCGAAAAATCCATATTTTTTATTTTAATATTTTTATTTGTAAATTGTATTCCTACTTGAACTCTTATAATTACTTTTTATTTTTGAAATTTATTTTATTTGTTATTTCAAATTTTAATTAATCTCGTCATATGTTTTTATTTTCTATAACGAATTTTAGTTATTTATAAATTGTATTTCTAGTTGAACTCATATTTTTATTTTTTTAATTTCTGAATTTATTTTATTTTTTATTTTGAATTCTTATTAATCTCGTGTTATGTTATAGATGGATTAATGTTGTTTCAATATTTGTTTTTTATTATAAATTTTAGTCATTCCAAAATTATATTCCTATTTGAACCCTTCTTTTTCTTTCCTAATTTCAGAAATTTATTTATTTTTATTCCAAATTTTAATTAATCACGTTTTGAGTTCTATTATGGACTCCTCTTTCAACATTGATTATTTTTAATTCCGAATTTCAGCTATTTTTTAATTGTATTTCTACCTGGACTCTTCTTTTCTTTTTCTTCGATTAATGTGGGAATTTCTAGCCTCCACAGCGAATGTGGTGCCTTTTTTCGAGCTGTCTTATTAATATAATAGATTATTTACTTCACGCATTAAAAATATCTTTCTCAGAAAAATATTTTTTTATTATATTGCTTAGACCATTTGTTTCGAGTTACTTTTAAAGTTTATTTATATCAAGCATATAATTTAAAAAAGCAATCCGTTCAATAATCCGATGATTGCAGAGACTATTAAACATTTTATTGAATTATTGTACATGTATACGTATGAAATTTCAGTCCAACTAAGGACTTTTACAACTCCGATCAAAACTACCCCAAATTCAACTGCTCCACTTGTAGTAACGGGCCCTGAAGTTCAAGTCAGTCACACACCTCAGTACCTCATGGCCCGCGGGGGACTGGGGGAGTCCGGGGAGAAACCAAAGCCCATATGAAAATCCATATCACCATATGCGTGGACGCGCCGGGATTTCAGCCCACCCAACCGCTAGCTGACGCCTGGGCCCGACGAGGCCTGGCCACATGTAGCGTCGTCGCAGCAATGCGTACGCATGTGCGCCATGTAAAAGCGCCCAGCTGCTGAACTGCAAACTGACCAGCCATACCGCCGGTCGCCGGAGGAGTACGTCAGCAATGGTTGCATCCATCGACGCACACGCTGCACCTGCACGCGCACACATACCACCACCACGCGGTCCAACGCGTATGCACGCACGCACGCCACATGGTCCCGTACACCCGCGCCGTCCGTCCCGGCGGAATTAGCTGCGCAGCCGGCCGGACGAACGGCCAGCCGGTGGTGGCCAGGGCACGCACACCGCACTGCACGGCCAGGCTCCTTGATCAGATCAAGCTAGCCACACAGTTGCCAGCTGCGTCCATCCATCCATCCATCCCCACGTCTGAGCTAGATGAGCTAAGCCAGGCTTCTCTCCTGCTCTGCCTTCTGCTGCTGCTGCCTGCTGCATCATGCCGGCCGAATGGCTCAGCGCATGCCAAGTATGCGGACGTAATAATAGTCAGGGGGCCGCATGCATGCATGCAACCAGGCAGGCTGCAGGCTGCAGGCAGAGATGAGATGAGGTGAGGTAGTCCCCCCTGCTGAGCTGCTGAGCATGCTGACTCTTGCGCATGTCTTGGTCTCCTCCCCATCAAGATAGCTCATCGCGCGCTCATCAGTGTTCATCAGACGAAAACATCGCCACTTCAGAGCTCAGACTTACTATATATATTCAGATTGAATGATGGATGCGTCTATTTACATATACTCGTGGTCCTCGATCTAGCGATATTATCTCGATCCTTACCTAGCTAGCTCTCCCCTGGAATAAAACAGTAACTTCAACACACGAGACATGAGACACCAGTGATCCTTTAATCTGATCGATCATATAGCTTAGGCCGCTAGGCCTGTGGCGTGATGAATTTAATTACTGTGCATTACTACTAGTCTACTGTGCATGACACGGTTAACTTTATTCGTTTATTCGTTCTTTGTTGTGTAACTCTGAATCTCCGATTATCATTTTCCGATTAGAACAACGGTATTATATAATAAAATTACTGTAAATTTACTTGGAAAGAAAAAATGTTCCCGTATAATTTTTATGTATTCATACTAATTATTTTCAGACTTATTGATGAGTCAAAATGTAAAAATTTCGATAAATTTGACTGAATAAAGTTAACGGTATAATAAATTTAAATACGAAAGCAAAGTAATTTAATTCTCTATATTATTCCAAAATATAAAACATATACTAGTATCACGAATCGTAGTACTAGGATGCATTAGTTACCGGGTTGCTATATTTTGGAGCAGATAGAGAAAAACCATTAAAATCGTCGTGCACACAAGGTACGGCTGTAAACTGGACAAGCTAGCAAAGCAGGCCCCATCTTTGTCTGGCTACCTAGCTAGCGAGCAACATTGCAATCGCTTCGCTAAGCTTTCAGTCCCATCAATCAATTAACCAAACACACCGCGAGTTACATACAGGTCGCACGTCCCTCCATCAACGCTAGCTACAGCAAAGAACCGAACCCGAACTATTCCTCATCTCTGTCCACCTCGTTCGATCGATCGCCGGCGTTGATCCGACGACGAGGACGTGCTCCTGCACTGACCAACCGATGGATGGACGGACACACGCGCATATCGATCCGTTGATTTGAATGGCCCGCGGTTGGGGCTGAACCATCGCGAGAGAGACCGGACGGAGCCGGGAAGCAAAAGCGCAGGACAGTACACATGATGAACTCGCATTCGTTCGATCCGATCGATCGATCGATGGCAGCAGCCATCCATGACAGCCACCAGCGCAATGAATGGCACAAAAATGCAAACCTTTGGCCATGCCATTAAAATGGGGAGGACCAGGGTTACAATTACGATCACATGCACGCTCGTACGTGTGCACCCCTCGAATCTACGACTTCAGTTAAATTAGGAAAGCCAAAAGTCAATTCAAAGCCGGTACATCGTGTTATTCGTATATGGAGTATATATATGCGTCGTCCCGATTTCCCCCATGCTTCCGATTGGCTGCTCAGAGATTCGATGAGGATACAATGCGATCGATGGAGATTAACACAATCAAAAGCTCGAGACTCTTCTTCTCCGGGACCAGTGCATTCACCGGTGAGATCGAGGAGAAGATCGAGTTCATCCGTCGTGCCGTGCATGGAGGGAGGTAGGAAGAGATGGAGGAGGCAATTAACGGAGGCAGGGGTCGCAGGGAGGCAGGCAGGCAGGTCGAACGATTGGAAGCAGCCGGATCAAGGTCGCCATCCGCGACCTGCATGCGCCGTGGGGGGCGAGCTGAGCTCGCCTCGTGGACGGGTGCCATGGAGCCATCGCTTTGAAGGCAAGGAGGGGCCGTGCGTGCGTGGTTGCTCGACCGATCTCTGACCATCTGAGCTTGCCACAAATGGGCGAGCTAGCTGATTGCTGATGATCAGGCAGGCGCTACGTATCTGGTCGCGCTTACGTAGCCATCAGCTTAGCTTTGCATGCAGGTAGACGATAAGGTGGCTGTCAGCTGCTAGGCTTTTTGGGCAACCGCTGCACATGATCGAGAGTTACTAGATCTCAGATTGTCTTTCTTGGAGCTACTACTTCTGGTATTCGTTGATGTAGGAATTGCAATTAATCAAGCCAATCATGGGGATGTTAGAGGTAGATCCCGTAGATGCAGAATTTGACTAGAACAATCAATTTTAGATGGCTAATTATCACAGTTGTTGCTCGCAGCTAGCGTACACTTTTAGCCCATAAAACCCACGCCAATGTCTAAGATGGAAAATTTTCAGATGAAAGAGTTTTGCAGAAGAAAATTATTTTTTAAATGTAAGGTTCTTTTCTTATAAATAAAGTGTGCGCCGGAGACGTAGCTGTGCTAAATAGAATCCATGTTAAAGTCCTACTACCGAATATTTTTTTAGACAAGAAAGATGAAACATTCTCCAACCACCTTGGATGAGCTAGCATAGCAGAAACGATTTTCAACTCTAAACAGTCCCTCATTGTCTATGTATTATTCAAATAGTTATAAAAAAACAATAAGATAGCCTAGTATGTGAACGATCACTTCACAAAAGATCAAATTTAACCTCTATAAATTACAATAGTTTAATTTGTTCTTTTGTTGCAACTTGCATATGTCAAATTTTTAACTTGCATGTTTGTGGAGTGATATGTTACATACTAATCTATCTTGTATTTTTTTAAAAAATCTAATTATTTAAATGATATGAAAAAAAGAGAGGACACTCTCTCGATAGTATAAAATCCATCCCCACTAGCACTACTATATTTGAAAGCTGATTTACCCAATTGATGCATGCTAAAATTTAATTTTAGTATGTGATGGCGCATACTACCACTACTACAAAACTGATTTTTCCAAACGGACGAAACTGATTTTCGCATACGGTTGGAGCAACCACATGCGGGAAAAGGTCTGCGAAAATCAAGATTTTTCCATGCGGCCAGCGCAACCGCATGCGAAAATCCGATTTTCGCATGCGGGCGCTTAAGCCGACCGCATGCAAAGAGGAAAAATCGCCAAAAAAAATAAAATTCCAAAAAAAAACCTAGCCCCGCCGCCACCCGAGCTCGCCGCAGCTGCCGCCACCAATCCTGACGTTGCCGTCGCCAGCCGCCGGTAGATCCACCCCGACCGGATCCACGGCCGACAGATCCGCTGCCCCGCGACCTCCGGCCGCTGGGATCGAAGAAGGCGAGGGAGAGATGGAGGAGAGGCGGTGGGATCCGTGAGCTCGTCACAGCCGCCGACGTCGCCATCGCCGCGGTCACACCGCACCATCTCCGCTGCTGTAGCCGCTCCCGAGGGCGGCGCCGCCGGATCCGCCGCCCACCGTCGCCGCTCACTACCGCCGCCACCGCCTGCCGCTCCGGAGGTTGGGGGCAGCAGATCCGCACGTTGCCGCTGCTCCAGAGGTCGGAGGCGGCGGATCCGCCCGCCGGCCACCTGCTGCCGTTGCCACCACCCGCCACCGCCGCTCCACCGGCTGCCTGCTGCCGTTGCCACCACCAGTCACCCCCGAGGGCAAGGGCGGTGGATCCGCCCGCCCTCTCGCCGCCAGCTCCCGCCGCCACCGCCCGCCAGCCACCCGCTGTCGCGCGCTGAGAGAGGAGAGGAGAGAAAGTGAGAGAGAGGATAAGGATGAGGAGGTCAGAGAGAGGATTGGATGAAAATTTTGAAATGTTGAGAGGGAAAAGATTTAGAGAGGAGGGAGGGTATTTTCACATACGGTTCTCTTAAACGGCCGCATGCGAAAATAAATTTTTTGCATGCGACCCCTTAAGAGGACCGCATGCAAAAATACCCTCATTTTCGCATGGGTATTTTTGCATGCGGCTCATTAAGAGGTCCGTCTGGGAAAATCAATTTTTGCATGCGGGCCTCTTAATGAGCCGCATGTGAAAATGAAGGTCGATTTTTGCAGACGCGCTCAGTTATGATCCGCCTGCAACTTAATAGGGGGCTCGTACACAAAAATTAAATCTGTAGTAGTGTACTGTGTTCACAAATTAGAATCGCCTTGGCGCCATTAAGCCAGTTTCAGCATTCAGTTGATTGGGGGAATATATATGGTCCCATAAAAACACCAGGGGCCATTGCTACCCGAACTAATCTGAATATTGATAAACGAATCCAATAACTAATGGGAACGAAATTAAGATGAGGCCGGGAAGGTAGAGCTAGACAAATGCAGCTGCTAGCTGCATACATGCATATATATATGCTTTGCCCCAACCACTGGATTTTCTGAACATTTATGCGATCGAATTCTAGCTGTGGTAGGCTGGTAGCTAGCTCCCTCAGCTAGTGCAATGCTTTAGGCCTTGAATGCGCCATGCCGGTGTCTCTGACGGCCACAGGACGACGAACGGGACCGTGCATCTACAAAGGAGAAGGACAGTTATGGCGGCAGCAACGCTCATGTGAATCCTTAAACCTGATTCACCTACCTCAGTTAGTGCTCCATCCCTACTATTCGATCGATCCTAGCAGGTAGCAGCAGCAGCTCGTGTGTGTGTGTTCTCTCGTTACGTCCATCGATCCATCCATGGTTGATGGCTCCTTGGATGGCAACAGTTTGCCGCACGCGTGATCGACTAGCTAGCTTTCTCGATCTGGAGCTTTCTCCGGCTAAAATCTCGCCACTGTTGCTGTACCTGTACACACGTCCTGTCCATGAACTGATCATGAACCGCATGCTAATTATAAGCTAGAGTAGTAAAGGAAGAACAGTACTCCTAGAACACAGTGGTGGTATGTACTACGGCGGCGTGAGGGTACTATGATTGATGGGTTCAGGGAACATATCATCCAGATGAAGGACGTTGTAGCAATATAAACTGACAAATTCAGAAGCCATGCTTTGCTCGATCATGCCAAGGATATGAATGGGTTGTGTCGCAAAAAGGAGAGGAAACGATGCCAATGAATCTCAAGTAGTATGATACGACGGCATAGAGTAGTAGTAGTACACATTTGATTCTCTGTTGCTGTGCTCTAAGCTGGATTTTTTTTTCAAAATCATATTTCGTATGTAGACACTTAAAAAAGCTTATTATAGTAATAGACCCAACTCTCGGTGACTGGCGCTTAGGTTAGACATCACTATGCGAAACTTTTTGGGACTGAGCCTTTAGCACCAGTTCCATGGTGCCAACCTTTTTCACCGACTTACTATATTATCCCAAATTTAAGTCTAACCCTATAAATAAAAATAAATTATCAGAAATGAATTATAATAACATCGATTTGTCAACTCTTTTTCAAAATTTAGCTGCAGATAATAGAAATAAGGGGCTGGAGGAGGGAGGGAACCACATCCTCCTCTTAGATTATGTCTTCTATCAATAAAAACAAATTAGCAAAAATGAATGGGATACATTGATTTGTTAGTTTTTTCAAAATTGGACAGCAAAAAATTCAAAGAGAGATATGGGAAGAGAAAGGAAAGTTGTTTCGCACGAGGGCTGGGTTATGGCGCCATTGGCACGGAGGCATTTAACCTCGGCACATATGAGCCTCCAGAGCGGTCTATATCCTTAATTGGGGTTTATAGCAAAAATATGATTTGAAGAGGGTTAAAATGTAAAATTTTAGGTGTACGCTACCATGCCTTCAGGCCAGTTGGAGTGGTGTCCCATTCATGGTGATTGAGATGTGGCAAACGCTGCAAAACACTGTAGAGATGTATATTGAGTGGTTGTTTTCATCTGAAAACCATTGGTTCGTACTACGTGCAATGCAAAAGCTAGCACTGTTCAGCTTTGTGCAGTGTTTTATATATAGGATAATAGAAGAGGAAATTTAAGGTATATATGTACTCTCACTTCCCTTAAAAGCTTGCAGCTCATGTTATTTTCCTACTACAAATAGGTGATCAGGACTTCCATTATTTCATACGGTATAGTATGTACTTAGCCGGTTTGTTAATGGGCACAATCTTTCAACATAGGTCGCAATATTTTCGCCGGTTCAATTACTTTCGTGCTTGACTATTTATGTTGTTACAGCCTGCGCTGCCCGCCAGATGAATGTACAGAACTGAGTGAGACTGACGGCAGCTGTAGTAGAAGAAGTGAGCAGAGCTTACCAACGACCAACCACATAGTATGTTCACTTCAATCAAAGGCTAGCTACCCTAACCGTTTGCACGTACTGTATATGAACAATCTTGAACTGTGTACGAAAATATTCCATCAGAATCTCAGGAGGATTCTGCAGCGCGCGACGACGTCTTCTCCGGCGGCCGGCCGGCGACGTCGGAAGCTACCGCCGGTGTAGTAATCAATTACTACCTACACTTGTCAAGATATTAAAATGTATTCTTCCATTTTATATTATAAGTCGTTTGTTTTTTTCTAGTTAAACTTTGTTAAGTTTGATCAAGTTTATAGAAAAAAATTAGTAACATCTTAAATATCAAATTAGTTTAGT
Source organism: Oryza punctata (assembly GCA_000573905.2). NCBI lineage: Eukaryota > Viridiplantae > Streptophyta > Magnoliopsida > Poales > Poaceae > Oryza > Oryza punctata. Next base: position 21,711,472 of record CM002496.2, read on the forward strand.
TAAATTTAATATTGAATATATTATGATGATATATTTGTATTGTGTTGAAAATATTATTATATTTGTTTATAAACTTTATTAAATTTAAAAAAGTTCGATTAGGAAAAAAACCAAACGAATTATAATATGAAACAGATGAAGTATATTTTTGATGGAAATAGTACTTGCCAGCTTTGATGCCATCGTCTTCGCCAACCGATCGATTCATTCAACCACCTGAAAATTCAGGGGCCAAAGCTAGTTAGCTAGCTATCTCGATGTGGCGCGTACTCGTACACATCGACGACCCATCAGTAAGCAGCTAGCAGCGGGAGCAGGTTGGAGTTTTTGACAGTTACCTGTCGATGAGTGAGCGCCTGGCCGTGGTGCCGTGCCGTCCACTTCGGCCAGGATCGCCGGTATCCGTTGGCGATGGCGAAGACACCCCACGAGTCGGCCTCCTCGACGGCGACCCCGACTTGGACCCGATGACGGCGGCGTGCACCCACTTTGGGCAGATCCGAGATCGATACTTTGCCCCGTCTCGCCGGAGCAATCCAGCTAATTACTAAGCCGATCCATATGATACAAACAACTGAGGAGTGGATTTTAAACTCTCAAGAAAACATTCTATTGTTTGCACGTTATCTAAATAGTTATACTTTTAGAAAAAAATAAGAAGATAGATTAATGTGATATATCACGTACAAACATGTAAATTAAAATTTAAATTTTACCAGTCGCAACGAAAAAAATTTAACAATAGCTAGTTATTGTATATTTATATTTGTTTTTCTCGTTAAAATTTAATGTTGCATGTTTGTAAAATGGTCTATCACGTACTCCTACCGTATCAGAATATAAGAAATTTTAGAGTTGGGCACGGTTATTAAGATAGTTGATACGGTTATTAAGATAATTGATAGAATTAAATAGGGAGATGTTGTGATTGGTTGAGAGGTGGGAGTAGGTGAAAAAAGTGAATGGTGGGGATTGTGATTGGTTGGGAATGGAATTTTGGTAGAGGAGTTGCTATATTTTAAGGCAAATCCTAAGTGCTAAAAGTTAAGAATATTATATTTTGGAACGAAGAGAGTATTAATCTATCTTGTTAATTTTTTATAATAATTTAAGTATGATGTAAATAACGAGAGAGAATGTTTCCTCAAGAACTTAGAATAGTTTCCCACTGCATATATGCCATTTTAAGAACTAGCTCGTTCTTGTCCGTTATAAAATATAACTTTAACTATGTTGTTTGCCTGTTTATGCCGCGAAAATAACAGCGGCAAAACTGCGAAAAGCTTCAGTTCTTTTTGTGGTTGTGGCCATTTCGTAATGGAATTTAAAGCATGTCGCCATTTAAATGGGAAAGTGTGCTTTTCGCGTTCGATCCATCGTCGTCGTCAATCAGGCTGTTGCCTTCGGCCGGCTGGTGAGTAGCTGCACTGCTAGCTAGACGTACGATCGTCCGGCTGTGTGATGCAACAGTTCGCGAACGGTATTTAATAGCCTGATAATCGCATATACCAAGAGGTTTTAAATGGTACACGGATCCCATATATGCTGCCGTGATAGATAGCCACATTTATCTTGGCTTTAGGTCTCTCTTGTGCCACAACTACTAACATGCCGGCATGCAAGTTTTGTGCCACAACCACTAACAATAACATGCCGGCATGCAAGTTCGTTTTCAGTTGAAGAACTAACAACATCTAGTTGAACAGCACTGGTAGTGTAGTTGAGTTGGTTTTCTTTGATGTAATTGATCCGTAAACATCACAAATTAAACTGCAGAATATGGATTCGGTTTTCACTTAATTTGCACATATAGTTCTTCAGTTTTCTCTCACAGACACAGTACGGTTGAATTATTCCATGTGTCCACTGGATTGAGAATACAATAGGGTTGGACCAAAATCTTAAGTTAGTTCACATGCTCTAGCCTCTAGCTTCCCTGGTTATCGGCCAAATCCTGGCCTTCATTCTCGTTATCTTCAATCAAAATCAAGAACTGAAGATTATTGTCCATCAGCACTGATATGTGGAAATCAAGTCCCTCTTGTTCTCTTTCTTTTTTTTTCCCACCACTAATTGATATATAAGTCCAAAGAAGTAGCTTTTCTTTATGTCAAAATCCAAATTTTGAGTTGAAGTTTTCCAAACATCACCATCAGAAGAATATAATACTAATGCATTTCTTTTGAAAACATAGTTGAACTGGCTTTCATGTCTTCAAGACATGAGCAATGTGCACATCTATGGTACTACGTAGTGGGTTTGCACCTTTTGTGTTAGAATCAGAAACCCACGGGACATTTGATAATATGCATGCTATCCTTAACATATAAGTGGCATGCAATTTACCATCCTGACCTATATTTAGTGACTCAGATGGTCCCATATGTTAGTGAGAGCGGGAATTACATTCTCCATAAGGATAGCAATTATAAAAAATTCAAAACCTAGGGTTAGCAACAACATGTTACATGTATGTGGAAATCCCAATACTAAAGACGTACTTGAGGGTATACATGTGTCCTATTACGAATCCAATTCTTTTGTAGCTGCTAGTGTGTTAACAAATTAAGTAGTCGTCTCACTTCCACTACAAGATTTAAAATGGAAGATCAAGATTTTTCCTGACATTGTAACAAAATTATTGTACTTGGTTTCAATAGGAAAAGGTAAAAATGACATGGTAGTGGCTGATTTGCTCTATTGGATTGAAAAATGGATGGTGTAGTTGTTGTTGTGTTGTCGCCATAGCAAATGCATTGTACCACAATTCTTATTTTGCATGCGGTTCAAAGTGGTTATGAAAAAATATTTGATCTCGGCAGAAGTTTTAGTTTGACCCCAACCATGCTTGTTTCATTGTTTTTTCTTTTTGATATTTTGATCCGTTCTCCATAACACAATCATCTATTTGTCAACAAAAAGAGAGAGAGAGAGGGATAGAGAGACATGCACCCTAGAAAACTTAACATACTTTCCTGATCGTACCATGACAGATGCACCAAACATAAAACACAAATGCAAAGTTGAAACGCATCAGGATTATAAGAGCCAAGAGATAGCACAAAACACTGCATTAAACACACTCGTTGTCAACCCTACCCTCCCCAAACTGGTCCCGTTTCCACTCCCCACTCCGAACTTAACCCAACCCGCTTGTTCTTTAGAGCCACCACCACCATTGCCAACACACATGGCCATCACCCTGAAGCTAGCTAGCTAGCGAGCTAATCTCCTGTAGTTCAATAGCTATCTAGCTAGCTATAGCTATAGCTGCTTGCCCTAGCTAGCTAGTAGCAAGCTACCTTGCCGGCGAGGCGGTGGCCGGCCGGCCGGCGATGAGCGAGCACGACGCGAAACACGTCGGAGACGTGCCGGCGGCCGCGGGCATCGAGTCGTTCTCGCAGTTGCCGTTCGTGCGCCCGAGGCCGGCGGCGATGGCCGGCTCGAGCCCCACGTCCATCCGGCTCTTTGGGTTCGAGCTCCCGCCCGACGGCGTCGTCGTCGGCGCCGCCACGTCCTCCGCCGCCAACAGCGACGTCGTCACCGCCGCAAGCACCACCGCTGTTCCCGGGCAGGTGACCGCGTCCGGATTAGGCGGCGGCGGTGGCGGCGGCGGGCGCAAGTTCGAGTGCCACTACTGCTGCCGGAACTTCCCGACGTCGCAGGCGCTCGGCGGGCACCAGAACGCGCACAAGCGGGAGCGGCAGCACGCGAAGCGCGCACAGTTCCAGAGCGCCATGGCCATGCACGCGCACTACCCTGCCTACCCTGCCTACGCCAGCTACTACAGCTCGCACCGCTTCGGCCCATCGCCGCCGCACATGGTGGGCCGCTGCGAGCCGCCTCCGCCACCGCCGCCGCCGTACCCCTCGTGGCCGTCCAACCACCACCATCACCACCACCTCGCGCCCGGCGGCCCTGCGCCCATGGTGGCGGCCAGGTACTACGCCCCGGCGCCTCCAGGCTCCGTCTCGCACCCGATCAACGGCAGCCCGGTGGTGCCGGCCGCCGCGCTGTGGCGTGTCCCGGCCGCCATCGCCGTGGCCGCGGCGCCACTGGCGCGCCAAGAAAGGCAACCGCCGCTGTCGCTGGCCGGAGGACGTGAGGAGGAAGACGCAATGGTGGAGGTAAGGAGAGGGAACGGAGTAGGAGGCGCCGCCGCGGTGGTGCAACCCGGCTCGCGGCTGTCGCGGTCGTCGTCCTCGTCGTCGTCGGCGTCGTCGTCTTCGCAGCATCACCACGAGCGCCGCCTGGGAGACCTTGCAGAGATTAACAGGGAAAATGTGAGTTTGGATCTCACCTTGTAATTCTCCATGAGAATTGAGAAATGCGTGAATTAGCGGGTTCTTGCCTTCTTGGTAAGTGCGAATTAAGAGAAAATTATTCTTTTTCTTTAGTTCGTGAGTTCGTTTAGCTAGAGATGCTCACAAAGTCACAAGAGGGATTTTTTTTTTCTTCAGTGCCTTTTTTGCAGTCCTTTTTCGCCGCTGCACTCATTCAACCTCGTTCTGTAACTTGTAACTTCTGTTCATCACATTAGATTTCTTTGTTAGAAATAGAGATAAATATGCAAGGATAAGACGTATGGAGCATGGAAAATTGTGGGTCTCATAAGTATCTCCCTAATTTTCTACTACCATAAATTAATTAATTATTAATTACTTTATTCTGATTTATTGGAATGGACTGATGCTTCTTCTGTTCCATTGGAATATTTGTCTGTTGTCAAGTTCTGTCGATGGCCAGCATCTGTCAAGTCGAACCAAATAATTACGAGTAGCATTATTTCATTTTCTTCCTAAGGTGTCTCTATCCCATGATGCTATTCATCCACTACTTGGACTGACATGTCAAATTTCTGTATTTGACACATCTGAATTCTGACCTTCCCAAGATGCATGGCATGTTGGCCTCAAGATATGGTGAAAATTAACAGTACTACGGTTAGGGGAAAAAAAGTTAAACAGTGCTAAAGCATATGACTGCTTCTTCCCAATTGGTATTCTGCAAATTCTGAACTCTTTTATACTTTCTCCTACTTTTTTTATTGGACACAAATATTAAGAAAGTATATATATGAAACAAAATAGGAGAAGTTTCTGATTAGTTGACAAGAGAAAGAGAAAGTAGGTTAGAAAATTAGATAGAAAAAAATTATGATTGGTTGATAGGAGAATTCATGTGGATAATTTGTTATATTTTGAGACAAAGTGAATATTGTATTAGCTTTCATTTCAAACCTACTCTCTAAGTCCACAAATATAATGGATTTTGGAGGTCACAATTTATCCACAAATATTAAAAAATGGTATTATTTATCCCATCAATCACCCATTATTTTGTTTCTTTCTCATCTTACCTCAATCATCCTCCCATTTCAACCACCCCTCTTTTAATAAGTGGATACTAGTTTTTTCTCTACATCCTTAATCTTTCCGAAAGACTCTAACATCCATTATACCCCTTGTGGACGGAAGGAGCTGCTATTTGGACAGTTAAAATTAGGATGCGAGGAGATGTTCCCTCATTTAATTTGATCAAATGTCATCCAAATAAGTGTTAAAAATTCTCAAAAAAAATTAACAACATTCAAACTCTATATATACACAAACTACTCCAAAAAAATCAAGTTAAAACTTAACTCACACATTGAGAAATCAAAAAGATAATCCAGCATATGAATAGTATTGGATATGATTTTTGATGAAGTGGTCAATGTTACTATACTCTACATTACCAATTATTTTTAGAATTCTTAATTTTTACAACTATCTACATTAATTTTGACAGAAAAAGCTATATCAGTGGACAACTGGACATCCCTTGATGGATTAAAATCCTCTTGCGCACTATTGGATCCTGGTACTTTTTATTTGGGCAAAATAACTTTTTGTACAGTTGGTTGCATACAGCTACTGCAATATTACTTCATCAGAAAGTATCTATAAATCTGAAGAAGCATAAAAACATGTCCGTACAAGGACCTGCGCCCCTGTACATCGTTTATGCGTGAGTGAGAGAAGCGTTTCATAACCTTCATTCTCAATATATACTATGCCTTCTCATGTACTGATGGTGTACTTCCTTTTTAATTTATTGACAGCAAAACTGGTTGAGAACAATGATGGACATTTCTGCACTTCCATTTAAGAAATATAAATTCAGAGGTCGCTTATTTAATTCTTTTCTCCCATTATATATATATTAAAAAAATACAAGAGGTAATCTATCAGATCCTTGCAAAATAAATGGTGTGTTAGCTTTTATATATATATGTGTGTGTATGTATGTATTATGTATTAGGAAAAAATGCTTCATGGTATGTGATTTCATTTACGCCTGAAAAATACATGCAATTTTATTTGTAGCAAAAAAAATTGTGCTTTTCTAGATACATACTTCTAGAAAAAGAAAGGTGTGAATCGTGGTATGGGAGAATTTCACTTTTGAAGCGAGGTGAGGTTAACTCAACTGATTAGGTTGCTTATGGTGGAGTATGTTCACCTAGGTTCAATTTCTAGATTTATCACGAATGCTCATATTTACTTTTTAGCTGTATAGGCGACGTATCAATCGATAGCGAAGCGCTTGTGATGACTTTATCAATCTCATAATATATTGGCTCAGTCTTTGAGGTGCTTATAATATAGGGTTAAGTTCATATGGGGTGAGTGTCCATGTGTTTGTGTATATGACCGTTTGCATCTGTATTGTGTTTAGATAAAGAATTATGTTTTTGGAAATGTGGCAAAAATAATCTGCAAACAATATAATCTCACCCAATAATCCAAAAAGAAGGGGGCTTAGGATGCGTTCGATTGAGTTTTAGACATTAGCTTTTTATTTGAACGTTTACACGCACTAGCATACAATTAAGTGAGTATTAATTACTGCAAACTTAAAAAATATATTTATTTAAACTTTTAATAATTTTTGTATATAATTGTTTTTAGAAAAATTGTGTCGTTTAGAAGTTCGGAAAGTGAGTTCATATAAAATGAGGTAATAACTAATATCTATGCGTACATTCTAACTCAGCCTTAGTTGGGATCATGGTTTTATCCACTGTCCCAAATATCTAAAAAAATATCCATTGTCCTAAATTTGCTTTCATCGGTGTCATAACTGGAAAACAACGATGTTCAGTCTACTGCAGATTCATTTTTTGGAGATGCAAATGAAATAGTTTGGTCAACAGAAACGTGGCTCTTTCTTGTGGTCTCCCTGATTAGTGACTGCATGAGAAAATTGAAGTTGCCCTTCTTTATAGGCCGGCCCATGATTTGATGCGTCAAAACTTGACACAAAATGGTGGCCCATTAGGTTTGATCAACAGTAGTATCGCTACATCATCGTGGGCTTTGCTTCTCTTCCCATTTTTATTCTGTATTTGCAGCGTGAACACTTGATTCTGGGACTGCCTATATATTTGTCGGGTAATTTCTAACAAAAAAAAATTATCCAGATTTTTTTCTACCCTTAGATTTATATCCAACGGACTACAAAAGAAAATAACAAATACATATTTACTTACACAATATTTTTATCAAAATTACAGTGCACTTACATGTCATATCAACTGAATTTACAGATGTAATTTTAGTTATATAGGACTGTAATTTTATATTTTAAATAAAATAATAAATATATATTTACTTACACAATATTTTTAGCAAAATTACAGTGCACGGGTTATATTTAAACTTGCTTTTTTTTAAGCACACTACACACTACTTTCTATAGGAAAGGGTCAGGTAAGAGAGGACGACAAGCCAATGGTAAATCCGAGTTAGAAAAAGAGATGCAACACCCAAGTCAATCTATGAAAAAGATAATCCACGAAAAATGATACGAGAAATGCGAAAGAACTCAACCACGGAACGAGGGCGACCCGTGAAAATACCTCGATTTCTGGCTCGTGCCATTGAACTCTTTCTTGGCAACTTGGACAACTTATAAAGATCCCGCGGAAGATCGGGTTAAAAAATTCTAAAGCTTTCATCTCAATTCATATTTAGCCGCGAGCAATCTACATTTGTGATCTCGTATATTTCGCTTCTCCGACATCTTACTTAGTTTCCCCCTCATCTTTTAGCAAAAAGCCGCTCCACAGTAGTAAAGTCTCATCTTTTGTATTGGCCGAAGTGACAATAGTCACATTGAACCCTCGAATATGCTCGAAGATCTCGAAATGATCTTCCAGTTCTGGGGAGAATTCGCAAAACTCCGTTTCCATAAAGAATTTGATGGAGTTTTCCCATATTTCGACCGGAGAATCTAACATAGACGTTACTGTCAAGATTCTGACCAAAAAATGGTACATTCCATGCCCTCGGACGAACGGGGCATCACAACCATCATTCGAGGAATGTTTCCATTCCGATACTGGCATCCAGAGTCCTCCCTACTGATCCTTCGGAGCCGGGGTGTCAAGGATCCGACCTTAACCTCGCTACAGGTAGTATGCCTTTACCAAAGGATAGCTTTACCTTTTATTTGATTCCCTCCTTACATGTCATATCAACTGAATTTACGAATGTAATTTTAGTTATTTAGTACTGTAATTTCCTGCACTAATCTTGACGCACAATCCTACGGTCAAAAAACATCAAATATCATATAAAAAATCACCCGACAGATGTTTAGCAAAATCGCTTGATTTTTACTTCTTTTTTTAGTAAATCGTCTTCACAATCACAACAAGCCGCTTAGCACACGTGAACCAGGGTCAAAATGGTCACATAAACAAATTATTGTTATTTTTATGTGCCAATGGTCCCTAATTGTAATATAGTACTTCCTTTATCCTAGAATATAATATTTTTAAGGTAATCATGCGGGTAATAAGAAAGTAGGTAGAAATGATTGAAGAAGAGTTATGATTGGTGAAGAAGAGAAAATAGGTGAAGATAATGGTTATGATTGGCTGAGAGGAGAGGGTAGATGAAGAAATAAATTCATTTTTAAGATAAGTTATTGTGCTAGAAATAACTGCATTTTAGTATTTTAGGACGGAGGTAGTACTAGCTGCTGCTATTCTCATGATTTATCCTTCGCATGATTTGATTGTCATCAACAAAATGATTTGATGTATGGGAGTAGTATTGGACTGGGGGAGGGAGGCTCAGATATTTTGTGTAACCAACATCTCCTGTGCTTTTGTAATGTGCCATGTCCATATGATTGAGAATAAGCGAGACTCGTGTGTGCAATATGGGAGGGGACGGAAGGACATTTCTGCTTTTACAGTAACGAAGAAATATCATCTTCACACACTCTTCATTTAGTCACTTTGCAAGTCTATGTAGTATATTAGAAAAAAAAACAAAGAAGTGATGCATTATTGTGGTTTCAGTATACACGGGCTATACAAGTTGCCACTATTAAAAACGATTTTACGAACACATCTTTATTTTACAAAGAGCTAAAAGAAAGCCCCGTATGTAAAATTATTTGGAAGGAGCCCAGTACAAACCCATAGATAAAAATAGGTATATTTTTACCGAACAGGCCTGTTAAGAAGCTCCCCTAGTAGATCGATCGCCCCTCCTTTCCTTCCTCTCATCATCTTAAAAATTTACCAAGTTTTCTCTCCTTTATCTTTATCTACTCACCATCTCTTAGCTCCACTTCATAATCCTTATCTCCTCACCTTCTCGCTCTTACTCACGGCATGCAGGCGTGTAACAGCTCACCCTCCAGAATCACGTAGCCTAGCCTATCCGACGGATGAGTCCACTTTCACATACCACCCCACTTACACTTCCATACTTGCTTCGTGTAAAAGAGTTAACCCGAGAGTGATATGCTTGGAGATACAAACCCTTATAAGTTGGTTCCATCCATTCTAAACTAGCAATATGGTACTAAATATGTGCACATAACTCTCATGGGTCCCACACATATAGTCACACAGGTATATAGGCAAATATATAGGAACGCGCCCCCTCTTAACCCACGTCCGTACGTACAACAACGTTGATGCCATGTGCCTCACATAGAACCCATGCGCCATATGCCCCGCGCATTGACCTGTATGCGCAACCGCGAGAGTTGGCTATGATATCATTTGTAACAGCCCGCCCTTCAGAACCGCCTAGCCCATCCGATGGGCGGACTCACTTACACTTTTATCATCGCTTCGTCTAAAGGGTTAAACCGAAGCTGGTATGGTAGGAGAGATAAGTCCTTATAAGTTGGTTTCTCCGTACTAAACTAAAAATATGATATTAAACATGTACACATAACTCTCATGGACCATGCAGGCAAAATCCTAATCGGGCCATGATGTCACACGACGCGGGTCAGCTGTGCGGCGCGTGTCGACAGTGGCCTCGACAGCAGCCGCCCTCCCTTGCCTTCCCATCTCTTGCGGATCTAGCGGCGGTGAAGTGGTTAGGCGGGATGGTGGTGGACGGCCCGGATCTGGCACGATGGGAAGCAACGAGAAGGGGAACAATGACGATGATAGATAGAGCGACGACAACAACAGTAGGGCGATGGCCTCAAGGGTGGTGGATCAAGCACCATAAGCCTCTTCCCCTTCCTCGTGCGTAGATCTACCGGCGGTGGCGACGGGAGGGGCGGATCCGGAGACCTCTCCCTCTCCCGCGTGCCCATATGTCATCGGCGGTGATAGGATGGGTGGATCCGGTGGCCTCTCCCCTTCCCGCTGGATCTACCAGCGATGACGATGGGAGGGGCTATTCTGGTGGCCTTTCCTCCTACGGCGACGATGGTAATGGGCCTCAGGAAGCGTAGATCCGGTAGCGGGGAGGGCAGCGGTGGACGGCCACTCCTAAGCTAGGGTTTCAAGGATTTTTCTTTTTGAATTTCTTTTTGCTGAAAATTCTTTTTGCGGTCGGTCGTATGCAAAAATCCTGTTTCGTATGCGGTTATACAGTCCGCTTCGTGAAATCCCTATTTCTACGTACACCACGGGTGCTATACCCATACGCGAAAAATGCATTGTTGTTGTTTGGGAAAATTATTTCTGCAGTAGTATACCAACCAAGAACATGCGTTTTAGAAGCTGTACCGTGCTTATCTGCACACATATTGTTGGCGCAGTTTACTTTAATCGTTCTGGAATGAATTAAAGGTTTCAACTAAGCACGGACAATTAGCGGTAACAGAGAAGGTAATTAACAAGATATGGGGTTGACGACATTCCACGTGATCACAACCTCGGTAAAATATTAAAACACTGGTCATCAAACGAGTCTTGAGCCAGTTCGCACTGTGCCACATTGCCACTGTCCTACTACATCTTATCTTGAATTTTTGAGCCGTGACAGCGATTCCACAAACCACTACATGACACGCACATTTGCTATCTTGTCTCCGGTTAATTAGACATTTTAGGCGTTAAGTAAGCAGAGGCTGCAGATCTTGCTACGTCGCTTGTGCTAAAGGCTGCAAATCCCAAAGGAAAAGTACAGATCCAGCTGCCTGACCAAGGCAAGCAGCAGTGCATCACACACCGCACAGCTCAGACACAAGGGGCCCACATCCCATTCCTAATCTCCCACTGATAGGCGGGGCCCACCACCTGGCCGGCGCGCTTTGTTTAGCACCGAAGCGACGGGCTCGGGCTAAGCAAAGCGCTCCCCCCCCCCCCCCCCCCCACCTCCTCCTCCGGCGGAGCCGTCCCCACGTGCGCCCACGCGTGCACGTGCCTACGTGTCGGCGATCCAGTGGGCCCCTGGCGGCGTGGTCGGCCGCGCCGTGGCGCCCGCCGATTGGTCGGAGGCAGGCGCGACGCCGCCCCGAGATGGATGACTGCCACGTGGCAGCCATGCTCGGTTCTATAAATGAGCGCCGAGTCGTGCTCATCTCACCTCCCTCCATTGCCAGCTTAGCTTAGCTTCTTCTTCTTCACCTCGCAAGCTAAGGGAGACAGTTCAATTCCACACGATCGATGGGGAACTCGTACAGCAACGGCGGCTCGCTGTCGTCGCCGGCGGCGGGGGCGGGGCATGTGCAGGCGCCGGAGCTGCCGCTGCACCTGTGCTTCTTCCTGGTGGTGCTGCTCGTCTTCCTCGGCTTGTCGTGGTACATGAGCTACGAGTCGGCGGCGGAGCGGTTCGCCGACCAGGCGCGGCTGCTGCTGATGGCGTCGCCGCTGGCGCTGCTGCTCGCCGTGCGGCTGCTGTCGGGTGGCGGCGAGGGCGGCGGCGGCGGCGGAGGGCGGCGCGGGGTGGACCAGCTGCGGCTGTCGCTGCCGATGCCCGAGCGGGACTCCATCCACCGCGCCGGCGGCTCGCCGTGGGGCGTCGGGGTGCTGCTCGCGCTGCTCGTCGTCATGGTCTCCTACCAGTCCAACTTCCGCGACAGGTGGTTCCCACTCGTCAGCCGGTGATCACCAACACCAACATCGTCATGGATTCGATCTTAAGCTTGATGAAATCTCCGTATGACATTGCCAGCGACACGATGATGTGTTCTTGATGTTTTTTGTTTCTTCTCCTTTTGTCCATGTAAAAGTGTAATTTTATCGCCTCGAAAAACAAAAAATACTCCGTACATCTTTGCCATGTCGATTGTCACATGCAATTCAAATGCAACAAACGAATCAATTATAAGGGCTAGCTCGTGTGTGAATCAGTATGGAATAAGTCACTTTAGGTTTCGTCGAGTTTGAATTTTATTTTTCTACCATAATGCTAGATATAAAGTACCATAAATTATTAAAATCAGATTAATTTATATCCTAAATGGTTTTGATAGTTGTTTCATCCCACATGACCGCCTTGCTGGTGGTCACCAGGGTTCCCGTTACCGTTTACCGCGCGGTTACCGTGTCCCGGCGGTAAGCACGGTTATCGCGCGGTAACCGTGGTAAACCGTACGAAATTCGTATAAAATTTATCAAAATTTCAAATTATTTTTTAAATTTATTTGAATTTAAGACGGTTACCGCGGTTTTCCTTTTACCGTACCCCACGGTAAGCGCGGTAACTACGGTAATCGTACGGTTTACCGCGGTAACGGAAACCCTGGTGGTCACTCGCTCTTCAACGATGATGACAACATGTTACAGTGATGATCAAGCTCTGTTCTCTCTTCTCCCTGCACGATCCACGACGGCCAAAAATGGGCCCGTAAAAAGGAGTGGCTCAATGATGGCGGCCCATTAGTCGAACATGATCGAGAGAGACGTGAGGCCCAAAAGGCCTGAACATCACTACGAGTCTGCGACCTATACGGCTATACGTTGAAATTGGAAAGCGTCGGGTTGAATTTATCTTGGGCGAAAGTAACGTGACGAAATGCACTTGAAATAAAGGGAAAAAGAAAAGCCTCCAGTCCTCCACGAAAGATGAAATGCCAAATAAAGTTAAAAAGCTCCCTCTCCTAGGATAAAGAAGAAAGTTTGCACGCACGCAAAAGTGGGGTTTTTCTGGGGACTCAAAATCAGATTCCCGGCCATCTGTAGAGAGAATACAGAGCTAGTAGATGCCAAATGTAGGAAAACCGCTTTGTACAAAAGTAGAATGCTTGTTATTTTTTTTCAAGCAAAGATTGCAAAAAGTAAAATAAAGCATCTTAGGTCTACTAGCATTTTAGATATGCAGCTAGAAAACCTGTCGTCTGGAGTATTCTTATACAAAATGACCATGATTATTACTTCCTCGATGTTTAAAATAAAAATATTTTTAAATATAACATTTGATCATTTGTGTTGTTTTTTTTAAAAAAAACTCCTATATAAGTACTAGCAACTTGCTGTTACTTCTTATACTATTAAATGTACTTTTGCATACCTATATTTCTTATATTTGAACTATTTTCGAATAAAAAATGATTAAAACGTTATTTCCAAAAACATAACAACGTCATATATTTTAAAACCGACGAGAGTATAATTACTATCATCTAGTGACAATTTCTTCGTGCGGTCGCACAAGCTAGATTTCAGAGTTCAGATACTTTGCAATGCAAGTTCAGATCTTCCACGAGCACTAATCACTAAACTGAATACCTTACTTTACACACTGAATTCAAGAACAAATTTCACTAAACTGAAAAACTGAACACAGAAGAAATGATTACAAGAGAACATGTACACATAAAAGCTCCGGTTCTTTCACATGGATGTCAACCACCGAGCTCACCTCATTTTCGGCCCATGTCACGAAAGAGAAGGCTCGCACGCACTTGCACGCAGGGGAAAGGCCCGTCGCGCAATGATGGGTGCATATATTCCCGACAAAAGGCAGCCTAACACTCGGTCACTCTCCCTCTCTCAGCTGAGCTACAAAGGACAATTAGGGCCTTTAATCCCAGCCTTTGGTAAAACTAATCAGCCCTGCTTTGGTGCAAAAAGATGGGGGAATGCTAGCTATCAGCTGTTGCTAGCAAAAACTGGTCTTTTGTCTGGATGAGAGAATCCTATGCTTCTTCAGTTCTTGCTTCAAGATTGATTCCCATGTGACTGCCACATGTAAACCAAAGTTTATCATGTATAGAAGGTACAGTAATAGTACTGTTTTACAGGTTTATCTGCATAGTAATGCACTCGAGTGCAGTGACATCAACTCATTAGGTATGGATGTCCATACTGTAAACCAAAGTGTAGTAAATCTACATCATCTGAAACTTAGGTTATTTGTGTAAAAAAAAATCCTAACAGAACTATGCCTGCTCTACATTTGTCAGGGAGTTCTTCAGCTGAAGTGATGTGCATTCTGCATCTTAACAAGCATTGCAGGAGAGAATTCCAGATTTCCAGTGTCAGTGTACCAAGCCAGTTACCAACACACTGTGTTGGTCAGGTCAGTGATGCCGCAAGAGAACATTCCATGCGCGGCGAGGTGGATCATCCTTCCCCATGGCTGCAGCTCATACTTCCTCTTTCTGCGCGCACGGGCCGGCACTCCGGCCGGCGGCGCCACCACGGCGGTCCCGGCTTCCGAGGCGCGCGCCACCGTCCACCCTGTCATAAAAGAGGAGAAAAGAACCGGAGAACGTGTGCGAAAGAGGAGACGCACCTTACCCTCTCCTTCCCGGCGCTTTCAGGTCCTTTTTTTTTCTGCCCCCTGCGTGCAAAGCTGAGAAGACCCAGACGAAATATTCTTCTTCTTGAGCTGAAGAACTATTGCAGATGGACCAGCAGTGATGCTGCAGCATATGAAAAAGAAGAAAAGAAATTAGACTGGCCCTGCTTTGGGAGTTGATGCTGCAGACATAAGGGGGACACAATGTCATATGAGCCTGGGAAAACTATTGTTTATGCACTAACAATGCAGCCTTCTGGCATATGGATTGATAGTTTGATAATACTACGGGGGAACAAAATGTCTGTCAGTCTGATGTCTGATGATTCTTATTAGTATCAGTTCACCGTTAGATCCGTAAGATCGTAAACCAATTGCACTCTTTCACTGTATGCCTGCATCAGAATGCTTATTGTTTCACTGTTTGCCATGCTTGCCTGAATAAAACCTACACTTGACCGGTAAAAGCATGAAACCTGAAAACAGATGCATGGAAGTGATCATTGTACATTCTCTGTCTGTTTGTCAAATTCATGTTTCAATAGGATGTGAATTTTCATCTCTCGAGAGCATATCCCCTCGTTATTTGCATGTCATCTAAATAGTAATTAAAAAATTTTAAAAAAATCAACAAGATAGATTAATATGAAATATATCACTCCACAAACATGCAAGGTCAAATTCAACTTCTACAAGTTGCAACAAAAAGAACAAATTAAATTGAAAATAGTTATCGTGCATTCGCGTACATATTTATTATTTTTGTTACAATTTATAGAAGTTGAATTTTAACTTGCATGTTTGTAGAGTAATATATTTCATATTAATCTATCTTACCAAATTTTTTCAAAATTTTTTATGACTATTTAGGTGACATGCACGAAACGAGAGAATATCCCATCGAGGGATAGATTTCACTTTCCGTTTCAATACGATGATAAGTTACTACCTCCGTTTCACAGTATAAATCGTTGGACCATTTGTCCTAGTTAAACTTTATTAAGTTTGTTCAAATTTATAAAAAGAATTAGTAACATGTAAAATATCAAATTAGTTTTATTTAATCTAACATTAAATATATTTTGATAATATGTTACTAATATATTTTTCTATAAATTTAGTTAAACTTAGAAAATGTTAACTAGATAAAATTCAAACGACTTATAATATAAAATAGAAAGAGTAGTATTTTAGGGACAAGGATTATAGTCTGTGATCAACACCATTATGCTTGTCAACTAATACTCTTATCCATATTATCTCCTTTTTATTCTGCAAAGTATGCATGCTGATGCCGTCATCAAGGCTAACAAACAATTTGTAACAGTGAACGCACCTCCTTTTATCTTCCTCTCTCTTTATATCCGGCGTTCCCTCCATGCAACGGCAAGACAAGCCAAACCCAAAACCGCACTACCCTTCACTACACTGCTCTCCAGCTTAGCAGCTCAAGCAGTAGCTGAGTAAGAAGCTAGCTGAGCTCACACAGTCAAAGCTCAGAGCTCCAAATTCGACGGCAATGGAGTTCTTGTCGCAAATGTGGTCGCTGCTGGGCCTCCTCACCATCCTGCAGAACGTGCTCCCGACGCAGCTGCTCTCCCTCCTCCACTCGCTGTGGCAGTCGCTGCAGGACTCGCTCACGCCATACTCCTACTTCGACGTGCCGGAGTTCCTCGGCTCCGCCGCCGTCGAGCCCAACGCGCTGTACCGCCACGTCCAGCTCTACCTCCACCGTTCCCTCCTCCTCTCCTCGCCGCCGCCTCCCCGCCTCACGCTGTCGCTGCCCCGCTCCGTCGCTGTCTCCGGCGGGGGCGGTGGTGGGCATGACGCGGGAGCGGCGGCGACGCCGTCCGTGTCGCTCTCCCCGAACCACTCGGTGGCTGACAGCTTCAGTGGGCACCGCGCCGTGTGGACGCACCACGCCGACACGCTCCAGGACTCGCTCGAGGAGCGGAGGTCGTTCTCGCTGCGGCTGCCCAAGCGGCACGCCGCGGCGGTGCTCCCGGCGTACCTGGCCCACCTAGCCGCCGCGGCGGACAACCTGGAGCGGTCGTCGCGGTCGCGGAGGCTGCACACGAACGCGGCGTCCCCGCGCGGCGCCGCGGCGTGGTCGTCGGTGCCGTTCTGCCACCCGTCCACGTTCGACACGCTCGCGCTCGAGCCGGACCTCAAGGCGCGGCTCCTCGCCGACCTCACGGCGTTCGCCGACGGCAGCGAATTCTACCGCCGGACGGGGCGGCCGTGGAAGCGTGGGTACCTCCTCCATGGCCCGCCAGGCTCGGGCAAGTCTTCGCTCATTGCCGCCATGGCGAACCACCTCCGGTACGACGTGTTCGACCTCGAGCTCACCCGTGTCGCCACCAACGCCGACCTCCGCGCGCTCCTCATTCAGACCACAAACCGCTCGCTCATCGTCATCGAGGACATCGACTGCTCCCTACACCTCATCGGCGACCGCAAGAGACGGAACAAAAGACGCCGGCTCCTCCACGCCACCGCCGCCTCCGACGACTCGTCAGACTCCGACTCCGACTCCGACGGCGGCGACATGGGTGGCGGCGACAAGCACCGGGCCAAGGTGACGCTGTCCGGGCTGCTCAACTTCACCGACGGCCTGTGGTCGTGCTGCGGCGAGGAGCGCATCATCGTGTTCACGACGAACCACGTCGACGGCATCGACCCGGCGCTGCTCCGCCCGGGGAGGATGGACGTGCACGTGCGCCTCGGCGCGTGCGGCGCCCACGCCATGCGTGAGCTGGTCGGCCGCTACGTCGGCGTCGAGGACCACGAGATGCTGGACGCGGCGGAGTGCTGCGTGCGCGACGGCGCCGAGATGACGCCGGCCGAGGTGGGAGAAGTGCTGCTGCGGAACAGGGACGACCCGGACGCTGCGGTGACGGAGCTTGCTGTGGAGCTGAAGGCGAGGCAGAGCGCCGCCGACGAGCTCCAGTGGGAGGACTCGGCGGCGGAGCTTTCCGACGAGTCGCCGAGGAAGAAAGGGAGGAAAGGGTTAGGGTGGGAGGGCAAGGTTAGGATTCTGGGACGGCTTAGGAGCCTGACTAAGTCGGAGTCCGGACGCCGAGGCGTTTAGTTTGACTTTTGTTGACTTAATGTTTTTAGGTCAGGTCTCGGTCAAAGTTTGACCTGATGTGTCAAATCTCAAGATTGTGTTCATCTTGATAAGTTAATGCATGGTTTTGTTCTTCTCGTAGAAAGCTGTAATGTGCAGCAACCCAAAAAGGCTACAAATCGGATTAAATTTACTTAAACGAAACAGATTGAAAATAATCCGAAGACAATGCGGAAAACCTGACTCTAATCGGATCAGTATCCAATTCTCCTCTAAAAGCCCTCTTATTCTCCACGGCCTGTTGCAAGCAGCATCTTCTGCATGGAAGGCGGCGACGTATGCACCATGGCCGACGAGGGAGATGCGGCGACGCGGCTTGCCGAACTCTGCGCCATGATCGACGACCACGCTGCCGCGGGGACGATGAGCGAGAAGAGGGTCGCCACCATCTGCGCCATGATAGAGGAATGCAACGCCGGCGTTGGTGACGACGACGACGTGGAAGCAAGCCGCCGCCGTCGCATCAGGAGGAGGAGATCAGGCAGGTGGTGGCGGCGAGTCGACGGCACCAGCAACACCCGGTGCTACAGGCAGATAGGCAGGATCAGCAGCGGCGGCTTCGGCGTCGTCGTCAAGGCGGAGCACCGCGACACCGGCCAGACCGTCGCCATGAAGACCCTCTTCCCCGGCCACGCGGCCGACGACGACGCCGGCGAGCTGCTCCGGGAGGCATGCTTCATGGCGGCCTGCCGCGGCAACCCTTACCTCGTCGGCCTCCACGGCGTCGCACGCAACCCTCGCACCAAGCAGTACTGCCTCGTCATGGAGTACGTCGGGCCGAGCCTGAGCGACGCCCTGGCCGAGCACGTCGAGCGCCATGGCGAGGGCTACCCGGAGGCAACCGTTCGGCGTATTATGCACCAGCTGCTCACAGGCGTCGAGGCGATGCACGAACGCCGGATCATCCACCGCGACATCAAGCCCAGCAACATCCTCGTCGGCGGCGACCACGACGACGTCGTGAAGATATGCGACTTCGGGCTGGCGATGTCCACGGCCGAGGCGGCGGCGCCGTACAGCCAGGTCGGGACCGGCTGGTACATGGCGCCAGAGGTGCTGCTCGACACGCCGGACTACGACGACCGCGTCGACACGTGGTCGCTCGGCTGCGTCATGGCGAAGCTCCTCTCCTGCGACGGCGAGGCGCCGTTCCAGGGAAAAGGCACGAGGGACCAACTCTACAAGATCTTCGACGTGCTCGGTGTCCCGGGGAGGAAGACGCGCGAGGCCTTCAAGTTCAGGTCCAAGCTCCTAGCTTACGAGGTCCGGCGATGGCGAGCGCTGCGGCGACCACAGCCGGAGCAGGAGGCCCACGGCTGGCTGCGCGAAGTCTTCCCGGAGAAGTTGCTGTCGCAGGACGGATTCGACGTCCTGAAGGGGCTTCTCACGTTCAATCCCGGCGAGAGGCTGACCGCGGCCGCCGCGCTCAGGCATAGGTGGTTCGCCGGAGCTGACGCTGATGAGTCTGTCGCCGCCGCGTTGCTCAGGAAAACGGCATTGATATTTGGTGCGGTGATCAGTGCTGGGGCTTTTGTTGGAAACTGGATGATACAATGGTGCGACGGCAGGACGGCAAGCATCCAAGCATAATGCATCATTGTGTTGTATACTCAATCAATGCCCCTAATGATGTACGCAATATTTTTATGTATGAATTATCGATTTACCAATGCAATATTATTATGCTTGAATGATCGATGTATTCCCTCCATTGCATAAAAAAGGAAAAAGTACGAATTATCCCCATGAACTATCGGGATCGACCGAATTACCTCCCTGAATCCCAAAACTAGACATCGTTCACCCTAAACTTTTAATACCGGACGAATTATCCCCCTCGACCCAATCAAAAGCGGTTTTATCTTACATGGCATACGCGTGGTAATCTAGTCAACATTTTCCTTTAAAAATAATGGTGGGACCCACTTGTCATACCCCTCTTCCTCTCTTCCTAATCTCTCTCTCTCTTGGGTGCAGGTGCGCACGGGGGCGCGTGGGGGCAGGCGGTGGGCGGCAGCACGAGACGAGGTGGGGAAACCGGTTAGCGGGCTCCGATCGGTGGCGAGCAGCAGCGGGCGCTGTTGGGAGCGTGGCGGAGAGGCGGACGGCGGGCGGAGGCGTCGTCAAGGCGGGGGCGTGGTGGAAAGATGAGCGACAGCGCGCGGGGAGGTGGAGGGGAGAGGGGGAGTGGGGAGGTGGGCCCCCTCTACATCTCCTTCCCCCTTCGTCGGCGTTGCGGGGATGGCACTCACCGTCATGGCGCTAGTGGCCACTGCGGTGGTCGCCATCGTGGAGGGCACCACCAGCGGGCTCCACGAGTGCGCCAAGTGGGATGCCGAGGACCAGTAGGTGCCCCGCGCGCCGACCGTCGGCCCGTCCCCGCGCTATCGTGCGCACCTTGCGCTTGAGAGAGAGGTGACCCCCACCTCCGACTGCCACCCGCTTCGCCGACGCTTCCTACCGCCGCTCGCCTCTCCGCCATGGCCACCGCCGTGCACGCCGACCACCCCTTCGACCTCCCCTTCCACCTCAATTTCCTCCCCTCCGCCACCCATCTCCACTCCCCCTCCCCCATCCCCTCCACCCCCCGCGCGCCGCTGTGCGCGACCGTCGGCCCCGCCCCCACGCGCCACTGCCCACCGCCCGTCCCCGCGCCTCGCCGTGCGTGCCGCTGCGCGGGCCACTACACGGGCCACTGCCCACCGACCAACCAAGAGAGAGATAGAGGAAGAGAGGAAGAGGGGTATGACATGTGGGTCCCATCATTATTTTTAAAATAAAACACGGACTAGATTGCCACGCGTACGCCACGTAGGATAAAAGCGCTCTGGATTGGGTCGAGAGGGGTAATTCATCCGGTATTGAAAGTTTAGGGTAAACAATGGCTGGTTTTGGGGTTCACGGGGGTAATTCAGGCGATCACAATAGTTCAGAGGGGTAATTCGTACTTTTTCCTATAAAAAACAAACCTATTACATAAAAAACAAACAGTATGTGATACATCTAGGTTTGTTTTCATGGGATGGGAGGAAGGGGGTAGATGCTATTCTCATCTCCATAGACAGGTAGCATTTGCCCTAGCTTTGCAATGAGAAACAAAAAAAGAACGAAGGGAATTGAACAGTATTATTACTATAAATTAGACAAACTGCTAGTTCTCGTAAAAAAGAGAGGTTAATTTACTGATTTTTTTCCTTTTTTTTAAAAAAAAAGCATCGCTAGTCTGTACTAAACGTCACTAGGAACCACTTTGTAGCATTCGGTCGCTGAAGAAAAAACATTGCTCCAGATCTCGCACACATATCAGACAAAACAGGACGAGATGGATGAACCAATGAGGCAATGAACATTTAAGAGAGTGTTTTTTCGTCTACAGAGTTGAGCAGAGTAGCCAGCTACACAGACCACAGTCTGAGCAAACTATAGTAGTGACAATGAGCAGACTTGTGCAGAAGAAAAATGTAGGGCCTAATCATGTCGATACCCTATTCTTGAACCCTGGTAGTAACATCTACATAGAGGAGAGAACAATCAATTGACAATTTACAAGTATATGAACTTGCCTCAAAAGAAAAACACATATCAAACATTTTAGAGTAAGAAAAAGAAAAATGCATAGTTTGATTATTATGATAGAAGATATACAATGCCCAATACACCTGATAAGAAAAATGCGGCAAGCTGAAGTATTAACTATCCTAAGTCAGTGAATTACACTCTACTAGTCGATTAATTTAACTAAATCTACCTGAAAAACCAATTTGATGATTTTCAGAAGTTCACCCCCTAGAACAGATTTATGAATGAAAACATGTATAGCAATCAAGCCAAGTCTGTGTTTAATCGAGCTTCATTCAAAGTTGTCTTGCTCCAGTTCAGAAGCAATTTTAGAATCAATTAGCAGCCGCTATTGATCCATCACAAGCAAGTTTCATGTGCAATAAACCTATTTCAACATTGAACCAATAAATGAACTCAACTGAAGCAATTTTTAACCAAACCCAATACTGCACCAATCCCCGTATCTGTGGTGCCATGTTTCAACATATGGAATTACATAGGTTTGCATGTCTCAATGTACCCCCTTCTTATTATCAGGAAGCAATATTATGTGTAACATGAATCAATCGGAAGAGACTAACTACACATCCCTATTTTCCTCTATCAACACCAGTCACCTGGGATTCCAACTATAAATAAGATGTTATGTTGCAGAAATGGCCCACCAAAGAACAACAGAGTTATTGCTATCTTGTAGACAAGCCCAAAGGTTAAAGGTGGTTTGTTATCATGCTGCTGTAACTCCTCAAGAGTTGCATGCCAATAAAAATAAATTGGGATTCTAATCTCTCAATAGCCACTGATATTCTGTTCTATTTATCTTTTGATCCACTGTAATTGTTGCAGAATGTAAATTCTCTGCAAGCCAATTATACCTATTAAAAAGCAAGTCCTACAAGGTCAAATATAGACAAGGATTAGTAGCCTTTAAATAATTAGTAGCTTTTAGATAATTAGTAGCTTTTAGATACAATACCAAAGCAGCTGTGACACCACTAAGGTTGTGGATTCACTCAATTTCTAAGGCCTGAAATATAGATAGCAATAAAAAGGACTAATTCAACACGGATCATAAGCATTACCAATTTCACTACTTGTGAAAGTAGTCCTTATGGTTTTGATTCGACCACAGTGTTGTGACTGAAAGTTCTGACGAAAAAACTACAAACATTGACCCTTGTATTATATGCAAAGGAGAACCTAGACAAAAAAAGTTCTCTAGAAATACACAGGAAGCAGACTAAAAGCTTGTTTGTTGCAGATCAGAGTAGCAAGATCCGCTTACCGTCGGTCAGCGGCGCGGACTTAAACCCTAGGGGAACGGCGGCAGCCGCAGCACGGCCTGCTCGGTCTCCACCGGGTCCGATCGAGATATCTGCAGAATCACAACAACCGAACAGATTAATGGGAAGGAACCAATCACCCCGTATATAGCGGGGTGCGCGAGAGACCAATTGTGGGGTTCTGAGATGGGTAGGGGAGCGAACCGGGTCGCGGAGGACGGGCTTGGTGTCGTCGGCGACGGGGCGGAACGGCGGCTTCTTCTTCTTCTTCTTCATGGGTGCTCCGGAGGAGGAGGACGGGGTCCTACCCGCGATGTTGGTGGTGGCGGCAGCGGAGGAGGAGGAGAGGGTTGCGCCGGAGGCGGAGAAGAAGGCCCCCGACACCGGCGAGGGGCTCGCGAAGGCGGCGTGGGCTCTTTCGCTTCCGGTTGACATGGCCGCCACGGGGCGGAGAGGTCTCACTCCGGTCTGGAAGGTTTCTGTTTTTATTCCCTTTCTGCAGTCTACTTCTACCTCTACCTCTCCTTTACCTAAACTCTCCGTTTCTAAGAGCATCACCAAAAGTTTCCCAATACTACTCCCAATTTAAAATTTTAGCTGTTTAAGCAAAAAAAAAAAATGGAACCAACAGATATCCAAACCAGCTCCCAAAAGTTTTGAGACCCCGGTGTTTTACGTTCTCCACAAGTAGAGAAGACCTCCCGCTCCCAATCCACCGCAATTGGGTAGTTTTCGTGCGCTGCTGAGGTGCCTGCACGGCTTCGAGTTCGTCCACCGCCCCTCGATTTGCATCACCTCCATCCTCCGGTTCACATTGTCGCGACTCATGAGCTCGTTCGTCGATGGCTTAATTCCCGTCGCCGCTGACCATCGATTCACGCTGCCGCTAGCCCGTCGCGAGCTCGTATGCTGTTATGCCACTGCCGATGGCCCGATTCACGTTGCCTACAGATCCCGGTTTACGCTGCTGCCGGCCGTCACGACGTCGTCCGTCGATAGATCAAGTTGTGCCACCAGCAGACCCCGATTCACACTACACCTGTCTGCCGTAAGCTCGTTCGTTGTTTGGTCGATGATACTGCTGTTGCTGGCTAGAATACTACTTACTAAAATCGTATCGAGCTAATGTTGTTGCCCAGGTGATGATGGACTAACGCAGATTTCTCCACATGTTGGGCTTTTTCATATGAAATAACTTGCTTTTCTAAGACAACAAGAGCAATCACTGCTATGTGTTGCTTTGTCAACTTTGCTGTTCTGAAGATGTTTGGTGGAGAAATTTTTAAGCTATCAAATTTTGGTATAGAGGGGACCAACCTTTTAGCTATAGGAAGTCAATTTAGCTAATCTGTTGGAGGAACGAATATTTTCACATCTTAAATTCTGTTTAGAACTCCTGAAAATACAATTTTAGGAACAGAATATAGGGATACTATTGGTGATGCTCTAAATATAAGTACGAAGGTTTTTAAGTTTGTTTGTTTATTTGGTATTAAAGTTAGATCAAAATATTTCTCTTTAATCACTTCAGCTGTTCATTTTTAGATTTTGAATGGATTCGATTCCCTTTCGAAACACTGCTTTCATTCAAGTTTTTGTGAATCATGAAAATAAGTAATCAAATCAGTTATTGTGACACAATATTTGAATCCTAGAATTTCTTAT
This sequence comes from Oryza punctata, assembly GCA_000573905.2. Classification (NCBI taxonomy): domain Eukaryota; kingdom Viridiplantae; phylum Streptophyta; class Magnoliopsida; order Poales; family Poaceae; genus Oryza; species Oryza punctata. The sequence goes on from CM002496.2 coordinate 21,736,110, forward strand.
ATTTTGATGGATCGGAGGGACTAGTACTTTAATTTTTCTTTCACTTTATGATGTTTGTACGTGATACCGTTTCGAAACGATACGGTAGTTATCCATTTTTATAGTATATGGATAGAACGTACGAGATCTGATATTCATTCATCAAGATAATAGATATACCATACTTGTATAATACCAGCCTTTATACCTAGGTACATATAAGCACAGCTAGTTCATCGATACCTTTGATGCACACATTTCATTAAGCATGTCCTGCTCTCTTGCCATCGTTCCTGAACAACGGAAACAAATTTCCTTATTAGTGGACGACGGTGAACAAGCATGTCAAACGACACTGGCACCAGTCGAGTCGAAAGCCAACGGAGTTAGTGCGACACTACGCTTACTGCCGAGCATCCGATCTCTTGCCATCGTTCTTGGACAACGGAAACAAATTCCCTTGGACGACGGTGAACAAGCATATCAACCAACGGTAGCACAAGTCGAAGTTGAAAGCCAACGGAGACACTGCATGCTAGGTAGTGCGACGGTACGATGATACACTATTAGCTGCTTCTCAGTCTTAATATACTATAAACTCTCTTGTGTTTTCGTCCTCCGTTTCGAAAAAAAAATTAACCTAGAATTAAATAGTGCTCAGGCTCTCATCCATATAAATTGCTCTCTCTCACTGCAAACTTCCGAGGTGGTACTAGTTCGCACAACTACAATACCACGATGGTATTGTAGTGCTGCTATGTTCCTCTACTGCTGCAGCTCTGCTTGCTGCTTGGGCTGCTAGCTAGCTTTGCTTGCTGGGCTGCTGCGTGCATGCATGGGCTGGGCCGGCCTGCTGCTGCTTTGCTCTTTTTATTTTCTCTCTTTTTCTCTTTTTTCTCTAATTATTTGCGGGGCGTTACAGATTACCCTGCAAAAAGATACCACCCGTACCGACGAAGTTGCCCCTGACACCGGTTGGATGGAATCACCCTTGCACCATGATGTCACCCATACCAGCGAGTCTATCAGTGGCGCCACCAGCACCAGCACCAACTAGTCGTAGTCATCTATATACGACATTGTCCAAACCAAAGAGGATGGCTCCGACATGGATTGGTGGCCTAAGTGGGATGCCTTCGATCAAGACAACTATAGAGCTTGTCAAGACTGTAATCCAGTTATGTGCCAGTAATCATCTTTTCCGAGAGGTGATCAAGGGTCCATGCTTGCTTCATGCATGTCTCCTTTCCCATGAATGACTAGGGAGAGAGGAGAAATTGTACACATACTGCTAACCTGTTCGAAGTGGGAGATGTCTCGTCATGCGTATCGCGTGTGTGGGGGCAGAAATGCAACTTTATTTTATTGTGATCCCTGCTAATTGAAAAAAAACTATTTATCACTCTTAGATATAACAATAAATGATTTGTTACCTGAACCCACAAGTTACTAACACATAAGAACTTACATGATATTAATATATGGGTGATAAATAGTTGAACGTAGAAACTAAGAGTGATAAATAGTTAAATGTTCCCTCGATAATCTCTAATCCGACAAAGCTTATTCTGCACGGACGATTTTAAATCTCTACTCATCACTAATCAGCAGTACAACTCACAAAAAGAGGAACCAATGTCCCACCTAGTGGTGGTCCCGGGTTTCGCTTTCTCTGCGATTCACGCCACCTACAGTGGGCCACACCAAAAAAATCGCACCCCACCTCGAAACTCCCGGTCCCACCTCGCAGTCACACAACCCTCATCCTTTTTCAAAAAAGATTCCTCTCCCCGCCCAAAATTACGACCAAATTCAACACAAATCCAAAACCGAAAGAAAAAAACAAAATACAAAACCAAAGCGAGGAGAGAGAAACGAAACCGATCCGCCTCCCATCCCCGCAAAATCCCCCAAACCCCCGCTCGGTGGAATCAGTTGCTCGAACCCTAGCCCCCCAATGGACGACCACCAAACCCAGGATCTCGTCAAGGAGCTCGTCCACCGCCTCATCTCCGCCGAATCCGGCGGCGGCGGCAGCGGCTGCGGTGGTGGTGGGCGGGATGCGGGGGGCGCGCTGCGGTTCGCGCACCGGCTGCTCTCGAGCCGCCTCGCGCCCGCCGTCCTCCCCGACGAGCACGCGCTCGCGGAGTCCATCAAGCGCCGCCTCGCCGCGTCGGGCCGCCCCGACGACGCGCTCGCCTTTGCGGACCTCCACGCCAAGCTCTCCGCCAGGTCACGACCGGCGTCGCTCTGGCCGCTCCTCTACCTGCTCGACTCGCTCTCCTCCCACCGCCGCGCAGCCGCCGCCGCGTCCTGCCTCCCCAACCTCCCCACGGCCGCGCCCCCGCGGACCGCGGGTGCGGGGGCGGCGGCGGCGGCGGCAGGGGGAGCAGGGGGGAAGCCGGCCTCGCGGGCGCCCGGTGCCCCGCCCGGCGGGGTGGTGCTGGTCTCCAAGGATCCCGACAACATCCGCGAGATCGCGCTGCGGGAGTACACTGAGTTGGTGCTCGACGAGACGGAGGTGTCGGAGGCGGCGCTCGTGCGCGACGTGCTGTACGCGTGCCAGGGGATCGACGGCCGGTACGTGCGGTTCGAGAAGGGCAGCGACGCGTACGACCTCCCCGACGGCGTCCGCGTGCCGCGCTCCACGCGCACCCTGGTGCGCAAGCTGTGCGAGCTGGGGTGGCTGTTCCACAAGGTGCGGGGGTTCATCTCTGACAACATCAGCCGCTCTCCCTCCGATGCTGCCACCGAGGTCGGCACCGTTGCTCAGGCCTTTTGCTCTGCTCTACAGGATGAGCTCTCTGATTACTACAAGCTCCTCGCCGTTCTTGAGTCTTACTCGCTGAATCCGATTCCTACGCCTGGATCTGATTCAGGGGTGTCAGGTAATTACCTGTCTCTGCGTCGTCTTGCAGTTTGGCTTGCTGAGCCTGCAGTGAGAATGCGCCTAATGGCAGTCTTGGTTGATGGATGCCGGGGTTTGAGAGGTGGCGCAATGGCTGGTGCGATCCATGGGCACGCACAGCATGGGGATCCCACGTTCCAGGATTTTATGGGCCGCTTGCTGCGACGGGTGTGCTCACCGCTGTTTGAAATGGTCCGAAGCTGGGTGTTAGAAGGGGAGTTGGAGGATGTGTTTGCAGAATTCTTCATTGTTGGGCAGCCAGTCAAGGCTGAGTCTCTGTGGCAGGAGGGCTATCTTCTTCAGTCTGATATGCTTCCAGCTTTCATTTCCCCAGTGCTGGCGCAAAGGATTCTTCGAACTGGGAAGTCAATCAACTTTCTTAAAGTTTGCTGTGATGATAATGGTTGGGCGGATGCTGCTACTGAGGCTGCTGTCTGTGTTGGGACCACAACTAGTCGAGGTGGGCTTGGTTATGGGCAGATTGATGCTTTGGAGGCACTGGTGGTTGAAGCAGCCAAGAGGATTGATCGGCATTTGATGGATGTGATCCATAAGCGGTATCGATTCAAAGATCATTGTCTTGCGATTAAGAGGTATTTGCTTCTTGGGCAGGGTGACTTCGTCCAGTATCTGATGGATGTTGTTGGCCCTGAGTTGTCAGAGCCTGCAAATAGGATTAGCTCCTTCCATTTGGCTGGGTTGCTTGAGACTGCGATCCGAGCATCTAACGCGCAATACGATGACCGTGACATCTTGGATCGCATAAAGGTAAAGATGATGGATCATGGAGATGGTGATCGTGGCTGGGATGTGTTCTCGTTGGAGTATGATGCTAGGGTTCCTCTGGATACGGTATTCACCGCTTCTGTCATGAAGAGGTACCTCAAGATTTTTAACTTCCTGTGGAAGCTTAAGCGTGTAGACCATTCATTGACTGGGATCTGGAAGACAATGAAGCCTAACTGCATTGTTTCATCTCCATTTTATAAGGAGGGGACAAACATCAGGTCTCAGTTTGTTTCAGTTCTTCGCAAATGCCAAGTTCTATTTAATGAAATGAACCACTTTGTGACCAACTTCCAGTACTACATTATGTTTGAGGTCCTGGAAGTCTCCTGGGCTCGTTTCTCAGAAGAAATGGATTCAGCAAAGGATTTAGATGATCTTCTGTTGGCACATGATAAGTATCTCACATCGATTGTGGAGAAGTCTCTCCTCGGTGAGAGATCACATGGAATTCTGAGGAATCTTTTTGCACTTTTTGACATCATATTGCAATTCCGGAGCCATGCTGATCGGTGGTTTGAGCGGATATATGAGTTGCAACTAAGGTTAGATTGTTGTTGCATAATTAACCAATGCTCTCTCTCCATCTTATTACATATATGTTGTTTGATTTACCTCTTCTTTTTTACTGCAGGGGAAAGGGTAAGCCAAAATCAAAAGCAAAAGCAAAATCCAAGGAAGTGGATTCGTGGATGGATGGTGGGAGGAAAGCCATGATTCAGCTGGCTGGGGAGCTTTTCCGGAAAATGGGTGAAGATTTGGATAGCATTGCGAAAGATTATACTTCTTCACTTGATGCATTTATCTCTCAGTTACCTTTGCAACAACATGTTGATTTGAAATTCCTACTCTTCCGCTTAGACTTCACCGAATACTACAGTCGTGTTTCGTCTAACAAATGAAGACGTGTTCCTGATGTGGAAAAAAGTAGGGAATTAGCTTTACTATTTGGTTGGGGGTTTGTAAGGCATTCTTTTGTACACCTTAGCCCTGCTGATTGATATTTGGTCATTTGAAAGGCATGGTCTGCCACTTTCATTTGTCCTGAACCTCCTGTTGAATTCACCCTTTAAGGTAACTTCTAGGGCCAATACAACTATCCTCATTTTATATGTGTTTCCCGATGGTAGAATTGTGTATGTTGATTATGTGTTTTTTCTGCAGAGTTTATCCACGCATGCCATGAAGTTGGAGGCTTGCTGTCATGCATTCTGAACAACTATAGTGTACAAAATTGATGTAAGTTTACTCTGGTTTTCACTTTTAGATGAATTGGTGTACATTTCATGCACACTTTTTCCACCCTGATTTTTTAGAGTTGCATTGTGTGGGGGCTTCTCCTTACCAGTTTGTATTCTTCGGTTACAGAGGAGAATGAAAAATCTCATTTTGCTAGTTGCTGTTCTTTATCTGGTCATCAAAATTGTTGTTAAGCGATTCAGGATGCCTATTGCTAATTCGTTTGTTTGTATGAACCGTATCATTTGTTTCCAAGCTCAAAATGGCTGTGCGAAAAGTCTGCACATAAAGTGAGTTATTCGAGTCCAATATAAGAGTGCTGATTGCACATGGTGTGCGAACCTTCTGCCAATCTTAATTTCATGAATGGGGACAGACTCGGTTTCTTTCGCTAAAAAAATTCTACATTAGGAGTTCAGTTACACATATATTCATCATGTCAAGAAACCACAGCTCATTTGAATGGCTTCGACTGCAGTACATTACAATTGTACCTCTTTCTTCAAATTTGTACTAGTAATTCAACCGACTTTGCTGTCTTTTGTGGGTTGCTGATGTTGTGCACCTGGCTGCCCGGCTTGTACATCAAATTTACTTCTACGTTCTCTTCCGTGATAACCTGTGGAGTCCGATCTTTTTTTTTTTCATTTCGGTTCGAGGCAGGTTGCGTCGCGCATGGACGGAAACACTTGTTCTTCACTTCTACCACGTGTTGGAAGCGTGGCGGTTTTCATCGCTTGTTCTTTGCCATCGTTTTAACGTATTGTGGCTGAGGCAGAAACTTGCTTTCTGGTTTTCCAAACGAAAAAAAGCAGAAACTTTCTCGTCCACGGATTCCATTTACTTTGATCCCGTTTCTTCCGTTGGGGCTGGGGGGTGCATCTGTGCATGGTGACATCTCTTAATCTATCTTTTCGAATAAGACATGGGTCAATCGTGTACGAGTCATCCCTGATGAAAGCTCGTGCATGCTACACCGTCAAGGTTCCATCTTCCGAGTAATCCTCCAAAAAGAGTACGGACCCAGCACTACCGGTGTTAAATGTGTTACCTGTATTTTCAGTTCAGTTCCTAAGGGAATGTTAAAAGGCAGAGGTTTTTTAGGCAATACAGGTCGGTTGGAAACTAGTAGTACCCTACAACACTTCAAACAACAAAGACCACGAAACAACTGCAAATTGAGCGTTGTTTTACCCCGTGTACAAAAATATTTCAGCAGTCAATAAAAGAATGTTTCAACTCTTCAAAACAGTGAAACACAGCCGAATCAACAAATGAAATAAATGATTTTAAGCTATTGAAACATATGTAGATCTGAGTAAAATTGAAGATAAAAAATGAAACACCATCCAAAACCTATTGCAATAATTTTCTCGAACTAATAAAACATGATGCATGGACTGAAACATTGAAAATTCACAATGCACCAATCCACTTTTCCGGTGCTCCTCCCTTGTGCGCTCCTGGCAGTGAAGCGACGGCGTTGTCCTCGAGCATGTCAACCTTCAGTGGCGTATCTAGGATTTAGGATTTAGAGTATGGGTGATCCAATTCACATTAAAATTTTTTAACACCGCAAATATAACAACACCAATAAAAAATCAACCAAAAGTGCATCATGATATATCAGTAGAACATCTTAGACACAAAAAATAAAAACAACTATGTAAGAAATTCAACATATCAAAAGAATATCTTAGACACAAAATAAAAAAAATAAGTAAGAAGTTCAACTTGAAGAAGTTTATATGACTACAAAATTTGGAAGAATTACCGCAATATTACTTCTTGTCAAGGCTACACTTTCTAATGGGCCATGAAAATATCCATTATATATGATCCATTCACTCGGAAAAAAAATCACGCATGAATGTGTCTAGAGATGCAAATATAAAAGTACAATTTGAGATTAGAAGGGTCAAAATTAAAAACTGAAAAGAAAAGAAAAAATCTAAAGGATCTAAATACCTGATTAGCTAATCAGTAAATAAATCACCAATCCTTCGGGCCTTACCTTCTTCTTTCCTAATCCTTGCAGCTTGCCCACACAGCACATGCCAACGTGTCACCGCCGCCACTGCTGCCGTCAGCCGCCACACCTGCATGTTGCCTTTGGCCCTCGCCGTCGCCGGTTGATCGAGATTGGGGGCATGGGGCCGTGGCAGGAGGTGCATTGGAGTGGCTGGACTGGTGGAGAGACGCTGGGCCGTGGTTGCGGAAAGGGAGCCGTCGAGCGAAGGTTGCTACGATCGCTGATCACGGGCGATCGCGCCAACACCGCGCGAGGTGGGGAGTCGGAGAGACATGGATTTGCAGTTGTGGAGAATAAGTCATCACTTCGATTACCGCTTTTAGTTTTTTTCTCTCTCTTTTTTTCAGAATACCTATCTAATGGGGTCTTGGGCTGACTTATTATTGGGTGGTCCGGGGACCACCCGGACCACCATGTGGATCTGCCCCTGCCAGCCTTCTGGAATGTGAGAAGAGAAGAAGGGTCGCCGCCACCTAGATCTGGGAGCTCAAGACAAAAATCATCACATAGCACTGCCTCAACATCATGTTCCCCAACACCTGTGACCACGCTATCGTCACACGTCGCCCTCAGTGCCAGACCTCCCCCTCCCCAACTACCTCCTTCATTCACGCGCCACAAAGATAAACCCAGTCATCCCAGGTCACAAGCTCCACTATGACTTCGGCCTCGTCCTACTGCTGTGAGGTCACCTCTCACGCCTGCTTGCGCTTATTGTCTAGTCATGGAGGAGGGGAAGAGGAGGGAGTGGGAGAAGAAAGGGAGAGGGGCCTTGCCTCCCACGCTGCAAACGCTCACCATCCGCGGCCATGGAAAAGGGGAAGACGAGGGAGCGAGAGAAGAGAGGGAGAGGGAGAGGGAGAGGAAGAGTGAGTAGGAGCTCCCGATATTTCTGTTTTTATTGGACACTCGAGTAGGAGCGTTTTCACAAAGACCATAGTCATTAAATAAACATTTTTTTCATTATCTTTCTTTCTTTTGTAAACACTCTTACTCGTCGATAGACACTAAGTAAGCATAACTCAACTAGTTAGGACCCTTATGGTCGAACCTGCTCTACCGAGTTTAAATCTTATACCTAACATGGTTGCTTATAGAGATTAACTAGCAGGGTGGCCCGTGCAATTGCGCGACTAGATTTCTATGTTTTTTAGCATGAAAGTATTGATAATAATATCGTTAGAATGTTCCAATTATATATTAAGGCATTTAATTTATTATTGGTAATCTTTACATTTTGTGACTTCTATTTCAGTTTGAAAATTTTATTGATATCATTTTCTTATTTCAAATTTGGATCGATCTTTGCTGTGTATGGATTGTTCTATAGTGATACAACGGTTTGGATGTCGTATAGTATCTTTTAAAAAGTAGGGTTTTACTTATTATTAATACGGAAATTTCATTTTCCTAAATTATATTTTTACTTGAACTCTTCTTTATTTTTTCAATTGCAATATGATGTTTTTAAAAATATATACATACACATATATATATATATATGTACATGTATTTTTTATATTATAAATTACCAATGTGTGAGATAAGGCAACATCGTTAAAAACAATGTTACAAATATCTTAACACCATCTATACATATACATTGTATAGAATTAAATTATTAATATCAATAATGTGTGCACTTGTGTGGTGTACGAAGTGTGTGCTTTTTCTAATTTGAGATTTTTTTATATTCGTATTTATTATTAGTAGAGCATCGCAATATTGAATGGTTTTAAGCAGTAAAAATATATTTTGCGAGAGGAACAACAACATCCTTCTTTACTTCTCCCTCACCAGTCACCTTATTACTTCTCTCGTCATCATTTCCCCCACTTCCTTGCTTCCTGATTTTTTCCCCTCACTCTCTTCTCTCATCTTTTCCCCACTTGCTTGCTTCCTGAAATTTTCCTTTCCCTCTCTCCTTCCTGCGTTGCCGCCGCCGCCGGTCACCTGAGTCACCTCGGTGGTTCTACTTCCCGTCCAACTTGTTGTGGTGGAAACCTTGAAGGTCTCCCTGGGGTCAGATCCGTTTGCTCATGGATTGGAGGTGTGCGGCACTGCGGATACTGTTGTGTGACGAACCGTCATCGGTGTCGGAGTACTTTTGGCACAGCAAGGGCCCTTTAACGAAGCATCTCCTTGCCTGTCCATGATTGGAGTAGTGGCTCATGGTTTCAGGTAAATAGGAATGTGCATGCATATCATTCGTTTCTGTCTCTTATGCAAAATATCAGGTTGGTTTAAGGTCATTGCAAACTGGACGATATTTTTGGGATTCTTGAACTTTGAAGTTACTGAATACATAGACTGAGCTTTCATTGATCTGTGTTTTATAATATCAGATTCTTCCATATATATGCATGAATTACATCTCCCTGTGGATAAAAAAACAATTATTATTTGTGGAAGATACACTGGATCGATTGTTTAGTTAAGTAAAAGAAAACAACCTGTTCATCCATCGAGATCATATCAAGACTGAGTAATTCATCTATTGCTGAATTGACCGAGTCCCATAATCTCATGACTTTTACTTTGATGTTCCATGTCTGTCCTCTAATTGTTAGTTCACTTAACTTCTTGTACGCCATAACTTACTTGCCTTCAGTCTGAAAAAGAAATTAAAATAATGATGTGTATATATATGTTGCCTTGTGTAAATAATAAATAAATTATGTTTTTATTTCTAATACTTACTGTTGGGTGAATATGTATGTTTAATTATTAAAATATGTTGCATTGTACAAATATTAAATAGTAATAAGTAATGATTTTTTTATCTTTAATGATATTTACTATTTGATTAATTTCTAATAATCTTGATCATAGGAGGGAGAGATGGGCAAAACATACCAAAAAGCGTTTGTCAGAGGAAGAAAACAAACTGTAGAAGGCAAATCCGGTGACTTGGAGCTGCTATTTTGCTGTTCTGATTGCCAGCAAATCCTGTGACTTGGATCAATTATTTTCTGGTTGCTAGTGGCTGTGTGTTGATTGCTATTGTCTTGATTTGTTGTTTGCTTGGCTGTGGGGTTGCTTGGTATTTATTGAGATGTGAATCCGACCAGCATAGGAATCGGGTTCGGTGAATAGTAGTAGTAGTCTGTAAAAGTTTTGACTATAGGAATCTCTAGAAAGGGTACTGCATGTGAATCCGTATACTACAGTGTTTCATATCAGGGTAGGAGTCGGTAAAAGGCTATGTGAGTAGTATGAGCCTAAAAGATCACAATTCCAGAAAAGCTATAGGAATCCATGTAATACACCTTTTCTAGTCACATCTAAACTGCTAATCTGATTGCGTATGTACTATGCGAAACTCCGATCAAATCTTACCGTTCAAATCTAGATCTATTATGATCCAATGGTTAATATCTTTTTCTTTTTCTCCGATTAATATGAGAATTTCTAGCTCCCACAGCGAACGTGATGCCTTCTTTCAAGGCTGTTTTAATAATATAATAGATTATACGTTGACAACAAGATGCCCGTGGTAGCTTCATTAATCTCAAGACATACTGGACGAGGCTTTTGGAGATGCTTATAGATGTGTGTCCGTGCACTGTGAGCGCCTACACATCGACAGCGAGACGCTCGTGGTGACTTTATCAATCTCAAAATATGTTGTACCAATTTTTCAGAGGTGCTTATAGAGGTTGGTGTGCACACGTGAGCATCTACATGTTGATAGTGAGACATCCGTGCTAACTTCGTCAATATCAAGATACAAACCACTCTTTTGGATGTGTTTATAGAGGTAAGTATGCGTGTGTTGTAAGCATCTACATCTATACCGTGTTTCTCAAAACAACATCAACAGACTTAGCATCAATATTTCTATCTCATCTCCTCTTTTTTATGTGAGTGAATTTGCATACTTTTTTCGTTCTATAATAAATAAATCTAGTATAGCACGGAACACATCCTAACGAATCTGGATAGTATCGAGGGAGTAGTTGGTAAGACTATGTACAATGTTTCTCTCTTGTCTCTTCTATCTTATTAGGGATTGTATGTGACCACCCGAGATTTAGGAACAATCATGCATAGGTTGTACCATATCCAAGAGGTTAATTACAGGTGTACTGCACCTGCACGTAAGCAAGAGGCTTAACTTTTATTCGGCCACTAACGTCGAAATTCTTCGCGATTAAGTCACAAAAGCGCGCGAGGGCGTTCGTTATCCGACGCGGAAGAAAAAGGCGCGAGCCAATCAGCCATTGACAGCCACACTAAGCAAAGCAAAGCAACGAGAGTGAAAGAGATTACAAATACAAATGGAAACCAGCAAGAGGCAGTGCTGCTCCGGCGTCCATTGCTGCGACGCATAGGTAGCGAGGGCCGAGAGGCGGAGCACCTCGTCGTCTTCTTCCTCGGTCACGATGGCGCCGCGTCCGCCCTCATCGTCGTCGTCCGAGCTGCCGCCTCCGCCGCCGAGGTCGGACGCCGCCACCTCCTCGTCGGCCATGGCTGTTCCGTACTTCTGGCCCAAGCACGTCGCGCTGGCCACGTACGAGAGGCCCCCGTTCCCGCTGTACTTGTTCAAGAGGTGTCCTGACTGTCGACTCGATGGCATCGACGAGAGGGACCTTCCGAACTACTGCTCCGCCGCTGCCGCCTCTTCCTCCCCGCCGGCGACGGAGGCGCCGTCCTCGACTCGGACTCCGCCTCCGCCGTCGCCGTTGGACTCGTGGGAGTTCGTCTCGTTATTCAGCTCGCGTTCCTCCACCGTGTGGACCGTCCTAAGGGAGACCGGGCTGAGAAGCGTCACCGTCGACTCCGACACCACGGTGGCCTGCGCCGTCTGCACCGACGACCTCCAGCCGGCGGTGACCGCGTGCCGGCTACCCTGCGGCCACCTGTACCACGCCGACTGCTTCGTGCAGTGGCTGTGGCGGCGCAACTCCTGCCCGGTCTGCCGCCGCCGCGTCCCGTTGTTACCCGATCATGGTGGCGCCTACACCGACGAAGACGAAGACGAAGAAGAGAACGCGTCATCGCCACCGCCGCCTCATGATCCGGAGACGACGGCGACCGATGACCACCGGCGGCGGTCTCTGCCGGGAGCGCGCTGGATCGGAAGAATCTGCCGCAGGTTGCTTAGCTACGTGGAAATGAGCCGGCCGCGTGAACCGAACTAATGCAGCGGCGACAAGCAGCATTGGTGATTTCAATTGAGACCAGTCAGCAATTTGTGATCAAACCTGGTGTATGATTTGTCAAGAATGGGTTCTTCGATTAGTGTGGTTAACCTCTCGTTTTTCTTTAACGTTGTTGCCTCAATTTAGAGCTGAATTATACCCTTTTATTTCTTATACGAAGCTAACTATATCGATCCCCATTTCGGAAGGCAGATGCCGCAGATGGCAAGGGTTTCTACTGCAGTTTATGTTCTGGCTTCAAATTTTCTTGTACACTAAAATTTTCGTCAAATTTCTGTAACTAGTGATGCAACCAACTTTTTGATAAACCTTGAACTCCACTCGATACGCTCAGGGATCTGGTTGTTCCGATCTTTCGGTGAGTTGATGATAACTACGATTTGGGAGAAACGTTGACGATCCGACTACAACCATACGAGACGTTGTTGTGTTGCGCTTTAGCGACGATACACCTCTCCGTGGGTTGTTGATCTTGCCGGTGCAGATCAACCTTATTCCTGCAAACAAATCGAAGAAACAAGCAAGAACAAGGTAAAAGCAATCTGAATTACAAACAGGATTTGAATACTAATGATAAGTTAGGGTTCTGTAATGAGCAAACCGGCGATCTAACCGATCACTGGATTACATGGCAAAGTAGCGAAGCTAAACTTTAATCTAAACAAAACCCAAAAAACCTTAAAGGGGTACCTAGCTATTTAAGGAGGTGGGAGGACGACCAAGGGAGCCCTAGGGTCGTGCTCCACCTACATGGGGCGCACCCCACATGGGCCGGGGTCCTAAATGAAGTTACAAGCCCATAGATCAATTATAGGTGATGCAGCACCTTGTTTCTGTAATTGCGGCTAACTGAGATGGAACTTGGAGATGAGGCTGGATCCATTGGAAAGAGGACTCCGAGAGCTTTCCATCAAGTACTCACGGGCCGAAAACGGATCTCGTATGCAGATTTGGCGACCGTTTAAAGTCAACGTTGCTGCAGATGACCAAATTGGATTCCAGCACTTGGAGGACTTGATCTTGATGTCTTCTTGTTGATCCATGATGTGAGTAATGGCTGTATCAATGGTAGTCATGGTCAATCAAAACCAGAAGCTCCTCCAAATAGGACCTTTGGGCCTTCGAGAGGTTGTGCTTAGACTCAACGCTTTTCTGCCACGCATTGAAACCGTTAAGTGATTTTTGTTTTGTTTTGTTTTGTGTGCAGAGATGCTTCTTGCATCTAGGGTTCACAATATCGCTGGTTACCGCATGGTAACAGCGATGACTAGGCTTACCACTGAGTAGGGGTGAAAACGGTACGAAAATTTCCGAGATTTCCGACTGCCGTTTCCAGTTTGCATCGACCATTTCAGTCGGTATCGGTAATTGTCGGTGTTGGAAATGAAAATGGTAATATCTTTCAGAAATGGTAGCGGAAATGAGATGGAGGTTTTTCCGACCGTTTTGGTCGGTAATCGTATTTGTCTGGTAATTTTGGTCAAAATTCCGAGAAAATGCCAAAAGTTCCCCAATGGCCTAGCTAGCCAACCCATTGGAAGCCCATGAATGAAGGTTGGCAGGCTTGCAAGGCATTAGGAAGGGGAAGTGGTCAGGGGAAAACGCTGTTAACCCTAAGGCGTGGCATGTGGACTTTACTGAATTTTGGTCTATGTTGAAATATTGTTTAACTTTGTTTATATTGTTCATCGAACTTATTATCATATCATTAATCATCATAGAACGGTGTTATGTGAAGTGTGATATGCAAGAATGAAGTTATAAAGTCATCTTCATGCATAGTTAAATGTATGATTATGCCATCCAACATGAATTTTCGACTTCCGATCAATATCGGTAGATTCCGTTCTGATGGTCCCGTTTCCAATATACCAATATTATCGATATCGTTACCCTTTTTGGGTCTACCGTTCCAATTCCATTTTCGAAAAAAAAAATGAAAATGAAAATGGTAGAGCGTTTTTCAACCGTTTTCATTCCTACCGCTGAGGTGTGCTCAAGATTACCAGCCATATTGTTCAGTAAATTTTGTTTCAATTCGAATTTAATTTACATTTTTTTAGATTCTCTACATTTTTCTTTAAAAAAATTCAAACTTTATCTACGATTTATCTAAATTCTCCTACATTTTCTCTGAATTTTTAGAACTCTATGATTTCTCACGTGGTAACCCCTTCATGCATGTCACGTGGTTACCCCCAAGGATTGGAAAAAAGATTGGTGGATACCGGCTCTAAACTCACGCTTGTGCAGCCCTGATCTGGATGCTCGACGCGTGGACAAAATATGGATCTAACGATTAGCTTGCTCGGCTCCAGGCACAGGGATGAGGAGGTTCGGCTCACATCGTGGACTCGACTCCCACAACCAGAAGCGGAAGCGTCGTCGAGCGGGATGGCTCGCCTTCCCCATCATCTTCTGCCGCCGCTGCAATCTCGCTTCCATCGCGCACCGTCGGCGACCGCCATGGCTGGGTTAGGGGTGTCTGTGTCGCACGGTACCCCTGCCATACTTTTTTCTTCTCACAACACCCTGCGTGCATGGTCAGGGGTCACCTTATCCAAGATCCCGCTCGCCGGCAGCGGGTACTACAAGAAGGAGCAGTGCTGGTAGGATGTGCTCGAATTCAGTTAGGCAGTTTATCTGAAAAATCTGAAGATTTGAGCTGGTCGGCTAGTCCTAGCATTTTGGTGAATCAAGATACATCATGGGAGCACTGAAAGTTGCATGAATGCTTAATTTGTTCGAGAGTGACTTGCTTATTAGTTATGCAGACTCTGTAAATCAATAGGTGACACACTTGGTCAAAGACTACTTCTCTTATCTTTTGGCAATGTGTTTATCCTTGTAATATCCCTAGCCTGTAATATCCCTTTCACTATGTCAGTGATTACTCATTGCTGTGTACGAGACCGTGAACTCAAGAAGCATTTTTTCTCATGTTATAGCATTGCTGTAGAGGAACCTCCCTGTGAACCAGTCAGATTGTCACACCCTCAGATACAGCACCAAATTAAATCCTCCAGATTTGCATGTTACTAGCAAGGTAAGACATTGGTCTTGTCTTTCATCAGACTCAACGCCTGATGATTTGTTGTTTGGATTCAAAGTATTGCAGCGGCTGGGTTAGGGTTGCCGCTTTAACAAACACTCAGCGCCATCGTGCTCGCCCTCGCCAACCCAGCCGCCGTCACCATCACCAACATCAACTGTGGTCAGGAGGGAGGCGGGGCGGGGGGAACGTGGGGGGAGGTGGCGGCAGGTGGGAGAGGCGCTGAACCGGTGAATTAGGGAAGGAATTGTAGATGAGCGAGCGAGCTGAAGCATCGAGGAGAGGCGATCTCGATCCGATAAAGGCGAGATGGGGAGGGAGACTGGCGGTGCGTGGCAGCGGCAGGGGAGGCCGGAGGGGGCCGAAGGCGAGCCGTCCCGGCATACCGCTCGCACTCGATGGCTCAGCTGCTTTTGGTTGTGGCCAGCCAACGCGAGCCGAGTCGAGCACTCTCACCCCTGCGGCTGGAGCCGAGCAGGCCAGTCATTGGATGCATACTATGTCCACGTGTCGCGCATCCAGCTCAGGGTTGCACAGCCCTTCATGCATGTCACTGTTGATTCAAAAAACACACACGGGTCTGAGAGATTTGCTTTACTCTAGTGCAGGTCCAAAATTAGTTCTTTAGGTTCAAGGGCGTGCCAGTTGATTTGATCCTGCAATCAACAAGAAGAAATATGCAAAGAATATCAGTAAACGATAGTCCATCGGCCAGACAGCCGATTTCATATCGTATGTAACCTAGCCGATGCAATAAAGCATGAATCGGCTGTAAGGTGTAGTCAATGATGGAACTAACCCTAAAACTAGTATATCGGCTGTAGAGATCAATGTTGCATAATCAATACATCAATATTGTATTAGAAATAAGCAATTGGGATAGATCGGACTGAACCGAGACAGTATAAATTGCCCAAGTCTAATGTAACATGAAATAACGATTATGTAGACTCATGTCATAGCCGATATCTAGATTTAAGCGTGTATCGGCTATAGCTCCGATACAACCTTATACTAGGATATTCTCTAGTAGTAATATATTCAACTATAACCAATTAAATTGGTATTAAGCTCAATATATTTATATTAGATTAGATCCTGATATAATGGGCAGATATAGAATATTAAACAAAGCATAAAACAATGTAAAACATCTATACTAGATAAGATCGGCTGAAACCCCGATGCTATCCTTATTAACAACCATGGAGCAAGCTAAATATCATGATTCTAGATACGACTTAATAGGTTGGACTTAACCAATGCAGCATTAGGTATAAAGAGAAACATGACATTTAGAGAATCAAGCCAATGGTTGCCTTTTCGGGATGGTGGATACATTATATAATCTAAACCAACAAAGTAATCTAGCCGCTATCGACGAAACCCTAAAAAGAATCCAGCCGATGTAAGCAGATTGCATTGTCGATCTAAATTATATAATGTATATGATAACTCGGAAGTTTACAAGATAGAACTAGAGTGTCATGAAGATGTAAGCACTAGCTCCTATAATGTAAACCGCCATAACAAGATATACCTTTTCGTCGAAGATCAAACTGATGCAGCACGACTCGAAAGCACAAACTTGCCGAAAAGTAGAAAATAAGGGTGGCGATGCGCCGAGATTGATTGAACGTGTGTTATTCTTATTTACAGGACCTCAGGATTATATTTATACCCGAAAATACAAACATTGTCCATCACGGACACGACTCATATTAACCTAATACAAATCCAACTAACGAACAAGTCCCTTAGGTGGACTCTTACCGTGATTATCTATAAGGAAATTACATAAAATATTCTAATTAATAGATACAATTGCCTTCCCAGGACTCTATCCGTGCGTGGCAATCCGTATGAAGCACCTTAACTTAACCCGATGACATGTACCGAGTCACGTTTCCAAAATCGGCTCAATCGGCTAACCCTGTCCGACTCTGACTGCCGATCCTGTCCGCAGCCGATTCGGACTACAGCCGATTCTCACTGTGTTTCCGATACGATCTAATCTCTTGGATTTTCTTTGATCCTATCCTTATCTCCGATACTTGAATTATCAAATTTGGTCATCAACAGTCACGTGGTTACCCCCAAGGATTCCGCTTGTTTTTTGTCCAGTTACTTCCGTTTGGGGCTGGGGTGCATGGTGACATCTCTTCGTCCATCTTTCAACAAAGTTGTGCATTAGTCATCAATCATCATTATCCCTTATGAAAGCTTTCAATGTGCATCCTCGAAAAAGATACTAACTAGTCACTGCCGGTGTTAAACTGTTTCATAACTCTACTTCAAGATTCAGATACAATCATGAATAGGGTTTCTGTTACCGTGGTAAACCACGCGGTTACCGTGGTTACCACACTTACCGCGGGGTACGGTAAAAGAAAACCCGCGGTAACCGTCTTAAATTCAAATAAATTTAAAAAATAATTTGAAATTTTGATAAATTTTATACGAATTTCGTACGGTTTACCACGGTTACCTCGGTTACCGTGCGATAACCGTGCTTACCGCCGGGGCACAGTAACCGCGCGGTAAACGGTAACGGAAACCTTGTTCATGATTCATTCATGGGTCGTATCATACTCAAGAGGTTAATTACAAGTGCACCCATCAACCATGTAAGTATATCTACCTAATTAAGCAGCTTAACTTTTGTTTGGCCACTCACGTCGAAGATCTTTGTGATTAAGTCACAAAAACGCGGGAGAAAAAAAAGGCGCGAACCAGTTACCCATCGATACTTCGTCAGCAGCAGCACAAAGCGGAGTGGATTCTAAAATATCGAGGGGAAGTTTAAAACAGTTTCCTCAGCACAACGCTCAAGAGAAAAAGCAAAGCAAAAGCCAACGAGATCCCCTGATATACAAGTGGAAAACTAGAGCGCCGCGACGTTGATAGCCAGCGCGCACCATGTCCACCTCCGCTGCCATGGCCAGCCGCTCGCCGCCGCCGCCGCCGCCGCTGCCATTCCCAAACTTAGAGATATGGGATCACTTCTTTGGTCCCCCGCCGTCCCCGCCGCCGCAGACGAGGGAGTACGACCACCCCTCGTCGCCGTCTTCCTCGGCCACGGCGCTGCCGCATCTGCCACTCTCCCGCGTAGCCTCCTCCTCCTCCTCCTCGTCGTTCGTCTCCACAGAGCTACAATTGCCGCTTCCTCCACCCCCGCCGCTGCTCCGGCGCGTACCCTCGTCGTCGTCGTCGTGGTCATCGTCCTTCTCCACAGAGCTGCTGCTGCTGCCTCCTCCTCCTCCTCCGCCGTTTCCACTCTCCCCGAACTCAGCAGCATGGCGGTTGGACTTGGACTCGTCGGATTACTTCATCTCCACCAATCCTGACACGCCGCCGCACACCGGTGGTCTACTACAGTGGCCGCCACGGCTGCCGGCGTCTTCCATGTACACCTCCTTCGTGTCAGACCACCGCCGCGGCGGGTCATCATCGCGCGAGTCCGTCGGGGCGCTGGCCAACGTCACCGTCTCCGACGCCGCGGCGGCCTGCGCCGTCTGCACTGACGCCCTCCAGCTCGCGTCGGCCGCGTCCCAGCTGCCGTGCGGCCACCTGTACCACGCCCACTGCATCGTGCAGTGGCTGTCGCTGCGGAACACCTGTCCGGTCTGCCGCCGCAGCGTTCCGATGCTCACTGCTGCCTCCAACACCGAGGAGACCGCGCCATGGTCGCCGCCTCCTCGTGATGATCCGCAGCCGACGACGACTTCGACTGATCACCGGCGGCGGTCTCTGCCGGGAGAACGCCGCATCAGGAGGATTTGCCGCAGGTTGCTTAATTACATGGTAATGAGTCGTCACACAGATTGAGTGGTGAGTGGCGACACGCACGCAGGAATTAATACCAATTGCTATTGATCGTCAGTCAACAGTTTGTCAGTTTGTGATTAAACAGATTTCGAGATGGGATTACGATTTGTCAAGAACTTTGTTGCCTCAAGGGTTGTGGATTGCTGATGTGCAGGTAGCTCTGCAGCTCATGATCAGTTAGCCCGACTCTACGATCATATGATGCTGGCAAGAATAATCCTGCTGATGTAAGCTCATAAATTTTGGTCAGCAATATTTCCCTTGCCTCACGTCAATCTAAAGGCAATGTTACCTTGACCCGTGCAGGGTTGTCAATTTAGTTTTGTGCACCAAAATTTTGGGAATTTTCATACTTTTTGTCCGAAATTAATTATTTGAAAATTTAACAAAAATGGTTGAATTTTAATAAAGTTTAACCAAATTCACAGGAAATTGGAAAGCACCGAAATTTTGGCTGACATATTTGCTTGCCGGTGGAAGGGGCAAAATTTTCCGTAATTTTGAACTGAAATTGACAACCCTGGACTTGTGTGTCCATTTTGGTGCAAAAGAATTGGTCACGTGAAATCCTTTTTGGAATTCAAACCCAACTCACACTTGCGGTATTAGAATCGGGAAACAAAATAGATACGGGTGTCAAGCCACACTATCTTAAGGGTATTTTGGAATGCAAGAATTATACATGAATTAGTTTAATTCCTGTCAAATTATTATTCCTCATTACAAAGGAGGCTTAGAATGATATGTGGTGTGGAGTTTTCATTTCTGATTCTTTTGAGATAACCGTTTATTTACTTGAGATTTAAATTTTTGCTCAGTAAGAGGTACACGTTTGGTTTCGGGGTTTTTTTTGGAGGAACCAATGTTTAAAAGCTTGCAATCGAAGTTCTTCCTCATATTCCGTGGAAAAATGAACGAAGCCAAAAATAATTTATGAGTAAAATTTTTATCTTTGTATTGGAGATTTTTCCATTATAAAAAACTAGAGATTTAAAAGCTAACGGTGGAAGTAAACTACCGTGAAAAAAATTTTAAAACTAAAATTCACTAGTTTATAAGCCAATAATCAACTCTAAAACTAAAATTTAAAATTCAAATTTTAGCTGGTTTATAAGCCAATAATCAAAGGATAAGAGACAGACTTTGATACCAGTGGAGGCATGCATTGCACTTGCGCACCTATCAGATATTGACACTTACCCATCGAAATGATATGCTTAATGTTTCTATGACCTTAATTAGATCTCCTAAATGAATGGTCTGCCCCTACTAGATCATTCGCTAGCTATTTTGGTTATCCCGGCCACTTGCAACATTTCGGCATAGTTATTTCGACGGGAATCAAATTCAACCTGACCATACACACAGGAAACTACTCCCTTCATCTTATAAAAATTAATTTAGTACTGAATTTTTGATACATTCTAGTATCACGAATTTAACATGATTTATAATTCTATGATATGTTAATATTCAGTACTGAATTGGTTTTTTATAGCACGGAGGAGGTATAATTTACTAACAGTATTTTGTTATAGTTGGAGCTTCAAAAGTTATCAAATACACGCTTAATTCTATCTTGATTTGGATCAGATCCAGCTGACTCAGCAGCGACACGGAAAGTTGTGTGTCCTACTCCTGCATAGCTTTTGCTTAAAACACCGCACGTGTAACCGGCTAAATGCGTGTGACTGTGTGCAGCAACGACAAAACGTTGAGCTCTCAGCTATAGAGGCAAAACGAGAGCTTTAAAATGATCAATTTTGCTTAATCATTTGCTTAACGGAAGTTCGTTTCGAGGAATCAAACCGTCAAAATACACAAATTGACCCATCAATAATTCATTTCACCGTTTTGATGGAATGATCACTCATCATTTTTTTTTCTTGCTAAGATGTGTTTACCAAAGATAAGTTCATAAGGTACCAACCCATCTATTTATTCCTCAACCAACCATTACAAAATAATTGAAAGTGTGATACTAAAGTCGCGCATGCATGACTTCAATCCAATAGGTTTTAAACCCTAGTGACTACGGATATTACACATATATCGAGTGACGAGCCAACTCTTATGCTGATACAGGCTTCATCATTGTGTCTCCCATTGCTATCAAAGTTTGGAGATTGTGGCCAGCCACCAGAGAAAGTAGCGGGTGATTGAAAAACGCTATTAGTTATCTGAGCTTGATAATGTGTTTTCAATGGTATTTTCATGTTGCTAGTATTTGACTGTGGGTTCCATTTCTTTAGCACGTTGTCAACGTTTGGAGATAATATCCAGCCATAAGAGAAAGTAGCAGGCCACTCATAATGCTATTAGTTGTGGTCTCGACGATGCTTTTTTCAAGATTTAACTGTGGTTTCCATCTCTGGGGAGTATGCACTAATGGTTATATTCGTGGATATGTGAAAAAATGTGCACTATAAAGTTGTGTGGATAAATACAGACGACTTACTATATACAGTTAACTTTTTTCTCAAAATTTGATAGATGCTAATATTTGTTCAATTACTTAATTAAGTAAAGTGAAAAGTGTAACATTAGATTTATTACACCAAAATACCTTTAGAATGTATTTATGTGTTAGTTTATTTTTAATATGAATAGTCAAATAAATTAAAAAAATCAATGTTATCAAGCAAAATTTATTAAAGGACACTCAAAGATGGTAGTCTTTACGGTAAGATACCAAAATAACGTGTATAAATATGATAATTAGCTGCTGGATATTCGAGATATTATTATTTTATTATTTTAGAAAGAACGTTGAAATATCGAAATGTCTCTTGACACTGTTCTTCTTCTTCCTGCTTCTGCTCTCTTTTCCTTCTTCTCCTCTCTTTTCTTCTCTTCACTTCCTCAGCGAGCCCGGGAGGCCGCTAGCGGCAGAGGGCGGAGTGATGGCGAGCGAGCGCGACAGTGGGCGGCAGAGAGGGTAGACGCTGGGCCGGGCGGCGACCGACCGAGCGGCGGTTGGAGAAGCAGCGCCCTCATCCTCCCCGTCGGGCGGCCGACTGCGTCTAGCTAGGGGAGGGCGGCCCTCCACACCGCGTGTGTCCTGGACTCCTGCCGCCGGCCAGCACCTCGGCGGCCGCCGCCGGGAGCACCCCGTCAAGGCTGGCGGCGCCTCATTACCGCTGCCATCGATCAGCAGGACCACCTCCACCCGCCGTCATCGCTGTCCTCCGCGCCCCCAGGGTCGTCTTCACCGGCACCCCGACTCCGCCGGCGCCAGCCCCGAGCTCCGCGCCCAGGGGTGGCTGCCCCTCGTCGCGCCGAGCCCTCCCGAGGACGCCGCCGCCGCCGCCTTCCGTCAGTCCAGCGTCCCGGTCGTCTCCGTCCGTCCCACCGCCGGCGCACGGGGGGCCCTCGCCTCCGCGGCCGGACGCCGCCGCCTTCCCCTGACCGGACGCAGTCGGCCGCCCGACGCCGCCGGGAGAGACAGCGCCCTCACCCTCCCCGTGCGCGCGTCGTAGCTGACCCCGGGCCAGGAGCAAGGGCGGTCGTCGTCCTCCGTCCACGCGGCGAGCCGGCCCAGCGGGAAGAAGGGGAAGAAAGCCATATGTGAGATTGACAAGTGAGCCTATGAACAAATTTATCTTTAATAAATATTTCTCTCTCATTTTCTTCGTATATAATAAAATAATAACACGAGTGTCCAGGTAATTATCAAATTTCTCCTCTAATAGGAACGCGGTCTTTCAATGTCCTTCGCAAATCAGGTAATTATAGCAGATTTTGCCACATTATAATACATGCGTACGCTAAAGTTGGAGTATTTTTTTTTTCTCTACATTCTAATCCCAGAGACAGGGAGGACCATTGACTGCGACGGACACGAAACAACCACCCATTTACGTAGCGAGCCGCCATGAGCGCGCTCATCCGTGACGCTCGCCGCAAACTCGAGAATTTTCACCGAACGCGTGACGACGCACACCGATGCAGCTCGTTCTCGTGCGCACGTCGAACACTTCAACTCGCCATCGCCTGGAAGAATCTCTCTACACTCTGAACGCTCCCTCCGGCCACGGTCAAACCCGGCGACTGTACGTCGTCGACGTCTATATATAAGTTTTCTCCCCCACACAAATCAATCACACAAGCAGCAGCAGCAGCAGCAGCGGCTAGACTTAAAGATTCGGTTGCTTGATTGATCTGCTCTCGCACGTCTTGCGTGTGTCACCGGAGCTCGAGAAGAAGAAGGGTCGGCGGCGAGGTCGCAATGGAGGCGGAGGCGGCGGTGAGCTCGCACGAGGCGCTGGTGAAGGTTGGGGTGTTCGTGCTGGTGCAGGCGCTGGTGTACCTCATCCTCGCGCAGTCGTCAGACGTCTTCTCCAGGACCAAGAGCCTGCAGGGCACCCTGCGGCCGGCACGCTCCGTCAGCGTCCGCCGCATGCTCGCGGCGCTCTCCGACATGCCCGCCGGCGGGGAGCCGTCGCCCGTCGCCGGGAGGCGGTCGCCCGTGGTGGCCGTCGTCGATGGCCGGAAGAAGGATTGAGAAAGGAGAGGCTCTGTTTGATTTGTTGCGACAAGTACGGAGCTAAAATGGATGATGCTCCCGTTGCTTGCTGGAATGTTCACCATTCTTTGATTCGATTCATTTCGTTTGATTTGTATACATGTCAATACTAGATAGTGAATTTCGGTTTTTATTTTGTTAATGGTAACATTTTACATTGGCTCAATTTGCTCAGTACCATCGAAAACATTCGGAGATAAAAAAAAAATTGTCTTATGTTGTTGATTTGTGAGGCTTAATTCTCAGATAGTACGATGGTATTTTGTATCCCCACGATGATATTTTTGGAACTTCTATTTTGCATTTTATTAACGAATTTAAATGGTTGTTTATGTTTCTTAGTCCTTGTCAGTGGGGTAGAAGTAGAACAGCCCATCGAACGTCAGATCAAACTGTTAGGCCTAACTTTTCAGTTGGGCTTCACCTAGGAAAAATTCAGAGTAAACCAACGGTCAAACGGCATCAAACGGCATGAGTTGACCAACTCATCTGGTAATCGTGTACTGCATGCCATGGACTATGGCATCCCTAATCTAGGATTGGGAAAAGAGCATGGTTGGTTAGCATTTCTTATCTGCCTCATTGCCCTCGTGAACCCTTAAACCCTTCAAAACCCAGGGGAATTGACCTCCCAAAACCTCAAAATCCAAGGGAATCACGCTTACAAACCAAGCAAAACGGACGTGGTTTGCATCATGCTCTACCAGATTGTCCCATTTCTTCCTTTTTCTTGAGAGTGGTTAGGTCATGGGATCCTCGTTTTGTCAGAGGCTCAGAGCAAAACCCAGAGATGATGTGCCCTACAGCTCACTGATCATATCAACAAAACACTCGATTCCAATGCAGTTACAGCAATGTTCAACGAAGACAAGAAAAGAAAGTGAAAAAAAGTTCCTTTTTTCTTCACCCGCTGCATTTCGTGCACGCCTGTAGAATTTTCATTTTCACATGTTATGTTCATGAACTGCTCCTATAATCTCAAGCAAAAATCACCTATAAAAAGAGCACACACTTTGGCTCCTGCAAAAGCCCCAATCTTATGCATCACCGTTTGCAACCCAGCAACGACATCATCATCGTTCACATCCACAGATCCACACACAAAAAATCCTTATCTTCTCCTGTGGATTGCAGTCCATCTTCCATCCAACCAATCCAAGATAAGAGCCCCTGCCAACTCCACAATTCCTGAAGAATTGGGGCTGCACAAGAAGGGTATAAAGCTCAGTATAGTGAGAAGTGTTTCTTGGTGTTAGCCCCAAATATCTTGCAGTGAAAAAGGTTGGGAATTTGAGGATTCTTAGTGTTAGCCTCAAATATCTATCTTGCAGTGAAAAAGGTAGGATATTTTAGTGGTTTTGTGGCTGTATTATTTGGGAGGGTTTGCGTCATGGATGTGTCTGTCCCACCAACCAATTATCCGAAATCTTTATCCTCGATTATCAAATGCCATCGTCGTCCTGCAGCAATAAACAATTGCCATCCAGTCGTCTCGCATCCGCCGCTCTCGCACTCGAACCACCACCATTCGCTGCGTCAGGTTTCGGTGAGATCCAGCGCCACCGTCGCGCCGCCGCCGCCGCCGCCGCCGTTGGTGGTGCCGATGACGACGCCGAAGCCGAACCCGACGATCCGGAGGCTGGAAGTGGCGTCGCCGGTTCCCGCGGACATCGACATCGCCAACGCCGTCGAGCCGCTCCCCATCGCCGACATCGCCGCGGAGCTCGGCCTGCGGCCCGAGCACTTCGATCTCTACGGCAAATACAAGGCCAAGGTGCGTGCTGCCTCGCGGCGCTTCGCTTCCAAGATGCGATTCGATTTGTTGATTTCACTTATTCTTGCAGGTGTTGCTGTCTGTTCTTGATGAGTTGAAGGGGCAGCAGGACGGGTACTACGTGGTGGTCGGCGGCATCACGCCGACGCCGCTCGGGGAGGGCAAGTCGACCACCACCGTCGGGCTGTGCCAGGCGCTGGGTGCGTTTCTTGATAAAAAGGTGAGAGGCTTTTCATCCCACTTTTGCTTATTGATTATAGATATTTGATAATGTCTGTGATTTTTTGGTGTTGAGGTAAACAATCGGCTTGCTTGGCACAACAGTATCAGCCTGTGAGCTTTATTGATTAGATTAAATCTTTTTATGCTGTCGTAGTAGCACACTAGCACCTGTATAAATGGATGCAGCACTGTCCTTTTTAATTCTGTAACTGGAATCAAGAGTTCTGTCAGTTTGACTGGTTTATTTGTCAAACTTATCAATGACAACTCTCCGTAGGTGCATTGTCAGCACTCCATAGTAGAACTGGGCTCTATGTGTTTATTGATATTTTCTTGCAGGAGTCATGTTCATAAATTCTCTCTCAATTTGTTCTGTGTGCCAAAGCAATTTTCAGGGAAGAACAAAATCCTAGTGTTTAAATACTTGATACAATATTCTGCTCTGGGGGTTTGGGCTGACTCTATTTGTTTCTTGTAACAGTCATGATAGACTGCATGGCTCTTTATATGTTATTAACTATCATAAACGTAGCATAAGTGGTGAATGGCGATACTGATACATAAGAGTATATTATGCATTCCAGAGCATATGGAAATGATTGACATATCGGTGTATATATTATGTTTTTTTAACAGAGTATATATTATGTTATTGATACGCTTTACTAATATACTCAATGTTTTTGTTGCTGTTATAGGTTGTCACTTGCCTCCGTCAGCCATCACAAGGGCCTACTTTTGGAATCAAGGGGGGTGCTGCTGGAGGTGGCTACAGCCAAGTTATACCTATGGATGAGTTCAATCTTCATCTTACAGGAGACATTCATGCAATTACAGCTGCAAACAATCTTCTTGCTGCCGCTATTGATACAAGGATTTTCCATGAGGCTTCACAATCAGACAAAGCGTTGTTCAATAGACTGTGTCCGCCAAACAAAGAAGGGAAGAGGCGCTTTGCTGATGTAATGCTCAGACGCCTGATGAAGCTTGGAATCTCAAAGACAGATCCTAATGAGCTTACTCCAGATGAAGTTAGACGCTTTGCAAGACTTGACATAGACCCTGAATCCATTACTTGGAGACGGGTCATGGATGTAAATGACCGTTTCCTGAGAAAAATCACTATTGGACAAGGCCCTGATGAAAAAGGTATGGTGAGAGAAACAGGCTTTGACATAGCAGTGGCTAGTGAGATAATGGCCGTATTAGCTCTTACAACTTCCCTGGCTGACATGAGGGAAAGGCTTGGAAGAATGGTGATAGGGAACAGCAAGGCAGGTGAGCCTATTACTGCTGATGATCTTGGTGTTGGGGGTGCCTTGACTGTCCTAATGAAAGATGCCATCCATCCCACCCTGATGCAAACTCTTGAAGGCACTCCTGTGTTAGTGCATGCTGGACCTTTTGCTAACATTGCTCATGGAAACTCTTCAATAGTTGCCGATAAGATTGCTCTGAAGTTGGTTGGGAAGGGTGGCTATGTAGTTACAGAAGCAGGTTTTGGTTCTGATATTGGAACTGAGAAATTCATGGATATAAAGTGTAGATATAGTGGATTAATGCCTCAGTGTGCAATTATTGTGGCCACAATCAGAGCTCTTAAAATGCATGGTGGAGGCCCAGATGTTGTGGCTGGGAAGCCTTTGGATCATGCATACGTGAGTGAAAATGTGGCTCTTGTTGAAGCCGGATGCATCAATCTTGCTAAACATATCGCAAACACAAAGAGTTATGGAGTTAATGTTGTAGTCGCAATCAACAAGTTTGCATCAGATACTGAAGCAGAAATGGATGCGGTGCGAAATGCGGCTCTGGCTGCTGGTGCTTTTGATGCTGTTGTCTGCACCCACCACGCGCATGGTGGTAAAGGAGTGGTTAGTTTTTTGTCATTAAGTTAATTGTTAATCCAGTCATATCTATACATCTTGCTCTGTTTTTTAGCTACATCTGCCCTTCTTTATATGCAATACTTGGTTGCGAATCAGTAAATCGCATTCTGATACTCGTGGTTTACCAAATTATGTTTTCAAACTTGTGATTTTGCTCTTTCATGCTTAAAAAAATGTCTAAAAAACAATTGTGCTTCAGGCTGAATTTAAGAAACGTGGACAATGTTACAATATGTCATGCCTATGTATCTCTTATTTAGTTGCTCCATTTCGTCTAGCATATTGTTTTGGTGGGAATTCTGTGCTTTCTTCCATCTATGAACAACGTGAAGGTTGAAGCCACCAGCATTAAACTGACATATGTTCTACCATTTAACTTTTTTCAGGTTGATCTTGGACTAGCAGTTCAACGGGCATGCGAAAGCCAGGCGGACCCTCTGAAATTTTTGTATCCTTTAGAATCTGGCATAAAGGAGAAGATTGAGTCAATAGCTAAGTTCTATGGTGCTAGCGGTGTCGAATACTCTGAACAGGTACCCTTGCTACCTCCTATTCTGATTACTGTGTGTGAGATTGTATCTACTATCTTTCTCCCATGCCTTTCACTTCACACTGAAAGAGGAACCCCCCTGATGTTCATGCTTTTGACACTGACTGATGAACACATAACATTCTGCTTTATTCTGCTGACTGACTGTGAGTTTCATGCAGGCGGACAAGCAGATTGAAATGTACACCAAGCAAGGCTTCTCAAACCTCCCGATATGCATGGCGAAAACTCAGTACTCGTTTTCGCATGTTCCATCCATGAAAGGCGCGCCGTCTGGCTTCGTGCTTCCTATCAGGGATGTGAGGGCCAGCATTGGAGCCGGTTTCATCTACCCACTGGTCGGCACCATGAGCACAATGCCTGGTCTTCCTACAAGGCCCTGCTTCTACGAAATCGACGTCGACACAGCCACCGGGAAAGTCATGGGTCTGTCATAAGCGTTTCTGGAGTGGATTGCAATCTGGGGCACAATTGTGTAGTTGCAAATTTTGGGACATTCCCTTTAGCTGAATAATAGCCTCAGCGGCTTCCTGCAAGTGCAGCAATACATTTTTCTTTTTCAGTTCTTGGTGACTGTAAATCAGTAAATGTGGTCGAACCATACTGTTCAGACTCTGTTCCAATGCCCCATGTTTCAGCTTAACATGCTGTCTCTGATTCTTCCTGTCTTTTGCTGAATTTTCTTTGGTTCACTTGAAATTTTTGTTTAATATTGAAACAATTGATTTCCCAAGAATGTAATAGTCCACGAACTGGTGGCGAGTGATGGCTGCACAGATCGCAAGAATGGCTTTCTAATTTCTATCCAGCCCATCACTCCGCGCAAGAATTTCAGAACAAAAATTGTTGCAAACTGACGCCAGAAAGTAGAGTAGCAATGTCGAGTAAGAAATGAAAATGAATAATAACGCACAAGGCCACCTCCAATCTCCAATTCTCCATCGTCTCTCACATCGGATTGGAACCTTTTTTTCTAAAACATTTTTTAATTTTTAGTTTTAAAACTTAAATTTCAAAATGAGCACTCCCAAAACTTAATCCAAATTTACACCTTCTGTAATACGTAACTTTTGAAAAGGTTCGTATTTACGTTTTGGGACGGTTTATTCTTAAAATTAAAATTTTAAAGGTTCAAAAATATTAAAAAAATCGTCCAATTGCAGCTCTGCTTGTCTTCACCAATAAAGCCCACGATGGGAATCCAGCCCACCCGGCCCAACTTCCCACCTCTGTCAGTCTCGGCCGCCACCGCCACCGCCACCGCCACCGCCACCGCGCCGCGGCGGCGGCGATCCGCCGCGCGGGTGGCGCATCTCATCTCATCTCATCCCATCCCATCGCATGGTCAGTCGCGAACCCCTGCGAGACGCGCACCGATTCTCCGCGAATCGCGCGGCAAGCAAACGAACCGCGAGCTGGAAGAGAAGATGTCCTCCTCCTCCACGGAATCGGAGTCCGTCTCGCCTACGGCTATCCGATCAGCCCTAGGATCCGGGACGCCGCGTCGCGCATATCAGGGACACCGCACCGTGCGCCGTCGCAACCAGTTTCCTCCGGATCGGGGGCAATGGATCACTGTGAGCAGAGCGGGCACCCGGCGGCGGCGCACGCCATGGCGCTGATCGAGCGGCACCAGCCATGGCATATGCTGGACGAGATGGCGCTGTCCATCATCAACGACACGTACGCCTCCGCGCTCGGGATCGTTGGGCGCGGGGAGCTGAAGGGGAAGGAGGACTACTACGGCGGCGTGGTCGAGATCAGCGCCGCCGTCCGCGCCGCCGACCCGGACTCCCCGGTGCTCACCGTCCACGCAAGCCGCAGCCACTGCTGCGTCGCCCTCAACAACAGCCCGCGCGGCGACAACCTGTACGCGTACAGGAGGTACACGTCCCCGAAGCAGAAGTGGCGGCCGTGCCACCGCCTCGGCCGCGCCAATGTCAGCGTCTCGCCGGGGACGCTCTACCTGTCCCGCACCGACGGCAACGACGCCATCCCCACCCCCAACGACTACGGCTCCTCGTGCCACCACCACGACGCCGCGGCGGCCGGAGGCGGCGTGCTGGCGATACTGGACATGATCGTGCTCCGCCTCGGCGCGGCAATCAGGCTGGAGGAGGCGCTGCTCGCCAGAGCCAGGACGAGCAGCTACGAGGGGCCCAAGGTGGATGAGATCCTCAGGGTGCGCAACGCGCTGGATGAGATCAGGAGCGAGATGGACCTCCCCGCGCTGATGCGGAGGCTTCTCCACAAGCGGCGGGGTGTCACGGAGATCACAACCTGCAGGCCAGCCGCCGCCGGCGCCGGCGCCGCGACGGAGCAAGACCAGGCCGACGAGACAGAGAGGCTGATGAAGAAGATGAGGCTCAAGTGCTAGACTAGTAGACTCAGGTTGCAGACGGAGGCGCGCATCAGATCAGCTCGCCGGTGAAGCTGCAGAAATCGAGCTTGAGATCGACCACGACACACAGGACAATGCGTTGCTCTGCAACATTTATCTCTTCTTATTTCATGGGAAAAGTATATCGGAATAGCTAGAAACCTTCCGCAAGTTTTTTTCGACCAAAACTACTCTCAGATTCGTAGCCATCGGATTACCTCGAGATTTGTGCATGAAGAAAAAATTAGTAAAAAGAAACTTTCACACGTGATTTTCCGTGTAACACCTCGGTGCTAACCAATCAAATCATAGTTAAATATAAGTTATTCTCTCTGTTTCATATTATAAGTCGTTTGATTTCTTTTTATAAGTTAAACTTGATTAAGTTTGATCAAATTTATAGAAAAAATTAGTAATATCTAAAATATCAAATTAGTTCAATTTAATCTAACATTGAATATATTTTAACAATATGTTTATTTTGGGTTAAAAATAGTAATATATTTTTCTGTAAACTTAGTCAAACTTAAAGAAATTTAACTAGAAAAAAAATCAAACGATTTATAATATAAAAATTATAATGGATGGAGTATATCGTAATAACAATGTAGTTGAACTACATTGTAGTTACAAAGTAGTTAAAATATAATTACACTTGAGTTATACTATAGTTATATCCGAAAGTTTTTCACTTTAAAAAATTTGCAATCAATTTTAATACTCCCTAGGGAAGAATTCCTACGGACATGTCGACTGCGCCACAATCCCCATCGATGCGGCTCGTGAATCTCCTACAACATTTTCTTGCTTTCCTGCTGGCTTATCCTCATGGCATACTCAATCAGGGCAGGATAACCCATTGTGATTCTCGTTTGGGGCTAGTCATTTCGATTTCGATAAGAGAATCCTGCAAAATATCGCGGTATTAACTTTTAGCTCTAATTCATAGCAAAGTCATCAGGTGAGATATCGATGTAAATGGAAGAAAAGCATTATTGCATTTAACTTTAGTACGGTTACTTTCATTAGTTGGCTGATGATTTATGGCCTATTCTGAGGTCCACAGCTATAGCATGAGCACTCGTACAAACAAATCGGATGCTAATAAGTTGGAAATGTAGGATTATCATTCTTGAAATGGTACATGGAGGTACTATATACCATATTTTTATGTAAAATTTAGTTTTTTTGGATATTAGGTATCTCGAGGTAAAATATCTTAAGAACTGTTAAATTTCTCAAGTCGGAAAGTTGCTTCAATAAAGCTACCTCGGCAATGCAGCTTGAGAAAGGTAGAATAGAAAATGTTTCGTTTAGGAGTTCCACAAAAGTAATAAGCCAACAACAATAAGCAGAAAAGAAGTAAGCTAGTAGTACCTGATAGCAACTAATGATAGAATATAATTTTGAACCTGATACTCAATTTCATATCACAGTTTCAGATTTAAAGAACACTTCATACAATGTTTTCATGCTATTTCATTTTTTAATTAATTATGTAGCTAGTATTATTGCATTCTCTGTCTCAATTTTGATGAGATCAAAAGTGGCTCTAGATTTTTTATTAGATAATGCGAAAGGTTGCTCTAGTATGCCATCAAAATAGGGATATGCCTATGAATGTGATGGATTTGGGCTCACTGTGACATGAACAAAATAATTTGGATTAATTGCAGATAAGAACATATGCGCACCTGTCTATCTGGCGATAGCAGGGCTCAGCGATGTGCGACGGCAGCAGCGTGTGCCAAACTTTTTTTTTCCTTTAAAGCATCGTGCACCGTTGATGACAGACGACGAGATGTGTGGCCTCCTCCCCTTTGACAAGAGACAAATATCCAAAAGATCCAAAGGAGTGAAAAGAGGAAAGGAAAGTGAGCATATTTACAAATAGGTCCCTCGCCGGAGTCATGAGCTCGGCGGCGGCTGCGGCTGTGGGCCTGCGGATAACGAGAAGCTTTGCGAGACGATGAGAACAGAGCGGCGAACGGCGAACGACGACGGCATGTGGTTTGGAGCAACGGTAGAGTGCAGACACAATATCGTGAAGGGACGTAGCCGAGGATGCCATCATTGCCATCTCTCATACCTATCGTATTTATGTGCTACCTACTTCATAAATCTTAATGTGATAAAAGATATTTTGTAATGTAGTCAAATGAGACAGAATTATTTCAATGTCAAATTTGAAAAAACAAAATTTTAATTTTTAAACCAAGTTAATATTTTTGACTGAACCCATGCAAGAATTTAAAAATAGGATGTGCTTCTATGAGACACATGGCCCTACGACTTACTCCCCCGTCCTAGAAAAGCCAAATTCTTTTCGGATGGAGAGTGTATACTGTCGATGTTGTAGATCACGACTACGATATTTGCATGATATAGGGATCGTTAGTACCAGGGTATACGCGAGATTGAGGTAAAAGACACAGGAGACAAGAATTTTATACAGGCTCGGACCCCTTATCTGATAGGTAATAACCTACTCCTGTTGGCTGAAGCCGGTATTTTTATTATATATCAATATCACTCGAGTTCAATATTTCGGATATTCTAATCTAGTTGTTGTCGACATGGCAGCATGGATCTCCACACGTAGTCGACAACAAGGTGGTCTTCTCTGATGTAGATGTGTGGCGGCGCGTGTTGATATCTATTCTAAGTATTGCCTTCTTCTGACTGGACATGTCCCCTCTTCTCCCCTTGTCCAAGTAGAACTATGGAGATAAATATGGATATGATC
This sequence comes from Oryza punctata, assembly GCA_000573905.2. NCBI lineage: Eukaryota > Viridiplantae > Streptophyta > Magnoliopsida > Poales > Poaceae > Oryza > Oryza punctata. The sequence continues at coordinate 21,769,185 of CM002496.2, forward strand.
TGTATAATCCTTGTAGTTTCCCTGTAGAACTCTGCTTCTTCTTCCCTATCCGGAATACTTTCCGTATGCGAGGTCTGATTCCGTATAAGACTCGGTATATGGTGGGTCCCACCAAGCTTAACCATAATCGTAGGGTATGTCTTATCTATAACCCTGACATATACCTGAAGGGGCACTAGAGTTGGTTATTGTGGCCAGCATGATTCACATATCCAACTTGTAGCATATCCGGATATCCGCTTGCAATCATGCCGGGTGATCAAGCCGACAATGTTCGCGGGGAATTATCCGTTGTCAACCTGTTCTCAGATAGTTCGGCCATTGCTAGTGCTATACGTGAGATAGGTCATCAGTCTTCGTTGGTAGGTTTGGTCCGACAACTCCACATTTGTCGAGAATACTCTCAATAATGGTGTTGTACCCGACCGTTGCCTACTCGAGTGCTCGATTGTTCCTGAAAAATGTTTTCTAGAAGGTAAGATATATAGCAGAGAATATCGAGTATATACTTAAAAAAACTGCATGAAACTTCTAGTATTATCAGGATATAACGAGCATATTCAGATTAAATATCGGATACTATGTAAACCGATAAAAGAAAACAGAGCGAGTCCCCAGCATTAAACTGTAGTTGGTCTAATATAGGAAACACCCGTACAATAAATATTATATAAAATACATGCTAATATTATATAAAATACATGCTCTAGGTAAATATAATAAATTACAGATCTGTCAATATCGTATTTATCTGAAAAATAGGTATAATAAATTACATATAAAATATTGCGTACATGTGTAGATATATCTACGGAATACCTTGGATGACAATTGTGTCGCACTCTGTTCTAGCGTATGTATGTGTAGCAATACTGTTAGGATGTAAATGCATCTAACGGTACAGCCGCACATAGGTGAAGTATCCATGCTCACGATGCATACCAGATGCTTGTTGTGTCAAACTCGTGGACGTACATGCTTCCGAGTAGGACTCAAAGCCGGTAGACAATTGGTCGATGCCTTCCTGGATTTGATCGGACTCGACGAACAGAAGAAGGCCCGATATCCCGTTGTCGGTATTCGGCGGCGGAGGTTAGTTCAGGCAGCAGTCAATGATGTTGAACCGTTGTTCTCCACCGCGGTGATGATTCTGATCTTATCAGGGAACATTCTCTGGTTGAATCAGATCTTCCAGTACCAAAGTAGTCAAAATATACTTCGTTAAAAAATTCACAGTGGCAATGACCTGACGATACTTGAGATGATGAGGGTTCCGATCCATTGGAGAACACACTTCGGTTGGGCCGTATCCCCTACAGCCGAAGTCATCGAATTGTTTGTTGTCGGAGAATCTGTCTCTTGAACCCATCTCGTCAAAATCTTGAAGCACCAAAACCCCCTACCTAACGCGCCACTGTCGATGTTATAGATCACGACTACGGTATTTGCATGGTATGACGATCGTTGGTACCAGGTATACGCGAAATTGAGGTAAAAGACACAGGAGACAAGGATTTTATATAGGTTCAAACCCCTTATCTGACAGGTAATAGCCCTACTCCTGTTAGCCGAAACCAGTGTTTCTATTATAAATCAGTATCACTCGAGTTCAATATTTAGGATAACCTAATCTAGATGTTATCGACATGACGGTATGGATCTCCACACGTAGTCGACAACAAGATGGTCTTCTCTGATATAGATGTCTGACAGACCGTGTTGATATCTTTGCTGAGTATTACCTTTTTCTGATTGGGCATATCCCCTCTCCTATTAGGGGTCTTATATTTATACCCACAGATGTCTCATTGTCCAAGTAGAACTAGAGAGATAAATATGGATATGATCTGTATAATCCTTGTAATTTACCTGTAGAACTCTGCTTCTCCTTCCATATCCGGAATATCTTCCATATGCAAGGCCTGATTTCATATAAGACTTGGTATGCATTATTCATAACCTAACATATACAACGAGAAAACTTTGCACACATGAATGTACTCCCTCCGTCTCAAAGATGGGATATGATCTATTTCAAAATAACGAATCTAGACAAGAGCTTAGGGCATCTACAATGTATAAAATAATAACCTTAAACAATAAATGAAACATTTTAAACATTGTGGAACCACACCACAAGCATTAAGCTTCAAAAGTGAAGTTAACCTTAAAGGTGTGCCATAAGAGAATAGAATATATATTTTTATTGATTCATTGTTCATACTATAGTTCACTAGATGGATGAGAAGCAATATTTTTAGATTTAGTGGGATCTAGTGGGGTCCACATTAATTCCATTTCACAACTATAGCTATTGTAGAGTTGTCATTAGCTAATGTCATTCGTACTAGGTCCTACCCTTATGATCAATTGTTACATACACATGAGGTTGCCCTTATGCATATTTGTTACCCTAGAATTGGGTTTTCTGTGGACCGAGAGGAACTACGCATAAGATGATTCTGATCTGACGGAGCCTTCCACGGTTAGCCGTCACACTGCCATGACGCTGCCAATAATTTCATTCGCATTGACTGACTATAGCTAAACAGCAATTGCGTGTCTGCGTCGATCGACCTGCACCGGTGGGAAACGCTTTTATTGCCGTTCCGACCTTCGGCCGGCCGGCCGGCCGCCCGCGATGAGTTTTCCCGGTCGTCGGCGACGGCGACGGCGCCCATGCGCCCGTTCGAGGAAACAGGAACGGGGCACGTGAGCCAGGTCAATTTCCGGCCACTGGCAACGCCCTGTCGGCGAGGGCCTTGGTTGACGGATTCCGGCGTGTTCGCCCGTGTGGCTCGTACACTGTCGACTTGGCCGGCCATTGGTCTCCCGGGCTTTTGCGCTTTTTCTTGCAGAGGAGCAAGGGTTGCAATCCGACGTGATGGAGATTGGAGAGATGGTGATTTTTTGCTCCCCTTTGTTGCTTCTTCAGGTGTCAGTCTGCAACGAATTTTTTTTTTTGTTGACATTCTTGCTCGGCCTGGTACTTTAGGCCGGTAAGCCCAATATGATGGGATGGGTAGAAAGCTATTCTGCGATCTTGGGCTGTGATCTGTGCGGCCATTCGGCCATTACTAGCAGTAGCAAACAGTTTACCCACTATCACTTGCTGGCGAGAAAAGAGATAATAACTTTTAGGTGGATGAGATATATCCTATTAGTACAAATTTAGATAGACTGTATAGATTTGTATAGATTTACAGTAGTATGATATGTCTCATCCACCCAAAATTTGATATATTTTAGGACGAAGGGAGTATTAATCGGACTATTAATATATATTATATGCTTGATTATAGGATAAATTAAATATTCTGATGAATAAATTTAAAAAATAACTTACTAACAATTAACTGGTTTAAGCACTGGGGTCAAATCAGTGAATCCCAAATGAACCGTGAAAAGTCTTATGTTTGTCTGCTACTACTACAAAATGCAACAAACCAATGATCAATAACCCTGTCCTAGTTGCTTGTATTATTGCACGTAACGGACAGTCATCAGACTGGTATTTGGAACAGCAATTGAATGCTGCCACTATCACCAACAGTAATACTGATACCCACATCTCATGGACATCATTACAAGGACGTGATCTGAATCTTTGAGCACTTTATCACTGGTATGCTAATGTGCTGGACCTACCATAATGGTGTGCTTCGCAGGTCGCCAAAATATGTATTAAACTGTCCCAAAAAAGGCTTGATCATTGTCGGCATTTTTTGCATGGCCATGAGTGCGTGTATGCATGCTTGCAGTACTACCAGAGTATTTTTATCTGATAGGCATTGCTTCCTCTGTTCCCAAACTAAGTTTCTTTCCACTTATCCTACGCAAACCAATATCAAATAAAAGAGGAATACCCTTATTTTATCGAATCTCAATGTAACTATTCATCACTTTATTTATTTTCAATATAATCATTCCGTAAATTCAGGAACTCCGATACAATATTTTTTCAAGAATAAAATTATTTTAGGATAAATAAGAGGAGAAAAATAAAATTATTATAGGACGAAGGGAGAATGTGCTTCTTAACCAATCAAATCCTGAAACAGATCTCCTTGTCTTAGAGTAGAAATATTGATTTTGCACTTGTATGACTGAAGTCCATCGACCAATATGGACAATAACTGCCTCCGTTTCTTAATTATAAAGTTATTAATTTTTACACATAAAACACTATTTGTCTTATTAAAACTATATAAATATTCTTTTTTTCTACTAGTTTTATCAATAAAAGTACTTTAAACATAACTTTATATTTTTCATATTTCCATTAAATTTTTACCAAAACTAATGGTCGATATTTTCTGAAGTCAACGATGTTATATATTCAAAAGTACAATATTGAAGAATATCATCGCAAAATTTCAAAGTTAAAATAATATCATTACATGTGTCAGTTATATGTGAATCCCATGTTATGATGTTTTCCAACTCATACATCTCGTGTGGTACTTCCCAAATTTTTCCATTTTAAAATGGATGGAGACACGGCGGAAGGCCATTTTGATTCCAAGCCAAAATGTTACCTACCAAATTGTTAACGGTTTAATTGTTATTATTATTGCTAATATTTGGTCCGTCATCAAAATGTGCCAATAACACACGCATGCTATCCAAAATTTGGCATGATAAAACTTGCCTAGATTTTGACATCATAGGTTTTCACTAGCAAGCCAAACATACTGTAATACTTTAATTATTATTAGAGTTTGTGTCGAACATGTGTATTTTAATTATTGTTAGAGTTTGTGTCGAACATGTGTACAAAGTCAGTTACAGTTTAGGACTTAAAGTTGTAATAGGTATTAGAATTAGAGTAAGAGTTGGATTCTATCCTAGGATCTCTTTAAATAGAGAGACGTACCCATTTTAACCGCATAGCAACTTAGCATAGCGAGAGGGAGCTGACAGCATAGCAACTTAGCATAGCGAGAGAGAGCAGCTGACTCTGATACGCTGTAATATGCTTGGATCGGGGAGGAGCGCCCATAATTAGTGCCCCGGACATCGGTAATTGATGATGGGGGAGCACGACTTAAAATATGGGGGTAGTACTCCCCCATCAGACTAGTCTTTTGACTCTGATACGCTGCAATATGCTTGGATGGGGGAGGAGCGCCCGTAATTAGTGCCTCGGACATCGGTAATTGGTGATGGGGGAGCACGACTTAAAATATGGGGACAATACTCACTCTTTTGACTATGATACGCTGTAATATGCTTGGATCGGGGAGGAGCGCCCGTAATTAGTGCCCCGGATATCGGTAATTGATGATGGGGGAGCACGACTTAAAATATGGGGACAGTACTCACCTATCAGACTATTCTTTTGGATTGTGTAGACTTAAAAGATGGGGGCAGTCCTCACATGATCGTTTGGATTGTGTAGACTTAAAAGGTGGATCATGTGATAGGGGAAATTATTGGTGAAAGTTCAAGTGCTATTAATTTGGTTTTGGTGATTAATGATAAATCCAATTATATGAGATTAATGTTTTATAATCATTTCTTTTCCTAGTTTCATGTGGATATGAAAGTGAAATTTGTGAAGAGGTGATTCCCGGACTTCACATGAGTTGAGATAGAAACGTTCTTTAACGGTGGACCTAAATCACAAGGATGAAATGTATGGAGATCAAGCTATATGTATCACTCTTTCTCTCCATGCACATATTGATATATTCATATATAATATTTTCATGTGATTGATATATGTATTTAAGACTAATGTTTTGTTTGAGCCATATCTTGTTTAGTCTCTTCATATTGAGAACATGGAGATTATGAAGGTATGCTTCTATCTTAATGTCTACATATGATCAATACCTTCTATTCTTGTATGAGGTAAGCTCCCAATGTTTTATATCTAGTTATGCATACTTTTACTTCACACAAAATATTTTGTATGCATACATTTAGGGGGAGCAAATCCTATACCTTAGTTATGCATGTATTTGATCCAAGTTATTAACTTTCATTTAATTGGGATCTTTACATTTGAGCATATATTTGAGTATATGATACTTGTGGTGTTGATTAATACTCATCACTTATTCATATCATTTTATATATGCGATCGGTTGGTCAACATGTGGAGGTTGACAACCGGATCATTGGGACTAATAATTTCATTGAGTTGAATGAGAGAAATAGGTCCCAAGGATTGCAAAGGTGTTGATGCTGAAGTGATATCATTACACCTAAAGATACCAAGGATGACAAAATGGAGATATTGAATATGTGAGATACGACGTGGCTACTATGGCAAGACGGTGAAGGGCAAACGATGCTCGGTCGCGATGGACCATGCGGCGGTGAAGGGCAAGCAAGGGGCTTAGCACCAAAGAACCAAATCCGGTGGTGAAGGGCGAGTGACGGCTTTGTCATGATGGACCGTGCGAGACCATTTGAAGCTACAAGTAAGCACATCAATCATTTGAAGAATATATGGTGAAACGGTTTTGATGTTGGCGTCCCTTAAAGACAAAGAAGGAAATATGGAAACAAGCATTCCTATTGGTATAATTCTCTTCCTATTTACTTTTTAGTATAGGAATGCCGTACTATTAAGAGGGATGCAACGTCGATATGTTTGTGTATGTCTCGGTGCTCAAAGTGACCCATCCTAGTGCTACCTTGAGAGAAATCCAAGCTTTAATATATACTTTGAGTGGTTTTAAATCTTGATTTTGGTTTAGTTGGATAGCCCTATGAGTGAGCTTTCCATAGAGTCCAAGATCATAAAAAACGGACCCCCGACCGAAAAGTTATGGTCGTTTTACTCTGTGATTTTCGGAAATTCCGAAAAATTCTCGGAAAGTCCGAAAAATTTTCGGAAATTCCGAAAATGGCTGCGAAGCTGAGATTGCTCTCTGTAAATTTCCGGACTTGTCCGAAAATACATTTCGGAAATTCCGAAAATCGCAGTCTTGGCCTCCAACGGCTAGTTTTTAGAGGCTCGGGTATATAAACTCCCCCACCCCTCCTTTGAGTGGCTGCTATTCTTGGGCATTATTAGACACATCCAAAGCCAAATAGCCATCCCCATTCCCCTACCTTTGTGGTGCTTCTTTGTGAGAGGGATTTGAGAAAGGAATGAGAGTTGGATTGAGAGATTAAGAAGTTGAGAGCTAGTGAGTTTCACCCTATACTTTAAGCACTCGAGTTCATAGCAAGCAAATCTTCGTTTGTGTTTGTTACTCTTTGGGATTAAGGTCTCCTAGACGGCTAGGCGTCGCCGGTGAGCAACCAAGGTTGTGGTGTGCCACGGAAAGTTTGTGAAGGCTTCGATTTCGCCTCCGCAAGGGAAGAAATCAAGAGTGAAACCGAGGAGTGCATTTGTGCAACCTCGTGAGGAAAGAGTTGAAATAGACCCGGCCTTTGTGGCCCCTCAATGGAGACGTAGGATCCGCGGATCCGAACTTTGGGAACAAATCAACGTGTCTCCTCTCTTGGTTTGCTCGTTCTTGCCATCTCTCATATTGTACTTTAGCTTGTTTTAACCCGATCTACTTGTATGCTTACTTGATATAGTTGGTGATATTATATCTTGCTTAGATACCTTGTTTGTCACCTTTTGATTCATATACATTTTGTTTATTTAAGCTACAAGTTCATAGCTAGTGATTTATTCCGTTATCCGCCTAATTTTTTGGTTGAGACCGGAACTTCCAATCTTATACCGGAAATTCCAATTTGAACTGAAAGTTCTCATCATTCTAATATGCTATGAAGTTGTAATAATTTTTAGGAACACCTATTCACCCCTCCTCTAGGCGACATCAAGGTTCTTTCAGTTGGGTTTAGTCCCACATCGATAATTGACTTAAAATGTGGGGGTGATGGGGGAGATTGTTGGGTTTAGTCCCACATCGGTAATTGACTTAAAATGTGGGGGCAGTCCTCACCCATCAGACTAATCTTTTGGATTGTGTAGACTTAAAAGGTGGGGGCAGTCCTCACATGATCTTTTGGATTGTGTAGACTTAGGCTGCGTTCTTTTCAGCCTCTTCCCAACCCCCTCTCTTTCATTTTCTGCGCGCACATTTTTCAAACTATTAAACGGTGTATATTTTGCAAAATGTTTCTATACAAAAGTTGCTTAAAAATCAAATTAATCCATTTTTAAAAAAAATTAGCTAATACTTAATTAATTACGTGCTAATGAACCGCTCCGTTTTCCGTGCGGAGGAGCTATCTTCCCAATCCTAGATAAAGAACAAAGCCTTAAAAGGTGGATCATGTGATGGGGGAGATTGTTGGGTTTAGTCCCACATCGGTAATTTATGATAGGGGAGCACGACTTAAAATGTTGGGGCAGGTCTCACCCATCAGACTAGTTACTTGGGTTGTGTAGGCTCGGGAAAGTCGTGGCTCTTAGGAGCTCTACCACAGGTCCAACCAAAGCCACGACTAGCCACGACTTTCCCGAGCCTACGCAACCCAAGAGACTAGTCTGATGGGTGAGGATTGCCCTCACATTTTAAGTCATGCTCTCCCATTATCAATTACCGATATGGGACTAAACTCAACAATTATCACATCCACTGGTGCACATAAATCAGCAATGAAAGAAACTTTAGGGCATCACATCAAGCCACTCACGTTAATTTCTCGTTATCCAGAGCCTCTCCCCTCCCAAACCCAAACAGCAAAAGGCAGGTATCAGGCAGGGAACAGCCACCCTGACCAGTCCAAAATCCAACCTGTCACAGTGAGTAATAACTAGCAGCTAGAATAGCACAGCGGCAGCAGCGAATCAGCAATGGTGGCCAAGAGGGAGGCAACAGCAAGTGGCCGTTCCTGCAGCTTGAGCCGAGATGGACAGAGAGGTCCAGGTGATCGATGGTGCTATAGCAGTAGCAGGGGAACATCTCAGAGAGGGGCAAGGAGACACGATGCAACTTCCCAATTAGCCTGCCTCCCCGATGGACAAGATGGAGATGATCAGGGTCCCCCCTCGCTCGCTGCTGCTCGTGACTGAGTGAGCCTCTCTTTTCTGAAGGAGTGATGGTTTCCTGATCTCATCAGTGTGCGCCACTTGACGACGTTGTTTGGCCCGGCCGGACCGGATCGACACACTGTTCACTGTCACTGGCCAAGCAGCTTAGCTAGCTGCATAATTATTGGCACAGTAGGGAGAGCTCTCCTGTGGCCAGTGGGCTGGGTTTGAAAGCTGCAACAAGTGGAACTGTAAGCATTTCTGGATTGTTTAGCATACTTGGTTAAAGAAGAAAAGTTTCCTTTCGATCATTCCAGTGATCAAATTATAAATTTTGAATGGCTTAAATTCTACTTCCATGTACTCCTACATGATGAACTAAAATTGCATGGATTCTCATGTATCGGAATCAGTGTACTGAAATGATATATTGTGGTACAAATTTTGAATTATATATCCTTCCATCTAAAAAAATATCCAATCCTAGCTACGGATCTGGACATATATATATCTAGATTCGTAGCTAGAGTTTGCTTTATTTTAGGATAAAATAGTAGAACCGAGGGAATGGTAGAGTACACATGTTCTGCGTGTCCGTGTGTGAAATTTTGGGTACGGTGTAATAGTTTAGTTGAGCCGAGTTTTGTTCTAACCGCAGCGGCTTCCTAGTTAAACTGGGTCAATTTTTTTCATGTGAAAGTTCACATGAGATGTTCGGTTGAGGCATGAGGAGAAAACAGACACCATGTATATCCATCTAACAATACATCATTATCTTGACCTTTTTTTTCACGAACGCGGAAACGATTACACATCAATATATGAAGAAAGCAGAATACAGTTTAAACAAGGCAACGAACCATAGGTCATTGCCACTAATTTATATTGACCTTGTAGCTGCCTAATCTACGTTTACTTGGGAATTTTAGGGATTTGATCATATACAACGCCTGCTTTCAGCAGATCCACCAGCATGGGAGACCGGTGGTAATCGTCGCCCTTGAGAACAAGGCACACGTCGAGATCGATGAGATTAGCTCAACTGTTTGTGTTCACCGGAGCTTAATTTCAACAAAGACATCCTAATCAAAAGCTAAAGGTTCCTACCCCTCCGTCTAAAAATATAAGGGATTTTGATTGTACGTGACATATCCTAATATTACGAATCTAAATAGAAATAAGAGTCTATCAAGATTTATAGTATTAAAATATATCACATCCAACCAAAATTTCTTATATACATAGATCAGGAGAGCCTTTTATCATCCCTCTTACTACAATTGAACAAAATCTACGCACTGGTCGATCGAGATCGATTCATCATCATTTCTGAACCATGCATATCAATGACTCGTGGAAAACCTCAGAAAATAAACAAAGTAATTACATATAATTTATTGGTAAAAATTAAACATTCTCCCATTTAAAAGAGCGTATTTTTTCTAGTTAAAAACATATATTAATTAAGCTGTTTAAAAACTAGCGTACCTTTCATTAATGTGGTGAGAAAACTAGGAAGAAAAAAATTAAGTAATATTAAAGTTCTAGTAACCCACTATAAAACTGTACGCAACCTTTTATGCTAAAAGGGTGACTCCGAAAAGGTAAGACCGTCAATCCAATAAAATAATTTATATACTGACGTTAGCATGATACCTGATGATACAATACATGATAGTCGTAGGTACCAAGTATTATTAGGTATTATGCTCATGTCAATACTTTAGGTACTAGATTTAGTACGATGGTATCAAATACGATTCCTGTGGATATCAAGGTCTAATACCTAGGTTTATATTGATATTATCATGATGTTAGCCAATATAAACTGTATTGACACGTTAGCGTCTTCCAATCTTTCTGTTATACTAAAATTCAATACTGGAACATAGAATACGGTAAAATGACTTCACGATTAAATTTAAAAATATAAATTTTAGCGAGATTGATAAGCTAATAAGCATACGAGGACGATAGGCTAGACTGCCAGGAGCAAGTCGTGGGGGTCTCGATTAGTCCGATCTTAGTCCGATATCATCTCTCTCTCTCGCTTCCCTCGGCCGTAAGCAACACTGGCAATAAATTGGGGAGCTGTGAAAAAAAAAGTCTTGGCCTTTGTTCCTATCTCTTCCTGGGTCACCTCGTGATGGACGGACGGTGTGAGATTGTGAGTGTGCATGCATGCCTACCGGTCAGCTCAGCCAGCATTTCCGAGCGGCATTGATGGAGCGACGACCACGACGACGATCCGGGCGGTTTCGCATCGCATCTCATCGATCGCTCGATGGACTTGGGATCTACTCGCGTATAAATGATTTGGCATTCATCGCGTCGCGGCACGCAATGCGCGATGCCCTCTTGGCCATGACATGGACTAGATGCTTGCATTCATCGCCGTTTCTCCGGTCTCTTGAGTCATGCGTGACATGGACTCCGAGGTTAATCTCCGGCTCATATCCTGTGACATTTGACTGATCCTATGGCCTTCGTTGCTTTTGACCGGTTCGTTCTTCTCAGCGGAATCTGAATTTGTATATATCAGCACTAGTGGTAACGTACAGAAGATACTGTATACCCTTAACATATTTAGATAATGGAATGACATCCGAAATTTGCATGCAAAGAAGCTATAACCACTCATTATTATATGGTCCTATCGTTTGGCTTATTTAAGGAATAAGTCAAACGGTATATTTACAAACGAAAAGTAATTTGTGAGTAAAACTTTTATATATGTGTTTTTAGCGATATGAAAGCAACGGCTGAAAATTAAAATTGCATGAAAAACCTAAAATCAACTCCTAATTTAAGGTTGAAAATTCAAATATTGACTGATAAGCATAAGCGAAAAAGATAAGGTTGGTCGAGTCCGCTCATCAAAGAGCAAATAATTTAAAAGTTAACTATGACGAAATATTGGAGCTCCCTAATTCAAGACCAAGTATCCACCATTGTCTCTAAAAAAAGGTATCAGCCATTAAGAGTAGTTGGATGGTGTAGGATAAAAAATAGCCAAAGCAGCTAAAGTCAATTGTCACCGGTTTTTTAATCCATATTTTAGATTGAAACTTTTATCCCTCATCATCGTTTGCTTAAGTGGTTTTACGAGCGAATTCCTAATTTTATTTCTTGAAAAAAAGTTTGTTTTACGTCCTCGCACTAATTTCATTTCCTCATACTATTTTATCGGATAAGTTAACCTTAAACAATTTTTGTTCTTATTTTGCTCATAAACTATTGGAATTAGTTCAATTTACTTTCTAATAGCATCTCTTGTTTTATCTCTATATAAGTTAGTATATTTCAAGGGCAATTTGGTAGAACCATAGATGATAGATGACACCATTACTAATGTTTAAAAACATTTTTAAATCTTTTCATGATTGTTTGCTTCGACTTTTGATGTTTAAATCAGTCTTAGATGCTTTCAGCCTATCCAAACAGTTATAAAAATATATATAAAGTGTTGAGACATACACCCTCCGTAGAAAAAAAAACTTCTTGATTTGAATATGAATATAGCATATGTCCAGATTTAAATTTAGAAGTGTTTTTTTTAAAACAGTGTGAGTACTTGTACTGAGAGCGAAGAAATATTGTTAGGGAATAAAATGAATTATCTTTAATAATTTAGGGGTGTGAAAATGAGCTACGATGAAATAGTTCGAGCAAAGTAATCTTTTTTTCTTTTGCATTTCAGCAAGACGAATCGTTTTTTTTTTTTTTCCAAAACCGGTACTTGAAACCTCGATGATAAGTGCTTGAACTCAACTTCTCACCGGCTCACACTCTCCTCTAGCTCGCTACCAAAAGTGGTGTGGAGCTTTTTCCGCTGTTGAACATAGGAAAAATAATTAGAGCAGGTATAATAAGCTTCTCATACCTGCTCTAATTTTTTTCCTTAACCTCCTATTTGGGTTAACCCCAACACATTTTCACCTGTAGAAGTGTTTTGAGTGTGATTGTGCGACATAACGGCCTATGGGCGATGTGAGACGGGACCAGCAGTACAACGTTGTAGTCCGTACGTAGTTAGTAGTTAGTACTGTATGTCTACTGTTAGTATTATGCGCGGTCGACCATAACTGCCACGGTCGGTGCTCTCCTATTCCCATTCTTACGCGATTCCTACATACATTTCGCTTCAGTACCAAAAATACACTGCTTGTACTACATTTCTCATAACTTCATTTGTTTTCGTAGCAAGTCCATAATAAATGAACATTGCAAGACACCCAAGTAGAATGCATCAGTTTCTCTTGATTTGTAAGAGACCCGTAAAATTTGGAACCATGGTGTGGATAGAAAACAAAAAATGCAGAAATTATAAAGGTTAATAAGCTCTATTGCAACAATTTTTTTTCTTTAAGCATCGTGGGCCGTCGATGTGTCCCAATCGGACGGCCAGACGCGCTGCCCCCTCGGATTCTCGCTAAACCACTTGGCAAGCCACAAAAAATCCCAAAGAACCAAAGGAGCAAAAAAAAAAAAAGATGAAATAAAAGTGAGCGTATTTACAAACAGGTCCCTCGCCGGAGAGTTGGGAGAGTTATGAGCTCGTCGGCGGCTGCGCCTGCGCCTGCGGGGCTACAGATAGCGGGAACCTCCGAGGCGAGGAGAACAGCGCGGCGAACGACGACGGCCTGTGGTCCGGCGCGGCGGCGGCGGCGGAGGTGGCCGCAATGCCGCCGGATGAGGGTGCCGTGGGCTGCGCGGCCGTCGCCGGCGCGGCGGCGGAGGCGGCGGTGGCCGGGACGGAGTTGGAGGCGACGCGCTCGCAGGAGGGGCACATGGAGAGTGTCGTCGCCGGGAGGTGCATGTAGAAGGGGTGCACCGTCTTGAGCGCCCGCAGCTCGGCTAGCTCCTTCTGCAGCCGCCGGTTCTCCTCCGTCAGCGTCTCGCAGCACCGCTTCAAGTACTCGCAGTCCACCTCCGTCTGCTTCAGCTTCGTCCTGCACGCGTCGCCGTCCGGCCGGCGCAGAGCCAAAAATTGTTAAGAGATTCCTGCGAAATGGGGGAAGAAAGAAATTCGTGTCGTGCGCGGCGAGCGTGCGTGCACGCACCTGGCGCGGCGGTTCTGGAACCACACCTCCACCTGGCGCGGCCGGAGGTTGAGCTGCTTCGCCAGCGCCAGCTTCTGCTTCTGCTCGCGACACAACGCCAACCGAGACGCAACGTTAGGCGAGGGAAACGACGACGTGTTCGATCGATGAGAGGAAGAGAGGCTTACGGGGTTGAGGGTGCTGTGCTCCTTGAAGCTCTCCTCGAGGAACGCGGACTGCTCCTTGGAGAGGCGGAGTTTCTTGCGCGCGGACCCGCCGTCGTCCTCGTCGCTGGCGCGAGAGCACGAGCGGTCGCCGCCGCCGCCGCCACCGCCTGGAGCCGCGTCGTTGCCGCCGAGGCCGTGCCCGGAGAAGTCATCCATCGGGAAGGAGCCGGCGCTGTTGTTGGGGGAGGACGAGAGTGCCGCCCCGGCCACGTCGTCCTGCTCCTCCTCCGCCGCGCCCGCGCCGCCACCAGACGACGGCGGTCGGTTCACGTCGAATCCCCGCGTCGACGCCTCCAAATGCCCTGCCACCCAACCACACAGATCACATCAGCCCACGCCCACCCATCTCAACGCCACCAACACCACCAAAAAGTTCACCGCACTCACTGCTCTCGGACGCCGCCGGCGGCGGCGGCGGCCATGGGAGGCCAAGACCGGGAACCATGGGAAGAAGCGTGAGCCGCACCGTCGGCTCCGGCGAAGAACCGCCGCACCTGCTCGACCTCGACCCGAACTCCAGCTCCCTCCTCACCTCATGATCCCTCCTCCCCGTCTCCGCCGCCGCCGCCGCCTCCTCCCTCCTCCCCATCCCAAGCCCAAGAACCAGCTCCCTCCCAGCATCCGCCATGGCCTCCCCTAAGCTCAACCCCAGCTCCATCTCTCACAACATTCACTCACTCACTCTCAACCTCGTAAACGCGCAAGCCACGGCGAGGTTTTATACTAGCAGTAGCGAGGAAGAAGACGACCTGACCACCTCACCTCTCGCTTCCTCCGGCGCGTATGTACGTGATAATGGCGGGGTTTGACCGGTTGACGAGGCCGCACGTGACCCGGAGGAGGAAATGCCCGATCGGCCGGGGACACGGCGGAAGTACGTACTACTAGCTACTACCTGGTGCAATTCGCGGATTCTCCGGGGGGCTATGTGAAAAAAGGGGTGGATGGATTGGCAGCAGGCAGGCGACAATAATTACCGTAATCATCACTGGGGTTACGTAATCTTTCCCCTTTTAAAAATAGCACCCGCAATCTTTACCAGAAAGCTGGCCACGCAGCTGCCGCTGATGGATGGAATAGCTGCTGCTGCTGCTGCCGCCTGCTTGTGACATGAGGATATCCTCCCGGACTTTTGCGTGGATTTTTCTCGGATTTTTTGTAATCTCGGAATTGTGTCTTTGTTTTGAAGTGGGTACTAGTGGTAATGTAGCATAGAGTTGTCCGTGGTAGTAAGGGTAGACTTTATAGCGGAGGTGAATATCACCTCTAATTTAAACCATATTATTTTTTGATTAATTAAGAAGTAACAAGTATAACCTATCACATCTATAATACACAAATCTTAATGTTAGTTTACTCTCACATCATCTTGTATTTTTTTTAAATATTGTGTGGAGGTTGCTACTTATATAAGGGACGGCTTATTCTATCTCCTAAATTCTCTTCTTCACCTAATCACATCATCTTATGTGGTAAATTTAAAGGTAATATGTAGAGGTTTATAGTACTTGCCAATGCCCTAGGAGACTAGTGTTTGGTATTTTTAGAGTTCAGACAAGTAGTTTGATTGTGTCGAGCGTTTCTTGTTTCAGAATGAGACAAGCTCTTTGTACTGCCATTAGGAGTGGTTTTTTTTATGGATGATATGCTAAGTTTATCAGGGGGCTAGGAGAGACCAGTAAAGATAATGCATTACACGTATAATGATTCTCTCTTAGGGGAAAAATTGAAAGAAAGACAGGCAAAATGATTAGTCGTGCAGCATGTTACTAGTACGTACTACAGTAGTAGTACGTAGGATTTGCGTGTGTATTTATTTATTCTCTTGGCCTGCATGGAGGCTAATGATGCTAATTAGATCGTATAATTGCATGGAATGAGCAAAAGACACTGTCACTCACCCCTGTAGAAGTCCAGTGCAGAAGCATGTGAAACTGGCCAGGAATGGGAGAATTCCCTTCTCCTCTGCATGCAGGCATGATTACGGCCATCAATTCCTCATCCACCGGGCTGCACTGCAGGCCAATGCATATGCACTCACTCCGGCCATCCGCCATCATCATCATTGTTGTGGGCATGCAAGGTTGTGCCTACTACTACGACGACCACCGCGGCATGCTGCCAGTAGTAGAACTCCCTCCGTCCTAGAATTTTGGTGGCTGTAATATATTCAGATTTGTGTCACATCTATCTAAAATCGTTTATATTTTAGAATGGAAAGAGAAGTGGTATACATCGATCGACTGTTTGCCCTTGATAGTATGTGCGGCAATGGGGACAAAGCCGATGGGGCCATTGGCTCGCTGCAATCATGCGGCATGATGGCAGCTGCCGCTAGCTGCATACGGCCGCGGCTGGGCTACGTACAGATGAGAGGAGCAGGCGAGCGAACGCGAGCAACGTACTGAGCGATCGAGGTCGAGGCCTGCCTGCCTCCTACTGCCATGATGCCGGTGATGATGGCCTGCGGTTGGGTTGGTGTGTGTGTGTGTGTGATCGATCGATCCGTCGTTGGATGGAAGTGCATCCGAAAAAACGCATAAGGACGCAATCATCCGTGTTTGTATCGCGTACTAGTAGTACTAGTACCCAGGGCCAGGGGTTCCTTTCACCGCAAAAGTGACCGGCCGGCCCCAAACTTTGGTGTTCCTACGACGAGTTGAATTATGCAGCTAAAACGCCTCTTCGTTCGGCACGCGCCCAAAAAACGAGTGGGAAGCACTTTGTTCATTTGTTGTGTCATGGTGTGCTCCACCTTCGGTTACCTTTGTTCTTTTTTCCATCCCTCGCAATTTTACGAAGAATGAGTATGGTTTCGATGTCCAAAAGCAAAAAATTGATGATGGTACTAGTATATACTAGGAGTGTGGTTAGTTTCTATTTGTATCATGAGATGCTAGGGATCCAATGTAGCAATAATCATACTTGAGCATGTGTATGATAATGGACGAATTTTTGAGCAATGCCATCGATACTCATATATCAAATGGGTGATTGGCCGTACATGAGTAATTAATACCTCTTGTATTTTGATATGTGGGTAGTAGTTGATACTCTCTTAGGTAACAATATACGTTTTGAACTTGTCATGTAACCTTGGACTAGTTTACCCTGTTTTGAACTTGTCATGTAACCTTGACTAGTTTACCCTGCATGCATGCCATTAAAAATGGAGTAAAAAAAGGGCGCGACGATAGGGAATCGAACCTAGCGCACAGAGGAACAAGTGATTGGCTCAAACTAACTAGGCAACAACAAGTTCGTGGTTACCGATCACATATGACCATATTTAAAATGAACAAAATAGATAATAGGCACCATAATAAATCGTTATATGGTATGTGAAATTATGTCCAAAACATTAATAATATTGAACTGGAGGAAGTATATACTTATTAGGGATGTTCTTATGTTCTAAATGTGTTAGGCTAGACTCCCTCCGTAAAAAAAAAACAACCTATGACACCACCTAGGATAATGAATCTGGATAACCTTATGTCCAAATTCATTGTTGTATGTGGTGTTCCTCCGTACCTAGGTTGGTTTTTTTGGGTGGAGCGAGTACATGCCAATTATAACAACTCAATTATTGTCTTATTAATTAGTAGTACATATACAATACATCTGGTAATATCTTACTAATATCTTACTGGATTTTAGTATTTCTTATATTTGGATTACTCAAATTTTTAACACTCTTAGTAGATTCTCGGAGAGTTGCATGCCACTTTTATCCTACGTCCTCTTCCCTAGCTCTTAGGCTGTGTTCTAAGGTGAGGGTCAAACACCCTTCCCTTCTAGAACGAAAAATGGAGCGACAAATTTGCGTATGATTAATTAAATACTAACATAAAAAACTTTAAAAATAGGTTCATATGATTTTTTAATGAACTTTCCTACATTTTTATGAAAAACACAACATTTAGCAATTTAGGAAGCACGTGCATAGAAGATGAGAGAAGAGAAGTTGGAAAAGGGGAGAAAAGAACACACCCTTAGTCAGCCCCACGAAATTATAGTAGGTTAGGAACACAACTGTAGAGCAGTGTACCAAGGCATTGGTGGGCATTCATAGTGGGAACAGTTGGAGATGAGGAAGATAAGGTGAAGAAAAAAAAAATTCAAACTGGTGGTATAAATTGAATGAGCTACCACAATTCTTATTAATTAAATCCAAGATTGTATATCTGCATGATTATTGTGTGATGACTTATTGAAATCGTAAAAAAATACTCATTTAGCACTCATTGATCAAAACAAACAATGAGTTGTTGCATCAAAATATTAGGTTACAAGTTCTTGCACTAAACACACTCACTTACCAGGTTGTTGTACTTGGTTTATCAAGTTCTTACACTAAATTATACCCACTGCTAAGTTGTTATACTGTGAGTGCAATTGACTCTTTCTCTTTTCTAAATGTGATAGTTAGTAGTACATAACAATTGTTGATGAAAAAATACACACTGGTCTGAGATATTTGCTTTACTCTAGTGCAGGTCCTAAATAATGATGATACGGGCGTGCTAGTTGATTTGATCCTACAACCAACAAGATGAAACATGCAAATATTATTAGTAAATAATAATCGATCGGTTAGGAAGCCGATGTCATATCGTGATGTTGTTGATGCAAAAAACACACACTGGCCTGAGAGATTTGCTTTACTCTAGTGCAGGTCCAAAATTAAGCTTTTAAGTTCAAGGGCGTGCCAGTTGATTTGATCCTGCAATCAACAAGAAGAAACATGCAAATAATATTAGAAGACGATAGACAATCGGCTAGATGGCCGATTTCATATCGTATGTGACCTAGCCGATGCAATAAAGTATGAATCGGCTGTAAGGTGTAGTCAATGATGGAACTAACCCTAAAACTAATATATCGGCTGTAAAGATCATTGTTACATAATCAATATTTCAATGTTACTTTAGAAATAAGAAATTGAGATAGATCGGACTGAACCGAGACAGTATAAATTGCCCAAGTCTAAAGATAACATGAAATAACGATTATATATACTCATGTCATAGTTGATATCTAGATTTAAGCATGTATCGGCTATAGCTCCGATACGTCCTTATATCAGGATATTTTCTAGTAATAAATATATTCAACTATAACTAATTATATTGGTATCTAGCTCAATATATTTATATTAGATTAGATCCTGATATAAGGGGCAGATATAGAACATTAAACAAAGCATAAAACGATGTAAAACATCTATACCAGGTAAGATCGGCTGAAACTCCGATACTATCCTTATTAATAATCATAAGACAGGCTAGATATCATGATTCTAAATACGACTTAATAGGTTGGACTTAACCAATGCAGCATTAAGTATACAGAGAAACATGGCATCTAGAGAATCAAGCCGATGATCATCTTTTCAGGACGGTTGATACATTATATAATCTAAATCAACGGAGTAATCTAGCCGATATCGACGAAACCCTAAAAAGAATCCAGCCAATGCAAGTAGATTGTATTGTCGATTTAAATTATATAACGTATATGATAACTCGGAGATTCACAATATAGAACTAGAGTGTCATAGAGATGTAAGCACTAGCCCTAATGATGCAAATCACCATGACAAGATATACCTTTTCGTCGAAGATCAAATTGATGCAGCACGACTCGAGAGCACAAACTTGTCGAAAAGTAGAAAACAAAGGTGGCGATACGCCGAGATTGATTGAACGTGTGTTGTTATTATTTACAAGACCTCGGGATTATATTTATACCCGAAAATACAAACATTGTCCATCACGGACACGACTCATACTAACCTAATACAAATCCAACTAACGAACAAGTCCCTTAGGCGGACTCTTACCGGGAATATCTATAGGAAATTACATAAAATAACCTAACTAAAAGATACAATTGCCTCCTCAGGACTCTATCCGTGCATGACAATCCGTATGAAGCACTTCTAACACAATCTGATGACGTGTACCGAATCATGTTACTGAAATTGGCTCAATCGGCTATTCTCATCCGACTATGATTCTGCCGATCCAGTCCACAGCCGATTCTCACTCTGTTTCCGATACGATCTAATCTCTTCAATTCTCTTTGATTCTATCTTTATCTCCGATACTTGAACTACCAAATTTGGTCGTCAACAGATGTAACCTAGCCGATGCGTTGTAAGGTGAATCGGCTGTAAGACATATCCCCAATAACAAACCAAACCTAAATTTGACCCATCGGCTGTAAATGTCAACATTATATAATCTATAAATCGGTATTACTTTAGAAATCAGCAATTGAGATAGATCGGACTTAACCGAGATAGTATAAATTACGTAGATCTAAAATAACATGATATAACGATTATATGTGTTTGCATCATAGCTGATGTTCAGATTTAAGCATGTATCAGCTATAGCTCCGATACTACCTTACGCTAGGATATTCTCTTGCAACAAATACATCAAACTACCATCAATTAGATTGGCAATAAGTTCAACATATTTTTATTAGTTAAGATCCTGATACAAGGGGCAGATATAGCATATTGAACAAAGCATAGAACTATGTAAAACAATTATATCAGGTAAGATCGGCTGAAACCCCGATACTATCCTTATTAACAACCATAGAACAGCCTAGAGATTATAATTCTAAGCACGACTTAGTAGATCAAACTTAACTGATGCAGCACTAAATATAAAAAAAAGCATAATATCTAGACAATCAAGCTGATGTTTGTTTTTTCAGCATGGTAGACATATTACATAGTTCAAGCCAACAAATCAATCTAGCCATCATCGACGAAACCCTAGATAAAGGTTGGCCGATACCAGTAGAAAGTATTGTCAATCTAGATTATATAACATATATGATAACTCGACGGATTACATGATCAAGATTACAGTATCATAAAGATGTAAGCAGTAATCCCGAGAACGCAAACCGCCATAACAAGCAATGACCTCGTTATCGAAGATCGAAACCGATGCAGCTCGACTTGATAGTAAGAACTCATCGAAACAAAGTAATAAGAAAATGTGGCGATGCATCGAAATTGGATTGAACTGGTGTTAATTATTTACAAGACCTCGGGCTTACATTTATACCCGAATATACAATTTTTTCCGTGATGGACATGACTCATACTTCCCTAATACAACTCTAATCGACAAACAAGTCCCTTAGGCGGATTCTTACCAAAAATATCTATTAAGGAATTTACATAAAATCTTAATCAATAGATACAATTGCCTATCTTAGATTCTATCCTTGTCTGACAATATCATCGAAGCCTTTCTTCTGAACCTGACATTGATCACGCAACCAATTGAACCAATATCGCCTGTGTCAGCTAACCATATCACACTCGGTATCGGCCGATACAGACTTCCAGCCGATGCGCACTCTGTTTCCGAGAATTCCGCATATCTTCAAATCCATTTCGGATTGGATCTCGTTTCCGATTCATATGCTTACTAAATTTCATCGTCAACAACAATGCAAAAGTATCACTTGTTATGCATAAATAAGTTCTGTTATTCTCATCTTGAATGATTCATTTTCTTTATTCCTATATATGGTACACTTGCCCACTAAGTATATATAAACACAAGGCATAAAAATGCAAAACTAGTAAGCTCATGTTAGAGCACTTGATTCAGGGCAAAGGAAGGAGGTGTAGGATCGATGGTCCATCCTATGGCTGTCAATGAGCCAAGCTCGAGCGAGCTCGTCTACCCAAGCTTGAGCTCGAGCTCAACACAAGCTCGAGCCGAGCCTATTGCACCTTCGAGCTTTTAGGCAATCTCGGTTCGAGCTCGAGCTCGACTACCAAGCTCGGCCATAAGTAGTATAAGATACATTTTAATGATAATCTCTTAATAAGTATAATTATTTTCTATTTAATCACACTAATAAAAAGTAGAAAATGATTAAAATAAATATATTGTGCTAACACATGCTAATTTATTGTGTAAATAGATACTAATATATATTATCTATTACTTTATCTATCAATAAGGTGAGCAAACACTATAAACTATACACAGTCAAACTCGGTAGAAGCTAGAGCTTGACTCAGTAAAGCTCGCAAGTTTTAACTTAGGCTCGGGTTCGACTCATTTGGAACTCGAACCGAGCTCGAATCGAGCCTAGGACGAGCCAAGCTCGAGCTGCTCGCGAGCCTCGAGCTTTTTTTTGACAGCCCTGTCCTTCCCAAAAGGGTTGATGGATGAATTGATGATATTTTGGGAAGAACATGCATAATGGTAGAACCTTTATCTTCCAGTTATACATTTGTAACCCATTTGTTTATGAAAACATGTCCTTGAAATATGTTTCAAGTTAAGCTTTACAAATTTTAAATATAAATACATTTTGAATATTTGGATTGTAGACATGAAAATTGTATGTGCGGATTTTTTAAAATAATAATTCTATGACGATCACTTTATCGGGCATATAGATATTTTGCAATATTCTAACTGGGCCGGCGGCTTAATTAAATCGCTCGATAATAGGGAGGATCTTGATGTCGATGATTATAAGAAGAAATATAAGAATGTTCCAGAGTCGAGTACGGGCAGCGCTAGCGCAATTCTATAAATATTTTTGCAATTGTAATTAGGGGGTTAAAGTTAAACTTGGGTAATGTCCAAAACGGCTGGTTTTCAAGATCAAGGGAGTATATAGTTTTTTTATCGGGAGTACCAGTATATAGTTTACCACATGGTGAACATTTCCAAAATTTGGATGTTGGTCATGTTTGAGTCAGGTTGGGCCTGGACCGAGCTTTTTAGGTTGGGCTGGCTGGCTCAAGCTACAATACCTCTAAGCCTAATTAATTAAGGGTTAATTTAATCCATACCACTACAAACATACTAAACATAAAAAATACCACCACTATTAGCGATATCGGCTAGGTGTCACTGAAGTTTTGTAAAATTGCAACCACACCATCACCGTCCACTTTTATGTCATTCCCCATTAGATCTGCATTCTCTTCCATCTATGGCGTGCACCGACCAGCAGAAACAACACTGAGGCTGAGCGCCGCCATCTCCTCCACATGTAGAGGTTGCCGCCACATCGAGGCCGAGCGCTGCCTTCCCCGTGCACCCGAGCCGCTGCCACTCTAGTCGCTCATCGCCGACGAGGGAAGCCTCGCTCGACCGCGTCGTCGCCACCTTCGGCTCCCCCGCGTCGCACCACACCACGGCCACCCCTTCTTCCTCACCAACCGTCGCCTGGAACAGCTCCTTCCTCGTGGAGGTGAGTTTATCTCTCGCGCTGGCCTCCGGCCACGTTTTTCTTGCCGCTCAGGCCATCCTCTCTCCTCCCTAACCCTTCCAGCTTATTCGCCAGATCAAGGAGATCCCGAGTGCCATTTTCTTAAAACCAGAGTCCGCCAGAACTCCGCCGTCTCTGTCGCGCCCGAATTCCATGGCTGCTATCCCCACCGCCAAGCTTCTTCACCGTCGTTCCTTTCCTAAATCCAGAGTCCGATGGAACTCCGCCGTCGCCATCGCGCTCGAAGGCCGTGGCCGCTATCCCCACAGCCGAGCTCCTTCACTGTCATCGCTTTCCCCGCTGCCGAGCTCCTTCGTCGTCGCCTTTTGCCGGTGTCCACTCACCGGTTCTCTCCCTCCCCGCCTCTCCGCTTCCTTCCGCTGCTTCCCGCATCGCCGCTCGCCGTCGGAGTTGGGCGGCTGGGGCTGCGTGAGGCGCGAGTGAATCCGAAGGTGGTGGTGTGCTCGTCGTTGTGGTGGCAATGTCTCGGAGACGGAAGAAGGACGACAAGAATAGAAATAACGGGAATGACGAAAAAAGTGGATGGAAAATACGATGGAGTGGCACGGTTCCAATTTTCTCAAATTCCAGTGGCACGTAGTCGATATCGTGAATAGTAGTGGTATTTTTCTAATTTGATATATTTGTAGTGGCACGGATCGAATTAACTCAATTAATTAAGCTACTCTATACCAGATCATTCTTTTACGGAGAAGCTGTACCGTACTGTGGGCATATGCCCAAAAGAGTCGCCTACTCGCGTCTCACGCCCTCTCCTTCCTCGTATTTCTGTCGTTGCTTCCGTCTCGTACGTAGAGCACGTTCCCTGTCGCGCACGTATGGACCATACACTGGCAGCGGCCGCGGACGCCATGTGCGACGCACAGGCGGCGCGCTGCAAAATCACCCCCAAGGAAGGAAGGAAGTCGTCCTGAACTCCTCCATACCGTGTCGCTACCACCCGCAGGGCCACCGATCGCGAGAGCGCGCGACCACGACCACCACGCGCATGCTGGTACGACGCGCACGGCCGTCGCGCGCGCGCTACAGGACGGCGTCACGTGCCGCGGCCGCGGCGCGGTAAATGCGTCCCCGGCCCGCTGCTGCCTACGCTGCGCCCCCCGTCGGCAACCGAGAATTTATTGTTGGGCGCGACGGCACACGCGCCGTGGGCATTAATCGCGGCGGGGCGCAGCGCACCCCACCCCATTACGCCTGCCTGCTGCCCCCAGCCAGCTTACGGCCGCGGCTGCATGCTGGATTGCTGGTGCGCAGCTTGCAAGCTTCCGTCTGTTTTGCCCCTGTCCGACGGGCCGGCCGCCTGGCGCCTGCACGCGCCACTGTTTGTTGTCGCTGCCCACTGGAGCTCCATGTATCTGTGTCGAGCCCGAGCCTCACGTCATGGTAAACCCGCGGCTTCATTCGAGCTGGCTCACGCGTTCATGGTGAGTCTACGTGCACTCTACAGTGCGAGCTCTCAGAGGTCAGGTCAGAGCCAGTTCGGTGTACCTGTACGAGTCGTTAATGGAGACACGATCTTCATCTCGCCTGCACAGTACGCGATCCCACACTGCGAAATAACGCCACTACTACTACTACTACGTCCTCTGCATTATGAGAGCAACTATAATAGTGTTATAAACCTACTATAAACTTATGTGGAGAAGAGAGGTAAAAAAAAGTAAAATTGTTAGCTCTCATGCAAGAGCTAGCTTAACACAAACTTCAAAACAAATACATTAAATGTATAAGTGAGAGATAGAGAGAGGAGAAGAAAATTATAGTCAACCTTATAACTAATATATTATTGGTTTTAAGATAGGTTAATAGTAGGAAGTGAGCTCTACTATTATCCTGCCTCTGAGTAACCGGTACTTGCGCTTGCACGAAATTTATGTTTTCGTATAACATAACCAGGCACTTTAATTATAGTAGTACATGTCTTTGATTGGCACACCCCCTGTGGCGCGCATAATTCTCATCAATACCTCATTGAAAACATCCATCACTCTACACGCATTGATGCATGCAATTGAATGGAGTGGTCTCAAAACCGGACACACGCGCACTAGTGCTAACCAGGGGCCTAGCTAGCGAGTAAACCCCCAACAACTTTGTGAGCATGACGAATTACGACGACAATGCATGGACCCGCCACGGCTGCGTCGCTCAGGCTTGCCACGCACACGCACACGCACCGGTGGGAGGAGTAGTAGCAGCGGCAATTATTGAAGTCATGCCGCAATCAAGCCCAACGATTAGACACCGAGTCAGACTGAGACGGACACGACGTAGACTAGAGAGAGGAAAATTTTACGGATCACATCGGATATACGGACACACATTTAAAGTATTAAATATAGACTAATACCAAAATAAATTATAGAATCCGCCTGTAAACAGCGAGACGAATTTATTAAGCCTAATTAATCCGTTATTAGAAAATGTTTACTGTAGCACCAAATTGTCAGATCATGATGAAATTAGGTTTAAAAGATTCGTCTCGTGATTTACACGCAAACTATACAATTGATTTTTTATCCACATTTTATATTTCATGTATATGTTTAAACGTTCGATGTAACGGAGAAAAAAAATTTTAGGGTGAATCTAAACATGCGCGAAGAGAGGAGATCGAAATAACCAAGGGGCCCAACGCTACTGCTACGAGTGGTACTAGCTAGGGAGCACAGGTGACGCATGAGGGGCACGGGCACCGAGACGCATCGCCCCCACTCCACACCCCACCCAAGCGCACGGTCTCCGCACCCGGCCGTCTCGGCTCGTGCCATCGATCGCACGGGAGATGGCGTCGGGGTGATACACTACGGGGCGGTCCCGTCACAGTTGCTTTTATTGGCAAGATCTTTTGGGCGCGATTCGCTCGCCGTTCCATCGGGCAGGCCCTATCGCCGTCGTCGTCGACTCGTCGCCCTCCGGTTACCGAGGACACGATTTTAAGTGTGACTGTGTACTGCTGCGGCTGCTGCTCTGCGGTGCGCCGCGCCTGCGCATGCCAATCGCAAATGCAAAAGCCGACGGTGGTGGGGGCAAATGGACATCACCTCTCAAATCATGTGAAAGGCTACTGTACCAAATCGTATGCACTCCTTTGCTTCGAAATGCTGAAATACAGTAGGACACGCACTGATGTTGAAGTAGGGAAATCCAACATTTTTTTTCTTGAAATTCTATGAAATTGCCCTTTTAACTTTTTCCTTGAGTAGGATTTCGTTGTTTCATCCATCGAGGTCTCCTTTGAAACCAAGGGTTTCTGCATGAATTTACATGACTCCAATCCTATACGAGATCTTTCTATTTGGTTCTTTGAAACCAACGATGCGAGCTTTCCAAATCCACACTAGAAATTTCGGAGGTATAGCACAATGCATACAGAACTTTTAAGAAAACTTTCACCCTACCTCCAACTTCTTACGTCTAAGTCTATTTTTCTCATCCAATTTCTATTTTTCGATTATCATTCCAAATGGTTTATTCCTATGTTTTCTAATACTTCATTTTACATATGCATTTCTACCACCATGTGTTTTTTCTATTCATATGTTTTTTGAAATCAGGAGTTGATTTAGATTTTATATGATGAAAACATTAGTGGTTTGCGATATTTTATATGTGAAAGATTGGTTTCTTGTTATAAAATTTTGAAGTTTAATAGATGATTGGTTTTGTGAAGGGGCGGTTGTTGTTGGTCCAGGGGGTGTGACCGTCGAGTCAATCGGTGTGACCACCACGTAACCTACGGTCTGTTTTACTGTCCATGCATTTTAAATAGGGCCTGAACTACTAACTCGAAGCAGGGCATGCAGAGTATGATATGTTAGGGCTCCTTTGTTACAAATGAATTTTGGATTGATGAATTTCAAAGGTTTATATTCGTAGGGAAATAATTCCTAGTTATATGGTCATTTGGAACAAAGTAATGCAAAATTACTTTGCAGTTCCTTAAGTTCGTCTCAAATCATAGGTATTTTGGAGGATTTTCAACATGAGTTTAACCTCCTGAAAAAAATGTTTGTCTATCTATCATTACTAATTCTTGTGTTCTTTTTTACGCTTTATCCAAATAGTCATTAAAAAAATCATATAATTTTCCTTTCTTTTTTACATAGGATTTAAGGTGATAAGACACTTGAATCCTATGTCTTTGGTATCATGCGTTAGAAAAGAGTCTTTAGGGCTGCTTCGTATTGAAGGAAATTTATAAGGATTTTAAAGGATACTCCTTCCATCTAAAAAAACAAATATTAACACATCCTCCTACTGCTATGAATATGAATTTGAACAGACTTCTATTTAGATTCATAGTAGTAGAATATATAAAGGTTTGTTTTTTATAGTACGGAAGGAGTAATCCTTAACAACTTTTCCTATACATGTTGTTTACAACAAAGGATCGGAGCAGACTAAATTCATCTGGAATCCATTGATACGCATCCATTTCCGTAGGAAAATAGCAAATAAGCTCAAACCTCTTTCAATTTTTTCCTTTGAGTAGTCGAATGCAACTCCTTTATTTGTTCCTCTTCTCTCTCTAAAATCCATTTAAACTTCCATGTTATTTTTCTGTGAGCCATCCAAACACATGTCTAATATATTCATGTGTATTTAGGTTCCTATGAATTATTCTAGACCAAGAGATCCCTGTGAAATTCATACATTTTTGACATTATAATTCTATTTTTTTTCTTTTGTTTTTTTAATTATGTATTCCAAAGAAACCCTCAGTACGGTTTGTCCGATGATAGGAACAACGATTTGACTGAATTCAGTGATCATGCATTCATGCTAGCTAACCATGATTTGCCGAGCACATATATTTTAATAGTGGAGTTTACCAATGCCTATATATTTGTGGCTCTAATTATTGACACTTCCTCCTAATCAATGTAGCTAGCCGTCATTCTTCCCTTTATATTTGTGGGTAGGTTCAATAGTAGAGAAAAGTATAATCAGTTATAAAATACATTACTTATTTAGAGTTTATGTCTTTACAACTTTACAGTAGTTGAGACGATAAAAACTCTAATTATTAACTAAAAAAATTCTTTTATTACTATTATTTTCATTTTTTTACCCTCGTGCAACCATGTTTTCATTTGATAAAGAATAAGAATCACTGTTGAGTTGTTGTTATTTGTAACAACGATATTTTGTCTTATTTTTTTCTCTCCTTTTATGTCAACAAATATTCCTAATTAGTCATGCTAAGAGATCCCTATTAATAATCATTGTACCCTCCTAGTTTTGTCATGGTTAAATATATGTCAACCCGTTATTTATAATGTGATCCTGACCCGGATTATAGTGTGCAAATGTGCAATGCCAGCTTATCACTTGACTATTAGGATCAGTATATATATTCCCACGTATTCTAACGTATACATACATGAAAGTCTTGAGCTGCCACTGCGATCGCCCGAAAAGGAGAAAATAGAAGTGTACACGATTTCTCACTTTGACTAACATATGCAGTCGCTCGAGGGTAGTATACTCCAGTTGTACTCCATATGATCGAGTACTTCAATTCTTACCGAGTATCAACAGTATATGATTACTGTCGATAACACGAGGTAGCAGTGGGTACGAAATCAATCAAAACCGTGGAGACTTTGATGGTGTTTGGATCCACCTGACTAGAGACTATTTGATAAATTTTAGTCACATTAGGGGACTAAATCTCCAACACCCCTGACTAAATGGTGACTAAAACTAGTCTAGTCTCTAGTTAAGGGTGACCCAACTTCTAGTGACTAAATCCCCTCTCACCTAATTAATTGCTCCTCCTATTAATTGCACTGAGAGAGAAGAGAAGGTAAATCTGAACTTTAATGTACTTTAGTCCCATCTTCCAAATAGGGTGTGATTAAAATTTTTTAGTCTGTCTAAACTTTAGTCAGGTGACTTTTGTCGCGTGACGCCATATATGATCTAGTCATGGCCATAATAATGGAATGCGTTTAGCGAGTTTATAGGGCTTTAGGTCATGCTTTTGGTGCGAAATGTTGAAACGCCTTGACGGTCGTCGTGCAAAATGGCAGAATCTTTCCCAAGTCTCTCGGCGTATCCTTGCAGCCTTGACGCACGCACACATCGTCTTCCGATCCGATCACACGTCACGGGACCTGAAGAATTGGCCGTTTTTGGAGTGGAAAACACAAAAGAGAGATGGCCTTTCTGACCATACGGCAAAGCAACAGTGGACGCCTCCGGCAACAGCAAAGCAACGCTATGACCATACGATGACGGATGGGGTACAGCGCTCAGCCGTCTAGCTAAGCTGTTCATGAAGATCGAGTGCATCCTCATGGGAGAGTGGATCGTTTCTCGCCCATGTCTTTTTCTCCGTGGTTCAGTTCTCTACACCAGACCGGTGCACTGAGAGAACCAGGCAGCCGTTGCAATCAGCTTTTACATGATTGATGTGCAACAGAAAAGAGGGCCAGTGATTGAGATTTGATAGAACAAGCCGGCCGGGTCGTCGTCGCTACATGGGCGCCCCTATCAGCACGCTGGGTAATAGGCGTAGTGAGTAACTGTAGCTGGGATTTGTTTTTGTACGTGTACTTCTTGTGCTCGGTTAATGTGGGGGAGTGATGTGGTGGTACTGGTGGCACGGATCTTGCTGCGGCGTTATCTCTCACGCAGAGGCGCGTGAGTCGATCGACAGCTTAGCCGGGAGTGAATGCGTGTGTGTGTCGGTGCGTGCGCGACGGACAGAGTAATGGCGGGTGCAGCGTGTAAATACGCCGTGCGTTGCTACGATAACTGTCCATCACTGAGCTTTTGATCCGGTCAGAAAGGGCTCGGTGATAAGGAAGTTATGGCAACAAAGGTCAAGGTCGACGCAGGGCGCGGTGGAGAGGGATCCCCTGAATCCGTCGGGAATTATGAAGCGGAGAGTACTGCTGCTGCATGCCGTGCTAGTAGTACTGCAACCATCCCGTACAATCTGCTGCTACTAGTACTACAAGTATAGTACTAGCATGGAAAATAACGGTGTCGTTCGTCCGCGGGGTGATAGTCCACACTGCGGTTTGCTTGACCAAACTAGGTATACGCGCAACTGGATATTTTACATTCTAAGTTTTTTTAAAAAACTTATCTTATGAACGAATCCATGAAAAAATTATTCAAGGGATGGATTTTTCCTCAGGGTCACTAGACCCTGACACTGAGGACTAACGCCTCGACGCCAATGGCACTGACGCTAATACTTCGCACCATACGAAAAACTAAATTAATGATGTGAAGGTGGATGCCATCGATAACACTGGCGCTAAAGATTTATTTATATATTTTTAAAAGGATTAAAATATAAATATTTTTTTTACAGATAGATCTTTAGCACCAATATCATTGGTACAGTCCTCCTTCGTGTTGGTAACTTACAGGGGCAGGGGCGGAACTAGAGTATGTGAGGGGGTGCCCAGGAACTCAGTCAAGAAAACTTTTTAGCTATATCTCACCTATTTTCACTATGTGTGCATCCATCTCAATACAAACTCAGACACCGTATCTACTTAAAATAGAGTAAATTAAATGAGTGATACCTCTCTCCGTTTCATTCAAGCTCCGTCACTGACTTAGCTTCCACTGTGAAGTAAGAGTATCGGCGTCAATATCACTGACCCTTAGCACTAATATGATATTGAGTGCCAATGATCTTAACGTTGAGAAAAAAGTCTAGTCTTGAATAAATTTTTAGAAAGCGATAAATGTAAAAAATCCAGATACGTGCAATGTTGCTTGTCTGTTCTGTCGCTGGTAAAACCGACTGTGTCTCAGGCGGCTTCGTAGGTTACTGGATCTTAACACGAAGCACAGACTGCACAGCATTTATCCCGATTAAACCCGTCGCGACATCTGTAGGGAGAATCCGAACGAATCCAACCAAATTGTGCGTGCGCCCGTGGACCAGGACGACGAGCCGATCCACTCCACCTCCACCGTCCCTGGCCGGGCCCGCGTGTCGCCCTCGGCCCGACACCACGCCAGGCGCAATCATTAGTACGGTCGTGCAGGTCCACCACCCCGGCCGTCGCGCGAGACCCCGCAATAATTTCCCGGTGATTGGGCCGGTTCGGCCCTTTTTCCTTCCCCCGGTTAACTGGTTGGTTCCCCGCGCGAGCGCGAGCGGAACGGCGTGTTCTCGCGATGAATCGGCGTGCTTTCCCACGATTCCGCTGCGATCTCACGCGGCGCGGCGGGGAGGGGACGGGAGGAGAATCCGATGGCCCAGCAATCCAACCCCCGCGCGTACGCACACAACGCAATCAAACCACCATGCATGCGCCGTGCCGCGTCATGACGAGCTAGCTAGCGGTAGCACTCGATCGGTTCGAGCAGCCACAGCTAAGCCAGCGTGAGCGTGAGCTATCGCAGGAGCAGCACCTGATCCGAGCAGTGATCAGCAAACCGGCCCTGATCCACCGGCCGCGTGCCGGATCACGAGCTCTTCCCACGCACAATGATGGCCCTAATAATGCCGGCGAGGACGGCGGCCCGACGAAAGCGTCTGCATGCCACTGATTGCGTGGAGCTAATCGTACTGCATGGGATGTTCACATGCGATGATTTGGTACTCGTAAAGAGCTACAGGGTTGTCAGGATGGCGCTAACCGAATCATGGCGCCAATGAAAACGGCCTTGAAACAAGGCGGTTTAGTTAAACAATGAGGGAGGAATGATTACTACTACGAGGGTCAAACGCACAAGGATTAGGAGGAGTAGGAGTATAGTAACACACGAGCGTGCAGCGAAGCAATCATCTGGATCTCACAGGAAAGGGGAAAAAGGCAGTGGCAGAGGAAAGGAAACGAGAAGCAAAAACTTGAGCAAAAGTTGACACCTTTTTTCCCTTCTGACTTGCACTTAGCTTTGACCGAAGAGGTAATAGTAAAGCTCTTGTGTTAAGTGGAGCACCACACAGGGCGTGCAATATGGCACTGCATTCACGGCCCCTTTTCATTTTATAGTGTAAAAAGAGGCTAGTTCTAAAACTAGCTAGATAAGGGTAGGCCATGCACAAGGCTGTCCACCTCTCAGAGATAATAGGATTAGAGTTGTAGTTGTGACATGGCCGAGACAGCATGCTGAAAAAAATTGTAGTAGTAGTATGATTGTTGAAGGTGCTCTGCGAAAAGATTCATGCTTGCACTTTTCCACCCCTCTACTCAAACTTTTCCTTTTTCTGCAAAAGGAATAGGCTTATGTACCTGTTGAAATTAAAAGGTTCTGTAATACAGTTTTTTTGTGTTAAAAATGTAGTTCTATATTTTTTTCATCAATATCTGAATTTTCCATATTAGAAATACTTAAATGTACCTTATTTTTTTATTCTAGATTTTAGATTTTAGTTTGCATGTTTCCCAAACTTCTTAAACAACGTTACATGAAAAAAATTATATATAAAATTTTCTTGGCATATTTTTCAAAACAACTTGTTTTAACTTCATAATAGTTAATTTATTCATTTATACCTCGAAGGGCTATCGTTAACATCATATATTGTTCATTACTTCATCAATTTCAGCAATCTCAAACGGGTATAGAGTACTCAAGTGACTAACCACCTGCCTATTACATTACTGTGCATAATTCATCCAAAGCGAAGTCTGGTAGCTTTTACGCTATGCAACAGCAGTACAGCACAAGTCTGGTAGCTTTGCCCGGCCTTTTGCTCTGAGTCGGACAGGCAGCCAGTACGCTGTTCAAAGCCTTGTAGGCAAAAGCAGAGGAAGAGAAAGGAAAAAACAACCACCAAACTACTGTTCCATCATCTCACTCATCTGCGAAAAATGTCCCAGGTCCCCAGCGTGCCATGTATGGTTGGGTGCAAGCAAAAGCTCAGCAAGACGCCCTGCGCCCATGTACTTGTGTGTTTCGCCGGTCTGTCCGGTTATTAGGTTGCGAATTGTGATGCTTGATGATGTTTTTTTAGCCACGGAAGAAAACGGAGAGGAAGACAAGCAAAAGGCCTTGTCACTTTCTTCTGCACCTAACGCTGCTGATCATGATCATGATGATGACATTGTCATGGACGAGGAGATCGCGAGAATCTGGAGTAAATCCACATGCTTAGCGAGTAATCATGGAGGAGATCATGGCGATTGGGCTTTCGCCGCGAATTTTGCGATTGGTTGTGATCGGTGGGCGAAAGAGAAATGTTGAGAGAAAGTTAAGAGCAGAGAGTGACGGGGCTTCGCACGGTACATCGCAATTGAGCGAATGTGTGAAAAAGACGAACGTTTATTTCGACTTTTAGATGGGAATACAGCGTCCGCTAAACACCGGAGTCAATTCGCCAATGAACCCGGCCGCTTTCCTTTATTTACTGCATTTCTAGCATCTTGATATCCAGCGTGCAAGTTTTTCGCTTTCTGCTAGTACTTTGGAAATGCAGAATTTTCAAGTTTTCGATCAAACAAACAGCTCATGTTTTGTAGCTACCGTTTGTAACGCAGTGTTCTATAAAAAGTCGCGTGCAATCCATGATTCCATCCACTGAGGCCCATGGAATTAGCATCCTAAACTTCCGAACCCATAAGCCCATTTTCTCGAATCACAAAATGTACAGTTTTAGATGAAATTTTCGTTTGAAAGGCTTCTTAATATTGTGTAAAAAGTCCACTCTAGGTCCCTCAAGTTGTCACCCAGTTTTGATCTTCATCCTCAGTCCGGAAAACCAAATACAACCCGTCCTCCAACTTAAAAAACCAATGTAAACGAGATCCCTCAGTAGTATTGTCCCCGATTTTAGCTGACTGTTAACGACAAAATTTGGTAAGCCTCGAAGTCATCATCGGCTTAGAGTCAGTATTGGCTTCAGAGTTCTGGAATCGACCGATGGAAGCTATCAATTGTCAACAGTTGTATTCTTGATGAATTCGGTTAAGGAAGTTATTCAATTAAAAGAAGTTTATCTAGAAGAGTCCGAGTTTAAGGAGGATGCGGCATGGAGGTTTATCTATTAATTAGACAGAGTCGTTAGTTTCCTTTTATCTTTAGGAAAGTGTGTTTAGTGTCCGATAAAAACTTTATGTTTTCCTTTCATCTTTAGGAAAGTTTGTGTCTTGTCCTATAAGGACTCATATCTACCCATGGGTATAAATTTGTACACCCAGAGTCATTGTAAATTATCTCCACAGATCAATACATCTTTCGACGCATGCCATCCTTTTACTTTCGACGAGTTCTTGTTTCAAATTGGGCTGCATCGGCTTCGATCTCCAATGAGGAGTAAGGCTTGTTATGGCGGTTTGCATTGTCAGGCTTAGTGCTTCCATCACTTCGACACTCTAATATTGTCCATGTCGAGTTATTATATACGTTATATAATATGGATTGACAATGTTTCTACTTGCATCGGTCGATCTCTATCGAGGGTTTTATCAATATTGACTAGATTACTTTGTTGGCTTAGATTATATAATATATCCACCACTCTGAAAATCAGTCAAGAGCTTGATTGTCTAGATATTATGTTTCTTTTCATACTTAGTGCTGCATCAGTTAAGTTTGATCTACTAAGTCGTGCTTAGAACGATAATCTCTAGCCTGCTTCTTGATTGCCAATAAGGGTTTCATCGGGGTTTCAGCTGATGAGTTATCAGGATGTTGCATCGGCTTATAAGGATTATATATAAGTTGGATTAAGTCGATCACAACAAAGGTTTCACCGTTTATCTAATCGTTTGGATTTAACGATATCGGACCTCCAGCCGATGAATGCTTTCACTTTCGGATCAGTGATTATTCAATCTATCATTATTAGCCGATTGGTTTTACAGGATTATATTATTGTTTTATTACATTATCATCAGCCGGTTGTCCCTATATCATTATCTATATTTGACATATAGCTGATTGCTCAAAACCCTATCGACATTGGCTAGTATCGGTATCGGCTGGAATCACTCCATTGGCTTGTCAGCTGATTGGTTGTTTTATCTGCTCTTTACATATCTTGTCAGTTGCAGGATCAAACTGACTAGCACGCCTACATCTCATTATTATTTTGGACCTGCACTGGAGTTAAGCAGATCTCCCAGGCCATCGTGTTTTTACGTCAACACTGACGTGGTGCCTATGTGGCTCCTTTGACTAGGTCTTTATCTCACGTGACATTGATATAGTGTATACGTGGCAGTTTGATCGAAAAAAATAAAAGAGAAAATTGAGAAATAAAAAAATTAACAAAATATGCGGGCCCCACATATCAGTCAAACAAAAAAATAAAAATTAGAGGAACCCACATGTCAGTGGGTCCGACTTCCTCCACCTCATCCTCTCTACCTTGTCTCAGCTCTTCACCGGATGGCAGAGAGGGAGAGGCGTGGAGGCCGGCGAGGCGCTGCTCCTCCCTCCTATCGGCTGTTGCACGCTGCTCCTCTCCCGTCGGTCGCCACCAAAGCCATTTTCTATCTCTCTCCACCTGCGAGCCAAAGCTAGTGGGGAGGCTGGCGAGGGGGCGGGGAGGCCGGCGGCAGCGTCTTTGACAGGAAGGAGAAGGAGGAGGGGAAGGGGAAGGCGGGCGTGTGCGGCAAGCAACTGCAGCTAACCAAGTTGGAGCTCCGCTCACTCGGACACCAACAGCAATGGCACTGTCGAGTTCGACGAGCTCGCCTCCTCCCTCGTGGAGCTCAGCATTGGCTCCCGCCGTCCTGCTGTCACCGTCGACCAGACGAAGCGACCTTCAAGGCTTTCGACCGCGACGACAATGGCTTCATCTCCGCTGCCGAGCTCGCGTGCTCCATGACCGACACCGACCTCCGCGCACTGGATCTCGCCACGTGTAGCGATATCTCCTTCTCTGGTGGTGCGGCCTCCGCCGGTCGCCCTTCTCTCTACCTCAAGAAAAGACAAACAAACAAAGAAAAAAAAGGACAGAGGGAACAGGGAGGATGATACTTAGGGCCACATGAACCCCACCGTTTTTTATTATTGTGTCTAACTGACATGTGGGCACCATGGTTTTATTATTTTTCCGCATCGAATTGCCACGCGTAAGCGTCACGTTAATACCACGTGGAACAAACACCTAGTCAAAGAAATCATGTAGGCGTCATGTTAGCTAAAATCGGAGTTAATACTACCGAGGGACCCCGTTTATATGGTTTTGTAAGTTGGGGGATGCGTTGTATTCGGTTTTCCGGATTTAGGACGAAAATCATACTGGGTGATGAATTGAGAGACGTAGAGTGAACTTATTCCTAATTATTGTCGAGTAGCAGTGTAATTTGCAAGGCCCAAAGGCCGAATATTGGCCCATGGTTTCGTCCTAGCCCAAACGAATTAGAGCAGTGTCAGTGTGAACGTATCCTCGCGTGCACGATCAAACCCAAATTAGAAATCGCGTCCCGGTTAGTCTCAGAACGGAAGGAATTAAACCCCAAGTCATATATGCAGCAGAAATCCAGATCGTTTCCATTTCTTTCTGAGGTAGGAGTACTCCCTAGCCAGCACGGATTTTTACATTTTAGGATTGGCTCGACTTGACGGTAAACGGGTTGGAGTACGTACTTTAAAGAATGGTGAGATAATCCGGGTTCAGAGTAATCGAACCTAGACCGGCACATCACTCCTAGGCCCTAAGCAGCTTCGTGCCAGTTGAGCTAGCCGTGGGTCACCTTCATTCCAAAATATTACTCGCTCTATTCTAAAATAAAAGTAGTTTTTAGTAGGATGGAACATTTATATGTTCCATTCAAGCAAAACTCCTATTTTAGGGTGGATGGAGTAAAACTTAGGACGAGACACCATAAATCTAGGAAACAGTTCTATCCAGTTTTTCATTGTAGTGAGATGAGTCTAATCTCTTTCTAAATTACAATATTTTGGGTCGGAGGTTATGTTCAAATTTGGAGCGTTAGATGATTGTAATATTAATTGTAGCACCCGTACGACAGAGAGATAACGGTCACCTGCTGGCTGTAATCTTTTTCATTTAATTTTAGAGTGATAAAATAGCATGTACTATTGTATCTGTGTTTTGGCAGGTTCTTTTCAGTTCTATGAGTCCACTCTAACATTGTCGTCTTAAAAGGAACTTGGTCTTTCCGTCCTCTGAATTTTGTAAGGGCTGCGAGATTAATATTACTATTATTAATATTGCTCTAAAAATTATGAATGTGAGTATAATAGGACTCCAAATAAGTTGTTTCAACATTAAACCACACAAAAAAGTAAAGATTCTAAAGTTGTAGAACAAGGGCAACTCCTAGGAGATATTTAATTTGGACGTCGTCAAATTTGCTCTCTTTGTTCTAATCGCTCCATGTTTTTAATTTAACTAATTTGATTTAGTCACCTTTGGCCTGATGTTACGAAAATCTTTTCAATGAAATTAACTGGATTTTTCTCACAAACAATTTAATTGTTGTAGTATGCATTACAGAAACAATAAAGAAATAGTTAGTTATTTCTATGTTAATATTAATGAATATACATAGACCATAGAAAATCACAAGATTTTCAACAATAAATAAAGTGCATCTACTATTTAATCCATATTGCTCCCGCGCGCCAAACTCGAGAAGAAAGCACATACATCATTGGCGCATTTACTGTTTAATCATGAAAATTCCCGCCATATGAAAAACGGAAGAGACCATATGTGCAATTAGTATGCCTACTACATTCAATTCGTCTAACTCCCGCCATATTAAAAAAGATAGAGACCTTGTGTTACTCCCACACCACATTTTGCAACGTATCCGATGAAACTATATCATCGGAATTAGTACCTAACCACAATAAGTGGCACACCTTTTTTTCTAGTTTTTTACGTAGTACTATCAAACTTGTGTTTGAAAACGAACGTGGTGGCTCCTTTATTTTTCACAATATGTTCCTGTTTTGTTAGATAGCTTTTAGATAATTTTTCAGTACACACCATTGTGCAATTAAAAAAGCTGCCAAGCTATAAAGAACTTGAATATTTCTTTTATTCAGTAACATCCTTTATTTTAATATTTTTGTGGGATACTTCAATATATTTGTAATAATTGAGAAAAAAATTGATTCTAATATTTTGAGATTTGCAACGAGAGGCAGAAAAGGCTACAAAGGAAACATTGGAAACATTCCTGTTTATGCCGTTCACTCGATCGTTCTCATCACCAAACAGCTGGAACTAACGTTGTTCAGCGCCTCATCACCACCTCCGTGTAAATTTCCCCATATAAACCCCCCTAAACCCCCCACACTCTGTACTCCCGTATCGATCTCCTTCTTGTCTCGTTTCCTCAGGTCTCTTGGTAGTTACCATTTCACACGGCGAGAGGATGAAGATGGAGTCCTCGAACCAGGTAATCCAAGATCCTTACGCTCCTGGTAAGACTTTGGATGAATCATGCATCAACTCCTCTATATGTGTTATTGTGTTTGCTTTTGCTGACCGGGAGAGACATCACAACGCAGGGAAAGAGGAAGATGAAGGACTTTGATCTGAACAAGGAGCCCAGCCCAGAACCAGTGTGTCCCAAGGCTAACTGCACTGCTGCAAGTTCATCAGAAGCCCAGGTAAGTTTGTACATGCATGTAAACACATCATTGGTTAATCCTTTTTCTTCTCTTGTTTGTGAAAAAGATCTCCTAGACTCTTTTTTTTTCTTTTGTTGTGCTTGCTTTTTTTTTACTTATTTTGTAAATATTTATGAATCCTAAGATAAAGTAGTTGACTAAATACGTACGTAGTTGATGATATAGATCTGTATCACCAAAAAACAAATATAGATCTGATTTTTTTTCATTCATCTTGTTGGAATTAATTTGAAGTTCATGTAGATTAGCCTACACTCAAATTAATTACTTCGTTTCATACGGTAAGTCACTTTGTGTTTGTTTTAAGTCAAAGCTCTTTATTTTGACCAAGTTAATAGAATAATATAGCAATATTTTGAACACAAAATAAATATACTATAAAAATATAATCAATGATGGATTTAATAAGACTAAATTGGTGTTGTAGATATTTTTATGTTTATATATAAACTTGATCAAATTTGAAAAGATTTGACTTACAACAAACCCAAAATGACTTATATATGAAATGAATGAAGTACTTTATTTTCGCATTCATTTATATGTTAAATTTGGATTTCATATAAACTTCTCTCATGCGGAAATCTTCTATTATTATATAGTAAAAGTCCATTAAACATCCGATCACACTCATAAGCCGATGTAGCACTCCTAGAAATGCTCCTACCGCCATGTGTAATATAACAAATTAGAGAAATAATCTAGCCATCGAGTTTCACCTTTTGTTTCATTAGATTAGGGGTTTGTTTAGTAGAGCTCCAACTCCTAAATTTAACTCTAGAAATTGGGTTTGGAGTGAGGTCGTGGAGCTGTCTAAATCCAGCTCCACATCTTTAGTTCATTTTGTGAGAGAGCTCCACCCAACTCTACTCCCAGTTTAGGTGAAGCTGAAACTGTTTGGCTGAGCTCCAGCTCCAAAAGAGGTAGAGTTAGAGTTGGAGCTGTGCTAAACAACCCCTAAATATAGGAAATAATTGGCTAATCACACCTCTTCCAAATACCGATGGAGTACGGACGCACTCCAAAACTTGAGTTGCATACCGCGGTCAACACCGGTCAACAGCAAGGTAAGACAGACAGAGCAGCGAGCTGGATGGAAGGCTCCAAACTTTTGATGGCATTTTCGTTGTGTTCCTTTTCATCTATATGATCTTGCAAAATGGATATAGGCCAGGGAAGACAGACACACGACACATGGTAGTGGTATGAGAGGGTGTGTAAATTTAAACCAATGTCATATAGGGAAAGAACCAATTTCGAATGATATGTAAGAAAACCAACGAGTTTTTAGTGGCATATAATTAAGAAATTCTCTTAGAAAAAATAGATATAAATATAGATCTGAAATTGTGTGGGAGACATATTTATGTTGTTTAAATTAATTTGAAGTTCATGTGGATTAGCCTACACTCAAATTAATCATTTGATCTTTACGTTAATTAGTTCGTATATTAAATTTGAATTTTATATATACATCTCCCATGTGGAAATTGAATCTTAAATGCAGGTACCTATAAATGCGGGGAAGGAGGCTGAGGGCAAGATTGTAATCAAGCAGGCTGACAATGCGTTGGTAGAGAAGAGGTAAAGATGCCCCCTTTAAAACTTTTGAAGTGCATGAATCACTATATTTTTAGATTAGGTGAAGGAAATATATATAGGAACAGAAGACACGACTAGTAGATATTATATTAATTGGTCCATAGTTAACTTCGTGTAACGTCCACGTAAAAAAATAGATGCACAGCTAGATATGTGTGGCAGACACACTTCACACATGATCTTACCAAATAACAAACATATTTTGATTATGTTTTTGTGGATAATACACATATATTTGATTATGTGAGTATATCTGTTCTGTTTTCTATTTCTTAAAAAACCCTCTGTTTTCTATGATCTTGCATTATACATGCATGTATGTTCTATTTTTTTTTTTTGGCACTAGCAATATCCATTTTCTAGCCAGAGTTACGTACATAGTCAAGGTAAACCTAGAATTTCACTTCGGCAAGTGCACTGATCATGATTACGTGTCTTAAATTATTAGAAGATCATCTCTTTTTTCATATACACGGTATGCCGCATATACATGTGTTGTTCAATTTTTACAGTAATAGCTACTAGTTACCCAGAGAAAAAATATATATTAGCCCAGCGACAAAGTACTAGCTACTAGTTAATTATATATATACTTATATCTTCTCACGATTGATGTATTTTAGATTAATACTACAACAAACTAGGAGAAAATGTTATGATTAATCGATCAAGCTATCTGTTTTTAACTACATCACAGATATATAGATTTACAAGGCATGCACAACACAACATGCATATGATCTCACCAATAATCTGATCAGTGTATTTGATTATATATATCAGTAATCATTTGCTAGTGCCAATTTGTTTAATTTGAATATATCAGTGATCACAGTTGCTGGTGCCGAGAACTCTGCTATATATACATATATATACTTGTCGTACTAATATATGGTTGATTTTTACCCTACTAATGTCCATGCTCTTATGCAAATCTTTGATCTGGTAGTGCTGCCGATGGAGCTGATCAAGAACAGCCGGTCGTCTTGCCGACGGAGGAACGTCGGAAGTGCACAAGATACAGACGCGGTTCATCGACCAGACGGCGTTGTAGGGAGGACGCACACCCCGGCTACCGCATGTGCCTGAAGCACATCACCGAGAGCAGCGAATGCTTGCGAAGGTGGCGAGAGCTGAAGAAGAAGCTGCTCAAAGCTAGTGCCGCCGAGACCGTCGTCGTGTCGTCCAAGACGGTGGCGGCCGACGGTGCAGCGCCGCCGGCCGTGGCAGGAGGAGGAGGACGGAAAGATCAGGTGGCCTCCGCGGCGGTGGCTTCATCGGCTATAGCTAGGCCACTCCTGAACGGTGCGAAGAAGAAGAGGATGGCCGTGCCAACGTCCGGTGAGAATGCAACCGGAGGATCATCGTCGGGCGGTGAGAGCTGTAAGTCATCGTCGCCGGCACCGGCGCAGGGGCCGTAGGAGTATGTTTGTTCTTCGTCGAGCTAGCTACTTGCCAACTGAAGCAGCTAGTGAGTGGTGAGCTAGCGACGTGCAGCTGAGGACATTTGCCAGCAGTGCTTGGACGTTTATCTTATGGGTTTTGAACTTTCGATTCCATCGATGATTACTATGTTTTAATTTTTCTGTAAACTTTCGACTTTTATTTTATAGAAGATATTTTATTTGATTTTTCGGAATGGATTACTACATATTATCTATTTGCATTCAAATTAATATATATATTTTCTAAACAACGTTGACAATAAAACCATATTTGATTAGCTATCAAAGGTTGTGTCATGTCAAACATTAAACTTTACATTGCTAGTCACTTTATTACTCCTCATCACCATATGTCATCCAAATTGTTTTTTATATAAACCTTACATTCCCGCAGCGCTGCTGAACGGTTGTTCTCCCGTAAAAGCGTGGAATTGACAGCCACTTGACTTGTCCGTTTTGCACCCAGGAACTCGAAACGATGAATCACATTTTTCTCGACTGTGTATTCGCTCGTCAGGTCTAGCATCAGATTCTGTCTCCACCAAGCTGACCTACCCTCGCTCCGGTTTGTGGCTCCTCTATCTAGATCTGATGACCGACTTCTAGGGCATGCCTGCCTGAGTATTGTCACAAGAGATTTGACTCCTTTGTCCTTCTCGTCTCCTGGCAACTGTGGAAGAGCGAAACTCTAGGGTGTTCAATTCTTCTCTTTCGTCTGCCTCGGTGGTCCTGGAGTCCATTCTTCAAAAAGACCGTCTATGTTCTTCAGCGGGCGCTGCGTCTTTTGGGGATCTGTTGGGAGTGTAGTGGGGCTCTGCCCCGACCTTCCCTCGTATAGGAGTAGCGCCTAGCCTTAGCTCAGAGTCTCCAGTTTTTTCTTCTCTTTTCAGTTTTTTTTATTTTTCTCCTCATCCCTCGGCATTGGCCCTCTGCGATGTGTAATTGAACTTTCCTTTTTCTAATATATTAACGTGTAATCTTTTTGTGCATTCAAAAAATAATATAAACCTTATCATACTCGTGGTGGCCACACATTATGCGATTAACAAAAGTCCATGGACAACAATATACTGACGGGACTTTGGAATGGGGAACTTAGATGCAATAAGTTTCCTAATCTCTACATTGCTGCTTCAAATGAGCTTGAGTCTATCAAACGGATGTGTTCGAAACCGTTGGAAGATTCTTTTCTTTTGCCACTGAATGCATATGGCTATGAGGAATTTTTGATCTTACAATCAAAGCTTGAGCAAATTCACTTGCAAGTGGGGTACGGTGATCACTGGAAATTTATCTGAAATCTTGATAAATATTCTGCTAAAAGGCTATACAAACTAAATTTTCTTGTCTACAACCTCCAAGGCTACTTGTTTGGATCCGGAAGAAAAGATGTGTGATGAAAATAAAAATGTTTGCATGGCTATTAGCGATGGACCGACTGAACACAAGAGATATGTTAGACCTCAGACATTGTTGAAAGAAGATGATGATCTTACTTGTGTACTTTGCTCTGAAGGTAGAAGAGAAACAAAGCTATATCTTTTCTTTACCTATCCTTTTAGTTTGGAATGTTGGCAGCACTTAGGTATAAGTTGGAGGTCCAATCTCAACTTCTTCCAGATGATAGTTTTGGAAATAATGCGCTTTGGAATGAAATGTTTTCTTGAGATCTTCTTCATAGCTTCTTGGTATATTTGGAAACAGAGAAATGACTTGATTTTTCAGAATTTACCTCCCCCCTCTTTTGAAGGATGGAGGATCCAGTTCAAGAAAGAACTTTTTCTGCATATGTGTAGAATGAAGGACCCCCTTAAACAACTAGTATTTGGTTGGCTATAAACTTTGTAATTTTTTCAGCTTTGTTTCTTTTCTCCTTGTATGATGTAAAATATTTTTCTTTTATAAAAGCCATACTGTTGGGAAAAGTCTAGCAGTATTTCCCATAAAATACAATTTACTGATGGAAGTGGCATCCTTATAAAAATTTCACTTATATGATTGTATTTCTTAAAATTAGCAAACCATAGAATTAGATATTTGTCAATAAGTATTTTTTTTTTGCATTTCTGCATAAATTTTCCCATTATCTGCCCTCTAATCCTCATCAAAGCCCTAATCACTCATGTTCAAATAATCCAAAATCATGATATAGTTGTGAAGTGAGTGTAACTTAATTGGTTAGGTTTCTTGTGGAGAAATCTGCTCATCTGAATTTATGTTCTACTAGACTTAC
This sequence comes from Oryza punctata, assembly GCA_000573905.2. NCBI lineage: Eukaryota > Viridiplantae > Streptophyta > Magnoliopsida > Poales > Poaceae > Oryza > Oryza punctata. Next base: position 21,813,527 of record CM002496.2, read on the forward strand.
GTGGGTGCTCGTATTTACGACTAATTGCGATAGTGAGACATCCGTGGTGACTTCGTCAATCTCAAATAATATCGGTCCAGTTTTTTGAGGTGACTTCGTCAATCTCAAATAATATCAGTCCAGTTTTTTGAGGTGCTTATAGAGTAAGATGTACATGTGTTTTTATAGACATAATTGTGCGCGTGAGGAAGTGAGCGACTGCATTTGTTTGTAACGTGTATCTTACAAAACATGACATAGGTAATTTCTGGCAGTTTTCCAGTAAATAAAAAACCGACGAGATATTAGTAGGAGCTTTTACTAGGTTAGTCCCATAAATTATCTTCCATCCCATTGACTGTACTTATTAAACCGAACAAGTCCTGATCAGATGCAAAGCTCACACGCTCCACTCTCCATCTACTCCGACGCCTATGCATCGCATCGTCTCCTTCACTCACATCCCAACCGCGCCACCTCTCCTCTCCCTCACCACCTATACTCATGAAAACATAGAAGCACATACGTAAATTTTCTGACTAAGTCATCACTAGACAAGTGGGGATATGATGGAGTTGCGTGCTGTCTTCATATTAAGTGTAAATGTGTAATCATATACTAGATAATGACATGAAACTGCTAGCATGGCTATCATTGGTTAGCCATAGATATTGCTTAGTCTTCTCGTTTCCATATTCCGATAAAAAAAGTTTCGATTGTTAAACATGTGCAAGAAATAAATTGTTCCAACTAGTATTTGACTCTATGCATATTTGAAGCTGATTTTTTTCCTTCGATTCTTAGCCGTTGCGACCCTGTTGACGGTCCATTAGTGCTAAATCTAACCATTAATTCCTGCATAAAAGCAAATAAAATAAAACACCGGGTATAGTGGCAGGATTTATTACTAACTATTTTCACGAGTATGGTGAAATATTTTTATGTAGATAATTATGTATGAAAACACATCTCTTATGTGAAGAAACACACTTTCGACCAATCAGACGTGAGTACATGGATTGAAGGGCCCACAAATCAAAGCAAACCGACGTAATTGAAGTCAATTCACCGTGCACCATCATGAGGACCCACATGTCATACTCAGGAAGAAAGTCGGTGGTCTGAGACGGTTACTTTAGTTCGACCGAACCAGGTCTTGCTCCTCTCGTCCCTAGCCGCCATGTGGAGCTTCCTCATTGGTCACCTATGATGGTTATGGGTGAAACCGACTTAACCATGTCATTAGTAACCGTCATTGAGCACTGTAAAAGGAGGAATGAGCTTCATTCTCAAAACACACAACTCAAGTGGAGAACTCTTAATTTCATTCAAGGCTATTATTTAGTAGAGTGTTAGAAAAGAGAGAGAGAGAGTGAAGTTCTAGAGGAGTACCGGGGTTGTCGGTACTCTCTCCACTCTTGTAGCTTGGTAGATGCTTCTTTTATTAAAGTGAATATTCTTTTGGGTATTTAATTTTCTTGTATAAGTGAGATATATTCTTATCATTGCGGAATATTTATATTAAATACTCTAGTATTAAGATTCTAGATAAAGAAGAAAGTTTTTGTGCGAGGTTGGAGTAGTAATCGATAACATATACATGGTGTCTAAGTTAAAGGTCATCTTTGTTTGTTGCGTGCTCCACGGGTTGTAGAGGTAGGCGGTATGTGGTAACAGCCATGTCCGTCTCCACATTCGGGTACATCATAGAGTTGTAAGCTGGATTAGCTTGGTTGACCAGGGAAAAGCCGATGCCCGAAGCAAGCGATTGAGTTTTACCTTAGCTTAATTTAAGAATCTTAACCTATAGAAATCCTCTCTAGGTTTTACACATATGTTCTCTGTAATTCGATACACTTGGAATATTCTGAGGTGAAGTGCTACAAAGGTATATGTGTGTTTACGGATTTATGGTAATAAATACCAATAGACCATATGTAACGGATGTCAGTGTTGTAATTAATATTTTTTAAATATTGTACCTATTTCAAATATTTGATATGAGTTGAAAATATTATCAAGTGATGAAACATGATTGATTTTCTTTTGCTTTGAATCGGGCATTCGATTTTTGGCTTTGGATCTAGCGCTTTGTAGTAGTGCCCTACTATTATGGATAGTCACCATTGTTTGTTTTATTGTATTATGTGGAAAAATCATTTTTTTTCCTAACTGCTGAGTTAAATAATGTTCTCTTTAAAAAAAAGTTCAAGACTTGAATCTGTTTCCAACATTTGCTGATGGAGTTAAAATGGTCCGAAGTCCAAGAGGTGTACTTTGTCAAATCGATCCCATGGTCTGGTAGGCCAAGACAGGCTTCGGCCCGATATTTTCAATCAGCATCGTCCCTTTTGTGCTTAAGTTTATTTATTTATTTAACCATGTACACACAACATATATATGGCATACCCAATCAATCACCATAAGCTTCAACTTCATGTGGCCCGACAAGTTTTGCCCCATTCGTGACACAACAGAGGTTCCATTTTAGATTTTGTAACATTGTCGCCCAATCTGTCGCCATCATCACCGAACCTTTTCCCTACGCACGTAATCACTATAAATCGCCACCATGCATCGTAGCCGTGCAGGCAGAATCCCATGCATCGTAGCCGTGCCACGTCCGTGTCACGTGTACGCGCCGTGTCGTATCACGGTCGCGCTGGCACAGGCACGGCCTTGAGCGGCGTGACCATGTTGAGCGACGTGCCGAACCGGCCCCTGACGTCGACGTCGCACGGCCGCATCCCGCCGGGGAGCCGCCACTCGAACGCGTGGAGCAGCGACGCGAGCACCAGCGTCACCACCCTCGTCGCCATCGGCGTCCCCGGGCACGCCCTCCTCCCCGCCCCGAACGGCATGAACTCCAGCAGCTCGCCGCCTCGGAACGTGCCGCCGGCGCCGCCGGCGCCGGCTACCGCGAAGCGCTCCGGCTCGAACTCCTCCGGGCGCGGCCACGACGCCGGGTCGCGCATAATGGACCACACGTTGACGATCACCTTGGTTCCCCTGGGCACCGCGTAGCCGCCGACCGCGGCGCCGTCGGCGATGGCCTCGTGCGGCATCAGCAGAGGGCTCGGCGGGTGCAGCCGCATGGTCTCCATCACCACGGCGCTCAGGTACGGCAGCCTGCCGATGTCCGACTCGTCGGGGTGCGGCTTCGTGCCCAGCGCTTCGCGGAGCTCGGCGCGCGCCTTGGACATCGCCGCCGGGTGCCGGAGCAGCTCCGCCATCGCCCACTCCACCGTGATCGAGTTCGTGTCTGTCCCTGCGGCGAACAGATCCTAGCCACATACCAAAACGTGTTACTACTTCCAGCCAACTTCATTTTTTTTTTTTTAGAAAAAGAAAATCTGGCAGCTTTGACTCAGGAACATTGGACATAGGCAAATTAACTGTACATTTGCATGCATGCATCCGTTCAATAAACAAGTGGTTTTGCAATTTGCTGGTCATATTTTGTTCTGTTCGAAAAGTAAACAGCGCCAATTCGGTCAAAATTGATCAGCTCGTCCATACTGCTGTCAAGGTCAATAGAACTAGTAGAAGATTCGATTGCTGCTAAGAAATTTCAGAACCGGAAATTTGGAAAGCAATATTGTAAACTAGTCCAAAAGTATAAAGGTGTACTAGAATTTTGAACGGATAAAATTTTCAGTGACGTGGTACTAGTAGTATTCAGTGAGCTAAATGAATTAAGCTTATGCACTTACCAAAAGAAAAGACTTGATCGTTTCAAGGCTGAGCTGATCCACCGAGTGAAGCTGAAGTAGCACGTCCAAGAAATCCTCCTTCCTTTCGCCTTCGCCGCCGGCGTTCTGACGGCGGCTGATGATCTCGTCGAAGAAGTCATGGAACTTCCTGATATGCACGGCGGTGCGGCGGCGGCGGCCCTGCAAGTCCAGCGCGGCGAGCACGGGGAAGAGGTCGGACAGGTTCGGCTTGGTGGCCTCCTCGACCGTGTCCCTGACGAGCATCTCCAGCTCCTGCGCCCGGTCGGAGCTCAGGTCGGCGACGTCCTCGGAGAAGAGCACGTTGGAGATGAGGTTGATGACCGCCGAGAACACGACGCGCCCGACGTCCACCGCCGAGCCGTCGCCGGCGCCGGCGTGCCCGCGGAGGTACCAGACCAGCTCCCTCACCTTCGCCTCCCGCACGGCGCGCGTCGCGTCGAGCCCGCGCGCGGAGAAGAGGTGGTTGGTGCACACGGCGCGGAGGCGCTTCCACAGCGCGCTGTTCCCGGGGAGCCATATGATGGACCGCTCGTGGTTGCCGAGCGCGCGGCCGGCGTCGCTCACCGCCCGCGCGGCGAGGATGTGGTCGTACCTCTGCAGGGCATCGCGCGCCGCCGCGGCGGAGGAGGCGACGACGGCGGTGGTCGTGCCGAGCTTGAGCGACATCACGGGGCCGTGCTTCTCGGCGAGGCTGGCCAGCGCGAGGTGCAGCTCGCCATGGAGGTCGAACACGTTGCCGAGGAGGAGGACAGGTGCCGGGCCGGGCGGCCGCCGCGGGTTGCCGGAGCCAGCCGCCTTAGGGTGGTTGTTCTTGGTGGAAACGAAGACTTTGTAGAGGAGGCAAGAGGCGAGTGAGACGTAGAGAAGCCATAGTATGATTGAAGCTTCCATTTTCGTCTCTTCGGATGATATACTGTTCGTGAAGCAGACAGAGCCGTATGGCCTTGTATATATAAGTGGCGTGCACACACTATTTTCTACCGGGCCAGCGACAGCGACCGGCCAACATTTTATTTAGAGTGAGGAAGAAAACTGTACAGATTAGGAGCTGCTATTGCACAGGATCTCCTTTCAGAATGAGATGATACTAAGGCAAATCTCCCATTGGTTTCAGCTGATATCCCTAGATAAAAGTTTTGATATCGTGATTGGTACCCGTTGATACCCGTCAGAACTAGATCTTAATACCTATGAGCTGGTATCAACCTGATACTAGTCGGATGGCTTTGGTGCTCGTCGTGGTTAGGGAAGGCGTCAGCAGTAGCGGAGAACTGCCATGGCTCTCCAGTTGGGAGAATCCATGAGAGAAGAGCACAAATAGACAGCAATGCACAAATAACCCATCAACAATCACTTCATAATCTAATCAGAGTTAGCAACAACACAACGAACCGACCACAAGTCATTAATGCGTAATCACATCCATCCATCCATCCACCTACTGCATCGGCGGCATCTCTCCCTCGTTGCATCGTAGTTCCTTTTTTCCCTGACGTCGCAGGCGGAACTAAGAGAGGAAGGGACACGTACGAGAGCACGAGCGCACGGTAGGGAGAGAGAGGCATCCACCACCGCCAGGAGATGTGAAAGGAAGACACCCCAGGAGGGGGGACGAATCGGAGATGAGTGTGACGGTCACCGGGGAGGCGATGGCAGCGACCGGTTTGACGCGGCAGGGGAGTGGAGGGGTCCTGTGGGGCGCGCCACATGGGATCCCATTACCTAGCATTCTCGTACCAATTAACAAGACTGTTACAACAATTGGTGCCATATATGGGGAGTATAACAGTTGAGTTGAGTGCATCATATTGCGGAGCCACCATCTAGCACTACTACAAGTAAGGTTTTTGTGACAGTGAAAACAAGTTTTCACTAACAGAGAAAGGAGCCGCTGGAAAACAAAGACCAATGAAAATGTATCATTTTTGCTAGCGTCCTCCAGTCGCCAGCGAAGATATGTTTTTGCTGGCGGCTTTCTTAAGTATGCCGCCAGCGAAAACTCTCTTCACTGGTGGTCATCTTAAGCCAGCCGATAACGAAAATATGTTTTTGCTGGTGGTTGGAATATGCACACCGCCAGCGAAAAATGCTAAGCCAGCCGATGGACGACACGTGGCCCACCTGCGAAGATGTTTACCTTTTAAAAAAATGAAACAAAATTATTTTTTCTTTCATTTTTCATTTTTTGTTTGTTCACATATTTTAGAATCACACACAGAGGATATAACTGATCGAACTATCGATAACGGTAGTTTTCTTATTGTTCGTTGTAACCATTATTGATAGTTAATATACATGCGCACTTGATATATAGGCTAGGTGAGAGCCTGGTTTCACAAAATTTGCCATGCTAAATATTTAAAAACCAGTATAATTTCACTCTACCCTGTTTTCACTATGCTCCTGGCTCCACGAGTAGTAAGGAGGCAGTAGCGGCGATGACAGCATAGTTGGAAGAGGATCAAGGGAGCTTGGCAATGGCGGCAGCATAAACAAGAAGGGAGGAAGAAAAAGGGTGTTGCACGAATCTAAAGTGATCGGAAGGTCTAGATAAACGTATATGATTTTATTAAGCTAGTGTTGTATGTAGCGGGGGAGTTGAATCTAGTCCTACGTAGTTCTAGAATGACACGAATTAAGATATATTATATATTGTATCTCGGTTTTCGTTAGCACACTTTTTAAACTACTTAATGGTACATTTTGTGTGAAAATTTTATACACATAAGTTACTTTAGAATATTAAATAAATTATTTTTTAAATTTAAAATAATTAAAACTTAATCAATCATATACTAATGGATTTTTCGTTTTACGTGCCTACACTTTATTCATCTAAAGCTATCTCAAACGGGACCATAGATGATAGAAACTGCCGATAGTGTCTTGTACTGTGATTATCCTTACGTAAGTAGGATAAAGTGCATGAACACTATCTGTTTGCGCGTGGAAGAATGTACGTCAAACAAATGAGTTTCCTTGTCGTTCCATTTTATCCAAATTACTGGATTTTATTTCCTCGTCCTAGCAAATAGGACTAACATGTTTTCTATCCTGGCTAGAAGACTAGAACTAAAGTACGCCAGGTCATTTTCATGGATTCTTTGCACAAAATTACACAAATAGTAATTTGCATCATTGCATGTACAATACATTTCGCACAAATAAACTAGTGTTTATTTCCATTAACATAAAATCCTCGAGATCCATGCTAACCTAAACTATACAATATCTGATGCAGACGGCATGCATGCTTTGAGTTTAAAACTACTCCTAGTGCTTCATCTTTCATGCAGGCTTTTGACCTTTCAGCTCAAGAATATTGTTTCTCTCCAACTGCTCATCAGTGTGTTTCCTAGTTGTGAGCTTGTGATTGGATGGCCATATGATCGAATGGATTGGCCCTCATCTGCTGACGCCGTCCCAGGCAAACTTACTTTGAGTCCTCGTAGCAAAAATTCAGAGATCACAATACAATATGGCCTCGATCGCCGCCCTGAAGGTCGGGTTCGTTCCCAGATTTGCGCGTTTGCGAGCAGCTATAGATCTCTGACGCCTTCGCCGATCAGATTCGGTGATGATACCAGTTGCAGTAGACAAATGGAAGGGCGGCTGCTTGATGTCTCAATCAGCAGTGTAAAATATTCAGGCCGTTTCAGGAATAAGGAGTCAGAAAGAGAGTAAAAATGTGGAGGGTAAGTGGATAAATAGGAGTGCGACCCAACAGGATAAACCACTTTGAGGTGAATGAAAGATGAGAAGATTTGGATGGTATTTGTTAGTTAATTAAGAGATGAGTGTCTAGTGCACAAAGCACCAATTGAGAGGCTGAGCTTGTGATATATGACCTATGTGAGTGAAAACCTGATCATTCTATTCTCTTTTAAGATGAAACATACACATCTGGTCTCTTAATATAATGCAACCAGCCATGATCTCTCCGTGATTAGAGGATAAATTGGTATCGAGTGTACAAGCACCTTGCAGATATGCACAAATCTTGGTAATTTTTATTTAATAGTAGTAGCCAACAACAAATGATTTTTCAGTTCGACAGGACATCTCGGTTGGGTTCATGGGTTGTGGGCTGTGGGCTGGCAGGCTGGCCCGTTTCCATTAACATTTTACTTCTTTGATTAGTTGTCATGAAAAAGAGATCATTATCCATCCTAAAATACCGAACATACATAAACGAACACAAATGAAATACCCTAACGGCCCTGTTCGGATGGGCCTCAATCTCAGCCCATTAATATATATGGGCCAGTATTGAGGACCATACAAACAAGGCCCATCAAGTTTTGTAGGCCTTGGGGCTTCCTAAACCTTGACCGGCACGGCCCAAAGAGGGGTAGCGAGCTCCAGCACGGCGCCGAACCGGTCGCTGACGTCGACGTCGCCGGGCGCCATCCCCTCCGGCAGCCTCCACTCCAGCGAGTGCACCATCGCCGCCACCACCATAGGCACCACCGCCACGGCCAGAGGTATCCCGGGGCACGCCCTCCGGCCGGACCCGAACGGGATGAACTCGAGCGTCCTCCCCCAGTAGTCCGCCTCCCTGTCCAAGAACCTCTCCGGCGAGAACGCCTCCGGCTCCGGCGACCACGCCGCGGGGTCCCTCCCGATCGCCCACGCGTTGATCAGGACGCGGGCGCCGCTGGGCACCGAGTAGCCGCCCAGCGTCACGCCGCCAGCCGGCTCCGAGTCCGACGACACCCGGTGCGGAAGCAGCAGCGGCGCCGGCGGATGCAGCCGCAGCGTCTCCTTGATCACGGCGTGGAGGTAGGGGAGCCTCGCGAGCTCGCCTTCCTCGACGGCGCCGTGACCGAACGCCTCCTCGAGCTCGGCTCGCGCCTTCGCCATCTTGCTCGGGTTGCGGAGCAGCTCGGCCATCGCCCACTCCACTGTGGTCGTCGTCGTGTGGCTCCCAGCGATGAACAAATCCTGATTAAGTTATTCACATCGAGTCTAATCATGAGCATTTTTAACTAATTCCATCGATCAAATTGTCTTAAAGAATGTGAGATACCGTCATGAGAGCTCGAATCAGTGGGCGTTCGAGCTGCGACTTGGCGTGGAGCTCCAGAAGCGAGTCGAGCAGGTCGCCGGGTTTCTCGCCGCTGTTCAGCCGCCGGTCAATGACATCGTCGAAGAAATCATAGAACTTCTTGAGGTTCTTGGCTGCCGCGCGGCGGCGGCGGCTGAGGTCGAGCGCGCTGAGGAACGGGAAGAAGTCGGAGATGTTGGGCTTGGCCGTCTCCGCCACGGAGTCGGCGATGAGCTCCTGGAACACCTGCCCGGTCTCTGACCCCAGCTCGACGACGTCCTCGGAGAAGAAGACGTTGGACATGAAGTTGAGCACGGAGCCGAACACGGCGAGCCCGACGCGCACGGGGCGCCCGGAGCACGCGCCGAGGTGGTCGACGAGCTCCCGGGCCTTGCGCTCCCGGATGCCGCGGCTGGCGCCGAGACGCCGGGAAGTGAACAGCAGGGTGCTCGCCAAGGTGCGCATGTGCTTCCACAGCGGGCTGGAGCTCGGCAGCCACGCCATGGAGATGTCTTGGTGACCGAGCACGTTGGCGTTGTCCGGCACCCAGCGGGAGGAGATGGCGCCGTCTTTCTTGTGGAGCGCCTCATGCGCCGCGTCCGGGGACGAGAGCACGACGGTGGTCGCCATGCCGAGCCTCAGCGACATGACGGGGCCGTACGACGCCGCTAAGCCGGCGAGCGCGCGGTGTAGCTCGCCGCCACGGAGCAGGTCAGGGATGTTGCCGATGACCGGGAACGGCGTCGGGCCCGGCGGAGGTGGCGGTGCAGCAGGCGCGCCGGAGGGGGACTTCGCTGCCTTGCTCCATAGCAGGTACAGCAACGGAATGCCAAGAAGTGAGAGGAACACTGACGAGATCGTCGTCAACTCCATTAGTGCACACAAGATCTGAGAATGAATTTTGATCTTGTTATGTAGCCTGTTACTGCTTGTTTTGCAAGGTTCGATCGTCAAACATTAAATTGTCAATTTGCAGAAGTTGCAAGTTGTCATTTGTTTTGAGTAAGTTGAGAAAGTCTGAGAGAGATTGATGCAGGATGGCGGTTCTCTATGGTTCAACTTGATCATGCCCAGCCACTCATACTTCCGTAAAGGCAAAATCAATTTTGTGCGTGCTCTTGATTTGGACTTATCGAGCGACGCATGCGTGGGTCGTCCAATCGAACGATGCATGTGCAGGGCCATCTAATCAGTCATACTGAGAAGCTCTGCTGTGAAATAGGACACCTATTCACATGTTGGGGCCAACAGCCCAACACCAACCAATTCACTAGCCCTTCTTTTGCACTAGCTCTTTTTTTTTTCAGTACAGAACCTTTTGATGATTTATTTTTTAAAACCATGCATTATTTTTAAAATCCATTTGAACCATCGCTCTCCATTGAAAATATATGATTGAACAAGTCCAATGTTTAAATATATTTAAACATTCAAAAGTAATTTACTTAAACCCTAGAAGTTACTAAGTTTACAATAGAAGTAATTTTCCATTGCATTGAAAATAAACATAGTATACGATATTGAAATAAGATACTATGTGAAGTAAAATGTTGAGAAGATTCACAAGTAAATACAATTATATTCTTTATTTCAAAGTATTCACTATGTTATTTTTTTGAAAAAGAAGGGGTAATTTTCATCATATAGGAAGTAACTCTAAGAGAATATCCCTTAATGATATTAGAAGTACCTATACGGTGAGGGAAAAATAACTCTAAGAAAATATTTACAGTATTACAAGTAAGTACACTAGAGGGAAGTAACTCTAACTCTAGAAAAATAAAAGTAACTCTTCACGGTATTAAAAAAGTAACTCTTCAAGTAGTTATACTAATAGAGGAAGTAGTTCCCTAGAGAAATAGAAGTAATTTTTCATGGTAAATAAAGTAACTCTAAAAAAAGAACTAACCATCTAGAAATATCTATACTGCTAGATGAATTAAAAATAGGAATAAAATTTAGAGATAATTATGATTTGTGTAAGTTACTTTTATACTTTATTGAATTTACTTTAGTAAACATCTAAGAAGTAAATTAATAAATTTAAAAGTAATTTATATATATGATAAAAGTAACTTCCATATATAACAAAAGTAATTTACATCATTATATTTTTTTATCGGAAAATAATCATGTAAGATCTTGTTTGGTATAATCGAATTATATATCGGATATGTAATTTGAAAGGAACATTTATTTGAAACTTAGTTGTTAGGAATATATTTTTCTAACAGTTGCATGTTTGCATACTTTCGGAAAGCATGCTCAATTGGCAGGGTACTAATTATGGAAATGAGTAAGACACGTTTAGTCTATTTCAAGAGCACGCACTGTGTAGTAGCGTCCTTCCGAAAAGTGTGCCCCCTACCTCCCGCTCCCTCTTATTCGCTTCTATTTTACTAGCTTCATCCATAAATATAAGAGATTTATGGCTCGCCATTTGTTAAAGTTGTCTCCAAACAATCCATCCCCAATAAGGTGGTACTAGAGCCTCCTTAATATTACTTCACGATTATTGGGGAAGTTGATTTTGCAGTTCTGCAATACCCCGTCCCCAATATACCGCCTGACATATGGCCCCATTTGTCAGTGGGCCAATACCATCTGATCTATCACTCTTCTGTCTCTCCTTCATGGACAAATCTAGTAGACATTGGGATGGTGATGGCGGGGTGGTGGTGGTGGGTAGATGAAGCTCCTCCAATCGGCGGAGCTAGGATGGTGGTGGCAGAGCTACTCCAGGTAGGAGGACAACGCATGCATGCCCGTACTCAAAGCAAATGGAGCTCTCCGGTGGAAACGCGGTGGTCGGCTCTCCAATGCTGGAGCACAGGCCTTGCAAACGTGATGACAATGGGGGAATGTCGTGGGCACACGACGGCTCCATCGTGGCAGTGATGGCGGGGTAGCGTAGCGGAGCTCCTTCGAGTGTTGGCGTGAGGGGCAGTGGCAGGGTGGCGGAGCTCGGATGAGCACCACTGGAAACAGAATTGGGCACCTCGCATGGTAATTGGGATTGGGGTGGATTATTTAGGGAGATCCCTCACCAATTTATTTTAGGAGAATTAGGGTGGATTATTGGTTATCGCCAATAATGATTGGAAATAGGGGGTTGTTTGGGGACTGCTAGAGCACACAAATTCTCAAAAGTGGCGGGACACCACAGAAGCTTCAAAATGCAATAAAAGTGATAGGGGAATGATCATTAACTAAGTTGAAATGGATTTCACCCAACAGTTGCATAAGTGCATTATTCAGTCCGTTTCAGAATGTAAGGTGTTTCATTTCGTCCTAAGTCAAAACACTTAAAGTTTGATCAAGTATATAGAAAAACACATCAATATTTTCAACACAAAACAAATATATTATAAAAACATGCTCCCACCTTACAAAAACATGCCCCCAAATAATTGTTTTTTCTTAACTAAGAGCGGGACAAGTATGAAAGTCACTCCTTGGTTCGTGAGTGAGGGTTGGGAACCTTCACCCCTAGCACGTAAAATGAAGCAGCGGATTGGTGCATGATTAATTAAGTATTAGATAAAACAAACTTTAAAAATGGATTAATATGATTTTTAAAGCAACTTTCCTATATAATTTCATTTTGCAAAACATACATTGTTTAGCAGTTAGAGAAGCGTGCACGTGGAAAACGAGGAGATATAAGTTAGGAAAGGGGAGTTTAGAACACAACCTCATAATTGGTTCATCTTATGAGTTTAAGAAATTTTGTCGGGTGAACGACCCAGCTAAATCTACGTGAAGCTCTACCCCTTGAAAAAAAACCTTGCACTAAAAATCTTCTTCATGGCAGTCGATAGTTGTTGCACTTATCGTCAACACCATTTTCTTTAATCTAGGCATGAAAATGTACATTATTCAACTAACCATTCCACTAAGAATTCACTAATTTATGTGTTGGCCCAATGTGAGAAGTTGATATTAATTTTAGTTCATCTTTGCTTTCCATAAACAAGAGATAGGATCTGCTCAATTCTTTTGGTTCAATGCATGTAGCTGTGATTTTTATTGGAATGTAGAATACCAGACAATGCACCAATTATAGACACTGAGTGTATAGTGTTCTACCAAGAAAAGGTTGTTGGAATGTACTCAGCTCTACCCTACACTACTAGATAGATGAATTTTCATTATTGAAAATTTTGAACGATTAAATACTGCATCATCTTGCTTTGATTAACTGATGAATTTTAAAAATAATGGTACTCTATCTGCATATGTTATTGAGATATCACACATCTCCCTTGAGATTGTTATGTATGCACTCATTGCCTATAGTCTGATTGGTTTTGATTGCATTTGCATGTACTTCATATTTTGCGAGATGATGACAGTTGCTATGACACCTAACACACACTACTGCTATACTATCAACTGCATGCTATGTTGTATGGAACATCTTTGCAGTTTTCTTAGTCCCTTAACTATTAAGTTCCATTGACTGAACTTTTCTACTACATAATTCATGCATGCTTATGAGGTTAAGTAAAAAAACATATTTGTAGTCTGGTGGCATGGACAATGGACGAGTTTTTTATGTACAACCTTGGAAATACACAAACATGCTAGAAGATTGGAAAGTGAATAATTTATTATCATGTTTTTTTGGTATAGGTATGATCTCCTAGGATATATGACTAGAATCTTAAATGGAAATGCCAAACTTGATCTATAGCTTTGAGGGGGCAAATGTAAAAAAATTAGTATGAGCTATTTACTATTTGATTAATACTAAAGTGACAAAATTAAAGGACTTGTAGAGGGGGGCCATGGCCCCTTTTGCCTCACCGAAGCAATTGTTTTGCTTAAATCTTTTATAAGTCTTCCCTACCCTATGATCTTAATATAATTTACATTCAAACATCTTGAGTGTTTAATTATTAAAATTATTATTACAGTATTATAAACATTATTCATAAAATTAGCAGGTTTAGCGTTCACCTCGCGATGGAGATTGCAACTATTTTGCTTAAACCTTTTACAACTCTATATATAAGTTTCATATGATCTTAATATAATTTGCATTCGAACATCTCGAGTGTTTAATTGTTAAAATTATTATTACAATATTATAAACATAATTTATAAAAGTAGCACGTTTAGCGTCCACCTCGCGATGGAGATCGATGACATTATGTGCTAGCCGCTACACCAGCAATTCTTCCTCTCCCTAACTATATTGGGTGAAGTATGTCTCTATGTTTGAGCTGCCAAACCAGTAGATGAGCATCGTGATATCTTTTTCTCCATGAAATGAACGTCGTGTGCCACCGTGTAACTCACCATTTGCTTGGCATGTAGCTTCAAAATCACGCAATGGTCCTCGTACTTGGTCGCCATGTAGTACATGGTCACAGTGCTAAGTTGTACAAGTTGATAGTCGGTGGATATGGAGAAATTGGTAGATGCTACAAACTTGATTGTATTAAGCGTTGGTATGGGAACATGCTAATAAGTGGTAACTTCCAAATTCAAATAAACCCTAGAACTAAAAGAAGGCCAATCTTGAGCCATTCCCGTGTTTTGAGAAAACAAATGTTTCTCAAACTAGAAAAACAAAGTAAACGATATGTGCGAATACTCAATGGAAGTTATTCTAACAATTGAGTTAATTACATGCGTTGGCAGTGGAACTCCCTTCTAAATTAGAGAAAGAAGGATTTTTGAAAGTTAATACACATTTTTGAATGGAGGAAGTAGAATGAACAGTAATTTCCAATGGTAACTCTTGAATAGCCCTCAATATTTACAAGTACTCCTTCCAACCCTCAAAGAATATAGTTTAGACCTAAATTTATTTTCATTTTTTTAGTGGGTCCAATAAATGTCCTTAATACTACTTCATCTTTTTCTTCTCGTTTTAATCATTGAACTAATAGTATTCCCTCATTCTCCTCGTTTTCTCATCACATAAATGAAGAGCATAATATTTTTTTAACCTCCTACTTAATATGTCTTTTACTATCTAAAACTATTGTCTTTTAGGGACTAGGGAAGTATTTCTCAAAGGTAAAACGAGAAGTAAAATAATCTTGGTGTCAAAGCATGGTCATCATTGAAAAACTAAAATATTTAAATTTAGACGCTTATCATGGTACGATAACCAGTGCAAAGGATAATATCAATTTAAGGTGTAGATTGAATCTTACAGAAGACCCCTGCTGTCACTCCACTAATAGTCAACAAAATTTCACACAAGATCTAAGAATGTGTTTTGAACTTGTCATGTACTGTTTTGTTATCCAAAATATACAACGAAGTTATATATAATTGCAGAATCACACGTATAAAATTACTTGTTTGGAAGGTTTGATCGTCAAACATTGAATTGTATATTTGCACAAGTTGCAAGTAGCTAGTACATTTTTTTGAGCAAGTTAAGAAAGAGATATTGATGTAGCATGACAGTTTTCTATGGTTGAACTTACCTTCTTCTGAGCCATTTATACTTACCCTGAACTGTAAAGGGTTATTCTTCTTTTTGTTGCAGTCAGTGCCCCAATTTTATAAACAAGCCATGAACGCTTCAAAATGCACTAGGAATCACGACTAGAGATGGCAACGGGGAATTCCCCGTTGGAGGTTACTCCACCATACCCGCCTTCGTGGTGGAGAATTTTCCCCATCACCATCACCGTGAAATGCAACGGGGCAACATCTTTCCCCATCACCGCCTCCGTGCGGGTAATTTATCCCCGTGGAGCCTCCATCCCCGCTATCAACTTACTCAACAGTCAACATGTATGCATTTCTCATATCAAACAATAATTTAGATACAAAAGATTAACACTCAAAATAGCAATTCCAACCATCAATTTCAGCACATCAACAACAACTACAAAAACACAAGTTCACAAATTCAGATCACAAATTCGCAAATGCACATCATCAGTTCACAAATGCACATCATCAATTCATCACTTACAACAGCAGTGCAGCAACAAGCAGTGCAATAAAAGTGTGCCCAAGAATACAATATTCATCATATTCCCAGATTAAGCAACAACACAATAATACATGATCATTCATCATTCATCAGTCATCACTCATTAGTTATCACCACATTGCAGCAACAACACATGTTGTCCAACAACACATGTTGTCCAGGCATACACAAAACCATAGTTTGGAGTAGGTCTTTTGTGCCAAATATCCAAAAGCATTGCCATGGTTTACAAGTTTATCATGACACATAA
This sequence comes from Oryza punctata, assembly GCA_000573905.2. NCBI lineage: Eukaryota > Viridiplantae > Streptophyta > Magnoliopsida > Poales > Poaceae > Oryza > Oryza punctata. The sequence goes on from CM002496.2 coordinate 21,829,504, forward strand.
CAGGGGTTACAAACATCCAAAATCATTGCAAGAACAGTGCATGTCCATACATTCATGTCTTCAAACAAGAGCAAGTCCCTAAATTAAAGAAGTAGCAAAAGATATTCAATTAGTCAAGTATTTTATAAGGATATAACAAATAATGGCAGTAGGAGTTAGATTGCTAATTTTAAGTTGTTGAAAGAATACCTCAATCCGATCTTGGATATCTTGAAGGCAACTCCAAAAGCTTGTTGCTTCTTCATTATCAGCTACAAGATAACAATTATAAGAATTATTTTGCATCCATTGCATTGTAAAATCTATGCTAAGCATGATGTATGAATAAAACAGCATATGTACCTCGATACTTGTTTCGTAGCCAATCTTGTGAGCACATTAAGACCTCCAAGAGTTCTGGAGTAAGCCAGCTACGATGCTCACTAAGAACCCTTCCACTTGTGCTAAATGCAGATTCAGATGCAACAGTGCTAATAGGAATAGCAAATGTAAAGATATCTAATTTTCTACAGATACTCTAAATACAACATTCAATATCTAAGAAAATCAAGCAAGCTGCAAATTAATAAATTGCACGTGCTAAATTGTTAGGAACTTAGGATTACGAAAATGAAGCTACAATATATAAAGGGTTAGCGTGAAATCGAACCCCATGGATTTGAATAAGCGCAGGCCGTTGACGGAAGATGAAGCTTCTGGAGTTCTTGGAGCAGAAGGAGCTCCTGCCTTAGTCGAAGCAGAAGGTGCTCCTACAATCGCAAGACGGATTTTTGGCCTAGTGGTGGTCCTTTTTATAGGTGGTTGCGGTGGCCGACTGCAGGCCTTTGCACCGGAGTTGGAGGAACCAGATCTACCCACATGAACAATGGCAGATCCAGCAACAGGCACGACAGCGGGTGTGGCTGCAGCTGCAGCGCTTATAGCATGCGATGGCTGGTCCAACTCCGCATTGGCGTCCCTTATTGTGGACCACCGAACGTGAGTTAGTGACTCAACGAGACAACGATGCAGCCATGGAAGAGGAATTTAGTGGAGGGGGAGGGGGATATGGTACTATAGGTAGGCGTCTAGGGAGAGGTACTGAGTTGGGAGTAGGACAACTAGATGTGCTCACCTTGCATCATCGTCGGAGCTTAGCGGTGGTGAAGGCGAAGCCATGACGGACTCGAGCGGCTGGTCGTCTTGTGGACTCGTCGTTTTCCCCTTTCTTGCCACCGAAGCCTTCACCTGCATCCACCATCAGCAAAACAAATAAGCCCACATGACGGATCAGATATTCGGAATGGATTGACAGAGGGTGGAGGAGGAGGCCGACGTCCGGTGGCTGGTGCCGAGTCCATGGCGTCCTCGAACCTGGGAGCGAAGGGAATGGGACGGCACGGCGTGGCGCTGGGACCTGGCCACGGGGCTCGGGAGCTGGGACCTGGGCCACCTGGGACCGGGCGGCTCGACGTTGGTGCGGTCGTCGACACGGCGGGCGTGGCGGCCCGGCGCTGGCACGGACGCCGACACAGCGGGTGTGGCGGCCCTGCGCGCACGGGCGCGAGATCGGGAGCCGGCGCCGCTCAGCCGCTGTGGCCGACGAGACGGCGGCGGCGGCGTGGGGATTGGGACGAGCGGGGCGGACGGCGGTGTGTGGACTGGGGAATGGGGACGGAGGGGATAAGGATTGGAATGGTTAGGGTTACACAATTGCTTTATATACTCTATGTTTTGGGCCTGGTTTTTATGGGCCATATGGGCCAAATACACAGGATATTACTACACACATACTATTATAACGGGCCTCTACGGAGGGCGGGGACGGGGGACGGTGAACCAAACCCGCCCCCGCCAGACCCGACGAAGACTACTTCCTCTCCATTTGATTTCCCATGGAGACAAAATTGATACCATCACCATCACCTAATGGGAGAATTCTCTAGGGGGGACCGGGGACCGGGTACCCATTGCCATCTCTAATCACGACGACCACCTCATACTTGAGCATCATTGCTCCAGGAAAGGCAAGGCAAGGTAATGTGCTCTTATAACTTTTCCAGTGCTGAGTCTGAAAGGACGACTTAAGTTTTCAGTCAGAAGTGCCAATTTCGCAAATAATACTTGTAATTAACCAGAAACCATCACATCTGTGCATGTACCAAAGAAAGAAAACAAAAGTTTAATCCATCGAAGCAAACTCAGATAACTCCGAATACAGTTGATCCGACAGTGCCGGTCAGATTGTTTCTAGCAACATTTCTGCAGGCAAATTAGGATAGTGTCAGTGCAAGAATTCCCTCCGGTCAACTTTTTGTGACACTATTAAGATTTGGTCAAACTTTTGATCACCAACAGTTTCTCAAATGCTTTAATTTAAAAACAAGAAAAATGGCATATGTCTTTCAAATTATACTATTATAATATCATAAGCTTATTAGCTTTTATAGATTTATTCTAATATAAAATTAATGGCCAAAGTTTTAAATGTTTGATTAAATCTCGCCCTAACGGTCAAATATTTCTGATCCAAGGAAGGAAATGGAGCACACATAAAATGTAGTTTAATTAATGAAAAGAACTAAGAGTTGACAAGGATCGAATCCCAGCTCTGCGCATCACATCATTGAACTTCTTCCATGCCAGACTTTGCGTTTACAGAATGTCATCTTCGTAATCAGAACAACATTGCAAATTAGAGTACATCTTCAGAGAAAAAAAATTCACTTACTATGTATCATGACAACACAGTATATCTAACTGTCTGTACCTTTAAAGTTGCAGGCTTCCAGCTCATAAGTGTAGCAACAGCAAGAAGGGCTGTGACGAGAGCTGCTGCTGATGCTGCTGCAGATTGCAGAATGAGCCTTCATTGCTACAAACCTGAGTTTTATAACTGGAATGTCAAATTAACCGTTACTCTTAATTATTAAATAGTAGAATAGATCCTATTCAGTATAATTAAATAGATTTATAGATGCAAACTAATTGTTATACAAAGAGGTAGCTTCTCAAAATTTACTAACCGCAACTAGACTATCAGCATAATTAAACAGGTGAAGATCCATCACTGCCTTCTTCAAAAATGTCTGGTACGCACCATTCGTCGGGTCATAGCACGTGAAGTCTTCAAATGTTGAAGCTATTTTCTCCAGTTTACATGTTTGGATGTCATACAGGTAGACCTTGTTGGATGCCAGTAGCAGCCTTCTTCCATGGAAAACAACCAAAGGAGGTATTTCTACAAAGTGCTCCATAACAAGATCAGGTGGAATCTGTATAGTGCAGCATCGAGTCCATTCAGGGTTTTGCCAACACTGCAGGTCCAAATCTCCAGTTCCAGCTTCCAACTGTAAAAACAAGCACAACACAATTCACCCTCTACTTCTGTCAAACAGTAAAGCTTTGCACTGCATGGAGGGCATGGAAACAGACTGAACTTCTCATCAGTCAAACAGAATCTGAGAAATGTTTTGGGTGGATACGGGCAAAGCATTGTACGACACACCGTCCAGTAGATGGCTCCTTTCACATGAACTGGAGTTAACCTGTCAGTTGGGTATGGTGGATCTTGAGTTTGCCTCCATGCATCAGTGCCCAGAGTAAGCACTTCAAACTTGCAGACCTTTCCTGTTGTCGGATGATCCGTTTAGTAGAAAGCTCTAGCCACCTTGTACTTGTTGCTGTGAGGATCAAACCCAAATCCGAGCCCCATGCCGCCACATAGGTTACGGCTCCCTTCTGGCAGGGAAACAATATCTCTTGTCAATGGATTGCAGATCATCATCTTGTGCTTCCTGCCCCTGGTAGAAATGAGGAGCAAACCATCGCAGTGCACCGATCGAATCCATTTACAGATACCTCGAGGGAAATCCTGCATATGCATTATATTAGGATCCTGGTATTTATAGAGGTTCATGAGGAAGGCAATATTCTCACCGTTCTTCTGCATCTCGAAAGAGCCAAGGATCATGAGCATTGATGGCCTCTGCTTGGAGCACTCGAGATGAGCATTGACGAAACGGGAGCTGGATATCATGGCGTGCCAAGCCTTGCACACTGCAAAATCTATTTCGAGAGGCATCTCGATTTAGACTTAACGAGTGACACGGACAATTACGTGAGAAGTACTAGTAGCGCTACAACATGCATGCAAGTAGTTTTTGCTATTAGGTTGTACATATTTTTTTTCTTCTTATGAAATTTTCTCTTAAATTACTTATCCGATCTATAATCCGATTATATCGTTGTGTTCGTAACAATTAAATCTTTACAACAAGATCTCACATGATTATATTTTGATGAAAAATCACAAATTACTTTGATGATATGTCTAAATTACTTTTAGATTTCACTAAGTTACTTCTTAGACATACAAAAGTAAATTCAGTAAAACCTAAAAGTAATTTACATATATTATAGAAGTAACTTAGAACAAAACGAATGTAACTTTGGCATGTCAGTTGAAGTAAATCCGTTGTAGAGATAAAACATGACTCTATCTAGAAATTAAATTAATCAGCACAAATTATAGAATTAACTAAAAACAATAATAAAAGTAAACACCTCATAGCATTATGAATGTATAGGAAGTATTTTAATCAAATCTAAAAGTAACTTATATATATGATAATTATATATATGATAATTTGTTTAATGAAAAAAAGTATTAATTAAAGTTACTTTCTTTTGGTTATAAGTTACTTATATAATATATGTAAATTACTTCTAAGCTTTACTGAATTTACTTTTGTATGTCTAAGAAGTAACTTAGTGAAATCTAAAAGTAATTTAGACATATCATAAAAATAATTTGTGATTTTTCATCAAAATATGATCATATGAGATCTCGTTGTAAAGATTTAATTGTTACGAACACAATGGTGTAATCAGATCATAGATTGGATGAGTAGTTTAAGACAAAATTGTATTTGAAGTATAGGTGGATGGTGTCTCTTATAGATCGAGTGGTAGCTGGTTTAGACAAACCAGCTACCACTAACTGTGTAGTCACATCCCTCCGACCTGAATCGGATGAGAGATTTGGTCAGCAGCCATGACAGGATGTGAACATGACATCTTCAGGGATGTAACGGAGCAAGATCCTCGACCAGGAGTTGATAGCAATCCGCATCGCCTTTCGCGGCCGAGTAGATGATACCTGAATGTCTGAGCATCTTTTTATCATCGCCATGACAAGAACCCCTGAAACTGCAGGAGATGAGAGCGTCAAGATTGGTTATTAGTTTAGTTATGGGCTCTGCCTCTGCAGCTACATATATAACAAGAGAATTCCCTGTGCAAATCGGATTATGTACACCTGAACTTGAAATTCTACTCGGGCTAGTAAAGTGGTGAGAAACTAAATTCGGTTCGAACTTGTCAGGTGGCTGCGGTTTCTTTCACAAAATAAACTTTTTTTCTCTCTCTTTCGGGCAAGATATGCAGCGGAACCTAACCTTAAAGCTACCAACAACTTCAGAAAATATAACCTTGTTGATGCAGAGATGAAATTGACCCAAATTTATCTGCGAGAACCGAGAGCCATACAGAAAAACTTCACTGGTTTCAGAGAATTCACCGGCTGCACCGACCAGCCGCGGCCCCCTTCGGCGCCGGCGAAAGTGGATCGCGCCGGCGACGGAGGAGGATTCCCTCGCGTGGACGCGTGGTTGCGTGAATAGCGTTCGAGATTGGGATTCTTTTTTTCCCTGTTCTTCACAAGGTGATATGCGGGACGAAGAGAAACCGAGTAGAAGAAGAAATTACGTAAGCCTCGACCGACAACACGGCCTCCCTTTTCGGCCCACCTGAATATGGCTGGCACGCGAATCCCAGCCCATCTACTTATAGGCGTCACGTGAGCCCAAGTGTAGTTCAGGCCCACGTAAGTAAAACTCCAGTTTGGGCCCATATAAGATATATGGGCCGCACGAGAGCCGCGATCTTGTTCCGGCCCAACAAAATATGGGCTGCACCGTAAGTCGCAGCCATGTTCCGGCCAATTAATATGGGCCAAAAGTGAACACAGTTCCATTTTTATATGGCCCGCACGTGAGCACCGAACTGCCACCTCACAAACTTGCAGTCCACTTTACCCATTTTTTTATTTTTACATTTTTTGTTGAAATAGTTTTTAAAAAAATCGTTTTAAAAATTTACAATTCTAGATGCTTCACGTCCTCGAGGATGGTGTTTCTTAAAAACTGCAGAACGTTGATGACTTAGGTACATTTTTTTATTTTTATTTAAACTCTTTCCACCTGTTTTAATTAAAAAACTACTAACGTTTATTCAATACACAAAATAATTTTAAATGGAAAAGTAATAAACTATATAAAGTTTATCTCCATCCGATATCATTTGAAATGTAGATATGATATGTTGTTAACATAGGTTTTAGATTTTGTAATAAATATTTGAATACCCAACGTTTTTAAATGAAAAAGTTGTTAACTACAAAGTTGTATAACTCCTCAAGCTCTATAATTTTGATATAAAGTTTGATTTCACCCGAATTTATATGATATATTTTTAAATTCTAAAATCATAAAATTAACAAGGGATTGTTAAAAAAGCGCTCTTTAGAGAGCGTGAGGTATCTAGATTTGTAAATTTTCAAAACGAAAAATTATTTTTTACATATTTTAATTAAAATGTAAAAGAAATCCCATTTTACCTTGTCAACAAACATGGATGCTCCCATCCTCTGCGCCAATTGCCACCAGCTAGTTAAAAAAAACATATTGGGCCATATATTTTGACCGAAGTTTCACAATATGCTAGGTCTAACCAATCTTTTCGATCTCTCGAGTGGATATTCACTTGTTTGCTTAAAAACTATCTAAAAGGTTATGAAAAATTCTAAAAAAATTTGACAACACTCATCTAACATATATATATAAATTCACAAAATCTTAGGTCCAAACTCAACTTACACGTCGAGATATAAAAAAGAACAATTCAGCATATAAATAACTTTTTTGTTTCTCGATGTATAAGTAGAATTTGAACTTAATTTTTGGTAGACTGATAGATATCACTATATTTTTTCACAACTATTTGTATCGAATTTGGAAGAAAAATGTACACGAGGGGACATCCCCTCGAGGGATTAGAATCCACTCCCAAACTTTTCACTTAATACCACATTTTTTGCACAAGGTTGCAATTTGGATTAGGGGTTAGCACACAGTGAAATATCTGAACATTTTAGAAAGGCAAAATGTTATATGATTTCTTTATTCTTTTTTAGTGTAAAAGGTATCTAACCAACTAATTTTATTTCTATTTCCCTTGTACTCATTCCCCCCTTAGATTCAGACCAACTTGTGCCCTTTTTATGGACATATCCACATCATCTCTAATGATTTTTGTAATTGCTAATAGAAATGTTATGTGAAGCTTAAAGAGTGTTTCATGTGATTCTCAAAAGATATTTGTATTAATACAAAGACACTGAGATGATAGTTTGGACTAGCTTATCTGTAATATGTGCCATTTTTTATTCAACCTAGTCCAAACTGCCAACAAATGCAAAATGATATGGTGTTAAGTGAAAACTTTGCTTTAGCACCAGTCCATTGTGAAACTTTGGTCAAAATATATGGCCCAATGTGAAATTTACTTTTTAGAAAAACAAAGCACATTTTGCCTAAAGCTTTCCTAGAGCCTACCGTCAGCAGCATCTGCAGCTACCTCTCCTCACTTCAAGGCATTAGTAAGCACCAGCTCTGTTGTAGTTTCTGACGGACCAGATTCTTTTTCTGATTTCAAAGTGAGTAAGTGACAGAATATTTATGCAAGCCAAAAGCAAGACTTGTTAATATTCGCTAACATAAAAATGTTAATTAAAACAAAAGAAGAATGTATCACAAATGTCAGCAGCAAAATGCATAGGAGTTGATTCTGAGCAACATAACTGAGGACAATCCACATGATACTTATTGCATTTCATGGTCAATACAGCTAGAATGAACAATACATTGCTACAGTAAAATAGCTAACGGATTGAATTCAATGGAAATGATCCTTGGTTAGAACACTTAGCAACAACGAAAAAAAAAAAGAGCAACTTCCCCTACCTTGGATCTTTACAAGTTAATGGGAAAACACACCTTAACAGAGAGAGAAGTAACTTCTCAAAATTTTGTGATTGGAACTAGACTCTCAGCATAATTAAATAGATGCAAATCCCTTACTTCCTTCTCCAAATATGGTTCATAGCAGGTGAAGTCTGAAACCTTTGAGGCTAATTCTACTGTTGTACAGGTTTCGATATCATACCTGTAGACCTTTTTGAATGCCAGCAGCAACATTTTTTCACGAAAACAATTAAAGGGGGTCTTTCTACAGGGTACTTCATAACAACATCAGGTGTAATCTGTATAACGCAGCGTCGAGTCCATTCAGGAGTTTGCCCACCACTGCAATTCCAAATCTCCAGCGCCAGCGTCTCACTGAAAAAGCAAGAACAACACAGTTTTCACCCTCCACCTCTGTGAAACGGGCAGACTTTACATTAGATGGAGGACACGGAAACAAACTGAACTTCTCATCAATCAAACAGAGTCGGAGGAATGCATTAGGTGGATCTGGGCAAAGTGAACTAAACACTATCCAGTAGATGGCGCCTTTCACATGGACTGGTGTTAAAGCATCAATTGGATAAGGTGGATCTTCAGTTTGCCTCCATGCATTAGTGCCCAGAGTAAGCACTTCAAACTTGCAGACAAATTCTTGTGTCTCACTATCCCTTTGATAGAAAGATCTAGCCTTTCCAGCTACTCAATTTCTTTTTAAATCTTTCAACCACTTATCTTCCAATGTATGATATCTTTCCTTGCAATACCTAGCGGGGTAAGTAAGAAACTTGACTACCTTCGATCTAGGTTCTGTTGGCAAGGGGATGGACATAAGAAGAAATACCAGCTTGCTAAGTGGGACATTATGTGTCGTCCCAAAGATCAATGAGGGCTAGAAATTAATGACCTTGAAGTAAAGAATATAGCTTTACTTAGTAAGTGGCTATACAAATTGCTTACCACAGACGGAATGTGGCAACAAATGCTACGTAATAAATACTTGGGATCACAACCTTTATCTCAGACTTATTGGAAAGCGGGAGACTCTCATTTTTGGGCTAGTCTTATGAAAGCCAAACAAGATTTTCTTAGGTTTGGGTCCTTTCGTACTAGAGATGGCTCTCAAATAAGGTTTTGGGAGGATAAATGGTTGGGTAATACCTCGTTGAGAGATCAATATCTTTGTCTCTATAACATAGCTAGGCATAAACAGTCAACTATCTCACAAATATTTCAAAACAATTCTCCAAACTTTTCATGGAGACGAGAATTAATCGGAGCAAAATTAGTCGCTTGGCATAACTTATGGCCTCGCATAGTTGATTTGTTGTTGTCACAGGAGCAAGATGAATTTCGCTGGAATCTCACTTCCAATGGGGTCTTTTCAGTCAATTCTCTTTACTTAGCTCTTATCCGTACGGGTATCCCAAATTTAAATAGACGTATTTGGAAGATTAAGCTATCACTCAAAGTGAAGATTTTCCTTTGATATCTTCGTCAAGGTGTAACTCTAACCAAGGATAACCAAGTTAAGCGTAAATGGAAAGGTAGTAAGAAATGTTGCTTTTGTCATAAGGACGAAACCATTCATCATTTGTTCTTCCAATTTCATGTTTCTCGCTTGGTCTGGTTGGTTATTCTTATGGCTTATAACTTACAACCTCCTCAAAATGTGACTCATATGTTTAGGCGTTGGCTTACTTGTGTTCCTAAAGACATGAGAAATCTGCTTTTGATGGGCGCAGCAGTTCTTTGTTGGTCCATTTGGATAAGCAGAAACAGGGTAATTTTTTATAACAAGTTGGTGTCTTCTCCTTTGAAGGTTATTACTTTAGTCACTCGGTGGCTTCGCACCTGGGCTATCCTCCACAAACCGGGTCTTTGGGACACTATTGCGACGGTATTGTGGCGATTGGACCAGGTGGCACAGGAGTTTTTTATCCAGGAGCATAGGTGACAATCTAGTCTACAGATTGATAGCCACTAATTTCTCGGTCTCGTGTTAGAGGTCTAGACGGGTTCCTTTTTGTATGGCTGTGTGCGTTTTATGCAGAGACCGGGTGTGGACTCAGTTGGAATGTATCATCTTGGTGGATTTAACTGAGTCTTAGTAAAGGTTCCATTATCGAAAAGAAAGATCTAGCTACCTTGTATTTGTTGCTGTGAGAATCAAACCCAAATCTAGCCCTTGTGCCTGTGCAAAGGTTACCATTGACTTTTGGTAGGAAAACAATCTGTCTTGTTGAAGGGTTATACATCATCATTTCGTGGTTCATGGTGGGAATGAGGAGAGAACCATTACAGTGCACAGGGCGAGTCCATACAGGCATACATATATGCCTTGAGGAAAGTTCTACTTATGGACCAGTTCCATTGTTTTACCTCGTGGGCGGATTCCTGGCTTGAGAGCCTGGGAAGGGGATGGCCGCCTCAGGTGGACCGCACGCCGGTAGCGGCCGCTGGCCGAGCGACGGAGGAAGGTCGGTTTGCGTGGTCGCATGAATAGCGACCGAGATTTGGGGATTCTCGAGGAGGAGAAACAACCTCCTGCAAAATGTCGAATTGGAATAGAAAAGGTTCGCTTGATGCCCCCCCTCGAGTTTCAAAATCGTCTCTAAACCGTAATACCATATTAATATATTCCTAATATTGCAAAATTAGTCATATCAGGTCCCAAGATAATACTCCCTCCAGTTCTTTTTAGTTGACATTTTGGATAACATTCTATATACCAATGAGTAATTAATTAAGATCTATATTTACCTTTTTAATCATATTGAATACCAATATTACGGAGACGAAGCAACACATCTCTACTGTGTTTGGATGAATGCAGGGTACTCCTAGAAAGCTATTAGCTGGAAAGCTAAAATGACAATATTTTGCATCCACAAGCTATTAACCCCAACATCCATTAAAAGTGACTTGGAGGGACCTACACATCAGTGGCATAATCTTCTTTCACCTCTCTCCCCCTCTCTTCCATCTCTTTCCAGACCTTCAGGCAGCCGATTACAAGTGGCGGTTGATAGGAGAGGCGTGCGGCGACTGGATGGGAGAAGCTCAATAGCGTGAGCCGCCTAGTCTTCCCAGTCGTGGCAACATCGAAAGGCACGGAGCTGCTGCCGGTAGTTACCTTGGAGATAGGGTGGTCGATTGAAATTTCAATGACCTCGCCCAAGATTATCTTCGACGCCTCATTTGATGTGGACATTGATAGAGCAGCAGAAGGCCTAGATGAGCACCTCGGTCTTGGAGAGGTCGAGGGAGAAGAGCTCAGACACTGCGATGGAGGCGAAGGGCATCTCGACGCCAAGGAACTTTGGCGATGCCCATGGCGAGGGCAGTCTTCCCAGTTCTGGGTTGCTTGGCCAGGAGCACGATACGGCTCGACGATCTTCCCCTGGCGGATGAGCTATAGGATGAGCCCCGCGACACGCTGCGCGGAAAGCTGTCTGACCATCGCCTCTGATGAGTCACAGGGCTCTAGCGAGAAGTCCAGCCTCAACCCCCAGATGTGGGTGTGTGTTCAAATGCGCTCAATTCATGTCAGATCATAGCTCTCTACCCACCGGCTGCCACGAGCCTCTCTCGCTGCTCGCCTCGTAGGCCTAGAGAGATGAGAAGAGAGGGGAAAGAGGTGGAAGATGATTGGGCCACCCTTTTCCCCGTCGGTCGCCGCACCTTCCAGTTCGTCGTGAGACGAGCGAGCAACGTTGACACCCGGCTTGTAGGCGGCAAGGTGCTCCTCAGTCGACTAGTGGGCCTCCTCCGCCGCCGCACATCGGCCGCCATATCCTCAACCCCCCCCCCCCCCCACCCAATTGCCCGCGTGCCTCCACCACATTTTCCATCGCTTAGACCAAAGCATGGGAAGAGAAACCGAGAGACGAGAAGGGAGATAACAAAGAATATATTGTTTCAGAGACAAGCGGGTCTTACATGGATTTAATTTTCTTTATTCCTTTTAGTGCCACGTCAGCTTAAGAAAAGTATTGAGCCTTAGGGAGTTGGGAACCAACATGACCCGGTTTTGCGGGTTGATTTTGAAACTCGTCGAGTGAACTTTTTCCAATTGGAAAACACGTAAAGCCTCGTGCCCTCGTCCAACAACGCGGGCTCCCATTCCGGCCCACCTGAATATTTGCCCGCACGTGAATCGCATCACTGTTCCAGCCTTCCTAAATACAGGCCGCACGTGAGCCGCGGGCCCGTTCAGGATCAACTAAACATAAGCCGTACGTGACGTGAGCCAGATTCTCGTTCCATTCCGGCTGGTCTGTACGGCCCGCTCACATAAGCTCGGAACAAGAAGCGCCGCACGCGCACCTCCTGCACTCGAGCACCGCGACGCGAGCGCCTGGGCTACCGGCGGCGGCGGCGGCAGCGACGGCGAGTCGGCGACGACGTCTTCTACCGCGGGGTCACATGAGGCCGGCCAACCGCAGCCGCAAGCCCTAGCTGCCAGGGTCTCGGCCTCTCGGGCGGCCGCACGCACGCCACGCGACGCCACTCGCTCGCTTCTCGGCCGCGTCGCGCGCCGCCGCGTGGCGTAGTTCCCCGCTCGTCTCACAAACCCCAACCTTGTTCCTCGCTCCTCAGTGCGGCTTCCAGCGAGCTCCAGGCCCGTGACAAGCGGGGGGGCCCACATGGATCTCGAGGTGGGGTCAATCCGCCCCCGCTGCGACGGCCGCGGCGGCTGTGGCGGCGGTCCGGCGGCCGGCAGGGAGAGCGATGTGAGTGTCCTGGGGGGAAAACCCCACCCTTTTCTCTTTCATGTGCAGCAATGTTCTTATTTTCCGTCGAGTTCTTAACCTTCTTCTGATCATATATGGTAATTTGTTGCGGTTCACCCAATACGTCTCGTGATTCCTATACGCTGCCATGGAACTCGCTCCATTGTCTGCAGGTTTAAGGCCTGAACACCTGTGCTGTTTATTCTGAGTTTCTGACAAGAGAATTAGAGGTTTGCATGGAAGAACATGCATCTTATTACAATATTACTGTACGAATGATCAATCGTGTTTATGGTTTAGTCGGTCAATGTGACATGTGCTCATGTAGAGATGGTGTAGATTTTCTTTTGTATGACAGCGTTGTGTTCGACTTGACGTCCCGTGCTGTAGAGCCGATGGTGTTGGAAATTCTGACTTTGGCTGCAATTGCTGCAAACCACTGATGATAGCTTCGTGTCTCTTTTTTTTTCTAAGCTCCATGTTCTTATTTTCCCAGCCTTTTCTGACCGGCGTTGGTGACAACTGAGATCTGAGAAATTATTTTCGGATACTGGATATGTGGTACTTCAGAATAGTCCAAACAGATAGACATAACGAGGCATGTGTTGTTTGTTTGTTTGTATGTTTCTTTGGAAAAATGACTATTATGGTTTGTCTTGGTGTCAGCATAGGGGAATATTTTCCTTTTTCTTGTATCCTTTTTTTTTGTGGATGACAATTTCACATTCACTCACCCCCTCCACCTATCTTTAATGCAGAACATGGTGTGTTAATAGTATTGTTTGTTCAGTTAGCTGCATCCTTTTGCATATCTATCCAATAACTGAACAGATATTGTAAGAATTTCTGTCTGAAAAGGTGTTATTGTGAATGAAACACGGTAGCTGCAGTGGATGTCAAGGTGCTGATATGCAAGCTTGATTAGAATATTAATTTTGCATTAAAGTGAACTTTTTAAAAAGATCTTCAGGTGATTAAGTAACCAGATTGTCCCCTTCCTCCGAATTTGGATGTATCTGATCATTCTGCTGCTGATTATTTAATGTTTTAAGATATCTGTCCATATAAGTATCAGAAGGGATGCCCCCCCCCCCCCCCCGATGATGATGTCACGAATGCTTGCATCATCAGGATCTGTCTCCACATCCCTACAAGTATCCAATGTAATCAGATGTGAACCAAGAAGACCTGTATGCATTACCACGTGGTCAACATGTCCGGTCCTAGAGTACCCTTCAGCATAATAAATCTTAAATTTTACTACGTAACTTTGGGTTTTGCTTGACTGCATTGACTTGCTATGAGTAGATCTGATCAGTTACATTTATATGATAAATGTGGTGCATCGCTCTTCTTCTTTGTGTTCCAAATAGAAACTTGAAGTATCATCTTTGTGTTTTACAGTTTATATTAATGTTTTCTCTCAACTCTGAGCAGGATAGCAATGTTTGGAAGGATCTATACCTTGCTTACAAGACTCTTGGTGTTGTTTTTGGTGGCCTCGTCACTTCTCCCCTCTATGTTTATCCCTCTATGAACTTGTCATCTCCTACAGAAGCTGACTACCTTGGGATATACAGCATAATGTTTTGGACTCTTACTTTAATTGGTGTGGTCAAGTATGTATGCATAGCTCTCAATGCTAATGATCATGGTGAAGGTAGCTAACCAATTCTACTGCTGCCTTTCCTCTCTCTGTTCTTCTTCATTTTTTAGTGGCTTCTGCCTTTCCAGATAATTGTTGAATTAAGCAATAGCATTTGGACAAGGCAAATATTCATAAATAAATAAAATATGATTCATTATAAAAAAAATATATGTTGATGAAAGATATGTATGTTCGGGGATATGCATCCCTCTTCGACTATAGTGTGCATAGGGTGTGTTTTTTTTTTTCGGACATTGGGTGTTTTTCAATAGTACTCATTATTCCGTATGAAGGCAGCATGCATATCTTTTAACATTCATTTAGTTTTATTACTGCCTTACTGGGAAAATGTCACTAGATTTTTCTTTCTTCAGACAGCACTTGATAAGCTGAATTGTGAGTCTGATAGAGATGGAACATACTGTAATTCCTTTGGAAGGCAATCTTTATTTTATGGATAGGTCTGAAGTTCATTTTGCTATGTATCGATATGTATTGTTGCTTAAAAGTATACTTTCTGCAGGCGGTACATTTGCCATGTATTCTTTGTTGTGTAGGCATGCCGATATAGGCATCCTTCCTTCCAAAAGGGTGTATGCAGAAGAAGATCCACTGCTTCACAATCAGTCTGCAATGGCCAGAAGACCTAGTAGGCTGGGGAAGTTCTTTGAGCAGAGCATAACTGCAAGAAGAGTATTGTTATTCGTAGCAGTACTTGGGATGTGCATGCTCATTGGAGATGGCGTACTTACTCCTGCTATTTCAGGTTTGCTATTTATAAATTACATGCCAATCTAACCATTCTTGTGATCATAGTGAGACCTGACACTATTTCTTTACCCCTTTTCAGTATTATCAGCAATTGATGGGATAAGAGGGCCATTTCCTTCTGTTAGCAAACGTAAGGCCTCAGGAACATTGTAGTTAATGAGCAATGAAAACAATCTTTCTAATACTAACCTTTTGACATTCATCCTTTCTTTTCTTTTTTGTTTCTTCCAGCTGTTGTGGAGGCTCTTTCTGCAGCAATTCTTATTGGCTTATTCTTGTTGCAAAAGTATGGTACTTCAAAAGTGAGCTTTCTGTTTTCTCCCATCATGGCAGCATGGACTTTCACCACTCCAATTATCGGCTTGTACAGTATTGTACATTACTATCCTAGCATCTTCAAAGCCATTTCACCGTATTATATTGTTCATTTCTTTCTGAGAAATAAAAGGCAAGGTTGGCAACTGCTTGGTGGGACTGTTCTATGCATCACAGGTACATTGCATACCAGCATTATCAATTTTGAGTATTTTCTTTTCTCCTACCAATGATGATAGGTGTAAAGTTCAACCTCCTTCACATACACAGGTGCTGAAGCTATGTTCGCAGACCTTGGGCACTTCAGCAAAAAGGCTATTCAGGTTAGTTTCTTAGAGACATCCATGTGCATTAGTATACACGATACAATTGCTTACAGTTGATCTTTTTTTCAGATAGCATTTCTGTCTAGCATATATCCTTCTTTGGTGCTCACTTATGCTGGGCAAACAGCATACCTTATAAACAATGTCAATGACTTTGCTGATGGTTTTTACAAATTTGTTCCTCGTCCCGTTTACTGGCCAATGTTTGTCATTGCAACACTAGCAGCAATTGTTGCGAGCCAATCCTTAATATCGGCGACATTCTCTGTCATCAAGCAATCAGTTGTCCTGGATTACTTCCCTCGTGTTAAAGTGGTGCACACGTCGCAATACAAAGAAGGCGAGGTTTACTCCCCAGAAATCAATTACATTCTCATGGTACTATGTGTCAGTGTCATACTAGGATTTGGTGGTGGCAAGGCTATAGGGAATGCTTTCGGTAAGCAAGTTCTACAAAATTCTCCACTTGTCAATACAAAATCAAAATTATTTTGGTAATGTACATTATTTTTGCAGGAGTTGTGGTCATCATGGTCATGCTCATAACTACAGTCTTACTCACTCTTGTGATGATCATCATATGGAGAACACCACTTGTGCTTGTTGGGCTGTACTTCGTCCCCTTCTTCATCATGGAAGGGGCCTATGTCAGTGCAGTTTTCACCAAGATCCCTGAAGGAGGTTGGCTTCCTTTCGCGGTTTCCATAATCCTTGCAATGATCATGTTCGGCTGGTACTATGGTCGGCAAAGGAAATTTGAGTACGAGATGACAAACAAAGTGAGCTTGGAGCACCTCGGCGAGCTCTTGGCAAGGCCTGAGGTTCAGAGGGTCCCCGGCCTCTGCTTCTTCTACAGTAACATACAGGACGGGCTAACTCCAATTCTCAGCCATTACATCAAGAACATGAGCTCACTGCATACGGTCACAATCTTTGTCACCCTGAGGTCCCTGCTCGTCGGCAAAGTTGATCAAAGCGAAAGGATCCTGATAAACAGGCTTGGACCAAACGGGGTGTACGGCTGCACCGTTCAGTACGGCTACGCCGACAACCTCAGTCTCGAGGGCGGTGATGACCTCGCGGCACAGGTCACGAGCTGCCTGCAATGGCACATCCAGATGAACACTGATGGCCGCCGGTCACCGGAGGAAGAGATGGCGCAGCTGGAGGCGGCGAGGTTGGCCGGCGTGGTGCACGTTCGGGGCAAGATGAGGTTATACGTCGGCGAGGATGCCGGCTGGTTTGATAAGATTATGCTCGGATTCTACGAGTTCTTGCATGGAATCTGCCGGTCGGCTCTGCCGGTTCTTGGGATGCCTCTGCAACAGCGAGTTGAGATCGGCATGCTGTACAAGGTCTGATGAACTGTTGATCGATTGAATCGCTAGTGTTGTCTGTTGTTGCTATGTTAATCGATGGAACTAGGAATCAGACGGTTAGAAGTGTAAGATCAGAAAATTGTGTTACTGCGTTATGTAAACTATATACACTATATACGTATAGAAAAATTCAGCACGTCATACTGAGTTGGTTCGCATGTTTGCATCTTCTAAAAACTGAAGAAGGAATCGCGTCAACTTTCACAAATTTGAAGTCTGCGTCTCTCATATTTCATCTTCAAGTTCAGTTCAGTTCGTACAAATATAGCTTCCAAGACGAACTCAACGTGGAAGTGCTGAAATTTTGTACAGTGGAAATGCTGAGGTTTTACCTCATGTCAATTTCAGAACTTACTCGACGGTACGTTTTGTGGATGTGCCTTCTTTTCCTTTTGAGTGGTACTCACTCACCTTGTTTGCTTGTCCGTTCCTCAGCAGCAGCAGTGCTTTTTGGTTGGGTGATTCAAACTAAAATAGTGGTGTGCAAAAAGTGGTCTTCTGTTTTGTGTCATGAGGACAATTTACATCCCATCAGCTGTTCTAGGATACAGTAACTGCTAATCTAGCCTTAGAGATTGTCCCTTTGCCGTCTAATCGTTGTTGCACCAGGTAACTTTTTTACCATCCTATTGGCACATGTAGACATGTAACTGCAGATAATTGTGAATTTACCACCATTGTAAATTGCTGCTGCAAAACTGTCATTAGAATAATGCAAAATTACCATCATAACTATCATTCGAATATATTCTTATAAAATATAAAAAACCAGTGGTAAATTTGCACAATGCCCAACTGCTTTAGATGGACTACCAAACATTAGTAATCTGCATAGTTAACCATGCAGCTGCCATCAAAGTTACTATTTTCAGTCCCATTATTTTGCTTGCAGTTGATTATAAGCTGCAACACTTAATAGCGGGGAGAGAAATAATTTGTGTGTCAATTTTTACGTGGGTATCCTTAGCGATTTAAAAGTAAATATAAAAAGTAACCTAGAATAAAGAATAACATCAAATTTAACTCTATAATTAAGTTTTAAAATTTAAATTTTGTTTACCTACCACCTCTCTGTTTTACTGGAAACTGTAACTAAGCTACTGTATGGTAAGAAATGTCTAGCGAGGAAAAACACCGACAGATGCAATAGCAACAAGGAAGCCGTAGATGGCGTGATTGATGGAAAATCAGGCTCCAAAAGTGACGGTAAAGCGAGAAAGGAGAAGAGATACTGCCTGCAATTCGTGCATCTTTTTCAATGTTTGCAACATTGTTCTCGCTGTAGCTCCTTTTTCAAAAGGAGAAGATGGAAGAGATTAAAAATTAAAAAAGATACTGTAGCTGCTCCCTTGATTTGCTGCTGGGTGATGGTAGATGCAGTGCAGGTGGTAGCAGACTGATCCAAAGCCCAGTACAGTGGACCATTCTCCTCTTCCTAACCGAGGACGTTAGCGTAGTGTCTCGTTCCAGAACATTTTGAGGTCGAGACAACTGCAATCCGGACATTGACACCACCAACCGGTACAGATAGCTCCTGAGCTAGACGTTGACACTTTTTTCCCCTATTCAAAATTCACTTGATTCCAAGAGTTTTTCCACCCCATTCTACTAGCTATACTACCCAAGTTCACCTTTCTGATTGAACGTCGGGTCCCGACCCCGCACGGTATATATGATGGTTTTCGATAAGCTTCATCAAATTTAATGTTTCAAATTAAGTTCTCGAAAACCATTCGAAATTTTCATTGGGATATACTTTCGTCCTGCATCAAAACCTCAAAATTTCACAGTTCTAAATGTGAACCCTGACTACTACTAAACCTTGACAAATCCAAACATCAGAACTGTGAAAGGTAAACAGCATAAAAATTGCAACTGTTTGGCTCATTCCATTCTCCAGCAAGAGTCCCAGAAGCTAACAAAATAAAATGTTACAGTGAGCAAAGCAAAACACCACAATATTCAGAATATTCAGAAACAGAGCAAGCACACACATACATGCACGGTTGCGCCATCAGCCAGCACGCATTATGACGGAGAATCTTTGCCTCTTCTTCGTTGACCCGACGACTCCTTGGCCGGTAACTCTTCTGCTTTTGATTGGGTTCCTTCTCTTCTATTCAGGGGCGCCCAAAATTTGGAGTGACACTTGCCATTGGTTCTATTATGTGGAGCCCTTTTAGCTTGGATTTGTCTCGCCTTAGTCACATGATGGGGTGCAATAATTCTGCCCACCACCCTGAAAAAAGTAACAGTGATGAAGAGGACAATTAACCTTGTTCAATTGCACACCAAACCCCTAGCTCCTAATAGTAACACTTGGGGCCCTTTGGAAAAAGGAGGAGCTTCTGTGGGGTAGTGGGTAAAATAGTGTTGGAACCAAATTTATGTAATAGCAATTTAGTGTGAATGATTGACCTCAGGTTTTTGGTTTGAAGTATGTACTGCAAAAATGTTTTTTTAACAGAGTCAGCTGGTGGTAAAAGTAAGAAAAGGTAATTGTGGAGTACTCAACTGAGGTGAGTATGTTATGGGGTGGGCACTGATGAAGCACATTCCTCATGGTGCTTAGTAAAATATTTGCAGAGTGTTGTTTAAGTCAATAAGCTGCTGGGTAGTGGTCTATGTGTACTAATGTTTTTCTTGACAAGTTCATGCCACTGTTTCACAGCATGTGTAGATGTGGAAAAAGAAAGAGGAAAATTTTAGAAATTATAATATCCCATTAAAACATCTTTACTCCTTATCAAACTGTAAATCCCTAAAGCACCAATCTTTGTGACTTGTGATGACATATGACACAGGTAGGCGAAAGTATAGATCCTAGTTAATCATAAAAAAAAATGAACAAACAAAAAACTGAATTCCACAAGCAGCTAGCCAACTAAAAAACCGTTATCATCTTCTCTCTTATTTTTTTTTTTTTTTTGGGTTGCAGGTATTCTGGACTTATGCATACTGGCACATCCAGTTTCAGGACCAAGCTAGCCACGCACTTCAGCAGTTCAGCTAGAGCACTCTGACCAAGTGACCTCACCAAGCAACAGCTCCCAGCTGCAGGTAGTAGCTTTGACCTACTTGCAACAGCAGGCATCACAAAACACCAACTCGGATAGAACCAAAACCTCTCCTCAATTTGCCACAATCTCATACAGAGTAATATAAATCAGTCGAGACCTTGAGCCAAAAAGTCCAAACGAAAACGATTCAAACCACGTGACAGGAGTGAACTAAAAGCGTTAAAGTTGACTAAACAAAAACAAAAGCCCCTAATCCTATAGACCTAGCTGCCGACAATTTTCGAATGATGATCACTAGTAGTAAGTTCACTACAACCTGCAGTACTTACGTACTACTACAGCGATTCCCATGAAGAGCAAGCAACAAACCGATCGTATCGGCACGAAAAACAAAAGCGGACGAGGATCCTATCAAAAGAGATAGGGAGGGGAGAAAGAAAGCAGAGGTTGAAGTAGAAGAAGCATAAAGAAAGGAGATCAAGGAAGAAGGAGCAAGAAAGCAAAGCAGGAGAAGACGAACATAACGAATCACGAGAAAGCGGCCGTAACCAACTAACCACCTCTATCTTTTGCTTTCGTTGCTTCATTTGGACTTTGTACTCTCGGCATCTGCTCGCCTGTAACTCTTTTCGGTTTCCACTCTTATCTTAAACTCACTGACCTCACACCCCAGCAAGTCGCCCCCCATCAAACGCAGCAAGAAGCACACATCGCACATACACAATTGCACAAGTAGCCATGATAAAACCAACGGCAGATTTCATTTTTTTAAAAAAAATGGTAAATTTAGGGGGCTTCGTTGAAATACCATGACTTAATACGATTTGTAAAAATGTCACTCTTGAACAGGACTGTTTCAACAGAATATCATGCATGATGATATTGCCCCTAGATTCTTTTCTTCCTTCTTCAAGCATCGGAGGAGCTCGCAAGTCGCAAATCCTTAAGTCGGGACTGACTCTAATGGTAACGGTAGCTTCACCCTTCGCTGTCACCATCCCCCGACCACCACGCTCCTCCCACGCACCACCAGCCCCACCCTAGCGTCATGATGGTCCTTCGCCTCCTCCAGTCTCCTCCTCCTCACCACCGCCGCCATGACCTCTTACCTTCTTCTCCTTTGGCACACCCCTCTCTGTGGCACCCGCAACTATTGGTCAAGTTCGAGAAGCCGGTGGTCATCCTAATATCCTCCAACGAGTTCTACTTCGAGCATCAGCACAAGACGCCGACCCTGCACATCCGCTGCCTGTCTGCCTCATGGCAATGGCACCTCCGCCGCCACATGCCTCATCTTGGTCTTCCCCATGCTCACATTCCGCCGGTGAGCAGTAGCGAACCTAGAACAAAAATTACGCCGGGGGAATACATGGTAATTATTTAATTATTAGCTGGTATATTAATTAATATAACACATTTCAGTTGGGATTGTATAATTTACCCCGGGTAATTGAACGTGGAAGCGTTACTGCCGATGAGCTCCTGCGACGCTTGGAGGAGAAGTGCCAGGGGCAATATCATCCCAGATATCATTCCGACATAGCTGTCCTAGTTGCATGGTATTTTAATGAAGCTCATTTAAATGATGACATTTTAACGAAACCAATTTTATGTGATGGCATAATCACAATTTTCTCCATATGTCGGTTGGCTGCCTAGGCTCTTTGGTATGCAACTATTTTTTTTAACGAAATCGGTGTGCAACTGGGCTCGTTTGGCACAACTCCACCTTTTCTGAAGTTGAAGCCGAGCCGAACGGTTTCAACTCCACCTAAAAAGATAGTGGAGCTGACGTGAGTGCTCTCATAAAATAAATTAGAGAGGTGGAGCTGGGTTTAGGAAGTCAAGAAGTTTCACAACTCTCTTCCAGACCTAACTTCTAGAGTTAAATTTAGGAGTTGGAGCCATACCAGTTATACCCTAAACAGTTACCAATTGTTTTGTTAAAATTTCGAATAGCAGTGGAATAATCGGAATCCCTTGTTTGGAATACCAATGCTAAAGAAACTCTTGGATCCACTGGTATCACACTCTTTTTGATAATAGAAATGGTTTACCTGAATTGTATTTTTTTTTGGCTATCACACAAAATACAGGTCAACCATAGCTGTAGAATTGCGAACAGTTATTCAATGTGAATTCCCTCCAAAAAAAAGATTCCAGTGTGAATTGGTAAAAAAACAACATAAAAATATTATTATTCTTTCAGTAGTAGATAACATATTATCGAAAGCGAGCCTCCAACAGTGATTTCGTTAATATCAAGATATATCGGTTCAGGCTTTCGAAAATACTCGTAAGAGTAAGGTGTGTGCGCGTATTAATAGAAGTGAGTATACATATGTTGTGAGCTTCTACATTTCTACTATGATTCTTTAAAAAAGAAATGTTCAGTAATCATAGAGAAAAGATCTATCCCAATTGGAATTAGAAGAAGAAAACTCAGTTTCCAAATAGGAACAAGTATAAACTACGGTGTAGTGGTGGACTTGACACGCGGGCCTGCAGCTCGGGCGCTTTCGCTTTTGAGGAGTCTTCGAAAAGCCCTCCTATTTAAGCAGCACGCCTGCCTCGCCCACTCTGTCGTCTCGTTTCGTCTCGTCTCTCCTCACTCCACTCGACTCACTCACTCATACTACTCGGCAACTCACTCTGCTCTGCTGCACTACACGCCATGGAGGCAGCAGCCCAAGAAACGGAGCTGCAGCTGCAGGGAGTGTCCTGGCCTTTCCACACGATGGAGGCGGCGAGCAGCAGCTGGGACGCCAGCAGCAGTAGCAGCAGCGGCGCCAGCGGCGGCGGCGGCGATTGCTTCCTGCTCGGTTGGGAGCCGCCGTTCGCCGGCTGCCTCGGCGTCCTCGCCGACGTCCACGGCCTCTTCCCCCTCTGTACGTGCCTTCTTGTTTCTTTAATCATGTTCGTGGTTTTGGAGTTGGTGAATTAATCCGTGCATTGGCTTGGAGTGCAGACATGGAGTCGCCGCCGGTGTCGCTACCACCGGCGCCGCCGCAGCAGCAGCAGCAGGAGGCAGTGGCATTGCCGGAGGAGCTCGACGACCTTCTCCTGGTGAGTGAACTCCCGCGACGCGAGACAAGAGCAAAAGCAACAGTTTCTTGCAGAATTTCCTGAGGACATTAGGAGAGGGCCTACGCTAATCTAATCTGCTTCTCCTGCAGAATTTCTGGGACGCAAGCAGCGAGCAGCAGCAACAACAACAGGTCGCCTTCAATTCCATCTGCGTCCTTCAGGAGAAGACGAGCAGCGCCACTGCCACTGCAACCACCACCACTTCCAACTCCAACTTCTTCTACGGTGAGAAGAAGAGTTTGAAATTATCCCTCACACCTTTTCGTCTACTAAACCACCAGCTTTTGCCACGACACGCGCAGAGCTGCACTGCAGCACGCCTGCGTTTTTTAGGTCCTCCATGACCTTGCATCACCAAAGGACAGAACACAAAGTCGTAGTAGAGTATTATTTTTTCGCGTTATCAAATTGTGATTTTGTCAATGGCGATGGGACCCGCGGGGAAGAATAGCAGCATGTAGTTGTTGTCACGACCCCCATGATTTGGGCATGATCGATGCATCATTAGATTATAGTAGTTGTATAGTGATGAGTTATGAGTATATAGTATTATTATGGCAGAGTATGCATTTGATGGCATGATGCGTCTGACCTTGTTAGGAACTGTCAGTGGCGCTTCTTTTCGAGTAAAGACAGATCTGGGTTTTACGTGGTTAGATTGTACTAGCACTACCAAGATTCTGCTAATCTTCTTCGTTACTGCTCTTGTTAACGTTGAGCCTTTTACGTGATTAGTAGTAGGTGATTAGTTTACTATACTTGAGTATAGAACAACAGATTAATAAGTGGTGTCTTGTCATCCTTTGCTTGCAGACGACGATGATCTCCTGGGCTCGATTTTCTCGACGGGGCCCACATTGCCAGAGAAAGGCATGGCAGAGCCACTACTCAGCAGCTCCTCCTCCAGCTGCCAGGCGGACCCACAGGTCAGTGAGGTTAGTGGGGCCCAGACGCAGGCCACTCCGGCGCCAGGTGGCGCGCGGGCCCCACCACCTCGCTGCTCCTCCTCCTCCTCGTCGCTGAAACGCGCCGCGCCGGCGGACAACACGGCGGCGGACGCGGAGTACTGCAGCCAGAGCAGCAGCAAGCGGCGGAGGGAGACGGAGACGAAGACGACGACGACGCCGGAGAAGGCGGCGCCGGCGCCGGCGTCGGCGTGCAGGGTGCTGTGCCCGTTCGCGGTGCTGAAGCCGGACGGGCTGGACGGCGGCGCGACGCTGGCGGACATCAACGCGCGGATCCTGATGCGGCCGTCGCGGCCGGTGCGCCACCCCGTCGGCGAGTTCGCGTGCGCGCCGCGCGTGTCGGCGGACAAGCCGGGGCTCTCCGGCAAGACCGTCTCCGGCTTCACCAGGCTGCACACCCCTGGCCGCGGCACCATCACCATCATAAGAACCAGAGGCTAATTAACACAATGCGCCACGATGATTAGCTGACGAAGACGATGTAGATTAGCCTAGGTAGCAATCAAAGTAGCTAGAATGCTCGCTAGCTACGTACTCCCCTCCCCGAGCTTAATTAATTAATTAATTAATTCCCATGCCGTGTAAATTACATGTGCCCGATTATATATCGAGCGAGAAATAAAAATCTCGATCTTTTTTTTTTTGCATAAAAAATCTGATGTTTCGTTCAGGGCCTCGAATGGGAAAGGCTTTTCCATTGGATCGCTACCGCTAGCTAAGCAGCAGCGGACAAAGCTGTCTGGTGCCTCCTGTTCTTGTGCTCCTATCCCCATAGACAAACAGGTGGTGTTACGGCTGCTTAAAATTCCAGAAAGCTGAAAGCTGCTGGCTTTCCTTTTGTCTGCACCACCAGCGTGGCCCTGCCTCCTCTCCTCTCCACTCCAGCCATGGCTCACACAGAGACAGAGACAAGATGTTTTTTTTTTCTTTGGACTCAACTTGCACTATTGCAATTGTTTCTGGCGAGGTGAGATCGATGTATGGAGATTGTTGCATTGCAAAAGCTAGCCTTCCTCCCCTGCATGTGAACCGTATAAGGTCCACGCATACAAGGCTCATGTACATGTATGGATGTATGTGCCTCTTGTTCTTTTGTTTCAAACACTGCTCGGCAAAGAGAATATACGAAGGGAGTAAAGACAGGGTAGAGCAGGACAGAACAAAATCACCAAAGCTTAAGGTGAGGAGAAGGATTAAAGAAAGAGAAGAGTAAGCATTTGATTGAGGAAAGAAAAAAAGAAAATAAAGGAGCAAGGGGATCGAGCATCTGGTGCTCGCTGAAACTAAAGCAAAGTGCAATGGCTTCATCATTGTGGCCACACAAAAGCAAAGCAAAGCGTGGCTGCTGGCCACTGTAGACCATACGGCAAAATACTCAACCTCGAAACAGAGAGCTAGCCTGCATAAGAGAAAGAAACAGAGAGAGATGAGTGAATCTGTATCCCGTTCTGTCATTCAGATGTAGATCGATCGAGTGGCTGGCTGGCTAGCTCTGATGCAGAATAAGGACGCGATACACAAGAACTTGGAACGAATGATGGTGGTGATGATGATGAAAAATGCAGAGCAAGTCAACACAGCGTGAGTATATTCTGCATAGTGTGTTAGTTCATAGAATTCTGCAGAGTAGTACGTTTCAGACGGTTTCTGTCAAAAATATTTGGACGTCAGGTATGAATGGAGTGAGCTCATGAGCAGCTGTGGTCAAAGCTGTTCGTTGTTGTCAAATTCATGACATCAAAATCTCTGTAAATACGTGTGGGGGCAGTAGTTACACATGATAGGTCAGGCGTGTGTCTGCTTGAATTAAAGGGTGCAAGCAAGGCAAGGTGAAAGGAGATAATAATTGCCCAGTGGAAAATTGTTGGAGGTTTTAATTTTTCTGAAATTCATAAATCCATGTGACTTGAATAATTTACCTTTTGTGGCCAAAACTACTTGTCAACATGAATTTTTCTTCCTCATTATTTATTTCTTTCTGGCAAAACAAATTCAAAATTAAAATATATGTGCAAGTAAATTTTGAATCACATTGGTCCTAAATTCAAAATATTTATGAATTATCAACTGCTATTAAGGTACTCGTGATCTCCACCTAGCCAAGACACCCTCTTGTGTTAATTCCCTCCAGCAAAAACAATTAAGGGACTCGTGATCTCGTGTGTGAATGGTAGGTCAGTGGCGTGGAAAACATTATGAGTTATGATTTATGTTTGGTAGAGCACACACACAAGTACACAACTTGTACTAGTTAGTGCTGCACCTACAAATTGGTCTTTCTTGCTGAAAGAGAAAAAAAAACTATGCGCATATACAATGCAAACCAACCAACTTTGCTAATTAAACTGCACGAGTCAATTCAGTTACCCCTGGAATTTCGCTCGGTTTTGAGTTGAAACTGTCAAATGTTCAGTTAAAATTGCCTCAAGTTCTATTTGAAACCTTGTTTTCCCCCAAATTTCCGAGTGAAAAAAAAGAAGATGAAAATGGCTTTGATTTTGAACCGAGAGTGATGGAATTTAAAACGTTTAAAGGTAGTAAGTGATCAATTTGGCTAGAAAGATGCTGCAATTTGTGGTTAAAACCTTGGTGAGGTACTGAGGTATCTGCAGGAAGCTAATTACAGCATGTGATCTAGTGCTTTTACATAGGTGAAACTGCTCCATATGCGTGTAAGGAGTGAAATTCCGAAATTCAAATCATGAACTTCTGATTCAAGCTTTGAAATTAATTCAACATTGTTACATGCATGGGGCTAACAGCTACTCCGTCCCATGCTTCTAAAGAAAGAAGGCCAGGCCAGCTAGAACTGACACGCCAATCAGTGCATGCACCTAAAAATTATACGGATTTGCCTTTTAGGTTCGATCCAACACAACCGTAGACTGTTTCGGTTTTGAAAGATGGTGACACTGACATCATATGCATGACACACCAAAGGGAGGGGAAAAAAAGAGAAAAAAAGCCAAGTTAAAATTCAGTCCATTGCATGCATGCACATGTATTACTGCCTCTGACAGGTCGGTCACTAGCGTCATCAGCAGGCCAGAAATTTGTACCCTTTTTAAACGAGGCATGCATATGCATGCAAAATAAATTGCAAATGCGATGCAGCGGTGGTACGCCTCGATATATATCACAATATAAATGCAGGGTGCAAAACAATCTAGCAGCAAATCAGTTGATCAGAGATAATCAGACAGGCCACTATTATCCTATCATCTCTGGCCTGGCTCCCTTCTTTCGCACGCAAGTCAAAACATGATTACTTTTTCCATTTCAACACTGATGATCTGATCGATGCCTAGCTACTGCGCTTTGAAACGGCGTGTGTCAATCATTGCCTACAAGCTTCCCACGGCAAGCAGACAAGGAGGAGATGGAGTAGAAGAAGAAACGAAGAAATGACAGGCCAAAATCTTTCAGTGAAGCAGCAGGCAGTGGCTGTCAACCGGTGACAGACACACACGAGAGCTAGCCGTCGCGAGTCAACAGTTTTTTGTTTTTTTCCCCTTCGAAATTACCCCATCCGTTAAAGAAAAAATCAACTCTTTTTTAAGCTAAATCTTAATTCGTGTATAAAAGTTGGTTTTTTCTCGGACTCATGGAGAAATCTGCAGTACATGGACACACTAAGTCACTAACAGCTCGATCGATCAGTCATCAATGGCCTGAAATCACAACGAAATGGCGGCAAGTATGCAGACAGGAGAGGAGGAGAATTGTAGGATTGGCTTGGCTGCATATATTTGCATGGAATTAGGTAGTGGGTCGGTTTGGCCGGTATGGTTCATGCGAACTATGAATGCGCCTGTGCGGTACGTACAGGTAGAGATGGATCGCGGCAGCATTTGGGTGGACGAGGTTGGATGCATTGGCCAATCATCATATCACAACATGTGCATTGGTGGAGGCCACTGTTGCAGCGTCGCTTGCTTGCTTGCACGTGTATTTACTTCTCGTGACAACATTTGCAACGCAGCCTACTCAGTTTGGTGGCAACGACGAAGTTATTTCGCCGATCAATCCAGCAATATTGCAGATGCATGGATGCCCACACAGATAGATGACAGATCTGTTTTTTTTTTTCATTTTTCCTTTGGGGATCCAGCACGGCTGCAGATCGAGAGATCAATCAGATGGTGTGATCGATCTCCATGGATTCTCAATTTATCATGGAGAAACTTTTTCTGATGCCCCAGGCGGCACGCATATGCATGCAACGTACGCGATCAAACGGCATTCAACAATATCGTTGAGCGAGAAATTAAAAATGCATCATTGCGGGGAACAGGAGTACTCTGCACAATAGTGCGGTGCATGGCAGTGCACGTACCCACGCGCGCAGACGAAGGCGGTCGATTCATCATCAATCGGACGGACCAGGGTGGTCCTGTCATGAGGATAATTGTTTGAACCTGGACAAGGATGCGTATAAATACCCTGATTTTGAGCCTGCAAAAGCAAAATTCTCAAAAATACATAATCAAGTGGTATTTTTTTGTGTGTATCTTTTTAGGGGATCGTGAGTACAATTAAGTGGTTTTTTTATTTTTTAAAACAAAATACAAATACATACATTCAATACATTTGTGTACACTCATCTCTATAAATGCACATGCACATATCCTATCTTTTTAAGCATCTTTTATATATATATATATTGAGATTGACAAATTCACTATAAGCACCTTGTTGGGTACACTGTCCACCACTAAAGAACAGTTAGCCACAAATATGAGTACTTATATAAAGTTTAGGATTTAAACCTGAGTACGTGAGAATGTTTACCACAAGAAACCTAACCAATTAAATAACATTTACTTTGCTATTTTTCTTCTTTCTCGAGAACTTGTAGTAGCTCTTATAAGAAAAATGATTGTTTTATGCTTGCTTACACTTGTTATGCTTAAAGCTTAAACGTTCAATATTAGGTCCTGTTCAGCGGCAGGGTATTCTTAGAACTACATGGCGAGTAGCCAGCGAAAAAGGTTAGGTTTCCTAGCTTCCTAACTTCTACAAATAATTTATTTTCTAGATTTTATAACTATTAATTCTTAAAATCAGAGTAAATTTAGATAACTCAAGATTCTACGAGAAGTAGTTGTAGGCATGTAGTTGATATAAGCTCGTCCAAATAGGACCCTAATTTTTTATTCTATGTTTTTTCTTCTTTCTTAGAACTTGTAGTGGCTTAAAAGAGTTGTTGTTTTATGCTTGCTTACACTAGTGGTATGCTTAAAGCTCAATTGTTCAATATTATTGTTCCATTCTATTGTACTTGGCCTCTCTTGAATTTACATCAAATTCCGTCACGAAATCTGCGCATACCATTTTCTGAACAATGAATTTAAGAAATTATTGGCGGTCCAAGTTTAAAAACGTTTGATCAAACATTTACTGAACCTCAAATATTAAGTGACCGGATTTTTTTCATAGATAACAGAAATGGCATTCATTTTGGGCCCATGCCATTTTCTAGCCTATCAGGTGCTTGGCTTTTCATCGGGCTTCAAAAAACCCAGCCCAACCCAGCCGAGCCCAGCTCAGCCCGAAGCCCACCTTCGAACATGCCTAGGTGGCTAGGTCAACATGTTTTCCTTTTCTGTGAACGCGTGGAACATGTGAAACTCCCATCGACGACAATGGACGTACAGTGCACTGTCGCATGCACGGGCGATCGCGACCGACGCCGAGCATATATTGGTGGGGCTCACTGTTGCAAAACCCCTTTCGCCTTTCCTTTCCCTTCCTACACTGTCGACCGGTCGTGTCAGCCAAGCCCACGCACGCACGGCACAATGATCCGCAGAGAAGCAGCTAGCTCGCTCGCTGCCGTCGCCCGCGCGCGGCGGCGCGCGGATCGACGGATGTGGTGCAGTGGTGGTCACGGCGCACCCACCCACGCTCGCGGCTCGCCGTCGCGTGGCGTTGCGTAGGTTGGGGCGCGGCGCCCCCGCGCATGATTGCAACACCCACCGGGATCGAGGCAGAAGCAACCGCCCCCCCAAAAAAAGGCGGTCGACGAGAGGGCGCGCGAGGCCGGAGGAGGGGGAGGGATTCCGTCCTTCCGTTGGGTGGATCGTTCGCTCGCCTGCATGTGTGGGACGCGGGCTCGCGGTTGCACGGCCGTAAGGCCACCAACTCTGGTTGGACCTTTCCCGGACCGGCTCGTGCGGGACTCCCCGGTTCTCGCGAGGTAGCCGTTTCTCTGTACTGCGTCACTGCGTGGCTGCGTGCCTGTACGCTTAGAAACCCCGCGCGACTACTACTCGAACAGCTTGGCGAGCGAACAAATCCTTGCGAAATTAACGTGTCTCAATCCTCCTATAACTCAACCATCTCTGATTCATGGCTTCATGCAGTGATGCACACGACACATCTCGAATTGTCGATCGATCATGAGCCGCTCACTGCTAACGACGGCGGTAGTGGACACACAGGGCCAGCACGGCTAACGGCGACGGTGGCCGGAGAAGAGGCGAGAGGGAGAGGGAGCAGCGTGGCCGGCCCAGGCGCCTAGCTAGTACAGAAACAAGTACTACGTGCGTGCATGCATGCTGCAAACCGGCTGACACTCTGGAACTGGAAGGCCAGCTGCTGCTGCTGCCTGAGACAATTAGCAGTGGCCCTATCTCACCTTCTGGCTGCCCAGGCTTTGGTCGATCAGATCGATCGATCGATCAATCTACTTACTATATATCTCCTCAGGAAATCAGAAAATCACTCGCGCCCGCGCGTCGCAGCTAGCCAGGCACCCATGCTTTTTTGGAGTGTTTTTTTTTTGGTACAATGATTGGCGCGGTCGATTCCGCTAGCTCGACGACGCTGCGGCGCCACCAACTGTAGAAACCAAGCGCGACACTGCAAGTCTGAGACGCTTGTGCACAGTAAGTCTCAGCGCTGCTAGCTGCGCGCGCGAGAGCTGACCAGCTGCATGCTCCGCTGAGTGTGTGAGCAGAGCAGAGCATACTGTGCGTGTCACGATGCTAGCGCCTACTACTGTAGAGGCTGCTTCATGGGCAATTGGGCATGCATGGGCTCAAGGCTCAGGGCTCCTTTGCATGGCTACACTGTAGCTAATGTGTGGTACTGTGTACAGGATTGCCCACAGTTTTTCCGCGTTGCTCTCGTCCTGTCCTCGTTGTAGATTGTGTATAGGTGGTTGGAGTCAGGCCAGGGGAGCCTTGTTGCTTTCTCTCTTTTCTGCAGCAGCTGCTGAGTGCTGAGACGAAGGGGAGAACAGGCTGCAGGTGTTGCCAGAATGTTGGGGGAGTGGAGATTAATTACAACAGCTTTTCCTATCTTTTCCACCTACTAGTACCACCCGTGGGGCTGAATCCCGCATTATTACTAACCCTTTTATAAGGACATAATATATCGTATTTACTTTCTTGTTCACTTGAAGCGCATATTTGAATAACGGGTTATAATTAAGGAGCGGGATTAGGAAACAGAAATGAATGGAGGGTTAGAACAAAATACAATGGGAAGAATGGACAAGTTACCAGTGTATTATTAATTAAGTATTAATCATTATAAATTTAATTAAATAGTTTTATTTTTTTCATAAACTTCTATATTTTTACACGAAACGTATAGTTTAATGGCTCAGGAAACGTGCTTACACAAAACAAGAAAGTAGCTAAGCCCTCAAACTGAATCGACCGCATCCTAAAACTTATCCTTTGGAGAGTAGGATATAATTTCTCAATCCCATTAGGCAACATGTCCGGAGAGTGTAGAATTTCATGACCAAATGTGAATTGCAGCGGGATAGCTAGGACATTGACCGGCAATATCTGTACCCCTTACAAGACCAATCCGTTCACCCCTTTTTCCTTTTGTGTCATCTGGATCAATGACATCAAGACGTACCCAGACAAAAGTAATGCAACTTCAACAAGACACAGCAGCAACCCAGGTGGCCGTGCTTGAATCAACTGAAGGAGACACATAGGCCTTCCAACTTTTATCAGCGTATATGGGCCTAACTTTTGAAATGCACGACATGAATATTTTTTCTAGGCTAATGTTATTTTTTTTAATTTGTAAGGACACTTCATCTGAAAAGTACAATAGTTACACATGTAAGTCTCTCTCCCCCAAAAAAACTTACACATGTAAGATTTGTGCATGCAACTACGAGGAAAATTGGAAATGGCTCATGAAGGGCTAAACTAGTTCTTAAATCTCCCTACAGGATGGTTTGATATTCGCACGTGAGAATTGTATCCTATAGAGTTTGTAGGACAAGGAAGAAATGGACAAGTTGAGCAAGAGCTAAGGCCTAGGCCAAGTAATACTTGGTTGGTTTGGTAATCTGATTCCTGAACTTTCCTGGACATGGAAGCTTGAATGAACAACTTGTTTTTCTGCCTGTACCCACCATGCAACACCAATTTAAAGTCGGTTCAGCTCGGAATTGGTACTTTTTCGTTGCTCGGCTGTCACGTTGTTAGGTACAATCATTTTGCACGTTCGCCAATTTTTTTTCTCTGCGTGTGTTTTTTTCTCTCTAATCTACACGAACAAGCTTACAAGCTCAATTATTTCTAGCTAGCCAAAGCCTTTTTTTCATGACATGATATCTAGCCAATATATTCTTGGACTCGATCAAAAATAATCTTAAGGCCTAAAACAAGCTAATCTTGAATATCTGGTTGGGCATCAGATTTAGTTCTGTTGGGCTAGCTGGGCTACTTAAGCCCATCGATGAAGCAAAACTAGACAGATGAGGCTACTCTAGCCCAATTTCTTTTACCAGTTAACTTATGACAAGTCCAAACACTACCATTTCATTAAGAAAAAAAAAATCTAATTTGCTTCCCTAACTATGGGCCGGTTCTAGTTGGCATTTCTCAACGGTAACAAAACCTAATACAGAGGTTACCTTAACTATCAAAATCGGCTCATTTGCCTCTTCGAGTAGTTTGGTCGGTGGATATTCTTTCTACTTGATACTTATGTGGCATTACATTCATCAGTTTTATCTAATGGGTATATTAACTTGGTCCACACATGCTGATATGATATTCACGTGACAATTCAACCTTAAAAAAAATAAAAACCATAGGGCACATCAAATAAATCTGTTGATGGCAATGCCACGCAAGCGTTATATAGGAGAAAATCACCATCAAAACCACTTGGGAAGGCAAAATACACTGATTTTACTAGTTGAGGTAGTCTTAATATCTGATTTTGCGGTTAAGGATGTAAAATTAGACTTGACACACAGTTGAGGAAGTCATCATGAACTTTCTTCTTTCACAGAAGAGGACGATCCTATCTCTAGCACATTATAGGGAGGACAAACGTATCTTGGCGGTATGCATAGGGAACGGAACAAATAGGTCCCCTTAGAAGATGTCACTGACAATGCTTTTTTTCCCTAAGGAATTTGCCTCTGGAAACGTTGAATTTCTACATTATTAACTTACTGCAAGAGAGAGGCAAGCACAAAAATGCCACATCTTAAGCATATTTTGAACTAACGACAAGCTCTTGTGCTGCATAACACGATTTATAAGCCTTCTTGCATGCCAAATATAGATATCGTAGTTGTATTTGGACCTTAATGACTAATTGGGCCTCATGCAATTTATTAAGACTGTGTTCGGGAGGTTAGTTTGGGAACTCACCTCCCGCGCACGTAAAAAATGGAGCGACACATTTTCTTATGATTAATTAAGTATTTTCTAATTTTTTTAAATGTATTAATATAATTTTTTAAATAAACTTTCATATAGAAAATTTTGGTAAAAAATATATCGTTTAGCAGTTTGAAGAGCATGCGCGTGGAACACGAAAGATGTGAGTTAAGAAAATTGGGAAAGAACTCAGCCTCCTTCACCAAACCATGTGTTCATGTTCATCCAAAGAAGTAACTTTAGCAACGAGATAATCAAGAGAAGACACGACTACATTGAACATCTCGATCACTTGGGCAATACGGAAGGAATGAAATGGCAGTTTGTTTGCAACGCGTCCGGCCCTCCCCTTATTGTCTAGATGCAAAAGCTTTATTTTTATCGTTTAGCACCTTTAGGTACCATGTGTGGCCTTCTTCTTATTTCTCTTGTTATTTTTAATATGTGTGTGCCGCACTTCTTAATATAAGTGAAAATTGCTTATGTAGCATTACATATAGACTTTAAACTATTCACTCAAACGCCACTTAGGATATTTGCTAAAACTGTCCACGGGACACATTCCCTTAAAGCAACCTAAGGAGGTTACTACAGAGAGGTGAACACTAACACATAAACAAAGTGGGTAGTGGTCTTGGTTTAGCCATCTCGCTTGTGTAGGTTGTCCGCGCTCAAACATCCTCCACCCACTGCCAACTAGATGAGAAAATAACAACACCGTAATACTTTTTGGTTTTTCTAGATGAACTTGATATAGACTGCTCTAGTATTACCAATAAAGATAAAAATGTACGCTGAGTGATACTGGGTAGAGCTTATTTGAATAAATAGTCCAGAGGACAGAGTCCAACAACTCCACCTACAATTATACACCGGATACGCAATCTCAAAACACCTTTAGATC
This sequence comes from Oryza punctata, assembly GCA_000573905.2. NCBI lineage: Eukaryota > Viridiplantae > Streptophyta > Magnoliopsida > Poales > Poaceae > Oryza > Oryza punctata. The sequence goes on from CM002496.2 coordinate 21,864,371, forward strand.
CTCACATAACGATGATCATGAAGCCTTGCTGGACAATCGTCTTGTTTCTCTCAACGAAGGTAGATAAATAAGAGCAATCGAATTTGAAGCTATTGAACCATTATCTGTCACCCAGTTAAATGTCGAGAGCGGAGCTATTGAACCATTATCTGTTACCCAGTTAAATGTCGAGAGCGGAGCTTGAGCCCCATCCCAATTTTTCACTCTCGTCATTGTGTTGAAAGTATTCACAAACTTTTAATCTATATTCATGGGCATGAAAGTCCAAAACGTGTTCATCTCTTCTGTAGGTGCCAACGGAACCATGGTCATCGAAATTGCAAAAGCTACACTACTGTATCTTTTAACCTTTCCTCTAGACAAGCTATATTACAACTCATGAATATTTTAATATAGGGAGACTATATAATATATACCGTTCCAACAAATAGCATGATATCAACACAATCCATAGTAGGTACCAGAGATGATACCTCGTAATAGCATGTTGACATCCACATGATACCGTAGATATGATACTCCGTAAGTATCATACTGACATATGTCAGTAATTTCGTTGGAACGGTATACCATCATGTAGTATTTCTGATATTTTTAACTGTATTTTCTTTACCTCAGATCTCTAATCGTACTTTCACTTTCACAAATTCACGAGAACTACCAAAAATCTCTATATAGTAGTAGTACGCATTTCTCATTTTATTACCAAAGTTAAAATAAAGGGCTGAACCGAAAAACGTGGGAAAGAAGTAGACAAAGACAACCACGCGATTTTTCTCAGGGCGCTCCACAAATCACAATATCTCGTCACGGTCTGGTCCTCTTGGGCGCCATCCACCGGCGATCCCGGCCGCCGCCCGCCAATGGCGGCTAAACCCCTCCCGTTCCTCGCCGCCGTCGCTGCCTCACGGTCCCCACTTCCCCTCCTACCCGCGGCATGGCCGGCCCCAGCCTCGTCCCGCTTCGGCGACCGTCGCGCTCCCGCGGTGGTCGCTGCCACTCCTCGCCGCCGCGGCGCCCATGGGGTTCAAGCTCTCCGGCCCCTTGTCCTTCCCCCCGCCGCTGCTTCTCCCTCCGCGAAGACCGCGGCAGGAGGTATACCTGGTGTAATGGAACTGGTGCTTTGGTGCGAGGTTGGGTTGGAGTAGTGACAGTTCACAGTTGTTTGTTTGCTTTCTGAAGGCATGTCTGACCCGGAGCTAAGGATGGTGCTCGAGCTCGCCACCGACGATGAGCTGATGGAGTTTGAGGAGATCCTATACGGTACCAGGTTCGATTTCTTGCTGGTAGTTCGAATGCTTTATGGTACTGAAATAACTGGATGTCTGGATTGGTTGGTTCTGAATTTGGATAAAATTCCTATTCGCGGTTAGTTGTGGGGTATGTTGTGAAATGCGAATTAATACTTGCTGTTCTAATTGGGTATTCCGTTGCTACCTTCTGTAATTAAGCCACTGTGACAATAAATAGCAATGTTTTATGATTTGCCTGTCATGCAAATTTACAGCGCCCAAAACCTTTGTAAGCACAACAAAAAAAGTCGATCTAATTCTGTACAATTTTGTGAAATATCTTGCCACTGCTATTTTGCTGCCTGTAAATATGTGGCATGAGCATGAAACATTTAATTAGCTTCTGCGTTATAATTATGAGCCACAGATGGCCAAACCCAAGCCTGCAAATTTATGTAAGATTAAGAGGTAAACTTTACTGTACCTATGATGAAATACATCTGTTATCATATCTGACGTGTTGAGCATGGAGTTACCAATTTGTAAGAACTTCCTTTTCTCTTGATATTTTATTTACTTTGCTCACTGATTCAGTAACTCAGTTAGATTCACCTACTGACCTACCTGAGTTTATAACTTTTGAGAGCCATAGTATGTACCATAGTATCCGTGAATGAATATTTATCAATACTATTCCAAAATTTCACCTTGCAAACAAGTAAATTTGTTTTCTATGCAGCTATTTTAGCCCACTGCTAAAATCAATTGCAAAAAGACCCAATTCAGATTATGTAGATGCTTTGGATGATATTGAGGAGAGAGATATTTTCATCTCAAAATTAGAGTCGAGGTTCCTGTATCTTGCTGCCGATGCCCGCTCAATCATAAGGTCAGTCAAGTAGCCTTTTGTTTTCTGTCTCAAATAGAAGTAGCCTTTGATTGGATTGACTTTTCTGTTAGTCAGCCAGCTTTAGTTCATCAATTTATTGAAGCTTTAACTGAACATTTGCACCTTTAAACTTGTATTTCATAGGGGATCTCGGCCATCATACAGGAATGTCTTACTTGGAGTGAGAAGAGAACTCGGTGTTCGCTGCTCTAGTAAATTATGCACGGCAGACCTTGAGGCAGAAATATTTCTTCACCTGCTAGATGAATATTCGAGGTACTTAAAATATGGATGGAACTAAGAAATGTTTCTGCAAAAAAAAATACCCTTCCGGTTTTTGGAAACAGTAATCATCATCGCATGCAACTGCCGTTTCATTTTTTTGAACTATTTTCTTTGATGTCATTGTCACCATGAAGTATTCACTCTCTATCTGTGAATCCTTTCACAAGTTTGCAGTCTGCTACTCTCTTTAGAACACTAGTGGTCTTGAACATTAACATTTTTAATTGTCATCCATTCAGCCGTCAGAAAGGCCCAGATTTATTTCCATGGAATAAACAGAAATCTCCAAAAGACAACTCTAGCCTTGGAGTTAACAAGTGGATGGTGCTTACTGATTCTGCTTGGAAGATTGGAGCAAAAGGACTAGAAAGTGCATTCTTGAAGGTTCTTTGTGATCCTCTTTTTTATTATTGTCCTTTCTATCCCTCCAGTTTCCTGTTTTCTTTTGACTAAATCAGTTTTTTTCCCTTGAAGGGTGGTAGTGCATTGACTCTGAAAATGATCTATGAATCGGTAGGTATACTGTTTTATGAAGTTAGATTGATTTTACTTTTTCTTACAGCATCATTAGAAATTAATGGACTTATCATCATGGTAGTTAGCCAAGAGACTATCTGGAAGGCTGCTCATGGAGGCTGGTAAATATGAAATAAAGAAAGAACTTCTAAAGCAGGTATATGTATTTTAGTTGATGTCTGTAAGCAATTGTTCCTGATTCTATAATTTGCTCATCTCATAATTATTTTAACAGAATAATAGATATACTCATGTTCTGGCCCCACCTGAAAAGTGCAATAGCATAGCTTGACATAGACAGATCATACACACAAGCTGTAACTATTGTTTTTAATCATCATAATAAATATCCTTTGGGAGTACTGAGGTTTGCCATCTACAGGGTGGACGATTAGCTGCTGCTAATCTGGAGTCTCGAGCTGGGTTGCTTGCAGCTAGGCAGGTAACATTCTCGTCTGTCAGCAGCTACTTCATGCATAGTTGGTATATTATGCTCCTGGTATTATCTGAAAAACTGCACATTTTAGATGGCAGTTTGAATAATCCTTATGCATGCAGGGTTTGGCACGTGCAGCATCTAGATATGTTGGTCTTAGGAGTGTCATGACGTTTCTTGGACCAATGTATGTTTCTGCTAATATATCTTGAATCTGTTTGTTGCTATATTTTTTAAATCAATAATATACTATCAGGTTTCCGCATGTTTCTATAAAAATTATGACCTCTTTTGTTTTTGGTCAATTGTAGGTTCTTATGGTTTTTTTTTTTTTGGGTGCATGATGTATTCATGTTTTGCTACTTCAACTTGCTGTTCTGAGTTTACTGCTAGTCAGATCTATTTTTTAAGTAATGATTCATTCACAATAAGCTTCAAATGTTTTGTTGTGTTGAATTTTGAGCAGACTATAAATCAGTTACTAACTCTTTTGTTCTACAACTTATTGTTGCATAGAATGTGGGGGACACTCTTGGCTGATATTGTGATCCAAATGCTTGGGACAGACTATGCTAGAATTGTGCAAGCAATCTATGCTTTTGCTCAGGTGAGCTTCTGATTGTTCAGTTTTTCGTCCAGTAACTCACTGTCGATCCATTGAGTTCACATCTAGCCTTTCTAACAGATTCGGCTGACTAGGACATGTTACATAGAATCTCATGAAGAATAATCAACAGTGGGACATTTCTGGTCTAGACTAACAGGGTATTCTGGGCCCATAGTGTACATTCTGACCATGCAGAACATTTTTGGTTGAGTGCTGGCGCAATTCTCCCAAGAGGACTCGAGGACAGTAAGTTCATACTTTCACAGAGGTTGTGCAGCTGATGTAAATGCATAGATGCTAGATGACAGAACAATTGATAGATGCTAGGTAGGATAGATGGTACAGACGACACACAAATCATCTATTCTTTTGAATTCTCCAAGGTTTAAGGCTGTTGCTTAAGTGAGAGCTTGTTATACATGTCAGGAAAAAATAATTTACTGTCACTATAGAATGGTGTAATTGTATTTAAGAAATAGCTCACAATGGGCATTAGGGCCACCTACTCTCTAAACGCGGTAGTTGTGAATGAATATACATCCACTTCACACTTCCACGGGGGCCCGAAGTTGTAGACCATGCATTCCATTCTGCTCCAGTTAATTATGCAACAAAACGGTTCCCCTGATCTTAAACTATTGCCCCCTAGCATTCAGTTAGGCAAGGCATACTTCATTGACATTAGTCCATGCTTATCCCAGCCATATGTTACATATATGTTTACGTGTAAACACCAGCGCATAATTTGCATGTGGCACCCTGCTTATTCCCCTTATCAAAACACTATCCATTAATTTATCAGTACAGGCAATATATCATTATTCAAAATCGCAACATGTATGGTATTTAATATCTACTAGATTGTGTAACAATTCAGATAGCTAGTACAATTGGTGATTAAATAATTTTGAAGTCCTTATGTATTTGGAGGTAACATAATTTTAACTGTTAATTTGTGATACCTCCTGGTCCTCAACACTAGAGAGATACTAAGTGGTAATAAAATTTACATTGCAAAATGTGGCATCTCCTGGTATCTCTTTAGGTACCAAAAATAATAAATCTCTTAGTAGAACAAGGAGAAAATACACGAGGTGCCTTTGTGCAAAATTTCCAGATGAGAGGACCCAATTTGTGATCGTGTGCGACATGTCTAGAAGGGTGGCCCATTGTTTACATTCCTTCACCAGATCGCCGAAGCTTTCTAAATCGCGGGCACTTAACGCGTGAGAAGCCCAATGAGAACCTCCAAATACTAACCTTAAAATCGCAGCGCTGCACAGGGACATGGTCTCCTAGCTGCCTAGCTTCTCTGCGGACGCTGGTTTGCAGCAGCTAGCTCGCCGTCCGGCCGGCCATGGCTAAGATGGTGATCAGCCTGGGGAGCTCGCGGCGGAGGAAGCGCGGCGAGATGCTGTTCCGGTTCGAGGCCTTCTGCCAGCCCGGCTACCCGGCGAACTTCGCCGGCGCCGGCGGCTTCAGGGACAACGTGAGGACCCTGCTCGGCTTCGCGCACCTGGAGGCCGGCGTCCACGGCGAGACCAAGTGCTGGTCGTTCCAGCTCGAGCTGCACCGCCACCCTCCAACCATCGTGAGGCTCTTCGTCGTCGAGGAGGAGGTCGCCGCCTCGCCGCATCGCCAATGCCACCTTTGCCGCCATATTGGTCCGTCGATCGATCAACTGCTCCTCCATTAACATGAAGTTCTCTAGCTCCGATGCAAACCTACATAGGATTGATCCGATGTCATGGTGTTGTAGGCTGGGGAGGACATCTGATATGCAGCAAGAGGTATCACTTCGTGCTGCCGAGGAGGGAATCGGCGGCGGAAGCCGACGGCCTGTGCTTCGCGATCAACCACGGCGGCGGAGGCGGCTCGGAGAAAGCGTCGTCGAAAGGGACGACGACGACGGCCTCCAGCAGAGGCCACCTGCTACACGGCGTCGTGCACCTCAACGGCCACGGCCACCTCGTCGCCCTCCACGGCCTCGAGGGCGGCTCCGACTTCGTCTCCGGCCACCAAATCATGGACCTCTGGGACCGCATTTGCTCAGCCTTGCACGTAAGGTAGTAGTATACATGTGCGTGTGCATGCATGCAAGCAACGATGGCAGTATATGTCGGGCTGTTGTGTGAGAACATTTGCTTGGCCATGGTGTGGTGCAAGGACGGTGAGCCTGGTGGACACGGCGAGGAAGGGGCACATGGAGCTGAGGCTGCTGCACGGCGTCGCGTACGGCGAGACGTGGTTCGGGCGGTGGGGATACAGGTACGGCCGGCCGAGCTACGGCGTCGCGCTGGCGTCGTACCGGCAGTCGCTGCACGCGCTCAGCAGCATGCCGCTCTGCGTGCTGGTGCCGCACCTGTCGTGCTTCAGCCAGGAGCTCCCCATGGTGGTCACCAAGTACCAGGCCATCAGTGGCCACAAGCTGCTCAGCCTCGGCGACCTCCTCCGCTTCATGCTCGAGCTGCGCACCCGCCTGCCGGCCACCTCGGTCACGGCCATGGACTACCGCGGCATCATGTCGGAGGCCTCGTGCCGGTGGTCGGCGAAGCGCGTTGACATGGCGGCGCGCGCTGTGGTGGACGCGCTCCGCCGCGCCGAGCCGGCGGCCCGGTGGGTCACGCGGCAGGAGGTGCGCGACGCGGCGCGCGCCTACATCGGCGACACGGGCCTCCTCGACTTCGTGCTCAAGTCCCTCGGCAACCACATCGTCGGTAACTACGTCGTGCGCCGCACCATGAACCCGGTGACCAAGGTGCTCGAGTACTGCCTCGAGGACGTCTCCAGCGTGCTCCCGGCGGTCGCCGGCGGCGGCGTGACGACGCAGGGCAAGATGAGGGTGCGGTTCCAGCTTACGCGTGCGCAGCTCATGAGAGACCTGGTGCATCTGTACCGGCACGTGCTCAAGGATCCCAGCCAGGCGCTCACCGCCGGCGCGTTCGGCGCCATCCAGGTGGCGGTACGGATGGTCCTGGACATCAAGCACTTCGTCAAAGATTACCACGAAGGACTTGCCGCGGCGAGCACCAATGGCGGATTCGGGCATCCCCACATCAACCTGTGCTGCACGCTGCTCGTGAGCAACGGGAGCCCGGAGCTAGCTCCTCCGTACGAGACGGTGACCCTGCCGGCGCACGCTAAGGTGGGCGAGCTGAAGTGGGAGGCGCAGAGGGTGTTCAGCGAGATGTACCTCGGCCTGAGGAGCTTCACGGCGGACTCCGTCGTCGGGGTCGGCGCCGACCAGGAGGGCCTCCCAGTGCTCGGGCTGGTCGACGTCGGAAGCGCCGTCGTGGTGCAAGGAAGCGTCGGCGAGCAGCAGCAGCAGGGACAAAACGGGGAGGGCCACGAGAGGGAGGAGGAGGTGGCGCCGGCGGCTGTGTGCGAAGGGAGCGGCGGCGAGCGCGTCGTCGACTGCGCGTGCGGCGCGGAGGACGACGACGGCGAGCGCATGGCGTGCTGTGACATCTGCGAGGCGTGGCAGCACACGCGGTGTGCCGGGATCGCGGACACCGAGGACGCGCCGCACGTCTTCCTCTGCAGCCGGTGCGACAACGACGTTGTGTCGTTCCCGTCCTTAAACTGTTAGACGTGATGCTGCTGCTGCTATATATAATGATACCTAGTACAAGTGATCGAGAATTCAATTTGTTTTCTCGGCAAAACCAAAATGAAAACAAAGGTAAAACCAAGTGAACTTCAGATCAATTCAGAGTTTTCAACTTTCCTCCCAAGAGAAAAAACCATGAAAAACCATCGAGCCTGCTTAATGTGGGCCGGTGTTTGTTTAGTCCAGCCCAAGAGGGTCCATGGTTAGAATCACCGAATCAGCCCAGGAGCCCAGGACAACGTCTTCTACCTAATGGACCTCCTAGAGGTGAATTACGGCTACTTCATTATGGGCTGGGCCGTGACCTTGTAACTTAACTGAAAGGTTCCTAACTGAAATGAGGTGCCCATGGATTTTAGCTTCCAAGTTCAACTCATCTTCACAAGATAGTTGTTTTCTTCAACTTTGTGATTATGTTGGAGGCTTAGAGCAGGAGAGGCTTGATGGCCAGCTTAAGGGTTGCACCTAATGTCTAATTACAAGTTAAGTACCTATCAAGTAACAGTGCTACTAAACTGGCAAGTGACCACCAAAAGATGAGCTATTCACATGGCCTGTTTGGGGGGCCCACTTGGTGGTGTCATGAAAGGCCTTTTAGGAAAGGGGCTTCCCTATACAGTGGACACCGCTGCTGCTGCTGCTGCTGCTACTACTATCCTATTCCTACTCCACGTTTGCATGCATCCATGGGAGAAGGGAGAAGCTAGCCAAGGTTTCTAGTTGGAAGCATCCAACTAACATCCTGAATGATTCATGTCTAGCTTTGATGGCAAGAAACATGCTTTAGCCCACCAACGCAAAAGCTAAACTGAACCCCTGCAACAATGTGCTCCCCATCATGCTTGCACGCTTAATTACCTTTCAGATGCTTGAGATTTGAGATCCTCACTTTCTTTCCTTACTGTTAGAACAGTGAACAGATCATTCTCCATTTTATCTCTTCCAAAAGCTAAGTGCCTGCTGAGTAGTGATTAGCAAGAAGGTAGAAATTTCAGTAGAAAAAGGGACTAGTACATAGTGACATACTGCACACTTTGACCATTGCAACAGCAAAGAAGTGGGAATTGTTCTGAAGAAGAAGAAGAACAAAGCAAGAAGAAACAAATGACTTATCATTGAAGCAATGAAAAGAGAGGGAGGAAAGTTGTTTTGCTTTTATCTCTCTCACTCTCACTCTCTCTGCCAGTAGAGGGACTCCATTTGTCCTGTGTCCCTAGTGAGACAACCTAGCTAGCCTTTTCTTTTACTCTCTCTCTTTCTGTTCTTTTGCAGTTTTGCATTGCAAGGACTGAAGGTCCCCTTTGTTAGGGCTCTTTCACTCACCCTGATGAGATGCCTGTTTCTCTCTCCATCTTTTTCCTGTCTCTTTTTGTTTCATTAATCTGTCTCTGACATGTTGAGGTGATCCACCACTATGGTGTGAGGGCGATAGGGGCACATGGTCTGGTGGCTCGGCTAAAAAGGGACTCATCAACTAAAAGGAAGGGAGCAAGTAGCTTAAGCTAGCAACAGAGTGAAGATAGGAAGATCGATGTGGAAGTGACTAGAGAACGGCATCTTGGAAGCAAGCCAGCAAGAGGAGCTACTAACTGCTTTTACTCCATTTCTGACTAATAATGTGCTCATTTGCAACTCTCATTTTGCCTAGTTCAGGACACTCTCTGAAGCTCTTACTAATTAATTCAAAACCTACATTTTACCGGTCGCCTCCACATCCTCACAAAAGAAGATCACCTGCAGTCATTTTCTCCGTCTGCATGAGTGTGTTGCCTGTATCACACCATCACTGTCACTCACAGAGCTCTTGACGAGAGGTGTGTACTGGAGAGTGCATGCAGCTAGAGCAGTACGGCACCAACAGACCAATGCTTCGTGCCACCACTGTCTTCCTCGTCGTGTTATGGCCGGAGGAATATCGCCGGAGAGCCCGGTGCGGCCGGGGCCCTACACACGGTGGAGGCCGGCGAGGAGGAGTGGGCAGCGTAGAGCTATCGCTCGCAGAGTACATATCCATGGCGCCCACTATCCACTGAACCACTCACTAGCTAGCTAGCCAAAGCTAGGAGGACCATGCATGGAGTCCAGAAGTAGTGTAGCCGTACAGTAGACGTTAGTCCGTCGGAGGTGACACTGACAGGTGGGGCCACAGATCATCTTTGTCTCGTTGCAGGCACAGACGGGACAAAGCCGGTCCAAGCTAAGCTAGGCTACAAAAGCGATGAGGTAATGGACAATGGTTTGCTAGGATGGGGTACGTTGTGCTGTCTTGTTGCCATTGGAGGATATCTTGGCTTGTTGAGATAGTTGATGCCTATAGTAGAGTTTTACATGTACTACAGTACTAGCTCCATGGCTGATTCAATCGGGCAGAGTACAGTAGTACTTACAGTGCAGTAGTGTGTAGTATAGCTTAGCTTCTGTATAGTTTATCTTGTATTCGAAGTAAAATGCATGTAGCATTAGGTTGTCTTTTCCCTAGAGCGTATAGCTGGATGGATGGATCTTAGCAACAGTTCAAGAGATTGTGCGTATCTCGATCTAGTGTCTAGTTCACCATATCTACGTATACCTATACAATACTACTGTACAAGAAGATAGCACCACGGTAAACTGAGATCGTCAGACGTCAGCTCTCTGAAATATACGTGTAAAGCTAGAGACCTAGAGTAGTAGGAGTGGACTGTTGGAAGTTGGAACGAAACAGCGTAGCATACAACACAGAGAAAGAAAGAAAGAATCTTTGACGCCATACCAAAAGCTACCCCATGAATTGGCTTCTGATTCAAGGAAATCATACGTGCATCATGCATGCATGTTTTTCTTCTTCAATTCATGCATATGGTCCATGTTTTGGAGAAAGAAAACGAACCAATTCGTGAGAAAAGGTGCGAGTGCGACGATAGCTTAGTAGTAGTAGCTGGTGCACTCTGTTCCCTACCTTTGCACTCATGTTTCAGTGTGGGCGCGATCGATATGTTGCTCAATGATCGGTCGCCTCTACTACTGTGAAGACTGTACATGATCAATGTGGTGGTTCCAGCACTAATCGATCAGCTTGCTAGCAGCTAGTAGCGGTGTTTTTTCTCTCTGTCCGGCGACATGAAATTCAGATTGTCTGACGAAAATCTTAGGCATGTGATAGATGTTTTGATTGATGCATGGTTGGCTAGAGTACATGAGCATCGCAGTGCTGGTATACGCTTACAAGAGAGTAGAGTTGAGACCTGACACGAGGCCTGAATTCTAGGGTCAGTAGTCCATGCATGCTTGATATTTCAGCAGTCATGCATGCATGGTCAGTTACTCCGTTGGTCACCAACACCAAATCAATCCAAGGTCGCGGCATTTTCAAGGTACATTCGTCTAACCATGAGGCCAAGCTAGCCAGACCAGAGCATCGTAAAACCTCAATTCCAAATCCGACCTGGTTCCCCTGAGTGTTCCATGTGTGTGTAGTCATATCATCGGAGAGAATCTCTAAGCAGTACTAGTAGCAACTGATCACTGATCTCAACGAGAAGCTAGCTAGCCAAATGAAATGAGCCATGCGACACAACTGGTTCTCGCATCAATCGAATTAATGCATGCGAGGCAGGCAGTCAGTCAGTCTGTCAGCCAGGCGAACTACTGGCTTTGCGTCGTCGCGTTTGGCGGTCGCGGCCGCCATCGCTTCGGCACTTCGGCTGCCGCGCTCGCTCGCGCGACGACGACAGGGCGAATCCTAGGGCGACGTACCAGCACGTGCCGACGGCAGAGGAGACCGCAGCGAAGGTTGCCATCGGAGAGCCGTCGCTTTTCACGTCTGATTCCCGGCCATCTCCACACACAAACACACACACTCTCGTACTCGTACTGAGAGAGAGAGAGAGAGAGAGAGAGAGAAACGCTGTCACCTTTCAACACGAGAGCGAGACAAGTTAGCTGGGAGAGGAGATAGGGAAAGGATGGCCCGCCACCCACTCGAGCGTGTCCAGTGAGTGCGGCACGTGTAGCTGTCGCACCTTCACGTGAGTCCAAGCGGGCGGTGAATGATATGCAGGGATCGTTCAGAGAGAGATTAGTCCAACCAATGCAAGGAGAGGCCCCGGGCGTCACTGCGTCAGGTCAGAGACATGAATGAGACGAGGAGGCCAGGCCAGACGAGACGACGCATTGCATTGGCAAGCGAAACACAGAGTGACCGACTGACTGACTAGTGAGGAGAGGAGAGGGGAGCGGTTGGGAGAGAAAAAGTTAAAGCGAACAAAAAACCAATACGCTTTACCCGGTCTCGCGGCGCGCGAGCGGATGGAGTAGTGACAAAAGGGGCTCAGCGAGCGGAAGGGCGGGGCAGTCAAGGCCGCGCGCGCGCGACGTCAAGCCCCCCCCCCCCCCCCCCCCCCCTCCTCTGGGGATAAAAGAGGAAAGAGCTCACCTACCGTGTGCTGCAAAAGCTTCACCGATGCATCAGCCTTTTGCAAGATGCTGTGCCCTACATGCAGCATGTCCTAGTACTACTACTGCAGGTGTGTTTTTTGATTGACGTTTAACGGGAACTTTGATCACGGATACATAGATAACCTAGCCTGATCAAGAGTGATAACTATACAGTCATATATATACACGCACCATGTGCTCACCACCCAACTGTAGCCCCAGTCGTGATAAGAATGGACGTACATACGCCGTGCAAGCCGTACTGTCGTGCGGTGGATCATCCATCCCCTACCGTCACGCGGCGTCTATCCGGCCGCGCGTATTGAGCCCTGTGACATGTCGTGCCGGGCGGCTGCCCCCGCGCGTATGCATGTGGCTGCTACCACCACGCGAGCGGCAGCGGCAGCAACCTGGCAAGCAAGCAAGGCGCCAGTGGAGTGCGTACGCCGAGCGGCCGAAGGCGGGGAGCGTACGTGTCGACGCGGGCGGGGGAGGGCAAGAGCCGCGTTGGAAATTGGAGCGTGCCGCGCGGAGGGCAAATGTCTGCGGGGCGCCGGCCCAGCGATGTGCCGATGGCCAGGGGTGCCGCTGTGATGTGCACTACCGTGGCGCTGGTTGGTTGGTTGGTTTGGCATACGGCCGAGCCGAGCTGATGCCATTTCAGCAACCGAGCAACAGCGACAGAGATAGGAGCACAGATCTGGCCCCATTAACACCTTTGCTCAGCAATTAATAGTATTTGTCACTCTTGATCTGCTCGTGGCCAAAATGGCATGAGAGAGACATCCCTGTTCGTTTTAGCTTACGGAGACACGAGTTATTCGTGCCATAATTTTAAAAACTACGGATTTCACTAAAAGCTTTTTACGATAGCTAGCATGGTAGATACTCCATCTGTTTAAAAAAGGTGTAATTCTAGTATTCAAAATTTGTCTCACAAATGAGGCAGTTCTAACTTACAGAGAGTAGTAGTAAAGTAGGCACTAGGTAATTGTACCAACACCTTGAAATAGGTCTCCCAAGTAATTTTTATAGGAGTAACAATTTTTTATAGGGTAATTGTTAGGAATTGACAACCCATCGTTTCGTTTCACTTATTTTTACGTTTATAAGTCAAAATTAAAATTTTCAAACTTAATTTTGGAGTTGATTATGTGATTTTTCACCACAGTTTATTTTGCAACATTTAATTTACTTTTGAATCCCTAAAGACACACATAAAAATTTTCCCCATAAATTAATTTTTAGTTATCAATAAGCTATATAGATAAACATAAGTAAACCTGTGTGGTTGTGTCACATAGATCCTGAACTCTCAAAATGTATTTTTGATATTCGAACTTGTCTCGACTATCATATAGGTCCAAACGGGCTCCAACCACGGTGGCGCCTACATATTAGTCGGGCACACATGTTAGTCACATAGAAAAAAAATAAAATTAAAAAGACATATTTTTCTCCTCTCTACCTTTAAATTAAATTTTTAATTTTATATTTTTCTATCTACCTAAGAGGAGAAAAAAAAGGTTTTTAATTCTATTTTTTATGTGATTGTCATGTGGGTTCCACTAATACGTAGGTGTCACTGTGTCATGCCATGTCAGCGCATGGGGCGGATTAGAATTTGTTTGGACGTATATGACATTCAGTACAAGTTCGGAGGCCCAAAAATACATTTAGGAAGTTTATTGCTACAAAAGAAATCTAGGAAAACAATTTGTCGCCACAAAAGAAATCTAGGCATCAATGCTAAAATCATGGCAATAGATACGTGTTATCATCATTTTAATGTTATTGCTAGCCGTGATAATAAATATAGTGGTAACGGGTTATTGCAATGATTTTTAGTTAGTGGTAACAAATTTCAATATTACCACAAAATAAATGTGGCAAAAAATCATATTGCAACATTTCACATCGTTGTAATAAATAATTATTGCCATCATGAAATGTGTGGTATTAGTTCTACATACAAAATTAAAAGTTTAAATATTAAACTTTCATCCTAACTATTTTTTATAGCTTGTCATGGCTAGGATTCGAACCCAAGACCACTCCCTCATGCACGCTCTCGTTCACCAAATCACATACGCATCAACTCCGTCAGAAAGTGCATATATTTCTATGAGCCTATGTAACTGAGATTTGAATCATGGAAATGAGTACCTGAAAGATTTAAAATGAAAAGGTTGTCACCTATAAAATTATAGATCTCGTCGACAGCTATAATTTTCGTATAGAATTTGTCCCAATCCGTGTCCATATGAAAAAATCAAGTTAATTTATGAGATGATAAATCTTTTATTGCAACGAATTTGTTGATCATGGCAAAAGAAAATAGTGAAAACTAACTTACGACAACCATGTACTATGCAAATTGCTAAAAAAAATAAAACTGTGGTGATAAAGCATGTTTTTTTCAACGGTAATGATTGTAAATTGTTGCAAGAAAATATAGCTATTTGCCACAAAAATTATCATTGCAATATTACAATATATTACAACGAATTATTTTTCATTGTAATAATTTGGTGGCAATAGCTCAATTATCTTGTAGTGTGCACAGGTTTAGGGATTATTTATGTACTTTAATCTGCAGGCCAAATTAAAAAAAAGGAGAGAAATAAAAAATTCATCACATGCCCCTGAATTCCTGAAATATGCTCATGCTTCTACAGTACTCCATAGCACTTTGCATGCTTCCTGTCACACGTTTCTCAGAAGCATAGAACTCTCCTTTGATTAAACCCTGATTACTTTATATGGGAGTAGCACTTCAGTGATCACATTCAGCCATTCATGTACTCCTATAACGTATAGTAAATGCGATCAAGAGTAATGGCACCAGTGTTCATGTTAATTCCGGAATAAATTTGTACGGAGTACAGATGTACCGAATAATTTATTTCGTATGCATTTAACGCATATACCGACCGTATGCAGTGTAACTAAAGCTTTGGAATGAGACAGAGGCTAATCATGCCGTAGCAACCCCCTAGCTTGCCATAATATTTAACATTCAATTTCCCACAGTGCACAATTAAATCCGCTAGCAGTCAATGGTTTGGGACAAATTCTTAGGACAAAAGAGAGTAATTAGCCTGTCCGGATCTTGATTTATCATCCAGGAGGGTAGACCTGAAATAAGATACTTCTATGGGGGGCACATTCTGGGTTACTACTGCTTAGTATTTCTTTCTGTGCCTGAATGAACTGAAAGGGAGGCAGCTAGCTCACCCAACTAGTGTGTAGTGCTCAAAAAAAACCCAACTAGACTGTAGTACTCCATTTTAACTTTGTAACCTTGTGGTCCTTGAGTAAGTTGGAGGACTAGCATAAAAAAGAAAACCATAGGGGTTGGATCATTCTTGTCTGTGTCCATTGTGTCAAGTTGGCATCTATCACACACACACACAGACAGAGATACAGTTGGTAGGCCCATCGTTGGACGGAAAAGCCTGAGGTGCTACCACCGACCTAGCCAAAAGCAAACCCAGCCCAACGTGCAGCCGCAGCAAGAACAGATCTCTGCACGGATGTCCTCATGCATGCAAAAGTAGTACAAACCCATATGTGCATCATGGGGTTGCTACTCGTGTAAAAATAAAAAAAAGGTGAATTTTACAAACTATAGATATTTTGATCACAAGCAATCGTAAAACTACAAATTATAAGACCATACTATTGAATCACAGATGATTTAAAGCTAAAGTTATCATAAAACTATAGATTTAAAACTTAAAAGTAGTATCACAAAACTATATATTAAGTAACAAAATTATCACAAAACTATAAGTTTATAGGATATTTAATCATAAAACTAGAACGTTTATAGCTCCAACATAATATTAGTGTTAGGAATTTAAACTCAATATGTAGTGGTGTGATAATTTCAATATTAAATTTGTAGTTTTTGTGATACTTGTTTTTTAATCTATAGTACAAAGCCTCAAATCTATAGTTTTCCGATCGCTTGGTAAAAATACCTTTACTTTTGTGAAATTTACTCAAATAAAAAAGAGAAATTTTACGTTGCATATGAAGATAGCGAGAGATGCCGTAATTTCTAGTGAATGATTTTGGTGCAAGTACTAGGAGATACAGAATTTTATAATAAAAAAAAACCTCATAAGGATCGTAAAATCACTCAATAGAAATAGATCTGAAATTTTCTTCTTCGTTTTAGAATCACAGGGGTGATACTCTTCTTGATTAAAAAAAAGTACTTTTTCATGAAAAGGATGAAACAATGAAAAGGGGGAGTTGTGAATCATTAGGAAACCCGAACCTTTTGCAAACATAGTCAAATTCCTACCTGTAGAATATGTATAAGGTTGGGTGAAGAGAACAAGCTAAGGAGTTAGATTAGTTTATAGAGCGTAAGAGTGGCAATGGTAAGGGTGCTGTAGTGGTTGTGTTGTCGAAGCCACACAGTGTGGTGGGCAACTGGTATGGAACAAAAGATCGGGCATCGAGGACTAAAGATATGTAGGACTTGTTCGCGGTAAAATCCTATGCCGGAGAAAGAAAATTTAGGGGATTGAAGAAATTAATTCCACACTTATGTGCAAATTTCTTGCAATTCTTAAGGAGGGATTAGCCGAACAAGTCAGAGTTTGGGTGGAGGTTGGGAGGAGCAACAGGTAGTTGTGGAAAGGAAGATGTGATAAGGTTAATTTGAATGAATTTAAAATAGATCTCCTCCATGAAAAAAATGATCAACATTATTTCAACAAACAGATGGGTGGAAGGTAGGCACGAGGCAGTCCAAACCTCACATGATGGGAAAAAGAAAGGAAAGATGTAAAATTGTGTGTTTGCCAGTTGGACGAATAATGTGAAATCCTACAAGAATTGGAACTATGTAAAATTTGCTAGATTCCAACAGTATAACCCAAAGAGTCCACTGTTCTGGCTAAGGATTCCAAGATAGAACAAAAATATCTTAACAAACCGAGTTATATGCCAAGTATGTATGACAAGTCAATGTTTTCCGTTTTCCCCGTGTTTTTCTTCAATGCGCCAAAACATTCTAGGCGTCACATGCCGTATAATACACTGTAGTATATATGGGAACAGTGAACCAACGATCCCTCATATATATATATATATATATAGAGAGAGAGAGAGAGAGAGAGAGAGAGAATGGAGCAGGGAACCAGCTAGGACAAAAGAAGGCACAAGCCGCACAACTACAGATGATCATGGGCACGCACACACTGAACATCAGGACCACAACTAGCTGCCTACCCAGGCTTACATATTACATTACATGTACGTGCCAAAGCATGGCACTTGTTGCTTCACTACCACACTCTGCAGTTGTCAAGCTAGGCACATGCTCCATGATGCATCATCCGTGCCATCAGTTCCCATCTTGCAGCTTGTCTTGCTAGAATGTATGCTAGCTACTGCAACATCGACTAGGAAACAAACTGCCAAGCCAACATATATACGGCTGATCTTCTCGCAGACCCTCACTGTATATGCCCATGTTCGAGTGGCAGTGTGGTGCACACACAAAGGCCTAAATTCCTAGGCAAATCATGATGGTACGGCAATGTACGCGTCGCATGATTAATTTCCTTGGACGAAAATTCACCAGATGAGTAGTATAGTAGTACAAGCTCAGATGTACGGATCAAGCTTAATTAATCTTGTGGCTAGCTAGGCCTGATCAGGTCGACAGGATCTCTCGGGGGATGGGAATAAAGCAAAGCAGAAATGCAAGAGAGCAAGTGAGATTTCCGTCTTCGATCCGAGCCGAGCCGAGACGAAGAATGATTAGTATTTGTGGCGCGCGCAACTCAGGAATCATCGCCGGCGCTGGCCTTTTCCTCGGTGGAGGCAACGTGCGGTGCCATGGCTGATCACTCACCGTCCCCCCATTCCGGAGCCACTAAACTAAGCTCTCGCGACGCGTACGGACACCGGCGCCAGCCAAAGCGGCAAAGCCGCCATGAAGCGAGCACATGCGTGCGTGCATGCATGGGTTAGCTTCTCGGTGAATCTGTGGACGCTTTTAGAACGGGCGAATGGCAGAGACGATGATCGAATCCCTGAAAGAGATCGATGTTTTTTTTGTTTTCTTTTTGGTGAGAAGTATGGAGAACGAGATCGATGCGGCCGCTTTTTATGCGTATATATTCATCTTCGCAACCGCCTTTGGTGATAAAGCGACTGCCACGGGACGACATGGATGCATTGCCCGTATGTTAGTACACTTGCTAAACTACCGTCCTTTGCTACAGATATATGTACTTATCTCTGTAAATAAACTTGATTTTAGAGATGGATTAGATAATCACAAAGATCTAGAATGACTATCTTTGTAATATGAAAGTATACAAGGAGTAGTTAGTAAGAAAAATATATAATAAAATCAGTATACGGTACATTCACTGTCACCACCATTTTAGAAAAGTATAGATTACATACTATACTATCTGTTCTTGGCCGTTTAATTTTTGGTGAGTACGTACGGCCTATAGTGCACGCACGTATTACATGTGTTAGTATGCTACCCTACCTAATCTATTATATTATTAAAACAACTTTGAAAGGAGGCTAGAAATTCCCATATTAATCGGAGAAAAAGAAAAATAAGAGTCCAAGTAGAAATACAATCTAAAAAATAACTGAAATTCGGAATTAAAAATAAACAATATTGAAAGAGGAATCCACATAAGAATCCAATACGAGATTAGCTAAAATTCGAAATAAAAACAAAACAAATTCTGAAATTAGGAAAAGAAAAGGAAGAGTTCAGGTAGGAATACAATTTTGAAATATACTGAAATTCTTAATTAAAAATAAACAATATTAGAAAAATAATCCATATAAAAACCTAATACGAGATTAATTAAAATTCGGAATAAAAATAAAACAAATTCTGAAATTAGGAAAAGGAAAAAGAGAGTTCATATAGGAATACAGTTTAAAAATAACTGAAATTCAGAACTTAAAAATAAGTAATATTGGAAGAAAAATCCATATAGAAATACGAGATTAAATAAAATTTGGAATAAAAAAATACATTCTAAAATTAGAAAAATAAGAAAAAGAGTTCATGTAGGAATAAAATTTAAAAATAACTAAAATTTGGAATAAAAAATAAGCAATATCGAAAGAAGAGACCATCTACAGCACGAGTTTAATTAAAATTTGGAATAAAAAATAAATTAAATTTAGAAAATATAAAAATAATTATAAGTACTCAAGTAGGAATAAAATTTATAAATAACACAGTATCGGAATAAAAAATATGAAATTTTCAAAAAACATAATCCATCTAGAAACACAAGGATGACAAAATGACAATAAAGAAGGGATAAACAACATGACCGTAAAGAAGTAGGGTGACAGCGGTTGATACGACATTTAAATAATATAAACAAAACCCCAAATAAAATCCCAATGATGATTAAGAGGAGGGACGATGGATGGGCCGTTGAAACAGCACGATCACTGTGATTGGTGGGACTTCTAGAAAGTAAAAAATAAACCCTAATAATAATCACGTTTGATTTGTAAAATATCAATGATAATAAAGAGGAAGGTAGCAGGCGTAAAAACTGTAAAAAAACCCTAAATAGAATCTCAATGAGCGATTAAGAGGAGAGATGGCGCACAACCCGTTAAGCAGCACAATCACGGTTGTTGTTAGGACTTCTAGAAAGTAAAAAATAAACTACAATGATAATCACGTTCGATTTTTAAAATCTCGATGATAATTAAAAGGAAAGGCATCGGGCGGACCGTAGAGGAGTATAATGGCAATGCTGTTGATGGTTTGGCGGGGTTCTAGAAAGTTCAAAATGAACACTGACGATAATTATGTTCAATTTTTAAAACCCTAATAATAATAAAGAGATGAGGCGGCGGACGGGTCTTAGAGGAGTAGAATAGCGACGTTTGACGGGACTTCTAAAAATTATAAAAATGAAAACCAACAAGATAATTAACTCTAAAATTTATAAGATCCAATTTTAAAGTTCCAAGGTGGATGAATAGAAGTTGTAGTAGATCAAATAAGTAAATAAAGGGGTAATAAAGAAGAGGTAACAATTGTTGTGACTTTTAAAAACTATAAAATTAGAAACATAGAGATGATAAGGTTCTATCATTTAAAGTCCTAAGATAACGGGATAACTATTTAACAAATTTTAAGTAAACTCATATATAAAAGAAGATAATTTTGTATGGTTATTGGCCGCGTAATTGTGCGGGCCACCCAGCTAGTTTATTAATAGTGAAAACGTTTTGCATATTCAGCCTCTGTCAATAGACACATAGACAAAAAGTCCTAGACAATAAAAGAAGAAAAAAAGTGATGGGATAAACCCCAACTTCCGCTAATAAAAGTTTAACTGAATGCTTCTAGAATAACATAAATTCTATCGTAAAATTCTATAGGTATTATGTCATCCAAACTAGAATAAACGATTATTGGCTACCAACTCTAAGTGTGTAGCATTATTATTTATACTATCAAGTTATTCTTGTGACATCATCGTACATCAAGAGTGGAGCTAGTTGGAACACATGAAAATAACCTGATAAATGTTTGATATTCTTTTCGTTGTTAAAAACTATATCATTATGGTGATAGTAAATTGTTCGAAAGAAATATATTTTAGATCTAGGTGACAGTAAATTGTTCGAAATAAATATATTTTAGATCTAGTCACTCTCCTTAGTCAATTACCAAAAATATCTTTTGGATTACAGGAATGGAGAATATTAAAGATAAAAAAGACACATCGCCAGATAAGTGTAACATGGCAATGAAAGAAAAAATGTTGAATGGTCTCTTGTGCATTAAAAAAAATATTGCTCTTGTTACCCCCTATTTTCTTCTTTACCAGGTTATTTTTTATTAGGAGAGGAACCACACATAAAGACTTTAATTTTAAATGGTACCTATAATAACTTCTATAAATTTCTCCGGTAGATTTTATATTGGAGTTAATGATATATATTTGACCCAAAATTGACCCTTTTTTCTACTCTACCTATGTGGTATGTTCAATATGCATGTACACACGCATACCACATAAATGTTTGCAATGAAAAGAGGAATAGATTGGATACTGTAGTAGTGTACACAAAAATACTTATTACTTATTTTTTCTGGGTTAAACATCCCGATTACGTAACTCAAACTAAAGGTTTGTGAACCGGGAAAAGATGGGTTCGACAGTAGTGCACAGTAGTAGATGTTGCA
This sequence comes from Oryza punctata, assembly GCA_000573905.2. Taxonomy (NCBI): domain Eukaryota; kingdom Viridiplantae; phylum Streptophyta; class Magnoliopsida; order Poales; family Poaceae; genus Oryza; species Oryza punctata. Next base: position 21,885,588 of record CM002496.2, read on the forward strand.
AATCGAGGAACTAATTTTTGGCTGCAAGCGTATACGTACACGTGTACTGGCATGTGAGTGAGAGGACCCATGCATCACCATTTCACCAATCTAGCTAGTGATGTATCGTCCCTACTACCAGCATGCAATTCAGTGGACGACTGTTCCATACGTTTTAATGCCTGTATGTACGTAACGTGTATTCTGACAACTATTGATGCAGCTACATACGCTGATGTTGGCTATAGCATGCTGGATCGTCGTATACATCTCATTTTGCACGTACGTAAATACTTCTGTGTGCAGCAGGCGCACGCGCGTACTGACGTACAACCAGTCGGCAATTTGGCATGATCTGTGTTCGACAACGAAGCATGGCAAATGTAAATGCCCATTATGCACCGGCAGCTCAGAGTAAATAAACTATATATTTTTAGAGCCTTACTCCGGTGCTCTATACTAGTAGTAAAAAACAAATCTGAATCGTTGATTTCATTTGATGCAAACGGTTCAGATTGTTTTTTACTATCATCCTAATTAGCGATAGTAGAAATGTGGATGCGTATTATTATAAAAAATAGCGGTATAATTGTTATTTAGTAGTGACTAAATATTTTTTCCTTCTTTTTTAGTTTTTTATGGAATATGAGCAATACCAACATAATGGATAACCACGTATGGATCTAGCCGGAAAAAACATAAATGACAAAATTACTCGTAATTATTATATTAGTAAACTACTAATTTACCCTTAATATTACTGGTAGTATAATAGTACAAGTAGAGAGTACCGGATCATCGCTCTTTTTTTATGCCTATGTATATAACTTTTTGATAGAAAAAACTCTTCCACCTCTTACAAATTCTAGACCATTGAAACGCTCTGAGATTCGTGCATCATACACAACCCTATTTCTCCTTTCCTTCCTTAGTTCTGCCCACCTCCACCGCTTTGCGCTCGTGCACGTGAACGCGAGCTCCTCCACCTTCTATGTCGCTGCTGCCGGGCCTCACCCACTGATCAGAAGGGGTAAACGGTGCTGGCAAGGACCTCCCTCCTAGTCGGTCTCTTCCCCATGCCCCTTGTCCTCCCCAAGGCGACAGCACCGAGTGCCCCTGTCTCGCCTTCCTCCTCGTCTTCGGTGGCTCCCCGCTACCGGATCATGCACCATCGGCTTCCACCTCCTAACAAGTCTTGCCGTTTGCCCCCGTCATCAACGTCGTTCTAAGCCTGCTGCCAACGTATCCCACGGCTCCGTTGCAGCCGTCGGCACCTCACGGTAGTCTATCATCCATGGCCATGCTTCTAAGCATATGGGAAACCCCTCTCTTGCTCCTCCCCAAAAGCTATTCCATGTGTCCTTTGCTGGAGTTGGGGCAATCATTGGCACTGGAGAAGAGGGGAAGCTCGCCAAAGCTCACCATAGTTTCATGAGAAGAAGCTCAAGTAAGAATCTTGACGCAAATCTAACAGTCCAAAATATCTAAGATCTGAGTGATTCTCCAGTGTACTCTACTTGTAGTATTATACTACCAGTAGTATTAAGGGTAAATCAGTAATTTACTAATATAGTGATTACGAGTAATTTTATCATTTATGTTTTTTCACAGCTAAATTGATATGTGGTCATCTATTGCACTGGCATCGCTCATGTTCCATCAAAAAGATCAAAAAGAAGGAAAAAATATTTAGTCACTACTAAATGACGATTATACCCCTCCGCACCTTTTTTTTTTGCAATAACGTCCCTCCACATTTCTACTACCGCTAACTAGGGTGGTAGTATAAATAGATCTGAACCTTTCGATCAAATGATATCAATGGTTCAGATTGCTTTTTACTATCAGTAGAGAGTATCATAGTGAGGCTCCTAAGATTTTATCCTCAATTTTTTATCAATTCTGTTTAGTAAATTCTTTTTTTTTATTTTTGGAAGGTTGGTGTGTTGTTTGATATATACGGGTTGTTGGCAACGTCTGGAAATGTAACACCATAATAGGACGTCGTCCGTTTAACGGTTTAAGTGGTGGAGCCAAGTAGCCAACAATGCTGTCAAGATAGTACAACACAAATCACGAGTTACATACAGTATGTTAACGTGGCTTCAAGCAGTCAGCAATGACATGTACTCAGATTGTCGTCCAAACTGAGAGCTGACCCTATAATATTGTTACATGTCCAATATAGTAGCAAGAGAGATATTGTATCTCATATAGCAGTGAGATATATGTTGTTTGAATCACCGAATAACTAGAGCGAAGACTCATATTCCATCTTAAGGTTTGCTTGACGGCCACAGTACGGTTTTCAGTTGCAACAAATTTTAAATTTAAGAACTTAGTTTTAGGATTATATTAGTTTATTATTGTTTTCGTCACTTAGCTTTGGTTTTAAGATCGAGGTAGAAGTAGGAAAGTCTTATCATAAAATTACTCTTTTAATTTCTAGGAGTATTAATTAAGTGCATTTGGCTAATACTCCATCAATTTCATATTATAATTCGTTTGACTATTTTTCTAGTCAACTTTGTTAAGTTTGATTAAGTTTGTAAAAAAATTTAGCAACATTTAGAATATCTAGTTAGTTTCATTAAATCTAACATCAAGTATATTTTGATAATATATTTATTTTGTATTAAAAATACTACTAAATTTTAGAAAAAAGTTAAACAATTTATAATATAAAACGGAGTAGTACTAACTTTTAACCAAAACCAACCTTACAAACAAGACCTGTTGCATTGGATCCATCCATTGGATCCATGCGTCGATCGTCCAGGTTGACAATACGGACCTTAGGTCCGTTTGAGCAGCTAGTGACAGAGATTACTAACCACTGCCATTTAATGCCAACACAACACATATGACATAGTATGCCTCCAAAAAGCATGTATTGTACCTGTCATGTTTTCCTATAAATCAATGTTGGATAGTACTGTACTACATATATGACAGCAGGGTCAGAATATATCTGGTGATACACATGGGCGGAGCAGTATGTAGTAAAGGAGGGTTGCACGGAGTTAGTGAAGTGAGAGCACTACTAGTTTCAGTGTAGCGTCAGCACTCAACACAATGATCATAAGTTTTGCATTGATACATCACAAAATGTATAAGTTCATTTTGCACAAGAAAAGTATCTAAAAATGTGAACATGCAAATTAAATTCCACGATACACTACTGAAGAAGTGATTTTTTAGATGATCCGAAAAGAAATCCGCCTATCATTCTAAGTCTCGTAACTTTGTAGTTGAAAATTTGAGACCCCGGTCCAAAGATCTGATTTGAGTACATGCGTAAAGGATAGTAAAATTTACATAGTATAAGTTTGAATTTAAGTGATTATATATTACATAGTCATGTTGAGTTTACACATCTACTACTTAAAAGTTAGTTGTCCATCCGCTTTGTCTCCCCACCTCGTGCGCTGCATGAATCACCATCCTAAAAGAACAGAAAAAAAACTAAGCGGTTAACAAATACCAGTTAGATCAGTAGAGTATCTACACTTCCAAGCCATTGTTAGTGATATGGATTGTTGTAATGCATAGGCATGTTACTAGTATGTTTTATAGTTCGATGCTTCTGCTATTGATTACCTTTTCTGACAGATATCAACATACTTCGTACATATAGTTCTATTTTTGATTTTCCAATATTTATAACACCATTTTTTTTCCTGCTCTATCATTTTCGGTTTACTCCGAGAAACTATATTCTTAATTACCTAAATAATCGAGTATGTTTCCCGACCGTTTTCATCCCTGTTACTAGAGTTTATACAATCCCAACTGCCCGGATTAAATACGGGGCGTTTGGAGGAGACAGCACCATGATGCCGGGAGCATGGACGTTAAATCATAATTAACAGCAAAGCAACCCTGTTTAACGATGCATTTAGGTTTCCTTTGGTCTTAAGCCAGCCTCTTCCCTTTATGCATGTGTGGAACAGCGGTTGCCGGGAATAATTGCTTGCGTTACCCTTCCCAACTCCCTCTCCAACGTGAATGGGCCCTCACATTCCCTTTGGCATTACCAAACACCACACAGTGCCTCAATGTCTGTCGGCCCGATCGGTCGTTCCATCAATCAATCAATCAGTCGAGATCTGTTCAGTTTTAGTTCGTGCGTGAGCTCCAGTTCTTGGTCTCGATCTGTACGTATAAACATAGTACCAAGGATTACTACTAACTTTCTGAAACCGCAATGGTCATCAGTACGTTGATCACCCAAGATAACTTGATTTCTTCGGACACAATAGCTGAATATGTTCTTTGATGTCACCACAACCATTGAGATGCATCCAGACATTGGGCATTGGTGTGGGCACGGTGCCGAGCTACTTTTGTGCGCCGTTCGGTCAGTTTCAGAGCCACAACGAGATGTCTCACGGCTGGATGATGGGATTATGGCTCACCGATCCTTCCATTGTTTTTCTCCCTTGTATCCATCTCTCCCAAAGGCCAAAGCTTTCATCTCCTTCCTGTCCGTGTGCAGTTATAAAGCATGAAAAATAATGGCGTCACAGTCTAGCATTTGTCTTATTTCCACAGCTCCACACAGCAGTGTGCCTGCCAGACAGTAGTAGTAGTAGTACTCTCCTATTGTAGAGAATACACTGGGACACGGCTTGACATGCTTGCCATTTTGCTCCTGATTATACCCACTGTTCTGTACTACACTTTCACCAATCTTTTCATCTTTCTGTAGCTACTAGCCAGCTTCAGGGTGTAGCTGGCCCTGTAGATTTTGCAAGTACTAGTACAGATATGTATGGTCAATCCATGAGACGTCACACATGAAGAGGTAGTCAAACCACACTACTCTGTCTGCTGTATGAATCCAGCCAGACTTTTACAGCGAGAGCAGTCGCTGATCTCGTCGTCACAACCGGCAACTTTTCACCGCGAAGTATGCATCGCTGATGAGTTCTTTTTTGCCTTTTGAGTTTTTGGCCGTCTCGTTTCCTTCTACTACTTGTGACGAGGCAGCTTTAGTGTAGGAGTACTACTGGTAGCAGCAGCAATCATTTCAGTGAACTGCTGTACTGGCTACTGACTGAAATTAAAACATGTGCCCTCTCTGAATTTCGGTGCCAGTCTGAAAATATAATCAATCTCTGTCAAAGAAAGATACGCCAATTAGCCTTCCAGTTTACAGTATGTTGCCATAACTAAAGGTTGCGTTAAAATCCTTGAAAAAAGTTGCATACCGATATATAAAACGTTGGAACGTTGCTGTCCTGAAAATCATTTCGCCGAATCGAAATGCGACGAGATATATATATATATATATATATATATATATATATATATATATGTATATGTATATGTATATGTACAGATGCATGAACACACTAGCTGCATATTCTGGGGGCAACTGTACCTGGCACTGCAGCTCAGCAACCTCATAATTCTCTGGCCGTCTTAATAACCATTGTCTCTAGTTGATCTGACAGAAGTTATTGTACGAGTTACCTATGTTACTGATTGTTTGTACAAGTAGTAGTTCATACGGGTATAAACTTTCAGGCCCTGCTCTCTGCAAGTATGTAGTATGTTGCCGACAAGAGAAAGAATCCAAGAGTGAAGCGAACAAAATTACAGACACTCCAATTAAGACGTACTATCCTGAAAGAACGTCCAAACTTTCAAAAGCATATGCTGTTAGCAATAGTAGTTGGTGACAATAGCAATGTACCAACTTTACTGTTCTCTCTTTTAAGTTCGGTTCTAATTTCCTTCTCTGCTTGAATTAACAAGAAATCTTGTCTTTAAAATCGCTAACTAGACTTAATTAGACCTCGTTCTTTTCCTTGACTTCAAACTACAACTTTTCTATTTTCTATTAACACGTTTTTTTACCTGTTAAGTGGTGCTTATTTTTTTAAAAACTTTTTATATTATAGTTTATTTAAACAATCAAATGTATCATTTTCAAAGTTTGTAATAAGTAATACTTAATTTTTATTATCATTAACTTACCTCGTTTTACATGTTGTTTAAAAGCTAAACCACGTTAGAAGTTCACCATGCCCTTACACTATCACACATGCATGATGAACAAGTACATATAGGGAAAAAGCATATAGGGAAAAAGGCTACTCGATGCTCTTGTTTTTTCTTTTACTTTTGGAGGAAATGCAACGTTCATAGACTCACCATGTACACCACCATACATAAACGTTCGTACTTGTGCACGTCTTTTTGCACATACGCATGCATGTGCATTGATCTTAAGACTGAGACACAGACGTGAAATCTGGGGCTTGAAATCTATTTTAACACATAGCACGTCTTATTTCTGGACATTTGTACATTATTACATGCCAACTTTCTACCCAAAGCTTCAGTTAATATAATACACATGATTTAATATAAATGTAAACATGCCAACTTTCTTATCGTTTCTTGTTGAAATAATACTTGGACACTTGGAGAACATAAATGTAATGAAATAATTGTAGCCAAATTAAAGTTGCCTTATTATATATAAAAGGCTCTGAGAACTGCTGGAAAATTTATCTTGTAGGAGAACTTCAACAACTAGGGAGAGATGTACCTTCTTTATATCTGTACAATTGTCCAATAGTCTTTCCCGATAATATTCCACTACCAATATTGTTATCAGTAGAAATAAACTTAATCATTGATTTATGAGTTCTATTCACAGTAAAAATATTATTCTATTACTAGTAGTAAACAAATACATTCACTATATTAAAAAATATAAATAATATATTATATACTAAAAGTTCATAAGACTACCTGTAAATGTTTCTAAGTCACCATGTGGCATCCTAACAAATAACTGTTGATTTTCATTAAATTTGGTGGAGCCATTATTTACAACAATTAGATTTATCTTAAAGAAAAAATTAACCACACAAACCAAGCCCCACCCTGCCTATACGTACGTACGTATATCTCATATACAACTAACTATTATATATGAAAATAATAATAATATGTCTCATAATATTATTATTATTATTATTATTATTATTATTATTATTATTATTATTGTCATATGTTGCCAGCTGTAACATATATATCATGTGTCTCCCCTTCTCTCCACTTTCTATTTTATAGCTAGCAATTCAAGGTAAACATGATAAGCTAAATTATCATGATTTAATTTATAATTAAGCAATTAATTTAAGATCAACAAAATCGAAAAATTTCTAAGTAAAATGCAAAACATCATATCATCGATTTACACTTAAACAGTTGAACTTATTTGTCGAGGAAGCGATTTTCTCCGGACCACGCACGCGCGCAGGGGGGGTGCAGAGCCCACCCCTCGGGTTTGAAGATCCGACCAGGGGGTTAGCTATGAATGGTGAAGATGCTATGCGTAGGGGGTTCAAACTCGCCAAGAGACAAAGAAACACAAAGAATTATACAGGTTCATGCTATCCGGAGGTGTAATACCCTATCCTATTCTTGGTTGTTTTTTATCCGGATCCAACAGAATACAAGCTAGCTCTTTCTCGAGTGAGACAAACTTGGAAGATTCAACCTTTCAGGCAAACAACCCTTTCTAAGTGGTATGTCCCCTTCCTTTTATAGTTCAAGGAGGGCTCACAGAACCATCTAACAACTATTTGGAAACTTGTTACTTATGTTGTCTTATCATTGCCAGTTGGTTCCCTTGAACGCATCCCGAGAAATCTACCAAAATCTTACCATTAGATCGCCCCCGGGCTCCCCGGGCACCGTCCTGTGCTGGTTAGGTCCCCTTGCTGTCCACCACGTGCCATGCGGTGGGCCTGGAGGGGCCACGACCTCACCAAAAGAGCACCACGATTCCTCCTCCACCCAGCTGGCGCAACTGGGTGTCGTCGGGCATGCCTGACGTGTCTAGACGTGCGCTCGTCCCACATGACTCAGTGTTGTCGTCTATTCAGCGTTATTTCAATCCCATCGGCTTGAAATCTTTCTCCCAAACCTGTTTCTTTTATGGTTGTGATCGTTGGGTTGTAGCTTGCTGGGAGGATGGAGGCTTGACTTTTGCACGTCTTCACCCGTGTCCCCGTGCCTCTTAACAGGAAATCAGGATATTTTAGACGAACTTCTCGAAGATGTCGTTGATGAACGAGATATGTGATTTTATACGTCTCCACACTCCTCTAAAAGACGCAAGACTTGTAAAGGCTATGTGGGATAGTGTCCCAAACGCTCTTATTGCTTTTTATCTTAAGATATATGTCTTATATGTCTCCACACTCCTCTCAAGAGTGCAAGACTTATAAGGGCAGTATGGGGTCGGGTCCCGGACAGGTTGGGACCCAGGCTGCTCTTGTTGCTTCTTTATCTTAAGATGTAGATTTTGTAGGTCTCCACGTTCTTCTTAGTGAAGAAAATGAGCCCAATAAAGATGGCCCCAGTATCCCGGGCTAGGCCGGGATTCGGGCCCCTCTAAGTTTGCAATCATTCAAGAGGTAGATCTTGTATGTTTCGATGCTCTTTTAAGGAAGAGTGCGAAACCTAGAAGGATAATAAGGGGTCAGGCCCCAGGTATGCTGGGTCCCGGGCCCCTTATTATCTACAAACTTGGAGGTATGAATCTTATAGGTCTCGACACTCTTCTTTCATGAAGAATGTAAGCCCTATAAGAGTAGTGATGGGGGCCGAAAGTCCCAGACAAGACCAGGACCCTGATTGATCAGGTTACCCAAGACAGGCTAGGGGGCCCGGCTTGTTCCCAGAAGTGGGCCCCATACTCCTGCTTACTGATTCATGTTTTGTTTTAATGATGGCTTAATTAGGGTTTGATTTTCTAGTTAAATCATTAATATCCCGGGGAAAGGGGTACCCTGGTTCCCATTTCACCAACACTATTATTTTCGACAATTAGATTATATTTATTAAACTAATTAATCCCTCACTGCTAATCCCCGCCGTAATTTAAGATCAAGAAAATTCAAGAAGTTGTGAGAAAAAAAGAAAAATATCAGTGCATCGATTTACACTTAAATCATTGAACCTATTATTTTTAACCAATATAGATCTATTAAAGTAAACAATCCCTCTATCCTAATCTCATATGTACTTACATAATTATAATATTGGATTCATATTACGCCCCTCTTCCTAGATTAACTCTTCCTTCTCATATTTTTATGCTGTATTAGTTAGAAAGCAAAATTATGTATTAAATAACAATAATATTATGTTTTAGATTTTTTATGACTAAATTTATAATGAAAAACCAAATTTCACTATAATTTAACTTTGAAGATAAATATGACTCTTTTGGGTTATATTTTCTGACTTTTGCATGCATTATAAACAATTATAAAAAGTATAAAAAAATAATACTATAGATTTTGAAGAGGTCCGTCCTAGTGTTACTTTTGAAATATGATAGATGTTATCACGTTGATATTCTGCCATTTTAAGTATTTTCAGGCGTAATCTATACATGCCCACGTATTTGCGCATGCTAACTTTCTAGTATAGATTTATTATGCTATCAATAAAGACTATGAAATACACCTCATGAAAAAAATTTTATTTTTTATTTTACCGGCTAGACTTTCCGTTAGTCCTAATAAAAGACAAAAGTCAGCTGCAAAATATTGAAAATACTAGTGTCGAGGAAGCGATTTTCCCCGAAAAACAGGGGGTGGGGGGTGGGGGGTTGCAGAGCCCGCTTCTCGAGTTTGAAGATCCGACCAAGGGGTTGGCTGTGAATGTTGAAGATGCTATTGTGGAGATTATGGGTACCACATACCCATAGATCTAGTTTATCCGTCTGGTTATACGGGATAGATTATATACATAGATTATGTAATAAGTTAGGACTTGGGTATTACGTTTACTTGTAGATCAAGTAAACGGCCTATTGTCCTAGTTTGATAAGATTGTAAAGTAGTTATAACAGACTTAAACCGTGAGGAGTTAAATCTCTATCTGTAAACCCCTCCCCTCCGGTTATATAAGGAGGAGACGGTGCCTCTCACGGGCATGAGCACAACTAGATCGTCAGATCAATACACAACTCGGCGGATACAATCCCCAAACAGGAGTAGGGTATTACCTCTCATTGAGAGGGTCTGTACCTGTCTAAATCCTTGTCTCTGCATCCATCCACTTTTAAGTCTCGTGTGCTACCCCTTTTCATATTGCTGATTCTAGTTTCGATAGTTGGCGTGCTAGTTAGGGGTTACGTCAGGATTTTCAACGACAAGTGCGATGGAACAAATCGTTGGCGCCAACATCGGTAATATAAGCGTTGCATCGAGTTACCTGTCGAAAAGTGCGATGGATTCAACTTCAAGATAAGCGTTGAGATCAATCTCAACGAGTTCGATGGCTTGAATCTCTAATCTGGGTTTGTCGTTCCGATCTAACTTCTATTAGATTGATTCCTTATGGCAGATTAATCTCATGTTACTTTCTTCTTTCTTGTTTTTATGTGCCGACTGAGATCAAGATAAATGGTTGTCATCCTGGTGCGTCAGCCTGACTCCAAGTGCTCCTTGATGCACTCAGTACACACGCCGGCGTGGGTCGCGCTCAGCACACGAGTACATGGCAGCTCTATGGGTTGTCTACAACCTATTGCCGATTAATTGCACACGGAGCCGCCGGTGGATTTAACTCACGTTCTCACCTGATGAGAACGATCAAGCCGCCTCCGTCCGAGCTATACATGCGCCAGGAGTAATGGACCTGGATGCATCCAACGTTCATGCTACAGGAGATCAATTGGTCAATCAAAAATATATGCGAGCTGCATATACGCATTGAAATTTGCAAACATACACACACAAGCTTATTTATATCCATATTTGTGGTACTAAACAGATTGATTGTTAATTTATTTATTCCGCATGTACCCGGGTCGCGGTTGCTTCCGCCACTACCGACTGGTTTCTTCACCTCCACGGTTGGTGTACTCCGCCGCCGTTGCTGTTGGCGACATCATCTTCACCACCGGCTGTCGTCATCACCATCGACTGGTTTCTTCGCCTCCACGGTTGGTGTACTCCACCGCAGTTGCTGATAGCAACATCATCCCCACCGGCTGTTGTCATCGCCGCCGACTGGTTTCTTTGCTCCACGGTTGGTGTACTCCGCCGCCGTTGTTGATGGTGACATCGTCTTCACCACCGGTTGTTATCATCACTGTCGACTGGTGACATCACCTTCATGACTGGCTTATTTCATCGCTATTGATGGATGACCCTGTTCCCATATCGGTCTTCTTTATCGTCACCAAGGGAAATACCAAAAAGCTAAAAGCTAAGTCATCATTATTTTATTATATGATATTTTCCTTTTCCTTTGACTCACTACATCATTTGATTCTCCATTGAGTAGTGAATCAGGGGCTACAAATGCTATATCATATTCTTTTCAAATTTTTTTATAATATTTATCTTGATTACTTGAGAAATAATCCGAGTAAAAGTGTCGATTGAGTTATGAAGCTCTATTTCTCTATGCTTTCCGCTTGGTTTGTCAATGGATAGTTGCCTTTGGACCGAATCCTGGCACCCGGTGGCTCGTTGGATGGAGTGTATAACACAAAGTACCAAGTATTACTCGGAAGATATTAAAAGCATAGAGATAAGATAATTTGTTTTCTGCTCTTAACAATTGGAACAGTACCCGAGTAGTAAATTCTGATCCGCGAAACTTTGTTCTATTAATGACGAACTCATGTCAATGACTAGTCGGGCAGAGTGTTTAAACGTAAGAAGTCATCTACTCGGGGAAATTAAAATCAACAACAGGAGAAATACTTATTTATAAATATTTTAAAATGCTTAAATTTTTCTCAAGTATTATATCTACATCAGATACTACTCATCCTACATGTTTATATTGCAGGATCCAATTCCATATATGCATAGTAGAGATTCATGGCTTTAAGCTTATCTCCTACGTGGGAATGGATTAGTCAGAACATCACCGCCGGCTTGCCTTCGTCACCGCCGATTGGTTTCCTCGTCTACACGGTTGGTTGGTTACACCACCGCTGCTGGGCGTCTATGTCTTCATCGCCGGTCGCCTTCGCCGCCGCCGATTGGTGTCCTCGCCTATACGGTTGGTTGGTCACACCACCGTTGTTGTGCGTCTACGTCTTCACCGCCAGCTTGCCTTCGTCGCCGCCAACTGGTGTCCTAGCCTACACGGTTGGTTGGTCACACCACCATTGTTGGGCGTCTACGTCTTCACTTCCGGCCACCTTCGCCGCCACTGACTGGTGTCTCCGCCTACACGATTGGTTGACCACACCACCGTTGTTGGGCGTCTACGTCTTCACCGCCGGCCTGCCTTCGTCGCTGCCGACTGGTGTCTTCGCCTACACACTTGGTTCGTCAGACCACCATTGTTGGGCGTCTACGTCTTCACCGCTGGCTTGCCTTCACCGCCGTCGACTGGTGTCCTCACCTATATGGTTGGTTGGTCACACCACCATTGTTGGGCATCTACGTCTTCACTGTCGGCATGCCTTCGTCGCCGCCGACTGGTGTCTCCACCTACACGGTTGGTTGGTCACACCACCGTTGTCGGGCGTCTACGCCTTCACCGCCGCCAACTGGTGCCTCCACTTTCACGGCTGGACTATTATGCCGCCGTTTATGGACGCCTTCGTTTCCACCATCATTCTGGTTCTACTGTAGTCGAATGGTCTAGCCGCCGTCGACTGGTGTTTTTTATCTTCACGACTACGCGTCTTCACCATCGTTGTTGAAACCTTGTCTTCACCACTGGTTTGACTCTGTTGCCGCCGACTCATGTCCACGTCATCACGGTTGTGCAACTTTGTCACCATTGTGGGGCGACTTCATCTTCATTGTCTTCGGCACCGGCAAACTCTATTGCCACTACTTCGCAAGCTACGCCACTTCACCAACCACGACGTCTGCAACAGCCTCAACATCTCGGCATGCGCCATCAAATACTACGTCGTGTTAATCTACTACAACAAGTGGTGTTCCAATCCTCAAGATTTCTACTCGGACATCCTCAATGCGTATCTTCACAAGTGGTCACTCAAATGATGGCTACTCAATAACAAGCTACAGTTCTTGACTCTATTTTCAGTCGTTTCCCAACTAAGCATAGAGTCGAGGGCTACACAATACAAGACTCAAAATTCGACAGACGCTATGTCAAGATGATGCAATCAATTAACCAGCCAACGAGTCAACTCCGGGAGTCATTATCTTCGTCTTTACCTTAGAGCAGGTGTTTTACTTCAGCAACTCCAATTATTTCACTGGCAATTTTGGCTTCTGGGTGCTGCCACAATTTACTCCAAATTTCTCAAGTATCAAGTTCAAGATTTAATTTACATGTCCGGGAGTTTGGAGTAGTCAACCAATCAGCTCAGATTCGACGAGTTGAACAATAGCATCTACTTTCCTCCAATGGAACCATTTGCAAAAGCTATAAGACCAAGTTCTACTGCCATCATCATAAATCAATAGGTATTGCATCAGACTTCGTCATGCGCGCATTAGCATCAAGGAAACTACTTGAGCTTCGACATCTTCTCAACTGTTTGATGGATTATTGTTACTAAAATCATCACCAGCACCTTTCCATCGACATTATTGTGATATCTGGACAACTATCGTCAACCAGGTTCTTTGCTTCAGGGGTCCATGCTTAGTCAACACTGAATATTCGACTGGATCATTTTCGTCGACTTCTTGCTATGCCCCCTTGGCATCGCCTTTAGTTCATCGGCCCCGACGTCTCCACCATCGCTAATGGATGACTTTGCTTTCGGTTCCCTCCATCATCGCTGATTTGTTATTTCGCCTTCATGGCTGGCCTACTATGCCGCCGCTGATGGGCAACCTTATCATTATCATTGGCTATTGCACTGCTATTCACTAGATTACCAACATCATCATCTTCATCAACATCATGCTATGCCTCTTCGGCCATGCCTACTCTGTTGCCGTGGATGAGCAATTTCGTCTTCACTACCGGTTACGTCTGGCATTGCCGACTGATCTCTTCATCTCCACGGTCGGTGGAATTTGCCATTGCTACTAATGGACAACTTTGTTTCTACCATCGACATCTTCATCACCTCGGATGGGCGATATCATTTACACGTTGGTCATCTCGCCTCCATGCCGACTGCATTGACTACTGCCAATGAACAATTTCGACTATGACACAAGGACCAGCTACTTGCTTAGGGGCTTATTAACTCAAGCATGAGGATCATACCTTCAATCTGGACTTATTTTGGATATATGAGACATAAATTTATGGCTATGAGCTTATTTCCTGCATGCAAGATCTGGATCAGTTATTATTTCCCACAAGGGTCATTGGCTGAGTACTTGCACCAGTTGAGATTTAATTCTCACATATACTTCAGTACATCCCAAGAGGGATAATTACCTGGATCAGAAGCCTCTCAGATGATATGCACTTGATCTGCATCACCTGGGAAATTTCTCACTCGGGAGCATATTAATTGGCGTGCTCTACACGTCATATTTCAAGGGTATCGATGGGCATATTTTGGGTCTAGGCCTATACCTGGCCAGATGGGCGGCTCGGCCCAGCACGGCATGGGCCTGCTGCTGGCACGGCCCGTTAGGCACGGAATCTCTAGCGGGTCGTGCCGTGCCGGCCCACGTGCCATCTCCCCGGCCCAGGCACGGCCCAAGGGGAAGTCGTGCCGTGCCGTGATGGCACGGGCCCGTGAATGGTAAATGGGCCGTGGACGGCACGGTCGGCCCAGGAACCGAAATGGCGTGGAGGGATGCGATGCAGACTTGCGGAGGCGGCTGGCGGGCTGGGATATCGGTTGGGAGGGGTGAGATGCGGACTTGCGGAGGCGGCTGGCGGGCTGGGCCGTCAGCTGGGAGGGACGAGATGCAGACTTGTGGAGGGATGAGATGCGGACTTGCTACAGTAGCCGTGCCATGCTGGCCCACGGGCTCAGGCGTCAGCCCAGACACGGCACGGGTTAACGGGCCGTGCTGGCACGGTCCACAGGCCGCCGTACCGTGCCGGGCCTGGGCTGTGCACAGTACTACCGTGCTCGGGCCGGCCCGGCTTGGCACGACCCATTTGGCTAGGTATACCTAGGCCTAATATGTTCATAGCCTATATTTTCAGGTGTGGCCAGTCACGCTCTTTTAGGGACTGAGGTATTTTTTCTTAGGCAAAAGTACGCGTGATCAAGTGCCCAATACCTTAAAATCCTTTTATACCGCTGTTACTGAACTTTTTAGGAGTTGGTACAATGCATTTTAAAAGGTGACAAACAGTGAAACTTCATATAGATGCCCCGCTGACTTTTTTAAGTTAAGGCACTGTTTGGGTTTATAAAGCAATTGATTGGATATAATATCTTTGCTTTTTGCCACGTAAGTGTGCACTTTTATTGACCAATATTATGGCTTAGGCTAATTATATATTTTGGTTATTCTCCATGTAGTTGGTAAATCCTCTATGAGTTTATCTACTCAGATTTTATACCACATATGTTGTATATTTCCAGGTGTGGTGAAACCATGTGTCTTTTAGGGACTTAAGCATATTTGTTAAAGTAGTGAGCGTATGGTATGTGCCTGATACTTTGGAAATTTTTTATTCACAGCATACAAGCTTCTTTGTAGCTGTTTTGCTATGTGAGTTTCAAAGATGTAGTTAACTTTAGATTTAAACCATAAGGAGTTAAATCTCTATCTTGTAAACCCCTCCCTTCCGGTTATATAAGGAGGAGAGAGTGTCTCTCACGGACATGAGCACAACTAGATCTTCAGATCAATACACAACTCGACGGATACAATCCCCAAACAGGAGTAGGGTATTACCTCTTATTGAGAGGGCCTGAACCTGTCTAAATCCTTGTCTCCGCATCCATCCACTTTTATGTCTCGTGTTCTACCCCTTTTCATATTGCCGAATTCTAGTTTCGACAGCTATGCGCAGGGGTTCAAACTCGCAAAGAGACAAAGATACATAAAGAATTATACAGGTTCAAGCCATCCGGAGGTGTAATACCCTACTCCTGTTCTTGGTTGTTTTTTATCTGGATCCAATAGAATACAAGCTAGCTCTTTCTCGAGTGAGACAAACTTGGAAGATTCAACCTTTCAAGCAAACAACCCTTTCAAGACCAACCCTTTCTAAGTGGTATATCCCCTTCCTTTTATAGTTCAAGGAGGGGCTAACAAAACCATCTAACATCTACTTGGAAACTTGTTGTTTATGTTGTTTTGTCGTTGCTAGTTGGTTCCCTTGAACGCATCCCGAGAAATCTACCAAAATCTTACCATTAGATTACCCCCGGACTCCCCGGGCACCGTCCTGTGCTGGTCGGGTCCCCTTGCTGTCCACCACGTGCCATGTGGTGGGCCTGGAGGGGCCACGACCTCACCAAGAGAGCGCCATGATTCCCCCTCCACCCAGTTGGCGCAACTGGGTGTCGTCGGGCATGCTCGACGTGTGTCTAGACGTGCGCTCGTCCCACATGACTCAGTGTTGCCATCTATTCAGTGTTATTTCAATCCCATTGGCTTGGAATCTTTCTCCCAAACCTGTTTCTTTTATGGTTGCGATCGTTGGGTTGTAGCTTGTAGTGTTTTGCACGTCTTCGCCCATGTCCCCGTGCCCCTTAACAGGAAATCAAGATGTTTTAGACGAACTTCTCGAAGATGTCGTTGATAAAGGGGTTATGTGATTTTATACGTCTCCACACTACTCTCAAGGACGCAAGACTTGTAAAGGCTATAAGGGGTCGGGTCCCAGACAGGTTGGGACCCAGACACCCTCATTGCGTTTTATCTTAAGATATATGTCTTATATGTCTCCATACTCCTCTCAAGAGTGCAAGACTTATAAGGGCAGTAAGGGGCTGGGTCTCGGACAGGTTGGGACCCAAGTTGCCCTTGTTGCTTCTTTATCTTAAGATGTAGATTTTGTAGGTCTCCACGTTCTTCTTAGTGAAGAACATGAGCCCAATAAATATGGGCCCAGGATCCCGGCCCAGGCCGGGATTCGGGCCCCTCTAAGTTTGCAATCATTCAAGAAGTAGATCTTGTATGTTTTGACGCTCTTTTAAAGAAGAGTGTGAAACCTACAAGGATAATGGAGGGTCGGGCCTCAGGCAGGCTGGGTCCCTGGCCCCTCATTATCTACAAACTTTGAGATATGAATCTTATAGATCTCGATATTCTTCTTTCGTGAAGACTGTAAGCCTTATAAGAGTAGTGATGGGGCCTAGGGTCCCAGACAAGACCGGGACCCTGGTCCACCAGGTTACCCAAGACAGGCCAGGGCCTCAGGCTTCTTCCCAGAAATGGACCCTATACTCTTGCTTATTGATTCATGTTTTGTCTTAATGATGGCTTAATTAGAGTTTGATTTTCTGGTTAAATCATTAATATCCCGGGGAAAGGGGTACCCTGGTTCCCATTTCACCGATAACTTGTGTTACAACGTAATTTGAAAAAAGACATCATCAACCTATTTCTATCAGCTACATATCTCATCTTATTTTCCTTGGAAAAATTAGAGAGTTGGTGGGGCCGGGCGGTGACATATTCATCACTCACCTTACCATGCTAATGTGTTTTAAAGTAGTATAGATAAGTGTGTGTGTGTGTATATGTATATGAGTATATACCCAAATTTGTTTAGTGCTACATGGTGCCCGGGCTCCATATTTCAAATTGAGTATATACCCAATTCAAATAAGTATGAATTTTTTTAAATGTTTAGGTATTAACATTAACTACTTTACTAACTAGTTCAAAACAAGTTTGAACTGAATTTGAACTTGTTTTTAGTTAGATTTTGATCCTAGGTATATAGCATCCAAACATATAATTAGTTAGGTATGTAATAATGTATAATCAAATAAATTTGAATTTGAGTTGTTTTATTGCTAGGTATAGGTATGAATCAAATTCTTTATACTTAGGTATATACTCACAATTTGAAAAATTCAAATGAACTTCTGCATTTCACACCATGGTGAGCCCATATATATATATATTATATATATATATATATATATATGAGGATATATGTGGTGAAAACAAGCTAAGTGTTGAAAACTCGTTAAAATTATAGCTAAAAGTTTTGTAAATTTATGAAAAAAAATTACTAGAGATAGATGTAGATATGAAATATATTCTCACCAAATCTAAACTCCAAACTCAACTCCGTTTAAGAAAAAAAAGATAAATTTCATATGAGTAGTGTCCTATTACTGTTCATCTGAAATTTGTTTTTTTACACCTAAATGAAGTTAAGTTTGATCTTGAGAGTTGGTGAGAATGTATTTCATATCTACACATATCTCTAATTTTTTTTTTATAAATCTACAAATTTTTTAGATATGATTTTCATGAGTTTCCAACACTTAGCTCGTTTTCACCGGATATTATTCCCTATATATATGTGTGTACTTATATGTAATTAATTTTCTATTTTTCTTATGAGTATGTTGTATTTTATATACGATTCGTCGATCAATATATTTTAGATCTCCACTACGATCAAACAGTACTTAGCCATATGCTTCCTTTGATCTCGTACATCGAGAAAACACCGTTTGGAGCCTAGCAGCTGCAACACACTCCTACGTAAGTACTTCTTCCATCCCATAATATAAAACGCGCACGTATTCCAAGATTCAATCTTTAAAATATTTGATGAACGTTTGGTATAATATGAAATGAATTTTATTTGTTAAAAATTATATCATTGGATTGACATTTAAATTTACTTCCATATGGTTATAATTTTGTTGCTACAAATCTTATAGTATATGAGAAATTATAAACTAAAGATTAGTTTTGAAGACTGTACTAACTTTGACCGCGTCTTGTATTATAGGATAGAGGGAGTACTTAACTGGTATCGTTGAGTACGCTATCTTAATCAGACAAACAGGTGATTAATAATCAAATACACAATAATCTTCAAAATCAATCATTCTCCTTTCAGGCTCGATCGAATCCTTTCTAGGAGAATGACAAAGATCCAGTTAGCATAATCTTGGTGCTAATCACGATGTGAGAAAAGGACTAATTAAATCAGGGCCTTAAGAACATAAACTATACTTAATTACATAGGAGTATGTAGGGGTACATACGCCATGAATCACATATATTATATTATTAGTACAAGCCATGCACGTGGATCTACACACCTAAAAGTCCTTGTAGCAACAATTTTACAGTGGGAACTTTTAAGAGTACTTTACAGTGCGCTAGTACATTTTTCTGGAACCAAAACTGCCACATTAATTATTTAATTCATCTCTAACAAATATCAGGAGATAAAACTATCAGGGACTTAAGTCCTTGTGGCAACACCGTAGATCTTATAGACAAAATTCCTGATAAACACTGCACATGCTGCACAAAGGAATTACCCTCATCTTGTAATTCATCATGAGATTAAATTCTCTTGGTGATCCTTAACAGGACTTTAATACCTGATGTAGCAGTTAGTTTTGCCATTTCAGATTCTTCCTTGAAAAGGATACCTCAAAGGCTCAAACAATTGTCCAATGTCAGAGTATTAGTATACTTTCTCTCTTGCTTTTTTCCTTTCTAGTATTTGTTGTTTTGTGCATACTGACTTGGTAATAGCAACTCCTAGCTAGCTAGCCAACAATTGCAAGCTTCCATCTAATCCTCCTACCCAAACACCATCTATCCATTATGCACCCATCCATCCATCCACTCACCCATATCTATAGGATCATTGTGTGTTTGTGTAAACTCCTTTTCCTTGCTCCAAAAATGCCTTTATTTATTGCTATGCATGCCAGCCAGTCCCTCCTGTCCTAGCTGAAAGGCAATTAAGACACAAACCTCAGAAGTACTTACCAACTCTAGCTCTCCTTCCTTCCTCCTCCCCATATAACCCCAAAGAAAGCTGCTAAAACCTAAAGCCGGTGGAAAGCTGCATCCTTTCTCTTTCTCTCCTCCTTTGGAGTTGTCTCTGTAGCAGCCCACAAAAGCCAACTCCAAGACCCTTTCTTCCTTCTTCCCTCTCTCACATCTTCTTGATTCCTTGCAAGCTCATGCTGGTAGGAGTAGTATATTATAGTACTCTTATTCGCTCCCATTTATTGTTTTGCCTATCGATCTCTTGTTGTTCTTCATCGTCGTCTATATAGACGGAGTGCAATGCATTCTGTTCACATCGTCTGAGAGCTTGTGATCAGACAAGAACAGGAAAAAAGAGGGATTTTTTTGCCCCTTCTCGTTTCCTAGTAGAGAGGCTGCCTGCGAGCCCATGTTTGGTTCTTGCGCGACGACGGCCGGGCCCCCGCCGCCGGACGAGGCGACCACGCCGGAGCCGTTCCGGTCGCTGCAGATCGCCACCGCCACCGCCGGCTCGGCGAAGAAGAAGCGACGGCCAGCCGGCACGCCAGGTAAACACGAGCCGCCCACATACGGGTGCATCCAATCCAAATTATTGGTAGCTGGCAGGATAGATTTGTTGCATGCAATTGTGTGGCGCGCCAATGGCGATGGTAATGATATGGATGGGTTCGTTGGTTGCTGGTGCATGGAACCAAACGGCGCGCGGCGGCGGCGGCGGTGGTGGTGGTGCAGACCCGGACGCGGAGGTGGTGTCGCTGTCGCCGAGGACGCTGCTGGAGTCGGACCGGTACGTGTGCGAGATCTGCAACCAGGGGTTCCAGCGAGACCAGAACCTGCAGATGCACCGGCGGCGGCACAAGGTGCCGTGGAAGCTGCTGAAGCGGGAGGCCGGCGAGGCGGCGCGGAAGCGGGTGTTCGTGTGCCCGGAGCCGACGTGCCTCCACCACGACCCGTCGCACGCGCTCGGCGACCTCGTCGGCATCAAGAAGCACTTCCGCCGCAAGCACAGCGGCCACCGCCAGTGGGCCTGCGCACGCTGCTCCAAGGCCTACGCCGTCCACTCCGACTACAAGGCTCACCTCAAGACCTGCGGCACCCGCGGCCACTCCTGCGACTGCGGCCGCGTCTTCTCCCGGTAAACCAATCCAACCATCTACCCCACGAAAACTTTTTTAATTTCTTTGTAAGTTCTTTGATTCGGTTCACTTTCAGTGTTTTTTTTTTAAAATTTCGCTTTCCTTTTTCTTCGCCGCTCTCTCCTTTTTGGGATGTTTTTTTTGGGTCATGATTGTGGCATTAGAGCGCGGCGGATCGGTGCACAATTCCCGAGGGAAACGCCACGCTCTGCGTCGCGTCGTCTGCGTGCGTTCACCTGCTCGCGCATTTGTTTCAGCAGCCGCTGCTCCCGCTCGTGTCTCTGGCTGGCTCGACCGGCGGGGCGCGCGTCCGCGCGTCTCGCCTTTGCTAGCTCGCGCCGCGCGCAGCGGCATCAATGCGCGGGAGGGCGCCGAGTGGCCCAGACTCTCACGTACGCCGCCTGACAGGCTAAGCTCGAGGGCGGCGTTCTCCGTGCTTGGCTACTTGCCTTGATCCATCGATCCAAGCTAGGATACCCAGTGGTAGCGTTTTGTTGCCACTCGCGCGCATGCACACCGGCCGGCGTTCACGTTACGTAGATCCAAAAATCGTTTGGAGTTTGGACCCCTGTGCAGGCAGGGCAGCGACGTAAATCGATCGAGATCTTCTCACATACAATAAAGTCTCTCTCTCCCTCGCCGTTGGCTTCGTCGAGGCGTTCTTTCTCGTTCGAGTTTGTGTGTACTGATGTGATGCTGCTGCTGTTGACTTGTTTGATGTTGCAGGGTAGAGAGCTTCATCGAACACCAGGACACGTGCAATGCCAGCCGCGGGGAGGCGGCGGCGGGGGTGGAGGGAGGGAACGTGTCGACGGCGTGCGGCGGCGTAGCGGTGTTGGAGGAGAAGCAGCTGGACCAGGCGCCGGCGGCGGTGTCGCTGTCGCGGACCGCGTCAAGCACCAGTCCGTCCAGTGACGTGGTTGCCAGCCCCGTCGCCTGGCCCGGGGCCGTGGCGCCAGCGATGCTGAGCCCCAAGGCCGCCGCCTTCCGCGGCCGGTTCGACATGGCACCGTCGCCGCCGCCGTTGTACGATCATTACCGCGGCGGCGCTGGCGCGCACAACCTTGAGCTCCAGCTCATGCCGCCGTTCAACGCTGGTGGCGCCGCCGCTCCGGGCGGGATGCGGGCGTGCTTCTACGCGGCGGCGGCGGCGCATCACCCGACGGGTGTCTCTCAGGGAAACGACGCCTCCACGCAGCTGCAGCTCTCCATCGGCGTCTGCAGCGGCGGCGACAGCCGTGGCGAGCTCATGGGCGCGGCCGGGCCGAGCGACGAGGCGGCGTCGGCCGCGGTCACCGCGAAGGAGGAGGCGCGGGAGCAGCTGCGGCATGCGATGGCGGAGAATGAGGCGGCCGACGAGGCCCGCGCGCAGGCGAGGCGGCAGGTGGAGCTCGCCGAGCAGGAGCTGGCGACCGCCAGGCGCATGCGGCACCAGGCGCAGGTGGAGCTGAGCCGCGCCCACGCGCTCCGCGACCACGCTGTGCGGCAGGTCAACGCCACGCTGCTCCAGATCACCTGCTTCAGCTGCCGCCACAAGTTCCGCGCCGCGGCGGCGGGGCCACCGGCCGCCATGAGCTCCGACGTCGCCTGCAGCTACGTTTCCTCCGTCGTCACCGAGGGCGGCGACGCCGACGAGCCCCTCGACGTCGTCGACGCCACGCGGCGTCGCCTACAGCACGCTAACAGCATGGGCATCATATAGCTAAAGAAGAATCCAATCCAGCTAGCTCGCGCGCGCCATCTCTTCGTCTATCTCTGATCAAATCGCTTATTGTTCCACTTCACCAGCAAATTAAGACGAGCTCGATCGTGTGGTGTAATTAGACGCTGCATGCTGCTAGGTTAGCTAGTGTTTTTTTGTGTCTTTCCGGCCGGAAAGCTAAGCAGGGCTTGCTAATCGTGACGTGCATGGAATCTTTTTGTTGTTTGCTTCTCATTGGACTTTCCTGAGACAGCATTAGTGCATTACTGAGGGCTGTGGAGAGTTGATGATATGCCATTGTAAAGTGTCATGTACCAAGAAACGGGTGACGTAATTCACAACAACTTGTTCAATGCTATATTGGATCCTAGAACACTAGCTACTACCTTTCAGTTTCTTCCTCTGGAAGTATGGAAAAAGTAGAGAATGGATTCAATCTGAGCTATGTAACTGAATAGTATTAGAGCAGCTTAGGTAGTTAATTAGTTATCACTTATCAGCAAACATTTTGAACACAACAATGGCCTATTATTGGTGTTGGTTTGAGCTAGCTGGAGGAAGGAGAAAAGGAAGCAAGAATGGAGTTGGAGCTTGGAAGTGAGCGGGCCGGGAGAACCGGGTCTGAGGAGACAGCGAGCTGCTGGACACTGAAAGTCTGAAACGAGAGAGTCCTTAGACAAGGATCGTACAATAAGCTATGGAAAAAAAAAAGAGGCCACTAGAGATAAAATCTCAAAGCTCCCAGGCATGTACTGTGACCGGTCAGCAATGGCGCAAGCAGTCCAAAACAACACGCACAAACACAATGCTCTCAGCCTCTCTCAGCCTGCCGAAACGAGCGGTAGCTGCTGCAATAGACAATAGTAATGAACGGTGAAACAGATGGAGGACGAGTGCGTGGTTTTCAGTGCAACCATGGCCGTGTCTCCGGTTGTCTGCTGCTGCTGCCTCGATCGTCGGCCAGATCAGTAGGGCTCTGCTGCTGCTGCTGGCCATGTCTGCTCTGAACCCACCACCACCGTCTCATGCCTAGCACTGAAAGATATGCAGAAAGCGATATTTACTGCTCCTACTGCTCCTGCCTGCGTCGCACGTACTACTACGTCCCTTGTGCGTGTGTGAGGGTGAGAGAGAAAGGTGATCAAAGGTGATCAAGTTTGCCACTAGCTAGAAGGTGCAGATCGAGAGGTAGAACTGGTAGAGACCAGGTGAATGGCACAAGCATGCAGAAGCAGAACCGAGGCGTGCAGATGCAGCGAGTGAGAGAGTGAGCTGCTGATCTCGATCAGATAAGATGCCTCTGAATCGAGTTGTGCGTGTGTGGCTTGTGATGCATGCGAATGCTGCTGCGGCTAAGATATACTTACATGAGCTAAAGCCTAAAGCAGAGGTTTGTAGTTAGCTCAAGCTATAGCTAGGAATCGAGGGATAAATGGTGTGGTAGAGCTGGAAGAAAGCTGATCTATGCATGCGCCCGCGCCGCATCCGCGAATGTGCTGCATGTGATATGCACTGGCGCTGCACTACTGATCGAGAATATGCGCCCTCTGTCTATCGAGCCGTTGTTTAATATGGCTACAGTACTGTCATTGATGTAGGTGTTATATATGTTGTAAAGCTAAAGCCGATCGATCGATCGATCGACCCATATATCTGACATGATTGATGCCATACTGTTAATGTTAGGTTATGTTCTCTCCTCCTGTTTGGCTATTCGATCTTCGTTAATTTGTAATTTGACCTTAAAAAGATATGATTGATGCATGGTACACTACTTGCATCTTCTTTTAGGATCGCAACTTCCAAAGCAAGGTTGAGGTACGTGTACCCCCATATTTGAGAGGATGGCACTTGTTTTCCTTCTCTCTTTTTTTAACGAACCTTCTCTCTCTCTTTTAACTATAGCAGATATAATACATGAGAAATACTATTCCCTTCGGTTTTTAATAAATCACGTTGTTGACTTTAGACACTATGTTGACAGTTCATCTTATTAAATTCTTTCCCGTAAATATGTAAAAAATATAAATCATGTTTAAAGCACTTAATGATAAATCAAGTTATAACAGATAGTTGCGTAAATCTTTTAATAAGATAGATGGTCAAACGTATATCCAGAAGTCGACAATATCATCTATTAAAATTGAAAATAATATATATATATACATCTTCCCATTTACATGAATAATACTACCTACGGTCACAAAATAAAGATGCCAATGACCTAGACTGTGTATGACAGAGGTTGAGGTGCCATTGGGAAACCATTGGGGTTGAAGGGAAGAAGGGATATGTTAGTAATTAAGCACGCATCGTATAATAAGCAACTTATGAATTAATGGTCAAAAGTGATTTTTTGAATTTTTATTGGGACCGGTATATATATATTCGGTTTTGCTATATATCTTTGTGATAAAAATAAAATATTAGATCTTTTGAATTTTGATACACTTTAAGATTCATGCGTAGGAGGAATTAAAAAACTGACTGCATACAGGTGCATTATGGCTCAAACCCGCGAGATACGTGCAGTGCAAGTGTGCAACAGACCAACTGAGCTACTATCACCCATTTGTGTGCAGGGCCGAACCCAGACCTAGAGTCACCAAGACCGTTGCCTGAGGCCTGGAAGTGAAAGCCCATATAATAAACTCATGTGATTTCACCATGTAAAGGATATATGAGCCAAATTACTATGGCCTGGCCCGGGGTTTGCCTAAAGTCTGGGTCCACCCCTATTTGTGTGTACCTAGTCAGTTACATACTACTTACATACCATTTACAAGACACTCACATAGAAGTTACAAATGTAATTATCTTATGCTTGTATAGGTAATTACACTATAATGATATGGTAGTTACATTTGAATGATTTTAGAGCGATTTTTTATCGAAAGTTGTATAGAACTATAGGTTCCCTAAATATTCCCTTCTATCTTCTTCCTTACCTTATGACTAGAGTTCGACACCCACCTTGACTGTAGGGGTTAGCGTTGGCGTTGCAGAATGTTCAGCCGCTCGCGTTCACCACACCATGTTTTGAATTCAAATAAAATTTAAATTCAAAAATATGTATATGCGATTTTAAATAAGAGGGACCGAGGGACAAAAAAAACTTTGATCTTCTCCCGGCGTGCATCATGATCATCAGCCATGCACCTACCAGTACCGATGTCTCCACGGCCAGCAAAACACAAAGCCTTTTTCCAGGCGGTGAATCTGAAACTGGGCCGGGGCCCGGCTGGGAGGAAGGCCTCCTC
Source organism: Oryza punctata (assembly GCA_000573905.2). Lineage (NCBI taxonomy): Eukaryota > Viridiplantae > Streptophyta > Magnoliopsida > Poales > Poaceae > Oryza > Oryza punctata. Next base: position 21,911,512 of record CM002496.2, read on the forward strand.
GGCTCCTCGTCCGCAAGCTTTGCTCCCGTAGTCCCCTACTCCCCTGCGTGTTTGGTCTCATGGCGAGCGTTGCCCGTCGAGTCACCGATCGCGTCGCGATCGATCAATCTCCTGTACACAGTACACTGCGGTGGAGCAGTTCAAGACCAACCCCCTCTGCGCGTCCGCGTCGTGTCGACCGCAATGAATTCAGAGCAGCAGGCGTTGCTCGTCTCTACGTTCGCTCAACTCGCGACATATGTCTCCCGTCCCCTTGTCTCGCCCCACCTCTTCCCTTTTCAGGACTCCGCATAACAAGAGGACGCTGCCAAAATCGACAGCTACAACACATGATCATCCAAGTGTTGAACTGTGTTGATACAGAGTTATTACAGACTGTCCGGCCGGCCGGAACTCGTTTTCTGTATGTAGCACATCAATGTCCTGCTGGATTGTGCTAAAAACTCCATGGATTGCTCGTGGCCTTGCAAATGTTAGAGAATCTTGACCTGGCTGCTGTTGACGATCACTTGTTTTTTTTTTTTCACGTCCCTGTTCTTGGATTGCCATGCGTGGATGCATTCATTTTTGTGAAGATCACAAGGTGCGATATGGGTTTCGTGTCTGTAGATATGGTCGGATTGCGTTAGTAGCTGGCCGCCGTTCTGTCATTGATGTCTCCGTCGAGGGAGGCCGCCGGTGGCGTCAGGCGGCGGGCGCCCCCGGCGGCGATGGGGTCATTCAGGCAGAGGTGGCGCCGGGTGGCCGCGGCCGTGAAGGACCGGAGGAGCGTGCTCCTGGCGCGCATGCGGCCGCGCGGGGCGTGGCAGTGGCACCACCGGGAGATGGAGGCGGCGGTGATCCGCGCGACGAGCCACGACGAGCGCTGGGTGGACTACCGGAGCTCCAGGCGGGTGTTCCGGTGGGCACGGACCTCGCCGTCGCTGGTGCGGCCCATTGTGTAGGCGCTTGGCGCCGCGCGCAGCGGACGCGGTGCTGGGCCGTGGCGCTCAAGGCCCTGATGCTCGTGCACGGCATGCTCCTCCGCTCGGGCGTCTCGCCGCGCGCCGCCCGCGTCGGGCGCGTCCCCTTCGAGCTCGCCGACTTCCGCGAGCGCTCGGCGCCCCGGGGCAAGTCAACCGCCTTCTCCGCGTTCGTGCGCGCATACTTCCGCTTCCTCGACTACCGCTCCCTCCTCTCGGCGGACGAAGACATCGCCGGCGACGGCGACACCGACCACGGCGTCGCCCGCCTCGACAGAATAACGAAGCTGCAGTACCTGCTCGAGCTGCTCCTGCAAATCCGCCCGTACTGCGACGGCACGGAGTTGCCCCTCGTCCTGGAAGCCATGGACTGCGGCCTCATCAAAATCCTCCAAGTTTACGGCGAGATATGCACCGGCGTCGCGCTGTTCCTCATCGGCGTGCATGCGCCGACGAGACCACGACAAACCAAATCAACCGGATAAAGGTGCTCCGTGAAAGCTAGATTAGCTCAACGCGATATCAATTAATCATGGAACATGGGTACATATAGCCTTAACCTTACGTAATCCATCTACCGATTTATAGCAACTGAGTCAGGAGGATTAGAAAGAAATCGGTAAAAACAGAAAGGAGGATAGACATGCTATATTTGTGCTAACACGTCCCCGTAGACTGAACGTCATTAGGACAAACGTTCAGGCTGGACCGAAACTCTGTGAAGACCGGGGATGTTAGACCCTTGGTGAAGATGTTAGTGTACTGAGAGGTGGTAGGCACGTGGAGAACACGGACTGAACCAATGGCGACCTTCTCACGAACGAAGTGCAAATCATTCTCAACATGTTTCGTGCGCTGGTGTTGCACTGGGTTAGTTGAGAGATAGATTGCGCTGACATTATCACAGTAGACGAGAGTGGCCTTGACCAGAGGGATGTGGAGCTCATGAAGAAGCTGTGGCAACCAACAGGTCTCAGCAACAGCATTGGCAACTACCTTGTACTTAGCCTCTGCACTGGAGCGGGATACAATATGCTGACGCTTGGATGACCATGAGACAAGATTGTCACCTAAGAACACGGCGTAACCTGAGGTGGACTTGCGTGTGTTGGGACATCCAGCCCAATCAGCGTCAGAGTAGGCAATCAAGTCATGCGACGCGGATCGACGAATGTGCAGACCTAGATCCAGTGTCCCTCGAACATAGCGAAGAATCCACTTGAGAGCAATGAGATGGGGCTCTCAGGGATCATGCATGTGGAGGCAAACCTGTTGAACAACATACTGAATGTCAGGCCGAGTAAACATCAGGTACTGCAATGCACCGGTGAGACAGCAATAATCTGTAGGGTCAACAACTAGGGACCCATCAGTGGACAATAACTTGGCGGTGGTGTCAACTGGTGTGCCACATGGTTTGCAATCAGACATGCCTGCGCGCTCCAAGAGCTCCAAACAGTACTGCCGCTGAGTGAGAAACAAACCCGATGACTAGCGAGAGACCAAAACACCGAGGAAATGATGGAGCTCACCAAGATCCTTCATACTGAACTCAGACTGGAGAGTAGAGATGGTCCAGCGAAGCAAAGATGTTGACGATGCAGTGAGGACGATATCATCGACATAGAGAAGGAGATAAGCCACATCTCCTCCGTGCCGACAGATGAACAGAGATGTGTTTGCCTTGGCTTCAACAAACCCAGCAGACCGAAGGAAGGTGGCGAAGCGGTTGTACCAGGCTCGAGGTGCTTGCTTGAGGCCATATAGTGACTTGTTGAGGCGACAAACAGATTCCGGTTGCGCGGGATCAACAAACCCAGACGGTTGTATACAGTAGACTGTCTCGGCAAGGGTCCATCGAGGAAAGCATTCTTCACATCCAGCTGGTGGATGGGCCAGTCATGAGAGACTGTCAGGCTGAGCACCATGCGGATGGTGGCAGGCTTGACGACGAGGCCGGATCTCGTCGAAGTCGATGCCGGGTCGTTGAGAGAAGCCGCGGAGGACCCAACGTGCCTTGTAGAAATCCAAGCTCCTGTCGGTGAGGAACTTGTGGTGGAAGATCCACTTGTCGGTGACAATGTTGGCGCATGGAGGTAGTGGCACAAAATCCCAAGTGAGATTCACCATCAGCGCCGAGTACTCCTCCTGCATGGCGTCGTGCCAGTTGGTGTCGGCGAGAGCGGCATGGTAGGTGTGAGGAATAGGAGACAAAGCAGCAGCGTGCAGGTCCAAGCGTGAGGTGGGAACCCGTATGCCGACCTTGCCGTGTGTCACCATGTCGTGGCTGTTGTCGACGGGGGAGACACCAAAGCTGATGACCGACGGTCGTGCGAGAGGAACTCGAGTACTCCTGGCGCACGACGGGACCATGAGCGGTGGCTGTAGGAGCGGCTCGCGTGTGCTGGACCTGGCTGTGGTAGGGGCGCTGGTAGAGGCCGGAGGAGACGTGCCCGTCATGGGCCAGCGAGGGGGCGCCGCCGTGGGCCGAGGGAGAGTCGTCATCGTGGGCCGGCTTAGCCGAGGGTGCTGAAAAGGCCGACCCGGGTACGCGAGAGGCCGAGGGAGCCGGCCTTGGCGAGGCCGATGGAGCCGGCCCAAATGATAGTCGCCCAGCTGTTGACGACGAAATTTGGTAAGCCTCAAAGTCATCATCGGCCTAGAGTCAGTATCGGCTTCAGAGTTCTGGAATCGGCCGATGGGTATTATCAGATCGCCAACAGTTGTGTTCTTGATGGATTCGGTTAATGAGATAGATCAAAGTCCGAGTTCAAGTAGGATGCGGCATGGCAATTTATCTATTAATTAGGCAGAGTCGTTAGTTTCCTTTTAATTTTAGGAAAGTGTGTTTAGTGTCCAATAAGGACTCTATATGTTTCCTTTTATCTTTAGGAAAGTTTGAGTCGTGTCCGATATGGACTAGTATCCCCCATGGGTATAAATATGTACACCCGGGGTCTATGTAAATTATCTCTCGATCAATTCAACTTCGGCGCATCGCCACCTTTTACCTTTTTACTTGCGACAAGTTCTTGTTTCAAGTTGGGCTGCATGGACTTCGATCTCCGACGAGGAGTAAGGCTTGTTATGGCGGCTTGCATTATCGGGATTAGTGCTTCCATCGCTTCGACACTCTAATCTTGTTCATGTAAGTCGTCGAGTTATCATATACATTATATAATCTAGATTGACAATGTTTTCTACTTGCATCGGCCGATCTCCATCTAGAGTTTTGTCGATATCGGCTAGATTACTTTGTTGGCTTAGATTATATAATGTATCCACCACCCTGAAAATCAGTCAAAGGCTTGATTGTCTAGATATTATGTTTCTTTTCATACTTAGTGCTGCTTCAGTTAAGTTTGATCTACTAAGTCGTGCTTAGAACCATAATCCCTAGCCTGCTTCTTGATTGCCAATAAGGGTTTCATCGGGGTTTCAGCCGATGAGTTATCTGGATGTTGCATCGGCTTATAAGGATTACATACAAGTTGGATTTAGCCGATGGCAACAAAGGTTTCATGTAACGCCCTGAAAATTCGACCGACAAAAAAAAACCGAAGCCCTAAATCGCGGACCGTCAAAAAAAAAACTTTTAAAATAAATCACGTTGGATTTATAAGCGCTTCTAATTAGGTTTTATGCGGGGTTTAAACAAATATTACACCTAGCAAATACTATTTATTTTAGGAGGGGTGTAGGTATATGTGAGAATAATGGGTACGAGAAAAGAATAAATAAAATAAATATATACATATATATAAATGGTAGATAAATTGTTAGAAACATTAAAAAAATTGGTCACATTGATTTGTCTAAATTTACAAATTTTAGAGTGAAATTTTGTGAAGAAAAGGCCCTAAATATCAAAGAACCCCCTGGCGGCACTGTTCACCGTGCGCCAGGTGTTCGGTCGTGTTCCCCGGCCCGCGCCCACGCGCTCGCGCGCCGCCTGCCGCCTGTCTGCCGCTGCCGCGCCTCGCGCGCGCCCCCGTGCCGTGCGCCCGCCATGCCTCGCGCCATCCCGCGCCGCCCGCGCGCACATCGCCCGCCCGCGCCCCGCGCTGGTCCGCAGCCGCCTGTCGCCGCGCGTGCCGCCCGTCGCAGCCGCTGCGCCGAGCCACCGTACCGCCGCCCTCGAGCCGCGCCCCGCACACGCCCGCGTCGCCGCCCGCCGCCGCCCGTGTCGCGCGCGCCCACGCCGGCCGCCCTCGCGCCCCGCGCCGCCCGCGCCGCCCGTGCCCTCGCGCCCCGCGCCGCACGTCGCCCGGCCGTACGGCGCCCGCTCCGGTCGTACCCCGCCGTACCAGCCGCCCACGCGCGTCCCGGCACCGCGCCTTGCGCCCCATGCCGCGCCGCGCACACACGTCGCCCGGTCGCCGCCGTACCGCGCCTGCACGCGCGCCGCTCGCTGCCGCTTGCACGCGCGCCGCCTCCCCCACGCCGCGCGCCATGCCGCCGCACGTCGCCACCCTCCCGTCGGTCGCCACCCCCCCTCCCCGGCCGGCCTATAAGACCCCTCCTCCTCCTCCCCTTCTCCCCTATCTCTCCTCCTCATTTTTCCCCTTCCTCCTTCCCCACTGCCGAGCGTCGTCGCCGCCTCTGCCGCGCCACCGCCTGGGCTGCCGCCGCCGCTGTTCGCCGGCCCCTGCCGCCGCCGCCCGGTAGGTGCTGCCCCCCCTTTTCTTCCCCCCCTTGCCGGCGAGTACTCTGAGAGAGAGAGAAACAGAGAAAGAGAGCAGAGAGAGAGCTGAGGAAGAAGAAGAAGAAGGGAGAAAACAGAAAAGAAAAAAAAAGAGAAAAAGAAAAGGGAGAGAGAGAGAAAGGAAAAAAAACAAAAAGATATAAAAATAAAAATAAAATAGAGTGAGGTAAAATTAGAGGATTAGGAACTTAATTTTGTTTATCTCGAATATATGCGCTAGATTAATATAAAATGATTAGTTTAATAAATTAGTAGAATACACCGACATCGATTATTTTGGAAACACGAGTAAAATTAAATCGGATATTTGATTGATATTTAAATTATTCACCTAACTAGATTATTCGTTTAAATGATTAATCTTTAAGCGGGGTACTTAGCCGATTATTTAGATTTTCGCTCGCTAATGTTTCGCTAAATCGATTACATATAACCGGAGGATTAATTAGCGGTCGTTTTAAATTGCTATCGTATGTATGCGACCGTTCGTTATCCATTTAAATATCTATTTAGCCGGTATTTAGTTAGTTCTTACTCCAATTAGGATTATCCACTAAATTAGCCGTCGCAATTGTTTACGCCAACTATTTACCGGATAGGGTTACCTTTTATTATCGGAATCTAATTTATTCGAGACGCGTAAATTAAATCGGATTAATATTTTTAATTGGCTAGCGCTAATATTTTAGGACAACGGTATTAAAAATCAAAGTAGGATTACTTCATAAATAAAATGGAGTCGATATCGACATTCAAACGCTCGCGCTCGATCTTTTCTTTAATTGGATTTTGTTGGATTTTAATTGAATTCTAAATGAATTCAATTTCTTTCGCACGTAATTTTAGACACCGAGGGAGTTGCGAGTCCGACTGAAGACCAAGACCCGCAAGACTTCGAACAAGGCAAGTCATCACTATTCCTTGAACATATTGATCCCTAATTGCGAAATTATTTTGTTTGCAAATAAAGTTGCATGCAATGATGAATATCCTACTTGTTGTTATGCCATGCCTTGAATATTGTTTACCCCATATCCCCTTGTAACCATGTTTACGTATGAGTCCCTAGTCAATTATGACAAATGCTTAGTAATGCTATTCTAGTATCATGCATACTCATATTTATCAAAATGCTATATGCTTGGGCAATTACCTTTGGGAAGGTAATTGAGATGCGGCATGTGGAGACATGAGCGCCACATTGCCAGGATATGATGACATAATTTGTGAAAGGAGAAATGAAACTAAACAACTGTTTTCGACCGGGGCGGATGGTGGATTTGGGTGGAATCTGGAAAAAGGCTAGTACCGTCCCCGGTCAGTTAAGGACCGAGCCATGAAGTTAAGCATGAAACGACCCTCGTACAACCGCACTTCTTGGATGGGTATAGACCTAGCGGACTAGATAGCCGAGCAGAGGCAGTATCCTTGCATAGATGGTTCACCCCCGTGTGTGAGGCAGGTGCGCTACGGTGGGGCAGCCATTGAGGTAGGGTCGCGATGCGTGCCCTACGTCGGTGTCGCCATTTGTAGGACTGCCACGTGTGTGAGAGTGAGAGTATAAACTTAAACTATAAACTATAAACTTTACGTGCGTGCGAGACTTCCCTTCCCGGGAGCGCCAGAACTCCTCTCACTGCTAGAAACAGATACGCCTAGAGTGCATGAGGATGATAGTTCATGGAGCGGGTACTGCCAATGCAAGGTTATCGAAAGGCTTTGCCGTGACGCGTCTCATGTGTTGGGACGAGGCTCATATGTTGGGCAGTCGCGGAGTGCGGGTAAAGTGTACATCCACTGCAGTGTGAGTAAATCAAATCTATTCGAATAGCCGTGCTCGCGGATATTGAGCACCGGGACATGTATTACACTTGGCTAGACTCTAAACTCTTAACCTGTGTGGGATGGGTAGTGCATGATGAATTTTATGCTGTTGGAGCCACTCCCCGAGAGCAGGGAAGGTGGGCGTCCACAGAAAACCATGACGACCAACGGCGGAAAGCCATCCTTGGGATCATAATGGATGGTAGACAGAACCGCCGTTGCTTAAATTAAACTCTGGTATTAAAACTTGACCAATTATGCTAAGTCTTAGGTTTGTGAAAATGGTTGCAAAACCAGCTTTATGCAAATGAGCCTTTGCGTTGCCTTGAATAAAAATCCTGCATATGCATCGTTGTTGTGGTGACTTGCTGAGTACGGTTGGTACTCACCCTTGCAATTATAAACTTCATCAGAAGCCGAAGATGATACCGCGGAAGATCCATACGCCTACTACGAAGAGGATGCGGAAGATGAGGGTGCCCACTAGGTCTAGATACGGTCGTTGCCTGTGGCAATGACGAAGCCGCTGCCTTCGCTCCGCTACTTATCTATATTCTGTTTTGGACTGTATTCCGGACCGTTCGGTCCTTTGTTCTAAAACTACGCCTTCGGGCCTATGATGTAATAATTCGTACACGACGCATATGTATGCGCTTTTGGTAATTCAACTATGTAGCGTGTGTGCCAAACTACTTGATCCAGGGAAATGGCACAGAATACACGAGTGATTCCTGTTGCAAAACGGGGGTCCTTACATTTCACTGTTTATATAATCATTTGGATCTATTGACATCGAACCACCAGCCGATGAATGCTTCAACCTTCGGATTGGTGCTTATTCAATCTATCATTACTAGCCGATTGATTATTACTGGATAATATTATTTTATTTTCATCAGCCGATTATCTTTATATCATTATTTGCTCAAGTATCAAAATCTATACTAGATATCGGCTGGTATCGACATAGGCTGGAATCACTCCATCGGCTTGTCAGCCGATCGGCTATCTTTTGATCTTCAATTTATATATCTTGTCAGTTGCAGGATCAAACTGACTGGTACGCCCACATCTCATCATTATTTTGGACCTGCACTGGAGCTAAGCAGATCTCCCAGGCCATCGTGTTTTTACGTCAACACCAGCCCAGCCGGGCGAGCGAGGAGAGGCCGAGGCATCGGGGCCTGCGTCGGTTGTTTGGTGAAGACGGCCCGGAAGCCGCGCCATGCCACTTGGGCCAGCCGGAGACGATCGGAGCCTGTACAGGTGAAGTGAAGTCCTCCAAAAAGGCAAGATCAGTAGCACAAGCAGAGTCGCTAGACTTTTCGGCAAAGGGAAAAGTGTGCTCATCAAAGACCACGTGATGAGAGATAATAACCATGTTAGTAACCGGATCGAAGCACCGATATCCTTTGTGTTCGCTAGGGTATCCAAGGAAAACACACATGGTGGACCGTGGAGAGAATTTGTTGGGCGCGGTGGCGGATAGGTTGGGATAACAACGGCAACCGAAGACGCGAAGGTGTGTGTATGAGGGATGGACACCGTGGAGGGTGAAGAAAGGAGTGTGTTGGGCTAGGGTTTTTGTGGGGTGGCGGTTCATAAGTGTTGACGTAAAAACACGACGGCCTAGGAGATCTTCTTAGCTCCAGTGCAGGTCCAAAATATTGATGAGATGCGGGCGTGCCAATCAGTTTGATCCTGCAAGTGACAAGATATGTAAACAGCAGATAAAACAGCCAATCGGCTAACAAGCCAATGGAGTGATTCCAGCCGATACCGATAAATGATATGATATAATAAGTGTTGATCCGAAGGTTAAAGCATACATCGGCTGGAGGTCCGATGTCAATAAATCCAAATGATTAGATAAACAGTGAAACCTTTATTGCTCGGCTAAATCCAACTTATATCTAATCCTTATAAGGCAATGAAACGTCCAGATAACTCATCGGCTGAAACCCCGATGAATCCCTTATTGGTAATCAAGAAGCAGGCTAGAGATTATGGTTATAAGTATGACTTAGTAGATCAAACTTAACTGGTGCAACACTGAGTATGAAAAGAAACATAATATCTAGACAATCAAGCCTTTGACTGATTTTCAGGGTGGTTGATACATTATATAATCTAAGCCAACAAAGTAATCTAGCTGATATCGACAAAACCCTAGATGGAGATCAGCCGATGCAAGTAGAAAACATTGTCAATCTAGATTATATAACGTATATGATAACTCATCGGCTAGCACTCCGATAAAACATTAGCATGAACCTATCGGCTTACCAAGATTGATATTATCAACAACAATCTATTAGGTCGAACCTAACCGATGCAGCACGAGATTGTATATGATAATCTAATACTTGATGAACCGATAGATCTATCTAATGCGATGGATATAACAAATCTGTTTAAAACAATATTGTGATTGTAGAGATATATCAGCTAAGACAGAAGATCAGACCTAACTGAGACAGTCCCGACTAAACCGATGCGTCTCTAAACACAATGCAACTAAAATAGAATTGAGATATCAGGTAGGCAAATATAACAACCGAACCAGAGCGATCCAAGAGATCGAAGCGATGCAGCCTTAAACAACACCAATGTAGCCGATATATTCACCAGGACCCGACGGAACGTAGGGCTTACCCCTTCGCCGGAGATCGAAAGCCGATGCAGCCCTGCGTTAGGTGCCAAAATTCGTCGGTTGATAGGTAAAAGGAAAAACATAAAGTCCTTATCGGACACTAAACACACTTTCCTAAAAAATAAAAGAAAACTAACAAACTCTTCCTAATTAATAGATAAACTGCCATGCCACATCCTCCTTGAACTCGGTCTATTTTGGAGAAGCTTCCTTTAATAGATTAATTTCCTTAACCGAACCCATCAAGAATCCGACTACTGGCGACTGATAACGCTCATCGGCCGATTCCAGGACTCTGAAGCCGATATTGACTCTAAGCCGATGATAACTTCGAGGCTTACCAAATTTCATCGTTAACAATAATATTGGTGGCGGTGTTGAGAGCCTCGATCCAGAATGATCCGGGGAGATGCGCCTGAAACAGAAGCGAGCGTACAATGTTTTTAGAGAACGGAGAGTACGCTCAGCTTTACCGTTTTGAGGCGAGGTGTAGGGGCAGGACATGCGCATGGTGTCGTCGTTGGTAAGGAAGAAGGACTGAGCGGCGGAGTTGTGAAACTCGCGACCATTGTCGCACTGGATGCTGTGAATGGGTGTGGCGAACTGTGTCCTGACATAGGCAAAAAAAATGTGAAAGAGTGGAGAAAGTGTCGGATTTCAAACAAAGAAGGAATGTCCAAACGTAATGAGATCAATCATCAAGAATGACAAGATAATATTTAAAACCTGTCACACTGAGAAATGGAGAGGTCCATAAATCACAATGAATTAACTCAACGTTGACCTTAGCCCTAGACAAACAAGGAGCAAAAGGTAGGCGTATGTGACGACCGAGCTGACATGCATGGCATATGGTGGAGGAGCCGCCTTTGGGAGGAGGGATGACCGAGGAGTGAGCCAAACGGGTGAGGGCATCGTGACCAATGTGTCCAAGCCGGCGATGCCAGAGAGTGGTGGTGGTGGTAGTGAAGGAACTGGCAATGGTGGTGAAGAAGTTCGCCGGAAAGCAGTATAGGTCGCCAAAACTATTGCACTTGGTGATCACAGTCCTGGTAAGTATATCCTTCACAGTAAAACCAACTTGTCAAACTTGATGGAGAGATTGTTGTCGGTGACAAACCGACGAACAGAGATTAGATTTTTGATAATGTCAGGAGAAACAAGAACGTTATTGAGAGCAAACATTCTATTAGCATGAACAAAGGAAGCATTGCCAGTAGCGGTGATGGGCAAAACAGAACCGTTACCGACGATAATGTGGGAGGGAGTGGAAGAGTTGGGTTGGGCGGGAGAGGATAGGATACCGTCGTCCAAAGTCATGTGTGAGGTGGCCCCGGTGTCCATGTACCAGTCGGTGGAGGTGGGCGTCGTGAGGGTGGTGGTCTGAAATAGACTTGCCAAAGTTTTGTTTTTGTCGCCACCACTGTGAGTGCTGCCGCCACCTTGATGTGGGTTCCAAAACCCCGTGGCGTGTGCCGGGTTCATGCCGCCGGTGCCGCTGTGGTTCCCACTGCCGTTAGTAGCGATGAGAGCGGTGGAGGAGTTGGTGGAGCGGTTGGAGGAGCCCTTGTTGATCTCGGCGAAGATGAGCTGACTCCGTGCTTCGATGAACGTCAGGAAGGGGCGCCGCAGGGGAAGAATAGTTTTGAGATTCTCATACTTAGGGTTTAAACCTCTGAGCATGGCGAAGACGAGTTGTCGGTCGGTGACGGGGTCGCCGAGCTCGCCGCGAGTGTCAGCCATAGCCTTGAGACGTCGACAGCAGTCGTTCGTGCTGAGGTCGCCTTGCACGAACGTGTGGAACTCGGCCGAGAGGTTCATGGTGCGCTGTTCCTGGTGGCCAAGGAACATTTGCTCGAGAGAGAGCCAGACGATGCGCGCGGTGAGGACAGGCTGCATGACGGAATCCAGGAGGTTGGCGGTGATGGTCCCATAGAGCCATGTGAGCACAACGCAATCCATCCATGCCCATGATGCGTGGTGAGGAAACGCGTCGTCAGAGAGGACGTGGGCGAAGAGGGCGTATGTGCCGAGTGTGACGAGGAAGAGGCCACACCACTTGGTGTAGTTGGCGGCGCCGAGGTCGAGGACGACGAGAACGAGTGTATTCACGTTGAGGATGGACACAGCCTGGGCATGGAGAGCGTCGATGACGTCGGAGGCAGGAGGCACGCCCCCGGAGGCGGAGCCAGCACGCCTCGTCCTGGTGTTGGAGAGGTCGGACACCGAGCGCGGTGAAGAGGCTAGCGAGGTCGGGGCTGGTCGAGTCGACCGGCGCGCCGTGAGAGGGTGGCTCATCGACCAGCGGGAGGTCGAGAATGGTGCGGAGAGCCGTGGCGTCAACAGTGACCGTCGACGGAGAGGGCGGGCTGGATGTCGTGGTCGCCGAGGTGGACGGAGGGATGACGAGCGCATAGATGGCCGCCTGGACGGCTTTGACAACCGCAACAGAGGTGGCGTCGGCAAGAGCCGTGGTGGAGGTGATGTCCTCCGCTGAGGCCGAGTCGTCAATGGGACGAAGCGTGTTCCGGATGGCCAGGGTGGCTGCATCGATGACGGAGGAGATGGCCGCCGAGAAGGCCGTGTCGTCGAACAACATGGCGCCGGCAAGAGGAAGATAGGGTTAGAGGAGAGCGGGAGCATTAGGACCGGTTGAGTCTGATATCATGAAAGCTAGATTGGCTCAACGCGATATCGATTAATCATGGAACATGTGTACATATAGCCTTAATCTTACGTAATCCATCTACCGATTTATGGCAACAAAATCGGGAGGATTAGAAGGAAATGGGCAAAATAGAAAGGAGGATAGACATCTATATTTGCGCTAACACTCCGGAAGGCGGCGGAGCATAGCACGCAGCTGTCGTCGTACCTCGAGCTCTGCCGATCGCTCGGCGTGGTCAACACCCGGAGGCTCCCGGCCTTCGAGCGCGTCCGTGACGAGGACGTCCGAGAACTCGAGAGGCTTCTCATCACGCGCCACGACGACACCGACGAGGAGCCGGAGGGTGATGGCCAGTCGCTGCCGCTGATTGATCTGAAGGATACGACAGCGACGATGGAGTGGGTGGCATTCGACGATGACAAGGCCGCGGCGAGGCGGCGTGGCGCGGTGGACAGTGGAACCCGTTCGTTTTGTCGGCGTCGGAGTCGGACGGGCGGACGGTGTCTGGTGACTGGTGGTGTGGTCCGACCGGAGTTGTACTGTTGTGATTAGAAACATGACTTGTCCCGAGTTCGCTGGATCTACTATTTGGCTTCTCTGCAAAGTCCTTCAAGATGCTGGAGAACATTTACACCTCTCTGTCGGGCCGTTTGGATTGTGTGGAGTAGTTCAGCATTCAGTAGTTTCTTGAGCAGCAAATTTGTATGCCAGACGTAATTACTGACAGTACTGTAGCCCGTGTGTGCGCTACTGCGCTGTAGAGAAACAAAAGACGGTAAAATTACGGATATTTTTTAAAGGAATACAGTACAAACTCATATGCTCGTAACACGTACACACTTATCTATAATTATACACATACATTATATCTCTACAAGTATCTTCGAAAAGACTATACCGGTATATCTTGAGATTGAAGATGTCACCATGAACATCTTATTGTTGATTGGGTACATCGTTTACTAATGAAAAATAATTAGCTATAAATACAAATACTCATGTGAAGTCTAAGACTTAGAGCCCAGAGAACGAGTTTCACTGTAAAAATCTAACTAGTTTAGTTGTGCTACGCTTACTTCACAATTATAACGATTTTCTTTAAAGTACCTGAACATGTGTCGTGCATTCGTTCTAATCCGGTGAATCAGATTCTTTTGTACTCCATGTGGTAGTAGGTTAGTATAATAAACAGTAGGAGTAGTAAATTTGAGAATAAAGGTAGGCAAAAAATGGTAAATTTGCATTATATTTTATTCCATGCAAGGAGAAAAGAAAGAAGGGGCTTCCGTTTTCTGGCCACCGCCTGTTGTACCGTTGTACGCCGCCTTCCTGCTAGCGGGGGCGAAAAATCGAATGGAGGCCATAGTTGAGGGAGGACTATATATAGACTTTGTGTAAATGCACCCAGCGCAGCCCGTGCCATCGGGTCCAGCCTGTCTTACAAGCCCAGTTAGGGCCATTGTAGAGGATAGTAACCGATGATGCCAAGAGGACACGACCACACCTAGCCGGCACGGCACGACGGCGAGAAGCCGAGAGAACCTCACCGCGGCCGCCGGACCGCAGCTTGGCTCGGCCTTGGCGTCGGTGGCGCACTGCGGCGAGAAGCGAGAGTGATGGCGGAGGACGCAGCGGCTTAGCCGATTCCCGCGCCGCAGCTCCCGGAACCCCAAATCATCCCCTTTCCAAACTCCACCGGAGATTCCGTCGGGATGGCCGGTCCGGCCGCGAGCGCGCCGCCTCTCTCCGCAGGTCGCAGCCGCTCGCCTCCTCTTAGCTTCTTTCCCCTCCCCTCCCTCCTATCAGAGACCTAACCACTTTCTCCCCGATTCCTTTCGTTTGCAGGCTCGCCTCCGCTTCCAGGGCGCAATCCGGCTGCGGTCTGCGGCCTGATGAGACCTCCGCTTCTGATGGTTGTTGTCTCAACGCCTCATCGTGGAACCCTATTAGCCTTGTTCTCTTTGTGCTGCTGGCTGATGCTAGAGCTGTGTACACTGCTTGCTGTTACAGGTGGCCAAGAAGCAGCCTTGTGCTCTTCGCGGGTTTACTCCGGCCAGCCGTCGGAAATGTGTGGCTGCGACAGGCCATGGGCGTCAGGAGCTCCGCGCCAGCCAATACCAGTTTGATGACGATGAGCCGCTGTGGCTGGCAGTGGTCAGAGATATCACTTGGTGAGTGCAGGTTTTGCTACCTCTTTTGTGATGTATACTGGTGTGATTGAGTTATGTTGCCTTTTGTTGTTAGGGGTCTGAGGAGCTGCCTGGCCTTCTTGGCTGAGCAGCCGAGGCAGCTAAAGCACCTGGAGTGGCCGGGTTTTCGCAACACGGTATGCCACTTGCACAGAGAGTTGATTTATAGGTTTGGTTTGCCAGATATTGGTGTGAATTGTGATATGTCATCAAGTATGATATAATTTTGTGCCTAGTGTTATTTATTCAGCAATTGGGCAAGGTAGTGTTATTTGTTGCATGTCTGGTGTAGGAAGATCTCCTAACGTAAGATAGTGGAGCGAAACAGTAGGTTGAAGTTTGCAGTGTACCCTGTGTCTGTGTTAACAAGTTGATTAAAGCAAAGAAACCATCAAGTGAATACCGATGCATATTCGTAGTGATTGTATTGCCTTAGGCTGTTAAAATTTTTATGTTGGTACGTCATTCGAGGTTTCTTTGCTAGTATTAACTGTGGTTAATCAAAAAAGTTTATCATTTGCAGTTGAGGACAGCAACACTTACTCTTATACTTGTAGCCATATTCATTGTTGTGCTGTCTTCTGTGGATGCTGCCCTTTGCTACATCTTGTCCTGGCTGCTTCGGAAATCAGCATAGTTTATGGGTATGCACTTGTTTCTCAATGTTTTACAACTTCCTGTTTTATTGTACACTTGGATATGCACACTATTCAATGTAGTAATTACTTAGGGAACATATTACTTGGAACATTATCTCCGGCCAACATGGTCCCCTGAGTCTTCTTCATGATATTCAACTGAAGTTGTAATCACGAATTAGGGTTCAATTGTTGTTGCTGTATGCCATTAGACGAAGCAATTACTAGTAATATTTATGTTAGTCTGACTTGTTGCTGGTTACCCAGGTTGATATGTTCCCATTGTCATGTTGATGACTGATATGTAATTCATTGAACAGCAGGGGATATTTGCTTAATGCTGGAGTCTGATTGACTGGTTGGGAAGGATAAAAGCAGCACTTCAGCAGTAATTTTCAAGCTCTATTTGTTGATTGTTCATGGGCGGACCTTGCAAAGTTACTATGAAGGAGTAAATGATTTTTTACGGGCTGGAGCTAGTGGCCTAATGTAGATGGTTATTGTCCTAGTGTACCTTGTCATCCTGAGAGGGTCGAAAGAAATCTAAGAAATGCTGTGCAGCTGATATTAATTTATGTAGTTGCTTACTATAGCAAGTTAGTGCAAACCATTTGGGTTAAGGAAAGAAGATGCAGTGGGTTGCCCAGTCACTTCTTTTCTTTTTGTTATATAAACAGCGGGTCAGTGGTATGTGGTTGTCATGACTTATGATGAAACAGAAATGAGCTCATCTTCAGTGGTTTGTAAATTATTATGGCAAAGCAAATCGCCAAATAATTTTATTTCGAGCTTGCTGTGCAGAAAGTGTGTTGCAGAATTAATTGATGGCTGGATGGAA
Source organism: Oryza punctata (assembly GCA_000573905.2). NCBI lineage: Eukaryota > Viridiplantae > Streptophyta > Magnoliopsida > Poales > Poaceae > Oryza > Oryza punctata. The sequence continues at coordinate 21,927,989 of CM002496.2, forward strand.
TTGTGGAATTAATGAAAACATGTCGATTATTGTTGAGACATGTAATAAAACCTTAACCGAAAGCCCCATTTGCAGGTTTATGTGTGTGCATCTTCTGTGGAATCGAAAAAATTGTTTATGTTTGATAGGCTTTGTACATAAGATAACATTGGTATACAACTATCTGAAAATTATTTCCTCTATTACAAGTTTGTTCATCTCCCCAGTGCACTTCAATTGGATGGAAAACAAGGGGGGTGATGAAAGGACAAGACGAAGATGGACATTGAGTGTGATCGGAGACGAAGCTATCGGTTCGCCGGTGTTCATCTCCATCCAGGTTCTCTCTCTTTCAGAATCTTATCTTTTGTGGGGTACTGGGGTTGTCTCGGTTGGGGTTCTTGAGTAATTGCTGTAACAATTATATCCATGTTATTTCAGTCTCTTTACATAATTCCAAAGATTCCGCTTACCAAAATAAGCAAATAATTATGGATAAATATTAGGTGTGCATGATATTTTATTTCGTTGCATCCGTGAAATCCCATTCTCTAAGAAAACTCATCCGAATCTAATTGATTTCATACCTGCTGCTCACAACATAAATGTTCAGAACGCCCATAATATAAATGGAGGATGCATAGAAGCTAATGCTGCAAAGTAGAATCTGTAGGTAGATTTCAAGCTAGTTGTGCATGGTTGCAACACATAAGTACATAATTAGACAAGCCAATCACATAAATATATTGTACAGGTGACTGACCCCCAACCAAAACCACTTCCCGTATCTTTCACCTAACCGTCAATCTAGAAAGCCCTCAACTCAAAACATCAACTCCAAACCCAAACCAAGTCAACCATTCCAGTGCTTACAAGTCAATACCAGCAGACAAGCTAAATACAATACATCAGTAATGTACATACAAATGCGAGAAACTCATAGAATAGTGCTCCATTTACAGGTGATTACTTGGCAATGACACCAATAAATTGACCTGCCAGATGAAATAACATACACATTATTGCCATTTGTAACAGTAAAATGTTCCTTGATTGTAAGAAATAAAATGCACTTTTTCGGTTGCAACTGAATTGTGTGTAATAGTCTATTATTGAAAGAAGTAAGGCATCAGAAGATCGAAATATTACCAGAAAAGGTACTGAATTTATCCCAAAGAAGGGGATTCTGGTTCAGAACCACTAATGGATGTAAAAGTGGATAATGAGTCGTCACCGAAGTTCAGTTGAGTAGCTGATAGCCTCCTTGAATCACTAAAGTATCTATTATAGTGACCAGAACACGATCTGGGTGTCAAAAGCTCAGGAGTAGCACCACCAAGAGATGATCTCCGGGGATTTGGAGTCATTAGTCCACTGGTAGTTCCACTTGAACGGTACCCGTTTGTCCTTCTATTTAAGCTGACTGCCCTCTTTGGGCTTCCTTTAGATCCAAAAATAGCTTCTTTCTCTTTGAGTAGGATGCTCTCCAACTTCTTCTGGTCCTGCAACAGTGCAAAAATAATGTTAAAAAGGTCCAATATTTCTTTTGAATCAGTATAGTTGTTTTAGTAACAAAACTCTACCCGGTATCGCCTCTTTTCCTCCTCCTTCTGCTCTCTGTTTAGTCTGTATTCTTCTAGAACAGATATTAGACGCCCCTGTCAAAACTGAGTGTCAACATATCATGAAAATAACTACTTCCTCCATCCCAGAATATAAGAAGTTTTAGAGTTGGACACGGTTATTAAGAAATTAGGTAGAATTAAATAGGGAGGTTGTGATTGGTTGAGAAGTAGAGGTAGGTGGAAAAAGTAAATGGTGGAGGGTTGTGATTGGTTGAGAAGAGAATGTTGATGGAGAAGTTATATTTTGGGACAAATTTTGAATGCTCTAAGTTGTTATATTTTGGGACGGAGGGAATACTTGTCTATGCACTACTGTCTTATAATGTATGCATACCCCATCATAGAGGAAGGGCTTGTTTCTTGCATTTTCCCAAGCAAATGTTCGATTTATCAGGTTATCTACCATAGCTGCAAAAAAATTATCAGGTTATCTACCATAGCTGCAAAATATATATATGATGGGCCATACATTGGAATAACTGAACAGTGCATATAATTATCCAGCAACCACTACATACCTGGGATTTTGGTGACTAAAATCCGTGCCTTCTCTGCCCTTCTAAGGTTTATGTGAGCACCCCTTCCAGCACTGTACCTCTTTGAGTCCTGCAAGATATATAATGCCATTTTTCAAGACTTCGAAACACGGGATTCTCTGAGAAAAAACATGCATAGGCCCATGGAAGCATTTGGATGATTTAACTCTTTAAGAAAAACAATCAGCTCTGAATACCTGGTTGTATTCTTCGAGCCAAGCCTCTTCATCACAAGCAGAAATCCATTTATTTATCCTGTCCATGATATCTTTTCTGCTAAGGGATTCTTCTTTTGCTTTTAATATTTGTGACTCAATCTTTGCCAGAAGCTCAGAAGGGTCAATCATGCCTGGATGGAACATGCACAAGAAAATTACAACTTATATACAATAGTAACAGGTGAACTTAGCAGCAGCAAGATACATAGCATAGTACCAGAGTCAATCATTTCATTAGTTTGCTCAGGTGCTGTACTGGCATCAGGTTCTATGTGTGCAGATCTACATATCTCTTCTAACTCTGACCTTTTCTTCATGAAAATTTCTTTCAATCTTCTAGCTTTAAGTTTTGTTAACCTCTCAACCTCAGCATCCATCTGCATGATAATTTAAATATGAAGCAGTTAAAAAGATTAAGGTAAGCTGTAAACAAAGTAGAAATTAGAACAAGGCAAACTGGTAAAAAAAACCTTTTCAATTGTTTCCTGTGAGAGAACACCAGGGGATGAGATGTCCTCTTCTGATGATATGAGAACACTCAGTACTCTGTTAAATTGTCTTCTCTCTTCTTCAGGGGAGTCCATTAGCTTCCAGAGTTTACACAATGATTCCATTGTCTCTCTTATCTATAAGGAATTATCGGTGGACAATATGTTATGAATAATTAACCACTAACATAAAACCATGAAGAAAAGAGCCCTGAGATTACCTTATCGATTCTGGATCTCCGTTCTGCTTTTAGATTTGATATTGTTTTAGCAAGGCCTTCCAGTGTGCTGTTGCTGATGTTTGTGGATTGCTCAAGACCATTCTGATGTAAACTGGGATGAACTCCATTTACAGTCTTCCCAAAATCAATTCCAAGGACTCCACACAAACAATGCACTTCATTCACATACTCCAGAACTTTGTGAAGGCGATCAGACTGAAAAATAGTATAGCCAATGATCAAGAAATGCACATAGAGAATTAGCAAATAGATGAAAGCACCCAGTGAAAGTTCATATTGAAAGAGCCTTGAAAAACCTTGAAAATATATATATATTTTTGAGTGCACATAACCAAAATCTGAACAAAAGAGCTCTTTTTTTTCCTTTTACTAGAACTCCTGTAGTTCTAGTTATTCCTAGCTCCGCAATACAAATGATAAGATATTTGGAAAAGCAGCTAACGAGTTCATATTAGATAGCAAACTCAGAATCATAAAATGAAAAAGAAAACTTTACATGGGCAAAATCTTATTTTGGAATGGAGGTAGTAGCAAAATCTTACCTTTTCTTTTTGAAGGGCGCGAAGCTGTGCTTGGTAATTGTTAAGCTTCCTTGTTGATAAATCATTTTCATCGACGATAAGACTATTTGCTTTATCATCGCAATCGCTATATTCACTTAACTCGGAGCGGATTTTCTCAATCTGAGATTGAATGTCAGAAAACTGCTTGAGCCTCTCCTCTTTCTTGCCTTTTAAGTTCTCAAGTACTGGAACAACTGCCGCAAGTTGTTCTTTGAGTGGAACAACACTCTTGTCTTTCTGCATGAGTGTTTGAGAAATTAGTGAATACAGCAACTCAGACAAAGCTCTTGGTCTCACAAGTCACAGTAAAAAAAAGTGCAGTTCATCTATCAAGCAGCAATTGGGTTGAACTGTTTCACAGTAAAATGAACAGTGTATTATCATTTGGAATCCACACTCCACAGATAGTGGCATACAGTCATACAGTTGTAAATAATAAGAAGGTAATTGCTCAGATTTTCCCATTGTTCCATATCTTTGAGGAGATAAGTTATACTAACATTCTAATAAAAATCTTCTCCTTGCAGGTTTGAGATATAAAACACCATGTACTGTAGCTACTTCAACAACAAGCAGGATGTTGTGAAGGAGACAAAAAAAACATCATTTCAAGGGAAGTGGACAGAGCTCAGAAAGCCAACAAACAACGAACTTAATTATTACTCCCTCCGCCCCCAAAATATAGTAACCAGTATGATTAGGCGTCATCTAGTACTATGAATCTAGACATGTGTTTAGTCTATCATTAAGTTGCTATATTTTTGGATGGAGGGAATACATCATCATCATCCTGTGCATTTCATACCTTCAGATATAGCTTATGCTCCCCTAGAATGGCAACCAAGGATGCAACCTCAGCTTCTTTGGTGGCCACAGACTGGTGCAGCTGGACCCTGGTCCGATTGGCATCGTCCACCTTCCTGCGGTACACTTCCAAGCACTCCCTCTCGATCTCTGACAAAACCTTGTTCTTCTCACCTTCACTTTCTCCTACCTCCGCCCAGATTTGCTGATTGCCAAAGCCAAGAAACAGCAGTGCATGAGTTGTGGCAGCAATACAAGTACTCCAAACTTATGGTTAGAAGTAGTAGCAATCTTCGCATGTTACAGTTAAGGAAGCAGACAGTTAAAAAGGGTACATTTTGATCATTAGGGCCTGATTCATGTACTCCCCCTGAGCATCTTAAATGGTAAAGGTACACAGTAATAAAAGTACTACCAAGAAATTAGTACACTATATGGAAACAAATAGTACTGTTCCCTTTGACAAAAGAACTAATTTTCCCGCATCTTAACTGCCTGGCGCACTAACCTGAAAACGAATCAATAAATTGCTTTTTGAGCAGCTGAAGAACCAGGAAGGTGAAAAAGAGAGAACCTTACACAAAAAAGAAGGTACTGCTTTGCAGCAAATGAGACACCTAACAACAAAAACGAGGGCAACACAAACAGGAGGAATACTAACACACAGAAAAAGAAAAAGAAAAGGTCTAACTTTTGTGCAACAAGAATAAGCTCAAGAATACTGAGCTCTTCAACATCACTGAAGAAACTTAGGCTCAGGGATAGTAAACAAATAGCTATGATAGAAACCCACAAGGGTGCCAGAATCTGCAAATGAATCCCTACTGTAATATTTCACCAGTAAACGCGGTGAATTCTGAATAATTCAGATAAGAAACACGCAAAAAAGAACAATTTAACCAAATGGAACCTGGAACCGTCACTCCAAACGGGAATAAGAACCAGGAAGACACGGGCAGCATTTAGCAATAGTAAGAAGAGGAATTGCAGCCAAAGAAACTGAACTCTACTCCACTCAAGAACACAGGCAAGAGGATACCTGAAGCTCCCTGAGCAAAGTACCGCAATTAGTCGTCTCCATACCAAGACCACCACCTACACCCATCATGCGACCAAGTGGAGACCTCCAAGAACCAGCAAGAAACCGCAGCGGAGAGGAGAGAAGAAGTGAAAGGAGAGGAGGCAAGAAGATTGGGGAGGCAAAGCTTCAGGCTTCTCCACCCCTAACTGCCTGACGAAGTCATGAGCAAAGCTGCATCTGAACTATTTTAGCCTTTTACTCCATTTCTCCCCTCTTGGGATTAGAGAAGGCGGCAACAGCGAGCAAAAAAGTAGGCACCAAAATGCCAGCAACCTAGGGATCAAATAAGCTCTTTTCCTAGTGATTTTGGAAAATTTTAAGCTATCCCTGCTTCCTTTTTGTTGCTTTGTGCTACTTGAAGGTATCAGAGGTGAAGAAAGCTGTGGAGGGAGCTGGGAATGGAAGAGAAGGATGAGAGAGCATGGGATTTAGGAGCTTTCTTCTTCCAATTGGTTGGCTAGGTATTTGCTAGTAGTTGCTTAGGGTGGCTCTTTACTTCTTTTTGCTTGGGGAGGTTGGCAGTGAGCATGGGGATGGTGGAGGGAAGAGGCAATGGATGGTGCCCTTTGTTTTCATTTATTTAATTCTTTATTTAATAGTGTGGTATGGTGTGGCTGTACAATAAGATTCCCTCAAAATTTGCTTAAACAAATTGATTTGGTTTAGGTAGTTTCAATGGTAGTTTGTACTTAAAAACAAGTAAACAACAAATCCCACACCAAATTACTAGTATCAATTATTATGGGTAACTCTAAACTTGAATAAACAATGGAAATTGTAAATAGTAGAAGTTGTCTTTGGAACCATAGGCATGATGTGGTTTTCAGACATCTTCAACCCCATCTTCAGCGACTCCTATGCCGGTGTATTGATGATGCTACCTTATGCATTGAAAGATTGAAGCGCTAAGATAGAATTGTTGTCTTAGCTTGGAAAAATATCCTATCCCGGCCCCTAAACTCTGATGATCTGTAATGGTGATGCCGCTGCCGATCTCATGTAACCATGTAACCCGTTTTCTCGCGCTTTCAATGAAAAATTTAGGTGGGGAAGCTCCCCCCTCCGGTGATTTCTCAAATAAATAAATAGTAGAAGCAAAAATTACACAGTCCTCTTTTGGAGGAAAAAGAACTATATTTATCCCATCGTTTTCTTTCTGTGCTTATTATACTTTATATATTTATTTTCATCATTTCACATACGAGTATAAACAAGTTTGGTCGTCCTTTTTTTGTCCGATGGAAGAGAACTGACAGAGCTATAAAGGTGGGCATTTCTGCTCAGTAAGGCCACTATCAGTACGTTTCATAGTTTCAGATAAGATTCCCTACTAAACTTGGCCAATGCACTAGGGCGACAAAATTCAATCTATGATCCTAGTTTCTAAGTCATTAAATCATTGTTCTCCCTCCGTCTAAAAAATACTCAATTTCTGGTCATGTACCAAGACATTTTCTTTTTACGGAGGGTGTACTACATTCTAAGCTGAAAGAACAAAATATCAGTAAATTGTCTTTTAAGGCAGAAACATTTAGAGCTAGCCGACCAAATGGTACAACACTGCAGCTTTCCCCCCAAACACTTGCTGTGAACTGTGAAGAAGTGCAAGTTGCAAAAATGCAAAGGATACTGTGTATGCAAAGGATCACTGAATCCACCTGAACTACCTGCGTACACAGTATTTGATCTCACGCCATTAACTGCACCCCCGCCGCTTTTATGCTGCAACGGGCGGTACGCATGGGATCATGTGATGCTATTCTTCACGTAAAATCTGATTTGTATCTTTGGGGCATGCAAACTGATGGTTCCAAAAGGTCTCCTCAATCTTGTCATCCTATTGTCTGAGCCAATTAATCTCAGCTGCAGATGGAAATTTCACATATATGGCATAAGAATTACATTGTTTGTGAGGAAGCACAAGTGATATATACGATGGTTTAGTTGTGGGTGCATAACTCCATCCACTAGAATTAAAATATTAATACCCCACGAATACTACGTATACGTATGTAGGTGTATTTTCAATAAGATTTTAGTAAAATTAGAAATGTGTCGCTGGTTTTTGTCTCTTTGAATATGTGTCAGGAGGTGCATACGTAAATGTATAAGTGTCGTGTTGCGTATGTAGTGATGTGTATCTGCCGTGTAATAAAAAAGATTACATTGTTTCTTGCACGTACTTGTACAAAATTTCTCTGTTTGAAGCCGTAGTACTGTACAGTGTACACACATATTCCGTGTAATGTAGTACATCATATTACATCGAAAATAAAATTCAGGAACATACATTTGAAATCATTTATAATCCATGGATATAAATGTCACGGCCCTATGCATTATTGAAGCTTGGGGAGTCAAAATGCCTTATTTGATCTCGTGTTAGCTCCAGGGACCTGCAGCGAAATCAGGTCAACTCTCTCTAAACCTTCATACTATTGCATTTGTACGAGTCCTTAGCAAAATCACGAGGGGATTTGCAACTTTCGGCCGGTGCTTGTGCCTGATTAGGTCTGGTTAATTAATCATGGGTGCTGCGTCAGATTGTATGATTGGGAGACGGAATTTATTAGGCATTCTAAAGTGATCAGAGCAAAGGACATGAAGTGGACGCTAGACCAAATTCCACAGTGACCGATTTGAGTGACACCAAATGGCACACAGTTGGGTTCGTTGTCTACTGCATGGAGGCATAAGGAGATATGCTGCTGATGTGTAATTGTGTATTATATTGTTTTAAAAATATAAATTTGGGTATTATTTTCATGGAGTCTCTCTGTTCGTAGATTGTCTTTTGTCTTCAGTTTCTTTTTGGAGCTGGAGTGGAGAAATTTCTTTTTGCAAGAATTGGCTTTTCATTTGAGGGCAGGGTTGAGATGGTTGTGTTCTGATAGGTCTCCATATCAAATACTACAGAACGACTAAAAATAACTACACTCAAGAGACATGCATGATAGGTCGCATGACAAATCACAACTTATTTTGACACAACCAAAGGTTACAGAAACATTGTTTAGATAGCGTTTTCTTGTTGATTTATAACCTTATTTTTTTTAACGAAAGATTTATAAACTTATATTTGTGGAACTACCTCTTTTTTCATACATTTGGTTGTAAAGAACAAAAGTTCTCTTACGTTCTCATCAATAAAAATCCAACAGTGCCTCAAAACGACATAATTGCTGTTGTACACGCCCTAATCCCCTTGAATGTTGAATCCTTATCAATTGTGTGGTCCAAACAGAGAATGAGCTACACAGCGTTGGACCAGTGGAGTCACCAGATGAATCGAGGCAATTTAATATATTCCCCTCAGGGTAAACTGAAATATGCTAAATAAACTCTACAACAACAATTTTCTGAAAGCATGATGAACTAATTACAGGTCAAACCACCCTATTGAGCCAAACAAGATGCCAAAGCTAGCGCAAATTCAGGGGAGCCGACCAAGATCTGAACTAAAGAACGGTGTCTCATGTCCCTAGCAGTAGCATGTCCCCACTAGCAAGCATCTCACTTATCTGAACTTATCATTGCGTTGAGAGTATTCTCTTCTGTATCCATCTCTGAACTTATCTGCAAATTAGGACACCAATGATTGATTGCCCCATCGATCTCGGATCAGGATCATAAATTTTGCACACGAATGGCCAAATGATTTCCTTTATCTCTCAGGTGGATGGACCATTTCAAGCCGCATACGCATATACCTCGGGAAGAGATGAGATTGTCTGCTCGCACCGCATTTTTCGTACTGCCCGGCATGCAGCCGTACAATTCATTCCCAACAAACAAAGCTGCTTAATTACTGTACTTGCATACTCTCATTAGTAGTTTAATTAGTTTCCAAACAATCAAAACACTGTAATTCACTGTTAACGCATTGTTGTGCTCCTTTTTTTTCCTTTTAAAGAATAGGTTGCATACATCTCTTGATTGTATTCTTGCAAAACTCGTATACATATTGGTTACAGACTGAGAGAGTTGCAAAATTTCGGTTGTCATGATTGTTTATTCATTAGATAGTATAATGCTCATTTCTATTTTGATTGCAACTAACCCTCAAAATGGCATGACGTACGTCGCCACTAGAGCCACATAGCTGGCCTAATAGAGGTTTTGTTGGTGCTCATTACTTTTTTTATTATTATTGTTTTGATTATTGAAGCCCCAACCCACTCTTTTAACTGTCGGTGGCTTTGCAGATTTGGAAAGAAAACAAGAGGAAAAAATAAATTCTAAGGTTGCAGTGCCCACTGCCCAGTGAGACAACATCTGAGATGAACCCTCTCATCCTGAAAGATAATTGGCTGAGCTCAAGCCCCCACTTCGCTTCTTTCCCACAGCGCGCAAATTGCAGTAGCAATCCGGTCGCCGGAAAGCACAAACGTCGCGAACTCCGGCTAATTTTGCAGCAGTGATCCAGTCGCTGCGGTGCACATAATTAGCAAAACTTCGGCTCCGTTTGTTACTCATCAGAGCCATAACCAAGATTCTCGGCCTTCACGAACCAGCCCAAATCACGAGCATGATGGTACATCATATTGCACGTGTGAATCCTCTCGCTGCACAGCATAGGAGTACCACGTTACGGATCCATCACTCACCCCAGCATTTACTCCTACTACCTTTCATAGTTTCATCACGACACGTACGTAAACTCGCCGGGATCAGATCAACACTGATCACACAGGTGACAGCCCGACCAAACCCACCGACGTGACAACCCCGTACGCGCGCTTAGCTAGCTCCAGCCTCCATGTGAGAGATATTAGGAAGCGTTGAACCCCTGTTAAGGATCACGTAGTATATTAATACTGCTGAGAAAAACTCTCAGTGTAGTTGTTACAACTTGAAGCACAAACCAAGGCTCTGACTTGTAGTGCAACCAAAGAAGGGAATACATGAGAGAAAGGGAAACAGAAAATACACAGGAATCTGACATCCTATTATCTTATCTCTCTATCCTATTATCTAACATCCTCATGCAATCACAACTTACCAAGTTGAGATTGTGTCGAAATGAATTCAACTGTCGAATTGGCAGGGGTTTAGTGAATCCATCAGCAATCTAATCTCCTGAAGAAACAAACTGAATTTCCAACAATTTTTGTGCTACTCTTTCTCGCACAAAATAAAAATCAATTTCTATGTGCTATGAAACACTGGGTTTGCTGATAAATAAGTAGCTCCAAGATTATCACACCAAAGTTTGGTAGTGCTTGGATGTGGAATTCGTAGATCCGTCAACAGCGATTGTACCCACATTACCTCTGCTGTAGCTTTAGCAAGAGCTTTATACTCTGCCTTTATGCTTGATTTGGAGACAGTCGCCTATTTTCTAGCACTCCAAGAAACAAGATTTGATCCCAAGAACACAGCAAAACCACGCGTTGATCTTCTATCATCAACACATCCAGCCCAGTCCGTATCAGCAAAAGCACTGACTAACATCGAATCTGATCTATCAATTTTGAGTCCCAACTTTACAGTACCTTGTAAATATCTCAATATTCTTTGCACGGCACCCCAGTGCCCCGTGGTTGGGCAGTGCAAAAATTGACAAACCTTGTTTACTGAGAAAGAGATATCAGGACGAGTTAGTGTCAAGTATTGTAATGCACCTACTATACTCCTATACCTTGTTGCATCTCCTGGTTCCAATGCACCTACTATACTCCTATACTTTGTTGCATCTCCTGGTTCCAGTTTATCTCCCTCGTGAGCTGATAACTTTTCTGAAACTGACAGGGGCGTGTCAATAGACTTACACTCATGCATGTTTACACGCTTGAGAATCTCATTAGCATAGCCTTCTTGTGACAGCAATATGCCATTACCTGATTGCTTCACTTCTATGCTAGAAGTAATGCAAGTTCCCAAGATCTTTTAAAGCAAAATCTTTTGTCAAATCATGTAAGAGTGCAGTTGTAGCATCTGAGGAAGAACTGGCAACTATAATATCATCCACATAAACTAGCACAAACATAGTTATATGGCCTTTACTAAAATAAAACAGGGATGTGTCAGCCTTGGAAGAAACAAATCCTAACTCCTGCAACTTCATGCTTAATCTAGAATACCATACATGTGGAGCTTGTTTGAGACCATACAAGGCTTTATCCAACTTACAAACATGTGAAGGGAAAGATTTATCTTGATACCCAGGTGGCTGACGCATATATACTTCTTCTAAAATCCCATGAAGAAAAACATTTTGCACATCTAACTGATGCAAAGACCACCCACGAGACACAACAATAGATAAAATAAGATGAATAGTGGCCGCCTTTACCATGGGACTGAATGTGTCCTCATAATCAATTCCATAATGTTGTTTGAACCCTTTGGCCACTAATCGTGCTTTACATCTATCTATAGAACCATTAGCTTTTCTCTTAATTTTGTACACCCATTTGCAATCAATTATATTTTTATCTTGCTGCGGAGGAACTAAATGCTATGTTCTGTTTTTAATCAAAGTTGAGTATTCTGTGTCCATAGCAGCTTTCCAATTACGATCAGCAAGTGCAGCATCAACACTTGGTAAGAAACAGATAAGAAGCCATATCGTACAGTCCCATCAGTATAAACTTTAGGCTTGTGAATACCTGATTGCGACCATGTGTGTGGACGAGGCTAGGGTACTGGTGGTGTAGAGATTGCAGTTGCAGGCGATGAAGCAGAAACTGTCACCAGCTCCCCCGTGCTTCCATCACCACCAGGCACAGGTGCCAGAGAGCTGTCAACAGCAACAGCAGCCGGAGAGTCAGAGGCCCTACTCTATGACGCCACGTCTGCGGCTTCAGACACAGACACATGGTCAACTATCGGTGAGCTGTGAACAACAACATGCATGTCGAGCAACGAAGCAGGAGCCTGCAGCATACAACTTGTCTCCGGCACAGAAGAATTAGCCGCATCTGATGAAATAATTTCAGCATGAGAACTAGTTGGCAGTGGTTCATTAGCTACATGCATATCCCCCATATTTAAGAGACTGGATGGCAACAAGGAAATCTTTGCACGTAGCCGTGCACCTGCGTTGGGATGTAGACATTCAAAGGGAAAAATGGATTCATCAAAAATGACATCACGCGAAATATAAACGCGTCCAGTGGGAACATCCAAACATTTATACCCTTTGTGTAACTTGCTATAGCTAAGAAAAACACGTATTTTGGATCAAAACTCAAGTTTATGGGAATTATAAGGGCGAAGATTTGGCCAACAAGCGTTACCAAAAATGCGAAGGGAGATATAATCAAGTGTCTCACCATAAAGACGTTCAAGAGGGGTGGAATTAGAGATAACTTTGCTAGGGAGATGATTGATCAAGTAAACCGCCGTTAAAAAAGCTTCGTCCCAGAATTTGAGAGGCATAGAAGATTGGGCAAGGAGAGACAAGCCGACTTCAACAATGTGTCTGTGTTTCCGCTCAGCTGAGCCGTTCTATTGATGAGCGTGTGGACACGAAACATGATGTTCTATGCCAATTCTGGAAAAGAAAGAGTTATGATATTCACCACACCAATCTGACTGCATGGGCAAGGATTTTTGTACCAAAACATCGTTTGACATAAGCTTGGAACTCATGGAATTTCTGAAAAACTTCAGATTTATGTTTAAGCAAGTAGATCCATGTAAACTTGCTAAAGTCATCTATAAATCTAACATAATATTTATATCTCCCTACGGAATCAGGAGCAGGTCCCCAAACATCAGAGAACACAAGCCGCAAAGGGGCAGTGGACACACTGGAAGAGGTAATTGATGACTTTTAGCTTTCTGACAAGCGTCACAAACTGACTCTTTATTCAAATATCTAAAAACAGGAAGATTGTTCTTACTAAGAATTTGATCGATAAATAACAAAAGATGGATGTCCTAAACGATTATGCCATCGAGACGACGAGAGCTTGATGGCACCACACACTTGATTACTTGAGCCAGATGGGACGGATGTCAAAGGGTAGAGACCTTCTCTACACCTGCCGTGGAGAAGAGTTTTCTTCGTTGCTCGATCCTTTATAGCAAAAACATCATCATCAAAAATTAAGAAGGCATTATTATCGGCAGCGAGACGATGAACTGAGACTAAATTTTTGCTAGCACTAGGGACATAGAGAACATTTCGTAAATGAAGATCATGAGTGGGGGTACGCAATGTAGTATGACCAATATGACTAATTCTCATACCTGCACCGCTTGCAGTGTGGATCTAGTCGTTGCCGTTGTACTTCTCACGAACCGTTAGCTTGTCGAGCTCTCCCATGATGTGATCGGTAGCACCAGTGTCAGTGTACCAATTTGTGTCGATCCCATATGAAGCAATAGCAGATGCTGCCATCTTCTCTTCTCCTGTGAATGAGGCATCAAACCTCTTGAAGCATTTAGCCACGGTGTGGCCAACCTTGTTGGAGAGTTGGTGTTGGCAGTATACCATGAGGCCCTTCGACTGCACCTGCCGAAACCAGCCAGGCAACAAGGATCCGGACTCCAGGCGGCCAAGACCCCTTGAGGCGAAGACATCAGGGCGAAAGGGGGTGAAGGGCGAAGAGTCGCACCGGGTCCCTATCAGTCTGGGTGAAAGCTACATGGCGAAGGCGTACACCGAAGGAGGATGACTTCGCCAGGCCGGATCCGATCCAAGAAGGCCCAGTGGGTCGGCCCAACCGCCCCAGCCTGACTGGCCAGTGGCCCAATAGTTGCCGGGCGGCCCACTGGGGGCCCATATACCTTAATTACAGTAAATACCCATGTAAATGACCTCTTTATAAGGGTGACCATGTAAATTCCCCTGGAACAGCCCTAAACCCTAATAGGGGATCTGTAATGGGATTATAAATAGTCACCTAGGGCCATGTAACGGGGGGATCCCGAAAATTACTGAATTTAATACACTTTACTTTCCCAACAACTGTTGAGTGTCCACGTCCTTCGACGTATGCAGTTGTCGTTTCAACAACAGCTGGCGCCGACCGTGGGGACCTCCGAGCGAAACCACTGAGAGCGAATGCCACCGAAGAAGGTCTCGAAGGAGAGGGTTGCTAACCCTAAGGAAGGTGTAGCAGGGGAGGCGATGGCCGCCGAAGAGGGGGCGGAACCTTCGGCATCCGCCGCTGAAGCCGGGGTGGCGCCGGTGGCTTCGGCGCCTGCGCGACAGCCGCCGCCTTCAGCCCTGGCACCGTCCGAACTAGCACCAGAGATCCCTTCGACAAGCCAACCGTCTTCGACCATACTCGCTGCTGTGCAAGCCGATCCCAGCTTCGAGGCGCAAGCCGAAGCCAGCATGGAGGCCATGTGGTAGAACATGACGCGACTCCAAGATATGCTTTGCCAGATGCAAGAGCAACAGCAAGCGTACGAAGCGGCATGGCAAGCGAAGGTTGCTTCGGCCCCCATCCTCCAATGCTCGGCAGGCTACATTCCGCCTCAAGCCTATCAGCAGGCGCAAGTACACCAAGCACCTCCGTCACAAGTCGCGCAAGGACCGGTGTACTTCCCCGGCCAACCTTCGACCGCAGCAGCGCACTCGCTTCCTGGCGTGCGGCCGCAGGTCCGACCGGATGTGGTCCAGGTGCCCCCCACCACTCAGTCAAACATCACAAACGATGGCGGAGGGGGCTTCGGCCCTACAAGCGCAGCTCCAAGCTTTCCTTCAGCAGCTCAGTCAACCCCACAACATCTCAAGCACAACCCCTTCGGCCCAACCGGAGGGGGGCTCCGGCCAGGGCGCGCCAGGGTGGCTGCCGTCGAACCAACCCGGGCCAGAGGCTTCGCCCTGGGGTCAGGGGCCGCAGTTCGACTTCTACAACACCACTCAAGCGCTACCGTTCGGAACTGGGCCGCCGAATGTCATAGCCCAGCCGCATGCACAGGCCATGACTTCGCCCTTCACCACGCCGTATCCGCAGCCGAGCGGGCCTTCGCTGCAGGGCGTCATGAGTAAGGCTAGGGGCGAAAGGGGGCTGCCACTGAGCGGGGGGATCAAAAACCGTCCGATCCCACCTCAGTTCAAGTTTCCACCCGTTCCACGGTACTCGGGCGAGATAGACCCAAAAGAGTTTCTCTAAATCTACGAGTCCGCGATCGAAGCAGCTCACGACGATGAAAATACCAACGCGAAGGTAATCCATCTCGCTCTAGACGGCATCGCCCATTCTTGGTATTTCAATTTGCCATCTAATAGCATTTACTCATGGGAGCAATTACGCGATGTCTTTATCCTGAATTTTCAAGGAACCTATGAGGAGCCGAAGACGCAGCAACATTTTCTCGGTATTCGCCAGAGGCCGGGCGAATCCATTCGGGACTACATGCGCCGCTTCTCGTAAGCCCGATGCCAAGTTCAAGATATAACCGAAGCATCTGTCATCAACGCCGCTTCGACCGGGCTGCTCGAGGGCGAACTCACAAGGAAGATCGCCAACAAGGAGCCGCAAACTCTCGAACACCTGCTTTGCATCATCGACGGGTACGCTCGGGGCGAAGAGGACTCCAAGCGAAGGCAGGCAATCCAAGCCGAGTACGACAAAGCCTCCATCGCCGCTGCCCAAGCCCAGATACAAGCGCAGGTCCCCGAACCGGCTCCCCCCGTTGTTCACCAACCCCTGCCAGCGAACCAGGGGCAGCCGTCGAGACAAGGCCAAGCTCCCGTGACTTGGAGGAAATTCAGGACCGATCGCACAGGCAAGGCGGTGATGGCTGTCGAAGAGGTACAAACCCTCCGCAAGGAGTTCGACGCCCAGCAGGGCGGCAGCCATTAGCAGCCTGTTCGCAAGAAGGTCAGAAAGGACCTCTATTGCGCCTACCATGGGCGATCTTCGCACACCACCGAGCAGTGCCGAAATATTCGTCAACGAAGCAACACTCAAGAACCAAGGCCACATCAGGGTACCGCGGTCGAAGCACCTCGCGAAATGGCCCGAGAGCCATCAACCCCAGCTGAGCAACACCAAGACGTGCAGCGCAGAATCATCCAGGTGATCATAAGGGCTGATCCACTGGTCCAGCCGTCGAAGTGGCAGAGAAAGTTGCAGCTGCGAATGGTGCATAACATCACTGCCGCAGGCGAAGGGGTCCCGAAGTATCTGAACCGGCAAATCTCTTTCGGCCCGGAGGATGCCGAAGGAGTGCTGTTCCCGCATCAAGACCCCCTGGTAATTTTGGCCGAAGTGGCCGGCTGTGAGGTCCGGCGAGTTCTGGTCGATGGAGGTAGCTCGGCCGATGTCATCTTCGCCGGAGCACACACCAAGATAGGGCTGCCAACTTCGGCCCTCACTCAAGCACAGGCTTCACTTCGCGGTTTCGGCGGGGAGGCGGTTCAAGTTTTCGGCCAGGCATGGTTGATGGTTGCTTTCGGCACGGGCGAAAACAGGCGCGAGGAGCAGATCCTGTTCGACGTAGCCGATATCCCATACAGCTACAACGCCATCTTCGGCTAGGCAACCCTGAACAAGTTTGAAGTCATCTCCCACCACAACTACCTTAAGCTCAAGATGCCCGGTCCGGCAGGGGTAATCGTCGTCAAGGGGCTTCAACCTCTAGCTATGTCAAAAGGCGACTTGGCCGTGATTAACAGGGCAGTGCACAATGTGGAGGCTGAACCGCGTGTCAACCGCGTGCCGAAGCCAGCCCCTCATGGCAGGGTGGTCAAGGTGCAAGTAAGCGAGGCGGACCCGGCAAAGTTCATCCAGCTGGGTGCGATTTAGGCGAAGAGGAAGCAAGGAAAATCCTAGAAGTACTCAAAGAAAACATTGACATCTTCGCCTGGAACCCTAGCGAAGTGGGGGGTGTTTCGCCAGAACTCATTATGCATCACCTGGCGGTCAAGCCAGACGCCAGGCCAAGAAAGCAGAAGCTGCGCAAGATGTCCGCTAATCGCCAAGAGGCAGCGAAGGCCGAAGTGCAGAAGCTTCTCAAGGCCGGGGTGATCAGGGAGATCGACCACCCGGAGTGGCTGGCGAACCTGGTCTTGGTGAAGAAGTCGAACGGCAAGTGGTGCATGTGCGTCAATTTCACAGACCTCAACAAGGTTTGCCCGAAGGATGACTACCCCTTGCCGCGGATCGACCAGCTTGTTGATTCAACGGCTGGCTGCGAGCTCATGAGCTTCTTGGATGCCTACTCCGGCTATCACCAGATCCACATGAATCCAGACGACATCGCCAAGACAACTTTCATCACGCCGTTCGGCACTTTCTGCCACCTCAGGATGCCTTTCGTCCTGAGGAACGCCGGGGCAACGTTCGCCAAGCTAGTGTACAAGGTGCTTCGCAAACAGCTGGGGCGAAATGTGGAGGCCTATGTCGATGACATCGTCGTAAAGAGCCGCAAAACTTTCGACCATGCGTCTGATTTACAAGAGACCTTCGACAACATGCGCGCGGCGGGTATGAAATTAAACCCGGAGAAATGTGTTTTTGGCGTTCGCGCGGGCAAGTTGTTGGGTTTTCTTGTTTCGGAAAGGGGTATCGAGGCGAACCCCGAGAAAATTGACGCCATTCAGCAAATGAGGTCACCAGCGAGCGTACGCGAAGTACAAAAGCTCGCGGACCGAATTGCGGCACTCAGTCATTTTCTCTCGAAAGCAGCCGAAAGGGGCCTGCCATTTTTCAAGACCCTCCGGGGCACAGGAAAGTTTAGCTGGACCCCCGAGTGCCAAGCCGCATTCGACGAGCTAAAGCAGTATTTGCAAAGCCCACCCGCCCTGGTAAGCCCAACACCAGGAAGCGAAATGCTACTATATCTAGCGGCTTCGCCAGTGACAGTCAATGCAGTCCTCTTCCAAGAAACAGAATCAGGACAGAAACCGGTATACTTCGTCTCCGAAGCCTTACAAGGGGCGAAGAAAAGATATATTGAGATGGAAAAGCTCGCCTACGCCCTGGTGATGGCTTCGCGCAAGCTCAAGCACTACTTTCAGGCCAACAAAATCACTGTGCCTTCGCAGTATCCTCTGGGTGAAGTACTCCGGGGCAAGGAGATCTCTGGTAGACTCAGCAAGTGGGCAGCAGAGTTATCCCCCTTCGACCTGCATTTCGTTGCGCGCACCGCTATCAAATCCCAAGTCCTGGCCGATTTCGTGGCCGAATGGACACCGGCGTCCGCTCCCGAACCTCAGCCCGTCGAACAGCCTTGGACGATGCACTCCGATGGCTCGTGGTCGCACAGAGGGGCGGGCGCCGTAGCCGTGCTCATTTCGCCGGGGGGCGTGCTGATTCGGTATGCCGCAAGGCTGCAGTTCGACACAATCAACAACACGGCAGAGTACGAAGCGGTGCTGTTGGGCTTAAGAAAGGCGAAAGCGTTGGGGGTTCGACGCTTGCTCATCCGAACAGACTTCAAGCTGGTGGCGTGTCATGTCGATAAGTCTTTTGAAGCAAAAGACAAAGGGATGAAAAGATATTTGGAGGCTGTTCGGTCGATGGAAAAGTGCTTCGCCGGGATAACGGTCGAACACCTACCCAGAGGCCAGAATGAGGAGGCAGACACCCTAGCGAAATCCACTGCTGCGGGGGGCCGCATTCACCAGGTATCTTCTTCGAGATCCTGTACGTACCAAGCGTGCCGGCGGAAACTATGGATGTCATGGTCATCGACCAGACAAATCCGGGCGAAGACCCATAGGACTAGCGAACCCCGTTCGTAAAGTACCTCAAGGAGAATTGGCTTCCAGAGGATGAAGCAGAAGCGAAACGCTTGCAAATTAGAGCCAGAAAGTACAAGCTGGTCTCAAGGCAGCTATATCGCTCGGGGGTGCTCCAGCCTTTGCTTCGATGCATCTCCTTCGCCGAGGGCAAAGAAATGGTGAAGGAAATACACCAGGGGCTCTGCGGCGCACACCAGGCTGCAAGAACAGTCACCTCCAAGGTGTTTCGCCAGGGAGTATATTGGCCCACGGTGCTGAAAGTTTGCGTTGAGCAGACCAAAAAATGCGAAAGTTGTCAGCGACACGGCCGAAGCCAGACCGCACCACAATATGAGCTGCAGCCTATCGTGCCAGTCTGGCCCTTCGCCAGGTGGGGGCTAGACATCATCGGCCCATTCCCGGTGGCGCGAAATGGATACAAGTTTGCAATCGTAGCCATCGAATACTTCTCGCGCTGGATCGAGGCCGAACCACTCGGCGCGATCACTTCGGCGGCAGTACAGAAGTTTGTTTGGAAAAACATTGTTTGCCCTTTCGGAGTACCGAGGGAGTTCATCACGGACAATGGCAAGCAGTTCGACTCTGATAGATTCAGAGAAATGTGCGAGGGGCTAAACCTGGAAATCAGGTTCGCATCGGTCGCGCACCCACAATCGAATGGGGCAGCCGAACGCACAAATGGCAAGATCTTGGAGGCACTCAAGAAAAGGCTCGAGAGGGCAGCAAAGGGCAGATGGCTAGACGAAATGTTGTCTGTTCTTTGGGCCCTCCGAACAACTCCCACAAGGCCAACCAAGTTTAGTCCGTTCATGCTCCTCTACGGAGACGAGGCGATGACCCCAACAGAGCTAGGGGCTAACTCACCAAGGGTGATGTTCTCTGGGGGCGAAGATGGGCGCGAAGTGTCGCTCGAACTCCTTGAGGGGGTACGAGTCGAAGCACTGGAACACATGCGCAAGTACGCCACAAGCACTTCGGCAACCTATAACAAAAAGGTTCGCCCAACAGAGCTCCTACCTGGTCACCTAGTCCTTGGAAAAAGGGCGAACCCAGTAGCGGTCGGGAAGCTTGAGTCAAAATGGGAAGGGCCATATCTCATCAAGCACAGGTCAAGGACGGGCTCTTTTCGCCTGGCAACACTAGAGGGCAAAGAGTTCGACCACTCCTGGAACGCCGCTTCTCTTAAGCGTTTCTATGTTTAGAAAGGGTGGCACCCTGTTCGCCAAAATGTAAAAATGTACATACTATTGTGTAGCTCTTTCAGCATCTGCCATTATGTATGCCTTCCGGCACAAAAATGCGAAAAAAGGGAGAAAATGAAAAAAAACTGGACGTAGGGCTATTATCCACTCTGGAGGCCCGAACCAGTATAAAATCCCTGTGTCTGTCGCCTTTTTTACTTGTGTGCATGATAATTCATGGAAAAACCCCAAGGCAAACACCCGATCAGCGAAAACGCCAGGGGGGGCGAAACGAATCGGCCGAAGTATCGCTCGCCGAACGTTGAAACCGCGACAGCTTGTTTCGGAAAACGACTAGACCGAACACCGTTATAGTCGATCTATACCGAGAATTCGCGCCGCTGTTAACGTGGAGTGCCAAAGATCGATAAACGGAAGTTGAAAGCTGAAAAGTCAGCAGACCTATTTCGCCAAAATATGCAAAGGGGCCGATATATTCCGGCCCAACGAAAGCACGTGACGTGATAATGCACAAAATGGTGAAATGGAAACAAAAGCACACCTTTATTAACTTCGAAAAACAATCGGCAGTGCATATCGTACAGCATCATACAGGCGAAAGGATTTAGAACTTCGCTTACAAGTAAATTACATCTTCGCCCCCAAAACAACTACCAAAAGAGTGATCTGGCGAACATGGTTCGTTGTCATTACTAATGTGGTACACTATCCTAAGAGGAGAAGAGGGCGAAACAACAGAAAGGCTATAGCGGCGTTGGGCGATCGCCTCCTGCCGATCGGTCCGACGATGATTTCGCCAGAAGCGAGCCATGCCCTCCAGGCGCGCCACGTGGACACGATCGTAATCCTCCAGTGTTCGCCCGGGGTGGGTTCGCATCCAGTTAGCAACGTTTACAACTTTGTAGTTGTGGCTGTTAATCATCATTTCGCGATAAACAGGTTGAAGCAGGTAACGAGCCTTCGGCAAATTCTTCACCACAACAAACTTCTCGTTCTTACTTCGCCAATCCCCAGGAGGAGGCCGAACGCAAAGCTTTCGGCACCGACCCTGTAAAAAGCGGGGAAGTCATGCAGGAGAACATAGAAAAGCGAAGCTGGGACGCATGAACCAGGCGAAATGACCATGTAAGAAAACATGACACGAATAGCGAAAATAGTCATATATTTCAAACATTTCGACACCCTACAATAAGGTAGGCCATTGGCCATATTTACATGGTTCGCCCTATACGGCAAACATCAAAAGTGAAAAAACAAAAATTACAAAAAACGGGCGGATGGCCTCACACCTCTGGGTGGTCTTCGGCTCCACCTCCGCCCTCTTCTGCAGTCTCTTCGCCTTGATCCGCCGCCTCTGTCTTCGCCAGTTGCTCAAGCAGGCGGGCCTTAGCAGCAGAACGGCCGTCTTTTTGCCAGAATTGCTTGCGCCAGGCGTGGAGCGCGGGTGAAATGTCCTGGGCGCTCACCTCCCAGTCCCCTTCGCGAAGTCGGGAAACTGGGCGACATGGTCGCACCCGCATTACTGCAGAAGACCCAGGGCGAAGGCCGCTGACACGCGCACACAGCAATCGCCGTACGCCGTTGCACAGTCTGAGACCGCGCAGCCAGCCTGCTGGGTCCACTCGCAGAACTCGAGTGCGGAGGCGGTTTCGCCCGGGACACCTTGCGCCTTCGCCCCCATGTCGTTGAGCGCGAGGCGAAGAGTACGGCAGGCAGTCTTGGCGGATTCGGTGGCCCTCGTCGCCTCCCGGGCGAGGCGTTGTGCCTTCGCCTCTGCCCTGCCGACCTCCTGGCGAAGAGCCTCCATCTTTGGCTCTGTCATGTTATAGTAATCAGTGAGGGCAGCGGACTGCCCTCGCTCTTTCGCCAGCTCGGCCTTAAGGCGATTGATTTCAGCCTTCGCCTCACTGCCCGCGTCAAGTTCGGGCTAAAGACGTTGGTTCTCCGCCTTCGCCTCCCGGAGGGACCGAGCGAGGCCCTCCGTCTCCAGGCTCCTGCGGCCTAGCTCGTCATCCTTGGCCCGAAGGCGGTTCTTCAGACCGTCAAGGCGGGCCCGCATTGTTCGCTCCGTTGAACAATGGGCCGCAAGGATCTGGCGAACAAGGCAAAAAGGAGAAGGCGAAGGATAAGTTAGAATGTCGAAAACAATGACGAAAAAAAGAGAAAACATGTATTAAAAAGTTGGCTTACCCGAACGGCCAAGCACTTAACGGCGGAGCAGCCCTTGTCGAACTCATTAAGCTCGGCGAAGAGGCTGGGGCCGCCAGCCGGCGCGACAATATTGCTCACCCCCTCAATGAAGGGGATGAGCTCCGCCCGGGTCTCAAAGTCACCGGGGGCGAAGCGGGCCGGCGCTTGGGAGTTTTCAGAGCCGGATGTCTCGGCCATTTTCTTGCCCTTGTCGAGGGCAAGGGGCGAAACAACGGGCCGGCGAACTGGGCTGCTTAAAACTTGAGCGGCCGCCTTCACCACCCATTCGGCTGAAGCCGAAGCCCCATCCCCGCCAGTCGCCCCAAGGGATGTTTCGGGGTTAGGAGTTGGTGTGTAGCCGCGCGTCCCGGAGCGACTATCGCTAGCCTCATCTACGGCCTCTTCGGCCACGAACTCGGTCTCCCCCGCGTCCTCCTCTTCGGTGTCACCCTCATCCTCGATGTCGGAGTCGGGGGAGGCAGGAGCCTTTCGTTTGCGGGGGGCAAACTTCACCTGCCCCCGCAGGCGCTTTCGGGACGGGCCCGCTTCGCTGTCAGCCTTCAATGGCTTCGCCCTTAGGGGGAGTTCGTCGGTGTAGATCCGGTTCGCTCGGCCAGCTGCCTGCCGAGTCAGCAGCTGGCTGTACTTGGTGACCGACACGTCGCCGATCAGCCTGCGGGCTTCGGCGTGGGCTTGGGCCAGGGACAACACTGAAAAGACGGCAGATCGCCATGTAAGGGGCCGAAAAAGAAAAATAGGGCGAAGAGCGAAACGAAAGGACAATGAAAACAAAAACTCACCATTCGCCTCGGCAGGCAGGATGAGTTTCGGCAGGCCGTTGACCTCTTCGCCTTGGTCAACTTCGACCTGCCACGACTGGGAGAGGGGGCATACACGAAGCATGCAAAACTCCTCAACCAAGTCGCAGCAACTCAGCCGGGAGCACACCTTGCGGAGCAAGGCGAACCGCGTCTCCAGAGCGCCACTAACGACAACTCTTGGCTTCCGGATCGGCGAAATGGCCCGACGCCACCAACGAAGGGCTTTCGCCGCTTCGGATCCAGCCTCGAAGGGGATAGAGTGGTAAAACCACTTCGCCATCCAATGGCGATCCCACTTCGACATTGCGGCATTGACCGGCCACAAGTCAGAGCGCTCGGGGTGAACATTAAAGTTCACGCTCCCAAACACCGTCTTCCTGGTTCCCGCAGGGGTGACCACCGTCTTCGAGTTAACGGCGGCCGTGAAGATGGCGCCGAAGAGCTCGGCGCTAGGCTCAAACCCAGCGGTCCGGCACGCGCAGTCAAAAATGGCGATGCGGACCAGAGCCGAAGGGCTCAGCTGGGGCAACTCCACCTAAAAAGGCGGAGAATTTCCGGCAATAGTATGTTGCACGGAAACCGCAGGCCCACCTCGAAGAAAACGGCGAACACAACCGTCTGGTGTTCGCCGGGATGCGGCACTTCGGCATCCCCGGGGGCGAACGCCCGCCCCTTCGCCACCAGGCCCGCATCAACCATCCTCGCCAGCTCATCTTCGTCAATGAGCGAAGCCCCCAGAAACGCCGTGGTGTCCTCGTCAATTCGGCCTGGGTCGGGACCTGTCGCGGAAACAGGGTTCGGCTTGCGGGGAGCCATGACGAAACAGGTGTGGATTGGCGAAAGGGTTGGTTAGGCGAATGGGTTCATTCAAAGTTAGAGAGCTGTGAGCAAAAAACTGAGAAGAGAATGACTGCGGTGAAAATGAAAGGGGTAGCGACGGTGAAAAAGGGGGAGGTAAGAATATATAGCCAACCAAGCGACGCTTCGCCTTCCCGTCCAATCAGGAACAGCCACGTGTCGTGGGGTAGGCAAAACGGTAAAATCCCATGGACCAGGCCGTGCAGTAGCGCGCTCCCAAGAAAAGGCCCATCACTATTTATTACGGCCTGATGGCCCATCAATGTTCACTACGGCCCAACGAAACAGTACGGGCCACTTCACTATTCATAGAAGGCGAAGGCCCAATACTGTTCACATTGGGACCAGTCAAAACAGTAAAGATAACATAACTACTCGCGGTGGGCGAAAGCTATACATAAAAATCCCTCTTCGCAAAAACGCATATTACACGCACTTTTTGCAGGAGCCAAAGACAGGTTTCGGCAGGAGCATCGGTCGAAAGGGGGCGCCTCATAGCATACTACATGGTTTGCACGGTCTCGGCCGAAGCTCCTATCTCACCCTTGCCCGTGAGGGGCTTGTTGGCAGTATACCATGAGGCCCTTCGACCGCACCTACCGAAACCAGCCAGGCAACAAGGATCCGGACTCCAGGCGCCCAAGGCCTCTTGAGGCGAAGCCCCATGGCGAAGACATCAGGACGAAAGGGGGCGAAGGGCGAAGAGTCGCACCGGGTCCCTATCAGTCTGGGCGAAAGCTACATGGCGAAGGCGTACACCGAAGGAGGACGACTTCGCCAGGCTGGATCCGATCCAAGAAGGCCCAGTGGGTCGGCCCAACCGCCCCGGCCTGACTGGCTAGTGGCCCAATAGTTGCCAGGCGGCCCACTGGGGGCCCATATACCTTAATTACAGTAAATACCCATGTAAATGACCTCTTTATAAGGGTGACCATGTAAATTCCCCTGGAACAGCCCTAAACCCTAATAGGGGATCTGTAATGGGATTATAAATAGTCACCTAGGGCCATGTAACGGGGGGATCCCGAAAATTACTGAATTTAATACACTTTACTTTCCCAACAACTGTTGAGTGTCCACGTCCTTCGACGTATGCAGTTGTCGTTTCGACAACAGTTGGCATGTGGGTCGCTGAGCAGAGTTGTAGCCGCCATTGCCGCGGCCGTCGCTGCCACCATTGCGACGGTCGCCGTTGCCGTGGTTGCCACCACCGTTTCCGCGTCCACTGTTGCCTCGGCCGCCGCCACCGCCGCAAGATGCAGATAATGCTGATCCAGAGTTGGACCCTCCCTGCAGGAGCTCCATGCGAGTCTCAAAACTAACAAGCTGGGCGAACAACTCACCGACGGATATCGGCTCAATGCGAGAAGCCACCGAAGTGACCACAGGGTTGAAGTCAATGTCCAAACTGGCCAGGATGTAGGAGACGAGTTCCTCGTCGTCGAGGCGCCTCCCGGCGGATGCCATCTCGTCCCCGTAGCTCTTCATTTTGTTTACATACTGAGCAACACTTAGATTGCCTTTTTGAGTAGTAGCCAGAGCAAGTCGTGTGTTGATGACACGGGCCCTAGACTGAGACGCATACATGCGCTCAATCGCTTGCCAGACCCCTCCGACGTCTACATGGCGGCGACCACCACCAGGATCTCTCTTGAGATCGATGAGAAGAGATAGCCCAAGACCAGTTGATTCTGGGCCTCCCAAGTTGCGTACTCGGGATTAGGAGAAGTCACCACAGACTTGTCCTCCTTGACGACTTCAATCGTCTTCGGCGGCGCCGTCTTCGTTCCATCCAGAAAGCCTGTGAGTTGAGCAGCACAAATCACTGAGAGAACCTAGGCCTTTCAAAGAAGGTGATTCCCTTTTGTAAGCTTCTCGGTCACAGGATGACCAAGCCCAGTGGTAAGCGATAGCGAGGATGCGGATGAGTTCGCCATAGATGGTTTTGTGGAGAAGATTTGCTAGATTGGCTCTGATTACTATGTGAGAAAGATTAGGAAGCGCTGAATCCCTGTTAGGGGCCACGTAGTATATTAATACTGCTGAGTAAAATCCTTAGCGTGGTTGTTACAACTTGGAGCACAAACCAAGGTTCTGGCTTGAAGTGCAACCAAAGAAGAGAATACACGAGAGAAAGAAAAACAGAAAATACACGGGTACAGATCTTATCTCTCTATCCTATTATCTAACACTCCACTTCACTCCACTCCTGGTCACGCGACGCAGGGCGCAGAGCCCAGCCGCGGCCAGCCAGATCCCGCTCACGCGGCTCGCCTCGCCGTGCTGCAGCCGATAGCCCCGATAGGCAGGCACGGATCGAGGAAGTCCGCATCCGCCGGCGCCGCGCGTGCGGCTGGGCCCTCAAGAAACAGCTGCTTTCCACCGCGGCCGACCGATCGATCGGTGCGTGAGCGTGTGCAGCGGACATGTAGTAGGTGGGCAAGCGAGACGGGCCAGGGTGATGACGCTAGCGCGCACAGTCCTCCTCCCGTACTTTCACCGGGGGCCACGCACCAGATGTGACAGCCTAACCGTACGTGCGTACTCGAACAGTTCTCTTTCGTGAGAATATCCATTTTTTTTTCTTCGTGGATGTTTGGTTGGGTTGGGTGTGTTCAACTGTTCATCCTAGAGATATGCTTCGTGTACTACAAGCTTTAATTTTGTGTAGTTGTGCGTACCTACCGTTTGTACGTACTCACTACCGGTGTTTTTAATCGGGAGTGCCAACTAGGATGGTGCTGGATTGGTTAACTAATCATGGACTCATCATTTCGATCGGCCGACCGTCCGGCTCTACATATACTGCGAGTAATATATACTCCTAGTGCTACATGCATCCAGCATTTCGAGTGCAGGCAGTTCCAAGCTAGCTAAGCCTAGGTACTGTACAATGCATGGAGCACTGAAATGCATGGTGGTGCATAATGCCTGACAGCCTTGCGTAGCAATGTTGTCAACGGGATTGGTCACCGGAAGAGTTGGCAATTGCTTCATATCGCTTGTTTATATCCTGCCTAGCTAGCCTAGGTTGTTTGGCCATAGAGCAACTATGACCGACCATCATCGAGATAATGACGGTGCACCACATCAAAGAGATCTCTGGTCAAGAGGGTTGAGCTTCCGAATTCAGATTAGTCCAAGAGAACTGACCAAACCTGGGTGCAGGTGAGAGCTTTTTTGTGTAGTTCTCACACAGCTGAGCTTTTTCTATGAGTAAATTGCATCGATGGTATACAAACTTAATATATGGGTACAATCTAGTGCACAAACTTGCAGAACATCAGTTTCAGTTGTCTAATGCGTGCGGAACAAGGTTAAAACGATAGACAACAAGTAATAATTATGAGTTAGAGTCTACTTAGAATGGTATGAGCACACATAAGGGGTCATGATACATGCTGTATGTGCGAATAGTCTCTACTAGATATTAATTTTTTCCTTCCAATGTTTTTAATTCATTGCATCCTTCATCTATATTTGATATTATGTCTATATAATCGGGTCCCTTATTATACATTTGGCTGAGCACATACCTATTTAGATGGCATCATAATATCTTATGCCTATATAACATCCTGATGAATGTTCAACTAAGTACGATTAATCATAGCATGCTCATTTGACCTAGGTTCGCACATAAGTACCAGATAAGTTCGTGCATCGAAACAAGTGTTTTGCAAGTTTATGTATCAGAATGTACTCATCTCGTAAGTTTGTGTATCATTGGTGTAGTTTTCACTTTTTCTAGTTTACCAGGTGAAAGCATCATGCAGCTAATTGTGAAAAAGATGGAGTATTAATTTCTTCTATTTGTCCAAATCGTTGTTCGAATTCCTTCTTGTCAACACGGATCAGTACAGTAACCCAAACTGGTCAGAGATGAAGCCGGTGAGAGAGAGAGCAATGATTAGCCAGCTCCTAGAATGAAACTGAAGTACTACTGCTCAGCAGGATCTTTAATCACGGCCACGCATAAATTTTGCACCTGCCGACATGCTTACATTAAAAAAACCAGCGCACGAGTCCGTCTAGACGACGAGCCAGGCAAAAGGACAGAGCATGTGCGACACTGACAGCTATCTGAAAGATTTGAGCTGCATTCAAATTTCTCTTTTTTTTTCCTTCTTGGAACCTTCTTTCTCTCGTACTCGTACTATACGTAGAAGTACTAGACTACAAGTGGTACTTCACTATACTACACCCTTCATCCCAAAATGCAAAACACATCCACTTTTTTCTATGTGTCATAATATAAAGAAAAGTTTTATAGTAGATGTGATTATCATATATAATACTATCCACATCATCAACTAATTTATTAGAGACAACTTATACATCACATTACCTCTAAAATATTAGCCCCAATGCAATATACTATTTATTTTATCCACTATCATCCAATCAACCTCACTCTTTCCTTTTTCTTCCTTAAAATTTGGAAAGAGGTTACCTCTCTCTCTCTTCTCTTCTCTCATCCACCTCATCATTTAAATTTAGGTGGCATCCAGAGGCTTGTTCTTAGATGCTTGCCCTAAGACGTGTGTGCATGCATGCATACATTAACTATCACCTCTTTATTCTTTAAATTTAATTTATTTCAAATCCTCTACCATTATGCATCCTAATCACGTTGCTTGCATGTATGGATGTGATCTAATTAAGAAGATGATTAATTTTTCATTGATCTTTGTGTTATGAGTGGTTGAGTCTTATATTTTAAGATGGATGGAGTAATAGTGCTAACACTACTACACTATTCAGGCCATCCCCAACCTAGAAATTATCAAGTATTAAGTTTTCATACTTATCATGTCATATATATACTATGTATAGAAACTTTATATATCCAATGGATGATATCTTCAAATTAAATTCTCATCCAATCACCTCTCTTCTCTCCTTATATTCATCTATCTCATTGTTTTTTATTCTTGGTTCTTGTGTGGAGATGATTTCTTGCATGAGAAATGATGTTTTCATCTTTTTACCTCTCTACTAATTAACTATCTTGCCATATCAGATTTTTTCTTATGTAGCAGTGTATTTAATGCTATTGATCCTGGAGGGTTGGAGATGACCTCATGTCACTTCCCTATAGAAGTGAGGACTGGGGAGTTGAGACTGCAAAGAAATTGAAGGAGAAAACAGGGAGGGAAAAATCCAAATAGTTGGTTTATCATGGCATATTCTGATGATACGTACGGGAGGGACCCTTGAGTAGACTACTAGTAGACCTGAGTGAGTACTCTGCGCTAACTACCACCTGCTACTCCATATTTACTGAAATTTTAACAAGTTGATCCTTTACTTAAAACACATTTTACAAACAAACCTTGACAAAAACTTCTACTAGTACTCCATCTCAATGTCATCAAAGGTGGCACGGAAGTAAAACATATTATTGCCATGTGCTTCAGCGCTGACACCTTTGTCGAGGTGGTAGCAACTCCATGTCAGCAGGAGGTCAGAACCAAAGCACCTGAAATGTTAAGAAAATGATATGGTATATCATGTAACAAATGGCTCAATGTTGCAGTGGTCTGTGATGCTTGTCTTCTATGAGATAACACTATGGTAAGAGGCTAAGCTCAAACATACCAATTAAAGGTATAAACATGTATAGTATAGCCTAGTACTTGCAGTGACTTGAGTAGCACTCTAAATTCTTAAGTTCAAATCTCTATATGAGCGAATTTCAGATTGGGTTGTTTGAGAGGTTAAGTTTCCAATTTAAAAGACTGAATATATCTAGTTGGATGTAAAGGCCGAGTAAAAAATATCCTTCTCTAAAAACAAATGTACATAATGTCAGCGCTGATAGGGAGCTCATGCCACCTCGGTAAAAGTCTTAGTGCGGGGTCTATTCTTTTTATAGTTTTTGATCCGATTTACCCCACTAAATAATACCAGACATTTGACACTAGTGAACTTTTCAAACAGGACGAATACCACCTTAAGAGCGTTTTTGTCTAACATGGCATACATGTGGAAGTTATTTTGGCCAGGTGGCCATCTAATCAGCTTGATTATCTAACAAATTGAAAAATAATTTATTCAGGGCCCATATGTCAGACCCTGTCCTGCTATTTGGAGTAGCTCCTTACTCTCTCTGACGCTCTCTCACACACGGGGGTGCACAATGGTAATCGGAACACAATAGTCGCCACTGTGAGCTTGCCACCACCAGATCCATCGAAGAAGTACAAGTTGGAAGTGAGATGCAAGGCCTAGAGGGGGGTACTACAAGCTCGCCGCCATTTAAAGAGGTTGGAGGGAGGACCACAGACCGAGAGCATTGAGGATGAGACGTTGATGGCAGATTGGTGGCAAGTTAGCTAGGACGATAAAGAGAAGGTGGAGCTCACCGGAGGGGGATACGGAGCTCGAGCTCAATGCAGAGCCGAACAAGGTCAACAACAGTGTAGCTCGACAGAGGCGAAGGTGGAGCTCGAGGTAGAAGTGAACAATGGAAGCATCCACGAAGGAGGAGCTTGGCACACATGACGGGGACCAAGATAACAATGAGCTAACTTTATTCCATGCAGCGCCGCCGGTGCCATGCACTCCTCTTGAATAACCACCGCGACAGGGACTTCTCGATTTTGCAGATAAGCAGGCTCCTCTCCCCAAGGGGCGGCAGTAAGCATTGGCATAGGTTATTTGTTGACTCCCACAAGTTGATTAATGATATGGTGGAAGGGGAAGGGAAGAAAAAGGAGGGAAGTTGATTAATGATATGTTGGGTCCCACATTAATGTTCCTTTTTCATAGTAAGTCATGCTAATTGGATCGGTAGGATATGCCACATCGGATTGGAACTGTCCTTTTAGAAGTTCACTGTATAGTAAGCCATGTTTGATATCATATAGTTCGAGGTGCAAATCGTACTAAAGCAACTGTTCAAAGGGTAAGCCGGATTTTTTTCCTGAAGAATTTATCTGTAAAATATTATTAGCAAAAGGAGCAAGTTGTCGAAATTTCAGCCATCTTTATCCACAAAGAATCATTCGAGCTGGGCCAGTACTAGCTGGGCCTGGGCGGTACTACTACTCTATAGTGCATAGTGGTTCCGTGCATAGTGCTGTCAAGCTGGCTGGTAGTCTGTCAGAGGTTTGCACCTGCAACGACGAGAACGAAAGGTTGCAGATTCAACAAGCGAGTTTTGCAGATTTCAACAGGCGACTTTCATGAGTTCGTGTAGCTACAGGTGACGTTTCCTTTGTATGCTTGTGCCTGATCGGTTGCATTCTGCTGCGTCTGCTTCAGGCGTTGCTTTACTGAAACGAAGCGTGTCCATTGTGTGAAACTACGATAGGCATAAGCCCACTACTCAAATATGCACAATTCATGGCCCAGCAACGGCATTTCCGAAAGGGAAGAAGTAGCCTCGAGGGTCCATAATTTGCCTTCTATAAAATCAGCTGCTGTCAAAATTTTAAATTTTGATTTTTTAAAGTTTTTTTATCAAAGTTTTTTATTTGCTTTTAAACCGTTATATATATATATATATCATAAATTATCTTTTTACTAATATGGCATACGGCGTATTATTCACACATGTCCAACCGATGAGGATCTGATTTGGAGAGTTCTAGGCTATGTTCGGTAAGACACACATAGCACGATAAACCAAGCGGTGGATTAACGCGTGGAAAATTAATTAATATGATTTTTTAAAAATAATTTTTCTATAGAAAACTATTATAAAAATATATTGTTTAACTTTTTTAAGATAATAGAAGTTTGGGAAACGTATACGCCAAAAAGGAAATGCATGAATGTTTTGTGCTTGTACTATATACTTTTCATCCCCTAGAAAAGAAACCTGTTATAGACTTTACTAGATTTTTTTTTATGAAGAGTGGATGAGAAATAAAAAGAAGAGAAGAAGATGTGGCCACCTGGCCTCATGAAAAGGTGCACCAGAACGTGTTGGTTGGCCCGAGAGGGCGAAGCACCAAGGCGACTCGCCACGCAAAGCGATTCGAGCCCGGCTGATCTGGTCGGGCCAGGCTCCGACCCACCCAGCCTTGGACGCCACGTCCAAGCTAGGCACCCGATGCCATCCCCTCGCATCGCCGTCAACTTGTAGCGCGCGGCTGCGACCGTATAAAACACCCCGTTCCCTCAAGCAAGCTAGGCCTATGCTACTGGATCTCTTCACGTCCCATCTCGTAGCCCATCAAACTCCAAAATTAACCTTCGTTGAGTGATTTGGATCGGAAGGAAGGAGATGGGTAAAACTTGGGCACTCATTAGCCACCTCCATGCTTTTGCCGGGTATGTACGAGAACTGCACATTTTAATTCATTTCGTTTCGTGATCATTTCTTGGCTAATGGCGATGCTTCTCCTCCTAACATACAGGCCAACCCTGACCCTAATATATCCTCTGTAAGTGAACTCTGTTAGGCTGTTGAGCATTCTCAGACTGTTCGTTCGTAGTTGAATGAGTGAAGAGTGTTGAATTGGATCAGGTACGCGTCGATCTGCGCGATGGAGAGCACGTCCAAGGTGGACGACGAGCAATGGCTGGCGTACTGGATACTGTACTCCCTCATCACCCTCATGGAAATGGCACTCCATAAAGTCTTGTACTGGTAATTAAATTCGTGGCACCGCCTCTATCTGCTCTGCAAACGGGTATGCAGATTGCAGAACTAGAACACATTAATTATCGTCTTGCACGTACTCTTGCAGGATACCGTTATGGTACGAGGCGAAGGTCCTGTTCGTGTCGTGGCTGGTGCTGCCGCAGTTCAGGGGGGCGTCTTTCATCTACGACAAGTTCGTCAGGGAGCAGCTCAATAAGAACAGGGTGAAGCTGCACGAACACCACGGCCATGGCCACGGCCACGGCCACGGCGACGAGCACCAGTCGCACGTCGTCAGGGGTAAGCTACTACTCTACCAAGTACTTTTGCGCCGATCATGTCAACATGGAGCGGCGCCAACTTTGGAGAATTTGGGTTTAGCTTGTGTGTGAAGGCATCTAATGAGCCTCTGGCTTGTGCTTTTTGCTGAACGCGCAGGCTGAGGATGGCGTGCACCGAGGAACGGATCGAATGTATGTTTGTTAACTAATCTGACGAAGGACAGAACCAAGACGGTGAGGGCTCTTGTCGTTCACGAAATTAAGGGTTTGGTTGATTCGTTGCTTGCGGTGTAAGAGGAGAAACAGAGCATTGGGACGAGAAATCAGTCTTTGTACATGCCAATTGCCTAATTCCTGATTCGTGACAGGAGTCCCTGTTCTTTGTAATCAATAAATTCGAATACAGAAATCACTGCGCCCCTACGGTGAACGATAAAAAAAGGTCTTCATGATTTTATTCTGAGTGGTATTTCGTTCTGATATAAGTTCCAAAGTTTGAACATTATTTGACAGCACGGTTTAAACTCCAACTCGTTTGGTTAACTATTTACAGCTCATGTGGGCAGTAGGGGTTCTCTAGACTAAAGAGGCTGAACAGCCACATCTCTCCCATCCGGCCTACTCCACGGTCTGGCTCATCACGTTCCATATCCCTCGGGAGAAACTGAGCATGTGTTTGATCTGGGGATGAGGATGGATGGGTTAGGTCCATTTCTCTTTTTTGGATGGGATGATTCTAGTTTTTGTTTGGTTGGAGGGATGAAATGAACTTTGTTTTTTATTTGGTTTGAGGGATAAGATGGGTTGAAATGGTACTATTCCTTGTTTGGATGGAGGGATAGGAGTGAACTGATTGGATAGAGATACCTTCTCATGTTAGATGGGGAGGTTACCTCCTCACAATGCATACATAACAAAATAAATATTTAGATGTGAAGACTGCACTATTTAGAAATAAAATAACATTCCTATGTAGAAAGTTCAAGCCACATACGAATCATACAGTACCACGAATAAATTGGCAAGAAAAAAACATATTGCAGTACACTTGAACTAGAGTATATCTTTAACAGTGAGGGGCAATTATTTCATAAAAAGAAAACACACACAAATCTGGTACTAGAAACAAAAACTCATCCCGAACTAGAATGGGATGATGACCAGCTAAGCAGGAAGGGACGATGAGTAGCACTAATTCTTCCTCCTCCCGCTAGCACTGGTTCTTCCTCCTCCTGCCGTTGAGCAGGGATGATGAGCAGCACCGACTCTTCCTTCTACCGCTGCCGTGCAGGGAAGGATGACGAAAAGGAGGGATGGGCGAGAGGATGCGATGGTGAAGAATGGAGGAAGGAGGACACACGCGCAAGCAGTCATCGCCAGCTCGCTCGCGCAGATCCGCTGCCTCCTGTGCGCTTCTGCTCGATGGGGGAAAAACAGGAAGAGCGAGAGGATGCAGGTGAGTCACCGCGGAAAGGTTAAGGTAACGGGGTGTGCGGGTCACGAGATGAGGCGCTGGCGAAGTGGGTCGGCTCGGTCCGGCTATTTTTTGCGGATCAACTTTAATCCCGAATATTAGTGGAATATTCTCTTTTAGAGCTAACCCATTCCACTTAGTTCCACAACCAAACATCTGCAAAAATGAGTTTGATCTGATTCGACTCCGTAAATCCCTAAAACCAAACACACACATGCTGAAGGGCTCCATGCTTCAGCTCCATGCATGCGGTCGGCAAGAGCGCCCATGCGGGCCCCAGCGCGGAGCCGAAAACTCAACCACCTGCCCACACGACCACACCCCGCGGCCGAAACGGAAGGATTCCCGCATCGAGCGGCAGTCGGCAGCACAGGCGCGGAGCGGCGGAGGACGCGTTTCCGGCTTGTCCACGAGGCCACGCCCACGCGCGCAGGCAGCATCGGTGACTCGGCGAGACGCCGAGATGGAGCTCGAACGGCGCCGCGCTCGAGCATGCTGCACGCACACTGGCCAAGCCGATGGCGACGTGATCGCGCGGGACACCGACGCACCGTCGCGGTGCCATACGCCAACCCAACCACGCGTGACGCGTCACGTATTGCCGGACTGGCCGAGGAGCCAACAGGCCCCACACGCCGTTCGCTAATCCTGCGTGTCCGATCGAGCGCAACACGAGCGACTGCGCGAGCGGCGCGGGCAGCCGGCGGGCCTGGACCTGCCTGGTTTGGGGGGCGCGGCGGCTTGGGCCCCGTATGCCTATATGGCTGGATTGGCTGTGTGATGGTTTGGGCCGTGCATGGCCACATGTTTCACAATTGGAATAAGCCCACTTGCCGTCCCTTAACTTACATCGAGTCTGTACAATAACTCTAATCCCAAATATTAGAAATCTCTATTCCTCAAGTGTTCAAAACCGTGTAAAATAGATCCCGTGGCAGTATGTTTTGCTAGAGAATAAAAAAGTATGGGTCCCACATGTAAGTCACACAAAAATATAAAACTCTCCCCTCTAGCGCACGGTGACGATGGATGCATCCTCCTCACTTCCCTCCGGCACCGACACCGCTGCTCCACGCGCGATGCCGCGGTTGCGGCTGACCTCTCCCTCAAGCTCGCCACGTCGCGGTGGCGCGGTGCTCTCAGTGTCCCACGCGCGTACATGGCCCGAGCTCCCGGCAGTGAGGGGGGCGGATCCGCCATCGTCATTGCCGCCGCCGTCTCCCTCTTCATCGGTGTCGCAGTTCCCACCCCCCTGGATTTCTCCAGTGGAGGAGATGGCCCAAGCTCTGGGACTGTGGGGAGACGGAAGCCGAGACCTGGGTGGGCGGGAGTCTGCCATCATCGTCGCCGTCGCCATTTCCTCTTCATCGGTGTTGCAAAAGGCAAGGGTCTCCCCTCTCTCTCTCTTTCTCTCGGTCTCTCATCACCTGTCGCCGCCGCCTCCACGGACAGGTGCACCGGTAGTCACCCCTCTGCCTGCCGCCACCGACCGCCTGCCGGAGACCCCTCATGGCAACCTCCCACCGTCACCACCGCCTCCACGAATGGGGGCACCGGCCATCGCCCCTCTGCCCGCCAGCATGCTCTAGTGAAGAGAGGGGAGGAGGGAGAGGTGTTGGGATGGGGAAGATCGGAAGAGAGGGATATGTGTGGAGGTTGAAGGCCCCTTACATGTGAACACCACATATTTTATTATTATTATTTCTTGCTGACTACGATGTCACATAAGCCAAAACAATCCTCCATACTACTATGGGATCTGAATTTAAACAGTTTTAAATAGATTAGGAGTAAAGATTTATGGTACTGAGGATTAGGGATAACATACAAATTCGATGTAAAGTTAAGGGAAAAGAAGAGAACTTATTCCTTCATAATTCACATGGGCTATGCCTCGGTAAGGCCAGGCCGATGAAGATGAAGAAAGCTAATCTAAGGTTGGCCATGATTCGGCAAGAATGGCCATGATCCCAACCATACACTGGGGCTGTTCGGCTCGAAAATCCTACCGCGCGATCAATTACGTGTGGTGATTGGTCCCCCTCCCCCACGTGATTTTCTTTTTGACACCGTATTACTTTCCTGTTTTAGTAAGTTTATACACCTAAAGTGTACACCTCAAGTTTACACATCTAAAGTTTATAGACCTAAAGTTTGTACACATAAAATTTGTATACCTAAAGTTTATAAGTCAAAAGTTTATATACCCATTCAAATTCGAATTCGGATTTAAATATTTTTATATAGAATATTTCTATACATAAAGCTTATACGTGCAAAGTTTACGTTATAAAGTCTAATAAGTATAAAGTCTATGCACATAAATAAAGTATTAATTTTTTTTTCCTATTTTTTATTTTATTTCTAACTTGCTTTTTAAAATTTATGGTGCGGTACAAAGAGAAGAGGGGGAGATAAGCTTGCGTGTTAGGGGGGAGAGAGGGGCGATCGCTGTATCCATTAACCCTCCCCTGTTCGGCTGCCTAGGGCTGCGGTCATAGCCAGCACGAACAATTTGGTAAGCAACAGGCTGTAGCAGCCGCAACCGTATGCTTGACTGCTAAACAGCCCCATTGTCTCCAAGCCCCGGCCCCAGAACAGAGTACAGGGCAAGAATAGGCCCTGGCACCCTTCAGGATGCCTTTGCTTGTGTCGACTTGGGTATGACTAGAATTGCTCGGGTTGTATCCTTATTTGCCTTTCGATTTTCTTACTTATGGGAGAGGATAACCATAGGTATAAATACAATACTTCAGTGGAAGGTAGGATAAATAATATCAAGTTCTCAATCGAGACAAACCACACATAAACCCATCGAGTCGATATCCCGAGGAATCTAGAAACCTAGTCACTAACCACATCATAATATTCAATTCTAGAATCTTGCTGACTTAATTAGTTGAATATGTTATATTATGGTACTCCCGTACTATATACGCGATATGTTCACATATTAATAGATATATAAATATAATATAGGCTATCATCTATCGGACGCACTGAACCTATATAAAAATATTATCTCATGTGTCTTATTTTATCTTCGTACATATATCCTTACACCGACCAATCCCCGTTATATACAAAGTATATACAAGTTTATTATAGTTGGATACTATTAGTCCACAGTTTTCATGATAGGCATGCTCGCGACATGAATGGTGTTGGCAGTATGTCATGAGACCTTTCGACCAGACCTGTCGAAACCAAGTAAACAGCGAGGATTCAGACCCGAGGCGCCTAAGATCCGTCGGGGTGAAGCCCTATAGTGAAGACCACGAGGCGAAGGCAGCGAAGGGCGAAGAGTCGTGTTGGGTCCGTGCAAGTCTAAACGTGCCCTGGGCGAAGGCTGCATGGCGAAGGGCACACGCCGAAGGAGGGTGACTTCGCCATATCGGGCCCCATCTAAGAAGGCCTAGGGGGCAGGCCCAACCGCTCCGGCCCGTTGGCCAATGGGCCAACAGTCGCCAGGGGGCCCGTTAAAGGCCCACGTATCTTAATTACATTGTATACCCATACAAGTGTCCCTTTCATAAGGGTGACCATGTAAATTCCCCTATAAAAGCCTAAACCCTAATAGGGGGACTTGTAATAGGATTATAAATAGCCCCCTAGGGCCATGTAAAGGGGATCCCAGGAAAATCCTTGATTTAATACACTTTACTTTTCCCAACGACAGTTGAGTAATCACGTCCTTCGACGTATGCAGTTATCGCTTCGACAACAGCTGGCGCCGACCATGGGGACCTCCGAGCGAAACCACTGAGAGCGAATGCCACCGAAGAAGGTGTTGACGATGAAATTTGGTAAGCCTCAAAGTCATCATCAGCCTAGAGTCAGTATCAGCTTCAGAGTTCTAGAATCGGCCGATGGAAGCAATCAATCGCCAATAGTCGGATTCTTACCAAATTCGTTTAAGGAAATTAATCTATTAAAGAAAGAAGAGACCGAGTTCAAGGAGGATGCGGCATGGTAATTTATCTATTAATTAGGAAGATTTGTTAGTTTCCTTTTTAATTCTAGGAAAGTGTGTTTAGTGTCCGATAAGGACTTTATTTTTTCCTTTTATCTTTAGGAAAGTTTGAGTTGTGTCCAATATGGACTAGTATCTACCCATGGGTATAAATATGTACACCCGGGGTCTATGTAAATTATCTCTCGATCAATACAACTTCGGTGCATCGCCACCTTTTACCTTTTTGCTTTCGACGAGTTCTTGTTTCAAGTTGGGCTGCATCGACTTCGATCTCCGACGAGGAATAAGGCTTGTTATGGCGGCTTGCGTTATCGGGATTAGTGCTTCCATCGCTTCGACACTCTAATCTTGTTCATGTAAGTCGTCGAGTTATCATATACATTATATAATCTAGATTGACAATGTTTTCTACTTGCATCGGCCGATCTCCATCTAGAGTTTTGTCGATATCGGCTAGATTACTTTGTTGGCTTAGATTATATAATGTATCCACCACCCTGAAAATCAGCCAAAGGCTTGATTGTCTAGATATTATGTTTCTTTTCATACTTAGTGCTGCATCAGTTAAGTTTGATCTACTAAGTCGTGCTTAGAACCATAATCTCTAGCCCGCTTCTTGATTGCCAATAAGGGTTTCATCGGGGTTTCAGCCGATGAGTTATCTGGACGTTGCATCGGCTTACAAGGATTACTTACAAAGTTGGTTTTAGCCGATGACAACAAAGGTTTCACTGTTTATATAATCATTTGGATCTATTGACATCGGACCACCAGCCGATAAATGCTTCAACCTTCGGATCAGTGCTTATTTAATCTATCATTACTAGCCGATTGGTTTCTATTGGATTATATTATTTTATTTTCATCAGCCGATTATCTTTATGTCATTATTTACTCAAGTATCAAGATCTATACTGGATATCGGCTGGTATCGGCATCGGCTGGAATCACTCCATCGGCTTGTCAGCCGATCGGCTATCTTTTGATCTTCAATTTATATATCTTGTCAGTTGCAGGATCAAACTGACTGGTACACCTGCATCTTATCATTATTCTGGACCTGCACTGGAGCTAAGCAGATCTCCCAGGCCGACGTGTTTTTACGTCAACAGAAGGTCGCAAAGGAGAGGGTTGCTAACCCTAAGGAGGCCGCAGCAAGAGAGGCGATGGCCGCCGAAGAGGAGGCAGAGCCTCCGGCGCCCACCGTCAAAACTGGGGCGGCGCCACCGGCTTCGGCACCCGCGCCGCAGCAACCGCTTTCGGCTCCGGTCGTTTCGGCGGGGCAGGTACCGAAGATCCTTCCGACAAGTCAGCTGGTGGCGCCCCAAGACACTTCGTCACAACCAGCCACGGCTTCGACCACACTCGCCGCTGCGCAAGCCAACCCCAGCTTCGAAGTGCAAGCCGAAGCAGGCATGGAAGCCATGCGCCAGAATATGACACGACTTTAGGACATGCTTCACCAAATGCAAGAGCTACAGCAAGCGTACGAGGCGGCACGACAGGCCAAGGTCGCTTCGGCCCCAATTCTCTAGTATTCGGCGAGCTAGATCCCACCTCAAGTCTACCCGCAAGTGCCGGTTCAGGCCCTTCCATCACAAGCCGCGCAAACACCGGTGTACTTCGCTAGGCAACCTTCGGCCGCAACAACACACCCGATCCCTGGTGTGCAGCCGCAGATTCGACCGGCCGCGGCCCAAGTACATCCCCCACCACCCGGTCAAATGTCACAAGTAATGGCGGAGGGGGCTTCGGCCTTGCAGGCATAGCTTCAAGCTTTTCTTCAGCAACTCAATCAACCCCACAACATCTCAAGTAGAACCCATTCGGTCCAACTGGAGGGGAGCATAGGCCAGGGCGCACCCGATTGGCTGCTGTCGAACCAACCTAGGCCGGCGGCTTCGCCATGGAGTCAAGGACCGCAGTTCGACTTCAGCAACGCCACCCAAGCGCCACCGTTCGGTACCGGGCCGCCGAACACCGTGGCCCAGCCACACACGCAGGCCATGACTTCGCCCTTTGCCACGCCCTACCCGCAGCCGAACGGGCCCTTGTTACAGGGTGCCGTGGGCAAGGCAGGGGGCGAAAAGGGGCTGCCGCTAAGTGGGGGGATCAAGATTCGCCCAATCCCACCCCAGTTCAAGTTCCCACCCGTTCCGCGATACTCGGGCGAAACAGACCCAAAAGAGTTTCTGTCCATCTACGAGTCCGCGATCGAAGCCGCTCACGGTGACGAAAATACCAAGGCAAAGGTAATCCATCTTGCTCTAGACGGCATCGCCTGTTCTTGGTACTTCAATTTACCAGCCAATAGCATTTACTCATGGGAGCAATTGCGCGATGTCTTTGTCCTTAACTTTCGAGGCACCTATGAGGAGCCGAAGACGCAACAACATTTGCTCGGCATTCGCAAGAGCCAGGGGAATCAATACGGGAGTACATGCATCGTTTCTCACAAGCCCGATGCCAGGTTCAAGACATAACCGAAGCATCCATCATCAACGCTGCTTTGGCCGGACTGCTTGAAGGCGAACTCACAAGAAAAATCGCCAACAAGGAACCGCAAACTCTCGAGCACCTGCTTCGCATCATTGACGGGTACACAAGGGGCAAAGAGGATTCCAAGCGAAGGCAAGCAATCCAAGCCGAGTACGATAAAGCCTCCATCGCCGCTGCCCAAACCCAAATACAAGCACGGGTCACCGAACCAGCTCCTCTCACTGTTCACCAACCT
Source organism: Oryza punctata (assembly GCA_000573905.2). Lineage (NCBI taxonomy): Eukaryota > Viridiplantae > Streptophyta > Magnoliopsida > Poales > Poaceae > Oryza > Oryza punctata. The sequence goes on from CM002496.2 coordinate 21,969,311, forward strand.
CAGCCGGTGAACCAAGGACAGCCGCCAAGGCCAGGCCAAGCTCCCATGACTTGGAGAAAATTCAGAACTGACCGCACGGGTAAGGCTGTGATGGCTGTCGAAGAGGTACAAGCCCTCCGCAAGGAGTTCGACGCCCAGCAAGGAGGCAGCCACCAACAGCCTGTTCGCAAGAAGGTCAGAAAAGACCTGTATTGCGCATATCACGGGCGATCTTCGCACACCACCGAGCAATGTCGAAACATCCGTCAGCGGAGCAACGCTCAAGAACCAAGGCCACAGCAAGGGGCTGTTGTCGAAGCACCCCGTGAAGCTGTCCAAGAACAGGCACCCCCAGCCGAACAGCGCCAAGACGTGGAGCGTAGAGTAATTCAAGTGATTACAAGGGCCGATCTGCCGGTCCAACCGACGAAGCGGCAGAGGGAGATGCAGCTGCGAATGGTGCACAACATCACCGCGGCGAGCGAAGGGGCTCCGAAGTACTTGAATCAACAAATCTCTTTCAGGCCGGAAGATGTCGAAGGAGTGCTGTTCCGACATCAAGACCCCCTGGTGATCTCAGCCGAAGTAGCTGGCTTCGAAGTTCGGCGAATTCTTGTCGACAGAGGAAGCTCAGCCGATGTCATCTTTGCCGAGGCATATGCCAAGATGGGGCTGCCAACCCTAGCCCTCACCCAAGCATCGGCCTCGCTTCGCGGCTTCGGCGGTGAAGCAGTACAAGTTCTGGGCCAAGTACAGTTGGTGGTAGCCTTCGGCACAAGTGGAAATAGGCGCGAAGAGCAAATACTGTTCAATGTGGTTGACATCCCATACAGCTATAACGCCATCTTCGGCCGTGCAACCTTGAACAAGTTCGAGGCCATCTCCCACCACAACTACCTCAAGCTCAAGATGCCGGGTCCAGCAGGCGTGATCGTCGTTAGGGGGCTTCAACCTCTGACCGCCTCAAAGGGCGACTTGGCCGAGATCAACAGTGCAGTGCACAATGTTGAGGCCGAACCGCATGCTAAACGCATGCCGAAGCCCGCCCCTCATGGTAAGGTGGTCAGGATGCAAGTTGATGACGCTGATCCAGCGAAGTCCGTCCGGCTGGGGGGCGATCTAGGCGAAGAGGAAGCTGAGAACATCCTGGATGTGCTCAAGAAGAACATTGACATCTTCGCCTGGAGCCCTGACGAAGTGGGAGGTGTTTCGATGGACCTCATCATGCATTACCTGGTGGTCAAGCCAGATGCCAAGCCAAGAAAACATAAGCTGCGCAAGATGTCCGCCGATCGCCAAGAGGCAGCAAAGGCCGAAGTACAGAAGCTGCTCAAGGCCGGGGTGATCCGGGAGATCGACCACCCGGAGTGGCTGGCGAACTCGGTTTTGGTGAAGAAGTCGAACGGCAAGTGGCGCATCTGCGTCGATTTCACAGACCTCAACAAGGTGTGCCCGAAAGATGACTTCCCTTGCCGTGGATCGACCATCTTGTTGACTCGACAGCTGGCTACGAGCTCATGAGCTTCTTGGATGCGTACTCCGGTTACCACCAGATCCACATGAATCCGAGCGACATCCCCAAGACAGCCTTCATCACGCCGTTCGGCACTTTCTGCCACCTCAGGATGCCTTTCGGCCTGAGAAACACCGGAGCAACGTTCGCCAGGCTGGTGTACAAGGTGCTTCGCAAACAGTTGGCGCGAAATGTGGAGGCCTACATCGATGATATCATCGTCAAAAACCGCAAGGCTTTCGATCATGCGTCTGACTTGCAGGAGACCTTCGACAACTTGCGCGCGGCGGGAATGAAACTAAACCCTGAGAAATGTGGTTTTGGAGTTCGCGCGGGCAAGTTGTTGGGTTTTCTTGTTTCCGAAAGGGTATCGAGGCGAACCCCGAGAAAATCAATGTCATTCAGCAAATGAAGCCTCCGTCGAGCGTACGCGAAGTACAAAAGCTCGCAGGCCGAATTGCGGCGCTCAGTCGTTTTCTCTCAAAGGCAGCCGAAAGGGGTTTGCCATTTTTAAGACCCTCCGGGGCGCGGAAAAATTTAGCTGGACACCCGAATGCCAAGTTGCGTCCGACGAGCTAAAGCAATATCTGCAAAGCCCCCCCCCGCCTTGGTCAGCCCAACACCGGGAAGCGAAATGCTGTTGTATCTAGCGGCTTCACCGGTGGCGGTTAGTGCAGTCCTTGTCCAAGAGACAGAGTCGGGACAGAAGCCAGTGTATTTCGTCTCTGAGGCTTTGCAAGGGGCGAAGATAAGGTACATTGAAATGGTAAAGCTTGCCTACGCCCTAGTGATGGCTTCGCGCAAACTTAAGCACTATTTTCAGGCCCACAGGGTCACTGTGCCATCGCAATATCCTTTGGGCGAAGTGCTCCGGGGCAAGGAAATCTCTGGTCGGCTCAGCAAGTGGGCGGCGGAGTTATCCCCCTTCGACCTACATTTTATCGCCCGCACCGCCATTAAGTCCCAAGTCTTAGCCGACTTCATCGCCGATTGGACACCGGCGTTCGCCCGTGAACCTCAGCCTGTCGAACAGCCTTGGATAATGCACTCCGATGGCTCGTGGTCACACAGGGAGCAGGCGTTGCGGCAGTACTCACTTCGCCAGGAGGCGTGCTGATTCGGTATGCCGCAAGGCTGCAGTTCGACACGACCAATAACATGGCAGAGTACGAAGCGGCATTGTTGGGTCTGAGAAAGTCGAAAGCATTGGGGGTTCGGCGTTTGCTCATCCGAACAGACTCCAAACTGGTGGCAAGTCATGTTGACAAATCTTTTGAGGCAAAAGAAGAAGGAATGAAGAGGTACCTGGAGGCTGTTCGATCTATGGAAAAGTGCTTCGCCGGCATAACGGTCGAACACTTACCTAGAGGCCAGAACGAGGAAGCAGATACCCTGGCGAAATCTGCCGCCTATGAAGGCCTGCATTCACCGGGCATCTTTTTTGAAGTCTTGTACGTACCAAGCGTGCCCACAGAAAGCCTGGACATCATGGCAATTGACCAGGTAGAACTGGGCGAAGACCCAGAGGACTGGCGAACTCCGTTCGTAAAATACCTCAAGAACGGCTGGCTCCCAGAGGATGAAGCAGAGGCGAAGCGCTTACAGATCAGAGCCACAAAGTACAAGCTGGTCTCGGGGCAGCTGTATCACTCCGGGGTGCTCCAACCCTTGCTTCGATGCATTTCCTTCGCCGAAGGCGAGGTAATGGCGAAAGAAATACACCAGGGGTTGTGCGGTGCACACCAGGCTGCAAGAACGGTTGCCTCCAAAGTGTTTCGCCAGGGTGTGTATTGGCCCACCGTGCTGAAAGTCTGTGTTGAGCAAGCCAAAAAGTGCGAAAGCTGCCAGCGACATGGTCGAAGCCATACTGCACCACAATATGAGCTGTAGCCTATCGCACCAGTCTGGCCTTTCGCCAAGTGGGGGCTAGACATCATTGGCCCATTCCCTGTGGCACGAAATGGATACAAGTTCGCAATTGTAGCCATTGAATACTTCTCCCGTTGGATCGAGGCCGAACCCCTCGCCACGATCACTTAGGCAGCAGTACAGAAGTTCGTTTGGAAAAACATTGTTTGCCGTTTTGGAGTGCCAAAAGAATTCATCACGGACAGCGGCAAACAGTTCGACTCTGACAAATTTAGAGAAATGTGCGAAGGACTAAACCTAGAAATCAGGTTCGCTTCGGTCGCGCACCCACAGTCAAATGGCGCGGCCGAACACACAAATGGTAAGATATTGGAGGCGCTCAAGAAAAGGCTTGAGGGGGCGGTGAAGGGTAGATGGCCAGACGAAATGCTATCCGTTCTCTGGACCCTTCGGACGACCCCCACAAGGCCAACCAAGTTTAGCCCATTCATGCTTCTCTATGGGGACGAAGCGATGACCCCGATAGAGCTAGGGGCTAATTCACCAAGAGTGATGTTCTCTGGAGGTGAAGATGGGCGCCAGTGTTGCTCGAACTCCTCGAGGGGGTAAGAGTCGAAGCACTAGAGCACATGTGCAAATACGCCACAAGCACTTCGGCAACTTACAACAAAAAAGTTCGCCCGACAGAGCTATTGCCTGGCCATCTCGTCCTAAGAAAGAAGGCGAACCCGGTAGCACTCGGGAAGCTTGAATCGAAGTGGGAAGGGCCGTACCTCATCAAGCACAGGTCAAGGACAGGCTCCTTTCACCTAGCAACACTAGAAGGCGAGAGTTCGACCATTCGTGGAACGCTGCTTCTCTTAAGCGTTTCTACGTTTAGGAAGGGTGGCACCCCATTCGCCAAATTGTAAAAATGTACATACTGTTATATAGTCCTTTCGGCATCTTCCATTATGTAAGCCTTTCGGCACAAAAATATATAAAAAAGGAGAAAATGAAAAAAGAAAAAAACTGGATGTAGGGCTATTATCCACCCTGGAGGCCTGAACCAGTATAAAATCCTTGTGTCTTTCGCCTTTTTACTTGTGTATATGATAATTCATGGAAAAACCTCAAGGCAAACGCCTGATCAGCGAAAACGTCAGGGGGGCGAAACAAATCGGCCGAAGCATCGCTCGCCGAACGTTGAAACCGCGACAGCTTGTTTCGGGAAGTAACTAACCGAACACCGTTATACTCGATCTACACGAAAAGCGTAAGCGCTTCTCCCAGCGCGGAGTACCACAGATTGAAAACGGAAGACGAAAGTTGAAAAGTCAGCAGAGCTATTTCGCTAACACACGCAGATGGGTCGACACTTTCCGACCTAACGAAAGCACGAAAAGTGACAATGCAAAAAATAGCGAAAAGGGAATAAAAACACATCTTTATTAACTTCGAAAAAATAATCGAAGAATACATGTCGTACAACATGGTACAGGTGAAAAGAATACAACAGGCTTTACAGCTTAGTTTACAAATAAATTACATCTTTGCCCCCAAAACAACTACCACTTCCTAAGGAGTGATCCGGCGAACTAGGTTCGTCGTCACTGCTAATGTTGTAAACTACCCTAAGGGGAGAAGGGGGCGAAACGAAAGCTAGACTGTAACGGCGCTGGGTGATCGCTTCCTGCCGATCGGTCCTTTGATGATTTCGCCAGAAGCGAACCATGCCGTCCAGGCATGCCGAGTGAACACGATCGTAGTCTTCCAAGGTTCGCCCGGGGGGCGTTCGCATTCAGCAAGCAACATTCACAACCTTGTAACTGTTGCCGTTTATTATCATCTCGCGGTAAATAGGTCGAAGCATATACCGGACCTTCGGCAAATTCTTTACCGCAACAAACTTCTCGTTCTTGCTTCGCCAATCCCCAAAGGGGGGCCGAACACATAGTTTTCGGCGTAGACCCTGAAAACAGTGGAAAATCAAGTGGCGAAACGCAAAAACTGAAGCTAAAACACATAGGTTGGGCGAAAAGAGTAAGTATTTTTTTCGTATGTGAAGCGATGCGAGCACAAGTGCAAAAGACATCAAACGCAATAATTGGCGAAACTTGTCATATATTTCATATGTTAAAACATTCTATAATAATATTGGCCATCGGCCATATTTACATTGTTCGCCCTTTACGGCAAACACAAAAAGTAAAACTATCAAAATCTACAAAAACGGGTGGAGGGCCTCACACCTCTGGGTGGTCTTGGGCATCGCCTCCACCCCCTCTGGCTGGCTCTTCGCCCTGGTCCGCCGCCTCCGTCTTCGCCAGCTGCTCGAGCAGACGTGCCTTGGCGGCGGATCGGCCGTCCTTTTGCTAGAATTGCTTGCGCCAGGCGCGAAGCGCGGGCGAAACGTTCTGGGCGCTGACCTCCCAGTCCCTCTTCGCGTAGTCGGGGAACTTGGCGACGTGCTCGCACCCGGACTGCTACAACAGGCCCATGGCGAAGGCCGCCAACACGCATGCACAGCAATCACCGTACGCGGTGGCACAGTCCGAGACCGCACCGCCAGCCTGTTGAGTCCATTCGGAGAACTCAAAGGTGGAAGCATTTTTGCCCAGCACACCGCGCACCTTCGCCCCCATGTCAGTAAGGGCAAGGCGAAGCGTGCGGCAGGCGGTCTTAGCAGATTCGGTGGCTTTCGCCACCTCACGCGCAAGTCGCTGCGACTTCGCCTCCGCCTTGCTGGCTTCCAGGCGAAGAGCCTCCATCTTCGGCTCCGTCAGATTGTAGTAGTCTGTCAGGGCGGCGGAGTGTCCCTGCTCTTTCTTGAGCTCGGCCCTGAGACACTCAATCTCCGCCTTCGCCTCGCTGCCCTTGTCCAGCTCGGCCTGGAGCCGTATATTTTCGGCCTTCGCCTCCCTGAGGGATCGGCCGAGGCCTTCAATTTCTAGGCCCTTGCGGCCCAGTTTGTCGTCCTTGGCCCGAAGATGGTTCTTCAGGCCGTCCAGACGGGCCCGCATAGTTCGCTCGGTCGAACAATGGGCCGCAAGGATCTGGTAAAAAAAAGAGAGGACGGGCGAACGTCAAGACAAGTTGTCGAAAACGACAACATAAAAAAACAACACATCAATCAACATACCCGGACCGCCAGGCTCTTGACGGCGGAACAATCCTCGTCGAACTCGTTCAGTTCGGCGAACAGGCTCGGGCTGCCAGCCGGAGCAACGATGTTGCTCACCCCCTCTACGAAGGGGAGGAGCTCCGCCCGGGTCTCGAAATCACCGGGGGCGAAGCAGGGCGGTGCCAGGGAGCAGTCCGAAGCAGACGTCTCGGCCGCCTTCTTACCCTTACCAAGGGCAAGCGGCGAAACGAGCGGCCGGCGAACAGGGCTGCCGAAGACCCTGGCCGCTGTCTTCATGACCTGCTCGGCTAAAGCCGAAGCCCCAGCGACGCTTCCTCTCGCCCCGCCCGCAGCGCCAGGGGCAGTCGAGAGGCCCGGCTTCGACCGGTAGGCGAAGTGGGTGTCTCGTCTGAGGACTCGTCGTCGCTGAAGACGCAAGCGATGTCGACGAGCCCCTTTTTCTGGGGGTCTTCTTAGCAGACTCCCCCTTCGCCATCTTGGCCGCGGCGATCGCGACCAACGCTTTCGCCCCCTCCACATCCTTCCGGCGGAGAGGGGAGCAGTTCGACTCCGCCCCGGTCTCGACGCGCTCGGGGCTTGGAGTTGGGGTGTAGCCACGTGTTCCGGAGCAGCTGTCGGTAGCCTCATCCGCGGCCGTTTCGACCGCGACTTCCGTCTCCCCCACGTCCTCCTGCTCTTCGACGTCATCTTCGTCATCGGCGTCAGAATCGGTGGAGGCAGGGGCCCTTCGCTTACGGGGGGCCAACTTCACCTGCCCACGCAATCACTTTCTGGAGGCACCCTCTTCGCCGCCAGCCTTGAAGGGCTTCGCCCGGGGGGGACCTCGCCGACGTACACCCGGTTCGCCCGGCCAGCTGCTTGCCGCGTTAGCAGCTGGCTAAACTCCGTAACCGACACGTCGCCGATCATCTTTCGGGCTTCGGTGTCGGCTTGGGCGAGAGTCAACACTGAAAAAGAGAAATGTCATTATATTAGGCATCGAACAAAAGAAAAACAAAGAGCGAAACACATACAAGTGAGAAAAGAATAGACTAACCGTTCGCCCCCGCGGGCATGATGAGCTTTGGCAAGCCGTCGACCTCTTCGTCTTGGTCAACTTCGACCTACCACGACTGGGAGAGGGGGAATATGTGAAGCATACAAAACTCCTCCACCAGATCACGGCAGCTCAAGCGGGAGCAGACCTTGCGAAGCAAGGCGAACCGCGCCTCCATAGCCCCGCTGACGGAAACCTTGGGCTTCCGGTTTGGCGCAATCACCCTGCGCTGCCACTGGAGTGCCTTCGCCGTCTCGGATTCAGCCTCGAAGGGGATAGAGTGGTAGAACCACTTCGCCATCCAGTGGCGATCCCACTTCGACATGGTGGCGTTCACCGGCCATAGATCGGAGCGCTCGGGGCGAACGTTGAAGTTCACACTCCCGAACGTTGTCTTCTTTGTCCCGACCGGGGTGACCACCGTCTTCGAGTTCACGGTGGCAGAGAAAACGGCGCCGAAGAGCTCGGCGCTTGGTTCAAACCCGGCGGTCCGGCACGCCCAGTCGAAAATGGCGATGCGGACAAGCGCCGAAGGGCTCAACTGGGGAGCTCCACCTGAAAAAGACGAAGGATCTCTAGCAACAATACGTTGCATGGAAATCGAAGCCCTGCCTCGGAAAAGACGGCGAACACCACCGTCTGATTGTCACCCGGCTTCGGCACTACAGCCTCTCCCAGGGCGAAGGCCTGTCCTTCCGCCACCGCGCCAGAGCTGACCATCTTCGCCAGCTCGTCGTCATCTATGAGCGATGCCCCTAAGAAGGCTGTGGTGTCGTCATCGATCCAGCCGGGGTCAGGACCCGTTGCGGAGGCAGGGTTCGGCTTGCGGGGGGCCATGGCGAAGAACGTGTGTAGTGGCGAAAGGGGTCAACGGGCGAAAGGGTTCAGTGACTCAGAGCGCCATGAGTAAAAGATGAAGAGAGTGCCAGCGGTGAAAATGATGGGGGTAAAGGCGGTGAAAAGGGGAAGAAGAGATATATAGCCCACCAGGCGAAACGGTAAATTCCCATGGACCAGGCCGCATAGTGGCGGGCCCTCGGGAAAAAGTCCATCACTGTTCATTTCGGCCCAGTGAAACAGTAAAGATAGCTTCACCGATTTGCGGAAGGCGAAAGCTGTAAAAAAACGTTAATCACAACAATACACATACAATGCATACATTCTTTGCAGGAGCACAAGATTGATTTCGGCAGGAGCATCGGTCGAAAGGGGGCGCCTCATACCATACTACATGGTTTGCACGGTCTCGATCGAAGCTCCTATCTCACCCTTGCCCGTGAGGGGCTTGTTGGCAGTATGTCATGAGAACTTTCGACCAGTCCTGCCGAAACCAAGCAAGCAGTGAGGATTCAGACCCGAGGCGCCTAAGATCCATCGGGGCGAAGACCACGAGGCGAAGGTGGCGAAGGGCGAAGAGTCGCGTTGGGTCCCTACAAGTCTAAACGTGCCCTGGGGGAAGGCTGCAAGGCGAAGGGCACACACCAAAGGAGGGTGACTTCGCCATATCGGGCCCCATCTAAGAAGGCCCAGGGGGCCGGCCCAACTGCTCCGGCCCGTTGGCCGATGGGCCAGCAGTCGCCAGGGGACCCGTTAAAGGCCCACGTATCTTAATTACATTGTATACCCATACAAGTGTCCCTTTCATAAGGGTGATCATGTAAATTCTCCTGTAAAAGCCTAAACCCTAATAGGGGGACCTGTAATAGGATTATAAATAGCCCCCTAGGGCCATGTAAAGGGGGATCCCAGGAAAATCCTTGATTTAATACACTTTACTTTTCCCAACAACAGTTGAGTAACCACGTCCTTCGACGTATGCAGTTGTCGCTTCGACAACAAAGGGTTTTGGATGAGGGAGAGGATCTTGCAAACTAACCTTGCGTGTGGTATGGATTTCAAGCAAAGTGGGTGAAGGCTCTTGCACGGGAGTGACTAGTGACCGTATACTAACTATATATACAACGGTATACTGTGCTCTAGCATTTCTATTTGTATTTCATATCTAGTTGTCCCGGGGGGCAACGCCTATCTAAACAACACGTCGGCTAGTGGCAAATGAGGCGCTGGGGCACATAATATGACTATGCCGACATGTTTTGCCATTCTTTTAGCTTTCAAGCGATTTGCGATTTGCAATTCCGTTGAATGTCGCCCTCCCTAGGGGCGGCTCAGGAGGCGACGACCCGGCAACCCCCTCTCCCCCTCCTTCCACCTTCGCCTCGTCGCTGCCCGAGCGACCACCAGCAAAGCCGCGCGGCTGCAAGGACAGCGGTAGCACTGCTTCTCACTGACATCGTGCTTGGGCCGTCAGGGAAGCTACCCAGGGCGGTGGCGGCGGCGGTGACCGCCAGATCCGCACCGCTCCGACCGGATCTGGTGGGGTGGTGGCTGGCGGCGGGGATAGCGACGGTGACGGTAGGGGCGAGTCTCTGCGGTGGTAGGGATGGCGATGGCGTCGGGGACAACCTCATATTGCTCAGCCGGGGAGAGGCCGCGGCAATATGAGCGGGCAACGGCAACGATGCAGGGGCACTGTGCCACGCGGCGGTGGTTGATGGCGGCAGGGACAGCGGCGGCGGCGGGGATGGTGACGGTGTTACGACGGCGGTGGTGGAGACCGTAGATCCGGCGGCGGCGCGCCCAGATCTGGCAGACCTGTGCTTGGATCTGGCGCTCCGCGCTGGATCTGGCCGGAGGCGACACGCCCTATGTCGGCATTGGGAGAGGCCGACGGCTGGATGCTGCAGCAGGAGGAGGATGCCGGCACGGCGCTCGTGCGGAGGCACGGCCGGCAGTGGAGGAGACCGACAAGGCGTGGCCAGTGCGGAGGTCGGCAAGACGTGGCGAGGTGCGGCCGATTCGCGGTCGCGGTGTAAGGAGGCGCAGAGAGGCTCGGCAGTCAGCGGGACGCGAGGAAGTGCGGCCGGCGGAGGCGGAGGCCGGTGAAGCGCGCGCCGGTGCGGCACGACGAGGCGCGGCCGGTGGCGGCACGCGGAGGCTGGCCAGCGGGGGTGCCGGTGCAGTGGTGCCTATGCGCCGGCGAAGGTTTATATGGTGGTGGAGCACTGGTGCGACAGTTGTGGATAGGCAGGCGGCGGACGGTGGGTGAAAACCCAGCCCGGCCTTGGTCGGGCTGACAACGATGGCGTTCGAGCATCACTCCCCCTCCCGAGGGCGTTGTCGTGCCGTCTCATCCCCTCTAGCGGGCGGCCATGTGAAAGCCAGTCTCGGTTCTCTTGGAGACCTCGATGGATGGCGGCAGTGGTGCTCCATCGCTTCTCTCCTTGGAGACGTCATCTAAGCAGCCCCTTGCCGAAACCTCCCAAACAATTAGTGCAAGCTCGCTCTAGATTCACGTCCTCTTGTGTCGGTATCCTAGTTTCGGTAAGTTGGCCACATCGGAGGGTCTAGGGGGAGAGCGGTTCCATTCTTCTCTCTCACTCTCTCTCCCAATCCTAAAGATGTGGATAGAGCGGGGTTTCGTGTCGGTTGTAAGGGTTGAGTTTTGGGTGATCTCGGCTGTAGTTCCTTTGTTAACCTAGTGGCGGTCGGTCACGCTTAGCGGCGGCCGGTCTGGTGCTAGCCTTCTACTAGGTCTGTGTGTTGGAGTTATCAGTGTGTGGGTGGTGGTATTCTTTTTTTCCCTGGTTATGATCTTTTAGGGTTATAATCTTATAATTTTTCCGTACTCTATTAATATGAACTTCACGCTGTATAGTGCAAGTTAAAAAAAAATTCGTTGAATACTCGATAAGAACGAAGAGCCTGTGAGGCAAAGGCGAAAAGCCAGCCAGCACATAATATGACAGAGCGGCCGGCAAGGCTTAATTTAATCTTCGTCGTGGATGTTCTGCGAAATAACGCGGTTGTACCGACCTACCAGTCACTTTCCTATGTAACACAAAAACAAAAATCATCAGAAATCACCACGATAGAACTATAGATAATAAACCGTACTACACGGTACAGCACGCCGCACAAGCTATCAAGTACCACACAAGGACAGCCGACAAAGATACATGGCCGTACGTGCAACAGCACGCCACACCAACTGACAATCCAAGGTGACGAGACGACGACGACGGAGCTTAATTTATTCAGGTAGAAAACGCGAGCTGACCATGCACGCATGCACACGCTCACTACAAACACGGCTAAACCTTACTGACACCGACCCGGTAGGGGTCGCTGTGGTACACGCCATGGCGCTATCAAGCGATGGCAATGCGGTTGGGGGTCTCGGTCTCCATGGCCTTGAAGGCCTCGAACCTGGGCTCCTTGGCCTCGAACTTGTGGCGCACGTACAGCTTCATGTAGTCCTCGAACACGAACCTCGGGTACGCCACGCCGGCCTTCTCTTTCACCAGCGCCGGCGCCGGGGAGATGACGGCGTCGCTGCCAGGGTTGTAGAACGACGCGATGGACATCCTGTTGCCGTCGGTCTGCGCCACCACCCGGTGCATCACGCTCTTGTATCTGCCATTGGTGATCACCTCCAGCTGGTCGCCGAGGTTGACGACGATGGAGTGGCGCATGGGCGGGACGTCCACCCACTCGCCGTCCTTGAGCAGCTGGAGGCCACCGACGCGATCGTCCTGGAAGAGCAGGATGATGCCGCCGGCGTCGGTGTGGGCGCGGAGGCCCTTGACGAGGTCGGGGCGTGGGCATGGGGGGTAGCTGCTGACCTTGGTGCCGAAGGTGGGGGCGCCCGCCGGGCCACGGAAGGCCTTGGTGAGGTAGCCTTTCTCGAGGCCGAGGTTCTCGCAGAGCAGGTCGAGCAGCCGCTCCGCCAGCGTCTCCAGCTCCGCCGCAAAGCGCTTCATGAGGCGCCTGTAGTCGTCGTCGAGGTCGGGTATGTCGGCGATGTTGGACTCCGGGAGGTGGCGGACGAAGAAGGTGCTCTCCCAGTCCAGCTGCTCCGCCTTCTTCACGTCGTCGCAGCCGTCCTTGAGCGTCTTGCTCGCGAACTCGAGGAACCTCTGCTCGCGCACACGCTTGTAGTGGTCCTTGGTCATCTTCTCCACCTCGTCCATCACCTCCGTCGAGATGCCGTGGTTCAGGATCTGCACGTACACGTTCGTAACGCACCAACAGATCAAAAACGAGAAATCAAGTTGCTTTAGAAAGACTAAATTCTACATGCGTCATATTATGTGTTCAATCACACACAGTTTTCTACCTCGAAGAAGCCCCAATTCTCGCATGCGTCGCGGAGAAGCCCCATCGCCGCGGGCCTCTCTTCCCCGTCGAGCAGACTCATGTCGATGATCGGGAACGAAAATGTTGCCGCCATGCTAGCTACTCTCGACTTCCTATCTTTCACCAGCTGGTTTCTCAGAGTAAGACTGTAGTGAGGAGGTGAGTAGGTGTGCCAAAGCCTCTGGTGCTATTTATAGGCATTTGGTCACTCTTTGCAATGCAAACACTTCCAAAAATTGGCAAATCTGTATAAGTATCAATACAGATATTTAGCATTTAAAAAGATAGTAATTCTTGATATTTTTCCATGATATATAGTCAATATATCACAGATACGTGTTTAAAACGAAATTAATCTTTGATACTCCTACCGTCCCAAAATATAAGGTATTTTGGATGGATGTGACACTTTCTAATATCACGAATCTGGACAGAGAGTCTGTTCATATTCATCCAGATTCGTATTATTAGGATGTGTCACATCCATACAAAATCTCTTATGTTATGAGATGAAGAGGATACTTATAACTTATAATTCATCTGTCTTAAAATAAATGCACCTAGTACAAAATGAGATCCGATTACTACAAATCTGGACAATTACCTATACAGATTCGTAGTCGTGAGATATGCCATAGTGTCTCCTAGGTGCATTTGTTTTGGGATGGAGGAAGTATCTGTTACCCTCCACTATTTAAAAAGAATCTGAAAGGGTTAGATCACAACTATATTACTATCCTACTAACTAATTTTCCTCTCTTTTTTTTTCTCATGCACGTTGTGTAAAACAAGTTTTCGCTCTTTTAATTTATTGTTGTGTAATCCTTTTGCGTGAAAAGAAAATCATAGTGACTAATAAGCTTAATAACATTTGAAATCTTTTGTATTCAATATTATAATGTAGCTATAGTATATTAGTTGTAGTAACTGTTTTTTCCTCAAAATATGTTCAATATGTCTTTATCGATATTGGAGGATCAACCTACGATGCTAAGGGCCATGGAGGCACCAGGGGCGGATCTAATGTAGTCTCTCCACGGCGCAGATGATGTTTGGTGAGATTTTCATTTTTAGGTTTTAGCTTACACTGTTAGTTGTAATTACTTGATAATTAAAGAGTTGTTGACAACATAATTTGTACAGGAAACTTGGTAATTTTTAATCTAGATTCACTCGACATCAATGGCGGAGCCACGTATAAGGCGTGGGGTCAACTGACCCTATAGCTTTTTTACCGTCACTGACGGTAGATGAAGACCGGTAGCGGGGATCTGATGGGACCCTCTTTGGATTGGGCGGGGAGTGAACGCCTTGACCTACCTTGAAACAGGAAAGCAAATGACAACGAACATTTAGATAGGTTTGGGCTGCTGGGGACCGTAATACCCTACTCCTATGTGTGTTGTGTGCTATCCTTTGCCAAAGTTCAAGTCAGAGTTCACCAATCCCCTCTCATGGTCCGGTCCTCCCCTTATATACACCAGGCAATACCTACAATGACCGTACCAGGATGGGTTAAACGTACATGTCGTAGGCTACTTCTAGATTATCCGGTAGACATCCTCCTTCGGGCTTCATGATCCTCTAACTTGCTTGTTATTCTCGTTGCGGCGGTCCCCCACAAAGTGGAGCCCGGGGAAGCCGTAACTGCCTACCACACGCCCCTGGCGTCGCCCACTTGCATGAGGGGTGATTAATTGAGACATCATCATCCAGAGTCGCCGCTCCTCAACCTCACATGTCGGTGTCTAGATGGAGTGGGTGAATAGCGGTGGGGCCAGACGGGACTCCCTAAGTCAATTGCACCGTATAGCAACCCATGCCGTCTAACAACCCACGATTGTTCTCGATGGACAGGTGGTAAGGGTTGTCTCCTCCCCCGCATCGCACTCCTCGACGGGTAGATATGCGGCATGTCGCCCTCTACGTGCGATGAACGAGGCAGGATATCATGCCTCGCTCCGACGCATTAAATGTATTGATAGTGGTTTGGTTTCCTCGCGCTGCCAGGTGCAACATGGGTGCTTGGGGGCAAACAAGCTTGGGACTACTGTTCCAAACGATCCATGTCAAGGCCTTGATAAATGCTCGGGAAGTGGTCTGCTCGGGGTCCAGAGCACCTAGCCTCGAACCAATCATCTTAGGCACACGGCCTTTAAATCGAGCCGGTGACACCCTTGGGAGCTTAGGGAATGGATGACGACACCAAGCTACCCCATGTCCACGGTGTGGGGAATCCTTGTTCCCGTATCGCTGACGCTTACCCTTGATATTCCTAATTTTTTTATACAAGTCCTTTTGAAAGTACACAAATGATTTCACGAAAAATATTAAACAGTGAGAATCGATCCCACAAGGTAAAATTGCTCAAGCGCTCAGCCATTGCCCGGCGTGGAGTGCCTTACTGGATGCTGACTTGTATTTTCTCCGTTCTAAAAAAATTGCTACCTAGGAGTATGTGATAAGATATTTCGTACAATGAATTTGAATCTGAACAGAATATCATGATTCATTGTATTAGGAAATATTTCATGTTCAGATTGGAAATATCCTATCACATATAATAGGTAGTATTTTTTTTGGCGAGAAAAGGTAGTAATATCCTGGGACAGAGCTAGTCGATCAATCGAGTTAATATAGCCCGTTGTGGCAGACTGGACTGGTCGATCAATCGAGTTAATATAACATCCGTTGTGGCAGACTGGACTGAGAGCCCGCTTCTCGCTTCCCATGTGGCATGCGTACGCACTGGCTCATGTCATCCGCGGTGCATGCAACCATGGAAGTGTGGAACGGATCGAATCCCCCCGCAGCAGTGCAGCTGTGCATGCAGGTCCCCCACCATGTTAATTAATCCCTTCCGATCACGTCCCTCTCCCTGTACCTGTCCGGGATTATACGAAAGCCGCGTCGTCGTGCGCCGCTGTAGCAGCGCACGCGCCGCGCCCGCGGGCGGGTGCGGGCGAGGGCGAGGGCGGGGACGCGCGCGCCGATGATGGAGACGCGGTGTCTCCGTGCCTGGATCCGGGATGGCACACCATATGGTGCGCCCGTCATTCGCCGTCGCGGCAGGCAGGCAGCGATTGGACGGCTCGTGCGGTGCGGTGCGCGGCCGTCCAGCTTAGCCATCCAGCCATCGCAATCTGTAGTTGGGACGTGCGCGGCGCCATCCGTCGTCTCGTCCGCACAGGAACCTCATTCGACGCGGCGGAGAAATGAATGCTACCTCCAACTTCTTCCAAGTCCCAACTTGCGGGAAAGCAAACATGCATATATAAACGATTCGATTCCATGATGCTTCTAGTACTCCTGTGCGTCTCCGTCTTGAATAATTTGTTGGCTGGAAGACGATGGGGTTAGGTGAAAGCATGGGGATGCTTTGAGGATAAAGGCGTGTAGTTAGTCGATCAAATCCTAATGCTGCATTGCTGCAGGGATTTTATACACGGGAAGTCAGGAGATGTAAAGCGGGTGAAAGTCATTTTACAACTTTATACTATACAGGAAGTGGATTTTATACATTTGTTGCATGTGGTTCAACAAGTTGTGAAAAATTAGATAAGTTAAGTGTTAGAGTGCGCATCCAGACCCACCAACTGCGGGTTGGTTGGGTCACAATGGGCCTGCTTCTACAGGATCAACCGGAACTATAACTTTAGGTTCTGAGCTTACACAATCCAAAAGACCAGTTTGATGAGTGAAAATTATCCTCACATTTTTAAGTCGTGCTCTCCTACCATCAATTACCGACAATAAGATGAAAGTGCTCCTCACATAAGTCGTGAGACTAAACCCAACAATAAGATTATCATATGAGAAACAGAAAGTGCTCTAACATAAAGAACTTCTGGTGATAGCTAGTGATGAAAATTAAAAGAGAAGGCTAAAACTTGAGTCCTGGTAAAAGCAAAACGACTCTCAAGACTTTGTTTTTCTTCTTATATAGTTCTTTTCATACTTGTAATACTTATTTTCCTCATGTTATATTCAATGAAACTAGTGTCTGTTCGAGAAAAGAAAACGACTATCATACTACATATTTCTCTACAAATATAAAGGCCAAATTGATCGATGCATGAGAAAAAAGACTGAAACATCAATCCAACTGCAAATGTGAACTTAGCATAGCGCATCACAGTTGTTAGGTCCTTGCGGTTGAATGGGACCTACTCACCTAGGTTCGACTTTTCGTTTTAGTACGGGTGTTTGTATTTACGGCTAATTGTATTTTTAATAGGTGACGCGACCGTCAATAGTGAAGCGTATGCTTTAACTTTGGTCAGTCTCAATATATATTGGCCTAGTTTATTAGGGTTATCATAGGTACGTGGTGTGTACGTGTATGTTTATAGGATAAATGTACATACATGTATGCAAGCATATATCTTTGTATCGTGTTTAGTGAAAGTAAGTGATATACTCCCTCCATCCAAATGTAGAAGTGATATACTCTCTCCATTCAAATGTCTAAAGCATAAGACATAGTTCATTTTCTTGTTTTACCCAAAATTTTAAGGTATATTTGTAGTTTTTATGTGTTAAATTAAATTGTTATTCGAAACCCAGGAAACCATTCCAATACTCATTCCCAATACTCATTAGTTGCATACATACATATAGTTTCTTGATTTTGTCATATGGGATGAGTTAATTCCTCACTAGTCTTGTGATAAGAAAAATATGCCTTAGACTTTTGAATAGAAGAAGTATAATGTTTGAGGAGGGATATATATATATATGATACAATAATCTACATTGCGTATTATTTTTACAAATTATTGTAATCATTTGAATCATTTGCCACATACGATGCATGCTCTCAAGAGCTTAAAATTTCCCCTTTACATAACTTTGTTTTTGATTCGTCAGACGAACAACTAGGCATCCACTCGCGACCATTCACCATTTGGCGATTGCCACTGCCTAGTCTAATCGAATTAAGGAAAGTCAATATTGACGTATTCTTATGCATCCGTCGGTGCATCGATAAATCTCCCGTCTGGCAAACTGAGAGTAAAAATAGTATTATAAGAACATATAGCATGGTGCATGCAAGAAATAAAAAAGATTGTGTCAATATATTTTTTTGACAGAAAATCCTACCTCATGAAATTTGGATCGTTAGATATGCTTTAAGATTCATGCGCAATAGTAATCTTATCTTTTTCCTCCCCTTCCCCTTCTCCTCAGTGTTGATGATGGAATTTGGTAAGCATATGAATCGGAATCGAGATCCAGTCCGAAGTGGATTTGAAGATTTGCGGAATTCTTAGAGACAGAGTACGCATTGGCTGGAAGTCTGTATCGGCCGATACAGAGTTTGATATGGTTAGCTAATACAGTCAATATTGATTAGATTAGTTACATGATCAATGTTGGATTCAAAAGAAGAACTTCAATGATATTGTCAGGCGAGAATAGAGTCCAAGATAGGTAATTGTATCTATTAATTAGGATTTTGTATAATTTTCTTATAGATATTTTTGGTAAGAGTCCATCTAAGAGATTTGTTCGTCCGTTAGAATTGTATTAGGAAAGTATGAGTCGTATCCGTTATGTACAAGTTTATACATTTGAGTGTAAATATAAGACCAAGATCTTTGTAAATAATTAACATTAGTTCAATTCAATCTTGGCACATCGCTAACCTTTTTTCATTACTCTGTTTCGACGAGTTCTTGTTTTTGAGTCGAGCTGCATCAGTTTCGATCTTCGACAAAGAGGTAAAACTTAATATGGCGGTTTGCATCATCGGGATTAGTGCTTACATCTTTATGACACTCTAATCTTGTTTTTGCAAATCACCGAGTTATCATATATATTATATAATCTAGATTGACAATGCTTTCTATTTGCATCGGCTGAGCTCTGTCTAGGGTCTTGTCGACAACGACTAGATTAATTTGTTGACTTAGATTATGTAATATATCCACCATGCTGAAAAGATGACCATCGGCTTGATTGTTTAGATATTATGCTTCTTTTTATACTTACTGCTGCATCAGTTAAGTTTGATCTATTAAGTCGTGTTTAGAGTCATAATCCCTAGCCTGTCTTATGGTTGTTAATAAGGATAGTATCGGGGTTTCAAACGATCTTATCTGATATAGTTGTTTTATATAGATCTATGTCTTATTTAATATACCGTATATGCCCTTTATATTAGGATCTCAACTAATATAAATATATTGAGCTTATTATCAATCTAATTGGTATTAGTTTAATATATTTAAGTTAAGATGATATCCTAATATAAGGTAGTATAAGAGCTATAGCTGATACATGCTCAAATTTGGACATCGGCTATGATATATACATATATAATCGTTATTTTGTGTTATTTTAGATCTAAGCAATTTATACTGTCTCGGTTAAGTCCAATCTATCCCAACTGCTGATTTCTAAAGTAATATCGGTTTATAGATTATATAATGTCAATCTCTACAGTCGATGGATCAGGTTTAAGGTTTGTTTATTCTTATAGATATATCTTACAGCCGATTCACCTCACATTACATCGGCTAGGTTACAATACGATATGATATCGGCTTTCCAGCCGATCGAATATCGTTTACTAATAATATTTGTATGTTTCATCTTGTTGGTTGCAGGATCAAATCAACTGGCACGCCCTTGAACCCGAAAGCAAAGCTTTGGATCTACACTGGAGTTAAGCAAATCTCCCAGGCCAGTGTGTATTTTTTGCATCAACACCCAGCCGCACGCAGCACGAGCGCACGAGGTGAACTCGCCCACTTTCTTCCTCAAGCGCCACCACCGCCACCCCACATTATCGCTCGGCCTCGCCGGCCGATCGGAAGGCGCGAACAGCGTTGACAATGCCCTCCTGGCCGACTTCCTCCCCTTCCCCCATCCTCCTCCCCCTCCCCCTCTCCTCCTCCTGGAGTCGGCAACGACGAGGTGCCCCCGCTCCGCCATCTTCGTCAGCTTCCCACCACCAAATCGCCACCACCGGCTACCACCTCCTAACCAGTCGTTTTGTTTTGCCTCCGCCACCGACACTGGCCTACCACCGTCCTCCTTCCCCGTGGCTCCGGAGGCACCGTCGCTGCCTCGCCGCCCAACCGAGTCCACCATCCACCGTAAGTCCTCCTTTGCCCACTGCCATCCCTCCAAAACAGAGAACTCCCCCTCTCCTCCCTTCCCCACCCCCTGCCACCTCGACCCCAACCCAGGACCCTAAATGCTTGGGGTCATCACCGTCGTTTGCTGGAGTTCAACAAGGACATTGAAGTTAGAGGAGAAGCTCATTGAAGCACGAATTGAGAAGCAGATCTGCGGGTTAGAAATTTGCATGATTTTACCTCCACTTTTCCGTTGAATGTAGTTTAGCAATTCCCACAAAAATTGTCCACATTTTCTACCATCGTCGTCATACTGTTCATAGCTCTTTCCAAGACATGTTCATAGCTCTTTTCAAGGCTAGTGGTGGACTCCGGTTATTAACACAAGTGTTTGTGCTCCATCTCAGTCTCTTGTATAATTTTTTAGGTTTCTATCGACATACCAGCTTCATCTTTTGCACTAATGGAAAAGCCAGCAAAAGGTATATATTGATAGAAACATTAAGCTTATATGATAAGGCTTGCTGGAATGATGCATTAGCTCGGGAGACAAAGATAGCGAAACCTTGTGGATATGTCGGCAACTTGCTTTGCTGTGCTGATTACGTCTGGCTCTGATCTTGTTAGCTCGTTGTCACACTCAAGAGCAAATGGGAGCTCATAATGTAATTAAAAAGAGGGAACCTTACATCGAGAAGCGGCAACTACCTACCAGGCTACCATCTGGTTCCATTTGGGGTTTGTCTCTTTTAAGATGCTACTTCCAGCATTATTTTCTCCATGTACTTTGCCTTTGAGGGCGATACAGCGCTTTCCGGTAACAGTAGGGTGCTAGTTTAGTTGCAAACTTGTCTTTAATTAAAGGAAGTAATTCGGTGACTGGTTGACACGAGTTTGATCATTAAGCAAATCTTTTATACCTTCATGGTCGCTAAGTACATTAACAAGAGACGACACAAAAAAAGAACGATGACTATCAACAGAATATGGTTTCTAGGATGGACTGATCATTCTATACAACACTTCACACTGCAGCATCCAAGTAGGGTGCTGCAAGGCTGCAAGAGGCTACTTTTTTTTTAATCAGCCAAGGATGCACACAGCTAGATGGAGTCATGCACTCTACTCTACCACCACATAAAAACTATAATATCTACTATTATAAAAATTGAAAATGTTTCTATCAAAATTTTGATACGTCATCCGTATTTGAATTGGTTTTGAGTTGATTATATGTCACCCGTATATAAATCGATGTGGTTCCCCCTTTCCAGCCCGTATCTAATCCGTACTTATGTCACCAGTATCTAACCTAATACCTAATTAAAAAATATGGAAGGATTCCGGTTTATTTTCCGTCCGGGTTTTTCTATTGTGGTTTTTTTATCTCGACCAATCAGTTGCGCGCGCGTGCAGTGCGCCTCTCACCACCGCCGGGCCAAACCCTAGCGCTACCGCCACGTCGATATGTCTTCCCGTGCGTTTTTTCCTTCAATTGACCGTAAAAATCGGTTCCTTATTCCTCCCTCGTCATTTTTCTCACGATTTCCCCTTCAATTCGGGTTAAATTTGCTGGATTTAATCTCCGTCGCCGATGATGGCCGCTCTGCGAGCTTCCTCGGTTTTTTTTATCCCGAGTTTTGCTGATTCGATCCGATTTTGGGAAAAACGGAAAGAGGAGATCAAGTGGATCAAAAGCCCTCAACCAATTTTGGGAGATTGAGAAAGATTCAGCCGGATTTGATGGGGAGAATCAACTCCGGCATACAGGCACGGGACTGTCCGGAGGTTGAAGACAACGGTAGGCTTTGGGCTTGTGGCTCCACTTGTTGGCTGGGTCGAAGAGAGGTAAGCCAAGCGGAGGGAGGTAGCGGACTGGGCTAGGGCTGAAAAGAAAGGAAAGAATGGACTTTCGGTCCAAAATCATGAAAAAATTTCATCAACCTTTTCAATTATAATGTATATATAGCAATTCTAATGCTTTAATTTATTACTCAACTCCTAATAGCAATTGTATCACTGAAAAATGTCTTTATCCGCTGCAATGCACGGATATTTTTCTAGTATTACTATATTGTAAATGAAAAAGTATGAATTACCCCACTGAACTATGACGGACGACCGAATTACCCCCCTAAACAACAAAACTAGACATTTGACTCCCTCAATTCTCTAAACCAGACGAATAACCCCCCCTCCTCAGTCCTGTAGAAGGTGGTTTTAGTCCTACGTGGCGTCCACGTGGTGATGTATTAATCCAGTCAGTAACATTTCAATAAAATAAATATTCTAGGTTAGATGGTCCCACATGTCATGCTCATGCCTTTTTCTTTTCTTCTTCCCCCAGGGCAGACAAGGAAAGCGGCAGCGCCCTCCAGGGAAGCAGGGAAAGCGGTGGTGGCACTCTCCAGGGCAGGCAGGGCGTCGGTAATGGCGGCGTCCTCCAGACAAGTCAAAGGAAGAGGAGGATGGTAGGAGAGTGGAGGTGGCAGTGGCGAGGCGACCATCGGATCTGCCCCCTCCTTCATCAGCGTCATATTTGCGGAAGCATGCAGGCGGCGAGTGGCGACGGCCGCGGCAGGAGGGAGAACCAGTTGCGCAGATACTCGCAGTGCAGCAACACATCGTGCTCGTCCATGACCACGGGGAATCCCCCTGCTGCCGACACAGCCTCGGCACCCGTCTCCATCGCATGTTACCCATCTTTCGGCTTCGGTGAGGTGGGATCCGGTGCACGACACGGCTCCGGTGAGGCGGGCGTTATTCGTTGTCATCCTTCTTCCTCTCTTCCCTCGGAGGTGATGTGGACACCGGCGAGGCGAGCCTCACCACCGCCATCCAAGCCGCACCCATCGCCGCTCGTTGCCGACTGAAGATTCCTCTTCGTCGCTCCCGTTGCCGCCTGGAATGCACTCCCAGCCACGCCCCCTCCCCGCCACTCCTGCCGCCGACTGGTTCCCCCTCCCATCCATGCCCATCACCAAATGGAGCCACCCAGCCACGCCTACCACCGCTCACCGCCGACCGGTTCCCCCTCCCTCCCGTGCCTGCCACCGGTCGGATCCACCCAGCCACGCCCACCGCCGCTTGCCCAGTTGTGTGCCTCAAACGCCAACAGCATATACAGAGAAGGGGTTAATATGACATGTGGGTCCTCTATTATTTTTTTTTTTTTTGCTGATTGGATTTCCACGTTGGCACCACGTAGGACCAAAACCGCTCCGGATTAAGTCAGGGGGTAATTCGTCTGGTTTCAATAGTTCAAGGTTTAATATGTCTGGTTTTGTGGTTCAAGGGGTAATTCGTGTTGTCACAATAGTTTAAGGGGTAATTCGTACTTTTTCCTATCGCAAAAGTTCTAATGAAACATCTTTAAAACACCTCTCTAAAGGATTAATTCAATCTTATCTTTTAAAAGGCATTGAGTACTTCACCACCTTATTATCTGTAAAACATGATTTTAATACTAAATAGCCTCCTCTAACCAGGTCTTAGTCTCTGCTTGGGAGATTTTCTATCAGTTGCAGCTTCTTCTAGAATTTACAACTACACTAAACACTTCAGATTATCATCTAAATTGTTAGAATCTGTAAATTGTAGAATCCAAAAAATAAATTAAAAGCCAAAAACCAAAAAATCTCATTTCGGATTCTCGTTAGTTGTACACTTGTACTCGCTAGCAGCAGATTAGAATCTCGATCGAGCTTCACAAACAGTGTCTTAATCAATTGAAAGACTCGAACAACTTCAGGAGTCGAGTTGTACCATCAAACTGAGGATTTTGGAGGCGTCTGAACCTGCACCAACATGCCTAATTGCCTACCAGAGTAGTACTAATGATGCAACATCAATTCTGGATTGGGTCCAATCATGTCTGGCCATGTCGGTTAGTTGTAAACCAAATTGTAGGATCCTGGACTCCAGTGGACATGTTATACATCACATAAAGACATAGCACCATTAAAAATGACTTTAAGTGTGACCGTGTCAAAAGGGGGGAGCTAGAGGAATGGATTGCCACTTAACCTGAAGAAAGTTTGTCTTGTGAAAGCACGGTCGGTGATGTCATCTGACTGAAAATGGTTATGGTACTGTTCAGGTAGCCACTTGTGAGTCTCCCTCTATCGATATCGTTTTACAGTAGAGAAATTCCAGCATTTGTTCATGGACTACCCATCTAGACGAACGAAAAGTTCATCGAGCTAGGCAGAGTCCGAGCTGGAAATATGAACTATAGTTACCCTAAATTTGATGCAATGTAATTATATGGACAACGGTAATGGATCCTCTAACTTTGAATGATTAACATGTAAGTCCCACAGTTTATGGGTCCACCTGTCAGCGATATACGTCAGGAGAGTTTCTTCCTATGAACAACATAGTTTGGAGCTATTTTTGTTTTGAAACCCTACTAAAATTTTGACAGGATAAAATATATTAGACAAGTTTTAATATGCTACCCATATTTGATAGTAGATTGACCTAACTATATAGATTTGACAAAAAGTTGTATCCAATCAAAACAACTATCACGTACTGTTCAAGTTAGCAAGAAAAAATGGCAATGCAGTGGCAACAAACCAAAATGCCTCTTCCTGTTCTTTTCTCTCTCTTACTCCTTTTTTTTCTTGCCAAGCATCACATATTTACAGCGAGAACCATTTTTCTTGTTATATAAAAATGATCTTCTCTTTGTAGAATGAAGTATTTTTTAGATTGAAAATCGATGTGGAGTATACGTGTGGAGTATGAAGATTTGGAATTTTTTTAGAATTAATATTATTTTTATGGAAAATCGCAAAAGTAGTGACCAACCGGGGAAAATCGCAAAAGTAGTACCCTGTCGAACGGGTGTAGTTCGATAGAGCACCTATCGAACGTTGGGCATTCGATCGGCTCCTGTCGAACGGCTGGCATTCGACAAGCGTACCTGTCGAACGGGGGAGTTCGACAGGGCCCACCACCCGGCGCCGCCCGGCCTGTCGAACAGGGGGCATTCGATAGGTCCCTCCACTGACCCTGTCGAACAATGGGTGTTCGACAGGCCGGTTTAAAGCCCCGTGCGCCCAGGCCGCGATGCTTCTTCGATTTTTTGAGGACCACATCGCCAGCCGCCGCCGAGAGTTGCCAGTTCATCGCCGTGGGCGCCGGAGGGAGCGAGGGGAGGGGCTAGCAGGCCGGAGAGGAGGCCGAGGAGGCGCCGGCCAGGAGGAAAGGGTTGGCGACGGCCTCCAGCAGTGAAGTTAAGGTATACATTAGTAATCCCTAAGTACGAGGCATATGAAAGTTTAATAAAAAATTGGTTTGTGATTTGTTAATTGTTTCGCATTGTTCAATGTTAGTATTTATGGTTTGCATGCATTTGTCATTGCTAAATGTTAGTAGAGATATTTAAGTAATTGTACGGTTAAATTAGTTCTTAGTTAGTACATGTTATTAATATGTTATGTGTTAAAATAGGTACAAAGGTGTTATATTTTATTTGGATTATTAAACTAGTTGTTTGTTAATAATAGTTGTAAGTTAGTACACGGTAATGTAGTATAAGTTGTAATAGGGTAATTATCGAAGGATTAAATGATTAAACGTCAGATAATTTGTCATGTTTTATCAGGATGTCAGGTGATATGCCCATTCGTCTGTATTATGGCGATGCTCCTATACAAATATGCGATAGCGGGGTGGATTTGACTGTATATGCCTTCCATGATACTAGTCTGAATGCACCGGAGCATATGGGTTTGAACAACGTGTTAGGGTGGTTGTATAATATGTTTGGGGTAGATCCAGTGCTCGATAAATTTATCATAAATGTCGTGTGGCCAGTGAGGGGTCAACATGGATGGCAGTGGAGAGTAGTGGAGGTTGCGTCAACTGGGAGTTGGAGGAAGTTTGTTAATAAAGTAAGGGAGAAAGGCTATAGCCTGGCAATAGTGGTGCAGAAGACAACATGTGTTGATCGATCGGGGGAGTCAAGTCATGCCGTGGTGGAAGAAACTCCATTGGAAGGTGGACAAGCTGAAAATGTTTGGCGGACTGAGCAAGGTCGAGGGGAAGAAGTAGTAGAGGGTAATACACAAGGAGAGGTCATTGTTCGTGATAATAATCGTGAGGCCAACGACTCGGACGAAGAAGAACCGGATTCGCCTATGCGTATTGATGCAGCGGAGGAGAATGAGGCGGTAGTGGATCAGATGGAAGTGGAAAACTAGGAATACATTGCGCTTGTAGTGGAAGGAGAAGATACAACACTGTGGGACAACGAAACTAACATACCCGATGATTGGACGACCATATCGATGAGTCGTATGAAGGTAAACGATGGTTTAGATGCCCACTGGTGTTATGATAGTAAGCAGGTGAAAGTTGGACAGATGTTTCATGACAAAGGTCACTTACAAGATACGGTGAAGAGGTGGGCACTTGACCAAAAGCGTGAGTTCAGGGTGAAGGTTTCAAATAGGATGACGTACGACGTCAAGTGCACACAGGCTGGATGTCTTTGGAGAGTGCATGGTTATAAGCCACAACATGACACTTTATGGGTAGCTTCGAGGGTTGAGCAACATACGTGTTTGTTGGAGAATACCCGTCTGGTGCACAGGAACATGACAGCGGCATTTGTGGCACAAATGGTATATTCAAAGGTGGTTAGAAAAACATCTTTGTCCCCTTTCACAATAATGCATGACGTAGAGAAAGAGTACGGATATGAGATATCATACAATAAGGCTTGGAGGGCAAAACAGAAAGCACTGGAGATGAGGTTTGGAACTTATGAGGATTCTTATCACAATCTTCCCCCACTATTGGAGGTGATGCAGGCAAGAAACCCGGGCACACACATGGCTATTCTCGATGAGGTGAATGAAAATGGGGAGAATGTTCTTCGTCGGGCTTTCTAGTCATTTGGGTGCATGATAGAGGCCTTTAGAAATTGCAATCCTGTGCTCTGTGTTGATGGCACTTTCATGACACGCAAGTACAGAGAAACAATTCTAACCGCGATCGGAATCGACACGGATAACCATGTCGTTCCTGTTGCTTTTGCATTTGTCGAAAGCGAGAACACATCAAGTTGGCTTTGGTTTTTGCGGCACATTAAAATGTGTGTTGTTCAAAACAGATCAAATTTGTGTGTTCTGCATGACCGACACGCCGGTTTGCTATCGGCGATACAGAAGCTTCAAGAAGATGTCACAGAGTCCGTGCCATGGCCAGATTTGCATAGCAGATGGTGCATGCGACATCTTGGGGCTAATTTTTACAGACAATTTAGGAGTAAGAGATTGATGGACCTGTTCAAGAAGTTATGCAAGCAGAATCAACAAAGGAAGTTTGATACCATATGGGAACAACTGGATCGTTTGACCACTACACACATGGAAGAGGTTAGGAAAAAGCCTGTAGTTGCCAGACAGGTGGAGCCAGAGGGACTTGAACCCATTCCTAATGAAGCACCAAGTATTACTCGGCGCAGGAAGCGTGGAAGGGCCACAAAGTGCTTCACGGAGTGGGTAGAATTTGAGCCTAGGGAGAAATGGTCGTTGCTGTACGATACAGATGGATCGAGGTATGGTGTGATGACAACAAATCTTGCTGAAGTGTATAACTGGGTTATGAAAAATACACGACCTCTACCACTTGTTGCTATCCTGGAGGGCATCACGAGGGGTACACAGAAGTATCTCTATAAAAGGTATTCCATGGCTAATCTTAACCTCAGCAAACCCAGTGTTAAGTATAGCCCAGCTATTACACAGTACATGGATGAGAAAAGCAAGAAGGGAGGAATGCACAGAGTGTGGCCAGCTGGGAATAGAGAGTTGTTATTTGAGATACGACTTCGTGGCAAGAGTGGTGTCGGCATTGGGACTACTGACATCACATTGGAATGCACGTTGTGGCCGGAGTATCATGCTTGCAAATGCAATTGCAACAAGCCTTATCTGTTACACCGGCCATGTTCCCATGTTCTTGCCGCTTCCGCAAAAGGAGGTGTTGATGCAAACATTTTTGTTTCTCCGTACTTTACAAAGGAAGCGTGGGAGGCAACTTGGCGTGGTGAATTGCGTGGTTGGCGTGCCATATGCTATTTCACTCGTCCTCCTCCAGGGCAAGCCAATTGGGTTCCTGACTCAAACTTATTAGTTGATACTAAGGGTCGTCGCCAGTCGCGCAGGATCAAGAACCTTATGGATGAAGCTGAAGCGAAAGATCGTTCTCGTCGTAAGAAAGCTTGCATTCTTTGCGGGGAGAACCATGCCCGTAAAGATTGCAGCATGTACAATGTAGGGCAAGACGCCGCAGGCGCTGATGTTCGTCGCGTTCCAAAGGGGAAGTCGAAGAAGAAAAATAATCTTTAGTTCGCTATTATCCTTGGTGGTCTTGTACTTTGAAGTTGTTATCGTTCAATTTATGTTTAGTGCGTCTGTAATTTTAATTTGAACTATCCTGCACTTTTATTACCCGAATCTATTTGTAATGGCCTTGTAATTTTCATTTAGAACTGCACTACACTTTTAATATCCTAATGTATTTGTATTGGAATTGTAATTTAAATTTGAACTGCATTGCACTTGTAATATCATAATATATGTGTCGTGGGCTTGTAATTTTAAATTGAAATGTACTGCACTATTCTTATCTGTATCTATGTGTGCTGGTAATGTAATCTTAAATTGAAATGGACTACAAATTTATTATTTGAATTATGTTGCATGCATTTACTGTACTGTTACCATATGTGCATTGTACTAATATGGTTTTCGATCAGCAGGTATGGCTGATCAATATGATGTGCAGCTGATAGACCAGGAGATTGATAGGAACCATCAATCGTGACGTCTTAGTAGAGGAACTTTCTGCAATGTGCTGAAGATGCGAGGACCAGATCAATATTGACGTATTGATCCTCGTTGGGTTCCAATGTGCGTGAAAATATATTGTTTTTACTAATACAAGATTTAGACATTTTCATGTATTAATAACTTGCACTCTGTCATGTTGTAGGTTGAGAGCAGCTGGGTTGTTGACGTTTGCACGGTTGATCGAACCTTCACGTGCAAGGCCCAAACGAATCCACATTGACGCGGCACTTCTGAGTGCTCTTGTGGATAGATGGAGGCCTGAGACCGACACTTTCCACCTCACAGTTGGAGAGATGGTGCCCACTCTGCAGGATGTGTCTTATTTGTTGGGCCTGCCGATAGCTGGGGCAGCAATTGGCCCAACAATGGTGAATGCTGGATGGGTGGATGACCTTCTGGCCAGTTTTGGTGGTGTGTTGCCTGTTGCACTGGAGGATCTCACAGATGGGCACGGGCCGACGAAAAGTTGGTTGAA
The DNA here is from genome assembly GCA_000573905.2 of Oryza punctata. NCBI lineage: Eukaryota > Viridiplantae > Streptophyta > Magnoliopsida > Poales > Poaceae > Oryza > Oryza punctata. The sequence continues at coordinate 21,998,461 of CM002496.2, forward strand.
TCAGTTTCGACAGGATGTCTTCCCTGATGACCAGGAGGAGTGGATCGTGCAGCGCCACTTAGTCGCTTACCTGTTGTGGTTGGTTGGATGGGTGATGTTCATGGGAACTCATGCTGACTTCGTGGACAAGCACTTCATCCACTATGCGGAGCAGATTGCAGAGTTACCTATCGTAGAGATTCTACAGTACAGTTGGGGGTCGGCGGTACTTGCGGTGACATATGCCGGACTGTGTGATGCTTGTGTGAGGAACGGCAAGCAAAGATCACTCCCTGGATGCCCGTTGCTACTTATGTTGTGGGCGCACGAGCGCTTCGACATTGGGAGGCCTCAGCTTGACTCGTACGCAAACTACGGTTTGCGAGAGATGTACAAGTCCGGTGTTGGCGACATCGACGATCGTCCCACTATGGGATCCTTGTGGACACACCGTGAGGTAATTTTTGTTTAATTCGTTTGTGTTATCATTATGAACGGTTCACTACTAGTTGAATACTTTCCTTATATAACTAATGAAAACTACTAACTTCTTGTTGCAGCCTCAGTGGGTTAGCGGGATGACGTGTCGTATCTACACACAGTTTGTAGCTGACTTTGATCAGCTTACGCCTGACCGTGTTCAGTGGACTCCCTACACTCAGCACGATGTCAATGATCGTGCACCGCACGGTCTCGCGGATCTTTGCACGCGAGATATGCAAATCTGGAGGATGACTTGTCACTTCGTGCTGGACGTGCACGTCGAGCCACACAATGTCCACAGGGTTCTCAAACAGTTGGGCATGTATCAGGACTTTCCTCCGAGAGTAGGTCGTCCTTTGGCTGATAGTCTTCATAGGTTAGTTCGCATCACAGTTGTTTAATCCATTTTTTTTAAAATAAATCACTGCATAACATTTTTGCTGATGTGTCAATTTGTTGTTGTGCAGGTACTCCAGAAAGGGGCTCAGGCTTTCCTACGAGCTAGTTATTGTGACCACGGTTCAGCCGACGGTACAAGAGTGGGAGCACGCAGCTGATAACTTGGTGCTTCAGACACCTCCAGACGATGGGAGTTCCTATGGGGCTTACCTTCGTTGGTACCGCAGTGTTACACGATGGAGGTGTTTTCCTCCACAAGGAGATAGCACCGTCCCCCACCAGGTGGCGATTACTGACACGTTTGCCCCTCAGCCTCGATCAGCTTACAACTCAATGGTACGTGTTTATTTGTGGAATTTGAGCAACTAGTTCAACATTTTTAAAAAATGTGCAACTAGTTCAGTACTCGTAATAAATGTGCAACTGGTTCAATAATTTTAATTCCCTTGCTTATTTGTGCGACAGGCGGATTTTGTTGAGCACGTTCAGGTGGAGTCCGACACCCTGTTGCAAAGACTAGAGACGAGACCTCCAGTCGTCAGGCCTGATGACGTGGCGAGCGTCCTTCGCAACTTCCGTGCCCGTGCTGCCGCACTACTACGTCGTGTCTCCTGTCAGAGTGCGGCATATGTGGTGCAGCCGTCTGCCCGACGGGCATCACCACCACTACCCCGACGTTCCAGCGTGGATCCCAGTGGTCAATCCACGTCACGTCGCGGGTACGAAGCGGCCCACACATCTCACGGTCGTCCTTCCTTTCAGCACACCCCAGCACCGGAGTACACCAGGGGGTCAGCTGGATCAGGGGTACCCACGTCGAGCACGGCACCACCACGTCCGCAGGTATTCCAAACTCCGCCTTATGTTCACCCCACGCAGGGAGCATCTGGGTCGGCACACTTCCCTTACATGCCAACGGGGGACAACGTGTTGAACACACCAGCATGGGGACTTCATATCACTCCGCGTGCGCTAGAGCAGGGCCACACACAGCACACATGTAAGTCATTTTAAACAATAACACGCTTTAGTTTCTAATTACATATTTCATTACTAACTATGCCATTTTTTTGGTTTCTCCCTCTTGTGCAAACAGACGATGAGTACGGTTCGGCGTCGACGCATCACGGAATGCTTGCTTACTCCCCTCGCACAGCATTCATTGAGGACTTCTTTTCCACTGAGCCTCCTCAAGGGGAAGTAGGGATGGATTACTGGCACGTAGCACCTCAGGTCACACAGCCGACGCAGGAGACGGAGGCCGGTTAGGCACCCGACGTGACACCACAACAGGCAGCAAGAGATAGGCACCCCCCCCCCGATAATTTGACATATCCCACTGAGCAGATTAGGCGTAGGAAGAAGGGAAGACCTAGCAAACGTGCGAAGGGCACTGATCGTCCTTGACTTATCTATTTGTATTAAACTTTTAGTCATTTATGTTCTGTCCGTACTATTTGTGAAACACTTTATGATTAACTTAGTATCTATCAGTACTATTTCATAAACTTTTTCGGACGAATTACTCAGTAGCATACCCTTCGAATGAATCATGACAAATGATTCGCTTCGAACTTTGCAGCGCACTATAGGACAGGCGCATAAATGCATGCACGTGGTTTGCTATCTACTTTCGGCGCACATGTCACTTTGTGGTCCACCCCATTATCAACTTTATCGACTGCAGAGTTATGAAAGCGACCATGCGAGAGCTCGACTAGTCGTGACCACCTTTCAGTACAGACTGCTCCCTCATGCCCATCAAGTCTATCTACACATCAACCCTATCTTAATCACTATGGTTCCTTCAATCGTTACGTCATTATAAATACATACCTTGAGCAAACAAGAGCTCATCAAGTCCTTTCCTCTTTACATTTCCCATTATCTTCAGCCTCCAGTTCAACACAATGGAAGCTCCATTCCGCGAGCATTTAGACTGGCGAAGAGATCCACTCGTAGGTCTATTTCTACCATGGTGCGACCGTCCAATCTGCACATGTGGTGATCGATGTATACTCATGACATCACTTACTACTGAAATCCGCGGTAGGAGATTTTTCCAATGCCCAAACATTTACCAGGTATCTGTTCAATGCACTGCAATTTCTACATTTGCACATGTCTAATACATACATCGCTAACCACGTGTCTACAATATCTCCAAATTTTCAGACTTACCGTAGTTTGTGCTACTTCGTTGAGTGGGTTGATACAACTAATCCACAACGTGACAGGGCACGCTCATATCCATGCAGCGAACCATTATCGGACTACCTAAGGAGGAAGGTTGAGTACGAACGACGAAAAACTGCCAAATCCTTACAATGGCAAGTGAATCCACTGGGACTCCCCACTTAGCGGGAGCGTCCAGAGTGTAGGTGTGGAGACCGTTGCCAGGTGATAAGGTCCGTTCGACAACGAACTCTAGGACAGAGATGCTTCATGTGTCCTAACATTGTCGACGATGATTTCATCGTAAGTTCCACTAATTTTTTACTCACTCCGATTACTTCTGTCATATACCTACATCCGTGTACAGTCATTAATTTCTGGGCACAGGAAGAAGACCGCAAATGTAGTTACGTAAAGTGGATCGATACGGTGCGAAGAACTTCCATCGGATCGACGATAACTCAACCTGAGACGACCACACAATTCATTCAAGCATGGATGGAGTACGAGCGTCAGGTTCAGTCCGCTAGCTTACACTGGAGATCAAATCCATTAGGTATACCTGAATGGTCTGATCGTCCCAAATGCGGTTGTAGAGATCGCTGCCGAGTTACAACGTCCTTCTCACAAGATACATATGGCAGGCAGTACTTCGTCTGTCCCAACATAGACGACAACTTCGTTGTATGTCACATGCTTAATTACTAATTTACATTTTTCTTCGCGCTCCCATAACAATTATTTCCCATTATCTAATTTGAGTGATTGTTCAGGGGAATCCAAGGATGTGTGCTTTTACTTCATGGATCGACATGGTCAGCCCGATGTATGAAAGCGGAAGAGTAACTGAAGCTGAAACACAAACAGAGTATAAGAGAATGAAGGATCACGAAGTTGCATTACGTACACAACGACGTAGAAGGGTCAATAGAGAAGCTTAACCCCGATTCGCTCTATTTCGGTCTTTTTGTTATGTTATATTGTTGTATGGGTCATGAATGGATTAGGTTTATCTATTTGTTAGCTAATGTTTCATTCTCTTTTTCATCTATTAAGCTCATTTCTGCATCCGCTGCAATGTCTTCAATCCCATCCTCTTCTTTATCCGTCCTTACTTAATAAATTGCGACAAAGCCATTAGAACAAAAAATATACAATTAATGAAACTAAATAATTCAAATATTTTAACCAACAAATAAATACTATAATTTCCCACCAAACATTATCAAAACCCTGAACCATATACATAAAACATTACAAAAATATTTTCCTTTCTTACACACTAAAAGAAATTACATATTATTAAAAAAATAACTTATTATTATAAATAATTGGTGAAAGGAGCAGTTGAATAGCCAGTCGAACTGGTGGTATTCGACAGAGTCCTATCGAACTGCACCAGTTCGACAGCCCCCTATCGAACTGCGGCAGTTCGACAGCCCACCCTGTCGAACAGCCCCTGTTCGATAGGCTCTGTCGAACTGCAGCCGTTCGATCTCCTTTCCAGTCGCGCTCTGGCCGTTCGATAGGTGCCCTATCGAACTACACCCGTTCGACAGGGTACTACTTTTGCGATTTTTCCCGGTTGATCACTACTTTTGCGATTTTCCATAAAAATAATATTAATTCTCAAAAAAATTCTGAAGATTTGTGAGTGTGAGCGTAGCGATTGGTTATACAGGCCGCCATCAGTCATCACTACTTCACTAGTACAAAAACATATCCCGGAATAAGGGCGATAGAAGGACATTGATTTGCAAACCTGATTAACAACCATGGATGGAAATCGGAGATTGCAGGAAACCGGCCAGATCCATGCATGCCTCCAGTTAAGAGGATCGTGACAGGTGACTACTGACTAGGAGTCTACGAGTGCTGAGTTGTTCTGGTCTATTTACTGTACATAGCACCAAAAAAAACAGGTAGGAGTAGCTGGTTTCCGATTATCAGTTTACCTTTTTTAGAAAAACAAAGGAGGAACAAATTTAAAGCCAAAACCTAGCCTTTTCCTTTGCAGCACTCAAAGCACATGTACGTAGTTCATAACCTACAAATTTAATTTTCTGAGTTGCTACTAAATTTATTGGCCAGAGAAACAAGATAACCAAGAGAACACTAGACAACACTGAGCTTCTGACATCAAAGGATCAGGGAAACACGTACTTTTATTCACTTCGATGAACATATATCCACCCATTTGTAGTAAATGGTTTTGAGAAAAAAAATCAATTTTTCTGACAAGATAGATTCGTATATAATATATCACTCAAATTCAATTTCTATAAATTATAACTAAAATAACAAATAAAACTCTAATTATATATATATATATATATATCCACAGTTAAATTTATTATTTTGTTACAAATTATAAAAGTCGAACTTAAACTTATATTTTTTAAGTAATATATTATATGTCAATATATCTTACCAATTATTTTGATATTTTTATAATTATTTAGATTCATATAATAAATAGGTGGACATCCACACATATTAGAATTCCTCCCCGAAAATATCATCGTCCATCAAAGCCAGCACGACGTGAGCGGCCTGTGACCATTCGTTTATCCACCACGGCAGACATTACTGTACGAGCTACAACCTCTACCATTTCGTTAGCTTATGCAGTACAGCTAAGTATGTATTTTTGTTACTAGCTACTCACTCAGTTTGATATTATAAATCGTTGACTTTTTGCAAATCAAACTTCACTAAATTTAAATAAATTTATAAAAAAATTTAACAATATCTAAAACACCAGATTAGTTTCATTAAATATTGTATTAAATATATTTTGATAGTATGTATTTTGTGTTGATAATACTATGTTTTGGTATTGGTTAAAGTTAGAAAATTTATTAAATTAAAATAATTTATAATATGAAACTGAGTGAGTACTAATACTAGTCCTATTTGGTGTGTAAAACCGATATTTATTCTTGCGTCCATTTAACAGCCGTACTACACTACTAGTACGACGGTACTGCGTCCTACAGAAAAATAAGCAGAATGTTCCTTATCGCTCGCTTGCCAGATCTGCACGGCGCGCGGCGCGTTACGGATCATCGAAGCTGATGAGCGAGTCAAAAAGCTGTACCCCCTGGGCCTCAATTCCTCAAATCATCGTGATGGGACCAAGCGATCCGTCGAACGGGACCATGCGATCCGCTCCCCCGTGATGGGCGCGGCGATTGGTTCGGTGGTTCGCCGGCCGCGCCGCGCGCGCCCGCCCGCGAGCTGGGCTGGGCTGCGTCGCTAGTTCCTCCTCCATACCGTGCCATAGAATTCTCCGCGTCGAGGGGGCCGGAGACGTCGCCCGCACGTGGTGGGACGGCGACACTGAGCCGCCGCTGCGTGGCGTACGTCGGCATTGCACGGGCGCGGCTTGGCAAGTTGGCAACGTGCGGCGAGTGGCGATATCTCACGGGCGCGGGAGGCTATTCCCCGGGCGGCGCGCGCGGCGCACGTAGCCCCCACGCAGTTTGCCGGTGCAGACGATGCCGAATCGCCGATCGAGCGGTGAGCAGGTGTTAAGAGTGGGACGGCGCGGTGGATTCGCCGTTTCGCGCAACACCTGATGAAAGCGGCGGAATAGTTCGTCTACGAGACGTGACTGGCTGCCTGGCAGAATGGGATGTCTGTTCGGTCGGGACTCGGGACCAACGGTGATTATTAACATGATCTATCTATCTCTCCCAAATGATTACGGGAAACATGTGGGAGATTATTATTGGTAGGGGGCAAATAATTCCATGCTGGACCGATCCACGAGCCAACACGCGTATCGCACATGGGCTGGTCTCCGTCCGGTCAATGCAGCAGCCAGAGAGTACTAATCCCTAACTTCGATTTCGATCGTTCTGCTACAGATCAGCGTAGTGGAGGGAGCAGAGCAGCTAGCTAGCCATGCGAGTCTATAAATTGCACCTGCCCGGGGTGTCTGCCTATCAGACTTGCATTGAGCGCTGGACTCACACTCGCATAAAGCATATACTAGCCAGATAGTTGTGATTAGTGAGCACAGTGTGATACCTTCACTTAATCTGAGAGCTAGAAATGGCACGGACTTCGACGTTCCCCGTCATCAACATGGCGTTGCTCGCAGGGGAGGAGCGGCCTGAGGCGATGGCGCAGCTGCATGATGCTTGCGAGAACTGGGGATTCTTCGAGGTGGTTATATGTAGCAATATAGTCCTAAAACCATAATAATAATGGGCACATTGAACAGACAAGCTAAGTTTCCATTTCGATGCTGGACAATGAATGTTCTCTAACTCTGCCGTTTTGTACGTGCGGTGCGTTATCGTGCAGATCCTGAACCACGGCATCTCGACGGAGGTGATGGACGAGGTGGAGAAGATGACCAAGGACCACTACAAGCGTGTGCGCGAACAGAGGTTCCTCGAGTTCGCGAGCAAGACGCTCAAGGACGGCTGCGACGACGTGAAGAAGGCGGAGAAGCTGGACTGGGAGAGCACCTTCTTCGTCCGCCACCTCCCGGAGTCCAACATCGCCGACATACCCGACCTCGACGACGACTACAGGCGCCTCATGAAGCGCTTCGCGGCGGAGCTGGAGACGCTGGCGGAGCGGCTGCTCGACCTGCTCTGCGAGAACCTCGGCCTCGAGAAGGGCTATCTCACCCAGGCCTTCCGTGGCCCAGCCGGCGCCCCCACCTTCGGCACCAAGGTCAGCAGCTACCCGCCGTGCCCGCGCCCTGACCTCGTCAAGGGCCTCCGCGCCCACACCGACGCCGGCGGCATCATCCTGCTCTTCCAGGATGACCGCGTCGGTGGTCTCCAGCTGCTCAAGGACGGCGAGTGGGTCGACGTGCCGCCCATGCGCCACTCCATCGTCGTCAACCTCGGCGACCAGCTGGAGGTGATCACCAACGGCAGGTACAAGAGCGTGATGCACCGGGTGGTGGCGCAGACCGACGGCAACAGGATGTCCATCGCGTCGTTCTACAACCCGGGCAGCGACGCCGTCATCTCCCCGGCGCCGGCGCTGGTGAAGGAGGAGGAAGCCGGCGTGGCGTACCCGAGGTTCGTGTTCGAGGACTACATGAAGCTGTACGTGAGCCACAAGTTCGAGGCCAAGGAGCCCAGGTTCGAGGCGTTCAAGTCCATGGAAACCGAGACCTCCAACCGCATTGCCATCGCTTAGCAACCGTTCGCTCTGTTCTGTGTACTGTGTGCATGAACTGTGGTTTCGTCAGTTTGTGATACATAGGATTCATCAGAGTGGTTCCTACTGGACTGAATAAAAGAACCTGCTAGCCAGGTGTAGCCGTGTAGGTATGAATAGATTACTACTCGCGACCAGCTCGAAAGTTTGTACCATGTCGGATTCTTATTTCGATCCGTATCATAGTATGTCCCTGTTTATCATAGTACTATGCACCGCCTGCAGTCTCCTCGTGACCTTGCCTATATCTTGGTTTTTGGATGCATTATTACCTTGACAATTTATTTTTTTTTGCAAAAAAAATACTTTGACAACTTGGTGACACTGCAAACTGAAATTCCTCGCGTGACACGCTGACGCTGCGTGTGTTCTGCATATAGATGGCCATAAGGCTCGAGATCCGATAGTCCGGCTCAGTCACGGCACGACACGGCTGATGTTGGGTCCGTGCTGACCTGGACCGACAGTTGGACCGTGCTTGGACCGTTGTCTTGGCACGGTGGACCGCCCCGGCAAGACACGTTCCAATGATCGTGGAGGTAAAATAGATGAGGGAGCTAAAATATACTTGTTTCAGTCATATAAGGTATGTCCAAAGAGATAAGGGATGCAAAATAGACTTATTGAGCCATATAAGATAGCCCAAAGGGATGAGGGAGGTAAAATAGACTTATTCCAAGGAGAAGCACGACGGGCTTTCGTGCCTTCGAGCTGGCTTGGCACGGCCCGAATCTTATTGGGTCGTGCTTGGGCCGTTGGTGCAGTCCGTGGATGAGCTCGAGCCGACCCGGCGTGTAGGTCGGGTCGTGCTAGTCCGACTGATCTCGGCTTGGGCCCGGTCATGCTCGGGCCGTGCCAGGTTGGTGTTCGTTCTTATGGGTTGGGAACCCATCTCCTCCGCACGGAAAACGGAGCGATCCATTAGCGCGTGATTAATTAAGTATTAGCTATTTTTTTCAAAAATGGATTAATTTGATTTTTTTTAAGCAACTTTTGTATAGAAACTTTTTGCAAAATACACATCGTTTAGTAGTTTGAAAAACGTGCGTGCGGAAAACGAAAAGAAGGGGTTGGGAACACGGTGAAAAGAACGCAGCCTTAGCCATCTATAGTATAGTTCTGCACTTATGTTGTACAATAAAACTACTTTAATTCGTCGAGGCTGGACAGTACGACCTACCGAACGAAGTTTAATTGGGCCGTGTAACTATGCTACTGTGGGACGGACTCATCGCCTACCCTAGAACTTTATATTGCGTCCTTCAACTCTGGGCCGAGTCCGATTAACCACCTCTAGAGCAAAAACCGCATATATCACTTCCCCTGACTATCAAAATCAATGCAAATAAACTATTTTGGTAGATTCAGCTATGGTTTCATCCCATGTGACGTCGTGGCATATTAACCTTGTCATCATCTGGCACGACGATGTCTACATAACATTACAATAAGTGAGGGGAAAAAAGGCAGTGGGCCTCACATGTTAGTGTAAGATGTTTTCTCCTTTTCCTCTCCTTCTTCTGATGCATCGTTGCATCTTTGGTGGCATCAACAGCGAGTCAGTGGTGGCATCACCAATCCCTTTTTTTTGTTGCCGACCTGGTGGAAGAGTTCGTATCGGTGTTCCATCTACACGAGTTGTTACCCATCCTAGCCCTCCTTGCCTACCACCTACACCTCGCCACCTCCCCTCGGGGTGTAGGAGGCAAGGAGTGGCTAAGTAAGGAGGTTTGTTGGCTTCCTGGCTCGTGCTTGCTAGTTTCTATCAACTTCTTGGGGAGGAGGAGACGGTGGTGGAGAAGCTTGAGCTCAAGCTCTCCTACAAGATGGTGGTAGCGACGACGATGTTACATCCAGGCATAGAGCCTATGGTAGTAGCTAGAGGTGGCGAATTGAGAATGGCGAAGAGGAGGCGTTGATGGTAGCTGACAGGTGTGCTGCCAAGGAGCCGAGCTCGCCTGCTACTACTACTCCGCCCATCACTATCCTCGAGCTCTACGACCGGATGGGAGAGAGAACTCTCGACTACCACCTTCCTAGAGCTCAAGCACTACCTTGTTGCTAGCTACTTCTAGTGTTGCAACAAGGATGGGGTTGAGGAGGGTGTGTGTAGTAGAGAAGATACTTGGTCAGTGACATGTGTGTCCCACATTTTTCGAAGTTAGGTCAACGTAGGCATCATGTAGGACAATCACTGTTCAAATCATTAGGAGAGAAAATAAATCTATTTTGATAGATGAAGAAGATGATCCATCTGTTTCACGGTTGAGGGACGTCAATCAGACACAGTGCATGTTCAAATCGTTGCCACTTTCAACCCTACCAAAATTTAGAAATGCAAAATTTGGTAGGGTAACAAAGTAAACATACTTTAGCCAATATTACCTTACTAACATTTGATAATTCCATAAACTTCCACTCTTAAAAACACTGTTTTGGTAAGGCTTCAGACTAAATGTATCCAACTATGCCATAGCACCAAACTGTGCAAAAAAATGGCATTATCAAATATTGGTATGTTTGATTGTGGTAACGATCTGAACAAGCCCTCAGCCTATAGTTGAAGGAGGACAAATGGACTTTCTGAGCTAGCAAGGCCAAATGAGAATTTGTATTTTTGTCCATTCGTGAACATTCCATCACACAGGCCACATCTTGTTTCCAAACAACTGACTGTAGCCTAGACTCACTGAACTGTGGGGCCACCTCCAAGCGTGTGTGGGCCCAGTGATATTCCATGTATCACGGTGCTCCGAGTCCACCAACTCCACGCTCTCTGACCAATTCCATCGCGCCAAGCGAGCCAACCTCTCCGACGTGGCATAAAATCCTACGTGGAGGCTCTCCATTGGTCCGCACACGCGTCCGTCCGTCTTCCTCGCCAGTCGCGAGCGAACTTAAATCGCAGTCGCGACTCGCACCCCGGCGCCGATCGCTAGGTCCATCTCCTCGCCTCTCCCCTCCTTCTAGAAGCTTCTCGACCCCGCCATGCGTCCCGTGGTCCTCGCCGCCCTTCTCCTCGTCGCCGCCGCCGTCGCGGCCTCGCCGGCAGCCGCCCTCTACTCCGCCGGCTCTCCCGTCCTCCAGCTCAACCCCAACAACTTCAAATCCAAGGTCTCTCGATCGACTCCCCCCACACTCTTCCCTTCCGTCTTCGGATCGGCTTCCCTCATTTGGGTCTCTCGCTGAGTTGGAGTGGCGAAATTTTTGTTGGGTGCAGGTTCTGAACTCGAATGGGGTGGTGCTGGTGGAGTTCTTCGCGCCGTGGTGCGGGCACTGCCAGCAGCTGACGCCGATTTGGGAGAAGGCTGCGGGCGTCCTCAAGGGCGTCGCCACGGTCGCCGCGCTCGACGCCGACGCTCACAAGGAGCTCGCGCAGGTGAGCACGGGTCCTGTTTGGCATATCGTTTAGTTGAGATTTGTTCACGCATGCGGCCGGGTTGATCTACCTGTTCCTGGTGTGATCTTGGCATCAGTTGCTGCATCACCGTAATTTGATCGTACTAGGACGTAACTGCGTGTATGCAATGTGCAAACTCAATTCCATAAAAAAGTTACACCTGTTATGGTTTTTTTGTGTAGCTCTCAGTATTAGATAGTACAATGTCAACATTTGTTTGGTGGAGGAAGTATGGGGAGATCAATTTTTGGTGTGTACACATACTGATCAAAAGGGGCGTCGTTTTTATTTGTTAAAGGAGGGCATTAGCATCGGATATGAGTTATACAATACCGAATTAATGCATATTAAAATGCTGTAGTTGGGACTAATATTGATGGAATGTGGTGCATTGGTGATTTCATACGGTAAATTTAATTTTTCACTTTTTCAGCATGGTGATTGGATGCTGTTTTTTTATTAAAAAAACCTGGATTCTGAATTGTATTGAACGAATTAAGCATTTTAGTTGGTGTTTATTAGGGTTTTATCTGTTTTTCTTTAGATCCAAAGGTAAGAGCGGCCTTGGTTAGTTTATATGCAATAACAGTGTATATGTGACTTTAGATGTGGGAAATGCATACCTTATAAAGGATGAAACCGTGGAAACCAATGGGTTGTGCAACTTTACAATATCTGATGCCCTTCTATCATCTGATGCAACATTGCTTATTGGCGAATCAGAAAATTAGGTTATGTATCCCAGATTCTCTAACTGAAAATTTAGTCACTCATCAAATGAAATATATGCATCTATCCTGAGAGAAGGAAAGAAAGAGTGAAAGATAGTTATGTACCTTTGCCATTGTACCTGCAGTGTGGTGATTTTGAGTCTGTCATATTTAGACATATTTTTTACAATAATTTTACGGTATCATGCTTATTGACCAAGAGGCATTTTTTAGCTACGTTATATCTTTGTTTTGGTGAGTATTAGTCTTCTGTCTAGGCTAAATCAATGAAAACTGCACATTAGAATGTCTTCCACCATTGCCATTTGTAAATATTTTGACTGGATGCTATCAAGTTTTTCCTGATGCATGATACTTTTGTTCTGCAGGAATATGGAATAAGAGGATTTCCAACTATTAAGGTGTTTGTTCCTGGAAAGCCTCCAGTAGATTATCAAGGAGCAAGAGATGTAAAGCCAATTGTTGAATTTGCTCTTTCACAGGTTTGTTGCAGCTTGCCCTATTTGATATATATAAAAAAATGATACTCCTATGTTGTTTTTACTTTTATTGCTCCTGTTCTATCTGCCACTTCACCAGTGTATACAACTACAAATCCTTTTCTGAAGATGTTAAGTGCTTCCTGGATTTTTCACTGACCAAACTTACTCAGATTGCAATTGTCAGCTGAATGTTGACATAAATAACTTTTATCTTAACATGAAGTTAGGGTAAAAAACAACAGATATCATATATCAACTGATACTAATGTCCTAGGTAGCCAATTGATTTTACTATATATCCCCCTCAAATGCTAAACCTTTCAAACTTATCAACTTTCTATATGGGATACTGGATATGAGGTGATGTAGTGATGCTTCTTAGTTCTTACCATGGTGTGAGCTTTATATACCTGCTCTTGCACAGCTGGTGCTTCTGGTAGTACCCATGATTTTTGTTAAAAAATACACTGTCTGTCGCTGTTGTGTTACAGTGGGTTGCCATTTTACCTTTTTTGAGGGTATTTTTCTGTAAAAAATTTCAGCCTTGTGACACAAGATACGAGATTCCACCTTTAAATACGATTAATCTGTATCCTACAGGTCAAGGCTCTTCTTAGAGATCGGTTGAACGGAAAGACATCAGCAGGTTCGGGTGGCAAGAAATCAGGTGGTTCAAGCGAGAAAACTGAAGCAAGTGCGTCAATAGAATTAAATTCACAAAACTTTGATAAACTTGTCACCAAAAGCAAGGATCTTTGGATTGTTGAGTTCTTTGCACCATGGTATGTAGCTTAACGCGTTTATGGTTTTCTTTTTGACTGATTTATTCTTTACTGTTGTTATTGAACTTAACTCTGAATCTAAAAGTAGAGAAGAAAAGTGAAGAAAAACACAAAATTGCATACAATTTAGTCACATGTTAGTACTGTAGTGTGTACATTTTAGATCATTGCCCTTAAGATATTTTCAAGATAATAAGTAAATCCTGTTAACTGAAGACATTATTTGACTCGTCAACTGTACTGGTCTTTTCTAAGGTGTGGGCACTGCAAGAAATTGGCACCTGAATGGAAAAAGGCTGCAAAGAGCTTGAAGGGCCAAGTGAAGCTAGGTCATGTGGATTGTGATGCTGAAAAGGTTCTTACCCTTTTTCGATTTGGTTATAAGTTTTTGTTGTATGTGCATTTCTTGTTTGCAAATAATTTATGCAAAATTATAAACTGAATTTTGACAATGCATTGGATATTTCATCAATTCAAAGGACTTCAATAAAAGGTATTGTAAAATAAAATTAAACTGAGTGTTAGCACTCTAGTTTATAGGGACACAATCAGGATATGTATAGGATAGCACAAAATGCTGTATCAAGGAAAGCAATGGCCTAACTTTATCCTAAGGCATTTGTTGGGATCTTATTTTGTGCTGTTTTAGGTGTCTCTTTAACAGTTTAACATGATGTCTATGATTTAAGTTTTATGTTTTTTTTTCTAGAAAACTAATTTAAATGTTTGGTCAGGTGATAAAAGTTATCGAGTGAGTTTAAATAAACTTAGGCAAAAAAATCAGGCATTCATGCACGTTCTGTACAACATCTGTCAAACTATACAACCTAGTTTTCAAGTACCACTTATGTAACATAACGTGTGACTTGAATTTTGCAGTCTTTGATGAGCAAGTACAAGGTAGAAGGCTTTCCTACTATTTTGGTTTTTGGTGCCGATAAGGAGAGCCCATTCCCTTACCAGGGGGCTAGAGTTGCCTCTGCAATTGAGTCCTTTGCATTGGAGCAGTTGGAAGCCAATGCTGCCCCACCTGAAGTTTCCGAGTTGACTGGCCCAGTAAGTTTTCATTATATTATCCTTTTGTGGAGACAATGGTCTGGGATTGATGTTTTAACGAGGTGGTTGGCTTCTGTAGGACGCCATGGAAGAGAAATGTGCTTCTGCTGCCATTTGCTTTGTATCTTTCCTTCCAGATATCTTGGATTCAAAAGCCGAAGGAAGAAACAAGTACCTTGAGCTGCTATTATCTGTTGCTGAGAAATTTAAAAAGAGTCCATACAGGCAAGTGTCAACTAAACTTGCTATGTGGACTTTACCATTCTATCTATTATTCCTTTTGTCTTGTTATGTCTTTCGAGATTAAAAATCCACAGTTCAATTGATACATTAATTTCCTTTTCCTATTGAATATAAAAAGATTGATAGTAACCTTTATATATTTGAAACACCTTAAAAGAATTAAATGGCTTAGTTTGATAATGTTATATACCAAAGCGTGTATATTATAAGTTGTCATACATAATGGAGATTTTCTATATTATATAAGCAAATCTGCCATGTGACTGAATTCTACGTTGAGAAATTACCTCAGACAAATCCATTCACTTATTTAATGCCTTGAAATCTCTTCCGTTTCTTGAGAAAGCCATTCTGAGCTAGAAAAAGCATTGTCTTGCAGTTTTGTCTGGACAGCTGCTGGGAAACAAGCTGATCTTGAGAAGCAAGTTGGAGTTGGTGGTTATGGCTATCCAGCGATGGTTGCTCTCAATGTGAAAAAAGGCGCATATGCTCCACTCCGTAGTGCTTTCCAGCTTGATGAAATCATGTAAGTTCCTTGTGCATAGAAGATTAATTGCTGCTTTAGGTTCATTTGCGAGATGTTTAATGACAAAACCGGTCTACTGCAGTGAGTTTGTGAAGGAAGCAGGGCGCGGTGGGAAGGGTAATCTTCCTTTGGATGGTACCCCAACGATAGTCCAATCTGAACCATGGGACGGCAAAGATGGTGAGGTTATTGAAGAGGACGAATTCTCCCTCGAGGAGCTGATGGCCGACAACTCTCCAGTAAATGACGAGTTGTGATTCTGATAATTCCGGAAATGATGTTAGTTGATTAGCCAGACTGTAAATCTGAGGAACCTAATGCTTCACTCGTGTCAACTGTACAATTTGGGCGGGACAATTTCCAGAATGCTCCTTTCGAGTTATTACAGTACATTTAGTTGAAGAAAAACATCGTTTGTGGTCTTTTAGGAGGGATGCTTTCTCTGGGAAATAAAACTACTCTGTAATCTAGATATTTTGCCTCAACGTGTTTTCCTTCAAATAGAAATCTATGCTTTATGCTGTTGACAAAACAAACAGGAGTAATTGTGGATTTGTGGATATGATGTTAGGGTATTGGTAGTCCGATCCAAATTTTTTTTCTAAACACAGTAAATCAAATATGTATGATAGATAAAGAATAAACTAGAAGTGTACCATGATATATTAATAAAATATCTTTAAACATATAAAATTTTAATGTAAAAAAGTTCATATGCGTATAAAAGTTTAATGAATATTACCATACTTCTTCTTCTCGGATCTATGCCTTTTAATGGTATATTTTCTTTATCCACTTTAAAGAAAACATCCTGCTCCCGCTCAAGAATGAATGTGACTAGACAATCATTTAAAAGATCATCACCCATCTTATTTCTTTATGTTTCAACAATCAACAATCTACAATACAGTACTACAATTTAATATCACAATGCACATTGTATAAGACTTAAAATTTAAAAACTGAAAATTGAAAAAAAGTAGAACATCTAAAATTGAGCGGCGGCGGAGTAGCGGACGCCGGTACATGGAGAACAGCGGCAGCCAGCACCAGCGGAGCAACGGTGATCGGCAATCGCCAGATCGTAGGGGTGGGTGGCCGGTGGCCAGGGCCTAGGTGGCGGCGGCAGCAGTGAGCGCCGCTAGTGGTCTCGACTAGCGGCGCGCAACGTTTGCGGCACTCGGCGCTGGCACCTAGCGCGGAGTCACGCTGTCATGGAGAGAAGGCGGCAGCCGGCACACGCTCGCCGATGTGGAGTCGGTCGCGGTTTCGGCGATGTGAAGGAGTAGCGCTAGTGCTGTTGCGCGGTTGCAGAGCCGGAGTCCACGTGCACGCATCGTGATTACTGAGGTGGGGCCGCGCGGCACGAAACGAGGAGTCACGAGTCACGAGAAATCCAGCGCCTCCATTTTTCTTTTTTTATATATACCAGGATCCATCATCTTTTTTTTATTGGTCCGAAGATTATCCGGACCACCTATTAGATCCGTCATCAACCACGTACTGACGGATCGAGTCGTAACAGTGCCAACGATAGCATGCGTTTTCTTATCCAAAGTAGGTCGCCGAAAGCAGCAGCCTGCAGTATTTCCTGTCTTTTCCAACAAGCTTTTTACTGGAGCACATCAGCTGACATGATCCATTGGAATTTTAGAAATCAAGAGGTCTCAGTCTACTGTGTTTCCAAGGACTTCTCTGGCACTGGGATGCAATTTTATCTTGCCACTGAATACTTGAATTGTTCGAATGTTCGTGAAAATGACGAGTTTCCACTGGATTCTACCCCCTTGTTGTTTTCTTTGTGTACATATGTATGATTTGAGCGTGAAATTAAGGGTTGGGTTTGAAGCCACGAAAATTTCTGTGGTTGCCTAAAAAACAATCTGAAGTTTATGCTACATATGATTTGGCCAGTCTATGTGCCAGACATATACTTTGAGGGTTTGTGCCATGTTTCACTTCATGTATAATTTGCAGGTTTGCAGCCATCTTGGTTCCAAATTTACCTAATTTTTTTTCCGAAACAAGCCTGATTACATTAAATATAAGAGCTGATTACAACCTTGTTAAAAGAAAAGAAGACATTAGACCTATCAGGAAAGAACAAAGCTAATCCACATTGTTGGAACACTGTAAAGAGCAGACGAGTATAACCACGACAATGACCAACTCCAACACGAGTAAATGTATTTGAACGAGCACCGGTCATCATTTTTTCTCCTTTTGATAGCTCCAAGACGACATCACCAAACAAATTGACGACCCACGTTCTAAGCTGACGCTGTTGCCTGTTGGTTGGATCATCGGCAAGTCAACAAATAAGACTTTATAGACCTTCATCAAACGCAATTGTAGGGGTCAGCAAAGAGGTAAAAAAACAACTCTCCCATCTCCAAAGACAAACTAGGAATAGAATTGTAATATATTATTAGATGTCGAATTGTTAAAGATATTATTCTAAATAAACCATTGTTAAGAAAGATGTATGTCCTCTTCCCCTTCGTCATTGTCGAGGACACCGGAATATGAGGGAGGAGCATATACGAGAACACAAATGGAGTACATGTTATGTCACGACGTACGAGAGGTAGCAACTCTCTCAGTTTCGAATCCATCTAATCGTAATACATTGTTACTAGTCATGGTCTATGAGTAAAAGCGGGAAAAAACTCATATGATGCTAAATTGTAAAACTTGTGCTCGATGATGATAAATCAGAGAGTACAATAAAAAGCTTGTTAATTGTCTTCATCTAATTTTTGAAGGAAAAAGACAAAGCTGACACTGAACTCAATCGTCAGTGGTCACGCATATTTGAACGCCTCCACTTAAACGCGGTACACCAGGCAAGCTGACAGCAAACCCAATTTGGTTAGGACTCGAGGCTGTGCCCTGGAGAGTTGGCACGTAGCGCCGGCACCCACTAGTCCGCTCCACCCACCCACCACCACGCCACGCCACCCCCCCGCTTGGCGCTTGCCAATCGAACGCCCCACCCTGCCGGGGACTCAACTCAACGACACAACCGAAGCACTGCTGCTGCCGCCGCGCGCGCCGCGCTCCCCCATAAAAAAAAAACACGGAAACAGATAAGAAAAGCGCGAGTCGGAGTCGCTGAACAGCACAGCGCAGCAGCCGCAGCGGAGAGAGCGCGACAGACAGAGCCCCCGCTCCCCACCCAACCACTCCCCCTCCCCGCGCCGCGCCGCGCCGCGCCGCATGGCACCGAAGCGCCCCGCTGAGGAGGCCGACGCGGCGGCGGGATCGGCCTCCGAGGGCTCCGACGCGGAGGCGTCGGCGGAAGCCGCCCGCGGCCACGGGTCGTCGCCGTCCCCCTCCAAGACGCCGCCGCCCGCCAACCCTAACCCTAAGTCCACCGCCGCGCCTCCCTCCGCGGTTGCCCCCGCCTCGGGTGCCGGATCCGACTCCGGCGCCGCCTCCGACTCCGAGGGCGGCGCCAGGAGGGAGGCCGCCTCGCCCAGGAGCACTGGCAACCCCAACAGGCCGCGCTCCATCGAGGTCAACTCCGACTCCGAGGACTCCGCCCTGCCCGTGGCGTCCGACGCCTACGCGGACCAGGCCGCCGCCAGCGCAGGCGCCGGCGCCGACTCCGACGACGGCAACGCCTCGCCGCTCCCGCCCTCGCGCCCCTCCCGCGCCGAGGCCGCCGCCATCAAGCCCATCAGCTCCCGCCCCATGGACCCGCCGCCACGCCGCTCCGCGGGCGGCTCCGAGCCGCGCGCCAAGCGGCCCCGCAGCGCCGCCGTGGCCTCCTCCGCGGAGCACTCGAAACGCCCGTCGCGGGTCTGGAGCCAAGCCGACGAGCTCATCATCCTTCGCGGCCTCATCACGTACCGCGGCAAGCGTGGGATGCTCCCTGGATCAACGCAAGACATTGGAAAGCTCCACAGCTACATCCGTAGCCAGCTCAGTGGTAAGGTATCAATTACACAGCTCAGTGACAAGGTCCGGCGCCTCAAGCAGAAATACCAGTTGCTTGCGACACGCGCCAAGACTGGGCGGGAAGAATTCCCCACCCCGCATGACCACAATATCTACCAGCTTGCCAAGAAGGTTTGGGGGACAATGAGTAGTGCTGGTGAGGGAGGAGGAAGTGGGTATGATAATGCTGATGCTGGTGAGAGCGAGGAGGAGCAATATGGCAGAGAGAGCGATGATGATATGGAGAGTGGGCGGGACAACCGTCACCGCAAGAATCAGAGGTCGATGCCAGTTACTATGGCAAATGGCAACGGGACTGGGATCGCTGCTGTGAATGCCACAGTGAGAGGGAGGGGTGAGTTTGAGAAAGGGAAGGATGTATATCCTTACCTGTGGGAAACAGTTGAGGAGCTGTCCAGTCAACATCCAAGCGGAGCAGTGTTCAAGAAGGCGTTTGAGTTGCTTGAAGGATCCAAAGCGCAGGTGATGGAGGAAAAGCTGCGGAAGTTCAGGCTGACAGAGATGAGACAGCAGTTGCGTCGGATGGACCTGATGAAGGACACACTGAGTATGGTGCTTGATGCCCTGGAGATGGCCGACTGAGTCCATGAGTGATATCTGGTGAGTAGTGCATTGTTAAAAGGGGGGAATTAGTGTCTTTTTCTTTTCTAGATAGAATCTCTGTGGTTAATTACTTGCTTTTATGGACAAGGTTGCACATGCCTCAGTCAAAAGTTAGGGATAGAACAAGGAAGTTATGGTGTTCTCCTTGTTATTTGTAACCAGTGTATTTTATGATGCTTAGGTGCTAACTTCGTGCTATATGCTATAACATTTCTGTTGTTTATTTAAATGTGTGTGAATGCATCTTTGTTAGTGCTTTATTCAATCTTTCTGTGCGTTAACCTTTTCAATCAAATCGGCTAACTGAATTATGATGTTATGTATCAAAAGCACATGTTTGGTTCACACCTGCAACTCAGAATTTAGTTAACATATGTTGATATGAAAAGGTCATATGTTACAGTGTGTTCTTTCTTAATCGCAGTTAAAATATGTTTACCTTCTCTTTTGGTTTCTCAATCACATGAGCAAATTGAAGTAGCGTGTTGTGCAACCAAGACCAGATGCTAACACAGCATTTAGTTAAATAATATGTTTTTGTTTTCTTAATTGCAACTAAATGTATTTACCTTTTCCGTTATCACTCTTCATTCAGCTTTCAACTTGCATTAATGGAAAAACCACTATTTGACTTGGTAGTGATTTTGTAGTAGAAGGTGAAACTTCAATGAGTAGAAAAGGAGTACATATTATTAGTGGAGATATCACAAATTCTTTTCAAGTAATGGGCAAAGCCATATGCATTAAGCAGTTCAGAGGTACCTCAACAAATCTGAAAGATGTTGAATTGTATCCTGTGTCTTTACTTGATAACAAAAAATAGGTGTATGCTTTATCAAAACATTATAGTGCTACCATGATTCAGAGTTTCAGATAACATGGTTTTGAGGGGGAGATATGATTGACCAAATTTGATGTCTCTATAATCTAAACTTATGATTTGTGTGGAGAGCATATATACCTCCCTGAGTTTGACAATCATTTTAAGTTAACCTTGGAGAGAAACCTGGGTTCGATCTTTATGCAATAAACTTGTCACATGTCCAGACCAATAGTTTCCTGGACTGATGAGTGATGATTGTCAAGTTGTCCCATTTGGTTCCGGTGAGAGTATGATATGCGGCCGGCAGCCGTTGACATGCTTATGCAGTTGTGCAGGTATTGATATTATGATAACCCTAGCTGGATCATCCTTATGCTACAAGGCTATATCATTGGTGTTGCATGTGCGTACCAGTGAATATCTGAATCTTTTTTTAACTGTATGTTTCTTTTAAAATCCCTAATATTCTGCAGATCATGACGTGTCTGAGTGCATGACTCGTATGTTTGCGATTTTACTCGAGCTCGACCTCATATTCGTCAGCTTAATTTAACTGTATTGATTACTTTGCACCGTTCGGTTGTACTGTTTGATCCCCTGAACTTTCATCATATTGACTAAAAGTTATGTTAGTCCTGACTATGTTTGATGCTTTCTCCAAGCTTGCAATTGTGATTTGTGCCCACTGCACAGCCACAGGACTATTCTGATTGTGATCGGAACAAGATTGTCGGGATGATCATATGCAACAATTCATTTCCTCAAATACCTGTTAAGGCCTTGCCGTTACGTAAATTGGTGCGTAGAAATTCGGAAGTGCAAATATGCCTGACTGCCTGTAGAATTGCACACCGACCATCGGATGGAACTAATTCAGATCGGAATGCAGATTCTTCGTGTTAATCTAAACCATCTTGATAAACTGACCGGAGAGACAAGCGCAAGGTTTATCTGTCCCAAATAGGAGTATTTGTCACGCGTAGCTTTGCCGGTGGAAATCGTCCCAATTAAAGGACCAAGATTCCGTGTCTCGTTCCGGAGGCCTCTAAGCAAATTTCATTTTCAATATACACCCATCTGTCACGCGACATACAACATATATGGGTACTTTCTGTGGAGGTAGGAGTAATAAAAGATATAGGAGCAATTGAACTCTGCATTTCCGAATAAAATGTAATGTCAATACAGTGAAAAAGGGATGCACAAGAACAATGCATCACACGACACGAAGGGGGGCTACAATGAGATATCAACAACAGCCTTCAACGCCATTCCACCAACGATTGGTCAGGTTTCTTGGATTCATGACAGCTTAGGATAGATTCTGTTTCTTCTGAAGATGATGACAAATGTTCCCTCAGAACAGAAAACTAAGAAAGGTCTAGTTTTTCTGTGTCAGCTCACACGTGATGGATCATCAGGGCTCAAATCACTGATTCATTGCGAGAACAGCATAAGATATTCTCACATTTCATTGAGGTTGAGAGATCATGGATCAGCCAAGTTCATTTCATCGATTTGCATAGCACCATGAGCACCTTCGTGCCAAACAGATGCCATTAACTCCTCAAACTGCAACATAACATACAAAACCCTTCGCACCATTGGTGAACTCGTTGCACAGATCATATCTTGCAGTGAACTCCGGAATAAAAGCCGCCTCCATCTGTAAGTATGTACAGGGTCCACAGATCGAGGCTTCACTGAAGGATGCTTCTTTTTTACATGCTTGCAAAGCTCTCCATAACTACCCATGTATGAGCAACCATCTTGCATACAGCTCCTCTTGTTTCGGTTCAACTGTTCCCGAGCAGGCTCAACCAATGTATATCCTTTAACCTCACCACGGCAAAGGGGGCATGTAAGCTCTATGGGGTCTAGGTCCTCACAATCTTTTAAGCTTCTCCGTGAATCTATAAGTTGATCAAGACAGTTTGAGTGGTGGTAATTGGTTGCACATATATATGGACGACAACCTTTATCATGAGACGAACAAAGTAAGAGGACAGCATTGTGTGGGCATTCCAAGCAAACTGGACAGATTGCATCTTTCCACGCACATTTCTCTGTTGCTGCCAATGTTGATTCCTGGTTAGCAACTCTCTTGAAATTGCATTGGCTGAAGGGCCTCTGACTATGTGATCTGAGCTGACGAGATGAACATTTCTTGCTCCTTATACTTTTAGTCATCTTGGTAATAGCTGCAAGATGCATACATTCAGAATATAAGATTTTGAGTTTGTCAAAAGATAATTACAAAATTTCATACTGTCCACATCACAGAACTAAAAAAACAAAAGGAGCTTATCTAACTGTATATTGATCTGAAGTAGGTCCGGAGGGGGTCAAATACATGGGTATCCATTAACTGACTCTAGTTAAGATAATTTCCTTGTTCCCTCTCCTTATCTCTAAAAATGAATGCATTATAAGCCTGCTCAACGGTCAAAAGATAATAAATCACATGCTTGATGTCAACTGCTTCTACAGTTTTATCCTGATTTGTTAAGTGTGCATTGGAAACAATGCAGTCTAATTCTAGCTAATCGACCCATCACATAAATCATGCGTTCAATCTTCACTTCTTGACTTTGTTCAGAGTTGGAATAATTAAAAAAAAATCCATCATATAGTGATGACAAATTCTATGGGAACAAGTTACTGCTAAACTTTGAACCTTTGATTTAGTTCAGCATAATTCCTACTGGACACCTGATGGAAACAGTCAGATCAAACAGACAACTGAACATAATATCAGAGATAATTGATCTGATTATGTCAGAGATACATGGTTTTCTTTTTCAACCACAAGGATTAAAAAAACAAATTATGATGATCCTAATGGCAAAGAAAATGGATAGATTTGATGCTTGTCACTGGTACTGCAAAACAAGTGGCAGTGGCATTTCAACAGCCAGACCAATTATAAGATGTGGGCAAACCCCTCCCATCAAGAGATAACGGTATGCCCAAAATCATATATGCTAATATGCACAGAAAACACTGATGGTGATGTACTGATGTAAAGTTGCCAGCAACCAGAACTCAGAGAAAATTCTTCAGCACAATTGCAGAATTGCAATACCATGACTTCACTACAAAATCTGCATTATCATCAATATTGCCAGAAATACAGAAGCATAGCAATCAAGGTCCTAAATACCAACTGGCAGGCATATAGCATCTCGATACAAGCAATGAAATATTAAGTCTATCAGTCCATCAATCCTAACTTTGATTGGAAGGCTGTGTATCAACAAGATAGTTCATTCAATTGAACTCATAGCCCCATTAACATGTAAGTTTTTATGAACAGTTTACAAATGTTTGCACACAACAAGATCCTTTTCTGTCTTCTCTCTCTCAAAAAAAAAAAAAGAGATGGGCGGTAAATATATGTCTAAAATTTCCCAAATCTTCACCTTTGCACTAACGGAGCACGACCTGAAATAATTTTGGTACAGGGAACATCACGTGGTAAAATTTGGGCGTGCTATTGCCATCAGGGACATAACCGATTTCCGAAACTTAAATTTGAGGAGAGACTACCCCAGATACGGCTCCCGGCACCTCTAGGAAGCACCGAACGCACAGTTCCCAGATCAAGGAGTCTAATCAAGAACTTGTAAGCAAAAGAAACAACCCACACAAGCAAATCCGCCCGGAACACGGAAAGGCGGCGCGAGGGATACCAGCTCGAAAGGGGCCGATTTGAACAGCAGAGATCGAAAGAAACTCACCACCGCGCGGGGCCCCGTTTCCCCGAAGTGGGGGGAGACGGGGAGGGGAGGCTGCACCGCCTGCACGGGCGGCCGGAGGAGGCGAAGCGGCGGCGCCGTCGGAGACGAGAGGTCCCCCCCCCACCAAGAGGTTGCTGGGGTTTAGGGCGCGCGCGCGGCGGTGGCGTTTTGAGACGCTTCCCCTTCCTCCTCCCCCGGCTGCTGCGAAGTCGCCGGATTGGGTTGGTGGTTTGCCGGGTAAAATGGCCCAGCAAATAATGGACCAAGGCAGGCCGAGCACACTGCGGCCCATGTATGGTTCACACTTCACCCAAAAGGCCCATGTATTTTGGAGGGGGAGGGGGGGACGGGAGAGGTGAGTCATTGCTCCCATATGCCACATAGATTAAACTGGTAAATAGTTAAACATATCTTTTTAAGACTGGTAAAATGGTACTACGGCAGAGTTTTACAGTGTGTGCCCATCGAGACTAAAACGGTACTGTAGCTGAGTTTGATCACATTGATCGGAATATCATGTGTACAAGTTTTAATTTATGAAACCCATCATTTTTATTTCATCCTTCTTTTGTTTCTATCCCCCTGCAGTCTTACTTTTTGTTTATGGCTTTATGCGGCTTTCCGTGTACATTTAGGTTGCTTTTGAACCGGAGGTGTCGATAGGCTAGCTAGCAGCATGAAAAACGAAGCACACGATTAGCACAAGATTAATTAACTATTACTATAAATTTAAAAACGAATTTATTTGATTGTTAGTAAATTTCTATGTAAAAAGTTTTCGCACAAAATATACCATTTAACCGTTCGGAAAACGTGCTAACAATAAATGAGGAACAAGTAAATAATCAGTTTAATTAGAACTCAGCCTGTGCCGTATTTTATGGTTGAGAGCATGTAGATGTCTACTGTGCATCCTCCTCAAGTGTGCGTATGTAACGTCCTAATCCACGTTCAGCTAAGTAAGAATAGGCATACTGTATCATCTTGGTCATGATTCGCATGCACCCACAAACAAGTTCGTGCATTAGAATTAGCATTTTGCGAGTTCGATTTGTAGTGGATATTACATCCATCTTATAAATCCGTTTTTCTTTAGTGCAATTTACTCTTAAGATCACGAATTCACAACCGCCGCCGCCGCTCAAGGCCAAGCAGCTATCTCCAAATCCAGCCCGCGCGGTGCCTGCATCCTGGAGATGATCTGGATGCTTGCCGACTTGCTGTCGCAGCCGCCGCATCACGGCTGTTTGCCGTCGAAGTGTTGCCACATGGCCGCCGCCCGCGGCACAACCTGGATGACCGGGACGCTTGCCGCTGGACGGCTGGAGCCGCCGCATCACGGTTGATGCCGTCGCTGCATCGCGCCTCGCGCCTCGCCCCTCGCCCCTAAACCACCTGCCGGCGGCGCATCGTGAGTCTCTGGAGGGAGAAGTTAGGTCTACTCGCTGATTGGTATTGGGCTCCTCGGATATAAACGTGCAACAGTGAACAGGTGGGCTTTTGGACTATTGGTATTGGGCTGCTCGGAAGAATAACAAGAACGCCGGTTTGGTGCTTGAGACGCCTGAAAAATCGTCTTTCCCCCTTAAATTTTATGGCGACTTGCAAAGCGTCTCAAGAAACGTCTTTGCATGCTACTTGATCTTAAAATTTGAGACGTGTTCTAAAGCGCCCATAGATAAGCGTCTTTATGGGTCTGTGTAACCAAAACACAGTACAATTTAATCACCAGGTGGCCTAGAGCACATTCGGTAGCTACCTAGCAGCTCGTTGCATCAGGGCAACAGTAAGCAAGATACTCGTATAGCAACGAGTTCAGTCCCCACATCTTAAATCTAAGAGAGACCATTCTATAAGCATGAAAGCCATCCTTATGACAGTATCAGTTTAAAGTTTAAACCTCTCTCATAAGATTAAAAGTACGAGAGTATTGTAGTGCAGTGCTATTCAATGAAGATAATTTGACAAATAATCGGCTTTGGACCCTAGCTAGATATCATACTACTCCATCCATCCTAAAATATAAAAGATTTAGATCACTACTAGAGAACCGATCTTTGGTGGATGATGCAAAATCCACATTAGTCCTGATTCGAGTAGAAACCGGGACTAAAGATCATTTTTAGTCCCGGTTCAAAAACCCAGTGGTACATTTTGATCTTTAGTCCCAGTTGATAACATCAACCGGAACTAAAGATTATTTTTAGTTCCGGTTCAAAAAATCATCGGACCGAGTCAGGCCCCCCAATATCTTTAGTCCTGGTTGGTAACACCAACCGGAACAACCGGAACTAAAGATGGATATTTAGTCCCGGTTGTTTATACCAACCGGGACAAAAAAATCATCCTCACAGTCTTATCTCCTCCACGCATCCCTCCCTCCCTTATCCCCTTCCCCTCTCCCACCTTCTCCCCTCCCCCTCTCCGGCGGGAGGCAAATCCAGCGGGGAGGGGAGGCGGCGGTCGAGCGGCGGCGGTCGGGGCAGCGAGCAGGCAGCGGCCTCCCCTCCGCCAGATCCGGCGGGAGGGGAGGCGGCAGCCGAGCGGGATGGGAGGCAGAGCGGCAGTAGCCGGGCGGCGGCGGTCGAGGCAGCATCGTCAGCGGGCGACCGGAGCCCTCTTCCTCTCCCCCATCTGCCGACTGTAGCTTTTTTTTAGTTTTTGTGAATGATTTGTAGATTTGGGGATGATTTCATGTATGATTTTGTGGAGTGTGCATGATTTTGTTGTGGATGATTTGTGGGGATTTGGGGGTGAAAATCAATAGATGCATGCAACACAAAATAATGAAAGAAAAAGAAAAAAATTAGTGCTAATCGGAACTAAAGATGGATCTTTAGTCCCGATTGTTTCACCCGGGACTAAAGATAGGTATCTTTAGTCCGGATTCGTGGTCCCGATTGTATAACGTGACTACAAAGGGTTACGAACCGGGATTAAAAACCCCTTCTCCAGTAGTGGATGGATGTGATAATTTCTAATACTGCGAATATGGATAGAGATCCTGTCCAGATTCGTAATATTAGGAAGTGTCTCATTCATACAAAATCCCTAGAAAGTATCTCATCCATTTAAAATCTCTTATATTTTATAATGGAAGGAATACTTTCTAAATCTCTAAATAAGTGCGACTATAGGATTTAATTTTTATCTCAGAATAAATGTACATGTACTAGTAGCATATTTCTATTTTTTTTCATCCAACCAGTCATCATTTAAATTTTTAGTACCAACCATCCTCCCCATCCAAACTACCGCTCATTTAATGAGAGGCATTTAAGTTATTTTTCTTCTCTAGTAATTTGCCTTTAAAATGCTGGAAATGTAATTAGGAACGAAGAACGAAGGTAGCATAAATTTTATACTGCCATCTGGAATGCAGGGTTAAGGAGAAAGAACATCTTCTCCATACTCTTTTTTGTTTGTCTTAGGAGTAAAGTTTTTGAGGCAATTTTCTCCCGTGCTTCATATGCCATACAAAGTGTCAATTTAAAATTTTTTTATCTGTTTTCTCTGTTTTACTACCTCCGTCCTAGAAAGAACATAATTTTACGTTTTTATGTCTAACGTTCGACTGTTCTTATTATTTAAATTTATTTTATTATTGATATTTTTATTGTTATTATATGATAAAACATGAATAATACTTTAAACGTGACTAATTTTATTAATTTTTTTATAATTTTTTAAATAAAACGAATGGTTAAACGTTGGACACGAAAACCTATAATGTACTTAAAATGGGATAGATGGAGTATGTTTCTGTTGCTATTAGTATGTTTTTTATGTTATTCAACTTTAATTGAACACTGCAAGTGCATCGTGTATCACATAAACGGTTTAAACAAAATGAAGTGGAAAAAAAGAAAGAACCATGCGTTGAACTACTCCAACCATCCCCGTACGTAGTAGTCTTGAATGCGTACACGGAGAGCTGTGATGCTCCCGTTTATCGAGAAATCAGCTTTTGCTGCGTTCCTGTTCCTCTCCATCTCAATCACTGCCGCATCATGACCCCATAATTGCTGCAACCAATGAGATTCTACCACGTCAAAGTTAATGGCAGGGCCTCCAGCTCGGTCCATTGACAGCCTGGGTGGCTGGCTGAGCAGGACACAAATTACTGCCCACATGGGCGTACCTTGGCTCTGGACAAATTCAATTTTGTAAAATGAGGCATTTTGGTAAAATTAAAACTAAAACTTTCAGATTTTTTTTCCAAAAAATACTAGTACTAGTATGTTGGTGAGTCGCCAGTGTGGGCAACAAAGTGCCACCCCATTCTATCACAAATGATATTGTCCTAGAATATGTATCATCCCCAACAAATTACAGATTTTTTTAGACCAAATGCAGATGAAACCTGAATACCTGATGGATGATTGATTTGTTTATAAGAAAGAGTTAATCAAATATTATATATTATGAACATAACAAATAGCTTAGAAAAAGTGGCCATATCATTCAAACAAAGTTTTTGGAGAAATCATATTATTAGAATTAGCGTGGCACAAATAATCCGCAAATAGTCTCAGACCAATAATCCATTAATTTGGAACATGGTTATATGACAAGCATTTTGATTTACTACCACACATTCACTGCTTGGCAAAAGAAAAACTGAGTCCAATTTTTATCTATATAGATACTCTCTTCGTCCTAAAATAATAGAGCTTTTTCAAAGATTAGGGTGATAGGTGAAATTAAATTGGATTAATTGTAATTGGTTGATATGGGTAAGTAGATGATGAAATTAAATGATAGGTCATTGCCATTGAGACGAGGAAGTAGGTGAAGTTGTAATATTCTGGTATACATTTTAAATGCTAGAAGTTGATGTACTTTGATATAGGGTGAGTATAAATTTTTGGTAAACATGTGTATGTATGATTTCTGAGCCCTAAAAATGGCATACTAGCTACTTAAGCAACAAAGTCTGGCAAGTTGAGACATTCAATCCATAATTTCACGAATTTTCAAAAGAATTAATCACTTGTAGCTAAGTTGCTCCATCCAAATAATCCTCCTCTCCTCTCCTATTTTGCCTAGGCATCCAACCAACCAAACAGGTCCATATCTAGTATTTGTGACAGGGACAATTACGAAGATGGCCAAAACCCCACATATTTGTGACTCGAGTGTAATGCTATCACCAGCTCCCCTGCACTCCACACATGACTTAGTCTGAAGGTATGAACATACACTGTCCTCCTCCCTCTCACACGCTGTACCACCACAGCTCATAAAAGTCCCATTTGCAGCAGCCATCAGAGCAGCACGTGCCCAATGGTAATTGGTAAGCTAGCCCCTCAGTAAATGGCAATTCAGCTCGGCCCATCCCAAGGAGCTGCGGCAACTGCCTCCCTCTCCCTCTTCAAAAACACCAGCGCTCTACTGCACTGGCTCGATCAGTAGCTACCTCTCCCGGCCCCTCTCTTGGCGTGTCATCATCTTCTTCTTCTTCTTCTCCTCTGTCCATGGTGGACTCCATCTTGGCATCTCTGAATCAGTTTGATTTTGATAGGAGTTCTTGTTTGGAGTGCATGTCCAGCAGGCTGAAGTTAGGTTAAGGGGATTGTTGTCTGGTTCAAGGTCTCCACATTGTGCCAAATGTTCATTCATGGAGGCACAGGATGCTTGGTGATCTCGGACCAGGCTTCAATCCCTTTAACCAGCATCTGCACTATATGTCTCTCGATCTGAGTGTGGTGCACTGGTATGTTATATTTTTATCTCCTTCAGTTCTCGTTCTTGTATATTGACCAGGAAATTTTCATTTGCTGTAACTGGAGTAGCTCTTGTTTTGTTTTGTCAGCATATGAACAAGAAAAGTTTAACAAAGATCTAGATTTGCTCATCAGGAATTCAAGGTTTTAACTTGATCTAGAAGCGCTAAGGAAACTCTGGATAGCTAAGGACATGCACACAGCACACACCAGTTACAGTGTAAATGCGTTCTCTTTTTTTTTTCAGTAAGCAGTGTATATGTGTGTCAGGCATGCTGCGAGCTTCTCACTTTCTCAGTTCTCACTGACTCTGAATCAACTCCTACACCCTGCAGTTTCATGCACCTCAACACCTTGATGCATTTCTGCATTGGCATCAAATCTCATCAAATGACACCACACACATGCATTGCACGGATTTAATTCCTGCAGGTGTTCTTCTCTGAAAACTTATAGCAACAACTATGCATGCAGATCTTGGAGAGATGAAATTCAGAAACTTTACGTGCATGCATATTGTGATTTGTGAAGCAGTGCATCGTGGTACTATGCTAGTACTGTACGTAGCAATAATGTTAGTATTCACTGGGTTCAGGGTGGTAGTAAACGTGAGCACTGTCACTCTGACAGTCAGAACAAGGGGAGACATGAACGTAACTGCCGACGCATTTAAGCAAGGACACGGCTATAGATAGCCTCATTACTTCTCTCACGCAGCAGCTGTGAATTGATCGACGATGCCATTTACACCGTGAAAAACTACTACCACAAGTTGCACCACTTCAAGGCGCCAGATCGTTTCTCTGGGATTTATGTTCCATGTATGTTCTTCTGCAGACTGCAGTTTACTAGTGCTGCATACTGACCTTGCATTTTCAGAAAAAAAATCTTCAGAGATGTAATGCAGCAGTACTAGTACTAATCATATGTTGTCTTGATCGCGTACAATGATGAACATTAGTACGTTAAATGTAGAAGCCTATGATGGTTTCAGAAGGATGCATGCTAGCTTAGCGCCTCCACTTGAGGTAGAATCCAAGGCTCATGTCGCTGATGAGATCAATTTGGTCTACATTATTCAGACTTGGAGCAATCGATGACACAGTTCGTGAAACTGACGAGCACATGCGTTGACATTGATCGATGCTTTGGTAATCTCTGGAAGACTGAAAGATCAAAGCAATGATCAATCACTAGTTGTCCTTGTCGACCCCAAATTTCTGCCTAGCTAGATAGCTCAAACCAATTAATGTTCCCAAATCTCAATTCAACAACATCACCATCAAACTGCAGCAGATATTGTGTCCTGTAATTTCCTGCGAGATAAGAACTGGAAAAAATAAGACTGGGAGTACGTTAATTGAAGATTAACTGACCGGCTGACGAGAATAATGCTAGCTTGTAGATCAATGCCTACCTAGCTATACAAGCCACATGTTTTTGTCGTTTTTAGAATGAAATACAGCGTATATTATACCGTGGTTTTCGACGTTAATGCCTGTATTAACATTGTCAACACGCACACGGCGCACGTCGCATTTTGTAGCTTTACTGATGAGTGAGGATCAGAGAAGGGGAACTGGGCCAGATCAGCGTCAAGGGTGGCAACATAAGCGACCCCCACGGCCCAAAATTGTTGGGCCTCAGCCCGTCATAACCTGTGTCCAGTACCACATGGCCCAGAAAGCAACGGTTACGATCAGACTACGTCTCCGCTCTATGGCTGTCACCGTCAGGAATAAGTTCATTTAATCCGATTTTCATCCATGAACCTAAAAACAAAAACCAGATACAACCGGTTCTGAACTATCAAAACGGTACAAACAAGATCCTTCGGTAGTTTGGAAGATGGTTTTGGCTGACGTGGCGCCTACGTGGTTGGTTTGATTAGGTCTTTATCATACGTGGCATCGACGTGACGCTTACGTGGCAATTCGATCCCAGAAAAATAATAAAAATAGTGGGCCCCACATGTAAGTTACACACAGAATAATAAAAATGGTGGGGCCCACGTTGGTCCCATATGTCATCCTCACTCCTCCCTCGTCTCTCTTTTCTTCGTCATCCCACCTGTCACGTGCGCTGTGCAGGGATGCATAGAGGCGGCCGCCACCCCAACTGCCACCGCACGCCATGAGGAGTAGAGGTGGCGGAGGGAGCTCGTCTCCGGTGAGAGCATCGTGCCGACGGAGGTGAGGACGGGGTCCGTCCCCCCAGCGGCGTGGTTTGGAGAGGCCGGCGGTGCCGTGAGGTAGGGGTGGCCCGGTGGCACACACGCCGGCGGTGGAAGTGAGTCCCCTCGCAGCGGCTACACCGGTGAGCGAGGGAGTTGAGGGGTGGGGAGCTCTGGTGCGCCGGTGAGGCAGCGCAGGAGATGAGCTGCCGGGAGTCAACGGGCCCTCCAATCCCGACAATCCCCATCGAGCCGGTGACAGAGGAGGTCGCCGGACGCGGCGTGGCGGACACCATTACGAACCAAGTTTGTCGTCGCAATGGCTGCCACGGGCTGGTCCGTTCTGTCGCCGGAGCTCCTCTCCGAGATCGTCGGCGGTCTCGTCGAGCTCCCTCCACCGCCTCTGCTCCTCATGGCGCGCGGCGGCAGGTGGGGCAGCGGCACCTCTACGCGTCCCCTCACGGGTGAACGCTTGCCATCGACCCCACCGACCTCACCGCGTCGCTCCTCCACCCCTTCACCCCTTTCGCTGGGCATCCTCGCTGTCGAGGAGAAGAGAGAGGAGAGGGGAGAAAGATAAAGAGAGGGGAGATGGGGAGAGAGTGAGGAGGAGGAAGAGGAGGGGAGATCAACGATGGCCTCACCAGGGATGAGCTCCCTTCGCCGCCTTTGCTCCTCATGGCGCGTGCGGCATGTGGGGCGGCGGCCGCCTCTATGCATCCCCAATACGGCGCACGTGACACGTGGCATGAGGAAGAAAAGAGAGAGGAGTGAGGAGTGAGGATGACATGTGGCACCCACGTGGGCCCCACCATTTTTCTGATTATTTTGTGTGTAATTGACATGTGGACCCAATGTGTTTATTATTTTTCTGGGATCGAATTGCCACGTAAGCGCTACGTCAATACCACGTGGGATGAAGACCTAGTCAAACCAACCACGTAGGTGCCACGTCAGCCAAAACTGCCTTCCAAACTACCGAGGGACCTAGATTGCACCGGTTTTTACATTTCAGGGACCGATTGTATCAGGTTTTTAGGTTTAAGGATGAAAATCGGATTCGGTGTAAAGTTAAGAGACCTCAAATGAACTTATTCCTAACCTTCAGATCAATATTCCATGGCCCATATCTAGTTGAACCGAGCAGTGGGTATTTTAGTTCCATTTTTTTTTAAAAAAATATATAAATAATTTAGTTAATTTTTTAAAAATAGTTGAAATATTTTAAAATTTGAGTTCAATTTTTTGTAATTTTGAGTTAAAAGTTATGAAATTCTATTTGAAATTTTTCAAAATTTGAGTTGAAAGTATTAAATATTGAGTTAAAATTTTCAAATCTGAGTAGAAGGTTTTTTTAATCTTGACTCAAAAGTTTTTAAATCTAAGTTGAAAGTTTCAAATCTTGATTTCAAAGTTTTAAAATATTACTTGAAAGTTTCAAATCTTAACTTGAAAGTGGTCTATTCTGGGTTGAGAAATTTTCAAATCTTTGGTTAATTTTGTTTGCACTGTTGAGTTTAAATTTTCAATAATTTGGCAGAAGTTTATCCAATTTTTTTTCAAAAAATTAGTTGATATATTCTTGAAGAAAAATAAAAACATCTTTTTTCTAAGGAAAAAAATCACGTAGGTTGTACGGACGCCGTACGGATACGATTCCCACCTAGAAACCTCCGTGTTTTGATTGCACGTTAGATTTGTGTGCTCCCTCCATCCCAAAGAAAATCTAATCCTGGGAATGTATTTGGGGATGTATTTGGACATGCACGGATACAAATTGGTTTTTTTTATAGAGGAGTATATGCTAATTAGGAATCTTGCTCCTAATGTGGCCGCTTGGTGGCAGGGGTTCCGGGATCCGGAGGTATCGCTGGCCGCTGCCTTGGAGAAGTCCGCCTGATCTGAACCTTCCTTGCACCGTTGCACGCTCGCACGTAGCCTTCAAATGTGCACGTTTCCTCCCATTTTGCGCTTGGTTTGCCTCCGTGAGGTTGCCGAGTTGATCCCCATTGCATCGTTGGGAGCAGTGTTGTGCCGACATGCTTCTTCACCAGGCGCTGCCAGCACTCCTTGCTGTATCTTTCAGCAATTTGTGATGCTCTCTTGCTCTGGTACCATCCTGTGAAACTTCTTGGCTGTTTAAACCGGAGGATTGAATGATGTGCAGCAATGGAGGTAGGGTTGTTTGTTTTGTATGGATTGAATCCCCGAGCTTCAAGCTTCAAAGCAACGAAAGAGCATGATCCGGCTCGTGTGATTTTAGAGTACTTGATATTTATCTTAGCT
Organism: Oryza punctata; assembly: GCA_000573905.2. Classification (NCBI taxonomy): domain Eukaryota; kingdom Viridiplantae; phylum Streptophyta; class Magnoliopsida; order Poales; family Poaceae; genus Oryza; species Oryza punctata. Next base: position 22,033,221 of record CM002496.2, read on the forward strand.
TCTTGATGAAAAAATGGTTCTTCAAAATTTTATTATGCACATAGCACTGAACTAATAAACTCTGTTTTATGTGGGGTGTGGAAAGCTAAGTATACTGGATTCATAAGGATGAATGGTCTAATGCAAATACTCATTACTGCACTTGTAAGTGTTCTAAGTTCTAACCTTCTACTCAGCCCTGACTTCCACTTGATTGTTATCTTGCTAAGAATGATGTCACTCCCTCCATCCCAAAAAAATTATTTCTCAAAAAGTTCACCTACTCATCCACCAAAACTACATTCTTATTAATGAAGGACACCGGTCCTTTTTCTTGACCTTATATTGAACACCCAAGGCTATGGGGGCTGTTTTACAGGATGGGGTCTCGTGCCAGCCTCTTCAAGTGGTACTCATTACCGGGTGACATTAGGTCTAATACCATCGGTATCAAGATGATACCCCGTAGGTACCAGCTGATACAGGTATCAGGTGTGAATCGAGTGTGTTGTTTGTCTTGGGCTTGTTTTTCAAGGATGAGGATTCGAGGAGGCACACCTAGAATCGACAAAGATGCTCCACGCTGGTGATGGGCTGCTCCATGGGTGGAGGCATGGCTAATAGAGGGGGATTGACAGGTTAGCGCAGCTAGCCCTAGCCGCATGGAGGAGTGCAGTGATTGCCCTAACTACATGGTGGTCAGACCTAGGGAGGAAGAGGGAAACAACGGTCATACTAGGCATGAAGGAGGGCAGCGGTCCAATCGAACAGACGGTCGGCCCAAGCACGATGCTACAGTAATGGGCCCAACACGGCACGGGCCCACGAGCTTCTGGGCCATGCAGGCACGGCCCGAGCAGGCGTGCCATGCCTAGGCCGAGGCCAAAGCCCGTGGGCCAGTACGGCACGACACGACTACTGTAGCAGGCCGGCACGGTATGGGAGTGGCTCGGCACGGCACGAGAGGCCAAAGACATCGGTCCGCATAGCCGCAGTCCGCAACGCCACCCCAAGCCACCAACTGCAGCGCGTGGCGCGCCCGCTCCCGAGGCCTCGGCGGGCCAACCGCAGCGGTGCAGTGCACGGAGAGGGCGCGCCAATCCCTCGCGCGCCCGATGCTTCTCCCCATGCCAATCACGCAGCTCCGCGCCTATGCCCACCTGCCCGCCAATGCCCGTCGCCACTCGCTAGCACCAGCGGTGCCAATCACGTGCGACGGCGCGACGCCCGTCCCCCTGCGGCCTACGCAAGAGAAGACCGTTGGAGAAGAAAAAATCAAAAAAAATGCGAAAATCAGAAAAAACTCAAAAAAATTCTATAAATAGGACACCCATTACTGAGATTTGAATCATCCGAACCTTCCATTTTGTGTTCTCTTGTGTTCTGCTCTTATGTGAACTAGATTTGTTCAAAAATACAAAAGACTTTGTGGAGTCCACTTTTCTAGCTAATCTGCACGCTCAAGGTGTAAAGAGGTAAGAAAGAATTAGAGAATATTTTTATTATTATTCGTATTTTAGTTATATGAATATTTTTTTTGAAATTTCATCTATTTGGTTGTAATATTTCTACATGGACGATCCGAGCGATCTGTCATTCACTTTAGGTGACTTCGACCCTAATTACCTATCAGGGTCATATGAAAATAACGCGTATGATGCCACCGGATCGGCGCCAACACCGCCAATTTTCGACGAGATACCAATATCTTCTAATGGATCAGGAACTGTGAGCGGGAGTGCATCGACGAACACTGGCTCAAAGAGATCACGAACTTCGGGCGTTTGGCAACATTTTGATGAGGTGGTTGTGATAGGCCCTGGCGGAAGGCAGGTAACATGCGTAGAATGTAGAATATGCAAAAATAATTTATCTGCAAAATCAACTGGTGGAACAGGACACTTGAAGCATCATGCTAAGTCATGCGCAAAGAAGCAAGGGATCCAACTGCGACAACAACAACTCCTACTGAATCCAGATGGTACGGTACGTGCCTGGGAGTACGATCCTATGGTAGCTCGAGAATCTCTTACTCATTTAATTACTAGACAAGATTTAACCTTAAACTTTGGTGAGAGTCCTGCATTTCAAAATTACATTAAAACTGCTCATTATCCTAGGTTTCAAGCTGTTAGTAGACAAACCACAACCCATGATTTGAAGAACTTCTATGATAAAGGTTGTGGATCACTGAAGGAATTATTTAGTACATGTACCTTTTCTGTTAGTATGACCTCGGATATGTGGAGTGCTAAGGCTAAAGAAGATTACATTAGTGTAGTTGTATATTTTATTAATGATGACTGGCAATTGCAAAAAAGAGTTCTTGGGCTAAGGCTAATTGATGTCTCACATACGGGTTAAAATATTGCAGAGAGAATTCGAGAGGTTGTTAATGAGTATCACCTTGCAGATAAAATATTTGCAATAACATTGGATAATGCATATGCAAATTCTAAGGCTATGGAGATTCTACAGCCATTATTTTGTGTTTATACTGAATCATTTCTTTTGCATCAACGTTGTGCATGCTATATAATTAATCTAATTGTTAAAACTGGGTTTAAAGAGAGTAAATGTACACATTGATGTTATTCGTCAAGAAATCACGTGGTTAACTGGTTCTAACCCACGGATTGCACAATGGAAAAGGTATTGTGTTGCATCGGATGAGCGTCCACATAAGTTTATAACCGATGCAGAACATCGGTGGAATGCCACTTATCTAATGTTAAAGAATGTATTTCCTTACAAGGATTTACTTACTATTTTTCTTCAAACACGTAATGTGGTGACAAGTGATGGACAATCGCTACTGACATATCATACTTGGTATGTTGTCGAAAGGTTTTATCAATTTCTTGAAACATTTCATGACTACACTATTCTTTATCTCAAGTATATCATCCAACAGCTAATTATTCTTACTATTATTCTGATGTTAAGACTAAATTATATGAGGTGTTCCGAAAGTATGAATTAAAGTTCCTGGGAGTTCGCTTGCAAAGACCCCCACTTACCCTACGGCAGGTAAGAAGAAATTACAGTGGAGCATAATTTGGGGAGGCTCATCTTCCAGCAACAATGGTAGCAGTGGTAGTTCATCAACACCAAGTGTTGACGCCGGAGTTATCGGAGAGTTGTCCGACTATTTGGATAGTGACGCCATTAGACACGAATGATCATACTTCAACGTACTCGGGTGGTGGAATGATCATAAGATGTCATATCCCGTGCTTTCAAAACTAGCACGAGATGTGTTGACGGTGCCTGTATCTACTATATCCTCCGAATCGGCCTCCAGTCTCTGCGGAAGAATTATTGAGGACAGAAGAACATGTCTAAGCAGCGAGCACGTAGAAATGATACTAAGCGTAAAAGATTGGGAGCTAACTAAAGAACATGCACAATACACGATTGACAATCAGGATCTGGCCGCTCAGTTTGAAAACCTTTATTTAGATCAAGAAGGAATAGAGTAGCTACTTTTATTTTATGAGTATTGATCTTTAGACTGTACTCTTTTCTTTGTCATGGTTTTCTCAAAGATGAGTTTTTACATGATAAAGTTTTTAACGAGACAACATGTATCATGTAAACATCAATAAAGATCATTACTCTTTTTTCCCCATGTATTTTTCCAATATATTAGTAAGATTAATTATTTTTTTAGTTATTTTACGTCTAGCAAATTCTTTTCTTTTCCTTTTTTCGCATATTTTTTGGTCAAACGACCTCGACAATGTCAAAAACCATAAAATCTCCCACTCCTACGTGCCATTCCAACCACCACATTCCACGCGTCGCAAGGCGGGTGGGTGCGTCACCGCGTCGGACGCCAATCTTTCGCCTCCATGCGTCGCACGCCGGGTGGGCGGTGGGCGAGGGTGCAACCGCGTGTGACTAGCGCGAGCCGCAAGGCGAGACCGCGCACAACACGCTTCCTCTTGCATGTCTTCAGGCTGGCGCCGGCCCACGTGCCACTAATGGGCCCGTGCTGGCACGACACGGCATGGCACGACATCCCATTAGGTCGTGCCTGGGCCGGAGGGACGACACGTGGGCTGGCATGGCACGACCCGCTATGAAGCCGTGCCTAACGGGTCGTGCCTTTGGTGGGCCCGTGCCGTGCTGAGCCGTGCCGCCCATTTGGCCTACTATAGACAGATTCATTGTGTTCTCACTGCCAAACATCGGATTAAGGTTGTCACTGTCGCCGCACGGAAGTGGGCTCGCTAGGATCCTCCGCTTTGACGTCGAACAACCCAAGCAAGATAGGTCAGTACCACCAGTTGCTAGCCACACGATCTCCTAGATTTGTGTCACCGGAGCCATCACCGAACTTACCTCTGCGTAGCACCTGCATCTTTGCTTGGCCCCTATTGATAGGTGGATTTGCGCGGCCGATGGTAGTGGTTGACGATGAGGAGGACGGGAGGCTCGCCACGTTGGCTTCCTCCATAACCGTCGTCGTCTCACATATCCTATATGTCGACGCTAGTCACAACCTCATCCTGGACTCCTCCTCTCCTTCCTCTCTAGTGTTGCCACTGGGGGGTGGTCAAGGAGGAGGACGTGGAGGTTGAGTGGCCGGAGTAAGAGGAAGTACTAACACAATCTTACTCGTGGAACTGTTGTGCGCCATTTCCTTAGAACTAAAGTAACACTTATTTTAAGAGGAAAAAAGTAGAAGAATAGGAATAGGACAATTTCTCCTAATCAGCACACTCTAGGACAAAAAGGAAAAGACGCAACCGTACACTGCCAAGATGCCAAGCAACTCCATTGATCTGATCAAAATCAGATCGGATCAGACTACAAACGGATTCAAGGCTTTCAAGCTTCATATGCCTTGTTAGAGGACGGCAGAAAACAAAATTCGAACGAACTAACAGCAGGTTCTCGCAGATCTGGATCCTCTGCATTTGCAGTCTCGCAGATACTCGCATACACCCTCGTAAAACCTCGCCCTCCCGTACTCATGTGATCCCAAGTTTGAACAGCCAACAGCCGAACACAAGATCCAAAATCCCCGCACGTTTTCCAAAGCAAGCACTCTCTCGACAACCCTTGCCTCGCCCCACTCCAGGTCAACAGTCTCCACTCCCACTGGCTCTTCGCAGTCGCACACACTCCCACGCCTCCGCGCTCCCGACCACCATCGCCGCCGTCGCCATCATGCCACCACTCTTGCTCCTCCTCCTCCTCCTCCTCGCCGCTGCCGCCGTCGCGCCCGCGCGGTCCAAGTCGACGCTGGAGTCCTGCTCCTCCTCCACCGCCTGCCCGGCGCTGCTCTCTTACACGCTCTACGCCGACCTCAAGCTCGCCGAGCTGGCGGCGCTCTTCTCCGCGGACCCGCTCGCCATCCTCGCCGCTAACTCCATCGACTTCGCCGTCCCGGACCCCGCCGACCGCATCCTCCCCGCGGGGCTCCCGCTCCGCGTGCCCGTCCCCTGCGCCTGCTCCGACGGCATCCGCAGGGTCACCACCGTGCGCTACGTCTCACGCCCGGGTGACACGCTCGCCTCCGTCGCCTCCTCCGTCTACGGCGGCCTCACCACCCCGGACTGGATCAGCGACTCCAACGGCATCCTCGGCGCCAAGCCCGACGCCGCCGTCGACGCCGGGACGACTCTGTTCGTGCCGCTGCACTGCGCCTGCTTCGGCGGCGTCGACAACGGCCTGCCCGCGGTGTACCTCACGTACGTCGCCGGGAAGGGGGACACCGTCGCCGCCATCGCGCAGAGGTACCGGACCACGGCCACCGACCTCATGAGCGTCAACGACATGGCCAACGCCGACCTCGCCGCTGGGGACATCATCGTCGTCCCGCTGCCCGGTGAGCCCTTTGTTGCCTTCTTTCATAATTCATAGCTTCTTCTTGGATCTGGTAGTTCTTGGTTTTGTTGCTTTGTGCTGCCGAGATGTACTGCGTACGTATAGCTGCGTGGTTGGTTGGTTAGATCCATGGTCATGGTTAACCGACAAATTTGGTTAGTAAATTTACTGCCTATAAGAAGTACTATACTGACAGTAATGCGATTAGTCTAGTGTGTTTCCTCGGTAATTTAGCGCACTGCAGACTGCACTGACTGCACAAGCCAGAAGATTTACTACTGCGAATATGAGATTTACCTAGCTTTGATACCAGATAATGCTTCAAGATTCGGGGCAAGTTCAGACGAAGAGGTGAAACATGAGTGCCAGCAATGCAGTGCATCACTGCTTGTCTGCTCCATTGTTTACTAGTGCCAGTTTGGATGCTCTGTTTGTGTATCTGCACGTACTGGCGCTCTCAGCTTTTAAAAAGAAAAGGTCCATGCATGAAACCTTCTTACCTTTCCACTGCTCCTTTTGATCATTTGCTGCCAATTAAGCTGACACTGAAGAAAAGGAGATGAAAAAGGTGTAGCGTGCAGCACGATTGCACGACATAATTTTTGACAATTAAGAATGTGAAACACAGACTCACAGAGCCTTTAATTTCACTATTGTGATAAAGAAAGTGTGAGTCGTTCTCTGCTGGGAATAGCTGAAAGGTCTTCTAGTTAAGTGCGCTCCATGTGTGTGATGCATTGGAATTTCACAATTTTCGTCTGTCCATATTGATTCAGCACTCCGAAAGAAAAGTTGTGCTGTTTTCCTGTTTCCTAAATAGTGTTGGTAAACACTCTGCTCTGAGTTTCTAGACCGAACTGTAGTTCCGATAATTTCCGAAGAAAGTGGCCAAAAGTTCCAATCCCCTTCATCCCCAGATGTTCTGTCAGATCACGGACAAACAGGATACCATCGTGCTCAATCAGTAGCCACTACAGCCAGTAGCGAGCGTAGTTCGTAGGAGTGTACTCTTTCCGTTCAAAAAAAACTCAATCTAAAAGGGAATATAACCTCTTATAGTGAGGATCCCTTTTAAGTTAAATTTTTTTAAACGAAGGGAGTATAATTGTTGGTCCATCCATTTCGTCCTCGCGTCACTGTTATCCCTACCGTTTTCTGCTTCATTTATCTCACATGCATGAATCATGATGGAGTACCAATTTTTATTTTCTCGAACATGCAGCGTGCACATCATCATTCCCGGCGTTCACGGCGGACTACGGCCTGGCCGTGGCGAACGGGACCTACGCAGTTACTGCCAACCGGTGTGTCCAGTGCAGCTGTGGTCCGGGCAACTTAGAGTACGCAAACCGATTTCTTTGCCTTCAATCTGCTTCCAGATGTTACGCAAAACGATCGATCTGCACTTGTTGCTCATGCTTCTGACGCTCCCGTTGCTTGTTCCGTGTTGCAGCTTGTTCTGCGTGCCGGCGCCGCTGGCGGACTCGACGTGCTCCAGCATGCAGTGCACCAATAGCAGCATGATGCTCGGCAACTTCACCCTCCTTATGACCAGCTCCGGCTGCAGCGTCACGTCCTGCAGCTATGGTGGATTCGTGAACGGCACAATTCTCACCACGTAATTTTTCAATTTCCCCTAAATCCATCTCGCGTTTTGGCACTTCAGAGAACAGATTTTGCCTCAACATTGTTTCTTTTCTGTGCATCTTTTCAGGTTAACCACCGCGCTTAAGCCTCAATGCCCAGGTATATAATTCGTTATGGATTCTCTCACTTATCGGTTCATTGTTTCTGCCTTGAAAAAGTGAAACTTCAAACTGTGCTTGCGTTGCGTGCAGGTCCGCATCAGTATCCTCCGCTGATTCCGCCACCGACGTCGTCCTTCTTTGAGACGTACCTCGGCCCATCCCCGACGCCGATGGCATCCGAAGGAGGCGTCATGGCTGGCATGGCGCCAACAAACACCCCGGCGGCGAGCTCCGGCCCTCCTCCGGCGGGCCGGTACGTCGTCGGTGAGGCTCTTGCAGTGTTCGCTCTCTGCGTCGTCGGCAACCTGCTGTGGTAAGACCGGCTGTCGCGGTTGATGCTACATATTTTTGTACAGAAGCTGTGCCCGGCTGTTTTTTGTCGGGCAGCGTTGGGTTGTGCCAAAATTTTGTTGCGTTCATTCGATTTGTCTGCCACTCGCTTCTGTGGAATGGCAAAGACAAGTGCAGATCTCTCCAGCGCGGCTGTATTGGTCCTGAATTCCTGATATGCTATTGAGAATGTGAGTACCGTGTAGTATGATTTTTTTATTTTTTAATAATTATTTAAGTAACATGTAAATAACGAGTGAACATTACTTGAGAGTTTATAATAGAATAGTTTCCCTAATTTTCATGCATGGATGCTTTTACTGCACTTACTCAGGCATGAACAATGCAAGATACGACTAGATGGAACATAGGATGAAGCACTTTATAAAGCCACACTCCAACTTATGGTCAGACCTATAAATATTTTGCATTTCAGTCCTTCAAGTTTTCAATTTATATAGTAGTCTAAAATTTGCACTCAACACTCCAAAATCTAAAATTTCTCGCCTACCCCACCCGATCCCCTCTCCACCTCTGGCCTTCGTTGCCCGATCTCACTCCTCCCCCTGCACCCCCTTCCCCTTCCATCCGTTGACGCTGGTGCCACCTCACCCATCCCATCGCCGTTGCCCCTCTCTTTTCCTCCCACCCGATGAGCTCGTCTCTTCCCCAACACAACGCCAGCCGAGAAGCAGAGAAGGGTGGTGGTTGAGGAGATCTCGGTGGCCGGCACAACAGCGAGCAGCGAGGAGACGCTTATCCCCTATTCCTTGACACAAATCACAGCTTCCCTACTCACCTGCACTGCCACCGTCCTCCTTCTCATCATTAGGACAACACGAGTGGGGGCCGATTGGACCACCACCTCCGTCACCCACCCTTTGATGTGCCACTGCCTTCGATGCCTCCCTTCGGCACGGCGTGGAGGAGCTCGATGGCACCGACTTCCCTAGGTCATCCTCAGCGGCGGCACCTTCCTCTCTATCTCCCCTAATTTATGCTTCCCTCTGATGAGTCTCCTTGTGTCCTAGCAAGGGATGAGGGGCTTATTCAGGACACGTCACTTGTGTACGTGGAGGGAAATCTCATATGCATGATTATTTGGGGGTACATGCCAATGACCTTATAATGGAAGCGTACAGATCAAGACCTAAAATGTGAAGGAATAAGTTCACATTGACTCCCTTAAATAGAGGCCAAATCTGATTTGTACCCCTAAACTACAATACCGGATATCTCGACCCTCAACTATTAAAACTAGTGTAATTTAACTCCCTCGGCGGTTTTAGAGAGCGGTTTCGCTAACGTGGCGCCTACGTGGCGGTGTTGACCCGGTCTTCGTTCCACGTGACGTTGATGTGACGCTTACGTGGCATTAGAATTTAAAAAATATATGCGGGACTCATTTGTCATTCATAAAAAAATATTGTGGGACCTACTAACATGTGGGTCCTATGTGTCATCCTCTTTCCTCCCTTCTTCCTCCTCCCCCCTCTCTCCCCCTTATCTCTTTCTCTTCCCCTTTCTCTGCAGTGTTTTTGCCCCCATGTTGCCGCCTCCGCCTGCGCTTCCGCTCCACTCTCGCCACCGCCGCCGCCTCCCCCGCCGATGCTTCCATTCCCACCTCCGACTCCGACCTGGACCCGGAATCCCGCGTCACGCCGGATGCCACGCTCCTTCGCCGCCGCATGCGGACATTAGCCGCCGAGGGGAACTTGGCCGCGGCGCTAGACGCGCTCGCCCGCCTCCGGCCCGCGCCTGCCGCCCCCAACTACAACGCCCTCCTCCACGCCTACCTCCGGTCTGGGCAAGTCGCCGCGGAGCATGTAGCCGTTGTGCTATGTCACGTGCGCTCCGTCGCCCCGGTGGTAGGTTGACAATGCAGGCCGGTGATAGCGAGGTGGACGAGGCGGGCGGCGTGGGAGCGGGAGGCAGGCGGGCGACAGCGAGGTTGACGACGTGGGTGGCGATAGCGAAGTCAAGCCCACCACGGCCATGCACCGCGCCGACGCGTAGGGCATCGCCTTGGGTGACGACCTGCTGCTCGAGGTAAAGCAGCGTGCGACGCGTGCTGCCGCAGCTGCACGACGACGGACAGCCGCTCCGGCCCACGTCCTCCGCCGCTGTCGATCCGGCCGCCTCTCCCCATAATACTGGTCATGTCAAGAGAAAGGGGGAGAGAAGGAAGGAAAGAGGATGACATGTGGGACCCACATGTTAGTGGGTCCCACGATATTTTGTGTGTGAAAAAATTGTCCACGCATATATTTTTTTAAATTCTAATGCCACGTAAGCGCCACGTCAACACCACGTGAAACGAAGACCGAGTCAACACCACCACGTAGGTACCACGTCAGTGAAAACCGCTCTCCAAAACCGCTGAGAGAGTCAAATTGCACCGATTTTAATAGTTGAGGGGTCGAGATATCCGGTATTGTTGTTAAGAGATTCGAATCAGATTTGACCTCTATATAAGGGAGTCAATGTAAACTTATTCCAAATGTGAACAGTTTGAGGGCATTTAGTGGCCCATGGGGCGTGACTGCATAGCGGGCCAAACGTAGCATGCACACGTCGAATCCGAACACGAGTATAGCTTGGTCTATACTCTGGACACCCCTGCAATTGCATCCACAGCAGCAGAGCACAAATATATTTGTGAGCCCTTTCCTGCTTGTGCCAGGGCTCAAGTTGAAGTTGGTGAGCTGCCTTACCCATCACTCTTGGGGTGCAGCATCCAAGAAGGGGAGAAGAAAAAGGAAATCTGCGCAGGGATCGGGACACAGGCCTTTCGTGGCGTTAAGTTGGCGCGTCTCCATCCCATGAGACTATCCCTAGCTCTCCATATCATTTAGTATCCATAACATTTAATACATTGTTATATAAACAAAAATCTAATGTGGCAATAGAGTTAATGAGGAGAGAAGTAAAAGATGAAGAAACCATATCTCATACAAGAATCAAGAATAAAAACATGGATATATGTGGATAAAAGGAGAGAAAAGAGAGGTGATTGGAAGAGAATTTCAAGACACCATTCATTGGATAGATAGTTTCTATACATAGTGTTTATATAATATGGTAGGTATGAAAATTAGTTGATAGTTTCTAGATTGGAAATGACGTCTGAAGGAAGTGTGGAACTGATCCCGGTGATGACCGTTTCGTTGGCTGCTGCACATGGCCTCGCCTTGTCCCATTGGTTCAATCAACGTCCATTTCGAACTTTGCCGACCTACTGCCATTGGAACTTCTGCTGGCTGAACTTGTGTATTAGTAGGACTTAGGACAGTGTCAATGAGTCAATCTGCTTTCCACCTTGAAAAAAATTATAGTTCTTGAGAGATATTGGGATGTACCAATTTTTACTACATATTATAAGTCGTTTGACTTTTTCCTACTCAAACTTTATTAAGTTTGATCAAGTTTATAGAAAAAATTAGCAACATTTAAAATATCAAATTAGTTTCATTTAATTTAGCATTGAATATATTTTGATAATATATTTGGTTTGGGTTGAAAATACTAATATATTTTTCATCAAACTTAGATAAATTTAACTAGAAAAAAAGTTAAATGACTTGTAATATGAAATGGATGAAGTACATTTGAAATGGAGTACCTATTTCAATGGTGATAAAATCACCTTTTCTTCTTTGAAGAACCTAAAACTCATCTAGACATCGAGAAGAATGTGACACTTTTTTGCCTTATATATGATATAGGAGTATAAACTTACTGGATGTAAATCTTCGGGTTATGGCAATGTGGTGAGAAAAATGCCAATTCCTGCGTATGTTCGGTTGAGCTATGACTTCTGAACTAATATATCCTTTTGTATCCGTTCTTTCCATTCAGATTTCAGAGTTGTATGACTTGTAGTATCGGTACTGGATAGGAGTATATAAATTTGACAAGAACTTCGATAGCCGAAATAAGCACACGATCGCGACACAGATCTCTAAATCTCCTACCCTAGCTTGCGTTGATTGGAAGGGACGGAGAGTCTGAATAATATTACTGAAATGCATCATTGCAAGCTCCCCTCGTTTCCATACCCAAATTCTCTCTTCCATGGCCAAATCACCATAGTTTAATACAGAGAATGAGGTGTGCACCTGTATTAATTCAGTAGTTCGCTCAAGCACAAGCAAAGCCTCATGTCTTCAGGGTCAGTGTCGAGTCCTACACTCGTGCAGAGACACGGTATAAAACACAAACCCAAGAAGCCTTGTATCTCACTACATTCTACATCCCATTCAAGGTAGTAGGATAGTAGCATTTGCTGCCGTGTTACGCTCTCTGCTGCTCCAGAATGGCAAGCATGGCGGCGTTCCTGCTCGTCTTGCTGCCAGTGCTTGCTTCCATGGACATCGCGGCGGCGCATTCCAGTGGCGGCTTCGGCTTCAAGGCGACGCTTACCCACGTTGACGCGAACACGGGGTACACGAAGGCGCAGCTGCTGTCCCGCGCCGTCGCGCGGAGCAGAGCCCGCGTGGCCGCGCTGCAGTCGCTGGCGACGGCGACGGCGGCGGACGCGATCACCGCGGCACGCATCCTGCCGCGGTTCAGCGAGGGGGAGTACCTGATGGACGTGGGCATCGGCACGCCGCCGCGGTACTTCTCGGCCATGATCGACACTGGCAGCGACCTCATCTGGACGCAGTGCGCACCGTGCCTGCTGTGCGTGGAGCAGCCGACGCCCTACTTCGAGCCGGCGAAGTCGCCGTCGTACGCGTCGTTGCCGTGCTCGTCCGCGATGTGCGACGCGCTCTACTCCCCGCTCTGCTTCCAGAACGTGTGCGTCTACCAGGCATTCTACGGCGACAGCGCGTCCTCCGCGGGCGTCCTCGCGAATGAGACGTTCACGTTTGGCACCAACTCGACGCGGGTCGCGGTGCCGAGGGTCACGTTCGGCTGCGGCAACATGAACGCCGGCACGCTCTTCAACGGCTCCGGCATGGTCGGCTTTGGCCGGGGACCGCTGTCGCTGGTGAGCCAGCTCGGGTCGCCCAGGTTCTCCTACTGCCTCACCTCCTTCATGTCGCCGGCGACGAGCCGGCTCTACTTCGGTGCGTACGCCACGCTCAACAGCACCAACACGAGCAGCAGCGGGCCGGTGCAGTCCACGCCTTTCATCGTCAACCCGTCGCTGCCGACCATGTACTTCCTGAACATGACGGGCATCAGCGTCGCCGGCGACCTGCTGCCGATCGACCCGTCGGTGTTCGCCATCAACGAGGACGACGGCACGGGCGGGGTCATCATCGACTCCGGCTCGACCGTCACGTTCCTGGCGCAGCCGGCGTACGCGATGGTGCAGGAGGCGTTCGTGGCGTGGGTCGGGCTGCCCAGGGCGAACGCCACGCCGTCGGACACCTTCGACACGTGCTTCAAGTGGCCGCCGCCGCCGCGCCGGATGGTGACGCTGCCGGAGATGGTGCTGCACTTCGACGGGGCGGACATGGAGCTGCCGCTGGAGAACTACATGGTGATGGACGGCGGCACCGGGAACCTGTGCCTGGCGATGCTGCCGTCGGACGACGGCTCCATCATCGGGAGCTTCCAGCACCAAAACTTCCACGTGCTCTACGACCTCGAGAACAGCCTCCTCTCCTTCGTCCCCGCACCGTGCAACCTCAGCTAGTCTCAAATTTCTTGTCCTCCCTTGTGTCGATTTGGTTCATGACCTGTGTGTATCATGGCATGGAAGGTTTGGTTTAGGATGTTAATTTGGTTGTGTCCTCTCAGCCACAGTTGGATTAGTGTACTAATAATTAAGCAGCTGATTAATTAGTGTGTGTATGTCTTCTCCATAAAAATCCAACAACTGAGCAGGGAAAGGGTTTTCTATTGGTTTCTCCTGTTCGAGATTCAGCGTTTCTCGAGGCCCAGCTAGCTCTCAGCTTAGTACCGTACTCCCTCCGTTTCGTTTTGATTTTTTCATAATCAAATTTTATTAAATTTAATTAAGTTTATTAGCAATATTTAAAACACGAAATCAGTTTCATTAAATCTAACAGTAAATGATATATTTATTTTGTGTTGAAAATACAACTACATTTTTCTATAAATTTGATTAAACTTTAAAAAATTGACCAGGAAAAAAAATTAAGGGATTATCTCACAAAAAAATCTAGCTCTTACCTCTCAGATACAAAGGCCATTGTGTCAACATGGTGTAACATGTTAGAGCCTCTAATCTTGATGGGCCTCTATGGGCCGAAGCTAGATGGGAGCCCAGGATTCGCCGAAAATCTGTTTCGTAGTGGCCACGAACCCCAGTTTCCATTTTGTGATTTATCTCCTTTTCTTTCGCCCTTTTTGTGTGTGTGTGTGTGTGTGTGGGGTTGGGGGGGGGGGGGGGGGGGGGGGGGTATTAGTAGCTTTCGTAGCGGCTGCGTTTCCTCCTCCCTGTATAAAAGGTGGTGACCGCAGATGCATTCCACATCCACATTACCACCTCGGTTTTTTCACCGGCCGAAACTAATCTGCGGGAGAGAGTTCGCCGGCGAGAGGGAGGGATCGATCGAGCAAGATGCAGATCTTCGTGAAGACGCTGTCCAGGAAGACGATCACGCTGGAGGTGGAGAGCAGCGACACCATCGACAACGTCAAGGCCAAGATCCAGGACAAGGAAGGTATGCGCGCCATTTCTCCCTCTGTTCATCTTGTTGTTGCCACGTTGCTGATTGCTCCGCTGATCCGTACGTTCGCACACCGTGCATATATCGCGTTAGTGGTAGAAATCATGTCCCTTGCCCTGGTCGCGTGTAAACTGCAAGGTTTTCTCATTTTGTTTCGTGCAGTGCCCAAGCATATCGCACGTGAGTAGTAAGTGATAGATCGCTCTGTTGAGTAGTAAGGTTTTCTGGTTAGTTCGTCTTAGTTGCGTGTTCCCTATTGCCTTATTTAGTCACTTAGATTTGAAGATTTCATGTTCTAGTTTCTAGGATTATAATTGTATTACGCTTCAATTTCATGATCTCATTTTGTCTAAATTTAAAATTCTCTAAATTCCAAATCTACCTGTAGGCATCCCGCCGGACCAGCAGCGTCTCATCTTCGCGGGGTAACAGCTCGATGATGGCCGCACCCTGGCCGACTACAACATTCAGAAGGAGTCGACACTTCACCTGGTGCTCCGCCTCCGCGGCGGCAGCAGGGGCGGCTACCCCAAGGGGATCGAGCCCAACCTCCGCGAGCTCGCGCAGAAGTACAACGAGAGCAAGCTGGTTTGCCGCAGGTACATTTGCTTCGCGCGCACTCGATCGATTCATGTGCATTTACCACGCTTGAATCGAATGCTTTAAGCTTTGATCCTTGTGTACCGAATCAGACGCACTGTCTTCTCCTGCAGGTGCTATGCACGCCTTCCCCTCAGGTCCACCAACTGCCGCAAGAAGAAGTGCGGCCACAGAAATGAGGTAAACCTTCATTTGCTAGGTTGCCATTGTTCATGTTCTTTGTTTTGATCTGCTGTTGATGACTTTATCTTATCTAGTCATAAGTCATATATTGGTACTTCTCACTATGTGTTGGTACTGCTCTGTTCTTGACTGCGGTTGTGTTCTTCAATCTTAGCTATGCTCCATTTGTGCCGCACACATCTGATGTTTCTTTTCTTCATCTGATTTTTCAGATAAGGGCAAAGAAGAGGTTCATGTCAAAGCTTTCGAAGTGAGCCATTGGAAAGCGCCGTCGTGCATCAGTTCAATCAACTGCCTTCATATTGCAGCTTTTACCTTCTTATTAGCTGCTTTGTCTCTTCATGGAGAGATGCTTATGAGATTTTGCTTTCAAGTTTCTGTTACTGGATTGTGGACAATATTTATGAATAAGTTTTTGGTAGAAACTTCCTACTTACTGCCCAGCTCAATTCTTTTGGGCTTATGTGAATATAGATGGCCAAAAGGCCCGAGGCCCGATGGCCCGGCCCAAGCACGGCACGGCCTGACGGAGGTTGGGCCCGTGCCGGCCCGGCCCAACCATCGGTCCGTGCCTGGGCCCCTCCACCGGCACGTTGGGCTGGCCCGGCACGATGGGCCGGCAGCCAGGCCCGATAAAAAAAATAGGGGAGTACAAATAAACATATTATATACCATGGACGAAATAATAGGGATATAAATAGACTTATTTTATCTATACATATGTCAGCCCAAAGAGGAAGAAAGGAAAATAGACTTATTTTAGCATACATATGTAACAGTCCAAATAGGAGGGAGGACAAATAGACTTATTTAAAAAAAGCCCCGATGGACCACCCATGCCTTCGGGCCGGCACGGCACGGCCCGATAGCTGGTGGGCTGTGCCTGGGCGGGAGGTGCAGCCCATGGGCCAGCATGGCCCGGCACGGAGTGCTGATGGGCCGTGCCGGCCCGATGGCAGGTGGGCCGTGCCCAGCCGTGCCTGGGCCGGGCCGTGCTGGGCGGGCCTTTTGGCCATCTATATATGTGAACGAATATCCACCATATCTACATTTTTTTTTAGATAAAATCCACCATATCTACATATTCACACATACTTATCGTGTTGAAAGTATGTGACTATGTGTTCTTCAATTAACAATGGAATAACAATTAGTATAATCTCAAAGTAGGATAGGTTTGCGCATTAAGGAATGCACACCTAACTGGGCCGTCCTGTGCTCGTGCAACGCAAACCTTCAGGCTTCCGTCCACTATTCTCATTGTTCCTAGCACATGAGGAGCCGCCGCCGATTTGGCATGTCTAGCAGGCAAAAAAACCACCAAATGCCAATTCTCGTGTGTAAGCAAGGACAAATAATTTTCGATTCCTTTCTTTCGTACAAAGAAAAAGAAATTAATCAAACTTCTACATCTGGTATATTTAGTGAAGTATTCGCTGGTGCCTGATCAGTCTTACATTCGTAATCTGCACAAATCGAAACTTTTTTATTTGTTTCAGTCTGTATTTTTACCCATCTCAACAACACCGCAAGTGCCTACCCATTTTCCAAGTTGCAGCCTCTTTACTATCTGAAAGTTCCTTTAAACTGAAACTTCTGGACTTCTGGTTTCTGGAGCTCTGAATTAACCTGACGCTTGCTTGCGTCAAAGAGTTAAAGACCTTGCATGGATAGGTATATTGAGCTCATAGCTGGTGGCCGGCCGGTGCCGTTCTTAACTTGTTAATCTCTCGTTGCTCGCCGCCGTGCACCTGAGTACCTCACGTGCGTCGTGACTAATCCTCCAAAATATTGCATGCAGCAGAGCACATTCTCGGCCACGTTACATCAACATCACACCAAACAACATTCCATTATGCAAAGGAAGGCATAATTCTGTCCGCGAACCATAGCCCAAATAGTGGTGCAGATGAAATGGGACGGCATTTTTTGCACTCTTACCCACATATGCTTTGTGCCTAGTGCTCCAAGTTCAGTAGTCTGCAAGCCAGGCATATCGTGATTAGATCAGAGAAACGTACAGTAGATGACCCTATTTAACCTGGACATGTCATCTCCAATCAATTTACTAGAGTCAACTGCATGCTCGGATAAAAAAAATCCCCTTACATTATTGTTACTTTTGTGTGTGCTGATGAAAGATTTAGATTAGGTCCGAATTAGATCCGGACATCAATCTTCAGAGCGTCTAGCTAGCTTTTGAATAATTTGGCATTGCAGCAGGATTCCAGCGTTGCTCTTTTCACCGGGAGGCCTAAATTTTGCAGGATTCGCCTCAGAATTCGGCGGTCACATCAAGAATTTTTAGCCGCGATCGCACTGGCCTCGCCGGTGAGTTACAGGTCGCCAACACGCTCTGCTCCCACACGGCGATGATGCCCCAAGAGCATTGGTGCGAAAGGCTGCCGTGCAGAAAGGAATTTTATAAAGCCTCATGGCCCTTCCTTTCGCCGTTGCTTTCGTGCACAGCTTTCGCCCCGATGCGTTCGCGACGGAACGGTGCAAGAATATTTCGAAGCCTTTGTCAATGGCAAATCGTAGAATCTCTTTGGTTCTATCTATCTATATATATAGGTCACTCGGGTGCACGAGCTGATTAACGGGGGGACGTTTTGGTGAGGAGTTAAACATGTGGAGGATTTCGGTGGTGCTCGTGCTGATAGCTTGCTCGCTGTGTGACTGTCCGGCGGCCGGCGAGGCAGCCTTCGCCGGCGACATCCGTGTCGACCTGACGCATGTCGACGCCGGGAAGGAGCTGCCGAAGCACGAGCTGATCCGGCGCGCCATGCAGCGGAGCAAGGCGAGGGCGGCGGCGCTGTCCGTGGTGAGGAACGGCGGCGGGTTCTACGGCAGGACAGCGCAGGCGCAGGCGCGGGAGCGGGAGCCTGGCATGGCGGTGCGCGCGTCGGGAGACCTCGAGTACGTGCTCGACCTCGCCGTTGGCACGCCGCCGCAGCCCATCACGGCGCTTCTTGACACCGGCAGCGACCTCATCTGGACGCAGTGCGACACCTGCACGGCCTGCCTCAGGCAGCCCGACCCGCTCTTCTCCCCCGGGATGTCGTCGTCGTACGAGCCCATGCGGTGCGCCGGCCAGCTCTGCGGCGACATCCTGCACCACAGCTGCGTGAGGCCCGACACCTGCACCTACCGGTACAGCTACGGCGACGGCACGACGACGCTGGGCTACTACGCCACCGAGCGGTTCACCTTCACGTCGTCGTCCGGCGACACGCAGTCCGTGCCGCTCGGGTTCGGCTGCGGCACGATGAACGTCGGCAGCCTGAACAACGCCTCCGGCATCGTTGGCTTCGGCCGCGACCCGCTGTCGCTCGTGTCGCAGCTCTCCATCCGGCGATTCTCCTACTGCCTCACGCCCTACGCCAGCAGCAGGAAGAGCACCCTCCAGTTCGGGTCCCTCGCCGACGTCGGCCTCTACGACGACGCCACGGGACCCGTCCAGACCACGCCGATCCTGCAGAGCAGCCAGAACCCGACCTTCTACTACGTCGCATTCACCGGCGTGACGGTCGGCGCGAGGCGGCTGCGGATACCGGCGTCGGCGTTCGCGCTGCGTCCCGACGGCTCCGGTGGGGTGATCATCGACTCCGGCACGGCGCTCACGCTGTTCCCGGCGGCGGTGCTCGCCGAGGTGGTGCGGGCCTTCCGGTCGCAGCTGAGGCTGCCGTTCGCGAACGGAAGCAGCCCGGACGACGGCGTGTGCTTCGCGGCGCCGGTGGCGGCCGGGAGGATGGCGAGGCAGGTGGCGGTGCCGAGGATGGTGTTCCACTTCCAGGGCGCCGACCTCGACCTGCCGCGGGAGAACTACGTCCTAGAGGATCACCGGAAGGGACACCTGTGCATCCTCCTCGGGGACTCCGGCGACGACGGCGCGACGATCGGCAACTTCGTGCAGCAGGACATGCGCGTGGTGTACGATCTCGAGCGGGAGACGTTGTCGTTCGCCCCGGTGGAGTGCTGAGCACACGTGTCAACTTAAAATTACTGTAGTTATTTTTTTCTTAGTTGCCTCTTTTTTCTGGGCCGTACGATATGCATCCAACGACGACCAGTGCAATCAGCTAGCAAACGTGGCAGCGTGCTACAGTAGAACGCACCAAACGCCGAATCGTGGAGCGGTACTGGTGTCCTATACGAACGACGAGCGTGCACACAACAATAAATGTAACCCCTTGAAACACGTTTAATACAGGGGTTAATCATAAAATTTAAAACCCCAACAATTTGAATTCAAATAATGGTTACTGGGTACTCCTTCCGTTTCATATATTCGGCAATTTAACTTTGATCTAGTTTGATCACTTCTATTTTATAGATAAACGAAAAATATATTATATTATTGAAGTATGATATATGATAAATATAAAAATATACACTAGTTAATTATAATCAAATGATTCAAAAGATAACAGTGGTCAAACTAAAGCAAAGGCAAGTTAAAATTATCAAATATTATGAAACGGAAAGGGTACTTACTCGCTCGAATAATAGCCATTGTGATTACTCAATTTAATTTTCTTCAGGGTTTCACATCATTTGCCCATGACCTTTTATTGCCTAACGCTGAAGGAGAATATGAGTTTAGTTCTCGAAAATTTTAACGGGTTTCTTAAATCTAGGCCTTCTATTTATTTTCACCAATAAACTACATCTATTTTTAATATCAACTCAAACTTGTAGTAGAATCAAGGGGTTATAATTATTTCTACTAGTGATAAAATTTATAAATCAATGGCTTATATTGTTTCCATTGATGATAATATTGTTAGTAAAATTACTAGACCATCGTAAGATACTACTAATCCGTATTTAAACATACGACACTGTTAATTTTATTTTTTTCAATTCTGAACACTATTTTTCTACTATAATATAACATAACGATAATATCTAACAAAAATATAATATTGTAAAATTATTTATAAAGAAAAATCTACCCATTTGATTTTTAAGCTAAATATTTTGAGCTATTGATGGTCAATGTTGTTGACCAAATAAAATTAACCGTAATACATTTAAATATGAAGAGATCATGATTTTCATGTATGATTAGTCAGGCCTCAGGCGAAGAACTTGGAACTTTGATGGAGGCATGAAGCCCAAGGCTTCAAAAAAAAAATTCCATACAACTTGTTAAGAAAATAGATACACAGTGGAGACACGAATTTAACGTGGAAAACCCTTGCGGGAAAAGACCACGGACGCCGACCGGCAATGATCAGTATAGAGGAGTTGGATATAAACGCAAGGGATACATTGGGCTGTCGCACCCTCCCTATGCGGCTTACAAGGGATATATATAGGGGAAATCTAGGAGTCCTAATAGACAAAGATACGAAGTCCTAATAGAAAACTAATCCTATAATACAGAGTTCTATTAGGAAACTAATCCGAATAATTGTATGCTGAAATTCGGATCACATATTTAACAATCTCCACCTTGAGACGAATTTCCCTTGTAGCATAAAAAATCTTCAATCTCCAAATAACCTCATGTAGATAAAATCACTGCACGCCAAATAGTCTGCATGACTACAATATAACACCCTCGACCCAGAAGAGGTAGACCATACTTCATAACTCGCCATAGGGAATAAATCCTGAATCTGCTAGTATAAACTTGTCTGAACCTAGCAGAGACGCGAAACCTGATGCACAAACTTCAAACTCGCCATGGGAATAAAATCCTGAATCTGCTGTAGCAGAAACGCGAAACTCTTGTGCTTAAAACGAAATACATAGATCTCCTGATAAAACCTCCTGGTATTTTGGGCAAACGGACGCAGTAATTCCGCCGGAAATTTGACCACTTCCATATGATCTGGACAGGAACCTTGAGGTTCCCTCTCGACGATTTCGCTTGTGTGTCACAATACATATATGCGCAACTGATAGACTGGTGCATGATAGTATTAGCTTCTCCTCCATGGTAGATGAGCCAACTTGCATCTTCACTTGCCATAACGAGAATATTGCATCTCAATCCAGGAGTAGTAGATCATACTTCAAACTCGCCTTGGGAATAAAATCCTGAATTTGCTGGTATAATTTTGTGGAACCCTAGCAGAAACGCGAAACACTCTAGGTGTATAAAACGAAGTATTTTGATCTCCGTAGAAAACCTCCTGATAAACTGGCGTGTGAGTGTAGCAAAAAGACTAAACCTAAATTCCTGGCCATGTGTGCCGGCGATGATAGCAGCGTGGTAGTAAACCGGATCTCCAATGCTCTGATACCACTTGTTAAGAAAATAGATGCACAATGGAGACACGAATTTAACGTGGAAAACCCTTGCGGGAAAAGACCACGGACGCCGACCGGCAATGATCAGTATAGAGGAGTTGGATATAAACGCAAGGGATACATTGGGCTGTCGCACCCTCCCTATGCGGCTTACAAGGGATATATAAAGGAGAAATCTAGGAGTCCTAATAGGCAAAGACACGAAGTCCTAATAGAAAACTAATCCTATAATACAGAGTTCTATTAGAAAACTAATCCGAATATATTGTATGCTGAAATTCGGATCACATATTTAACACAACTGACCAGAACGGTGTTAGGACATCACTCAAGTTTGTATTGCAGAAATCATAGTATGATTGGAGCATATATTTTCGGTCTTCTCATGTGCTTAAAACGGTCGCCACAACAAGTTCAGATACGGACTAATCAGAATTCATACTAACGAATGAATTAATTTAATGTAACCATTTTTCTTTCTGTTCTATGACAATCAACATGTGTACTACCCACATTCCCCTGAAAAATGTATACCCACATCTTCAATGTTCCATCCCAACAAAGAAAGTGAAAAGAAAAAGGGGATGGTGTCTACGTTCAGTTTATCGTTCTGCCAATTCCTTTATCAGATGTACGTATATGTTTCTCTCTCTTCTAATCCTTTCCTTTTCCACTGTGATTTGGAAAGGTCTTAACTTCAAGGAGACGGCTACTGTCTGCACAAACGTATGATTATACGAAGCCATTTCTTAGCCTGTGAAGCTGTGAAGGCTTGTTAGCATATCGTCAGAATGAGGCGCTCCAAACTGCATCATCTCCTTCACTGCATCTCGAGTGCACATACTTCAACCTTTCAACTGGATTGCAGACCCCACTACACTTCCAATCGAATGATGCAACACAAACATTTCCTGCTTGCGCTTTCCACTCGCAGTCTACAAGTTTCAGAAAGCACATATTAGCAATTAGTACTGTAGTGATATTCAGAAACTGTGCAAGGTATACAGAGCAACTGAAGAAAACTGACCTGGTGGTGTTCCACAGCACATGTCTCTGTCGTCAATGTGCTCCACGTCTAAACCGATAAACCATGCGCCAAGTGAAACGTCTTCGTTTGCATATTTGTGCAACATAGGCCTGGTTATATGGTGGAAACGCAAGAACATCAGTAGCAATTCAATAAATGAATATTTTTTCTGAAGATCAATCTCTAGATTTACCGGTTGATTGAGATGTATGTGGCAAGGTCCTTTGAGATGGCATAAATCTGCCCGGTGGCATGGCGGAAATACTTGTTGCCGTCTTCGCCAAACTTCCAGAACTCAGGTTCGTGGTATTTTGCATTTCTGATAAAAAGATGCAGGAAAAACGAATATTAGCATCTAAAGATTTCATATACTGGAGCTTCCAGCAGTAGTTTTATGTTGTTTCCAGAAGATTTACTTGTCAGCAAGAACTGGTCCTGATTTCATGCACCCAATATAAACACGGGGTTTCAATTTATGCCGACCAAGGGTTGTGATCAGCATTCCTGCATCACTCCCATCAGTTAATTACTGAATAACAAATCTCTCATCAAGGTCAGAGGCTAAATAATAAAGCTTACCAAGGTTGACATGAACATCATCATCCACCTTGACATAGAAATCAGCATCCCATAATGCCACAGCAGTGGAAAAGAATATCTTGGTCTTTGCAGATAGCTCGTGATACCCTTCAACATGGTCCTACATACGTGTGTGGTTGCAGCAGAATAAACTTTAGTATGGACTACAGCCCCAATCACAGTAAAACAGATTTTGTAAGATTTTGGTTAAACAGAAAGAGGTAAAGAATGATGCGCTTCTACTTTTGGAGGATGTCACCATACCAGCCTAAGAAAATCATGATGAGCGGCATCCTCTGCATCTATTTCTTTATCAAGCACATTGTTTGACGTAGCACTGTAATGCATAAAAATAGTTAGTGTTTAGTTGATGTATTCACATTCATTATGCTGAGAAATAAGTAGTAAAATCCCATGAACCTCTAGCAAGAATTTTGAAATCAATTATGTGCAGTATGAGCTCTTGTATGCACATTTTACATTTCCTAATAAAAAATATAAGTTTTTTATGGTCCTTGTGAAATTTCAAATCCAGCCATTAGTTCACTGTTTCTATATGAAGTTACTAGAGCTCAACGCTATTAACAATATGAATCAATGAAAAATCTGTATTTTCGAGTTTGAGCAAAATGACTAACTACAGTCTAATCTGGGAATCTTGTCCGGTACTTACTTTTTTCGCCCCTAAAATCGAAAGGTTACTACAGAGATGTCTAGAAAATGCTTGTTTGAATTACGAATAATTGAAACAAACTGCAGATAATGTTACCTATGTCCTATCATAAACCGAATGATGATTCCCATCTCCTCTTCCAATTTCTTGAGTTTCTCACCTGAAAATAGCAGTGGGAGATATGCAATTAGTCTTACAATCAATGAGTACAGGAGCACAGCAGAATACAAACAATGGCGCCTAACAAAATGATTCATTCATCGGAAAGGCTCAAATTTAGAAGAAATTGTGCAGGTGACAAAGGTATAACTGCATTTGTTTTATTTTAGAAGGATTATATGATGATAAATTTCCTATTTGACTAGTTATCTGCATGATCATTTTCTGTATTTCCTTGTTAGCTGCATGATCATTTTCTGAAAGCAGGTTAGGTGCATGATCATTCTACTTGATCAAATGCATAAATCTTCTGCATGGCTTCTAACTATGAATAAGAAATCCAATAAAGTTAGTAATAGCGAGGAAATAATCATGTCTCATTGCAGTACTATATGTGTTGCATTGAAAAGTATGAACCTTGAGGCATCCAGGTCTGCCTGACAGAATCCCGACGCTTCATGCTACTGAAGGCAGTGTTGATCCCAATCACCACAAAAGCTTTCTTCCTTTGCTGGCTTATACCATTTCCATAGCCAAGTAGCTCTTGTGTGCTGCGCTTAGCTGCCAGCTCCATTTGTAGAGTGGCAATGGACTTATCTAGATATCTGAACAGAAAATGCTGTCCAAATTAGTCTCAATAGAATAATCCAAAACTGCAAATAGATAAAGAAGAACATGTTTTTTCAGGATGCATGTAACGTACTGTATGGCTTCATGAGTCTTTGTTACTTCGCCCATCACGTCTCTGTCGTCAGCTGGTTTCTGAAATAAAGGTTGTTCAAAAAGAATTAAGTCCTTTCAAAAAAGAGAGAGAATAAGTCAGAAGGGGGACTGAAGAGAGAAGTTTCATATTCAGATAGCCAACTCAACTGTGCATCGCATTCATGTAAAACAACTGGCTTCAACTTATGTTCTTTTTTTCATTTTAAAAACCTTGCCTTTTCCTTTTCCTTTTATTACAAACCAGGTACTACCATATAAAAAAGGGACGAGGCTCCTTTGAGGGACATAGCCACTAACGTGTGGGCCCATGAAGGTGGGCCCCACCTATCAGGGACCCTACATCCTCTGGCTATACGTCAGAGGAGCTGCTTCCAAAAGAGGTGCAATCAAGAGGTGCCTTGCGAGTGCTTAAATGTTAAAACAGCTGTTTTTGCATGACATATAATACAGCCAAACATTTACATAAAAGGTACTAGCTTTTGTTAAAAAAGAGATGGATCATGACAAAAAGCTACAAACAACAATGTCTGAAATAACAAGATGATCAATTTTTCGATAATTGGTGATATTTCCCGGCTTAACAATTTGACAATATATAAGCTGTTCAAAATAGTAGAAAAAAGATCATCTAAAAAAAGAAAAATAAAACAGAGAGAGATAGAAGCAAAGGTCACGGATTAGTCAAACCTACCGGCTTGGCAGCAAAATCTTCAGCAACGATCTGCAGCTTCCTGTCCTGCCGCCGGCGCTGCGCCGCCACCGGGTTCTGCCACTCCGGCACCGATGCGAACCTGATCACCGGAAACATCCAATATCCGTCACACCAAAGCAGAGCACTCCCCTGTCGCTCGCGCCGTCGCGCGCGCGCACGGCGACAGCAAAACACAAGAAACCTGAAACCCCAAAACGGCCACAGGGACGGAAACGGAACTAATCTAGGGGATTCGATCACTCACCGGTCGGAGAACAGCATGCCGAGGCCGAAGCTGAAGGCGCAGAGGAGTATCCACCTCGGCAGCAGCCTCCTCTCCGCGGCCGCGCCGCCGTTCTTGAACTTCATCCCTCTTCTCTCTCTCTCTCCCCGCCTGTGTAAGGAGCTCGTCGTCCTATGCGTTCCTGATCCTGCACCGAGAGGAGCGAGCGGAGGACGAAGGAAGGATTTATGAATGGAAGGTTCGAAGTAACCGAAGTTGGATGTGGAGGGAAACAAGAGGAGAGAAGGCTAGTTTAATGGCCTCAGAAAATGCTACGTTCACACTTAACAACGAAGTGTATGAACAAGGACGGCTGTTTTTTTCCCTTTCCTTTGCCAATTGCCAGGCGGCTGCGGAACGATGACTGTATTTACCTTGGAGGTTGGGTTAGCGAACTCAAACACCAGCACCGTATGGAGAAGTGAGTTAAGGAAATTCCTACTCTGGATAATTCACGTTGCACAGGGTATAAAACTTTTAAAAAAAATCTGTTGCAATATTTTGTGCTATATATACGAGTAATTTTTATCAATTCGTTTTGTGTTAGATATACTTTTAACATATTCTTTTAAAAAAAATAGCACACTCCTTCGTTTCAAATTACTTATCGTTCTAGGTTTATCAAATCAAGTATGTTTATTTTTGACCATTAATTTTAGAAATATCAATAGTTTAATAACATGTAAATTATATATATGCAAATATTTTTCATAATGAATATAAAAATATAAATCTTATGATGTTACACTTACATGAGTTTATAATAATTGATGGTCAAGTTTTTATTGTTGGACTTGAGACAAAATTAAAATGACAAGTAATTTGAAACAAATGTAATAGATAGTTGGTAATTAATGAATTTCCTTTCACATATTGAAATCTGCACTTTTGTAATTCCTTTTAAAACTAAAAAAAGATAGCCAATCACATTTTTTCTTAATTATTATAACTATTATGCAAAATCCAATGCCTTTATGGTATAGTAGTATCACAAGATTTAGGGGATGATGGTTAGTGATTAACTTTATGACAACTCAGTTTGCTACAAGTATAACAAGTCACGTGAAAGTGTGGCCAACAATTTTTTAAATACAAGTGTTGTAAAACTTTTACTAGGAAATGAAAGAAGGATGAGTTTGGTTTTGGGGTAGCTAGTCCTAAGTAAGGTTTACTGAGTGACTCTTTGTAAAAAAAAAAATTGTATATTGTCACTACTAACACTAACACTGTTGTAAAGATTTTGTACAATTTACTGATAGTTTTATTGGGATGAAACTTACTACTACTAACCATGATTTACCAAATCAGTTTGGGTAGGGTTATCGTTAGCTCACGGTTTAGTAGTTACCGCGATAACCGTGTGGTTATCGTACGGTTACCGCGAGGTATAACGTGGTTTCAAAAACTGAGAAGGTTACCACACGCGATAATCGTGACAACTGCATAATAATAATCATAACGTTTTGTAAACCCTGCTATTAACAGCTCTGTGTGTTACTAGCAGTAACAGGTTAACAGCAAAAGCTCCGTGGCTAAAACGAACTGTCGATGGCGGAAGGGCGGGCGCACCGCACACAGCGCACTGGAAACAGGCCAACCCGGGAGTGCACCCCGCCCGTCCGCACCAAGAGATAATTAAGGGGGAGTTCGGCCGTTTTGTCTCCGGCGCCGGGGGTCCCGTATCAGCAGCATATCGCGGCGTCGCGGTCGGGAGTACGCGGCACGGAGAGAGGTCGTCGAGGCCGTGGAGTCCACGCGAGTCGGACATGTGGCGCGGACGCGGTAGTCGCCGTGACACGCTCCGCCCGCCCGCCGTTTTGTTTTTCTGCCTTCTGCGACTGTGCGCCCGACCTGGCTGCCTGCCTGTCTCAGTCGAGCGTACGCGCCCTCGAAGGCGTCGCCGCCGCCCCGACCCGGCAGAAGCAGCCGGCGATGCGTTTCTTGCTCGCAAGAGCTAAGGATTTCTCCTCCCGCAACGTGCTTGTCGCGGATTGTCTCTTTGGAACGAAATGCTAATTTGGCAGTTACTTGTTTCGTCTCGAAATAAACCAATCCAAAATAGAATATAACATATTATCTAAATTTATAATACTAAAATATATCACATAGGTTTATATTACTGTAAATGAAGGGAGTAGATTTGTTAGGATTTTAGATTCAACCTAGTGTTACATGAGTACGTAATTAGCAATGAGTAAATTTCACGAAGTCACATATACTTCGATCAAACTATCATGGTATCAATCTTTTAAGCTTTGAGTAAAGCCGGGTGTATATCTTTGAAGAGAAAAAAAAACTATCCCAAGAATATAATTTTAGGTGGGTATCACAAAACTATTTAACATTAAGATTGTTATGAACTTATAAATGCATAGTATCGTAAAATTACACAGTTAGCGTAAAATTTATTACGAAACTATATTGATTATAACTCAACCACAACATTGATACTAGGAATCTAAACTCTAAAATACTCTCTCTCTCTCTCTGTGTGTGTTTCAAATTATAATATGTTTTGATTTTTTTTCTAAATTTAAAACTTTTAAGTTTACTGAATAATATAGCAATATTTACAACAATGGATTAGTTTTATTAAATCTAACATTAAATATATTTTGATAATATGTTTTGTTTTATGCTAAAAATATTACTATGTTTTTATAAACTTGGTTAAACTGAAAAGATGTTTAACTTAATAAAATATCAAAACGTCTTGTAGTGTGAAACGGAGGAAGTATAATTTTGTGACAATTTTATCACCAAATCTATAGTTTATGGTACTTCATGGTACTTTATCTTGGATATAGTTTCATGGTAAATTTGATGTGAAATCTTTAGCTTTAATTAGTTCTGAAAAAAATTCTGTACTTATACAAAATATATTCATTAGGAATCCTCTAGCATGTTATCGTGGGTATTGAATATATTTTGATAATATATTTGTTTTGTGTTAAAAATGTTGCTATGTTTTCTATATGTTTTCTATAAATTTGATCAAACTTAAAAGAAGTTTGACTTAACAAATTATCAAAACGTCTTATAACGTGAAATGGAAAAAGTATAGTTTTGTGATAATTTTATTACCAAATCTATAGTTTATGGTACTTCATGGTACTCTGTCTTGGACATATAGTTTCATAGTAAATTTGATGTGAAATCTTTAGCTTTAATTAGTTCTGAAAAAAAAATTCTGTACTTATACAAAATCTATTCATTAGGAATCCTCCTGCATGCTGCCGCGGCTGTTGGGAGTGAAGTAGTGAACCACTGAACCCTAGTTGGCCGGCCACATGCCCACACAAGGTGTCTCCGGCACCATGATTCATTGATTCTTCTGGAGGTTAGCAAGCGACAGTTGTTAGTTAGTTAACGATAAATTCGTTTATTAATAAGCTCAAATAAACGAATTAATGGTTGGCGCTCCTGAAAACAACGTGACGTTCCAGTCAAAAATCAAAATCAACCGTTCAGCGAAAGCGATGAAGCTTAATCAGGGGTTGCCAACGAAAATGTCATGTTAGAGTGACACTTGTGGTATCTGTTTAACGGAACGGCATCGTGTAAAACTTCACTAGCTTATCAACGACCAAAACGTCACGGATTAACCGCTGCTTGATCGAGACAACACGGTACGGATGGTTCCAGATCAGCTTGCCGTTCAGTTCATCCGTTGCTGCGTGGCCGGTCCAGCACCTGGCCGTAGATCGTGGACTGGAACCATTGCGTCGTGCCGCCGGCAGCTGGGTCCCACTCTGTCTATGCCTCGAGCAAATTAGAAAGATGGTGATATGCAGATGGAAACTTGGTCAAATACAAGAAAGCTAAAGGCCCATGCAAACATAGGAGACCAAGAAAACAACAGTTTTGATATATGTTTTAGATGTAGGAATATTATCAGCACAAAGGTACTAGTGGATGTAGGAAAAACTGAACCTTTGGAATTGGCTATTCTCTCCACCTGGTAAGCATAGGCATATATAATAAAGATATACAATCAACTGATGCACTATTGCAATCCCCAAAAGGAACCCACCAAGAAGTTATTTTGGTACTGATTACAAGCACCTTGAAAGAATCAGCGTGCAGCCGCATCTGCAGTTGATGGGGTCAACTGAAATTTGTTACGCCCTAGGCGAGGTGATAATGACTTGTAACAGGGGAGCACCATCCACGGCACAGTGACAGTTTCTTAGCTCATACTAATTCAGTTTCAGATGTAACCTCAAGGTAGAGCATCAGAAGATTCAGAAACCAAAACTTCAGAAGAAATTTGTGACAAACACGTACCAATGTTAAGGATCATTTCAGAAAGTAATCAGTTATGCACAAATGAACATCCAGTCTCCCCAACACGAAATGAGCATCTTTTTTGTACACAAAATCATACATTGACACTGGTAGAAAAGATTTCTTCGGAGCATTATCACCTCGACCTTTCACCCTTGGAAGTTTTACAACATTCTGGTCCTTAGTCCTCAGAGTGACACGTCCAATATATCAACCCACTGCAAAAGATGGCGAAACGTCAGGACAAAACTGACCAAGTAAATAACATTGGGGGCGAGAGACGAAGGTGATTAATCACAAGCTCACAACGGTATACCTTATCAATACAAGAACACATTGCAGAACACCGGCAACACCAGTCCACACAGAAGGGCCTTTGTCTGTCAAGGCATCTTGTACCAACATACCCACTGATCCAGCTAGGCAGACGAAAGAGACAACATATGCCACAAAAAGCCAAAGCTTCACCCTGAAATTAATAACCAAGTGTAAAGACACAATACAGTATCAGGAGAAAATCCATCTTCACTGCAAATTCCATTTGCAAGTATATTTGATTGGTCTATTGGACTCTGGACTTCTCTAAACGAAGCAAAGAGGGATACATTATTGTGGCAGCAAATGTGTAAAAAAATGTGCTTGATTTGGAGATACAAAGGGATTTTGTGATGACTTACTGAGGGAAAATTAAATGCAACCACAAAATACAACATTAGCACTTAGCAGGCAAACTGTTATTTTAGTTTAGAGTACTTCATAAGTTTAACATTCTGCACAACGTAAGTGATACACAATATTAAAACCCTAAGCTCCATCTTGATCATAGATGACAAAGCCTTCAGACCTGTGGTGCATTTTCTTAGCACTAAAGGGCTTGGGTGCATCTAGTCTATGCCTAAATAGATATTGAGATTCACTTTGTCCAAAACATTGCTTTCTTAATATTTCCTGAATAAATTCTATCTAATTCATGCCCTGTTCTTGTTTTCTTGAGAACCATGGTTTGCAGTACAATTACTATCTGGCACATTGTGCAGGAATTTTTTTTTTGAAGCAAGTTAAATGCCCCTTCTGTCTCCCATTGCACAAGACGTTCTATCTTAAACATGTAGTAGATGCATAGAAACAAAAGTTTATACATGGTACGTAAAATCCAAAAGCAAGAGAACTAGAATAAACTAAATGAAGGGTAGATTGAAATCATCCCAGTCGAACTACATCACAGGCCATTGAAGATGACTGGGCATTTGCCCAAAGGCATATTTTGTTCAGCATCAAGGTTAATGTCTCCACTCATCCACAAACAACCGGTTATCTCAGAAAAACCAACTCACCACAAATTTTCTTTTCTTTTTGAAACCATACGTTTGCAGATAATGTGACTATGACTTCACTCCCGCAGATAAAATTTGAAGGTTTCAATTCGGACATCCAGACTTCACTAGCCTGAATGCAATTCAATCAATTAGGTCCTAATCGAACAATAACCTCACCTCCACTCGGAATCGTCCCCGTAGGGCGAGTAATAGTCGTATCCGATCTCATCCTTGTTCACGGCGTTGAACATGAGCGCCGCCAGCGACGCGAAGATCCCTGCAAAATTCACACCCATCAGTTCCCATTCCAACCCCGCACAAGGGAGACAACCTCACCAAATCGAAGCGAAGGGATCTGGCCGTTCCGGGTCCTCACCAGGTAGGTAGTGGAGGAAGGAGACCTGGACGGAGCTGCAGACGACGGCGTCGACCCAGAACCACCACCCGGCGCCGAAGACCGCGCCGGCCACTCCCGGCCCGATGATCCCCCAAAGCAGCGCAAGATTCTCCATGGCGGCGACCTCTCCTCGACCACCAACTCCCTCCTCGTCGACGAAGCAATCCCCTCGGCTTCCTTGTCGCCTTTTTTGCCGATTTTTTTTTGGTATGTTCTCTCGAGTCTCGATTTCTCGAGTCGAGACGACGCAAGAGATGCTTTTGGGCCGAGAGGGAGAAGAAAAGGATTAAAAGTCTATTGTGACTCCCTCATGGTCTTGCTTCTAGTTGAATTGTGTCCCTCAACCATAAAAGCGGGTATATTATCTTCCATCTTTAAAAACGGTGGAAATCAACTCCTTTGATGTATTAGTAACTTGTTTCTTCTGACGTGATATGTTGTCGATGGTAGTAATGGAGCTAGAAAGATTTTCAAGCTCGAGCAAACTTCACTATTACTATCATTTATTATATAAATTTCATCAATTTATTCAATAATATTAAATCTAATGGAGTTTTCACCGCTCCGCCCTTGGACGGCGGAGTTGAGGCTAAATATAGACTTACTCCAAAATAAAAGAAGTTTTGTGTTTAGTTAGAACCAGATTAACTCATGGAATAAGTTCACCTACCATCCCTTAACTTTACTTCGAGTTTGCATGACATCATTAATCCCCAATACCAGAAATATATATCTCTCAAATCTTAAAAGTGTGCAAAATAGATCTCATAGCAGTATATATGGGTTGTTTTACTGATGTGACATCCTAGTCAGTAATCTGGGTCTACATGTAAGTGAGAATAAAAAAAATGTGAGCTCCTCATCCCTTCTTTCCTATCTTTTTTTTTCTTTTCTCTTTTCTTTTTTCTCTTCTATTTTTTTTCTTCTCTTTGCCACGGGGGAGTGGCAACGGGCGGCAGCGGCCATCAGAGCAGAGCGATAGAGGCGGTGGGCGAGCGCGTGACCGCCGGCCGAGCCACGCGCGCGGTGACTCCCTGTTGTCGCTGGCTGACTCCCCTCCGACGACGCCCTCGACTCCACTGCCCACTCCGTCGCGGGCCCGCTCCACGGCCTCCATGGCCAGTCACCACCTTCCTCGCCGACCATCGGACCAGTCGGCGGCCGCCCGACAGCCTGGTGCTCTCCGCCGGAACCACCTCGTCACCGTCGAGTCCCCTCCTCCTCGGGCCATCTTCATCGACCTCCTACGCCCCGTCCCGGTGCAGGCGGAGGCGCCACCGCCGTGGCCATGGCCACGGATGACGCCGACGTCGACATCCTCGTGCGAGAGCTCGCGAAGGTCGGTGAAGGAGCAGCAGCCACGGCGGCAAGGAGGAGTAACACGATGGGTGTGGGTGCCTTCCTGCTCGTGGCGTTGGCCATGGTGGCCTTCGTGATCTCTGTCGCCGAGTCGAGGACTGCCCCCGTGGAGAAGACGACTCAAGGTACGTTCATGGCGTAGAGAGCTTGTATTGCATGGCTGTTTTTGGGCGGTGATGTGTGTGTGGTTGCAGAGGATGGTGTCAAGAAGCCGGGCTACGTGCCGACCTTGTTAAATATGTGATCCGAATTTGAGCCCACAATATATTCGGATTAGTCTCCTAGTAGGACTAGGATTAGTTTCCTAGTAGAACTCTGTTGACGACGAAATTTGGTAAATTATGCATCGAATTTGGAGTTAAGACCGAAGCGGATTTGGGAGGAAATCGGTAACAGAAACAGAGTATAAATCGGCTTCGGAACTGCATTGGCTACGGTGTGCATCGGTTGATATCGAATCGGACAAGGAAGCTGATTTAGCCGATTCCGGCAAGGGGATGTTGGAACCATTGTCGGGTTCGTTTAAAGTGCTTCATGAGGATTGCCACGTGTGGATTGAGTCCGAAAAAGACAATTGTATCTATTAATTAGGAATAGTTTGTTAGTTTCCTTTTATCTTTAGAAAAGTGTGTTTAGTGTCCGATAAGGACTTTATGTTTTTCTTTTATATTTAGGAAAGTTTGAGTCGTATCTGATATGGACTAGTATCTACCCATGGGTATAAATATGTAGACCCCAGGGTCCATGTAAATTATCTCTCGATCAATACAACTACTCTCGGCGCATCGTCACCCTCTTTCTGAGTTTTTTACTTATCAACCGGTGGAATTTGGCACCTGACGCGGGGCTGCATCGGCTTTCGATCTTCGACGAAGGGGTAAGCCCTACGTTCCGTCGGGTCCTGGTGAATTTATCGGCTGCATTGGTGTTGTTCAAGGCTGCATCGCTTCGATCTCTTGGATCATTCTGGTTCGGTTGATATATTTACCTGATATCTCAATTCTATCTTAATTGCATTGTGTTTAGAGACGCATCGGTTTAGTTGGGACTGTCTCGGTTAAGTCTGATATTCTATCTTAGCCGATATATTTCTACAAACACAATGATCTTCTATTTAGGGACGAAGAACGGAAGATTTCTGGTACCGTGGATTGGGGATCTCTAACAGACTCGACGTAAAGTTGAGGGACGTGAGGTGAACTTATTCCTTTAACTCAACCCACCCAGTATCGGCCCAACATATATGGGCCACACGGAGGCGGGAAACCCGTTTCGGGCCAAAATGTTCATGGGCCACATGTAGGCGGAAATCCCGTTATTTTTGGTCCAATACTGGGCCGCGCGAGCGGAGGATAGAGGCAGACTCACTGTACAGTGGTCCCCATCTTGGGGCAGCGTTGGAGGTTGGCGCAAACAGCGTACAGAGGAAGGCGATGGCGCGACGTGGCGGCGCGTGGGCGGCGGCGGCGGCATTGCTGTGGTGGATGGCGGCGGGAGCCGGGGCGGTGTGGCTGGAGATCCCGCCGTCGGCGACCAAGTGCGTGTCGGAGGAGATCCAGTCCAACGTCGTCGTCATCGGCGACTACTCCGTCCTCTTCGAGCACCACAACCACCCCACCGTCACCGTCAAGGTAAGTGCATTGTGCCGGAGGATTAATCGGGGGGCGGTGCCATGTTGTTCTACACCGATGAAATGATGGAAATTCGTTGCGGGGGATTTTGATCCAGAATTTCTGGGGTTATATATGTTTGCATGTATGATTGGAAATGGAAATGGGGAATGAACTGCGTCATTGTGTCTGGGTTGTTAGTTGTTACACTTGTGCCGTTGTGTGTGAACTCTGCATTGAATCGGTTATAATTGGGTCCACAAATCTGGGATGTTGTGGCAGGTAGTATTGATCATGAAAAAAAATAAAAGATTATGAAAATGGTAACAATTAAATCACTACAACCTTCAAAAAAAAAACAATTAAATCACTACCGGTGACAACCTCAGCACATTGTGCATGTGATTAGCCCTTCGTATCAAGATTTTGGAAGACAATCAGGAAAATATGCAATTGACCAATGCTCATGCGTGACGCTTTCTGCGTTTATATACAGTGTGATCTTCTCTTATTTGACATTGAAAGCGTATGTAGTGGAATAGCCTTCCAGAGTACAGACCATTCCGCTAGCTAAAATGTTTGATACATTTGTAAACAAGGCACATGACTTAAGATTTACTTCTCACATTTCTTACTATAAGTCGTTTTGACTTTTTTCATAGTTATTTTTTTTAAGTTTGACCAAGTTTATAGAAAATAAAACAACATTTCTAACACAAAACAAACATATTACCAAAATATATTCAATGTTACATTTAATGAAACTAATTTTGTATTGTAGATGTTGCTAAACCTAAAGAAGTTTGACTAGAAAAAAAAGTCAAAACGACTTATAATATGAAACGGAAGGAGTACCATGTAAGAGTATTTTTCCATTGATTGCTGTGTGCTGTGGGTAGAGTTCCAGCATTTTTTTTCTGTACAAACAGCTGAACCTTGTTCTTCTGAGGATAGGTTTGTTCCACATTTTATTTCTCCCCTTGTTTTTACTAAAATTAAGTGGGAGCACTTGTTTTATTTTCTCCTCATCTGCTCTGTGAACTTATCCTTAAACCTTCTGATGGGAATCACCCTTGCAGGTTACATCCCCTTATGGAGACATTGTACATCATAAACAAAAGATTTCCACAGGCCAGTTTTCATTCACAACTGCAGAAGCAGGAAACTACTTGGCTTGCTTCTCGGCTGATAGTGCGAACAAGTGGTTAGTGGTGAAAGTAAATCTTGACTGGAGAGTTGGTATTGCAACAAAAGATTGGGATTCTGTTGCCAAAAAGGAAAAGCTTGAGGTAATGTTCATGAAATTAGGATATTATGCTTATGGTTCTGCATTTTGGTGCTATTTCTCCTTAACAGCAACATTCTTGAACAGGGAGTTGAACTAGAATTAGTCAAGCTTGAAACCTCTGTCCAAGCAATCCATGAAAACCTGCTGTTGCTGAGATCCAAGTAAGTACACACTTGCTTTTGTAGCTCAATCGAGCTATCCATGGATTTTAATTTGATTGATAACTATGGGCATAAGTAGTCTTAAATAGTTGTTCTCAATGCAGAGAAGCAAATATGAGAGATACCAGTGAGAAGACGAATGCTAGGGCCACATGGTTGAGCATCATATCACTCATTGTTTGCATTATAGTCTCGGTTTTGCAACTTTGGCATCTACAACAGTATTTCCGAAAGAAGAAGCTCATCTGAAATTATATCTGTAACGTAGTCCACCACAACATGCATACC
This sequence comes from Oryza punctata, assembly GCA_000573905.2. NCBI lineage: Eukaryota > Viridiplantae > Streptophyta > Magnoliopsida > Poales > Poaceae > Oryza > Oryza punctata. The sequence continues at coordinate 22,069,651 of CM002496.2, forward strand.
CTACTTCTATGTTTTATCTATTGAAGATAAGGTTTGGCTATTTTGCCATCACAAATGTCAAAACAATTGTTTAGTTGAACTGATAACGTTTTTCACCCAAAATAAACAAAATAAGCATGATGTTCTCACCTAAATCCTACACTCAGATAACATAAAACTGCTGTTTTTGATGGTCAATTTGCTCTTACAAGCAAAGCAGTATATGCACCCTTTACTTTCCCTGGATAATTCAAGGATCTCTGTCCACAGACTTCATGAGGCCCTTGACCCCTTGGCCGCACCTAAAAGAAAGTCTCTGTAATCATTCTCAGGTAAGCTTTCAAGGATGAAATCCTCAAGGTCCTTTCCGTAACTACTTTTGAACACTGACTTGATCTTGTCCATATCGACATCGTCACTGCCCAAAATAGCCCTTGTAACCAACCTTTTATTGGTCGCTGAGCATTGCAGACTTCTGTGCAGCAGCTGACAAGATAAAGAAATAGAAGGATGGGTCAGAGACATGATATGAATTACAAACTGCAAACTGCAAACTTTCAGCTGCCATCACCTTGGAGAAATACATGGAAGGATTGTAGATGCACTTCACAACAACCCTCAAAGATTGTTCAAACTCACCGAAGCCATTCTTCTTCAGTGCCTGCATACACATTGTTGCAACAATAAGCGCATAAGGCAGTCACTTCAGTAGTTTGGCAGATTGTTGCAAGATAACCTCAGAAGGCAGTAATTTCAGCAGTGTTGTATGTGAAGTGGATGCCATCAGGTTATTGAGTTTTCTTACCTTGGTGTAGTCATGCCCATATATGTGCTTGTAACTGCAGAATGCCAGCCTGAGCTGTGGAATGCTCCTCTTGCTGAACATCTCAAGAATGACAGCCTCGTCGACCGATCCCATGCCGCTGTTCTTCGCATCATACAGCCTCCTGGCGTCACATTTTGCAATGTGCCGACTAAGTTCATCGTGGTGCGACTTGTGGGAGGTTGCAAGTGCTACCAATAGCTGCTTGAATTGTCAGCAGAAATCATCAGGGGAGGAGTTGAGCTCAGCTGGCTAAAAACACAATTGGAAACCGAGGTAAAACTGGAAGCAACAAGCAAGGGGTACCCTCTGGTAAGGATGAGACGGCTCTGTGACCATGTCCTGCTCCAGGTTCTTTTTGAACCTGGCAAGATATGCCTGCTTGGTGAAGAATAGCTGGTTCTGCTTCCGGCGTGTGAAGATCTCCACCAGGACCCGGTAATCGGTGGCGCCGCCATTCTCGACGGCGTCCCGAGCCATGATCGCGTCGCGCTCCGCCGGGTCGAGTACCCACAGGTAGAGCAGCTCGCAGAGCTGGAAGGGAAAGATCATGGAGAGGTAAGAACTTGCAAATCAGTCTGAAGCAGGAGTGCAAAACCGAGAGGGTCTTTACCTCATTGTCCTGGTTGGCCATGAGGATTTTATGCAGCTCTCCGGCGAGATCTTCGCCGAACACTGCACGGTAAGTCACCTTGATTTTCTGCCTCTCCGATGGCCTCCGGTGAGCCAGGAGAAGGCTCAAACGGCGTGGCTGGTTCCACGCATCATGGATCTCTCTGCACTCATCCTCAAAGCCTGTGGTAACAAGACACCGAGAGGCCATGTCTAACTCAAAGCTGAAGTGTTCAATGTAGAGAACCGAGTTTGCTTGGCCGGCCATTGCACAGGTATATATGATGGTAAGTATTGCTAGCTATTGGTTTCCTTTTTGCTAAAGGATGGATTAAAGCTATCTCAAATGACCAAAAAGGAAGCAAGAGAAAGGAAATGGTAGGAAGGAAGCAAATCTGCGTCCTACTCAGCAATGGGATCTGAGGGCATGAAACCGAATTTCAGTGATGGACGTTTCGACTTTTCAAGACCTTTGAAGCTTCTTTCTCGAGCATCAATCACTCGGATCATGTTTTTTTTTCTCTAGATATTCGCTATCGTATGATCCAGATATTCCTTGCGTACATACTACTGTTTCAGATGGCAATGAAACGTGAACGAAACTTAGCACTCCCAGAGATAACACAAAGTAGCTAGTAGCGTTTTAGGAGGGTGTGATTATCTGGATTAAGAGCGTGTTTGGCAGGGCTCCAGCTCTGCCAAACCCACTCTGGAGCTGCTCCACTACAGAGCAGCTCCACGCGTGGAGCTGGACTCTCAATTTGGAAAAAGAGGGCGGGTAAGCCCAACACGGCGCGAATTTGATAGGGGAATCGGGGGAGGAGGCGGCGGATGGGACATCCCGTCGTTTTTCCGACAAACTCCGGCGATCTCCGACCAAGAGGGAATCGGCGGCGCTGCTATGGGAACAGGAGGGGGCGGCGCTGCTAGGCAAACAGGAGGGGGCGGCGCTGCTAGCGAACAGGAGGGGGGGCGCACGCGCGGTGGAGAAAAAAAGAAATGAACCGGTATTGTGTAATGGCAAAGGTGGGTAATTTTCACCCAACTCCACGAGTCCTTTCAAAATCTACGTTTGTGGAGTACCCCCGAGGGACTACATGGATTTGGTGGAGTTGGGAGCTAGATTCATGTTTTTTTTGAATCTGGAGTTTTTGGAGTTGGGAGTGTTTGGCTAGAAAAAACTAGAGAGGAGCTGTTTTTCTGGATCTAGAGTTGTTTGGAGCCCTGCAAAACACGTCCTAAGCAAAGTGTAACAAAGTGGTTGACAGGAGAAAAGATCCTGGTATGTGCTAAATCTGTAAAGTTAACACACTAAACTATAGGGTGCAGCAAAGGATTCATAAAGATAGCCAATTCTGTTGCTGCTGAACATAAGCTCAGAATACTACATTCACCTACTTTTGCGGCTGGTGGTATATTTAGTGGCACTACTGGCATCCATTCCGTTCGTGCCTTCGTGGATTCCCAGTTGGCTCCATGTCAATTCCCGTCATCTTTTTCAGTTTCCTGCCTTTTTTTTTCCTTGTTGGGTGTTGGCCTCTCCCTCCTTTTACCGAACTGAGACGAACCCTCCACTCTTTTCATCAGGTCACAACTTTGTTGGCCTCTCTCCCGTTGTGTTTTCAGCTCGAAAAAGTTTGGTGTTTGTTTTTGTTGGCATCGAAAGCTCGATCTACCTCATGCTGTCCAATGTTCGCCGATGCTTTTTCTTCTCTGGGCCAGAATGGTGAGAGAGATCGAGTGGATCGGGGTTGACGAGTGGTGGTGCGGTGTGCGGCTGATCACTGATGGTGTGTCGAGTGAGGGGAGAAGGAGGGCGAAGGCTACGTCGACACGTCGTGCCGCGGCGGCGGGAAGCGGCACCACCGGCGAGTTCCGCCGCCTCCACTTCCTCGTCGCAGGATTTGGGATGGAGGGAAGGAGAGATTAAAATTTAATTTGAAATATACTGTTTATTTTTTCTCATAAATATTTGGAATGTAATTTTTGGTACAAATATACCATCATCGCTGATTGGGAGTTCAAAATCGAAACGATAGCGAAAATGACGACGGCGTGATAGTGCAGGTGGCCGTGCTGCGGTCTCGCAGGATCGTACCGCGATACCGCAACACACGCAACGATCTCGCAAGACCAGGGTGCGAGACCGGCCGTCTCGCTTGAGCAGCCTGCGAGATGGCCTGACATGGCCTCATGATTAGTGGATGATTAGTGATTAGTTAATTACTGATGATACTAATTATCCCCTCCGTCCTAAAATATAAGGGTCCATTTGGTTGGTAGGATTTTTTAGAAGGGATTGAGAGTTTAGAGGGATTAGGTTGTTAATTATTTTGTTTGGTTGGGAGACATGAGAGTTTGGGTGGGATGGGGATGTGGAATTGAGGGAGGAACTCCCTCCTATTCAATAACTGGGTAGGGGTGGTAATTGGGAGGGAATTACTTCTTTACTTTATCTAAACAAATTTTAACCATCCGTTTTCATTTAAGATCTAATCTCCAATTAAACTCCCTACCAATTCTCACCACCTCTGCCAAACAAGAGATTGAGACTAAAAATCAAATTCCTATATCAATCTCACCTTTAATTCCCTTATCTAAACCCCTAATCTTCCTCCCTCGAGTTGCCAAACAAGCCGTAAGAGATTTTGAACGGATGGAATATTTTCTATTACTACGAATCTGGATAGAAAATATCTCATCTATCCAAATTCCGATATATTTTGAAACGGAGGGAATAAAGAAATAACAATAATTAGTTAATTGTTAATGACACTAATTAATTTATTAATCACGCGAGTACACTGGTTAGGGATGCGAGGTTGCGGTCTCGCGCACTCGCCGCGTGAGAGGTCTCGCATACACACCGCGCGAAGTCGTGCGGTAACACACGATTTCGCATTTTCATTTTACTGGTATATTTCTATAAAACCGTTCTAAATATGTATATTTTTGTAAAACCAATGAAAAAAAAGTATATTTTTAACTTTTATTCGGCGAGATTGTGGGTCGCTACCCATTGCTCGCCATCGTAAATTTTGCAAGCTCATCCCTATTTTGGATCCGTCGAGATTGCAAGCAGTTCTTCCATGCTTGGAGTTATCATGATTCATGAGTTCTTTCGGTTTTCGTCTGCCGTCCTAAATCTATGCAGTTTAGTACTCCTGTTTCATACGCTTTGACTTTTTTTTAAAGTTAAAATTATTTAAGTTTGATTAAATTTATAAAAGAAACATGACAATATTTTTAACACAAATCAAACATACTATTGATACATATTGAAGATTTGACGTTAAATTTAATGAAACTATTTTTTCCATAAACTTGGTAAAAGATTGACAAGTTTTACTTTAAAAAAGTGTTAAATGTCTTGGAAGGAGTATCATGAATGATAAGCGGTTCATGGTTTCAGAAAGCCTATGAAACAGCATATGAAAGGAAGCCGGCCGCTATTTCGACAAGCATATGAAACAGTTCCAGTCAAAAGAGAAACACAAGAAACAATCATAAATCGTCAAAAATTGCTTTTATATGATTCATTTACATGATTCCAAATACAACAGAGATCTCCTCTTATGCTGGAAACAGGACAAAATAATTGCTCAGCTCTGAAGCAGAAATGCTCCTTCAGCAGTTTGCTCTGTACAGACAGGAGTCTCTTTTAGCTTCGCATGCTATAGCAGATATCTGCCAAATAGGCAGTTGAAAAAACAATTTGGTCAGCAAAGTGAATTTACAGACAACACTCTATAAACAACAGTGTGAGAGATGTGAACTGGAGCTCAGCTCATAAGTGGAACTCCAGAAAAGTATTACACATCGGCTATCCAGCATTGCCAGGAGGCCTGGATGTACCTCACGACAACCCGGCCACAGAATATTCGGCGGGATGCTCATATATTGTATCTGTTATTCTTGATGGTGGCCAGTACCGAAACACGGATCTTCCAAGAATGTTCCTCACAGGAAGAGGCCCCCTGAAATGTCAGACATTTGATTCGAATCAGATCTAGTATATTCTATGAGATGAAAGCTTCTGATGCAGATTTGAGTTTAGTTTGACCATACCAGTTATGGGAATCGAAGCTGTTGTTCCGGTTGTCTCCCAGCACAAACACATAACCTTCTGGAACAAGCTGCAGGAATGATAATAAGCTATTAATCAACTGAAAACAGAAAGATTAAATCCCTAAAACGGCATTTGATGAACCAATATGCCAAAGGAATTACAAATGCTAACCAATAAACCTAAGAAATACATAATATTCGACTGGATATAGTATGGGAGCTCAACACTGGTTCAGGAGATCAGTCACTCTGGAAATGCTGCTATATTGATACTTCGTTTGATTAAATGATTACTCAAGTGTATAATCTAAAATTCTACATTTTGATTACTTGGGGAGCAAAACCAAAAAACTGTAATCTGAAATATCAAATTTCACATCAGGTTACACCAGTGATAAGAAAGGGAACATTTCAATAAGAAATCTGCTCAATCTAGAGTATGCAAGATCAAATTAAGTAGAATCGTGAAATGATGCACATAATTTAGCATAGGAGAAGGCACATACCATGGGTTCCATCTCGTAGTTGTGAGGCTCCAACACAAATTCCTCATCCTGGACTACTCCATTGACAATCAACTTGCCATCACAAACCTATCAAAGAACAAAGAGAGCAGCAATTATAACCCAACCAATACTAAAAACATTTTGCAGCATATAACACAGACAAACAGGCAGATGTCACTACCATTGAGGTAAATGCTTACTTCAACATAGTCGCCTGCCTTGGCCACAACTCTCTTGATGAAAACATCACCCGAGCTGTAGCCCCAATCCTGCGATAACATTGCAATTCAAACATCACATTGGTATCCAGATCATTATGAAATATGAACAAAACAAGTTACAGAAATCAGAAATTATACCTGAAGAGCTGGGGGTGCACGGAAGATCACAATGTCCAAGACTTCTGGTTCCCGGAAAATGTACGAGACCTGAAGATCATCATAGAATTAGAAACTAAGAGAACTCAACATGGCACAGCAAGGCAAGATAACCAAAGTTAAACAAGCTCTACCTTCTCGGCGAGAATCCGATCACCAACATCGAAGGTCGGGTACATGGACTTGGACGGGATGGACCTCGGCTCGGCCAGCGACGAGCTGTAGAGCAGTGGCACAGTCACTGCGGCGAAGGCCGTCTTGGTGTCATCGGAGCAGGAGCTCATCCACCTCGACAACCAGTTGCTCCTGCTCATCGCGGCACCACTACCACCACTGCTCCTCGCAATCGCCGGAGAGCTGGAAGCACCAGCGCTAGCGCTACTCACCAACGCCTTCTTGGGACGAATCGAAGGCGCCGGTGCGGGAGGAGAAAGAGGAGGAGGAGAAGACGGCGGCGCAGACGAGGAGGTGGCAAGGTCGCTGCAGGGGAGCCACTTCGAAGTCTGCAGGAAAGGGAGGAAGGAGGCAGGGTTGAACCCGAGAGAGATCGACGACGAGCCCGAGAGAGACGCGGCGCCGTAGATCCCACCCTTCGACCCCGTCCCCTGCGCGAGCACCGACAGCAAACCCACGGCCAGCGACGGCGGCTGCGCCCTGGACGAAGCGTACGCCGGCGAGAGGAACAGCGAGTGGCCCCCGGCGGCGGCGGAGAGCGGCAGGGCCTTCGGGTGGTCGCCCTCTCCGGCTTCACCGCGGTGTTCGCCGCCGCTGTTCCGGTGGTGCTCGGTGTGGCGGGAGGAGGTGAGCATGCAGAAGGGGCGCCACCCGCCGTCCTGGAAGAAGCGGCAGCCCGCCGCCGTGGAGACGGAGGAGCAGCGCTGGCCGAGCGACGCGGCGATATTCTGCGCCACGTAGCCGGAGTAGGAAACCGTGATTCGGATCGCCATGGCGAGCAAGCAGAGGAGCCGTAGCGGGATCGAAAGGAGACGAATCGAGTAGCCCCGGGACCGGGAGCAGGCGGAAACCAAGGCGCCGGTCCGATTAGATGATAGGAGAACGCCGCCGCGAAGACAAGGTGGGAGGTGGGGGTTTTCCGGCGAGGAAGACCTCGCCGGCGGGGAGGTCAACGGTGGCGGTCAACGGAGGAGGCGGGGAAGAGGAGCTGGGAATGCGACTACAGAAGAGAGAAGGTGGGAGGCGGAGGAGACAAGTGTTTTTTATAGACGCGTGGCTGTTCACCTCACCGTTTGGGCGTTTGGTGAGGTGGATGGCCGGAGGCCCTTGAACTTTGGAGGGTTTTTTATTAAAAAAACAAAAGGATTTTGGAGTTTTTTTTATATATTCGATAAAATCGAAATTGGATGTACTGGATATATTTTTAAAAACAGAAACATAATAGATATAAATTAAACATGAGAGTGTTAGTGAAATGGTGGTGACAGTGAATAATTAGGTTGAGCATGTAAACTTAAGATGGTTGACATATTTTCTCAAAAAAGAAAAAAGATGGTTGACATATAACAATGACACGAAGTGAATACGACAAGGTGCCTTGTATTACTGTCATGAAGTAATATGGATTGGAAGTAGGGGTAACATTGATGCTCTAGAAAAACGGGGTTACGGTAAAGAGGGGCGTATGAGAAGGGAGACGTTGAATATGCACGATAAATTTGGGTGGAATGTAGAATATTGACGCAAGTTGAAGAAAGTGTGGTGCTTAGCTACATCCTTTTATAAGTTAGCACATCTATAATGCTACTACCATTTTTTAAAATAAATGATTTGTGCTTAAAGGTAAAGAGTGGGACAATAAATATTTGCCAACGATAATAAGATATTTTACCTAATTCTATTAAATACTATCAAATTACCACTCATACATTCTCAGTCGATTAGCCAAAATAACAGTAATAACCAAGCGGTTATCGTTAGTATTGTAAACTGATACTACGGAGAACATTACAATATTGGCAAAATTTGCTGAACGACACTAAAAGTTTGTGTAATTTGATGATAGATATCGAAAAAATATAGAACATATGAAAGATATCTAAAAATTGGTAATTTGCTAAAAGATACTTTCAACTCAATTACACCATCACCGTCCTCAAATAGAGTGTTTTCCACGGTTGCCCCATGAATAGCGCATAGCAGAGCCGCGCCTAATACTCCGGCAACTCCCATCATATGAAATGGGTTCAACGTCCAATTATGAAATCCTTGGAAGAAGAGGATGAATCGAAATATCGCTGCTACGCCAAAACTCGGCGCAAAGAACCAACCGGATTGTCCCATTTAGAGACATATATTTTAAGAAGGATAAGAATGCCTCTAGAACCACATGATTTAAACATAGCACTAGAGCAAAAATATAAAAATTATGTAACTTTAAATTTGCCATTGCCCCAAGTATATCACTAGCATACATCATATTTCATTATCACTCCAACCTCAGCTTAAAAGTTTTTGACGCTAAGGACATTCTCATCTTTTTGAAGAATTTCTCGAAAGTGTCCTCTATTAAATAACCAGTTTTTGTAGACTGTCTTTCAGCCGTGACACTTTCTACGATGTCAATCAATAAATTACATAAATTTTGAGTATCCTATAATAAATTTTGCCTACAATATTTTACTTATTTTTTAGTACTATCAATCGTTCTCCATACGTTCTTCATTCATAAATCGAAATAAACGCAGTAACTAAGCAGTTATCATCAATATTGTAGGCCCTGCGGTGGACGTGGAGCCTAGAGAATGCAATTAGGTAAAAACACCGCCGCTGGCCTGATAGGGATTTTATTTGATCTGTCTATTGAGAAAACAAGACCGCACTCCAAAGCAATCAAAAAAGTCAAAATGGACGAGCTGTCCTGCCTGCTGTTGCTATCGAACTAGGCCGTGGAACCGTCTCCGTTCATCCCCTGTGGATGCGACAGCACAAGCAGCTTAACGCCACTGAAATAATCGCCTCCTGCACCTAAAAAAATATTTCTAATGTTGACCTATTTCTACATGTGGTTAGCTTCGATGCTTCTCTGAAACTTCCACTGTCATAGTCGAAGGCGTTGGGGGTTTCAGTGATTGGGCAGGACCGCAGGACACCTCATAGCTCGGTATGGAAAGCAAACCCAGAGTTTCTTCCTTGCAGTAACATGATTTGGAATAAAGAGTAGTGTGTTCATATGACTAAAAGAATCTATATATTCCATATAGTTAGAACTAAAAGCTCAACATCATTGAGCTACATCACTCAAACAATCTTAACCATTGGATCATTCGTTGGAGAGCCATAAGAAGGTTCCAATTGATATGAAACTGAAGTTAAAACCCTTTAATTCTTTTCTATTTACATGTTTTTTTATCTTTGTAATTCTGATGCATTTATGCAGTTTTAACTTTTAGTAGAAAGAATCTCCCAAGTGATTGAAGAACTCATGTTCTTAAATTTTCTTATGTTCGTACTCTCTTTTTCTTTAACTTGCATGTATTTTTGAAGCCATCCTGTAGCGACGCGGGGAGTGCTAACTTTGAGGATAAGAGTTCCATTCAAAGATCTCGATCAGCACCGTTCACATAACTATTACTGGGAGATCTTGACTTTTTAAAAAAGAAACAGACAGGAGAAAATATAGCTAATCGTCCCAGTGCATCTGACCTGACAAATTTGATTATTTAACCATGTGCATTCAACTTCTATACTTTTGACATGCACAAGCCTGAAATTTTCTGTGAAAAAGTTCTGTATAAAGGACCCTTTATACATGGACATATTCCAGTTCGCAATGTATCATGTAAACGAAGCGGCAGAAGGAAATGGCCACAGCATGGTAAAAATATAACCGGTCAAACCGAAATCTGACTATTCAAACAATTCAACAAATTATGCTACGGTACTAAAAAAAAAAAAACTACGTATACTGACAAGTGGGCCCACTGACGTCAACGGCTTGACTTCCAAACCCTTGACACAACTACCAGCAAATAATGCCTGCAGGAAATGCCAACCGAAGGAACCAGCTCTATATAAAAACACACACAACATTAATTTTTGGGGGCTGATATCCGGGCGGTCGTAAGCACTTACGTCTACGAGGCGAAGGAATCAATCATATTCAGATAATTAGAAATTAGAGGCTTATGAGACTAGGAACCATGAGCAGCCATCACAATCAGACACGAAACGGAAACGTGCTACAGATTAACTACTGTCTAAGTTACTACTCCCGTATGTCTGAAGAATTCCAAACAAAAGAATGAAAAAAAAATACATTTAAGGTTAGAAGATGATCATGGGATGAAATTATCCAGAAATTACATGGAGGGTGACTATCCTATGACCAGTTGAGGTAATGACAGGTTCAACCCTCTGTGACTGCGCCCAGGCGCAACGCGCATATATGAGGTGATAACTGATAAAGACAGTAGCTCAAAGCACAGAGATAAAAAAGATCCTAAACTCTAGATGCATCTATGCCACACCATGATGTCTTGAAGCTGGTCCATCCTTGTGAATGCTTCCTATCATAATCCAAACCAAAAAAAAAAAAAGGGTCAGCCCACTTCTTGGACAGAAGGAGCCTTCAACGTTGCTGCGAAGCATGACATGACATTCACAGATACTGACACATGGGGGTTCTGCAAAATCATAGGAAAGACACCCATATTCATAGAACAGTGCTTGATCTTAGTGTCTAAGTTTCCTGAACCGAGACCAGGCTAAATTTAGGTCAATAAGAAGCAATGAGGATTTTCATCACTAAACAGTCAACCAAAGAAGAATAAAAAAAAAATAGACATTTGACATGCTTCATAACCAAGTCTCTGAAATGGCTTTAAGCTACTGGAAGCCAATGTCAACCTTGTTTTTTTATATAAAATATTTAAGTCTGGGTAAGAATTGGTAAGTTATAAGCGCACATTCTGATAGTACTGAGATGGGGCACATACATTAGAATCCATTAAGTGCCACAAAACCAATCATGCTCCACTACAATCACCGATAAATTAATTACAAGTTCTTTCCATAAGACAGGAGGAATGTGAGCCTGAAATATGTTTCCATAGTTCAGACCAATTTGTAACGATTGGTGAGAGCCTTTCCCTGTCTTAATGAAAAGACGCAATATTTTGCGCATTCTTGGAAAAATGAAGGACAAGAGGAAAAGGAGATACAAGAGGCACCCACATTTCACACTGATCAGCTACACCTAGCGTCGGCCCCGAGGTTTTGACCTCACTTTCTGCACCATACAATACAGAAGGTGTTGGGAAATGGGAATTAACAATAAAACATTGACAATAAAAAGGACAGCTTATGCTTGACATGGTTATATTCTTTGCTATAGCTGAAAAGGGAAGACTACTGCATAAATTGACGGAGATTATACTTACAGATGTACCACCAAAGCTGGATCCTGAAGCTGTAGCTACACCTAAGGTAGACACAGATGGAATGTCATGCAATTTCCAAAAATCAGGATATTATAGCATACATAGAATAGGAAAATCTATCTTGGTAAGTTAAATTGGAAGTAGGATAGAAAAAAGAATATTGCTGGTGAATTTCAATATGGACAGTAATCATAGTAATACAAGAGTAGAAACAGTGAAGGGCATCCACGTCAGGTGTGACTGAGCTATACCCACTTGGACAAATAATGGCCAACTAAGTGTACTGTGCTGCCAATAACAAATTTCAGTTCAGACCAAAAACATAACAACAAATTTACAGCTACGAATTGCCATGTAGAAATCAAATTTTAGATGTGCCAACACTTCAGAAATGTTTATATACCATGACCAGAGATCAACATAAAAGGACCAAACTGTTTTCAGATAGCTACTGACTTATCATAAGCATATTACTATCTAACAGTTAGGAAATATAGATCTACGGTGACAAAGTTTGTATACCTCCGAACGGCGTAGAAAACAGTGAGGTTCCACCTAAAGCAGGCGTTGAAGCAAAAGATGGAGTTGTATTCCCAAATCCAGATGGAGCTGGCGTTGATCCAAGCGTCGGAGTAGAGACTGTCCCAAATGGTGTGGACAGCTGGGCTGATCCAGATGTACCAAAAAGGTTGCTGGATAGAGTTGGAGTTGTTGGAGTTGTAAAGAGACTTGAAGAAGATGGAGCGGAAGCTGGAGTGCTGAAAGATGGAAAAGCACTTGAAGAAGTAGCTCCAGAAGGAATCAATGATTGCTGTGGTTGACTCGTCACTGTTCCAGCAATTTGAGTTGTGGGCTGTACAGGAGCAGGCAAATGCAATGTTGGATGTACCCTTCTGGCAGCTGCTTCTTGTTTAGCCGCTTCTCGTCTATTTGCCTCTAAAAATGGATCATTGGCATTACCCAATCGCCGCTGCTCATGTAGATATTCAGTTTTCAATGACTCAACATATTGATGAAGATTTTCCACCTAAAAAAACGAACATTAGAAAAAACTTGGTATAGCACCAAGGCAGCGCGGCAAGCCTAAAAGTAAGCAATCTCTCTTATTTTCTTCACGAGATACATCTGTTACGAAAAAAATGTGGTTGATTTACAGATTTACATCTATTTTTATGACTATACTCCCACCATTCTAAAATATAAGGCACAACCACCCTTAACCCAAAGACCAAGAAACATTTATTATCACCTCCTAGTTTGGATCACCCTAATAAATATAATGCATGCACCCAATAGAATTAGAGATCTTGAAGGTGGAGGATTTAAATAAAAATAATTTAGTGGAGAGGAGGTACTAGTTAATTGCATGCATGGCCTTATATTATGAACCATCTAAAAAAAAAGTAGTTGTGTCTTATATTATGGAATGGAGGGAGTATTACATAATAAATGATTGATATCATGGGGGAGATCCTCAAAATAAATGAATTTTAACAGTTCAACTGCAGCGTATGTATGAAAAAGGAGACTTACCTTAGAAGCAACATAGATGAAATAATCATGCACATTCGACATAACCTTGGGTAGTGATTCTAATGAGGCTGATTGCCTTTTATTGTTCTCCATTTGAACAAGCTGCTCTAGCTCTGCAATCCACTTGCAGCATTCTCCAAGATACTTCTCAAACCTGTTGATAGTCTGTTGCATAAAAAGGGAAGGCCGCTTTGGGATACCACTATAGAAATCAATGGTTGGAGCCAATGCTACTGGCTGATTGGACTGAGCTCCAGCAGGACCAGAAGGATTTGAGCCACCACCATTTGCTCCAGCACCTGGACGGATAAATCTTGGTCTCAGCATCATATATGACCTAATAGCGAATTCTGTGTTTCGCATCATTTCATTCACAACAGTCATTAACTCTTGAACGGAAGCCTTCTCTCTTTCCATCATGGTGGTTGTCCCTCCAAGTTCCTGTTAGAGCATGCAATTAATATTTAGCCATAAATACAAGGATTGGTATCAGGAATATGTAACAAAATAGTGCTCTGTTCATAAATACATTACATGTTTAGATAAAAACATTATCTTGGACATTGACACAGTTCCCAGACAGAACCTTAACAACTGATTTCTATTTTAAAATATTTAGAGTCCCGCAGAAATACAGTATTTTGGTTGAAACTTACCAAGAAAAATCTAAATATATGTTTTTTTTATTTTCCAATCTAAATATTGAAAAATATTTTGATACTTAAAGTTCCAAAAGTTTCTGACCAAAGTGGGTAGTAATTAGGAATGTTTTTGATGGACTCATGTGTTCATATTTCATGAATCAGTAAATCCTAATAATTATCAACTAGTCAGCTTATGAACTTGTTAGAGTATATGGTAGTTAGAGGGATATTAGGATAGGATTGATTTGTATCGTAGTATTCCTTATCTCTAGATCCCCTTCCTTATCTGTTGTACTCTATATATACACCGTCTATGAGGCTCAATACAATCATCCAGTTATGCAGTATTTCTCTCCTCCTATACTATTCAACAGAACTAAAAGCACCATGAATTACACTAAATAAAAATGTGTTGTATGAGATATTAACTTCCAATCCCTTCTTCAAGAAATAGTTATGAACTTCATTCCCTCCTCCAGTTTTAAGGTACAACCATGTATCCTTCAGCACTGATGCGTCAATATGCTATCCAATTTGAAGCATTGTTTTTTCTTTTGCTTAGCAAATCTAATTATGATTTTTTGTGACTCGGGAACGTTTCAAGATTTAAGGGTAGATATTGATTTTGAATTAACAGTGCCCACTAATGATCTGATTACACTTACTGCTGCACAATCAGGATGGTGAACCCAACCTTGCCACAAGGGACAAGCTGATCATTTTCTTTATTGAGTTTCATTAACAATATACTCCATTGTGCTAATTTGTTTATTGTTCAGGGAAAAACTAAACATTACAGAAAAAAGAGGTTCTTATCATCTTCGCAACCCAAAGTTTACATTTACTTTTCGTATATCCTTAAAAAGAAGAGGAAGCAGAGACATAGTTCTCCTATTGACAGCTCAAGGTGATTGTGCATGATTTTATAGTTTCTAATTCGCTGGTCAGTAACTGATCAATTTTCCAATGGGTACAATATATGCTTCTTTGAAGACAATATGTGTAGGCATTTCATTCTTTCTACTGTTGTCTATGTGAAAACATACTGAAATTATCCCTTCTAGAAAGTGTTGTGCTATCTTCCTAAACTGTCAACTGACAAAGTCCCATATCAGTTACGGAATAGGACCAACATAATCAAGCGTTTCATGTAAGACTGACAAAAGCAAGAAAAACAGTCCGACCTGAGCAATTTCACTTGCATCGTTCTCAAAATTGACATTCGAGATTGAAGAATCATGGAGGCGAGAACACTGATCCAACCTCTCACTCTCGTCCCTGTACTCCCTTATTTTATCCCTACAAAATTCAAAGTGCAAATTACACCAATAGCATGCCAAGTCCCAAACAGGTAAAAAAAACAGAAAAACTGAACCCTCTAACCCTAAAACCCATGTATTGACCACATCAATGCCAAATGAGGCAGTAGCTTAAGTAATCCGCTGCAAATGGCATAGATCATAGAGCAAAAAACGTGCTTCCCCTTCCCATGAAACCCAAGTAAACAATGATCTGCTAAACCATCAGAAACAGTAGCCCTCCATAGTATATACTGCTAGAAGAACATATTTGCTTAAAGCAAACTGATCTCTGAGAGACTGTAAAGGTAAAAGCTTATCGCATAAAGCGTTAAATGTAAACCACAAACAGAAAACAGAAACTACTTTTCAACCTCATCGCCAACTCAGCAGCAGCAAATTCCGCTAGGGCCTAAGAAGACGCCCATACCAACATTCATGAGTTCAATCACGAACAAGCACTCTCATTTGCCACAAAATAGGGGAAACTGGAGAGGGAAACCATACTCGATCTGGAGCAGTGCCTTCTGCGACTCGGAGTGAAGCTCCTCCCACTTCGTGTTGTACCCCGCGGGCTTCCCGTCCGTCGTATATAGCATCAGCTGCTGCTGCTGCTGCTGCTGTTGCGCGGCCGGCGCCGCCTGTTGCTGTGGCTGCTGCTGCTGCGGCTGCTGCAGGTTGAACTGAAACGGCGAAGGCGACAGGGACGGGGCCTGCGCCGGCGTCTGGAACGGATTCTGCGGCGCCGGTGAGGCAAAGGAGAACGCCATTACCGCCCCCGGCGCAGGGGGACTTGTCTCCGGCGGCGGCGGCGGGAGGTCGCCGGTGGGATCGATGGGGGCTAGTGGGCTCTGGGCCGGACACGGTGGGCTCGGCGAGTTTTTAAACCCTAAAAAACCGGAAAGGTTTGAGAGCGGAGTGTTAAGATGACGGTTTTGCCCCTGGAGATAAACGGGTCGGAGGAGAATTTCACGTTTGTGTTTTCCATTGTTCAAGGGTCTGTTCCGATTACTGTTGAAATTAACATTTCTAGAATTTGGCAACGTTGAAATTTGACAAGTTAGCAACACTGTCAAGTTTGGTAGAATAGGTTAAATGCGATATTGCCAAAATTCTCTTGACATTACCAATGTTTGGTATCAAACTAAATATAATTATTTAATTATCAATTTTACCAAACATGGTATAGTTTAAAATGGAACCAATCCAAACAGGCCTTACTATCCTAAGTTTTTACTAAGGAAATTTCTACATAAGTTTTTACCATTTTATTTGCAAGGAATATAAATTTTACATAAATTTTGCCGATGCTAAAAATCCTTAATATACCACCAGCAATACCTTTTCACAAGTTAAAATTATACTCTGATTGCCATTGTGAAAAAAAAACAAAGGTGCAGTCACAGATCCACCTTGAAGACGTCGAAAGAGTATCTGGAGGATCATATTGATTTTCATAACTAATATAAATTGAGATGCGTAGAAGTTCAATTTATCACAAATTAACTGAAGAATGAAAACGAGAAGACAAAACCGAAGCTCTAGTTCCATCTGATGAAATCTCGCAGTAACTGAATTTCCAATACGCAGTACTGTCACAACCTGCAGCAGATTTCCGACTTGTGCTTTGTTAAAGTCGTCATATCAGCAGGGGCATATGGTCATTCAAGTAGTGTCCATCCACTTCATGACGCTAAATTCACCTGACCCACAAGGCCATAGCTATCACTTGGGCAGTCATAAGATGCAGATTTTAAGAACAGAAGGATAAAACAATAGTGTGGTGCAAGCAGCCAGATAAGGTATATTTTGGTCCGTTTCTGTTATGGTGTAATTGCCTTAATGCTCCAAGCCAAGTGTACAAGAGCTTTGTTCCACCTAGCAACCAGTTATATCAAATCAGCTTTCATATATAACATAACATAAGTAAATTTGGTAGTACTACTAACTTGACATGGAAACGAGCATGAGCAGGTGAGGGCATGAGGAATCATCTAGCACATGAGATACTTGATATCAATTCCATGATTGAAAGAAGGTAAAAAAACATCAATTTCATTGTGTAGCTAAGCAACTGAGAATATAGAACGATCCAATGGTAGCAGCATAACAAAGATGAATTTTAGAAACAAGGAATCATGGGCAGCACTTCGTAGCAGATACCATGTGTTGTGGACTTGTTGGACGTCAGAACTGCCCTCGTGATAGCAGATCAGATCATCAGACCATATAACTGACACTGATGAATTGTGAGCGTGCAACTATCTCATAAACTGTAGGGATATGCACATATGATTTCCCCCCAGGACATTCTGAAAAAAAATAGTGTTACAGTGGACATGTTATTTTAGAAGAAATTTGCGAAATAGAAGTGTGGTACCTCACATAATCTCCAATCAGTTGATTCCAGACTATTGCTGAAAAGAGAGGCCAACATGTGCTCCCCATCTTTGGGCAATAAGTTTAAATTCAAAGAGATAAACAAGATGTTCATGTATCATTAATCATTTTAATTAGGAAAGCAGTTTCCAATGCTAATTCCTTGGTTTGCAAATACTTGCTCTCTTCTACAACATCTGTTGTCAAGTTGAGAATTACAGGCCGCTCTGGATCATAGCGAGTAACTTCACGGACTTTTGCGACCCATTTAGCAGCCTCCCATACACCAAACCTACCATTTTCAACCACAAAACATAGTCATGTCCAGGACAACAGAACTACAGAATCATCTTTTCCATTTATCTAGTCTAAGGTTATGTTGTAAAGAGTACAAGCTTCAATGCTAGAAGGCATTAAATCATACATAAAAATGAAGGTGAAACTATCAAGTTGTTGAGCTATTATGCAATTATGCTGCAGAGGTTTCAGAAGGGGATGTGTAGTAAGTACCCACAAAGAAAAGCATACCTTGTATTAAATGATGATGTCACAAACACTGCTGGGTAAGGAACATCCTTCTGGATGTTATCATAAGGAGAATACTTCCTGATTGAAAGGAACTCCTCATGGTCCACAGGAAATCCAAACTCTTCGTAATCAATAGCTGTAAGAGGTAGAATAGGGTGGAGAAGAGTATTGCAAACATCCAAAAAAGGGACCTGAGGGACAAAATGGAAATCATGAATCATGATGGACCATCGGTACAAATAACAAGATCAGCGGTAATAGTACAAGCTGAAGATTACAGGGAAGGTATGACTAATATGGCAATCCCAAACTTTGCGAAGAATTTGATAACACAAAGTTCCCTATGGATAATCTGTTACTTAAAATGCCTCGTTAACTGATTTCATCTGTCACATCTTTTAATGACAAAGAGAAACGACATAAAAGAAGAGTTCATGATGTGTGGACTATTTGTAATGCCAATCTGCAGCAATTTAAACCAATTGTAATGTTCTAAAATTTAGAACAATTTTGATCTTGGGCAAACATATATAATGAAAAAATGACTTAAAATCCTTCCTATAGTTCCAACATGCATTGATGAATAACACCATAGACTAGAAAATAAGAAGTAATTTTAAAAATCAGCTAATGATTTCTACACAAGCCAATCAGTTAATCATAAATACCTTCAAAACAATAGCACGAAACAAATCGGGCCGAGTATTAATTGCCGAAGCCACCAGAAGTCCTCCAGCACTATATCCCCATCCAGCAAGTTTATTTTCTTGTATGATACCCTTCTCAAGAAGAAACTCACCACAAGAAACAAAATCATATATAGAATTCATTTTTTTCGTACGTGCACCATCTTGGTGCCACTTCTTCCCATAACCTCCACCACCCCTGAAAAAAGATGTGCTTTTATGTTGACATAATTATATGTGTGTCAAAACTCAAAAGACAAAAGCTGATACATTCCTTGATGCAACAAACATTTAAACAATTTCTCATATTTGTACAGCTTTGAGCTAGCATTTGTTAGTTATTTCAAGAGGTTGAGATGGTTATGTTCAATTTAACAAAATAGAATAGGCATACCTGACATCAGCAAATGCAATCACCCAGCCACGATCAAGTAGGCTCTTTAACTCACTGCGCCAGCGCTTATCCAGAATCTCACCATAAGCACCATGTCCATGAAGTAATCCTGGATTTCCCTCTTGCCTATGCTTTTGCGAATATACTAATGTGAGTGGAACCAAAACTCCATCCTTTGATGGAACATCATAGTACTCACAAGCATAGTATTCAGAGAGTTCATTCCAATCACAATCTCCAAAGTCCTCACTTGACAAATCACCTCTTTTTGAAGATGGCTTATCCATACTAGCAGCAAAAGCATTCCCATATAGTGCTTTCGTTCTTTCATGAAACATGTTTTGCTGTTGCACTATTTGCCACTTACCATTCAGTAAGTTGTAGTCAACAACTGCATCAGGCATCTAAAATGACATGATCATAAAGTTGTCCAAAAAAGAATGCATCGACAAGCATGAATATAATCTAATTCATTAGAGTTCTCTAGAGTGTGATGAGGAAGTAAAGGAGCCACCAACATCGTTGAGAAATTTTAGTGCTATGATGCCACAAGCAATTACATCATTGCAAGCACAACTAAATATCCTAATAATGCACATCGCAAACAGATTGTTGTAACATCATGAGAAACACTGAGCTGTTATCACTTAACTATTCTATAAAGGCATGGCATTAAATTCCAAAATAAAAACACAATAATGCAGTTGAAAATAAAAACATAATAAGGTTGACATAAAGAGGGAAGCACAAAAAACAATGGGTATATTGAGAATGTTACAAGTGCGTAAGGAAAAAACACAAGGCTGAACCAAACAATTTATGTTTCAAGGATGAATTTCCTCTGTCATAACATTATGCATCTATAATGTTGCTTTATAACCAAAAAGAATCTTCAAGAACATAGTCCAGAATAACCAGAGCTAATTCATATTACCATTCATGCAAATGATTGAGTGACATAGCAAAGCAAAAAGAAAAAAGATGTAATAAGCCATGGTAGTAGATATGAAGTCATCTCAACAAAAAAAAGAAGGGTTGCGCTTATAGATTAGAAAGTTGGAGAAGAAAGGATGTTATTGTATACGAGCCACACAAAAAGTGCAAGTAAAGCAACTCTGCATTTTCTAATCAACAGAAGGACATTTTGTGGCTTTGTGCATAAAAGCCACAAAAGGTGCATAAGTGAACTAGAGAAGGATGAGAGAAATAAATAACACAACATGTCCATACCACGGGTGATGATATTGTGAAACGCATTGTTGAGGAACGATAATCGTAATTTGGGCCAGATAAAATCTGACACACATGATTTGGAAGAGACAAGTCAAATGGATGGAAATCTGACAGGCGAGCAGGTACCTGATACATGGAAAACAAGAATCCAAAGATAAGAACAGTTTCAAGCATCCGATAGGCAAAATAACTGTGGATTTCATTAATTAAATAAGCAGAAAAGATTTACAATGTTATCATCGAACACCAGAGCAGCAGACTGTGAGGGTGTATAGAATTCCACCAAGAACTAAGGAGTAAATTTTCTCAGCTTGAATTGTATATAGATAAGGAAAAGCAATTGACTTACTTTGATGTGTTCAGGGAAAGGTAACTTTACTGAACAGAGCTTCAGTTTTCTGCCTTGTCTCAGAACAAGCACCATGTGAGTATCACAGAAGTCAACATCTTCAAGAATAACGCCTGGTTCTTCAAGAAAAACATCCTGATGCAAACATTAAAATGGTTCGAATAGATTAAACAAAGTCACTAATGTGAACTAATCCTGAGCTGATGTGTGCATTCAGACTAATTTAATATGGCAAATTTCACACCTTCCAGCTCTTCGGCCCAGGAGATTCCACATCAGACATCATTAGATAATGAGAATCAACAGGGGTGCCTTGTCTTGAAGCATCAGTAAATAAAAATAGGCATCCAAGATGGTGTTCAACAATACAATGAACTTGGGATTCACCTTCCCAAACCAATGTCATTCTGGAGAGGGGATCAGAAGCATTTATCAAATATACCTGGAAAAGGTTAATCGAGCATGAGAAAGTGAAGAAAAGACCAACTAACAATATTACAGGTATAGTGCACAAGAAAAAGTGCCTTTGAGTGAGTGTCTGAAAAAACATTTAGCGTTATGAACCGAAAATCCTTGGTATGTCTGATATTTAAATAAATATTCTCATCAGGTTCTTCCAACATGAGAACATCATCCTTGTTGGATTCAATAATGCTGCAAAACAGCCTACACAGACAAAATTTAAAGATATAGTTGAATGCAGCAAAGAGAAAAGTACACGGCAAAAAGAGAACAGATCCACCAACCGATATGGCCTCCTATCCTCATTTGTAACAATGTAAACTAGTGCTTTCCCATCCATAGCCCATGATATGTTTGAGACCCGGTCAGCACGAGGTTTATCACAAAGAGTTCCTGTCACTAGGTCCCTGACCATTAAAGTGAAGGAATCCTTATCTTTATCATACATAGTGTATGCAATGAACCGATGATCTGGGGACACTTCAGACAGTTCCTCGTATGAGTATCCTGCATATAAAGCATAGGATATAGCTTTTTAAAACTACATAACCAAGAAAAAATGATTAACTGACTCTGAGCACCCAATTTAGGACTAAAAAGGTTGAACAATTGTCTACTTCCAAAACTGTAGTGTTGCATATCTTCATTATGCAGTGATGTGTTCCAAAAGAATATGTACACCAAATTTTAAAACTTCCATACAGGTCTCCATCTATTTTGCAAAACATCCCATACAGGCAAATCGGTACACTGGAATGGTGTCGATGCACCAAATTATGTTTACATGATCTCCCTTCAAAAGATTGTATAGCCAAAAGAAATCTCAGCCTTCTTAATTTAACTTTCAATAAAAAAGCTTGGGAGCAACCTGTTTTTTAAAACATCCCAGCCTTCACTTGGTACTTAATAACTGTAAATATTGGTCCACTTGTAGGTCATAAGCTGGTACCAGAATAGTAGAGTAATACGACAACATAATAGCACTAGAAATTTCAAAGTCAAAACAAAACCAAGTATCATGGTCATGGTTAGGAAACAACAATATGTGACACATCAACTAAAGAACCATGCAATTACAATCTACCAAGAATAGTTAATACTAAGCACTAACAACTTTCAAACTTCACAAGGCCTAAACCCTAAGTGCCCTACATAGCCCACGGGTGAACTATGAAAGATGAGAAGGTAACAAGTATAGGAAGGTAAAGAATATCTAACAAGCATAGGATGTTATCAAAGCTTACAAATTACTAAAAAAAAAACTGCCCTTTGAAGGTAAACTAAAGAAATACTATAACTCCGATGCGAAAATAGCAATGGAACACCATTTAATTATTCCTCAGAATTAAATTTGACGTTAATTTTCAGAATTAAATTGCATCAGAAAAATATTGTGGAACACACTGCTTAGGTATTTATTGTCCATTGAGGTAAATAGCCAAGTAAGGAATTACATATACTTATAAAAAAAGGATTCACTGAAAAAAAAAACTTAAACAAACTAACTTTAGAGCGCAAGTAATCAAATTATTATGTACGGGGTAAAGATCAGCTTGACGGTACAGGCTCTAGAGACGAAATGGAATTATGTCAATCCCAATTTTATTTCGGTGGTTACCTCCGAACCGCTCGGCCTCCTTGTTGTAATCCACCAATTTCTGCTCGATGCGCTTCCCGGCGGTGAAGTCGAATCCGGCAGAGGGGTCGCTATACGAGATGAACTCGCTGTGCAGCGCCGCGGAGCGGCGGCAGAGCACAGGGTATTGCTTGCCCTCGTCCGCGCGGCGGTAGTACAGCCAGGGTCCCCAGCGGACGGGTGGCGTGCAGGCGTCGGAGGCGAGGCGGGAGGCCATCTCGAGCTGGAGCTTCCGCGCGAGGCGGTCGGCGCCCGCCGCGGCGAGGCAGGCCTCGGTGTACTTCTCCTCGGCCTCCATGTGCACGTCCATGTGGCGCATGGCGGCGGCGTCAGAGAGGGCGCCCATCCACGCGTAGCTGTCGTGCCACGTCTCCCCGTGGATGGACACCGGCTCGGGCTTCTGCGGCGGCCGCGGCGGGGTTGGGGGCGGGGGCGGGGGTGGCGCTGTGGCCGGCTTGGAACGGCGGTGGACGTGGCGCCGCAGGAGGAGGCGCTGGAGGAGGCCCACCTGGTGGCGCATGGTCGCAGTCGCCGGCGGCGCGGGGGTCGCCGGAGTCGCCGCCGGTTGGGAGAGCAGCTTGTGGTGAAGGAGGTTTAGGTGAGGGTTTTTGGTTCGCCGGATTTTAGCCCATGCGAGTCCGCGAGGTGATTTCTTCTGGGCTTTCCGGACCATGAAGAGAGCAAATCGCGTGGGCCGGAAGTCGCTCCGGTCCACTAAAAAAACATGTCCAAGGTTCAATGGCACGTGACAACACGCATGCCGATGCCACTTCCAAAAGACCGGGCATATTCGAACGCCCACTTTCCACGCAAAACCCCACCCTTTGGCTCATAGACATGTGGGCCGGTGATTTATATGGCCCAATTGTCATTGACTCTTATACTACGTAGGCGGCAACATAGTACGTGCGGTGTCGCGTGTCTTTGCCAAGTTCGCGACGCCTCCTCCGGCGCCCAGCACGACGCACCCGTGGCGGCGCGACTCGACCCGCTCCTGCTGCTGCCTCATGAATCTGGCCGGCACTCTCGCCACGCCCGCGACCGCGCCCGCGCCGCGCCATGAGATGCCGTTAAATCCCTCCTCCTCCGCCTCCTTCCTCCTCTCCTCCTCGCTCCGCCGCTCGCTCCTCGCGTCGCTCCGGAAGGCCTCGCCGACGGCGGCCGCGGCGCTCTCCCCCATGGCCTCCGCGTCCACTGTCGCCGCCGAGAACGGCGCCGCCAAGGCGACGGCGGAGAAGCAGCAGCAACCCGTGCAGGTGAATTCGCGATCCCCCCACTGGTAGCTTGATTGCTCTCTCCTCTCTGTGGTTGTGTGATTTCTGTGGCTGAGATTTTACTGGGATTGTCGTGTGTGGCTGCGCTTGCATACTCTCGGATGTGTAGCTTTGTGGTTGGCAGTGCTTCCTGAGAGTCGTGATCAAGGGAATCTCGGTGTAGTTTGAGATGATCGTTGAAGTTAGGTTCGGTGATTAACTGATTACTAATGCTATGCATCGCCACGTCGTATCCTGCAGATTTAGGATTACCCTAACTATTGGGAGAAATTTATCGCACAGATTTGTTGTTGCTAACGAAGTGTAGCTTAAATGCTTAAGGGTAGTCACTACTCATTAGTTATATTGCATTTGTATGGGTTGATAATACTACATTTAGTGTCAATTTGTATTCTTAGCAGAGCACCCTGGGGTTACAGTAAGAGTTCCTGGGGGAAACGTACACTGACACTCTGTTGTAGACTTGTAGTCACACTCTATGAGGTCGTAATTTATCTGCGGCCTCCATGATTCCAGGACTTTGGATGAACATGGGTCTAGCCATCTACCTTGTGATCTCAAAAAATATGTTGCAGAAATATAGAACGAAAACAATATACTCCTACATTTGTTGGGGAAAGAAAAGGCAGAAACCTACAACATCAAGAACACCTTGGTGTGTTTTTGCTTTGGTGATTATGGTTGACTGTAGTTTCTCTCTCATTATTCATTAGTCAAAAGAATGAGTTAAACTAAATTTACATAGTTTAATGTTCCAATTATTTGTATATTCCTGTGGAAAAAAATTGCAGCTGATTAGCACAATCCCTATATTTCTACTTTTTGAAAGAGGTCATGAATCATGATTAGGATTTTTTTTTTTTTGCAGAATTTAACATAAGAAAGGAATACAGTTTTGATTTTGCTGGTTGTGGCTGAATGGTTTGATTCGGGTGGCATGTTGCCTGCAAGATATCAAATTCTTGATGGTTGCACCCATATTACATGCCATTGCTACAGTATTCCTCATTTGTTCTGTCTAGATATGCTTGTATGATCTGCTTCTGCTGTATACTGAGGCCCCATGTTAGTCCTCACAATCCATTCACATTGTTAAATAACCTGGCTATTCTTGTGCTACCTTTTACTCATCTGAATATCTGACTCGATCAGCTCATCGATTTTCCTACATATGTCATATTCTCCAATTCCAGCGAGGACTATGTATGTTCTCTTAAAATCCATTTCAAAGTTAGAGCTACCATTGTAACTTTTTCTTTGTCAGCCTTATTTTTTCTTTTTTTTGGAACTTAGGGTGAAAACTCCTGTGAGATTCTACCAAAGGCATGTGGCACACTAGCACTACAGTAGGATGCCTTAGCAGGGGCAGTCCTACATTAAGCTACCCTGGTACACCGAACACCGGGGTAGCTTGTACATTTGTAACTATGTTAGGCTATCTTAATCACAATATTACTCAATAGTTAGCTTATTAATATGTACTGGACACCTGGAAATTTTTGTTCTAGGTTCGCAGCCTTAGGAAACCCGCCTTGAGAACAACATTTGCACCATACATCCATGCCATGTTTGTGAACGTGTTTGATTCACCACCTCAAAAGAGATTACAAAAGCAGGTTGCACTGAGATAAGAATCAAGCAGTGCTATGACATGAGACGGCTGAAGGAGAGCAGATTCAATCTGAAACCAATCCTTTATCCCAAACCTCTCAGTAAGGGTTTTGAGCTAAAGCTGACAGACAGTGACCTAGGTTTATACTCACCAACTTATACACAAATGAGTAGTTAGATCGGTGACTCAAATCCTGAGGTTGGATAATATGTTTTTGTTAATCTAAGATAAAGATTCCATGCTGGCTTGGTAATTGCCATGGTCAACCAATATCCACTGTATAACACGCTATATCAATTTCATGTCCAGTGTCCAATACATTGAAACCTGCCTGACAAGAACCAAATATTTTTCCTTTAGAAATTCAGTCCTAATATACCAAACAAAAAGGGAATTGTCTATACATATTGTTGTATGGTTTTAAGTAACACGGAATTTATTATATGCATTGTTTAATCAGAATAATTTTACATATAGTCAAAGAATACATACCCATGAGGTTTTATGTTGATTCCTCTCTATTGCAGGTTGCAAAGAGGTTGGAAAAGTTTAAGACAACAATTTTCACACAGATGAGTATGCTTGCCATCAAGCATGGAGCAATAAACCTTGGCCAGGGTTTTCCGAATTTCGATGGCCCTGACTTTGTGAAAGAGGCTGCTATTCAAGCTATCAATGCTGGGAAGAATCAGTATGCAAGAGGATATGGTGTGCCTGAACTGAACTCAGCTATTGCTGAAAGATTCCTGAAGGACAGCGGATTGCAAGTCGATCTGGAGAAGGAAGTTACTGTCACATCTGGGTGCACAGAAGCTATAGCTGCAACAATTTTGGGTCTAATTAATCCAGGCGATGAAGTGATATTGTTTGCTCCATTCTATGATTCATATGAGGCTACCCTGTCAATGGCTGGTGCCAACGTAAAAGCCATTACTCTCCGTCCTCCAGATTTTTCAGTCCCTCTAGAAGAGCTAAAGGCTGCAGTCTCGAAGAACACCAGAGCTATTATGATAAACACCCCGCACAATCCTACTGGGAAAATGTTTACAAGGGAAGAACTTGAGTTTATTGCCGCTCTCTGCAAGGAAAATGATGTGCTGCTTTTTGCTGATGAGGTCTATGACAAGTTAGCTTTCGAGGCAGATCATATATCAATGGCTTCTATTCCTGGCATGTATGAGAGGACCGTGACCATGAATTCTCTGGGGAAGACATTCTCTCTTACAGGATGGAAGATCGGTTGGGCAATCGCACCGCCACACCTGACTTGGGGTGTAAGGCAGGCACACTCATTCCTCACATTTGCCACCTGCACACCAATGCAAGCAGCTGCAGCCGCAGCTCTGAGAGCACCAGATAGCTACTATGAGGAACTGAGGAGGGATTATGGAGCTAAGAAAGCATTGCTAGTCAAGGGACTCAAGGATGCAGGTTTCATTGTCTATCCTTCAAGTGGAACATACTTCGTCATGGTCGACCACACCCCATTTGGTTTCGACAATGATATTGAGTTCTGCGAGTATTTGATTCGAGAAGTCGGTGTTGTCGCCATACCACCTAGTGTATTTTATCTCAACCCTGAGGATGGGAAAAACTTGGTGAGGTTCACCTTTTGCAAGGATGATGAGACGCTGAGATCCGCTGTTGAGAGGATGAAGACAAAGCTCAGGAAAAAATGATGCCAGCAAATGAATGTGGCTATTGAATTTTGAATAATTTGCCTGATCAGAATTGCATTCAGAATGCATGTACTGTTCTAGCGATAGTGTTATCCTGTCAGTGACTTCAACTCTTTTGTCGTTTGTATTTGGCTGTGCAAGCGAATATGATGGATCAGGATTTGCTGCCATTACACTTTTGTAGCCTACGTAGCAATCTGCGGCCCCTATTTGCTCAAGTTGTTTCTATACCTACCATTTCACTAATCCACCAAAACTGTAGTGATTGAAGCAAAGCATTTATAACAGCAGAATTCATGCCTCTACCTTCCTGCAAGTGGTCAAAAACTTCAACTGTATCATTACAGTTTTGCTGGAGGTACGACTGTGATATACCATAACCCACTTTCTTTTACCTAACTGTTTTCTCTGGTGTCATGTGCATTGACATGTGATATCTGGAGTCTGGACTACTACTCATCACATGCTATCTCTGAGATAATTCACGGTCCTTCGGGTAATTTCTGCTTCTCACCAGAAGCTCCTTTTTTTTTCTTTTGGATTTCTGAAAGAGACATGAGACTCCTCAGAAATCGTCAGGCTCAGGCAATCCTCCTTGAACCACTGGTTCTGCAGGTGAAACAAACATCACTTGCTGTTACATTCAACTGTGCACGCAATTCTACACTTGCTGTTGCTGTTACTGTTACTGTTACTCTACCATCTGAGTACCTGACCATCCTGCCGACCGGGGCAACCAAAACAGTTAGGAAAAAGATGATAACTTGATAAGATCAAAGAAAGAATCACCCAATCACAGGAGGCATGGAACTCCAAACGTGCCCATATTCTCTTGATGCCAATCTTTTTCCTAGTTCACACTTCACACCCTCTCCATGGCTCCATGCATGTTTTACTTATTTTTTTTATCATTTTCTTTCATTTTTCTTTGTCTCAGAAAGAGACTGGTACGGTGAACTCACGCTGTCTTTGTTTTGGCACCGTCTGATTAAATCTTTAATAAATGGTGAATTGATCAAAATCTATCAGTACTACTAGTAGACAAGATTTGCGTTTTGGAAAATAATTGGCTGTCGCTACATGGTTTGCATATGGACAGGGTTGTACCATGCTAACCTTGTCTGCTGAAACTGTATTGTATGATTGAAGCGTTGGTTGCCGACCTTGTATAAAAGAATGGCCCATGTGAGTATTGTATTGTACGTACGGTTTCAGTCTCCAAGACCATATTTTTCTCCCATGACAAGTGCAGTTCCCAAGAGTCCGCATCCTGATGCAATGATCAGGCCTCCTGATTGGCTCCTGATTGGCCCTCTTGAGTTTGTACGGGCGGGAGTGATGCTGCTTATATTAACTACTCCCTCCATCCCAAAATATAAGCATTTTTAGAATAGTACTAGATCAAACATTTTTAATTTTGATTATTGATAGTAAAAAAATAAAAAAGATCAATCACGTAAAATTAATGTTACTAGATTTGTCATTAAACAAATTATCATAATATATAACTCTTTTTATTTAAAACATCTTAATTTTATAGATATTATTGATCAAAGCAGCATCTCGAAGACTGTGTCCTGATCCAAAAATATTAATATTTTAGTATAGAGAAAGTACAATATTTAGTACTGTACTCCTACTGTTCTACAACTATCATAACTAAGCAAAGAAAATTACTAGCTCAAAATACTAATCTGGTACTCATGTCCATAGCCTCTGCTTAAAAGCAATTACAAACTGACAACTAAGGGCTTATGTCAAAAAAAGGATACACATTTGTTTACATGGTTCCCCAGTATATTTTACTCCTTCGAATATCGTACTACTACTAGTGAACGATTGAAATATCCCTTTGTCCAACTCCAGAATTCAATGTAGCCTGCAAGCACCTCTTCAACGAATTAAGGCTACTCAACCAGTTCATCTGGAAGCCTGGATGTCAAACCACACCAACATAATAGCTCAAATTCAACCTCCTCTTTATCTATCTGGAGTACATGTCAACAGTCAAAAAGTCTCAAGATTTGAAATGCACAACTAGTCCAATTGGCTTGCAGGTCAGACTAATCTCCGTTTTATTTATTTAACTCACCAAAGCGAATCCGTGTTACCTGGTTCCATGATCCACCACCCACCAGCACCACCCCAACTACTCACCACGGTCTGCAAAATTAAGCTGAACAAATGCACCACCAAGAAACTGAAAATTAGCCAAAAGATCAACACGCAGTAATGAGTTAAGCTGACCTGCATCATCATCATCATCATCTTGACATGAACAACGTTCAACCGTGAGCTAGCGGACCGAATCCGTCTTGTTTTTCCACATAATCTGAAGAAATCTGCATGATTTATCTGAAGCTCACACGACACCTACTCCATGAGGCTGCCTGCATATCATTGTAGTATTAGACTACTAGACATGGCATTTGCTTTCTTTCTTCTTCAAGCATATGGAAGAGATCTCATAGGAAAAAAAGAAAGTATGGCGAAAAGTAGAGTGTTTCCTATGAAAGTGGTTGCACACTTGCATGCGCTTTGAACGGCTGCGACAAGCGAAAAACTACAATTCCAGGCGATCCTTTCCATGGCCGGCTGCCTTGGTTTTTACTACTTGTCGGAGCTCTCACACTCTACGGCGCTTTCTTTTTCATTCTACTCCTAAACCGCAATATTGATTAATTTCCTATGTCATGGCTGATGCAAGAAGTAGGAAACACGGATACCTCTTTAAAATTTGGCGTATCCATAACAGATATGTATTGGATACTCTCGGATATGTATAGAACGGTGATTTTCATGCTTTTTAAATAATAAATTAATTTCTGATACTTTTTGGATACTTCGTTGATACTCCAGCGATACTTCTAGCTCAAATATCGTTGTATTTGAAGTACATGAAAAAGTCTAAGTCAAGGTTATCAATTAACTACTCCTATGTCCGAAATATAACATGTATATATTTAGATAAATTGATATTTTTAACTTTAGATTAATAATTAACCTATCAATATATTTGTTTAATGACACACAGATAATACCATTAGATTTTGTATTTGAAAATACCTTCATGTGATGTTAATCTCATAGTTATTGATAATACATTATGAAGAGAAAAAAATGATAGTATAGTATTAAATATCGTGTAAAAACTAATACACTTAATAATTTGGAACAAAGGAAATATATTACTTCCCCAATTACAAATTGAATGGACACATCTTTTGGATTTGAAAAGTTAATCTTTTCTATCTTCTTTCCTATTATATTGTTTTATATTTATTTATTATTATATATAGGCATATCCGTGTACCCATATAGGAGTATCCGGGTAACATATTGCATGTACCTACAGATGACGCGATGGAGATGGAAAATATTTCAGGATATATTGTTATCACCTCAGTACCTCACTTGACAGCTACTGAATGTGATGTTTATTAGCATAGACGCCTTGTTTGAAACTGCAAAAGCAGACGGGAATGAGATTTTTAGGCCGGTAAAGAAATCAAAGGGGATGAGAAATGGTCCATGCAAATGACCTCGCTTCTCACGCAAGCGAGCATCATGAAACAAACAGGATGAGAGTTTTTTTTCTCTTTCGCAGAGGAAAACACACACGAAAAAGAAAGAAAAACAGTGCAAGATTCAAATGAAATGACCATCATGATGTTGCCACTTTGCTGCCGTCCCAGATGCTTATATTCATATGGTTCCTTTTTTTCAGCATGTCACGATGATTGAGCCCTTGGACATAGGATAATCAAACTATAATATCATGTTAGTCTCGCACCCTGATTTATAATTAGCTTATGTGTGACCAATTATTATGTCTCGAGCCTGTTGCTTCTGTAGAGAGAAGAATAAAGGAAAGAAAGGAAAAGATCAAGTTTGGCTCCTGCTTTTTCATACAGATATACTGAAGAAGCTACTCCAGTCAGAAAACCGGCAGCCATTTCTTCTCGCTGCTCATCTTTTTGCTTGACGAAGAACAGAAGCTCCAGCCATGAACAGAGTCGGTGGCAGGCAGTGAACAGAAGAGAAGGTTCTTGCCAACACATGCAGATGTGACTTTCTGAAAGGAAAGGAGAAGGAAGGTTACTGTTACATGTGAGAGGTAAGCATAAGTATGGCATGGATAATGGCTTCGAGTCTGAACAAGATAGCACAAGGTTATCCTTTCCAACAACACAGGATCTTTGCTCATTCAATGCAGCCTGACAAGTTGATGCCCAAGATGAGATTTTTATTTAGGAATTGTTTGGGGTTACAGTAGCAGGCCAGTTCGATGAACAATGGCATTGGGTCCTGCTAACTCTTCAGCACATTGGAAGATTAACATAATCCCTGGTTTCGTCCACATCAAAGCAGGATCAATTAAGTAATCACACGCTCCGAGATAAGCTCCTGTTCGGTCTGTCCTTGAGGCCACAACCAATCTGTCGAACCCTCGAACCTGTGAAATGTTTCTAGGGTACAGCAGAGATGGGCTTATGTTTATACGCCCAATGTCTCTGAATTCGACATTTTACAGGTCAAAACCATTTTATCATCACCCTGTTCCCCCAAGTATATTTTGGAGTAATGACAACATAACATGATACGAAGATCGACACGTAAGAACAACGACAAACCATCCAGAATAATTGTGACATCTGACATGGAATGACATCTCAACATAATGCAATGGGGTTGCTGATTAGGATTAGTGTCCTGATGCAATAACATTATAGCGACAGCAGCTCCCAGTCCCAGCACGCAGCAATGCATTGTGCCAGCTTGCAACTTGCATAATTCGTCACCAGAATTCATATCTCTGATGCAAAAATCTGGAGCAGAAAGTGGACCCGCTATGAATCCCCCCGAGTTTTGAAAAAAATGCAGTGGGCACAGATGCAGGGAATGGATAGGCAACACAGAGTGCTCAAATTACAATAGTACCTTGGGTCCTACTACATCACAGTTACAAGTTGCAGGACCAGAAGAAAATTTACAGTCTCCCATGTGCAGCACCATGTACTATTTGCAAATGGAGAATCACTGCACATGGGAGTACAACCTCAAGCGGTCAAGATTTAGACTGGAGCAATGGAATTGTAGTAGTAGATGCAACCACATTTCTATGTGCAATGCAAATAAAGAACATAGAAGATGCAGTAAGTGGTAAGAAGAGGGACTGAGAAAAAAAGCTCACTCTTGCATTGATACACCTGGATCTATGTACAATTTACAGCTTGCAAGAAAGGGCGGAAAGGGGGGCCGCCAATCGCGATTGCGATGTTGCAGATTCTGAGCTGTTTTGCGAAACAAAATTGTCAGCTCCGCTCTCCCGGCGGCTCCCGTTCGTTGCTGACCTCTCTGACTCGGGGCGAGCGGTTGTGCTTGCTCCGGTCGTCTGAACTGAACCTCAACCGATTAGTTATTGTCCTTCGCTACCCTAATGTACAGTTAGAAGGAAGGAAAGCCATGGTTTCTTCACCACACATTCACTCACACATAGGTATCACAGAATTTCCCATCCATCCTGTTCTGGACTGCCTTGATCGCCGCTACCCGAGCAGCCGTGGCTGCCCTATTAGCAGCCATAACCGCCTTGTGAACCTGCTCGTCTACTCTCGGCAGGCGAAACGCGTTCTCCGCAGCTCGTTGTGCCGCCTAATTGAACAATGAAACCATTAGAACACCACAAACAATTTGCAATTGTAACCCATAAGCTGATGGTTAGATCAATGTGTATATATACCTGTACAGCACGCTGAACAGAAGGATCAGTTGGACTAAGGGGGGTCTTCAGAGTCCCGGAATCCCAGTCCCCCGATCGCTTGTCGCCGTTGCGAAATGTGTACATCCCAAATCCTTGCTTCTTGCCTTCATGCCAGGAGCCTTCGTAGCAGTGGCCATTGGCAAAGCTGTAGACACCAAATCCATGGATCTTGTCCCCAAAGTACTCCCCAGCATATCGATCACCATTTCTGAAAGATTTTAGTAGCACACGTTCAAAATTAGATACAGATGCATAAATTTCTCACCGAGTATAATTAAGATATGAACAAAAAAAGGTGTAATTAGTGTACCAATCGAACAGTTGACATGAAATGCAACAGTGTGTTGCTGTGATGGAGTAATAAAGCACGAAATTTGGCGAGATGCTCACCTGAAATGGTAGCTGCCAAGGCCGTGTTTGACACCGCACTTGAACTCTCCGACGTAGGAGCTTCCGTCGGAGCAGGTCTGTGCCCCGATGCCGTGGCTCTGGCCACCGGCCCACTCGCCGGCGTAGCAGTCGCCGCTGTAGAAACGGTACACGCCGTGGCCGTGGCGGAGGCCCTGGCGGTACTGGCCGCGGTAGCGGCTGCCGCGCGCCCAGCTCTCGATGCCATAGCCGTCGTACTTGCCGTCGACCCAGTCCCCTTCGTACTTGCCCTTGCCGAAGAAGTTGTAGACGCCGCTGCCGTTGCAGCGGCCCTTGTGGAACTCCCCCTCGTAGCAGTCCCCATTGCTGTAGAACTCCACGCCCTCGCGCACGACACGGCCGTGTGCCCCGACCTTCCCCTTGTCCCGCTTCTGCGGCTTGTCGTCCTCGTCGCCGATGAACCACTGCACGGACCCGGACCCCGGGGAGCGGCGGAGCCGCAGGCGCCCGCGGAGAAGGCGCGCGGCACCGGCCGCCGCGGCGAGCGCGGCGGCGGCTGCGGCCGCGAGGAGGAGGATGTGGTGGTAGTCGTCGCGGAGCAGGAGCAGCAGGAGGAGGACGGCGAGGGGGAGCGCGAGGAGGAGGAGGGGGTGGGCCGGGCCGGCGGCGGCGGCGCGGAGGAGGTGCGGGTGCAGGTGCGGCGGGGGCTTGGCTTGCGCCTTCTTGTCGTCGGGCTCCGGGTCCTCGACCACCACCGCCTGGAACGACGCGCAGTTGCGCACCGTCGGCGAGCGCAACAGCGACGAGGGCGTCCGCGTCAGTTTCCCCACACCACCCGCACCCCCACCCCCACCTCCACCTCCTCCTCCTCCCCCTCCCCCTCCGTGCCCATCCATCCCTCGCCGCCGCCGCTCCCCGCCGCCCTCCCACCCCTCAATTTCCCACAGATCTTCTTCCCTTCCGTTTCAAATCCCCCCCAGACCGCCGCGCGCACAGATCGAACAGGAGCAGAAGAGCAGGAGTGGGTGGAGCGGAGAGAAGAGAGGAGAGGAGGCGGGGCGGAGAGGTCTCTTATAACTACCGCGCAGGAGGACAGAGGGAAGCCGGTGAGGTGACCAGCTCCGCGTGCGCCCCCGCGCCGCGCCGACCTGTGTGGCTCGTCTCGCGCCCGGTTCCGGTGGTACAGTAATAAGTAGGGTATTGGGGCGCGTCTCGCGGGGGTCGGGACGGGACGTGACGCGACGCGAACGCGAACGCGACCCGGCGGGTGTTTCGCGCTTCGCGCGGAGCGGAGGTGCGTGGCTGGTCCGTCCGGTACTGGAGCGTTTTGGTGGGTGGGGAGGTGGGGGGCCACGAGTTCCGGATCTGAGAGGGGGAGGGGTCGCGCGGCGTCGCGGGGTGCAGGAGTGGTGGTGGTGGTGTGGTGCGTGGGTGCGTTGCGTACGAGCTTTGGGCACGTGCCGAGGGGGCGGCCGCTTTTCCTGGCTGGCTGGGACCGGCCGGGGACGAGGTCGTGGTAGACGGGACGGGCAGGGGGCGAGACGCCGCGGGGGCCAGCGGATGGGTGGATTGGGCGATTGGCGGCTTGCGGCCGGTTTGGCGCGAGGGTGGATGGCGGTTTGGGCGTGTGTTCGCGCGCGCGCGGGCGGGCGGCGTGAACGGCACGGCGCGGGTGCGCGACCAGGTTGGGAATCAACTGGTTTCGCTGGTACCGCGCGGTGGGGTTTGTACGTGCGTGACTGGCCGACTGGGTCGTGCACGGGCGTCTCAGGTTCTTCGAAAAAAATCATGCACCAATGTAACTGCTTGCCTTCAAGCAAAAGAAACGCGGTGCTAATTCACGTGCGAACCATTCCACGGTCACTTAAACAGCTTCCGTTTTGAATCATGCATGGAGACACTACTGTTTTGGTACGTTGTTAGTATATATTTTAAAGAGCACCCAATTTTGAAATTGAAACAGAAGTCCTTGATGCCCAAGGAAACCGCGCGACCAGCTAAACCGGTCATCCGCTGATCCCCCCTCCTCAACTAACGGCCTTTGAGCAGCTGTACGCCGATCCGGCCGGCCGGCCGGCCGTCCCGGTCATCCGCGCGACTCGGCGTGATGGTGATGATTTCACGTCATGTGCGGTGCCCGCCGCTAGTCAGGCCGCCCCATATGCCGCAATCCGGGACACTCCTCGGCCACCTTGCGAGACGTGCGAGGCGTACCGCGACCACGCTCCGTTGCAGCACGCGTGCGTGCGCGAGACGCCCCCGCCGCGCTGCACGCCGTCCTGCACGTATGACGACGTATCAGCGACCGCGACATCGAGCGTTTCGGCCAGTTGCGCTTTGGGTGGTTGGGGGTAGATGGGGGGCTAATTTGGGCGGGATATCGCGGCGCGCCGGCGCCGGCGCGTTGCAGGGCGTGCGGCAGCAGAATCCATGGGCGAATTCGCCGCTTTGGACTTTGCAGCGTGTTGCGACTCGTATAGCGGTATACTCCGTAGGCCGCATCTCCTCAGCTTAAAAAGCTTTGTGTAGTCTTATGTAGACTTTGGGGGCGCCGACCTCGATCGATGAATTGTTTAGGCCTTCTCCTCCCGTTCTAGAAACGTAGGGCATGGGTGATACTACTGGTAAACCATACATATCAGATTTGGTCCCTAACCTGCAATTTCCCTTGGCACTTGGCAGCAATTATTGGGCGAGCATGTCACGTCCCTAATCTGATTTGGGTAAGATGAATATGAGACGACATACTCTGGTCGCACTGCAATTTCCCGTTTTCGTGGACTCTACAAACGGTGCTTCGACATGGCTGTGACGGGAGAAAGAAAGAGAGACGTACAGCGAAACAGCGATGTGCATCGAGTATTCGAGTACCCGGCCACCGATGGGCCACATCATACACCTGAATTTTTCAAGCTCCACTCAGAGCAAGTATAGTAGTGAGCTCCAAAAAGACTGATAGCTGAGTTGGATGAGGGAGAAGAGGAGAGAGAGGGGAAGCGGGCTGTAAACTTATAGCCAGCTTAGGCACAGGAACCAAGAAATTTTGTGAGAGAGACAGATAGACCATATATTTATAGTTTATAGTTAAGAGCTAACCACTATACGAGTGAGCTGAGAGATAGACTGTAAAAATCTATACAGCCAGTAGCTGACTATATTATTAGTCTTGCTCTCATTCAGATTCAGCCAGACGAGAAAAAGGCAGCGTAATCCTTTTTATACGTACAACCCTGCGCTACAAATCATGTGGCCTTTTTAACCCCCATGGAGTAATGGACCAATGGACCATGCATCGATGCACATCATCTTTGATTTCTTTCTTTGGTGGCCCTCGATCTTTCATCATCTTGCACTGTTGCACATGCTCTGACTAGCCAAAAGTATCTGAGGAATTGTATTTCTTGTCTTCTCTTCTCGCATATATTGGAGAGAAAATAATTGAACAGGAACGCATCGATCGATCTCGCATATACGAAGCATAATGTGTAGTTTTCTGTACTAGAACAAGAGTATGCAAGCTGAGCACATGTGAGAGTGCATGTAAATAGGGAGGAAATTGCAGTACATCTGCCTGCACTGGCAGATACAATTTCACGGTAAAGTGTCGGGGTACTTTGTGATGAATACTGCTAAGATAAAGTATAAAGATCCGATAGTCAGTGCGAGGTGATGCAAATAAACTCATGACGAATTGACGACAGCTTGGCGTTGGCGCCAAACTAAGGAACAAAAAAATACAATATACTATAACAGCGGACCGTCCAATGCTGAAAAACGACATACGCATGCTTCGAATTCAGAGGGTAAAAAGAAGCCCCAGAAACTAACCAAAGCGTCAAGGCTAAAAAGCAGGCAAAATGCATACAGTTTTTAGCTCGCATTCGTCAGTCGTCGACGTAGCATCCAACATCGCCAGCCTTCTACATAAGACTAAAAAGCTACGCTGCCTTTCGGTTTGGCCCGAATGACCGATCGCTATGCAAGTGCAACACGGTAACTTTAACTTGGTTTTGTTTTTCCTCCTTCGGATATTTTTACACGGAAAAATATCCAGATGCAGTGGAAAAAAGAGAGAAAAAAACCCTTTCAATCTAGCGGTGATGCTTGGCGTTGAAGAAATTATGGCGTCCGACATGGAGCAAGCCAGCAAGGAATGGACCATGCAGGCACTGACAGTGGCTGTTCTGTTCGCAGCAGGATTGTTATCACAATCAAACTGACCTGCCGATAATTTGATAGTACCACACACATGTTCTGTGCTTGGATCTAAGGTGCGTTTTGGTCTGCTGCCCATTCGATTTGCCAAGTGAAATGTGGTTATGTGGGGGTGTCATGTTCACTACATGTATGGCAACTTCTGATTAAAATGTGGGCCGAGAGTTTTATTCGACATACTAACAAATGCAGAATGCAGCAAACATTATGCATCCATTCACTGTACCGGATCGTTAAAAAAGTTTATGCATTCATTTGGTATGATTATGCTCCTTATCACCTTTTGGTCCCAAGAAATTAAGCCAAAGTAGGCATTTACACATGCTTCTAATTCACTATAAGACATGGAGCCAGAAAATGGTTCATTTTTCCAAGAGTGATCATAACATGAAGAAAATAAAGCTGAAAAAAACCTAAGAAAATGAGCAATGCGCGCACAAGTCAAGCGACGCAGGCGAAACCTTTCAAATCTTGCAGCCTGGCAGATTGGATACATGAGGCCAACTTGGACCGTTGCTGCTGCTGCTAGTACACTAGATGATCCCTCTCAAGTCTAAATTATTGCAGGTTGGTGCAGAGCGTTTCCTGGACGGAATGATGAGCCCTTTGATCAAACAAACCCAAGCTAGCAGTAGCAATTACTAAAACGTCGCAAATACAAGGGCAGGTGAATCAATCAACCGTGGTGCTGTGCAGGAGCCGAACCGGGAATTTTTCTGTGAAAAAAAGCAACAGGAATCATGGCACGCAGCGCTTCCTTTGCCAAGAAAAGCTCATGGATTGCCGTGTGCAATTGCGTAGGCTCCGAGGGCCGAGTCGATAGACCGGTGGCCTCACGAGTTGTCGTCTTCGTTTCGCGCGTGTTTGATTCGAACGCCCTCGCGTAGACGCGAAGAACGTATGGCTCGTTCGAACTCGAAACGCTCCAAATTTGTTAAAATTCTAGCATCAAACGAGGCGTGTTCTCGCGTTCAGCTAGAGACAATCTCTCATTAGCCGTGGCATGCGTTGAAGCTGTGAAATTGACTAGACTCAGGACGAGTTTGTGCGATTTGCTCGAGCTTGCTTTCCAGGTCATCTCGATGGGGGCCAAGGACAATGGGCATCACTGTTCAGCATGATCTTCCTCCAATTTGTGGCTTTGCATACAACCCAGAGTCCCCCCACGATGACACTGTGTGACTTCGGTTGGATTATCAGGGAAAGCTGGAGAACTCATTGTCACCAGTGTTTGTCCTGAAAAGAAACAGGAATCGCCCCTTAACTGATAGTCTCAGATGGTAGATGAGTAGATCGAGTCGTCCCATGCTCCCTTTCCATCCTGTTTTTCCAGTTTAGGTTCCTAGGGTGTCTTCTTCCCCCTACTTTCCTAGCTAGCATACTTCCCCCTTCTTAGGGTTACCTAGCTAGCATAGCTCCCTTTATTGATCTCACATTATTTCTTTAAAAAAATTATCTGCTATCCCCTCGGTTATATATTTGTTGATGCAAAAAACACACACCAGTCTAAGAGATTTGCTTTACTCTAGTGTAGGTCCAAAACTTGCTTTCGGGTTCAAAGAGCGTGCCAGTTGATTTGATCCTACAATCAACAAGATAGAATGTGCAAATTTATTAGTAAATGATAGTCAATCGGCCAGTTAGCCGATATCATATCGTGATGTAATCTAGCCGATGTAACATAGTATGGATCGGCTGTAAGGCATATTCAATGATAAATTAACCCTAAATTAATACATCGACTGAAAATATCAGTTTCATATAATCTATATGTCAATACTACTTTAGAAACAAGCAATTGGGATAGATCGGACTTAACCGAGACAGTATAAATTGCTCAATTCTAGAATAACATGAAATAACGATTATATATACTCATGTCATAGCCGATGTTCAGATCTAAGTGTGTATCGGCTATAGCTCCGATACAACCTTATACTAGAATATTCTCTTGCAATAAATATATTCAATTATTACCAATAATGTTGGTAGTAAATCAAATATATTTATATTAGATTAGATCCTGATATAAGGGGCAGATATAGCATATTAAACAAAGCGTGAGACTATGTAAAACAACTATACCAGATAAGATTGGCTGAAACCCCGATACTATCCTTATTAACAACCATAGAACAGGCTAGAGATCATGATTCTAAACACGACTTAAAAAATCAAACTTAACTGATGCAGCATTAAGTATGAAAAGAAACATAATATCTAGACAACCAAGCTGATGATTGTCTTTTCAGGATAGTGGATACATTATATAATTCAAACCAACAAGACAATCTAACCGTTATCGATAAAATCCTAGATAGAGATCATCCGATACGAATAGATAGCATTGTCAATCTAGATTATATAATGTATATGATAACTCGGAGATTCACAAGATAGAATTAGAGTTTTATAAAGATGCAAGCACTAATTCCGATAATGCAAACCGCTATAACAAGACCTACCTTTTCGTCGAAGATCAAACTGATACAGTTCGACTCGAAAGCAAGAACTCGTCAAAAGTAAAAGAATAAAAGATTGGCGATGCGCCGAGATTGATTGAACTGTTGTTGTTTTATTCATAAGATATCGGGTCTATCTTTATACCCGAAAATACAAATATTGTCCAAGATAGACATGACTCATATTGTCCTAATACAAATCTAACTAGCAAACAAGTCCCTTATGCTGACTTTTACCAAAAATATCTATAAGAAAATTACAGATAATCCTAATTAATAGATACATTTGCCAATTCTGGACTCTATCCTTATCTAGCAACATCATCTCAAACTCTCTCTCGAACCCGATATTGATCATGCATGCAATATCGGTCATATCGGCTATCCAGACCAGACTCGGTTCTAGCCGATACGGTCTTCCAGCCGATGCGCATTCTGTTTCCGAGAATCCCGCATAACTTCAATTCCGCTTCGAATTATACTTCGTTTCCGATTCATATGCTTGCCAAATTTCATCATCAACAATATTATAAGATATTTTAGGTTTGTTATAAGCCAAATTTCTTTAAGTTTGACTAAGTTTATAGAAAAATATAATAGTATTTTCAACTCAAAACAAATCTACTAAAAACATATTCGAATCTGATGATGGATTAAATTGAACTAATCTTATGACATAAATGTTCCTATGTTTTTATGTAAGCTTAGTTAGACTTGAAAAGTTTGACTTTGAACAAACCTGAAATGTCTTGCAACGTAATATAACGAAGGGAAGAATGTTATAAATTTCACTTTGAGCCACCTCTTATTACTAATGTTTCGCTTTAGACTACCTTTTAACCAATGTTTTCATTTAGACCGAATAATCTAACTACCTTTGTTGCACTCTGGACCACCCCGACTCTCTTCTCAAGCATATGAATGATCTTGAGTGAGCCGGTTCCTACTTGTTAATGAACTCCCATGGTCATATGATATGTTTGTATATGGATAAAAGAGTTGAGGATGATCCAAAGTGTCACAACGGTAAGATTATCCAATTCAAAGTGAAAACATCAATTAAAGAAATGGTTCAAAACAAAACATCGATAATAAAAGGTGGCCCAAAGTGAATTTCACTCGAAGTTTTGATTCCCTTTCATTCTCGGGCCACATCACCTTGAAAGATAAAACGAGAATGAATTTCAGGCAAAAATGAAACAAACTGCTCTAAAAAGTAATGAATTTGGTAGTTCAAGTCCTTTTCAAGATATAATACAGAGAATGGTCATTATTTGAAATAATATTTCTCCGCAGAAGTATTTGAGAAAACTAGCTTCTCATGTCCTTAACCACCTCACTATTGAAGTTCAAAATTAATTTTCCGGAACAATGCAAATGGTTTTGGATTGCAAAATAGGTTTCACAAATGAAAG
This sequence comes from Oryza punctata, assembly GCA_000573905.2. NCBI lineage: Eukaryota > Viridiplantae > Streptophyta > Magnoliopsida > Poales > Poaceae > Oryza > Oryza punctata. The sequence goes on from CM002496.2 coordinate 22,111,344, forward strand.
TAAAATGTCCATTATATTATCCCAGGTTTCTCCATCTCAAACAAATTAGCTGGGTGGCCCGCGCAATTGCGCAGCTAGCACCCATACAACATTATTTATTTTTTACATATGATTTTACTTAAAATTTGTTAAATATCTATCTTGTTGTCTTAGGATTTTGAAAGACCGAACTTTATCATTTTCTTATTTCTAATTTTATAGTTTTAAAAGTCGCTTCGGTCGCTACACCTTACTTATTTGTCAGGCCTTTATTTGTTTGTCGATCTATCACTATTTCTATTCATCTTCCATGAAACCTTTAAAAATTAGACCTTTTAGTTTTTAGAGTTTATTATCTTGTTGGGTTTTGTGTTTATATTTTTTTTAAAGTTCCATCAAACACCACCACTATACTCCTCTACGGCCCCTCCGCAGCCACCGTGCTGCTTATTTTTAATTCCGAATTTCAGTTATTTTTAGATTGTATTTCTACTTAGATTCTTCTTTTCTTTTTCTTCGATTAATATGGGAATTTCTAGGCTCCACAGCGAACGTGGTGTCTTATTTTCGAGTTGTTTTAACAATATAACTAGCTGGGTGGCCCGCGCAATTGCGTGGCTAGCACCTATACAAAATAAATGAAAAACATTTTATACATGATTTTCTTTAAATTTTGTTAGATAGTCATCTCCCGCCTATTGCTCCTCTCTTTATTAACATTGGGATTTTAAAAATCAAACATAACTATCATTGGAATTCTTTTATTTTTTACTTTCTAGAAATCCAATCAATAGCCACGACCCTAATTCTTTACGGCATGTCTATGGCAACTCCTTTTTATTGTTATTAAGATTCTAAAAATTGAACCTAATTATTATTTTGGTTTGTTTTATACTTTTTTAGATGTACCATCAACTGCCACCACCTTACTCCTTTACGGTCCACCTACTGCACCCCATTTATTTTATTTGCCACCCCTCTGCGCTCTCTCCTATGGCACCCACCGTCTCCTTGCTTCATTTTTACCCGTCCACTGGTCCACCTACTCGGTTGTCTCTCACCATATCTTGGTCGCTGTTGGCACCTTATAAAATAGAACATTATCATGGTTGGGTATCCTTTTATAGATTTTAGAAGCTGACACTGCTACTTTACTCCTTTGTTGCCCCTTGGCTCGCTCTCATATGGCAAGCACCGCCTTCTTTCTCCTTTGCCACCTATCCACTCATCAACCTGCACCATCTCTCTTCTTCGTTGTCGTCGGTGCCTAACAAAATCGAAACTTATCATTGCAGTGATTACGTTAGAAGTCGCGCCAACCGTTGTCAACACCACATCCTCTGCCTTACTAGTTTTTCCGCCCGTCAGATCGTCCTCTCACACCCCCTACTATTTAGTCATTTGAACATCTTGCCCTCCCACATCCCTTAGGACATAAACCTTTTCTAAAGCTCGAGTTTGCCTTTATTATTGTCGATCATAGATTTTTCTTATTTTGGTAATTAAAATAGAACAAATATGCATCTCTTGTCTAGATATAAAAATAGAGCTATAATCCATATGGTCCTCTTCATTTATTTATTTCTTCCATATATCAATTGCAACAAAATGTTTTCCTTTTTCTTAATGTTCGAGCAGCTTACCCTGCCATGGCCTCAATAGGACTAAATTATGAAAATATTTTCATGATTTTTTTCAATTATTTAGGATTAGCATTAAAATAATATTTCAGAATTCATTTTATTTTTATTCTAAATTTTAGTTAATCTCGTGTTGTGACTGTTCTTTAATATTTGTTATTTTTTATTTCGAATTTCAGTTATATCCAAATTGTATTTGTACTTTATTCCGATTTTTATGATTTTTTAAGTTTATTTGAATTTTGCATTGAAAATCAATTGTAGAGTATGTTTATTTATTATTCTGAATTTTAGTTACTCTTGATTTTGGATATTTATAGATCGTATTTTTCTATGGACTATTCTTGATACGTTTATTGTTTAGTTTTAAAATTTTATTATATTTTTGTTCCAAATTTTAATGATTTTTAAGTTTATTAGAAATTCTTATTGAAATCTAGTATTAGACACCGTGGTATGGATGCATGCTTGCTTTTACGGTTAATTAGATGTGATTACGATACTCTTGTGATGGCTTCGTCAATATCAAAATATATCGGTAGTCTTTCGAAGGTGCTCATATGGGTGAGTGTGCCGGGTTGTGAGCGCTCGGGTTTGTACTATTTTCTAAAAAAGTTTAGAATTCATATATAAATCAAATTTCTAATTTTAGTTAATCGCATAATTTTAGTTTGGAATTTGAATTTCGAATTCATATAATAAAAGGAATAGAAAATAGTACAAACCCGAATGCTCACAACACGGCACACTCTTCATTTAAACTTTGGTGATCTTAACATGCACCTGAAAAAAATTATAATCATGCTAGAACTGAATTAGCAAATCGCATATAGCTCTCTGAAAAGGAGGAGTGAAATAGCTCGATCGTGTCTCGATATGGCTGTACCATGCATGGTCTCCACATACATCCAAGACTCAGCATAAAAAGTGCATTTGATATTTTTTTTTCTCAATTTTCTTCTCATAGCTTCCTATTATTTTTCCCATCTGACTGGTATAGGCATCGAGAGTATGAGGCACCAAAAGTTTATCATCCTTCCTGTGCTTAAGTAGTAGTAGTGCTGATTAAGTCCAGCTTGCTGCTATATATCTTTGTTAGTAGAAATTAAAGGCCGCTGCTGCCGCTGCTTCGAAGTGGCGGACACTGCATGCCGTCATTGCATGGCTTCCACAATCTGCAAAAGTCTGCTTCGCTCGTCCCTCGTTAGATGTTCTGTTGTTGTCATTATATATTGACGCCGATATATACCCCCACATATATGTATATATAGATTTCTATTGCCTTGTCTTGTCAGCTTGTCCTAATAGAGATTTGGTATGGAAATTAGAGTCGGTGTAGAGTTCAATGTCCAACCGTCGTATAAAACTATGCATGTATGTATTTTTCCTATACTATCGGATATATAGAGCTAGAAACATAGTACGAATCAATTTAGATAGTATGAGAATTTGAGTCGTACGTACTGACCGTATCTTTTCTAAGTAAATCTAGGTCATTATATTTTTGAGCAATCAATATCTAACAGTTAATATTTTTTGTTTATTAATATGAGAATTCCTAGTTTTTACCGTGAACGTGATATTTTTTTTTCGAATTATTTTAATATAATATAATAATGTAATAGATAGATAGATGAAGAACAGCCCAAGCCCAGTGCGTCGGCCATCTCAAAGAATTAAGGCCCGTGTACGGGACGACGGGTCCGATGCCGCCTCCCCAAGCAAAGCGAAGCGAGACGAGAGGTCAAAAGGCCGGCGTCCCGTCTAGGGGGTTCGTCCACGTCGCATCGCAAGCGGTGGTGCCCATGGCGTCGTCGTCGTCGTCGTCGTCGTGGCTGCTGCTCCCCTCCTTCCCCTGGCCTCCCCCGCCCCCTCCCGGCTCCTCCTCCGGCCGCGGCGGCGGAGGAGGTGGAGGCGGGGATCCCGGCGACTGGAAGCCGAACGTCGTCGCGGCCTTCGCCGGCGCCCAACTCGGCCGCTCTCTCCGCCGTCGCCTCGCTGGCCTCCTCCGCTCGCCGGTGCTACTCCTTACCCTGCCTGCTGTTTCACTCTGATTTTTGGGGTGACTCTCCACCGTTGCGATATCCAGCCCATCCACAGCTATTAAGCGATTTCAGACTCTTGATGATATGCTAGTTTTATTTATAGCTGTGATATTATCATGATGTGTTAGTACTTAGTAGGTTGTTACCATAGAGCGTTTCCACTACTTCCGGTTACTAACTGGATCGATAAATTGCGTGCTTAATCACATCATTTAGTCTGAACTGAATTGCGCGATGTGTAGGAGGCGCGACATCTTGGTGCCTTGCCGAGAATAGGTGACATTTGGTTTGAAGGATCAGACTCATTCGTGACACACTCAATTTTTGGTGTGTTGGAGAATGCGCTATCCACACCATATGCTTGCAGCTCTGTTTTGTTCAATGGAAATGGACCGGACAGGAGGTACATCGGTAAGGGGAAGTTGCCGTCCAGAAGGCCAAGTGGAATCAATTCGAAGAAGAGGCTTTGGACTAATATTCTTCTTGCTGTTAATATTCTGTAAGCCATTGCTCAATTCATGTGATTTGTTCCTCCTTTGTTGATAGTAAGCTTCCTTCTACATTTGTGGATTGACATAATGACATTGTTCTACTTTCACCAAAGGGCTTATGTCGCTCAGATAACTACACAAGGAAGATTACTTATATGGGGGGCTAAGGTTGGTCTGTTGGTTAAAATTTTCATTTCATTTTATTCTGATAGATTTTGGTCTAACTCAATTACAACCATGATTTTAGATCAACAGTATGATTGATAGAGGAGAACTCTGGCGTCTGGCTACATCATCTCTTCTTCATGCAAATCTTGCTCATCTTGCTGTATGTATTTGTGTCAGTTTGTGTTTATAATCTAAGAAACAACATTGCTAATTTTCCTTCTGATCATAATAATGATGCAGTTCAACTGTTTTTCTTTAAATTCAATTGGACCTATGGTGGAAATGCTCACTGGTCCTAGAAGATTTCTTGCCGTGTATTTCACTTCGGCTCTGGCGGGTATTCTGTTATTACTTATGTTTGAGAATATGTATATGGTGATGATATGTGAACATTGCCTGTCTTCCTTTAGTTTTGTCATAATGAATCCTTCAAATTTTGCCAGGTTCATTAATGAGTTATCGCTATTGTGCGTCTCCTGCAGTTGGTGCATCAGGGGCCATTTTTGGATTGGTATGGTTACCCTTAGCTTTTGATTTCAGTCATAGAAATAAGTCTAATCATATTCTTGGCAACCCAATGGACCATAAGAGTTTAAAACTAGTTTCAAGAAATCCCTGGTATGGTTTCTTATGTCACACCATTTGCATGAACTTTATCTGCACATGTCCAGGTTGGTGCCTATGCTGTTTATACGTGGAGGCATAGGAGATTTTTGGGGCATGGAAAGGAAAGTTTAGAGCATATTGGACGCGTTGTTATCTTGAATATGGTATTGTTCTACTTATCTGCCTGACTTTGTTATTGTTATCAGCTTTCTAATGTTTCCATTTTAGCATTTCTTTTGTGGTTATCATCTTTAACAAATTGCTTAAACTTTGCTGTGTAAATAGGGTATGGGTCTCCTTACAAGGGGCATTGATAACTGGGGCCATGTAAGTCTCCTAATCATAGTTCAATATGTGACACTACACACTATGAAATATTTACGTAATGACTTCACTCGACACTACAATGGCAGTTGGGAGGCTTGCTCGGAGGCATGGCTATGGCATGGTTCCTCGGTCCAGCTTGGCAATATCAATATGTGTCAAAGGACGGAAGAGCGGTGTTCAAAGACAATGCCCCTATTCTCCAACTAAGAAATAGGAAATGGTTGAGGTAGAATTTTGTATTTAAAACGGATTCGTAACTTGTGTGGGACACCTAAATTGAAGACTGAAGAGAGGTGGGCTTTGACACTGCCAAGGTGATGGAGTGGACGCCTAGTTTGGCAGAAGAAACTAGATACGGTTGATGCTAAGCTATTTCCAAGGAAACTCCAGCTCCAAATCTTACAGAAGCAAGGGCGGCATTTGAGTTCACCTGAGTCGTTATTTTTGGATACAAGTTGCAATTGTCTATACTGTGACAGATTGTAGCTAGTCTGTACTCAAACAGTCACCTCAGCAATTGTATTTAACACTCTTATCAGTGTTACTGGAGCCCAACTGGCACGGTGAATCCATATTTGGTACAGCTAACTATAGGCTCAAGTGTATCAATCTGTTTATTTTTGGGGTGAGATGGTGTAAGTATCTGCTTTGGATATTGATGATTGTTATCACTACCCTTTTCTTCTGTTTTTGTGCCCAAGATGTCACAAGACGTAATTGACTCACGACAAACAACAATCTATTCTGGCAGCACATACTATTTAGCACCAGCTAAATTTCAGAACTTGTTTCCGCAGGCTATCGGCACAACAAATGGACAAACGACAAATGTCGCAGAAAGATGGGTGTAAACGTGTCGTATTATGCTTAGTATATATTGATGTTACAGGAAACGAATAGTCGTATCGCAAGATACAACATCAACTAGACAGCACCCCGCACGTTGCTGCAGTGAGTATAAAAGGTCAATATAAAATTTATATTTTGTAAGGTTATAGGAGTTTGAAGAAAAGAGAGGCCCGCATTCAAATTTAAATTTTCAAAATTTGATTTCTATCGGATATCCCAATACAAAATTATTTTGCCTGAAATTTTTGGATTTTTAAATTTTTGTTAATAGGCAAAAACTGTGTAAATTTAACCACATTTTGTTAAAAAAATTCAAATTATTTTGAACCAGAATTTTTAAATTTTTGGTCCAATCGGTACCCTCAATAGAAATAAGCGAAAACAAAAATTTGAACCATGTATACATATCATACCAAAAGAAAATAATTGCTCTTATCTATATTTTCCTATCATTAAAACAATTATTAATGAAGCTTGCCATATGAAAAGTAGCTAAATGTTACTCATTTTAAAACATATAATTTAGGAGTGGGTTTTTTTAGATCAATAGGAAGTGAGTGGTTCCGTAATTATTACTAAATTTAAAATTTTCTTTATTTATATATATGTAGGGTGGACAGTGTGTTAATAAAAGTTTTCTCTATTTCGTCACTCTCTTTACGTAAAACATGGTAGAATAGATAGATAAGAAATTATTTGATTGATTTGTGAGATATAACCGCTTGAAACTGTTTTTTGCTATAATTAAAGAATATCATTATGTAGTATAATTAACAAAAAAAATTAAATGATTCTTTTGTAAACATGCACAGGTTGCAAATGACATAATATCGGATGGCTATGCTTGTTTACTGTAGTTTCTACAGTGATCCAAGAGAGGAAGCAAGAGTACGTGGCAGCAAGAGGCACTCGGATCCGTACTTCACCAAGAATATAGATTTTATAGGATTCGACTATGGTAAGTCATTACATTCTCCTCTACCATAAGCACCCAACCCTTCGGTGAGAAACTTAATATTTGGTAAGAGGCGTAGGGCAGTCACCTTCGTGACATAAAAACCCTGGTAAATTAGCATAATACAGACCTATATCTACAGTTATACTCGAACTCTGAACTGCGAGAAACCACATACAGTTAGAGGTAACCGATAAGCAAAACCTGCCATTTTGCAGTACGATTGCTCATGATTGCATCCATAAGCCTGCCTTTTGCAGTACGATCGCTCACGATTGCATCCACGCTTCAGGAAATTTCAAGCAGCAAAATTTGCAACCACAACCACCTCGTGCACTGGTAACTTTGTAGGCAAACAGTCCAGGGAACCAGCCAAGTCTCACTTCAGGAATGGAGAGCTGCAAGTTTAGACAATGGATGTCAAATGAGATATTTATGTTCAATGAACTGCCGAAGAGTAGCAAACTGAGAAAAAGAGCAAAGCGGCACAGATATATAAAGAAAACGTACATAAACTGGTACCGTTTGTAAGTATTTTTAAAAGATTGAATTAAATTATTAGGATGGCATGACGTTAATATACAAAGAAATCAAAATGTCCAGTTCACCTAATTCACCAAACAGCATATTGATCCACAGATTAGTACCAGACCACTAGTACACCTGATTCTAGGTGAAGCGGAAAAAAAATATCTCACTCTGCCACTTCAGGAATATAATGCCAAACTAACAAAGTTTAATGTAAATTAATTATTACTAAGTTGGTAGTTGGCATAAACATCAAACAGTGCAGTTCATCACTGGGTTAGTGTAGTCAAGTCGATCAACGCTAAATCTTATTCAGGAGTTACCATATCAAACAACCATTCAAAAATCTTAATCATGAAATATTGAAGTAAATATTAAAGTAAACACTTCATAGAATAGGGTACTTACAATATGGGGAAGGGGCAATTGAAGGGGGGGACTTGGTTTTTCGTTGCTTCTTCCGTGGAGGCATTGAAGGTCTAAACACAGGTAATGAGGGTGAAGGTATTGGCATCATTTGATAAGTTGGTCCAGGGACTGCACCAGGTAAATGTTTGGGAGGATCTACACGACCAGGAATTGGTGGAAAAGCTGGAGAAAGATATGGGGAAGGAGCAACAGATGGCTGCGGTGAGTGTATAAATGGAGGTAGCTTAGGGTCTCTGCGAAAACAAGGTGGTTTGCCTGTTGGGCTACCAGCGGAAGAGAAGTGGTCACAATTGAAACATGGAAAGCAAGGATTTGTGTCAGGCAAAGGGGGTGAAGCTTGAGGAGGAAGACTTGGGTTCATATATGTTGGCCGTGCAGGGTAATGGATGCTCCCTGATGGTGAGAAAGATGGTGGTACACTTGAAGAAGGGGATGGCAATGGAGATGGGGATGGGGATGGAGATGGTGAAGGAGATGGACTCGGAGATAAATCTGAGATCGAGTGCTGTAGGTATGATGACAGTTGAACACCTTTTACTTTACCAAATACAGAGTGATTAAGCCCAAGGTTCCTTGCATTGGGTTCTTTGATAAGCTGAGCTAGTTGTTTCAATCTATATGGTAAAAGAATGCTGCTCCCATCTAGAACAGATGCCTCAATAGTTGCCGGGGCATCAACTGAAGATCCAATCTCATTCCTGAACTGCAAATATACTTTCTGCACATAAAAGGTGTAAATTTTAAACACAAACACATTCAAATTTGTAACAAATCAGGAGGAAATTAAATCAACAATACCTCGTAGGACCTCAAGTTCAATCCAAGCTTCAACTGATCCTTTAGCTCTGTAATATTACCCAAGATCTGATAAATGGAATTGTTCAACACAAAGTTGAAAAGAGGATCCGCCCATACAGAACCAGACTGCTCAGGAATTACAGTAATTCCTCCGGGGAACCTCAACAGCTCAACGGAAGACGGATGGCCAAAAAGTGATTCTGTCAATGATAGGTTCACCTGATTTAGCATCATCGCTATTAAGGATGATCTCAGCACACTTAGGGCAGGCAAACTTATTGATGCTTCTTTTGGAGAAGGAAGAACACTAAAAACCACATTTGTGGAGTACTTAGAGGTCAAAGAACACATTGAAACAATGGAAACCTGTTTCAAACAATAGAAGCCCATTTTAGCTCCTCAGGTCTCCCTGGGGGTCTAATTTTCACTCCTAGGTTCACAAGTGGACCAGAGTGAAAATTATGAACCTTTAAATTAACAAATGATACATGCAGAGGAAGCAAAATTAGTAAAAAAGAAAAAGGCATCAGGCACCTTGCTATTAGGTATACCAATTTCTTCAAATATGTCACCCCCTAGTTTATCCATGTGAACAGCAAGGAATGACACTGGCTTTTCCAAGGTAAAACCAACCTGGATTTCAGCTGAACAAATGAAAATTGAAAACACTATCAGTCCTCAAATACATTATAAGGCAAGAGACATCATCTAAATTTAACACCGTAACATAAAGAATACAAACAATAGCTGTGCGAAAAAAAGAAGACGATTTCTGGAATACTCAAAAATCATTGCCAAGTCAATTATTAATACAGTATACCATATAAAATGAAAATGGCATGTGAAATAACGAGATACTTGAGAAGAATCACTGAGGCACTTCCACAGATGAGAAAGTAATGAAGGACTGTGCCAACTGCCAACAAATGCAATATAGCTAAACAATACTAGTTAAGGATGCCAATGAGTAAACAAAAAGATGGCATAGCATTTTCGTTCAACAATATAGGGTGTAAAGAAAATTGATATTGATGAGAAGTGGAAATGCAATGATGGAAAAAGTGATGCAAGGATTATAAGAGGAATATTACTATATGGATTGACTAAAGTTGATTATAAAGGTTCAGGATAGAATTAGATTATCGTCATATGAAACTACAAATTTGGTTGGGTGGAGGTTGAGTTTTTCCTTAGAAACCTCAAATTTAGGGATCTAAAAGTTTCCACCTGAGGCAGGCAGCATGGATTTCCTTATATGAGCTTGAAATTCATGATATGTACGATGAGTTCGAGAATGTAAATGTCAAAAGTTCCACATATCCAAAGCCTGAAACATTAATATAAATCAATTTTCATCCAGTCCTAAAAAACATCCTATGCTTAAAAAATATTCCACGGCATGTGCCTCTCAAAAGCAATTTCCCATTTCCAATGGAGCTTATCTATACTCACTACATAAGAGAAGATATAATCGAATGCCACATTTGGGCTTTCTTTCTTGTTATATAAGCACATAATGAGTATGGAATGTCAATCCTATAAAACAACTTTGTGAATGGTACAGGAGCAATAGGGTAACTAGGAACCTCAAATTCAAGGTTATCTATAAATTTGCGCATTATATGAAATAAATTAACAACACATCTACTTACTTAAAGTGTTTCATATTCTAAAACATTATCAGGAAAGGTACATAGGTCATAGTCAGCTCCAAAGATAGCTACTCAATAACTTAGTCTATTGTGATCAAACAAAAAATATCTATGTAATTTCAATGGTGAAACAAAGGCACAAAGCAAATGGCATATTTGTCAAGCCTTCATTCACAGTTCATACTTCGATCTATTGCGATAAAACAAAACTATCCATGTAATTTCAATGGTACAACAAAGCAAATGTCATGTTCGTCAAGCTTCCATTCACAGTTCGCAATTCGCACATCATAAGACCAAGTACCCATCAAGAAAAATAGTCAACAAACGGCTTTTACAGATATTGCCAGTGAAGCAAATCTTAGCGTACTTTTATCTTGAGGCACCATCATCAGATTATGTAGCAGCCATGTTAATCAATAAATCAACTCCTGTTATTGCGACAGCCACTAGTACTCTAAGAAGAAGAGCAAATCGCACATCTCGGGTTGACCACGCACTGCAAACTTGAAAACCTACTAGAAATTTCCAATGACCAATAGACAATTACACGTTGTGCACAGAATAAGGAGGGTGGGTAAACCAAGTACCATACAAGCTTTTGCTCTGACATCTATGTCGCACCAGAGTACATCGACCATCTAATTCAACGACCCAGGTCATACAAGAGATTTGTAGGCAAAATTATCACGTAAGGTTCTGATAACTAATCACGACGGAATGCGATTTTCGCTAGTTGGAATAGCAAAACAGCGAACGAACCGGCCGTCACACAAAACCCGGAACACCGGAAACTACAAAATTGGCTACTAAAACGCGCAAATCCTAGCTTCATGGAGATGGGATCGAAGTGTCAACACTCGGCATGAGATCCCCAAGCAGCAATTCCCCCATCCCATCTCATCGATCCACCACTTCAGTAGACCTAAACACACGAAATCCCCATACCCTCGCACCACCGGAAGCAAAATTTGACCCGCGGAGTGTGAAGGAGCTCACCTCCGAGCACGTCGGGATCGTCGGAGAGGAACCCGTGCCCGCGGGTGGGCACGAGGAGGAGCAGCGCCGAGACGAGGACTCCCACGGAGAGGGCGAGCACGAATACGCACCGGAACGACACGGCGCGGCCGATCGCCTGGGCAACGGCCCACACCCCTCCTCCTCCTCCCACTCCGCTGCCGCCGATCTCGAGGCCTGCCGCGCCGCCGAGCTCCACATCGACGGGCTTCCCCATTCCGCGCGCATCTGACTCCCCTCACCCTGACGACACCGCGACACTCTCCCCGCTCCTCCTCCTCCTCACCGCCGCCGCCGAGGCCGTCGCCCGCGCCGCGCGAGGTTGGGGGGCGGCGCCTCCTCCTCCTCCTCCTCCTCCAACCTCAGCTGCTGGTGCGCGACTGTTGGTTGAGTGCGGGTGGTGTCCTCGTCGTCACTGCTCGCGTTTTTGGTTTACTCGCCTTCTGTTTTCGCGTTTGACGTGGCTGCCCTTCGCGATCCCGGCCAAAACTGCGGGGGGTTTTGACATTTTTGTTTTCTTTTCACTTCGCGCTTAACCCATGTGCTACGCGGAAATATTTATACTCTTTTGAAAAAAAATATTTATATTCGTAATCGTACCGTCCGTTTGGGCATCGGCGTTCGTCACGCTGCCCTTTTTCTAACCAACTGCGACGGGAAATCCCACCACCTCTTTCCCAACCAACCCGTGCATCGGTGCATGTGAGGACATGTGGATAGATAGGTCACTTGTCAATTTGTTATGGAGTACAAAAAAATGTTACGCTTTGGTTGGCGCGGCATTCAACTGCGTTTTTTTTTTCTTTTTGGTGAGCTGACCTTGTGTTTTGTTGTGTGTGTTGGCCTGCTGTTGGGTTGCTCCCTGGTTATGTCTGATTTTAGTGGGATTATGCAGGGTCTGTGTCATTAGGTGGCCTATATTTGTTTGCTTGGTCCAATCAGTTAGCTGGAGCGTGGTAGGGAGTGTATGTGATGATGTGGAAATTTTGGATGTGTGATTGATTGTCTTTACAGTAAGTTAAGTTGTGCTAGAGATAATGGTTAGTTAATATGATACGACTATGATATAGGTGTAAGTATCTTTTGGCATTTTAAAAGAAAAAGACGAAGCCTCCAATCTATCTATTTGTTATATTATTAAGACAATTCGGAAAGAAATCACCACGTTCGTTGTGGAGGCTAAAAATTCTCACAATAATCGAAGAAAAAGAAAATAAGAGTCAAAGTAGAAATACAATCTAAAAAATAACTGAAATTCAGAATTAAAAATAAGAAATATTGAAAGAATAGTCCATATAATAACCCAATACGTGATTAATTAAAATTTGAAATAAAAAATAAATAAATTTCTGAAATTAGGAAAGAAAAAGAAGAGTTCAAATAGGAATACAATTTTGAATTAACTAAAATTCAGAATAAAAGAGAAATATTGAAACAATAATTAATCCATCTATAACACAACATGAGATTAAAAAATAAAATAAATTCAGAAATTAGAAAAATAAAAAGAAGAGTTCAACTAGAAATAAAATTTATAAATAACTAAAACTTGTAAAAAAATAAAGACTATTGAAAGAATAGACCATCTAGAATATATGACAAGATTAATAAAAATTCGGCATAACAAATAAAACAAATTTCGAAAATAGAAAAATAATTATAAGAGTTCAAGTAGGAATACAATTTATAAATAAAAAATATTAAAATAAAAATATGGATTTTTCAAAAGATTAGTTCATCTATAATACAATGATATCAAATGATAATAAAGAGGGGAAAAAATAATAGAACTGTAAAGGAGTAAATTGGTGGTAATTGATGGGACATAAAAAAACTATAAACATATAAACAAAATCCCAAATAGAATCCCAATGACGATTAAGAGGAGGAATAACGGACAAGTCATTAAATAGCATGATCACGGCAGTTGGCGAGAGTCTATAAAGTAAAAAAATAAACCCTAATGATAGTCATGTTCAATTTTTAAAATATCAATGACAATAAAGAGGGGAGGCAGTGGACGGGTCGCGCGTAGAGGAGTACAGTGGCAAAACTGTTGACTGTTTAGCGGGACTTATAAAAACTAAAAGATGAACCCAAACGATAATTGTGTTTGATTTTTAAAATTCCAATGATAATAAAGAGAAGATGCAGCGGAGGGGCTGTAGAGGAGTACAGTGGCAGTGTTTGACGAAACTTTAAAAAAATATAAAACACAAAACCCAACAAGACCATGAACTCTAAAAACTAAAAGGTCTAATATTTAAAGATTTCATGGAAGATGAATAGAAATAGTGATAAATCGACAAACAAATAAAGATTTGACAAATAAACAAGGGGTAGCGACTTTTAAAAGCTATAAAATTAGAAACACGCAGATGATAAAGTTCGATCTTTCAAAATCCCAAGACAACGACATAGATATTTAACAAATTTTAAGTAAAATTATATGTAAAAAAAATAATTTTATATAGGTGCTAGCCGCGCAATTGTGCGGGCCACCCAGCTAGTTAACTTATTAAAGTAATAGAAAAAGGATCCACCACGTTCGCTCTCATGGTCTAGAAATTCTCGCATTAATCAGAGTAAAAGAAAATATGGAGTCCATATAGAAATACAATTTAAAAATAACTGAAATTCGGAATTAAAAATAAGGAATATTAAAATAGGAGGCTAAAGTCCATACATGTATACAACTTAGAGCAAACGGAAATTCAGAATTAAAAAACTAAGAAAACTAAGTCCATATAGAAATACAATTTAGAAATAACTAAAATTCCAAATTAAAAAAGGAATGTTAAAAGAGAAGTCTATAGTCCATATAGAATATAACTTAGAAAAAAATGAAAATCGGAATAAAAAATCGGGAATATGGAAGAAGAGTTTAGAGTCCATATAGGAATATAATTTAAAAATAGAAAAAAATCAGAATTAAAAATAGGAATATTGGAATATTAGAGTCCATATAGGAAATTAGAACTAACTGAAAGTCGTAATGAAAAAATAAGAAAAATAAAAGTAGAGTTCAGAGTTTACATAGGAATAAAATTTAGAAATAACTAAAATTCACAATTATAAAAATAAGTAATATTAGGAGAAGTCTCTAGAGTTCATATAGAAATACAATTTATAAATAACTGAAATTTGGAATTACAAAATAAGAAATATTACGAAAAAAGACTAGAGTCCATATAGGAATACAATTTGTAAAAACTAGAATTCGGAATTAAAAAAAGGAATATTGAAAAAAGGTCTATAGTCTATATAGGAATACAATTTACAAATAACGAAAATTCGAAATTAAAAAATAAGGAATATTGAAAGAAGATTTAGAGTCCATATGGAAATACAATTTACAAATAACTAAAATTCAGAATTAAGAAAAAAGAATATTGGAAGAGGAGTCTATAGTCTATATAGAAATAAAATTTATAAATAATGAAAATTTGATATTATAAAAATAAGAAATATTGAAAAAGTAGTATAGGGGTTTTATAGAAATTCATTTTAGAAATAACTAAAATTAAAATTTTGAAAAAATAAATATCATGTAGTACAATATGAATATCATCCATGCGTTAGTTTGGTCAAGTTAGTTCATAATTTAAAATTATTTTACTATTTTAATATATTTAATTATAAAAATTGAAGATATTTAAGCTATAATGCGAGGAAAAAAATATAACGATGCTAGGGCCACCATGCTAGTTTTATTAATTATAAACATGGATGAAGGGCATGTTTAGAACATACTTCCTTTTCCCAGAAAAGTCCAACTCTAGAGATGAATTTATACTCATAGTTTATATAGAGATGAATTTATACACATAGTTCAACTATAGAGATGAATATAGATATGTGTATGTCTGATTCGTCTCTAGAGTTGGACTCTTTTTGGAAGAGAGAGAGAGTAGGGAGGAGAAAACTATGCAGCTATATAATGTATAGAAGCTACATAAATATAAATACTTAGGAAAGTTCAACAATTCCGTAAAAATCGAAATGCAAGTGGAGTCAGCAAACATTTTCTTTCAAACATTTACTACCACGTGAAAATATGGACTTGTATACCGGTAATAGAATTGCCCACTTATATCCCTAACGAAAAATGTAACAAATGATCCGGAAGAGTCCACCATTACAAATAACATAGAGAAGCTATCTTCCATGTTTATTTTCATCCTTTTTAATACAGATAAGTCGTTGTCACATTTATCGTGATATTTCGAAGTATAAAAGTAATTGTGAGTAAATATAATCTTCAACATTAAAATTAGAAGAGCTAATTAGCTATAAGTAATAAGTGATTGATTGTTTCTTTCATCAAGATTAGTCGGCATAAACTAGGCGTTCCACTGGAACACAGTTTCTAGGTGTCATTATCATTAACAGTTAAATACTTACTCCTAAATGGCATGCTCTTCCTATGACCACTTGTGTATACACCTAGTACTCCTTTCTAGAAAAAAAATATGTATAATACTCCTAGTCTCCTACCCACAAACGGATGAGTAGATAGTTCGAGAACCCTACGTTGTTGAGCCATCAACATTTTGTCGTCCTTCTGAAAGAAATCATCCTTATCATATACTACTAGTACTATTTGTGAAGAATTGTCACAGGTGAAATTTGTTCCATTGGTTGAAAAAATGTCACCATCACTCGCGGTTTTATCTTTGTCACTATGATTGTCCAATCCATCGTGGATAGCACTCAGCAAAATAGTTGCATGAGAATTATACCAAGAAGAAATACTCCGTAGAATGGGATGGGCAATTGGGCATACACTTTTTACACAGATGCTCATTCCCCTTTTTTTTTTCTTTTTTATATTGCTTGTGTCTAATTGTGGTATCACACCCAGTGGTGGTGAAGGCAGGATACGACAAATTAGAGACAAACTTTGAGTTCAAAGCACAAAACTAATTTCTGTAGCCAACAATAAACTAATTTTCCATACATATGATCCATACAATCGATCACCACTAAGTAAAATGCAAATGAATTTATTTTTTTTCAGTTATGCCCATAACAAATTACTCAATATACCATGCAAAAAAAGATTGAAATAAATAAAATCGGATAGTTTTCAAAGTGGAAGTTTTTAGCCCAAATTTCTTGTACTATGTCAAAAGTGACCAAGCAAGTATTTAGAGGAGTTTAGAATAATTATGTTAAAATCATAAAAAAAATTGACAAAAAAATAACTATGTATAGTAGTGGCGAACGCAACTTGGTTCATGGTGAGGTACATCTGTACCCTACCATCCACCTCCCCCTCCCCCACAGAATAAACACAAGACCAAGTATATACCTTTACTAATACATGCATGTATACGATTTATATTATAACAAAATGTCTAGCTGTAAAATAGAGCGAAAGATCTATTTATATATTGTCAGATTTGAATTGGTATGTTAATTTATTGCTTAATGCCACTATTTTTCTAACTATGCCTTTTAAATTCAAATCCTTAACCCCGTTAGGAAAAAAAACTGGCATCATCACTATTGTTTAGACCAAGAAAATATCCCCTCTATTATAAAATATAAGTATTTATGGCTATTTACCTAGACATGCTTCCTTCTGGGTAAATATCTAAAAATGCTTAAATTTTGGAACAAGAAGACTCCCAGTCTCCTTGGAGAAAAGACAACAAACAAATTTTCTTACACGGTGGAGCTAGCAAACTTTGAAAATTTACTAAATTTTTGTTTTGGTAAATAAAAATGGACCATCAAATAAAAATGTATGGGTATATAAGAAAATTTAAGGATAATTTACATAATTCGACCCTCATGAAAATATAGGAGCACACAAGATATATATCCATTACAATACTATCTAGTGAAAAAACAAATAGTATCAACACCTATATGGAAGAGCCTGAAAGCCCAAGGTGTAGCCTAGAGGAGGGGTGAATAGGTGTTCCTAAAAATTTTCTACAAATGAAACAGTTATATTTCAGGGCTCGGAAGTTTTTGGAACAGGGCCTAGAACTTCCTGGCAGTTCTCAGTCGAAGATAGGTAAGGCTGCCCGGAACTTCCGGAGTTCTTTCCCAAAATTTATGGGGTTCTTACCTCTCAAGATTAAGTCTTGATTCTCAAGGAATCCCAAGACTTTCACACTCACAGAGGATAGAGATTTTCACCACAAAGCAATGAATCACAAAAAATACAAGGATTGCTCAAAAGGGAGACACGAAATTTTTTCCCCAAGTTCGGATTGCAAGAATCCTACTCTCTGTTGAGGAGCTCCAAAGAGTCGGGTCTCGATTAACCCCTTGCATCACTTAACAAATTCCTAGAAACAAGTCTCCAGTTTCCAACTCAACATCCCTAGGAGTTTTTCTAGGTTTCAAGTGACCACCAAGATCCTCAACTTAAAACCCCTAGAAAAGCTCCACGAATGTGAATTGCTCTACCAAGATCACCTCCGAAGGATTAACTCGAAATTCAACTCAACATACCTCTTTCCTTACGAAGGTGAGGAAAAAAACCTTTATAAACCTTCCCGGGTCAATCCACACCAATTGGAAGCTCCGTCTAGCAGGATGCCCTCCAAGAGTAACAAGCCCACGGCGATGCCCCAAGAGGATCCATAAGTGCACACGAATTCCTAGCCCTCACACATCTTCAATCTCCCTCACCAACTCTCAAATCAAGGAGTAGAGCACAAAACAAGTTGGTGGAAACTAGAACACTATGGGAGAAGCTAGGGGATAAGAAAATGAAAGTGGAATTGCCGGCCAACAAAGGTAAGGAAAGCTAGAATATATAGATACCCATATGATATCATCTAGCCGTTACTCACAATTTTGAATTCTGGTAGTGACCGGAAGTTTCGGTCTGGCCCCCGGAGAACTTACGGACAACACCTAGGTGTAGCGGAAAAACAAGCCCGAAGGTTTTCCGGTCACATCCCGAAAAACTTCCGGCCAGCTAGTTTATTTGGCTCAACTCGTGAAAGTGTGTATGACAAACGTCTCTCTTCTAAGGTAAACTCTTGAGCACTTGTAGACACTTGTCATTTACTATGGACGGAATTCCTAGACCCAAGAGATAAAAATTACAAAGAAATTTAAAATAACTCTTCGAGTTCCCGCTCCGCATTCCATTTGATTTAGGGGTCTCCATTCATCGTGGACCCCTTATTGAGAAAGGGGCTTCGTAATGCTAGCCACGCATTCAGAACAATTAATATGAGATGCTGGTTCCTGGATATTGATCAAGTTCCCAAATTGATAACGACGGGTGAAATTAGTAATGTTTCCCCTATGTATTTTTAACTCAAACATCACTACTACAATTAATAATATCTTTTTCCACCTTATAACACTGATATTTCGGGTATATTGTACGACATCTTTATACCTATAAATGAACGCATATCCTAAAAGAAGAAACAATTCATCTAAGTAGAAACTCGAAACATTTCTCGAAGGGGCCCACTATCGATCAAACAACGGAGATTCGACTCATCGTTGGATTCAAATCTGATGGTCCAACTTATTTCTTCAACCTCCTGCCACTCTGTACTCCTTCCCTCTGTTACCGCAGAATCACCTCTCAGCTTCTCACACGTTTCATGCCGCCATATTCGCCATCGATATTTAACAATATCGTTCTCGTGCCTTTGTCCTAGGTGTTGAGACTCTCAACAGCACCCTATTATCTACCACCTAAAAAAATGTTGCACCATCACGCTACTGTCGTCGAGAAGATCGACCACCCCTAGCATAATTGGAGAGCTATATCCAAGTATCCAACTGCGAGAAAATCGGTGAGAAATTGAGAAACCAGACGATGAATAGCAAACCCCTTTCACTGTTTCAGCAACCATGCTTTAAAGCTTTACGTGGTAGACTACGTTGATGTGCCATCGCTACAGTTACAAAGTACTTCATGGGAATTGAGTACTACAGTACAAACCAGAGGAAAAAACCCATGGGAGAGACATGTCAGGAAGGACACGAAGCCTTGACAATCGGTCCAAGCCCACGGCCCATTCCCCAACGACAGCCGCCCGCCGCCGCCAACCCCAAAAGGGTAAACCCTCAAACCCTTGCTCCCGTTTCAAACTGTATTTGAACCTCCCGAATCCGAGCGGACGGTCGCCGCAATTTCGAAATTTTCCCCTCCCACCCACCCCACGAGCGGCCGGGCGAGCGGGCTGCTCGCCGCCGCACCACCACCTCCGCCGTTTCAAATTTCAAATCCTCCCCCACGCGTCCCCTTTCCCACATCCCCCGGCCCCCGCGCCCCGATCTATCTAATCCATCGCCGTCCCGATCCCCATGCCTCGTCTCTGAGTAGCGCCGAGCGGCGAGCCGTTTCGTCGAGCACATGGAGGGCGGCGTCGGCGGAGGCGGCACGGACATGAACGCCGTGCCGGACGGGGTCGTGCAGCACGTCCTGTCGATGCTCAGCAACGTCCGCGACGTGGCGGCGTGCGCCTGCGTGTGTCGCCGCTGGCGCGAGTGCGTGCCGTACCTGCCGGCGCTCTTCTTCCCGAGGAACGCCTTCGACACGGCCGCGGCGGCGGGGGGCGCCGCGGACGACGCCATCGGGCGGATGGTGAGGTCCGTCGAGCGGCTCCGGGAGCTGGTCATCTACTGCCCCTTCTCCATGACCCGCCTGCCCGAGTGGCTGGCCTTGCGGAGCGCCTCGCTCAGGGTGCTCGAGCTGCGGATGGACGCCGGCTCGGCCGATAAGGCGGGGGACGGCGGCTACCTGGACTGCATTGACCTGGCCAGGGGCCTGGAGGAGCTAAGGCTCTGGGGGGTCTCGCTCACGGCCGCGCCGGCGTGGGGTCGGCTGGACAAACTCCGCGTGCTGGAGATCGTCGGCGCCCCGCTAGAGGACAGCGCGGTGAAGGACGCCATCGCCGCGTGCCCCAACCTCACCGACCTTTCGCTGCTTGGATGCGACTGCTCGGGCGCGGTCTCCATCGAACTCGCGCTGCTCGAGCGATGCCGGCTTGACTTCCTCGGCGCCGGCAACTGCTCCCTCTCGCTCGTCGCTCCCCACGTCGAGTCACTCGAGGTCCAGGGCTTCACATGGATCACTCTACGCGGTGGTCACAGCCTCCGCCGCCTCTCAATCGCCAAAAGCACAGGTATGCAACACACCACCCCGAATTCTTATTCACGCTGACATGTTGTTGTGAGGTAGAGTACTAGTCAGGATTATATTGATGTGATGTGCTATTTTGCGATGAAATGATGTGGGGAGCGAATTCTTAATCACGCTGACATGTTGTTGCGAGGTAGTTAGGATTATGTTGACGTGATGTGGTACTTTGCGATGAAATTATGCAGGGAGGGTGTACAAGGTGGACACCGGGAAGCTCCCAGATCTGGAGCACCTCTCTCTGCGCGGTGTTCAGTGGAGCTGGGCTGCAGTAAGCTCAGTGTTGCAGTGTGCGAGGGATGTGAAGCACCTAGTGATGAAAATTGAGTTCAGTGGTGACTTTGACGCGCTCCAGCCATTCCCAGAAGTCGATTTGGTAGACTTCTTCAACAGCCACCCGAATCTCCGCAAGTTTGATATTCATGGTGCCATGTTTGCTGCTCTCTGCCAGAAAAACAGCTTGAAGAATGTGAGTGTTTGGTTTGCCTTTTGCAGCATAGCATTGAACTTTAGGTTGTTATGTAAGGTATTGATAGATGGCTAACATGTGCAAATTGTGAATGCAGTTAGATGCAAGGTTCTGCATTCCTTGCTTGGAAGAGGTTTTGATCACAGTGCGCTCACCACTAAACGCTGAGCAGAAGCTGAACACCCTTGAGTCGCTTGTGAAATATAGCGCGAGGCTGCGCTCTATGGTCATCAGAATCTCGCAGATGAAGAATTGCCATGATGCCGCTGATGATTTCTTTGAGGAGATATGTAAGTTCAAATACATGAACAACAAGAAAGTCCGGGTTGAATAAAACAAGATGCCGTCTGATTCTTTCATCAAATTGATTTGGTTAAGAACTAGTTTTTTTCATTTCAATTTACCATCACTTCAATAGAGGATGTGTGTCAATCCTTCTTGAGTAACTTATATTATGTTGTTGTGTTGTTTACCTGATTGAGTTCAAATGCTGGAGCTTGTTGGTAGAACAATTTTGATTGTTGTGCTTGGAATTTTGAAAACTGTGTTATTAATCTCTGTTCTCTTAGCGTACATTTCTGTGATGGCATTGGCATGTCTATTTTGTACTTCTGTAGGTGAACATAGCTGTAGCAAATTAACATGCTAGTACATTCCAGAGGATGCCGTAGCTTCACTGTTAGCTTGTTATTATCGTAGTTATTCATTGGATCATTGGATGTGTCTGACCTGTTAAATTGAAGCAACATTTGAGCTTAATATGCCATTAGGATTTTGTATGTTCTGGTCAGAATGTCTTAAAGGCTGTACTCAATCTGGTATGGTATTTTGGTCTATCTACTGCCTTTTGATGACCTAAGATACTTGATAAAAACTTGGAACATTCTGCACGTAGTGCTCTGTTTTTCTTTGGCGCCGTTGTAGTGGCGCTAACTCTGTGTGCCCTTCTGATGCAAGGCTCGGTAGTGCTGTTTGCTGTAGTGGTTTGGCAGTAGTAGCTGCAACAACCTTGTTGTACCGTTTGCTCCTTAATAAAAAGGTTTGCCGGCTCTCAGTAGCCGGCCCAGTGAAAAAACTTGGAATGGCATGGTTTTAAGGATGCAGTTTTATTTTGGGGTGACTTGTGAGGTAAATATGCAAACTGTTTTTCAAGCAGCTGGTTTACTCTTATAGTTTTTCTTGAATTATGGGTTGTAATTGGTCAAAACCACCAAAACATTATGAATCCAGAAACTGATTCTGCAAACCAAAACAATATGAACATAGAGTTGGTCATTAGATAACGAGAACTGTTCAATGTTGAAATTGAAATTTCAAAGCTCGATCTGTCAGGGAATTTTGGTGATCATGTAGATTTCAAGTTCTCTGTTCAGCCACTCTGTATACTATAGATATTAGACAATGCTAACCTGTTCTGTTGCATCGTCTACATGTAAATGCACACTTTAGTCACTCTTATCCTAATTCATCTTTAAATTAAGCTTCATAGTAGCTCACAATTCGATCGTTGAGTTTCTGAGCTGGCCGTGCATTTGGTTCCACAGTCTGCATTAGCAAATAAACGTCAGGAATTATACAGTGTAGATCAATTATTTATAGTTTCAGCCATTCACACTCTTCCAGCACGTACATACCGTAGCCACCGCCTTGAGCAAGTCAATCTGCTCCTTTGATGCATCTCCTATCTGTTAGACAATTAAGCATAGAGAGTTCAGCTAATTCTTACATATTTAGTCTAGTCCAGGGTTTACTTTACCGCGGTAAACCGTGCGGTTACCACGGTTACCGCGCTTACCGCGGGGTACGGTAAAAGGAAAATCACGGTAACCGTCTTAAATTCAAATAAATTTTAAAAATAATTTAAAATTTTGATAAATTTTATACGAATTTCATACGGTTTACCATGGTTACCGCGGTAACCGTGCTTACCACCGGGGCACAGTACCCACGCGGTAAACGGTAAGGGTAACCCTGGTCTAGTCTGCGTTGCTGTTCCTGTTGTGAAATGCCATAAGGAAACAAAGAACATGAGCTCATAATCATCTACTCCATTGTTTTCATATACCTTGCTCATGATCGTCCAGATCACTCCTTCAGTGCAAGGCGGCGTTGTGAGGGAGCCGTCGTATCTGTAATAGCCTGAGGTTTTGTCTACCCAGGTCGATGGATCAACAGGCTCCTTCACTTCCTCCTCGGTCTTCTCTTTACCAGCAAGGTTCTTGAAATGCGGCGCCATCTGCATGTATATGCAAGCATATATAAGCCGTTTATAGTAGTGAGGGATGCATGACTACTTTGGTATGTACCGTTTGATCTAGATTATTGAACAGATTATTGAGTTGATTGTAGGAACAAATTAAATATTTTAAGAAACAAACTTAATAGATATCTTAAAGCAAGTGATTTGAGCAATGCATTAGGAAAAAAGTTTTTTAAAAAATGTATTTTCATAGTGTGGAGCATACAATCCATTTTAACATGGTGAATAAACTAAAAATAGCAGGTATTACTGAGAGATGATTCTAAACTATTGAGGGAATATCCCCTTGTTACATGCATATAATCTAAATAGTTATAAAAAATTTGAAATACACAGGATAGATTAATATACGATATATCAGTTCACAAATACGCTAGTTTAAATTTAGTTTTTACAAGTTGTAAAAAAATTAACCCTTAACATGTCTAAACTAGCTGGAGTTCAATTTTTTTTTTTAAAAAAATTGTAAAGTTGTATTTGAGCCTACGTATTTGTGTAGTGACATATCTATTATATTATTAAGACAACTCGAAGAGAGACAACTCGAAGAGAAGATATCGCGTTCACGGTAGAGGCTAAAAAATTCCACGTTAATTGGAGAAAAAGAAAAAGAATCTACACCGTTAGATTATACTAGAGTAGATTTTGATGATGTAGATTAGCTTGGATGCTACAAGTCTCAATGGAAAACAACTACTAGAATCAAACAGACACATGCTGATCAGGACACTAGAATACGAGTCCAAATAGGTGGACTTATATTACTCCTGTGTAGAGTCTTTCCCTAATTCTAAACGGATACTCTCGAGCAATCAAGAGATCCGATGATTAGGATTTTAGGAATCAGACACACTACATGCATATCTAAATAGTGAAAGCAACAAGCTTTCTTGCAAATTAACGTGCCACGTCATCACAAAATCATGGACCGTTCGATTTTTACTGTAAACAATGCAAGCCATCGGATCTCTTGATTGGCGAAACTTCCTCCCGGTCCATCCGGAAACTTCTTTTTTATCAAGGTCCTTCCACATCCCCATTCTTACTATTTTTCGTTTTCCCCCTGCAACCCTCCTATGCGATGATGCATTCGGCGGCATCCTCCCCCGTCATACGCCACCTCCACTCCCGAAAGATCGAGACGCCGCTCGCCGGCTCGGGTCTTCCCCATCTGGCCATCCCCACCACCGTGGCCCCGCATCGCGCCCCCGCCCGCCAACGCAACACCGCCCAACGTGGTGTCGTCGCTCTTCCTCATCCTCCCAATGCACCGCCTCAGTCGTGGTCCTCCCAGATTCGGGTGTTGCAGCAACAAGGACAAATGAACGGGAACTTGCCAGTGATAAAGAAGAAAACACATGTGGAGGGGAGAGGCAGCAGCGGAGCTCGGTGCGTGGCTCCTTTCTTGCTGCGCTGGATCCATCCACATTCTACTCTCCTGGAGGGATGTGTTGGTAATGAAACTAGAAACCCCTCCCTTCCCCTAATACATGTGTCCATTGGTTAATTTCGCATGTAAAAGAGCAGGGTAGCGGTGGTGGCTGATGGGATCTCTAAAAACTATAAACAATACACTTAATAGAATCCTAATGATAATTAAGAAGAGAGACGGCGGGCAGGCCGTTAAGCAACACTGTCACGATGATTGTAGGGACTTCTATAAGGTAAAAAATAAACCCTAGTGATAACCATGTTCATTTTTAAAAATCTTAATGACAATAACGAGGGGATGCAGCGGGCGGGCCGTAAAGTAGTACAGTGGTGAAGCCGCTGATGGTTTGACAGAACTTCTTAGAAAGTAAAAAATGAATCCCAACGATAATTATGTTTGATTTTTAAAATCCCAATAACAATAAGAAGATGAGGCATAGTATAGTTGCTGCGTTTGATGGGACTTCTAAAAATTACAAAAATGAAACCCAACAAGATAACGAGCTCTAAAAACTATAATGTTTAATTTTTAAAAGTTCAAGATAGGATGAATAGAAGTTGTGGTAGATTGAGCTAGCCAATAAAGTGGCGACAAATAAGTAAGGTGTAACAACTAGTGTGACTTTTAAAAACTACAAAATTAGAAACACGGTGATAATAAGGTTTGATATTTCAAAGTCCTAAGTCAATGAGATAACTATTTAATAAATTTTAAATAAAATTATATGTAAAAAATAAATAATTTTGTATTGGTGCTAGCCGCGTAATTACGTGATCACCTAACTAGTTATATATTAATCTATCTTATAATTTCTTTTTTAAAAAATATAACTATTTGAACGATATGAAAGAAAAGTTTACATCTCTTGAAGAGTTTAAAATCCATTACCGTATTACTTGGTGGGAACGTATTTTGCAGTTGCGGGGAAATGGGTGCTAGCTAGCACTTCCATGTACCATATTGGGTTATACTACTACAAAGATCATTATTTAACATCAAGTAGTACTTTCTAGTTAGTATTCACGATTCATCTAGGTGTGTTCATTTTCCATTTCTTGGCCTCTCCATGAGAGATGGAATGGAAACGAACCATTTCAGGTGAACGGTGAGGCACGTTGTTACCTCGGTGAGCACTGCGTTGGGTTGGCCTGCTTTGGTGCTCAACAGCACAGAGATGACGGCTCTCGCCAAGCTGGGGTCCTCGTGAACCATGTGCATCTCTGCGTCGAACCTGCATGAATTCCATTAATTGTTCGAACTGACCACAGTGACATTCTTGTTCGATACAGCACCGCTAATTAATCTAGCTAGCTACAACTCAATTGGTTCACAATTCCTCTATACTGATAACAATATGTAGCTAGTTTTTGCTAGGATCATGCATCCGCACCTGGTTCCGTTGATTGTGTGCTCGGAGGGTTCATGCCAGTGCACCTGCTTGAGCGTGTACTCCTTCCCTTGGACCGTCAGCTTGCTTTTCCCATCTTTCCAATTCAGCTGAGACCAAAAGTCCAAAATGTTGGATACATGAAGACACAAGATCACGCAGGTTTTGCACCGAATCAGCATTGCGTATTTGCACGTTTACCCAATACTGTCTCCGTAAAAATAATATCGTTTTCGATCATCTTTTACTGCAAAATTTACTTTTTTAATTTCTGTATGCATCGTACTAGTTAGGACCCCATTGTATTTGCAAATGGAAAATAATTTGTAAATAAATTTTTTATATTCGTGTTTTTAGCTATTTAAAAGTTAAAGACTGAAAAATAAACTTCGATGAAAAAATCTCAAAATCAACTCTAAATTTAAGGTTAAATATTTAAAGTTTAGCTGATAAAAATAAGCATAAGCGAAACGGTGAGACTGTTAATTTCAAAAATATGAAAACTTTCTGACCATACCTAATAATAATAATAATATGCAAGCTTTCCCTGTGTCTAACCATGTAGTCATGGCCTCGGTTCTGCATGGTGGTGGCGCCGGCCTTGTAGGCTTGCACCAGCGGCTCCTTCACTTTCTGCGGCTCCACCGTGGTGATGTCGATTGGCGACTGCCTCTTGCCGTCGCCGCAGACGGCCCACTCCTTGTGCAGCGTGCCCCATTTCGCCGGCCCCGTTGCGTCGTCTTCGTAGCCAAACATCTCGTGCGACGTGTCTGCACACAGATAAAAGAAAAACCCGGAGGAGGATTTCACCAGATCGTCGTCCAAACGGCAAACGCCGCGATGTGCTCGATCGGCCGACGTTGATCAATCATCGGCGATTGCTATATATGTACTCCTACGTGCGTGCAAGGAATTAAAATCGAAGCAGCTGGAGTGCACTTACGTCCTTCTACACGATCAGCTCGTGTAGACGTGACGGAGGCGAAGAAGATGACGAGGCTGGCCATCAGGGCCAGCGACGGCGGCGATGCGGCGGCGTTTTGCCGTCCCCAGCGAGCCATCGCCATTGTTCGCGGGTTGCGTGGGCTGGAAGCGGTGTCGTGGAGGGGAAGGGATTTTGGAATAGGCGCGAGCGGGCGGCCTTCAAAATAGGAAGACAGGGAATGACGGCCTCATATCTCTGCCGAATTGCCGATAAATTAAGAGAAACAAAACATAATTAAGGTCCATACAAGAAAATCACGTTAACATGCCTTCCACGCAAAAAAGGAAGGAAGAGAAGATAGATGAATTAGGTCCATACAAACAAATCATGTTTAAGTTAACATACCTTCCACGCAAAAAAAAAAGAAAAGGAAAAGGAAAAGGAAAAGGAAAAAGAAAGGGAGTATAAAAGGGCAGGAGTCCGTATGACATGCTCAGGCAAGGAGCAAAAGGTCAGCTTGTGTCGGTTGAAGTATTCCCCTGTTTCCAAGGTGTGAGGCAGCTTTGAAAGGGATGGTTGGAGAGGCAGTGGATCATCAGTGGGCAATAAAATAACAAAAGGACGGCGGTGAAGTGTAACGGTGAGGATTGAGGAAGAAGAGAAAGGAGGTAGATTTAGGGGGTTACGCGAACTAAAGTCATCTTGTTCGTTAAAATTTGACTGATTTTTTTCCAGGTGTCTGAACAGTAGACATTTAGACAGTTAAAAAAAAACAAGAGATTTTGTCCTGCGTAACGTCGAGTCAGTGTGTAAAATCTCTGGATGGTATTCCAACAACAATTTCAGCAGATAACCAGCCATTTCTTGATCGTTCTCCTGCGTAATGTCTCGGTAAGATCTATTCTGTCGAATATACTATTACTATTTGGTTACAGTTAAACTTGAAGTTAGAATAGGTGTATGATACAGTTAGAGTCGAACTCTATCATATGCTCTCTCTTAAATAGAGAGGGAGGCATCACAACGTAACCATGACGACTACAATGTAGCGTAGACACGTAGAGAGATGATGACGGTGAGACCATGGACTCGTAACCTCTAGGTGCTATATTGATTGGGGATGAATGCTGTTGACGATGAAATTTGGCAAGCTTATGAATCGAAAACAAGATCCGATCCGAAGCGGATTTGAAGATATGCGGGATTCTCAGAAACAGAGTGTGCATCGGCTGGGAGACTGTATCGGCTGGAACCGAGTCCGATTTGGATAGCCGATATGGCCGATATTGCATGTGAAGTCAGTATCGGATTCAAGAAAGAGTTTGAGATAGTTTTGCTAGATGAGGATAGAGTCCAGAATTGGCAATTATATCTATTAATTAGGATTATCTGTAATTTCTTTATAAATATTTTCGGTAAGAGTACGCCTAAGGGACTTGTTTGCTAATTGGATTTGTATTAGGACAATATGAGTCGTGTCCATATTGGACAATGTTTGTATTTTCGGGTATAAATATAGACCCGAGGTCTTACGAATAAAATAACAACAGTTTAATCAATCTCAGCGCATCGCCAACCCTACTTTCAACAAGTTCTTGCTTTCGAGTCGAGCTGCATCAATTTGATCTTCGGCGAAGAGGTAGGTCTTGTTATGGCGATTTGCATTATCGGAATTAGTGCTTACATCTTTATGATACTCTAATTCCATCTTGTCAATATCCGAGTTATCATATGCGTTATATAATTTAGATTGACAATGCTATATATCTATATCGGTCGATCTCTATCTAGGGTTTTGTAGATAACGGCTAGACTATCTTGTTGGTTTGAATTATATAATGTATCCACCATCCCGAAAAGGCAACCATCGGCTTGATTGTCTAGATATCGCGTTTCTTTTCATATTTAATACTGCATCAGTTAAGTTTGATCTATTAAGTCGTGTTTAGAATCATGATCTCTAGCCTGCTTTATGGTTGTTAATAAGGATAGTATCGGGGTTTCAGCCGATCTTATCTGGTATAGATATTTTACATAGTTTTATGCTTTGTTTAATATGCTATATCTGCCCCTTATATTAAGATCTAATCTAATACAAATATATTGGACTTACTATCAATCTGATTGATATTAGTTGAATATATTTGTTGCAAAAGAATACCCTAGTATAAGATTGTATCGGAGCTATAGCCGATACATGCTTAAATCTGGACATCGGCTATGACATTAATACACATAATCGTTATTTCATGTTATTTTAGACTTGTTAATTTATACTATCGGTTCAGTCCGATCTATCCCAATCGCTTACTTCTAAAGTAATATTGATCTATAGATTATGTTATACTAATATTCTCACCCGATGTACCAGTTTTAGGGTTAGTTTTATCATTGAACATACCTTACAGCTGATTCATGCTATATTGCATCGGCTAGGTTACAACACGATAAGATATCGGCTAGCTGGCCGATTGATTATCATCTACTAATAATCTTGCACGTTTTTTTGTTGATTGCAGAATTAAATCAACTAGCACGCTCTTCGAACCTAAAAGCAAGTTTTGGACCTATACTAGAGTAAAGCAAATCTCTCAGGCCAGTGTGTGTTTTTTGCATCAACAAACGCCCATAATCAGAGCTCCGGATATGTAGGCTTCGGCTGAACTTCGTTAATAAATATCGTGTGTTCCTGTGTCGTCATCTGGCATGTCTTGAGTGATCAATGACTGGAGAGACCGAGAAGGTTAGTCGTTGTTCCGCTATGTCGACTAGCTTTTGTAACAAGTGGTATCAGAGTAGAAGGTTTCAACATTGGATCAAGAAGACATGTGAAGGAGGAAACACGAGGTGGGGATCGCGCATCGACATGAGATCGTCAGCCGTGACAATGAGATCGATAGCGACAACGAGGACGTTGCGGAGGCGATGACCTCGCTCGCGATCAGACCGGCGATGGCGGAACGTGACTGGAAGATGGGATCGGGCGTGGCCGAAGGCGACCGGAGATATTGGAGGGGTAGCGCTATGGATGGCGCGCCGACGCACGCGGTGGATCCGCGGCGTCAGGGAGGCCTAGCAGCGGAAAGGCAAAACCAATGAGCGTGGCACGGCGCGGTGGACGTGCAAGATCGAGGATGATATGATCGTGGACGGTGAGGGTTGTGACTGCAGTGCATACGAGGGCACGGACAACATATATAGAGATGCACTGGTGATAGACGTGAGGAGCCGAGGTATACGCAGGCATGGACGTGCGAGCCATATGCTGGAAGGTCACCAGCTGGTACCTGCAAATTACGTGCTTGAACATGCATGCTGCACTACTAGGAAAAGTATTATCGCAAGCGGGTAAAAACGATCTTCGCAGGCGGGGAGGCCGTCCGCCTGTAAGCAAACGACTGTGAAGATCACCGATCTTCGCAGGCGGGGGAGCCGTGCGCCTGCGAAGATAATTTTCGCAGGCGGACGTTGACTAGTCAGCTCCGCCTGCGAAAATATAAATACGCCGCCTGCGAAGATAGCTCTCGATTTTTGGAATTTAATAATAATTTGCCCGTAAATTTAATAATAATTTGCCCGTTAGTAGAAATTTTTGCAGGTTGATTATTATGTAATATATTGGATGATTATCAAGCATTTGGTACTGAGAATTTTACATATATTGCATAACTCAAAAGTGTTGCCAAAATATATATATTTCAATATTTTTTGACATTGTGACTTGAAATACGCTATCTAGTTACATTATGGCATAGCAGTGTTCCACTCCCGGAGATTCTTGAACTCGTCACTTGTCGCAAGGATACCCTCTGGGTCGAAGAATTCTCCTTTCACATGACAGCACTCATGGTGGATGAAATGGCACAGATCACGCTGCACGTTTGTGATGCCTGTATCGTCAAAGCTTGTTCGATGTTCTAATCTTGGCAACTGCATCCATTGAAGATAACCAATATATTAGTACCATAAATATGTGAAGCTGGCTAGTACATAGTATAGAGACTTACATCCTCAGCGTTAGTCCTATACCTCCCATTAACCCTTAGGAATTCGCACGCGTAATACCCGCAAAGGATACTTCCTCTAGGTTGCTTGTGACACTTCAGGACATATCATAGGGAAAAACAGTTAAATATTTCAATTAGTGAAACAATTGAAATACATTAAGTGAGTGGAGTATTACCGGCCAATAGGTACGTACTAGCAGCTTCTCCCTTGTTCGGGTCTGTTCTCCACCCTTGAACTTGTAGTATTGGTACGCACTGTATGGATATCGGACCGTTTCACATTAAGGAGGATATTTATTTATAATACATTCATATAAAAATGAAAGAGTCATAAACACTTACTACTGTAAGATTGTTAGAAATTCTTTGTATTGGTGGTGTCTGTAATCGAGAGGGTCCAAGACTACCACGGTGCCGTCTTTAGGGTGGATGAGTAAACAGATATAATGATCGCTACATATTAACAACAGTATAGTTAGTTAGTACCAGCTAAATAAGACATATGTGTAGAAGTTAAATGTACCGAACTTACTTAAAATTGTAAGCGGCCATGACGACTCTCTTATCTTGAAAGTGCAAGAAGGCTCCTCCGATGTACTGTGCGACGGTAATCAATTTCTCCTTGTGCAAGCCCTTCTTGTATTCAGCTATCTATTTTGGAGTCTTGCCCTTCAGCTGGTCCGACCCTAGTGCCATCCTCACGGTATGTTGTGTTTGACAGATCCGAGTTGGATCCAAGAAGCCGATAGGTTCTTTTTTCTTTTTAGCATCCATGTATTGCATCCTACATAAGAAGTTTATTAGTAACAATCACATGGATTTGTATTGCACATATTTTTCATGTAATTAATTAAAACTCAAACTCACATGCACCAAACACCGATATAGTTGACGTCCATCTTATCTTGACGATATATGGCGTGGAGATCGGAGAAATCTAGCCATAAGTAACCTTCGGCGCCGAAGCAATCTACCGGTGATCGAACTGTAATACTGCCCAGGCCTTTCTTGCTGGCTTCCATGTAGAAGGTATGTAATCTTCTCATCTCCCATGGTCCTTCGTTTAGTGCCCAATCCGGTAAGAGTGCTTTCCCGTGTTCGTACTTTTCTGGGCAATCATCAGTTGGCCAGTATGTTGGCCCGGCTAGTTCAGCGGCCTTCTTGGGGTCATCATCTCTGAGTTTGGCACGTTCCTTACCCCCTCTGAAGACAGTTACCATGAATTTCTCCTTGTTCTGATCTTTGGCTTTGGAGTCGTGGCTCCTAAGCACTCTGGGCACCTCGGAACTGGTATTGGTCTTCTCAGGGACCGGGGTCTCTTGCCCCTCGGGGTCTTTCGCAGGAGAAGGGTCTTCAAAAATTTCTGGCTCAGTACCGTCCCATTTCAATCCTGGTACTTCTTCTAGATGTACCCCGACTGATGCCACAAATTGGACCTCTGGTTCTGCCACTGTAATCTCCTTCTGGACATCAGCCACTACAATCTCCATGGGCACCTCCGGCACTTCAATCTCCTTCTGGATATCAGCCACTACAATCTCGATGGGCACCTCCGGCACTTCAATCTCCGGTGGCACTTCCGGCACTGGATGATCCGGTTGCATCTCGGGTTCCTCCGCTTTATCAGTCACCTTGCTAGGAGGTCTCGGAGGTTTTCCCAACCCCGGTTTTGGCACCATTGGTTCTCGCGTGGCGTCGGTGCCCAATCCAAATGATATGTCATTCTTGTGCCAGAGAATTACAACATCGACCGC
This sequence comes from Oryza punctata, assembly GCA_000573905.2. Classification (NCBI taxonomy): domain Eukaryota; kingdom Viridiplantae; phylum Streptophyta; class Magnoliopsida; order Poales; family Poaceae; genus Oryza; species Oryza punctata. Next base: position 22,144,195 of record CM002496.2, read on the forward strand.
ATCCCCAAGTACGGTTACACCATCTGCAGTGGGGAAGTCTATGTCGTACGACTCAAACCCTTCGTGGACTACTTGCGGCTGCACTTTGGCATACGCATCGGGTATGAACTCTTCATTATATGTTCTCCCAGGGATAGCAATGGCTGTAGCGGCCTCAAGAGTTTTCCCGGAGCGTCCGAAGGGAACGTGCAATCTGCAGGGTGTATTCTCCTTTAGGTCATCGAATGGGTAATCTGGCTTAGGTTCTTTGGTTTCGGGGGGAGGCAAAAGCATGTGCTTGACGCAGAAATCCATCATTTGCCTTTCAAAATCCGCAGCCCCTTCGTCTCTAAGTTTATCCTTGTACGCTTCACGCTTCTTGTGGGGGTCTTGTTCAAACCCTTCCTTCCAACTCAGCTTTGACGACACACCTCGAACCCTACCCCCATGCTCAGGAGTACCCAGCGCCGTACTTAGCACATCTTGTTCCCTCTTAGGCTTGAATAATCCTTTCTTCTGTGAACTGGATAAATTCTCTATTTTATCGGCAACGCCCTGTAGATCCGGATCTTCGAATGATACTTTACCTTCTTCCGTGATCTTCGGAGTTCTAGCTCTTACCCAGTTCCTTGATCTCTGTGTCCATTACTCCATAGGTACCGGAAGCCCCGCCTTCCTCATTTCCTCCTCCTCTTTTGTCCACTGCTCCACCTTGGGTGCGTATCCCGTGGAGCCTAAGCGATGAGGAAATTTGTTCTTTTGGACCAACTCTGAATACTTTTTGCTCCTTTCAATTTCTTCTGGGGAGTTCTTCAATCTCAGAAAGTCTTCCCACTGCCTCGGTGTTATGTTGGCATATGTCGAAAAAGGTGTACGCCCCGTCTGCACAAATTTCTTGTTTAATGTGGTTTTCCAACCACGCCAAGACTTGGCCATTGTTTGCAGTGCACAATTCCTCACTGCTGCCTCCGATCCTTCCGGGAACTGGAAGATTTTCTTCAATTCTTTCCAAAGGACTTCCTTATCCACTGCCGGTACATGATCCCAGTCCTTGACCGTGATGGGGATCTTTTCCCTCACTATTATGCCACACTGTGAACTGAACTTCGCACGTGAGGTCTTAGGGGCGAGCGGCTCTCCTTTCGGCGATACATGCGTAACTACATGGAACCCTTCGTCCTTTCTATTCACGCTTCTCTCGCCCTTCCTTCTCTTCGGCTTTGCTGACCGTTCGCTCTGCTTTGAGCCGGTTGTGTTAGCTGGGACCTCCTCGTCTTTCGACGGATCTTTTCTCTTCGGCAGCCGTTTCAATCGTCGTGGCGCCGTTTCCTGAGGTATATATCACAGTTTTGAATTAGGTCGGGCTAGTAGTTATCATCTTGAACAGTAACATATTAAGTTTACTTACCCCTTCTTTAGCGGGAATGTAGTCCTTGTCACCTTGTTCACCGTCGCCCTTTCTTCTCCTCTTAGGGCTTGGACAAGGATCGCTTGGCGACGAGTAACCATCGTTACCTATGTCGCTGTCGGAACTACCTTCCGGTGGGACCGTTGGTTCCGGAGCAACGACAATAGGAAGGGACGGCTCTTCCGCCCCTAAACCCTTCTCTTCGGTGCCTTTAGTACTATCGGCCATTGTTTCAAACTTCTAACATAAAAAATAAAATGTATATGAATGGACTGCGAAACTGTGTATTAAAAACTTGTGTACATAATTGCAAAAATGATTTAATAATTTGCTAAATTACTAAATTATAGGGAGGAACATGGTGTTGCTATCAGTGGAGTGCTGTTATGCAACTGCTTTGTAGTATAACTACTAATGAAGATCAAATTCTTCAAATTCTTCAAGTTTAACCAAGTTAACCAAAAGAGTACGCCTAATTATTGCGGAAAACAGCGTGATCTATTAGCGTGTGATTAATTAAGTTTTTGCTTATTCCCTTATTGTTTATGTTGTCGACACATTGTACACAAAGTACACATTTAGTTGATCTCGTCTTCTCTCTAGTCATATCAATCAATATTCCTAAGTCCTAATTCTGGTTGTTATGCTAGCATCTAATTGGTCCACATGATATCTCGATTTCAAAGATAAATTTGAGTTGTCAGGGGAAAAAATTCCAAAACTATATCCGGAAGCAACATGGGCAACTGGGTCCTTTCATTATCATAATTCCAAAACAGGACGTAGGAATAAGGGACTAATTACACATTCATGTTTCTTTCAAGCAACATGGGCAGCCAAATCCGGAAGCAATAAGGGAATAATTATTCCGTTATTATTTAAAAATTATACGTACCAAATTTAAAAATTCTACAAACCAAAAAAAAAATTATTTGTTTCCAAGTACTATAAAGCAGTATATATCCAAACAGACAGGTAGCTAATACATATGCTGAAAAAAAAACTTAAAACTACTTAATCAAGCGGCTAATTAAACTGCACAAATAATATTGGTTTGCATTTTTTTGACAATAATGCGCCCCCATCATGCATTCATATATGCATATATGTGTACATACACACATATATAGACATATTAACATGAAAAAAAAAAGACCGGAATAATCACCGGCCGGCCGGTGAGGACGCCGGTGGAGGGTGCGGCCGCGCGGTGGAGGGCGGTGGCCGGTGATGACGCCGGTGGAGGGCGCGGCGCGCGGCGCGGTGGAAGGCAGCAGCGGCGGCGCGGTGGAGGGCGGCGGTGGAGGACGCCGGCGATCGAGCGCGCGGCCGGTCGATGGAAGGCGGCGGCGCGGTGGAGGACGCCGGCGATGGAGCGGCCGGCGATGCAAGGCGGCGGCGAGGTGGAGGTCGGCCGCCGCGGTGGAGGAATTAGGTCTCGCAGGCGGACGACGGCGGCGCGGGCGCTGAAAATTTTGGCAGCCTGTCGGCGCCAAAAATTCTAGGGTTCCCGCCTGGACTTAGAATTTTTGGCGCCGCGGGCGGTGCCTTATATATCTTCACAAGCGGGCCGTCCGCCTGCGAAGATCTATTTCACTATCTTCGCAGGCGGGCCACCCGCCTGCGAAGATGTAAACCCTAATCGCCTTACCAATCTTCGCAAGCGGTTCGTCCGCCTGCGAAGATAGTATCTCTATATAGTATTTTTTAAAATTTATTTTTGTAATTTGGAAATGTCTACAGTACATATAAAAAAATGGTAATTCTACATTAATACTACTTTAAAAAATTGTAATTTTACTGGATCAAATGTAAATCTTACTTAAATGTTTGCTACATTAATACTACTTTAAAATTTTTAAAAAAATTTCAAACAATGGTAGATGCACTTAAAAAAATGCTACTAAATTTTGAGTACAACATTGTCCGTCCGTTCATTTTTGCAATACGAGCACACATATCCCCTTACATACCACCAATACTTAACTAATGAATTACCCTTTAACATTTTTGCCCACACCGTCCGTGCGCATGTAAGGCTTCACGGTCTTCTGAGTAGCTGTCTCGACATTCTTAATCTTTTGTACAAACTGATTATAAAGTGGCATACTATCGTATTGATTGTAATCTTCGACATCTTCAACCCCATCCACTCCCAATATCTTTTGTTTTCCTGGTAGCACTATATCTTTCCTCAAATTAGAGGGGTCTTTCACATAAAACACTTGTGCCACGCGATTGGCGAGTACCCAAGGGTCATCCTTGTGACCCACAGTCGCAAGGTCAACAATAGTAAGACCAAACTTATCAACATTGACCCCGTTCGGGTATTTTACCCACTGGCACTTAAATATGGGGAATTGCATTGTGTGCCCATAGTCGATTTCCCATATTTCTTCAATAAACCCGAAGTATGATTGTTTTCCCCCCGCTTCATCAATTGCCTCCACACGGACACCGCTGTTTTGTGTACAGGTCTTACTATCTCGAGCTATTGTACTAAACGAGTACCCATTTATGTCATATCCCTGCCAAGAATTTACTGTAGTTGATGGACCACAAGCCAACCGCTTCATAGTTATGTCATCAGTAGTTTGTCCCTCAGGTAAGTCCAGATCTCGTAACCAATCTATGAAGAGACGCTTGTGTTCTTTCATTATCCACTCCGTTTGGCGACCCTTATTGTTAGCTCGTAGTAGTTCGATATGTTGATCGATGTAAGGCTCAACGATAGCGAACTGATGAAGAACGCTGAAGTGAGTTTCTTGAAATGATTTGTGATCATGGGTGACGAATCTCTTCTTTCCTATGGTTCCCCTACCGCTTAATCTACCCTCGTGTCGGGGCACAGGTACTCCAATTGCATATCCATCTTTGAGGTAATCGATACAGCACTCGACAACCTCTTCAGTACTGTACCCCTCAATCATTGATCCCTCTGGATGTGCACGATTTCGGACGTAACCCTTCAAAACCGCCATGTAACGCTCGTATGACCACATTTGATGGAGGTACAATGGGCCAAGTGCAACCATCTGTGGCACTATGTGAACAATGAGATGCTCCATCATATCAAAAAATGACGGGGGGAAACACATCTCAAGCTGGCACTGTGTCTCATGTGCGAATGTACGGAGATTTCCTAACTCTTCGAGACTAATAACCTTTTGTGACACTGCGTTGAAAAAGTAGCACAATCTTGCGATGGCAACCTTTAAATGCTCCGGTTTTATGGCCCTTATTGCAATTGCAAGAAACACAGTGAGCAAGACATGACAGTCGTGTGAATTATAGCCAGATACCGACAAATCTTTCATGGAAACTAGTCGACTGATGTTTGATGAGAAACCTATGGGCACTCTGACATCGCGGATTGATTTGCAAAAGGACTTCTTCTCCTCAGGTGTCAGTGTGAAACAGGCTGGTGGAAGATATACTTTGCCATTCTTCTCTCCTTCTTGAGGGTGTAACTCTTCCCTGATTCCCATCTCGACTAGGTCCATCCGTGATTGCAGACCATCTTTAGTCTTCTTCGGTATGTCCAACAATGTTCCAACTATGTTGTCACACACATTCTTCTCTAAATGCATTACGTCTATGGCATGCCGAACCTCCAGGTCTTTCCAGTACGGGAGGTACTTAAAGAATATGGAATGCTTCTTGAATGGGGGAGGGAGTTTATCATCTGGCTTCGAGATATTGTCTTGCTTCTTACTATACTCTGGTTTCTTACTCTTCTCGGGTTTCTTGCGCTTTGTCCCCTTTGATTGTTTCTTAGTCACTTTTCCAAATTCGCAAATAATTTTCTCTGTCATTGCACACACTTTTACCCCCGATGTAGGTTTTGGTGGAGGATCAAGCTCCTCAGTGCCATCGAACTCAGCCTTCATTTTGCGGTACCTGTGATTTGTGCGTAGGAACCGCCGGTGCCGCATGTACACAAGCTTGTTGGAACCCGGGAGATACCTATAGTACGTTCCATTCAGGCATATCACACATCCTGTTTTACCTTTAATTTGACCTGAAACTGAAAACATTGCTGGATAATCATTAATGGTCACGAATATGATGGCCTTCACTGTGAAGTATTCTCTTAAGTACTCGTCCCACACTTTCAATCCCTCTTTCCATAAATCTGCCATATCTTCCAACAATGGTACAATGGTTCAAGAAACACGTCAATATCAATACCAGGCTGACGGGGTCCCTGTATGAGGATACAGAGTAGCACGTATTTTCGTTTTTGACAAAACCAGGTAGGAAGATTGTACATAGTCAGAAGCACTGGCCAAGTACTGTGTGAGCTGCTCATGTCTCCGAAAGGATTAACTCCATCAGTACTCAGGGCAAACCTAATGTTCCGTGGGTCTTTAGCAAACTCTCTGTACTGAGCATCAAAGTTTATCCACTGACGGGTGTCGAATCATCCCATCCTTCTTGCGCCCTTCTTCATGCCATCGCATTAGTTCCGCATCTCGCGGATTTGAGTATATCCGTTTAATGCGGTCTTTGACGGGAAGGTACCACACCACAAGCTGTGGGATTTTTCTCTGAGTTCCCTCAGTTCTGTCAGACGGTTCTAGGCCAGTATTGCTGTTCGATTTGTACCGGCTAGCAACGCATGTTGGACATTCATCTAAAGAAGCATACTCTTTCCTATACAGTATGCAGTGATTAACGCACGCATGAATCTTTTCCACACCAAGTGAAAGGGGGCATATGAGTTTCTTCACTTGATATGTGCTGGATGGTAGTGAGTTAGGCCTCGGGAGCATTTTGTGCAGAAGTTCTAAAAGACTGTCGAAACTGGTACCAGACCATCCATGTCTCGCCTTTAACCTCATAAGTTCAAGAACTGACCGTAGTGATGTGAACTCACTGTCACAGCCCTTCGACTCATCGTACAGAACTTCCTTAGCTGCCTTCTGTAAAGCTTCAGAGTTATTTAAACCTCTAGCCGACCCCATCAGCACATCGGGTTCTGCATGACGTAACATTTCCTCTAGATCGATTCTATCCTCAACAGAACCATCGTCGTGCACCATGTCTTCAAATCGTGTTGGAACCACATTTTCAGGCCCGTCCACTTGTTCTTCGCCATGACGTGTCCATATTTCGTACTTGTCCATAAATCCACGAGTTACTAAGTGCTCCTTCACTTTATAAGCATCTTCCCAGCCTATTTCATTCTCACAGTCAGCACATGGACAAATTATCTTCCTCATATTATTCTTCTCAGCGTGTGCCTTCGCAAAACCAATAAATTTAGACACTTCATCTCTATATGGAGACAAAAACCTCGGCCAATGATACATCCATTCCCGACTTTCCATATCTCTAGAAAAATGAACATAAAATATTTGCACTATTAATACCAAATTTGCAGGGTTTATTGAAAAAACTAACTGAAGGTTAATTGTAAATTAATTTCCATAAATTTTATTTCATTTTTTTACACAAACATGCCAAATTAGTATATTATGAAAATCCAACAAAGTCATATCATCGACATATTACAAACTAATGTAATTATTTTTTGATTGCACCAAATAAATAGGCATTAAAAATTTTATTCTCTCTCATATATGTATGACAACATCTAGATCTAGATCTAGAACTAGGAGGTGGATGTGATAGCAAAATAAAAAAATTAAGAATTTATGTTACCACATTTAACCACTACAACAAGAGGCATCAAGTATTACACATGCATCTAACATCAACATATCAAAAGAAAATAAATTACCAAACATTGAGCTTTCCTTCACAATTTTGCATGCACAAATCCATCACAAATTGAGGTCTAAAAGCTTAAAAAATTGCATACCTAGTGTGGAAATGAGTAGATCTAAGCACCGTAGAAAAATCCCCCAAAGATTTGAAGTTCAAAACCTCCCCCCTATATTTATATCACTTTAGGAGAGAGAAACTTCGGGGAGAATGAACATGGCTCGGGGAGGAAGAAGATTATGTAGGTGCATCTTTGCAGGCGGGCCATATAAGCGTCGCTTGCGAAGATCGATCTTCGCAGGCGCACGTCTCCTGCCGCCTGCGAAGATAGATCTTCGCAGGCGACGCTTATATGGCCCGCCTGCAAAGATCTATCTTCGCAGGCGGACCGCCCCTCGAACCCGGGTATCGTCTTCGCCGGCGGGGTTTTTGCTCCGAATACCGCAACCGCCTGCGAAAATATAATCCCTGCGACACCGAAAATGAGTTTTCTAGTAGTGCTGGTTTGTTGATGCACACAAACGTGCATGTGCATGTGCTATGATCAGGGAGGGCATCTGTTCACGCACTGAGAAGGACGTGTCAGGGTGCATATGCATGTGTGGGCAACGTTTGCTCGTATACTTGATGAGAAGCCAAGCAGTATGATCGGTATAAAACGGGTGTCACGTGGAGACGGAGGCTGACTCGGTCACAGCCTCACAGGTCACAGGTGCAAGAATACAAACCGGATTCTAACAGGGTCAACTATCCAACTCGGTACTGATTGGTTGAACGATCTTAGACCTCACGGCTATGGAACCTTGAGGGACAATTGTGCGTCCCGACGGAGACCGATCAAGGGCTCAGCTAAGGCGGTTCAAGGCGAAAGTATACAGGCGTGTGTGGCCGGATAGATCAGGCCTACAGGGCAGACCAACAGGTGCTGGACTAGTTGAACTGGGAGTTTGGCTGATCAGACTGGCACAACAGAGCGATGATTTCGATCAGACGAGGATGGGTCAGACGGTTAGATCAGGTTTAGCTGGTTAGACCGAGAGGCAAAGCTGGTCGGATTGATACATGGAGCGAGTAGACTGGTGGCAACATACTAGTCAGGTCGCATATGAAATTATCTGACGGAAATAGGATATATGTGGGACTCGATAAGGGGTTGAGATATATGGAGTTAGGCCAGAAATGAAGAAAAATCCCCGGGCAACAGCGGGTTAAATATCGTTGATAGGATTAACGATACTGTTTGGCAGTACAAGATATATTTAGGATATGCGGATCGACATGATGGGGATATATGGAAATATGCGTCAATGAAGAGGAAGAGCAAGCGTTATGGTGGTAATTTTTCCGAGTGATTCGAGACAATAGTGAACTTCTCAAGTTATCATGGAGCTCAGTCTACGGATGCGGAAAGCGTGGATGTTGGATTTATTAGCTTGGTGCATAAGACGACAAGGAAGAAAATGATTCTCTTCAACAGACTGGTAAGTTTGATTTATCTATTTGGTGATGACGTGGGTTATCTGGCCATGGATTATATAAGATCAAATTAAAGACAGAAGATGAAGGTGAACATGGTCTTCAAGAAGTCTATGATGTGATAACTAAAAATGATTCCAAATTCGCTTGGCAAGATAAGTATGGTGATAGGAGAGAAGGTGGAGCACTGTTGCAGGTACAGTCCAGAGGAAGAAGTTACAGGGATAAAAGAGTCTCTTGAAGGTGGTGAGTCTGGTGCAGACTCGTCGGGCGGCTCGTGGTGAAGCTGCAAAAGGAGACAACTCAAGTCTGGTGGACAGGTGGATCGACATGGTGATTCTACGACTTCTAGGTGATGTATATTCGCCAAGGTGGAGTTTGTTTGGATTTGAAGTTGGAATAGGTGTATTATAGAGTTAGAGTCGAACTCTATCATATGCTCTCTCTTAAATAGAGAAGGATGCACCACAATGTAACCATAACGACTACAATATAGTATAGACACGCAGAGAGATGATGGCGGTGAGACCATGAACTCGTAGCGGCTAGGTGGTATATTGATTGGGGAGGAGCGTCCATAATCAGAGCCCCGGAGATGTAGTATTCGGCTGAACTTTATTAACAAATATCGTGTGCTTCTATGTCATCATCTGACGTGTGTTAGGTGATCAATGATTGAAGAGATCGAGAAAGTTAATCGTCGTTACGCTATATCTATATCGACTAGCTTTTATAACAGGATCGTCTCCGAGACCGAGCTACATAGATGTGGCTTTGTTTAATAGAGGACGTTCAATGTGGCCAACCACTCTGAACCTGCCATTCGCGGGCTCTATTACGGCAACGACGTTGTCCATGGACTACCATCATGCTATGCATCACCAAAGCCCAAAACAGCGAGTCGACGTGTCCAGGCCAGAACATCCCTCGCGACTCGCAACTCGCAAGTTGTGGAGAAATTCACTACGAGAACAGATCACGGTCTCCTAATAAACCACGGGGTCAAAACTAACACCATCTCAGAAAAGTAATCCCAAATCCCAAACTAGAGGACTTCACATCTTACATCACCTATTCACCTGGCAAGGCTGGCATCTGACGATCGACAAGCTTCCTTCGAGCAAAGAACCCCTCGTCGCCACCTTGCTCCCAAAGACACCACGCGGTCAAACCCGCGAAGCGCGAAGGCGCACTGCACCCGCGCGCGCGAGTCCCAGCCGACGAAACTACCAAACCATCGCTTTTTCTCCAGTTTCTCGCGTATAAAAACGGCGGCCGCGCGCGGGCAGCGAAGCTCCGAACAACCAGGGGAACGAACACCACAACACAAGCCGCCCCGAGACGACGTGGCGATCAAAGTCATCCTACCACCACGAAACCACAGGCGAAGAAACACAGTGTCGTGGCAACGAAGATGGCGCCCCGCAACTCGCTGCTCCCGAGCTTCCTCTACGACGGCGGCGCTGCCGGGGCGCCGGGCGGCAGGGGTGTCATCGGCAGCGGCGGAGGCGCGCCGGTGGTCGTCGCGGGGGCGCCGAGCGAGCCGCCGTTCGGGAAGATCGAGCTGTTCTCGCCGGCGTACTACTCCGCCTGCGCCTTCGGCGGGGCCGCCGCGTGCGGGCTCACCCACGCCGCCGTGACCCCGCTCGATGTCATCAAGTGCAACATCCAGGTACATTATCTGAGGAATCAGTTCAAAAAATAAAATTGGATAAATTTGCACTTGTTAATTTGTGCTGTGACCGGGGTGTTGGTAAAGTTTCTGCAAATTTTATGGAAGTGACTGCTCGTCGCGATTTTCGGTAGTGTTTTTGTTGGACCGTGGTTGATTGCCTCAAGAATTTTCCTCGTGTTAAATGACCGGGAGTTTCGGGTCCAAGTCAGCTGCCCAGAAAGTTGGAGCGTGACAGACTCACAAACATGATGAACCGGGAGCTCGTCACCCGTGACGTAGCTGGAAACATTTTTTTCCGGGGAACTTTTCGTCAAACAAGCCTAGAACTCTAGTAGGCCTGATGGGCCCTTGTACCTCTCGGCTCATCAAGCGAAAAATTCCAGCTTTCTTAACGGGCTAGAAATTCCAGCTTTCAATTACCAACGAAATGTTGATTTCCAGAGTTTTTTCATGTCTGACACGACAAATGCGAACGAAACCTCGCAGATCGACCCGGAGAAGTACAAGAGCACGACGTCGGCGTTCGGCGTCGTGATGCGGGAGCAGGGCGCGCGCGGCTTCTACAGGGGGTGGGCGCCGACGTTCCTCGGCTACAGCGCGCAGGGGGCGTTCAAGTACGGCCTGTACGAAGTGTTCAAGAAGGAGTACAGCGACATGGCCGGGCCGGAGTACGCCGCCAGGTACAAGACCCTCATCTACCTCGCCGGCTCGGCCACCGCCGAGGTGGCCGCCGACGTCGCGCTCTGCCCCATGGAGGCCGTCAAGGTCCGCGTGCAAACGCAGCCCGGCTACGCCAGGGGGCTCAGCGACGGCTTCCCAAAGATCGTCAGGAACGAAGGCTATGCAGGGTATGTCAATTTTTATGATCAGTTCTTTGTTAATTGTTATGCTGTTCTGATTGATCTGGTAGAATGTTAATTAAACTAGTGCTGATTGTTAATTGCAGTCTGTTCAGAGGATTGGTTCCGCTTTGGGGGCGTCAGATTCCTTGTGAGCATTCCTACTCTGCTTTACTGTAACATTCAGGCTTTGTCACGATCACGATCAGCTCTCTTGCAATCATTTACATCTGAATTGAATTGTGAGTGTCACTTCCTTGTTGCAGATACTATGATGAAATTTGCGACGTACGAGAACATCGTGGAGATGGCATACAAGCATCTCATCCCAACACCGAAGGAGCAATGCAGCAAGCCTCTGCAGCTTGGGGTGAGCTTCGGGAGTGGCTACATTGCTGGGGTCTTCTGCGCCGCCGTCTCTCACCCTGCCGACAACTTGGTCTCGTTCCTCAACAACGCTAAGGGCGCCACCGTCGGAGATGTAAGTCTGCACCCTGTAGAACAACGACACAGCTGGGAGCTATACTTGACTAGATGAATTTTGCCAGTGTATAATTGTTTTGTGTTAATTTTGCTGAATTCTGATATCTTTTCAGGCTGTCAAGAACCTTGGCCTCTGGGGCCTTTTCACCCGCGGCCTTCCTCTTCGGATCCTCATGATCGGTACACTGACTGGAACTCAGTGGGTAATCTATGATTCTTTCAAAGTTTTGGTTGGCCTGTAAGTCTATATGAACTTCTGCATGTTTTTTTTACGGGGAACATTTCTTTGTAGGATTTCTAAGAGATTTTATAATTTTACAGACCAACAACTGGTGGTGCTCCTGCTCCTGCTGCTGTCCCAATCGGAGAACTGGCAGAGCTGAAAACCTCTGCTTGATCTTATTGTTACATTTTATATCCATATTTCATAATAAGTAATACGGATTAGTAGATGAATGATATTGTAAATTTTTTCCTCCATAAACATTGTAACCTTTTGGTGATTTGTTTTTCAATAGGTTAGTTACAATGTCTCATGCAAATGGTACACCACCATAATGTACACGTTATTCATTACTTGGTGAAAAGTCAAAACTAATAAATCATATTCAGAATAGTTCAAATGTGGACTGAATGGACTTTTTGTGGTGATGTGCTAACATTACAAAAATGCAACCTAAAAGGACTTGCTAAACTTGGTTTACAATGCTATAATCAGCTATATTTCATAGAAAGAATTTGAACTTTCCATTTCAATTGAGGGATAGAGGACTCTACGCGTGAAAACGAACTGTAGTTCGTCAATAAAACTGCTGATGAAGGGCGAAACATAATCTTCAGTGCTCTATTAAATTGATGAACTAGTAAAGTTGTTCCTGTTCTAAACTTCTTGATCCAATCGGTAGAAAGGATGACCGGGCTAAATGATTTTTTTTTGTTAGGAAACCGGTGCCCCAGCCCAGTAACCCACTAAATAAGCGTATCACTAAATATGAAAAGTGAATTAGGCTATGCCTATAAATAAAAGGGAGGAGGTGATGAATTGTACACTAGTGAAGAATAGACTGAATGAGAAAACATGCCACACCCTCATATGTTTGAGTCTCTCTTTGTATTCCCGGTATGTAATCTATTTGAACTACACACGTAGTATTGGGTTGCATAATAGTTTACAAGTCATATATGCGGTCATTGACAGTGTTAACTTAAGGGAGTTAGAGCTATATGGTCGCAAGTTCACTTGGGCAAGCTCTATGCAAAATCCGACGTTTGAAAAATTAGATAGAGTGCTTACCAGTATAGAGTGGGAACTAAGATTTCCACTGGCTAATGTTAGAGCACTAAACACAGAGCTCTCTGATCACACACCACTTCTGTTGGATACTGGATCGGGGACTCACGGAAATAAACAACTGCTTTTTAAATTTGAGTTAGGGTGGCTGTTAAGAGAAGGTTTTCTGGAATTGGTCACAGATGTTTGGAGAAAGGAAAGTAGAGGGTCAACCAAGTTAGAGAGATGGCAAAATAAGATTAGGAGGTTGAGACAGTTTTTGAGAGGTTGGGCTAAGATCATTAGTGGAGCTTATAATAAGGAAAAGGCTACTCTAATCGCGAAAGCAGATGAGTTAGATAAGAAGGTGGAGTCTCAACTGCTGTCTAGACAGGAGTTGGACCTAAAAAATTATGTGAAACAAAGGCTATCTTTTTTTGCTGAGGGAAGAGGAAATTAAGTGGCTCCAAAGGGCAAAAACAAAGAGAATCTTAAAAGGGGATCGAAACACGAAATACTACCATTTGATAGCAAATGGCAAGCATAGAAAGACAAGGATTTTTCAGCTGGAACAAGAGGCAGGGGTAATCAGAGGGGATGTAAAGATCTGTTTGGGGCTCCGGTGGAAAATAACTTTTTCCTTGATGGAATCTCAAAGAGAGGATATACCTCAGGTTTCGGAAGAAGAAAATGAAGTTTTAACGAAAAGTTTTTCAGAGGACGAAGTAAAAGGGGCCATTTTCCAGATGGAACATAATAAGGCGTTGGGATAAGATGGTTTTCCGGTAGAGTTCTATCAAGTGTTCTGGCATGTAATTAAGGATGATCTCATGGATATGTTTCATGACTTTCATGATATGAAGTTACCCCTTCATAGCCTAAACTTTGGCATTATCACTCTGTTACTGTTGATGCAAAAAAAACACACACTGGTCTGAGAGATTTACTTTACTCTAGTGCAGATCCAAAACTTGCTTTCGGGTTCAAGGGCGTGCCAGTTGATTTGATCCTGCAATCAACAAGATGAAACATACGAATATTATTAGTAAACGATAATCGATCGGCTAGAAAGCTGATGTCATATCGTGATGTAACCTAGCCGATGCATTGTTAGGTGAATCGGCTGTAAGACATATTCAATAATAAATTAACCCTAAATTCGATCCATCGACTATAAATATCAATGTTATATAATCTATAAATCAATATTATTTTAGAAATCAGCAATTGGGATAGATCGGACTTAACCGAGACAGTATAAATTGCCCAAGTCTAAAATAACATGAAATAACAATTATACGTATTCATATCATAGCCGATGTTCAGATTTAAGCATGTATCAGCTATAGCTCCGATACTACCTAATACTAGGATATTCTCTTGCAACAAATATATTCAACTATTATCAATTATATTGACAGTAAGTCTAATATATTTATATTAGTTAAGATCCTGATATAAATGGTAGATATAGCATATTAAACAAAGCATAAAACCATGTGAAACAACTATAGCAGATAAGATCGGCTGAAACCCCAATACTATCCTTATTAACAATCATAAAGCAGGTTAGAGATTATGATTCTAAATACGACTTAATAGATCAAATTTAACTGATGCAACACTAAGTATAAAAAGAAGCATAAAATCTAGACAATCAAGCCGATGGTTGTCTTTTCAGGATGGTAGATATATTATATAATCCAAGCCAACAAGTCAATCTAGCCGTTATCGATGAAACCCTAAATAGAGGTCGGCCGATGCAAGTAGAAAGCATTGTCAATCTAGATTATATAATATATATGATAACTCGGTGATTCACAAAATAGAATTAGAGTGTCATAAAGATGTAAGCACTAACTCTGATCATGCAAACCGCCATAACAAGTTTTACCTCTTCTTCGAATATTGAAACCGATGCAGCTCGACTCGAAAGCAAGAGCTCGTCGAAACAAAGTAATGAAAAAGGTGATGATGCACTGAGATTGGATTGAACTGATGTTAATTATTTACAAGACCTCGGGTTTATATTTATACTCGAACATACAAACTTGTCCACATCGGACATGACTCATACTTTCTATGACAATTCTAATAGTCGAACAAGTCCCTTAGACGAACTCTTACCGAAAATATCTATAAGAAAATTATATAAAATCCGAATTAATAGATACAATTGCTCATCTTGGACTCCATCCTTATTTGGAAATATCATCGAAACCCTTCTTTTGAATCGAAATTGATCATGCAACCAGTTTAACCAATATCGGCTGTATCGGCTAACCATATCAAACTCGGTATCAGCCGATATAGACTTCCAGCCAATGAGTACTCTGTTTTCGAGAATTCCGCATGTCTTCAAATCCACTTTGGATTGGATCTTATTTCCAATTCATATGCTTACCAAATTCCATCGTCAACAGTTACCAAAGCAAGAGGAGGCAAGAAAGATTCAACAGTATAGACCAATTTGTCTATTGAATGTGAGCTTTAAGATTTTTACTAAGATCATAGCCAATAGAGTGGCTCTAGTAGCTCAAAAGATTATTAGATCATCACAAACAGCCTTCTTGCCAGGGAGAAACATCATGGAAGGGGTAGTAATTTTACATGAAACAATTCACGAGATCCATAGGTGTTGATGTAAAAACACGACGGCCAGGGAGATCTGCTTAACTCCAGTGCAGGTCTAGAATAATGATGAGATGCGGGCGTGCCAGTTAGTTTGATCCTGCAACTGACAAGATATGTAAACAGTAGATAAAACATCCAATAGACTGACAAGCAAATGGAGTAATTCCAGCCGATGCCGATAAGTGATAGGATTGAATAGGCGTTGATCCGAAGGTTAAAACATTCATCGATTGGAGGTCCGATGTCAATAAATCCACGAGATTAGACAAACAATGAAATCTTTGTTGTCATTGGGCAAATCCAAATTGTATGTAATCCTCGTAAGCTGATGCAACGTCCAGATAACTCACCGGCTGAAACCCCGATGAAACCCTTATTGGCAATCAAGAAGCAGGCTAGAGATTATGGTTCTAAGTACGACTTAGTAGATCAAACTTAACTGATGCAGCACTAAGTACGAGAAGAAACATAATATCTAGACAATCAAGCTTTTGATTGATTTTCAGGTTGGTGGATACACTATATAATCTAAGCCAACAAAGTAATCTAGCCGATATCGACAAAACCCTAGATGGAGATCGACCGATGCAAGTAGAAAACATTGTCAATCTAGATTATATAACGTATATGATAACTCATCGGCTAGCACTCCAATAAAACATTAGCACAAACCTATCGGCTTAGCAAGATTTATATTATCAACAACAATCTAGTAGGTCAAACCTAACCGATGCAACACGAGATTGTATATGATAATCTAATACTTGATGAACTGATAGATCTATCTAACGTGATGGATATAACAAATCTATTTAAAATAACATTGTGATTGTAGAGATATATCGGCTAAGACAGAAGATCAGTCCTAACCGAGACAGTCCCAACTAAACCGATGCGTCTCTAAACACAATGCAATTAAAATAGAATTGAGATATCAGGTAGGTAAGTATATCAACCGAACCAAAGCGATCCAAGAGATCGAAGCGATGCAGCCTTGAATAACTCCAATGTAGCCAATATATTCACCAAGATCCAACGGAACATAAGACTTACCCTTCGCCAGAGATCGAAAACCGATGCAGCCCCGCGTCGGGTGCCAAATTCTGCCGGTTGATGAGTAAAAACCTCAGAAAGAGGGTGGCGATGCGCCGAGAGTAGTTGTATTGATCGAGAGATAATTTACAGGGACCCTGGGTGTACATATTTATACCCATGGGTAGATAGTAGTCCATATCGGACACGACACAAACTTTCCTAAAGATAAAAGGAAAAACATAAAGCTCTTATCGGACACTAAACACACTTTCCTAAAGATAAAAGGAAACTATCAACTCTGCCTAATTAATAGATAAACTGTCATACCGCATCTTCCTTGAACTCAGACTCTTCTGGATAAACTTCCTTTAATTAATTAATTTCCTTAACCGAATCCATGAAGAATACAACTACTGGCGATTGGTAATGCCTATCGGTCGATTCCAGGACTCTGAAGTCGATACTCATTCTATGTTGATGATGACTTCGAGGCTTACCAAATTTCGTCGTTAACAATAGGAAAAGAAGAGACGGGGTTATTTTGAAATTAGATTTTGAGAAGGCGTATGATAAAGTTGATTGGATATTTTTGCAACAAACTTTGAAGATGAAAGGCTGCTCTCCAAAGTGGTGTGAGTGGATTGATTTGATTGTGAGGGGAGGGAGTGTAGCTGTGAAGGTGAACGAGGATGTGGGGAACTTCTTCCAAACAAAAAAAGGGCTTAGACAGGGGGATCCATTGTCTCCAATACTCTTTAACTTGGTGGCCGATATGTTAGTATTGTTTATTCATAGGGTGAATGAGCAAAAGAAAATTTGTGGACTCGTTCCACATCTTGTAGACAATGGGCTCTCAATTCTGCAATACGCGGATGATACTATCCTCTTTATGGAGCATGATCTGGAGGAGGCTAGGAATCTCAAGTTAGTGCTAAGCACCTTTGAGAAATTATCCGGCCTTAAGATCAACTTTCATAAGAGTGAGCTTTTTTGTTATGATAGGGCAAAGGAAGTGATGATGGAATACGTAAAGATTTTCGGGTGTGATATGGGAAATTACCATTCAAATATCTGGGCATCCCAATGCATCATAAGAGAATCTCGAACAAGGATTGGCAGGCTATTGAGGATAGATTCCAAAAAAGGTTAAGCAGCTGGAAAGGGAAACACTTGTCGGTAGGAGGAAGGTTGGTCTTGATTAATTCAGTTTTGAGTAGTTTGGCCATGTTCATCCTCTCCTTTTTTGAGATACCTAAGGGTATACTTAAGAAGTTAGACTATTATAGGTCTAGATTCTTTTGGCAGGGTGATAAGCATAAGAAGTATAGGTTAGCCAAATGGAGTGTTTTATGTAGCCCTAAGGAGTGTGGTGGCCTCGGAATCCAAAACATGGAAATACAAAATAGATGTCTGCTAAGCAAATGGTTGTTCAAATTGATAAATGAGGAGAGGTATGGCAAACCTTGCTTAAAAGGAAATACTTGTCAAATAAGACTATAACTTACGTAGAAAGGTGTCCGGGAGACTCACTTTTGGGTAGGGCTCATGGAGGTTAAGAGGGACTTCCTTTCTTTTGGTTCTTGGGTAGTTCATGATGGAACACAAGTGAGGTTTTGGGAGGACTGCTGGTGTGGGGAACTGGGGATACGTCTTTTGACAAGGTTTTTCCCTCACTTTATACGCTGGTTAGGAGAAGGTATGTAACTGTAGCGGGAGTGTTAAGCATGATGCCTTTAAATGTGTCCTTCAGGAGGGCATTGATAGGGGATAATCGAAGAGATTGGTACCAATTAGTGGCAAAAGTTTGTTCTTTTAACCTTTCGGAACAAAGTGACTCGTTCAAATGGAAGTTGAAAGGAGATGGGACTTTTTCGGTAAATTCTATGTACAAGGCGATTATGTATCAAGATGTTATACCAAGGAAATCTTTGATTTGGAAACTTAGAATTCCGCTTAAAATAAAGATTTTCCTGTGGTACATGCAAAAGGGAGTTATGTTAACAAAGGATAATTTGGCAAAAAGAAAGTGGAAAGGTAGCACTAAGTGTTGTTTTTGTAGCTCTAATGAGAACATACAACACCTTTTCCTTGAATGTCGTGTGGTAAAGTATATTTGGAATGCTATACACATTACCTTTGGTATTCAACCGCCTTAGTGTTGCACATCTTTTTGGTAGCTAGCATAATGATTTGCAACCCAAGTTAAAGTATCTCTTTCTGGGATGTATTGGGGCGTTATGTTGGGCATTATGGTTATGCCAAAATGATGTGGTATTTAATGGTACCAAAATTAACTCTTTTATGCAGGTAATATTCAGAGAAACACATTGGGCGCAGCAATGGGCCTTGTTGCTTAAAGAAGAAGATGGAAACTTGGTGAAGAAAGGATGCACGTTGCTAGAAGCCAATGTGATGGATTTCTTTTCCAAGCAGGGTTGGAATTTTAGAGGAAGATTACAAGTGTAGACTTTGTTTTCCTCTCTTGCGAATTTGAAACTTACTTATTTGGATGTAATCCTTAGGTTGGTGTGTCACCTTTTTGTTAAAATGTTGGGTCTATGTGCCTATTTGTACTTTGTTTGGCCGTGTGCATTCACCTTAGGATGCAGAGGCCGGGCGTTGCCCATTATCTAAAAAAATATGTTGCGTAAGTACAGTCAATGATGGCCTTTTTTGTTGGGAAAGACGTGTCATATATCATCCCCTTCAAAAAGACAAACGATATTTTTTGGCACAAGTTAGCTGCGCCCTTTCAATGCCTGTGGAACATACAAAACATCATACTTGTGGACAAATTAATCTGGGTATACTTAAATTATATAATTGAGTAAGGAAAATGCATGCCAAGGCATATTTCTGAGTGTATTTTTCTTCACAAGTATTGTGGTACAACTCTTTCATGCTAGCCCGGATCATGTTTCAACTTCTTTCTCAAGTTTGAGCTTGGAAAGTTTCAGATTGGTCAGCAATAAGACTTCCAGCTAATTCTTAAAAATAATGATTTCCCATCCCAAATGCTGACAAAATTATCTTTTTATAATGCAAGTGGAAGTAAACTAACAGAATGATTCTAGTCTAGAAAGAAGTCGAATAAAGAGTTGGAATCCATTTCAAGGAAAGAACAATCGGGGTATATTAAAAGTGATTGCCATCTACTCCTCCCAGAACGCTCAGGGTGATTTCGGGGCGACGTGTTCGATTCCGCCGCTATCCACGTCACCCACGCTACCTCCTGCGCACGGTGCGGGCCCGTGCGCTCACGTTCCTTGCGCACTTTTCCCGCACGTTGTCTCAGAGATTTCCCGTGATCACGTGCTGCATGTGTGGGTTGCTCGACGCGCACCATCTTCGCATGGGCTGGTCCTTCGCCGATGGCCCAGCAAGCAAGGTGCGCTGGCGTTCATCTGATTTTCATGCTTATAGAGCCATCTACTCGCGGCTTGTCACTTGTGGGCTTGGGCCTTTGGCGATGCCACAACGAACAACACGTGCTTCGTCAGCCCAGGGCGTTTTTCGGCCATCCATCATGTGAGAGTGGATGGGGGAGATATTGCTACCCTCCACGGCTAACACTCCCTTCCCCAAAACCCTACCCGCCCCAAAAGACCTCCAGGCTGCCTCCTCCCCTATCGCCCTCCCTTTCTCTCAGTGACATTGCCCATCCCCGCCTCCCTCACGAACTCCTTCACCTGATCTAGCCGTGGCTCTAGGGAGCAGGCGACGATGACAAGATCCAGCAGGAGGCAAGCTGGTGGATAGATGGTTGTGCACCTTCGACGGGGATGGGCACTTCCACTGGTGATGGGATCCACGCGCCCACGTTGCCACCAATATGGCGATGCCCATTTGTCGCGCTGCCGTCGATGCATGTGGGTTCACCGTCTACTACTCCGTCCGCCATCCTCGCCGAGCCGAGGGCCGTGACTCCTCCTCGTGTTGCCGCGCCGCCGCCTCGCCGAACGCCGGTTGCTAGCTTGCCACAGCACCGCCGTCCGCTGTCTTCCCATCTCCGCTCCCGTCCAGCCTCCCGCTCCACCGAACCAGCGTACTGCCTCCACATCAGCATTCAGAAATGAGCCAGTGAACAAGCCCCTTCACTCCTTCATTAGGTAATGAACAGAACAACTGCCTCTACTGTATACTCCTCCTCTAGCCTAATTCTTTTGGGGAGCCTCTGTAGATCAATAGATCATGGCTTCATAAATCGATTTCTGATTAGTGAATCTGTGAATAGCTGAATATGAAATTTTTAAATTTTTATTACTGATTAGTAAATGTGTTGCATCTCTCTTCCGGAACCATGAACTATCTAAATTGTAATATTTGCACATTTTGAACTTGCTTGTTAAGTAAGCTGCTTATTGATGTTATAAGATATTATTTCTATCGCATTTTCATTGATTTTGTACTTGTATATTGGCTTTGCAGTGTTAGAAACTTTTTAGCATATGATGTGAACCTGTGAATTAGAACTACCCAAAGAAAAATTCCTGGCTACGCCACTGGATCCAGTGGGAGGCGGGCTCATTTACCTGTAGCGGTGGTGCGCTCTAACAGGGAGTGGAGCTTGAGTCTAAATGATGACGGGGTACTCCAGTATGAGGCAAGCTCGAGGACCAGCAACTCAATTGCGTAACACTCGAGCTCGGTGGTGTTGCCAACTCCTCTGACGACATTGTTTCTTCCTTTAATCACCTCTTGAGAAGCTTTTGATGGAACATGTTCATCCTGTTCAAACAAGGTCAGTCGATTTGTTTGTCTGCCTGGCTAGGTGCTCTACTTCTTGATGCATGAATCCTAATTGCTGCTGATTCATCTACCCAACAAGATTTTGGTTCACAACTTTATGGATATTGATTGGACTTGAACAAAAGTTATTTTAGACAAGAGTCCACCCTTTTCTTTTGAAGGTGGAATCAGTTGTGTTTCTTTTTCTGAACGTCCCTAAAATGTTTGTTGTATTCCTTTACAGAAAATAAACAAGTTTAGAGTAAAAGCATCTGGCTTGGCTTTCCTTCCCAAATCCAGTAGTTTTTTTTATCAAAAGTGTGCTAATGGTTGTAATAGTTTAACCAGTAATGAGGATCCAGTGAGTTCTTGTGATTTAGAGTATATGCTGTACATTCCATATGTTCACGAAACATTGGGTTCTCATGGGCTTCATTTTCTTAAATCTCACCTTTATGTTCGAATTACCTATGTTGATTTCAGTACAATGCATGATACCGGGCATTATTTAGCGGCCTCTGTAAATTTCTGAGTTCAGTAAAACATCTCTTATGCTAAAGCAAGATCCCAGTTTTACTGTGTCAGTTGTTGGTCTGTTAAGCTAGGTTTGCACGCGGTGTACTCAATCCTGAATGTTCAGGTTTCTGATGAGATGCCATGTATATTGGTAATTTTGTGCCACAATTTTAGATTTCTGAACCACGTCAGTAGAAAAGTCAACTATTTAAATAGTGATATAGCATATTAGTGAAACAATTCACTGTCAGTTCTTTGTGTTCTTTGTGTTGTACTGGCTGGAAATGTTTTTGATCGAGATTAATAGTTTTTTTCCTAAGCAATCTAGGTTATGATTTCAAATCTTTTGCACAATATAGGTTTCCTAACAACGAACATAGTTGTCTACATATTACTCTATAATTGTAGATATGATTTATAATCATTTCCATATTTTTTTTTATTACACGGCTTCTTTGTCAAATGATAGGGCTCCACGAAGCATGTTAAAGGTAAGTACTGAAAGATAAGTTCTTTTATTTTCTTTCTTGGAACTCAGGCCTTTACTTCCGATGATGATAGATTAATAGCTCTATTTTATTCATCCATACGTATTCGCTTCATACTGTTCTTGACTCAGTAGTTAGGCTGGTTGAGAGGGATAATTGATAAATTGCATCTCCTATCTTCTGGAATTTCTGCTAACCGTGCTTGTCAGCTAAAACTCTGGCATAAATTCTCTTGCCATGAATTGAAACACCAACAATTCAAAATAGTCAGGTACTGACGTGCTATAAAATTTCTTCTAACTGATTGATATTTTGTTATTGAAGATTGCCCCTACCAAGCACATGCTGAAAAATCTAAAGTCAGTAATAATTCATTTCAATCTCCATGGACTCATTTTCATAGTCACCAACAACTCTTTTAGTTAAATGTTTTATAATTTATGTAAATTCTTACTTTTAAATTGCCGTCTCTAACTGAATGCTCAACTGAGGTCGTGTACAACCGATGATTGATGTTTAGGGTAATGAATTATTTTGTTTGTCTTAATTGTCTATAGCTTACTGATAATGTATCATTTACTGGTTTATATTTTCAATATTTTATCTATATAGTTTTACAAACGATGACTCATTACTCACGATAGGGCGCCGTTAAGCGCGCCTAAAGGTCTATAAGATGGCATCTGTGCAGTCAACATTTCAAATGAAAATAATGTCTTTTAATTTGCCTCTGCAGATATATTCACCGTATTGTAATTTTACTGTTTTTTCTAGTCCATAATTATATTGTGAAACAAAATAATATTATCAGCCACTACCAAAATTTTGAATTTTAAAACTCTTGTAGACTCTTTGGCTGTTTGGTGGCTTGCGGTTCCTTTGCTAGCTTGATCTTGACAATCAGCGCAGATGGTGTTAGCAAAAGATCAAACTGTTTCTGACTGATAAAGGCAAATTTAGGCAGAGATAATGTTAGTTCGTGGCTACGGGCAAACTACTAATCAAACAGATTTAGCAAAGTCTAACCAGGCCCCAATGGTAAAAGCCGGAGCAATTTGTGCATTTCCCATATTAACACTGGCAAGTACTCTCTTCTACTTTTCTTTTCATTCACCCACCGAGCTCTCTTTTGTATTTCCAGTGAGAAAACTATTTGTTCTATAAAAAATTACTAATGTTTCGTACCTTCACTTCTTTTTTTAAAACATATCTTTCTACTTCTATAGATACAAAAACAAAGACACCAAAATATAAGTCTATGTAAAATCAATGACTCCACCACGATGCCAACGATATTTTTAACGTAGAAGAATGTTCCCCTTAAAAATAGAGAATGTATAATAAGAACGCTTCATTTTCTTTTTTAAGGACACTTCATTTCATATTTATCGCATTAACACTAGTTGTGTATAAGCTCTGTTGTATGCGTCAAAGAAACTCAATATTTAATACATATTATAAATAATTGTGTTGAACCTAGTGGATGAGGAAAAAAAACCTCGTTCTCACCGCTAAGCCACTGGGCTCTCCTCGTGGAACGGGTGTCTTTGAGCACAAGGAAATGTACTAAAAGAGAATGCAATCCATACTGGAGTAGTTTTTAGATGTGTAAAGAAGGATTACAAGTTGAGCATGTCGTTTATTTATCTCCGTTTTCTTTTCCTGGTTTTAATTACAGTTTACAGCCTTCTCTACCTCACCAAACAAATGTAGTGTGCAGATCATATACTAATCAGCAATCATCTACCTATTATATTATTAGACAGCTCGAAAAAAGACACCATGTTCACTGTTGAGGCTAGAAATTTTCACATTAATCGAAGAAAAAGAAAAGAAGAGTACAAGTAAAAATACACCTAAAAGATAAGTGAAATTCGGAATTAAAACTAAGCAATATTGACAGAGGAATCCATATAAGAACCCAATACGCGATTAATTAAAATTCGGAATAAAAAGAAATAAATATCTGAAATTAGGAAAGAAAAATAAGAGTTCAAGTAGGAATGCAATTTTGAAATAACTAAAATTCAGAATAAAAAATATTGAAACAACAATTAATCCATCTATATCACAACACGAGATTAATTAGAATTCAAAATAAAAAATAAAATAAATTTTCAAAAATTAGAAAAATAAAAATAAGAGTTCAACTAGAAATACAATTCATAAATGACTAAAACTCATAATAAAAAATAAGACTATTTAACGAATAGACCATCTAGAACATATATGACGAGATTAATTAAAATTAGGAATAACAAATA
Source organism: Oryza punctata (assembly GCA_000573905.2). Lineage (NCBI taxonomy): Eukaryota > Viridiplantae > Streptophyta > Magnoliopsida > Poales > Poaceae > Oryza > Oryza punctata. The sequence goes on from CM002496.2 coordinate 22,168,720, forward strand.
AAATAAATTTCGAAAAAAGAAAAATAATTATAAGAGTTCAAGTAGGAATAAAATTTACAAATAAAAAATATGGATTTTTCGAAAAGAATAGTTTATCTAGAACATAATGATATCAAATGATAATTGTTGGAGGAGAAACTCCGCAGCGGGGGACTGTGGAGACCCCCTTTTTGAGGTTCGGCCCAGGGCGCAAAAGAGAGGCACTCCCGGCCCCGATTCCGATGCGCCGGTGATGTAGAGAAAGAGAGAAAAAGTTTCGCACACGAGAGAGAGGGCAGTGACACGTGAGCGAGTATACAGGTTCGGGCCGCCGGCGAGGCGTAACACCCTATTCCTGTGTGATGGACTATCTGTGTATTCTTGCTCTCAAGAGTTGAGCCAGAAAGATTCAGCTAGAAAGAGCTAGCCAAAAAAGCCCCCCTTTCCTCTAGGTCTGGGTCTCCTTTTATACTTCAAGGGGACACCACATGGGCCGGACAGGCTAAAATCTAGAGAAAAGGAAAAAGATCTTTTACAATTAAGAGCTGCACTGTGACTTGCGGCAGAAGTCCACCGTCCTGTATCGCCGGTACGACTCCTGTCAGATCGCCCATCTACGTGCGTGACGCTGCACATCATTCTTCATTAAATGGCCGGGAACTTGCTTGCCCCGCCGTACGGGGTGAGGTGTGCCGGGTGATTAGACCTGGTACACCAACTCCGGTGATGTGTGTGGGCCGAAACGGCTCACACGGCTTTGATGTGACCCGACGGGAGACGTAGCGTACCTACGGGGCGTGTGGCGGCATGCCCGGTACTATGCTGCGTCCCATCAGTCATTTGGACCGGTCTCAGGCCGGTCAGCCGACTGTGACCAGTGTCAGGCGCGCGCGTGCGTGTCATTCCGTATTTAATTCGGCACGCCGCTATTAATGGGGGTAGGTGAGCGCTGGGAGCGCTCACCTACCCCGCTACACGTGGCGGCAGCCCGAGGGGGCGGGGGAGCCCGACCCCTATCTGGCAGCCCCCGAGGGGTGCCGGGGCTTAGAGTGGGCGGCTGCCACGTCACCCTCGGGCCCGATCCCCCTCGGGGGATGGCCACATGGGTGAACGGGGCCGCCGCAAGTTCTAAGTCAGCATACCCCTTGACCCATGACACCGACAACAATAATAGGGAAAAACAATTGGCCTGTAAAAGAATAAAGTGGTGGTAGCTAATGGGACATCTAAAAACTATAAACATATAAATAAAACCCCAAATAAAATCTCAACGACGATTAAGAGAAGGGATAATGGACAAGCCATTAAGCAACACAGTCATGGTAGTTAGCAGGATTCTAGAAAGTAAACAAAATAAACCCCAATGATAATCATGTTCAATTTTTAAAATCTCAATGATAATAAAAAGGGGATGGAGCGGACGGGTCGCGCGTAGAGAAGCGTAGTGGTAAAGCCGCTGACGGTTTAGCAGGACTTATAAAAAGTAAAAAAATGAACCCAAAAGATAATTATGTTCGATTTTTAAAATCCCAATGATAATAAATAGAGGAGGCAGCGGAGGAGTCGTAGAGGAGAACAGTGACGATATTTGACGGAACTTTAAAAAATTTATAAAAACAAAACCTAACAAGACAATAAACTCTAAAGCCTAATTTTTAAAGGTTGTATGGAAGATGGATAGAAATAGTGATAGATCGACAAGCAAATAAAGGCCTGACAAATAAGTAAGGGGTAGCGAATCAACTTTTAGAAAGTATAAAATTAGAAACACGCGGATGATAAAGTTTAGTCCTTCAAAATCCTAAGACAACGAGATAGATATTTAACAAATTTTAAGTAAAAATTATATGTAAAAAATAAATAATTTTGTATGGATGTTAGCCGCGTAATTACGCGGGCCACCCAGCTAGTTTTATCACGTGTCCATGTCAACAACTTCAAAGCTAACCTTTGTCTAATGCTTAGTACATGGACAAGTTGGCAACTAGTTTTTTTTTTAAAAAAAAAATCTATGGCAACCATTCTTCTGTGTTTTTCTACCTGTCCACACATCAGAGATCAGTTTTCTCTTCTCGTTTCTTTTTTCGGATGAAGAATAGCAGATACTGCCAAGCATACAGCCACGGGACGAAGTATCCAGCATTGCAGATTATCATCCAGGCGTATTACGTCAGGTTAATCTGTTCCATGGATTCTACAATGGACAGGTGTACTGCCACGTCAATGCCATGCTGGCACTGCGGACAGTTGTACAGTGCCACGTCGTACGTGCCGGATGATGTACAGCTCGGTCTTCGTAGTGCTATCTGGGTGCTGACGTGTCCTTAAGTGACTCGTCCAAATGCGAGCCACCACCGGCCGTCGACGACGCGTTCGACACGGCGCCGGCAGCGGAGGCCGTCCTGCCGGCCATGGCGGTCAACGATCCCGGAGCCGGCAAGGGATAGCTCCTGCCGTAGAGCCGAAGGAAGCCGAGCGCCTCGACCCGCGGCTCCGGCGGCGGCACGCTGCCTTCCAGGATCCGCACCACGGCGGCCATGCTCGGCCGCAGCGCGGGGTTCTCGTGAAGGCAGCAGAGCGCGACGCGGACGGTGCGTGCCGCTTCCGCCTCGTCGACGCGCCCCTCCAGCCTCGCGTCGACGAGGTCCAGGTATCTCCCCTGCTCATGGAGCTCCAGTGCCACCATCGGGAAGTACTCGTCGCTGCCGCCGCCGCTCGCCGTAGACGTCATCGCGCTGCTCCATCCGGACGGCCAGTCCGAGTGCTCGCCGCTGCCGGCAGCGATGGCGACGTTGTTGGCCGCCACCTCCTGCTCGCCGCGGTTCTTCCTCCCGTGTATCAGCTCGAGCAGCACCATGCCGAAGCTGTAGACGTCGGCGCGGTCGGAGATGGCCGCGTTGCTGATCCACTCGGGCGCGAGGTACCCGCGCGTGCCGCGCATGGTGGTGAACAGCGCCGACTGCTCCCGCGACATCAGCTTGGCGAGGCCGAAGTCGGAGATCTTCACCTGGCCGCCGTCGGCAAGCAGGATGTTCTCCGGCTTGACGTCGCAGTGCACGATCTTCTGCTCGCACCCGGTGTGCAGGTACGCCAGCCCGCGCGCGGCGCCGACCGCCACCTCCATGCGCTCCCCCCACTCCAGCGCCGGCCCCGTGCGGCCGAACAGTGACCGGTCGAGTGAGCCGCGGTTCATGTACTCGTAGACGAGCAGCCGGCGGGAGCCCTCGGCACAGAAGCCGCGGAGGCGGACGAGGTTGACGTGGCGGATGTTGCCGATGATGGTGATCTCCGTGCAGAACTCCCGCTTGGCCTGCACGCCGGCAGCTTCGAGCTTTTTCACGGCGATGAGACCCTCGCCGCCTGGAAGCTCCCCTTTGTACACGGTACCGAACCCGCCTGATCCCACCTTTATCGCGAAATTGGAGGTCATCGTTGTAATCTCCTGGTAGCTAAACCTCGTCGGCATGCCCGGTATGACGATGTCGTCGTCGTCGCCGCCGCCGTCGTCAGCGTCCGCGTTATAGCCGGTGTCCCTGGACGGCGACTTCTGACGGCCCAAGTACACTTTCATGGTGGAGTTCTTGCCCTTCTTTTTCTTGCTGTTCTTGCTCATCTTGTTCCTCCACCATAGATACCATCCGAGGACGGCGAGGAGAAGGAACGCCGCAACGGACGGCAGGACGATCGGCACGGTGTGGTTTGCCGACGACGAGCCGATTTGGTTGCTTCCGGCCTTGGTTGCGGAGTTGAACGTCTTGATGTATCCCAGGTTTGTATCTGATGCGCCCATGTACAGCGAGCCGAGCTGCCTTCCTCCGAGCAAGCGGCAGCTCAGGGTGACGCTGTCATGGAAGAAGCCGAGGCAAGCGCAGCTGGCGGTGCAGAGCGCGCGACACGCCGTCTTGTTGACGCCGGTGTTCGTCGGGGCGTCGAACTTCGTGGCGAAGTAGGAGATCGGTGGCTTGAGGGCGATGTATGAAACGGAGCCGTTGCTGTCGTTGTTCTGACACGCGGCCGGCGACGCGAGCGTCGAGCCGTCCCCCGGCGTGCATGAACCGGCAACTGTCACGGATGCGGCGAAGAGTGGCGGGCACGTGCAGGTTGAGCCGTTGCCCGCCGGGGAACAGTAACCGAGGGACGGGCACTGCAGCGGGAGGTCGCAGTCGCCGGCTGGGGCGACGAAGTCGCCGCCGACCGGCGCCGAGGAGTTCATGAGCGCGTAGCTGATGATGCGCAGCCGACCGTCGCTCCCCAGCTTCAGCATGCGGAACTCCGCCGGCGCGAGGCCCACCCGGAACACCAGAGCGCCGTCGGCGGCGACCGCGAACAGCCCCGACGCGTTCACCGACATGGACGCCACGGCGGCGTTGGTGTCCCTGAACCCCCGGACGTCGTTCGACAGCCGCCAGTAGGTGGATCCCTGCCACGTCAGCAGCACGTCGGCGGTGATCACGCCGAGCCGGTAGTATCCCTGGGAGAAATCGGTAGCGCCCTTCGGCGACGACAGATATGCTCCGGCGAGCAGCTGCTGCCCGGGCAGCAGCGTGTCGGTGGCGTTATCGAACGACCGCCACAGCGTCGCGTTCCCGGCGTCCAGCAGCTGCAGGTCCCCGGTGTCCTGCAGGCGGAGCGCCGCGACGGAAGACCGCAGCGGCGGCGTTGACCACAGCACCGTCCCATTGGTGTCCGACACGGTGATTCCTCCCACAGAGAGCTGGACCTTACCGGTCGAGCTCGTCGGCGCGTCGCGGTTGGCCGACCAGACGGCCGTCCCCGACGGCGCGTGCAGCACGGCGAGGTAGAAGGTAGCCTGCTGCTTCCCGGGGTTGAACACCGCCACCCTGAACGCCCCGTTCCTGGATACCAAGAACGCGCCGCTGGTGTCGACGTAGTCGTAGCTAGTCGCCGTGAAGCTGGGCCGCACGATCTCCACGGCCAGGGGCCCCGCGTCCGTGTCCCGCACGGACGCGAGCAGCGGCACCAGCAGCAGCAGCAGGCACGCGAGCGATCTCGCCGGAGGCATCTGCGTGCTTGCGTGATGAGGCGCTCGCGGCGGGTGCGCCCATGAAGCGTACCAACGCACGGCACGAGGTGGGAAGAGGAGATGGAGTAACCGAGTAGGTGATCGCGAGCGCTGACTTCTCAGGAAGAGTTGGAAATCGCCACCTGCTTCGGCGCCGCTCGGGAGTTGGGCACGTTTCTGCCGCGGTTTAGGCCTCGGAATCTATAGCTCGCGGCATAGCGTTTTCCTGGATTGGATTTGTCGGGTTTTCTTCTGGATCGGGCCCTTTTTTTAAGCTAAACGGTGTAGATCGAGTTGCTCGCCGTCCAGCCTGAGGTTGAAAGCGAAATCTTCGGTTGGTGCTTTGGCCCGGGGCACTGCAAGTCTGCAACTGGGGCAAGAAACCGTCAAACGGAGCTGTAGGCCGTAGGCAGTTGCAGTACGTTGACTACTATCCTCAGCATTAAAGCAAACGGAATGGATCAGTGCAGAATCGGGATTTTTGTTGCGGAAAGTCAACTGGCATCCGTTTTCAGATTCTTCAGAACAGGTGCGGTTCATTCAGAATTTAAGAGTTCTGTGGTCAATTATGGGCAAAAACACGAGTTAAGATTTGGTAGTAAAGTATAGGAGTAATAAGTAGCTCAACTACAGGTCAGTCGGCCAGTTCCCACATGACGATTGTTGTTGACCCCAGGTTTGGCTGACCGCGGTTTTCCCCAATGTCCCCAGGCTCTAGCGGATTTGTGTGACGAATATGTGTACAGATTGAAGAAAAAATAACATCCACATGCCGGAATATAACAAGGAAAATGCATATTTTGTCGATGCGTATCCACATGTATCCAGTGACAGGCTTTACATGGCCATGGCCGTGGTCTGGCCCATTACTCACTGGCTGGTTAGTGGGCTAAAACCGAAAAGGACTAAGTTCACTTCAGATCTCTCAATTTGTTGAACCGAAATACCATAGCTCGTCCCTTGACTCACTACTTTGGTCTCTCAGCAATATGGTGACCGGTTTTAACTATATGATAAGTGAGATCCACGAGGATCCCACATGTCAGCAACCAACACTTCCCCCTTCCCTCCCTCTCCCTCTTCCCTCCTCTCTTATCACGTGAGTCATGTCACGGTGGCCGGTGGTGGAGCGATGCGCGGAGGAAGCCGAGCGGGCCGCCGCCAACTTGCTGCTGGCTCTGGGGGCGATGCGGTGTCGGTGGCGGAGCTCGCGAAGGAGTGAGGTCACGAGCGATATGGTGGCGATGCTCAGCAGTGGATCCTCGCCGACTGTTACTTCTTCTGTTGCTCGGCCACGAGCAGTTCCCTGTTAGAGTTTCTATATCTTTTGTAACAAATCATATGGATCAGATCACGGTGGTTGGGCTTGATAGAATAGATAAGTCAGGTTTTGCTGTAATCTAGGAGAGCTCAACTACCGCATGGCTGCCATATATATTCATGTATTTCTCTCGCCCGATTTGTGGCTAATTAACACAAAGCGCCTCACTGCTAGGTGTTCCACGCTTGCCCTCTGAAAATCACATGGTATCAGAGCACTGCTAGTAGATTAGATCGGTGCAGCCATGGCGAGCTCGTCGTCCTCCTCAAACTCCTCCAACCCATTGTTCGGCATCCAGATTTCTGAAAAACTCACCAGGCAGAACTATGCCTTATGGTCTGCGCAGGTGCTTACTTCCCTTCGTGGCGCACGATTGGAGGGATACGTCACCGGCAAGATCCCACAACCGGCGGCCGAAATTGAGAAGAAAGAAGGAGAAAAAGGAGAGAAAGTGATCAAGATCCCAAACCCAGCGCTAGAAGAATGGTTTGTCAGCGACCAGCAAGTTCTCGGCTTCATCTTCTCCTCTCTGTCACAAGAGGTGTTGACACAAGTCGCGGCTGCAAAAACGGCAGCCGAAGCCTGGCGGATAATCGAGGAACTCTTCTCCTCCAAGTCTCGAGCGGGCGCCATCAACGTGCGCTTAGCGCTTACCACCACACAGAAAGGAAGCATGACGGTGACCGAGTACATCACGAAGATGAGATCGCTCGGTGATGAGATGGCGGCTGCAGGGAAGCCGCTCGATGAAGAAGACATGGTGACTTACATCATCAACGGACTTGACTCCGACTACGATCCAGTGGTCGAAGCAATGGTGGCGATGGCGAGGGTGGCACCAGTCACCGTATCGCAATTGTACTCACAGCTCTTAAGTTTTGAAAACAGGATTCGGATACGACAAGCCTACTTGGCTGCGACGGCAGGTGCAGCACATCGTGGTGGCTATGGAGGCAGCAGCCGCGGTCGTGGAAACACACAGGGCCGTGGCAACCGTGGCGGTCGTGGTGACGGAGGCCGTGGTAACAACAGCGGCAATCGTGGCGGTGGCACCGGCCGCGGTGGAAGTGGTCGCAACAACGACAACCGTCCTGTGTGCCAGGTTTGCCACAAGCGCGGACACATCGCCATTGACTGTTGGTACCGCTACGACGAAAGCTACAACTCCGACGAGAAGATGGGCGGCGCCGCTACACATGCATACGGTGTTGACACCAATTGGTATGTCAACACCGGAGCGACCGATCACATCACAGGTCAATTGGACAAATTGACAACAAAGGAGAAGTATCAAGGAACAGAAAAAATCCACACCGCAAGTGGTGAAGGTATGAGTATTAAGCATATTGGTCATACAATTGTTCCTACTCCTAGTCACCCCTTGCATCTTAAAAATATCTTGCATGTTCCCAAAGCCTCAAAGAACTTGGTATCTGTTCATAGACTCGTTGCTGATAATTATGCTTTTCTTGAAATTCATGGCAAATATTTTCTGATCAAGGACAAGGCCACGAGGAAGACGATTCTTGAAGGTCCGTGCCGGCGAGGTCTCTATCCTCTACCAACCGGTGCTTCACTTAAACAAGTCTTTGCTGCAACGCCATCCTTTGAACGGTGGCATGGTCGTCTCGGTCATCCTTCTAAACCAATTGTCACAAGAATCATTAGTCAAAATAATTTGCCATGTCTTAGTAATTCCTCAAACGAGTCTATTTGTGATGCCTGTCAACAGGCTAAGAGTCATCAATTGTCGTTTCCTAAGTCCTTTAGCGTGTCTAATAATCCTTTGGAGCTTGTTCATTCCGATGTATGGGGGCCTGCTTGTACCTCTGTCGGAGGAAAACAATACTATGTAAGCTTCATTGATGATTATAGCAAGTTTACATGGGTTTATTTTCTTAAGCATAAGTCTGAAGTTTTTCATAAATTTCATGAGTTCCAAGCTTTGGTAGAACGGCAATTCAATTCCAAGATCCTTTCCATGCAAACTGATTGGGGAGGGGAGTATATTAAGCTTCATTCTTTTTTTTCTCAAATTGGCATTTCACACCATGTGTCATGTGCTCATACTCATCAACAAAACGGTGCTGCAGAACATAAGCATCGACATATTGTGGAGGTCGGTCTCTCCCTCCTTGCACAAGCCTCTATGCCACTAAAATTCTGGGATGAAGCATTTCTTGCTGCCGCATATCTTATTAATCGCCTCCCAAGTAAGGTGATCAATTTTGATACTCCTCTTGAACGTCTCTTTAAACAAAAACCTAATTATTCCTCTCTTCGGATTTTTGGGTGTGCATGTTGGCCAAATCTTCGTCCATACAACAAACACAAGCTCCAATTCCATTCTAAACAGTGTGTCTTTCTTGGTTTTAGCAATCCCCACAGTGTCTCATGATGTCACCTTTGATGAGCAGGTCTTCCCATTCTCCAAACTACATCCAAACGTCGGGGCTCATCTTCGTACTGAGATTTCACTCATTTCATCTAATTTAACTCCTCCATATGATCAAGGGGGAGAGGAACAATGTACTGATCATATGTTTAATATAACTCTACCTGTTGCTACTAATCAGTGTTTACCAGCTGTTGGCGCAGAAGAGGAACCAAATTCTGCAGATGCAGGCGAAACAGTTGATGCAACAGGTGCAAATTCAGGTGTTGCAGGTTCAGGACAAGCAGTCCCGGGTACACCATCTCAAGGCCCTGGAGCAATTCACTCACCTGCAGACCAATCTGGAGAATTGTCTCCGGTACATCTGCACCAATCGGATGTGCATCTCCCTGCACCAGAAAATGATGGCGCCCCTGGATCATCTGTGTCGATGAATTCTGCATCAACAGATGCTACTACATCAGCTACAACTGAGGTAACCCGGCCTAGAACTAGGCTCCAAAGTGGGATCAGAAAGGAAAAAATTTACACAGATGGTACAGTAAAGTATAGCTGGTTTACATCGTCAGGAGAACCGCAAAGTTTGGATGAGGCTCTAGGTGATAAAAATTGGAAAGATGCAATGAATGTTGAATATTCGGCTCTAATGAAGAATAAAACCTAGCACCTAGTTCCACCTAAGAAAGGGATAAATGTCATTGACTGTAAATGGGTCTATAAAATTAAAAGGAAGGCTGATGGGAGTCTAGACAGATACAAAGCTAGGCTAGTAGCTAAAGGCTTTAAACAAAGATATGGCATAGACTACGAAGATACTTTAGTCCAGTAGTCAAAGCTGCCACTATTAGAACCGTGTTGTCTATAGCAATGTCTAGAGGATGGAACCTTCGTCAGCTAGATGTTCAAAATGCTTTTCTACATGGCATTTTAGAAGAAGAGGTTTATATGAGACAACCACCAGGTTTTGAGCAATTAAAACAGCCAGGTTATGTGTGTAAACTAGACAAGGCTTTATATGGTCTCAAACAAGCACCAAGGGCATGGTACTCAAGGCTTAGTACAAAACTATTTGAACTTGGGTTCAAGGCGTCCAAGTCTGACACCTCTTTGTTCTTTTACAACAAAGGTGATATTACTATTTTTATGTTGGTTTATGTTGATGATATCATAGTTGCCAGTTCATCTCTAGATGCAACTACAAGTCTTCTAAAGTCACTTCACCAAGAGTTTGCCCTGAAGGATTTGGGAGACTTGCATTTCTTTCTTGGGATAGAAGTGAAGAAGGTAAATGATGGTATAGTTTTAACTCAAGAAAAATATGCTATTGATTTACCGAGGAGAGCTAATATGAGCAACTGTAAGCCAGTAAATACCCCGTTGTCCACATCAGAAAAACTAAGTGCTCATGAAAGAGTACCACTTGGTGCGAATGACAGTACAAAGTATAGTTATGGTCGGAGCATTACAATATCTGACTTTGACTAGACCTGACATGTGTTTTTCAGTGAACAAGGTGTGTCAGTATTTGCATGCACCAACCACAGATCATTGGGCTGCTGTTAAACGAATATTGAGATATCTCAAACATACTGTCAAGCTTGGGCTAAAAATCAGTAAGTCTAATTCATTACTTGTTAGTGCATTCTCTGATGCAGATTGGGCAGGATGTTTAGATGATCGGCGTTCTACTGGAGGATTTGCAGTCTTTCTAGGGCCAAATCTCATCTCATGGAGTGCTAGAAAGCAAGCTACAGTCTCAAGATCAAGTACAGAAGCAGAGTACAAGGCCCTAGCTAATGCCACTGCTGAGATCATGTGGATACAAACTTTGCTTCAAGAACTTGGTGTTCAAGTGCCTAAGACTGCAAAGATATGGTGTGATAATATGGGTGCAAAATAGTTGACAGCTAATCCTGTGTTTCATGCACGCACTAAACATATAGAGGTAGATTACCACTTTGTTCGAGAAAGAGTGGCAAGAAAATTGCTTGAGGTGGAATATATTTCTACTAAAGATCAAGTAGCAGATGGTTTCACCAAAACTCTGAAAATGCGACAGTTGGAAATGTTCAAAAACAATCTAAACCTTACAGGTTAGATTGAGGGGGAGTGTTAGAGTTTCTATATCTTTTGTAACAAATCATATGGATCAGATCACGGTGGTTGGGCTTGATAGAATAGATAAGTCAGGTTTTGCTGTAATCTAGGAGAGCTCAACTACCGCATGGCTGCCATATATATTCATGTATTTCTCTCGCCCGATTTGTGACTAATTATCACGAAGCGCCTCACTGCTAGGCGTTCCACGCTTGCCCTCTGAAAAATCACATTCCCCAGTCATTCATCAAAATCAAAATTAAGATACACACATCGATAGTCTAGATTGAAAAATCAAAAGAAAATCTGGATAAACCATCACAACGTGCTACACTTAGCTCCAACAGATCACATCAATCATTGCTATAGCCAACAAAGTGGATTGAGGACTAGCGACGAGCTCGATAGAACTAGGCCGAGATGAAGCTAGCTGAGCAGATCGAGGCATGCGCGCTTTGCCCCACTGTTCCCTTCCCCGAGCGCCAGTGCCGTCAAGCTCGAGCTCGATGGGCTCATGGTAATCATTGACGTGTCGTCCTCCATTCACCGCTGGACCCAGCCATCGCTGGATCCCCTCTTATCGGACCTCCTCTAGCCGATGCGGACCGCCGCGGTCCCCTCCAAACGCTTGAGAATCTAAGAGATGAGGAAGAGAAGAAAGAGGGAGAGAAAGATGAGGGAGAAAAGTTGATCGCTGACATGTGGGAGCTACGTGGATCTCACTCACCGTGTCAGCCAATACTAACCACTAAACTACCAAGCAACTAAAGTTTATACGGTATTGTGAGTTGGGGTATGGGTTATTGTCGACCCCCGATTTTGCAAATCGGAAATCTTATGTGTTTATCCATACCAATCCCTGGATCAGTAGTTGGTACACACATACATAGCCGGATCACAACATATCACGGATGAATTCAGTCTAAAAGAGGTAAGTACTTACATTAGGGCCAGGCAGGCCAACAACTATCAGAGAACAACAGCGGAAGACAAAACAATACAAGGGCCCGGTTGTCATGCCACAGGCAGACGACTGGGGAACGAGACCTAGAACGGGACCGCACTCCGATCATCTTGTTAAGTACGCAAGCGTACCGACAAGGGCTTCTCTTCAGGCACTCTGCTAAAAGATATATATAGAGCAACAGTGAGTACAGAAGTACTCAACAAGCCACCACACAAGAATGCATATGGTAGAAGGCATTTCAAGGAATGGCTTTCGGTTCTTTTGCGTAAAGCAAATTTTATAAATCCTTTCACAAGCCTAAGACCTAGCATGGACTGATCAAATTTTAATACCATAGTTCATTAGTCAACGACGGTTCTGTCCACCATCCATTGTCATCCCAAGGATAGCTTCCCGTCATTGAGTCGTCATGGTTTTCTGAGGACATCCACCTTCCCTCCTCTCAGGAAGTGGCTCCATCAGCATAAAAATCATCATGTACCATCCCATCCCACACAAGTTAAGAATTTAGAGTCTAGCCAAGTGTAATACATGTCCCGGTGCTCAATATCCGCGAGCACGGCTATTCGAATAGATTTGATTTACTCACACTGCAGTGGATGTACACTTTACCCGCACTCCGCGACTGCCCAACACATGAGCCTCGTCCCAACACATGAGACGCGTCACAGCAAAGCCTTTCGATAACCTTGCATTGGCAGTACCCGCTCCATGAACTATCATCCTCATGCACTCTAGGCGTATCTGTTTCTAGTAGTGAGAGGAGTTCTGGCGCTCCCGGGAAGGGAAGTCTCACACGCACGTAGAGTTTATAGTTTATAGTTTAAGTTTAGATTCTCACTCTCACACACGTGGCAGTCCTACAAATGGCGACACCGACGTAGGGCACGCATCGCGGCCCTACCTCAACGGTTGCCCCACCGTAGCGCACCTGCCTCACACACGGGGGTGAACCATCTATGCAAGGATACTGCCTCTGCTCGGCTATCTAGTCCGCTAGGTCTATACCCATCCGAGAAGTGCGGTTGTACGAGGGTCGTTTCATGCTTAACTTCATGGCTCGGTCCTTAACTGACCGGGGACGGTACTAGCCTTTTTCCAGATACCACCCAAATCCACCATCCGCCCCAGTCGAAAACAGTTGTTTAGTTTCATTTCTCCTTTCACAAATCATGTCATCATATCATGGCAATGTGGCGCTCATGTCTCCACATGCCGCATCTCAATTACCTTCCCAAAGGTAATTGCCCAAGCATATAGCGTTTTGATAAACATGAGTATGCATGATTCTAGAATAGCATTACTAAGCATTTGTCATAATTGACTAGGGACTCATACGTAACATGGTTACAAGGGGATATGGGGTGAACAATATTCAAGGCATGGCATAACAACAAGTAGGATGTTCATCATTGCATGCAACTTTATTTGCAAACAAAATAATTTCGCAATTTGGGATCAATATGTTCAAGGAATAGTGATGGCTTGCCTTGCTCAGGATAGTCCTTACTCTATAATCTTGATCAACCTTCTCCTCCTGGAAGCTGCATACGTTGCCTCACGACTAATCGATACACCAATACTATAATACGCGAGAAAAACCAATATTCAAACAACAATCAAATGTGCGCAACCAAATATAATTGATGGGGTCGCACCTAGGGTTGCTCATACTATACCGGCTTGCTACTGGATTCCAACATGCTAAGGTCCAAGGTTTCTTATTTTCTCTATTAGCATGGCGGCTCCAATGATACTAACTAGCGTAATATATGAGATATACCTTTTTGCTAATATATGGTTTAGTCTAACTACTGGGCTATAGGAGGATGGCTAAATCATCTGCTATCAAAATAAAATGACTAGGTCCTAAAGGCTTAAGTTTGGTTTTTGCTATGTGATAGGTCTAGGATCAATCAAATCACCATAGTACACCATCTATATTATTATTCTATCAATGGAGTCGTTATTTTAATCATGGACATATTTTACTCGCCATTATAAAAAGGTCAATAATATCATAGTTACAGATTATCTTCATGCATAGCTTTATAATAAATAATTCTAAGTCAGAGTCGATCTACCATTATATTGATCTACCATTATATGAGGTCAAGATTTATAATTAGTATTTCATCTATCTTAGATATTTTATCGTATAATTTATAGTTTAATAGGTGCAACCATAAGTGACCGTGTTACCGTATGTGTAGATACGGATGTACCGCACACGCGAGTCAAGGATGTATTAATATTGGTTTATTTTCTAAACACTTGCCACTTATTAGAAACTGTACAGTATATGTGTGCAAGAATATCCATGGGTTCGATTGCCTATTGTCCATGAGCTTTTCAATACAACTTATACTGCATATGCAATTAGGATGGCTCTTGTTTAGTTAATTAATGGATGACAACCAAATTATATATATACACTACCCCATACAATATGGCATTTATTAATTTCGTGTAGGTGATTTAGTCACATTAGCGCTGTTATTATTTCTCGTAAATAAGCTATGAACTGACCTAAGTGTACTCATATTTTATCTACAAAATTAAAAGGCTAAACTTTATTTAAATAATTTATAAGTCATGGGTTTAATCATATTTGGACAGATTAATATATGGCACTAGTATCTTCTATGCTTCAAAAAAACAAATATTTCTAAATAGTTTACATGGTTTCTACAGTGATAAAACATGTTAAAGATAATTATTCTCCTATCTAGTTTACTGTACAATATCAATTTGTATTTATTAGTACACTATTTCGGTTAACCTTTATTTTATTGATAAATATATTTTATTAAATAGTGAATCATATACCATTGGAAAGAGCATGAATTTAGATAAATTTAGGTTCAAGTTCCTCCCAAATCGGAGCTAAAATGAATAAGTTACGCTCGTTAAAAGGTTTCGATTCGATTTAAATCCAAAAATTGTGAAAATGTACTGTGCACAAAACAGAGGTGGGGCCCACCTGAGATCTTTCTCTCTCTCTCTTTCCCTTCTTCCTTTTCTTTTCTTTTCCCTTCCTTTGTTTTTCTTCTTCTTCTTCCTCCTGCTTCTTCTCCTCTCTCTTTCCTGCTCTGCTTCTCTTTCCTGCTCCCTCTTCCAGAGAGGGCTACCCGAGGGGGGCGGCGGCGGCGGCGAGGCGGGGCCGGCGCGGCGCGGCCAGGGTCGCCGGTGGAAGGGAGAGGGAGGCGGGGCAGAGCGCGGCATGGCCGGCGGAGGGAATGGCGGCGCGGCGAGGGAGTGGCCCGGGGTGGGGGGTTATATAGGTGCGGCAGGGGGGAAAAGAGGGGGCGGCCGGGGAGGCGGATGGAACGTGAGCGGCGCGCGGGGCTCGAGGGGCAGGGCGCGGCGCGGGAGGGGCTCAAGGCGTCGATGGCGACAGGCGCACGACGCGGGCGGCAACGGAGACAGGCGCGCGGGCGCGTGGGTGCGTGCAGCGGCGAGGCGACAGGCGACGGACGTACGGCGGCGTGGGCGGCGTCGTGCGCGACATGGGCGGGAGTACGGCGGCGAGGGCGACGTCGTGCGCGACGTGGGCGGGAGTACGGCGGCGACATAGGCGCGGCGCGGGGGCGTGCGCGACAGCAGCCCGGGTGCGGCGGACGCGGGCGACGGCGGGGCGACGTGCGCGCGGCAGCGGCGCGGGGCGCGAGGCGCGCGGCGCGCGCAGTTGCGACGGCGACGCCTAGGGGACTCGGTCGAACACATAGGGGGCAATGAATAGTGTCGTTTCCGATTTTTCTTGGTTTTTAGGGTTTCGGTCGATTTAAAAATTGAAAAAAATACAATTTGAATTTGTGTTCCCTCCTAGGCCTTTGAATGACAAATTTGGGCATCCAAATGTGGATTTGACCAAAATTTAATATTGTCCATTATTTAATATTTATTATAGATTATTTCGTGTTTTGTCCTTTAAAAGCTCCTATGTTTTAGAATTTATTCACCCACAATTAAATTCGCGTTATATTAATTTGGATTTTACCCTAAAAGTTGCAATGGTGCGAACATATCTTTATCGTATTAATTAAATGAGGTTAGCCCTAAAATTGGTCTAGATAGTTCAGAAGCTTTCGATATTTCTAAAATTAATTAAAATATTCTAAGGTGGCTTCTGTCAATACGATAGCACATTTGTCTCAACTTATTTATGGGTTAGTTTATTTTATGTGGGTTTGATATATTTAATTACAATCTCCTAATGCAATTTGGATTTTGGTGCAGCGCATATCGAATTAAATACGCCCACAATTCTATATAGGGCTTAGTTTATTCGAACGATTATTATCTCATGTGTATTTATATTTCATGGGGTATTCTGAGACTCGGTACAATATTGATTCCAATATTGAATCAAATATCCCCATGAGCCTATTTTACATATAGAGGTTAATTTAGTTGTGTGACCAATTATTTATATGAGCGAATTTTATGCAACAGGAGACGTGATAAATTGTTTTAAGTATTAATTTAAATATTCCAATGAAACACCCATATATAATAGGGTCATTGTAGCGGTGACCATTATTTCATGTGTACTTATATTTCTCATGACACCCATCACGCGGTTAAAGTATTTATTAGTTGATCTGTACTTTATATTACAGAAGTTAATAATTACATTGCACTTTATTTGGCTTGCTTCCTTGTGCAAAAAGGTTTATAGGATTAATAATAGATTATATATTTTTGTAGCCTAGATTTATTACCGAGACGTTTATCCTCAATTTATCTCATTAGTGTGACAATATATAATTTGGCAAACGATAGCAACCATAACGTCCAGCATGATACAAAAGTTTTAAAAAGTTCGAAATTTTAGTGATTTTTATTGTCGGAATTTTCAGGGTGTTACAGTTATACACTACTAAAAAAGACGCATAGAGATCAGAAGTACTAAAACCGATACCTATAGATTTTTTCCCACCCTGCTTACTGAAAACACCAAAAACCGATAATAATACCATATGTATTGGTTTTTTAGAAAAAAGATACTTATTATATACTATAGGTATCGGTTAATTAAAAATTAACACCTAAAATATATTACATATACCGGTTTTTTAAAAAAACATGCACCTTATTAAACAAGCTGAGTCGCACGGGAGAGGAATTGATATTTTTAGCCAGCATCCTTATCTCTTCCTAACCTATCTCTTCTCCCCTCATGCACTCTCTCTCTCTCCCCCTTCTCCCATCCGGTGCTGTCCTCAGCGGCGACGCTCTCCCCTCAACGGCATGTGGATCCGGAGAGGAGGATCGTGCATCGGTGGATCTGGTGGCAGCAGGCATCCTCCTCGGCAAGCTGATGCTGCGATGGCAGGTACCATCCCAGGTGAGCTATGGTGGCAGGCATGCAGTGGTGGAGTTCTCCATTGATTTTGTGATCTTAATGATATGATTGTGATTCTGTTCTTGAATCTTATGCCTTGGTTGATTGTATTATATGTTGAGGATGAATGTTCGATTCTGGGATTGATTGATTTACTTTTTGGTGGATTTGAAGCATCATCTCTAATTGAGTTGAGCCTGCTGTTTTTTTTTTTTTTTTGCAAATCGTACAACTAAGTGCTGGTTTAGGAATCGGCACCTCACTTGTTCTGCTTTCTGGGTACCTGTAGTAGTGATACATGCTATTTTGGTTCTAGAATGAATTTCAGGCGATAAATTGAGAAACTTAACTGAACTTATTCCAACAGCAAAACCATGATAAGTATTTGATGGGCCATTGATACACACGAAGCCCATTACCGAAAGGCCTATATAGTGGCTGAGGCCGGCGACCAATACCAGCTCAGTAACACCGAGAAAACATCACAAAATGGGCCTCAAAACAAAGCCTGTCCGGTCGGCCGTTCTCTGCTCGTCAGCGATGGGCCGCCATAACGAAGCCTAGCGTTTTTGCCGCGCCATTGAAGGCGCACCAGTTGTTTTGTCCTCGTGTCTCATACAGATACAGTAGAACTGAGCTGCTGCTGCTGCTGCAATCATCGCCCGTTTGCAGATTGCAGGGGCGGCCAGTTCACCACAAGCACAGTCACCGCGCACTGTTGCGTGATGCTCCGAGCCTCCGACTACTGTGTGTTTCCATCCATGTTCACACTGGTGCCTGCGTCACGGACGCTCGCTACAGTTGGCGTTGGGCTTAGGCCGGTGGCCATATCTCATGCATCTGCATTCTTCGTCTTATTGCCGGAATTGAAGCCAGCAGGTATGTTTAAGTTCGTGTTTTGCTGCGCTTATTGCAAGAGCTACTAACTCGTTTACCGGTAATTATATTTTCTTAATTGTCGAACTGTATGTTTTTTCTTAAAAAACTTTTTGTATAAAAATGTTTTTAAAAGTTAAATAAATTTATTTTTTAAGTTTGCAATACCTTGTTTTAAATTAATTATATACTAATGCGTGTGGTTTCTAAGCTCACTCCAAAGCCCAAACTCAGCTTCGGACTTTGGCCCTTTAAATGCAGTGTTAAAGAAACACAGGAGCGCATGTATAATCGTAGTGTATTTGATTAATATTTGATGATGAACAATTGGCATATAAGATAATTGGTTTTGATATTTGAAGATTATTGTCGGAAATGGTTTTGGAGATGATTGGAATTTCAGATGATTAATATGGACTACTGTTTGTGTTTGGTCCGATCAGATCAGGCTGTGGTAGCCGGTCAGACCGATCGACGATGTGTCGGTTTCAGTTTCAGGTTGTTATTTTGGATATCCGTGATTATTCTATGATTATGACTTCTAGATAGATACTATGTATATGTAATATTGTTATGTGCTAACAATAAGTTAAGTTGGAGAGAACTTGTGCTCGAATATGGTTTCTTAGTTGATGCATGTGTAGGTGAGTCTTGACGCCTCGGGAGAGCGTTGCCGGTGATGGATCGGGAGTCAACTTGAGAGAAGATGATATCCGGATGATCAGGATATCATGCGGGATATGCTTAGGCTAGAGATCAATGCACGTGATTAGTAAAGATTCCATATGACATACAATGGAGATATTGTGTGCGTATGGGATATGTAGTCGAATTTGGAGGGAGTCCAAATTTGGTATAATTGGAGTTTGTAATGTTTGTTTCTTGTACGGGAAGATTTTCTAGGAGATTAGGATGACATGTACAAGATTGGTTCGTGGTTTTAGACTGGCTACCTCGGGTATAAATAGAGATGGAGGATGTAGCCTTCCGGTATCGATTTTGTGAGAGTTGAGTTGAGAGTAAAGTTAGAGTTTCGAGTTTAGTCGAGATTTTCGTGAGGAGTGCTGTTGTTGCACATTGTAAACGCAGATTAGAAGTAATAAAGTTTAATCCACTTTGAGAGTTCTGCGATTTGTGTTTGCTCGGCGGTCCAACCAGTGGGACACCGGCGGTCAGACCAACTGTATCAGCGCGGTCAGACCGATGACTCCACGGCGATAAGACCGGCGACGACGATAATCGATCTCGGTGTAATCGGGCGGTTCGACTGGAGTGACTACACCGGTCAAACATGAGGTATTCACGCGGTTAGACCAGCGCATCTACTCCGGTAAGACCGATCACCATCGAAATTTGAGGGTAACTTTTATTTCTGTGAAAAGTTTGATTTTTGGGTACTTTAACCATTCACTCCTCTCTGGTTGGCTTAGTTATCGTATACGATCCTACAGCGTATTCATTGGATTTCTGAGGATTCTGTAACACAGGAAAGTTTCATAACTATCGTTTGATTAACACACAAGAACGCAACAATCCTAGACACATAAAAAGAAAAACGTAAAATGAGATCTGATTCTTATTTAGGTTTGTTCCTTATAAATTTCAAAATAATTAGTCGGAAACAAACCTTTAAGAAAAAGGGCTATGTAGAATTATTTTCTATATGGTAAAATCATCTAAAATTCTTATGATTTTTTCCTTGTTTCAAAGGGGCCTAAAGCCGTTAAGTGGGGCAGCTTCAACAAACGATAGTGAACTGTGTGCTGATGCGTTGATCATTAGACATTAACTAACTACGAGATATTTTGCTATCAATATCCATGAAACGAGACAAATTTCTAGTATAGTGATGACTGTTGTTTCGTACTACTGTACTAAGTTGTAGACGTGCATGTATATATGGATAATGGACTCCACAATGCAAACGGACTTCTAAAACTTACTGCATTGTGCCATCCCATGTAGGGACTAGGGACCCCCGTCAATCTCCTACCCAAAAGGACTAATTTGCAACTTTGCTTTACTTTCCACTACACTTTGATTGACTTTTAGGTTTTATAGCAACCTTCTGGAGTAACTTTTCGCCTTTAAACCCTTTTGTGTTTTCTCCATGTCCTCTCTAGCTCACCCCTACAGTGTAACAGAGACACAAGTAAAAGAGCAAAAGAGAGGGAGGAAGAAAGGAAGAGAGCGAGAGCTCAAAAAGACTCAAAAGCTTGGGCCCGGGCTACCAGCTGTGTGCGTAGTGTGGGAAAGGCACGCAGGCAGCAATGCACGAGGAGGGGGACTGACACTCCCACTCCTCTCGTCACTGCCAGTCAAACCCTAATCAATATTCCCCTGCTTTGCTTTTTACCCCCCCCCCCCCCCCCCCCCCCCCCAAGTGTGCAATCAGGTAAAGAGGTTTTTGGCCACTGGTGATGGGATTTGGCAAAAGATACTGTCCCTTGCATGTCAAAGTAAACCTCCATTTTGTATTGTGCCATTTGCCAAGGACATCCCATTATGCTACACAAGAAAGTATTTACAGATGAACTTCGTCGGAGGTTGTAGGCTTGTAGCTCCATAAACTCCAAAAAGGTAAGCTTTGTTCTTGACTTATGAATGCACATTTAGTTGTACGTAGAAGCATGAGAGGCAAATTAACCAAACAGGATTGGAATGAGATTGTTGGCCGGATAATGTCAAGCATCACATGTACTCCGTATGGGATTAACTGTGTGCATGGCATAGTATTGTACTCACTAGTCAGACAGTAAAATGTATGGAATTTTCCCGGGGACTGCTCTGTGTTTGAGTCTGCGGCAAGAAAGGAAATTTGCATCAGCCCGGGCCCAGTCGTGAACTGACAATGATCGGTCCAAGGACATGGATTTAAAATTATGTTGAGGAACAACTGGTTAGAGTCGTCATCTAGTACGTTCATTGAGCTTGTTTGGAATCTCACTGTGATGTGGAGTACTAGTAGGAGTAGTATATGAGTACATATCACCTCCACTTACATAATTCTTGTGATGTTCCGGATAAGGTTGAGTTTTTAAGCTTCACGGCTCGGACTAGGTAAACCATAGCTTCAACTAGACAGGTTATGAGTTTTTAAGCCTCCTTCTCCAAGAACGAGGCTGGGGGCTAGGGAGAGTACCTGACTCGAAAAGGGCTAAGGACAGCCTGAAACGAGAATACTCGTACACATTATATTTACAAATTGCTCAGGCATAGATTTCAATTATATTACAAAAGCTAAAGTAAATAGCGTTATATTACAGAATCTTTCAGATATTTTCAGGAACAAACTCTACCATGACGGTCATTGCCAGTCCATGAAGAGGAAAACTTTCTCTGCTAAAGGAGCCAGCGATAGAGCTAGGTGATCTATCTCATTTCCTGACATCCGCTTGTGCCTAAACCCTTCCCTAAGGAAGTCGAGGTTCATTTACGGGCAGTGATCTCGAATGTAGGCGAGGACGTGACCGCTGGCATATCGGCTCGCTCGACAGCACTCCTGTTTAAGGCTGTTATCGATTTGCTTACCGATCCCTTCCAACTGACCGCAAGACCTCTTCATCAATGAGATATACCCGACCGTAGACTCCTCAGGTGCAGGGCGCACGACTCGCAGCTCCTTACAGAGATCCGACATCGCGTCGCAGCAGCTCTTGAGATATAAGTTTAACCAAATCTCACGTCCTCGAAGCGTCTCGGCATCACGATCTTTCTTGGCGATCTCAATGGATCGTTCAAGTTCCGCCACTTCAAAATTCGTCTTCCAATACTGAACTTGGCGTTCTCGCTCCTCGAGTGGATCTTCAAGATCTACAAAAGGGACCAACTCTAATGATCCGATTTCACAACATTAGTGAAGAAAGTGATCCGAGGGCTGACAACCCAACCTATATTTTGTCGGAGGAGGGAGATCAAGTTCAAAACGGATAGCGCGAGGACATCGTTGATATTCACAGCGACCATGGCATTCTCGCTCGCATGTGGAGCGGGCATTTGGATAGAAGGGGTGGACGCGACATCGAGAATATCGGGACGTCCCCCTTGCTCGACGTCCTCGTCATCCAGACATCTACAAAAATGGGAATGTTGCGAATAAACTTAAAGTGTACCAAAGGGGAGATTGTTCTACATTAGAGCAACGCGGACCCAACATATTACACTTAAAAGTTAAAACAGCAGGACGCAGATAAATTACTCTTCATAAAAGGGGAGAATCGTCTCCCCCAACTCCGCGACCTCCAACATCACGTCCTCGCGCGTGTCATCGGCACCACCCTTGGTAAGGACCTCCTCGAGGTTGATCTCCGGGTGCGTGAGCCTGATGCACGCAAGGACGTGACATGCGCCTGTGCGCAGACTGGTGCAGGTGTCTTTCGCGACCTTGGCGACGTGCTTACTAGGAACTTTTTCCAGTTCTTTGATAAAGTCCACCAGGCCGGCACCAGCGTGGTCTCATCGGATACGGGAGGATCTCGACGTTCGCACGGAGATTCCGCGCCAACTGGTCAAGGCACGTGTAGTTCTGGCGGAGAGCATCTCGGATCGACTCCAAGCGGCTGATGGTCTTCGCCATCTGCGCCTCCAGTCCCCGCCATTGTGGATCGTGCCCGGCAACGAGTTCCCTCGTCTTCTTGAGGTACTCGCTCGCCTCCTCAAGATCTCTCTCGAGTTGGGCCACTCGCCCATCCGATGACGAGGCGATTGCACGCACACGGGCTATTTCAGCTAGTACCTCCTAGGTACTGGCTTCAAGGAGGCGGCGGGCCTCAGCGAGCTTCTCGGCGCTCGATGTAGACGCCAAAGCTGGTGGCGGTGGAGGAACAGAGGCAGCAACCGGGTCAGCCGCGCGAGTCGCGACCATTGGCAAATGGGGCTTGTCGCCACGCGGCCCTCGCTATGTGCAGAGGACGCTGGTGAAACCCTGTTAATGTCGACGGGATTAATGATAGGCCCCAAGATCGTATTGATGTACAAAGGCGACATTAGAGTCTAAGACTTCACTTACTTGGCCTTGCCCCCTTCAAAAGTTTGCTCCTCGAGGCTGGAGGTGCGCAGGCAATGGCGTGAGTAAGAAGACAAGTAAGAACTCGTTGACGCGTAGTATACAGTTGTTACCGAGAGCGTGACGCTAACCTCAGAGCCCCTCGATTGGGCGCGCAAGCTGGCTCCAGGAGTAAGACCAGCCCATTTCCTCTTGGAGGGTTTGGACCCGCTGCCACTTGGCGCAATAGCGACCTCGGTCGTCTTCGAAGAGACCTTCTCTTTGAGGGAGGAGGAAGCCTGATGGTCGACGAGTGGTCCGATAGCATCCGTGAGATGGAGCGCCTACCAAATATTAGGTCACTTTGTCTTCAAAATCATGAAAGATTGAGGAGATGGAGCACCGCGAAATTACTTATGTTGACGGCAACATCCTTGTCAATTGCTGCGAGGTCGCAGATCAGAGCTGGGGGATAGTCGACTCCTGATGGGGCACTGACAACAATCTGACCTACCCTGGCGGCCACAGTGTTGTCATCAAGACCTGCGAATAAAGAACAAGATTAAAAATTGAGAACAAGAGCCCGCAAGAGGATCACTGACAAGAGAATTGCGAGAACGAGTATCTCAATCAGAGATTTGTGTCTCGTCGCCAATCCCAGCGTAATCATACGCAGGATGAGCACGAGCTTGAAGGGGTTGAAGGCGGCAATATATGAAGTCTGCATCGACTTCATACCCCGACAATCCCTGATCTCGGAGGTGGCGGAATTTTTCGACAAAAACCAAGAGAGAAGGGGTTGGTGGGACTTTAGAAGTCCAGTTGGAGGAACGTTCTGGTTTCTCCTCATGAACTACGAGAACGGGAGAAAGATCCCCCATGTGGAGGTAGAACCATCTTGACCTCCAGCCGCTTCGGGAAGAAGGGCAGTCGAAGGGGATATATTCTGCCTTCATCCCATCTTGAAGATGAAATCCGTAGCATCCTGAGATCCTGCGGGACTCCATCCACCGAAGTTCATAAAAGTAACGGAAAACATCGAGAAACGGCACTACACCGATGTAGGCCTCACAAATATGAGCAAAGATGCTCAGAAAAGCAATGGAGTTGGGTTTCAAATGGAGAAGGTGAAGGCCGTAGAAGTTCAGGATGAAGAGAATGAATTCGGAGGGGGGAGGCAATAATCCGCACCGAACAAAATCCTTTACAACAACAATTTGCCCTAAAACGGGTTGTGGTTCAGTACCTCTCGCCGAACGTTCCATGGTGCTGCTCCCCGGGATGGAGCCGTCCACTTGCAGTTTCTTCATTTCAGCAGTGTCGATGGTGGATTTTCCCAAATCCATAGGGTTAATTCTGAGATGGTTGGAAGCGGATTAGAGTTTTTTGTTTCTCTGGGAGCAGAAGGAACAGGAAGGTAGTGCGCAAGGAGGACGAATGAAATTTTGGGCAAATGGACTTGAAATGAATCCAAAAATCCCAAAATCAAGTTTTATAGGCGCACTACTTGCTGGTTCGCATTTCGTGGAAAGGAGAGAAATTGCCGCCGAAATTTTCTAAGGCCCATTGCCGGCAGTTGTTTAGACTTCAATTCAAATTCACTTATGGATCGTTGATCGTCTTTCAATGATGTCGAATACTCCATGTCTTCTCGATTCTCGTCGAGAATGGCCAAGGGAGAACGACGACGTTGATAGAGAAGTCGTGGATGACAGCGCGAGTTCATTTGAGTTGAAGTCGGGGGCTACTGTCATGGTTATGGATAAGACATACATTCTATACTATGACTTATGGAATATACGAATATGGTATACATTTGTGTATGCGGGTAATTCCCATGTACGATAAGTAAATTATGGAAAGATTATAGAATTTACTCTCACGGACATGTGATTAACGGTGTCCTACTCGAAGAGGATCAGGTTTGTACCATATCGTGCAAGGTCCGTTGTCTCCGAGTACTACTTGGAGACTAAGGTGATTCACGATATAAAAGGTACACCCCCTGAAGGGTTTAGAGCATCGAATTATACTGCCAACACATCCATCATAGTTTACAAACCGGAGGACATGAAGCTTACTTGCCGGAAGATCTTGTCGAATTGTCTCGATAAAGATCTCGTCGGTAACGTCAGAACCATCGGTTCTTATTGTACTTTATGGTTTTTTCATATCAATCTCAGATAAACTGGATTAGGGTTATTACCTTACGAGAGGTCTGAATCAGTATAATCTTTGTCTCCTTATTTGCTTGATATCGTTTCGTGTAGATTCTAGTATCAACGTACCCTAATACCCAATACATCCGGTCTACGGGTACCACCCATCGACAGTTAAACTTTTATAACTTTGACTATCAATAACTTTAAAAATATTTTGTTTAAACACATTAGAACAACACATATATATTTTTCTTACAAAGTACTATAATAATAGTAAATTTTATCAATATATTATAATAGAAAAATATAGTTAAAGATATATTTTGGAGATTGTATCATTATCCAAAATATTAAAAATTATAAAACCATAGTGTGTATTTTAGAGACCGTGTCATCATCCAAAATATCAAAGAATTATAAAACGGGAGTGAGTATGCATCAGTGTTCTTCATGACAGTGATGAGTGATCATCATTCAGACCACAAGACCACAGCATTGCTGCATGATCTCACACTCTCAAAGCATACCAAAACAACAAATCAGATCCATTCCAACTTCCATAAATGTTAATCACACCCAAGGTACAATACATTACTACTACGGGCTTAGTGACCTTCGTCAGAAAAGGAAGTCTATGCTACTCTATAGACATCAGCATATATACCCGGTCCATAGATCAAACGGCTACGGGCTGCGTCGGCAGCTTTACAATGTCCTGATCTGATCATCCTTGTCCAGAAAGCCTGACCGGATCATCCATCCCATGGAGGCATGGACTGCACCAGGGGAGCTACAGTACACTGCCACTGTGCATATGCATTCAGCTGCAAGCAGAGCACATCATCACGCACACTACAGATTGAGCGGTCAATCATCGTTTAGCCCTGTGAGGCTGTGACCTAGCCCATCGACCGTAGGAGTAAGCAAAGCCAGAACTTAGAAGACAGTGCAGTGCAGCAACGAAGAAGAAAGAAATGAAATGAATGGAGAAGCTACTTGTAGGAGTAGCAACGTTTTGGGCTTTCAGAGATTTGAGAAAATGTTTGTGGATCATACTCCGAGTACTACCGAGTGTCGAGTGAGAGTACTTGCAAGAGTGAGAAGGAAAAGAAGGGTCGACACAACCTCGGAAGTTGTGCACTCATATATTTATTATTAGTCGCTGCTGGGAACGGTCAGTATAGGCTTATTAGAGCAAGTTAAATAGTATAATTAACTATTAGCTATTAGTTTATACTAAAGCTAACATATATAATATATAATAGGTTAGCTATAGGGTTGGTTTTATTTTTTCTCTCATCTCTCTTTCCCTTACTATAAATATAAATTTAATGTAAATGTGTTAAAGTAAGTGTATATGTATGAGAGTTAACACTATTTACTTTTCTGAATTTCCCTTCCACATAAATCTCTCTTCTACATAATCCTTGCTCTTATGAGATGTGGTTGCTATACGGCGGAAGCTTTTTCTCCTCCTCGCCGGATTCGAGTTGATGGCAACGGCATTGGAATCGCGGCCGTTGATTGTTCCGTCCTCTTGAGCTTCTCAGAACCAGCCGGTCCCGCCACCAGCTCACCCATGGCAGGGGCATCTTCTCTGACGCAGGCTGACTGGTGGGGTCCCGGACAATGTAGGGCCACAAGGAGATGATCCAGATTTGTTTAGGTATTAAATAATTTTGTCTTGGACTGCTGCCACCGGCAGGGCCCGTGGAGGTTTGATGCACAAATTGGTACGTGCACCACAGGCCTATAGTTACACTTACCGTCAAATGAAAAATAGGAGTAAAGGAATTAGGTTTGTTCACTTTGATGCTAAAATTAAACTTTCAAATTTTGGTAACATCAAAATTTGACAAAGTTTAGTAATACTAAATTTTGGTATGGTAGAAATGTGTCGCTGTTGTTTGGCTTACTATCATGCCAAATACTCTTGTTTAGTGTTAGCTAGAGAAGTTTTCAAAAAAATCACCAAAATTTGACATGGTAAGGCATGGAAAAATATTTAGGATGTGTTTACATTGCTAGCTTGCTAAAATATTGGTATGGTTAAAAGTGGTAGCAAACTGAACAACACCTTAGTATTTCAATACTTGGCTCCATATTTCTCTGTTAGTACGGGATAGAATCACTTGAAAGCTCAAAGTCACAGGGGGAGTACTCGGCTGGATCCACTTACAAAGCACACAGTTCTTTGGCTCCTTCAACATAAACTATAAGATGATCATCTCGATGCCATGGGAGCTGAAGCAATGCAAGATCTTCTCTTGACTAATCATGCAAAATATAGTGAGTGTGTGACAGACTAGCAACCTTCAGCTAACCAAACAATACCTTTTGCTCTATTGGCACACCCCCATAGATGTCCTTACACCTCATAACGGAATACAAATACAAGAAGAGAATATGTGACGCGCTATCAACATGGATATCTCTGGAGCAGATCAAATCAACAATGTGAAGCACAATTATAACAGTCCATGATTGGTGGACGACGTTGATCATCACTTTAAATCTGCACCCTTATCTTAATAATAACATAGAATCTAGAAGGAGAGAAATCAGAAAGTGCTCTAACCCAAGGAACTTTCAGCGATAGCTCTATGTGAAATTCAAGGAGGAGGAAAAAACCTGGGCCCTAGCAAAAGTAAAACAACTCTCAGAGCTTATCCCTTAGTTATATATTTTTTTACCATTCTTTTTATACATGTATAGCTCCGTTTTACTCTTGCTATATTAAATGAAATTAGCACACTTTAGGTGTCGATTTTTTAAAAAAGTATATGTTAGTAAAAAATAGGTGGTAAAAACAATTTCTCTGTTAAGGGTGGGTATTTGGTTTGATGAAATTCAGTCCAGTCTAAAACTTAAGACCGAACTACATTTGAAAAAATACACAACACCGTGCAATTTAGTTTTAGTTAGGTCTTCAGCCATAATCGAAGCACATGGAAGTATTAGAAGATAAAAACAGACAAATCAAAACAAAATTTTAAAAGCAATTCCCCTCTTTTAGACATGTTTTGGCACCTAAATATAGTACAAAATAAATAAACCAACAAATAACACACAAATTCACAAGAAATATCATTCATAGCAATTCTAACTTGTACTCCCTCTGGTTCAAATAATTTTAAGTTTGTCCCTATACCTATTCTTGATCCGTAAATCGATGAGTTTTATTCCTTTAACATACTTTATCTACCAGACACTCATATTACTTTCCTATTAATAAGTAACACTTTGATTTTTTTTTTCTCTCTACCTTGTTTTGAACACCCAAGACCAAAGATAAAGTTATTTTGGGACGAATGGAGTACATAACACCGAATCAACCAAGATTAACATAACAACATGGAATTATTTCCTAACTTCGGTTAATTCAATCATTTCGGTTACCCAAGGGTGATGAACAAAACAACTGAATTAATTCCGGTTATTGAAATAGCTTGACTGGACTGACCCAAAATTTTGGTCTTGGTGTTTTGATTTTAGTCTCGGTTAGTTTGTTTCTATTTTTCTATCTTGGTCTTGCCCACCTATACTCGTGATGCTACACGTATGCTTCTATTATCTCCTAGAAGTTTATATAGTCTTATCATTCTAATGTCCATATCAGTTTGACTTTACTAATGAGTATATAGGTTTACTAAAGTAGCATGACATGAGGTTGAGAAAAAACACATACTATACCTCAAAACAGTAAGGTTTCCACATCCAATTCTTTACCTTCTAAGAGCATGCCATATCCATTCTACAATCAACTCGTCTCGACCATCTTCCGAAGTTCCTCCACCAGATTCTCAACTAAAACTTTATTCCTGGTTTTGAGAGTTTTGACGTTGGGTTGATTCTTGACTACAATATTTGCGTATGTATGGGGTCATATGTGTTGTGACAAGATCATGTATACTCACCGGCACATAAAGAGACAAAGTGATAAGATATTTTATACTAGTTTAGGCCCCAAGTTGTGTAATGGCCCTACACACTGTTTGTTGAGAGACTAGTGTTTATATATGGGGCAGAGTACTGAGTACATGGTATAAGATATATGGAGGGAAATATCTTGTCTAGACCTAACTGTCTATCTCATTGGATCCTCAAACTCGAAAACTTAGTACGAGATTTGTTGTGGTTGTGGTCGACGGCTTCGCTTCTCCGCTCTACAAGTCTTAGCTTGGTTGCCTGTGATGTTTAGGATCAATCTCCCTTCTCCCTTAACTACGAGTTGTGGTATTTATACCCATTGGTTGCCACCTTCTCCAAGTAGGACTCAAAAGAGATCAATTATGATACAATCTGAGCTAGCATGATTATCTTCGGGTATGACTCTATCTTTCCTTCATAGTCATAGATGCTTTCCTTATATGTTGATGACTTTATCTCTAAGGACTCCTTTGAAACTCAGGATTTTGAAAAGCACAGGAATAGGAAAAAGAAATGTAAGAATAGGTTGTCACGACTCGTTGAATCCTACAGAGAATAAAACCACATGAATTGCTCAAAGTAGATGTTTGATGGCTCACAGGAAAATTAAGATTATATTGTGATTTGTTAGAAGAGAAGGGACAATTAAAGATACAAGTTGTATTGGAACTTTCAACAGAATTTGAAAACATGAGGTTAAGACTCCATGCTAGAAATCCTCCAAAATACGGAGTTTTTCCTACCCTATGAAATTCCTTTGAATTAATCCTACAAACCAAATGAACTTCATAGGAATTATTCATTTGCATTCAATTCCTCTTGTTTTTTCTCCAGAAATCCTTCAATCGAAATGAGCTCTTATTAGGGATCAGCTTCCATATGAGAGTTAGTTTTTGGCGGTCCACTGTCGTGTATACCATTGGGTTTTCCAAATTTTGTACATTGAAAAGCTCCTTCCACTAACTTAAAAAGATATCACATGGTAGATTGGTGCGAAGGGAGGATAGTAGTTTATGACCAAAGATCACATCATTTCGTGTTATCTTAATATTCTACTCCCTCCATCCTAAAATATAAGGGATTTTGGATGGATGAGATACTTCTTAGTACTATAAATCTGGATAGAGAGGTTGTCCAGATTCATAGTACTAAGAAATGTTCTATGCGCTTAAAAACTCTTATATTTTGAGATGGATGGAGTAGCTAAGAACCTCCAATTTTTCCCATAATGTTAACTTGGACGAATTAATATACTCCCATGTATCCCCCAATCTATGTAATACAGTGATATGTAGATTTTTTTAAAAAAAGTGCGTCAAATATATAATCAACGAATTTGCTACATTTAAGTCACCATAAAATTCTGTTGATTACAGTCGGTTTACATGCCTATGGTCACACAGCAACATAGGCCTCCCAACCGTGCATCCGAGAGAGAAGATTATTTGCACACATGCACTGTGATGAGAGATGATTACATACTAATTACATTATAATATATACTAATTACATATGTAATTTTAGCACTTACATATATAATTTTGAGATTTACATTGTAAATACACTAAAATTACATATGTAATTTAGAAACTTACAATATAAATACATGCCGACTATTTTTTTGAAAAATATGACACCGTAAATATAGCTACTCCCTATAATCAATCATGTTCTTTTTCGCACCACTTCAAATCTAGAAAACAATAAGCATGTTTAAATGCCTATTTCAACGAAAGAACTAGTACTCAACACAAAATAACCCATAATAGTTTATCACGCTTTTGATCTATTTCATCCGTCTCAAAACATATCTACTTCTCACGTTCAAAATAAATTTATTCCAAATAATCAACTTCATGTACTTTCTATCTCAAGTAACTGTAATCATTTTTATTCCAAATTTAGTTTTAATTAAAACTCTAAAAGTATTAAGTATATTTTAGGATAGACGGGTAACATTATCTATCATCCTGAAAAAAATGGCCTAACACAGAACGCTTGAGTGTGTACACTTGGGATGTCCGTAGAGAAACCGACGCGGAGAAGAGAAGGGTGGAACTAAACATGTGGGACCGAGGCCTGCATGCTGCGGACCGGGGGAATCTGGCAGAACTATCACGTTCCGAGGGAACGGAAGGTGGTCAGAGTCCGGACGACTCCCATCTTAGATTTTCGCGAATATCGTGGGAAACCAAACCCAACCCACCCTGGTGAGCTTGCCTAGTGAGCTCCTGGTGAGCTTGGCTTGGCTTGCTGCCGCTATCCACGGACTAGCTGCAGAAGAAACAGCGCCCAATGCCACCACCACGAGACCATGACACATGATGTGCGTTGCAGAAGCAGAGAGAGACTCAGAGAGAGAGAGAGAGAGAGAGAGGGGGAGAAGAGAAGATCAGAAGATCTCTTGCCCGTTCTCTACGCTTCCGGCTCCGGATTAGACCTCTGATGAGCAGATCTCGTCCACAGCTCTCCTAATCATGACGCTGCGCCGTTCTCGGTTCTCCCGATCGGACAGATAGTCTACATTACCGTAGCTTCCTCTTCTTTCACCTGTCTAGGTCTAGTCGTAGTTGCCTGGTATACCTACGAGTACTAGTCCAGTACAGTACTAGTACTGCTCCTGCTACTGTTACGTGTACAGCATCCCGGAAACAAAGACTGTGCGGGGCTCGCTGGTTCGCTACATCCCGGCCGATCGCTTCCTTTGCATGTGAGCAAAAGGACCTGCATAGCTGTAACTGCCTTTCACATCTTTGACCCTGTGAGATCACGCACGAGAGGTGGCAACAAGCAGCAGTAGTGCAAAAGAAGACCGGGGAAAGAGATCACACGCGAGCGAAAGGCTTCCCTTTCCGGACTTGTCTTCCAAAAGATCGTTGGATTCTTGAAGCATTATCACGGTCCAGGGGTCAGCCTCTCTCGGCTGCTGCTACGCACGGTACTACTCCAGTAGTGAGTACGTACGTTACGTGGTGGTAGTGGCGACGCTGCGTTACATCTGTACAGAAAACCTGATTTGCTTGTTCGATTAGTTGGGGCACACGGTGGCTTGCACCAAGGTTTAACCGACTTGGGCTTTGCACCACTGCGCAATTAGAACCCTAACCATGACCGCGAGAACAGAAGAGGTTAGCTAACTAGGAAGCTAAACGCGTCGGATTAGAACAGCAAAATGGTTGTCGTCGTTGCATGGAGTCGCGTTGGCGTTGCATGCGCGCTGACTTGACTAGCTGGTGCTTGTTGGAGACGAGGCGGCGGACAGCGGATGCTTTGACGACGACGACGGCGCGACGGTCAGGCTTAGGTCGTCGCACTCCAGCACGAGGCGAGGCTTCGTGGCCGGCGACGTGGGCTGGTGCTCCTCCGGCGAAGACGCTCTCTTGCTGCCCGCGCCGCACGGGGCGGCGCTTAGGTGTACGCCGAAGAGCTTGGTCGGCGCCGACGACCGAGCGACGCTGCTGCTGCCTGCCTCCCCGCTGCTCTTCTCGGCGGCAAGATGCTGCTGCTGTGGCGGAGGGGACGGCTCCTCGGCGATGGTGAGCGAGCTGCTCGATGTGGTGCTCCCGCCGGAGTTGTTGAGCACGTTGGCGGCGGCGGGCTTCTTGCGCGCCTGCATGCCGAGGCCCTGCAGGAACGCGGCCGCCGCCGGGCTCGGCGCCACGGGCCGCACGTGATTCTGCACGAAGTAGATGATGTCGTTGTAGAGCTTCCGCATGTGCGCAAGCTCCTGCAGCAGTGCCGTGTTGCTCCGCCTCAGGCGCTCGTTCTCCTCCATCAGCACGGCTGCGGTGGCGGCGCGCCCGGTGCCGCCGGCCTCCCCGGACGACGGCGACGGCGCCGGCCCTCCTAGCGCGAGCAAGCGCGTAGCGACCGGCAAGTTCGGCTCCCGCCAATGCGGCTGCGGGAACGGCACGCCGATGCCGTGCGCCGTCACGACCCCGTCGTCGCCCACGAACGCGTGGTGTTGCTGAGCCACCGCGACGCCGGGGTGGTGGAACAGAGGGAAGTGCGGCGGCGCGAAGAACGGCGGCGGAGACGGGGACGCCGTCGACGCGGACGACGTCTTCCGGCGGTGGATCTCGCAGAGCAGCTGCTTCTCCCCTTTCCTGAAGAACTCGTTCGCGAACTCCCACCTCTCCGGCACGACCTTCCTGAACCCCTGCATTGCAACGACGTCGTTACACCCATTACCAACCCATGCAACGAACGAACGAACGAACCATCAAAACGCACGAGAGAACAGAAGGTGGCGGCATGGCGCTTTGCTTACGTAGGTGTTGAGCTGGCGGACGAACGACGAGAAGTTGTTGTGCTTGAAGTAGTTGGGGAGGATGTCGCGCGCGAACTCCGGCGGTCGCCACACGACGAAGGTGGACACCCGGTCGTCGCCCCACGAGACGATGTGGTCAGTGGCCGGGTCATCCACCAGCTGATACGTCTTGGTCAAGAACGGCGCCGGCACCGCCTTCTGCGCCGCAGCCGCCGCCGCCTCGCAGTCCGACCAGCTCCCGCACCGCTCCATCTACCAAGAAGATCTACGAGGTCGCTACCACTACACTACACTACAGTAGTACTCCGACCGTGGAGAGACGAGGAGTCGGCCAAGCCGCCAAGGTTTCTCGGGGTTTACGAGTGGCCGGGTGGAGTGAGTGAGAGTGACTCCTATTTTAACCGGGACGGGGGGTGGCCGGGTGGGTGGTGAATACGGTGGAATCGGGGTGTGTGGGGGGTGTGGCCTTGTGGGATGGATGTGCCTGCCTCGGGGAGCGTGTGGGCGGTGGGGGTGGTGGGAGGGAATATGTGTCGCTCTGTCTGTCTGGGTGTTTTGGAGAGAGGGATTGGAAGTTTTGAGATTCAACTTTCAAGGTAGACCCGTGACGCTTGCGCCAGCATGCAGCGTCGCCTCTGCAAACAAAAAACCATCCGATGCATCCAGTGATCCACCAGCCCAGCAGCACCCGCTCTCCTCTCCTCTCCTCTTCCTGCACTGCCCGGTTGTTTTCTGGACTTTCTCGGCGATCTTTTGCGGCCTCTTTTAACCTTTTCTTCGCCCCTTTCTCCTCTTTTCACCCGGAACGTTTTTACGGACTCGTAGTAAACAGCGAGAGAAACGGTGAGGTGATCGATCTTTACCGGTCCACGCCCCGGCTCCTCATGCAATTCAGGAAAGGTCCCTGCTGGACAAGCCCTGCTACAGTTTTGGAAGCATCTCAAATCCGATTTCTTTTTTCCGTTACAGAGAAACGAGAGGGAGGCCGTGCCAGCCATCCCTATTGGCCGGTCAATGCATCTTACACTGTTCTGCAGTTCAAAAAGAATAATACGGAGATAGTAGAATTATTCTGTGGCGCGTGACCTCAACTTGCATAGAGATGATAAAAATCATCGTTCAAGAGAAGAGCACGGAGGAGATATTTGGACCGGTTGTTCTAGCTGGTCTGGTGAATCAAGATCGCTCATCGTGAGATAGGCAAGGCGCATCACATTGCATTGATCTGCATTGGCTTCCCTTTTGCTTTGTACAACCGACACTTTCAGCCCAAGAAAGAAACAACCTTT
Organism: Oryza punctata; assembly: GCA_000573905.2. Taxonomy (NCBI): domain Eukaryota; kingdom Viridiplantae; phylum Streptophyta; class Magnoliopsida; order Poales; family Poaceae; genus Oryza; species Oryza punctata. Next base: position 22,203,360 of record CM002496.2, read on the forward strand.
CAGCAGACAAAAATAATACTATAATGTTGATTACTGGGAGTAAAGATGGAAAAAATATGCATGCCTTGCTGCTATATCTTTACTACAGGCGAAAGTTTTCATCCATCAATAAAACGCCACTTAATTTAGATTATTAAATGTGTTATTAATTTGGTTATAAGGATAAATTAAGTATTTCAATGAATAAATTTAACAAATGGTTTAAAACAAAGGAAACACATTTTTCGAACCATGAAGTAAATAATATATTATTTAATCATCTTCCACTTATTCACTAGTTTATTGGAACAATTTTTTTTAATCTAGATAATAACACCCTCAACTCAACAGCGAGCTGTACATGTTTTTCATTTGAAAAATCACTAGTAGTACTCCCTAAGCTAATTATCAAAAATAATTTGGATACTATAGGATGGAGGGATATCGAAAGCAAGAAACACACATCTCCAAATAAAATGAGTAATGTAGCGCACAATGAAAAAACATATACTACTAGATCCGGTGCTATTTTAGTCAATCGTTCAAATTTTAACAATGCTATCTATTCAAAGACATCTGATTACACACTTCCCAGATATATAACTGATAGCCATAAGCACAACACGTCTACCTACAGTAATACAAAATGCGATGTTGCACTCGGTCAAAACAAGATTCTGCAGGGCCTCTTAGAGTCCCACCTACGATCAGAGGCTAGTGAAAATTGACGATCTTCACATGTGGGGATTCACCGCATGCAAAAATCGATTTTCGCTAGCGGAGAGGTTTTAAGTTTTAACCCGACCGCCTTGATTTTCGGCTAGAAACCATGCTACACCACATGAACACACCTGGAAGCTAGTGCCACCGATGGATCCGCCTCCTACAATGTTGCCACCCTCCCCTTTGCTACTGCCACCGCCACCGAAACTCCCTTTTGCTGGAGATGTGGACGAACTCAATTGCCAAAAGCCCTTGTCGTTGTTGTCATTGCCAAGCCCTCTTCACAGCCCTCGTTGCTCCCGGCCCTCCCCTTCGCTGTCATAGACGAGCTCAGAGCTCGCCTTGGGGGGCAAGGGAGAAGGGGGGAGGGCGGCGGCGGGTGATACTGCCGGCTCATGACCCTCCACAATGGCGGGCGGTGGCCTTCACGAAGGGATTGAGTAGGAAGGACGGGAGACATAGGTGTTAGGAGGAGGGACTTAGTGGCTGCTGAATGGGGAGGAATTTTTTTGACGCGATTGAATTTTCACGTGGCGGTGCACTTTAGCGGATTTTCATAGGTAGTCACTTAAGAGATCCATCTGTGAAAATAACGTTATTTTTATAGGCGAGCCTCTTGGATGAGCGCACGTGAAAATCGATATTTGCAATTGGGTTTAAACTATGAGCGGATTTTAATTGATCCGCCCGTAAAGCTAAAACCACATTGCTTGAAAAAAATCATCTCTAGTAGTGCCAGCTGCCTCAATCAAGAATGGCCAATTGATATGAGAGGTGGCTCCCCATAATAGCCTAGATCATGCGTTATTCCTATCCATTGACGAAAATACAACATTTCACATACCCTAAGCACCAGCTGATCTGGCTAGAGACATAAATATACTTCAGTTCACTAGCGCTGGTATATAAGAGTTTTTTTTTTCAACAAAGATCGTATGATCGAGCCCAAGACAAAACCGGATGTATTCAACGACCCCATTTCTACACATAGCGTGCCTCCGCTGCATATATCAATCGATTGTCCTTGGATGCATCTTGGTCACGGATGTCATGCCCAGGGCACGGTGAGCCTCGAGCGTACGCATCTCACGCATGTATCTGTTGATGAAAAAACACACACTGGTCTATGAGATTTGCTTTACTCTAGTGCAGGTCCAAAACTTGTACTTTAGATTCGAAGGCGTGCCAGTTGATTTGATCCTGCAATCAACAAGAAGAAATATACAAAATATAAGTAAACGATAGTCCATCGGCCAGCTAGCCGATTTCATATCGTATGTAACCTAACCGATGCAATAAAGCATGAATCGGCTGTAAGGTGTAGTCATTGATAAAACTAATCTTAAAACTAGTATATCGGCTATAAAGATCAGTATTACATAATCAATATATCAATGTCACTTTAGAGATAAGCAATTGGGATAGATCGGACTGAACCGAGATAGTATAAATTGCCCAAGTCTAAAATAACATGAAATAACGATTATATAGGCTCAAGTCATAGCCGATATTTAGATTTAAGCATGTATCGGCTATAGCTCCGATACAACCCTATACTAGGATATTCTCTAGTAATAAATATATTCAACTATAACCAATTAGATTGGTATTAAGCTCAATATATTTATGTTAGATTAGATCCTGATATAAGGGGCATATATAGAACATTAAACAAAGCATAAAACAATGTAAAACATCTATATCAGGTAAGATCGGCTGAAACCCCGATACTATCCTTATTAACAACCATAAAACAGGCTAGAAATCATGATTCTAAATACGACTTAATACGTTGGACTTAACCAATACAGCATTAAGTATAAAGAGAAGCATGACATCTAGAAAATCAAGCCGATGGTTGCCTTTTCGGGATGGTGGACACATTATATAATCTAAACCAACAAAATAATCTAGCCGATATCGATGAAACCCTAAATAGAATCCAGCCGATGCAAGCAGATTGCTTTGCCGTTCTAAATTATACAATGCATATGATAACTCGGAAGTTTACAAGATAGAGCTAGAGTGTCATAAAGATGTAAGCACTAGCTCTGATGATGCAAACCGCCATAACAAAATCTACCTTTTCGTCGAAGATCAAACTGATGCAGCACGACTCGAATGCACGAACTTGTCGAAAAGTAGAAAACAAAGGTGGCGATGCGCCGAGATTGATTGAATGTATGTTGTTATTATTTACAGAACCTCGGGTCTATATTTATACCCAAAAATACAAACATTGTCCATCACGGACACGACTCATGTTAACCTAATACAAATCCAACTAACGAACAAGTCCCTAAGGCGGACTCTTACCGTGATAATCTATAAGGAAATTACATAAAATATCCTAATTAATAGATACAATTGTCTTTCTAGGACTCTATCCGTGCGCGACAATCCATATGAAGCATCTTAACCTAACCCGATGACGTGTACCGAGTCATATTTCTGAAATCGGCTGAATCGACTAACCCTGTCCGACTCGAACTCTGCCGATTATATCCGCAGCCGATTCGGACTTCAGCCGATTCTCTCTCTGTTTTCGATACGATCTAATCTCTTGGATCTTCTTCGATTCTATCCTTATCTCCGATACTTGAATTACCAAATTTGGTCGTCAACAGCATCACCCGATCTCTCGCCGCGTGCGCGGGATTCATTAATGCGAAATGACACGAGCAAGTGCAACGCTCGCGTGCAGGCTACACCTGCGGCGCTACACGCACCTGGTGCATGCCATAAATACGTGTTTCCATTTGGGGGGGCCTGGGCGCGCTCCTTTTAGTTTCAGTCGTGATGACCGGCGCGAGCACACCGGCCGGCCTATGGCCTGCACTCTTGCACGCGACCGGATATGTGGTTGCATATCGCATACTACGATGTTAGGCATGCGTGGGTGGCAGAACGCAGCTAGCTGGCCGTGGGCACGGGTGTTTATGGTCAGCCCCTGTCGTGTTCTTGTGTGGGATTCAGCAGGGGCGAGGGCGCCGTGGCGGATGTCTTTTTCGTTGTTCGCTCTGCTGCCTTTGGCCGCGTATACGTGCCGGGCGTAATCCGTAGGCGATATATGGACGCCTGCGCCTCCTTGGTGATGCAAAATATCCAAATAAGGATATTTGTGGGACATACTCAAGTGTTGCGAAATCGATTATCCTAATGTTTGTTAATTCATTATTTGGCACTGAAAAATACATAATCTTTTATTTGCCACCATTCTTAGCCCACATATCACTGAGAGAATGATCGTGCCCTGGTACATAAGAGAATGCAGTAACTTTCTGTATGTGAACGTTCACCAATGGAACAAAAATTCCATAGAGCGATCGTCAATGGGTGCGTCTAATGTGCAACTAATCTCACGCGGCTGAGTCTGTGCGATAGTGCCTCCCCCCTCGCTAAGTATAGTCCATATATTGCTTGCCTATTGGTTTTGAACAAAATTTAAATAAATAATTAAAAAAAGAAAAACCTGTTAGTTTCTATTGCGGATCACCTAGGGTTTAGATCGATTGAGGTTTGTTCTCTATTGGTGTTGGACAACGATGTATGAGGGGATAGGGTTTAGAGGTACCGACCGGTGGAGGTGTTTGATGATGAGGAGGTGCTGGCCATCGTCGTTGTCGTCGCGGGCTTGATGTGGACGGCGACGACGAAGGTGCTTGCGGCAGTAGGTGTTCCCCGCGAGGTCGTGGCGCGGCGGTGGCGAATTCCCGTCACTGGCTGCGCCCCCTCGATCGGTTAGGGTTAGGGTTTTGGGTGAAGTTGGTGGCGGCAGCAAACCTCGTGTCATGTGTCGCCCCGGCCTCCACCCCTTTTATATGGCGCAGTGTGACGGGGGGGCCACCAGCCATTGGGCTGGGTGCCCCCGATCAGGGCGCGGGTCAAGGCCCCCTTGTGCTGTTGGGCTCAAGGGGAGGGAGATCCATCTAACATTCTCCCCCTTGATCTCACTATTTCTTTTAGCCTTTTTCTATTCCATCACAGATTTGCACATAGAGCATGTTTCATCGTCACGGTTAATCACCGATAGATTTAACAGCCACTATACACGTCTCCATTCAGAAACAGATACTTTAACTTTTGGGCCCTGTAGTCCAGGATTGTGTTGACGTAAAAACACGATGGCCTGGGAGATCTGCTTAGCTCCAGTGCAGGTCCAAAATAATGATGAGATGCGGGCGTGCCAGTCAGTTTGATCCTGCAACTGACAAGATATATAAATTGAAGATCAAAAGATAGCCGATTGGCTGACAAGCCGATGGAATGATTCCAGCCGATGCTGATACCAGCCGATATCCAATATAGATCTTGATACTTGAGTAAATAATGACATAAAGATAATCGGCTGATGAAAATAAAATAATATAATCCAGTAGAAGCCAAACGGCTAGTAATGATAGATTGAATAAGCACTGATTCGAAGGTTGAAGCATTCATCGGCTGGTGGTCCGATATCAATAAATCCAAATGATTAGATAAATAGTAAAATCTTTATTGTCATCGGCTAAATCCGTCTTGTATGTAATCCTTATAAGCCGATACAACGTCCAGATAACTCATCGGCTGAAACCCCGATGAAACCCTTATTGGTAATCAAGAAGCAGGCTAGAGATTATGGTTCTAAGCACGACTTAGTAGATCAAACTTAACTGATGCAGCACTAAGTTTGAAAAGAAACATATTATCTAGACAATCAGGCTTTTGACTGATTTTCAGGGTGGTGGATACATTATATAATCTAAGCCAACAAAGTAATCTAGCCGATATCGATAAAACCCTAGATAGAGATCGGCCGATGCAAGTAGAAAACATTGTCAATCTAGATTATATAATGTATATGATAACTTGATGACTTACATGAACAAGATTAGAGTGTCGAAGCGATGGAAGCACTAATCCCGATAACGCAAGCCGCCATAACAAGCCTTACTCCTCGTCGGAGATCGAAGTCGATGCAGCCCAACTTGAAACAAGAACTCGTCGAAAGTAAAAAGGTAAAACGTGGCGATGCACCGAAGTTGTATTGATCGAGAGATAATTTACATAGACCCCGAGTGTACATATTTATACCCATGGGTAGATACTAGTCCATATCGGACACGACTCAAATTTTCCTAAAAATAAAAGGAAACACATAAAGTCCTTATCGGATACTAAACACATTTTTCTAAAGATAAAAGGAAACTAACAAACTATTCATAATTAATAGATACAATTGCCTTTTTCGGACTCAATCCATACATGGCAATCCTCATGAAGCACTTTAAACGAACCCGACAATGGTTCCAACATCCCTTTGTCAGAATCGGGTACATCGGCTTCCTTGTCCGATTCAATATCAGCCGATGCACACCGTAGCCGATGCAGTTCCGAAGCCGATTTATACTCTGTTTCTGTTACCGATTTCCTTCCAGATCCGCTTCGGTCTTAACTCCAAATTCGATGTATGATTTACCAAATTTTGTCGTCAACAGATTCATAAGGCTTCCCTTAAATCCATGCCGGCTACATGTTTCTTGAACACGTTGGGTGGTAGGTCTTTCGTGAGCGGATCCGCGAGCATCCTTTCTGTTCTAATGTGCTCGAGACTGATTGTTTGATCCCGAACTTTATCTTTCACAACATAGTACTTTATGTCAATGTGTTTGGCAGCACCACTTGACTGATTGTTGTGAGCGTACATTACCGCGGGTTCATTATCGCAGTATAACTTTAGTGGTTTCTCAATACTGTCAACCACCTTTAAACCGGGTATGAACTTCTTTAGCCAGTTCACCTGTCCCGTTGCCTCATAGCATGCTATAAACTCGGCATACATAGTAGACCCTGCAGTGATAGTCTGTTTTGAGCTTTTCCATGAAATAGCTCCTCTTGCTAGGGTGAACACGTATCCCGATGTTGACTTTGTGTTATCTTTTGCAAAGTCAGAATCTGAATACCCCACTATCTAGAACGATTCTGATCTTCTGTAAGACAGCATGAGGCCTTTTGTTCCTTGCAAATAACGCAAAACTTTCTTTACTCATTTCCAGTGCTCTGGGCCTGGATTACTCTAAAATCTGCCAAGTAACCCGGTAACAAATGCTAAGTCAGGTCGTGTGCACACTTGCGCGTACTGTAGGCTTCCTACAGCTGACGCATATGGCTTTGTTTTCATTTCATTGAGCTCATACTGATTTCTGGGACATTGCGATGCCCCATACTTTTCGCCTTTCACTATAGGAGCAGGTGTAGCATTGCATCTGTACATGTTGAATTTCTTCAACACATTTTCTATATATGCCTTTTGAGAAAGTCCCAATGCATACTTTGTTCTATCTCGGTGAATCTCTATGCCCAAAACATACGAAGCCTCACCGAGGTCTTTCATGTTAAAATTTGAGGACAAGAATTTCTTTGTTTCCTGTAGTAGAATGACATCACTACTGCTAGTAGAATGTCATCCACATACAGAATTAGGAAAATGAATCTCCCGTTCTTAAACTTTTACAGTTGTCCTCGATATTCTCTTGAAACCCAAATTTCTTTATTGTCCCATCAAACTTCAAGTACCACTGTCTCGAAGCTTGTTTTAATCCATAAATGGATCTCTTTAGACGGCATCCTATATTTTCGTTTCCTTTGATGACAAAACCTTTCGGTTGCGCCATGTATACTTTTTCCTCCAAATCTCCATTTAGAAATGTCGTTTTTACATCCATCTGAGAAAGAGATAACAAATAAAGCTCGTCTTGCAACATAGCAAGACCAATACATGCATTATTATACCATAGTTCACATTTGCCACTTCCAAAACGGCAATCATATCCATCAAAATCCAATTTGGATACACTTATTAAATTTCTTTGCAAAGAAGGAACATAAAAAACATCTCGAAGTAAAAGTGTGAAGCCATTCGGGAGCTCTATAGGAAGGTCGCCAATAGCTTCAACTTTTTCTTCAACTCCATTGGCAACTCTAATGGATCTTTTGCTTCTTTGTGTAGTTCTCGTCGAACGGAATGCCTTTAAACAATTACAAGCATGAATAGTTACTCCAGAATCAATCCACCATGTGGATCTGGAATAACCAACATAATGAGATTCATTTACAAATGTAATAATGTTCTCACCTTTCTTGGCCATGATCATTTTCAGGAAGTCAGGACAATCTTTCTTGTAATGTCCTGTCTTCTTGCAGTGGAGACACTGATCCTTTTCAACAGCAAACTGTTGTTGCTGAGGCAGATGCTGAGGCTGTTCAGCTTTTGAGGGAGACTTGTGGTTCCTTTTCTTGTTATCTTTAACATAGTTAATTCAACCACCATTGGCCTCCTTGATTCTTTCCTCCTCTTGCACACAATTAGCGATGAGCTTTTCAAAGTTCCATTTCTCTGGACTTATGTTGTAGTTGACAATAAAATTATCAAAAAGCTTTGGCAATGAGGCCATAACCAGATGGACCAGAAAGTCATCTGTTATGCCCAAATCCATTGGCTTCAACTTGGAAGCCATGTTGCTCATCCTAAGAATGTGCTCTCTCACACCACCTCCATGGTACCTCTCTGTCACAAGCTGCTTGATCAGCTGTGTATCAGCTGTGTAGCATAAGTCTTTGAAGAACCACTGAACTGGCTCTTTATTCTTTCGAGGTACTCAGAGACGGTGTCACACTCTGGGATTGAGCCTAATATGGTTGGCTCAATCGTATTCTTTACCACAGCCAAACATTTCTTGTTGGCTAAGGACCATTTCTTATGTTCAATGTCATAAGACATGACGAGGGGAGCATGGTCCCTCTGTCTTTTTTCCCATTCAGCATCTGACTCTTTGTCCTAATTTCAGCAGGTTCTATAGGACATGGGGTAGTCAACACCCAGTCCACCTCTCCCAAGATAAAAGCAAGGTCGAGTTTTCTTTTCCATTCTGCGTAGTTATCTCCTTTCAGGGTCGGAATATCTTTAATGCAACCCATCAAGGAGTAGCCACCTAAAATAATCATGTACTGTGAGAACAAAATTAACATTAAAAAATATTATGTATTGAGTCTACATCACCGTTGGGTAGAAAATAGACATAACACATAGAGCCATAACTATAACATTGCAATTATCAACGTTGGTCAGAAAATTACAACATCATAGCACATAATTAATGTTCCTAAAATTAAATTCTCTTGTTGGTTCGAAATTTAATTTTAGAAACACTAATTTTATCAATTTCATCTATTCGCAACGGAAAAAAACTATATAAAATTCATATGAACAGTAGCAAATTCTATAATTTACTCTCTTGTAAAAATTCTCCCGTTTGTTCAAATTTAAATAAAGGTAAAACATGCAAAAAAATTCACAATTCTATTGAAATTTGCATGAAAATTGACAAAATTTAAAAGGAAAAAGCTTTCTTTTTCTGGGAAATCGCTTTCTTTTCTTTATTTTCGGTCCCCGGAGGGACCAAAAACGGACTCATTCTGGCGGTCCACGACCTTTTTGGCGCGGGCGGGCGCGCCCCCCTCCCCCAGGCCGCAACCTAGGCCTGGGCCTGAAGAGCCGCCCCCGCGCGCGCCCTCTTGGGCCACATGCGGCCCGGCCGTTGTCGGCCGTCCGATCGGCTAGGGTTTGGATCGGACGGCCGAGCGGGGAGATCGGGCGAACAAAAAACCCCGACCCCCTCGGCGCCGAAACCCTAGCCCCTGTGCGCGCGCGCGCTCGAGCGGAGCGGCGCCGCCGCCAGCCCTCGCCGCCCGGCCCTTTTTCTCTTCCTCTTCTCCGCTCCCCCCACCGTCTCTAGCCCGCACCATGTGAGAGAGAGCGGCGGCCGAAAATGGAGATGGCGGCGCCGCTGCGGGCCCCCTCGCCGGCGCGTGCGTGCACTCGCGGGTGCTCGCACGGCCGTCGAGTGGCTCCTCGGCGGTGCCCTTTGCCCTCCCCCTCTTTGCCGGAGACGGCCAGCGATGAGGTAGGTGGGTTAAATTTTTATTTTTTCTTTTCTTTTGATTTCTTTTGCTTTCCCGAACCGATCTAAAACAAACCTGGCTCTGATACCATTGTTAGTTTGCTCTAGGATCACCTAAGTTTAGATCGGTAGGGTTTCTTCTATGGGTGTTTTAGCAGCAATGTATGAGGGATAGGATTTAGAGTGACCGACCGGTGGAGATGTTGGAGGAGGAGGCAGTGCCGGCCATCGTCGTCGTCTTCGCTGGCTTGATGTGGACCGGCGGCGACGGTGGTCGTGATGGCGATGGCGATGAGGTCGTAGGCGTTCCCGGCGAGGTCGTGGCGCGGCGGTGTCGATTTCCCGTCACTGGCTGCGCCCCCTTGATCGGTTAGGGTTAGGGTTTGTGGGTGGAGTTGGCGACGGCAGCGAACCTCGTGTTGTGTGCCGCCCCGGCCTCCACCCCCTTTATATGGCGCAGTGTGATGGGGGGCCCACCATCCATTGGGCTGGGCGCCCCCGATCAGGGTGCGGGTCAAGGCCCCCTTGTGCCGTTGGGCTCAAGGGGAGGGAGATCCATCTAACAAAATCAACTAAATATAAAAAATGTATTGTACTTAAAAATATTTAAAAATATTCATGTGTATAAACTTTATATATATAAATAGATATTGCAAATTTATCCATATATAGTTTATTTATGTATATGAACTTTTAATCTTAATCCAAATCTAAATCTAAATGGGACATTTTAGTTGTATAAACTATTAACTTACCAAATATGGAAAACTAGGCATTGCCAAAAAAGAAAATGTGATTGATCACGTGGGGGATTGGCACGTGACCTATCGCGAATTAGTCTTCTCGCTTGACACTAAGCGCAAATGGCCATCCAAGTACATCGGTGATGCATGGATTCTCCTTTGTTCCCTAATGCTAAAGACTATCTTCCTTATTCCTAATCAACTTATAGAGAAAGGCAAAATATATTATATATACATCATAAGTATAATGTTTAAAAGGGACACGTGTGTTGTACTTACCTCTAGTTGTACATGTATGTAACTTCTTAATTAGGCAATGCCAAACTATCGATATTGTTGAAGAAAAGGTATTCACCATGGTAAAATGGAAGAGCCAGGATTGAGCCAGGCGGTGGATTCAGGAAATTTACTAAGTGCCCAAGCCTTATGATGGATACTAACGCACGCAAAGATTATTCGCGTACACAAGCAAGGTAAATGGCTAGAAGTTCTAATTTTTCAATAATGGAAATAAATTTATGGATGCTAGAAGCCTAAAACAGTTATAAAGTAAAACAATGTTGTAGTACAAACGAATATCTTAGATAAATAAAAAAGTGATACAAGCACAAAGTTTAAAAGGAAAGAAAGAAAGACAGAAAGAAAAGCTTTGATCATAGTCCACAAAAATCAAAAAGTCTAAGAATACCCCTATAGGCAGAGAAACTTTTACCTATTGGGTAATATATTTTCATCCGTCAGCTTGGCCATAATTTTCCTACTACATATCGAGTCTAAGAAAGAAGCACCTAAGCCAAAAGCTTAGCGCGCAACACTTGTGCATTACCAAAAGTGAAACAAAAATCTTCAAGAGTAGGACTTAACTCACTTATACACCATGGATCTTCGAAAATTGTACAATTTTGTTGTTGGAATCTAATAGAACTTAAGGAGACAAGATTAGAGCTTAAGCCCTAACTGACTAGACATGACTTTGCCACTGTAGCATCATCAGATGAGGCGGATCAATAATTCTATAGCTACAAGCTCCGGTGATGAGGCAGTTTCCCATGGCTATCTCGGGTCCTAATTAAATGTGCACCTGAGTAGATATGTTATTGTTTTGAAGTGGTGGTATTGTATTATTGGCTATAGAGTGTTGAGGGACATGAAAATGGTGACCATAAAATAATTATACAAGAGAAGGTGATGTTGTTCTACTCGCAGCGAGAAAATTGGAGGAAATGGGGGCAATACAAGGTAGAAGGACAAGTGAACTCTACGTGACCCTGCTCTGAAAACCCTAATCAAACAATTGAAATGCTTTTTAAAATTCATATCACATAGTATTTGTAGCCCTAAATAGTTAGTCCTTCATTGCATATTTGAAGGAAGAAGACAACGAGCTCCATCCAACCCGACCAACGCTAGATCTGCCACTCTGATCTTAGTTGAACAAAGTACTACGTAACATACTGTAGTAAACTTCACGAAGCAACGTTAGATGAAGGGATAGGTATCCTACATAAAAAATGATAAGTTATACTTATACTACTTTTGATAATAAAGCAAGTTATAAATAAAATAAATAATAATTTTATAATATTTTGAATAAGATGAATAATACTCAAACGTTACGAATAAAAATACTATTTTTAGGATGGAGGTAGGAAAATTTATGGGGATATTTATCAACTCGATTACGAATGACGACGCCTCCTGTCATCCAGCCTTTTCCAAACGTACGTTGGTTACAGGCCACAGCAAACACTGAGAAGACTGACATCAGACATTAACATCTGGAACGATTTTATAAGCATGGCGACACGTCTAGAACTTCGCGTTCCACTGCAGCCCCTGCAAACTGTTTTTCTCCGTGAATGTGCTGAATGGCGTTAATGTCGATCAGATAGCAAAATGACCTTGCTGGACATCACGTACACTTTGCATAAAAAACACTAATTAATCTGCTAGTGATTATACAGTACTGAAATAACTTTTGTCCATGCACGTCGTAGCGCCTGATGAAGAAGAGAAGCATCTGCAGTAGTAGATCGCACATGCATATGTTAGCTAGGTTATACAGGGCAGTACAAAAAGCAATGGTAAACGTGCCACGGAAACGAATCTTTGATTATTAGAAGTTCTTTAGTTAGCACAAGCAGAGGGGAATATAGCCATCGATCGCCGCGACCGCGTCGACAAAGCATGGTTTAAAATGCATGGAAAGCTTCGCTAAGACCGAGAAGAAACAAAAAGAATACAAGAAACTTCTGCAAAGCGGCGAGTTTTCTATAGCTGCCCCTAAACAAAAGCTCGAGAAAGCTACTCCGGCAGCCGAGCGAGATCCAGTGGCGACGTGGTGGGGGCTGGCCGTGTGAGCGCGAAAGGCTGCCCCGGCTCGCAATATTCTACTACTACGCCTCGCCTCGTCGCGGTGGAGAGGTAGGGATCGCGGGAGGCGACCGGGAAAACGACGGGAGCCGGGCGCCGGGGCACGGGACGGGACGGGCGCGTGAGGCAGCGTACATGTGGATGCATGCAGATTGCAGATGCGTCGCGTGGGCATGCACGGGGCATGGGTGGTGGTGGCTGCTGCTTTGGCTACTAGCTGCAGGGCATTCATGCCCCCCTCTCTTCTTCAAAGGTTCCTTCCCTTGTCCATTTCCTCCACTGGCCAGTCCCCCCCACCCCTTCTCCTTTCCCGAGAATAGATCCAGAAGCTAAAGCACGTACTGTTACTGTATAACTGTACTCCCTATACTACCTAAAAAAAATGTCATACATGCTTACCATGCAGCGAGACCCGTATGTATGAACGTATCCGTACTACACGTACACGTATATACGCGGAGCGTACATGTAGGCTGTAGCTGATCAGAGGCGTCACGTGGCGAGTTTGGCTTGGCTCGCCGGGCCCGGGGGGAGGTGGCTGGACCACGCCGTCCGGCCGGCAAGCGGCAAGCTCGCCCTGCATCCGCATGCCCCCTGCTGTCCTGCCGTCCTGCGGCGACGACGTAGCCCCCGTCGCAGCGCCTGTGCGCCGTGGACCGGGGTCTGGTCGGATCTGGCCGGCCCGGCCGGTTTTGGGGTGTTTCAAACGGTGTCACGCGTGGACCACCGTTTGTGTGTGCGGATAGATCGATCGATCGGTCCATGCATCGCGGCAGGCACTATGATGATCGCTACGAGTCAGATTAGGCCTGACAGGAATATGTTGGTCGCTAGCTAGAGGTACCTCTATCGCCAAGTTTTTATCACGGTCACATGTACGTTTTTACTATGTTAGGACCGCGGGTGTGTGTGTTCGCTGGCCGGCCCGGTCGATCCATCGAATGCGTGGGGGTGAGCACGTACGGTTCTGGGCAAAGTACGGATCGGATCCGGTTGCGATGATGAACTGAACTGATATGCTTCCGGCCGGGCACACCGAGTTCAGTTGGAATGTTTGGACTATTTTGCGTACTCTTTAGATAATTTGACAATGATTATAGGAATCGCCCACGGGAAGGCGAAGATGATTGGAGTTCGCACGAATATAATGCTGCTTCGGCATATACCATCTGCCCCGCTCTAGCTAACTAATTGCTGCGGTTTTCTTCATTGATTTGATCATCACTTGATTATGTGCCTCTCTGAAATGGCATGCTCTCTCCGTACGGGAAGCTGAATATGGGACATGCTGTTAATATGGATCTTGCAAGCGCAGACCAAGGCGGCAAATGGACCGCTGCCATCGACGTTCAGTCGTTCACGATAGGTGGACGGCACACTGGCCACCAGGCCGAGGAAACCAAAGAAAGGACTCTGCATCCTAATCAGATTAACGACATGAGAGATATGAAATAAAAGAACCAAAAAGCATTGAGCGACAAATATCAAGAAACAGGCTAAAACATGAACGTACTCTAACAGAAGCACGACGACTTTTGTAGCTCATACCTTGGTATTAATGAAAATGACACCTTAAATGCTGGTTTGTAAAAAAAAAAAGTTGTTTCTGCTCCGTATCATCCTTGAGAGATTGGAGTACAATCAGGTTTTCCCTTATCGTTTGGAGGGGTTATCGCATTCCCGTGGTAAGATGGTTATCGCGGTAACCATCGAAAACGGTCAAACTTTTGAATTCAAAATTTGGCGATTTCACGGTTTGGTCGTGGTTACCGCACGGTTTCACGCGGTAACCACGATTTTTTTGCAGTTACCATGAGCTACATAGCTGAATAGAGCAATGCTAAAAAGTTTAAAATACACTTAAATGTGTGTAGAAATTAGGATAATTAGAAGAATATATAGGATACTTGCAAACCTTACTTTTGGATATAAAATACAAAAATTTGGCATGGTCTTTTCTATATTATGAACTTCGAAGCAATTCAATAATTCATAAGATAATAATTCAACAACCACAATTCAACAACCTTACATTTCAACTCATATTTCAAAGTATAATGATTACAGGTTAATTTATAGGCTTTAATGGGCAGGTTGAACATTGGAACTTGAGACTCATTACTTTACTTCTTTTTTCAATTTTCTAAACTACTCTTAGGCCCTATTTGTTTCCATAAGTTCTAGGGCTAAAAATTAGTTCTAGAACTAAAACATAAGTCCTCTTTAGTCCTACCCTGTTTGTTTGGAGGGACTAAAAGGGACTAAAATCTCATTAAATGACCTATCTAGTAGTACTTCATTTAGCTCATCCTGGGGTTGAAGCGTAGTATCCTGGGCGGGGCCTCCCCGTCCACGGCCTTGGTCCCGACCAGCTCCACCATGAACTGTGACACCATGAGCGGCGCCTGCCCGGACTTCCTCTCGGCGATCTTCGGGTCGTACTCCGGCCACCCCGCCCTCGGCCTCGCACCACCGTCACGTGCGACCCCACCGCGAGCCCGCACGGTAGCTTCAGTCCGGAGGTGGTCCAGGTGCGGCCTCGCGGCCGCAAACGCCTCCGCGGCAGTCCCGTCGAACGGGGTGGCCGTCGCGTTGGGCCGCGGGAGGAGGAGCAGTGACGAGAAGATTGGGAGCGCCGTCGCGACCGCGGCAGTGGAAGCAGCAGAAGAAACCGGCGCGGGCGACACCACCGTGGTGGGGCGGCGTACAGGGGAGGTGAGCGCCAACGAGGAGGAAGCCTCGAGCTCGCGGCGGCGGGGGCGGTGGGTGGGCATCGCGGCCGCCGCATCCGCAGAGGCGGAGGAGGGGAAGAGGTCGAGGGAGGGGAGCTCGAAGAGGAGGAGGAAGGCGAGGTAGGCGGCGGCGGCGAGCAGGAGGGCCGCGCGGCCGAGGCGCTTCTGCGGCGGCATCGTGGAAGGTTCTAGAAGGTGGAGGTGGGGGAATGGGAGGAAGAGGAGAAAA
Organism: Oryza punctata; assembly: GCA_000573905.2. Lineage (NCBI taxonomy): Eukaryota > Viridiplantae > Streptophyta > Magnoliopsida > Poales > Poaceae > Oryza > Oryza punctata. Next base: position 22,219,078 of record CM002496.2, read on the forward strand.
GGTGGAGTGGAGAACGAGAGAGAGAGTTGGAGTGGATAGGGTCTGATCGGCTGACCGGTAGTGGAGTAGGGGCGCTATAAGCCTTTAGTCCAAATTAGCACCTCCCCCAGAGACTTATGGATCTAGATAGTTTTAGCCTGTATTAGTCCCTCCTGTTTGGTAATTTAGAGGCTAAAAGGGACTAAAGTGGAGGAACTTATGGATTAGCCCCTCCAAACAAACAGCACCTTAGTTTTGCCTTCAAATATGATTTTATCTTACTCTTTTTCAAAAAATTCCTTTACCATCTGCACGAAAAATCAAGAACTACATCCACGATTTTTTGATTTTTTTTGAAATTTTTGAATTTAATCAAAATTTCCCAAATCCTACCACCAGTAACCCTTACCATACCCGCGGTAAGTGCAGTTACCAGCGGTAAGGGAAACCTGAGTACAATAGCCAAAAAAAAAAAAACTACCACAGTAGAAAACGCAACACTTTAATTTCACTTCAATCTGGGAGGAATTCACGATGAATTTCGCAACGGAATGTGGATATGGAATAGCATGAGAGAAAATATATACCTGCATGCTCCCACAGTCAATTGAGAAGACAGATACTAGAGTACTGTACATTGTATGCATATGTATGAAAATTTGAAGTGGATTAACTGAGAGGAAAGACTCGTACAAGAATACAGCAAGTTTGAAACTGTTTTCGTACAGAGTACAAACGCATTTTCAATTTTCTCTGACTCTCTCGAGTCACCAGGAGTACTACACTACGATGTACTAGTAGTACACACCAAAATGCTCAGATAGTCAGGTCCCATTTTTTACCAAGTTACCCTAGTCTGACTGGTCTGCCTCATACGACATATATGCACGTTGAATTGAATGATTGAAATTATGAGGGCCAACTGCTCGATAGGGGAACAAATCTACCCTTAGCTAGAAGCTGAGAATTACTTCAGCTCAGAATCATCAAGATATGTTGCAGGGACCAATCACTACGAAGAACAGTCGACTTCCACAGCTCCAGACTCGCACAGCATCTGACACAAGATTCCCTGTGGCTTTTCAATGCAAGTTTTCAGTGAGCAATTATCAGCCAAAACTGTAACTACTTGTCATTAAAATTACTGGAAAAGGAGCTGTTCTTTGTTTAGCATAGATCTCGAGGGAAATGGTATACCCTGGAATGCACAAGCAGGGAAAAAGCCTGGATAAAGTGTAGCCCTACGCACACATGAAAAGTAGCAGGAAGGAGTCTTTCTTCTAATCTGTCCCTGATGCAGCTCCTGAATGCTTTTCCTAGAGAAACAAAATGAAGGAAATAATGACAGAAGAATTGACTTGCACTTATTCTACAAAAGCAGTGTCTTTTTACCATGTGGCATCGGTACTTTGGTCTTCAAGAAAAAAAAGTGTATAGATAACGTATCTCCAAAATGTTAAAAAGATCTTACACCTTGGGACGCCAAGTAAACAGAAACTTCCCCACTTTTTTCCCCTTAACCTGACTTTCAACTATCAGTACAAACCTTTATTCCTGCGCCCCACCTTCCACATTGTATTTTCAGCGTAAATCTTTCATGGAATTATCAACTAGCTTTTCAATCATTTCCAAATGGTTGCACTGAGCCAAACAGAAGTTGTTATCTTTGAGGAGACTTAGAGTGCCATATAAGCTAAGGTTACCGGTTCAAAATTTGGATTCCTCACAGTGCAAGTGACTCTATAAGTGATTTTAATTTTATATTTCAGTCCCTAACAATTTTTTTTCAGTTCTCGTATTATTTTCAATTTGTGTGTAGGTCAAAATTTTACACTTAACACCTTGAAATCCAGAAAAAAATATAAAACCTCCCTCACCCTCTCTCTCCCTTGTCCTCTCGGGCCTCTCCCTCTCTTCTCCTCACACCGGCGACCCGGCTCTCGTCTCCTCCAACGGCTAGCGAATCGAGGTCACATCGGTCGCCGTGGTCCCCATCTCTTCTCCTTGCCGGCCACAATGGCGCTCGGCCCCTAGCGGCGCAGAACGAGGTGGGCGGAGCGAGGCAGCGCTGCTCTCCCTCCCCATCTCCGCCGCTCTCCCTCCTCCCACGGATGGGTCGAGGCGGCCGCCGTCGAGCTGCTGTTGCACGGGTGGTCGACGATGATGAGCGGTGGCTTGTATCGAGCGAGACGACGACCTCGGCTCCCTGGCAGCGCAGAACAAGGTGGGCGGGGCGAGGCAGCGCTGCTCTCCTTCCCCATCTCCGCCGCTCCCCCTCCCGCTGGTGGACGGATCGAGGCGGCCGCCGTCAAGCTGCTGCTGCACGTGTGGTCGACAGCGTCGAGTGGCGGCTTGTATCGGATGAGACGACGGCCTCGACGTCTTAGAGCAGGGCACGACGATGGGCTCGGCGGCGGATCCCCTCTCCTCCTTCCACGGCCGGTGCCCCTTCTTCCCTAGTCGGCGCATCGAGGAGCTCACCGGCGTGAGGACTACAAGCGGGACGGCGCGGATCTTGGTAGCGTGGAGCGGGACGACGCAGATCTGGCGGTGGGCCTTGGCGGCGGAGGACTCCGAGGCGGGCCTCGGTGGCGGCGTGGTGGAGTGGCCTCACCGGCCAGCCTACCACCACCAGCTCCGCCTTCCGTCCTCTCTTCTCCGGTGAGCGGCGAGGCTTTCTCCTCCGGTAGGCACCAGATCCGCCGCTGTCTCTTCCTTTTCCTCCATCGCCGGCTCGGGGGATGGGGATGGAAACCCCGCGTGGAGCCTCAAACTGGCGAGGCCATGACCTCCACAACGCGTCTGCGCTATTCTCCTCCACGTCGCGTGGCCTCGATCTGTTAGAAGAACGAGTGCCCAAAATTAGCTTTCGTGGAGGGGAATCTCCGAGCTAGCGCGTATGATAATGATATACTAGGCGTATTCATCTGCAACCAAGTAAGTATCGAAGAAGACAGACAAGAATACCTATTCTGTCAGAACGAATTTGGAGTGTTGGGGCACTAGTCCAAAGATTCTTGTCGCAGAACAGCACCAAATCAGGGATCCTAGAAGCAATAGCTGCGGACAAGACTTTCAGCTCTCTCGTTATTTTAGGTAGAAAGTGCACGTCTAGTCTCCAAGAAAAGTGATACTAGTAGCATATGGTTCCATTTACTGTCAACCAGAAAATGAATTCTCTTTTATCAGCTATCTTCAGAGGTACTACAGTATACTAACAGATCAATATATACTGGTAACAGCAGTCAGGAATTCAAGATATCTGACTGTCTGAGCTCTGTCCAATGAACATACTACCATACACCAGTACACCATCCATCTCTCAATCTTCCCTGCCACCATCCAAATCTGCAGGTACGTAATACTAGTTCATACTCCTACATGATTGTCCAATAATACCTGCCTCTGCCACTGCTTCATTTTGCGCTTAATTTGAGCAAAGCTACCCAGGAAAATGAGCTGAAATTGAACGGTAGAAGAACTGAAAGGAACTGAAACTTGGGACCTTTTTTTTTCAACAGACATCATCTTCCACGCAGGGACAAACGGGGCGCACGCATCCGTGGACCGTGGGGGCAGGCTGCCACACAAAAGCTGTTGCTCATCACATGCCACTCGCTCGCCGCTGCCTGCCCTATCCATCCATCTAACCATCCATGAGATGAGACCATGATCCATCCGTGTAGTACGCACGCAGCCGCAGAGCAGAGGAGGAGGGGTTCCTTTCTTCCTTTTCTCGCTTCTCTTTTCTTCTCTCTCTCTTCCTCTCCGGCCCGCAGCGTCTCGATCGCTCATCTCGCCCCCGCTACTTTTGTTCTCTTCTCTTCTTTTCATTCTGCTCCATCAAAAGGAGCTCTCTTTTTCCATCTCTCTCTCCCCCACACCAACCTAAAGCCTGCAAGCGCAACACATGCGAGCAGGCAGTCAGGCAGGCAGGTTTAATGGTTGCAATCAGCGCCCAAAGCAAGCAAAGCGGACCAATCTCTGGTGCAGGCGCTGCCGCTAGCTCCCCCCATCTCTTCGATCTCCTAGCTGAGCTGATCAGATCAGCTGATACTGCTAGCTTCCTCGCCATGATTCTGGAGTGCTGTTTACACGTGAGACCTCCACAGGGCACCGGCGCTGATTGGAGGCCCGAAAGCATGCACGAGAGAGGACACACGTACTGTATGTGGTTACTGTATCGAGTATCGGGAAGTCGGTATATAAAGACTCATTTTTATTGTTTTTCAGATACAAGGAAGTATTAAAAAACTGCTGTAAGTTTTTTGAGTGAAAAAATTTTAAATATAATTGAGGTGTAGTTACATCGTAACTGTACTCTAACTGTGATATAACTTATATAAAATTTGTATTCAACTGTATGATGATTTGATCGGTTAGCACCAGGATATTACATGTGACCTGTGTGAAAAAAAATTTCACCATTTTTTTTCCCTTTCATACACAAATATTGAGGTGATCCGATGACTATAAACTTGAAAATTTTAGGGACAGAAAACTTACGAAAGTTATAAGTAATTCCGTAGTTCAAAATATCTTGACCTTTTTTAGACGTGTTAGGATTTTAACGCTTTACAAAGCACTTGGTATTTTCATGTACATATGTATGGGGTTTTTTGGTTTAGTACCCCAACAATTCATTGGTAGTACCAATCTTTGGTATGGTAAAGTTCATACTATGTGTGTTTGATTTGCTATCAATATATTTGCTATATCGAAGAAAGTTCTAGAGTGTTGCTAAATTTAGTATGGGCATTACCAATGCTTTGGCTCTAACCCAAATCAATCACAATACTATTTATAAGTTGCCCAAATTATTGGTACGATACATTTTGCACCCATCCAAAATGACCCTACATGAACTAGAATAAGGATGGGCCGAAACTCAGCTGCGTTGGCAGGGCCCATATATTGCCCACATTGCTGTCGTGATAGCCTACATCGTTATTAAGGACTAATTGGCCATGATTCTTCTGAATTCTAATTATCTTTTTATGGGCCTGTTGTTTTTTTTTCTCGATGAGTGATCGAAACTGCATAGGCTATGTTTTAAATGGGCCTCATCAAACAATTGGCCCAAAAGGGCTGAGAGAGACGATGCCCACCCAGGGTAAGGAGAGAACTACAGCCCCAGGCCTCACACATGGATGGCCCTCAATAAAAGCCCATCCAACTCATACAGGTGGATGGCCTGGGATTGAAGTCCAAATAGGCCCCCTATAGATTTCGTTGCAGAGACTGTCAAGCACACGCACAAAGCATACACGTCGCGACTCGCATCACATCGAAAAGGGACTATCTACATCTATACATTTATCGACAAAATTATGTAACTACAATACAATACAGTTTAAGTGTAACTTCTAAAAGTCATTATTTCCGCAAAGCAAGCATCTCGAGACAGAATCCCCTTATTTTACACATGCTGTGATTTTTTCCTTACTCGCTTGCTCGAATATTGAATAAAATCTAACAGTTTAAAAATATGTAAAAGTTACGTATAAGTTACAACTTATAATTATTTATAATTATATGTAAGTTATGATGTAATTATACTATAATTATGTTGTATTTACATTTATCAATTTTTGGAGAAAAAATATTGATAAATGTATAGCAAAACATTATCGAAATTTTGCATAGGCTAAGAAAAAGATTGGCCAATTGCTAACTTATAGTTACTCATAGCCTTATCGGTTGATCTAATATTAACTATAGCTATATGGTTTATTAAAAAAATAATTTGTGACTAAAACTTTTATATACGTGTTTTAGTGATTTAAAAGCTGATGTAAAAAATAAACTTGGATGAATAAAACAAAGTAAAGTTCTTTAAATTTAAATTTTGGTAGCAAGCTGTAGTGCAAAAGATGGGCGCCTCAGTAGCAAAAATTCCGGCTTGACACATGGGGTAAAAAGTCACTATTGTCACGTAGATCCTTTGGGCCATGTAGACATGTAGTAGTTTCTAATAGAGCTATAACCTGTAATGCAGAGTCTATGATCATCAATTGTTTAGCAAGATGGTGCTAGCATCTCGATCTTGACACCGGCCATTTGTACACTATAGACCAGTCCCGCATTAAACTCTTGTAGGTCAAGTTATTTTCCCGATGGCCACCAAATCACCATTCCTGATTTGATAGGCACGCTGTAGCAAACAAAGAAAACGAAGGATGACAGTGCATGCCGGAGCTAAAAAATCAACCTTTGGCACAACGCGGCAATGCAGCTAGGCAATCTTAATCTTCTTAATTTACTTGACTAATTCAACCAGCAGCATCAGTACAAGTTTTAGCAGAGGACACACTAGTACTCCCTAAGTACCTTTTCCGGCTGCACTTAACTGCTGATTTGCAGTGGGCCGTAGCCTGATCTGATTCTTTCCGGCACGAGAACGGAAGCCTGCCTGTACTCCCGTAGATCGCCGCCACGTGGTGCTGCTGCGCGTGGTCGGATCGTGAGCGAGCAGGTCCGGGTCATTTATGGAGGTACCGAACGCCAACCGACCAACTGAGCCCGTTGACCGTGTTGAGAGCTGATGGCGACTTGCCGGTCTCAGAAATCCTTGCGTGCTTGCTTTGCTTGCTGTCGGTCTATTGTGTTTCTCCCCACCTTTGACTGAATCAAGGTGTTTATATATATAACTAGTGCTGTAAAACAGATTGTAAGAAATTAGTTGTTTTAATTTAGAGGCTTGGATTTCCCTTTTTCAAACAAGCGATTGTATTAAAAAAACAGGAGATTGGAATCTTTGTCTAGGGAGAGAGACAGAGATGAGGCCAAATGGATTTGCTACATATCATTCGGTAGAAAATTGAAGAAGAGATTTTAGTGAGTTTGAAATGTTGATGACTTGATGACTTGTGCACCAGGCTTCTTATACTTCAATTCTGATGACCCCAACAACTTTGATGATCTCTCCAATAATAAGGATGTGGTAGCGATCTCACCTTGTTAGTTTCTTGGCTTGGGTTTGGGCTGTGAAAGCGGGGAGGGCATCAAGAAGGTAGTAGTTAAGTGGATGCCTACTGTTGCAAACAGTGATGAACCAAAACAATTTCATTGAGATCTTGTACTTACTAATTATCCAATTATCGGTTGGTATACTAATTAATACCAATGGTTACTAACATAGAAGGATAGTGTGTACCCTAATTTTTTTTTACACAAAGATGATAAGCCTGGTGATAATGGAGGTAGAGGGCTAAAGGGAGGAGGGTAGTAGTATTGGAGCTAGCCGGTGGGGCTCTAGACCGGGAGGTGAAGTGGGGCAGAGCAAGGAGAATGGTGGGAAGCGGCATAGGAATAAACTAGCTAGTTGTGCTAGTCGGGATGACGGCTAATGGAGATTAGTATTGAGATAAGAGTGGCTATGATATGTTGGCTATAATTTGATGGTAAAAAAGTCATAAGATTTTGAGGGATTTATTACAAATATAGTATAGGTAATTTCACTATAAAGGGAAATGTTTGCAACATGTTGACCTCGGTTTCAATTACTCGCTACCACTTTCTTTGTTGTGCCTTCACCCTTTATTTTTCACGCAAGCTCCACCTCTTGGGTACGTACTTTGCTGCAGCTCTTATCAACATCTTCTTCTTCTTCATATGCAATGATCAACATTTGGAGGTGAGGATAAGGACAAGATCACCAGGTAAGGAGGAGGGAGTGTATGTAGTGGAGGTTTGATCATACTACATGACTATAGTAGATCACTAATTATACCATAAAATATGTGATTACTAATTACATAGGTCCTCCAAAGATTGGAGGCTTTAGATGTACTACATTTAGGTTGGATATGTTGGTTGATCTCATCAATAAACAGAGACTAAGTCTTATGATGATGTAGTCCACCCTGCTCCTACATGTACACATTGCCAAACCACCAGTGCCACAATCGGAGGCACCACGATTTCCATTTGGAACATGTCTCTGAGTCCACAATGCTATAAAAATTAGGAAGATTGGTCTTGTCCAAGAGGTATAGCACTCCCTTGATAAACCATAACGATCCCAACCCTAAGAAGTGTAAGGAGCATTCCTGACATGAGTAGGTAGCTCCTGAAGGGACACCAACATCCTCAAAACGATAGCTGGCAACAACGATTGTGTCATCAAGCCAACCTCGTATGCAGGACTATTGCTATCACTACATTGATATAACAAAAGGAGGAATTTTGATTGGTATCTGCGAATGGCTTCTTCTTGATCCTATCAATTTATCACCTCATTCCTCATTATATTAAGGTGGTCATAACTAGATTAAGTATTAGATCATATAGCATTAGGCCCTAACACGACAGAGCCAATATGCCTAATATGTTATTACTCATGGCACTATAAAGTAGGGTTTTCCTTGCTGTTTCAACCGGGCTTATTGTCGAGGTACGATAATAACAAGGGCTCAACAACCTCACCAAGTTAAAAAAAAGAATTTTTGATATTTTTTCCTAACTCTGCTTACCGTGATGTATGCAGGTTTACCACCGAGGTATGATAACCTCTTCTCTGATAAGGTAAACCCTACTTATAGAGGATTTAGATGTTTCCCTTGAAGGCCTATGATATCCATGCTATATCTACTCTGTCCATTTCAAAATACAGCTATCTTTGTACAAATATGAACAAAGTAATATTTGAGATATAGGGAGTAGAGTTTTTGTTAGACGTAGGGGATGAGGGGACAATCCTTCAATACACGAGAGAGACTGTTTTCATGGGCCAGCTATACTGAGGACGTCAATAACAATTTGTTGCACATCATTGAATGGATACACTAATTTGAAAAGTAGAAGGCCGTACTATATGTACTAATTTGGAACTAAATATAATCAAATGAAACGATATCATATTAGTCGATCTTCGGGAAAAAACTATGAGTATTTCATATGAAAGAAGAGTGTTAATCAAACAGATAGAAGAGCTTCTGATCAATGATACATTGTGATCCAATCAGTGGGTGATAATATGACCATCTAAGGGCAGAACTTGGGCTTTATGCGAAAAAAAAAACTCCATTTCGTACCAGCAACAAAGGTTGGTTAAACTTTCCTCTATCATGTCAATCAAACCGATAATCTTTGAGCAATTCTCTGTTTTAGCTCGAGCTTGATGACACAGCACCACCAAACCAATCGACATGGCTGGCTAGATAAACGCGTTGTTTGTGGAAAAAGAGCAGAACGGTTCAGCGAACACAAGCCCAAAGAGAATCCATCAATCCGATTCGGAGCTAGGCTATGGCCCACTGTCCTCCTTTTCGAAGCCAGCTATGCTCCACTTCAGATACGTGGACAGCAACGTATGCAAGGACACGTGTCAGGCTACCATGAACGGATAATTCCTCGCGGCTAATATTTAACGAGCTAGGAGATGTTGTCGTTGATCTCTGAAGAATAGGTTGGATTAGGTTCAGTGCCAAGAAAAAGGTTTAATTTAAACAAGAAGTTAAAACAACTACTAGTCGGCATTCGTTGTGTGGTATCTTGTGATGTCAGACTGATCGGTTTCCCTTGAGACATTTTATTTAGATGTCATTTTCATGAAAACTAAAAGATGGAAAGCGAGCGCCTATCACTCTGTCTCAACAACAAGCTCTGTGTGCTGCAGTGTCATTCCAGGAAGGAGCAGAAAGGCAAAAGATAATGAGGGAAATTTAAAATTAGAAAAAAAAAGGAGAGAGACAAGAGATTGTGCCAAAAAGAAAGGAAACAAAAGGAAAAGAGATTGAGAGTGCTGGCTGATGCTACAGCCTCCAGAGGAAGCAGCATTTACACTGCCCAGTAGTCCACTCAGAACTAAAACGGTCAAGGCTCCTTGCTTATAAATAGCCTTCCTCTCCTTGCAGTTTGACAACAGCACAGCACAGACCATTGCAAGAAACCCTTCACACATCTTACTGAAACAGCTACTACTCCTGCTAGCTAGCTAGCTCAAGCTCAAGCTCTTTCCACTAAGCTCTGTGTGTCTAGCTCATCAATACCTGACTAGCTAGTTAGTTGCTTGATCGATATAAATCCTAGCTAAGTGATGGACTTCGACTTGTTCAATTCCTACCCGGAAGCGCAGCTTGACCTGATGAGCACGATGCTTCAGCTGGAGCAGCTCACTGCGCTCAGTGACCAGTCGCTGTTCATGGCGGCGCCGACGTCGCCTCCGGTATCACCCATGGGGACCCCTTCTCCCCAGTTCTCACCACCGCCGCAGATGTCGGTCACCACCACCACCGCTGGTGGCGGTTACCAGGATCAATATAACTCCATGCCGGCAACGTACGGCGCCGGTGCGGGCGTGCACCAGCTGGACTTCGCGATGTCGTCGCCGGGCTCCGACTCCGGCGCGCCGCAGGGCTCGTCGTCGTCGTCGGAGGCGATGCGGGAGATGATCTTCCACATCGCGGCGCTGCAGCCGGTGGAGATCGACCCGGAGGCCGTGCGGCCGCCGAAGCGGCGCAACGTTCGCATCTCCAAGGACCCGCAGAGCGTGGCGGCGCGGCTGCGGCGGGAGCGCATCAGCGAGCGCATCCGCATCCTGCAGCGGCTCGTCCCGGGCGGCACCAAGATGGACACCGCCTCCATGCTCGACGAGGCCATCCACTACGTCAAGTTCCTCAAGTCCCAGGTGCAGTCCCTCGAGCGCGCCGCCGCCGCCACCGGTGCCGCCGCCCACCGCGCCGCCGCATTCGGCGCCGCCTACCCAGCGGCCTTACCCCTGCAGCACCACGCTCCGTGGTAGCTGCATGCTACTAGCTCCCACATGGATAGATGGTGATGAGACAATCGTTTCCCATTACTATCGCGTCTCACATGCTTGTCGCCGTCGTCGTCGTCGATCGATCACCACTGCTGCTGCAGCATGCATGATCACATGCATGTGTAAATTAGTAGTACAAGATGTAGGATACTACCTTATTACTACCATTTATTATTGCTGTTGTTACCGCATGCTAGCTCGTACGTATACGTGGCTGCTCCGAGCTTTTGTTGGACTCGCAGCCCGTACGTGCATGCGCGTTTCATTCGATCGTAGGCTTGTACTGTACTGTACACTTTTCCTTCTATTCTACCCCCTGTTCAATGCAGTACGTACGTTTCCGGCCCGTACCCCCTGTTCTCATCACCGTGTCATCTATCTTCAGTTACGTTTCGTCCTCATGCATCAAATTCTCACGAGAACAAAGCAGCACACACACAGTACGTCCTTGCCGGCGTACGGCACAACCGACCTTGCAATTAAACCGGCCAAGTTGACCGCTCACCAATGGCAGTGTAGACTGCACTCACAGATCGTACTTGCCGTGCCTTTGCCTCTCGATCTGCGCCTCCCGCGACTCTCTGATCCTCCTCGTCACATCCATGCACGGCCGTCGGCCGGCGGCCGGCTAGCTCGTCGTACCATTGCGTACTCGATCTGTTGCTCCATAACACTGCCTATTACAGCACACGTACTCTATCACTGCCGGTTCACACCGGCAGTAATAGGTCGACAGTGATAGGCTTTTCTGTAGTAGTGGTGGAACGGCACGTATCGGCTCGCCTATGTACGTACACCTGCAACGGTAAATAGCTTGCAAGAAGAGCTCGTAGCCACAGTCCTTCAGACCGGCTGGCCGAATCATACCGGCCGCGCGGCAGGTGCGTAACCGTTTCTGTCGGGACGCATCGGTTTCCTGCATGTGGCAGTGTCGTCCATGCAGCAGTGCGCCACCGGCCAAGAATACGCGGAAACAGTGGGGCGCCCGCTCGCCTAGCTAGCTCGATCGGCAAAGGAGAAGATCGATCGAGCTAGGTAGTTGTTGTTGTTGTTTCGAAACCGTTGCAGAATTATGATCGATCTGGAGGCCGCATGCAGTGGGTTGGTGTCGTTGGTCCAGTGGTCCATCGTAGATCGGCGTTCAGCGCCGTTGGATCGTAGCATATGTATGTTATTATGGTCCTTCCGTGGACCGGGCATTCCTAGAAGCATCACATGGTATATATTATGATATATCTGTCGCCGCTGATCGTATAGCTAGTGGGGTTTGTGAATGATCAATAATTGTTCTTGTTTGTTTGTAGTAGTACGTACTTTGTACTGATTTGTTTATGACCTAACAAAGTTTCAGCTTCGCATTCATTAAGTCAACCAAAACTGATCGACTAACTATTTCTGGGTGCACCAAAATAAAATTCTACTAGAAGAGAAGCTATTGAGGCAAAGAAATTAGCAACTACTACTACTCCGTACAAGTTAGCAGGCAGAGGTTTGATTTGCAAAACAGAGACGGTTTTACAGAGCGTTATCGTTTCCGTCAACATTATTGGATTTACAGATCGACCTACCGAACACATAAATTAAGGATGCAGATCTGTAGATTCAATCAGCAGCAAACCGTGCTCCAGGACCACCAGATACGAAATCTCATCCAGAAGCTGTAATCTCATCCATGAATTCCCCTGTCTATAGCTAGCCGCTTTCTCTTCCATGTCGTTTTCACGACACATACTGTAGTTTTCTCCGCGCGAAAACACCAACAGAGGACAGGCCGACCATCCTATATATCTCTCCTTTGAACTGACGTTGAAATATCTGATAAATTAGACTGAACTCAGTACACACTTCACGCGTACAGAACACGTACAGGATCACACGCGAAGCAGAAAAGTTTACAGTGGTTAACGTGATAAGTTAATAGTTGAACCTGAAAAGGTAGATAAGTAAAGTTAACCTGTCGTTTTATATAGCACAGCATTGATCGGTTCGGGCCAAGAATAAAGCTGCCGGCTCGCTGATTCTGATTTCATTCACGTATGTACGATGAACAAAAGTAGCACTAGCAGCTAACTCACTGATTAACGAAAAGGCTAGCTGCAGATCTAGACATATCCGCATCTTTCCGATCGATCGATTGATCGAGTCATGCGTACGTCCATTGATTCAAGGCCACGAGCTGAGCCGAGAATTTGCTCCATGACCCACATAAGATATCTCACCGGGCGGCCGTCGTGAATCCTGTGTACGCAGCGGCGGGGGATAGATAAATATGCTCCGATCAAGATCGTCGTAGTCAGCGCATCAACCTGTCGGCAACAGCGGCAGATCGGCAAATTAACAACTCCCAATTACATCGCGCTCGCGCTCATGGCTTCAGCTGATCGACAACAACCGCTCGCCGCGACGGATCGAACTGACCGGTCGAGGTCAAGATTAATTAATAGAAACCGGTACAAAAACCGCCGCAGATCGGCACAGGGTCACCGGCCGTCACCCGATCGTCGCCACGTGCCCGAGCGCGGCCGCTGGATCGGCGCCACGTTCGGCGGCGCGTCCGGTGGGCCGTCGCGCTCCGTCGCCGTCGCCGTCGCCACGCGTCGCGCGGCGGGAGGGTCGGGCCGGGAATAGGATTCGCGGGAGATCTCTTCGAGCGATCAGGTCAGGTGCATGCATGATCGGTGCATCCCTCCTGGGCGAATGAATTGGCGCGAGCTGAGGAGGAGGTAGAGGAGGAGGCAGCGTTGGAGCGGCGACTAGCAACAGCAACAGCAACGTCGCCGTCATCGTCACGCGCGCACCAATGGGATGTCAGCACCAGGCCGCCTTGGCTATAGCTGGACGGCGCCATATCTCGACGTACTTCCAACCGAAATGGCGATTCGTTTGACTAAACACATATTTCGTGTGAATTTATGTTATACATAAGTTGTTTTATAAAAATAAATAAATTTATTTTTCAAAATTATAATAATTGTATGCTAATCAATGTTATTCTTTTTGCATGTAACTAATCAGCTGTTTCTGATCTCCGTTTAGCACGGGCCGTGAACCCGATCATGATCTCGCTCTCTGTATCCCCACGGCTATCCTTCCTCGCTGGTTCGAACTTTTGACGCTGGTTTTATTTTCTTATGGTTTCCGTTAATTGTTTAGATTTTCTTTGCCTTTGTCGAGTCCTCTCCGGACAATTCATTCAGCCAATGGGGTTGCGGCACACGTCCGTGAAAACCCGTCTTTCTCTTGAAAAGGGAAACGTGACTTTATGTCTTTTTGTTCATATATCCTCATATCCTGATTATGTCTGATCCCTACCTATGCATAATTGCATATCCGTTCGGACTCTGTTTCTTCATGTTGTGTGGACTCTTTTTTTGTTTTTCTGACTTTGGGCTGGTTTAAGTCGGTGAGAGCACAATGAATAAATCTTCTTTTAGATTTGGCACACAAAGACTTTCAAAAGAGTTATCTAGCAATCTTTCGTGCATGGATGTTTCTGAAAAAACACGGAGTCTAAAATCTCTTCAAATCTAAAATCTAAAATTCACACAATTGCGCTTTCCAAAAAAAAAGTCTGATATTTATCACTGATCTTCATTTTTTTCGCCGGGAAGACCGAAGGAGGCTATCCGAATATATTAATATTAAGAAGGAATAAAGTTATAAGAAAAAAATCAACATAAGCTGTCGAGATTGGAAGTGCACCAAAGTGCACAACCAAGAACCATGTGCTAGCCACACAAGCACAAACCACTGAGAGAGGAGCCTAGCACCAAAACGACCCCCCCCGCTATGCGTCGCCGATCGCCGCCGAGCCTATGACAACACCACAGAGACGAGACTGAAAACGATACCCCCAAAGAGGTCACGACATAAGGGACGCCGCCATCATCCATCTAAGGAAGATGTGGTTTTTACCCAGAGAAACTCGCCAAGGAAGAGAAGTATCCTTGACAACGCCTCAAGAGGGGGTTGCGACGCCCAAAGGCGAGGCTTTCACCCGGAACCCTTGCAACCTTGCTTTGAAGTTCGTCGCTCTCAGCTCAGAAACCACCGCTCCGGCGGTGGCAGCACGAGGCCTCCACCCCACCACACTGGCGCCCCTCTACCAATCGGCTTCCACACATGCTGCTGCTGCACCCCACCACCATCCCTGGAAGCTGGCCCAGGCCTTGTCCATCCCACCACTCGCTGGCTCCTCGCCAGTTTTTGGCCAAAGGAGAACCCGCGACTGGACGATGTCACGTCGGCTTCCTGAGCTTCCCCCGTTAATCAGCACCTACCTCAATCCAACTTAGAGACTCCCAGCGAAGAACGAAGGAGCTCCAGGAAGGGCGAGGGTGCCCACCGGCAACGAGGAAGATGACCCATTGCCGCCACCTCCCTTTGCACTACCACCACTCCCTTGCACCTTGCCTCTGGGTTTGCTCCAGCGGTGTCTGCGCCAGCGCCACCACCGCTACCCAGCCTCCCAGCCGCCGCGTCGACACCGGTGACCCTCCGGCCACCGCGCCAACGTCGACGACCCTCCGGCCGCCGCGCAACGCCGGCGCCACCACCACTGCAGCCACCCTACCGCCGAGCCGCCCTCGGCCGTGCGTCCACCGGGCAGACCGCTCCACCATCGGGCCATCCTCGGCCGCACCTCCACCGCACCATCCCCGGGTTGTTGCGTCATCGGCCCGTCGCCATCATGCCACCTCGGGCCGTTGCACCGTTGTGCCGCCGCCGCCGCGCCCTGGGCTGCCGCGCTGGCCAGATCCGGACGTAGGAGGACCAGATCCGGCCTCAGAGGCACCGGATCCTGCCTCCGGCCGTTGAGGTCGATGTCGTCAGCTTCGCCCCATCCTCCTCGCACCGAGGTGGGTGCCCGCCGAGCTCGATTGGCCTCACCGCCGCCTTCCCGGCTTGCCGCCGACTTGCCACCAGCAAGCTCTAGCGGCGGTGAGGTGGAGAGGACAGGTTTTCGGCGGTGGGCAGCTAGGGTTTGGCCCCACGAGCCACCCACGCGAGAGCGACGCGGGGATAGAATACTCTCTTTTCTTTATCTCGCCGAAGTGCCACTTTCTTTTGGTCTTCATCTTTTTAGGATTGTGTTAGGGGGGCATACCATGTACTTGTCAGTGTGTGAGTGTGCGTTTTTCATTCCATTAAGTCGCAAAAAGATCATTATTTTCTCTCAAAATCAGATTACTTTTCTTTATAGAAATTGTACAATAGTTTAATAATTCATGTTTACACGAAACGATCGAATAAAATCGTTATTGGTCCAAGCAAGGTAAGGAGAAGGACATAGATAGAAACCCACGACAAGGAACAAACATGTCAAATCAAGCTGGTGGTGTGCTCGCGACGGCTGTCTGATTTAGAATATGAGGTGGTTTAGAAATTGAGAGGGATAACATGCATGTGGGGAATTGTATATATCGGCTAGCTTAAGCACCTACAGTTTTCTGATCCAAATAATGCGTCCCCTTTTAAGTGCCCTTTCATGATCATTTTTGTGGGGGCCCTGGCCCTGATTTGGGCCTGTGCACCAACCCCTCATTTGAAGTGTTTTAAGAGAGGAAGGCTGGTGGATGCTGCTGCGTCCAAGAAAGAATATGTTGGGCAGGATGCATGCACCTTAACCACTTCCTCTTGGAAATGGACTTGTAGAAGAGCACAAGGGAGCATGACGTCTCAGTCCTGTAGCTCTGTAGCCTGTTGGACAGACCAGCGACATGGTCAAACGTAATGCTCATAAATTGTAGTACTAATTAATCACCACGGTAAAAAAAAGGAAAAAGAAGGCATCAATGTGTAAAATAGGGGGAAATGATTTCAACTCTCGGAGGGATATCCCCTCGTTTCGTGCATGCCACCTAAATAGTTATCAAAAATTTAAAAAACTTTAGCGAGGTAGATTAATATGAAATATATCACTCCATAAACATGCAAGTTAAAATTCAACTTCTACAAATTATAACAAAAATAACAAATATATATGCAAATGTATGATAACTCTTTTCATTTTAATTTGATATTTTTGTTGCAACTTGTATAAGTTGAATTTGGTCTAGCATATTTGTGAAGTGATATATTTCATATTAATCTATGTTATTTTTTAAAATTTTTTTTGATAACTATTTAGATGATATGCAAATAACGAGAGATATCCCCTTGAGGGATGAAAATTCATATCCGTAAAATAGGTAGAGTTATGATGCGACCAAGCATTCTTGTCGGACATAATATAAATTTCAAAGGATATCTCATTAAAGTCAATGAGAAATTATGTTTTGAACATGTAATTGTACTGCATGTGGACCTTGGGAGTAATACAAGCAGTATGCATATATCTCAAATCCAACTGGCAACGTCATATCTGAATATAATCCAATCATCTTCACGGCTTATGCGCTAGGTGACCACACCACAGGTTACTATCTCGATCGTGAACATTATTCTTTTCCCAGAACCATATCGATCATGACGATCTGGTTAGGATCATTCCGGCCAGTTTCTGATCATTTCCTCATCACCGGTGATGCAACATGCATGCACCAAATTAAACTGGATCAGGCGACTCCACTAACCTAGAAAATTAACACAATCCCTGAATGTAGTAGCGAAGGGAAATACTTGATCCTTATCGTTTGCCCTACAACACACACACGTATATATCAGCCATCACCAAAACTAAATACTTTTTTAAAATTGATATTAAATTTTTTTAATGCAGTTTTTTTTCACCATTGACTTTTGCATCGCTAAAGACACACATAGAAAAGTTTTAGCTAAAAATAATTTTTATCGATAATAAACCCTTCGGAATATAATAAGCTCTTGGTTAAATGTTGGAGCTGCGAATAGTACTCCGGCCTGATAAAAATCGAAGCAATTCATCTGGGATTAAGGCAAGATTTATTCTCACGTACGTTGCGAACGCACGCAGTCGATGTGTGCACCCACGTATCTGGATGTGTCTGCCTCGGGACACAATTTATTTTCTGCCGGGCTACAGGGCTCGCGCCGGGGCGCAGTGTTGCTGCCCGACCAAGCGAGAGGGCCACATGCATGGGCCGGCAAGGCTAGTTCGCTCGACCGCTCGCTCTATCCTATAGCCTGGGGCCTGGGCGGCGTCCGGCGGCTACTCCGCGTCTGCCGGCCGGCCCCCCCTGCTCCGTACGTAAGTACCCGCGACGACGACAGCAAGCCGACGAGAGACAGGCAACGAGGGGTTGCAGCGCAGGCGGTGGCAGCCTGCATCGCATTGCATTGCGTTGCTGCAGCGGCGCATGCAGGAGAGTAGCTAGGGGCGTCGCGTCGTACTAACGTTATTTTGAGCTCGATCTGATTGTTGAGAACTTAGGTGCGGGGCATTCATTGCCGAAACATGCGTGATGCAGGCGGAAGCTGCAGTGCGGTGTAGTACGTACGCAGAGTGACCGGTACTGAGGGTTGGGGGTGGTCGTACTTGTACGGGCATGTCTGGCAGACGCGGCTAGCTTTGGGCGGCGGCTAACCTGGCCCCCCTGTGCTTTTTGGCGGTTTGGCCACGGCGTCACGCTATAGATTGATCACTATTTCCCCGGTCTCAGACACACAGTGAAGGTTTGGCTCAGGGGAGGAAGGAATAGCTTGAAGATGGAGTAGATGTGATTTGAATTTCTCTCGTGGCTCCAAACTCTTAACACGTACTGTGTCGGAGTAGTTAGAACATAGTATAAGAGCTGATAGCTTGTTGAACAAAATGGTACATCTCCTCCTTTTTTGTTTTTTTTCTATATGTGAATGCTCGTGTACATATGCATAAACTCACTCCTGTAAACATGCACACTCACACTCTATCCCTATAAACACATTCGATAAATTGAACCGACATATCTCATAATTGACTAAGTCAACACAAACGATTATAAATTGGAATATTCATGCACGCTTTGGAATGTGTGATTTTTCTAAAAGAACAATATTTCTTAGATTTCTTTTTTATTCTATTTTTGGATTTATAGTAATGTGCAATATTCAATTAAACTATAGTTAATCAACCGGCTAATTGGACAATCCATTTCGGTTGAGTCCCTCGGCCGAATATGTTTCTTGAAATGAAACTGCTAAAATCAGGCATGTCCAAGTTCGAGGCCCATCATCACATTGTGCAAATCAGGCCTCGCGAGAATTTCACATCAGCCCACCTGCACAAAATCACTCTGACAGATCGATACATAAGCTTCACACATATTTCAGCCCATTTTCAGCCATCAAACATATATGAGAAACGTCCATTTTGACTCCTTCAACTGTTATCCGAGTCTGTTTTGCATCCCTGAACTGCAAAATCAGAAGTACAATCTTACCCAAGTATTAAAACTGGATCAAATTGTCTTCAAAGGTTTATAACCTGGCTTGGTAGCCACATAAGCGCCAATGTGGACATAATTAAAGAAGGGAAAATCAATAGGCCCTTATGTCATCTTCTCTCACCTCCCCTCTACCCCTCTTCCTCGTCTTGCTACAAGTCTACCACAAAGTCCGGCGACGCCGATAGCCACCTCATTGCCTATTTTGCCAAATGTCCAGGTGACGCTGATGATTGCCTTGCTGTTGGTGAAGGAAGTCCTTGCCCAGTCTGTACTCCTAGCCAGAGACCGAGGCCCACATGTTAGTGAGGTACCACTCCTTTCTTCCTCTCATATACCTGCCTTTCTTTCTCCCTAGCGAGCGACGAGCCAAGCTCGAGGCAGAGACGAGAGGCTAGCGAGAGAAAGAGAGGGGGAGGAGGACTCTAGAGCCTGAGACGGCGACGACATCTCATCGTCATTATCGTGGTGGCGTCTCCCTTGTGGCTTGCTCGACTAGTGAGGGCGAGGGCGATGCGGAGCTGCAAGTGGCGGCAAATGGATGAGCTCGATGAGGCGATCAAGGACAGTGAGCTTGATGAAGAGGCAAAGAAGAAGCTTGATGAGGAGGCAGATCTGGCGGCGCTGCGGTGACAACTTGAGCTTCGCCCTCCCTTTACCAGTGATTCCTCCAGTGAACCGGTAGGCAGGTGTCGTCGCGTGCAGATGCGGTGGCATGGCCATTTATTGCGGATTTGGTTGCCCGAGGACGCTGGGAGTCAACACTAACCTGTTGCCGAGCGTCGCCTCCACTAAGTTAGAACTCTCCCACTTGTCATCCTTGCCCTCTCGAGTTCCACCAGCACCAGCGGTCATCGTCTTGATGGCTCCTAGGCCTCCTCTAGATCCTCTTTTGTTGGTCGTCGCCCCTGGAGACCATCGGGAGAGGGAGGGCGAGAAGTGGAGAGAGATGAGGGAGAGAGGAGGAAGGGGAGAATAGAGGAAGAAGTGGTCAGACAAGTAGGGGTCATGTAGGATAAAATCGTCCTCTAAACTGCAAGAGGAGTCAAATTTCACTGGTTTGAATAGATGAGGGATGCAATATACCTAGTATAGTTTTACGATTGAGAAATACGGATAAGAATCAGCCAATAGTTGAGGGAGTGAAAATGGAGAAAATTGATATTTTGCCATCATCAAAACTGGGTTTCGCTGGAATGCCACTCCGAAAAGTGGTTTCGTTAAAATGCCACTCTCAAACAGGGGCAAAATGTTACAATGCCATATTTATCCATTTCTTCTCAATCAAAATGAATTTTATCCCTTTTTCTTTGCGACTGACCAAAATACCCATGGACTACGTCCGCACCGCCCACCACCTGCCCTAACCGTGCTGGCGCCGCTGCCCCAGTCGAGCTGAGCCGCGTTGCCAGGGGAGACCAGCGCCTCCACTGCACCTCGTCGGAGTGCACCACCTCCACCGTCACCGAGTCAGAGCTCATCTCGAACACAGCGGTCCACATCATCGGGAGCACGTCGCCGGTGCCACCGAACTTGGTGCCCACGAAGACGGTGACGATGATGAGACGGTGCGTCGTGGATGGGTTGACGAGGATCCCGGCCTCCACCGTGGCGGAGCTCCTCAAGAACCGGGTCAGGATCTCGGTGAGGACGTAGCACCGCCGCATGAAGGTGTGGATCCGCTCCAGGAACTCATCGATTCGGATATGGGCATCGCGCCGCCATGGAAGGCACGGACGAGGTCGGACTTGGCGGCCCGTGAGGCAACGGTGGGTTGGCAGTTTGGAGGAGGGCATCGGCCTCCACGATGGCTATGAGGAGGGAGAGGGATCGAAGGAACCCCCGCCTGTCGTTGCCGAGGATGGGCTGGTCACCGTTGTCGGAGACCTCCACGGTGCCGCCGCCCCCGCCGAGCTGAGCCGCCTTCCCCAACTGTGCTAGCGCCACCCACCATCTGCAACGACAACCTCTTCCACATATTGTAACATCCTCTCTTTCAAAAAAAATCACCGCTGCCTCTCTTGCCGTCTCCGTTGCCGACTGCGGTCGTCCCGCACCGTGCCCACGCCGTCGCTGCTGCCCGCACGCCGCTGTCGCGCCGCCTCGCGCCCCGTGCCGCCGCGCGCCGTCGCCTCCTCGTCGCCGTCACCCTGCGCCCCGTGCCGCCGCACGTCGCCGTCGCCCATCACCGTTGCCGCGCGCCGAGTCCTGCGCCAGCCCGCGCCGCGCGCCGTCCTGTCCACCCGCCCCCGCGCCGGCCGCCGTCTCCCCTTCCCCTATAGATTTCCCCCTTCTCCCCTCTCCACACCTCTCCCCCTCCCCCTCCCTCTCCCCCTCTCCTCTCCGCTGCTAGTCGCCACGCCACCGTCGCCGCCGCGTCGCCCTCGCCACCACCGCTGCAGGGTGAGCCCCCCTTCCTCCCCTCCGCCGACCGCCACCGTGCCGCTAGGGCCGGCTCGATCGAGAGAGAGAGAGAGAAGAGGAAGGAGAAGAGAGGGAGGAGAGGAGGAAGAGAGAGGAGCCGGGAGGAAGAAGAAGAAGAGAGGAGGAAGGAGGAAGAAAAAAAAGAAGAAAGAGAAGAGAAAAAGAAAAAAAGAGGGGAAAAAGAAAAGGGAGAAGAGAGAGAGGTCCCACATGTCAGTCCTTAGGATTTGGGATAAAAATAAATTATTTATGATCAGTAACTTTTCATAATTTCTCAGATTAATTCAAATTTGAATCTTTAAACAAGTGTAACTTATTCGTTTTAACTCATATTTGAGTGAAACTTGAACCTAAATTTATCTAAATTCATACTATTTCCAGTGGTATATAAATCATTATTTAATAAAATATATTTATATTTATAAAATAATAAATATCAAATGATTAGACAATAACTAACCTAAATAGTGTGCTAATAAATAAAAGTGGATATTGTACAAGTGAAATAATTAGTTTTAACACTTTTTGTCGCCGTAGCAACCACATAAATTAAATTATAACTAATGTTTCAAATTAATGGGAGTATAGGAAAATACTGGTGCCACTTCACAAATAATTGAATCGATATAAAAATTCGACACAACACGCTTATTTTTAAAGTTGTTTTTTGTTGGATTTTATTTGAATTCTAATCGAATCCAAATAAACTCTTTCGCACGTTAAATTTAGATCCCGAAGGAGTTGCGGTGTCGAACAAGGATCAAGGTCAACAGGACTGTGAACAAGGCAAGTCATCACTAATCTTTGAGCATGTTGAACCTATTGCGAACTTATTTTGATTTAAAATAAAAGTTTGCATGCTATATGAATATATGTGAATGCCCTATTTGCTATATGCCATGCCTTTGATATTGATTATCCATGCAATCCTTGTAATCTATGATATTGTGTGTCTTTATTCAATACTTGACAAATGCTTAGCTATGCTACTTTAGAATCATGCATATCCATATTTATCAAAATGCATTAGGCTCGGGCAACTACCTTTAGGAAGTTAGTTGAGATGCGGCATGTGGAGACATGAGCGCCACATTGCTATGCCATTGATGACATGAATTGTGAAAGGAAAAATAAAACTAAATAACTGTTTTCGACTGGGGCGGCTGGAGGACTTGGGTGGTGTCCGGTAAAAGCTAATGTCGCCCTTGATCAGTTAAGGACCGAGCCATGAAGCTAAGCATGAAATGACCCCCGTACAACCGTACTTCTCGAATAGGTATAGACCTAGCGGAGTAAATAACCGAGCGGAGGCAGTATCCATGCATAGTGGATTTCATGAAGTGTGTGAGAGGTTGGGGCCTGAAAGTTCAAGTGCCACTAAATTGGTTTTGGTGATTAATGATAAATCCAATTATATGAGACTAATGTTTTATAAGCATTTCTTTTTCTAGTCTGATGTGGATATGAATGTGAAATTTGTGAAGAGATGATTTCCGGACTTCACATGAGTTGAGATAGAAACGTTCTTTGATGATGGACCTAAATCACAAGGATAAAATGCATGGAGATCAAGCTATATGTATCACTCTTTCTCTCCATATACACATATTGATATATTCATATATAATATTTTCATGTGATTGATATATGTATTTAAGACTAATGTTTTGTTTGAGCCATATCTTGTTTAGTCTCTTCATATTGAGAACATGGAGATTATGAAGGTATGCTTCTATCTTAATGTCTACATATGATCAATACCTTCTATTCTTGTATAAGGTAAGCTCCCAATGTTTTATCTCTAGTTATGCATACTTTTGCTTCACACAAAATATTTTGTATGCATACATTTAGGGGGAGCAAATCCTATACCTTAGTTATAGTTATGCATGTACTTGATCCAAGTTATTAACTTTCATTTAATTGGGATCTTTACATTTGAGCATATATTTGAGTATAGGACACTTGTGGTGTTGATTAATACTCATCACTTATTCATATCATTTTTTTTATATATGCGATTGGTTGGTCAATATGTGGAGGTTGACAACCGGATCATTGGGACTAATAATTTCATTGAGTTGAATGAGAGAAATAGATCCCAAGGATTGCAAAGGTGTTGATGCTGAAGTGATATCATTACACCTAAAGATACCAAGGATGACAAAATGGAGATATTGAATATGTGAGATATGAAGTGGCTACTATGGCAAGACGGTGAAGGGCAAACGATGCTCGGTCGCGATGGACCATGCGGCGGTGAAGGGCAAGCAAGGGGCTTGGCACCGAAGAACCAAATCCGGTGGTGAAGGGCGAGTGACGGCTTTGTCATGATGGACCGTGCGAGAACATTTGAAGCTACAAGTAACCACATCAATCATTTGAAGAATATATGGTGAAACGGTTTTGATGTTGGTGTCCCTTAAAGACAAAGAAAGAAATATGGAAACAAGGCATTCCTATTGGTATAATTCTCTTCCTATTTACTTTTTAGTATAGGAATGCCGTACTATTAAGAGAGGTGCAACGTCTATATGTTTGTGTATGTCTCGGTGCTCAAAGTGACCCATCCTAGTGCTACCTTGAGAGAAATCCAAACTTTAATATATACTTTGAGTGGTTTAAATCTTGATTTTGGTTTAGTTGGATAGCCCTCTGAGTGAATTTTCCATAGAGTCCAAGATCATAAAAAACGGACCTTCGGAAATTCCGAAAAATTCTCGGAAAGTCCGAAAATTTTTGGGAAATTCCGAAAATGGCTGCGAAGCTGAGATTGCTCTCTGTAAATTTTCGGACTTGTCCAAAAATGCATTTTGGAAATTCCGAAAATCGCAGTCTTGGCCTCCAACGGCTAGTTTTTAGAGACTCGGGTATATAAACTCCTCCACCCCTCCTTTGAGTGGCTGCTGTTCTTGGGCATTATTAGACACATCCAAAGCCAAATAGCCATCCCTATTCCCCTACCTTTGTGGTGCCTCTTTGTGAGAGGGATTTGAGAAGGGAAGAGAGTTGGATTGAGAGATTGAGAAGTTGAGAGCTAGTGAGTTTTACTCCATACTTTGAGCACTCGAGTTCATAGCAAGCAAATCTTCGTTTGTGTTTGTTATTCTTGGGGACTAAGGTCTCCTAGACGGCTAGGCGTCGCCGGTGAGCACCCAAGGTTGTGGTGTGCCACGGAAAGTTTGTGAAGGCTTCGATTTCGCCTCTGCAAGGGAAGAAATCAAGAGTGAAACCGAGGAGTGCATTTGTGCAACCTCGTGAGGAAAGGGTTGAAATAGACCCGGCCTTTGTGGCCCCTCAACGGAGACGTAGGATCCGCGGATCCGAACTTCGGGAACAAATCAACGTGTCTCCTCTCTTGGTTTGCTCGTTCTTGCCATCTCTCATATTGTGCTTGAACTTGTTTTAACCCGATCTACTTGTATGCTTACTTAATATAGTTGGTGACATTATATCTTGCTTAGATATCTTGTTTGTCACCTTTTGATTCATATACATTTTGTTTATTCAAGCTACAAGTTCATAGCTAGTGATTTATTCCGTTATCCGCCTAACTTTTTGGTTGAGACCGGAACTTCCAATCTTATACCGGAAGTTCCGATTTGAACCGAAAGTTCTCATCATTCTAATATACTATGAGTTTAAGTGATAATTTTTAGGAACGCCTATTCACCCCTCCTCTAGGCGACATCAAGGTCCTTTCAGGGCCTACGGTGGGGATAGCCACCGGTAGGACCGCCATGTATAAACCTAAACTTAATTATAGATTAATGCATGCGTGAGTCTTCCCTCCCCGGGAGCGCCAGAACTCCTCTCACTGCTAGAAAAACTTATGACGCCTAGAGTGCATGAGGACTTAAGTTCATGGAGCGGGTACTGCCAATGTGAGGTTATTGAAAGGCTTTGCCCTGACGTGTCTCATGTGTTGGGGCGAGGCTCATGTGTTGGGCAAGTCGCGGAGTGCGGGTAAAGTGTATATCCACTGCAGTGTGAGTAAATCAAATCTATTCGAATAGCCATGCTTACGGTTATTGAGCACCGGGATATGCATTACACTTGGCTAAATTCTAAAATCTTAAACTGATTGGGATGGGATGTTGCATGATGATTTTTATACTGGTGGATCAACTTCTCGGAAGGCGAGAAGGGGTAAACCCCAGAAACCCATGACGACTCAATGGCGGGGAGCTATCCTTGGGATCACAATGGATGGTAGATAGAACCGTTGTTGAATAATGGACTATGGAATTAAAACCTGATCAGTCTATGCTAGGTCTTAGGCTTGTGAAAAGAATTACAAAACTTGCTTTACGCAAAAGAACCTAAAGCCATTCCTTGAATACCCTCTATCATATGCATTGTTGTTGTGGTGGCTTGCTGAGTACGGTTGGTACTCACCCTTGCTATTTACAAACTCAACTAGAAGTCAGCGATGATGCTTCGGAGGACCCGTATGCTTACTACCAGGAGGATGCTGATGATGGCAATGCCCAGTAGGTCTTAGATACGGTCGTTGCCTGTGGCAATAGCGATGCCACCGCCTTAATTCCGCTGCCTCATCTATTTATACTTTTGGGATGTATTTCATACCGTTTGGTCCTATGTTATAAGACTATGCCTTCAGGCATATGTTGTAATAATTCGCACTAGACGCATGTGTATGCGCGCTTGGTACTATCACAGTGGAATTCGTGTGTACGAGACTACTTGATCCAGGGAAATGATACGGTTTACATGAAAGATTCCTGTTACGAAAACAGGGGTCCACACATATGCTGATGGAGAGGAGGAAGAGATAGAGGGAGAGATGAGATAGGAAGAGATGGGATCCAAGGGTATTTCGGTCATCTTAGCAATAAAACATTGTAAAAATCATTAAATTAAGAAGAAATAGATGAAATGATATTGTAACATGTTGCCCTTGTTTGAGAGTGGTATTTTAATGAAATCACTTTTCGGAGTGGTATTTCAGAGAAACCCCGTTTCGATGATTGCAAAATGTTAATTTTCTCGTGAAAATTGGCCTTTTTCCAATATGTGAACTAGTTGCCTACATTATCGGCCTATGCTAAGGTCCATAGTACCCCTTGCCTTCTCTGGGCCCATCAAGCCCAATAACGCACACATCCCACCGATCCAAATTCCAACCGACTTCACCTCCGAGAAGCCCTCACCTCCACATTTCTTCCCCACGAGTGACGCGTCCAACCCGATCTCTAGCTTCTTCCCCCAAATCCCCAACCCGACCTAGCCGGCGATCCGCCGCCATGGGTCGCCCGGAGGGCCGCCTCGCGTCCGTGGTGCACCTCCCCGGCCGCTCCAGGGTCTCCGCCTCGCCCTCCCCTCGCCGCCGCCGGTCCCCGTCCCGGTCGCCCTCCCCGCGCCGCAACCGCCACCGCGACCGGTCGCCTAGCCCCTACCGTAGCCGCAGGGACCGGTCCCCTAGCCCCTACCGCGACCGCCGCCGCCAGTGGTCCCCCTACCACCGCGACCGCGGCCGCGACGTGGAGAGGGAATGGGCTCGGGACCGAGACCACCCTGCCCCCCGTCGCGGCGGCGGCACGGGGGGCGCCGCCTGGTCCGGCTCAGACGACGACGACAACGACGAGCAGCTCAAGGGTCTCACGTACTTCGAGTACCGCCGCGTCAAGAGAGAGAAGCTCCGCAAGAGCATGAAGCGGTGCATCTGGAACATCACGCCAAGCCCTCCTCGCCGCGAAGGCGAGGATGAGGATTATGGCTACAGCGACGAGGAGGAGGAGGAGAAAAAGGAATCGCAAAAGAAGGTGGCCTCCTCGGATAAGAGCGAAGAGGAGGATAGCAAGGGTTCGTCGGAATCCGACTCCGGTGAGTCTGATAGCTTGTCCAATTCCAGCGAATCAGATGACTCTCGAAGGAAGAAGAAAGGGCGTAAGGGTAGTTACCGAAGCAGCAAGCGTAGCCGCCGTCACCGCCGCCACCACCACTCATCTGATACAGAGGGTGAGAGCGACAGCAAGGCTGAGGAGGATTCTGATGAGACTACGGATAGGAGGAGGAAGAAGAGATCGCGGAGGCACAAGTCTAAGAGGAGGGGAAGGAGCTCCAGGAGGAAGAAGAGGAAGAGCAATGATACAGCTTCTGAGGGAAGCTCTGAGGATGAGGAGGTGGCGGCGGCAGCTTCAGGATCAAGCCCTAGCCCCTTGAGGGACAGTAAGAAGAAGAGCCGGAGCTCACGGAGGAAGAGGAGCAAGCAGTCTGATTCGGAAGATCAGGCCCCATCCGATGCCGACCTTGGTGTTAAGGAAATCGATGAGACAAATGAGCCAGAGATTGACCCAGAAGCTATCAAATTCAAGGAAATGCTCGAGGCCCAAAAGAAGGCTGCTTTGGAGAATGAGATGCCGGTTGGGCCAATGCCTCTTCCTCGTGCAGAAGGTCATATTAGCTATGGTGGTGCACTGAGGCCTGGAGAAGGTGATGCTATTGCACAGTACGTACAGCAAGGGAAGCGTATCCCTCGACGTGGTGAGGTTGGTCTGTCTGCAGAGGAGATTCAGAAGTTTGAGGATTTGGGCTATGTGATGAGTGGGAGTAGGCACCAGAGGATGAATGCTATCCGTATAAGGAAGGAAAACCAGGTTTACAGTGCAGAGGATAAGAGGGCTCTTGCTATGTTTAATTATGAGGAGAAGTCGAAACGAGAGCACAAGGTCATGGCTGACTTGCAGCGCTTAGTGCAAAGAACCATTGGAAATGATGTAGGACCTTCCCATGATCCATTTGCTACAGCAGATGGCTGAGTAAGGATTTCTAGCTGTTATACAATGAATGCTCACCTCTATTTCCTTTTCTTTTTTGTGATCCCTATAGTATAGGTCATGATCTCTAATATGCTAGTTAGTGCTGTGGATATCTTCACAGACATTGCACTTGAACCGTACTGTTAGAACTTATTTGTATTTTCTGTTTTGTATTGAGTATTGACTACTTGTGATGCTTATCCTACTTGTTCTGTTTGTTCTTGTCTTTGCTTCGATGCTTGTCAAGCTGCTTGAGTGCTTGATTAGCACTAGCAGATGATTCTCATTGGATTGCTTGCAGATATTAGTTTGGCCAATATTCTGCAGACATTTGGTTGAGAATTGAGATTGACTAAATAGATTTTGGGTCCATATTTCACCGTATGCAAATCTAGCTTTTAGCCTTAACTTCATTTCTAATGAACCATTAGCAAAAACAACCACATCCCAACATTCAGATCTTGTGGACATAAAACCTGCTGATAGGGAAATTTAGGGATGTGTGAGATCAGTTAGTGATGTACTGTATAGTTGCTTTATCTAAGATGGCCATAGTCCTGTTGTCCGTACCCCGTATCTTTTAAACTGGCTCCAGCTTCATTAGAGTTTTGGATTTGAATGCGGTGTGATCTTCATCTGGTGATCTCACTTTAACCCACTGGAAAGAGGAACTGGATATAGACATATAATACTTGTATGCTTCTACATTTGAAGGTACGAAGTACTCTATGACACAAAGCTAGTTTGCCATGTAGCTTGCTTTCAATTATTTTTAGGAACTCCAGTTTTTACTTGGGGGAAGTTCCTGACTGTTGTCAAATGATATAGTTTTATGGGCATCTCAGCAGTCAGCAGGTTATATCAAATAATTGTGGAAATGTACCCTTTACAGTTCTGCATGACTATTAGCATTTTTTGTTGCTACATATGACCCTTTTCAAATGGCTGAGCTGTACATTTACCTGGTGGAGATATATAGTCTTCAGTCTGATTTCAATCGTTCAGCTAGCATATATTATCATTCAAGGTTGGTTTCAAACTTTAGACACATGCTGATGTTTGAGGTTCCCTTTTTTTAGTTGTTGATGGTTATCCTTTGGTGATGCACTTTGATAGCGAACCTGAAAAGTTCACTGTAGCTTAAGTAGATATTACTGTTGTTTGGAAAAAGGTAGACCATTACGTTCGTCATAGTTTGTTGTTTGCACAAGTGAAACGCTTCTGTGAACAGCCTGAACAGGTTTTCCTCCAGACGGCAAGCAGGTTGTGCTGCCTATATTTTTGTTAGTACCTACTCGTCTCTTAGCCTGTCTTTTTTATAGTCCATTTTCTTTTAGAACAGAGTGATCGAAAGGCTCACTTCGGGATAAATTATTCACCATTTTGACATGTAGAAACAAACTAGAAATACTAGGCAAATATGAGCTGGAAGTACAGTTTAATTGCCCGCAATGAAAGCAGCCAATCGTTCCATGAGCTTGATGGCCTCGTGGCTGCCGTGCTTATCGACGAAGAAGTGGTGGCCCTCACCCTCTGACTCGAACCACTCCACCTCTCGTTCCCACCCGCTGGCCTTCACGGCGTCGTAGTACGCCCGTTCCCTTGTCCTTCTCGGATCCAACGCCGCCGCGCAGACCAGCATCCTCTCGCACGCCAGCTTTGTCAGGCTCGGCGCACCGGCGGCCATCGGGTTCATCCGCGGATCGTCCAGGCCGTCCTTCGCGTCGGGGAAGATGACCGCCCATCTCTTCTTGACGCCGTCCCGGAATTCCGCCGGCTCCCCCTCCATCCTCGTCTGGCCGCAGAAGGAAGGGTGGAGCAAGATTGTGCCCTCTATGCGTGGCGCCGGCACGACGGCGTCCAGGCCGCGCACGCCTACGGCGATGGTCATGTTGTGGGCTATGTTCCCGCCGGCGCTGGCGCCGGTCAAGAAGACTCGGCCGGTGTCACCGTGCTCGGACAACCAAGGGTCGGCGGTGCCAGATACCGCCCAGCTGATCGCCAACCATGAGTCCTCGTAGGCTGCCGGGAGCAGGTGCTCGGGCGCGAGGCGATAGTTGACGGAGACGGCGACGACGCAGGCACTTGCGACGACATAGTTGGTGTAGCGGTGGAGCGGAGGATAGCTCGCTGACCCGGCGACGAAGTAGCCACCATGGAAGAAGACGAGGATCGGGAGCTTCTTCTTACCGTCGTCGTCGGTAGCTGCCTCGATGGGTGGTAGGTAGAGCCGCGCGGACACGCCGGTGACAGCGTCGATGACGACGTCTTTGGACGTGACGCCAGTCTCGTCGTCGAAGCCAGCAGGCACACTCTCTATGTTGACGCTGCGGTCAGCGTGGCCATCTTTGTATAGCCGGAAGCCACCGAGGTCGATGAGGATCTCGGCGCTGCTGGAATCCATCGTACCGCTCCTGGCAAAGCTAAACTCCCAATTCCCAAATTGAAGCGATTAGAGCGCGGTCGTGTGGTGCAGACAAATACCATGACATGAGGCCGCGAGGGACCCTATATATATATATATATATATACAGCAACACGTATATCTCGCCATAATAAGAGAGAGAGGTACGGAGCACGCTAGGAACTCACCCTCCTAGCAGGCAAAACGGAGTGACTCATTAGTATATAATTAATTAAGTATTTGCTAATTTTTAAAAAATGATTAGTATGAATTTTTAAAGCAAACTTCTTGCAAAAAATATACAGTTTAGCAGTTTGAAAAGCGTGCGCGCGGAAAGAGAGTCGTGAGTTGGAAAAGTAGGTTACAACTTCCCTATCGGAATAAATGCCAGTGTGGCACTGTATACAAGTCGTCGTTGGAGTAATCGTTGGATAATACTCCAGTACTCTCTCCATCCCACCTCCATCCCACAGGATAACAATCTGCTACCGAATAAGACACATTCTAATAGCTACATCCTAATACTATAATATTATTATGTATCTAGACAGCTATCTAAATACGTAGTATTAGGATTTATCTTCTTTGGTACTAGATTGCTATAATTTAGGAGGGAGGAAGTAGTACTGTACGTGGTCCGTACAACGCACAGCAAACCTGTCACATATGACTAAGGCTGTGTTCTTCCTCCCCTTTTCCCAACTCACCACTCTCGTTTTCCGCACGCACACTTTTCAAACTGTTAAAGGTGAGTTTTTTGTAAAAAGTTTCTATACAAAAAGTTGTTTAAAAAAAATCAAATTAATCCTTTTTAAAAAAAATTAGCTAATACTTAATTAATCACGCGTTAATG
Organism: Oryza punctata; assembly: GCA_000573905.2. Taxonomy (NCBI): domain Eukaryota; kingdom Viridiplantae; phylum Streptophyta; class Magnoliopsida; order Poales; family Poaceae; genus Oryza; species Oryza punctata. The sequence goes on from CM002496.2 coordinate 22,250,624, forward strand.
AATCGCTCCGTTTTCCGTGTTTACTGTCTGGAAACACCCAACAACGAACAAAGCCTTAATCAGGACGGCATTTTGTGTTCTTTTGTGAAAGCTTAATTTATCACCTGCCCAGATTAAGCGATCGATTAGCGATTGTAGTTCCTTATATATATATATGTGTGTGTGTGTCTATATATATATACACACACCGCTTAATTCTCAATTTCATTCGTTTGAAACATAATAATTCTCAATCTTCTACAGCTCCAAACGGAGACGGCCCTTTACCTTGCTTGAGATGACCCTGATTAAAACATCGGGCTGTAACTGTAATATTGCGCTTCTTGAAGATGAATCAGACAACCAAGGGCTTGTGGTTGTGGAGGATTATGTCGTCTGTATCGAGATTAATCGTGTGCTAGTACCTTACCCACCCATACAACTCGTATATTCTGATTTTTACAACACTGAAATGCTATATATGGCTATATTTTGAAAAATTATAAAGAGAACAAGATATGCCCCTGTAAGACTAAACATAAAGTATCTTGGTCCTGCGTCGTGTCTAAACTAGTTTTGCTTTTATATATTCATTGTTTTTTTTCTTGAGAAAATCTATTACATACCACGATTTACCACTGACTTTATCACGTTGTATAATATGCCATCGACTTTTTCTTAATAACTTATATGACTTACCATCGCCGTTCAGTTAGCATCCGTTAGTACTGTGCAATTTTATCCAAATGATCAAAATACCCCTAGGACAAAAACTTTCAAAATTTGGATAAATTTTGAAATTTCAGATTTTAGGTTTTTGGCCAAATTTTGGATATTTACAATCTTATGTTTATAATATAATATTTCAGAATTTTTATCCAAATTTTGGAAGTTTTTGTCTCAGGGATATTTTAGTCATTTGGACAAAAGTGTGCAGTACTAACGGAGGATAACTGGACGGCGATGGTAAATCATAAAAACTAAGTAAAAGTCGATGGTATATTGTAGAACGTGATAAAGTCAATGGTAAATCGTAGACCTGTGATAAACTCGGTGGTATACAATGGATTCTCTCTTTTTTCTTTTTGATTGAATATTCATCTGCTTCAAACAGTACATCTGCTTCCTGATGTCGGTGACGCAATACGATGGATGGAAGTTGACAGTACATGGCCACTACACGCCCAAGTCAGCATATTGGCTTCAATTCAAAGGCGCAATTGCTACGGTCTTCAAAAAGCTCATCTGGGACACCTAGGCACTACAGAAATGCAAGTTCTTCTCCTGGCTGATAGTGCAAAATCGGGTCTGGACGACCGACATACTACAAACCATGCAATGGCCAAATCAAGGCCACCGTGCGCTTTGACAGGCAGCACCTGAAACGGCGCAAGTTCTTCTCCTGGCGCATTGTCGGCTCTCCAAGAGAATCTGGGAAGCTATTGGGGCTTGGTCCCACCTAAACATCCAGCCATCGGAATGGACTGGCTGCCAAATGGTAGAGGAATGGTGGACAACAATCACCTCGGCGCAAGAATACTTCGCGGGAGTAACTCAAGTCAATGGTCATCCCGATCTCATGGAAATTATGGAAAGAGTGAAATTCATGTATCTTCAGGAAGTTGGTCGGCACCCCATCCCTCATCCTCTCGAGAATAAATGATGAAGCTCACCAATGAGCAGTCGCAAGGGCGAAAAAGTTAAGTGAGATGTACCCGTTATGAGAATAAAGTATTTCTCGTTGGTCAGGGATGACCATAATTCCTGTGATTTGTATATATCTTTGTTTCTCTTCTTTATGCAACCTTCTTGCCTTTCGTTCAAAAAAATTAACTTCATCAAGTGAACCATTAGCCCATTTCCCTGGTGGAGTAGCATCCATGTTCTGTACTGATAAGGTGATGAGAAGAATTTGCGACATTGTTTTGCAACTCGTTACAGTTTTGTAATCTGTACTAGTGAAACTTTTGGTACTACTTTTCACCTTTTTCTCGCCAATAGATCCCTTTTTCTTGTAAGAGCAAGTACTATAGTACAACTAGTTGTTGGGTACAAATATATACCATGTCATCTAGAGCTAACTCACAATAGCCGGATAATTGAATAACTAACTCTTGGCACAATAACTACTAACTCACAATAGTCGATTTCTCTCTCTATTTTATGCCAACCCCCCTCCCAGTCATTCCAGGAACAACCACACAAACACACTTTAGATCTAAACTCCCGATCAGTAATTACGCAACCCTCTTGGAGTCTGCGTGTAGTCGGCGACGAATCTGTCGCCGACTTGTATTCTTTTTCTTCATTTCTCCCTTCTAGGTAATCAATAAATTGGACATGGACATGCTATCGCCTGCTGAGTATGTTTTATTGAACTTGCTTAAGGTCAGCGAGAGGCGAAACAAAGGTGAGAAACCTTTCTCTCTGCCGCTACAGGGAAGTGCCGGAGATGCCCCTTGAGAAAAGCAGCGACAAGGTCTTCTTGGCTGGATCCAACACCCGGCGATGCCTAGGATTTGTTTTTAGCGACCAAAACGATGAGAATGAGACGGCTAGCGGGCTGGCTCCCCTGTGCATGATTCAGCCCCTGTTTAGATGGGGGTTAAAATATGTTTGTCCCTATCACATCGAATGTTTGTACATTAATTAGAAGTATTATACGTAGATTAATGATAAAATCTATTTTATAACCTTGGACTAATTCGCAAGATGAATATATTGAGACTAATTAATCCATGATTAGCCTATGTGATGCTATAGTAAACATGTGCTAATTATAGATTAATTAGGATTAAAAAATTTATCTCGCGAATTAGCTCTCATTTATGCAATTAATTTTATTATTAATCTATGTTTAATACTCTCTTAATTAGCGCCCAAACATCCGATGTGACAGGGACTAAAATTTAGTCCCTCGATCCAAACACCACCTCAATGATGGCGACGGACACGGGTGGTGCTCCGAGGGTACGTCATCATCATCATTGTCGCATGCCAGATTACCACTGATGCATTGTCGCGCCGGGGTCACCGAATTCCGGTGCTCCTCAAAAGGCAGCGGTGGTAGGCAATGGCTATGTCATGTCCCCGTCTCGCCACCGTGCCTCTTGGCAGGAGGTGTGTGGTGGCGATCGGCATGGCGAGGCAGGAGGGTGGTGGTGGGCAAGCAAGGAAAGAGGTCAGTGGCGATTCTATTGGCGGCAGGTGCATTGGCACCAGCTCCATTCCGAGAGTCTGCTGATGCTCGAGCACAAACGTCGGTGACACCTTTAGGTGCTACTTACCTTATTGGAGGCAATGTCACGACACCCCCTCGCTTTACCGTGCCTCAAGTGAAATCTCCATGTGAAAATGTTGTTCCAAATGTCGGAATAGTGACATTGATATTCTAGCTATCTTCTTGAAGGCGTTGTATTGAAGGTTCTATGGTAGTTTCTTTATTGGATCAGGTTTGTTGGCAATGGTGGTAGCAAGTTCTGGGCGAATGACTTATTTACATCTCAGTTACTCTTAGATGTAATCTTTCGCTTTGGTTTGTGTAATGCCCGTTCGGTTGTAGCGTTATCGGGAAAACTACTTTAAATAAAACCCTATTTTGCGAAAGTCGTTCTTAGTTGAGGTGTTGATGTTGCATGTGTGTGCCAAGATCTCGGTTCCCCTCTATCCAAATCCCAATTCAAAAAAAAATCAAATCCAAGTCCTAATTTCCCTCCAAACAAATTTTCTCTGCAAGTCTATATTGCTTCCCTCGGGTTCTATGGGCCGTAATCCCTGTTAAGCCCATTTCTCCTCCCGGCCCGTTTATCCTTCCACATGCACCACACGTGCGGCCGCCTAAGAGAGAGACGCTCTCGCCCCCCTCTCTCTCTCTCGCCGGACCTTGCCACCCGCACCGCTTGAATTTGACCGCCGCCCGTTGGAGCCCGCGCTCGCCCACGCGTCATGGCCGACCACTGGTCGCCGCCTTCACCCTCTGGCTACCGATGTTGCCATGCCGCCGCTCCACGCCGCGCCGGCCGCCGTCATCATCCGGACCACGCCGTCCTCCGTGTTCCCTCTGTCGCCGCCTGCACGCCTGTGTCGAAGAACGAGAGCTGTTGCCACTCTTTTTCTTCTCCCTCCTCTCTCCTCTTTCTCCAAAACGGCAAGAACCAAACCCCCTTTCTCTCCCTCCTTTTTCCCTTTTTCCCCACCGCCGGCGTCACCCTCTTCCGCCGCCGCTTGGCCGCTAGCGCCATAGAGCGCTATCTCCCGCGCGCCTCCACCGCCTTCGCTCAAACCGCGCCTCCCTTCCATTCGGGCGCCCTCTTGCTCGCGCCGCCGAAAATCTTCACCGCCACAGCCACTATCGCCGTTCGTCCGTCGCCGCGTGCGCCGGAGGAGCCGGCACACTCGAGGGCGTGCGAAGGGACTCCGCCCACTTCCATCTCCTTCCTCTTCCCCGGCCCGAGGCCGAAGCGATCACGCTTCGTGCCGCCTGAATTTCTTCACGGCGCCCCTCCTCACCGAGTTAGCCACTTCCCCTACCCTCTTCACTCCCTTGTTCTTAGGTGTTGTTAGCTCCCCGCCATTTCCCCGCACATGCTGGCACCATCCCCGCGCCGTCGCCACTCACCGCAGCTCGCCGCGCGCCACCTCTCTGCCCCGTGCGCGAGCTCGCCGTCATCGGCCCTCCCCGGCACGTCTCTGCCCCATCCGACGCCCGGAATGCACTCTCGAGCCCGATACGACGCCTCCGCTGCTCGGGATTGACCTCTCGCCACTTCGGCGAGATTTCCCCCTTTCACCATTGGCGATGGACGCCACCGCGATTCGCCGCCCTCGGCCATCCCAAGCGAAATCTGAGCCGTTGGATCAACTCACCCCGCGCCGCACGTCGCTCCGGTGGCCTTTCCCCTTTCTGCCTCCCCTTGCTCCGTGCCGGAGATCACCGCCGTCGTGCACCGTCGGAAAATGCCATTGTTTCTCTTCCTTCTCCAACCGTCCGACGTGGCCGCCCCGTCGGCACCACATCGATGCCACGCCGTCACCCCGGGCCACCTCGTATAGCCCTGCGCACCGCGCGTAGGCCGCATCTCGTTCCAACCCGCAGGGCCTCCCGTCCCCGCGATCCGTCCGGCCTGCCTCGCACATGCACGTGGGTTGTGCTCCACGGCCCATTTCGCTTAGCCGCCCCGCACCTATCCCTTGGGCTGGCGCCAACCGGCATGGTCCGCTCGACACCCCCTGGGCCTGCCTCGCCCGCTCCACTTGGGCCACCTCTGCACGCACCGGCCCGCTTCGCTCGGCCGCTCCAAGCTAGGTCCTTGGGCCACACCTTGCCGCCCGAACAAGTCTAGTTCAAGCCCCTCCTCCCTTTTCTTTTCCAAATGAATTATTAATTCCTTTTCCTTTAGACATAAAATCATATAATCTTAGGAAATTCGTGTCTCCTCAACCGTTCGTCCGTTTGACTCTGTTCAACTTCCAAAATTCCTAATGGCACACTTAGAGATCATTAATAGGGCTTTCTTGTGACCGTTTGTTGAGTCACCTCGTTTCGCGTGTAGCTTCGGAGCCTGAAGACTCGCAGTGCGTGGATTACGAGAAAGAAGCTCAAGGTCTTGAGCAAGGCAAGTCTCCTTTGATCATCTTGCACCCATAATTTCCAAAGTAAGTAATTCGTTTCGGCGAAACTATGCATTCCTAGGTTACACTTAAGAATGTTGGCGGCGACTTGCAAGATAGTTGATGGGCCCTACCTGAATTGCTGCAATTAATCCTTCTTTGTACTTGATTAACCTGTCACACCCTTGTCGACTGAGATTTTGGGTCTCGGAGTTCGCGCCCTCGGGCACGAACGCCGGTGACCCACCTCAAATTTAAAATATCCAACGATGGGTAAAATCCGGGTTTATGAAACTCTTGGAAAACCCAACACCTGGGTTGGAACCTGCGAAATAAAATGATTTCTAAAAATCGCAGTGCGGGGGACATGCTGGTGGTACGGTTTTTCCCCGTTCACGCACTTAAGGACCTATTCCTTTGGAATTTCATCCAAACATAATCAGTGTGACCACATGGATGAAGTGGGACACCCTGGCTAAGTAACTAGCTAGACCTGGGAAGCCTTGATGCCAAGGGACAAGTGGATTCACCGGGGTGGTGTCGGGGAGATCCCCTAGGCTTCCGGGCACAATATGGTCTAGGACCTAACCTTTTGTTGGTCCGGATGACCCCTCCCATTGGCATATGGTAACCTTGTGTCGGCTTTGGAAATGCCTTATCGTGAAAGCCTCAAAGTCACCAGACATGGCTGTTCTGCACGGGTTGGGTTACCCGGGTTGGTAACGTCATGTGGGTAAATTGTACCCCCTCTGCAGAGGTTAACAAACTGTTTGAACAGCCGTGCGCACGGTCATGAGTGGATGTGAGGTGATTCCTTAGCGTAGTTTTGATTGACTACTGCTTGTGAACTTGCCATGATGGGTTGGATACCGTTGTTTTTAAAACTGTGGCTGACGGGATCAGCTGGGCCTGGTGGCCGTCTAAAGTGTTTGGCCGGGAGCCAACTCTTGATCTTTAAAGATTGAAACATTGCACAAACTCCGTCCGGGCTTGATGCACTGTCAAGCTCGTGTCATTGAGAAGCACTCTATTAGAAGCATTTGAAAAGCTTTAAACAAAGTCAATTGTGAAAACAAACAACCATTCTACGAAGCTTGCAATATACACATAATTCCCAAGACTTGCAGAGTATTCCCTATACTCACCCTTCTCTATATAAATAAACCCCCCCAGTTCTCGAAGAGGAAGAGATGGATTCCGCTGACGAGGAGTTCTTCCAAGAGCAGTCCGGCTTCGAGCAGTTTTAGGGTTTCGACCTAGTTCCCAATTCATACTTGTGGCCTTGGGCCAGTCATCGCTTCCGTATTTCTCTTTTGTAATACAGTTGTGAGCTCGGGGTCCGTCCGTAGCCCAACATGACTATAAGACTACTCTTAATAAAGAGACCGTTGTTGCTGTGATATTCTTTCTCCCTGTGATACCAGCACTGTTTCCTAGGATAAGTTAAATTTGGAGCGTCCCACGCTAGTTCCCTTTAGGGGCTAGATCGGGGCATGACAGTTTGACATCAATTGATGGCGGTGATGGGAACGAAATTCAATCAACAAGTATCAACCACTGATTTCGAAGATCCCGCTTTTCTGGTTTAATTAAGGAAGATAAGAACAACATACAACTCTTATAATCTGTTGAGAGAAACAACAATTATACATAGTCCGGACAATCAACCATAGATGAAAATCCTTGTTTTTACGGTGGCGTTCTAGGTAGTTTTCTTGTTTTAAATTAAGCAATAATTTTGTAATTTGTAGTCATTTATCGTACAACCTTTATAACAATAAGGTGTAAGGTATTTGAGGTGAAGGTCAGAATTAATTTCATTACTAGAAAAAACCCGTGAAACGCATGACTGAACAGCTTAAACAAGTTTCCAGCTAGATGGCTAGCGTCCTCGTCATCTTGTTCTTCTTTTAGTGACTATTTTTAGATACATGATACATGATATATATACATTTTCATTATCATGTATAAGTCTTTTTCTTCTTCTTTAATGATACGTCCTATAGTCCTATATCTGGACCCAACTCACACATCTAGAAATAAAAAAACAAATATAGTACCAGTACTGGTACTATTTACATCTGAATTTATTTTTTTCAAGGTGAGTGTCACTGTACTCTGCACTACCATTTTTTTCTATTTTGTTACAACTATTTCCATTGGTTTGGAGAGCAAATGTATACAACGGGATATCCCATCAAGAGAATCCATTTCCGGCCACTTCGTGAAACAAGGCAGGGGTGTGCCGGCGCAAATGACATATATGACGCCATTTTTTACATGAACACGATGCAGACAAATGCGAAGGACTAATAGCGATAATAATTCTCTTGGAAGTACAGTTAATTACTTAATGGCCAACAAGGAAAGCAATCACTCGATCCATGAGCTTGACGGCCTCGCTGCTGCCGTACTCGTGGACGAAGAAGCCGTGGCCCTCGCCTTCCGACTCGAACCAATCCACCTCTCCACCCCACCCGCTGCTCTTCACGGCGTCGTAGTACGCCCGTTCCCTTGGCCTTCTCGGGTCCTCCGCTGCCGCGCAGACCAGCAACCGCTCGCACGCCAGCTTCGTCAGGCTCGGCGCTCCGGCGGCCACGGGGTTCATCCGCGGATCGTCCAGCCCGCCCTCCGCGTCAGGGAAGATGATCGACCACCTCTTCTTGACGCTGTCCCAGAATTGCTCCGGCTCACCCTCCATCCTTGTCTCGCCGCAGAACGAAGGGTGGAGCAAGAGCGTGCCTTCTATGCACGCCTGTACAGCGGCGTCCAGTCCGCGCACGCCCACGGCGATGGTTATGTTGTGGGCTATGTTCCCGCCGGCGCTGCAGCCGGCCAAGAAAACTCGGCTGGTGTCGCCGTGCTCGGACAGCCATGGGTCGGCCCCGGACAACGCCCAGTTGAGTGCCGCCCAGGAGTCGTCGTACGCCGCCGGGAGCAGGTGCTCGGGAGCGAGGCGGTAGTCGACGGAGATAGCGATTAAACTGGACTTGGCCACGATATCGTTGATGTAGCGGTGGTGCTTAGGACAGCTAGCTGACCTGACGACGAAGTAGCCGCCGTGGAAGAAGACGAGGATGGGGAGTTTCTTGACATCGTCATCGCTAGCTGCCTCGATGGGTGGTAGGTAGAGGCGCACGAAGACTCCGGTGACAGCGTCGATGACGACATCTTTGGAGGTGACGCCGGTGTCGGCGTCGAAGCCGGCGGGCACGGTCTCCATGTCGCCGGTACGGTCGGCGTGGCCATCCTTGTATAATCGGAAGCTACCGGCGTCGACGAGGATCTCGCTGCTGCTAGAATCCATTGCGCAGCTCCCTTCAAGAAAGCTAGCTCCCAAATCGAGCAACGAGAGAGTGGCTTTGTGTGGTGCAGGGCAAATTAGCACCACATGAGCCTGCTTTAGTTGCGAATAACTTGGGATTGTACTTATATATTCTTTAGCGGCAACCATCTAGATCGTTGTGTTTAATAAGGTTGCAATTTCCCACTCAGAATAGTAGAGTGCTATGGTACAGTAGTACTCCGTTTATAAATATATGTAGTGTTTTTTATTACACCCTTTTGAAATATAACATTTGATCAGGTGTCTTAGTGAAATATATAACGTTTGTAGTCAACTTTTGAAAGAAGACAAGGGATCAAACATCATATCCAAAAAATTAGCAGTTTCATATATTTTAAAAAAATAGAGTATATTGTTAAAATTGCAAGAAGATAAAACAAAGATACCCATTGAGACTTGCTAGTATTAATCTTTACCAAGTTGACAGGAGATGCTAATATTAATATTCTCCATGTGGCTCGACTAATTAACAAGGACAAGCAATATAATTCAATTCTTTTTTCTTGAGGATGACGACAAAATATATTAGTCCGCTAACAAATATAAGAGTCTTTTAGCTCAGATGAGGAAGGGGTTATCTATTGTAACGCCCTAAAAATTCGACCGACAAAATCGAAGCCCTAAATTACGAACCGCCAAAATTTTTTTTTTAATAAATCGCATCGTACCGGATTTGTTTGCACTTTTATTTAGGTCTATGCGGAGTTTTAACTAATGTTGAGCCTAACAAATAATGTACCTATTTTAGGAGGGGATTATAACAAATGTATATATGAGTGTAGGTATATGAGAGGATATTGGGTGCGAGAAAAGAATAAATAAAATAAATATATATATAAATGGTAGATAAATTGTTGCAAACATTAAAACAATTGGTCACGTGGATTTGTCTAAATTTACAAATTTTAAAGCGAATTTTTGGGTCGGAAAAACCCTAATTATCAAAAAAATCACCTGGCGGCACTATTCATTGCACGCCAGGTGCTCGGCCGTGTTCCCCGGCCCGCGCCCGCGCGCGCCCGCCCCCGCGCCCACGCGCCCGCGCGCCCGCCCCTCGCCCGCGCGCCCTCGGCGCCGCTCGCCGCTGCCCGCGCCGTCCCGCGCCGCGCGCGCACGCGCCCCTGCCGCGCGTCGCCTGCCGGCTGCCCTCGCGCGCCGCTCGCCGCCGCCCGCGCCGTCCCGCTCGCTGCCGCCTCGCCACCGCACGCGCGCAGCCGCTCGCGCCGCGCGCGCCCCGCCAGCGCCCGGACCCGCCGCCGCAGCCGCCGCGCGCTCGAGCCCGCACGCGCCCCGCGCTGTGCGCCCACGCCGCTGCCCGCGTGCCGCCCTCCCCGCGCACACCGCCCCGTACCGCCGCGCCGAGCCCCATACCGCCGCCGTACCGCCGCCCGTGCCGCCGTACCGCCGCCCACGCCGCCCCGTACCACCGCGCCATGCCGCGCGCCGCTTGCACCCACGCCGCGCGCGTCATCGCCGTACGCACCACACCTCCGCGCCATGCCGCCGTACGCGCCGCACGCCTCCACGCCATGCCGCCGCGCCGCGCGTCGCCGTCCCGTACACGCCCACGCCGCGCGCCGTGCCGCCGTACCCCGCGCCCACGTCGCCGCACCGGCCTCCTCCGTGCCCCTCGCCTATATAAACCCCTTTTCCCTTCCCTCTCCTCCCCACGCCCTTCCCTTCTTTTTCTCTCCCCACCGCCCATCTCGCTGCCGTGCGCCACCCCGTGCCGTAGGCCGCCGCTCGCCACCCCGCCACCGCGCCCCCCCCCCCCCAGCCGCCGTCGCCGGTGAGCCCTCCTCCCTCTCCCCCTTTCCTTCCTTCCCCTCTTCTTCTGTCAACAGTGAGAGAGAGAGGCAGTAGGGAGAGAGAGAAGAGAGGAAAGAAGGAGGAAGAAGAAGGCAGAAACAGAGAGAGAGGAGGAGAGAAAAAAAAAGAAAAGGAAAAAAGAGAAAAAGGAGAGAGAGAAAGAAAAAAATAAAAAAATAAAAAAATAAAAATTAATATAAAAATAAAAATAAAAATAAAATAGAGAGAGGTAAAATTAGAGGATTACGAACTTAATTTTATCTCGAATATATGTGCTAGATTAGGATAAAGTGTTAGTTTAATTAAATAATAAGATAGACCGACATCGGTTATTTTGGGAACGCGGGTAGAATTATATCGGGCATTTAATTGCGATTTCAAAATATTCACCTAACTAGATTATTCTTTAATGGTTAATACTTAGCAATGTACTTATCCGATTATGTAGATTTTTATTAGTTAAATTTCGCTAGTCGTTGATATATATATATAATCGGAGGATTAATTACCGGTCGCTTTTAAATTTGCTATCGTATGTATGCGATCGTTCGCATCTATTTAAATATTTATTTAGTCGGTATCTAGTTGGTTCCTACTCCATAATAGGGCTATCCGCTAAATTACCCGTCATGATTATTTTAACCGACTATTCACTGGGTAGGGTTACCTTTTATTATCGGTCCCTAATTTATTCGAGACGCGTAAATCAAATCGGATTAATTGTTTAAATTGGCTAGCGCTAATATTTTAGAACAACGGTGTTAAAAATCAAAATCGTATTATTTTTAAACAAAATGGAATCGACGTCGTCATTCAACGCTCGCGCTCGATCTTTTCTTTAAACTGAATTTTGTTGGAGTTTAAATTGAATTCTAAATGAATTCAATTCCTTTCGCACGTAATCATAGATCCCGAGGGAGCTGTGAGTCCGACCGAAGACCAAGAACCACCGGACTTCGAGCAAGGCAAGTCATCACTACCCTTGAGCATATTGGACCCAAATTGCGAAATTATTTTATTTATAAATAAAATTGCATGCAATGATGAATACCCTATTTGTTATGATGCCATACCTTGCTTATTGTTTATCCTTATATTTCTTTGTAACCACGCTTATACATGAGTCCCTAGTCAATTATGACAAATGCTTAGTAATGCTATTCTAGAATCATGCATACTCATATTTATCAAAATGCTATATGCTTGGGCAATTACCGTTGGGAAGGTAATTGAGATGCGGCATGTGGAGACATGAGCGCCACATTGCCATGATATGATGACATGATTTGTGAAAGGAGAAATGAAACCAAACAACTGTTTTCGACTGGGGCGGATGGTGGATTTGGGTGGTATCTGGAAAAGGCTAGTACCGTCCCCGGTCAGTTAAGGACCGAGCCATGAAGTTAAGCATGAAACGACCCTCGTACAACCGCACTTCTCGGATGGGTATAGACCTAGCGGACTAGATATCCAAGCAGAGGCAGTATCCTTGCATAGATGGTTCACCCCCGTGTGTGAGGCAGGTGCGCTACGGTGGGGCAGCCGTTGAGGTAGGGCCGCGATGCGTGCCCTACGTCGGTGTCGCCATTTGTAGGACTGCCACGTGTGTGAGAGTGAGAATCTAAACTTAAACTATAAACTATAAACTTTACGTGCGTGTGAGACTTCCCTTCCCGGGAGCGCCAGAACTCCTCTCACTGCTAGAAACAAATACGCCTAGAGTGCATGAGGATGATAGTTCATGGAGCGGGTACTGCCAATGCAAGGTTATCGAAAGGCTTTGCCGTGACGCGTCTCATGTGTTGGGACGAGGCTCATGCGTTGGGCAGTCGCGGAGTGCGGGTAAAGTGTACATCCACTGCAGTGTGAGTAAACCAAACCTATTCGAATAGCCGTGCTCGCGGATATTGAGCACCGGGACATGTATTACACTTGGCTAGACTCTAAACTCTTAACCTGTGTGGGATGGGTTATTGCATGATGAATTTTATGCTGTTGGAGCCACTCCCCGAGAGCAGGGAAGGTGGGCGTCCACAGAAAACCATGACGACCAACGGCGGAAAGCCATCCTTGGGATCACAATGGATGGTAGACAGAACCGCCGTTGCTTAAATTAAACTCTGGTATTAAAACTTGACCAGTTATGCTAAGTCTTAGGTTTGTGAAAATGATTGCAAAACCAGCTTTATGCAAATGAGCCTTTGCCTTGCCTTGAATAAAAATCCTGCATATGCATCGTTGTTGTGGTGACTTGCTGAGTATGGTTGGTACTCACCCTTGCAACTATAAACTTCACCAGAAGCCGGAGATGACACCGCGGAAGATCCGTACGCCTACTATGAAGAGGATGCGGAAGATGAGGGTGCCCACTAGGTCTAGATACGGTCGTTGCCTGTGGCAATGACAATGCCGCTGCCTTCGCTCCGCTACTTATCTATATTCTGCTTTTGGACTGTATTCCGGACCGCTTGGTCCTTTGTTCTAAGACTACGCCTTCGGGCCTATGATGTAATAATTCGTATCCGACGCTTATGTATGCGCTTTTGGTGAATCAACTATGTATCGTGTGTGCCAAACTACTTGATCCAGGGAAATGGCACAGAATACACGAGTGATTCCTGTTGCAAAACGGGGGTCCTTACATCTATTGCCGAAATAAGTTCACAATTTGTGTCATTGATTTTGAAACTAGTCACTTAAACCGAAATATCATATATTATAATTCTCTCAATTTACAAAACCGAATTATCCGAGATCCTAAGCAATATCTGTACTTTCAATATAGTTGGTACCCACTAGCAATTATTAGAAACTAAAGTTCAACATGCAAGTATACTATATCATCACCCACTAGCAATTACTATTATAGAGCATCTTAAATCTCATGCAAGACATATCATGTAGAATAAAATATTGTAAAGCACAACATATAAGTATGTCAAATCATGTTTCTCACTTTATTTTTATACTATTCAAATATTCATCAATTATATAATATTTAACATATATATTCATCCATATGTTCCGCAACAAAGTGCGGGGTATCACCTAGTTATGTTTGGTTTTAGTTATTGTGGCAAACTGAATCAGCGTGGGACCCACGGGAGCCCGCATATCAGTGGCTAGTACTCTCTTCTCCTCTCTCTCTCCTCTTCTCCCCTGTCTTCCCAATCCCCTCCAAGGCGGTGGCGTGCGGCTGGCCACCGCATTTCCTCCACACTATGAGGATAGAGGTGGTGGAGGATGGGGCGGGAGTGGGGGATGGCGGGGGTGGCGGCAGTCCTCCTCCATGCATAAGCGTGGCCGGAGCGTCGATGGCAGTGGAGGGAAGAGATGGAGGCGTGGGGGCAAATGGGGACAGCGTCACATATCTACAAGGTGAGGGCAATGGGAGAGAAGGATAGGCACAGCAAGGTGTACACGGTGAAGGGCATCCACGACCGGCGGGTGCAGCTGTCGGTGACCACCGCCATCCAGTTCTAATGCTAGTCACGTCAGTGCTGCTGTGGAGGAGGTTGTGGGTGATGGTGTCGCGGGCCTGCACGGTGGCTAGGGAGCGGACAACGTTCGACCATGTCATCATCGAAGAGCTTGGAGACATTGTCGGCATCGACGGCGTCGCCACTGTGTTAACAACAAAATTTGGTAAGAAATGTGGAGATAAGGATGGATTCGAAGCTGATTTAGAGGAGATAATCCGGTCTCCAAAAACAAAACAGCACGTCAGCTGCGGGCTGTATTGACCTATACCGAACCGAACAAGTTTAGCCGATACAGACATGATAAGTTCATAGAATAAAATTTGAAACTATACATTATTTTCGAACTTTTTGCAGTTATATACGTGTTTTCAAAGATTTAATAAAATATACACGTACCGCGATGTGGGGGTGCGCAATCAATTCGTTGGCGCGACTGGACGCGCGGGACCGTCAATCCCACGGCTTGGCCGAGCGTGGCGCTATCTGGCCACGCTCCACCGAATGCATGAAGGAAGCGCACGCAATGCATGCACGTAGTCACACTAGTCGGCTGCAGTCGGTGACGCGCGGCCGAGCCGCGGGACTGCACGGTGGCGCGCAGCTACAACGCAGTGTTGTCGTGGCCATTGGTCCCGCGCGTTCGCACTGCGCAAACGAACTGGTCGCGCCCGTCCATGTCGCGATACGTGTATATTTTCATAAATATTTCAAAAACACGTGTATAACTAGAAAAAGTTCAAAAATAATGTATATTTTCAAAAATTTTCCAAGTTCATATCGGACTCAGATAGGAGATTTGAAGATATTTCCAAACATGGATCGGGTCCGGTAGAGATAATTGTATCTATTAATTAGTATAAGAGTTATTTTCCTTTTTTATATTTTAGAAATCTATGTTAGAGTCTGCAATGGGCTGGTATGTTTATTTTGTACTGGGCTGGTATGTTTATTTTGTACTTAGGAAAGTTTGAGTTGTGTCCGATATGGACAAGTTTGTATGTTCGGGTATAAATATATGCTCAGGGTCGTGTAAGAAAGACAACACCAATTCAGTATACACTTTTGGCGCATCACTATCCTTTCCGCTTTTCAATTTTCTCGACGAGTTTTTGTTTCGAGTCGGGTTGCATCGGCTTCGATCTTCGACAAGAGGTAAGACTATATCTTAGCTAATCTAAGTCGATGACTTTTTTTACCTATATCGACCAAGCCTGTTCTAAGGTTTTGTTGATATCAGCTGAACAATCTTCATTGATTTACTTAAGCTAGGATGTCCACCACCTGGAAAAATAATCAAAGGCTTGATTGTTTAGACCTTATACTTCCTTTCATACTTAATGTTGCATCAATTGGGTTTGAGCTACTAAGTCGTGCTTGGAATTGTAAGAACTAACTTACTTTTTGATTGCTAATAAGGGTAGCATCAGGGTTTCAGCCGTGAAAGGACCTTAATGTCGCCTAGAGGGGGTGAATAGGCGATTTAAAAATAAATACGGAAGCTAAAATAAAACATGGTCGGATTGTCTAATACCGGTTAGGATAGTCCTATGTAGATTGGATTGTCTGAACTGAGATCAGACTATCTGACCTGCACAGCAACAATCAAACAAGCAACAAGCTAAAAGCTCTAGATCAAATCCACAAACAAGGAGGTGAGCTCAACCAATAACAAGATTAGCGTGGAACAATACAAAGCAACAAGAAGGTAAAGAGAGTGAGGATATCACCGAGATTTACGCGATGATGTATTTCCCGGAGTTCAAATCATTGAGAGGATTCTAGTTTTCGTAGAGAAGCTCGCAAAGAGCCGGGTCTTTGTTGACGTTACAAAAGACGGCCTGGGAGATCTGCTTAGCTCCAGTGCAGGTCCAAAATATTGATGAGATGCGGGTGTGCCAGTCAGTTTGATCTTGCAACTGACAAGATATGTAAACAGCAGATAAAACAACCAACCGGTTGATAAGCCGATGGAGTGATTACAGTCGATGCCGATAAGTGATATGATAGAATAAGCGTTGATCCGTAGGTTAAAGTATTCATCGACTGGAGATCCAATGTCATTAAATCCAAACGATTAAATAAACAGTGAAACCTTTCTTGTCATCGGCTAAAACCAACTTGTAAGTAATCATTGTAAGCCGACGCAACGTCCAGATAACTCATCGGCTGAAACCCCAATGAAACCCTTATTGGCAATCAAGAAGCAGGCTAGAAATTATGGTTCTAAGCACAACTTAGTAGATCAAACTTAATTGATACAGGGTGGTTCTAAGCACTAAGTATGAAAAGAAACATAATATCTATACAATCAAGCCTTTGACTGATTTTCAGGGTGGTGGATACATTATATAATCTAAGCCAACAAAGTAATCTAGCCGATATCGACAAAACCCTAGATGGAGATCGGTCGATGCAAGTAGAAAACATTATTGATCTGGATTATATAACGTATATGATAGCTGTTGATGCAAAAAACACACACTGGCCTGAGAGATTTGCTTTACTCTAGTGCAGGTCCAAAATTAAGGTTTTAGGTTCGAGGGCGTGCCAGTTGATTTGATCCTGCAATCAACAAGAAAAAATATGCAAAGAATATTAGTAAACGATAGACAATCGGCCATAGGGCCGATTTCATATCGTATGTGACCTAGCCGATGCAATAAAGCATGAATCGACTGTAAGGTATGAGTGAATATGAATATAACCCTAATACTAGTATATCGGCTGTAGATATCAGTGTTATGCAATCAAAAGATCAATATTACTATAGAAGTAAGCAATTGGTATAGATCGGACTGAACCGAGACAGTATAAATTGCTTAAGTCTATCGTAACATGAAATAATGACTACATAAAACCAATGTTATAGCCGATATCTAGATCTAAACACATATCGGTCGTAAATCCGATATAATCTTATGACAAAGCAATAAGAATTAAATATAGAACATTAAATAAAGCATAAAACTATATTAAATATTCTAATTAGATAAGATCGGCTGAAACTCCGATACTATCCCTATTAACAACCGTAAAGCAAGCTAAAGATCATGATTCTAAGACAACTTAATAGGTTGGACTTAACCAATGCAGCATTAAGCATAAAAGAAGCACGACATCTAACAAGCAAATAATCATCAAATTGGGGATGGTGGATACATCATATAACATAAATCAACAAAGTAAACTAGCTGATACCGACGAAACCCTAAAACGGATCTAGCCGATATGAGAGATAGCATTCTTGATCTAAGCTATAGGATATATATGATAACTTCGGAGACTTGCAAGATAGAATTAGAGTGTCATAAAGATGTAAGCACTAACTCCAATGATGCAAATCGCCATGACAAGATATACCTTTTTGCCAAAAATCAAACTGATGCAGCACGACTCGAAAGCACAAGCTTGTCAGGAAATAGAAAACAAAGGTGGCGATGCGCCGAGATTGATTGAACGTATGTTGTTGTTATTTACAAGATCTCGGGATTATATTTATACCCGAAAATACAAACATTGTCCATCACGGACACGACTCATATTAAACTAATACAAATCCAACTAGCGAACAAGTCCCTTAGGCGGACTCTTACCGAGAATATCTATAAGGAAATCACATAAAATAACCTAATTAATAGATACAATTGCCTCTTCAGGACTCTATCCGTGCATGGCAATCCGTACGAAACACATTAACGCAACCCGATGACGTGTACCGAGTCATGTTACCGAAATCGGCTCAATCGGCTAACCTCGTCCGACTCTGATTCTGCCGATCCAGTCTGCAGCCGATTCGGACTACAGTCGATTCTCACTCTGTTTCCAATACGATCTAATCTCTTCGATTCTGTTTGATTCTATCTTCATCTCCGATACTTGAATTACCAAATTTGGTCGTCAACACATGCCCCCCAAGTCCGGAATATTTGGTAATGTTTCGGATTTGCCAAATCTTATCTCCGAGAGAATATCGCACTTTCCGTTTTTGACCGTTACCGCGTTGCTTTAAATATCTAACTGACGGCCCCGAGAAATTTCACACCGTTATACTGTTTCCACTGCTTTAGCGATTCTCATCTTCCCCAACTCCGGCGATCCCCTCGGCGCAAGCAAGCAACCCTCAAGAAACCCTCTATTCACCCAACCCTCACCGGCGAAACATGTCTTCTTCATCCGCTCCGTCCGCTGCTCCATCGGCCGAGTATGCAGAGGTAAGTTCCATCGTCTAGATCTCCTTTTTCTTGTCAGATTTAGTTTTCTGCGATCTTATTCCATCTTCTTTTTCTTCTGCTCTGCTATCTGTAGCATCTTGCAAATTTAGTTGCGGTTCCCAGCCTGAACCATGAGAATAACTATTTTCTTGGACTAATCGGCAACCTGGACCCAATTTAGTTTATCACCGCCGAAACCAACAGAATTCCTTTTAGGCTAGCAAATCCAAACCTAGGGCACTGTAAAAACACCTTTAAATCCTGGCCATCCCGAGAGAAAAGCTAGCCTGCATGGTATAAGCGCATATCGGCTAGTAAACAAAGCCACTAGGTTGAACTTGGGATCAGCCAGGCATTAGCTCTCACTTTGGCAAATTCGGCTAAGGATGAGCCACTGATGGCCTCTGCTACATACTTTTGGTCCAACACCATTAATGCCTTCATGTTCAACCAAGGATCAATGACCCCAAATCTATTGGATATCACCATGCTAACTGGGCTAGATATCACTTCATCGGCCAATCCCATGATTTTGATTTCCAAGAACAAATTTAACTTCAAAACCAAGAGCATAGGAGGATGGTCTGGTTTTATCTCAGCCAACATGGGTCAAGGTTCAGTTTCCCCCAGAGAGCATACTGCATTTTTATTAATGTGGCTAGAGAAATTCTTATTTTGTGGATCTAGCTGTGGTCCAACCTCCAATTGGCAGCATATAGCCGAAGCACTTGAGGAGAAAGGACAATTTCCCTTAGGAAAGATCTTGCTTGGCTATCTGTATCAAACCCTGAATAATGCATCGGCCAAGCTAGCTATCGACTCTGTAGTGAATGCAGGCGACCCTTGGTGGCTACTCCAGACTTGGCTAAATCATGTAGCTATGAAAGCTGTGAATCGGCCATCTTTGACAGAAGCAGAATTCCCAAGGTTGGAGCCAATCACTGACGATGATGGAGAAAAGATAACCCATCGGAGGTGTACATCTTTTGGAGAGTATGCCAGCACCCCAGCCGATGCTGGTGCAAAACTGTCAGCCGAACTACTTAAGGACTGGTTCTTCAGCTTCTATGACGGCTTTCAGAAAAATGCCAGGGTTTGGTTCTTTTATGAGGACTCAATCAATTTTGAGCTGTTATCAGACTTCAGATTTGAGGAAATCAACCATGAAAAATTTCAGAAGTCTAGAGAAGTGTTCACTACTGCCATTAGTCCATGCATCCTTCCTGTCAGCATTCATCAAGGCAGGAACATTAAAGTGTCATATGAGTTTTACCACCCCATGAGCTCAGCTAGACAGTTTGGTATGGGGCAACTCCCAATCGGCTTATGGTTTACTGACAAAATCCAGAGCAGAGGAGAAATAACATCAAGTCTAATGATGGATCGGCTACTCAACATACCAGGTCCTCCCCTCGGCAGTATCAACAACATTGAGTTGGCCATGTTCAGGAGTAAAGTTTTTACTTCATGGTGGGCTGAATGGACACAACACCTCTTCCACCAATCGGCTACGGTCTACATGACAGACCTCTTCCTTGACATGATTCCTCAGGTAATTCCTTTATTTCTTCTATCTCATTCCTGTTTTAAATATATCAGCCGATTCTGTTCTTAACTTTACATGCTATCTCCGCTTTTCCAGACTACAGATTCATCTCCTCCTCGCACAAGCAAAAGTGGCAAAGATATTGAATATGCTGCAGGATTGCTACCCAGTGGATGTGGCCTAACTCCTCCCGTCATTGGCTATCATGCCCCCAAGACATCAAGTCTGCTCCAAGGACAAATAAGGGATCCAACCGATGCAGGTAGAAAAAGGAAAACTAAAATACCAACTGCCATGCCACCAGCTGCCAAGAAGAAACCTAAAAAGCAACCATCTCAACCAGCCGATGATGTCGATGAAGCTCTGGAGGAAGCAGCCATTGAACAAGCCATAGACGAAGCTGCAGCTGAAATGAGTGATGTAGGAAAAAAAACACCACCAGCTTCTCCAATTCCAAAAGGAACTCCTACAACTCCTGCTGCTGCAGTAGTATTCTCCCGGCAACCCAGAGTAAGACTTTCTTTTACAAGATTTTCTTCATATATCAACAATCTAACTATTCCAACTTTGCGCTTTGCAGAAGAAAAGACCAGCCGAGAAGAAGAAACCTGCACCAATATCGGCTAAACCAGCTGTTCAAACTCCTCCGGTAATTCTCGACTCCTACAACTTCAAACCTTTTATTAACCGATATTATCTAATACTTGCATAAATATTCAAAATTTGCCAATCTCCCTCCCCTCCAACGCCTGCAGCACAGCCAGTATCCAGTGAACACACCACATCGGCTGTAGGCAGTCATAAAGTTGTGGAAGAAGATGCTACTGCTCCTGCTATCCCCGTAAGTATTATATCCTTAGAAATTTCCAATCGGCTATGCAAAAATACTCTATTACTTATATCCTCTTCATCTTCCTTCCTTGCAGGTCTTAGCCGATTTATTCTCCTTTGATATTAAAGACTACTTTGATGAAGAAGCAGAAGGAGAAACAACAAGCAAAGCCTTAGCTCCTTTAGCCGATGACGTAAAGAGAAATCTCGAGGACATCTTCCATCGGCTAGAGGCATCTCTAGATAGCCTAGTAGTCGATTGCAGCACTCTCCGGGCAAGATTCCAAGAAATTCAAGCTTTGCTCCCAGACGAGTTATCCAATATCATCACTCCAGCTATGTACCTTGAGCAACATCAATTTAAATTGGAGAAAGCCAGACAAAGGATAGCTGATCGGCTGGAAAAGAAAAATGTCGAGGCAACCATTCAAGCAAATCGGCAGCTAGTACATGATGAGAAAAATAAGCTCGACCAACTAGCCGAAGAACCAATTAAAGCTGCCATAGATCAGCTGGAGGCTGAAAGAATTGATTTGCTAGCCAAACTGGAAGAATACAATGCTAAGATTGCATTAGAAAAACAAAAACTAGCCGATCTCCCAAAGGCTATTGGAGAACAAAAGGCAAAATTGAGATCGGCTATAAAGAATGTGGCCAACATGACTAAGTCCCTGAAAGTAATCCCTGGAACTGATGCTCAAGACGCCCAAGCAATTGCAGAAGTTGAAGAAATTCGACAAAGGGCGCAATCGGCTATCCAACGCTATTTATCCCAATAATAGCTTGTAATAGGGACTTAGATAATTTTTTGTAATGAACTTATGTAATCGGCTGAAAGCTCCACTTGTAACATACACTCTGATATCCTTTATGCCGATCAATATTTTTGCGTTGAAATCCCACAATTTTCATCTTATATATATATGCCCCCCTAATTTTGGCAAGTTGATAAACGAAGACAAAATTATGACTAAGGGCGATGTGAACTCATATCGGCCATGAAGAAAAACCAGCAAAACACAGCCGATTATGAACCAATCCAGATGCTTGGGTAATATTTCTTCAAGTATTTTCCATTAAGTGCTCTTTCAAATACTTCTCCATCAAGCCCTTTTAACATATAGGCCCCTTTAGAAACGCATTTGTGGATTTGAAAAGGCCCCTCCCAATTCGGTGACCACTTGCCGAATTTATTATCTCTGGCCCCTATCGGCAACACCAATTTCCAAACAAGTTCCCCTTCGGCAAAAGATTTCGGCACAACCTTTTTGTTATAATGCCTGGCAACTCTCTCCTTATCTTTCTTAACTTTCGCAAGAGCTCGTAATCTAGCTTGAACCAAATCTTCTGACTCATCAACCAGCAAATTATGATAATCATCGGCTGTTAACTTATCTTGTAAAGAAATCCTTCTGGAGCCGATGTTGGTTTCCCATGGTAATACAGTTTCATGCCCATAAACCAATTGATAAGGAGGTACCTGAATTGCACCATGACAAGCCATCCGATAGGACCACAATGCTTCGGCCAAAATAGTATGCCACTTCTTAGGATATTCGGCTATTTTTCTCTTAACCAATTTAATCAAAATTTTGTTAGATGCTTCAGCTTGCCCATTGGCTTGTGCATAATACGGTGAAGAATTCAACAACTTAATCCCCATGCTATCGGCAAACTGAACAAACTCATCAGATACAAAGATAGAACCTTGATCAGTTGTAATCGTCTGTGGCAAACCAAACCGATAGATAATGTGTTCTTTGACAAACTCAATTGCATCTTTGTTGTCAACCTTTTTCAAAGGTATTGCCTCAACCCACTTAGTAAAATAATCAGTTGCAACCAATATGAATTTATGCCCTTTACTTGATGGTGGATTGATCTGGCCGATCATATCAATACCCCAACCTCTGAACGGCCATGGCTTGATAATAGGATTCATAGCCGATGCTGGTGCTCTCTGAATTGCCCCAAATTTCTGACAATCTTGGCAACCTTTATAATATCTGAAACAATCCTCCAGCATCGTCGGCCAAAAATACCCAACTCTCCTAATGAGCCACCTCATCTTATGAGCCGATTGATGTGTCCCACAAATACCCTCATGTACTTCACACATGACAACCTTTGCTTCTTCCATGCTCAAGCATTTCAAAAGAACTCCATCAATCGTCCGATAGTATAATATATCATCCAAAAGAACATATTTGAGAGCTTTATATCGTAATTTCCTCGAAACCGATCTAGAAGGATTTTTTAAATACTCAAAAACATCAAACCTCCAATCATCGGCTGGAATGCAGGCCACTTCTACTTCAATCCCTTGTAACATCGGCTTGTAGCCTGATGCACCTTGAGCTAAATCATTGGCCTCGACATTTTGTTCTCTAGAGATATGTTTTAAAGTAACTATCTTGAAAGTCTTCATCAAGTCTTGATATTTTTCATTGTAGACCATCAAAATATCATTTTTGCACTCATATTCCCCAGACAATTGACTTATCACTAATAATGAATCTCTCATGATCTCAACAGCATCGGCTTCAATTTCTCTCAATAATTGCAACCCTTTGAGAACAGCTTCATATTCTGCTTGATTGTTTGTAGAGTATGGTTTGATAGTAAAAGCAAACTGAAAACTTGCCCCCCTAGGTGATATAATGACTAAGCCGATACCACAACCATGAGTGCAAACAGATCCATCAAAAAACAAAGTCCATGGCATAATATCAATATTGTCAATGTTGGTATCCCTGTGTTCAACTATGAAATCGGCTATCGCTTGCCCTTTAACTGCCTTAGCCGATTCATACCTAAGATCAAATTCTGACAAAGCAAAGATCCACTTCCCAATTCGCCCTTTCAAAACTGGAGCCGATAGCATATATCGCACCACATCGGCCTTGCATACTATGATACACTTATTGGAAAGTAGATAATGTCTCAACTTTGTACAAGAAAAATATAAACACAGACATAATTTCTCCACAGGTGAGTACCTTGTTTCTGCATCTAAAAGACGTCTACTAAGATAGAATATGACTCTTTCCTTCCCCTCAACCTCTTGGATCAAAACTGAGCCGATAGAGTTCTGATCGACTGACAAATATAGCTTGAATGGAATCCCCTTTTGTGGTGGTATGAGAACTGGAGGAGTACTCAAATATTCCTTGATATTGTCCAATGCTTGCTGCTGCTTTTCTCCCCACACAAATTCTTGATCGGCCTTCAACCTTAATAATGGAGTAAATGGTTCTATTCGGCCAGACAGATTTGATATGAAACGCCGAACAAAATTTATCTTGCCGATCAATGATTGCAACTTGGTTTTGTCTTCTGGAGGTTTTGTATCCTTAATGGCCTCAATACTCCTCTGCGGAATTTTGATCCCACGCTCATGTACCAAAAATCCAAGAAATTGGCCAGCCGATACGCCAAAAGTACACTTAGTAGGATTCATCTTCAACCCATACTTCCTTGCCTCTTCCAAGGCTTGTCTCAAATCGGCTATATGCTCATCAACTTCCTTAGATTTAACCACCACATCATCAATATATATCTTGACCAATGTGCCGATGAGATCATGAAAAATATAGTTCATGGCCCTCTGATATGTAGCACCAGCACTTCTCAAACCAAAAGTCATAACCACCCACTCATACAAGCCGATCGCACAAGGACATCTAAAAGCAGTCTTATGAATATCTTCCTCAGCCATGAAAATTTGATTGTATCCAGCATTGCCATCCATGAAGCTGATGATCTTGTGTCCAGATGCTGCATCGACGAGTTGATCGGCTACTGGCATTGGGTATTCATCTTTTGGTGTAGCCTTGTTTAAGTCTCTGAAATCAATGCAAACTCGAAGCTTGCCATTTTTCTTGATGACTGGCACTATGTTAGAAATCCACTCAGCATATCGGCATGGTCTGATAAAATTAGCATCATAGAGTCTTGTTATTTCGGCCTTAATAGCATCATACATTGTAGCTTTACAACGCCTTGGAGGTTGCTTGTATGGCCGATAGCCTGGTTTGATAGGGAGCCGATATTCAACTATCGATTGGCTAAGTCCTGGCATCTCATAATATTCCTAGGCAAAACAATCTCTATACTCTTTTAAAAGTGCTATTAATTTACATTTAAATTTCTTTGATAAACCCTTACTAATATATGTCGGCCTAGACCTATCACCTGGTCCAATGTCGATTTCTTCTAACTCATCGGCCGACATAAAACCTTGTCCTAGCTTGCCGTCGAGATCGTCAACAGTGTCCTTTATGTAGAAATTGGAACCCTCCACGGCACCCTCAAAACAAGAATTGGGGCTCTCCATCTCCTGTTGGTTGTATGGCAATCAGAAATCTTTAATTAATCTCCTTGCAAAACTTTTCCAGATAAAAAATCAATTCCTTCCATCTCCCAAACAGATAAATCGGCACTAGCTACATTGACTGACCTGTCGGCTGGCACGATTTCAATTTGGTCTCCTTGCCATTGAATCAGACTTTGGTGCATTGTTGAAGGGATGCAACAGTTAGCATGGATCCAATCTCTTCCCAGCAACAGACTATAGTAACCCTTCCCATCAAAAACAAAGAACGTGGTAGGAATTGTTTTATTGTCGATGGTTAGCTCTACATTCAAAACTCCTTTGGTTTCAGACGGATTCCCACCAAAATCTTTTAGAACCATATTGGTCTTGATCAGATCCTCTGAATTCTTCCCAATTTTTCTGAATGTTGTATATAGCATTAGATTGACAGCTGCTCCCCCATCGACTAGCATCTTTGACATCGGCTTACCATTGACAAATCCTTTGACATACAGTGGCTTGAGATGCCGATGGTCAGTTCCTTCGGGCTTCTCAAAAACTGCTTGCTGTGGAGATAGCATCAACTTAGTTGATGGCAGATTTTCTTCTTGCTCGACAACTTGCTCAACTGCATATTCGGCTGGTAACATAAAAACCATATTTATAGAAGATGTCATCACCTCTTTGCCCTTATGCTGTTGGTTCTTGTTACGATCGGTGTTGACTTCATCGGCTGGTACTACTTTGCTCTTCACGCGCCAGACTTTCTTTTTTCTCTGCCTCAGCCGATGTTTAATTTCCCCTTCGACCTCCTGGAATTGTTCCATGTTCCTCATCCTTTGAACTCTCCTCTTTTGATTTTTGGTAAAGATTCCAGAAGGGCACCATTGAGGATTCATTGGCTTGGAATTGCTAGGTGAATCATCTTCATCATTGTCTTGCTGCATCGGCCCAAGTCTCTCATGAACCGGTAATCTTGCCTGAATCGGCCGATGCACAGTTGTATTCTGTCGACTTGATCTTTGGATGAATTGTGCATCAGAATCACTGCATCCAGGACAATTTTCAATAGATGGTAATCTCATACCCTCATTCCAGCAAAATCTAAAAAATTCACAACTCCAGTGAGGATCAAAATATCTTTCACTTTCATGAGAATACGACTCCCCTTCCCCCTGGCGCCTTTTTTGGTATTTGTTGATCATAACAGCCGATCTGATGCTCCTGGTGTAATTTTTACCTCCATCGGCTGTATTCCCGTTATGTCCAGAGTGCACCATGTTGACTGGAAAAGGGTGTCCATCTATCTTCATCGGCCTCTTGGATTCGTCGATCTTGATCTTGCCTTGTTCAATAGCCGACTGGATTTGCTGTCTGAAAATCTTGCAATCACTAGTATTATGAGACCCTGTATTGTGCCGCTTGCAATATTTCCTCTTCTTCAACACCTCAGCCGATGGGATGACATGTCCTGCTGGCAGTTGAATCTGTTTTTCTTGGAGAAGAAGATCAAAAATCTTGTCGGCTTTGGTAATGTCAAAATCAAATCTTTCCTCTTTTCCTGCATTCTTGACCCATTGACAGACCATCGTCTTCTTGTTCCTAGCCCACTCGGCTGCATTGATCTCTGGGTCATCATCTTCGGAGTCAGAGTCATAACTGTAGACATTATTGACATTATATGTGTTTTTGATGAATTTTCTTGCTTCTTGGAACCTTGTCTCATGAGCCGATACCTTCTGAGCTAGGTGAGCCAAACTTTCAAAGTTGTGAGCCGAAAATCTTTCACTTATCGGCGCCAACAGACCCTGGAAGGCCAAATCGGCTAGCTGAGAATCCGTTAAAGCTAGACTATAGCATCTATTCCTCACATCTCTGAATCGTTGAATGTAATCTGGGACTGATTCATCTGATTTTTGCCTGATTGCTGTGAGGTCTGACAGCTTCATCTCTTGAACCCCGCTGAAAAAGTACTTGTGAAATTGTTTCTCCAGATCGGCCCAACTTCTGATTGAATTGTACGGTAGAGATGAAAACCAAGTAAACGCCGATCCAGATAATGAGAGTGGGAACAATCTAACTCTGAGAGCTTTTGTAGCCGATGCCTCACCACACTGAGCTAAAAATCGGCTAACATGCTCATGAGTAGATACATTATCTTGTCCTGAAAATTCAGAGAAGTCTGGCACCTTGTATCGGTTTGGCAGTGGAACTCGATCAAAATATTCTGGATATGGGTGCCGATACATGTTGCCATTGTCTTTTGGTTTGAGTCCAAACTGCTCCCTCATGACATCAGCGATCATATCGACCCAAGGCTGATGTGGCGTTGCTCCACCATATTGCTGCTGAAGTGAATCTATCTGGCCTATTGGATCGGCTGAGGTCGTGGTGAGTGAGGTTGGTAAAGATGATTGAAGCCAGCCGATATGCCTTGAGGTGGCATATATGGAGGTTGCTCTGTGTTGTACTACTGGCTCACCGGCTGAGTAATTCCAATCGGCTGTTGTGGAACCGAAGGATTTTGATAAGATGTATCGACAACTGGCGGTTGTAGATTGAGAATACTCATTAATTGTTCTGGTGTTAGCTGAGTTGATGCTTGCCCCCCAGTGATCGGCTGTGACCTATTCAAAATTGTTGGAATATTTGAGCTTGAGTAAGGAGCCGATGGAGCTTGGGTTTGAAGCAGTTGTTGACTCCTTTGATTCCCGTCGACGTCTGTCTTCATAGTTCTGTATGCTGGGAACGTGCCGTCTGGTAAATATATAGGTCCTTTAGCCTTTTCCTCGGCTATCGTCCCATCAACTACTGACTTGATCATATTTTTCAAGGTATTAACGAGCACTCCAGACTGGTTGACTAAAGCATGATGTACAGCCGAATCGATGCGATCTTGCAGTGTGTGGAATTCTTCATCACTCGATTCAACTTTGGTCTGTTTGTCTTTTTCTTCTCCTGATCCGGAAGTACTCGGGTCTTGCTTCACGATCGTCGGTAGTTTGACTTTAGTCCTTTGAACAACAGTGCCTTGCCGAGTCACCATGAACGAGTGCAGATATTGATTCTGGAGTTGATCCAGTATTTGTTTCATCTCTTCTCGCTGCTCTTCATTCAGCTGCTCGACTGTGATCGGCAAGATGTTGTCCTCCGAAACTTCAGTGATGTTTGGCGACATGATGACACAAGGTCCCACTAGGCATGCCAAAAGCATGTTAATGCAAAAAACACACACTGGCCTGAGAGATTTGCTTTACTCTAGTGCAGGTCCAAAATTAAGGTTTTAGGTTCGAGGGCGTGCCAGTTGATTTGATCCTGCAATCAACAAGAAAAAATATGCAAAGAATATTAGTAAACGATAGACAATTGGCCATAGGACCGATTTCATATCGTATGTGACCTAGCCGATGCAATAAAGCATGAATCGACTGTAAGGTATGAGTGAATATGAATATAACCCTAATACTAGTATATCGGCTGTAGATATCAGTGTTATGCAATCAAAAGATCAATATTACTATAGAAGTAAGCAATTGGTATAGATCGGACTGAACCGAGACAGTATAAATTGCTTAAGTCTATCGTAACATGAAATAATGACTACATAAAACCAATGTTATAGCCGATATCTAGATCTAAACACATATCGGTCGTAAATCCGATATAATCTTATGACAAAGCAATAAGAATTAAATATAGAACATTAAATAAAGCATAAAACTATATTAAATATTCTAATTAGATAAGATCGGCTGAAACTCCGATACTATCCCTATTAACAACCGTAAAGCAAGCTAAAGATCATGATTCTAAGACAACTTAATAGGTTGGACTTAACCAATGCAGCATTAAGCATAAAAGAAGCACGACATCTAACAAGCAAATAATCATCAAATTGGGGATGGTGGATACATCATATAACATAAATCAACAAAGTAAACTAGCTGATACCGACGAAACCCTAAAACGGATCTAGCCGATATGAGAGATAGCATTCTTGATCTAAGCTATAGGATATATATGATAACTTCGGAGACTTGCAAGATAGAATTAGAGTGTCATAAAGATGTAAGCACTAACTCCAATGATGCAAATCGCCATGACAAGATATACCTTTTTGCCAAAAATCAAACTGATGCAGCACGACTCGAAAGCACAAGCTTGTCAGGAAATAGAAAACAAAGGTGGCGATGCGCCGAGATTGATTGAACGTATGTTGTTGTTATTTACAAGATCTCGGGATTATATTTATACCTGAAAATACAAACATTGTCCATCACGGACACGACTCATATTAAACTAATACAAATCCAACTAGTGAACAAGTCCCTTAGGCGGACTCTTACCGAGAATATCTATAAGGAAATCACATAAAATAACATAATTAATAGATACAATTGCCTCTTCAGGACTCTATCCGTGCATGGCAATCCGTACGAAACACATTAACGCAACCCGATGACGTGTACCGAGTCATGTTACCGAAATCGGCTCAATCGGCTAACCTCGTCCGACTCTGATTCTGCCGATCCAGTCTACAGCCGATTCGGACTACAGCCGATTCTCACTCTGATTCCGATACGATCTAATCCCTTCGATTCTGTTTGATTCTATCTTCATCTCCGATACTTGAATTACCGAATTTGGTCGTCAACAATAGCTCATCGGCTAGCACTCCGATAAAACATTAGCATGAACCTATCAGCTTAACGAGATTTATATTATCAACAACAATCTAGTAGGTTGAACCTAACCGATGCAGTACGAGATTTTATATGATAATCTAATACTTGATGAACCGATAGATCTGTCTACTGTGATAGATATAATAAATCTATTAAAACAACATTTTGATTGTAGAGATATATCGGCTAAGACAGAAGATCAGAACTAACCGAGACAGTCCCAACTAAACCGATGCGTCTCTAAACACAACGCAATTAAAGTAGAATTGAAATATGAGGTAGGCAAATATATCAACCGAACCAGAGCGGTCCAAGAGATCGAAGCGATGCAGCCTTGAACAACAAGAATGTAGTCGATATATTCACCAGGGTCCGATGGAACGTAGGGCTTACCTCTTCGCCGGAGATCGAAAGCCGATGCAGCCCCGCGTCAGGTGCCAAATTCCGCCGGTTGATAAGTAAAAACCTCAGAAAGAGGGTGGCGATGTGCCGAGAGTAGTTGTATTGATCTAGAGATAATTTACAGGGACCCTGGGTGTACATATTTATACCCATAGGTAGATACTAGTCCATATAGGACACTATACAAACTTTCCTAGGGATAAAAGGAAAAACATAAAGTCCTTATCAGACAGTAAACACACTTTTCTAAAGATAAAAGCAAACTAACAGACTCTTCTTAATTAATAGATAAACTGCCATGTCACATCCTCCTTGAACTCGAACTCTTCTGTATAAACCTCCTTTAATTGAATAATTTCCTTAACCGAATCCATCAAGAATACAACTACTAGCGATTTATAATGCACAAAGGTCGATTCTAGGACTCTGAAGCCGATACTCACTCTAGGCTGATGATGACTTCGAGGCTTACCAAATTTTGTCGTTAACTGTCTTTTTCAACCCTATCCTCGTGAGGTTGCGCAAATGCACTCCTCATTCCACTAAGGGTATCTCTTTCCTTGCGGAGGTGAGATCCGACCTTCACAAACTTCTCTTGACCAACCACAAGTAGATCGGTGGCCCACGAGCGACACCTAGCCGTCTAGGATTCCTCAACCTCCAAGAGTAGTAAACACTACACAACTCTTGAATAAATCCTAGTGCTCAACGTAAAGAGAAACACACGCTAGGCTCCCAAACTCCAAATCCACACTCACAAAGATCCAAGTCACAAAGAACAAGGGGTATTTGAGATAGAGAAGGAGAGAGCTCAAAAATCCAAAGCACTTAGCACAAAGCTCAACCCTAAGCAAGATTGAAATAAAATGAATTCGGGTAACCCTAGAAAAGGGTTGGTGGGGGGGTTTATATAGATCCCAAAATATGGTCGTTGGAGGGGAATCTTTCAGCCTACGTCGGATAGTCCGATAATTTAAACCTCCAAGGCAACGAGAGACAGAAAACAAAGTTCCATGAAATTTCGGACTTTCTAAGACATCGGACTATCTGATGTGAAATTGGATAGTCCTATATTTTATAAGCAAAAAACTTCGTCCTCAAACAGAGACCCAAGTTCCATGAAATTTTAGAGTCTTTGTGTTGCCGGACTATCTGACCCAAAATCGGATACTCTGAGGATTATTTCAAATCAAGACAATGAGTAAAGTTCTGTGAAAAATTGAATAGTTTGGTGGATCGGATAGTCTGATATTGTTCAAGTAAAAAGGCAAGAACTTTTTACTCCGAACTCCGATTTCGAAGATCTTGGACTCTATGGAAAGCTAGTTTTGTGGGCTATCAAACCCAACATAAAATATGGTCCAAAACCTTCAAGAGATGTTGAAAAACTTGTAAGGAAACCCAGTGTAAGTGTTGTGACATGTGAAATAACCCGGAGTTAGAATTTTGGATTAGGTTTTTCAACTCACACAAAGATGAACAATTTTGAGCACTAGTATTCTACCAATTATATGTATGTGGTACCCCTCTTAATATTACGGCATCCTGAACTCCAATGTAAAAAGGAAAGTTATACCAATAGGAATACCTTCACACATTTTCTTTCTTCAACCAACGTCAAAATTGTTTCATCATCGGGACTATCCTCCTATAACTTAATAAGCACATTAGTCCTAAATCAATTATACCTTTGGCTTGATCAATGCTCTTCTTGATTGCCAACAAATCACATATCCTTGATCTTTGATATTTTATCTTCCATTTCTCAAATGATTGATGCGGATAATCCATAGCTCCAAATGGCTTCGCACGGTCCATCACGATAAAGTCTTCACTCGCCCTTCACCACCAGTTTCGGTTCGTCGGTGCCAAGCCCCTTGCTTGCCCTTCACCACCGCATGGTCCATCACAGCTGAGCGTCACTTGTGCTTCACCGTCTTGCCATAGGTAGTCACTTCATACCCGCATCTTCAATTTCTTCTTTTTAATTCTCAACCATATATAAAGTCTACCTTTTAGCTTCTCACACCATCTTCATTTCAATCAATCTTCAACCATGGTGTATATCCTTGAACAAGTCCATCAACTCATGATGTAGTCGCATCAAGCATCTCGTTGATTCATAATATGTGAGGCATCATCTCTATTTGTTAGACCATAATCTCATCATTAATCCTCTACATGTAAGCCATCAATCTTCTTGTTTGATGCCGGAACATAACCTATTACTCAAACTCATAGCAACGATTAGTCCAAAATACGTTGTCATTAATCACCAAAATTTCCCATAACACAAGGTTTGGAGAATATATCTTTCAAGCCGATCTTACCTAATATATCTGTTTTGCATGCTTTTCATATGTTTAATCTTGCTTAACATGTTATATCTGCCCCTTATACAGGAATATCATTCATTTAAATATATGAACCTGTAATCGATCTTGATCAGATCTAATCTATCTAAGATTGATACTTGTTTAATATATTACCTTAGATTGATATTTTTGTATAAGGTTGTATCGAAGCTATAGCCGATACTTTATCTTTCTATACTTAAACTATCTCACCGGCTATGATACAAACACTTGTAATCTTTAGTTCATTTGATCTGGGATATAAGCAGTTTATACTATTTTGATTTGGTTCGATCTATCCCAATTACTTGTATTTAAGAGAATATTGAATTCTAGATTACATATTGTTGGTCTCTACAGCCGATGGAACATGTTTAAGGCTTTTTCATATTAATCTATTTTATCTATACCTTACGTCATTGGCCTTCTAGCTGATCGACTATCATTTACTAACTTGATTCTATTGTTTATTCTTGTTGGTTGCAGGATCAAACCAATTGGCACGCCCTAAACCCGAAAGGAAGATTTGGATTTGCACTGGAGTTAAGTAGATCTCTCAGGCCGCCGTGTTTTTGCATCAACACACTGCACAAGTAGATGTTGTGGAGGATGCAGCAGGCGTCGAGCACGGTGGGGAAGTCGAGCATCTTCACCTCGGTGCACTTCTGGAGGCAACCTCATTGTCGCTTGAGGCACTCGAACGCGTCGTGTGCCACGCTGCGCACGCCGCGCACGCCGGTGACCCATGTCGCTATCTTCGTCCCTCCATCACCGTGGATGCCCCATCCACGCTTCTTTGCGGAGGAGGACCAACCGTCCCCCACTCCAGCCCCATCCCCCCATCGCCTCCATCCCCGTCGCGTGAAGTAAATGCAGTGGCCAGCCACGCACCACCGTCCTGGAGGGGATTGGGAAGAGAGGAGAAGAGAGGGGAGAAGGGGAGAGAGAGAGGAGAAGAGAGTGCTAGCCACTGATTATGTGGGGCCCGCACTACTAGAAAAAAGGTTTTTTATGGCGTTACCCAATTTTTTTTGCTGACAGTTATATGAGAGATCCGCTTGTGAAATTGTAACGAGGGAGTGGAGGGTTTAGAACCGCCAGCAAAAATCAATTTTCGCTGGCGGTTGCTTAAGAAGTCCGCTTGCAAAAATACCTATATTTTTGCAAGCAGGTCTCTTAAGAGACAGCCAGCGAAAATACCGAATTTCGCTGGCAGTTACTAGCAGCACCGCCCTTTAAAAAGTCCCCGCACATTAAAAAAATCGCCACCCACCTCCAGCCTTTTCCATCCGCGCACTTCTTCCCCTTCTCCTTCTCCTCCTCCCTCCATCCAGATCCATCCACTCCTCCTCCTCTCCTTTCCTCTCCTCTCCTCTCTTCCTCCCTCCCCACTAGTCGACGTAGTCGACGGCGGCGGCTCACGTAGTCGACGGCGGCGGTGGCTCCGCGGCGGTGCTCGGCGGGCTGGGGAAAGGTGGATCCGGTGCCTTTCCCTCCCTACCACCGTCGGTGGCTCACGTAGGCGGTGGCGGTGCTCAGGAGGGTGGGGGAGCTGCGGAGAGGCGGATCCGGCGCCTCCTCCTCCCTACCCACCAGCGGCGGCTCGCGTAGGCGGTGGCGTCGGTGGCGGTGCTCAGGCGGGCGAGGGAGCTGCGACAGAGACAGCGTGAGGCGATGATGTCGACGGCGCCAGCGCGAGCGGGCGGTGGATCCGGTCATGGGAGAGGCGTGGGCGACGGATCCGGCCGTCGGACCACTGCGGGAAGGCTCAGGCGGGCTTCGGCGGGCGACGACGACATGCAGCGACCGCGGCGGCCACGATGGCGGTGACGGTGGTTCTGTGGGCAGACTTCGGTGGGCGACGACAGCGACCGTGGCGGCGGCCCTCGGTTGCCTTGAATGGGATCTCGACGACGGGGATTTGGAACAATGATTTGGGATTTGGGGACAATAATTTGGCATTTGTGATTTTTGCAGGCTGTTTTGGATCCAAATTTTCATTTTCTTTCTCCGAAAATATATTCACTGGCGGGTCTCTTAGCAATGCCGCCAGCGAAATCCTATTTTCGCTGGTGGCTGTCTTAGCGTGGCCGCCAACGAAAATGGGTTTTCGCTAGCGGCCGACTGCCCGTCAGTGAAAATGAATTATTTTCACTGGCCTTTGGTTTCAGGCGGTGCAGTCGGCCACCAGTGAAAACCCATTTTTGCTGCCAGTGAAAATGGTTTTTGTAGTAGTGCCACGTGGTCCCACGACTCAACTCTCCATGTCGGTCAAAACCGGGTGTAATACTGTCTAGGACTTCGGTTGATTCGGTTTTGTAAATTGAAGGACCCGTTATATCTAGTATTTTTGTTTAGAGACAAATTTCAGACTCAACGACAAATTGAGGAACCTAAAGTGAACTTATTCCTGTATTGTCTTCGGCAGTTCGGCCCATGGGCCGCTTCATATTTAAGTGAGAATATAGTCCTTGTATTTGTATTTGAGACAATACGCTACTGACAACTCCTTTATAGGAGGTCTAAAATAATGCCCGCCTGTAAAAATCTCGATAACCAGTTCTTTGATCGAGATCTTTTCTCTTTGATCTTGATAACCAGTTCTTTTGATCTAACGGCCCACAGTATGTGCTTTCAGGGCCTTGATTTCGAAAAGCCTGCTGATATGTATATCCGGGGTCCCGGCAACGCATCCGGCTGATACAGCGTGTAGGATCACCTGAAATCCTGCAGTTGCTACCACCTTTTGTCGTTGTTATTTCCCATGTGAACCTGCTTCTATATAATTGCCAGGTAGGAACGGTCCTCCTTGATGCTCCTACCAACGATAGATGCCCAATGATATAATATTGATCTATATCCAAGTTTAATTTCGTCATGATATGTTCAAGTTCAATGAACCGTAACCATTCTATGCTTGTTGCAATGCAGCATCATAGCTGGCTGTCGGTAGCCGCTAACAAATCTAACTGTAACCACACGCTTCGACAGTTCGACCTGCCGGCAGCCGGCTGGCCGCCGGATCCCGTGAAAAACTTCAGCGTTTTACCGTCGGCGTGCACCGTCGTGGCATGCTTGATCTGCAAACATGCAGAATGACTTGATCGGCAGGCTGCAGTGACGGGTTGCTGTCGTTCCAGCTGCAGCTGGCACGGGAGGCGTCGGACGATGGGACCAAACCTGAATGGCTGAATCCACCGCACGTCATTCGTTCGTCGTCTTGCCGCGCGCGAGCACAGTGATGATCTTGTTTAACTCAGCTTCTTGTTCATATGATTCTTGCTAATAGCCTCTTGAACTAGCTTAGGCATGGTGATTAACAGATTAACCACGAGATAAGTACCAAATCCAAATGACCAGTGTTTCGGTTAGATGATATACAGGCTACAGCCGACGCCGAAAACGTTGCCGGCGCCAGATGAGATGAACAGAATGGGAAGCGCCGACCAAAACGATCGGAGTTATCCGGAGACGCCACGTTAGTAGTCCTGCTACTGCAACGCCGTTCACGTTGATGATGAGCAGCTGAGCTGAGCTGGGTCACTGGCTCGCGTCAGACTCCCCCCTCCTCCCTCCTCGAGATGCTGTACTTGCCATAGGTCCATCACCCTTCCATGCAGCCACGTTGCGATCCCCTCGGCCACGTCTATTAAACGCCAACGTACTCCTCATCACGCTTCTAAACCCGCCGCTTTGATTGTACTTGTGCTGTGGTGTTAAGAGTTCGCCGGCGTGAGTGGGGGTAGAAGTTATGGAGAGAATGCGATGTGGTGGTGACGGCCCGTTGGGGTTTCGGGCCTTCGTGGGGGAGGAGCTAGAGGAGGAGGTGGCGGTGGTGTCAGCGTCGGGGAGGCCAATGCAGCGGCGGCGGCGGCGGTGGGGAGAGGATGCCGACGATGGCTACTCGGCGAGCTCGACTGGCGGTGGCGGGAGCAGCGGATGCGGCTCCTTCGGCTGTGACTCGGTTCGTCTTGCTCCTGCATCGCTAGTAGTACTACTTTTTGTTGATTTCCTTTAGCACTAGTCATGGGCCATTTCTTTCTTTTTCTTGGCACCAAACTCTGCAATTTGCCCCATGAGGAAGAAAAAGGATTGTTAATTTTGAGATGCTATTCACCTCAGTTAAGGAAAACATTTAACTTTACAGGGTGGTTGTTGCCACTTGCCAATGTGCCACCAGATCTCAGTAGCACATAGCTTTTCTCAGGTGACCGCAAGTTCGCCACGATGCGTTTTGATGCGATAAACGATAGTATAATCGAGGAACACCATGCTAAGCAAACTGCAAATCCTTTTAGATAACTAGCGAAATGACTAGCTGGTAATTCTTGCAATTGAAACAAAGCAGGAGGGCCCAAACCTTTTTAAGACAGTAGGAATCAATGCATCATCATCACCATCTTGGATCCTTAGCAAGAGAAGAAAGGAGGGTGCTTTTTCCTTGACATGAGAAAATGGGGCTCTGTTGCCTGTTGGATTCTCTTCACCTTTGTTCTCTGTTTGAGAATTAGTAGGTATAGCTTTTATGATCAGTGAGGCTAAGCTGATGGTTGGTTGCAGCCTTTGGCTGGGTTCGTGCGCGCTGATGGCGACCCGGACACAGATCTGGAGACAGATGGGGTGGCCACTCCATCCTCCAATGGTGAGCACAATGCTGTTCACAGCTCACAGTTTGTATTCTTGCCAGTGTTCTTGCTCGGTTGGAGCGCAACTTTACAGCCCTTAAAAGGAGTTCTGTTCTCGCTGAAGCCTCTGCAGCCTTCGCCGAGCCACACGACGAGGAGGAGGGGGACGAGGTGTTGTGTGGGGTGGTGGAAGGGGACTGGGCACAGCTGCAAGAACCAACCAAGAATCCGGCAGACCGTGCCACCGGAGGTACAAACTCTGAAACTTTGCATGGAAAATTTAGATGGTACAAGGTTGTTCATTTTGTATGCTTGTGTGGTGCTCGACAGAATGCCTGTACCAGCGGTGTCGGTCAGAAGCTGTTCTTTTGCAGGGTAAGAAGTGGTTGAAGCAGCGGCCAGCCTCTCTCGACTTTGGCAGCGGCAGCCCTGGGTTCAATGGAACCCCTCTTTCTCCGGGCTTTGTGGTTGGGGGTGTGGGTTTGATGAACAAGGGTCTTGTGTCATCATTCATCAGATCAGACATTTTTCCTAGTCCTAGGACGCCCAACTATCAGCGGCATCGTTCATCGGTATTTGGTCACCAGAAAGGGTGGAGCTCTGAGAGAGTGCCCCTTCCTTCCAAAGGTAACAGGAGGTACCCAGGCAGCAGCATGGCATTCCCCTTCAGCAATGGGAGGACATTGCCTTCCAAATGGGAGGATGCAGAGAGATGGATCTTCAGTCCGAATTCAAGTGATGTGCTCGAGAAGACTTCATTTGCTCCTGCTCGGCGACCAAAGTCCAAAAGTGGTCCATTAGGGCCTCCTGGGAAATTTGGTGGTCAATATGCATCTGTGTCATTGCTTGACAATGGGAAAGTTGGACATTTGACAGCAAACTCTCCTTTCTTGGCTGGAGTACTGATACCAGAACATTATTGTGGAGAGAAAGATAACATTGGGAGGTATATGAGCAGAACAGCTGGTGAGTTGGCCAGCATTGGCATTGGAAGCAGGTCTTGTCTGGCAAATGGTGGGTCTCATGCTACTCAATATAACAGAGTTCGTCGACGGCTGGATACTGCAATTGAGTCATCACCTTCATTGCGTAGCACCCAAGCGTCTGTACAAGGTATTTATAAATTATTCTCGTTTGCTATTTATTCCTTTTCTGCCTGTATTTTAGTTTTGAATTGGTCCATAATTGTTCTGAAGGCAACCCGGTGTTTGAGGTATCCTCTCTATTTGCTGAAGCATCTCAATACTGTGGAGTACCTCATGGCCTTGCCGCTGTAAATGATGTTTTTTTGTCAATCAGTATGTTGATAGCTGGTTTGATCCTTGCATTGTCAGCATAACATCATAGAAAGTTAGTCTTATTCTTTACACAATAGATAAAGCTAAGTCTTATGCTTGTACCTTCTTGTTTGGTTTCTGATTCAGATGAACAGGTTGGAATCACAGAAGATTCAGCCTCCATTATCACCCCTATAATTTTGTGGAAAGATGCAGCAACTCAAACGAGCCCAAATCTAAGTCGGTCATCTTCGCCCAGTGTCAGTACTCCATTTATCCATTTGCTTACGACGCACCAAGTCAGAGAAAAGGAGAATTGTTTCTCTGATGTTATCAGGGATGTGCATATGGACGATCGAGTGACTCTTACCAGGTGGTCCAAGAAACATGTTACACGAGCATCTAGCAAGAACTCCACAAATGTTATAGAGGTGAAGAAAAAGACAGTGGAGTCTAAGTCTTCTTCCTGGGAACTAACACAAGCAAAATCCATATCAAAGTAAGAGACCACCAATTGTTTTGGTCCTTCAGATGAGTTTGAGTAGCATTTTCTTCAGACATAACTTTATTACATTGAACCACTAAATCACTACTATAATACTTGAAGATCAATTTAGGGAAAGAGTGCTATATGTCTTTCTTATCTGTTATAGTACGCAAGCTATCCAATTCTTTAATATTTTCCAAGAACTTGCTACTTAAATTTACACCATCAAGACGTGAAATGCTAATCACTCCATGCAATGTTAAAAGGGTTGAGAGAGAGCAAGAAAAAATTACCGCTTGGGAACACCTTCAAAAAGCCAAGGCTGAGGCAGCAATCCAAAAGTTAGTGGTATGTATGCTCTTCTCTTTATTTCTAACAGTTACATCATTTTTTCCTCCTTTTATAGGTCCGTTTTATCGGACTTTTTTTTGTTATTGTAAAAAGTACATATACTGTATATGTGACCAAAATTCTCAAAGTTAAATCAAAGCTCATGTAAATCGCTGGATTCTCTTCGAGTGATGTACATTTGAAACTTACATTATACCCATGCTTTTGTTATGTTAGATGAAAATCGAGAAAAAGAGATCATCTTCACTGGACAAGATTTGGAACACTCTCAGGTCTACACAAAGAAGAGCACAGGTAATGCGTGAAACTGCAGCAGCAAACCAGGATGAGCAATCTTCCAGGAAGGCTAAAAGGACATCACACCTTACCAAGAACGGCCAGATCAGCTCTCTGAGTGGCTGCTTCACTTGCCATGCCTTCTAGTGTCTTGTAGTTTAAGAAGTAAGTTGCATTCCGACTCCTGTGATAATTCAAATGTTTTTTGATGAATTCTCCAGTGATTCTTATCTTCTGTTTTAATAATATAATACCAGTTAGTTTTTTTTTACGGTACACCAAAATTGTTTAGACAGTTCATTTAACACTGATCCAATGCTTGATATTGCTGTTACCTCCTACAAGATCTAACTGTTAACATTACAGCAGTATAAATTTTGGCTGTGTTCGGCAGCGCTGCATCGCAGCTGCAGCCGCTGCTCTGCAAATCCATAATAACTGACTCAACAATAGAAACACCGTTCAAGCTGCTGCAGTCCAGCCGCAGTATCTAGCTTCCTAACAGAGCCATTGAGATTTAACAGTTGCAACAGGGAGAATTATGTAAACAATAAATTTTCCAGTTCCCTCTTCTGAGTATCATCTAGGGGAACAATTACATGTATTTTTGTGCATCGATGATGCGTTTATATTATTTTAGTTTATTTGATGTATATATAGTTTTTGTAACTGCATACTACTCACCCTGATACCCACTTTTTTCAGAATTATTTTATGTTCTATGACACATTCCATGTTTCAACCAATTATTCAGATTACATAGGCCTTGAAGGTATATCGATATTCATAAAATTCTTCGATGCAATTAGTGCAGTGGCCTTTAGTGGAGGGGTACCAGCTTAGGTTGTACAGCTCAGCATTATCCTAGTAAATTGCCTCAAATTTATTTTGGTCCTCCATAAATAAGTAGTCATACAGATTCTAATTAACATTGATATAATTCTTGTTAGTGATAGTTCGCTGATGCTTACCTTCTAATGTTTTGAGGAAAATTGACAATATTATGGTAACAAAAAGGGGTCAATTATTAGCATGCTTACTAATAAATTTTGTGTAATCTTTGGCTGTCTGATACCACATGTTTACCATTTTTACTGTTGCTGCACCGCAACTTCAGTAAACCAAATATTCCGTGCATGCTTAGGTCTTTACATCAAAACTTTTGTCATGTTCAGGGATCAGGACCTAAAGTAATTCTTCGTAGTATCAATACACTCGTGTTGACTTTGTGAAGTTCAGAGATTTACAGAGTAAGGATGATCCAGCAGATGGAAATTATCCATCTTGAATTTTCACAGGATGCTGCCTCTACAATGGGGGACCATGCATTATCATGATATAGATTTCTACAGTTCGGCTTTGTGTTAGTTTCGATTCTGCCAGGGGGGACAAAAGAAAATGGTGCCACGAAGGAAAGGTGGAATTCTTCTGCACACATCCCATGTGCCTGATTGATATTTTAGCACAATGATAATTGATAAGGTCCTCCTCTATCATTCATTACCCATTACCTACATTCTAGATGCTATGAGTTTGTGTGCGATGATAAGAAAGCAGATATGATATGTATCATTTGTACCACAATTCCAAGGGATAAGAAGGGAATGTTTCAGTCAGAGGGAATGCAGTGCCTTACTGTGATTCAAGCTGGAAAACTCTACTGGATCGTGGAGAATCAGGGAATGCAATAGATTTAACGTATGCTACCATTGCATACACAGTTACAATAGCATGTGTTGGAGAAAAGTATAGGTCTATTTGGAATACAGGAAAATAGAGATTCTGTTTGAATTCCATGGCAATTTGAGAAGCTCTTTCGCAGAAATTTCATGGCAATTTCATGTAATGAGCTGTTTCTTGTAATTCCTATTACAACACATAGGCGTTACCGAATATTGATAAATGATATTGCCATCGCAATTTATTTTTAAAAAATAATCGCCTTCGCTGTTCCAATTTCAAAATAAAAGTACTATGGGATTCTTGTAGTAGATCATCCTGAATGTTATTCATAATATTTCAGCATCTTCTTTTTTTTTACTCATTCACAAATATAGATGGCATACTTTACAATATCCTGTGGACCTTTTTGCCTGCACGGATAAGATACTTTGACGTGAACTAATCCGCTGTCTGGCGTGCCTCTCTACGTGGTGGACGGATCAATCGTGCCCTCCTTTTCTTCTTGATTATGTGATCGTCTAACCAAATTCTCCAAAGCGTCTCATCAAACTCTCAGGGGACTTGTCTGTAAATATAACAGGCTAGACATGTTATATGAAAACTTTTCTTTTGGTACAACTTGGTTCTTCAATCTCACTCATGGCTGTGGCATTCACCTGAAAACATGGGCATATAAATCTTAAAATTTTGCTTCTTACCCCTTGCACTATCAAAATTTTGGTTACCAATTTTTAAGAGTAAATCTTATATAACCTAAAGACTATGGTCCAAGTTGCGCAAAATCATAAAGATTTTCACCATAACATTTAATTAAGGTTTTACGGCCTTAGAGTTTTAGAAAACAACGTTGTTTACTAATTTTTTTTACCTTGATCTACTATCCATCATATAAATATATAAATGTTACAACCATCTAAGTAAAGCATCTATTATTTTAATAAATAGTAAGTCAAACTGGTTAAGAGTCTGATTTTGTGAATTTCAAGAAACATAATACTAGGTTATATGCCGCGTATCAAAGTTTATGTGGTTTTGTGTAGCTTGAGCAATAATATTAAGGGTTTTACATATTCTAAATTTGGTGGGTGATGTTATGCCTGTGTTTATATATCCAACTCGATTGCTCGTCTCAACCAATACTGAGGAATTTTTTAGCATCAATTGAATGTGCTAGCTGTCATTGCCAGCTGCTGCGGTCTACAACCGTTTTCAATTGTAGTAGTCGAAGTAAGCATAACCAAACTTATCGTCTTTATATGACTTGTTTGAAATACATGAATTTCACCTGATTTTCATAAGATTTTCTTTTTGTAAAAATTCTTTAGAAAATCAACGGTTCCAAAAGTGGCTAAGGTGTACGAAATCATGGTGTTCCTATTGAGAGAAGCAAAACCATGGAGTGTAGCACATACTACCAGTCCACTCTTTTCTGATCGCACCAACTTTTTTTAATTTTGTCGCACAATACCCGGCCCACGATGAGGAGAGACACCAACTACTACCCCCCGCCCCCTGCTCCCAACAGCTGACGCTGGCAGTTGGGCCCCACGTCCCTCCTGGGCTCCGATGATATTTTTGTCCGGAAGCCGCCGTCCGAGCAACTGACGGAAGCCAACGCACCACGCGTCGCCCGCCGATTGGCCCCCTGGTCGTAGTCGCCGCCTCCCACGCACACCACGTACCAGCGCAACGGACGCAGCCGCACTCCCCGCTCCGCTCCACTGCCGCGCGCGACCACCACGAGGATCCTCTGCGCCACGCCGCGCTTGCACGCACCGCAGCATCATCATCGCCAACGGATCGCACTCGCCAGGCAGCCTCTCGCTCCTCCCACCACTCTCTCTCCTCTCTAGAAGTAGTGCTTTTTCCAAGAAACGCATGTGACTCGTGGCGATCCTGAGTTTTTTTGGGCGTCGAATTCCTGTGGTGCCGGCCGGCGTGGTGCGTTGCTTGATGCTGACGGATAGGTGGGGAGGGAGGAGGGAGGCGATGGAGTTCAGGAACGGCGGGTCCTCCTCGTCGGAGCGCAGGCCGGCGGCGGCGGAGGGGGCGACGCTGGCGAGACAGGGGTCGGTGTACTCGCTGACGTTCGACGAGTTCCAGAGCGCGCTCGCCGGCGGTGGCGGTGGCGGTGGCGGTGGCGGTGGAAGCGGATTCGGGAAGGACTTCGGCTCCATGAACATGGACGAGCTGCTCCGGAGTATCTGGACTGCGGAGGAGAGCCAGGCCATGGCCTCCGCCTCTGGCTCCGCCGCGGGGGTGGGCGTGGCCGTGGGGGCGCCGCCGACGTCGCTGCAGCGCCAGGGCTCGCTCACCCTCCCCCGCACGCTCAGCGCCAAGACGGTCGACGAGGTATGGCGCAACCTTGTGCGCGACGAGCCACCGCCGGTGGGGGCGGCGGATGGCGGCGAGATACCACCCCAGCGGCAGTCGACGCTCGGGGAGATGACCCTGGAGGAGTTCTTGGTCAGAGCTGGCGTGGTCCGAGAAAACCCACCCGCCGCGCCCCACGTGCCCCCGCCAATGCCGCCGCGGCCGGTCCAGGTGGTCCCCAAAACCACTGCCTTCTTGGGAAACTTCCCCGGTGCCAACGATGCCGGCGCGGCGGCGCTGGGCTTTGCGCCGCTCGGCATGGGGGATCCAGCCTTGGGCAATGGCTTGATGCCCAGGGCAGTGCCAGTGGGCTTGCCAGGCGCCGCTGTATCTATGCAAGCAGCAGTGAACCAGTTTGATTCTGGACTAGATAAGGGGAACAGCGACCTGTCATCGCCGACGGAGCCGATGCCCTATTCCTTTGAAGGGTTGGTGAGGGGGAGAAGGAACGGTGGCGGAGTGGAGAAAGTGGTGGAGAGGAGACAGAGGAGGATGATCAAGAACAGGGAGTCCGCGGCGAGGTCCCGTGCGCGCAAGCAGGTCTTAATCTCTAAATTCTTTGTACTGATTATGCATCTATTGCTATTGGAACCATTTTGTGAGACTGCCAAGCTGTTGAGCCTACCTCAAAATAAGATGATAGAAATACTATTTGCAGTAACTTAGTTTACTGAAGTTTCCCTTGACATGCTAAATCTTAGCAACTATACTCAAGCTTTCTGTTATATAAGCTTGGCCATTGGCTAATTTGTTCATCTCTGTTACGGATTTCATTTAAAAGCAGAGAATTTCATCAAATTTCCTGTCTTGCTAACAATTTCCTTATTGGAAAAGGCTTACACAATGGAGTTGGAAGCTGAAGTTCAGAAACTCAAGGAGATGAACAAGGAATTGGAGAGGAAACAGGTTACTTTCTGAAAAACTCTGCTGTAAAATGTTGAATGGACTACTTGCCAACTTTCAGTATAGTCTCCTAAGAAGGATTTATACTAGCTGTTCTAAAACTCGTAGCTTCAGTTCTTAAATCCCAGTATTAGCTGCTTTGCTTCTCTGTCCATGTTCATGACATGACATCAGAGGGTTCCAGTGAAGCAGGGTTCACTATGACTTGCTCT
The DNA here is from genome assembly GCA_000573905.2 of Oryza punctata. Lineage (NCBI taxonomy): Eukaryota > Viridiplantae > Streptophyta > Magnoliopsida > Poales > Poaceae > Oryza > Oryza punctata. The sequence continues at coordinate 22,295,381 of CM002496.2, forward strand.
TTCGAAATTATGTTTCTCAGAAACAAAGCCCAATGTGTCCAACATTGTGTTTCTCTTTTAGAATAATCTTCCAATGTTGCTCCAGTACTAGTTTCAATTCCTTGTCTAGGAAGAAATTATTTTCATATGTGACATGATGCCAACAGCCCTGCTGCCTACTTACACAAAATGCATATTACCCAGCTTGCACTTTTTATATTTAGTTAGTATTGTAGTATATGTTAGATGTGTAAATGATTAATGAACATGTTGGTAAATTAAGGCCCAATTAACAAGATAAAGGAGGGGGCCAAAACTTGGGCCCGAGCAGGAGCTAGGAAGCTAGCTGCTTGGCTACCTTAGTTACTAACCAGGCCCCTGGGGCCTAGCTTGTACGGTTTTCTTGCTTTCTTATACAGTTTTCTCCTGCTCTATTCAATGAAATTGGCGCTCGTCGATTCGTTCAAAAAATATATATGCTCATTTTTTTAGACCTTTTTTATTCCAGTCTCTGCAGAAGGCATGCAATCAACCATATATTATTACAAAATTTTGGGCTTTATCCATAGGCTACCAACCAATGCTAGCAAATAGCACTCGTTTACAGAATTCAAAGTTTGGATATGCTCATAGCCTACTCTTTTGAGAGTCCTGATATTTTCTTTTTCTTCCATCTTGCAGGCAGAGATCATGGAAATGCAGAAAAATGAGGTAATTGCTTTCATCGTTTGTTTATGTTAAACGTGTGCTCTTGACACTTTTCTCTGTTTTTACAGTTACAACTGTAATAAATGTCAAGATAACACTATGTGCCGTCTGCTTGATTTTGACTATGTTTTAAGCTTAATTTCATTTCACTTTCTGTAGTTGGCATAATTTAGTTTGAGGTTGGAATGCTGGATATGCGTTTGTGGGACAAATACTTCAATTCTTACAAGTTACAACACAAATATTTCGCACATGTAAACTTTGCATTCTCTTTCAGGTTATTGCCTACAGATGCCATCTTCCAGTTCTTTTGTTGAATTGTCCATTCTTTTTGTTTCAAATCAACTGATATGTGACCTGTTTATTTTTAGGTGTTATGCTTCTTGTATTCATTACATGAAGAAAAATCTAGGTCATTTGCTGCTTTCAGTTAAAATCCTTGCTTCTCATTGTATACGCAAGTATTTTTACATACTAGCTTATTCATGTTCTCATTAGTGGACTATTTTTTATCTTGTGTGTTTTCATGGCACTATATGATGGATTCTTTTTGACATAATATATGATGGAATTTTTATTAATTCTTCTTTCTCTAATCAAACCATCTCGTATTAATTTGGTAATTATTTGGTGGGGAGTGTGCTTATTTCTAAGAACAGAGTTGTTGTAAGCTGCAACAATTTATTTATTTCTAGCATATTTACATATGGCTAGCTAAACTTCATGGAAAACATTTTCTGACTCAGTACTCTCTGGAAACTACTATTACGATACAATGTTATTTGCAGTTTTTCTCCAGCCAATATCTCTCAAGAACTGGAGAAAAGATTACTTAATGATTAGCAATATTAGCCAAATCGTAGGGTTCTTTGAGCGTTGACTCTTGCAAAATTCAACTTCCAGTACCATACCATTTCACTCAGCATTCAGCGAACCTGCCCGTCAGAAAAAGTGTGGAACGGGAAATTTTTCATATTTTACCTATGTAACTGCTTAAATTTTGTTTCACTGCTTATAGGTAGAAGAAATGATAAAGGATCCATTCGGAAGGAGGAAGAGGCTTTGCTTGCGAAGAACACTCACCGGCCCCTGGTGATGAATGAGTGGTCGATGGCATGCAAATTCCCACCTTCATCAGTGACTGTGCATAATTTAATCTGTTGTAAACCAATGGTGGACAAACTTGTGCTTGATTAATCTTCTAGTTTCCTTTTCCTGCTAGCTGATTCTGAAAAGGCTTCGAAAACTGACATGTAGATTATGTGTAGACGAATGAAGCTGTCAGAACAATAATCCTTAAGAACTTGTATAGTGATTTCTAGGTTTGTATCATGCTAGTCTTTCTAGCTAGTGTCCCACCCTAGAGACCAGACATCTTGGATGAGTTCAGAGGTCGATTTAAGCAAGTCATGGGGACCAAGAATCATCCTGCATCCTGCTTGATGACTAGCTAAGCTAGGTATATAGCAATATCTGATATCTGTACCTGCCTCCTGAAGTTTGTATTCTTACTAGTGTGTAGTAAACTGTAAAGGAGTATAAGCAGACCTACTAATTGCTTAAGGCTGTGTTCTTCTCCCCCTCTTCCCAACTCCTCTCTCTCGTTTTCCACACGCACGCTTTTCAAACTGTTAAATGGTGTGTATTTTGTAAAAAGTTTCTATACAAAAGTTGCTTAAAAAAATCAAATTAATCCATTTTTAAAAAAATTAGAAAAACTTAATTAATAACGCACTAAAGGATCACTCTGTTTTCCATAAACACTGAGCTACGAACACAGACTAAGCCTGTTACTTGTATCCGGCCCTGCCCTCTTACCTGTTTTTGGGTTTCTCCTTGTACCTGTTACTAGTATTGTAGCCGTTCTTGTCTGTGTCGGTGGTCTCAAGAAAAAGGGAATGTAAATCCCCAATGTCGTTGGACGTTGTCACATCTCTTCATATTGTCAAACCGGACCCACGTGTCCTCACGGAATGGACCCAGATTTCACAGGCACAGGCTGCACAGCTGGGAACGACCTCACATGCTAGCCGAGAAAAGATTTGGGATATTGTGGAATTGCGGGAGACTGGAAGAGATTTGCGAATATTACTGATATGTGGGCCTATTGCTTTTTAATTTCTTTTCTATTGATTGTATTATCACGTTAGATAAAACCACTATGCAAATCGATGGGGTAATTTCTTTACCGGTAACTCTTTACTCCGTTTGAGAAGTTTAAGATTTTGAAAAGTAACTTGTTGATATGAAACTTCTAAAAATTTGGAAAAAATGGTTTTCCTAGCTTCCACCGACTAGTTTATTTCATGGATTATGTAATTATAATTTCTTGAAATCTGAATGAAAAGTTAGGTTATTTGGGAAATCTTTTTTGATTTTGGGAGAATCTGTAGGCTGCATGTAGCTGTTAGAAGTACCCAAATAGGTTTTCTATGTTTGTTTTTACTGTTGAGGGATGTAAATATGCGGCCCATCACCTCCATCCTCAATCCTTCCGCAGATCAAATGTCCAATCCTAACTGGAACTGAACATTTCGTGTGCCGCACCGCACAACTGGTGCGCTGCGAGAGTGCCAGGCAAGCTCTGGCAGAAGCCGACCTGCAGGGACAGGACAGGAGTAAACTACGACGCGACGTCCCCATCTTTATGAAGATATAAAGCTCTGGCAGTAATTGTTCTACTCCAGTACGGAGTAGTACTACTGTAATCGTTCTACTACTGCAGCATGCATTGTCACCCAAATACTGACATACCATCCCTGCGTCCGTCCGTCCCGGCAACTCCCTTTTCCTTTTGGCACACCAACCTATTTGTACGGTTATCTCTCGTTGATCAGTACTCCTACATACGGTGATGGAGAATGTGGTTAACTTAGCTAATGCACCGGAAGATCTCTCAACCACATGCTTAAAATCTTTGTTGCAGCGCTAATCAATTAAGCATGTAGACTTAAAGATAAGTTTAACTCTCGCGCATGTATGGGGTGCACGTAATTGGGCCACTACGGCCACAGACCAAAACGTGAACGATGACGACCTACGAGTAGCTGCATGGAGCGGGGCCACAGCAAGATTCGGATGAAAGACGCTGCTTACCGGCCGGCCAGGACGACTGAATAACGGCAGAGAGACGAACACTTTATATTATTTCGTTGCCTAAGCCGTTGGTCCCATCACTGTGACTACCTATTTGACAGCCGTTCGTGACTTCGTGCTATACTCCCCCCTCGGATGTTTGGACAGATGAAACAACAGTATCCCCCTCGGATTCTAGCAGCAAGGACGGATGGGACGCCGCTTGTCAACGAGCATGAGACAAGGGGTTCTTCGCTAATTCAGGCTAGCTAGTCTTGGAGATCAGCGAAACGGGGCCCCATGGAGTACAGCGTGCTGTACGCCGTTTACATGGTTCGATAGATTCGCCGTGTCGTGACTCTTTTGTAAACAAAATATCCTCGGCAATCGTAACAGTACTCTAAAAACAAGCGAACTAACCGGACTTAAATAACGGTGTTTAGTATTATGATTTGTGTGGAAAAAAATAAGCGTACTGCAGTTATTCATACTTTCAGAGCGGATAAATTTCATGGGTGGCCTTTCAATTCAGTCGTTGAACAGTTCAACTAGGTGGACGAAGAGGCCAAAGTGCCAAACAGGAGTTTTCTTTTTTCAGTTTATACTTAGAAATAATACTCGTACGTTGCAAAAAAAAAAAACTAAAATTATGTTAAAAATTAGATGATTAGGTTTTAGTATTCATAATTTGAGCATTATTTATGCAGAAGATTTCTTGTCCACCAACTCCAATATTTGAGATATTTTGTTGAAAAAAATTATCATGTTGTACTTAGGCTCAATTCTTTTCTTCAACTCTCAACTTCAATTTTCTTGTATTCCGTTAGTACGTTTTTCAAACTGTTAAAGGATATATTTTTTAAAAAAAAATTATATGTAAAAGTTATTTAAAAATTCAAATAAATTAATTTTTAAGTACTTAATTAATCCTGTGCTAATAAGTTTTCTTGTTTTTTGCGTGCGATAAAAATCTCGCTTCAAAATAAAAGATCGAACGCAGCCTTTTGTGGCATAGCATCTTAGGTTATTAGGGACTAAGATAAAACCTTTTTTTAACTACGTGATTAAAAGGAGAATCAGATGGTATTCCATGTAAAACTCTTATTAGGGCTAAGATAAAACAAAGTTTTGAACCATATTGTTTCGAAGTTCTGAATTCACAACTTTTCCACTAACGTTTGTCATTTTGACATTACTCCTACTATCTATTATTAGATTGAGGAGTTTGTTGACTCGATCTCCAGCCAAAGCCTGGTTAGGGCCAACCCGACCATCCCAGCACCTAGGACGACGCCCATTCCATTATGCAAAACACAAATTAGAGACAGATGAGTTTCATCACACAAAAAAGACAGATGAGAAAGAAAGAAAGAGGGACGACATAGGATCGGCTTCCTTCTCTTCTCTGTCTCCTCCAGTGCGCAGATTCCCTAATCCCCACCAAAGCCGTCGAGCCCTTTTATTCAACTTCACACATATGTAGTGAGTGACATCGGGATGATGATGACATCTCAAGAGCGCTGGCTTCGTCGGGAACATGGCCGCGGCCGCAACCAATGGCACGCTCGACCTTCTCCACTAGCTAGCCTGATCATGGTAAACAAATCAAACAACAAGAGAAAGAAACGGATCGATAGCGTTGCCTTTGGCAATGCATGCAGCCATGCACTCGCCACCGATGGCTTGGCGACCTTGACGTCTGCCATTTTTTTTTGTCAGCACAGCCTCGCCTTGTCGATGCATGCGTTGGCCATCCCTCGATCGACGCCGTAGCTGCATCATCCCATACGCTCGCTAGGAAGTGGGAATATATATGGGAAGCTGGGTGCCGGTGGCCGGTGCTCACTGGATGCTGCGTCTTGCAGCCACTTGAGGTCGTCACACCGGCGCAGCGACAAACCGTCGAGGGACCAGACACAAAAACCTGGCGATCCCAGTCATCGTCCACCTAGATGCTCACCTCGCGCCATCTCGTAGCCGCGCGGAGCGTCACCGTCGCCGCGTCGCTAGCCATCGATCGCAATATGTTTGCCGATATGATCGATCGAACGATCAGGTGCATGTATATGTATATATGGCGGATAGATTTTTAGTGGAGTCGGAATAGAGTTGGACTCATTGCTGTATGTGCCAAAAATTCCACTTACCATGAATCTGAGTAGGATTGTTAAAGCCCGTACATGCGCTGGGAACTGCTCACGGTAACAAGAAGATGGACGAGCATGGGAATCGATCAGTCGCAAGCTTGCCGCGTGCTGGTTCAGGTCTACTTGTTCCTTGCGGTACTGTTTCACGTGGTGTGGCCAATCACCCAAAGATTGAAGGGAACATGAAATAGATTCGGAAAAGAACGATGGACGAACAAAATATGTGATGATCAAAAAAATATTGATTTTTTAAGTAGTTAAGATATGCAAAAGTGTTCCGCTGGATCGTCACGCTTTCATCACATTTCGATTGGTTCGATATCTCCGAGTGATGGCTTCAGGCAAATGATCATCACCAATTCACCATCTAATAATGTCCTCATCTCACGTACTGAACCACCAGCCAGACAAATCCAGCACCGGCGAACCTGCCTTGCACGGCAGCCTTGGGCACGGAGCCCTTCCAACCAAAAGAGACCAACCAGGTGGATCCGCCCCCAAAAGCTCATACACAGCCGAGCTGTGACCGAATCATATCACACACACCTGCTGCCACACACGGACGCTGTCCTGGCTGGTGTCTGGTGACCGGTGATGAGTGGCTACCCATCTGCAGCCACACGAGGCCAGGCCATCATTTGGCCGGCACGTGCACGCCCTGGCATGCAGCTCAGGGAAACGGAACAGCGCGAGGAGAAAGCGAAACAAAAGCACAGGCGTCCGTACGGGCGGCGAAGCAGAGCGGAGGCTTCGCCTTTTCGGTACGCGACGGACGTGCGTGCGTGCGTGCAGCGGCAGGCGAAGCAGAGGCAGCCGTTTTCCGCTGGCTCCTGTCGCCGTGTCGTGTCCTCGAGCCGCGACCACCGTATCGGCGCCACACGCCGCGCCGAGATCGTGTCCCCTCGTAGCGCCATGCCCTTGGTTGTTCGCTCGGCTCGGGCGCGCTTTACAGCGACACGGCGTCGTCACCAACCGGTCATCAGGATCGGATCGGAAGCTCTTGCTGCCGGTGAGTGAGAGCGACGGTCGAGTCGAAGGCTAGCTGCGTGCGTGCGCGGTGCGCCCGTGCGATGGGATCAGGATCCCAGCGACGATCGCGCGGCCGGCGTACACAGGGGCACACGCGCTTTACAGCGCCGCCGAGGCGTACGTACGTGTCCGTGACACGAAATTATATGATCCGTGCCCGTACAAATCACGCCATCACGGTGGTTCGTTAGCAAAAGCAGCCTTGCCTTGCCGAGCCGGCACCCGGCAGGAGCAATATATTGCCGGCACGGGTGATCTGGTACTGTACGGGCGGTGCTTCATGACTGCAGACTGATGCGTACAATTCCAGATTTCCCAGCCCGATGGATATCATCAACACTGACAGAAAGCCCCCCATCAAGGCGATTAAGCACGGGCATTACTAATAAGATCAGATCGATCGATGGGGATTAATTAGATGCAGTAATTATTTCGTGGTCCATCTGGGACAGTTAAATTCTTTCGCATCGAGCTGGTACACAGTACCCCTGGCTATCAAGCTGATGCGCCAAGCGGGAGGCGTACTTGCCATTTGCCCAACTGCTGCAGCCTCGCGCACGGACGCGTACATGCGCATCGGATGCTTCTAATAACCAGCCGCGAATCAATGAGTTCGTGCTAGCAACCGTACCGCCGTGTGCTGCGTCGCATGGAGTGAGTTTGTGTTGACACTCGCTACAGCTGTGCCCGTGCAGCTCGATCGGCGTGCGGCGTACGTGGTCCCAGTGGATCGCTACCGTGACGACTATAATGTCGCACGTCTCGTGCAGGGTTAATTTGTACGTGCGCGCGGCCGGCCGCGAAGAATCCCAAGAATTTTAAGGACTGTAGTAGCGGTGGCAATTGTACTCTGTTCGGCGTGTGCTTCACACAGAGTCATGGACTTGAAGCGAAACTGCCAAATTGCCGTATAATTTACAGCCGGATTATACTGCTTCGAGACCCTCGATCATCTTGTCTCTGGTGTTAAGAAAACCAAGCACGTTAAGACTTCAATTTAAGAACTATTAGTGTAGTACTACTAATACTGAACTGAAGGACCACAAGAGAGAATGCGGTTTCTGGATGGACTTTGAGATAATAAACTAGTACTGCAAGATTTGTCATTTGTCACTTGCTGCTGGAGTCGGAATCGTGGCCCGTTCTGATTAGGTCCACCAAACTATTAAGCGATCCGCGTCCGTCGTAGCAGTGGTTGCATATTGATGCGTTTCTTTCTTGGGCAACAGCAGGTGCTGGCAGACAAGCTAGTCAAGTGTCCAGTGCGACGACAGGGGTAATTAGTCCTGATCCTGTCTGCACAAAGGCACACGAAGTCTGTTTATTAAAACCATGTCCCATAAGATGAGAAGATCGCATCTCCACAGGCAAGAAAATTCGTCACAGGTTCTTGGGCGAGGTCGGATCAATCGCAGATCTCACCAGTTTCTTGGCGACGCGAGCACTTGAGTATACTAATTAAGGAGACAAGGAACCAACGGGCCATCTGTTTCATGAACGTGTTTTTATTACGGTTTGCCAGCTAGGAGTAGTAGAAGTAGCAGCAAACATGAAACAGGAGTGTAACTTGTAAGATCTGAGATGCAACCACGAAAGTGAAAGACCTTGACAGGACGACAATGACGTCTAAAAAGGTTTCGCCACATTAGACCCTGCAACAACGGTAAACTCGCATGATTATCTTTTTTGTGGGGTGTGATGTACTAATGCTGGCTCTGAGTGAATTCTACTGGGAGCTGTGTGTCCGCAGCTGGTGGCAAAAGTCCTGTACATAGGACGTCAGTCATCGGACCACATCGACGTGCATGTCGGGCAGTCGCACGGGAATCGCTGAGCGCCAGCCGCGACGCAAGCCATGCCCGCTTTTACCTCCCGGCGCGCGGTGACCACGCCGCCGCATTGATGGGTCATGGGTGGATGGATCCCAAAGCTAGCTGCCGGTCACAAGCAAAGCGGCAAGAGGGCAAGAGGGCGCCAGCCTTGCTCGCGTACGACGCCGAAGCCTCTCCACGGAGTAAAGTCGCGGCAGCGCCACAGGCTCCCCGCCACCGCGCGTGAGCTGCTGCAACTTGCACCGGCGGATCAGGCAGGGGACAAAGCCTCTCTTTTTGGCGAGCACGTACACCGTGGCGCAAGGAAAGGAAAGGAAAGGGACACAATCCCTCACACACAACCGAGGGCGTGCGTGCGATGGCTTGCATGGCCATGGGGCCAACTGCTCTCCCCATCCCTGCCCCTACCCAATGTTCGTTTCCCTTCTGCTTAAGAAAAGTTGGTGTGTGTGTGTCTGTATGTTATAGTACAGCCTAAATTAAGAGTCACGAAGCTTTATTAGTTCGCAAAGCCATGGGGGGCAACTTAAGGAAAGGGATAGCAGAGAATGTTAGGAGTAGTATCAATTCATTGATTGAGAGGCGATTGCCGATTGGGATATGCTCAACACTCAAGGACCAACATGCTACAGTCTGAAACGTGGCTCATACTCCTCCCAGTTTGGTCAACTAAACCCAAGGGATTAAACCGCAATGGTCACTGGAGTTCTGAAGCATAAGAATCTTGTAAACATCGCCGTTTGGATTTGAGGAAGGTTCGCCAATCACAGGATCCGGCAATTCTTATAAGTATTGAGAGGTAAACAATGTGCATCGTTGATTAAGAGAAGGATAACGTACGGAGTAAAATTATTATAAACGATGATATTGGGATAATTAACTTATAAAAACATGGTATTTTCTCTGAATAAAGAATCGCTAGCTTCATGAGATCGGTATGGTTTGATAGGAAACAAAGTAAATCTTCTAAAGATTTAATGGATTGTATTGTTTGGTAGAAACAAAGTAAATCTTCCAAAGATTTAGTGGATTAAATCGATCTATATGGGAGAAAAAAAAAACAAAGATCAAGTCTCCTTTGTTCTCCCCCTTCGCTTTGTTCTTGTCCATGGCCATGCTCCTCCGTGCCATCAAGCTCCACAGCCATCAACCACTCCCGCACCATTTTCATCAACAAGTTCAGGGAAATGGATTCGCTATCGGTTGGGATGCGTGGTGACGCCCATAGATGGCCGAGATACCAACTAGAACCCGCTACCCGTCATTCTTTCTTCCCCGGAATCAAACCCTAGCGATCGTGCTCCGGTTACCTTTGTCATCATTTGTGCTTGCCTCCACTTCTCGTGGGTGCGGCATGCTGCTGGGCACGTCCTACCGCTATCGCCGTCATCATGTAGCCACTAGAACCATGCCATTAACCTCCTCCTCCCTGTTTACCCAGGCTTGGACGAGAGGAAGAAGATAAATGGTGCTAGGCTCAGCGTTGTTCCTTCTATGTTGAGTCCAATCAACTCACCCAAGCCCCCCAAATGGCGTTGAACTATGTTCTTATGTACAAAATGTAAATCTCATAAAAAACATGCAAATAATGTAGCGGAGGATTTTAGTACTGATGCGGTACCTATGTATTTAAAACTAATATTGAAGACAATTATGCCCTTCCTTATCTATAAAACAATTATCATCTTACCCTTCCTACATAAATACCTATAGCAAAACTTAAATACCTTTTAAATAATATCTTTTATTGTGGCACGTTGGATGTTTATGATTTTTGAAATGCAAATAACGTAAAAGCTCTGCTTTTCGATATATTGCATCACAAGAGTAGCAGCATGCCAGCATACATGCATCAGCACCAACCCGCCGTGACCGCTAAAGATTGGACAACACTAACGGTATCCAAGTAACCAACACATGCACTCCCAAAGAGAGAGATATCCATGGAGAAAAGTGAGAGGGAGAAGGTGTGTTCTACTAAGTGTTAATTTAATCCGGCAATATGCAGTTTTCATTTCCGGGAGACTGTGTCTTACAATTAACGGTTCATTGTGCACATGAACACAGCTTAATTTACTTTGTGTATTCATGCACACGAACATGGGCTAGTTTACTTTTCACTTGACATAACTGTTGTTTAATTCCTCCTATGCGGGAAAAAAAACGCAGAGACGAGGAGGAAGAAACGGCAGGGCCCCACATGTTCGGCCGGTGCCCGGTGAGGTCACGACCTCGCCACCGCCTGCGCGAGGCGCTGAACCTTGGCGGCGATCTCCGGCGGTATCTGCACGGCTGGCCGCGGCTGCTCCTTGCGCCGACGGAGGTCAAGCCCGAACGCGTCCGAGACGTCCTCGGAGGTCCACCCTGCTCGTCGGAGTGAGTCCGAGCACCGGTCCGTTTTTAGGAACAGAGCATCGAGCACAGCGTCGGCGTCGGCTGGGGGTGCCTCCTCGCCGTCGAATAGTCCGGAGGCGGTGACCTCGACCATCTCGTCCACCTCTCTGTCCCTCCAGCCACCTTTCTTGAGCACCGATCCGAGCTTGTCGAGGTAGTTGTCGACCCAGAGTGGGGTCGACCTCGGAGGTGGCGAAGGGCAGCCTGAGGAGGACGACGATGAGGAGGCGGTGGAGGCTTCCGAGGATGATGAGTCGCGGCGGCGTCGGTCGGAGGCCGCGTCGCTCCAGAACTCGATCCAGCGCGGCGCCTGGCCTCCACAGACGGCGTCGAGGCTGCGTCGCGTGTGCGGCGTGCAAATGCCGGAGGAGGCCGTCGCCGACGGGGAGGACACATCCAGCGGCTGGAACGAGGACTCGCGGGTGAAGAAATGGAGGATGTCAAGGCCACAGCAGAGCACGCGGTCGTCGGTGATAAAGAACACGGGGTTCCCGGCGAGACAGGGCCGGCAGGGAAGGTAGCACCGGTCGAACAGCGGCACGAGCAGCGGCGCGCGCCTGATGGCGGACCGCGCGAGCCGCCGCGCTCGGTCGGGGTCCGACGGCCTCCGCCCCCAGCACCGCGGCCACAGCGCGCCCTTCGCGATCTGCAGCGACGCCGCCGCGACGGGCAGGTCGAACGCCGCGCGGAGCCCCGCCCGGCCGCGCCAGTCCGGGAACCCAGCCCCCGACGGGAGACCCATCGCCAGCACGGCGCGGAGGTCAGGCGGGAACGTGAATCCCATCTCCGCCTCCACGCGGGCGAACTCCGCGTCGGAGAGCCCGGGAAGAACGACCACCCCGGTCTTCCGAAGATGCGACAGCACGGCCGCCGCCACGCCGTCAAAAGAGTGCAACCCGTGGCGCGGTGACGCCGACGCCGACGGTGGCCCCGCCGCGGCGCGCGTGGACAGGCGTCGCAACCCCGCCGCATGCGCCGCCGGGTGGGCGAGCCCGGCCATCCTGCTGTCCACGTCCACCATTATAGCCGCCTCAACTGCGCTCTTCGTAACCTCCCTCTGCTTGACAGCGAGAGCGAGGAGTCGTCTCTGTGAGAGGCGAAGAAAACGGCGGCGTTGCTGGCTGCTCGAAGAAACGGGGGAGATGCGAGATGGGCACAGAGGTGGGGCGAGGCGAGCGTTATATAGCAGGAAGCCGTGGCCGCGCGTCGGGCGGAGGGGATCAGGGGAGGTGGTAGGAGTGAACGTACGACAAAGCTGGGCCCTACGCCCGTGGGCTTTGGCCCCACTGCAGCTCATGCGGGCGCTGGGCCGCCGAAGGCGACGCGATGCAACCGTGCGGCTCCAGTTTGGCTCGCTCTGCCGCCTGTTCGCCATGTAAAAAATGAACTTGTTTTCTTAGATGAAAAACTATAATTCGTTGTATGCGTGTTATCGCCATTGTAAATTTCGGGATAAGTTGTAGTATTTTCAATTTAAAATTCTAAAAAACTAAAAATTCAGTTGTGCACAAGTACAACAGATTGCTCCTTTCATCCCGGTCAATCATACTGCAAAATCAGAAATTTTTGCTGGCCGATGATTAGAAAACTGTACACCGAATGACTCTAGGCTAGTAGGCCGATGATGGAGTATCATCATTTACTTCATACTCCGTAAGTCCGTATCGATTAGTATGACGAGGAGCGGGGCCAAGGACACCTGTGTTGATAAATCAAAACCCACAAACCAGAGTCCTGTACATGTGGATCAGTGGATAGGACTTCACGATCGATGCGCCAAGTTCAGGGCAAGGGGAATGCTTGCTAAGTTGGCAGCAGTGCTGGCATCTTAAAAAAAAAATCAATCATGCTGCAATGGAAATAGAAATATCCACCTGCCTGCCATGATTTTGGTTTCCCAGGGAGTACGCACCGGTTGATGGGTTCACTACAGCGGGGTGCATACAAGGCTGGCCACCGCATTATTTTTTGCAGGTTTTGGATCGCTACCCACTGTACGGTCATGTGTACATTGTACGTACGTACGCCATCGAGATGGCTCGCAGTTTCTCGGAAATGTTGACTTGAGATGCTGTCATTTGGGAAGGAAGTCCTGATATGCCTAGTGGTGAGTACAGGCGTACATCCGTACGTTAATTTGGCCTTATAGCTTGCTAATTCTCTCCCTGACGGCGCCGGAGGCAGGGGGAGCGCACGTGCTAGCCCGAGTCCCCGACGATCGGTGGCACCCTCCCTTACGAGGCGTCGGATCCGACCTACACAAGCTTAGAGGTGGCTAGATCCAACCGCCACGAACTCGGGGACCCGCTCAATGTTCATGCTGCTCGCTCCACCTCCCTTCCTCAACCTCCACCTCGCTATGGGTTATTGATCGTCGTGAGCTCGAGGATGACCAGATCCACGTGTGGGAGAAGTGGGGTTTCTCTTTGGCGTCCTGTGATTGTGGATTTTGTTACTGATTTATGGTTGGTTGACTTTATTCTTGCATATCGATTCTATGGATTTCGATTGATCTCGGGGCCGATGGAGATCAATGCATCAAGCTTTTTGTGGAACCTCAGAAGCACCTGATGACACTCATCCCTAATTCCCTATCAATATTGTTTTGTGGTGCCGGCTGAAAATACGGCATCTAAGTGAGGTTTCAATGGATGTTCGGTACTAGTGATTATGTGTTGCAAAACTGATTAATGCTTGCAAATGGTACCCAAAGCCGTATGAGCAAGTGTTCGGAGTAGAAGAGATGCTGGCCTGCTAGGTCACCTGCCGCGGTCATCTCATCAAATCGAAGTGACCACCAACCTAGCCTGATTCACCACGGCTGCACAGAACTAGTGCTCGCAAGTCATGACCGTTTTCAGAAGAGACAAGAAATCTATTGTCTTCGATCTGCCATTGGATGCATTACGGTGGGGTCACGCTAATCTAAACCCCACCAGATTGACGTGAAGTCTAAATCTTCGCGGTCGCTGCATTCCTACTCGATCTGGGGATGCCTTGCGAGTCACTCGTGCACTAATTCTGTGGCCCATCAGTCTATCACCCATGCAGTGACATTCCTTGGAGATTACTTGTTTCAATTGCCTCTATGAACCTTATTAGACATCTTGCTATCTCGGGTAATCTCAGAAAGACCGACCTTCCGTTTTTTTCCGCATGTCCTTTACTACGATGCCATCAGAGAACAAGTTCTTTTTTTAAACATACCAAACAAACAGGTGACTATGATAAATCAAGGGATAAACACTAGTACCAAAAAGATCTAATAAACGTTTTATAAATGGGCTCAAATCACTGTCCTTCTGGCTGGCTTGATGATTGAGGTCTCCCTCTTTGTCTCATGTTATATATCCAGTTAATATCACTATGATGCTTTGGTTGTAGGTCGGTGTCACGGCGTGTGAAACGGCCAGTGGTGTAGTACTGCCTAGTAGCAACACGGCTCTCAAAATCGTGACTTAATTGACAATTGGAAACCCCCATTAGCTTTCGACAGTGACACTGTGAGTCTGTGACAAGGCCAGACTGCGGCTGCTATATGCATGTGAAAAACTGCAGCGCAGGGTGCAGACTCACTGCAGCAAAAGACAGTGTAACTGTCATGCTTTGCTTATGACTGCTACTGTACACACTGATTCTTGCTGCGGAAGAGATACTCTATTTACTTCTGGTAACCACGTTCCTTAATGATGCGTGTTGCTGGAACATACTGAGTGCACACTGACATTAAGGACTCTGTTGCGGTGTAACCGTGTAAAAGCGAGTAGTAGAAAGCAGTGAGGGACTTAATCCACATTGGTGCATTGCTATTAGTTTCTCATTAATGTATAGTATACTGTACCCTGTAAGAGTGAGCAGTGGTAATTCCCAGCTATTGTAATCCTTCTCATCAGGCAAAATTGACAGTTTCCTTGCACTATAAAATCACTGACAGCAGCGTGCAGTTACTGTATGCGCACACGCGCAAGTACCGAGCAGTTTACACTTTACAGGCGAATGGCGAATTCTTTGGACTGAAACCTGCAGGCTGCAGCTAGAGTCTACTAGCGAGGAGGGCAGGAGAGGGTTAAAAAACGAAAAACGGAGAGGCGCCTCGCTAGTCGCTACTGGTTCGTGCGGGCGAGTACAGTAGCGTGCTGACCCGAGAAGGGAAAGGCTAGACGGGCACGTGCCGTCATGTGCGGTGCAGCCGTGCTGTCCGTGCAGAACTGCAGATCCGTTGGTGCCGTGTGAATTGGATTCACGTTTCCAATAGATCGATCGACCATCTCTCGCTCACTTAGTCGTAGGCTCGATCGTATCCTAGACGTTTTTCCTTTTTGTACTAATAAAGAGAGATTTGACATGAGCTATAGGGGTAACTTATCTGCGGTTCTTTTAGTTGTAGGCTCGTATATGACTATGTGTAGAGTATACATATGGTACTCCACCTTGGGGCACGCTGATTTATCTTTTCATCTTAGGATTATTGCTTGTTAATTAACGTGTACACGAGTGCGGCAGTTGGCAGTTGAGACGTACTAGCAGTATAGTGGCCAAATGGGCCGCCCGCCCCAGCATGGCTCGGGTCCGAACCAAAATTAGTCAGACCGACATGATCTGATCTACACGTCGTGTCGGATCGTCCCCATCCACATGCTACAACGACGGTACAGGTACGGTCCAATAATTTAGGTTGTGTCGGTCCGACCCGAAGGCATGACAATCCATCGTGCTTCTTCACGAGAAAAATCTATTTTTCTCCCCTATATCTTTGGGTCGTGTCTTATATGACTGAAATAAGTTTATTTTGCATCTCTCTTCTCTCTTCTCTTTAGACTGTGCCTATATGGCTGAACTAAGTCTATTTAAGGTCCCTCAACTATTTTTCTTTCTTGCTTATTGGACTGTGCCGTACCGGGCCGATCCACCGTACCAAGGCATCGGCCCAGGCACGGTCCAACTGTAGGGCTGACTGGCACGAGCTCAACACCAGTCGTACCGTGTTGTGTTTGGACCGGGCCAAATGACCGTGCTATGGGCTGGACCGTCGGGTCTCAGGCCTTATGATAATCTATAACTAGCATGGATCAACTCGTGATTGTGAGCAAAGAATGCTCAGTATAGTACATTTGTGGAGGTATTGCTGACTTGAACTATTCCGTGATAGAGAAATAGCTGAACTCGATCGATAGTCCAAGAGAGAAATACCCGCAAGTCGTTAGGGCATATCCAAGGGAGGAATGCGTATGCTCATCCCACTGATTGTGTGAGAAATCTATAAAGAGAGAAACCAAAAAAACAAAAAGACTTTGGCGCCCGACGTCTTTGCTAAGATAAAGGAGGACATAAGGAGGTGGACGCTTGCAGTGGCAAAATGTCTCCTTGAGTTCATTGCACGTATGTAGAGCAAACAGGTTTGGGATTACCTATATTTATGCCGTTGCATTTTTCAACAAAAAATATTAAAATCAGTTTTACACTATAAATTACAGATATTTAGGCAATAAATAATTTGACATTTAACTTATACATAACTCTATTGTAACAGGCCATCCCTCCAGAACCGCATAAGCAACCCATCCAACGGGCGAACCCGCTTATACATACTACCACACTTGCAATTTCACCATCGCTTAATTTAAAAAGGTTAACCTGCGTACACAACTTTTATGGGCCATATAGGCCAAATCCCAATTGGACTAGGATGTCACATACATCCCCTCAAAGAACTTGACGTCCTTGTCGGTCCAACTCATCCACACATGCATATAGGAAAATGCCAGGAACACAACCCCTCTTAGCACACGTCTATACGTCCAGTGTTGATGCCATATGCCTTACACAGAACACACATGTGCCATATGCCCCAGAACCGCATAGCCAGTCCATCCAACGGGCGGGTCCACTTACACCTACCACCCCACTTACGCTTTCGTGCTCGCTTCATGTAAAAGGGTTAACCTAAGGGTGGTATGGTTGGGGAAAGATACCTTATAAGTTGCTCCACTCTTACTAAACTAGCAAGATGATACTAAACGGGCGCACACAACTCTCATGGGCAACACATGTCAAATCCTAATTGGGTCAGGATGTCACATCTATATAGCTTAAATACCTACTATGCAAGCTTTGCCAATAAATATAAATATAAAAATTTATATACATATATAACTAATATGTAAAATTTATATATGTAACTAGTAACTTATATATGTAAGTGTAATATAACTGTGATGTAACTCATATATAATTAACGTATAACCGATTTTCGAACATGATGTAAGTGTATTTTAACCCTTACTTTATGATTTTCACTACTCATTGACCAAAGAAAACAAACACAGAGAAAAAGACAAAGCGGTAGCTAGATGATATCTCACACCCTTAGTAGATTTTAGCCAGATGAAATGATCCGAGATCAAGCAGGCAACGTTGGACACGGGCTCACGGGCATACGGCAGTACCAAATCTCAGCGCCGTTCGGATGGTGACCGATCTAACTGTAATTAGCTAAAAATTATGACGACATAAATCTAGCAAATCCCCCAAGAAAACTGAACAGGTTGGTTTGCTGCTTTTTATCAGCGTTTCGGGCAGCTAATGCAATGTTGTTGGGCTTTATGGACCACTGTAGTTGTGCAAATTGAGCCCAATAATTTATAAGCCCAATAGGCCATTTGACCTACTCTTTCGGTTGTTTTAGTTGGTTGCGGAATGGAATAAGTCCACCGAATCTGCCAGAACCACAGTAACGAATATCTCAACCTTCAACTATTAAAATCGGTGTAATTTAACTTCTTCAGTGGTTTTGGAAGGTAGTTTCGCTGACGTGGCACCTACATAACGGTATTGACCTCGTATTCGTTCCACGTGGTGGTATTGATGTGGTGCTTAGGTGGTAGTAAAATTAAAAAATATATGTGAGACCTATTTATCATTCACAAAAAATAAAAATTGTGGGACCCACCGAGCTTTCTCTCTCCCTTATCTCTCTTTCTCTCCCCTCCCTCCTGTTCCTTCTCCCTCCTCACCGCTCCCTTTTCCCTCCATCTCTCTCTCCCGCGGCAGGCAGCGAGGGCCGGAGCGGCGGCGGGCAAGCGGCCACGGCGGCGAGCGGTAGAGACCCGGGCACGGCGCGGCGGCCCGCGAGCGGCGGAGACGATAAGCAGCATGCTCACCCCAACGATAAGCAGCGACCCCACCAGCACCATGAGGTACGCGAAGAACGACATAGCGAGCGCCATGGCCACCGTGCTGAGGACCAGCAGCGTCCTCACCACCACGGAGACACAGACAGCGCCGCAGATCTTCTCCTCGATGGCTGCCGCGATCGGCGTGACCACCAGTGCATACTTGGATAACGGGTTGAGCAGCGTCGTGTATATGGCGACCTTTGGGCTGAGTCTCACCGCGATGAGGTTGAGCGTCAGCTGGGACAGCACGCCGTCGCCGTACATGAGGTAGCCGAGCGCGGCGAGAGACCACCTCGTCGGGGTTGAGTACGTATGCGCTGCGGTGGCGTGGAGGGGCGGGGATCCCGACGTGCTCGTGTACGACGGACGCCACAGAGTTGGTTGCTAGGAGGGCGCCACGGTTGCTCGTCCGGACAGGCCTTTGGATGCTAGACTCCTCGCTGCTCCCTTCGCTGCTCCCGGACGAGGCTGACCGAGACGAGACGTCATCCTTGCTGTGTCTCCTACTTCCATCGTACGTCATCACGCAGGCGGCGGCGCAGCAAGAAGAGGACAGGAGCCGGGTGATGCTGCTGAGAGGTGGTGATGCCGCCGCTCGCGGGCCGCCGCGCCACGCCCGCGTCTCCGCCGCCCGCCGCCATCTCCGCTTGCCCGCCGTTGCTCCGGCCCTCACCGCTCACCGTGGAAGAGGGGGAGGAGGGAGAAGGAACAGGGGGAGGGGAGAGAGATAAGGGAGAGAGAAGCCCCATAGTGGGACCCACAATTTTTATCTTGTATGAATAATAAATGGGTCTCACACATATTTTTTAATTCTAATACCACATAAGCATCACGTCAACGTCACGTGGAATGAAGACCAGGTCAATACCACCACGTAGGCGCCAATATCAGCGAAACTGTCATTCGAAACCATAGAGGGGGTTAAATTGCACTGGTTTTAATAATTGAGCGGTTAAGATTTTCGGTATTGTGGTTCATGATACGAATCAGATTCGGTCATAGTCAAAGTGAACTTAGGAGGGAGAAGGAACAGGGGAGGGGAGAGAAAGAGAGATAAGGGAGAGAGAAGCCCCACAGTGGGACCCACAAACTTTATCTTGTATGAATGATAAACGGGTCCCACACATATTTTTTAATTCTAATACCACCTAAGCATCATGTCAACGCCACGTAGAATGAAGACCAGGTTAATACCACCACGTAGGCGCCAATTATCAGTGAAACCATCCTTCGAACCATAGAGGGAGTTAAATTGTACCGGTTTTAATAGTTAAGGGGTTGAGATTTCCGGTATTGTGGTTCATGATACGAATCAGATTCGATCATAGTCAAAGTGAACTTATTCCTTCTAGAATTACAACGTCACGAACTCCTAATCTTGTTTTGGGCTGTATTATTCAACCTAGTTGTGCTAGACTAAGGGAGAACTTAGGCTGCGAGAACTCCCAGGCCCAAGCTTGTAGTTTGGCCAAACGGGAAGGCCGATACGTACGTTAATAGGATAACATAGCGCCATTCAATATTTTCAGTCTATCAGCTATATGCATAGGAGTATCTCTGTGCCAACTCGAGAACGTGAACTTTTCTGTTTGAGTGATGCTACAGTATTCTCTATTAGCTGACTTGTTGTTTCCAGTGAACCATATCATTTATGAGTTTTACCTTAATTGTGATTTTTAAAAGGCAGCACCACCATGCAAGTAACAGGGCAACAACAACATTCTAAAAATTCGGAAGAGATGCACTTGCGACAGGTTCCCAGTGAATGCATGATGTACTCGAGAGATGCACTCGTGATAGGATCTAGTGAATTTATGATATACTCGCGAGCCTGACTCTCGTTGGGTCTCTTCTGTGCATGACTATCAACATACAAATGCACAATAATCCTAAAAGCTAAAACCAATTTGGTGAATTCTACCCATTTAGTCAACATAGTGCAGTTTTAATTGTAGATTTTGACCAGTGGTTTGGGTGCCTTAAATTCCATATAACTATTGTTCAGAGATAATGGAAATGCTTTTTAAGTATTATGTAGGATTAAGTTAAGTGGTGTCTTTGTCAGTCATTAGTTGCTTGTGAGTGAAACTATTATTCATCTAAACTAAATTATTTTGGTCTGGATGGATGTATGCTTTGTATGGTAAAAAAATAGCAGGGTTATTGAGCAGGGCTTCCTCTTCAATTTATTTATTGTTGATCATATGCTGAGAAATGCTCGTTCCATCATTTATCTTCTGTTGAGAAATCCTCTTGTTTCTTCTATTAAAAGATACAAAATATTATGTCAAGAATTTTATTTATTGATCATACCATCGTATGACATTCTATGCTTAAAAATATATCTTTACTATTAGTAGAAATGATCTGAACCGTCTATTATTAAGGGTAAAGGTAATTTTATCATTTATGTATTTTTTTCTGGCTAGAACGATATGTGGTCATTCATTGCACTGACATCGTTTATATTTCATAAAAAATCAAAAAAAGGAGAAAAAAGATTTAGTCACTACTAATGACGATTATACATCTCCGCATCTATTTTTTTACAATAATACCTCTTAATGTTTCTAATACCGCTAACTAGGGTGGTAGATTGACAAGCTAACAGGGGTGCACCCCTGTCGTGTAGGCCATGCATCGGGTAACTATTTTGATATGCATGGGCGTGCACACTCACATTACATTCTTATCATCGACACTTATGGTTAAAATTGACAGTATTGCGCTCAAATCACTACTCTTGTATCCTAAAATATAAATATTTTTTAGATGGGTGTATGTATTAAAGAAGTAGGTGTAAATAATTGAATAAAGGTTGTGATTGGTTAGAAAAGAAATTAGATAAATAAATTAATCGGAGAATGATTGTGATTGGTTGAGAAGAGGTGGTAGATCAGAAATAACTTTATTTTTGGAATAAGATATGGTGCTAAAAGTTAGTTACATTTTAGATGTAACAGAGGTAGTACTTTTGCAGTCATGTCTGTCGAACTACACGACCCAGCCCTAATATTTGCATATCTTGGTATAGCAAAGAGTATGTCTGTACGTGGTGATGGTGCGCTTTTATATTCAAGAGGTCTGGTGATGTTTTCTCGTGACTACTACGAGTCATCCAAAGTTTTGCGGTGTGAACAAAGTCACCAACCGTCTTAATCTAGAAACTCTTGACCAAGATGATAGTTGACATCAAAATTGGCTTGCAGAGTCGATTTAGAACCGTGTGTTCTAAAGTGCTTCCAACGATTGGCTACTCACTCGTTTATCACGAGCATGTTTTCCGAAATACTAAATAATGCGTTTCTTACAAAATTTGTCTATATAGAGGTTATTTTAAAAAAAATCAATAAATCCATTTTTCAAGTTTGTAACCTCAATACTCTATTACTTATGTGTTAATGGTTTGTCTTCTTTCACGTTCCACTTGAAAAACAGATCCAATAAGCCGATTCAAACTAAGCCTAAGACAAATTAGGGCAAACACCCGTCTCATGAATAGAATGATAGATTTTCGAGATAAACTTACAAAGGGATTCATACTCTTTCAGTGCGAACGAACAGCTTATAACGAAAACGTACAAAGATGAACAAACTAGGAATAGAAGTAGGGCAAAAGGTATATGCAATATGAAGATGATGATTCAAAATATTAATTATGTTGTACCATTGGTTATTGTTGATTGTTATCAATTAAACCGGTCATAGCCCTTATAAAAAGATTGGTCTTGTAATGCCATAGTCTCTCCATGTCTCAATAGACTTAGAGATTAATTAGGACTCGAAAAACTTCAAACCTAGAAAAAACAAAACAACTGTCATACTGGAATCGGACTTAGGGCTGATAGTGATCGAAGTTCACCCTTTGCGATCTGACCAGCCACACAATAGCGGTCAAACTAGCCTCTATGAAAATTTCTGATATTTTTTTGCATTTGACTTGAACTTGTTACATGTTATCAAAAGGCAAACACTTATCCAGAGATATGGACAAAAACAGTAAAGTGTGTACTATTTTTTTAGAATGTGTCCTTACAACATACGCTGGCCGGTCTACTTATAGTTTTAAAACCTGCTAACTAATCTTAGGGTTTTGCCTACACACGCTATTATATGCTTATCCCTTAATAAGGATATTTACAGGCATATTTCTGCCCTTCTATTTTTCTCAGCATGTTGGGCCTTCATGGTGGCGCCGACCGGCGATTTTAGAATTGCATCTGCTTCGGTGCTAAAGTTTGACTAGGAACCATCCAAGAACATCTTCTAGCGATCTTCGTTGGCAGGTGTTTTGGTGTCAAATGGTGAAGTCAGGTGTTTTGGCTTCAAATGGTGAAGTTACTTCGGTAACGAAGTCTGCGAGGACCTGTGACTTTACCATCGTTCATGCCACAAAGTTAAGGTTGAACTTGATGATGACACCGAGACATAATATTTGTTAATGAGGTTCAGCTGAAGCCTACATCTGTCACACCCCGCCCCTACGCCACTGTACAAATGGCACCGAGGAGGGTATGCCGCAGGAGAACGGCGAACCGCTTTCCCACGAAACCGCGAAACTGGTATCAGTCCCAGGATAACGATGCTGGTACCAGCGGTAACATGATGAATCAATGCAAGATTTACATAAATACAATATACTTTTACGTTGTAGCTTCGGGTAATCCCTGAGTTGCAACCATCAATCAGAGTCAGCAGCAGCGAAACTTAGCGAAGCTAGGGCACCAAATCCACCGGCAGTAGTTTGGGTTTAGTGACGAAACTCCAACCTTTGTATTCTGCCTGAACTTAAGCCAAGGAAAGAAAAAACAACAACAATGGAGGATTGAGTACATTCTGAAAGGGTCACTTGAGCCTAGAGGGGGGTGAATAGGCTACTTAAAATTAAACAACGGAAGCTAAAAACAAAAACTAGGTCGGATAGTCTGATCCATAGTCGGACTATCCGATGTGATCAGATAGTCCGAGATTGGATCAGACTGTCTGACTCAAGAGAGAAGCAAGTAACCTCAGATCTGCTACACAAGCAAGAGTATACGCACAGGCAAAACCTAGACTATAGAGTCACAACAAGGCAAGTAGTAGAGGAAAGGGAAGAGCAAATATCACCGAGATATCTTGCCGAAGTAATTCCCGGAGTTCAAATCCTTGAGGGGATTCTACTCTCCATTGAGGAGCTCACAAAGAGCCAGGTCTTTGCTAACCCTTTCCTCAAGAGGTTGCACAAAGCACTCCTCCTTCCACTAGAGGTATCTCTTTCCTTTCGGAGGCAAGATCCGGCCTTCACAAACTTCTCTTGGCTCACCACAAGTAGATCGGTGGCTCAAGAGCGACGCCTAGCCGTTTAGGAGTTCTCAACCTCCAAGAGTAACAAACACCACACAACTCTTGGAACAACCCTAGTGCTCAAGATCGAGTGAAACGCACACTAGGCCCTCAAACACCAAATTCACAACCACCAAGATCCACCACAGAAAGAACGAGAAGGGATTTGAGAGAGGGAGAAAGAGCTCAAAGATCCAAAGCACTTAAGCACCAAGCTCAACCCAAAGTGAATGAGAATGAATGAGTTGGGTAACCCTAGAAAAGGGTTAGGTGGGGGGTATTTATAGATCCCCCTAAAAAGTGGCCGTTGGGAGAGAATCTTTTCATCCCACCTCGGATAGTCCGAGATGACATCGGATAGTCCGATGTGATCGGATAGTCTGACAGGAAAATTTCAGCAACACTTAAAGAAATGGATTTTGAGCACTAGTGTTCTACCAATTATATGCATGTGGTATCCCTCTTAATAGTACGGCATCTTAAACACAAGAACACAAGAAATACAAGGTTCACAACATGATTATCACAAATGTGACACCTCTAAGCTCTTAATCAATGTTCCACTCCTTTTCATCCTTGCATCCACCTCAACAAAACATTAGTGTACCTCTATTTGTGTTGTCATTAACACCAAAACAAATTAGGGGTCCTAGATGCACTTTCAATCTCCCCCTTTTTGGTGACTGATGACAACACAAGTAGAAACAATGATATAGGCTAGATTTAGGTTTTATAAACCTTTCACAACCCAAGTTTTCCCACATCGATAACCATGTATAATCCTAATGTAAACAAATGGTGAAAAAAGGACACCTGCGCACAGAGAGCGCAAGTACTTGTTGATGCAAAAAACACACACTGGCCTGAGAGATTTGCTTTACTCTAGTGCAGGTCTAAAATTATTACTTTAGGTTCAAGGGCGTGCCAGTTGATTTGATCCTGCAACCAACAAGAAGAAATATGCAAAAAATTAGTAAACGATAGTCCATCTGCCAGCTAGCCGATTTCATATCGTATGTAACCTAGCCGATGCAATAAAGCATGAATCGGCTGTAAGGTATAGTCAATTATAGAACTAACCCTAAAACTAGTATATCGGCTATAAAGATCAGTATTACATAATCAATATATCAACATTACTTTAGAAATAAGCAACTGGGATATATCGGACTGAACCGAGACAGTATAAATTGCCCAAGTCTAAAATAACATGAAATAAAGATTATATAGACTCATGTCATAGCCGATATCTAGATTTAAGAATGTATCGGCTATAGCTCCGATACAACCCTATATTAGAATATTCTCTAATAATAAATATATTCAACCATAACCAATTAGATTGGTATCAAGCTCAATATATTTATATTAGATTAGATCCTGATATAAGGGGCAGATATAGAACATTAAACAAAGTATAAAACAATGTAAAACATCTATACCAGGTTAGAATGGCTGAAACCCTGATACTATCCTTATTAACAACCATAAAGCAGACTAGATATCATGATTCTAAATACGACTTAATAGGTTGGACTTAACCAATGCAGCATTAAGTATAAAAAGAAGCATGACATCTAGAAAATCAAGCCGATGGTTGCCTTTTCAGGATGGTAAATACATTATATAATTTAAACCAACAAAGTAATCTAGCTAATATCGATGAAACCCTAAAGAGAATCCAGCCGATGCAAGTAGATTGCATTGTCAATCTAAATTATACAATGTATATGATAATTCGGAAGTTTACAAGATAGAACTAGAGTGTCATAAAGATGTAAGCACTAGCTCCGATGATGCAAATTGCCATAACAAGCTTTACCTTTTCGTCGAAGATCAAATTGATGCAGCACGACTCGAAAGCACAAACTTGTCGAAAAGTAGAAAATAAAGGTGGCGATGCGCCGAGATTGATTGGACGTATGTTGTTATTATTTACAGGACCTCGGGACTATATTTATACCCGAAAATACAAACAATGTCCATCACGGACATGACTCATATTAACCTAATACAAATCCAACTAACGAACAAGTCCCTTAGGCGGACTCTTACCGTGATAATCTATAAGGAAATTACATAAAATATCCTAATTAATAGATACAATTGCCTCTTCAGGACTCTATCCACGTATGGCAATCCGTGTGAAGCACTTTAACTCAACCCGATGACGTGTACCGAGTCACATTTCCAAAATCGGCTCAATCGGCTAACCCTGTCCGACTCGAACCCTGCCGATTCTATCCGCAGTCGATTCGGACTATAGCCGATTTCCACTCTGTTTCCGATATGATCTAATCTCTTGGATTTTCTTTGATTCTATCTTTATCTCCGATACTTGAATTACCAAATTTGGTCGTCAACAGTACCGAGGTACTGCGATGGTGGAGTGACAAGGGTTAAGTTTAACCAAGTCCTACAGGAAATAATGCAACTACATAGGTTGGTCCATCGGTCATGTGCTTGTAGACCGATGGCCGATCAAAATAACGGTGTACGCTAAGCATGCAATCTTGCAAACAACACATTTTAAAAATTAGGAGCAATATGATCAAAGAGTGGCTTGCCTTATTGTTGGTGTTCAAATCTTAGAGAAAATCCATGTCCGTTGCATCTTCGAAACGTTCACTACGCGATCGAAAGAGAAAACCATCCAAAATCCTATAAAGTAAATAATAACTATTATAAACTAATAGTGCCATTTGATAGATCTCATTTTTAGAAAGATTATGGAAGTTAAATGGAGTCAATCGGACTTACGGTTGAGGAGATACGAATTTTGGGAGATTAATGGACTTCATGGAATGTGGAAATGAATTTATTAAATTGGAAAGGAATATTTCCAAGAATATTCCCTGGCTGTGGGACTGAGCAGAGGGAGATATATTGGACTTTTTTTTGAGTGAGCTTGGGTGTGTAGATGGATATATCATGGACTTTTGGTGGAGAGGCCGACTGTTGGTGGGCTTCGGTCCAACGAAGGATGAGGGACTCTATATAGACTTTTTACTCAGCAGCCCAATGAATGCGGGGGAAGTAATGTAGACTTTATTTTTTTAACCAAATGGAACCCACAGATAGAGTCAAGGGAGTGGGCCCCACCTTCTTTTCTTTTTTTTCTTTCTTTTCTCCTTCTTCTCTCTCCTTATCCCTTCTTCTCCTTCTCTCCTTTTCTCTGCTTCTTCTTCTCTTCCTGAGAAGGGAGCCCGAGGGGAGGGAGCCGGCGGCTGGGCGCGTGGGGCGGCGGTCGGGCGGGGGGCGGTGGCCGGGCTCGGTGGCACGGGGCGGCGCCGGTAGGGGCGTCGGCAACGGTGTGGCTTTCGCGGCCGGCGGCGGCGAGGCAATGCATGGCCGGGAGGCGGCGCACGTCGTGGGCGAGCGTGGCCAGCGGAGGCGGCACGCGGGGTGACCGAGCGGCGCCTCGGCTGCGCGCGGCTTGGGCGAGGCGGCAGCGCGACGGCGTGGAGCAGCAGCCGGGGTGGTGCGGCTGAAGTGGCTCGGCGCATGGCTCGGCCATGACGTGCGTGGTGGCGGTGCAGCACCTCGGCTGCGCGCGGGGAGGGGGCCGGGGGCGACGCGCTGGGTAGGAGGAGGTCAGGGGCACAGGTTGCTCGGGCTGGGTGTCGGCTCGGCCAAGTGACTCGGTCGACTCGGGGAGGAAGGACATGACGACGGCGCTTGGCCCGTCGGTGCGAGGGCGGTGGCCATGGGAGATGGTGGTGGAGCTTTGGAGGTCAAGGGAGAAAGACGATGGTCGCAGCGACTTTTATAGCCGTCGTGGCCGGCGGTGGTGATGAGGGCGGCTCGGTCGAGCGGGGCTAGCTGCCCTGTTCGGCTGTCGCCGTTGGCAGTGCGGTACCGGGGAGAGAGGATGGCGAATGGTGCGGCATGGGTGAGCTCGGCTCACTGCTTTCGGTGTGGACGCATGGCTCGTGATTATGCTGGTGTTTGGAGCTGTTTTGGTGGACGAGGACCTTGGTGCAGGAAGGTCATCGGGCAACAGCGAGCACGACGTGGACGGTGGATAAACTTCCTGTCGTTTTCTCCTCTTCCTCCATAGTTTCTCTCTGCTGTTGCTTGCTAGACCTGCTCGGCGAGCGGCACGGAGTGGTGCCTAACTTTAGTGAAGAAAGCGGAGGCGGTGCCTAATCACGGGTTTGCCGCTTAACAATGAGGAGACAGTGAGGCAGAGGAACAGAATGGGTGTATGCACAGGTGTTGGATGAACAGTTTGCTTGCTTGTCTCAGTGAGGAAAAAGGAGTGCATGCATGCTTGTCTACTGATATTTTGCCCTTCAGATGTAGATAATTTTGAACTTGTAAAAGAACTGAGACTCTAATGATTTGTTTGGGATTTTTGGCCTAATAGGGAATTTGGGTTGGAGGGATTTTGTCTTTTGAGGATATTTGCAACAAATGGAACAAATGGAAAAATAATTTAGAACGGATAGAAATTGGGCGGTGATTTAGGACGCGATTCAGAGTCCAAAATCCAAACACGGGGATTTTATTTGGGAGACGATGATTGGAGGAAAAACATGGCTTTTGTTGGTTCCATCGGTGCGCAATTAAATTCAACGGGAGAATCGACCTTTGATTTTGGGTTGTACGTGCACAAAAATTTTGGTTTTGATATGTACACGTATAGGAAATATCTGTCGGGCGGTCGAAGTCTGAAATAAATATTTTTAGACTCCTTGGATGGAAAGAAGATTGTTTGTGGGCACGATCAAAATTCTGAAAGCGAAATCTTAACCGTACGACTTTTTGGAAGTGTTTAGGAGGAAAACTCGAACTTCAAAATTCGAATCAGGAGAATTTAATTTTGAAGGAAAAGATTTGGCTAAGAATTTGAGTTTACAAGGAATGGGTCAATTGAGATCTTTGGCACACAAACCTAGATACACTCAAAGAACCAAAATTTGAACATAGGTTTTTAATAAAATATATTTTTCGACGGAGCGAAAATCGGGGCGTTACAACATCTCTGGTGTATTAATTACGGGCGCTTGGCCTGGATCTAGCATAATTACATCGTATTAGGGTGTCCACGATAATCGACAAGCTAGACCGTCGGCTAGTCGTTCCTACCTATGCTATTATCGCGGTTACAACATATATATATCTTTCTATTTAAGATTGTGTATTAATTGTATGTTATATTAACTTGAGTAATAGATTTTTCTCTAGCTTAAACATAAGTTAAACGTGCCCGTTATTACTACACTCACTTGCACATACCATGTGAGCACATCTAAATGAACAACAAAAATCAACCGCTATTGGTACTGCAACTATACAATATCTGCACCATCAAAATAAAATAAGAAAATCTATTCTATACCTCTAAGTTTACTCTAGTTCAAAGATATGCCATGCATCGACTTTGTCAAAATTTTCTACTATATACCACCGGGGTGGATAATTTTTAAATCATACCTAAAATGCCCATCAAAACATACATGAGAGTCCAATTGATTGACTCATTAAAAGTTTCGAAAAATATGAAAGTTTTTGTGTAGCCATCTTACACAATATAGAAGTTTGTGTGTATATTTGAAGATTTTCTTCATTTATTTTTTAAAAACTACTTTTATGTGGCATATGAAAGAGGAATCACATACACAAAACATAGTCGGATTAGAAAAATATTTTTTTTAGCATATGAAAGATGATTCACATAAAAATAATATTCAATTAGCATCCGAAGTATAAAATATATATTCAAAAAATTTAACACATGCAAATTGGAAAATTTAAAATATATGCACACTTCATATTATGTAAGGAGGCTATGTAGAAGTTTTCATATTTTTTCGATACTTATAGTAGGTCAATCAATTATCAACCCTCTATGCCTTGAAGGGTATTTTAGATATTTTTTTGAAAAGCATCCACCCAAATGGGCATATTGTAGAAAATGATAAATCGGTGACTTACTATAGAGGGAGATAAAGTCGATAGCAAATCGTTAAACTAGAGTAAACTCATAGGAATAGAATAGATTCCCTCAAACAAAATATATGCTATAGCATCCTAGGAATATGAAACCTAGATTTCTCATCGCACGGTGCTACTCCTACTGCTTAAGTCGCAGATATAATAGTAACTGCAACAGATCTGTCCTTATACAAGATCGGAGGCCTATCCTCACATAGCACAGACACACGCCTTACCAGCAAAAGCATCTATTTGTGCTTATATTACCATCTATATTAAATCCTAATAAAATATGAACATGTATTTTAAATCTGAGACTTATAACTTAGATGAACATATTCCACTATAAGAATTCTAACCAACAAGCTATACCTGGTTGTCCACGTTGATAGATTTCTATACCTATATTATTTAAACTACATTCTTTTCATATTCACTATTTCTAAAAGAGGTGTATTTAAATAAGACCTTAATTAATCGTTCATGATTGGTCCACCAATTCTCGAATCTAAAATTCAGCAAAGCCTCAACCCAGCCACACCATACACACACAAATCTATCCATGTCAATGTCTTTGTTAAAAAGGAAGAAGCTCAGCACTAATTTAATGTGAATTGGTCAGCAATCAGCACAGGCAGGATACGGACATCTTTCCAGCCAAGGGGTTAGACCGTCAGAGAGATAAAGCAACAATCAGAACCTTCTCCATCACCATTTGTGTCCCATCGGCGTCCACGGATGAAATCAGCAAAATTGCAGGCTTGCAGCTGGCTATGGCATTTATTAACTAAGTTCCGATCTTTCTGTCCCGGAGCCAGTCTGCCACACAACGCAGACGCAAACATGTAACTGACCGGAGAAATGGAGTGGATTTTGGCACCAAAAGTCAGGTTTCTAACCACGCACCCATCGGTCAGCAGGAACTCCCTCCGAGACGGCCTCATTTTTCTCCAGCCTTTTGTTCAAGTTGGTGAGGCGTTTACTTGCAAACACCGAGTTGGACAAGCAACCAACCCCCAAAGCCAAAGTGCAGGAAAAAAAAGAAAGAGAAACGCTAGTCCAAAAGCACACGGGGTCCGGGTCTATTTATCTATCGTTGGGTTGACGATTGGCTTGCGTCGCCCGCCGTCTGTTCCGGGGTATCACGTTGAGTAGGATGCAGTGCAACTAGCTATACTAGTATACAAGGGATCGTGCAGTGCAGCCAGTGATGTGTGAGCATCTCGGATGGTGCATATGTATCCATGGGAGATGGGACACTGGAATCGAGAAAACGAGGTAATGTACTTATGCCTAATTATGATGTAGAATCCTCCTCTTCGGTGTGATTCGTGTGAAGAGCGATAGAAACAACTCCGCGGGACTATGGGAGTTGGTGTAACAGTACGTGCTGTACCGCAGACATGCTAAGCTCAGCTCCAGTCCAGAATGACATCATGGGGAAAAACCGGTACTTTGTTATCAAAGCTTTCATAATGGACACGGTGATCTCCGTTTCAGGAACATATATTTACTGTATATACGGATAAACCAGTACTACTACGAGTACTCGAGTAGTATACTACTGTCCACGGCTCGATCTTAGGTTATTTTTTTAATCGTTGAAGTGACAAACTCTAGATTATTAAAGATGATTAAGTTCAGCAGTTACGAGAACAAAACGGTTGCCGCTGCTGTACGTGACCGTGAGAACCAGATGGTTTCCGTTAAGATTATATTGCAGCAGCGCTTGTACATGAACAAGTACTACAAATACATGGTCTACGTACGCCGGCGAGTTGGGTGGGAAGAGGAAGACGTATCATCTCGATTATTAGCTCGTGTTGGTCGATGTGGACAAATCGGCTATGGATGGAAACAAGCGAGCCATTAAAGCGAGCAAAACCCGCTTTCTCGCCCTGCCCTTTTCCACGCGCCTTTGGTTTTACTTTCTCTCGCATCTCATCCCGGCCCGGGATGACAAGACAAGGACGCATCGTAGATTACGGCGACGAGAGAGAAAAATTCCGCTCCCCTGAAGTTTTCTGGAAGCGGCGAAGAAGAAGAACGGAGAGCGGTGACGCGGACGTGCCCAACGCAAATCCCGTCGGTCCTCCCTACGCCCGTTCCACCGCACACCGTATTATTCCTCGCCGATTCGTGCCGTGATTTGGACCCGGTGCACGGTGGGAGCGTGGTGCGGCGCCACACGACTCCCTGTGGGGAGGAAGCTTCTTATTTGGACCGGACGGGGCCCTGACCCACGCAGACGTAAACGCTCGCTCGCTTTATATCCCGCGTGAGCTCCACACCGAAGTGGGGGCGGAGGAGGAAGCGGCGAGAAAGAGGCGCTAAGCTAGGCAGGCGACGGGCAGAAGCGCGACCACGGCAACAAACCCCGCCGCGCGCGCCCACCGTGCCGGTTACATGGGAGTAGAGGCGGGCGGCGGCTGCGGTGGGAGGGCGGTAGTCACCGGATTCTACGTCTGGGGCTGGGAGTTCCTCACCGCCCTCCTGCTCTTCTCGGCCACCACCTCCTACTAGCTACACACCCAGCTCACCATAACACACATAGATAGATAGATACATACATACATACACACAAATATAAGTAGGTAGAGAAAGAGATCATAGCTTTAGGTGATCGATGGCTGCGGCGGCGGTGGCGGCGGGGAAGCAGCAGCAGAAGGGCGGCGGCGGAAGGGGAGGAGGCGGCGGCGGGCCGGCGCCGTTCCTGACGAAGACGCACCAGATGGTGGAGGAAAGCGCGACGGACGAGGTGATCTCGTGGGGAAAGGAGGGACGGTCGTTCGTGGTGTGGAAGCCGGTGGAGTTCGCCCGCGACCTCCTCCCGCTCCACTTCAAGCACTGCAACTTCTCCTCCTTCGTCCGCCAGCTCAACACCTACGTACGTACACATTACACACACACACACACACTCTCTCTCTCTTGCTCCATCTCTCCTAACTTTGTTGATTAATTTGATCATCGTATCATCATCCTGCACTGCATGCGTACGTCGAATAATTCTTGTATTTGCGCTCTGTATTACGCCTTGAACGGCGTCCTTTTGGCTTAGATGACGATGTACTTGCAGGGTTGACGTCTCTTGTCTGTGGGCGAGCTTTCGCTGTCGTGGCCGAGCTGTGTTCATTGCAAAGTCCTACCATGTTGCTTACGTTTCCATAGTTCTCTACACGTATACACGCTGGTGTTTTCTGACTTTACATATAACTCGCCTTAATTACCAAGTTGCCATTTATAGCATTCGGCTTAGTTCGTCTTGGAGAAATCATTCCCTGCTCTAGCTTGCTTGTGATATCGGTTTTGTTAGGGAAAAGAGGTGCGGTTACTGAATATTTGAAGCTTTAAGCTCACCAAAAGCGCATGAGCCTATAAGGATACAGAGTAAAGGCTAGCTCGTCGATTTGTTGGTTCAGCTATCCCGTTCTAGAACCTAGCAAGAAACTGATATAGCCAAATGTGTATGCATGACCACCTGTGGCTAGCTGCACATGTTTCTCTGGTTACTGTGGGTCCATGGAGTTAGCTTGTTTAAAAGCAGTTCAGAACTTTCCATTTGTGCCGTTCAGTCATACATGCTCCTCAACAAAATTAATTAGCTAGTGAATAATTAGTTGAATGAAACATTTGGAGCTAGCCAACCAATTAAACTAGCTGAGCTAATTTGTTAGGCAAATTAATCTTGATTCGCTTCTAGACGGCCGGAAGAAGTAGAAGCAGCTAGGCAGACTCCAACCGGTCTGTGCTCTGTATAGTCGACCTAAAGCGTATAGAAAAGGAGGTTTCTTGTCGTGTTACCATGGTTTTAAATCTCCGGCTATAGCTGTCGTTATCTTCGGCTATAGCTGTTTAAGAAGGGTCTTAGCTATTTGATTTTATGTACAAATTAGTCGCTATAGCTCCATTTAACCCGCTATAGCTGTTTTAGAAAGTCACCGCTAAATGTTTTAGCCTGCTATTTAAAACCATGTGTGTTACACGACCATAAACTGAATATCTGAACTGACCTTTGAGGCAAAAATGAACAACAGGGTTTAGATACGTGTGTCAGTGAGTGTGCGCCATTCGGAAGTCAATTGATCTCCACTTCGTTTTAGTTTTCCACGCAAAGCATGCTTATGGGTTTTAAACGACGGATTCAACCTGCCTTAAGAAAGATAACTGGGGAGTAGAAAGAGACAAGAGAATGATAGAAACGATTGAAAAGAGGGATGCACCTACTGCTAGCTGACGTGTTCATCATCTTTTTTACATTTCTCCCTTTTGTCAAAAACCTCACGTCGGTTGTGTAGTCAATTCGTCAGAAGTTAATTCCACTGATGATCTTGCATCAAAAAATAAGATAGATCACATAGCTAAACCACAACACTGAAATTAGAAATAGCAGGTGAAACCACAAATCTGAAACGGCAGCGGTCATCGTCTTCCATTGAAAAAAAATAGAAAAAAAAAAGAGATGAAGAGCGATGAAGACAACGTATACCATGTACCTAAGCAAGTGTACTCCATTGCTGAATGCTTCAAAGAGGAAACACCGTGCATCTGAGCATCTCGAAGATGACCATTTCCCTAGTATTAGCTAGCTCGCCTAGAACGGGGTTCATATCTGAACTGGCAAAAGGAAAGGAGACGGGAGCAAAGTAGCAAACAGTTCCATGAAAGCAAAGTTAATTGGGTAACTGATAGTAGCTTTCAGATCAGGCATTCAGGCCGGCCGTCGCTTGACACGCCACGGACAAGTGTACTAGTGGCGACAAAGCATGATTTCCGGCGCATCTCTATGATTATATACGGGACAGGAATCTTGGTGGAAATGTCTGGGATGGATTGACTTTTCCGGGCTCTTCTATGATCGACTAGAAATGTTGGCACTTGCTGTACTCAACCTGCACATGCAAAGCATCCAGCGCACCTAATCTTTGTTTGCCTTTACTCGTGTTTGTGCTTAATTTGTGGGGTAGAAAGTTTCTTCAGCGAACATGTGTGTGGTTTCTCCTGTGCCTGATCACAACTTCACAGGATCCTGACATGCATGTCGCCAGTACTATAGTTATAGTTGTCAAAGCGTCAGCTAATAACAACAAGCTATTCATATCTTCAAAAGAAAAATACAAAATCAGCTATCTAGCTCAATTCTCGGTACTGGTTCTTCAACTGCTGCAACTAGATGAGAATACTCCAAGAGTGTGAACGTCTAATAGTATTAATTAGCAGCGACGCCTGACAGAGATGTATATCCAGTATCCTGACGTCTGGTATATTGAATTCAATGGAACAGTTGAGTTACTCTTTCCGTTGTGATTGATTCTGCACAAGTGCACATCTTGTGGGGTTGTTCGAATTTGACTTC
Source organism: Oryza punctata (assembly GCA_000573905.2). Lineage (NCBI taxonomy): Eukaryota > Viridiplantae > Streptophyta > Magnoliopsida > Poales > Poaceae > Oryza > Oryza punctata. The sequence goes on from CM002496.2 coordinate 22,330,338, forward strand.
TAGTAGACATTTGATCTTACGATCTGTCAGTGAGACAGTGATATATCTATCATGTTTTCTGTTTTTTTTAGATGGCATCCTTCATGTTTAAGCACCCAGCATTCATGATATTTGCTTCCCTTTGATAGATTATTCTTTAAGCGTTAATCCTTAAATAATTGTCTTCAACCAATATGATCTAGTGAATTACATAGAAATGTTTTTAATTCCTGGCGTTCTGCCATAAGAGACAACCAACACATTGATAACTTTTGAGCAGAAGAGAAATATGTATCGATATATATGTGTGTGTGCACGTGTGATTATGCCATGTAATTTATGATAGTGTACTTTATCTGTGTAGCAATCAATTAAATGGTACTTAGTTTAGGCTCATAATATTTTGCAAGGAACGACCTTAATTTTTTTACAGAGTAATATCAATGCTGAACAATGACAATTGACAGAAGAGAATGGTTACGAAAAAACTTTTAAAAAAATTAACAAGATAAATTAATATGTAACACATCATTTCACAAACATACAAATTTAAATTTAACTTTCATAAATATAACAAAATAATAAATTAAACTCTAATCATTATAAGTATATTTACAGTTAAATTTGTTATTTTTGTTATAACTTGCAGAAGTCAAATTTGATCTTGCATGTTTGTGAAGTGATATATTTCATGTTAATAAAAAAAAGTTTTTGCATAACTATTTAATTGACAATGCAATAAACGGGTATCCATTCTAGTAATTAGAATCTTTCACCCTATGGCCTCGTTTAGATGGGCCTTAAATTCTGCCCATCTACGTCGGTGGGCCGAGTGTTTTAACTAAAATCTCGGCCGCAGACTGTTTTTCACGTAGTTGTCTATGAAAAAAATCCCAAATCTAAGAATTTTATGGCGAAATCTCCATTATTGATTGTACATTTGTACTTGTGCATTCACCGAACGATGTGTGATAACAAAGACGTTCTTAGTTTCTTTCTGCCAAAAAGATGTCCTTATTGTCTTGTGTTATTTAGGACAGAAGAAACATGTTACAATTGACCATGCTGCCTCGTACCTTCACCCGATCTGATCGGAGCTAACGAGCGATGGCGACTATTCATGCAGGGTTTCCGGAAGGTGGTGCCCGATCGGTGGGAGTTCGCGAACGGCAACTTCCGGCGAGGCGAGCAAGGCCTCCTCACCGGCATCCGCCGCCGCAAGGCGACGACGCCTCAGTCCTCCAAATCCTGCGGCAGCGGTGTCAACGTTGCGTTCCCTCCGCCGCTGCCTCCTCTGCCCCTGGCGCCGTCGGCGACCACATCCAGCGGCAACGACCGCAGCTCCTCCTCCGCGTCCTCGCCGCCGCGGGCGGACATCACCAGCGAGAACGAGCAGCTCAGGAAGGACAACCAAACGCTGACGACGGAGCTGGCGCGGGCGCGGCGGCACTGCGAGGAGCTCCTGGGCTTCCTGTCGCGCTTCCTCGACGTCCGGCAGCTCGACCTCCGGATGCTGATGCAGGAAGACATGCGAGCGGCGGCCGTCGGCAGCGGTGAGCAGCGCGAGCAAGAGCACGCCCAGGAGAAGTGCGTGAAGCTGTTCGGCGTGCTCCTCGACGACAACCATGGCGTCTCCACGAGGAAGAGGGCGCGATGCGAGGAGGCCGCGGCCAGCGAGCGGCCGATCAAGATGATCAGGATCGGCGAGCCGTGGGTCAGCGTTCCGTCGTCGGGGCCGGCGCGGTGTGGCGGCGACAACTGAAGTCCAAACTTATGCATGCCACGGCCATGACCTGACCAGGCGAACGGCAAGCAGAAGGCATGCATGGCGAAGTTGGTGGCAAGAATGGTTCAATCAACCAAGTAATTAGGTAAAACGAGACGAATTAAGCACGCCAAATACGTGCGTCCCTGAGTTAATCACGGAATGCTACTATGCTCGTAGTAAGGTAGGAACAATAGGAGCAGTCAAGGCTGATCAAAGCGAAGCAGCCGGCTCTTGTGTCTGCACGTTGTTTCAGTTAACACTGAAAGCTTCACCTTGCTATGAATTATACATGGTAGCTTGACAATTTATCGTGAAAAACACAAACTGGATTGTTTTCCCACTTTATTTTTTGTGTAATTAAGTGTGCCCCCTTCCCCAAAGAAAATCGTTACGCCTTTTCTTTTCACATTCTCTGTTCCACATGTGACATACTGACATGTCAAATGAAATCAGTCGGCCAGGTTCATAAGTTTTAATCTTGAGATCTGCGTGGAGATTGATGATTTTAGAATTTATGGACCAAAGTAGCACCCTTGTTCCTAATCTACCATGAGTTCATTCAAAGGTAAGACGTGACATATTGGTGTTGGTGTGGAATGTGACAGTCACAAATCGCCAGTTCCGTTACATGGGAAAGTATATTTCTTCCTTAAGAGGATATCCCCTTGTTTCTTTCATTTCACCTAAATAGTCATCAAAAAAGTTTGAAGAAAAGTGTGGTGTTCAAACAGGTGGCGTTGATCTAGAGTAGAGTCTAGCTCCTTGTTATTCAGCAGGTTAGGGTGTGTGGGGTGTAGAATCAACAGGTTACTTGTTTGATTCCCATGGATCCTCCGCTTTGTTTTTCCTTTTTTCTTCCAATATATTTTTTTTCAAACACATCCATTATGTATCTTACTCATGTTTAGCCAATAAGATAATTGTTTTTAATGTAAGCTTATCACTTTTCTAATTAAAAAACTTACATATTTTTCATTGATGATGTTGGAACAATTTGCTCCAACAATCTTAGTATGGACCTCCTTCCTCCAGGGAGTTCTTGCTAATGAACAGTAGAGAGGATGAGAGTTGAGAGTTGGCAGCGAATATGGGTAGAATGGATGAGGATCCTCCCTCTTTGTCCTCTTGAGGTTTTCTTTTTTGTTCATAAAGAACGGAAAACTACATTATTATTCTTAGCTCATTGCATGAAAGTGGTATTCCCCTGAAGACGTTTTAGTTCTCTAACATAGTGTACCAGGTCTTCGATACACATACTGAACCGCTAGCCACTACTTGTTTTCTTTTCTAAGAATAAGCCACTGCTTGTCTGATTAGCACTAAGTGACTTATTCGTGGCCCATTGCCTAGGATGGATCTCAAATGCGCCAGGGCAAACTAGGTTGGGCCTCAATTTGAACCATGATAAACTAGGATGGGTCTCAATTAAGACCGTTACATACAAAGCCTCTTGTCCACTTTTAGCTGGAAATATTTATAGTCCTAATAAAACCATGCTCATTCTCTCCCTGATTAAAACAAAAATAAAACCACTCTTTTTTTTAGTCTGCTCTCACTCATAAATTACTTCTTCATCAATCTCATGAGCTATTGCGTTTATCATGGATTGATATACTTCTTTTTTTTGGAGCAATCATCGGAGGTGAGAGTTTCCCCACCTGAATTTTCCATTAAAGAAGAAATCAAATTGGGAGGTCACAGTACATAGCGTGTAGACAACACTTACAACTGATCATAGTTGTTTAGGGGATGGGAAAAGACTTGTTTCCAGGCTGTTACAACGAAACACTCTGAGGTCTTTATACGTTCAACCCAGAGGTTCGCATCTTCTAAGCTTCGTCGAAGTAGTCTTTGAAGATATGACTGTTCATTCCTGAAGACCACTCCATGCGTGTGATTCCAGACCCCCAGAGGTAGAGTAGAAAAAAACGATCCGTGGTGAGCAATTGGTAGCCGCGCAGGGGGCAGTATAGTCCCCAGGCACCTCGCATGGGTGATACTCGGAGCAATGCCGATTGCTGCCCAAAATTGAACCGCAAAAGGGCAGGTAAAGCTGAAGTGGCTTGCGGTTTCATCCTCGCCTCCGCATATCTCACAAAGAGGTGACGAGACAATTGTTTTGGCATGAAGATTTTTCTTTGTGGGCAACCTTTCTCGGGAGAGGAGCCAGACGAAGAAGTGAGCTTTCGGAGGAGCGTTGTTCAACCAGACGAACTCCCAGTTTCCATCCAAGGTTGAGTGCGGGAGCAGTGAGTGATAGGCTTGCCCAGAGATTAGTGGGGTGCAACTTGCAGATAGAGAGGATGCTCTGTTGTCTTGATTGGTATTTAGGTTGAAGTTTGCAAGAAGTTCTTCTAGAAGTAGAAGCTATTGTGAAGCCGAGTTTGAGAGCTGTGGGACAAGAATTTGTCTAAGGCCCAGATCCAGAACCTTTGCCACCGAAGATTCTGTATGCAGGGAGTGGGAGAACAGGGCATCAAAACGGTGAAAAAGGGGTTTGTCGAGGAACCAACGATCCTTCCAAAAAAGAGTTTGATTTCCATTTCCCACCTTGACTTGTGTCATCTCTTGTAACCTCAGCAGTAATCGTTGCATCCGACTCCAGTGAGGTCCCAAGTTACCTAGCAGCTCAATGGACTCTTGTCCTACCTCGTGCTAGGACGCCCAATGTCACGCCCAGAAATTCGCTAAACCGAATTTCCAAACAGAATGTGTATTAAAATCCCTGTCCAGGACCAGCCAGGGTACACAAACGATAAAGTTGACATACAGATCCACGTCTTAAAAAACATTCAAATGTCTTACATAAATGCAGCGGAAAAAGGTAAACAAGCTTATTCTAATCTTGACGCTTGCAGCGCAGCGAAACCACTCCACAGGCATCCTCGACGGCAGGACGGCGATCACTCGAAGAAACCATCATCAGAAACGTACTCCAACTCTGGTGTGGGGGAAAAGAGCAAGACTGAGTACTACCCACTGTACTCAACAAGTCATACTGGAAGAGAGGGTATGATGCAAGTGTTGCCAAGGAAAGGCTAGGGTTTATTTGCATAAAGCTGGCATTTAAAAACAGTAGTTGAAAGCGGTAAAACTGTTGAGTTAATTAAGCATAATTAAACCATCACTGCCCAACGCTACACCACGTTGTGACAGGCCCAAACCATTCCACCTGAACTAACCTGTTCAATTAAGTCCAATTATATTAGAATGAGAGTAATCACGGTGAGCTGGTTGATCGCCCATAATCGCGGGCACGGCTATTCGAATAGTTTTACTCTGATCAGAGGTGTACATATGTACCCACAAGACACAGCCCCACGACACGTTACCGTGTGCCGGTATACAACCATGGTACCCCGGAAAGGGACTGTGACATGACCCTTCGCATAACCCCCTCTAACCAATCGTACCACCGCAGGTTTCGCCCCCACTCCTCAACAGGCAGCGGGCAGCCCCCTCTCGTGCCATGGTGAATCCGGAAGCCGCATAGACCGTCGCAGGGCCCATCCAAACTCCATCACGCTCACCCTAGCCAGTGTATGTCAGCTAGCGGAAAGCTATACTACAAGTCCAGCCGTTGCCCACGCTGGCTTGTGGTACGCACGGTGTTTCTTCCAGGGGTTCCCGCGAACCGGTCCTTAATTGCCATGGGTGCGACTAACAAAACCATGCACCCACAGCCCGCCATTTAGCATGTTTTAAGTTCATAACACTACCACGGTGGCATTTCCACAAAGTCATCATGTATATAGACTATACCAAAGTTATTAAATGAATCCCCTTTAGTGAGCTATTTGAACTAAGCGGGCTAAGCATACCCTAAACTAAGAAACTACACATTTAATTACCCAAGCTATCAAAGGTACAAGGTAAACAATGTATAAGGTCGAGCACAATAGGACAGTAACACCCATATAGATGACATTATAAAATAATACAATATTTAAAGAGAAGTAGAACATTGCGCAAATCGGTACAATATGATCAATGATGAAGCATGACTTGCCTTGCTCTGGTGCTGGGTTGACTTCGGTGACTACTTCGAGGTAGACGGGTTCGTCCGAACTGCTGGATTCTACACGACATACAAAGCACACAAGCAATACCGGCTATAAGTCTACTGAAACAGAGAACAAAAATATTTTTAATGGATTCTAGATATTTTTATGAATTTTCTGCAACTTGAATGGACTCAAAACGGAGTCAGGATGAACTAGTTATGAATTTTAGAAGTTTTACTGCGTTTTAGAACTAAACAGAAAAATCCTTAATTATGTTTATTGCGCAATAAAGGCCCCGGGTTGACGTCAGCAAGGGACGGGGCGGTGCCGGTAGGCGGGCCCCGCACGTCAGTGGCACGAAGGCGCTGGTCCACGGTGGACTAGGTCTACGGGACGAGCGGGCGGCGGTATGCCACGTGGTGCACGCGTGGCGGCCACGTGGCGCCACGTCGGCGGGCGCAGGCGCATGGGGAGGCGCGGGCACGGTGGTGCGGCCGGCGCGGCGGGCGGCTGGCGCGAGCGCGGGTGGCGGCGCGGCCGGCGGAGAGGAGATGCGCGCGGCGAGGCGGCGCGGCGAACGGCCGGCACGGCGGCGACCGGTGCAGCCGAGAGGAGGGGCGCGCGCGCAGGGCGGGCGCGGCGAGGCGGCGCCGTCGACGCAGAGGAGGCGCGGCGAGGCGACGTAGCCGGGCGGCGAGGCGACGTAGCCGGGCGGCGAGGAGGAAGAGAGAGAGAGAGAGCTCACCGGAGAGGAAGAAGACGACGGCGGCCGTCGCTAGAGAGTGCGTGGAAAGGTGGCATTCGGGGAAAAAGAGAGAGAGAAGTGAGGGGAGGGGTTTTATAGTGGTCCCGGAGCAAGAGGCTGGCCAACGTGCTCCGGATTTCTCGCCGGAGTGGGGAGGAGAGAGGAGAGAGAGACTCGGGATTCGGTTGCGAATCCCGAGCTCTACGTTGCGGGAGGGGGGGCGTTGAGAGGGGGAGGAAGGGCGCGGGTGGCGCGCGCATCCCGGGGAGGTGGGCGGCGGCAGTTTCGGAGGGTGAGGGTGGCGTGGGCGGCGCCGGACGGTGCGGGTGGTGGCTGCGGCTCCGCTGGCCGGAGCTAGGAGAAGGGCCCGACAGGTGGGGCCCACCTGTCGGCGCCCCGATCCAAGGAGGAGGCGACGCAGACTTGCGGCCTACGGGCCATGGCCATGGGCCGGCCCGCGGGGAGGAGAGAGAGGGCGCAGGGGGGGAGGGGAAAGGAGGCGGTGGGGCTGGTGGGCCGAGCGGCACGGCCGGCCCGGAGGGGAGGGAGAGGGGCACGGCCGGCCCGTGGGGAGGAGAGGCCGGTGGCCCAAGGGAGGGAAAAAGGAGAAAAAAGAAGGGGAGGAAAGGGAAAAAGAAATGGAAAAGGGAAAAGAGAAAAGAGGGAGGTTTTCCTGGGACTTTTGCGCATGGTTAAAATTTTAACTGGGTTCGAGAGATACTTTTAGAGCTCTGTAAATTCCGCTAAACATCTTGTTATTGTATTTTGGCATGAAGGAACCCGGAAGAATTCCACAATGCCGATTCCAATTTATTAAGTGCACTTTTTAATTAGGGTTTTGCTCCAGGTTAAAAGGAAAATTTCTTTAGGCAATTTATTTATGAAATTAAGGCTAGAAGGGGAACTCGAGAGTGTGACACCCAAGAGGATTGTGTTTGATAGAGGTTGAAAAGGCGCTTCAAAAGGAGAGCCTCATTCTGCAATCTAATGTTTTTTATTCCTAGGCCTCCTTGCTCTTTTGGTTTGATACTTGTTCCCAGGCAACCAGGCATTTTTGCGCCTGAGCAGGTATCCTCTTCAGTCCAAAGAAATGCTCTTCTCTTCTTGTCCAGCGCCTCAATTGCTTTCTTTGGAAAGGTTACTGTCGACATTGCATATACCGATAGACTGTTCAGCACTGCATTTACCAAGATTGTTCTTTCAGCGTATGAAAGCATACTCATTTGCCATCTAGTGAGGTATTTGTCTGCCTTGGCAATAGTTGGCCTGAGGTCTAGGAAGGAGATTTTTTGGATGGATAGAGGGCCCCAGGTATGGCATCGGTTGTTCTTCTCTTTTGCATTGTAGCCAGTTCAACATTTGACTATCCATTGCTTCGTATGTGTGTAGGGTGATCATTGTACTTTTTGAGAAGTTTATTTGCAACCCAGTGGCCTCCTCAAAGAGCCTCAAACTTTTTATCAGGGCTATAGCATCTTCCTCTGTTGCATGGCATGTTACCAAGGTATCGTTGGCATATTGAATTGTTGCACAAGGGAGAGTTGGAGAAAGGGGGTGTCTTATTTCAGAGTTTGTTCACAACAACTGTTGGAGTACATCTGCCACAAGGATGAAAAGGTAAGGGGACATTGGATCTCCCTGTCTCAATCCTCTTTTGCAGTTTATATATCTTCTCGGGACTCCATTTAGGAGAAAAGCCGATTTCGAGGTTGATAGTAAACTTTGAACCCATTTGTACCAAAGCGGGGGAAAGCCTCTAGAGGTGAGAATGGCGTCCAATCTCTCCCAATTGACAGAATCGAAGGCCTTTGCAAAATCCAGTTTGACAATCAATGTGGCACATTTTCTTTTGTTGCAGGTTTGCAGTAGTTCCGTGGCATTGTCGACGGGTGATACCCGTAAACCAAATGTATAGGGTATTGGGGTACGTTGATACTAGGATCTGCACGAAACGACATCAAGCAAACAAGGAGACAAAGATTATACTGGTTCAGGCCCCTTGTAAGGAAATAGCTCTAATCCAGTTTATATGAGATTGATATGGAAAACTACAGAGTACAATGAGAACCGATGATTCCGATGTTACCGGCGAGATCCTTGTCGAGATGATTCGACGAGATCTCCTGACGTGTAGGCTTCATGTCCTCCGGCTTGTAGACTAAGGTGGATGTGCTGGTAGTCGAATTAGCTCCTCTAAACCCCTCAGGGGGTGCACCATTTATACCGTGAATCATCTTAGTCTCTAAGTAGGACTCGGAGACTACAGACCCCGCACGATATGGTACAAGTATGATTCTCTCCGAGTAGAACTCCGTTAATCACTTTCCCGTGAGAGTAAATTCCACAATTTTTTAGCAATTTACTTATTATATATGAAAATAAGCCGTATATGCAAAGATATACCATATTCGTATATTCCATCAGTCATAGTATAGGAGGTATATTTTATCCGTAACCATGACAGGCATAAATGAAGTTTTCAGAGATGTTCCGTCCTTTCAGGAATCCCGACTGATCCTGGTGAATAACAGCAGGCATAATCGTTTGGAACCGGTTAGCTAGGAACTTAGAGACTATTTTGACTGCACAATTTTGAAGCGAGATTGGTCTGAAGCCATCACCTGTATTTTCTTTTCCTGGTTTCTGTAACAGAACTATGAAAGCCTTGTTTATTCTGTCGAGGACAATTTGCAAGTGGAAAAAGTCATGCATCATCTGCATAACTTCTCCTTTGATGATTTGCCATGTTGCCTTGTAAAAGCTAGGTCCGAAATCGTCTGGCCCAGGCACACTGTTGAAGTCCATTGATTTGATAGCTAGCAATTAACCCTGCTTTCATAAGCTTTGGGAAAAGCACAACATTCAGTCAGCTGGTCAATGGTCTCTTGTCTCCGCGAGGGTGGTGCCATGCCCTAAGAAAACCTACTTGGCACTCTGGCTGATCAACCGCACGTGTATTTCTACTATGGTAAAAACACAGTCATTGTCCTTCTACTACACATAGCGTGTCCGTACGCTCCACGTGATTAAGCACCGAATTCTAATACTTTTTTCTCAAACACCCTCTTAACTCATATTCAATTATATACTCGGTCCATTACAACGTAGGAGTAAGTTACTATTATGCAACAAAAGCACCAATGGAGAAAAAACCATGTCCTTGTCGGTCGCATCTTACGTGGCGTCGGAGCCCTGGAGGCCAGCTAACTCCCAACGGGCCATGCCACGAAACCGATGCCCTCTCCAAGCCAGGCACACGAGCAAATCAAACGAAGCCGCCCGTGCATGCGCAACGAAACAATGAAACATCATATCATGTCACCACCGTCTCTACGTGTCGGTCTCCGAGCGCGGCGTGCCCCCACACACGGACGTGACGAGCCGCGGCTCGATCGGCGCCCCCATGTGCGTGGGAGAGAGCTAGCTCAGCCGGCCGGTGATGCACGCGGACCACCACCATCTCGCGGCGAGGAGACAGCCAGCTCGATCGCGGCGAGTACGCCTACTAGCGTGGTACTACATCGCGTCGTAGTCGTACGGGTCGTCTGCTGGTGCGACGATGCGGGACGGGGACGGACTACGGGGGGAATGTGGCTGAAAAGGGGAAGCCGAACCACCTCGCGCTCGCTGCCTGCCGTGCCGGGCCCATGCGGGCGCCGTCCGACGTGTGCGGCCGATGCATCGATGGGAACAGGTGCGTACAGGAGCGCCGTACTGTCTCGGTCGGTCACGCGCTCATGCGTCGTGAGCTGGACTCCAACGGCCGGCTTGTGTGTGGCCTTGTGCCGGGCGCCAACTCACTCGACAGCAGTGGCGATTGGCGAAGTAAACGTACGTGTACGTACCGTCCGAACTGGGGGCCTGTGGGATCGGTGATCTTTCGGTTGGTGGCGGATCGCGCGCGCCGCGTGGGGCGCGTGGCGCGTGGGCGCTGATCGAGCGCGAGCCAGCCAGCCAGCGTCGTGGGCTCGATCGTGGCGTTGGTGGGGGACGCGACGCGAGGGAGTTGGGATCCAGCCAATGGCCGGGCTCGTTCCCCTTCGCATGTTAATCCGTTGCATCTCGTGCACTGCGCGTCTGCGCCTTGCATGCGACGGTGCGAGCTGTTTTGTCTGAGCGATCGGGAGGATTATGGGAAGAACTCGTTGTGTGAGCCTACTATGATCAGTTCAGGCAAGAACCCGTTGTCTGCAGACTCTGCATCCAGGTACGGGGAAAAGCATATGGCAACACGTGTTGGTGCCTTGGTGGAATGGTGGGAATGAAAGGGAACCAAAATGCAGCAGTATTGATTAGTAATTGCTAGCCATTTAATTTGCGTCAATGTCAATGATAATATTACACATTTTCATTTGTTTTTCCTCCGAGAAGCCATTTTCATCATCATTACCATCTTATGATCAAGTTAAGAAAGAAAAAAAAACGCCATTTCTTCTCCCTGGACTTTCCTTGAGGAGATAGAAGGGCAATGAAAGAAAGAAAAATATCTCCCTAGCTAGCTGGCTTATCTACATTAAACGCCTAATCAAACTATTGCTACGCCATTGTCGTCATTATCACCATTCTGGCAACCATCTGTCTCCACACTGACACTGTCAACCCTCCATAATTTCGCGAGCAGGCCATGCTTGGGCACAGGGAACGGGCTGTACTCAACCTCGTCGCTGGAACCAACAATATCCCACCTGCAAATCAAGAACGCGCACGTCAATCAGCACACAAGACACCATTCCACAACGAAATTTGAGGAACTAACTCGTCTCCAATGACATGCATGTGACTGCTCATGTGGTACTAGGATGCTGAGTAGGCGCTGTGCGATCTGAGCAGTGAATGACCCCACAGGGTGGAGCATGCATGTAGCAGCAGTGGTATGTGTTCGGAATCTGGCAGCTGGGAGGAAGGGGCCAATGGAGTGGCAGCAGCCATGGCACGGTCTGGTCCACAACGACAAGCGGAGAATATATGCCGAATCTGTGTGGAGGGGCACGCACCTGTAGCCGGTGACCAGGTGGTGGATGAGGACGAGCATCTCGAGCTTGGCCAGCTCGTTTCCGGGGCACGCGTGCACGCCGTTCCCAAATGGCATGAAGGTGTTCGGCCTCGGCGACACCTGCATAGACATTGTTCCACACACAAACAAAAAAAAAAGAGAAGGTTCAGAAAAAAGAAGTTTCACTCGTGGTACTTCAGTTTTGAGGCTCTATCTATCTGCAGATTGGTAGCACCACTAGTATTTGCTGCGGCTGCTGTGCAAAGATAAATTAAGTCATTTACAAATGTTCTAGATAAGGGTTTGACTCAGCAGCAAATTAGATAATGGTTGGTTGGATTTCCATGGTATACATCTGGTCTGAGTGTGAATTCTTGGCCTATTTGTGGGCTTATTGTCCAATGGTTACGGAGCATTGCATATTAGTAGTTACTCTACTCTTACATGTTCTGATGAGAGAAAGGTACTTCCTCCGTTTCTCTGTTTCATATCATGAGTTATTTATTTTTTTCCTAATTAAATTTTGTTAAGTTTAATCAAGTTTATAAAAAAATAGCAACATATAAAATATCAAATTAGTTTCATTATATCTAACATTGAATATATTTTTATAATATATTTGTTTTGTGTTGAAAATACTTCTATATTTTTCTATAAACTTCATCAAAATTGAAAAAATTTGACTAGAAAAAAATCAAACGACTTATGATATGAAACAGATATATTATTAATTAAAAAATGGTAGAAATTATTTCTGAAACTGAATATACCCATTCTTTTATAAGGTTAATAACTCGAATTGTTCTACTGCTTATGACTTTACATACGTAAGGCTTGAAACACATGCAAAATCCCTACGGAGCAGAGGAAATGCAAATGGTATTTTTTTTATATCAAAAGGTCTTATTTGTGTGAATATGGTTTTTTTGTTTGGATTACTATTACAACTAGTATGTCTTACTATTATATTTCATTCTCGAACAGTATTACAGAGAGCTGACTATTGACTATCAGCGAGGAGGGAATTAATGCTATCGAAAGGAACAGTGTTCAGTTTGTTCAGAGACGCATGCATCGACATCAAAAGCATTGCGGCGAGGATCGATCGATCGAGGCCCATACCTTGAATCTAGAAGGGTCGAACTTCTGTGGATCCTGGAAGTAGTCCGGGTTGTGATGGATGTTCCTGAAGAGCGGCATCACCTTCCATCCCTTGGGGATAAGGAACCCTACACGCCAAGGAAAAATACACGGTCCCGTCAGCAAAATAAAAAAGAAAACAACTCCACGGTTTTTTTTTTCACACGATGCATGGAGTAACAGACGTGGCTCCCCTACGGCCACGTTGTAGCGTAGGCCTGCGCACGTGCGTACCTTTGTACTCCACGTCAGCCACGGCCTCCCTGAACGTGAACGAGATGATGCTGGCCATCCTTAAGCTCTCCAAAATCACCTGAACCGACGGATGGGAGGGAGATGGCAACAAAGGAATTAGCAGATGGCGCCGTCAGTAATTTAACCGCAAAAATACACGGGAATCGAATGAAAAATCGAGGAAATGGGTGTATTTTTCGCGTATACGTAGTTACGTACGGACGCATGCATACCTTGTGGGTTAGGGCCATGCTCCGCGTCTGCGCCCACGTCAGCGGCAGCCGGCCGCCGTCGTTGGCGGCGCGGATCTCCGCCTGCTCCGCCCTGACGGCCTCGAGCAGCTTGGGGTGGTCGTGGAGGTACTTGACGATCCAGGTGAGCACGCTGGTCGTCGTGTCCTGCGCCGCGAACAGCACGCCGATGATGTTGTCAGCGACCTGCTCGTCGGTGAGGAGCGCGCCGTCGTCGCCCGCCCGCGACTGCATGAGGCAGCCTAGGAGGTCGCTGCCGGGCTCCCCCCGCGCCCGCCGCTCCTGCATGATGTCGCTCAGCACGCCGTGCAGCCGCCGCCTCGCCTGCAGATTTAGTAAGATGCAGAAACGAACTCGATTATCACCTACTGTTGCAGCAAACAAGACGTACAAGAACGACGTGAGGAAGGCACTAGAATTTGCTACTGCTCGTGCCGTCTAGTGCCTGACTTCTGCTTCTTTACCTGGATCGCCTTGTAGTAGAGCGTCCCGGGGAAGCTGTTGGGGAAGGAGTTGTAGCCCTTCTCCACGATGGCGTAGTTCTGCCTCAGCTCCGCCTTCTGCCGCTCGTCCAGCCGCCCGCCGAAGATGGTCACGATGCCCACATCGAACGAGAGCTGAAAGGAACAAAAAAACAAACACGTTACATGCATCCTCGTGGCGAGCAGCACTGCTTTTCCGGCACACATTCCTCTTCATGTTCTGGTTGGCTCTACTTACCCTCTTCATGGCGTGGAAGGTGCTGGTGACGTTGCCGTCCCAAGAGGCGAGCGTGGAGCGGACGGCGGCCTCGACGTTCGGCACGAGCGCACGCAGGGCATCGGGGCCGAGAGGGCCCTGGACGAGCTTGCGAAGGCGGAGGTGGTAGTCGCCCTGGTGGAAGAAGAGCGCCGACGGCCCGATCATGCGCTCCTTGCTCCGCGGGTATGTCGGCTTGAACAGGTGCGCCTGCGTCACCAGAACGAACCGCGCCGCCTCCGGGCTCGCCAGCATCACGCACGGGCAACCCAGAATGTGCGTCTTGAAGATCTCACCGTACCTGCATGCACACACAAGCCATACATCAGCAAGAACGCCAAAAGCTACAAGCTCCCAACCATGAACCATGGCATGCAGTATTTGTGTTGGCAACTTGGCATTATCTTGCCATCGTCTTGTCCTTCAAAAGCATGCGTCCATGCTTTCAGGTTGCAGAGACTAATAGCATGTTTGGGTTGTTTTAATTGGCAACTAACCTCTTCTGTTTGGAGGCGAAGAAGACGTTGGGGTCTTGGGAGTAGAGCTGAAGGGTCTCGCCGATGTAAGGCCAACCCATGGAGCCCGGCGGCAGCCTGACGGCTTTCTCGTGGCCGTAGCCATGGAGTTTCCTCCTCTGCCGGCTCGTGTAGTGGACATAGCACATAAAAGCAAGAGAAATGAAGAAGGAGATGACGATGACGAAGGAGGCTGCCATCCAAATGATCCTGGAGTCTGGAGAATTAAGGATCACTTGGACACCACAGCTGTTTTGAGAGTTCTGAACCAGCTGTCTTCTTCTTGCTAGCTAGTCGTGTGTTCTTGTCTTTGCTCTATATATGCTGTTGCTAGGAGAGAGAGAGAGAGAGAGGGAGAGGGAGAGGGAGAGGGAGAGAGAGCTGTGCGGAGAGGGAGAGAGGGAGGAGAAAAATCTTCGAGGGATCTTTCGAATGGTGGTGGGCGTGGGAAGGCCTTGAGTGGTATTTATAGAGGTAGAGCGCGAGAGAGAAAGTGAGAGGCCGTTTGGAAGCTCATATGGTGTCCGCGAGCTGCTGGCAATGGCATGCAGGTTTCACTAGGAATTTTGGGGGCCGCAGTAAGATAAGTTCAATTTATACTGTGATTAGTCACCCTATACTAATTGATGGGGTTGTCATCTCGCATTGGTAATTAGATCCCAAAGATAGCATAGTGCGGCTACTTATTATGTTCTTATCAGGATTTTTTTTTTCCAAGGGAGGGGAGGGAGTAAATGTACCTACATCAAGGTAAGTTTAACTTATCCTGTGGATTTTTTATGATAGCATATATATATATATCACGATATTATTACGTTCTTATCAAGATTTTCTTAGAGAGGGTGAAACGTACATGCAGCAAGATAAGTTCAGTTTACCCTGTTGATTTGCTACCCTGTACCGATAAGTTTCAATCGAGTATTGACCAATCTGGGGAAACTCTAATCATCTCTTAGCGAATATCCCCTCATTTTTACATTTTACTTAAAAAGTTATTAAAAAATTAGTAAGATAAATCAATATGTGATATGCTCCTAAACCAAGCTGGCAGATCCACTCTCGTTAAGGCGGTCCTAACCTCGCAACCTATCTACCACCTTACCTCCATCAGGCTTTCGAAAGGAACTCTGGAAGCGCTTGACAAAATAAGGCGGAAATTTCTTTGGGCCGGCGGTGACAACCTCTCGGGAGGAAAATGCAAAGTGAATTGGGATCGGTCTGCCGTCCAAAGGAGCTGGGAGGCCTAGGCGTCCTCGATCTATATCGCTTCGTGCGCGCCCTCAGAGTGAGATGGCTCTGGTTTGAATGGCAAGAACCTGAAAAGCCCTGGCTGGGGCTGCCGGTGCCATGCGATGAAACCGATAGGGAACTTTTCAATGTGGCGACGGAAATCACTATTGGAAATGGTGCAACGGCAAATTTCTGGAACTCCAATTGGCTCAACAATCAATCACTGCGAAACCAAGCGCCGCTGATATTCCAGACCTCGAAAAGGAAAAATAGGAAAGTCAAAGATGCCCTCACAGGAAACAGATGGGTCTCTGACCTACAACTTCACTTGTTCACAACCGCGCACCACTTCTGGGAATTCGTCGACCTATGGACGATCCTACACAACGTGCAGCTCCGGCTGGACATAGAAGATATGGTTTGTTGGCGACTCACTGAACACGGCCAGTACTCAGCAAAATCTGCTTACTGCCTACAGTTCGAAGGCGTTGTTCCGACGCCACTTAAGAAAATAATCTGGGATACCTGGGCGCCGCCGAAATGCAAATTTTTTTCCTGGCTAATCTTCCAAAACAGGGTTTGGACAGCAGACAGACTGCAAGCACGGAACTGGCAAAACCAAGTCTTTTGCCCACTTTGCCACGCTGAGCCGGAAACAACAGTCCATCTGCTTGCCCACTGCCGCCTCTCCAAAAGAATTTGGGAAGCTGTAGCTGCTTGGTCAAAACTACACATCCAACCATCAGAATGGGTAAATGCTGAAACAGTTCAAGATTGGTGGATGGAAATCACCTCCGCGCAAAATATGCCAAAGAAAGCCATCAGCTATTCTGGTTGCTTGGGAGCTGTGGAAGGAAAGAAATTCAAGAATTTTTAGAAACCTGGCAAACACTCCGACCTCCATCATGGCGAAAATAAAGGAAGCAGCGCATATGTGGGTAATGGCGGGGGCAAAATGCCTAACTGAGCTTTACCCGTTGAGTGAGTAGTCCTCTTTGCTTGCTTGGTCTGGGATGACCCTAACTCCCAATTCCTTGTACCTATGTGCTCTCCTTCTCTATCAATATACAAGGCAAATTTCTTACCTTCCTTTCAAAAAAAAAATCACTTTATAAGCATGCATGTTTAAATTCAACCTATACAACTAGAAACAAAAACAACAAATTTGACAATAAATAGAACACGTAATTCACGGTTAAATTTGTTATTTTTATTTTAAATTGTATAAGTCGGATTTTAACTTGTATGTTTATGGAAATATATATTATATATTGATATATCTTAATTTTTTTTAAAAAAGTTTTGATAACTTTTTTAAGTGATATGCATAAAATGAGAGGATATCCCTAGGGATAAAAATCCATCTCCCCAATCTGGTCCTAAGAATAGCATTGCATTGCATTTATTATGTTCTTGTCACGTGTTTCTTGGGGGATGAAACGTTCATGCAGCAACAGCAAGATAAGTTCAATTTATCCAGTTTTATCGTCGTCCTGTACATATTAAAATGTAGTTTAACAGTACAGTCTACTGCTACTTATACTTTAAGTATGTGTCGCATCATTTAAAAGTGCACATAGAGATAGGATCATATATAAGACATACAACAATACAATAGTAGTTAACAATGGACATAATTAATAAGAGGCATATTTTACTATATATTTTTAACCAGATCTCTAGTTCCACACACGACTCCTTATCACATGGTTTACCATGTGTTAGTGGTAGGCCTCACTTTCTTAAAACTCGCGTGTAGCTGGCTTATTATTTAGTAGCCCACATATAAAGACTTATCTTGTGGGTGGTAATGGTAAACCTATTTTCGCTGAAAAGTAAGGAAGAGAATGTTGTTTCCTTGCATAGAGTTAGAGTAAGGATAATAGTGGGATATAAGCTAACTATAACCTTATGTTGAAGAAAGAGTTAAATAAAAGTGAGTAGTGTCAGGGTTATGGATAATGCATAACCCATAATCGTGTTAAGCTCGGTGGGGTCCACCATATACTATATACCAAGTCTTATACGGAATCATGCCTCATATATGGTAGGTGTTTCGGATAAGGAAGGTTAAGCAAAGTTCAAGTTGGAAACTACAAGGACTACACGGATCGTATACATACTTGTCTCCTAGTTCTACTTGGACAAAGGGATATCCGTGGGTATAAATACAAGACCCCCTAGAAGGAGAGGGGCGAGAGATCAACAAACATGAGGGGAGAGTCTAGACAGACCCAATCTGGTGCCATAGAGGCCGACATGAGAAATCTAATGCCACCATCTATCTCACCGAGTTCGTATTCGAGGAATAAGACTACCTTGTCGTCGACTACGTGTTGAGACCGTGCCGCCAAGTCGACGACAGCTAGATTAGGTTATCCAAATATTGTACTCGTGTGATACTGATATATAAGCGCAACACCGGTTTTGGCCAACAGGAGTAGGGCTATTACCTGTCAGTTGAGGGGGCCCAAACCTGTATAAAATTCCTTGTCTCCAGTCTTTTTTACCTCAATCTCGCATATACCTTGGCACCAACAATCCTCATAACATGCAAATACCGTAGTCGCAATCTACAACGTCGACATTGGCACGCCAGGTAGGGGTTGTCCCACCACCTTGACCAATGTTGTAGCGGTTCTCCCACCACCCTTACGAGTGGTCAAGATATGACTACATGCCTGGTCTCCGACCAACGTTGTAGCGATTCTCCCACCACCTTCACGAGTGGTCAAGATACGACTACACATTTGGTCCTCGACCAACATTATAGCGATTCTCCCACCATCTTTACGAGTGGTCAAGATACGACTACACATTTGGTCTTCGACTAATGTTGTAGCGGTTCTCCCACCACCTTTACGAGTGGTCGAGATACGACTACACGCCTGGTCTCCGACCAACGTTGTAGCGACTCTCCCACCATCTTCACGATTGGTCGAGATATGACTACGCACATTTGATCCTTGACCAATGTTGTACCCATTCTCTCACCACCTATCAGACTTGCCTTCGGGTGGTTGAGATTTGACTACACCTGGACTCCTGTAGCAATTTCCCTCCCACCCTCCCTAGTCGCCTATGAGGGGTTGAGGGATAACTACACCTGGTTCTCGGCTGGTAGTGGCAGTCATCCTCTCACCATCTCTCCAAGTTGCCTTCGAGTTATCGAGGGATAACTGCACCTGGTCCTCGGCCAGCGATGGTAGTCAACCTCTCACCATCTCTCCGAGTTGCCTTTGTGTGGTTGAGTACGTCTACATACCTAGTTCTTGACCAGAGTTTGAAGCGATTCCCCCACCACCTCTACTGGTGGTTGAGTACGTCTACATACCTGCTCCTCGACCATCGGATGTAGTGATTCTCCCACCATCTCTGCGAGGGGTTTAGAACGACTACATACCTGGTCTTCTACCGGCGGTTATAGCGATTCTCCCACTACCTCTGCAATTTGTCTAGCACGACTACACAACTGGTTCTTGACCAGCGTGGTAGCGATCTCGCCACCCCATGCATCAATCTCTGTAAGCACTTACATATATAAAATGTGCAATATTTGTCCGTTGATCCCCTTTTCTTATATCGCCTTGTCTCGAAGTCGCTCCTATTGTCCTTTTACACTAGTCTGACAAGCTCCGAGATCCCACGGATCTCAGCTAGGGATGCCCAGAGCTGATAAGGTTTTGTCAAGCGCTGCAGGGCCAAACGACCATGTCAGATTTGGTCATGTCATAGTGCTCTATGGATGTGTATTAACTAAGCTGTGTAATCGGGAATTGGTTTTCCCAACCTTCACGGCTAGGGGCTAGGAATACGCAGCTTGAGCTTGGTTTGTTATAAGATTGAAGCTGCATTTTTGGAAAAAACGACTTTTCCATAAAGACAGCTGGGGCTAGGAAGGGTACCTTATTCCAATTGCTGAGGGCAGCTCTCGCAAGAGTACTCTTTTATTGTCATAAATAGATTCAATTTATTTTCAATTTTTCAATTCATATTATATCATTTTAGCCCCAAGCGTTCGCTCGGGGGCTTTTTCTATCTAACAAATTGTTTTGAGTAATTGATTTCAGGAAGTTAGACATCAGAGCACTTTAGTCAGATATCAGGACTTCATCGGATGCTCTACGCCTACTCGGCTATCCGAGAACGGTTAGTTGAGTTCGATAAGGGTTACTGAGTAAAGAGATGGTGTACCTGCCGAGATGGAATTTTTCGACTTCAATCCAAATTCTCGATCAAGATTAGACATGGAACTTAGTCGCATACTGTACACCTTCTCGGTCATCCGATAATGGTTAGGAGAGTTCAACAACTGTTATTCTAAGGTTTTCGGTTGAGAACATTAACTCATTCATTTGCATTGAAGTCGGGGGCTATTGTCAGGGTTATAGATAAGGTATACCCCATAATCGTGGGTTAAGCTCAGCGGAGCACACCATATACCATATACCATATACCAAGTCTTATACGGAATCCTACCTCATATATGGTAGGTGTTTCGGATAAAGAAAGAGAAACAAAGTTCAAGTTAGAAACTATAAGGAGTACACGGATCATATCCATACTTGTCTCCCTAGTCTACTTGGACAAGGGGATGTACATGAGTATAAATACAAGACCCCTAAGAGGAGAGGGAGATACAGATAAACAAACATAAGGGGAGAGTATAGACAGACCCAATCTGGTGCCACAGAGGCCGACATGAGGGATCTAGAGCTACCCTCTATCTTTCCAAGTTCGTATTCGAGAAAGAAGACTACCTTATCGTCAACTACGTGTGGAGACCGTGTCGCCAAGGTCCGACGACAACTAGATTAGGTTATCCCAAAATTTGTACTCGTGTGATACTGATATATGAGAGCAACACCGGTTTCAGCCAACAGGAGTAGGGCTATTACCTGTTAGTTGAGGGGGCCTGAATCTGTATAAAAATCCTTGTCTCCCGTCTTTTTTACCTCAATCTTACGTATATCCTGGCAGCAACGATCCCCATACCATACAAATACCGTAGTCGCAATCTACAACGTTGACAAATAGTGTTGGCTCTAATGCAAGAGTTAGGTATACACATGCTCTAAAATATTTATACTAAATTCGTTGTGAGAAAAAGAAAGATGAGAGAAAAAATAGAGCCAACCATATAGTTAATCTATTATACATGTTACCTATAATATGAGCTAATAGCCAATAGTTAACTATACTATTAAACTTGCTCTAAAAGAATCAAAATACAGTGAAAATAAATTAAATAAATAAATTCCTGATCATTTCAAATTAAATTTATTTATATACACGAAAGAAAATCTATACATTTTGAACATTCGATTAATTAGAACATTTCAACATAGCTTCAAATTTTGATTGCACATTTTTATTCAAATTACACATTAGCAGCACGTGACTTAAAAAATTCTTTGTTTAAATTACAACACAAAACATGTATTGTAAATTTTATTTTACCTTCTATTGTATAAGTTTCGATTTTATTTTCTTTAATGAAACACATACGAATACGCTCATACATGCGCACAGCCCACACTCTCACCCCTATAAATGCACACACACGCTTCTTAGCCCTATGACTCTCTAAGCAACTCCAAAGACTATGGTAACACATTTTGAAATTGATGAAGTGACCACAAGCGTCTCGTTATCGGTGGGTATATTGCATACCATTGAAAAAATAACTAGCTGGAAATTAATGTGTGCACCCATATCAAGCCTAGGATCGTTGAAAAATAGAAATAAAATTCCTGGTTATTTAATTGATACAATGCACAAATTTAGCATAGAACATACATGATTACTTAAAAACAAGAGTAAATTTCACAAAAATGATTTAATATTATCGTAGAACTACAGATTTAAAGTGGTGTATGGCAAAACTAAAGATTTAACAAAAAGAATTATCATAAAGCTATATATCTAAGGGTAACTATCGTAAAACTTCTAATAATGAATTTATTATAAAACTATAGTATTTAAGGTTTAAATCCCTAGCAATAATGTTATGCTTGAATTATAAGCATCCAAGTTATGTAGCTCTGCGATAAATTTACTACTAATCTGTAGTTTTGTGATACCCAAAACATGGTGAGCAATTAGTGTATGATTAATAGAGTATTAATTATTTTAAACTTAAATAATTGATTAATATGATTTTTAAAGCAATTTTTCTATATGATTTTTTTTAAAAAATACATCATTTAGCAGTTTGGAAAGCGTGCGTGTGAAAAGAGAAACTTTTCTCCTTACATTATATTAGATCCAAAGTTTTAAGATAATATAGTCAAAATATATGTAGTTTTATAAAATTTAAGCATAAATGTTCCCGAGTACTTTATGGATTGTTTGACACTTATTTGTTACAACAATTTTTTAGCACATAATGTGTTTTACGGAGTCCACCATAGTACACACGAACAAGGAATCAACCATTTTCACGGTTCTAACCGCGAAACGTGAAGCGACCCCAAAATCTTAACCAGAGGTAAACAAACACCAAAGCTTCCCGCCGATTTGACATATCTTTTCAGTGGATGGAGGATCTAAGAAAAATATAATGTAAATAATATATGCTGTGAAATTCACAGCAAACTGCTTTAGGATGAAAAATAAACTTCTTCAAATATATTTACGTCATTGTGAGACTTTTACTAACGTAAATAAATCATAGAAATCTCTATTTTCACATCGATCGTACAGTAGTTAGGTTCCATTAGGTTTTTTTTTTCCCAATGATCCATCGGCACCAGAACGATCAATTCACAGCTGATCTTCCATGTGCTTCTGGCAATCGGGCAATCATCCATCCTCGCCGGAATGGACGGCTGTGATGTAGCACGTGCCAGTCCTTACTCGTAGGCACGTCCCATTTGCCGGGGGGCGCCAACTGGCCATCTGGGTCCAACGAGGGCGGTATCGCCAATCATAAGGCCGGACGAAAAGTCACCCGTCCCGGGCCAGGCCATCTACCCCTTCGTCCTGTGGACCCTCCCATCGAAAGGACCCACGCGTCAGTGGCACACCCATCGTATCTAAGCGAGATCGGGTCGGCCAGGTGGTGGCTCCCGAGGGCTCCTCGCCGTGGGTGGACGGGACCCGCCGATCTGGTTCGCGTCGACGTCGCGGCCAGCTTGGACGGGGACACGCGTCGCGTGGCTGCTTCGAGACGGTTCTGGGCGTACGCGGCCCTCGCCCCTCGCCCTCGCGCGCGGGGAGTGGGAGGGGAGCGCCGCCGCTGTCGTCCGCACTGCACGGTTGCCTCCCGGCGCCGCCGTCCACACCATGCGTTTCGCCGCGCACGGGCGTCTGCTTCGATCGAGAGGCCGCATGCTAGCGTGGTAGCGTGCAGCATGCTAGCAGCTTGCATGCTATAGTGGACGCTGGTTGCAAATTGGCGGGCTCACGGCGTCCCATTCCGGCCACGCGGAGAGCGGCTTGCAACGGATCAGATCGACTTCCCCTGCGCGCATGCATTGATGCATGATGCATGCCTAATCCCAAGTTGATCTGTTCCCTTTTATTTAGATGCATGTTTGGATATCAAAGACGTTTGTCTAGCTTGCATGTACAAAGTAGTAACGTGCAACTTATGTCGCACATACTCGCGACGATTTATCCAAAAATAAACTCACGATTGAAGAAAAAAGATGTGAATGATGCTAGAACTTAAGCATCATTTATTACTTTGTAAGTCCCGGAAGAAAACTTATCTCTACTACCCTAGAAACTCTTCCATCCCCTCACCAGGGGTGGAGCTACATGTATCAAGTAGGTAACCACTGGATCTAATGTTTTATCTTCTAATCGCACTTATATAACATATCCCTACTTATATGGATCTGATGTGTTATAACATCAGGCCTTGTTATTGGTTACTTTGAAAAGGCAGTCTTTCATCCGCCCTTTCCAATTCCTTCACATCATGCACAGTGTGCAACAATCACATTCCTAGGAGAAAGAAACCAATAATGTTCCTAGCTAATCCATTCCCAATCACACCTCATTTCCAATTACATGGTCCATAAAAAAAATAATCTCCATTGAAATACATGAGTATATTATGATCAATTACAACACACAAACATGTTACCAGTATTAAAAAATAAAATAAAATGGTGCTCCTCTGTTCCGGATTATAAGAAGTTTTAGAGTTGGATACGATTTTTAAGAAAGTAGGTATAATTAAATATGAGTTTGTGATTGGTTGAAAAGTGGTGTTAGCTGGGAAAAATGAATGGTGAAAAATTGTGATTAGCTGGGAAGAGAATGCTGGTGAATAAGTTGTTATATTTTGGGACTAATTCTTAGTGCTAGATGTTGCTATATTTTAAAACGGATGGAGTAGTATATACACACTATATAGGGGCGGAGCCACCGCCCGGCTAGGCCGCGCGACCACCCGGCTCGATAACGAAAACTCAACTAAAATTTAATATTAATGACTAAATAGATGATGAAATTTTTATAGTAAATACTAGTTATATTGAAATTTTGATCGGGCTCAAAAATCTTTCTAGCTACGTCACTGTATGTATATATATCTCCCACCAAGTAAAATAGAATTGTCATTCGAATGTAGACAAAAGGATGCACTGACGCACAAGAGGCTACCTGCAGGAAACAGTTCCAACTATTTTCACCTGAACCTTCACTCTCTAAACACGACAGGCGGAAGCAGTTCGATCGTACCAACTTGCATAAAAGTCGGTGCGGATGATTGATGCGGAGCCCCTGATCCTAAACCGATCAATCCCCATCACGCTCGATCGCCATTGGCAACTTGCATCGGGCATCACCTGCGGAGCACAAGCCCGCGTGCGCGAAAAGAGAAATTTCGAAGCCATCTAGTATCCGTGGCCGCCTAGCTCTGCTCCGCCTTGACAGCGACGGCCGGCGTTCAGAGGGAAACACGCGGACGGCGACGTGGCCGGGGAAGATGCCCATCATCCGGCGGTCCAGCCACCGACATCATATCGGCGCCCGCTCCCGTGGGTCCAGCCCGTAGTGTCGCGCGTAGCGTACGTGACGCGCACGACGCGAACCCGCGGCTAGGTCGGTGCACCGTTTCGCCCGCGGCCACCACTTGCTCCCGGCTCGCCCCGGCCGCCACGCTGCAAGTTGCGCTGGGGATAACGCTGCGCGCGCGCTCCATGCAGCGGCTGATGGCGACGGTTTCCCGTGTGGTCGCGATCGCGTTCATGCGATACGCGCGCTCGCCGCCTCTGGTTCGGTTGCCCAATCACCCGCAACGCCTGCCATAGAGTGCTATGGCATGACGACCAGGGCGTTCGCGTTCACCACCTCTCGGGGTCCCGCGACGTGTGGTCGGGAGCCCGCCCATGCAGGCCCCGCGCAATCCGCAATTAACACCGTGACGCACGGAGCTCGCGATCGAGCAGGCACGGCCGGTTCTAGAGCAACCTCAAACTGTCCGACCGAGCGGCGAGCGGATCTACGCGACAGCGACCGGCCGTGGAACCATTGGCCCAGGACGAAGCGGGAGCACAAATCAAGGCGCCACGGTAATTATCTCGCTACAGGGACGATCAGTACTTGCTTAACGGCACGAAAGAGCCACATCGAGCTCCGGCTCGTGGTATCGTCTTCGTGAGGCGGCCGGCACGGCAGATCACGGCCATGCCGCGTCGAAATCGCAGGTGCTGTGCACTGAGCTTTCCGGAGAAAGGGAGCGCTATTAGCCAAGCTTGGGTCCCGAGATTGATCTTGATCTATCTATATTTTACTCTTTCGATATGGTAGGCTTCTTGATTAAGCTAGCTTGTTCAGTTTGTCCGCGGTTGTCTGCTAGTAGTGCGAGTTTGCAAGAGATGTTCAACTCTAAGATGACTCCACGAACAGTAGTTTCGTGATTTATGATGAGAGCGCGATATATGGTCTACAACTCAGCTCAGTCCAGGTTAATTTGGAAGTGGCTGGATTTGGAGGATTAAATGCTCCAATTTGCTCTATTGTTCTCATCACCCTTCCCCACATATTTCGCTTTTCAGAATTAAAGCTTCATTCACGTGAAGCAAAACATTATTTAGACGAATCAAGCTTGAATAATGAGGATATAAATAAGAGAGAGAAATATATATATATATATTGTGAGGTTCCTATCCGTTCCTGAATGAACGCCATTCTTTTAGAATTTATTTGAGATAGAAGCCAATCATAAATGATCCCCTTTTTGATCATGTGGTGATGCGTGTAGACACGTTCGAATACTGAAGAAACATGCAGGAATACATATCATGTAGAAGTGTAGAACATGTTTTACCCTGTATTCTCTATGCTTCACAACGCGAAGAAAACTACGAATTGGTAGATAATAATCAAAAAATTCTGTAAGGAGTATAATATCGAATCTAGACTATAGAGATGACTAGATGAGTACAGACTCGCTTCTGAATTGTGATGCCGGAGAGTACCAGATAATAGTAATAAGAAGAAACGTACATCTGAGACATAATCCATGACCAGATATGGAGCAGATCAGTACGTATTGGCTCTAGATATTACTGATCTTTTTTCTTAATGAAACTCTAGATGTTGCTATCTTCCTAGTCAGCAATGCAGGCATATCGAGAAGCAAGTATCATGATCGGAAAAGCATTGCTTGTCTTCTGATAGACTGGTTTAGTGCAACATGTGTATTAGGAGCAGTGAACAATCAATAAACATCAGATGTTCCAAACCTATGCTTTTCTCGAAGCAGTAGGACGGCCTCCAAATTCTACTCTCCAACTGTTGAAACGAACCCGCTCGTAGTTTCTTGAATGTTTTACTTTTGCCACTGTGAAAACGATAGGGTCTACGCGCTGACAATAGCTTCAACCATTGCTTGTAACGACGGATATGACAGCGAAACCAACCACTCTCTGATATGACACGTGCAGCTTCTTACAAAATCTTAAAATACAAAATAATTTAGATTTTCATTTAGATTCTATAAATATATAGCTATAGACTGTAGAAAATAAAGTAGAAGTAAGTTAGGTCTTTGGCTCCATTATTTACGGGCTGGGTCGAAGAGAAACAGACCGAGTGGAGAATACAACAGACTGAGCTAGATTAAAAAGAAAAGAAAGAATGAGCTTTCGGTCCAAATCCAATGAAGAATTTTTATTGATTTTTTCAATTATCAATTATATCGGGCTTAAAATTTTTTCTAGCTCCGCCACTGACACACTCCATTCATTTTTGTTTTTGTTTTGTCCATTTTGGTGCATCTTAGGCATGATACCAAGAGATCGTACTAGCTGCTTAGTTATTTTGCTAGGTTCGTTCCGATTACACGTTGGACATCAAAAGGTAGCACCGTCATCATCCCATACGTACGCGCACCCGGTTGTCCGGTTTATGCAATTTGTTCATGTCCGTTTGGACGAATATCTTGGTAGTACATATGCATACATACATACAGCTAGCACACGAATGGCCCAAGTTCGTGCACGACGCGCCGTGCCGCTCGTGTGGAGACGGCGCCGCGACCAAATCCCCATCCACCCATCGAATCCACGTACGACTTCAATTCGCATCGCCCGTCAAGAAAGGAGGATGCGTGTATCTCCCGCTTCTATAGTGCACACACGACCGAAAGCCGCGCATATCCATCTCGATCTCCCTTTCACCGCGGCGCGCGCGGCCGGCCGGCGCGGTAGCTAGCCGCCGAATCAAAGGAGCCGTTCGTCGCGTCCGGCGAGCTAAGCACGCCATCACTGTGCAGCCACGTACACTCACGGAGAGAAAAAAAAAAGTCTGCAATGCCGATGGCAACGCTGATATTTCCGCTCTCGATTCGGTCAAGCCAAATTGCCTAATACAGACATGTCCAGGCTCCCCACAACTCTAAAAACATCGCCGTAAAAGGAGGAGCATAGACACTGGCCGATGGATAGGCCTGCCCCTAAGTGACAAGGAATAGACTTAAAATCCGGAGACTTTTCGACAGCTTTGTGACTTGTCTGTGTGGTCTAGCTGAGCTGGGAGACGTGATCTGGTTTTGGGCCTAACGACGAGGTGCTATGGCTGCCTATGCATATGCTACGTCGACCACGTCCCAGTCGGTCGACGCTCGGTGGCCGGCTCCCATTGGCGCCCTCCGAGATACCGGTGTAGAAAATCTAATTTGTTCTGTATTACTAGGATTCTCTTATAGGATATATATGAGAGTACATAGGAGGTAGAAACTTGGAGTACAATACAATTAAGTAAGAGTAAATTTATCTCTAGGATTATATCTCTATTACACTATTTTATCTCTAGGATTCTATCTCTAGGACTGTATCTTATCTCTATATTTGTATTTATCTCTTATCTCTAACTAACATATATGTACTTTTAACATTTGATTTAAAATCTTTTGTTTTTCATATTTTCTTCATCATTTTTGACTCACCATCATTAATTGTATCTTTGATGGACGGTCCTCCACCTAATACCTGCATCCCTCCGGTATGACTCTGCACTATTACCGGAGCTTGTTCCCCGGCTGGTCATGGATGTTACCGGCCGTACGGCGCACGACGCGACGTGGAATTAAATCTTGCGTAGTTGCGTGCCTCCGCGAGGACCTGCTCGCCCGGACAGATCGGCGGCGAGGGCGCCACCACATAGGTGGTCGCTGAATGCTGGTAAGAGATAAAAGTGATCGAGAGCGACGTCGATCGCGTGCAGAATCACGGCTATCGGAGTTCGTCTTGGCTTCATCTACGTACAGCTGCCGTAAATCGATAGATCAGGTTATCCATCCGATCGATCGATAGATCAGGTCAATCAAGGACGAAACTGCGGCCGATCAATTGAAAGCCGTGCATACATTAAGCGTCGTGTGCGTGCATAGGAACATGCAGCGCTGTATGGATGGAGTAGTTGCAGGGCTAGCTCTCTCTGACATCCTACATGCATGATTGGGCAGATTCGATCGAGATGATCTATGTCACTGTTTCACAGTGCAGCACCAAAGATCACGTAAATATCACCGCACCCGATCGATCGATGGCGCCAAATGAGCAGTTCATCAATTGCAGATGAGGTGATATAATGTGGCCACCAAACCTTTGCGGATTTAATATTCATCGTATCGCGCCGCCTGGATAACGATATCCTCATTGGCATGGTCTGAAAAATCTGAATTTGACAGCTAAAATGCATATAGCCAAGAACGCAAAAGCTGTAAGGTATGGGGGAGGAGAACAAAAGCAATGATGGACAGCACGTCAGATAAGTAGATAATCACTCCGACCGAAGAATCCAACAAAACCAAAACCGGGTCGAATCCGGAAAAGGACACTGTTCTGATCGATCGAATCCTTGTTGCCGGCGGCGTCGCGCAGCGCAGGATCAGGCGATCAGCGGCGTTTTCTAGAAATCCATCTGCGTGTCTACACTGTACGGCTCAGCTTAAATTGCTCTCTTTCTTGCCAAAGTTCAATTTCTTCTTCTTTTCTGTTTACGGTCCACAGAGCCCCAGAATTTTTACACGGTCCAGAAAATTGCTGCACAGGAGTAGAGTGGTAGGTGAGTTCTTGCTCTGTCGCGACCACATTTCCATGGCATTGCTACTTTGCTAGCTGCATCGTAAGCTTGCACTAGAACATTACGGTCAACTGCCTACTGCCAATCTGCCATGTGCCAAGAGGCCAAGACTATTAGGCACTGGGGGTGGTAGGGTTCCCCACGTATAGCAAAAGCCAGGCCACTTTGCGGGTTGGAACTTGTGCTCGTTTTGATCCGGACGTGGAGTCGCCATCGCAGGGGAACCCGAGGAGGATGCCGCGAAGATCCGCGTGTGTCTGACACAGATTGTCCTGGCCTCGCCGTGGCGCCCCGTGTTCGTTTAATCATTCTGACGCTCTTGGTGGCCGACGCACCACTGCTTCAACCTGCTCGGTTTTGCTGCAGGCAGTGCCCTGCGTAGGGGGCCGGCCAGAATACCGGTTGCTGATACGTGAAATGATTTGCGAGGTGTTTGTTGTAGCAGGGGACAAACACCATCCTACTCGTTCAGTCAAAACACTAAGAGAATGTAAATTCCAGGTTGTAGATGCCCAATCGAGAAAATACCCCTCGAGTAGGAAAATACCTCTCGAGTGGGAAATACCCCTCGAATGGGAAAATACCCCTCAAGTGGGAAAATACCTCTCGAGTGGGAAAACACCCTTGGAGTGGGAAAATACCTCTCGAGTGGGAAAACACCCCTCGAGTGGGAAAACACCCCTGGAAGGAGAAAATACCCCTCGAGTGGGAAAATACCTCTCAAGTGGGAGAACACCCCTGGAGTGGGAAAACACCGCTCGAGTGGGAAAACACCCCTCGAGTGGGAAAACACCCCTTGAGTGGGAAAATACCTCTCGAGTGGGAAAACACCCCTCGAGTGGGAGAATACCTCTCGAGTGGGGAAAACACTACTCAGATAAGAAATGACCTCCCAGACAGGGAAATACCATCCGAGTGGAAAAGTACTACTCGAGTGAGAAAATACCTCTCGAGTGGGAAAAAACCTTACAGGGAGGAAAATACGGTGTAGAGTTACTTGAATTGATTAAAGCTAACACTTCCCAATTTGTTTAGGTTACCCATGTATATAGCAGATGATCCGGGGAACCACCAGGCGGAGAAGGGTGTTGGAGAGTCAGAAGTGGAAAAGACAATCTAATCAATGAGCTCGAGGAAAAGACACTACTCGGGCAAAAGAAGATTCCACAAGCATATTCCACCGGGACCACTCTTAGCCAACTGGTTGCCAGAAAAAGACCATAACGACCTTATAGATGTACCAAAAATACCCTTGAAGATACTGGCTTAGCAGGGGCATTGTAGTAATTTCATGATTTCCTGCAAGGGTAAGGATGTAATCTCTCATATAAGATGTAAGCTATATAAAGCTGAATAAAGTCCTGTAGCAGGACAAGATGAATAGAAAAATATTATTATCTAACAGTGT
The DNA here is from genome assembly GCA_000573905.2 of Oryza punctata. NCBI lineage: Eukaryota > Viridiplantae > Streptophyta > Magnoliopsida > Poales > Poaceae > Oryza > Oryza punctata. The sequence goes on from CM002496.2 coordinate 22,360,888, forward strand.
TGTGCATTGGTATTTGAGCTCATTCTTAGGATAAGTGGGAGAATTACACCTTTCCCGCTTATCCCCCAAACTTGTTCGTGACCCAAGGTCACAACAGTGGCGCCGTCCGTGGGGACCGTGAAGTCTCCTTGGAGTGGGCTCAGATAGTCAATGCGACGTTCTCAACGACAGAAGACCGTGCCAATTCGATACACCGATACCTTCGTGAGCGCAGCGGCAGCACTTGAGAAAGAGGGAATGGAAATGACTGAACAGCCCACAGAGGTTGAAGTGAACAGAGTGGGAAATGAGGAAAGAGCTGCTAGAAGTACAGAAGAAGAAATGAGGAGGACAATTCCGAGTGAAGTGGAACTTGCTGAAATGGTGCAAGCACAAGGGGCTGTTATGATGAGTCAACAACAGTATAACGAGTTACAGAGAGAGTTACAAAGATTACAAGCTTTGCACAATCAGGCTACAGGTGCCGGCGGATCTAATGGTCATAGGGAGATGCAAGGGGCTGATAGGGCTCAATCACATCAGACCAGGGAAAATACCCAAGAAGAAGATGCTCAAGAGGAGGATGTTCAAACGGGAAATACCCGAACCGCTGTATCGATACAGGAAATTCCTCAAATCCAAACCCAAACTCCTCAAACTCAAGTTCCTCAAACCCAAGCTCCTCAGATGCAAATTCCCCAGACTCAAGCCCCTCAAATCCAAACTCCCCAAATCCAAATTCCTCAAATTCAAATTCCACAAACTCCAGTTCCCCGGGTTCAAATTCCTCAAATCCAAGTCTCTCAACCACAACTTCCTCAAAATCGAACCTTCCTAACACAAATCCCGCCAACTCAGCTTCTACCAAACCAAATTTCACAGTTCCAAGTATCACAAGGGCAGAATACAAATCAACCACCTCAAGTCACTCCCCACCCAACGTTGTATACACCACCTTTCCAATCAACTCAAAACCAACAACCAAATATAGCATTTTACCAGTTTCACCACCAACAACAAGCGTTTTACCCATACTATTCACAACCTACAGGACAATACCAAAATCCAACAAGCCAATTCCCACAAGCACAACAATCCTATTTCCAACCAACTCGTGCAGTTGACACGAAAAACCCACTTAGTCAAAGCTTGCAGATGGCACCTTGGCCAGCATACTTTAAATTGTCAAATATCACAAAATACAAAGGTGACACGGATCCAAATGAGTATCTAAGAGTATATGAAACAGCAGTGGAAGCCGCAGGAGGAGATGATACAACCAAAGCCAAAATACTTCCAACCATGCTAGAAAGAGTGGCGTTGTCATGGTACACGACCATTCCCCCGATGTCAATTTACTCCTGGGAGCACATGAGAGATACTTTCCGAGCTGGATTCATTGGAGCATATGAAGAGCCAAAGGAAGCAGATGACTTATACGCAATGAAACAGTTACAAGGGGAAACCATAAGAAGTTTCATAGTGAAGTTTTCAAGGATAAAGTGTCAAATCAGGCAGGTAGATGATGAAATGCTCATAGCCGCCGCAAAAAGGGCTTTGTTACCAGGACCCCTTCGTTTTGATCTCGCAAGAAACAGACTGAAAACAGCAAAAGACCTGTTTGAAAGAATGGAAAGCTTCGCAAGAGGAGAAGAGGATGAATTAAGGGTACAAGCTGAAGAAGCAGCTTTGCTAGGCAAGAAACAACTCAAGAACAAGCAAGTTTCCCAGGGAGAAGAACAAAAAGTGGAAAATACCGTCAAACCATGGAAAAAGTTCAAGCAAGATCACAAGCATGAGCAGAAAAAACAGGTTAACTTCATTGAAGATAATTTGAATGATGGAGAGAGATTTTTCCAGCAAAATGAGAAAGGAAAGAACCAATGGGGAAATTCCAGATGAGGGAAAAACCATTGGGGACAACCTGGACGAGGTCGGGGCCAATGGTGGAACTCCGACAGGGGAAGAGGAAGATGGTGGAACAATGGAAGAAATAAAGGAAGAGAAAATCAGGGCGAATATAGTAAATTCTGTTGGACGCATGGTCCAGGTGGTCATTCCACGGAAGAGTGTTATAGCAAGTTTTGTAAAATACACGGCCCAGGTGGACATTCCACCGAAGAGTGCAGGCACATGAATTATCTGATGGAAAAGCATGTATCCCAGTATGAAAACAAGTATGAAGGAACTCAGAACAAACGAGGACAAAATGCAATAGAAGCTCCACAAGTTATGAAAATAGAAGCAATAGAGGAAATGCCGAAAAGAGTAATCAATGCGATAACAGGGGGTTCATCGCTAGGCATTGAATCAAAGAGACAGCGAAAGGCATATGTGAGACAGATAAATCATGTAGGCACAAGCAACCAGACAAATCCACCAGCTTACTCAAAAACGGTAATTTATTTCGGACCGGAAGATGTAGAAGGAGTGTACTTTCCCCACCAAGACCCTTTGGTTATTTCGGTAGAAATAGCACAGTGCGAAGTGCAAAGAGCGCTAGTCGATGGAGGAAGTTCAGCAGATGTACTTTTCTACGATGCTTTTAAAAAGATGCAAATACCAGAGGATAGACTAACAAGTGCAGGGGTACCTTTACAAGGTTTTGGAGGACAGCAAGTACATGCTATAAGGAAAATACCGTTGCAAGTCGTGTTTGGAAAAGGCGATAACAAGAGAAGAGAAGAGATAGTGTTTGATGTGATTGACATGCCTTATCAGTATAATGCTATTCTTGGAAGATCAGCAATCAATGTTTTTGAAGCAATGATACATCACAATTATATATGTATGAAGCTCCCAGGGCCGAGAGGGGTGATAACGATTCGAGGTGGTCAATTGACAGCCAGGAAATTCGAGCTTCAAGGAACTCCAAATGTCAAAGGGGTACATGTTGTTGACCAGAAAAGTGGAGAGTGCTCAAAAATGCAAAAGCCGGTCCCTGAAGGAAAAACAAGGAAAATACAACTAGATGAACATGATCCTGGAAAATATGTCTTACTAGGTGAGAATTTGGAAAAGCATGTCGAGGAGGAAATTTTGAAAGTAGTAAAAGATAACATGGATGTATTTGCTTGGTCACCAGAGGAATTACAAGGAGTAGACAGGAGGTTAATAGAACACAATCGAGTAAACAGGAGGTTAATAGAACACAATCTAGCAGTCAAACCAGAATATAAGCCAAAAAAGCAAAAGTTGAGGAGAATGTCCACAGACAGGCAGCAGGCCGCAAAGGTCGAGCTCGAAAAGTTGCTAAAGGCAAAGGTCATAAGAGAAGTTATGCACCCAGAGTGGTTGGCAAACCCGGTGTTAGTGAAAAAGGCAAATGGAAAATGGAGAATGTGCGTTGATTTTACAGATCTCAACAAGGCGTGCCCAAAAGATGATTTCCCATTGCCAAGAATAGATCAGCTGGTAGATGCGACAGCTGGATGTGAGTTGATGATTTTCTTGGACGCATATTCAGGATATCATCAAGTTTTCATGGTAAAAGAAGATGAGGAAAAGACATCGTTTATAACACCATTTGGAACTTACTGCTTTATCAGAATGCCTTTTGGTTTGAAGAATGCAGGAGCAACTTTTGCCAGATTGATAAGTAAAGTGCTAGCCAAACAGTTGGGTCGTAATGTGGAAGCTTATGTAGATGACATAGTAGTGAAGAGCAAACAGTCTTTTACCCATGGGAAGGATTTGCAAGAAACATTTGAAAATCTAAGGAAATACTCGGTCAAGCTCAACCCAGAAAAGTGTGTGTTTGGAGTAAAAGCTGGAAAATTGTTGGGGTTTTTGGTGTCAAAAAGAGGAATAGAAGCAAATCCAGATAAAATTGCAGCAATCCATCAAATGGAACCACCCAAGAACACAAGGGAAATGCAAAGATTAACAGGCCGAATGGCGTCTTTGAGCAGATTTCTATCAAAGTCGGCAGAAAAGGGTTTGCCCTTTTTTAAAACTTTGAGAGGGGCAAATACATTTGAATGGACAGCAGAATGCCAGCAAGCTTTTGACGATCTGAAGAAGTATCTCCAAAACATGCCAACATTGGCAAGTCCACGAAAGGGCCAACCACTGGAAAATTCGTTTTTTGAGGTGATAACTCAACCAAGTTATGAGAAAAGAGAAGTGATGTATATACAAGAAGAGGGGGATTGGAGAGAACCAATTCTAAAATACCTAGTTAGTGAACAACTTCCAGAAAAAGAAGAAGAATCAAGGAGAATACAACTAATGTCAAGAAAGTACAAAGTGATAGAAGGACAGCTATATAAAAGCGGAGTCATTGCACCTCTGTTAAAGTGTGTAACAAAAGAAGATGGTATGAAGATAGTGGTAGAGATACATGAAGGAATGTGTGGTGCTCACCAAGCGCCAAGATCAGTAGCATCAAAAGTGATAAGGCAAGGGATATATTGGCCAACGATCATGAAGGACACGGAAAAGTATATCAAGACATGTAAAGCATGTCAAAAGTTTGGCCCTAGCTCAAAAGCACCACCAAAGGAGTTACAGCCAATCCCGCCAGTTTGGCCATTCTATAGATGGGGAATAGACATAGTAGGTCCTTTACCAAGAGCAAAAGGGGATTTGCGTTTTGTCATAGTAGCAATTGAATACTTCTCAAGGTGGATTGAAGTAGAAGCTGTGGCAAGGATCACCTCAGCAGCGGTACAAAAGTTTGTTTGGAAAAACATCATATGCAGATTTGGAATTCCCAAAGAGATAGTATGTGACAACGGAAAACAATTTGAATCAGGGAAATTCAAAGACATGTGTGAAGGACTCAATTTGCAGATTAATTTTGCCTCGGTAAGCCATCCACAAACAAATGGTGCTGTAGAAAGAGCAAATGGAAAAATCATGGAAGCGATAAAAAAGAGGCTGGAAGGATCAGCAAAGGGAAAATGGCTAGAGGATCTGCTATCTGTGCTTTGGGCATTAAGAACGACGGTAGTTCGATCAACAGGAATGACTCCTTTTAGGCTGGTTTATGGAGATGAAGCAATGACACCAAGTGAAGTTGGAGCAGCTTCACCCCGAGTCGTTTTTGACCAGAAAGATAAGGAAGGAAGGGAAATTACCTTAGAAATGCTAGATGAGATAAGAGTCGAGGCATTGGACAGGATGGCAATGTATGCAGAAGGAACCAGGAACTACTACAACAAAAAGGTGAAAACAAGGCAAATAGAAGAAGGTGACCTTGTACTGAAGAAAACACTCAATGAAGTTTCAGTTGGAAAACTTGAATCAAAATGGGAAGGCCCATTTTTAGTAAAGAAAAAGATGGAAACGGGTGCATACAAGCTGGCATATCTTGATGGGGAGAAGTTGAAGCACACCTGGAATGGCATTTCCTTGAAGAAGTTTTATGTGTAAAAAAAAAAAACTTGACGAGTTTAGGGGAAAGAACTCTCGGAATGTAAAATACATACCAGCTTGTAAAGTATGTTTTGCATAATTATCAATATATATAAACAGGACGTAGGGTTTTTATCCGTCAAGGAGACCTGAACCTGTATAAAAAACTTGTCTTGGTGTGTTTGCAAATTTAGTTCGGATAGCCTCGAGCAAATGGGAAAATGAGCTCGAAATCTACTTTTCCCATTTCTAGCTCGAAAACTAGAAAATGAGCGACGAGGTAAATTACGTCTCGACCTCGTCACAAAGGTGAGGAGGACGGCGGTTTTTCGTGTTAATTTTGCCTTAGATCGCAAAAATGAAAGAATGAGCTCGAAATCTACTTTTCCCATTTCTAGCTCGAAAACTAGAAAATGAGCGACGAGGTAAATTACGTCTCGACCTCGTCACTCCTTTGAAAGGTGAGGAGGACGGCGGTTTTTCGAGTTAATTTTACCTTGTTTCGTAAAAATGGGAAAAGAGCTCGAAATCTACTTTTACCATTTTTAGCTCGAAAACTGGAAAATGAGCGACGAGGTAAATTACATCTCGACCTCGTCACTCCTTCGAAAGGCGAGGAGGACGGCGGTTTTTCGAGTTAATTTTACCTTGGTTCGTAAAAATGGGAAAAAAGCTCGAAATTTACTTTTATCATTTCTAGCTTGAAAACAACAAAATGAGCGACGAGGTAAGTTACATCTCGACCTCGTCACTCCTTCGAAAGGTGAGGAGGACGGCGGTTTTTCGAGTTAATTTTGCCTTAGATCGCAAAAATGGGAGAATGAGCTCGAAATCTACTTCTCCCATTTCTAGCTCGAAAACTAGAAAATGAGCGACGAGGTAAGTTACGTCTTGACCCCGTCGCTCAAGTCAATTACAATAATTTCGATTTCCAAGTTTACGTTGCGAAAATAGGAAAAAGGGGGATACACGAGACAAACAGAGTTTTTATTAACATTCTAAAGATACAAAGCAATATGCCAAGTTTGATTAAGGAGGAGGTACGACGCTAATAGGAGAAGGAAAATGTATATATGGAACTATCGAATAACGTCTTCTCCATATTCTAAGTTGTCGTGCTCATGGCCTAAAAGACTGCCAAAAATTGAAACTATTCAAGGCGTTATCCAAACGCCGATTTCTAAACTCAACGACGAAATCACGTAAACTACCATGTCGATGTGATTTCACGTAAACGAAAAAAGTAATGGTAATAAAAATAAAAATAAAATAACTTTGGTTAAGTTAATTGAAATTAAGTCAAAGTTGGCGATGTGTTTCGACCGAACAGGAGGACGGCGGTTTTCCCCTACTTTTCGATCGAACACGGTTTCGGCCGAAAACACATGTCGCCCTTACCCGTGAGGGGCTTGTTGTAGCAGGGGACAAACACCATCCTCCTCGTTCAGTCAAAACACTAAGAGAATGGAAATTCCAGGTTGTAGATGCCCAATCGAGAAAATACCCCTCGAGTGGGAAAATACCTCTCGAGTGGGAAAATACCTCTCGAGTGGGAAATACCCCTCGAATGGGAAAATACCCCTCAAGTGGGAAAATACCTCTCGAGTGTGAAAACACCCCTGGAGTGGGAAAATACCTCTCGAGTGCGAAAACACCCCTTGAGTGGGAAAATACCTCTCGAGTAGGAAAATACCCCTCGAAGGGGAAAATACCCCTCGAGTGGGAAAATACCTCTCAAGTGGGAAAACACCCCTGGAGTGGGAAAATACCTCTCGAGTGGGAAAACACCCCTCGAGTGGGAGAATACCTCTCGAGTGGGAAAACACCCCTCGAGTGGGAGAATACCTCTCGAGTGGGGAAAACACTACTCAGATAAGAAACTACCTCCCAGACAGGGAAATACCATCCGAGTGGGAAAGTACTACTCGAGTGAGAAAATACCTCTCGAGTGGGAAAATACCTTCCAGGGAGGAAAATACGGTGTAGAGTTACTTGAATTGATTAAAGCTAACACTTCCCAATTTGTTTAGGTTACCCATGTATATAGCAGATGAGATCCGGGGAACCACCAGGCGGAGAAGGGTGTTGGAGAGTCAGAAGTGGAAAAGACAATCTGATCAATGAGCTCGAGGAAAAGACACTACTCGAGCAAAAGAAGATTCCACAAGGATATTCCACCGGGATCACTCTCAGCCAGCTGGTTGCTAGAAAAAGACCATAACGACCTTATAAATGTACCAAAAATACCCTTGAAGATACTGGCTTAGCAGGGGCATTGTAGTAATTTCATGATTACCCGCAAGGGTAAGGATGTAATCTCTCATATAAGATGTAAGCTATATAAAGCTGAATAAAGTCCTGTAGCAGTACAAGATGAATAGAAAAATATTATTATCTAACAGTGTTGTGCATTGGTATTTGAGCTTATTCTTAGGATAAGTGGGAGAATTACACCTTTCCCGCTTATCCCCAAACTTGTTCGTGACCCAAGGTCACAGCAGTGTTTGTGTGTTTGCATTGGCAGGGAAAAGGATTAGGGCATTTGGTGGTGACTGGTGAGTACGTTGGGGGGAATCAGATGACGGATCGGTTGTGTTCCTGCTTTTGACAGCCAAGTGGTTGGTATAGAAATGACGGGGGTGATAAGGATCCTGCACTTACGAACGTGACACCAGTAGCTAGCGAGATGGCATTCAGTAAGAACATGCCATTTGGTTATCCACGGTATGGTATATGTTTGGACTGAAATGCAATTTTCATTCATACTGCTCGTCTAAACTGATATGTCGACGCTATATAAGCAAGGAAAAAATTATTAGTATGTTTGGATTGAAAGGAGCGAAAAGTTGATATCTATTTTTATGCTGGACAAACAAAGGTTTGGATTGGAAGCACTGGAAAGCTTTATGTTTTTTATTCTTTACCTCTAGACTCAATTGATGTGCCCTATTCCTTTCTAAGAAAATGTTGGAAAATTAAGGAAAAGACTTGGTATTATTTTTTTATGCTGCACAACTAAGGAGAAATTCGGTTACATTCTCTGTCATGCCCTCTCCTCAAGTAATTAAGAAAAAGAAATATGAGATTTTCGAAAGTCAAACATTGCACATAAAGATAGAGCCACACACCCCTACAAGGGGTGGATAATAATATGATCTAGCCCAACTCGTTATCTTAACAAGCTACCTTGATTTGATTCATTAATTTTAACGAGCTAAAGGTCTAGATCGGTTCGGAAGTAAGATCACAAGCTTACTCGTTAAGGTCATTAGATTTGTTTACGAGCTTTATCTAATTTAATAAGCCCTACCACCCTGCTAGTAGGTGCATCTCAACCATAGTTGAGTAAAAACGCCAAAACTAGTGGTACCCCAGGACCAGTTGTGCTCTAGTACCGTTCACGCTTTCAGATTTTATTGAGCATCTGTACTATTGCGTCAAACAAGGAGCGGTTGAATCGTCCGCCCTATTAAGTGCCTACCTCCCTGCCAGTAAGTTCATCTCAATTATAGTTGATAAAACTTAACCCGGCCTACGGTTCAATCAAGAAAATAAACCAAAACCCCCAGTGCTCACACAAGTCAAGTTGTGCTCTAGTACTGGTCATACCAGAAGTAAGGCCCAACAGGCATCTAACCTAGCGTGCCACTCTTAGAGATGTAAGATTTAATAATTTAAATTGTTAAATGTCACATTTATGAAGTGGCAAATAATTAAAAAAACTCCTCGCCACCCACCCACCCCCCAAAACAAAATGGTGAGAAGCATGTTGCAATGTAGCACCCTAAATCTTTTTCGTTTTATTTTATTTATTTAAAATTTCCCTCATTTTAAAAAAATTGGAGTTTAAATTTGGATTTTGTTTTGTGCCAATTATATCTCAAATCCCCTCGAACATTCTCTCAATTTTTGGTCAAACCCAAATTCAAATTCCCCCAAATATTTCCCTCAAAATTCGATTCCAAAAATCCCTGGAAAATAAAAAAATGTGTCACTGTTCCAGTGGGCCCTTTTTTTTTTCTTTTTCTCTCCCCCGGCCCAACTCCTCTCCTCTCTCTCCCCCCGAGCAGGCCAGCCCAAACCCTCCCTTCCTCTCTCTCCCCTTCCCCGGCCCAGCTCCCCCTCTCCCTTCTCTCTCTCCCGGCCCAGCTCCCTTCCCCTCCCTCTCTCGGCCTGGCCCAGCCCATCTTCCCTTTCCCTCCCTCTCTCGGCCCGGCCAACCCCAGGCCATCTTCCTCCTCCGGTCGCATGCCGCCCGCCGCCGCGCCACCGTCCCGTCCGGGCATCGAGCCCTGCGCCACCGCGCCGTCCCGTCTCGCGTCGCGTCGCCGTCTTGTCGCCGCACCTCGCCGCGCCGCTCGCCGCCTATAAAAGGGGCCGAGCCCCTCCGCTCTCGCCGTCCCTCGCCGCCCTCTCTCTCCTCCCCAGCGCCGCCGCCTCCCCCGGTCACCGCTGCGCTCCTCTCTCCCTCTCTCCCTGGCCGCCGCCACTCCCCCCTAGCCGCCGCCGCCTATCCCCGGCCGCATCGCCGCCGCGGTGCCACCGCTGGCGCCCGTCGGCCCGAGCCGAACAGCGCGAGGAGGAAGAAGCCCCCGGCTGATAGCCCGGGCACACGCCCCCTCCCCTCTCTCGGCCACCGACAGGTGGGTCCCCTCCCCCGCCGTCTTTGTAACGGAATATAGAATATTCCGTTACTGTTTAAAAATAGTAATTCCCAAAATCCTAGAAAATTCTTTAATCTTTGAAAATTCATAGAAATTCAACTGTAACTCCGTTTGACCTCGTTCAACTTCCAAAATTTTTCTAAGAATGAGATCTACACAGTGGCACACTTGTTTCTCTGTTTTGAGCTTGTTTTATTGCCTTTTATTTATTTGTTCTCCGTTTCGCGTATAGAGCACATGTACGAGGAAGATCCGGACGTCGTTTTCGAAGGAGAAGACCCGCATCTTGTGTAAGGCAAGCCTCTTTGACCACATTGCCCCCATATTTTCAAGTTAATTTGTTTGAAAAATGCATTGGTTAGTGTACACGATAATCTTGTTTAGGCCTCGGATTGTTTATGCAACCGACGGACCGACCTAGTAGATGCACCCACTTTACGTAGGATGTTGTTAATTCCTTTATCCTTGTTAGCTCCACATATGTTTACGCCGGTATCACTATCCATTGGATACGATTACCGAGGTAGTTTGCTTATCCATGCTTACGTTTGTACTGTCGTGTGGGAAACTTGGGCACTTTCAAACTTTATGCTTAAAAATCCAGTACGTTGTACCGATGTGTTGCGAAATAAAATGAGTTTTGAAAATGGGGATGATACGAGGCCATGTCTTTGTGGTTTGGTCGCGTATTATCGCTAAGGACCGATTCCTTTGGGAAATCCATCCAAACATGTTACAGTGCGACCTCACGGGTATTCATGGGATGCCCCTGGCTAAGTAAATGGTTATCACATGGGAGTTTGGTGTGCCAATGGTTGCGGGATGCTGAGGATGAGGAGACAAAGTTTTGGATCTTTATAGCCCTTTTGGGTGTTCTAAATGCCTCTAATGGGGCACACGGTACCGAGTAGGAGTAGGAGGCATCCTCAGTATTCTTGAGTGGATAACGGCTGCGATTGCCTGATACTCGGCTAAGAGACTTGGCCCAACTAGGTGGTGTGCGATTTTCATGGGTTAGCTTTGGAAAGGCCTTGTCACGAACTTCCGTTACCGACGGGTACACAGTGTCAGTTTCGTGTCGTGTGGGTAAAGCGTACAACCTCTGCAGAGTTTAATGAACTGTTTGAACAGCCGTGCCCACGGGCAAGGGCGAGTGTAAGGTGTTTCTCATAGCATAGATTTGTTTGGCAAATGTTTGATGAAAATAGTTGGTGGGAAGGGATTCTTTCCAGAGTTCGTCTGTGTGGTAAACGGCTAACCTTTGTGGTTAGGAACGGGTCTGTGTGACCTGGGGTGTCGTTTGACACCAAGGTGTTGTTAGGGCCGAGAAGGCGTTGTTGAGCTGAGAAAGCTAGGTTAACTATGAGAAATAGTGTTGTGGTGATTTTATGGTTTGAACTGAGTTGCTGTGAAAGCAAAAATAAACTAATAGAGGAAACCAGTTGATAATTAATTTTTACTCTTTGTGACAAGTTGTTGCAAAGCAACTTGTGGAATGGGACGAGGCTAGCCTTCTCCCGACAACTAAAATTTTGACTCATTAGAGTTTTTGTGAAATAAATCGTTTCCGCCAAAAAGGTAGCTTTCGTAAATAAAACCCTAGCCCTCCTCGTCTTAACCAAACATGTCATTCTTTCCCCGGCTTGTTGAGTACGTGAAGTACTCACCCTTGCTATATATAATATCTATAGAGTTTGGAGATGAAGACGTCGACCCTACTGCCAAGGAGTGTCTCCAGAAGCAAGCCGAGTACGAGGACTTCTAGAAGATTCGTGCCTAGCCCCAAGCCTCGCCTGTGGATTAAGATGGTTGCCTAGGCGCTCGCCTAGTGCTTAGTCACCCAGTCGCTTAGCTTCTCGCCGCGTTTAGCTTCCGCTTTGTCGAAATTATGATTTCATGTATTGTTGTGTTGCTCATCTATGGGCTTGTCCATGATGGCAACTCATGTAAGGACTAAACCCTAGTGATGTAATAAATTAGTTTACTTTGATTGCATGTTTATTCTGTGTGTACCAGTTAGTGTATCCTGGTACTGGTACTATCTCACAGGTAATGCGTAGCACCTCGGCATGAGTTAGTTGTTGTTTACGGTTAACGAGTGCCGTGGCGTTACATGCAACCCACGTGCCCTTTGCATCCAACCATATTTTTAGTTGTGTCCATTCCAGAAGGTACAATATACTGTATGTGGTAGGAACCCTGGTCCAACTGACCGGTCCACCGATTGAACCGCTGGACCAGTGAACCAAGAGGTTGATTAGGTCACTTACCAATCCAGTTTAAACTAAGCCTCTTCTATTCTTGTTGCGGACTTTATCTTTAGAGATGGATGAAAAGAAGCCAAACTACCCAAGTAACTCAACTTGTTCTAGGCCTAATTCCAGAAGGAATAGGTCCACTTTTGCTCCCTTAACTAGTCACCAAATATGATTCGTATCCCTGAACCACAATACCGGATATCTCGACCCCTCAACTATTAAAACCGATGCAATTTGACTCCCTTAGTGGTTTTCGGAGAGCGGTTTCGCTGACGTGACACCTACGTGGTGGTATTGAGCTGGTCTTCGTTCCACGTGGCGTTGACGTGGCACTTAGGTGGTATTAGAATTAAAAAAATATGTGTGGGACCCATTTATTATTCACAGAAAATAAAAATAATGTGACCTACTGTGTCGTTTCTCTCCCTTATCTCTCTTTCTCTCCCCTCCTCCTGTTCCTTCTCCCTCTTCCCTCTCTTTCCCGCGGCGAGCGACGAGGGCCAAAGTGGCAGCGGGCAAGCGGAGATGGCGGCCCACGAGCAGTGGAGGCGCGAGAGCAAGGTTCCCAAAACCGCCAGTAACCGTGCGGTTACCGTGGTTACCGCGCTTACTGCAGGGTACGGTAAAAGGAAAACCACAATAACCTCCTTAAATTCAAATAAATTTAAAAAATAATTTGACATTTTGATAAATTTAACAGTGCTTACCGCCGGGGCACAGTAACCCCGGCCCCGGCGGTTTGGGAAACCCTACACGAAGTGGTGGCATCACCACCTCTCAGTAGCATCACCCAGCTCCTGTACTCTTCTTGCTGCGTCGCCACCTGCGTGATGATGTCCGATGGAAGCAGGAGATGTAGCAAGGATGACGTCTCGTCTCGGTCAGCCTCGTCTAGGAGCAGCATAGGGAGCAGCGAGGAGTCCAGCATCCAGAGGCCCATCCGGACGAGCAACCGCGGCACCCCCATGGCAACCAGCTGTGTGGCATCTCGTCGTACACGAGCACGCCAGCATCCCCGTCCCACCACGCCACCGCAGCGGACACGTACTCAGCCCCGACGAGGTGGTCTCTCACCGCACGACAAAGACCATAGTTTCCTCCACCACCAGTGTTATAAAACTAGCCCCGAAATCGACATCGGTAGCTAAACGCGGAAGAAACGACATAGGAGATCCAAACATGACAACGACACCGAGACACTATTGACGTAAAAACACAATGGCCTAGGAGATCTGCTTAGCTCCAGTGCATGTCCAAAATATTAATGAGATGTGGGCGTGTCAGTCAGTTTGATCCTGCAATTGACAAGATATATAAATTGAATATCAACTAGCCGATCGTATGACAAGTCGATATAGTAATTCCAGCTGATATCCAATATAGGTCTTGATACTTGAGAAATAATGACATAAAGATAGTCGGCTTATGACAATGTAATAAAACAATAATATAATCCAGTAGAAACCAATCGGCTAGTAATGATAGATTGAATAAGCACTGGTCCGAAGGTTAAAGCATACGTCGGCTAGTGATCCGATGTTATTTAATCCAAATGATTAGATAAACAGTGAAACCTTTGTGTTATCGGCTAAAACCAACTTGTAAGTAATCCTTGTATGCCGATGCAACGTCCAGATAACCCATCGGCTGAAACCCCGATGAAACCCTTATTGGCAATCGAGAAGCAGGCTAGAGATTATGGTTCTAAGCACGACTTAGTAGATCAAACTTAACTGATTCAGCACTAAGTATGAAAGGAAACATAATATCTAGACAATCAAGCTTTTCACTGATTTTCAGGGTGGTGGATACATTATATAATCTAAGCCAACAAAGTAATCTAGCTAATATCGACAAAACCCTAGATGGAGATCGGCCGATGCAAGTATAAAACATTGTCAATCTAGATTATATAACGTATGTGATAACTCGACGACTTACATGAACAAGATTAGAGTGTCAAAGCGATGGAAGCACTAATCTCGATAACGCAAGCCGCCATAACAAGCCTTACCCCTCGTCAGAGATCGAAGTCGATGCAGCCCAACTTAAAACAAGAACTCGTCGAAAGTAAAAGGATAAAAGGTGGAGATGCGCCGAAGTCGAATGATCGAGAGATAATTTACATGGACCCCGGGTGTACATATTTATACCCATGGGTAGATACTAGTCCATATCGGATACGACTCAAAGTTTCCTAAAAATAAAAGGAAAAATATAAAGTCCTTATCGGACACTAAACACACTTTCCTAAAGATAAAATGAAACTAATAGACTCTTCCTAATTAATAGATAAACTGCCATGCTGTATCCTCCTCGAACTCGGTCTCTTTTGGATAAGCTTCCTTTAATAGACTAATTTCCTTAACTGAATTTGGTAAGAATCTGACTATTGGTGATTGATAGTTTCCATTGGTAAGAATCCGACTATTGGTAAGAAGCCGATACTGACTCTAGGCCGATCATGACTTCGAGCCTTACCAACTTTCGTCGTTAACAGACACGATATTTGGTAACGGACTTCAGCCGTAGCCTACATCTCTGGGGCACTGATTACAGGCGCTCCTCCCCGATCCAGCATATTATAGCGTATCAGAGTTACAACAACTCACGGCCGGTCACCACTGGCAGCCGCTTCCTCTCGCTATGCTAAGTCATCATGCCACCATGCGGTTCCAACAGGCACACCTCTCTATTTAAGAGAGATCCTAGGATAGAGTCCGACTCTAACTCTAGTCTAACACCTAGTACAACTCCAAGTCCTAAACTGTAATCGACTTTGTACATATATTCGACACAAACTCTAACAAACTCCACCTTGGCGAATATGCCACGCCTTGGGATGAAAACAGATCGAATACGGTCGGAAACTAGCTCTATCGTATTCTGATAAACCCTGAACTCCACTCGATACGCTCAGGGATCTGGTTGTCCCGATCTTTCAGTGAGTTTATGATAACTACGATTTGGGAGAAACGTTGATGACCCGACTACAACCGTACGAGACGTTATTGTGTTGCGCCTTAGCGATCGATACACCTCTCCGTGGGTTGTTGATCTTGCCGGTGCAGATCAACCTTATTCCTGCAAGAAAATTGAAGAAACAAGTAAGAACAAGATAAAAGCAATCTGAATTGCAAATAGGAATTGAATACAAATGATAATTTGGGGTTATGAAGAACAAGCAGACGGACGGTCTAGCCGACACGCGCGCTGCAAGCAAGTAGCAATGGCTAAACTTTAATCTAAGAAAACCCGAGAAATCCTAAAGGGGTACCTAGCTATTTAAAGGGGTGGGAGGACGACCAAGGGGTCCCTAGGGTCGTGCTCCACCAGGTTGTGGCGCACCCCACATGGGCCCCACATGGGCCGGGGTCTCAGATGAGGTTACAAGCCCATAGGCCCACTATAGGTGATGCATCACCTTATTTCTGTAATTGCGGCCAACTGAGATGGAATTTGAGATGAGGCTGGATCCATTGGAAAGAGTACTCCGAGAGCTTTCCATCAAGTACTCACAGGCCGAAAATGAAGTTTGTATGCAGATTTGGCAGCCGTTTGAAGTCAATGCTGCTGTGGGTGGCTGAATTGGATTCCAGCACTTGGAGGACTTGATCTTGCTATCTTCTTGTTGATCCATGATGTGAACAATGGTTGTATCCATAGTAGCCATGGTCACATCATCCTCCCCTTCTTCATGGAAAACCGTCCTCGGTTTTTCCATATGGTGCTCTTCACGTAGTGCATGATCTTGCCCATAGTAGTGTCTACATGAAAACAAACGCACGAAACTTTCGTCATGTAATATCATCAGTTCTTTAGAAAATAGTATTATTATCCAATGGAACAAATGTACCTGATTATGAGGTAGCACAACAAACAATGTGGGCACTACGTATGTAAATTCCTCTAACAGTCCGTCTTGCTCCCCTTCTTCAGACGCCAAGTAATCGCATGATGCATTTGTCATGACAAATGGTAGTAACATTGAGCGATCCGGTTGCTCCCCTTCTTCAAAACCAACCTATTTCTTTAAATCAAGACAAGAGAAACTCGAGAAAATATGATTAGCAATAATATGACTCTCTAGTTTGCAAATTTTATCCACGTCTACAGGATGATCTAAATCCAGACATACGTAAACTCTATGCACCAAATATAGTCCTCTATCATTATATTGCCCAAATATATGGAATATAGTATTAGTTGGACATGGCAAATCAGACTTAGCAAATAATTTCTCCTTCAAATTATCGAGCTCACAAAAATCACCAAATTGAACATAGCCTAAAGTATTTAAAGAAGATAACAATTCATGTTCCTCAACTTCATTAGCTATATGAACAACATGCTTAAAATCAGTATATAAAGAACTAACACGAGAAATAGCATGTTTATTCACTAGTTGTGGCATTGATATAAGTGAAGCATTATCACACAACTCTTCTTTATCACAAGGAACAACAAACAAATCAACTTGTCACAAAGGAATATCAACAATTGGTTCCACTAATGGTTGCTCTACTATAACATGAAAAGTGGACATATGTAGCTCAGCTTGAGAATACTTACCTTCATTTACTTCATCACCATTTAATTTACCTTGCGAACTTTGTTCAGACATCGCAGGCGCGTCGTGGTTCTCTTCTTTCTTCTCAAGTACGTCTTTCTCCTACTTTTAACAATTGTTTACTTCCTGCAAATTATTAGCAATAGGAGGCACGTGTACAACTTGTTGCTTCTTTACATCCTCAATTTGTTTTTCTGCATTGCAAGCAAGTTGTAACAAATGAGCAAAAGAGCTATAACTTTGACATGCAATCATGCCCTGAATTTCACTATTAAGCCCACGTAGAAACCTCAATTCCATTGCTTCTTCGCATTCATCTAAACCACAACGTAATAAACAAGCATGCATATCATGATAGTATGAAGCAACAGTTTTAGTATCTTGCTTTAAACATTGCAGTTTGTTGAACAGAATATCAGCATAATACATGGGAAAATAAATATATCTCAAATATCGTTTCACATCTTTCCAAGATTGAGGTATTTTGCTATGCCTACAAAGATATTTCCAATTATCAGAAGCATTTTTAATTACAACACTATAAGGACACATAATCATATGTTTCTCAGACAAGTCATGCTTTTTAAATTCTCTATCAATTGCTAGCTCCCATTTAATGTAAGCATGAGATCGTAATTTCCTTCAAAATAAGGTAGTGCAGATTTGATGTTAGCTAGAACAACATCACTTACCTCATAATGGTCATGTTGATCACTCCTCATGTCTCGACGAAGATGTCAATGTTTAGCATCACTGTCTCGCATTCCCTTGCTTAATCCTACCATGGTTAGTTGAAAACAAGAAACATACACAAGAATATGCACGCTCCTATCAACTACTAGGGCAGTGGCAGCTCAAATATCACACACACTGAAGCTTTTAGCCGAGCTCTTACAAGTTCTTACCAATGCAAGCGGAATGGTGACATACACCGACTCAACCAAGCACTCCAATGGAGGTTGGATGTATCGATGCCTTGGCAAACACTTGCTGTACGGCTGCAGTCAAATCTGTGGAGCTCTGGGTGGGCTTAAATTTGTAGCAAAGGAGTAGCAAATGATCAAATTAGAGAATGCAAAGTTGAATAATTGTTCAAAGTTAGTACCATGCTGGTCCTAGACTAGAACGTACTAGAGACGCGAGCCTAGACACAAACGGTATTACAAGATAACACTAGGATCAACTCAAGCACAACTCTGATATATGAAAGTGGTCTCAAAGATAACAAGTGTTTTTCTCTTTTCCTTCCTTTTTTTCTTTCTTTCTTTTTTTTTTGCTCTTTTCTTCTCTTTTTTTTGGTGCGGCTTTTCTTTTCCTTTTTTAAGCACCTTTCTGCCTTTTTTTTCCTTTTTTTGATTTTTTCAGCAAAAATGACTCAAGGACCTAAATGCAAGATTACAGGGACTCAAATGTAAATATAAAAATTACATGGACTCAAACGCAAAAGTGTAAACCCTAAAATTAAATTATACAAAAATGGAATGCTCTCGTCCCATAGGTTCCGTTTTTGCAAACAGATCTCGAATCGGACACTTGAAAAATTGTCACCAAAGTGTATGAGAAGTCATGGTATAGATTGAAACGAGAGGAGGAAGTGGGAACAGATCGGCGTAAAGGGTGGGGATTCGGTGCCGCCTTTTTTTTAGATGGAAACAAAGGACACGGCCGAATCTCCAAAGATCCAATCTACTAAACTTCCTCACGTACAAACAGAAACATAAATGCACCGCAATGGCTAGGAAAACCCTAGATGCAATTTGACAACTCCAAAACCGATTGATAGAAACGGTCCGAAACGAGAAAAAGGAACCCTAGCAGCGGCACGATTCCGTTTTCGAAGATCCCGAAGACAACGAAGACACGACGGCGACGTCGACAATGGTACTAGACGTGACCAGAACTCGAAACTCTAAACGGACTAGACGCTAAGACCAGCAACTCGACTCGACGATGCAACGCAAAACTCAACAAAGCAAAAACTGAAAAGAACAATGCAATGGCACAAATATGGCTTGGAAAAGGATGCAATTTTTTTGTATGGCTATTTTCTGGTTATAGGTAGATAAAAACTCACCGAGCAATGAAAGCTCTTATACCACTTGATAAACCCTGAACTCCACTCGATACGCTCAGGGATCTGGTTGACCCGATCTTTCGATGAGTTGATGATAACTATGATTTGGGAGAAACGTTGACGACCCGATTACAACCGTAGGAGACGTTGTTGTGTTGCGCCTTAGCGATCGATACACCTCTCCATGGGTTGTTGATCTTGCCGGTGCAGATCAACCTTATTCCTGCAAGCAAATCGAAGAAACAAGTAAGAACAGGATAAAAATAATCTGATTACAAATAGGAATTGAATACAAATGATAAGTTGGGGTTCCGTAGAACAAGCAGACGGTCGGTCTAGCCGACACGTGCGCTGCAAGCAAGTAGCAATGGCTAAACTTTAATCCAACAAAACCCGAGAAAACCTAAAGGGGTACCTAGCTATTTAAAGGAGTGGGAGGACGACCAAGGGGTCCCTAGGGTCGTGCTCCACCAGGTTGTGCCGCACCCCACATGGGCCGGGGTCTCAGATGAAGTGACAAGCCCATAGGCCCATTATAGGTGATGCAGAACCTTGTTTCTGTAATTGCGGCCAACTGAGATGGAATTTGAGATGAGGCTGGATCCATTGGAAAGAGTACTCCGAGGGCTTTCCATCAAGTACTCACGGGCCGAAAACGGAGCTCTTATGCAGATTTGGCGGCCGTTTGAAATCAACGCTGCTGCAAGTGGCCGAATTGGATTCCAGCACTTAGAGGACTTGATCTTGCTGTCTTCTTGTTGATCCATGATGTGAACAACAATTGTATCCATAGTAGCCATGGTCACATCATATTCGTTTTCATATGCGTGAATCTCCGTTCACCCGGACTTGAGTTGGATCTTTTTCCGCCGCTCACACCGAGCCGCCCCGACAAGCCTTCAGGAGGCTTACCATAACAAGAGACTCCACTATCTCCGTAACTTCTTCCTCTTGATTCCACCTGCAAGAGTGCTCCACCTTCTCTCATATTACCACAGTCGTCTTGCCAAGCGAATTGAATTTGTTTCTAGCTGCCACATCATAGACTTTTCGAAGACCATGTCCACCTCCATCTTTCATCTAATCCATGATCAGATAACCAATATCATCACCAAATAGATAAATCAAACTCACCAGACATGAAGAGAACTTTTTCTTCCTTATCGTCTTATGAACCGAGCTAACAAATCCAATATCCACGCTATCCCGCATCCGTAGACTGAATATCCGATAATTTGAAAAAGATCATCGTTGCCTTAAATCACCCGAAGAAATTATCACCATAGCGTTTGATCTTCATTTTCAGTGACGCAGATTTTATATATCCCCATCATATAAACTCCGCATATTCTGAATATATCCTGTACTGCTAAACAGTTCCATTGATTCCATCAACGATTTCACCGTTATTGACCGGAATTTTCTTGCCTTCCCGCGACTGCCTCTGCCAAGACACACTTGTTTCACGTGCCACAGTTGCTGTGCATCGATCTGTGCATATACAATGGCCCGACAATACTGTACACAAGCATGACAATGCAACGTGTCCATCTTGTCTCCGACCAAAAGTTTCCATGCACAAATCCATCAATGTCCTTGCAACCCACCACATGCAAATCACCCCGACTCAGCCACCAACAGCCAAAGACAAAACCAGTCCAACCAACGCCGAGTCGATCTTCTTTCCCAAGGAGAAACAGCTTCGATCTCTTTGGTCAATGAATAGTAAACATTCTTGGCTCATATCCGAACCGAGTGCCACATGCGTGCGTGACGTGCAACCTCACTCCAGCCTGAGCTGCGTATGTCCCAGGCATGCTTGCGCGCATGCACCGCCGTGCCCACTGAGGTGCACCGCCTGCTCCCCGTCGTGATCCGCCTCCGCTGATGCCGATTCGCACCAACACGCGTCCACCTGGAATCCTCCGGCGTCACACGAGTCCGACTACCTTGGATAGCTGCTCCTTCTGGGATCCACCTTGAGCCCCTTGAGCCCCTGCTGCCGCCTGATGCAGTCGCCCCGCTCTTCCGGTCCCAATATGCCACCTCCAAGAACACCGACTTTGCCTTGAGCCGGGCCACGTCAAAAGTCCGTCGACACCTGCACGAAGATCACACCAAGCCATGCTCCGTCCGAAGTTCGACGCAAACAAATCCGCTTCGACCTTCGATTGACCAACCATCAATCTAGCTGCGAGCCGAAGCCGACAAAACGCTATGCCATCTTCCCAGCCTCTAAACGACCCGAGCGTCACGTCTAACCATCTCCCTGTCGAACGCAGCCCATCGAAAGGCCCAGGCAACCCCACCGGAGTGTTCGATTCCACTGATCGAGAACATCGATCGCCTCCAGCTTCAATCAACCCGAGCGTACGGCCGCACGTCTCCCTATTAAGAGTAGCTCGCCGGAAAGTCCGGGCCACTCGCTCGAAGTGTCTGACACACCGATTGGATCGCCAATCGCTTCCGCCGCCATCAACCCGAGCATCACGTCTGGTTGTCTCCCTGTTGAAAGCAGCCATCCAACGGTTCAGGCCACCGCCTGACGTGTTCGATCCACCGATCAAATTCCGTTGATCATCGCCATGCTCCACCTTGAGTCCATGTCCGTCCCTGGACATCCTGTGTAGTCATCACGGTGTGGAGCACCTCCCCATGCTTCTATCCATGGACCTCCCGCAGGCTCTGATACCACTTATTACAAAACTAACCCCAAAATCGACATCGGTAGCTAAACGCGGAATTAACGCTATAGGAGATCCAAACACGATAACGAGACAGAGACACGATATTTGGTAACGGAGTTCGGTCATAGCCTACACCGATACGGCATATTACAGCGTATCAGAGTTACAACGACTCACGGCTGGTCGCCGCTGGCAGCTGCTTCCTCTGACTATGCTAAGTCACCATGCTGCTATCACAGCCACCGAACAACCCGAGCGCTACGTCTAGTCGTCTCCCTTTTGAACATAGCTCACCGAAAGGCCTAGGTCACCCCGCCCAGAGTGTTCGATTCCACCGATCGAGAACGTCGATCGCCTCCAGCTTCAATCAACCTCGAGCGTGCGACCGCACATCTCCCCGTTAAGAGTAGCTCATCGGAAAGTCCGGGCCATTCGCCCGAAGTGTCCGACCCACCGATTGGATCGCCAATCGCTTCTGCCGCCATCAACCTGAGCATCACGTCTGGTCATCTCCCTGTTGAAAGCAGCCATCGAACGGTTCAGGCCGCCGCCTGATGTGTTTGATCCACCGATCAAATTCTGTTGATCGCCACCATGCTCCACCTTGCATCCATGTCCGTCCCTGGATATCCTGTGTAGCCGTCGCGGTGTGGAGCACCTCCATCGCGCCTCTATCCATGGACCTCCTGCGGGCTCTGGTACCATGTTGGCAGTATGTCATGACACCTTTCGACCAGACCTGCCGAAACCATGCAAGCGGCGAGGATTCAGACTCAAGGCGCCCAAGATCCGTCGGGGCGAAGCTCTATGGTGAAGACCACGGGGCGAAGGCGGCAAAGGGCGAAGAGTCGCGCCGGGTCCCTACAGATCTAAACGTGCTTTGGGCGAAGACTGCATGGCGAAGGCGTACGCCGAAGGAGGATGACTTCGCCATGCTGGGCCCGATCCAAGAAGGCCCAGTGGGCCGGCCCAATCGCCCCGGCCCACTAGCCGATGGGCCAGTAGTCGCCGGGTGGCCCATTGAAGGCCCATGTATCTCAATTACATTGAATACCCATATAAGTGTCCCTTTCATAAGGGTGACCATGTAAATTCCCCTGTAAAAGACCTAAACTCTAATAGGGGGACCTGTAATGGGATTGTAAATAGCCCCCTAGGGCCATGTAAAGGGGGGATCCCAAGAAAATCCTGAATTTAATACATTTTACTTTTCCCAACAACCGTTGAGTGACCACGTCCGTCGACGTATGCAGTTGTCGTTTCGACAACAGCTGGCGCCGACCGTGGGGACCTCTGAGCGAAACCACTGAGAGCGAATGCCACCGAAGAAGGTCTCAAAGGAGAGGGTTGCTAACCCAAAGGAAAGTGTAGCAGAAGAGGCGATGGCCGCCGAAGAAGGAGCAGAACCTTCGGCGCCCATCGCCGAAGCTGGGGCAGCGCCGTCGGCTTCGGCGCCCGCGCCGCAACCACCGCCTTCGGCTCCAGTCACTTCGATGGAGCAGGTGCCGGAGATCCCTTTGGCAAGTCAGCTGACTTCGACTACACTCGCCGCTGTGCAAGCCGACCCCAACCTTGAGGCGCAAGCCGAAGCCAGCATGGAAGCCATGCAGCAGAACATGACGCGATTCCAAGACATGCTTCGCCAAATGCAAGAGCAACAACAAGCATATGAAGCAGCACGGCAAGCCCAGTTCTCCAGTACGCGGCAGGCTACATCCCGCCTCAGGCCTACCAACAAGCGCCGCAAGGGCTGACGTACTTCCCCGGGCTACCTTCGGCCGCAACAACACACTCGGATGCTGGTGTGCGGCCGCAGGTTCGACCGGCTGTGGTCCAGGTGCACCCCGCACCACCCGGTCAAATGTCGCAAGTAATGGCAGAGGGGGCTTCAGCCTTGCAGGCACAGCTTCAAGCTTTCCTTCAGCAACTTAATCAACCCCACAACATCTCAAGCACAACCCCTTCGGTCTAGCCGGAGGGGAGCACCGGCTAGGGCGCATCCGGTTGGCTGCTGACGAACCAACCTGGGCTGGGGGCTTCGCCATGGAGTCAAGGACCGCAGTTCGACTTCAGCAACGCCACCCAAGCGCCATCGTTCGAGACCGGGCTGCCGAACACCGTGGCCCCGACACACACGCAAGCCATGAGTTCGCCCTTTGCCACGCCCTATCCACAGCCGGCAGGCCCTCGCTGCAGGGCGCCATAGGCAAGGCAGGGGGCGAAAAGGGGTTGCCGCTGAGTGGGGGAATCAAAACTCGCCCAATCCCACCCCAGTTCAAGTTCCCACCCGTTCCGCTGTACTCGAGCGAAACAGACCCAAAAGAGTTCCTGTCTATATACGAGTCCGCGATCGAAGCCGCTCACGGCGACGAAAATACCAAGGCGAAGGTAATCCATCTCGCTCTAGACGGCATCGCCCGTTCTTGGTATTTCAATTTACCATCGAATAGCATTTACTCATGGGAGCAATTGCGCGATGTCTTTATCCTTAACTTTCGAGGCACCTACGAGTAGCCGAAGACGCAGTAACATTTGCTCAGCATTCGCCAGAGGTCGGGCGAATCAATACGGGAGTACATGCGTCGTTTCTCGCAAGCCCGATGCCAAGTTCAAGATATAACTGAAGCATCTGTCATCAACGCCGCTTCGGCCGGGCTGCTTGAAGGCGAACTCACAAGGAAAATCGCCAACAAGGAACCACAAACTCTCGAGCACCTGCTTCGCATCATCGACGGGTACGCAAGGGGCGAAGAGGACTCCAAGCGAAGGCAAACAATCCAGGCTGAGTATGATAAAGCCTCCATCGACGCTGCCCAGGCCCAGATGCAAGCACAGGTCGCCGAACCAGCTCCCCCCTCCATTCGCTAACCCCAGCCGGTGAACCAAGGACAGCCGCCAAGACTAGGCCAAGCTCCCATGACTTCGAGAAAGTTCAGAACTGACCACACGGGCAAGGCTGTGATGGCCGTCGAAGAGGTACAAGCCCTCCGCAAGGAGTTCGACGCCCAGCAAGGTGGCGGCCACCAGCAGCCTGTTCGCAAGAAGGTTAGAAAAGACCTCTATTGCACCTATCATGGGCTATCTTCGCACACCACCGAGCAATGTCGAAACATTCGTCAGCGAAGCAACGCTCAAGAACCAAGGCCGCATCAAGCAGCTGCTGTCGAAGTGCCTCGAGAGGCAGGCCAAGGGCAATCACCCCCAGCCGAACAGCGCCAAGACATGCAGCGCAGAGTCATCCAGGTGATTACAAGGGCCGATCCACCAGTTCAACCGTCAAAGCGGCAGAAAAATTTGTAGGTGCGAATGGTGCATAACATCACTGTCGCAGGGGAAGGGGTCCCGAAGTACTTGAACCAACAAATTTCCTTTGGGCCAGAAGATACCGAAGGAGTGCTGTTCCCACATCAAGACCCCCTGGTAATCTCAGCCGAGGTAGCTGGTTGCGAAGTTCGGCGAATTCTGGTCGATAGAGGAAGCTCAGCCGATGTCATCTTCGCCGAGGCATACGCCAAGATGGGGCTGCCAACCCTGGCCCTCACCCAAGCGCCGGCCTCGCTTCGCGGCTTCGGCGGTGAGGCAGTCCAAGTTCTGGCCAAGTACGGTTGATGGTAGCTTTCGGCACAAGTGAAAACAGGCGCGAAGAGCGGATACTGTTCGACGTGGTTGACATTCCGTACAGTTACAACGCCATCTTCGGCCATGCAACCTTGAACAAGTTCGAAGCCATCTCCACCACAACTATCTCAAGCTCAAGATGCCTGGTCCGGCAGGGGTGATCGTCGTTATGAGGCTTCAACCTCCAGCCATGTCAAAAGGCGAATTGGCCGTGGTCAGCAGGGCAGTACACAATGTTGAGGCCGAACCGCATGCTAAACGCATGCCGAAGCTAGCCCCTCACGGTAAGGTGATCAAGGTGCAAGTAAACGACGCTGACCCGGCAAATTCGTCCAGCTGGGGGGCGATCTGGGCGAAGAGGAGGCTGAGAACATCCTAGAAGTGCTCAAGAAGAACATTGACATCTTCGCCTGGAGCCCCAACGATGTGGGGGGTGTTTCGACGGAACTCATCATGCATCACCTAGCGGTCAAGCCAGACGCCAAGCCAAGAAAACAGAAGCTGCGCAAGATGTCCGCTGATCGCCAAGAGGCAGCGAAGGCCGAAGTACAGAAGCTACTCAAGGCCGGGGTGATCAAGGAGATCGACCACCCAGAGTGGCTGGCGAACCCGGTTTTTGTGAAGTCGAATGGCAAGTGGCGCATGTGTGTCGATTTCACAGACCTCAACAAGGCGTGCCCGAAAGATGATTTTCCCTTTCCACGGATCAACCAGCTTGTTGACTTGACAACTGGTTGCGAGCTCATGAGCTTCTTGGATGCATACTCCGGTTACCACCAGATCCACATGAATCCAAATGACATCCCCAAGACAGCCTTCATCACGTCGTTCGGCACTTTCTGCCACCTCAGAATGCCTTTCGGCCTGAGGAACGCCGGGGCAACGTTCGCCAGGCTTGTGTACAAGGTGCTTTGCAAACAGCTGGGGAGAAATGTGGAAGCCTATGTCGACGATATCGTCGTAAAATGTCGTAAGGCTTTCGACCATGCGTCCGATTTGCAGGAGACCTTCGACAACTTGCGCGCGGCGGGTATGAAACTAAACCCTGAAAAATGTGTTTTTGGAGTTCGCGCGGGCAAGTTGTTGAGTTTTCTTGTGTCCGAAAGGGGTATCGAGGCGAACCCTGAGAGAATCGACGCCATACAGCAAATGAAGCCACCGACGAGCGTACACGAAGTACAAAAGCTCGCAGGCCCAATTGCGGCGCTCAGTCGTTTTCTCTCAAAGGCAGCCGAAAGGGGTTTGCCATTCTTTAAGACCCTCCGGGGCGCGGGAAAGTTTAGCTGGACTCCTGAATGTCAGGCAGCGTTCGAAGAGCTAAAGCAGTACCTGCAAAGCCCGCTCGCCCTGGCCAGCCCAACACTGGGAAGCGAAATGCTGCTATACGTAGCGGCTTCGCCGGTGGCGGTCGGTGCAGCCCTTGTCCAAGAGACAGAATCAGGACAGAAACCAGTGTACTTCGTCTCTGAGGCTTTGCAAGGGGCGAAGACAAGGTACATTGAAATGGAAAAGCTCGCTTACGCCCTAGTGATGGCTTCGCGCAAACTCAAGCACTATTTTCAGGCCCACAAAGTCACCGTGCCATCGCAGTATCCTTTGGGCGAAGTGCTCTGGGGCAAGGAAATTTCTGGTAGGCTCAGCAAGTGGGCAGCAGAGTTATCTCCCTTCGACCTGCATTTTGTTGCCCGCACCGCTATAAAGTCCCAAGTCCTAGCCGACTTCATGGCCGAATGGACACCGGCGTCCGCCCCTGAACCTCAGCCCGTCGAACAGCCTTCGATAATGCACTCCGACGGCTCGTGGTCACACAGGGGGGCGGGCGCCGCGGCAGTACTAACTTCGCCAGGGGGCGTGCCGATTCGGTATGCCGCAAGGCTGCAGTTCGACACGACCAACAACACGGCAGAATACGAAGCGGTATTATTGGGTGTAAGGAAGGCGAAAGCATTGGGGTTTCAGCGTTTGCTCATTCGAATAGACTCCAAGCTGGTGTGCATGTCATGTTGACAAGTCTTTTGAGGCAAAAGACGAAGGGATGAAAAAGTACTTGGAGGCTGTTCGATCTATGGAAAAGTGCTTCGCCGGAATAACGGTCGAACACTTACCTAAAGGCCAGAATGAGGAAGCAGATACCCTGGCGAAATCCGCCGCCTCTGGTGGACCGCATTCACCAGGCATCCTTTTGTGATCCGGTATGCCCCAAGCGTGCCCACAGAAACCCGGGATATCATGGCACTTGACCAGGGGGACCTGGGTGAAGACCCAAAAGACTGGCGAACACCATTCGTGAAGTACCTCAAGGATGGCTGGCTCCCAGAGGATGAAGCAGAAGCGAAGCGCTTACAAATCAGAGCCAGAAAATACAAGCTGGTCTCAGGGCAGCTATATCGCTCTGGGGTGCTCCAACCTTTGCTTCGATGCATCTTCTTCGCCGAGGGCGAGGAAATGGTGAAGGAAATACACCAGGGGCTGTGTGGCGCACATCAAGTTGCAAGAACAGTTGCCTCCAAGGTGTTTCGCCAGGGAGTGTATTGGCCGGCTGTGCTGAAAGTTTGCGTCGAGCAGGCCAAAAAGTGCGAAAGCTGCCAGCGACACAGCAGAAGCCATACTACACCACAATATGAGCTGCAGCCTGTCGCACCAATCTAGCCTTTCGCCAGGTGGGGGCTAGACATCATTGGCCCATTCCCTGTGGCATGAAACGGATACAAGTTCGTGATTGTAGCCATCGAATACTTCTCACGTTGGATCGAGGCCGAACCACTCGGCGCGATCACTTCGGCAGCAGTACAGAAGTTTGTTTGGAAAAACATTGTTTGTCATTTCGAAGTGCCGAAGGAGTTCATCACGGACAACGGCAAGCAGTTTGACTCTGACAAGTTCAGAGAAATGTGTGACGGACTAAACCTGGAAATCAGGTTCGCTTCGGTCGCACACCCAAAGTCGAATAGAGCGTCCGAACGCACAAATGGCAAAATCTTAGAGACGCTCAAGAAGAGGCTGGAGGGGACGGCGAAGGGCAGATGGCCAGACGAAATGCTGTCTGTTCTTTGGGCCCTCCAGACAACTCCCACAAGGCCAACCAAGTTTAGCTCGTTTATACTCCTCTACGGAGACGAAGCAATGACCCCAACAGAGCTAGGGGCTAACTCACCAAGGGTGATGTTCTTTGGGGGCGAAGATGGGCGCGAAGTGTCGCTCGAACTCCTTGAGGGGGTATGAGTCAAAGCGCTAGAACACATGCGCAAATACGCCGCAAGCACTTCAGCAACCTACAACAAAAAGGTTCGCCCAACAGAGCTATTACCTGGCCATCTTGTCCTAAGAAAAGAGGCGAACCCAGTAGCGGTCGGGAAGCTCGAGTCAAAGTGGGAAGGGCCGTACCTCATCAAGCACAGGTCAAGGACGAGCTCCTTTCGCCTAGCAACGCTGGAAGGCGAAGAGTTCGATCACTCCTGTAACGCCACTTCTATTTAGCATTTTTATGTTTAGGTAGGGTGGCACCCTATTCGCCAAAGTGTAAAAATATACATACTGTTATATAGCCCTTTCGGTATCTACCATTATGTAAGCCTCCCGGCACAAAAATACAAAAAAAGGAGAAAATAAAAAAAAACTGGACGTAGGGCTATTATCCACTCTGGAGGCCCGAACCAGTATAAAATCTTTGTGCCCTTCGCCTTTTTTACTTGTGTACATGATAATTCGTGGAAAAACCCCAAGGCAAACGCCTGATCAGTGAAAACGCAAGGGGGGCGAAACGAATCGGCCGAAGCATCGCTCGCCGAACGTTGAAACCGCGATAGCTTGTTTCGGAAAGTAAAGAACCGAACACCGTTGTAATCGATCTACATAAAAAACATGTGCCGCTCCTAGTGTGGTGTACCAAAGATCGATAACGGAAGACAAAAGTTGAAAAGTCAGCAGACCTATTTCGCTGATACACGCAAAGGGGCCGATATATTCCGGTCTAACGAAAGCACGAAAAGTGACAATGCAAAAATAGTGAAAAGGAAATAAAAGCACATCTTTATTAACTTTGGGAAAAATAATCAAAGAGTACATATTGTACAACATGGCACAGGCGAAAGGGATACAACAGGCTCTACAGCTTAGCTTACAAGTAAATTACATCTTCGCCCCCAAAACAACTACCACTTTTAAAGGAGTGATCTGGCGAACTAGGTTCGTCGTCACTACTAATGTTATAAACTACCCTAAGGGGAGAAGGGGGCGAAACAAGAGAAAGGCTGTAACAGCGCTGGGCGATCGCCTCCTGCCGATCAGTCCTTTGATGATTTCGCCAGAAGCGATACATGTCCTCCAGGCATGCCAAGTGGACATGATCGTAGTCCTCCAATGTTCGCCCGGGGTGTGTTCGCATCCAGTTAGCAACATTCACAACTTTGTAACTGTTGCCGTTAATCATCATCTCGCGGTAAACAGGTCGAAGCAGGTAACGGGCCTTCGGCAAATTTTTTACCGCAATAAACTTCTGATTCCTGCTTCACCAATCCCCAAGGGGGGGCCGAACACATAGTTTTCGGCGCAGACCCTGAAAACAGCGGGAAGTCATGTGGCGAAACGCAGAAAGCGAAGCTGGAACACATAAATCAGGCGAAAAGATTATGTGAAGCAACGCAAGCACGAGTACAAAAAACATAAACACAGTTGGCGAAAATTGTCATATATTCCAAATATTAAAGCATTCTACAATAAGATGGGCCATCAACCATATTTACATTGTTCGCCCTATACGGTGAACATCAAAAAGTAAAAACTATTAAAATTTACAAACACGGGCGGAGGGCCTCACACCTCTGGGTGGTCTTGGGCATCGCCTCCACCCTCTTCCGCCGGCTCTTCGCCTTGTTCCGCCGCCTCCGTTTTCGTCAGCAGCTCGAGCAGACGGGCCTTAGCAGCAGAACGGCCGTCCTTCTGCCAGAACTGCTTACGCCAAGCGTGGAGTGCAGGCGAAATATCCTGGGCGCTCACCTCCCAGTCCCCCTTCGCGAAGTCGGGGAACTTAGCGATGTGCTCGCACCCAGACTGCTGCAACAGGCCCATGGTGAAGGCCGCCGACACGCGCGCACAGCAATCGCCGTACGCGGTGGCACAGTCTGAGACTGCGCAGCCAGCCTGCTGAGTCCATTCAGAGAACTCAAGAGCAGAGGCGTTTTCGCCCGGGACACCGCGCGCCTTCGCCCCCATGTCGGCAAGGGCGAGGCGAAGTGTGCGGCAGGCGATCTTAACGGATTCAGTGGCCCTCGCCACCTCTCGCGCAAGTCGTTGAGACTTCGCCTCCACCCTATTAGCCTCCTGACGAAGGTCCTCCATCTTCGGCTCCATCACGTTGTAGTAGTCGATGAGGGCGGCGGAGTGCCCCCGCTCTTTCTCCAGCTCGGTCTTTAGGCGTTCAATTTCCGCCTTCGCCTCACTGCCCTTGTCCAGCTCAGCCTGGAGGCGTTTGTTTTCTGCCTTCGCCCCCCTGAGGGACCGAGCAAGGCCCTCCATTTCCAGGCTTTTGCGGCCCAGCTCGTCGTCCTTAGCCCGAAGACGGTTCTTCAGGCCACCAAGATAAGCCCGCATAGTTCGCTTCGTCGAGCAGTGGGCCGTAAGGATCTGGTGAAACAGAGAAGAAGGGCGAGCGATAAGTCAGGTTGTCGAAAACGATGACGCAAAAAAAAGAGAGAACATAAAACAAAAAAAAAGAGAAGTCGACATACCCGAATCGCTAGGCTCTTGACGGCGGAGCAGCCCTCGTCGAACTCGTTAAGCTCGGCGAAAAGGTTAGGGCCATCGGCCGGAGCAACGATATTGCTCACCCCCTCAATAAAGGGATGAGCTCCGCCCGGGTCTTGAAGTCGCCAGGGGCGAAGCGGGGCGGCGCCTGGGAATAGTCCGAGTCGGACGTCTCGGCCGCCTTCTTACCTTTATCAAGGGCAAGTGGCGAAACGAGCGGCCGGCGAACGGGGCTACTAAAAACCCGGGCCGCCGTCTTCACGACTTGTTCGGCTGAAGCCGAAGCCCCAGCCCCGCCCGCCGCGCAAAAGGCGGTCGATGGACCCTGGCTTCACCCGGCGAGCGAAGTGGGAGTCTCGTCCGAGGGCTCATCGTTGCTAAAGACGCTAGCGATGGCCACGACCCCTTTTTTCTGGGGGGTCCGCTTAGCAAACTCCCCCTTCGCCGCTTTAGCCGCAGCAATCGCGACCAGGACTTTCGCCCCCTCCACGTCTTTTCAGCGAAGAGGGGAGGAGATCGACTCCATCCCTGTCTCGACACGCTCCGGGCTGGGAGTCGGAGTGTAGCCGGGTGTCCCGGAGCGGCTGTCGCCGGCCTCATTCGCGACCACTTCGGCCGTGAACTCTATCTCCCCGCGTCCTCCTGCTCTTCGACACCGTCCTCGTCGTCAGCGTCGGAGTCGGTGGAGGCAGGGGCCTTTTGCTTGCGGGGGGAAAACTTCATTTGCCCCCGCAAACGTTTCCGGGAGGGGCCCTCTTCGCCATCAGCTTTGAACGGCTTCGCCCTAGGGGGAGTTCGCCGACATAAACCCGGTTCGCCCGGCCAGCTGCTTGTTGGGTTAACAGCTGGCTGTATTCCGTGACCGACACATCGCCGATCAGATTTCGGGCTTCGGTGTCGGCCTGGGCAAGGGTCAACACTGGAAAAAGACATATCGTTATGTAAGGGGTCGAACAAAACAAAGAAACAAAGAACGAAACATAAAGATGAAGAAAATACAAACTTACCATTCGCCTCAGCGGGCATAACAAGCTTCGGCAGGCCGTTGACCTCTTCGTCTTGGTCAACCTCGACCTGCCACGATTGAGAGAGGGGGCACACGCGAAGCATGCAGAACTCCTCCACCATGTCGCGGCAGCTCAGCCGAGAGCAGAACTCCCAGTAGGAGTGACCACCGTCTTCGAGTTCACGGTGGCTGAAAAGATAGCACCGAAGAGCTCGGCGCTTGGTTCGAACCCAGCGGTCCAGCATGCCCAGTCGAAGATGGCGATGCGGACCAGAGCCGAAGTTCTCAACTGGGGAAGCTCCACCTAAAAAAGGCGAAGAATCTCCGGCAATAATATGTTGCACGGAAACCGAAGCCCGGTCTCGAAGAACACGGCGAACACAACCGTCTGGTTGTCGCCAGGCTTCGGTACTTCGGCATCTCCAGGGGCGAAGGCCCGCCCCTCCGCCACCATGCCCAAACTAACCATCCTTGCCAGCTCATCTTCATCTATGAGCGACACCCCTAGAAACGCGGTGGTGTCTTCGTCAATTCGGCCGGGGTCAGGACCCGTTGTGGAGACGGGGTTCGGCTTGCGTGGGGCCATGGCGAAGCAAGCGTGTGGTAGCGAAAGGGGTTAACTAGCGAAAGGGGTTCGGTTGAGTTAGAGCGTCGTGAGTAAAAAGATGAGGAGAGAGAGCGCCTACGGTGAAAATGACGAGGGTAAGGGCAGTGGAAAGGGGAAAGGAAGAATATATAGCCTACAAGGCGACGCTTCACATTCCCGGCCAATCACGAACTGCCACGTGTCGCAGGGGTAGGCGAAACGGTAAAATCCCATGGACCAGGCCACGTAGTGGCGGGCCCTCGGGGGAAAAGCCCATCACTGTTCACGCCGACCCAGTGGAACAGTAAGAATAACTTTACCGTTTGCAGAAGGCGAAGGCCAATCACTGCTCATTTGGGCCCAATCAAACAGTAAAGGTAGCTTCGCCATTCGTGAGAGGCGAAAGCTATAAGTAAAAAAAAAATTCAAATCACAACACATACAATACACACATTCTTTGCAGGAGCAAAAGACAGGTTTCGGCAGGAGCATTGGTCGAAAGGGGGCGCCTCATACCATACTACATGGTTTGCACGGTCTCGGCCGAAGCTCCTATCTCACCCTTGCCCGTGAGGGGCTTGTTGGCAGTATGTCATGAGACCTTTCGACCAGACCTGCTGAAACCATGCGAGCGGCTAGGATTCAGACTCAAGGCGCCCAAGATCCATCGGGGCGAAGCTCTATGGCGAAGACCATGGGGCGAAGGCGGCAAAGGGCGAAGAGTCGCGCCGGGTCTCTGCAGATCTAAACGTGCTCTGGGCGAAGACTGCATGGCGAAGGCGTACACCGAAGGAGGGTGACTTCGCCATGCTGGGCCCGATCCAAGAAGGCCTAGTGGGCCGGCCCAATCGCCCCGGCCCACTAGCCGATGGGCCTGTAGTCACCGGGTGGCCCATTGAAGGCCCATGTATCTCAATTACATTGAATACCCATATAAGTGTCCCTTTCATAAGGGTGACCATGTAAATTCCCCTGTAAAAGACCTAAACCCTAATAGGGGGACCTGTAATGGGATTATAAATAGCCCCCAGGGCCATGTAAAGGGGGGATCCCATGAAAATCCTGCATTTAATACACTTTACTTTTCCCAACAACCGTTGAGTGACCACGTCCGTCGACGTATGCAGTTGTCGTTTCGACAACATACCAGTTGTCACAAAACTAGCCCCGAAATCGATATCGGTAGCTTAATGCGGAAGAAATATCATAGGAGATCCAAACACGATAATGACACCGAGACACGATATTTGGTAACGGAGTTCAGCCCAGCCTATATCTCCGGGGCACTGATTACAGGCACTCCTCCCCGATCCAGCATATTACAGCGTATCAGAGTTGCAACAACTCACGGCCGGTCGCTGTCGGCAGTCGCTTCCTCTCGCTATGCTAAGTCGTCATGCCGCCATGCGGTTACAACAGGCACGCCTCTCTATTTAAGAGAGATCCTAGGATAGTGTTAACAACGAAATTCGGTAAGCCTCGAAGTCATCATCGGCCTAGAGTGAGTATCGGCGTCAGAATCCTGGAATCGGCCAATGGGCATTATCAATCGCCAGCAGTTATATTCTTCATGAATTCAGTTAAGGAATTTAATTAATTAAAGGAAGTTTATCCAGAAGAGTCCGAGTTCAGGGAGGATGCGGCATGGCAATTTATCTATTAATTAGGTAAAGTTGTTAGTTTTCTTTTATCTTTAGGAAAGTGTGTTTAGGTTCCGATAAGGACTATATGTTTTTCCTTTTATCTTTAGGAAAGTTTGAGTCGTGTCCGATATAGGCTAGTATCTACCCATAGTTATAAATATGTATACCCGGTGTCCATGTAAATTATTTTTCGATCAATACAACTACTCTCGGCGCATCGCCACCCCTCTTACTTATCAACCGGCGGAATTTAGCACCTGACGTGGGGTTGCATCGACTTTCGATCTCCGGCAAAGGGGTAAGTCCTACGTTCCGCCGGGTCCTGGTGAATATATCGGCTACATTGGTGCTGTTCAAGGTGTTGACGACGAAATTTGGTAAATCATGCATCGAATTTGGAGTTAAGATCGAAGCGGATTTGGAAGGAAATCGGTAACAGAAATAGAGTATAAATCAGCTTCAGAACTGCATCGGCTACGGTTTGCATCGGCTGATATTGAATCGGACAAGGAAACTGATGTAGTCGATTCCGACAAGGGGATGTTGGAACCATTATCGGGTTCGTTTAAAGTGCTTCATGAGGATTGCCATGTATGGATTGAGTCCGAAAAAGGCAATTGCATCTATTAATTAGGAATAGTTTGTTAGTTTCCTTTTATCTTTTGGAAAGTGTGTTTAGTGTCCGATAAGGACTTTATGTGTTTCCTTTTATCTTTAGGAAAGTTTGAGTCGTGTCCGATATGGACTAGTATCTACCCATGGGTATAAATATGTACACCCGGGGTCTATGTAAATTATCTCTCGATCAATACAACTTCGGCGCATCGCCACCTTTTACCTTTTTACTTTCAACGAGTTTTTGTTTCAAGTTGGGCTGCATCGACTTCGATCTCCGACGAGGAGTGAGGCTTGTTATGGCGGCTTGCGTTATCGGGATTAGTGCTTCCATCGCTTCGACACTCTAATCTTGTTCATGTAAGTCGTTGAGTTATCATATACATTATATAATCTAGATTGACAATGTTTTCTACTTGCATCGGCCGATCTCTATTTAGGGTTTTGTCGATATCGGCTAGATTACTTTGTTGGCTTAGATTATATAATGTATCCACCACCCTGAAAATCAGTCAAAAGCTTGATTGTCTAGATATTATGTTTCTTTTCATACTTAGTGCTGCATCAGTTAAGTTTGATCTACTAAGTCGTGCTTAGAACCATAATCTCTAGCCTGCTTCTTGATTGCCAATAAGGGTTTCATCGGGGTTTCAGCCGATGAATTATCTGGACGTTGTATTGGCTTATAAGGATTACATACAAGATGGATTTAGCCGATGACAACAAAGATTTCACTGTTTATCTAATCATTTGGATTTATTGACATCGGACCTCCAGCCGATGAATGCTTCAACCTTCGGATCAGTGCTTATTCAATCTATCATTACTAGCCGATTGGTTTCTATTGGATTATATTATTGTTTTATTACATTATCATCAGCCGATTATCTTTATGTCATTATTTACTCAAGTATCAAGATCTATACTGGATATCGGCTGGAATCACTCCATTGGCTTGTCAGCCGATCGGCTATCTTTTGATCTTCAATTTACATATCTTGTCAGTTGCAGGATCAAACTGACTGGCACGCCCGCATCTCATCATTATTCTGGACCTGCACTGGAGCTAAGCAGATCTCCCAGGCCATCGTGTTTTTACGTCAACACAAGGCTGCATCGCTTTGATCTCTTGGATCGCTCTGGTTCGGTTGATATATTTACCTACCTGTTATTTCAGTTCTATTTTAATTGCATTGTGTTTAGAGATGCATCGGTTTAGTTGGGACTATCTCGGTTAGGTCCGATCTTCTGTCTTAGCCGATATATCTCTACAATCATAATGTTGTTTTAAATAGATTTGTTATATCCATCACATTAGATAGATCTATCGGTTCATCAAGTATTAGATTATCATATGCAATCTTATGTTGCATCGGTTTGGTTCGACCTACTAGATTGTTGTTGATAATATAAACCTTGTTAAGCCGATAGGTTCATGCTAATATTTTATCGGAGTGCTAGCCGATGAGTTATCATATACGTTATATAATCTAGATTGACAATATTTTCTACTTACATCGGCCGATCTCTATCTAGGGTTTTGTTGATATCGGTTAGATTACTTTGTTAGCGTAGATTATATAATGTATCCACCACCCTGAAAATCAGTCAAGAGCTGGATTATCTAGATATTATGTTTCTTTTTATACTTAGTGTTGTATCAGTTAAGTTTGATCTACTAAGTCGTGCTTAGAACCATAATCTCTAGCCTGCTTCTTGATTGTCAATAAGGGTTTCATCGGGGTTTCAGCCGATGGGTTATCTGGACGTTGCATTGGTTTATAAGGACTGTATACAAATTGGATTCAGCCGATCGCAACAAAGGTTTCGTTGTTTATCTAATCATTTGGATTTAACAACATCGGACCTCCAGCCGATGAATGTTTTAACCTTCGGATCAGTGCTTATTCAATCTACCATTACTAGCTGATTAGTTTTACTGGATTATATTGTTGTTTTATTACATTATCATCAGCCGGTTGTCTTTATATCATTATCTACATTTGACATATAGCCGATCGCTCAAAACCCTATCGACATTGGCTAGCATCGGCATCGGTTGAAATCACTCTATCAGCTTATCAGCCGATTGGTTGTTTTATCTGCTCTTTACGTATCTTGTCAGTTACAGGATTAAACTGACTGGCACGCCTGCATCTCATTATTATTTTGGACCTGCACTGGAACTAAGTAGATCTCTCAGGCCAGTGTGTGTTTTTTCATCAACAGATAGAGTCCGATTCTGATTCTAGTTCTAACACCTAGTACAACTCCAAATTCTAAACTGTAATCGATTTTGTACATATATTCGACACAAACTATAACAATCAGACGAAGACGCACCTCAGGTGAGATCCCTCGTCCTCGTCGTCCAGCAGATACCGAGGCGGCACGAGCGACCGGAGGAGCTCAGGGGTGTACATGTACGTTGCTCTAGTTCTTCTAGTTTGCTTGCGTTGATTATTTACGTGTGCATTCATCGAGCTGTTCTTGCCAGGAGTTGGCTTGCTCTCCGCAGCCGTGCGCGCATCCTTGTGTCCGCCTCCATGTACGTCGAGCTCTACCTCGTCACCACTGGCTTCCTCATCCTTGACGGTGACAACCTGGACAATCTCTTCCCCGGTGTCAGCGTCAGCCTTGGGCCGGTGGCCCTCGCCGGGAAGCAGTTGTTTGTCGTTCTCGTGACGCTCGTGATCGTGCCCACGACGTGACTCCGCAGCCTCGGCGTGCTCGCCTATGTCTCCGTGACGGGCGTGTTCGCGTCTGTCATCATCGTGCTGCGGGCCGCGGTGGTTGATGGCGTCGGGTTCTCCGGACGAGGGACGACGACGCCGCTGCTGATCACCGGGCTCCCGACGGCTCTCGGCTTTTGGATGTGTAATGATCGTGTGCTCGATGGTACTATGATTATGATGAAAATGTTAATAGTAACACGTGGTAATTAGCAGGGAAAAAATACTACCGAATAATGCCAAATGTTACTGGGTGTTTTGGGAATACGGGAAATCAATGTTCCATTTGATTCCGTTAATAGATATGATACCGAGAGTTCACGTACACCCGGTAACGTTACCGTGTGTTTAGGCACACACGGTATGATTCTAGCCATCCCCGTGCGCACAATGGTAAAACACTTGGGAAGTGCGCACGGTAAACCGATAAAGCCACCGTGTATCTGTTATCGTGTATTAGAACTCGGTAACATTGTTACCTTGTGTTTTTTGCCTGTTACCTTGTGTTTCTGATACACGGGAACCTTCTCATCTCTGATAGTGTGATCTGGTACGGCAGACACA
Organism: Oryza punctata; assembly: GCA_000573905.2. Classification (NCBI taxonomy): domain Eukaryota; kingdom Viridiplantae; phylum Streptophyta; class Magnoliopsida; order Poales; family Poaceae; genus Oryza; species Oryza punctata. Next base: position 22,398,984 of record CM002496.2, read on the forward strand.
GCGTCTTCCCGACGTTGTACACCTCTATGAAGCAAAAGTCTCAGTTTCCGAAGGTATATATGCATGAAGTGTGAATCGATAATTTAATGATCAATATACTGATGGACTCTTCTATTGATTAACAAAATCATCAACCAGATGCTAGCGATATGCTTCCTGCTTTGAACGCTCAACTACGGAGCAATGGCGGCGCGCTCGGCTACCTTATCTACGGCGACGGCGTGTTGTCCCAGCTGACGCTCAACCTCATCGTGGCGAGACTCAGCCCAAAGGTCGCCATATACACGATGCTGCTCAACCCGTTATCCAAGTATGCACTCCGTTTTTTTGAAAATTTAATCCTTTTGAAAAACTTATTTCGAAACTGATCCTCACCAAAAACTTCAATAAAAATAGATCGTAGGCTCAGAGCCAATCCTATTAACGCTAAGCTCCAACGTCTCACCACCAGATAGTATGGCGCTAAAATTTGCCACGCTAGCAGAGATGGTTGTGGACGTGGTATGGGTCAGCGCCAAAGTGTTTGGTGCTAACCCCGTGTTCGTAATAAGTAGACATTATGCTATTCTTTATCAAGATCTTCATAGTGCAGTGGTTTAACTGCTTATTTGGTTGTCACCAAGTCTCACGGTCAATCCCCATGTGTACACTCTTTTCTGGTTTTTTTACTTGTCGCCCATAGAAAAGTGAAAAAAAGTGCAAGACTAGTTGATATCAGAATATATGTTACATACTTAACAGGTATACTGAGGTCAGCGCCAAATACGTTACGTTGGCGCTAACCCCATGCCACATCTACACATGGCGCTGGCTTAAGTCCCCTAGCTCAACACCAACGCGTCTGGTGTTGAGCTTAGGGACTCAGCGCCAAGGCGGTTGGCGCTGAGCCTATGCCACATCGGTGAGGGGATCGGCTGCGGATCCACGTGGGCAAGGGGGTCAGCGCCAAAGGCACTGACGCTGACCCGTTGGACCTCAGCACCAATGGTACTGGCGCTGAGCCCACGGTCTATTTTTGGTTGAAATTTTTTACGAGGGTTAGTTTTGAAATAAGTTTTTCAAAAGGATCAAATTATCAAAAAACGGGTACGCACTGGTGGTCACGCCGATCCCGGTGGCCATCGAGGAGAGGATCTGTGGCGCCGTCGGCGTCTCCGTGGTGGTGAGGACGCTGCTGGTCCTCAGCACGGTGGCCGTGGCGCCCATTGTGTCATTCTTTGCGTACCTCATGGCATTGGTGGGGTCGCTACTCATCGTTGGGGTGAGCATGCTGCTCATCGTCTCCACCGCTCGCTGGCCGCCGCGCCACACCCATGTGTCCACCGCTCGCCGCCGTCTCCACTTGTCTGCCGCCGCTCCGACCCTCTCTGCCCGCCGCGGGACACAAAGAGGGAGGAGGGAAAATGGAGCGGTGAAGAGGGAGAAGGAACAGCAGGGAAGGGAGAGAAAGAGAGATAAGGGAGAGCGAAGACCCACTATGGGTCCCACAATTTTTATTTTGTGTGAATAATAAATGGGTCCCACATATATTTTTTTAATTCTACTACCACCTAAGCGTCACATCAATACCACGTGGAATGAAGGCCAGGTCAATACTGTCACGTAGGCACCATGTCAGCGGAACCACCTTCCAAAACCACCGAAGGAGTTAAATTACACCGGTTTTAATAGTTGGGGATCGAGATATCCGGTATTGTGGTTCAGGGATACGAATCAGATTCGGTCACTAGTTAAAGGAGTCAAAGTGAACTTAAACGACTCCCGTCGGAAGCAGTGTTTGAATTAGGATTTGTGGCTTTTCTTTTTAGCCCAACACAACTAGCACAAATTCCCATGTAACGAATTCTACAGATAAGGTACATTTCCTGGGCCTGCGGGCCTAGCTACGTCCAGGTTACATCCTCAGGGCTGTTGAGAAATACAGTGCCACACGTCGAGCAATAACTTAATTTTGTTTTTTGTTTTGTTTTTTTCCCGGAGAGCAATAACTTTGTGTAAATCCGGTTATATGGAATTCAAGTCCTCGATCAAACGACGTAGGGCTTATATTCGGATAAGAGCCGACGAGTCAGAAACGGTAGACCCCGGCCGTGTAGAAGGAAACAGCTGGGTATACGCGTAGAGCTTCTGAGCTCGACCCATCGCCGTTTGATCTACTCGCGTACGATTCACAGCAGTTCGATTGGATGCAGCCGCCCCCATATAGCCGATCCTATCATAGTCGTTGTAGGCGCCGGTCAGCAAGGAAGCATGCAGAAGCTCGACCAAGCATCCGCGAAAATACACAGCATTACGCGTGTCGGCTGGATCTGTGCATGGATCAGATGCTATTGAATGGCAACGGTATATATGATGCATAGCATTATATTGGAAGGGAGAAACCTGCATTGTTTTTATTATTCAGCACGGTCGCATGTCTCGCACATATTGACAACGGAGTAGATAAACTTGACAACGGTCAATGGATAGGATGGACTTGCGCAGCAGGCCTAAGGCCGACGAAGAGACGGCTTTGCCTTCGTTTTGGATGAGACCAAGCTAGCAGCTTCATGCTGGAGTCCGGAGAAGCTATGCTCGGCTCCAATGGGGGCAATACGAGACTCTATCCATTCCGCTTCGTCATCTAACATACGACGGTATACGAGCAATAATGTTTGAGAATTGAGCAGATTGCCTAAGGTTCTCTATTCATTTTCTGATCTGAACGACGACAAGTACGAAAATCCACATACGTACGTACGGTGGACTTATCCACAAAAGATTGAGGTTTGCAACAACTTTGCATGCATGCATGCGTCTCATTACGTTGTATCCCTACACATATTGCCCAGACCTCACGTGTACGTGCGGCAGCATTCGTTGACGTCGACTCGTCGTGTTTGTTTCATTGTTTGGTGTCGACGTCTGTGCTGCAATGCATGCATTACCTATGTTGCCATCAGTACGTGTTACGGATTTGCATGCAGTTTGCTCGCCGGTGAGCGGCGGCGACAGGCGGAATGGTCAAGCCAACCGCCCCAACAGGGCCGCCACCGTAGTATATGTCCGTATTACTAGCAAGAGTGTACGTGTGTGCGCGTTGTACGCGTGGCTCGACATCCGCCATTCACCGCTTCTCCCCAGCTGCCTTAACTCCCAAGGATATCAGGGATTGGTATACACACGCAGCTAGCTATAGTCCTAGTACACACACACACGTTGAAGAACACATGCTAACACACTAGCTAGTTAGCCCAACAGATCGATATATATTTCGTGGGATTTGTTTAAATTTCAGGCACCTGAAAATATGTAAAACTTAATCACCTAATTAAGTTACACAGTGCTATGAGCCTATACTATGCAACATCCAATTTAATTTATTTCATTTTAACTACAATTTTGTTGTTTATGTTGTTTTATTATATTTTATCTAAGTTTGTTTTTTCCATGAATTTTATGAGTTAAAAATTTATTTCATGAAATTTTGTAAAATTTTATGTATTAGAACAGTTTACTGCATATTTTAACCCATTGGGGAGCATAGTATAAATAACAAGTAATAGGAAAATGATGAGAATCATTGGATTATCATTCAATTCAAGATATGAGAAAAGTGTACGTCTGATTTATTTTTAAAAAATCAGGTGTCTGAAATATGGACACTTTCATATTTTGTCGGTCTTAGAAACTGCATGTATATCTTAAGCCATGTTAGTTTGGATCATTACACGTCATGTTTCACGAAGAAGTTATATATGCCAAGGAAAAAAGATTCAGAAAATTCATGCAAAAGTCCAGGAACATTTTTTAAAAAAAATAATTTTCACAATAATTTAATCAAACTATCGTAAAACTACATATTTAAGGTGCGGTCACAAAACTATAGATTTAGTGTCAAATTTATCGTAAAACCTCCTCCTACTCCCCCTTATCCTTCTCACTCATAGTTTCTTTGATCTTTTATATACCCATTTTCATTCCAAAAATTCCAACCATTTTATTCATTTTGAAAAATTAGAAAGTGGATATGTAGGGAATAGAGAAATTCCACCCGCCTAAGTAAAGAACTATTACAAATAAAGAGGAAACTAATAAGGATAAGTAAGAAAAAAGAAAAAAAGAAACCATATTAATTTGATACCGGAATATTCGGTTATATGTTTAAGGTTAAATATCACAAAACTATATATATATTTTAGATAGTACAAGATTCTAGCACTATCGTTATGTTGGAGTAGTTTTGTGATAAATTTGATACTAAATGTGTAGTTTTATGATACAACATCTTAAATTTATAATTTTTCAACAGTTTGATCAAAATCCTATAGTTTCGTGAAATTTTCTCAAATAAGTTTGTAGAATTTGGGGTTGGGGGCTAAGAATATGAAATCTTCGAAAGTTTGTGAAGCACTAGCAGTATGGTCGTTAGGTCGTTAGGGGTAGGCATTTGGTCAGAGTAAGCAATTTGGTCTCTGTCCTTTGAGAAATTTTGGTCATTAAAAATTAAAGGCAGAATTATACCACAAAATTTTCAAGACCAATCGATTTCAGGAGATCCAAAAACCACACAAATCTAAAAATTTGCTAAATCCAAAAGTCGCACAAATTACCGTCGGAGGAAGTGGAGGCTGTTGGTGCAGCAACCATCAGTTGCGGCGGCGTTATCCATGACCCACCCCTCATTGCACGTCACTGGGTATTGGCCAACACGGTGCAACAACAGGGAGGAGGAGGTGGAAGGTGGTTGTCGGTAGCTCGGCACAACGACTGTTAGTGGTGGTGGCACGGTGAGACTTGAGAGACTGAGGAGGAGGTTATCGATGTGGCGAGAGGAGGTGGTGGCTATCGGCGCAACACGAGGAGTGGTGTTGGTAATGTTGGGTATAGTGGCTGAGAGCTATACAAGTGTATTGGAGGCTCAATTACGTAAATCGAGGTGATGACTGAAGTAACCTAATATGGGTAGCCCGTACAATTGCATGGCTAATCTCCATACAAAATTATCCTTGTTTAATATAAGTTTGCTTAAATTTTTTAAATAACCGAACCTTAAAAAGACCAACCTTATCATCTCCATGTTTTTAATTTTATAGTTTTTAAAAGTTACACCAATCACTACCTCTTACTCTTTTGTCACCCCTTTATTTGCTTGCTAGATCTACTACGACTTCTATTCGTCCTTCTTGAAACTTTAAAATTAGCCCTTACAAATTTTAGAGTTAATTATCTCGTTGGCTTTCATTTTTATGAATTTCTAGAAGTCCCGTCAAATGCTGCCACTCTACGATCCGTCCGCCACCTACTCTCTTTATTGTCATTGGGATTTTAAAAGTCGAATATAATTATCATCCGTGTTCATTTTAACTTTCTAGAAGTCCCACCAAACCGTCAGAGGTATCACCATTATAATCCTCTACAGCCCGCCCGATACCTTTCCTTTTAATTATTGTTGAGATTTTAAAAATCGAACATGATTATTATTGTGGTTTATTTTTTTACTTTCTAGAAGTCCCACCGACCACCGTGATTGTGTTACTTAACGGGTTGCTCGTCATCTCTCCTCTTAATTATCATTGGGATTCTATTTGGGCTTTTGTTTATAGTTTTTATACCCGCTGTGTTCACTCTTTATTATCATTGAGATTTTAGAAATCGAACATGATTATCATTGTGGTTTATTTTTTACTTTCTAAAAGTTCTGTCAACCACTATGATCGTGTTATCTTAACGGCCTGTCCATCGTCCCTACTCTCAATTATCATTAGGATTCTATTTGAGATTTTGTTTATAATTTTTAGATATCCCATCAACCGCTGTCACCCTACTCCTTTACAACCTAGTTTCTTCTCCCCTCTTTATTATCATTTGTTATCATTGTGTTTATAGATGGATTGTGTTTTTTGATAATTCCATATTTTTTATTCCAATATTATATTATTTATAAATCATATTCCTACTTAAAAATCCTATAATTATTTTTATATTTTCGGAATTTAATTTGTTTTTTATTCTGACATTTAATTAAACTCGTGTTGTGTTCTAGATGGTCTCTTCTTTCGATATTTCTTATTTTTTATTCCGAATTTTAGTTATTTTTAAATTGTATTCCTACTTAAACTCTTATTTTTCTTTTTCTAATTTCAGAAGTTATGTTTTTTAGAATTTTAATTTATTTTGTATTTTGTTCTATATGGACTCTTCTTCAAATATTGCTTATTTTTATTCCGAATTTCAGTTATTTTTAAATTGTATTTCGGCATGAACTCTCTTTTATCCTTTTCTAATTTCAGAATTTATTTTAGTTTCATTCCAAATTTTAATTAATCTATATGAACTTTTTTCAAATATTGCTTATTTTTAATTCTGAATTTCAGTTATTTCTAAATTGTATTCATACTTGAACTCTCTTTCTTTCTTTTCTAATTTCAGAATTTGTTTTATTTCTTATTTCAAATTTTAATTAATCTCATATTCGGTTCTATATAGACTCTTCCTCTAATATTGCTTATTTCTAAATTGTGTTTTTAGTTGGACTCTCCTTTTCTTTTCATACTTGAACTCTCTTTCTTTCTTTTGTTATTTCAGAATTTATTTTATTTTTTATCCCAAATTTAATTAATCTCGTATTCGGTTTTATATGGACTCTTCCTCTAATATTGATTATTTCTAAATTTTATTTCTAGTTGGACTCTCCTTTTATTTTTCTCTAATTATTGTGAGAATTTCTAATCTCCACAGAGAACGTGGTGACTTATTTTAAGACTGTTTTAATAATATAATAGATAAAATTTGGTTAGTCAGGTGCTGAAATTTAATTTCTCAGCATCGGATTTTTGGTTTTGGTTAATTATTTTGCCCACTTATGATGGTGGTATAGTCGTAAGACTCCGGTTTAAAATTTTTGTATCCAAAATATAATATACACACATGAAGTACTACCTTCATTTTCATTCCAAAATGTAACAATCTAGAATGAGATAAGACCCATCCTAAAACTACGAATCTGAACATGAGACATCTCTAAATTGGTAGTTCTAGGATAATCCATTTTAGGTTGCTATATTCTGGACGGATAGAGTAAGAGCTTAGCAAGACAAAGATTAGGAATTCCGTTTCGAAATTCTGAACCATGCTCACCCGCTTGGCACGCCCTTATGGCGGCGAAATTAAGACGGCTCTGCCCTTATCCGTTTGATTCGAGCCAATCCGGAACACTAGGAGTATCCCGGCCGTCTATCCCCGCTCTACTATAAATACTTGCCGGGAGACGATTTCTTCTCCACACAGCGCAAGAGTGTCGATCGATCATTCTCCAAGTCGATCTCCAAGTGATCGATCAGCTAGCTGACTTCGACGACGCTGCGAGCAACAGCAGCGAGAGCAGCGGCAGAAAGGGTCACCTTTTCACAAGTGTCCGGCCGCGCACGTAGGCCATGGGGAAGCGAATCGCCGCCTTGTGTGGCTTTCTCCTCGTGGTGTTGCTGTGTCTCACGCCCGACGTCGTGCACGCACAGACGCAGATCCTCTTCCAGGTGCTTTATTTATCACATTTAAACGGGAAAGCATTTTTATCCCTTGAGAAAATATCCTCTCATTTCGTACATATCATCTAAATAGTAATTAAAAAAATTAAAAAAATTACAATATAGATTAATATAAAATATATCACCCCACAAACATTAATATAAAAATCCACATCCCATTTCATCTGTATAAACGCGCAAGGGTGTTCACCTGTGTAAAATTATCCACAGCAAGTCAGAACGGTAATATAATTCACGTACAATCGAATACATGTCTCTAACGTTTTTGTGCAGGGTTTTAACTGGGACTCGTGGAAGAAGCAGGGCGGCTGGTACAACATGCTCAAGGGCCAGGTGGGCGACATCGCCAGCGCCGGCGTCACGCACGTCTGGCTCCCCCCTCCCACGCACTCCGTCTCGCCTCAAGGCCAGCAAACCATGCATCTCCTTTCATCTCGTTACACTTCTCTTTGTAACATATATACGTAACGTTAAGTGTGTTGTGCCAGTGCGTTCTACTGCATTTTATCCCTCGAGGGAATATCCTCTCGTTATCTATTTGTCACTTAAATAGTTATGAAAAAATTTTAAGAAAATGTATTAATATGTGACATATCACCCCACAAACATTCAAGTTAAAATTCAACTCTACATCTCGCAATGAAAAAACAAATTTTATTGTAAATATACGTTAACTAGTTGTAGTTTAATTTATTTTTTGTGAGATATAAAAAGTTAAATTTGAACTTAGAATGATATATCACATGTTAATATATCTATTTAATTTTTTAAAATGTTTTATATAATTATTTGAGTGACTATAAATAACGAGGTACATCTCCAGTAGTTTCGTAGCGCTGATCTCGTCAGTAATTAGCATGTATGCATGTGTTCCAATCGATATTTCGCGTGCATGCATGCAGGCTACATGCCGGGACGGCTCTACGACCTGAACGCGTCCAAGTACGGCACCAAGGCGGAGCTCAAGTCGCTCATCGCCGCCTTCCACGCCAAGGGCATCAAGTGCGTCGCAGACATCGTCATCAACCACCGCTGCGCCGACGACAAGGACGGACGCGGCGTCTACTGCATCTTCAAGGGCGGCGGGCCGCGCGGCTGCCTGGACTGGGGCCCCTCCATGATCTGCAGCGACGACACGCAGTACTCCGACGGCACGGGCCACCGCGACACCGGCGCCGACTTCGCCGCGGCGCCCGACATCGACCACCTCAACCCGCTCGTCCAGCTGGAGCTCTCCGAGTGGCTCAGGTGGCTCAGGAGGGACGTCGGCTTCGACGGCTGGCGCCTCGACTTCGCCAAGGGCTACTCGGCGGGCGTCGCCAGGGCGTACGTCCAGAACGCCAGGCCGAGCTTCGTCGTCGCGGAGATATGGAGCTCCCTGAGCTACGACGGCGACGGGAAGCCGGCGGCCAACCAAGACGGCGAGCGGCAGGAGCTCGTCAACTGGGTGAAGCAGGTGGGTGGCCAGGCGACGGCGTTCGACTTCACGACCAAGGGCATCTTGCAGTCGGCGGTGCAGGGTGAGCTGTGGCGGATGCGGGACAAGGACGGCAAGGCGCCGGGCATGATCGGCTGGTATCCCGAGAAGGCTGTCACCTTCGTCGACAACCACGACACCGGCTCGACGCAGAGGATGTGGCCATTCCCGTCTGACAAGGTCATTCTGGGCTACGCCTACATCCTCACCCACCCAGGAGTCCCGTGCATCGTACGTAATTAACTTCTCAAAGCTTGTTAATTATAGCATCCATGGATCGATGCTTCATCATTCATAGGTGACAATTTTGTTTTATGTTGTTTAGTTCTACGACCACGTGTTCGACTGGAACCTCAAGCAAGAAATCAACGCGCTGGCGGCGACGAGGAAGCGCAACGGGATAAACGCCGGGAGCAAGCTGCGCATCCTGGCGGCGGAGAGCGACATGTACGTGGCGATGGTCGACGAGAGGGTCATCACCAAGATCGGGCCGAAAATGGACGTGAGCAACATGATCCCGTCGGGTTTCCACATCGTGGCTCATGGCAATGACTACTGCGTCTGGGAGAAGAGCGGCCTTAAAGTCCCAGAACTAGAAGGACGGCGCTAGAAACGGCTCGCTCGCTCGCTAGTAGCTACACAGTTTTTAATAACTTGTACGAGAAATGTTTGTTTCCGTTTGCACATCTAGCTTATAAAATCTCCCCAATATATACTGCTCTGTTTCCTAGTACGTTCATCTCGGAAATTTGAACTTGCAAGCCCAAAATTTGAATCTTTAACATACAAGTAAAAAAATACAATACAATACAATATTCTCGATGATTATTGATTACTTAAATTGGACCGTATTGATTGTAAGACACTTAATTAGGTTGCGTTCTTTTGGGCTTATTGGACGAGGTACTTCATTGTTCATCATAAGCACCCTTAGATTTCAAACTATTAAATAATATATTTTTTAAAAAAATCTATATAATTATTTAAAAAATACAATAAATCCATTTTTCAAGTTTGCAATTGCTAATACTTAATTAATCATACACTAATGTTCTTTATTATTTTACGTACGGTTTATAAGCTCACTTAAAACTTTGTTCAAACGAATCCTCAATCCATGTTATTTTCACCTCCTTCACTATCGTACGTACGTTATTGCTATGAATTTTTGTTTGTTTCACGTTTTAAAAGTACGTATGTTATTTCTCGTAAAACTTTTTTCTACCACATATTTTTTAAGTTTATTTATCAAAATATTCAAGTTATATCTATAATCATGTAGATAATCCAATGCAATAATCTATTTCGAAACTAGGCCTTAGTGAAGGGCTGAAGGCTGCATGGGCTTCTCTGAAAAAGGAAAAGAAAAAGGAAGAGGAATACATGTGCATGTGCTTTTGTAGTCAAAGAAAAAAATAACAGGAAGAAGGCTACATGAGCCCATTGAAGAACAAGAACCATATGGGCTTCTCGTCAGGAAGAAGGCTGCATAACTCATGGGCCACGGCCCTTCCAGAATGGCAGTGCACGTCTGCACCAACTCCTTGACCGACTCTATTGCATTTATATTCGTCGTACACCTACTATAAACGATCTTTTATCCTACCCCTAGATCCCAAAACACAAATATCTCGTTTAGATTAAAAACCAGTGCTAAAGATACTTTAGTACCGATTTTAAAAGTTCAAATCCCTAGAAACATCTTTAGTCCCGATTGTTGTTACCAACCAATACTAAAAATTACATCTTAGTACCGATTGGTAACACCAATCGAGACTAAAGCTGGAGGATCTTTAGTCAGGGTTGGTGTTAACAAGCCGTACTAAACATGCATCTTTAGTACCGGTTGGTAACACCAACCCAGAATAAAAATATTTTTAGTATCAACTAGTATTAAAAATGTCTCCAGGGTTAGTTCAAAAAGAAAGCATCTCAATCCAAATCAGATTTGTGTAATAGGTGTGAAGGTAACGTGCGTGAGGGCTGTGGTGAGAAATCTTAATTTGAATCCCACATTCCATAAATTATTTTTTATTTAGTATGCATCTTTAGTACCGGTACTAAAAGTCGAGATTTTTAGTCTCTATTTACTGGTCTCGGTTGCTATAACCGAGAATAAAGGGGGTTTTAAACCTGTAGTAAAGATTGAAAGCTCAAAGTACTCAAAGTATTGGTTGTATTTCCGCTAGAACACCTGATTCTTTTTCTTATTATCTCTGTCTTTAACTATTTCTTATAATATTCCTTAAAAAACCTATGAAATTTGAAAGCTCAAAGTTGAAGCCTGCATGAATCTATGTAGAAGCTAGAAACCGTGGGTTGGCTCATGAAGAGTCATAGGGACGTCAACAGAGAGAAACGGACATGGACAAGGAAGAGATAGTGGGGGAGAATGATGTTTTGAGATTGGAGGATGCTTCGAGACTATAGGATCGATGCTAGGTGCATCTTCGCACTATAATCTGGAAGCCATGGTCCCTCTAAATACATGTTTTTCGCATGGTTGATAGTGCAAAATAAGCTTTGGACAACCGACCGAGTACAACGGAGAGGATGGCCCAACCAAAGAACTCGCACACTATGTTGAACTTGCGACGAGACAGCTATAAACCTCATAGCATACTAAGAGAATCTAGGGAGCCATAGCGATATGAGCACAGATCAACCCGCAAATGGAGCAATGAAATACTACAGATACGGTGGAAAAACTTGTGGGATTAGCCCACACAACCGGAATATCAAAGAACATGGTCCGGTCACTCATCCTCTTAGTCAGTTGGAAAATATGGAAGTAGAGGAATGCCCATGTGTTCCAGCGCATCACATCAACACCTACATCCATTATAGCAAAAATAAAGGAGGGGATCAGAGACTTACAGACGGACCTATTCTCACAACACCGTTAGCTCTCTAAGTTTTTTTCCTGACTAGGCAAATCCCGCTAACACCTATAAATAAACTAATTTCTCCTTCTTTATTAATGAAAAGAGGTCACCCTCCTATTCTCTTATTCCAAACAAAAGGTTGCTAGGTGGTATAATCATAGGAAGGGTCACAAGAGGCGAAAATGCTAACAGGCGATCAACCATGTGTGTGCAATCCGAGTGACAGGGTCGGTCCGTACTTTTTTTTTTGGCTCACATGGCTTTCTGCTTTTCATTCTCTAACAAATCCTTTTATGGGCTTATGGTCATCTCGTTTTCCCTTTTAAGAGCATCACCAAGAGCTGCCTTATTCTATTCCCTATCCTCAAATTTAGGAAATTTTGATTAAAAATCACATCCAACAGATTCCCTAACCTATCTCCCAATAATCCAGGTTCCCAACTCCGGATAACTCGTTACCCACTTATAGGGAGCGATTTTTTATTCCCAACTGCGGACTTCGCTCTCTAGCGCGCGTAGGGGAGGAGAGAAAAAACTCGCGCGCGTAGGGGAGGAGAGAAAAAACTGATTTTTTTTCCTGTTAGTGGTTAAAAGGAGGGCCCACTTTTAATTATAGGAAATCAATTTTAGGCTATCTCTTGGAAAGAATAGTTTTCTCACTTCCTATATTCAGTTTAGGAGATCCAAAAAATATAGTTTTGGGAATGAAATATTGGGATACTCTTGGTGATGCTCTAAGCTGGCATAGGCAATTTGTTTTACACATGTCGAATTTGGGCCTCTTTCGTTTATTAACAGGCCACAATTTTTAAATTTTTTTTTACAGTCCACATGTGCATTTTTGCCTTTTCCTTTTTTTGAAAGTTGATTTTTAGTTTATTTGAAGTGTATATATACAAAATTGTATTTGTATACAATTCTATGGTATATGTATAAAATTTATGTGTATATAAAGTTTCTATACATACTTTTTTTTCTAGGGATAGGCTAACACACTACTTCAACTTGTTCCTAACTTGAATATACAAAATTTTGTATGTATGAATAAAGTCTTTATCGTGTGTATAAATTTTTTTAATCGGGCTAACATGTTACTGGGCCGAAAAAGCTGCTCATAGGGCCGTTCAAAGGGAAATATATATGAGCCGACGCTGCTTGGACTCTTGTGGAAGCGGAAAGGGACAATTTCATTTTTCCCTACTTTGATGTCCAATATTGTTTTTGCCCCTGTGTTTTAGGTTTTCATTTTTACTCCTATTTTTTTTGAAACGAATCAACCGTTTGCCCTTGTTCCGTTAATTCTTGCTAACAGTATTAAATGTGGGGGGTAACAGGACAAGTATACCCTTAGATATTTTTCCGTACTTTTAACATAATCAAAATACAAATCTATTGATGCTATACTATAGTAGTAATTTAATTTATCAAAATTTTATGAAAGTTTACCAAAATAGGGCAAATGTGCAAGTGGTGTACAAAATTACCGAAAAATCAAATATCTAAGGGTATACTTGTCTTTTTGCCCTCCACATTTAACACTGTTAGCAAGAATTTAACGGAACAAGGGTAAAAGGTTGATTCGTTTTAAAAAAGTAGGAGTAAAAATAAAAACCCTAAAAAATAGGGGTAAAATCAATATTGGACATCGAAGTAGGGGCAAGAACGAAATTGTCCCAAACGGAAAAACGAATGTGGGGAGCGCTTGTGACATCTTATCGTCATTTTCAATCTCAAGCCCCTCAAGCGCTAAAACATGACTCCATAGGGTAGTCAAACGGCCTGGAAACTAAGAAACGGGAAAAAAAATTAAAGAAAGAAAGAGGATAAATGGTAGCCAATTTGTGTTAGGGCAACAGGCCAACAGCCAGAGCCGAAAGCTTCTGAAGCTGATGTGATCAAAACTCAAAAGACCATGGGCAGCCAGCACGGAAGTTACAAACCGAAGTCGCGCGACGCGCATGCGCATCAGAAAGGTGCACCTGCACCTGCATCGCACGCCATCCAAGGCTGCATAGCACGACGCATACATATCTCACGCGCCCTTTTTATCTGCTTATAAATGAGATAGCCCACATAGCAGCGCTGCCGTTTCTCTTCTTCTCTCGTTGGGAGCAACCGAACTTATCCAACAACGATCCATCCATTGGCCAAGTGGCTGCCGTGCACTGCAGCACCTATAAATTCCCATGCACCGGCATGCCCCTCCACACAACTCAGCTACTCGAAAGAAGCAGCAATGGCAAAGCGCATAGCCACAATGAGCAGCCTCCTCCTCATCGCCTTGCTCTGTCTGAGCTCTCACTTGGCCCAAGCCCAGGTCCTCTTCCAGGTGAGCATCCTTTACAAAGTCACATTACAATATGCAACTGTGAAGACCGGAAGAATTTTGACGTACATAATGCATGTTGACATGACTGTTATCGGTGCAGGGGTTTAACTGGGAGTCATGGAAGAAGCAGGGTGGGTGGTACAACTTCCTCCATGGCCGCGTCGACGACATCGCCGCGACCGGGGTCACGCACGTCTGGCTCCCGCCGCCGTCGCACTCCGTCGCTCCGCAGGGGTACATGCCGGGCCGGCTCTACGACCTGGACGCGTCCAAGTACGGCACGGGGGCAGAGCTCAGATCGCTTATCGCCGCGTTCCACGGCAAGGGCATCAAGTGCGTCGCCGACATCGTCATCAACCACCGGTGCGCGGACTACAAAGATAGCCGTGGCATCTACTGCATCTTCGAAGGTGGCACCCCGGACAGCCGCCTCGACTGGGGCCCCGACATGATCTGCAGCGACGACACGCAGTACTCCAACGGCCGCGGTCACCGCGACACCGGCGCAGACTTCGGCGCGGCACCCGACATCGACCACCTCAACACGCGTGTGCAGACAGAGCTCTCCGACTGGCTGAACTGGCTCAAGTCCGACGTCGGCTTCGACGGCTGGCGCCTCGACTTCGCCAAGGGATACTCGGCGGCCGTCGCCAAGACGTACGTCGACAACACCGACCCATCCTTCGTCGTCGCGGAGATATGGAGCAACATGCATTACGACGGCAACGGTGAGCCGTCGTGGAACCAGGACGGTGACCGACAGGAGCTGGTGAACTGGGCGCAGGCCGTGGGTGGCCCGGCGTCAGCGTTCGACTTCACGACCAAGGGCGAGCTGCAGGCGGCGGTGCAAGGTGAGCTGTGGCGGATGAAGGACGGCAACGGCAAGGCGCCGGGGATGATTGGCTGGCTGCCGGAGAAGGCTGTCACCTTCATCGACAACCATGACACTGGCTCCACACAGAACTCATGGCCGTTCCCCTCCGACAAGGTCATGCAGGGCTACGCCTACATCCTCACACATCCTGGAGTACCCTGCATTGTGAGTCCTCAGCTGCGTGAACACGAATGCCATAAAGAAAAATCTAATTTTCTCAACCAGTTTCTCCGACTAACTCTGTTTATTGACTATGTGTGCAGTTCTACGACCATGTATTTGACTGGAACCTGAAGCAGGAGATCAGCACATTAGCTGCAGTGAGATCAAGAAATGAGATTCATCCGGGGAGCAAGCTGAACATCCTTGCTGCTGAGGGAGATGTGTATGTCGCCATGATCGATGATAAGGTCATAACAAAGATTGGGACACGGTATGATGTGGGCAACTTGATCCCGTCAGACTTCCATGTCGTTGCTCACGGCAACAATTACTGCATTTGGGAAAAGAGCGGTCTCAGAGTTCCTGCAGGGCGGCACCACTATTAGGCAAAGAAATTTTTTCAGGACTATTTTGTGCCTGGAATAAGATTTGAATTATATCTTAAATAACCAGATTATCATTGGATGAAATTTCTTACTCAGAGCAAAGCATTGAGCATTGCTCCGATATTTATATGTATTCTGCCTGCCTGGGGATATGATATTTGTATCCTCTAGAAGTAAAGATGATTTTAACTCAAAAGTCCGTTGACTTTACTACTACATTTAATCAGTTGGAGCACTGTTTTGATCAAATGGAAACGTTCCTGCTAGCGGACCCATCACTAAACTTTAGGGAAACTAATTAACCTCCATACAGGACCAGTGCACTGTATACCTTACGGAGCACCTGAGCAGTACTACAGCTGATGCTGCTTGCATGGCTCAGGACCGACGGCCTGCTGCTGTGCGTGCACTAGTACTACTGCTTAGCTATGATGAGCCATAGCCAAAGCCTGCCAGAGCTCTCATTTCTTTTCTTCTTTTTTCCTCTTTTTTTCTAAGGTTTGGAGGGAGAGAATATTTTCTAAGAAGAAATTATAAGCGTTTTGGGTTAAAATCACATACCCCTTACCACTGCAATATAAAGTGCATCTCTTTTTTCTTTTTTTTTCATCAGTCAATTATTTTGGTGCGTTACAGTACCCTAAATTACCTTGTTCTTTTCAATATTCAATTCTAGATATTGAATTTAAGAACACAATGTGTCGGTTACAATTTCTAAGTTTTGAACCGGTGACATGGTAGTATCATCAAATAACCTCGAAAGTTTAAAATGCACATGTAAAACTACTTAACGAGTTCTTGCATGCTAATCTCGAGGCCACCTAGTATTGGAGATCAAGTTTGATACTGTCACTGCTATATTGAATTGGACCACCCATAGGCGTTGTACACGATGTCTTGCTTCGTGCAATGGAACCTGATATCCAGCAAGTTCTTATGATAGAAGCACCATAATGCCCATCGGTTCTACCACTTAATTCAAGTGGGCTGGCAAAAAAAATCAATTCGCCTGGGCTTGACCTTGAAGTTAATATAGAGATTTTTTGCATCTACAACGTCACCCTACTTGATAATGTATCTATCTATCTATCTATCTATCTATCTATCTATCTATCTATTATTATTAAGATAGCTCGAATAGCACCATATTCACTGTGAAGATTATAAATTCCCACATTAATCGAAGAAAAAGAAAAAAGAGTCGAAATATAATCCAAAAATAACTCAAATTCGGAATTAAAAATAAACAATACTGAAATAGGAGTATAAGAACCTAATACATGATTAATTAAAATTCGGAATAAAAAATAAATAAATTTCTGAAACTAGGAAAGAAAACGAAGAGTTCAAGTAGGAATACAATTTTGAAATAACTAAAATTTATAATAAAAAGAAATATTGAAACAACAATTAATCCATCCATAACACAGCACGAGATTAATTAGAATTCGAAATAAAAAATAAAATAAATTCAGAAATTATAAATATAAAAATAAGAGTTCAACTAGAAATACAATTTATAAATAACTAAAATTCGTAATAAAAAATAAAGACTATTGAAAGAATAGACCATCTAGAACATATGACGAGATTACTTAAAATTCGGAATAACAAATAAAATAAATTTCAAAAATAGAAAAAGAATTATAAGAGTTCAAGTAGCAATACAATTTACAAATAAAAAATATTAAAATGAAAAAATATGGACTTTTCAAAAAGAATAGTTCATCTAGAACACAATGATATCAAATGACAATAAAGATGGAAAAATAATAGGCTTATAAAGGAGTAAAGTGGTGGTATAAAAACTATAAGCATATAAACAAAATCCCAAATAAAATCCGGTCACGGAAATTGACGGGAGCAATTGGTGGGATTCTAGAAAGTAAAAAAATAAACCCTAATGATAATCATGTTTAACTTTTAAAATCTTAATGACAATAAAAAGGGGAGGTAGCGGGCGGGTCGCGCATAGAGGAGTGTAGTGGCAAAGTTGCTGACGGTTTAGCGGGACTTCTAAAAAGTAAAAAATGAACCCAAACGATAATTATGTTCGATTTTTAAAATCCCAATGATAATAAAGAGAGGAGGCAACAGAGGGACTGTAACGTCCCGGCACTCGTTAACCGATAACGCTAGTTAACTCATGACGAGGTGCTACGCATTACCTGTGATATAGTACCAGTCCCAGGATACACTAGCTGGTACTCACAGAATAAACATGGAATCAAAGTAGATTATTATTACATCACTGGGTTTTAGTCCTTACATAAGTTGCCATCCTGGACAGGCCCAAGGATGAGCAACACACAACACAAAAGTCCATAAAGCAAAAGACAAAAGCAGCAGCGGCTAAGCGTCTAGGCGACCATCTCGATCCACAGGCAACGGCTTGGGGCTAGGCACGATCCTTCTAGAAGTCCTCGTACTCGGCTTGCTCCTGGAGGTACTCCTCGGCGGTCGGGTCGACGTCTTCATCTCCAACTTCTATAGATATATTATATATAGCAAGGGTGAGTACTTCACGTACTCAACAAGCCGGGGAAAGAATGACATGCTTGGTTAAGACAAGGAGAGTTAGGGTTTTATTTGCGAAAGCAGCCTTTTTGGCGAAAGTGATTTAGTTCACAAAACTCTAGTGAGTGAATCAAGTTTTAGTTGTCGGGAGGAGGCTCACGCCTCGACCCATTCCACAAGTTGCTTTGCAACAACTTGTCACGATTAACGAACAACAATTGATTTGTCTCCTCTATTAGTTCCTTATTACTTTCATAACCACACATAGTCCACACAGTGATCTCAGCACTGCAACGCCATCATGGCCCTAACCACACCTCGGTGCCAGACGACACCCCGGGTCACACAGACCCGTTCCTAACCACAAAGGTTAGCCGTTTGCCACACAGGCAAACTCTGGAAACGAAACCCTTCCCATCAACCATTTTCATCGAACATTTGTCAAACAAAACTACGCTATGAGAAACACCTTACACTCGCCCTTGACCGTGGGCACGGCTGTTCGAACAGTTCATTAAACTCTGCAGAGGTTGTACGCTTTACCCACACGACACGAAACTGACATCGTTTACCCGTCGGCAACGAAAGTTCGTGACAAGACCTTTCCAAAGCTAACCCATGAAAATCGCATGCCACCTAGTTGGGCTAAGATCCATAGCCGAGTATCAGGCAAAGACAGCCGTCGTCCACTCAGGAAATACCGAGGATGCCTCCTACTCCTACCGGTACCATGCCACAATAGAGGCACAAAGACACCCATGATGGGCAATAAAATCCAACACTTCGTCTCCTCATCCTCGGCATTCCACAACCATTGGCACACCAACTCCCATGTGATAACAATTTACTTAGCCAGAGGCATCCCATAAATACCCGTGTGGTCGCACTGTAACATGTTTGGATGAATTTCCCAAAGGAATCGGTCCTTAACGATAATAGTAGCCAAACCACAAAGGCTTGACTGCGCATCATCACCATTTTCACAACACATTTCATTTCGCAACACCTCGGTACAAAGTACTGGATTTTTAAACATGTAATTTGGAATAACCCGAGTTTCCCACACGGCAACAACGTAAGCATGGCTAAGCGAAACTACCTCGGTAATCGTATAACGATACCGGCGCCAATATTTGTGGAGCTATCAAAGGTATGGAAACATCAACCTATGTAATATAAGTGCTACTATTAGGTTGGTCCGTCGGTTGTATAAACAATCTGAGGCCTAAACATGTTATTCGTGTGTACTAAGCAATGCATTTTTCAAACAACATATCATTGCAAATATAGGGGCAATGTGATCAAAGAGGCTTGCCTTGCATGAGATGCGGGTCTTCTTCTTCGAAACCGGCGTCCGGAGCTTCCTCGTACACTTGTTCTATACGCGGAACGGAGAATAAATAAATAAAAAGGCAATAAAACAAGCTCAAAGCAAATAAACAAGTGTGCCACTGTGTAGATCTCAATTTTAGAAAAATTTAGAAACTTGAACGAGGTCAAACGGAGTTACGGTTGAATTTCTATGAATTTTCAAAGGTTAAAGGGCTTTTCTGCAAAATTGGGAATTTTTATTAAAAAGGTAATGGAATATTCCAACGTTCCGTTAGGGTTAGGGTTAGAATTAACGGTGGGGGGCCCACATGTTAGAGAGAGGGAGAGAGAGGTGTGGGGCCCATGAGAGAGAGGGAGAGAGGAGGGGGGCCCACCTGTCGGGGGTTTCTTCCCCACCGAGCTCGCCCGGCTCGGCTTGGCGCCGGCGGGCTCCGGTGAGGGGCGGCGGCGAGGCAGCCGGGGGAGGGGGAAAGGCGGCGGTCGGTGGAGTGGCGGCAGCCGGAGGTGGCGAGGCCGGGAGGGGAGAGAGGAGGCGGCGGCGGCCGAAGAGGCGGCGGCGGTCGGCAAC
Organism: Oryza punctata; assembly: GCA_000573905.2. NCBI lineage: Eukaryota > Viridiplantae > Streptophyta > Magnoliopsida > Poales > Poaceae > Oryza > Oryza punctata. The sequence goes on from CM002496.2 coordinate 22,419,040, forward strand.
GGTGGCGGCCGGTGAGGGGAGAGGGAAGAGCCGGGAGAGAGAGGGAGGACGGCGAGAGGGGGGCGGCCGGCGAGGAGAAGGGGCTCGGCCCCTTTTATAGGTGGCGCGCGGCGGCGAGGGCGGCGAGCGGCTCGAGGCGGCGACGTGGGCGGGCGGCGCGGGGCGGCGCGGCGGCGGCGCGGCGTGGGCGGCGGGCGGCGCTGGCGCGGCGTGGGCAGCGGTTGGGCGGCGGTCAGGCGACGGGCGGCGCACGCGGCCGGGGTAGGCTGGGCCGGCGCGGGAGGGCGGTCGTGGGCCGAGGGGAGAGAGGAAGGAGTCGGGCCGGGAGAGAGGAGGGGGAGGGAGAAAGTGTTGGGCCGGCCTGTTCGGGGGGAAGAGAGGGAGAGGGGGAGGGAGTTGGGCCGAGGGGAAAGAAAGAGAGAAAAGGGCCCAAAGAGAGTTCCCCCCTTTTTTTGACAAAAGGAATATGATTATGAGGTGAAATTTTGAAGGATTTTGAATTTGAATTTTGAGCAGGGATTTGGCAAGGATTGGGAGGATGTCAAGGAGAGGAATTGAGATCCAAATGGCACAAAAACAAATAAAAACCAAATTTTGAAAGGGAAATTTTAAATAAATAAAATTTTGGTGCTACAGGGACCGTAGAGGAGTACATTTGGCGGTGTTTGACGGAACTTTAAAAAAAATATAAAAACAAAACCCAACATGACAATGAACTCTAAAAACTAAAAGGTCTAATTTTTAAAGGTTTCATGGAAGATGAATAGATATAGCGATAGACCGATAAACAAATAAATACATGACAAATGAGTAAGGGGTAGCAACCGAAGTGACTTTTAAAAACTATAAAATTGGAAACACGCGGATGATAAAGTTTGGTCTTTCAAAATCCTAAGACAACAAGATAGATATTTAACAAATTTCAAGTAACATCATATGTAAAAAATAAATAATTTTGTTTAGGTGCTAGCCGCACAATTGCGTGGGCCACCCAGCTAGTTAACTTATTAAAGTAAGAAAAATGAGCCTCCACGTTTGCTCTCACAACCTAGAAATTCCCATATTAATCGGAGAAAAAGAAAAAGTAGAGTCCATATAGAAATATAATTTAAAAATAGTTTAAATTCGGAATTAGAAATAAGGAATATTGGAAGAGTAGACTAAAGTCCAAATAGGAATACAATTTAAAGCTAACTAAAATTCGGATTAAAAAAGAAAACTAAAAGAAGAGGTTAAAGATCATATAGAAATAGAACTTACAAATAACTAAGGAATATTGAAAAACAAGTCTATAGTTCATATATGAATACATTTAGAAATAATTAAAAATTAAAAATAAGGAATATTAAAAGATAAGTTTAGAGTCTATATAAAAATATGTATACAATTTAGATCTAATTGAAATTCGCAATTACAAAGAGAAAATTAAAGGTTGTATTTAGAGTCCATATAGAAATACAACTTAGAAAAACTATATTCCAAATTTAAAAATAAGAAATATTAGAAAAAGAATCTAGAGTCCATATATAACTTAGAAGAAGCTAAAATTAGAAATATATTTTCGAAAAAATGTATTTCTAAATATATAGACTTTAGAAAAAGAGTATAAAGTCCATATATGAATACAATTTAGAAATAACTGAAATTCGAATTAAAAAAAATAAGAAATACGGAAAGATGAGTTTAGAGTCCATATAATAAAAATACAATTTGTAAACAAGATAAATTTGGAATTAAAAAATAAGGAATATTGGAAGAGGACTCTAGAGTTTATATAGAAATGTAATTTACAAATAACTAAAATTCAAGATTTTAAAATAAGGAATATTGAAAGAAGGGTTTAGAGTCCATATTGAAATAAAATTTGTAAATAACATGACTTAGGAATTGAAAAATAAATATATTAGAAAATGAGTTTAGAGTCTATATAGGCATACAATTTAGAATTAACTAAAATTTAGAATAAAAATAATTAATAAATATCACGTATATACAATATAATATGAACATTACACATCAGTTAGTTTGGTCAAGTTAGGTGAAGTTAGTACAAATAAAAATTAGAGTGAATTTCAGACACCCCAAGGTTTTCGGCCACCTATAACACAAAACCCCAGTTATTATGATTTGTTTCGAAGAACCCTAGGTTTTAGGGTAAAATGTTTCAAGAATCCCTATGCTTAAGCTTAGATCATTGTTTTTGGCTAATATATTTATGCATAATAATTGCAAAAATAATAATAGAGGTCATTGGTAGTATGATTGTTTATGTGTATAAATAATAGGTTAATGTGTTATTATTAATGAGGTTCGATTGCGTTTTTATCAATTGTGCAACTCAAGAGTAAGGAAAAAGATATATTACATAGGATGATATGTGTATTTGAAGCCTACTAATGTAAACATATTCTAAAAATCATATATAATATTTAAATTATGAGTATTTGAATAAATATGACGTTTCTTGAAACATTTTGCCCTAAAACATGGGGTTTCTCGAAACAAATAGTAAAACTTGGGGTTTTGTGTTATAGTTACCTCAAAACCTAGGGTTTTGTGAAATTCAGTATAGAAATTATGCTACCATTTTAATATATTTTAATAATAAAATTAAAAATATATATGCTATTATATAAGAAAAATATAACAATACTAGTCACGCAATCTGCACGGGCCTTTGTTTTAATCAGAACCGCGATATGGATTTACTCCCTTTTTATTTCATTAACAACAATTTCTAGGAAGCGCCTCACTAAAGTAGGTGTACCACGAGGAAATAAATTCGTGCATGTAATCTACTAACTTATTAAAGTAATAGAAAAAGAAGTCTCCACATTAGCTCCCACGGCCTAGAAATTCTCATATTAATAAAAAAAGAAAAAATAGAGTCCAGGTAGGAATACAGTTTAAAAATAACTGAAATTCGGAATTAAAAAATAAGTAATATTGAAAAAGGAGAATATAGTCCATACAAATATACAATTTAGAACTAATTGAAATTCGGAATTAAAAAATAAAAAAATAAAACTAGAGGTTAGAGTTCATATAGAAATACAATTTAGAAATAACTAAATTTCTAAATTTTAAATATATTAGAATAGGAGTTTAGAGTTCATATAGGAGTATAAGTTAGAAATAACTAAAATTCGGAATTAAAAAATAGTAAATATTGAAAGATGAATTTAGAGTCCATAGAGAAATATAATTTAGACTCTTCAACATGGAAGAAGAGTCTAGAATCCATGTAGAATCCTACTACAATTTAGAAATAACTAAAATTTGATATTTAAAAATAACAAATATTGAAAGAAGGGTTTCAAGTTCATATAGGAATAAAATTTATAAATAACAAAACTTTGGAATCAAGAAATAAAAATATTAGAAGCGGAGTCTAGAGTCTATATAAGAATATAGCTTAGAAATAGCCAAAATTTAGAATTAAAAAATAATTAATAATGAAATAGGAGACTAGAGTCCATACGAGTAGACTATTTAGTACTAATTAAAATTCGTCATTAAAAAATAATAAAATTTAAGTAGATGTTAGAGTCCAATATAAGTACAATTTAGAAATAACTAAAATTTGAAATTTTAAAAAACAATGGAAGAAGTGTGTAGAATCAATGTAGAATCCATATAGGAGTACAATTTAGAAATAACCAAAAAATGGAACTAAGAAATAAAAAAATGTTGAAAGAAGAGCCTAGTGTCCACGTAGAAATACAACTAGAAATAAATAAAGCTCGAAATTAAAAACTAAAGGATATTGGAAGAAGAATCTAAGTCCATATAGTAATTTAAAACTAATTAAAAATCAAAATTTAAGAAACAAGAAAAATAAAAGTTAAAGTGTAGTTTAGAATCCATACAGAAATACAATTTCGAAATAACTAAAATTAGAAATTAAAAAAAATAAGGATGATCGTGAGTAAAGTCCAGAGTCCATATAGGAATACAATTTAGAAATAACTAAAATTAGATATTTAAAGATAAGATATATTGAAAGAAGGGTTTAAAGTTCATATAGGAATAAAATTTATAAATAACGAAACTTTGGAATCAAAAAGTAAAAAATATTAGAAGAGAAGTTTAGAGTTTATATAATAATATAACTTAGAAATAGCTAAAATTCAGAATTAAAAAAATTAATAACAATGACGTATAGGCAATACAATATGAATAATATAGATTGGTTAGTTTGGTCATGTTATTATTGAATTTAAATAGTAAAATACGAAAATATATAGGCTATTATTGAATTTAAAATTATGTTACCATTTTAATATATTTTAATAATAAAATACGAAAAAATATATGCTATTATATGAGAAAAATTTAACGATACTAGTTGCGTAATCTGCGCGGATTACCATGCTTATCTGCGTGGACGACTATACTAGTTTGGATATGAAAGAAGAAAACTAGCAAATATGTGAAAAGAAAGAAAAACATAATTGCCAAACCGGCCGCATGAAGGAAGCAGCCAACAGGAGCGGCCTCGACTCCTCAAGGCACCGGGAACGGGAAGAACAAAAGGAAGCTTTACCTGGAGGCTGGAGCCCAAAAACGCTATTCAAGGCATTATCCAACATCCTCTTGGCCTCCTTTTTTATCTCCTTTTAAATGAGCACAACTCGTCGACGTAGAAGCTATATATATGCCGTTGCTCATCTAGTTAGGAGCAACTGAACTTATCCAACGAACAATTAATTCACCCGGAGACGTACGTCTGTATGCCGGGCTGCAACTATAAAATCCCATGCACCAGCATGCCTCATCCACACAACTCAGCTTGTATCTGAGACGCAATGGCAAAGCATTCCACCACAACGAGCTGCCTCCTATTCTTCGTCTTGCTTTTTTTGGGCTCTCACTTAGCCCAAGCTCAGGTTCTCTTTCAGGTTAGTCTCACTGATCATTTGATCTACTGTACCTCCCGTTAGTATGTCACATGACAATGGAAATTGTAACTAGCTATGAACAAATTTGACGTACCTACATGTTGACACGATGTTGGTGCAGGGGTTCAACTGGGAGTCGTGGAAGAAGCAGGGCGGATGGTACAACTTCCTCCATGGCCACGTTGACGACATCGCCGCGACCGGTGTCACGCACGTCTGGCTCCCGCCGCCGTCCCATTCCGTCGCGCCACAGGGGTACATGCCGGGCCGGCTCTACGACCTGGACGCGTCCAAGTACGGCACGGGGGCAGAGCTCAGGTCGCTCATCGCCGCCTTCCACGGCAAGGGCATCAAGTGCGTCGCCGACATCGTCATCAACCACCGCTGCGCCGACTACAAGGATAGCCGTGGCATCTACTGCATCTTCGAGGGCGGCACGCCGGACAGCCGCCTCGACTGGGGCCCCGACATGATCTGCAGCGACGACACGCAGTACTCCAACGGCCGCGGTCACCGCGACACCGGCGCAGACTTCGGCGCGGCACCCGACATCGACCACCTCAACACGCGTGTGCAGACAGAGCTCTCCGACTGGCTGAACTGGCTCAAGTCCGACGTCGGCTTCGACGGCTGGCGCCTCGACTTCGCCAAGGGATACTCGGCGGCCGTCGCCAAGACGTACGTCGACAACACCGACCCATCCTTCGTCGTCGCGGAGATATGGAGCAACATGCATTACGACGGCAACGGTGAGCCGTCGTGGAACCAGGACGGTGACCGACAGGAGCTGGTGAACTGGGCGCAGGCCGTGGGTGGCCCGGCGTCAGCGTTCGACTTCACGACCAAGGGCGAGCTGCAGGCGGCGGTGCAAGGTGAGCTGTGGCGGATGAAGGACGGCAACGGCAAGGCGCCGGGGATGATTGGCTGGCTGCCGGAGAAGGCTGTCACCTTCATCGACAACCATGACACTGGCTCCACACAGAACTCATGGCCGTTCCCCTCCGACAAGGTCATGCAGGGCTACGCCTACATCCTCACACACCCTGGAGTACCCTGCATTGTGAGTGCTCTGCTTTATAATCTCCAATGCCATCAAACAAGCTTTCTTAAGCATAATCACTGACTAGCACTGTGTTTATTGACTGTTCTTGCAGTTCTACGACCATGTGTTTGACTGGAACCTGAAGCAAGAGATCAGTGCATTGGCTACAGTGAGGTCAAGAAATGGAATTCATTCTGGGAGCAAGCTGAACATCCTTGCGGCTGATGGAGATGTCTATGTCGCCATGGTCAACGACAATGTGATCACAAAGATCGGGACACGGTATGATGTGGGCAACCTGATCCCTTCAGACTTCCATGTCGTTGCTCACGGCAACAATTACTGCGTCTGGGAAAAGAGTGGTCTCAGAGTTCCAGTAGGGCGTCACCACTAAGCCAATATTTTTTCTTTCAGGACTATTGTGTGCCTGAAATAAGAAATTTAAAAGATATCTTAAATAATCGGAAAATGATTGTGTGAATGCCAAATATTTTTCTTTCAGGACAAATTTTGTGCCTGGAATAAGAAATTTAAATGATATCTTAAATACCTGGAATATGATTGTATGAAATTTGCTCTGATGTGTCAAGAGTTCAGTGTATTATTCTTGTCTCGGGCTTTTGCCCCCGCTAGCTGTGAAGTGATTTTATGTTAAACTCGCTTGACATTAGTACTTTACTTCAACCATTTGGACACTGCTTTGCTCATATGCACACGTTCCATACAGATGGTAGAATCAGCCCAGTATGAAAATGTTTGTCTTCTACTATATCTATGACGACAGTGAGTTGGCCTACAGAACCTAAGTCACTGCTAGCCATTCCTGATTTGTATATTCTCCAAGTACCTGCGTAAGTATTATTATATTAGCATGCCTGGCTACTAATGTTTTCATTCAACAAACCATCATCAGTTGAATAAGTAGACTTCTGTGATCGTTCAAAAAAAAAAGTAGACTTCTCAGTTCTTGAAGATGAACTATCAGTCGTTCCCTGATTTCCTTTAGTGAGGAGCCAGTTTATTTGAAATAGCAGATCAAGCTATATATTTAAGGAACAAAGACAAAGCAAAAAGCCAAGGAAAAACAGAGAAAGGAAATAACCAAAACTAACAAAAACAGAAATAGGAAGGAGATGCTATGCTAGTGCAGTAAACTTGAGTGTGAAGGTTAACCTTTGGATTGCTTGTGGCATCAATCGGAACTATAATCGAACTTTACTGTTGACCGTACCATTGAGATTGAATATTATCAGCTAATCTCCAGAAACATTAGGAGAAGCTGTTAAAACACCATCAAGGTATATGTGAAGCATATTCTGGCACATCTATTTAGATTCTTTTTCGGGGATACTCTATTTAGATTCTAAATATGCATTCCTTGTATTATTCAATTTCAAGGTATATGCATTCCTTATATTTCATTATCAAGTAGTAATGAAATATCTCAGAGGGAAAAAGTTTAGACTATTCTTCAAGCAAGGTGCACACACAAAACAGACATTATTGCCAATATGTAGCACACAAGGTCCAAAGGTTTTGAGAAAATTCTACCATCCTTGGAAATATCAAAGTTGCAGTATGCATATCAGGACCTACTAATAGTATTGCTAAAAACCATTTTTCTCATGAATTTATCAAGAATCAAGCTACAAAAGGCAACATATACCAGCGAAGAAGTGGGGAAAGGAAGTCTTAAGTTGCAGTTGTCTATCTATCAAATATATTAGTACTTCATAACAGTTCCATCAGCAATATTCAGTATTTCAGTTATGTTACTTCATGGAAGTTAAGTTTGTCACAAGCCTGTTAGCTCATTAAATGGTTTGTTTAGTAGGTTATGACACAAATCACTAAATGGTTTGTTTAGCAGGTTATCCAAAGTTAAGGTTTTTCAGTTTGTTAGCTCATTTTATAGTCGAGATCGTTTTAAGCACATATATCAAAAAACAGTAATACTACTAACAGAACCAGAAGCCTGAATTCCAACTGTTTGTACTACCAGCTATACTTATGCTGCTTTGTGGGAATCAATTTCGCTAGAGAAGGCAATAAGGCACAAAATTTCAGAATTCAAACAACACAAGAAGTTAACTGATACATACGGTGATCCAAGCTAGTTATTTCAATCAAATCACATAAGCTGAGCAGAAATCAAACTCAAAAAATTAGCAGAAAACAACATGTTGATACTGCAGCTGGAGCATTTGAATAATGGGTGCGTCTTCTACCCTAATTCGATAGAAAGTGAAATCAGTCCGAGCGAGTTGCGAATTCCATACGGAAGCCGAAGGAATCACCGAATCGGCCCGGATGGATCTCCGCTCCGCGCCGCGGCCGATCCAGTAGAGGGGAGAGGACGGGGGAGAGGGAGGAGTTCGACGCGGCGTGCTTCGGTGCCGCCGGAGAAGATCGACGGTATGGCACCTGGCGGCGGCGGCGGCGCCGCCGCGGAAAGGGAATTCGTCGCTGCGGCCGAGGAGAGGGCAATCTGGTAATTAGCGCGAGTTGACATCTCTAGAAGCGCAACTTCGGATAAGCCACGTCATCAAACGATCCCTGGTTTGACTATTTCTTGTAGACTATCTACCCTTGGTTTGCTGCTGCTGGCGCCTCCCGCTGACCTCACGCCTTAAGTCAGCCTCCCAACCTCACCTCGTCTCCACAACACAACACACAGTAACACACTGCCCAAATCCCATCGACACCACACGTTTTCCACAGGGTTAAGCCTGAAGTGGAAAGATCAACGACGACGTGGAGCATGCCCTGGCGCCGTTCTGTCGCCGTGTTGCTTTCGATGTTGGTCTCCCCCTATATAAGCGCATCCATTCTCCCGACTTCAGCTAACGACCTCAAGCACACTCCCAGCTCCGGCTCACTTAGCTCAGCAGCAGTAAGCTTAGCTCCCTACTGATCACTGGAACACTTATGACCAAGAAGCTGATACCGGCCATGGCGGCGGCGAGGCAGGATTCTTGCAAGACCAAGCTTGATGAGCATGGGGGTAGTCATCAGGCTCCGAGGTCCGCACGGTGGATCTCGTCCGAGCAGGAGCACAGCATCATCGTCGCGGCGCTTCGGTACGTGGTCTCCGGGTGCACCACGCCGCCGCCGGAGATCGTGACGGTGGCGTGCGGGGAGGCGTGCGCTCTGTGCGGCATCGACGGCTGCCTCGGGTGCGACTTCTTCGGGGCCGAGGCGGCGGGGAACGTGGAGGTGGTAATGGCGACGGATTATGGTGGTGGTGTTGCTGCTGCTGCGGCGGCCGCGGCGGCAGGAGGATCAGGCGGGCCAAGGGTTAGGCGGAGGAGGAAGAAGAACGTGTACCGCGGCGTGCGGCAGCGGCCGTGGGGGAAGTGGGCGGCGGAGATCCGCGACCCGCGCCGCGCGGTGCGCAAGTGGCTCGGGACGTTCGACACCGCCGAGGAGGCCGCCAGGGCGTACGACCGCGCCGCCCTCGAGTTCCGCGGCGCGCGCGCGAAGCTCAACTTCCCGTGCTCCGAGCCTTTACCCATGCCCAGCCAAAGAAACGGCAATGGCGGCGACGCTGTCACAGCGGCGACAATGGCAGAGCAGATGACTCCGACGCTCTCTCCGTGCAGCGCGGATGCCGAGGAGACGGCGCCGGTGGATTGGCCGATGGGTTTGGAAGAGGCCGGCAGCAACCAGCTCTGGGATGGCTTGCAGGACCTGATGAAGCTGGATGAAGCGGACACCTTATTCGCGCCATTTTCCGGTGCAGCGTCTAGTTTTTGAGTTCGTGTGATTAGATCTCAACCGTTGGATTAGATTACTGGAAGGCCATTCGTTTAGTCGTTTTATTGTATAGCTAATTAGCTATTACTTCATTGTTTGTGCAGAGCACGTTTTTTTGGGCTCGTTTTTGGAGGAGTGACGTCTTATACATATTTTTTTTTGTACAGAGTAGAAAGTAACAAGAATTGTATATTGATGGAAGAGATTCTTTTCAATTAATTTTCGCAAAATGTTTGCGATAACTTAGAGCTGAGTTAATTTGCAAACGATGCAACGGTGCAAGCAGTTACACGTGCGTTCCAGTGAGTCTCCATGCGAGTTAACTTAGGCGTGTGCGTATTTTGACAAGTCGTGCGGGTTAGAATCCCCTTTTCACCTGATGACTAGTCAACGTCACATCGAGAAGCGGTGGAACTCAGCTAATTTTCGCTCGTGAAACGGCAGTATACGAGCAAAGCAAGCACACTGCACACGACGGTAGTCTACTCGTCAACTCGTTTCCGAGGACCAAGCGAGAGCGGGAGAAGCTTGATTAGTTTACTTGCGCACAGCCAAGTGGCCAGCTGCCTTTCCTACTGTGATCGCAACGTGCTACCTGCCGGCCCGCCACGCACACGCAGCGTCGCCTAGCTGAGAGGGATGGCAAACCGGGCTGCGGTCACCGTCGCGGGCTCGCGGCTAAGCTGTGGCGCGCGCGACGGGTGGGTTTCCGCGACTCCGCGGCGGATTCTGGAGAGAAGCGCCCGCTCTGTCGTGGTAGCCGCGGACGGCGAACCGCGGCTCCAGCTGAGTGTGTTGATATACTTTGATTTCGGTCAGCCAAAACAGGGAGCAGGCGCTGCTTGGTCGCTCGCTGCGCGCCGCCTGGGGACCACCAGCCCCATCCGTATCCGTGGGCGAAGACCTTTTTGTCTGATTGTGTGCTCTAACATCGATCTTTTATCACAAATTCACAATCCGTCTTTAGACTACTTCCAATGAAATTTTCATTCTCTTCAAGAACTTATTGAGAAAATGTGAAGAAAAAATACAGGATTAATGATTCCTTTAAATTAGCTACTGTAGATGCATTTGTTTCAAAGGATTAGCTACCATAATTTTCGGTAAAACACTGTTCCCTACATATGTTTTCACAGGGAAAAAAGAACCCGCTCTAGCCTCTTTCTTTAAAAATCCTGCTCAAAAAACAAAAAATATTAAATATTTTTCCAATCCTCTATTTCACACATGCAATTCTACCATATTTCACTATTACAAAACAGTTTTCTTCTGGCAGCTAAAATATATTTTTCCTGGTGGCTAAACGTTCCACCAACAATTAAAGGACAGCGAAAATCAATGATCTTTGTTGACGGTATCCGATCGCGTGTGAAAGTCGATTTTTGCTGAGAGGCAACATAATACAGCCGCCAGCGAATATCGATTTCCCCATTTCATTTTGATTTTTTAGGTACGAAAATAAAATCAAGAAAACTATTTTGATTTATACTGGGCATCTATAACACAATGTAGCCGCCAACGAAAAGCGATTTCCACATTTTCATTTTGATTTTTTTAGATGTGAAAGTAAAATCAATATTTTCACCGGACATCTATAACACAACTACACATCGTAATCGACAATTTAGGAAATTTTTCGGATTAAATTCACAAGTTTGTGATTTGTGGGATTCGAATGCAAGAAATCTCTCCACAAATGTATTACATTACCATCTCACTATGAAACGCTTATTGTATGTGTTCAGAATGCAATTGTTTTGATTTCCATTGTTCATAACTTAAAATATTTATTTGCCTCTCTAAACGATTTCAAATAAAAAAGTCATGAACTACGAAGTTGTAGAACTGAGAGAGCTCTACAATTTTGACACGGATCATGTGTCCATCGGAGGTTATTTGAATCATATATCTAAAATTTTGTAAAATAGATCTTGAATCTTATAATGAATATTTTGAACCCTATATGATCTCAAATGCAAAAGCTTTCAACTAGATCTCATTGAGATCTACAAGTTTGGCACAAATTTTGCTTTCATCTGACTTTTTATGAAAAAAGTTAGGTACCAACAGTGGTTGCAATTTCAGTTCGAAATTTTGAAATTTCGAAGCCCCCGACAAGTGATTATCTCGGTCGAAATTTTAGATTTTCCTCATTTTTTGCGAATTTGGTCAAAATTTAATCAAATTTAGTTAAATTATGTTAAAATTTCAAAACAAATTGCTCCAAGAAATGCTGAAAATCCCAAAATTTTGGGAATGTGGGTAGAACCAAAATGGCTGAAATTTCAGCCGAAATCGAAATAGAAAACCCTAGGTACAAATACATATTTTTCTAAAATTAATTTTCACTGGCGGACGTCTTAAGCGCCCACTAATGAAAATCGATTTTACTAGCAGATACTTATGTCATCCGCTAGTAAAAATAAACATGATTTTCACTGGCGGCACTATTTTTAGTCCGCCTAAAAAAATTAAAGGAAAGTGTCATGAAAAATCATTTTTTAGTTGTGTTCCCGTGTTTCCCTATTTCTTTGTTTTCCCTATCCTGTGTTCTAAATAACCCCTAAATAAGGTGCCATGTCAGTCTTTTTTATGATATGGCAAGAAATTTGTGAAGTGAGAGATGAAATGAGTTTTATCTAGATGAAATCTTGTCTACATTATTTCCAATACAGTTTATCTTTTGCGTGTACTATCTATGAAACAACAAAAATGAAATCATGCATTGTATGAGCTATTTCAATCATCAACTAAATGCCTTATTGCTTATGTGGCATCCTTGAAAACATAAAAATGGTACCTCCAACTGGAAATAGCCTTAGATCTCGTTTTATTTATTTTCTTCCATATTATCTAAATTCCTAAAGGGCTAGCCCTAACCATAGTTCCTTGTCATCTAGATTCCCTAAGGCATAGGCTAGGAGATGGGGTTGAAGGCAGTGATCTTCGACTCAGGAATATCGTGCCCATCCCGGCAACAAGGAGACATTTTCATCCGTAAAATTCTCACAATACGCTCGTCGTCCTTGTTTTTTGACCCCATCTATTCGAGAACTTTGTGACTATGATAGCTATCAATTGAAACGATGATATCCCCATACCATCAAATCAAGCAACAAAAATTGTATTAGTAATTGCTCTTGCTTGATATTGGGGCATGTGTTGTTTGGCTGGTGCTATGGCTTTTGTAAACACAACGCTAAAATCAGGCCAAACAAGTCCCTGCTTTTGCGGAATAACACTACTCCACGTCCTAATAATAGTTATAGGTTTTATGTTTGGTGGACTTGTTGGTCTCCATTCATATGGACGTCGTATTGCCTTCCTACCATTTCCTCTTTCTCTCCCCCATCTCTTCCTCATAACTTTGATCTTTCTTATTGATGAACTCTTAAAGGGAACGGAAATCAAAGATCCAAGAGGTATTGTAAATTTCTATGTGGCTATTTTCTACAACTTGTTAGCCAGTTTCTTTGCTAGTTGTAGTATGTTTTTATAGTGAGCCCATCATGTATTTGATTTGCATAGAAGCTGCATATATCTATCTTTGTTGGTGTACGAATGACAATTACATTTTCTTTGATTAAGTGGAGCCATTTTTTCTCTTCATGAGAAGTACAAAAGTGACCAAGGATTACATGAAATTAATTATCTTAATATGAATAGGAAGTGCAAGGAAAATTGCAACACGGTATAGGCCTATTATTCTTGTGCTAATCTTAGCATGGTTGCATGTTATATATTTTTTGGGATAAAACTTAAAAGAGTTCTCAACCAAAAAAAGGTTCATGGAATGCTTTTACTCTATTTGGTCACTTCCTTCATCTATATCACAATGTGTTGTGTTGTTCTGTAAAGATTTCCATAGATGCTTTAGATTTATCCATGCTATTAATTATTATGTACATGCAAAACTACATTACACAAATTTAGACCATAAACTTCATATATATGGTTTACCAGCATGCTAATTTGTATGGCTCCAATGTTTAGAAAAATCATGGTATACATTTGTTTCATCTATGGAGATGCATAGGTTATGTCATACTTTGATAATTTGATCAACATTGTGATTAAATTGCCCTTTCTGCTATATTATAAGTCATTTGAAAAGGGTTAACCAATCTCATATGATATATATTTGTCATGACTTTTCCTTCTAACTAGCATATAATAACCTTTCAGGTGCCCATTACTAATTCTATCTATCATAATCATTTGAAGAATTATTTGGTATCCTCATGCATGCTAGGAGATGGAGGGATTGAATATTGAAGGGATCCCCCATGTGCCTATTGATCCAAACTCCGTTGATGTATTGTCAAGCTCAAATGAATCAAAGACTACTATTTCATTTGATTTTTCATCTAGTTTCTCGGTTGGTCATACTAGACATTCAAGTGAAGATTTAAGTTCCCTTACGATTAATAGTTTACGCATAAATGATATAGAGGACAATGACCAAAACCAATTTGAAGAGAAGCGGATACATAGCCATGGTCACACAAGACGTTTTAGTGAAGATTTAAGTTCTTTGAAGATTAATGATCTATGTGCAAACAAAGAAGAGGAGAATTATGACAACCAGCTTGAGAGGAAGGAAATATATCGCCATAACTCAGCTGGAAACATTTTCAAGGCTGCAGAGATTGCTGAACGCTTCATTAAAACCATTGATAACAGAGTCCTTGTTGACACAACAGCACCAATTGAATCCGTTAAAGATGCTGTTAGCAAATTTGGAGGGATACTTGATTGGAAAGAGGTAGTAGTTTTAATCCTTGTTTATCCATCTTACTATATTGTTTTGATGAAGGGGATGCATAAATTCGATTAAAACTATTCTTTTGTAGAGACGAAAACATGTTCAAGTTGAGCTTGACAAGATGCAGGAAGATACTCCTGAGTACAAGAAAAGAGCAGAAGTCACAGAAGTTGAGAAAAGCAAAGTTCTTGAGGAGCTATATTTGACTAGACGAATTATAGAACGGCTAAAAATAGACTTAGACAAATCCCAAATTGAGGAAATTCAAGCGCAACAAGACTTAGAGCTTGTTAAGATTCGGTTTGAAGAGATGCAACAAGGCGTTGCCCGCAAAGAGAGAGCTATAGTAAATGCAAAGATTAAGCTTGCCAATGAACAACGTGCAATGGCCTTAGAAGACTTGCAGTCAGTGAAGATGGAGCTAGATCAACTGCAAAAGGAATACACATCTCTAAGTTCTCAAAGGGATAACACTGAAACAAAAGCACGTGAGGCTATTATTGCATCACAAGAAATTGAAAAGACTGTTGAAGATCTCACCATTAAGGTTATCACAATGAAAGAGTTGGTAACCTCCTCGCAAGCTAGCCATGTTATAGCTGAGGAAAAAAAAAGAAATGTAGCTTTGGCTTATCAACAGGACAAGGTGAATTGGCATAATGAGCTAAAACAGATTGATGACGAGGTCCAAAAGCTAAATGATGGCCTATCACTCAACAAAGACCTTGAGTCAAAGCTACAAAGTGCATCAATGTTGCTGATGAATCTAAGAGACGAGCTTAAGGCTCATGTGGAAGGTACATTGCCTAAAGTGCCATCTGAGGCTAGAGAGGAAGAGCGGCCAATGGTTATTGTTCATGTGAAGCTAGCACGAACTAGAAAGGAGCTTGAGGATATGAGGATAGACATTGATAAGGCCAAGGATGAGGTGAAGTCTTTGTGGAATGCCGCTGCTACGCTACGAGCTGATGTAGAGAGGGAGAAAACAAAACTTGCATCATTAAGGCAGAAAGAGAATCTTGCATTTGAATCTGCTTTGTGTCTTCAGGAAGAATTGAGTAAGATTGCTTTTGAGCTCAGCATGGTGGAAGAGAGAACAAAAGCAGCAAAAATGCCTTTAGAGCTACAACAAGCAAGTAAAAAGTTGGAACATGCAAAGATGAATGCTCTGTTTGCTAGGAATGAGATGGAAAAAGCTAGAGAAGAGGCAGATCAAGCCCAGGCAGAGGTAAATGTTGTCCAATTGAGAATAGAAGCAACATCAAGGGAGATACTTGCAGTTAATGCGTCAAGAGAAATTGCAGTGGTATCAGCAAATGCACTACAAGACTATAAACATGAAATAGAACTAGAACCACAAGCTAATCGAAGAAACAACAACGTGACATTGTCACTTGAAGAGTACAATGTATTATGCAATAAAGTACAAGATGCCGAGGACCTTGCTAAGAAGCAAGTTATTAGAGCTGTAGAGAAGATCAAGGAAGCAAAGGATGCAGAGGTGAGAAGTTTGGATATGTTAGATCAACTCATCAAGCAAATTGATGATAGGAGGGTTGCACTGAGAGAGGCCCATGAGAAAGCCAATGTAGCACATGATGGAAAATTAGCAATGGAGAATGAACTAAGAAAAAGGAGAGCCCAGCATGAGAAACAACGAAAGACCGATGAGGTGTCTCTTCCTATTGCTCAAATATCCAATCTAAAGAACACATCAACCTCTTTTGATGCAGCAGGATCATCTAGCTCCAATCCTCATAAGTATCGAATGCTGCTACCTAGAGCCGACACTATAGCAACTACAATAGCTGAGTCAAGGCCACGGAAGTCTTTCTTCCCACGGTCCTTAGTGGCAATGTTCATGTTTAGGAGAAAGACACATTTGAAGTGATAGCTCTTCTCCTTGCTAGCTTGCCTATTTATTTTGTTTGTTTTTATGTACGTTCGAAGTGGACGTTAGGGTGGGTTGTAATTACTTATCGAAAATTATATAAAATTAAGCCGGAGGTCTTTGTTGTACTTGTACCACTTTCAGTTAATTTGTTGCATTTGGCCAATACTCTGAGAGTGAGAGCCATGCTGTGGAACTTCTTGAGGTGTTGTGTCATCATTCAGATTGACAAATTTCCATCTTTAAGTGGTCATACGTTGTTTCACTTATTGTTTGCCAAAAGACAGGGCTTTGGTACCTTCTTGAAGACAACCAATTGCATGGAAGGGTCTAATGCTGACAGGATGCAAATCATTTGAAACATTCCCCATCTCAAATCACATGGCATCTTTCAACTGGAAGGCCATATTACATTTGCTTCCATCTAAGTCAATACATCCTGTAATTATTCTACAGTTTTTTCTTCTTTCAACTGATCATTGAAGCTTTGTGGTTTACCCCCATATGGTTAAGTATATCAAAATTAATTAGTCATACAATTTCAGACCATCAGCGACATCCTCACAATGCCTGACATGCGGTAGAACGGCACCGAGGTCCCCAGCCTTCTTTGCCCTGCAGTCATAGCTCGGTGGCGCATGGAAGCACGGCTCCATCGACGTTGCCTGGATGCAGGGCGGGTTAGCCGCCGCGGTCTGATTCGTCGGCGTTAGCAACAGCCAGGGCTTTACCCCGGCGAGGCCATGGCCTACGTACCCCACCGTCGACCGCCCGCTGACCACCGACACGTCGCAGTAGCTCTGCAGGAACATCTCCACCAGTGCCTTCTGGTTGGGTGCCTGCTTACCGGCGCCGGCCGGCTGCAGCACGCTGACAGAATCACCGGTCACCGTCGTGTGCTCGTAGTACATCGCCTTCAGCTTCTCGGCGTACTCCGACGACTGCACCGAGCTGACGAGCACGGCCTTCGACGCCGTGGTGGCTAGCGCCGCCTCGTTAGCGCTCGACGTCGCGTTTGGGTCGATCTCGGGCAGAATCTTCTCCTGACTCGTGCAAGCGACGGTCTGCTTGAAGTACTCCTCCGACGACACCTTGCTCCCGGCGAAGGTCTTGATCTGAATGCCAATCTTTTCTTCAAACTTGGCCATGTACGACGTGTGGTACCTCGCGATGAGCTCCCACACCTTGTTGGAAGGGTGGAACAGGTACCTCCCGATGTGGTGGAACACCGTGTCCCTCGCCGGGAACATCCACCGGAGCTCGTCCTCGAATTGCGGCACCAGGAACAGCCCCGGCGTGAAGTAGAGATTGGAGCGCAGTATCAGCCAGTTCACCTTCGCCAGCACGGTCTGGTCGTCGTCGCAGAAGAAGAGATGGTCCGGCTGCTGGTAGTCGTGCTCCAGGTGGACGTACGCGTACGACGGCAGCGACTCGGACCGCACGCCGGCGGGATCGTCGGTCTTGATCTTCTTGGCCCCGAGGAGGTTCGCGTAGCTGTGCTCGCTGCCGCGGCCGAGCTGCGTCAGGTTGTGGACGTGGAAACCCGCGGGGAGCTCCCACGACGCGGCCGGGAAGGGCTCGCAGAAGAGACCGGCCATGTCGTCGGTGAAGTGCACCACGAAGACGCGGTGGGTGAGGAGCGCGTAGAGGAAGGCGGACGCCATGGAGAGCATGCGGTCGCCGAGGTGGCTGCCGCCGCACGGCGTCCACACGAGGTAGGTGCACTCGACGAGGCCCATGCTGTAGGCGGAGGTGAGCTGCATCAGGGACTTCTTGTAGAAGAGCGTGCCAGGACCGCACTTGCGGTGGAGCGCCTCGTACTTGCGCAGCTGGGAGACGAGGTACGGCGACGGCGAGTGCGGCGACGGCTTGTGGTGGAGCGACGACTGAAACCGGCTCAGGCACGCGCTCTCGCCGATGTCCGGCGAGAGCAGCCCGCCGAGGAGCCTGTCCCGGCTCGCCGGAGAGGATTCCGGCGGCGTCGCTGCTGGATCCTCTGCATTGACGAAGAAACCTGCAGTGAACTAATCGCGTAATGACGCTACAGGAATATCAACGTTGATTGCTGGCTTGCTACTCACCATCGCGGACGATCACCGTGACACCCATCTGAGACACGTCGGACAAGCTCGGCCGTGCGCGTGAAAGCGCGAGGAAGAGCGGGAGAGAGGCGAAGCAGAGCAGGACGAGCAGCGCGACGGGCCACATGCCGCTCGTCTTGGACGGCAACGGCGGCGGCCGGCGGGGCGGCCGCGTTGGCTTACTATCCATTTTAATCAACCCTCCGCTTCGTCTCCGCGTGAAAAATTTTGCAGCTTCGGCGCACGAGATGAGCAGAGATCAGATTGACTCCAACGCAGATGCAGCCGATCTGCTGGGGTTTGGACTTGGCGAGTTGACCACTTGGGCTCTACCTTTTTGCCGCTCGAAGTAATGGCCTTGCGTAAGATGCAAACTACCATTGTTGATTCGCCTAATTGATCTCGGTCCAAAGACGGTGAATAATCTAACCCAACTAAGCAACAAGAACAGCCCAGGTAAGTTCACTTCCGGCCCATAACTCAAATTCGTTGACTTAGTTGATCTCGGCCCAACACAGTCTGAAGAAAATTTAGGCCCTTCGTAGTAGGTACAACTCGGCCTATTAATTTCAGGCCTAATACCGCAAATTCGCAATATTTATGTTCTATCTGTTCTAAAATATATACTCCCTGTTTTCGTTTTAATTTTTTTCTATTCAATTCTTTTTAAGTTTAATTAAATTTATAAAAAAATTAGTAATATTTTTGACACAAAACAAATATATTATTAAAATATATTAAATGTTAGTTTTAATAAAACTAATTTTGTGTTGTAGATATTGTTAAATTTTTTTATAAACTTAATTAAACTTAAAAAAGTTAATTATTTTTATAATATGTAATAGAGGGAGTAGTAAACTAGGATCGAATTAGATACAAGAATCTGACTCGGATTAGATATAAGGGAGGAATTTTCAGGCAGATCATGTCAAATGCGCCGTTCAGCTGGGGACACGCTGATTACGACGGGATCAGGTCCGGTACCAATCATTGCCATGTTCAATATATTTCCGTGTACAGCGTGGCAGAGACGCGGATCAAACTCAGCTAGTTTTTTTTTTTCTCCCCGAGAGAAGAGAGCTAAAGTCTGCCATGAACTGACTAATGGCAGCAAACGTTGATCCAAGCACGTCCCACGACCGTCGACCGCGAACATATATTATATCATATATATACACCAACCATCTAAAACCTAAACAAACTGTGCAAAGATTCAGCTAGATCAGGGCATGCAAGCAAGGCACAAACATCCACCACGTCCACGCCCCTACGGAGAGCACGAGACGCAACGAATAGATCCCAGCCTGACTCGGTCACTCCCGTATCCAAACGCTTTCCACCCAAGCAGCGGAAAATGGCACCTCTTCAGGATCCAAACCTGCATTAGTACTGAGTAGTACCACCGACTAAAATAACGTTATTATAAAGATGCCTGTTTCATCTCAAATCATAGGTTAATCATTGTCTCCTGTACTTCAAGCCTCCAAATTTGCAATGCAGCTTGCAGCTCCCTTTGTCTTGGTAGAGGTCATAGTACATATATAATCTATACATGTGTGCCACCAAGAGCTGATGAGTAATACAAAATTCAGAGAGAAATAATGAACTTCTGAAGAAATTTTGCCGCCCAAACAAAACAAAGCAGAAGCCACAATTCTCAAGCCGGCAACGAGCCAACGACCATCTCGTTGCGGTTGCACCTTCCTCCTCCTCCAATGATCCCCTTCTCCCTCCTCGTCGTCGTCCTCGTCTTCGGCATCGCCGGCGCCGCCGATGGCGTTTCAGGTAATGGACGTGGCAGCTGGCAACGCTTGCCTCGGTGAGTTCACAACGTGCAATGTACTTGGGCAGTTGATGACATTGTCAGTTGTACACAGGGTACCAGATAAGTTGCGGCGCGACGTCGGAGAAGGTGGTCGGCGACGTGACATGGGTTCCCGACGGCCGGTTCGTCACCGTCGGCAACGTCTCCGACCTGCGGTCGCCGGGGGTGCTGCCAGTGCTCTCCTCGCTCCGGTATTTCCCTGACACGTCGGCGAGGAAGTACTGCTACGTGGTGCCCGCGGAGAGGAAGAGGAAGTACCTCGTCCGGACGACGTACTTCTACGGCGGGTTCGACGGCGGCAGCGCGCCGCCGGTGTTCGACCAGATCATCGAGGGCACGCGGTGGAGCGAGGTGGACACGGCCGGCGACTACGCCAGGGGCCTCGCCACGTACTACGAGGCCGTCGTGCTCGCCACCGAGAAGGAGGTCAGCGTGTGCCTCGCCAGGAACGACGCCACCAAGTCCAGCCCCTTCATCTCCGCGCTCGAGGTGTCGCCATTGGAGGACTCGGTGTACAATTCCACCGACTTCGAGTCCTACGCCCTCAGCACCATCGCGCGCCGCAGCTTCGGCCACGACGGCTCAGCCGCCGTCAGGTTAGAATTAAGAACAATCCCGCACCACCGCGCTCATTTCCTTGCTACGGATTCATGGTGTTATTGCCGCTTGATCTCGTCGAATCTGTGATTTTTTTTTCTAGCTATCCAGGCGATCGTTTCAACCGGCTCTGGGAGGCGCACAGCGACGGGATGCCGGTGGTGGAGAGCCAGGCGAGCGTGTCGCAGGCGGCGTTCTGGAACAAGCCACCGGAGGACGTGTTCCGCCGAGGCGTCACGACGGCCGGCGGCCGCGGCGAGAGACTGGAGCTCCAGTGGCCGCCGGCGCCGCTCCCCGCCGCGAGCTACTACCTGGCGCTCTACTTCCAGGACAACCGCGCGCCAGGCCCGCTCAGCTGGAGAGTCTTCGACGTCGCCGTCAACGGCCAGACGTTCTTCGCCGGCCTGAACATCTCGACGGCCGGGTCGATGCTCTACGGCGACAAGTGGCCGCTCTCCGGGCAGACAAAGATCACGCTGACGCCTGCGCCGGGCTCGCCGGTCGGGCCGGTCATCAATGCCGCCGAGCTGATGATGGTTGTGCCACTCGAAGGGAGGACACATCCCAGAGATGGTAACTTAGAACAGAGAAATTCTCATGGATCATGGCAAATTCGCCGTTTGCTCATCAAAATTATTCATGTCTCATTGTCTTGTGTTGCTGCAGTGATCGGCATGCAGGCGCTAGCCAGAGGTTTCGACAACCCTCCGGCTGACTGGGCCGGCGATCCATGCTTGCCTCAGGGGAACTCATGGACTGGTGTCACCTGCACCCAAGGACCACTTGCTCGAGTGGTTTCTCTGTAAGTTACTGATTGACATATGTACTATATGCATCAATCATCAATGCCTGCAAAGAGGGTAGCGTGTTCTCTTGTTGATCTCTGAAACCGAAATGGTGGCAATTACACGGCAGGAATCTCACGAATTTTAAAGTTGGGGGATCAATATCTGACGGCATTGCCAACCTGACAGCGATCTCAAGCATGTAAGCCTCATGAAACAAGCTAATGCCAGACTCCCATTCTTTAATTGTCCAGCTGACAGATTGGAAAAAGATTGCAGTGGTAAGTAAATATCGATTGCCTAATTTGGGTCCGGTGATTGTAGTTGGCTTGTGGGGAACAATCTGACCGGACCAATTCCAGATATGAGCCTCCTACATCATTTGGTTTCTCTGTAAGCACAGTAGCTACATACTGCTCTTTTTTTTTTTTTTTTTTAGAGAATGCTTCAGTAAACTGAAGATCATCTGGTTGCATTTCTTATCTGAAGGCATCTGGAGAACAACCGACTGACAGGGCAGATTCCTCCATCACTAGGGAGCATGCCAAGGTTTCGTGAATTGTAAGTGGCTTCAACAAGTAGTTTATACTAGTAAAGTATTTGAGTTCATCCATTTGTTATGACCGCTTGAGTTTTTGCTTGACAGGTTTGTGCAGAACAATACATTGCAAGGGATGATTCCAAGCAGCCTCAAGAACAGAACGGGCTTTATGTTCCAGTGAGTGATCACGAGTGCTGTATTTAAGCTTGTGATTCCTTATTTTTCTTTAGTGGCTGATGAAAGAAAATAATCCTACTCTGACAGATATGCACCTGGGAATAACCTTAGCTAACACAAATTCAACGAGTATAAGCTTGTTCAGGTTGAGATCATCCGGTGTTCATGAGATGAAGAAAAGAGACATTAACAGTTGACGACACGCTGGCACACATACATCTGGATAGTAATTAAACACCATATTTTTTTCCTTTTATTTTGTTTTTTTTTGCCTTTTGATTCTGTCCCGTATTTTTGTTCCTCCTTGCCTTTCTTTTTGGTAAACATGAGGTGCTCCTGAATGTATTTAGCCCTGCAATTATGTGGTACCTGATTCAATTTATTTGTATGTATTTTTTAATTACTACTACCTCCATTGTCAAATAGATGCCGTCGTAGTCAGACATTGAAAATCTACATGAATAATTAATGCCGAAATGTTATAATTTTCCATTAGAAAACGATATTGGTAAATTTTTCATGAAAACATTTCGTATAGTTATTCTTTTAATAACTAAACATGTAGTTAGAAAAAAAATAACGATGCAACATGTGTGATGGAAATGATGTCGATGTCCAAAATGAAGTACTTTGAAATGAGAGTTGTCTTTCTGCCCCCCTTCTTTACGTTCAGTACGGATTGTTTGCAGTACTAGTGGTGCAGCCACACGTTAGTATCTGCTATTATACCAATAATACTGTAGAGGATCTGCATTCCTTTGCGTGCACAATCACCAACCCAATAAAATTAGGGAAACTAAGTAATGGAAAATTTTATGCTCGACCTCATGCTCCAACCCCAATCACATGGACCCATTAAAAAGTCCACATTCTATCCCATTTTCAGTCATATAGGTCTATAAATAAAATTTAATCTCTATACAGTTTAATCTTCGTGGCAATGCATGTATATCTCTATCTAGCTATGGTGGGCAAGGAAAAACAGTGAGTTCGAAAGCATGAATCTTTCTTTCAGTTCTTCACTAGCCTTTGTAGCAAAAAATCCTAAAACGTTAAATAGCGGATCCTACAAACCGGCCCGGAACAGTTGGGCAGCCCACGAAGCCACGAACCGAGAGCCCAGCCCATTAACGCCTCCAATCTCAAGATATCTCCCAGCTGTGAATTTCCCTTTCTTTTTTCTCTTTATTGTTATCTGTAGATTCCGGCACATCCTTCGTCCCGCTCATCGCCACATCGCTTGCTTCCCCGTCACTCCCGCTATTTCCCACTCGTCGCCGGCGGCGAGCGAGCGATGATCTCCGCGTCCCGGACGCAAACCCTACTCCCATCTCCATGACTCCAGCGAACCCCATCCCGCTCCTCTCCTCCCCACGCCCCAACCCTTCCCTCCCCCTCCCCCGCCGCTCCCGGCGCCCCCACCCGCCGCCGGCGGCCAACACCACCGGCGCGGCCTCCACGCCGGACTGGTTCCGGCCTAGAGCGCCGCCCGACGCGGACCCGTCGACATCCGGCGGCCGCGTCGCCGCCCGGGATCCCGGCGTCCGCGTCAGGGCCAAGGAGGGCGCGGAGGAGCAGAAGGGGAGGGGAAGGGGGAGGAGGAGATGGTGGGATTGGTGGTCGGGGGACAGGGAGAGCTACCTCGTCGACGACGTGGAGCCGCTGCCGCTGCCGTTGACCGTTCCGGACACCGAGCCGATGTCCCGCGAGGAGCTCGACCGCCGCCTCAGCTGCGACGTGGAGATCGAGGTGGGTGCGGTTGCGGTGGGATCTTAAGAGTTTTTGACTTTTTTGGTGATTCGGAGGGGAAATTTGGTGACGATTTCGGAGTATGTGTTTGTGTGGATCTGGGTTTGAAGGATTGCAAGACTGTCTCCTACGAGTGGACGGGCAAGTGCCGGAGCTGCCAGGGGACAGGGCTGGTGAGCTATTTCAGGAAGAAGGGGAGGGAAACCATCTGCAAATGCGTGCCATGCGCTGGCATTGGTGAGATCCCTTGCTCGCGTTCCCAGTATAGATCGTATTGCTCTCGTTGGTAGGAGATCAGAAATAGGAAATTGGGATATTACATGTATCCAGATCTTCTTGCTAGGAAATAATCTCTTTGCTATTGTGAACTGGAAAGGGTGTAGGTTGCCTTCAGTTTAGGGGTGGCACTTGGTTACCATTAGATAATGTAGTTTTGATGAGTTCTTTAGTTTAGACAGATAGTTTACCAGACAGCCTTGGTCTGCAGTTAGGATGTTATAAAATGATTAGCATTAGTATGTACTGTACATTTCATGTCAAACCTGTAAGTGCAGCTTTTGCCCCCCTTTTATTCAAAGAAGGCTGCAAATACCACTGATAACACTAAATATCCAGTAAATATTGTGCACATAACCCTTGGTGCTAAAACCTTGCACAGAAAAGGAGATTTTGATCAGAGATGCCATTTCTCTGTATTGCTCTTCCCATTGTTGCTAAGTCGCGAAATTAGTCACTCACGATTAGTCAGCGATTGTCAGCCCGCACGACCAGAAGTCCACGACTCAAACAAATAGAAAGTCGCGCGACTAGCTCGCTTATCAGCGACTTTCAGTGATTAGTCGGCGCTCAGATCGATGTGAAAGCATGAACATGATAGCACTCCTGCTCCACCTCATCTTGTGCCTATAGTAATTAATAGCCTGCCATGTAGGATCAAACCTGATGTGGCAAGAGAGTTAATGAAGTGTGTGAGAGAAACCATGTCTTGCATGAGACTACCCAAGGCAAATAAACCAACACATCAAGAAACAAACAAAATAGCATTAGGGGTTGAGGTAGTTTCTATGGCACAAAACGAGAGGCAAATCAACAAATAAGAGGGAGAGACGATGAGAGTAATTTACCATTTGGTCTCACACATAGAAACTATGAATTGGATAAATAGTTTCTTATAGTAGTATCCATATGGCATTATGTGGCATAGACATGATATATGATGTCTAGCATTGGTGTGCCTTGACAGCTGAATCCAAATTAAGCATGCTAATTGCAGATGCTAGCAACAATGATGAAAGTTTATGTTAACAATCAAGGATATTATATCAAATATCTTGTGTGGGATGAACTACTGATAAAATTGTATACAGTGCCACAGTTATGTAGCTCCTGAAATGTGCAGAAATGTTCAGGAATAGCTGAAAAAGAGTGTTGTTTACTGTTGGAATGTTTTCCTCCATGTACTGAGTTCAGTTACTTGAGCTTTTCTAAGTAGATGGTACTGATCTAATATAAAATTGCCATTATATGCCACCGAAGTCAACAGTAAAGATATGATACTATCATCGAACAAAATAATCCCTGAAAAGATCTAATAACAAGCAACATTAGTTCTTCAATCTGACCTGATAGATAATACCCCTGATAGAACTTGGCATAACACGTGCAGGTACGTGTGCTGGGCACTTAACATTTTTCCTTTGTCCAACAGATAAGAACTAGATATTTTGATAGTTGGTTCCAAAATTTGCAGGATTTCTGACATGGAAAAGTAAATAGATTTAGATAGTTGGTTGCTGCCAAATTTTGCAGGATTTCTGCCATGGAAAAGTAAATAGCTTGAGATAACTAGATATTCCAACCGAGCTCGTGAGATTAACTTTTGTTGATAACTGAGATCTTTCTAAATACCATGCTAACGTATTTTGATTCTTTGCTACTGCCTTAACTCTTCATTACTCTTGGTAAACTTTTACCTGTTGATTTGTTGTTATGACACTTGGATGGGTGTTCTACTTATTCTGTAGGTTATGTTCGGAAAATCACATTTCGCCAGGACATTGAAAACATGGATGAGTTAGACAATGGGAAACCACCATAGTTTGATGGCCCTGTTCGCTTGGCAGCTGTCATTTATTAACTGCTGCTGGATAGATTGTGTTCACAAATTGGACGATTTAACCAGTGATTCTTTCTGTTACAGTCAGGCACGGTACATGATATGAGGTGCCATTTTTAAGTGTTGTAAACCATTATCTGCTAATAATTGTACTCCTTTGTTCTTATCATTATAGTTGATAAAGAAAGGAAAGAAAGTATTTCAAGTCAGCCTTTGGTTCAGTTCTACATCTAATCCTCTTTCCTTATCCCAAGCGGCTATACTAGATTCTTACTTTGCATGTTGTCTGGTCCATCTTTTGCCCTTCTTTCTGGTTTGAGGTAGCCTATGCTGCAAGTTCTGGAGGAATCACATATTCTGAAACTTTCTGCAGCTGTCAGGCATGTATTCTATATATGCACCTTAGCCATGTTTAGGACAAGGAACCTATGAACTTTCATGACGGGTAATCAGGAACTCATTATTTAGACGTATCAATCATCCGTAGCTGCAGCAAATCATATCCAAAATGTCTCATCTGAGCCTTTTGACCTTCAAGTACAATCTTGAGAAGCTCAAGTCCAAGGCCGCAGGCCGGCCAACGGGCCGGCTGCTGTCCGGCCGAGACCGGCAGTTCTCCGACTTGACGAAGATCTACAAGCCTGACGACGACGAGATGAAGAAAGTGTTCAACAAGGTCGCCGGCGAGCCCGGCCGGATCACCAGGAAGGATCTGAAGGGGCTCCTGGAGAAGTTCGGTAAAGCCGACGCCGCGGCCGAGGCGAGGCGGATGATCTGCGTCGCCGACTTCAAGAAGGACGGCTACATGGACTTCGAGGAGTTCATGGAGGTGCACAAAAGCGGTGTGCCGCTGGGGGACATGCGCCGGGCGTTCTTCGTGTTCGACCAGGACTGCGACGGCAGGATCAGCGCCGAGGAGGTGATGCAGGTGCTGCACAAGCTGGGGGACAGCTGCAGCCTGGAGGATTGCCGGACGATGGTGAAGAAGATTGACAGGAACCATGATGGCTTCGTGGACATGGATGATTTCATGGCCATGATGACTCGCTCAAGGAAGAAGCCTTGAGCCTTGTGGAGGCTGGAGCATCCTGATGTGTAGATGAGTGGTCATGCGTATGTATATGTGAATTGTGAAAGGGAATAACTTCGGAAATGCTAATTACCGGAATCCCGTTGCAGCGGGCTTGAACGGTATGAGCATGTAGCCACGACATGATTAGGCGTCTTCTTGCACCGCGTGAGGGACGTTGTCTAACAACCACATAGCCTGTGTTGCTCCCTCGTGCCCGTATGTATCATGTGTCTACTTGTATACTACTAGTAGTTTCTTTCTTTATTATGATAAGGGTTATCTCTCCCTTTCTCTCTCTATTATGTCAGTGATTACATGTTTCTTTTAATTTTCTAGCTCCTCTTTTCTCTATCACCACTCATCATGTTACTCGTGTCCTCGCAACTGCACAAATATAACAGATAGCAACGGAAACTTTAACTAAAAGTCATTGGCCTCTCCATCCAAATTGCTTTTCTCTCTTGTTACATACCTAAGGACCAGACTGTACCTACGTACCAGCACTTTATCGGTAAGGTATTATGTCTAGGACATACCAGTACCATATCTAATTCACGTGTGGTTCCATGCTTGATACATACTAGTATCAGGACCTGATACTTGTATAGTACCAGGACTGAGGTATCATGTCTGATACATATACGTATGATGTACGATTCGTGTCTAGTATCATGCTTGATACGTACTTGTATCATGACCTGATACCTACATGGTACCAGGGCTGATATCTATGGGGTATCATGTCAGGTACATATAGATACCTTGTATGATTCATATCTTTTACCAAGTTTGATACATACTAGTATCATGACCTGATACTTGGATAGTACCGAACTGATACCTATGGGGTATCACGTCCGATACATATAGGTAGGATGTATGATTCGTATATAGTACCATGCATGATACATACAGGTATCAGGACCTGATACCTACATGGTACCAGGGTTGATATATGTGGAGTATCATGTTCGATACATATAGGTATCTTGTCTGATTCGTGTCAATTACTAGGCCTGATACATACTAGTATTAGGACCCAATACTTGCATAGTACCCGAATTGATACCTATGAGTTTCATGTCCAATACCAGGCCTAATACTCCTGATACTTGTGTGGTACTAGGCCTAATACATACTGGTATCAACGCCCGATACCTTCTCGGTACCAAACCTGATACATGTATGGTACCAAGCCTACTATTTTTCTAATATGAGTGTCTGATATCTCCTTAGTACTGATCTTAACATCTACATGATATTCCTATACTATGATATGCTCCATTCACACGCAGTACTAAATATCAGGAGGTACCACCTCTTGTACGAATGGATATCAGGAGGTATCATAACTTGATTCTAGTATTGTTCATCTAGTATAGCACATCACGTGGTCTCTCTGTTTTGTCTTTTCTTACGAGCTAGATGCTAATGCTAGTGTAGTCACGTGATGATAAGACCTCTAATTGATGAATCACACACATAGCTACTAGGCATGTACATAGTTCATAGATAGGTCATCATGCCTTGACTCTTGTGCACAAGCATCATCCTGTGCATACTCCGTCTGCCAGAGACGTGCGCTTCACGAGATAAGAAGTGTGCATACGATGACTGGTGGGTCGTGGGACCCATACTTGCTGGCCTACGAAATAAGTGATGTTGATGAATGCAACAGCGTGTGACGCGCACACGTATAGAACGGAGTGCATATCAATATCATCCCGTTTTTGATCGGGATTCCGGTATATAGCATCCCCCAATAACTTGAGCAGGGGCTTGAACTTAACTCTCCACCTAGTTTATTTGAGAGGTTGCGAGCTAATGTGTGTTAATAAAGAGATGACAGCCACTGTGGTGTATCATGGCGTGTAATAAACATGTAAGGCGAATCGTGGGATACTTTCCGTGCATGTTCTTGTGGGAGTTAGACTATTTCCCGGAACTCAATTAGATTACTCCATAAATCATATGTGAAATTCCTGCAATTTAAAAAGCTCCAAACTTTTATTAAAACTAAAAGCTCCAAACTTTACCAGGCTAGCGAAACACTTCTATTTCTCTAGCATTGCACATCATGAAGAATGTAATCATATTGTCCTTCGGACATAAAAGGTCATTGACGAAACCAATATAAGCATGAAAGGGGTAGTGAGACTTTGGGTAGAGACTACATCATGCGTACTGTTGATAATACTTAAGGGAGATATTATGCTATAGTAACTAGTCCTCCCTCACAGGCGCGGATCTAACTTTGGATTGGGAGGGGCTCATTATCTTCTTCTTCCTTCACCACTCCTATTCTTCTTTCTCCCTGTATTCTTCATCTCCTCTTTCTAGTCTCCATGGTGATCTAGGTAAGGCCGTTTTTGGGCACGTGCGAGATATGCAGCAGCATAGGGCCCCTAAAATTGAGGATTCCCTAAAATTATATATTCTAGTCTTGATCAATGTGGGATATGGATTTTCATCCCTCGATGGGATATCCCCTCGTTATTTGCATGTTATCTAAATAGTTATAAAAAAATTGAAAAATGATTGATAACATAATTAACACAAAATATATGACTTCACAAACATGCAAGATCAAATTTGACTTCTACAAGTTGCAACAAAAATAACAAATTAAACTGAAATATAGTTATCGTACATTCACATCTATATTTGTTATTTTTGTTACAACTTGTAGAAGTTGAATTTTAACTTGCATGTATGTGGAGTGATATATTTCATATTAATCTATCTTGCCAATTTTTTCAAATTTTTCGATGACTATATAGGTGACACGTACGAAACGGTAGGACATCCCCTCGAGGGATGAAATCACTTTCTCATCAATGTGATCTGATATATTTAGAAACTCTCTTTCTGCTTTTGAGTTTGGCTATAATGAGATTTTTTTTTCTAAGCTTCGATAAGTGTTCGATGACAATTATATATAGCTAGTTTGAAGACCTGTACTTCATGACAATGATGTGAACATGTGTTCCATACAATACATTTTCATTTTTACACAATTAGTAAGAAAAAATGAATTGGTGCAACGACTCTTCTTCTACCTAACTAGATCACCATAGGTGGGTGAGCTTAATTCTGACATAGCTCTAGCTGTCGCCGGTTATACAAGGTCTCATTTTATATTTTACACATACTGGACCTCTATATTTTTAGGGATAGCCCTAGATCTAGGAGGTTGGGGGGCTCGAGGCCTCGAGCCCCTTGCCACCCACTCTAGATCCAACCTTTGCTCCCGATATTTTAAAATATTTATCATTTTAGCTTTGTTTAAAGTCAAATATTACAAACTTTGAACATAAATTTCTAAAATTTATATAATACCATAAGATTTATGTTTTAGTTAGATTCACCATTAGAAATACTTTCATAATATAATTCACATGTTGTTAAAGTATATATTTTTTAAAAAATTAATGGTTAAAGTTAAAAGTATTTAATTTAGGACAAATCTAACGACAAATAATTTGAAATGGATCGAGTACTTCATAGAATAACCTAGCTTGAAGTTAAACATCGTTCACTACAACAAACACATAGCTATGGAGACACATAGCATATAATTCACATCGTTTGTTTGATTCTAAAACACTAGAAATATGATATGCAAATATAGAATCTATATATATATATATATATATATATACATATATATATATATATATATGTATATATACCCACAATAAACATGCCCAGACGTGGAATCATATTCCCCCTTTTTTTTTTGGAGACACTCATATGTAGTCAGATTTTATAATAAGACACAACCATCTAGTCAAGGTCCCTCTCATACTCCACAACTAGATAACGCTCCGTACTTTGCTGCAGAATATATAAATGAATATATGTTAAATGTTGTATAAACCATGAATGGATTTGGAGTGAAATATTTTGAAAATGATCTGAGAATAACTATTTAGTATGTGTATGTTGAGTTTTAGAATATAATAAATTATGGATGTAACTACTATGCTTGTATGTTGAGTGCTTAGTGGGTGATGTGATATACTTGCATGTTAGGTTTTAGAAATACTAATACATGTTGACATGTTGAGTTTTAGGTGTTTTAGTGAGTTGTAATTTTTAGTAAAAGGTATGCTAGTATTATTGTTTAGTTTTGTGCCTTAAATTGTACAATTTTACACACACACACACCTACCTACCTTTTGCATCAATAACAAACCTTGAGTTGCCTTGTCACAGTCCACGTGCTGCAGATTCTTGATGCGTTTGTTTCGTTCGTGCTTATCGAGAAATATAAATTCCAACAAAGGTGTAGATTCTTGGTTCCACAGATAAACTCCAGAAGAGAAGTATACTCGAGGGGATCGATCTTTATTGAACATTTATCTAGAATTAAATTTCCCAAGTCAGAATAAGTTCTTGTTCAAAAGAAGTCAGAATAAATTCGGTGCTAATTTTATCTGTCAAATAGTGTAAATCAATCAGATTGTAAAAGTCCGTCTGTTTGAACTTTGAAGTGCTAAGCACAGGATTAGCAGTTTGAATCACAGGATTTAGGCCTACTTTGCCACTTTGGAAAGCTTGCTTGCAAGGTCTAAATCCTGTCACTGGTGGAGAAAGGGTTTTTAACCCCGGTTTGTAACCCTCTCTAGTCCCGGTTACGTAACCGGGACCACGAGTGGAGTATACGCCAGAATCTTTTACTATCCCGACGAGACATTATAACCTAAGAATTCGTCTGTCATCAACCCAACAAGGCAACACGAGCTATGTATCTAATTATATAGGGAAAAGGTTTCTCTAGCTGAATATTTATATATGATGGAAAATTATCTGCACGTAGTTCTAGGTCGAGTAAATCATACTCATGGTAATTATGTGATCGAGTAAATTATAAACATTTGCTTAGTGCGATCTAGTTAAACAACTTGATAACTAAATATCCAAATATAAGTGGGTGCATTCCAGTATAAGAGTTTGAAGATTTAGTGTCTTGATGCAACATATATGCCATTTTGGTTAACAACTGTATATGTGTTTTTTTTTCTTAATCGTAATATGCCATCACATAACAATTATGTGGATATTACCTTTGTAATCCTCAATGTATCTATAAAAATTATATTGCTCTTCCAATTTGCACATTTTTTTGTATTTTTTTGACATTCTCAAATATTTTAATGAAAATATAAAATATTCTACCTAGTAAAATTTAATTCACTGTTAATTATGACAAAAAAATAATATGCTTATACAAATCTATGCAAGTATATTGACAAAATAACTGCTTAAAAACTAAATGTGTATAAAAAATGCACAAAATAATCAAGTTGATTTGCATCATTTCCCAACATCGCATCCACCTTAAAAGTTATTGCACCCGTATGCTCACTTAAGTTCTTGTACTATGTTGCACTCAACTATCAAGTGGTTGCACTAACACACTTACTTCTCAAGTTTTTAAACTAAATTGCACCCGTCTACTAAGTTAATGTACCATGAATGTAATTTACTTTTTTTCGATTATATGGAAGCACGCACTTATATACATCATTACTCACATCTATATGCACGAGCCTCACTCTGGTGCTCTCTGCTGGTGGTAGAAAGCATTTTGAATAGTTGATTTTATTTAATCGAAGAGATCAGATTGCTTTTTACTACCACCCTAATTAGCGGTAGTAGAAACGTGGAAGAACATTATTATCCCAAAAAATGGGTATAATTGTATTAGTGACTAAATATTTTTTTTCCTTCTTTTTTGCCTTTTTAATGGAATATGAGCAATGCCAACATAATGTATAATCACATATCAATCTAGCCGGGAAAAAACATAAATAACAAAGTTACTCATAATTATTATTATTGTATTAGTAAATTACTAATTTACCCTTAATATTATTGATAATGTAATAATACAAGTAGAGAGTGCCGGAGCATCGCTCCTATATGCACACACCCACGAATTACCCGAGTAGATGAAAAGTGAGCAGCAAATCTCTAACCTAAATATTTTTTTTATCAAAGTTGCCAACCCCATGTGTATAATATCGTAGGCACTATGATTTAAATCCTGATGATGGAGAATATAACTCCACCACCACAGTATTGGTGTTTCTCTCCATGGATTAGAATTTTACCCTCTTTCATTGAGCAGTTTGTCAACTCAAGCCAACTCAAAACCTTTTTTTGTTTTCAAAAACCAAGTGTTTTTATTGGTTTTGTGAACCCCGGACATGATCTCTGTCTCTCGGAGCTAGGGGCAATGAGCACATCGTATCAACGAAGGGGGTCAGTGAATGAAAGATGAAGAAATGGGGTCCGAAGGTGGAGGGCTCGAGGCAGGGGATCGGAAACTTCCACTCATGGTGGACGCAAAGTATTATTTTTTCTCCGTGCACACGAATATACAGCCAGGATGATCGAACACTTGGATGTGAGATAGAGGGTGACCGTGAGGATCCTCCTCTAGCGACTGGTCGTAAAATAACTCCTATATCCATCCCAAAGACCCAAACCTGCTGGTACTTTATACTAGTGATCAGACAGGAGGATAGAGATGCATATATTTCTCGTCATTTTCTTTCTTTTTCACGGATACGTGGAGGTCGTGGATGGATATATATAACGGATATGCACCTTCACATGCCTAAGCTAAGTAAGTGAAAGCAGTACAAGAGTCGGCGATATCTGCCGTGATCAGCCAACTGCTACAACGTATAGTAGTCTCTGGTCATGACGGCATTTCTGCACACCTGCTTCGGGTTCGACTCATCCGCGAGGGAGCGCAGCATCGACGACGTGTACCACCCGTTCAACGAGAGGGCGGTGCGCGAATTCAAGGAGTGGATCCGGCAGTTCGACACCAACGGCGACGGCCGCATCAGCCGCGACGAGCTGCGCCGCGCCATGCGCGCCATGGGCGTGCGGTTCACGGGGATCAAGTGCAGGCGCGGCATGAGCCACGCCGACGCGGACGGCGACGGCTACATCGACGACAGCGAGATCGACGGCCTCATCGAGTACTGGGGGAGGCGTCTCGGCCTCGGCGTCGCCGCCTACTAGGGATCGAGATACACTTGTTCGCGTGCGCACTACGTACGTACCCGGTAACCCGACCGTTTGTATATGTACATATACATATAACTAGCCGGACTGCACATCGAATTGAACGTTCTTTCTCCGGTACAGATGTGCAGCTATATGTCAGATATGGATCATTCGTCGAGGATGTTCCCTCGTTGTTTGCATGGTATCTAAATAGTTATAAAAAATTAAAAAAAATTAACAAGATAGATTAATACGAAACATATCACTTCATAAATATGCAAGATCAAATTCGACTTATACAAGGTGCTCCAAAAAGAACAAATAAACTAAAAATAGTTAACGTACATTCACAGCTATATTTGTTATTTTTGTTATAATTTGTACAAGTTGAATTTTAACTTGCATGTTTGTGAAGTGATATATTTCATATTACTCTATCTTGTCATTTATTTCAATTTTTTATAACTATTTAGATGATATGCACGAAACGAGAGGATATCCCCTCGAGGGATAAAAACACTTTCCCCTATATATCCTCAAATATCTCTCCTCAGTCAATAGGGACTAAAACTATGTGTGTTAAAGCTCCATATCAGAGAACCATGCATGCCGACTGGCAAGGATAGACCTTACTGGGCCAAGATTTGAGCTGACCCAGACTATTTTAGCCCACTGGAGGAAATATATCTAATCCCATGGACTTTGTTCTCCTGCCAGCCTTTGTGTAACTAGTACATGTGTGATAACCTCATCCATATAATGGTCCGAGTAATTAATTTTATTTCTGTATTTCTTTTATTGCACGAATGACATACCCACACCACTACACATGCACACACCATAATTATGTCCCATAACTTACACTCGAAGGGGCGAAAATCAACAAGATTGCTACTTCATGCATATGCATCATGGGAGCACTTGTAGAGCCCATAGGGTCCATCAGACTGGAAGGTGGAGCCCTATCGCTCTATCGCATTGTTCACCCGTTCCCTTTCTCTTCCCTTTTGATCCGTTCCCATTTGACGGCACCGACGAAGCCGCTCGCCATCATCTATATCAATTTTCCCCTGTGCGTAACCACAACTCCCATCCCCATCTTTGTCTTTGTTCCCGACCCCCTAAGTATTCCCATCTCCCTCTTCATTCCTAGCTCAATTCCTCCGACCATGCCATGTCGCCTTGCCTTAGCTCCTCAACCCAACTTGCTAGGGCAGCGGTGTGGCTGCTACCTGGCACATGGGGACTTTGTTGTTACTATCACCACTGCCACCATGCGCAGCATAGGAGGAGCAAAGGTAGGTGTTGGTGACGTGGCCACGCTGTAGCTGTGACCGATAAGATGGTGGTCGTTGAGGAAAAAGAAGAGGGATTTGAGTATGAGATGCAAGTTTTGGATTTTTTAGATTGAAAGCTTTGTGATTTGGGTTAAAAGTTTTATATTTGAATCAAAAGCTTTTGTGATTCTGAGAACAAAAGTTTTAGATTTAAAATGGAAGTTTTCATGGTTTTGGGATGAGCGTTTCAGATTTTTCAATTGAAAGATTCGTGATTTTGAAATTTCAAACTCGAATTGATAGTTTTTGTGATTTTGAGATGAATATTTTCATTTATATGTTTGAATTAAAAATTTTGTGATTTTTTAGACAAGAGTCTAAAGCAAATTGAAAGTTTTGAATACATGGAGATCTTTGAATTAAGACGAGCATGTACGTGACTTGTGAAGCTGACGCTGTGCCAATTAAGAGCCCCTGAAATTCTCTCACTAGATTCTTAATGAAAGCACACTCGTGTGATGTGTGCATAACATTCATAGGCATCAAGGTTTGCACTCTGATGAGTAAAATTATACACCCACAACTCAATTGTCCACCTAAGTTCTTTCCCCACTAAATTTAAACTCTGATGTGTGCTTTCCCCACTAAGTGCACAACACATAGCAACCACTTATTTGGCAAGTTTTGAACCAGTTTGAGTGGTTAACTGTCTCTTCTTTGTTGAAGATTGGATAGGCCTAGCTGACCAGTCCACGCATAAGGCATCTCCTGCTCTCTAACTTGTCCACCATCAGTTGATATTGCTCCCATGCTCTCTAATCTTTTTTTTATTGGGAGGCCCATTCTTCCAAAAAAACCGGATGGTCAAATCTTGAAATTGATTGTCGGTGAAACATCAAGTTGTATATGGTGAAAAAAATAGTCAATGTGATATTTGTGAAGCATAGTAATATTTTCTTTTATCAAAATATAATTATGTAATATCTTATTGCAAAGATTTAATTGCAACCAATACAACGGTGTAATTAGATCACATATCAGATAAGTAATTTTGAAGGGAAAAATCATTTTATGCTTGCTAATAGAACCTTCATGCATATTATCTATTTCTAATTAATTTGTGTCATATTAATCAGTATATCAGTTAAAAATTAGATAATTTATATGTATAGGATCCCGGGTAATTTTTGTTCTAGGTCCGCCATTGTGCATACATATATAGTTAGAGGAAAGAAACATGCATAGAGCTAACAAAGAGAAAGAGAGGCAGGAGAGCTAGACACATGACATAGATAAGAGAGAGAAGCGGGAGAGGTAAACACATGCAAATAGCGGGAGCCTAAGAAATTTGACAAGAGTGGTGGGTGTTACCTGTAATTTTGTCTATGCATGTCACCTAATCAAAAATTTAGAGGTAGTTTACACATAATACATTTACCTTTACACAATTCTAATGCATTAGCCTCGATATTTGTTTGCTCAATCTACTTTCTCTCCTTCCTTTTGTCTTGAAGTTTGTGTAAAGGCATCCTCTTGCATAAAGGGTGGCTTATTGTCTTTCTCCTCTCTTTTATCCTTCACTTTATTATATCACTTATGTGGTATGCACTTATGTGGTATCTTTTGGCTAGCACTTAAACCCTTATTGTACTTGCTCAAAGACAAATCAATTCCTATTTTTTTGGCGCATGAGGTGCACCTTCAAATCTCAAATTTGGGACACAGGCTCATATGTATGGAGAAGTAGAGGGAAATGTATGGAGAAGTAGAGGGAAAATAA
Organism: Oryza punctata; assembly: GCA_000573905.2. Classification (NCBI taxonomy): domain Eukaryota; kingdom Viridiplantae; phylum Streptophyta; class Magnoliopsida; order Poales; family Poaceae; genus Oryza; species Oryza punctata. The sequence goes on from CM002496.2 coordinate 22,456,424, forward strand.
TGGATTTGATTTCTTCTTGAACTATGCATGCACACATAAGAATTGAAATTGGCTATAATCGATCACCAGTTATCTTTGGAATAGAATTGAAATCAAATTCCAGTAATTTTCCCTTAAGATCGGAAATTAGTTGTTGGCTAACCTTAAGAAATATCACTACCACTAGATGTCTATATGGACAAATGATCATGGCAATATGCAATAAGGAATTAAAGAGAGATTATTAATCTTAGTCCTTAATTTTACCATGCTGAAACCTGAATGAAAGAAAGAAAGAAAAAGGAAACCCAATTGTGATGTCTGGTGTATGTATGGATAAAATAAATCGAAATAGCGAACCATTGGAAAATTGTTGTTTGGTGTGTAAATTAATGGAGGAAATGGAAAATTTGCATGCATAAGTGCAAAATCAACTAGACAATAACATGAATATCAATTGGCAATGGAGGCCTAGACCTTCTTAATCTGCAGAAATTCGCTAGGCACTAAGAATACAATGGTTGTGGCATGAGAAGAATCCCCTAACAAGCCATGGGTTGTTATGGAAACCCGTGCGACCAAAACGACAAACTGCTCTTTGTGGTGGTTGCACACATATCACAATTGTTGATACATCCACAACCAACTTTTAGAACTGGCCTGGATACAAAGGACGATGACCAAAAGATCTGATGCCAAATATGCTTGCTCTCTCAAAAAGGAATAGCAAAATGCTAGGCCAAGCCCTACAAGGAAACACATGGTTTTGAGATCTAGGTTTGCGGAATGAAGCACAATCAGTACAACCAGTCCCGACCAACCGGATGCAATCGCTTGGAAGATCACTAGTCATGGTGTATACATGGCTTCGTCAGCATATACACAATGCACAATTCATGGGATCAACAGAAACAAATTACATGCACCTGATATGGAAGCTATGGGCTCTAAGAAAATGTCAATTCATCGTTTGGCTGATGATATAGAATAGAGTATGGACCACGGACCACCTAGCGACTAGAGGATGGTCGCACAACGCTTTCTTCCCCCTATGTAGCCATACACAAGAGTTGTTATTCCACCTCTTGGTCGAATGTTGATTTATCTGGAGAATATAGAACCTTATACAACTTAATTATATATCTCCCCGCAAGAAAAAAGAAAAACTTAATTAGATATCTCAGCTGCAGCTGTCCTGAGGCTTGGACAGCGTGGCGGCAACAACGGTGCATAAGTGGTGAACCGCGCTTGCTAACTGTCAATGAGTGCCAAAGAAGGGGGCGTGATCGCTAATCCTATTAGTGGCAAGGGAGAATGGAATAGAACAAAGCAGCGGCGGAGCCAGCGCCCGGCCAGCACGAGCAGTTGCCCGGGCTCCGCCTCGTACAACAACAGCACAATTAATTAATCCCATGCTTAATCTGTTGGATCACTGGCCAAATCAGCGGGGCAAACTAGCGGAGCATGGTTTTAACATCATAAGTTGGTAACTATAAAATTTGCTTGCGTCAATGTTTAACCATAAATGGTATATGTATGTAGTTGCATGAATTTATGTATACTTCTTTATAATTAGTCTTGTCCGGGCTTAGTAAAATTTCTAGATCGACCACTGGAACAAAGAACCTTTAAGCATGAGGAGCTTTTAGCAGCATCCCTTTTCAACAAAATCAAGGACGAAGGGAGGAGGTAGTTTGTAAGACACCTACTTGAGCTTGTAAACAAATACTGTATAGTTTGTATAGCACTTCTAACCCCTAGAGGTTGTAACTATTTCCTTGGGTATTCAATGGAATTGGCATAATCATATGCCGGTTCGTTAAAACAAAAGTTTGGCGCGTAACAAGCTGAATGTTGACTCCGCGTTTCAAGGCTGCACCATGAGAAAACGATATTATATATTAGTAATATCGGATTGGAGAATTTTACACGCGAGTATACAACAATGCAAACCTAATCTTGGCATCCTATTCCGTCTTTCAGAAAGACACAATAATGTCCAATCCTGCAATGAAGATAGAGAAATCCAATTCCCCTTTTGCAGATTCCCACATTGAGCGGCCGTTCAGTGCTTCAGACAGCTCGATCGAGTAGCCTTTATATGATTCCATCCCATAATCACTCAAATGCATCTATCCCCAACTATTATTTCTTTCTTGCCCTTTTATCTCGAGCCACTTGGTGCGGCAGATTCTTGCTCCATTCAACGAGCATTTGCACGCTGATCTAGAACGCCCCAATCATATCTGCCGGCGATAGATTCTTCAACTGGAGGTGAACCATTTGTCCACAACCAAATCTATTGAGAGAGAGAGAGAAGCTACAACGCGCGTGATAATTAAGCTAAGTCGCAAAAGAACGTTATAGGTAATTAAGGTGTTGGTAGCAACCTGCTTGATAAACATAAGCTGATGGTTTCTGAAATAGGAGTATTTTAATCCGTGCATACGTTGTGTAGACATTGCTAGCTTATATAAGAGCATAGGGCTAAACACGGTGCTGCACATTCAGATCTCAGGTGAGAACATATCCAGCGTCGGTTCATCGGAGCAAGAGCGAGCTAACCGGCACCGGAGGTAGGGTCGTAGGGATGGCGATCAGGAGCATGACGGTGGCGACGACGACGCGGTCGCTGGACGGCGACATGACGGTGGACGAGTTCAAGGAGTGGTTGAGGCGGTTCGACGTGGACCGCGACGGGCGCATCAGCCGCGACGAGCTGCGGCGCGCGATGCGCGCCATCCGGGCGCGGTTCACGGGGTGGAGGAGCAGGCAGGGCATCAGCTACGCCGACGCGGACGGCGACGGCTACATCGACGACGGCGAGGTGGACGGCCTCATCGAGTACGCGCAGAAGAGCCTCGGCCTCAGGATCGTCGCCTACTAGCTAGCTAAGCGAAGCCATGGCTGCCCTAGCTCCTTTGCAGCTCGATCGGCTGGCGTTTGCGACCTAAATAATCTCCATCTTGATCGCTTGTTACTTCGTCTTGCTTTCTTGTACTTAAATTAATCAACTCATGTACTGTGTGTGTGCTTGTGATCTGCGCTGTATTAATTGATGTATCACTGATTGCTCTTTGAGAGATCAATTGACCCATGTACGTTCTTGATCGACGAAATATAACTGGTTTTTATGAACTTACAACATCGACATTTGCCCTGCAATGTTCAAAAACGGAAGCATTTAAATAGTTATTTATTCTTTGCTCTTTGGCTGATGCAATTCAGCCCTGTAAAACATATACTAATCACAAGATGCAACTCTGATGCTGTGCGTGTGCTAATCAAAACGGCAAGCGATTTGTTTGCCATCGCTGATAGATGGGCTGGACTCCTGAATCTGGAACTTTCTCACAGCCTATATTAAACTAAGCTCGATGTGACAAAATGTGACTGATAACCAAACACACCCGTACTGTTCCGGACTACTAACAGGCATCGTCTCACATGGAGCTTAGCCTAATTAATATAGCCCGCTAGCTGGGATGATCTGCGTCATCCTATCGGACTCATAGGTCCAATTCCTTGCTCATATAGATTGACGACCCAAAATATTATCGCGGCCCAGTACCAATATCTTGAAGACATGTTTGGATAGTCTAAAATTCTGGTCCATGTATCCACATGGGAATAAGTCCAATATAGGTCCAATCTAGTTCGTATCCCTTTACCGTAATACCAGATATCTTGAGCCCCTAACTATTAAAATCGATGCAAAATGACTCTCTCAATGGTTTTGAGGGTGGTTTTCACCGACGTGACTTGTTAACCTAGTCCAACTAGATTAGTCAGCAAGTGGAGCCCACATATCATTCTCTCTCTCCATTTTTCTACCCTTTCTCTCCCCTTATCCCATATCATCTAGCTTCCCAGCACCAACAGTGGGCAACGCACAACTGGCAAAATAGCGTTTTGCGGAGGAACTTGAAGGAGTTGTACGGCCCCCATGTCTCTCGATGGAGGAAGGAGGTTAAGGAGAGGGCGGAGGTGGGCAGCAGTAGGACGATGGTGGTGGAGGAGCTCAAGTGGGCTGGGAGGTAGCAACCCTCACCGATGTCCCTGTGTACGCGCCTGTGGAGAGTGGCATCGTGAAGGCGGGCGCGTTCTCCGTACGCGGTGCTACCCTCACGACGAGATGAACACCGGAGATGCAGGGGAGAGGAGAGGGAGAGAAGAGGGGAGGAAAAAGAGATGGGGATGAAGAAGTAGGTGGAGCTGAAGCCCGCTGCCATGAGCCTCCACGAGGAGGAGACTGAGGACGGGTGGGTCTTCCTCGCCGGTCAGTCAGTCAATGGCGACAAGGCCGCCACCTTCGTCCATGGCGAGGGTCGTGGCATCCGGTCGGGAGGGGGATGAACAAGCAGGTGACACCGGAGCCCGTTGCCATGAGCCTCTGTGAGGAGACTGAAGTTGCCACCACCTTGCTTCCGTCTCTCCTACCGGGGGGAGGGTCGTCCGCCTTGAGGCCACGCCACTGGCCCACCGCTCTATCCTCCTTGGTTATGTCGTCCAAGCTAGCGACCTTCATCCTCGATTCCGCTACGCCTAGGATGGGAGAGAGAGATAGAATAGAAGAGTGCTCACTGCTAGTCATCAGCGTTCCCCCTCGTTGTCCCGCTGTGCCGCCGCTATGGAGAAGAGGAACGAGAGGAGCCGGGAGGGGAGGAAGGGCCAAAGGAGGAAGAGTAAGGGGACATATAGAGAGAGAGATAAGGAGAGAGAGAAGAAAGTAGAGATAGGATGACATGTGGGTCTCATATGCTAACTCAGCCGATTGGACTAGGTCAATGAGCCATGTATGCATAAACCACCCTCAAAACCATTGAGGGGATTATTTTGCATCGATTTTAATAGTTAGGTGTCAAAATATCTAGTATTGTGGTTGAGGATACGAATTAGATTGAACCTTCAAAATGGATTTATTCCTATCCACGTGTGTGCTTAAAATCCCAGCCTATAAACCTGTATGGGCTAGGATCAAAGCCCATCCAAACAAGGCTGAAGGGTTAATTATTAGTAGTATTTTTTTTCTATGTTCCCCTAATAATTTTTTTCCTACGATGTTAGACCCATGTGAGAAGCAGAGGTTCAGTTGCATGCCTATACAGTAACAGTTCGAATAAACCAACAGTAAGCAGAGCATGTCGCACCCTAGGTAGTAAGGTCACCAATTAAGACAGCATTTTGTCGCTTAGCTTATAAGCTATGGCCCCTCTATGCAAAACCAACCACCCTAGCTAGCTTAAGTGGAGTAATTAATCAACCTAGACAGGTAGGGTTGCATTTACTCATTTGACTATACTAAGTTGTGGTGTTGACCATTGACCGCACACCATTCTCTTGTGGCCTGTGCATGCATGGCCCCACCATTATCTTACATCTTTTCTTTTCCTTTTGCCCAACAGGGCATGCATGCATGTGACCACAAGGTTAGTTTTGCCAAAAATTAATCGGCCCGGCCGGTGATGACGCTTTTGATCTTAAGGAGAACATCACACTCAAGCCTCCCTAAAAGCTCCAAAGACAATGTAATTAACTAGGTCGGCCTAATTATATATGCATACAGCATACATTCCCAAAGGGAGATGAGGTAACATGCGCTGTTCATGGCATGTACAGTTCTCACTTTGCCCCCAAGATCGGAGACCGAACAAAAACTCACCCTTATCAAGATCGAAAAGCTCGCAGATGCATGCATATCACATGGACTACCAGTTGTGGGTTGTGGCCATGTAGTAGTGGAAACTGGGCAATCCATGGAGTAGTTCACAAGAGACAAGCTAGAGCCAAATAATTAGCTTCGAGGGAGCTAGTACTAATGTATCGTCAATTTGTATGTTCTCTTTGACCTTAATTAACTTGGAACTTTTGGAGCCTACCTGGCATCCCTCTTTACACGACGACAGCTGCTCAATTGATGCCATGTTACACTTCATCAAGCGGTTTTTTTAAGTCCTCAGTCTTATCAAGGCATGCGACTAATAAACACTAATACAGAACATCTAAAAAGGACGGTATATAGGTACCGAAAAATTCCAAACGAATTGGGACTACATTTCTTTTCAATTTCCATTCAAGAGTTTCTAACCGATATCTACAGTGCTTTTCTCTAAGCGCGTGACCAGTACCTATGAGTTCTGTTAGACATAGGTATCGGTTCGTAATATCAACCGACATCTTTGAGACATGTCTCATCGAAGTAACTATTTAGGGTCCACTTTAAAATCATCACCTACAATAGCTGTCATACATAGGTGCCGGTTCTAATTATGAACCGACACCTTTGACCTCGCCCTATAATAGCCCATCCTCTCCTTCCTCTCGAGTTGATCGAGCAAAGAACCAACACCATCATAATTGTTACCTTGCAGTTATGTTATCGAACGATATCTATGATAGCAAATAGGTCATGGTTTGATTATTGGTACCGATGATTTTTGTCATCGGTGCCGCCTGATTTAATTTATTCATAAATTATTCAAAAACTATTTATTTTTGTCTATAACTACAAAACTAATATATTATATATGAAAATACATTGAAGTATAATTCTTTTCGTATGGTTTTTACATGCCTAATATACTTATACTTTGAGAAATTAGTGGTTAAAGCTTACAAACTTTGACCTTTTAACATGCCTCATAACTTATAAGAGAAACAAAGGGAGTATATATTAACAAATACTTGTTTTTTGAAATAAGAACATATTAATGTAAACTAGTGTCTGCATATGTATGTATGTTCTTTTCTAGCAAACGCAGCCATTTCATTCAGCCGCCGCTTCCTAGTCTCCTAAGCAGTGCAATCTTTAAAAAAAACTTTTTATATATGATTTTCTTAGAAAATTGTTTCAAATCCATTTTCAACTTTATGATAGTAATTGATTCGTTTGTATCTTATCATAAAATCATTCAGCTCACTACTTATTTTTTTCGTGCGGTCAAAAAGGATTTTTCCGTGCGGATAACTTGCCCGTCTGCACCCAGGTGTCTGGGAAAATAAATATTTTCGCGTGCGGGTGGCCCAACCGCACGCGAAAATCTGATTTTTCCCGTGCGGGTGCTTATGCCGCCCGCACGCAAAAACAAAAAAATGAAAAAAAAATCTAAAAATCTAATCGAAACCCTAACCCTAATCCGCCGCCCTCCTCGTCGTCACCGTCGCCATCGCCGGAGCTAGATCCGCCGCCGCCATGCCTCCCCGCTGCCGGATCCGCTACCGCCGCACCTCCGGCGGCGGCCGCCTCCACCGCCGCCGCCGTGGCCATCGCCATCCCCACCATCCGATCCGCCGCCACTGCCGCACGTAGGGAGGGCTAGATCCGCCGCCGTGCCTCACCGCTGCCAGATCCGCCGGGCCGCCCGCATCCCCACCACCAGATCCGCTGCCGCCGTGAATGGGGAGTGCAGCGCTGCTCCCGGCTACCTCCTCCTCCTCGTCGGCGGCGCGGATCCGGCCGTCGCGTGCGCGATCGCCGATCGCCAGCCGCCGAGCCGCCGCCGCCGCCTCCGCCAGCAGCCGCCGCTATGGCGCCTCCTCCAGTCGCCAGCCGCCGCACAGCCTCCTGCCCGCTCACGACTGCCGCCTCGTCGGCGACAATGCTGAGCCGATCGCTGTCGTTGCGCTCGGAGGGGAGAAAGGAGAGGAAATGCAGAGAGAGAGGTAAGAGAGAGACATGTCGGAGTGAATAAAAAAGAAAGGAAGAGAGAGAGGAGATGAAAAATTTGAAGTGAGTAAGAGGGAAAAGAGAGAGAGGAAAAAATCTGTATTTTTTACGTGCGGTCTACTTAATAGGTCCGCTTGCAAAAATAGACTCATTTTTGTGTGCGGTCCACTTAAGAGGTCCGTTTGCGAAAATCGATTTTTCCGTGCGGTCCTCTTAAGGACCCGCACACGAAAATGGAGGATCATTTTTGCGGATAGAACTAGTTACGATCCATCTGCAATCTAAAGAGGGGTATGTACCGGAAAATTGTTTTTTACTAGTGGCTATTCAATGGAAAAAAACAAGTTCATATATTTGTTGAATTAGTGGCATCGGTTTAAACACATAGTTTTTTACTAGTAAAAATACTGTTTATTTTGGATACTCCTTCTAGGTTAAAAATAATTATCATTTTAAATAAGGACACGGTTTGAAAAAAATAACTTTCACCATTGATTTTTTACAATATACTATACAGATATATCAATTAATACAGGGGCAAAGGCAGGAATTCGTTAAGCTTAGAGCTCAACTATGGGGTTCAATCTTTCTTGGATTTTTTAACTAAAAAATAGTGGTTTTTCCATTGTGATTTTCTACCACATGTGGGGCTCAAGCCCAAGTTGTTTCACACGTGGCTCCGCCCCTAAACAAATATATATTTTTACTAAAGTACTTTTTAAGATTAATATATGTGTATGGTTTTCATGTTTCTAAGGCAAATATCTTACAAGTTATTCATAGTACTTTTAAAACTTAACATTAGTATTAGTCTTATCCAAGAGGATAATTATTTACAACCTGTAGGGAGATTCAGCGTATGTTTGGGAGTTGCTAGCTAATGGGTTTAGGGTTAATTAGTTGTGTGTCCGGTCTTTTGTTCTGTCTAGGAGATTTGCAATGGCGGCTTGCCCTCAAACATAGAGGGGGTCAATACTTCACATTACATTTATTAAAAATCTAAAAGGGCAATTTTACACACTAATTGACAAAATACATCATGAGCATTAGTCCTAGGGGCAAGGTCACATTGCCCCAATTAAGCTCAGCACCTCGTAACTAAAATGAATTTGTTCTAAGAAATTCAAGCACAATATCAAAATTATGAGTGTTTTTTGAGGAAAAACTGAGTAGTACTTTTTGAACATTTCACAGTTTTTAAGTTTTAGTGTTGTTTTCGACCGTTCGCGAACATTCATGTTGTAAGATAGACTTCTTATTTTCCTAAAAGAAATCATCATGCAAGTTAAATGATCAAATCCCTAGACAACTGTATCTAGCAACCAGAGCAAAGCCATGATCCGGTTGCCACACTGACCCAGCCGCGCGCAGCCGGCCTTGTCTTGTACGTGTTCTTACAAACGCAAACTATATGGGTGGCCATTGGATGGTCAAACTGCACACCCAGCTCTGCCCGGTGCAGCCATATCTCCTCCATCCAACGCACACAAAACTGCGAAGAATCAGATTAGGGTGGAGGCCGGCCAGCCAGAGCGCGCCCTGCCTACGCATTCAGCAAACTTTACGCCGGAGTAAAAGCTGGGGAAGCTACTCCAGTCCAACTGCTTCCTTTCAAATAGTCAAATCCTACCAGCTCGCTAGCCAGCGCTGTCGCCCATGCGCTCGCACGAAAAAAAAAAAAAAGCTTCGCGCGTTGCAGCTTAACCCACAGAGAAAAGAGAGCCACTGCACCAGTAGCTAAGCTGCAGCCCCTGGCTAGCCTGCAGCCGCATGCTGATCTCTCGCCGGCCTCCACTGGTTGCTGCTGCTCCTGCTCGCGACGAGCTCGGTCGCTCGCTCGCTGGCCATGGCGGGCCACGCGATCATGCCTGCAAGCTCGTTCGATCAGTGGGCTGAATTCATCAATTCATTTGATCAATCATCGGCGCATCGCCAATCTCCCCGATCTTGTTTTTTTAATGTGAGCAGCTGCAGCCTGTGGACGTTCTGGAAAGTGCTGTTTCCGATGCGGTTTTTATTGCTCCGAGCGGCCCATGCTGCAGCTAGCTAGGCGCATAAATGCCGCGCGCCGAGCGGGCGCCGGCCGGCCGGCCAGCCGGGCGGGCCAACACGGGAATCCAGAAAGAAGTCTGGTCTTTGAACAAATTTACCGTTATTTACGTGGAAAGCCGCGCCTGTTCGGAGCGTCGTTGCTTGCAAAGGCCACTATGCCAGTGTGTTGTTGATTCCAGTTAAACGAATAGAGGAGTGAAAAAAAAAATTGGTCTTGTTGACCTGGCTGCCACTGGTAGCAGCAGCATTCAGCAGCTGGTACGACTCGTCGTACTACTCCGGCCAGGTCCAGGCTAGGGAGGGGATGGATGAACAGATGATGCTTTTCCGGACAGTGCAATTTACTGCTTCATTACTTACACTACTCCTATACTCCACGACGAGGCAAACCTAAGCTACTGCACTCCAGTTTACTACTCCTACCCAAGGAGACCATCTGTCTGATGCTTCACGTGGAGAAATAGTAGCAACGCAATTCCGTCCATGCATCATGCATGCAGATGGCCCCGGCCCTATGACACCTTCTTTTCAGTGAGGCACTGACCAAGTGATGAGTGCTCACTTACCCCAGCTAGATGCTACCGGATCTGTAGTGTCCGTCGGATATATAAGGTCCGATAGCTAGCCAGGGGGTACTTGCGGGTATCTCCGGGAGGAGCTGGTCATGTATCTAACATCTATGAAAAGATTCAGGTCACCTACGTACGTACTCCTACTCCACATAATAGTGGCCAATATAGCTAGCATCCTAGATACCTTTCATAAGTTCATATACTATATAAGGCTTCGTTCGGGAACCCCTCCCTGTCACGTAAAACGAAATACGTATTATTACATAATTAATTAAGTATTAACTAATTTTTTTAAAAAAAATAGATTAATATAATTTTTTAAAACGACTTTCATATAAAAAATTTTTACAAAAAATACCGTTTAGCAGTTTAAAAAGCGTGCGCACGATAAAAAGAGAGGTGAGTTGAGAAAACTAGGATAGGAACACAGCCTAAGTGTATCACTCATGCTCCACTCAAGACAACGATCTAGCCTATGAGACTATTCACGTTTCATTGTGTACGTACGTAAATCAGCCAAAAAGGAAGTAATTCTACGGCAAACAATCACACGTGAACAAAGTGTAAAAATGATATTACTCCGTAGTAAATCCGTCTTGAAAAACACTTTTACCTGGTAATACTTTTTATACCGTGTTACTAATATCCTACTCCGTTGTAAAAATGATAGTATTAGGCCCTGTTTGTTCAATGGAGTTGGAGAGATATTTTCAACGCACGTGAAACAAGAAAACTTATTAGCACATGATTAATTAATTATTAATTATCATAAAATTGAAAAATTAATTTATTTGAGTTTTTTAAATAACTTCTATATAAAAACTTTTTATAAAAACACATCATTTAATAGTTCGAAAATCATACTAATGAAAAATTAGGAAGTTGAAGTTTAGAGTTAAAAAAGTACTATGACCTTAGTAAACAAGAAGTAAGAAAAACTGAGAACACCTGCACTTGGCATTGTAAATTGACTTTTCCAGAGATCAATCCTTCGCATGTGACTGTGAGAGACATCGGCCCCATGCGACGGTGGGAGACACAACGGGCCCATTTGAGATAGATGAAAATGAAGATTAGTTAAGTACATGCAAAAGGAGAAAACAATTCGTACATGATTAATTAAATTTTAGTTATTAAAAATTTTAAAAGAATATTTTTATTTGATATTTTAGAGTTCTTCTATACCAAAAGTTCTTTACGAAATACACTATTTACCTGTTTAAACAGCGTGCTAACGAAAATCACGATAAAAGCTGCACCGGCGCGAGAGCTAGCTCAAACTCCACGCTCGAAAGCGGCGGCGAAGGGGCACACGCGAACGGCCGCCGTCCGGCCCCCAGCCCACGCATCGCGTTGGCGCCGGGGCAAGCAGCAGGCGTGCATGCGCGCACGATCGATGGCTGGCTGGAGCGCGAGTGCCGCGCCCGCGCGCGCCACCGGACAGTCGGACACGCACAGTGCCCTGGGCTCCGTGCGCCCGCGTCGCGCGTGCTCCTCCGCCGGCGCCGGGTCAGCCGCGTGCGACTGCGCCTGCATGCACGGTTGCCGATCACACAATTAACCGAGCGTGGAGAAGATCGAACGAGCACGTTATTCCTGTACTACTGCAGAGAGAGAGAGAGAGAGAGAGAGCACACAGTGATCCTCTCCTCACCTTGTACAAAGCCATTTATTCTTCCCGTTTTGACCAGGGACCGAGTACTAAAGGCACCACGCGTTCTCCTGCACGTACATCTCCCCAGAAGGGGTTCATGCACGCACGCGTCACGCATGGACCTTAATTTGCATGCACAACACAACGCTAATCGATCGAAAATGTCACCAACCAGTAGTGATGATCGTGGAGCAGAATCTCCACGTCCACACAGGACAGGAGTGGATAGTTTGCACCCTGCAGGTGTATCCATTCAATTAATGCTACTCCGTTTAATTTTATAATAGATAATGTTCACCCAAAAGATCATTCATTTTATTTAAAAATATTATGTAATTATTATTTCTTTTGTTGTGAGTTGTTTTTTCACTAAAAATACTTTAAGCATAATTTATATTTTACACAATTGCACAAAATTTTTAAATTAAAAAATAGTTAAATGTATATTTAAAAGTTAATGGTATCATCTATTAAAAAATAATGGAGGTAAAATATGCTAATAATGCATATAGAGCAGCCTTGTGGTGAAAAATCAGGGAGAACCACAGTTGTTTTCAAGTTTTGAACCCACAACCGCTAGCTCAGCCACGTGAAAACATTTGTATAGCCTGTATTACACCGTAGGACTAATCATCCTATATTCCTATGATGATGAATGCTGAATGTATACGTACAAGAGGCTAAGTACACAGTATAATTTACGTGCGTACTGAAGGATCCGATCCGATATGATGGAGTAGGTACGTCGTCGAAGCCGGCTGGCCAGAAAGTGAGAAAAACCACGGGACAAAAACTGAATGATATGTGACGGTATCGGCATCTCCCAGCTGGTCCTTGCTAGCTGCGCACACATGAATGTATGCAACGGACGGCCATTGAAAGGCTCATTGCGTGCAGCATGCATATAGTACGCATGGCGGCAGCTGCAGTGTACTATACGTAGCTATAGCTTGTAGCATGCACAAGTGCAGAGCTGCAGGAGCGCAGGTAGACGGTGGATGGGAAGCTGTTGCGCAGGGAGCCCGGCGAAAGCGACCAGCTGTGAGAGTGTGTGTTACGTGAGCGGCGTAGTACTGTTCACTGGCCGGCTCACGTACTGGTTGGAGGGGAAGGAAAAGGAGGATCTTACTCAGGATCACGTGGTCTTTTCGAGCTGTCCACGTCCCCAGCTTATCCATTTGCGGTCAAAGCCCAGTCAACGTAACGTACTACCTCCTGTATATAGTTCTTCATTACTGCTTCAGCAGCGCATGCAGGCGGCGTGCAGCCGATGACGGGTTCAGGAATTGTTTGAACTCAGTTGAAACACCCACAACACAAGATCAGTATGAGGCCTGTTTGGTTGTCTACGCAGAGAACATGGCTCATAGACACGAGTTCGAGCAACGGGCATATGTTCATGCAAGACGGCCTCTCTCGAGCTAGCCCCACTAGAAATGTGGGCAGTGAGCTTTGCTTTAGGACGTGGTCGTGCAGGTGGGAAGATACGTGGGTCCTAGGTGCGGCAAGCCAGACCGCGACATGAAAACACATGGATTACCACTTATTTGACCTATAAGTGGATTCGCGGATCGGTTGGCTTGCATCCCTATGTGAGAGGGATAGCGTTTTTAGTCACCTAATTCTCCTGTTTACTCACTCATGGCCACCTAGCCCATTGTCGTCTCATTGCCGCCTATAGCCCCTCGCCCCCTTCTTTAGCGGTTGTAGTGAGTGGCCAAAATCAATGGCTTCGAGCTTGCCAACACTAAATATGGTGGCCACAAGGAGGATGAAGGAGGATGTCATATCGAGAAGATCGAGGGCACCGTTGTCATCGCCACCATTGTCTTCCTTCTCGTCGTTGCCCTAATGTCACCGTCCCTTCCCTTTCTCTGGATGCCAAACCGTGGGATCTAGCTAGCGACCACAAGCTCATGTCCACTAGATTTGGTCTTCGATGGCAGCGATTGGCTAGGTAAGGGAGGGTCACGATGACTGATGTGTCAGAAGAGGGGGGGTGGTAACCGACTTGTCATGAGAGGGGATAGATCAACGCGTTGGAGGGCACGGGCGGGCGATCGGCACGGCAAGGGGCATAGTGACCAACATGGCAGTGGAGGAGATCGGTGACTAGCGCACGAAGAAGGTCAACGATGAGCTCCAGAAGAAATTTCTTTTTGGTCTGTTTTTAATTTCTAGACTTGGTTTGAGCGCGTGCACACACACACACATATACATGGATTTAACATTGGTTCATATGTGATTATTGGAAATCTACATTGATCCAGGGGTATCGGGACCATTCTTCACCTAAATGAAGAGGTTCTTCGCCATTTGAAGGAGTTGACAACATTGTTCCAACAAGTGTTTTTGAAATTATCGATATATATATTTGGAGCAACCTTAATTTTAAGGGTTACTTAGATTCATGCCATTACAACTTTAACGGTTTTGAAATATACCATTACTATTTATCTATTTGGAATCATACTATTACAATCTTATATGAATTCGAGATATGCTACTACGTACCTCTTCAATGGATCTTGTGAATTTTTTGGACCAAATTAACCTTATATTCTTCCTCAATCCTCTCCTCTCTGATGTTCATCCTCTCTACCAACATCCTTCACTCCTCGCACATCCTCATGTCCAAGAGGAGGCTGGCGAGCTCGAAGTCCCCCTCCCCACCCCGGGCTAGCCCGTCCTCATCCTCGCCCCAAGAGGCGACCGTCCCTCCCACCGGCGTTCTCCTCCCTGTCACCATACTCTCCGAGGTAGACAGTCGCTTCTGCCTCGATCGTCTAGCGTTGCGATGGAGGCCACGTCCATCGCCATCCGTCCACAATCTAGGAGTATCGGTTGCGCCGCTAGGAGGAGCCAACTCCAGATTCATACCTAATTCTCCGCAAGCCCTATCCTGGCGCTAGGAAGGAAGATAGCTTGATGGCGGAGTTGGCCAATGGGGGCGTGCGACGTCGTACAGTTGGTCACAGACTCGCGGTCTCCAGATCCAACAGGCTTGACCAACTGCCTCTAGAACCTGCTGCTTGAGCATCTCTCACCGCTAGAGCTTCGTTGTCCATCGTCCATCACCGTGCCCCGCACCCAGCTACGCTATCAGTGGCACAACCACCCCGTCGCCATCCCCAGACTTGCTGCTTCGAGGAGGATTCGTGTGGGGAGAAGATGAACGGGGAGTGGATGAAGACAGAGGCAATTTGGTCTAAAACATGTAGAAAATACACTGAAGGGGTAAGTAGTGGCAAATATCGAAATACGTGAAATTTCCATAGCATAGTTCTAAATTTGTAAATAGTAATAAAATATTTTAAAACCATAAAAATTGTAATGGTATGGATCCAATTAACCCTAATTTTAAACCGCTAGAGTTTGAACTGTCCTGACATATACCGCAGTCCCAGTCCAGCAGTCGAGTCAGTCAGCGCTGCATAAACAAAGTTTGGTTTGGTCATAAAAGTATTCACTATTCGGAGTACACTGTACTAGCCTGCACTTCACATGCCGGCCACAATTACGGCGTTATTAGGCGGGACATGGGCATAGGAAAACCGGAAAGGTGTCCAAGGCGTTGCAGAGAATGTAGTGTGTCGGTCATAGGCTGCAAGCGAGTGCACTCCCACTTGCACCCAGGGATATATATTAGCGTCATGCATGTGCCTTATGCTCTTGTCAAGCAATATTTTTTGGCAAGGTTTTTGTCCAGGCATCTAGCTTTCCCTCCAATGCTATCCATTTCTCTGAACCTAATTGTCACGGTGTGCAAGATTTCTGCTTGAGATCTAATGGACATCTTGGCAGGGCTGTGTCTGTGCGTGCATGCGTCAAGACAAACAGCCAAAATTATATGCAACCTGGGAAGAAATTAAGTGTGATAAACTGATAATCATCGACCGCTCTCGATCGTGAACTAGTAGGCCCGGTAGCTAGCACGACATGTGTGCAAGAATATTTGTCTGTTCCGCAAGGTATTTGGAAGGCCATGAAGTTCCCCAATTCTTCGGCAAAGCAGCTACTAGCCCCCTTTCCAAATATAAGCATTTATAATATTTAAATTTCATATACAATATGAGTATTTTCAGAGAACTGATTTCAATGCACGAGAATACAAACATTTTGCAACCAATCAAGTCCTTAGGTGGAGAATTCAAGCAATTCAAAATTTGATAGAATCTGCCACTCCACTTACTTCCATTGAAAATTTGCATATTACCCCATAAACTTCTTAATATTAAAAATTAGCATGAATATACTTTATAAAAAAAGATGGATAACACATTAATACATTTTATTTTATCTATAGTAAAGCACGTGTATTTAGCTAGTAACTTAAAAACGATTATATCAGACCAGGTTTTTCTAACACTGTTCCTGCCTGGTCCGAATGGCGCCAAGCTAGAGTCGGTCAAGCGAGAGAGCTTAATTGGACTGATAAAAAATGCATTGCTCCCAATACGTTTCGTCCAAAGTACACCGAGCCGCCGAGCCCATCCACGCAATCCGCCCGCCCGCGCGGCCGGCCGGCTACCACCCTCCACCCTTCACGGCTTCGCACGCGCCTGCCGGGCAGATCTAGATGCTACCCTCCGCCTGCTACTGCTAGCTAGCTCCCCTCCCGTCCCATGCACGCGGTTGCACGCGCCCACTCCGGCCATAGCTTAGCTCGATCTCTCCCCACCCATCCGTTCCACTATAAAACCCCCCGGAACCCCACCCCTCCACACTCTCCATAGCTTGGCCACCGTAGTAAATCCGGCGAGCTTCTGGTTCTAGCCAGCTCCACTCATAGTTGCGTGCGTAGCTACACGAGATCATCGCTGTGATACTTAGCGCGCGCGCGCGGCGACGGGCCGGGCATTTTGAGGGCGCGTGTGCCGGCGGGGTCGATGCATGGCATGTGTTAACATGTACAACCCGGAGCATCACCACCACCAGTCGTCGTCGTTCATGGCGCCAAGGATATCCTTCTCCAGCGACTTCGCGCTCGAGCCGCCGCCGCCGCAGCAGCAGCAGCAGGGGGCGCGGGCGCCGGGGGACGCCGACTTTGAGTTCTCCGTCGGCAGCCACCCGATGATGGCCGCCGACCAGCTGATCTCCAAGGGCCGCCTCCTGCCGCTCCGGGAGGCCCCGCACGGCCACGGCGGCGCCGACGCAGGCGGCCGGCCCCTCACGCTCCGCGACGAGCTGCGCGCGGACAGCCGCCATGGCCGCGTCCCCCGCGCGCCCAACATTCGGTGGAAGGAGTTCCTCGGCCTCAAGAAGGCGCCGAAGAAGGCCCCCACCGCCGACGCTGCCGCCGGCGCCACATCGTCGTCGGCCGACACCCAGATGGTAATAAGCTCACTGTTTATTGCGCCATGAATGCACTCTGCTACAGCTCTGCATTGTCCCATTTTGCTTGTCGCATTGTCAACATTTTTCGAATCTTCAAAAACACCTGCTTGCTGCAAGATCCTCCTGTGCAGTAGAGTACATGCACTTTCTGCTTCAAAGATTTCTCAAAGTTTGGAGCCTCAGATGTGCATTGCATGCATGCATGTACTACTCATGCATTGCTAACCACTAGCACCAGATTGCACAGAAATTTTAGCGGCACAACTACTCATCATTGTTAACCATTTTCTTGCTGAAGTGACAACAAAATGTATGCAAAACCATGTAGGATCTTGGAGGTCAGGGGAGCACGAGAGACTGAAGCAACAAATGCAATGAAGTGTATTATTACTAAATGAGTACTCCTACGTAGTAGTGAAAACTGAAGTAGCCATGGTTGGCCAGATCGGATGCATGGTGGCAATGCGCCTTTCAGCTGGCTGTCCGTCTTCACTCTTGCTGATGATCTTAGCAGCTCATTCTAATGAAGAACTCTGCAGGGCAAATGGCCATTTCCTTTTACCTCTTTGCTGCATTTTTTTGGGTGTAAAAGGGAATTTTGATCTCTAGTTTTTGGGTAATGGTCGTCGTCGGGTAGATGCATGGGTGGTTCCAATGTAGTCAAATTAACTCCGCTGCGCCTCTGATGTTTTGTATTGGAAGGGCCAGTAAAAATGTATTTTTCCCCACATGGTGTGGTCCTAGCTTAGCTTTTGTACGTGTTGTTTAGCTGTTCCCATGCTTGTCTGCTTCCGCCACCTCCGCTCTCTCCCCCACTTTCCCTATGTACAAAAATGCTTGTAATCTAGTAGTAGCTAGCAATTCAAGCTTTCAGTTCAATGAAGCCCATTTCAACGTTAATTAGCTTCCATCAATTGCTGAACAGTCATGGAGCTAACTAGTATGTTCAAATCAGGCAATGCAAGCGTGGCCTGTAACCAAGCAGGATATGGTTCAATTAAAGAAGAATGGAGATAACGTACAGTGGGGACTATATGGTACAAACACACTTGAGAAATCAGTGACCATATACAACCTATGAGGAAATTGTGTTCTTGCCTCCAACCTTTAGATGCAATTATGATTTTACCTCTGTTTTTTTTATGATTTTGCCCTTCTTTTAAAACGAATCATAGACAAAACGGCTAGCTGATTCATCGACTCTAGGGGCAAACGGTTGGTTCGTTTCAGAAAAGTAAGAGCTAAAATCACAAACCCTAAAAAAACATAGGCAGAATAACAATTGCATCTAAGAATGGGCGAGAACACAATTACCACTATATATCGATATTGTTCCAGCCAGTGAGTGGCATGCATCTAATGAGCCAGACGTTCAAGCATTAGGGGGTGTTTGTTTCCAGGGACTTATTTTTAGTTCATGTCACATCGGATGTTTGAACGCTAATTAAGAGTATTAAACATATACTAATAATAAAACTAATTACATAAATAAGAGCTAATTCACGAGATAATTTTTTAAGCCTAATTAATCCATAATTAACACATGTTTACTGTAACATCACACAGGCTAATTATGGATTAATTAGACTCAATAGATTCGTCTCGTAAATTAGTCCAGATTATGAAATGGATTTTATTTTTAAGTCTACATTTAATACTTCTAATTAGTCTATCCGGGGTGCCAGCCAGCAGTCGATCGAGCTGCTTGTCCTGACGCGGCCGGCCTCATGGCCATGGAGGGAGAGAGTTAAAGGGACAGGGCCCTAGCACATCTCCCTCCCTGTCGTGTAATGCTAGCTCCTCCTCCTCCTCCCCTACCTGGTGATCACCGGCACAGTGTTAAATTTTATGAGGAGACTTAGCTGTCAATCGTGCTACTACCAGCCATCCATCTCCATTACATACTGGACGAGTACCACCATCTCCCCTGCCATTGCACTCTCTGACAGCAATTGTGTGGCCACAGGACAAAAACAAATGCCTGCACTGCATTGCACTGCACTGCCCAGCACAGCAGGAAAAAAAATTTCATGGCAGGGGCAGGGAGAGAGGGGGGGGGGGGGGGGGGGGCAGCTGCTGCTGCATCTGCGTGCATGCGACCACAGCATCTCCTCCATCTCTGAATCCTTTTGTTTTCTTGAGAGAGAAACCTGAAAAAATAATTCCAGCATCTCCATCTCCGAATCCTTTTTTTTTTTGAGAGAGAGAGACCTGAAAAAACCACTCTCTGAATTCTGATTTGAACGGTATCTTTGGTGCAGCGCGCAGCTGGGAGGAGGAGGCTGCTGCGGCCGAAAGGGCCAGGTGCTATCTCTGCGCTCTTCTGCGGCGCGGTGTACCTAGGGGTCATTTTGGTCGGATTGTGTTGGATTGGGGCTTGGAATGTTAGGACCCGGGTAACCAGTCAAGCTGACTGGTTAACAGTTGCCACCACATTGTGTTCAGGTGCTTAGACTAGACGTGTTCTGCGTGATTTGTCAGTTGTCACTTGTGTTGCTTGACTTTGTTTAACTTTCCTCCATAGTCCCCACCCCCACCCCCACCGCCCCCCCCCCCCCCCCCCCCAAAAAAAAAAAAAAAAAAAAAATCTTGAGCTTGACGGCAAAGGGGAGCAGAAGCTTACCAAGTTACCATGATAAGGCCCAACGCCTGTGTCTACAAGGCCTAGTCTGCACTCGGCCTTAGTTTAGAAAGGGGAGAGAAGCCCATTTATCAGATATAGCTTTGATGGAATCACTGAAAAGAAAAGGATTGAAGGCATGGGCTGTCAGAGAAAATCAATAAGGGAAGCTTAGAAGTGCTCAATTAGCCCGTCCTGAATTTTAGAATAGGCCGTCTCAAGAAAATAATTTCAGAATAGGTAATAAAATGCTTGTGTGGAAAGTATCAGAAAAGGGTGTATAGACTTTGAACTCAGAAACAAAATCTGCATATGTTTGGCATCTCTAGTTGTGTAATAACTTAGGTTGCCCTCTAGCTACTCCTACTAATAATATATAGCAATTCATATTTACTAATATTCCTGGGGATAAATTGACCATATATTAAAAAGCAACTGTTCAGCAGAAACTTTCAGAGCATGTCAATAGATAGTCTAAAAAATATATACATATATCCTTGTTCATCTTCTGAGCCTAAAACATTGCGCATTGCATATCAGCAAAGTGTAAATTGGAATAACCTCGTTTTTTAGTTTGGAAAACGTACCTCTGGTGAACCAAATGACATGCCAAGTAAAATGATAATGTCTGCCAGGCTTTGAACAGCAATTCCTTGCCAAAATTTCTCCCTTCCAGGCTTCCACCCCCTTCATTTGAGACCATATCCTTTATTTGTAGGGACTCCTTTTTTCTATTAACCAAAAAATTATAGTGATAACCAGCGTTACAATTTTTCAACAACTGGTTAAATTTCAACACTAAATTCTCCTTTTATATATATATGCCCCCAAACTAATTTGTCCTTCCCATCTTGAAGAATACAATACAATAATTAGCATTTGTTCTGAAGTTCCAATTTCCAAGCACATTGTCTGCGTCATATCTAAAATAGCTCATCTGAATTTTATGGTCTTCTTGCTGACGGTAATGCTATACAGTCTAGAGTCTACCTAACCAAATGTCCTGACGTCCTCCAAGTTTAGTTTTCTGCTCCATTTCCAAATTTTTCTGGCACACAGTGACACAGATGCAAACTTGTGAGCTAAACAGTACTGCCACTGTCAGGTTATGATCATTTGCAATCAACGTTGTTCGTTGGCATCAATGCATCATGTACTAGACCTAAGTATTCATTATTCAACAGCTGAAGAATTTCAGACGCAGATGTTTAATATCTGCTTTCTTACGATGATACTAGTATGATCCAATGCCTGAACCCCCTGAACGTTATGATGGAAAACACAGATACGCTCATTGTAAATTCAGGAGCAGAGGCTTCTCGATTCTCGTTGCAAAATCAACAACAGTATAAAAAAATAGAGCTATGAAAATTGAAAAGGTCGCATCGAACGGCGGGCGACAGAGAGGGCGTCCGAGTCCGAAGTTCTTGCATAATGCATACCTTCTCGTACTCGTACGGCTCCATGGCCTCGTCGAAGCGGGGTTTGCGGCGGGCTAGCATGGCTGGAACGAAGGCGGATCGGCGCCAGAGGTCCGCACTCCGCAGCCGCCGCAGAAGGCGCGGCAAGGAGGTTGATGGCTGAGGAGAGGGAGGCGCCGGTGTCGGGGTGAGAGAGGTTGCGCCGCCGGATCAGGTGGTGGTGGTAGAGATGGGGGCGGCATGTGGGCGTGGGCATCTAGCGGCCGTCCGTCTTGCTCCGATGGACCACGCACGCCTGCACGCGAGATCCAACGGCGGTAATCGCTCCGGTCCCACTCGTGCCATATTGGTGACAAATATTGCATAAAGCCCCCCGACTTTTTTTCCGATTTCATTATACATCTATCTATAATTTTTTTTCTTGTCAAATAGAATACAATAAATATAATTGTAGTTTACCAATATTCTAACTTAAATATAACTTGTATGTAATTTTCACATCATTTTCTACTGTTAGATTGTAATTTTTTATCGTTACATTTGCTTTAAGATTCGTGCAAGCTATTCTTCGCATCTCGAAAGACCCACGAAGCGAAATGGGGTTGGAAAAAATCATAACGAGTGCTCAAGCAAGGGGATTAATTCTATCCTACAAAGCAACCTCCCATGAAGTGTTTTTAAAAGTTATATATAAGTTACTCTATATTGTACTTATACTTACATGTTAATTACAATGCTATTGTACTATAGATATATTATTTTACATTTACATTATTTTATTAAATTTATCGTCAGATATATATATATGTACATATATATATATATATACATATATACATACATACATAAACATATATACATACATATACATATACATATATACATACATACATATATACATACATACATATATATATACATATATACATATATACACACACATATGTATATTACCAAAACAAGCCCTTATTTGGACCACTTCTATTAGCAGCTGAAGGATTTTTTTTTAGAGAGAATCTACTCTATGTCATTGAGATTATTTGCCCCAGTTTAACGATTTGTCTCTTTCTGTAATATTCCATCTCTTTCTATAATATATCAATGACTTTATCACTCGCTCTACAATATATCATTGGGTTAAGCCATTTTCAAAAATACCCAAAATACCTTTAGAGACATATAATGTTAACAACCAATTTATCTCATTAAAAGTTTCAAAAAATATGATTTTTTATGTGACCTTATTACAAAACATGAAAGTTTGTAGATAAGTTTCAAGTTTTTTGGTATGTTTATTTTGTAGAAAAAATATTTTTGTGTGGTATATGAAGGAGAATGTGCTTACATAAAAGATAATATATGTAGCATGTGAAAAATGATTTACATTAAAAACAACATAAAATATCTTATATAGAATATAACAGATGAATTATATTTAAATGACCAAAAATGCAAAATACTTGAAACTTATATACAAACTTTCATGGTGTATAATGAGGCCACATAAAAAATTTCATATTTCTTAAAAACTTCTAATTAATGAGATAAATTAATTGTTAACCATGTATGCTCATAAGGGTATTTTGGGTATTTTCAAAAAGCCCAGCTTAATAGCGTATTGTAAAACAATTGATAAACTCATCTATATATTATAAAAGGAGGATGTATATTATAGAAAGAGATAATATCAGTGGTAAATTGTTGAACTACAAACTCAATGGTATAATGGTATAGAATAGATTTCTTTCTCCAAGGATTAAAACAGGGCTTCCAAGATGGATGCCAGGATGTGCACTGCCATATATATAGCGGAAGGATTCTTATTACAGCCAGTGCGCATGCAACTCCTGTCTCCTGGAACGATCCAACAATGAACTATCCAAGGTAGTACTAGGTGCCAACCAAAAGCAGCGAATCAACTTGGAACGAAGTATCTATAGCTAGCAACAAAATCTCGATGATTATATCAGTCAATCTGTGTGCAATTATTTATATCTGGACCAACCTGAATTCCTCGTGGTTAAAATGTGGATGGAATCTAGGCCAGCCAGCCGGCAGGTCATATCTGGTGAGTAGTCAGGTTGAATAATTGTGCCGAGATTAATTAACATGGGAGTTACTATCGTCATTTCGTCTGAAAGTGGCCTGCAGAATCGGTCCTAAGCTTTTATTGCACGACGGCAACTAGTGGTCACTCCAAAAATTCCAGTACTCGCCAGGATGACTTTTAGTCAGCTAATTAACAGCATGCCAAATTCCAAACAGTACTATAGGGGTTTACAGCAGTAAAATTTGCAAATCAAGACATATTATCCGTATATATAGCGCTTGAATATTGCCATCCATCTGTTCTTACATCTTTACATGAACAAGAGAATATCGAATCTGTGGTTTTTCTGAAGCTCGCAAAGCTACCGAAAACCTGATCAATATATGCTCTCTCGTGTCGTGTGTGCATCTCCGAACCATGCAATTACAGTTTTACATTTTACACTAGCCTCGATCGATTCACTTGGCCACGGTGATGGAGTTCTTGCAGTGCGCGATGGCGGCCTCGATGGCGCTCTGCAGCTCCTCCATGGTGCTCTCCTCTGACGACGTCGAGACCTTCACAGACCCGCCCACAGACAGGTGGCCGCTGTTCGCCGGCGACGCGCGCAGCGACGCCGGCGCCGAGGAGAGCTGCCCGCGCCGCCGCCTCCACCGCTCCCGCTGCTCCCTCAGGGCGCTCGGGCCGTGCGCCGAGAACGAGTGCGGCCTCCGACGCTGCTGCTCCCGCCTCTCCCTCTCCCCGAGCCGGCCGGAGGAGGAGGAGAAGGAGGCGAGCAGGTGCTCCACCATGGACGCCATGTACTTCTTCACCCACTGCCCCACGTCCAGCCCTCTCTTCGCCTTCGCCTTCCTCTTCACCTCCTCGTCGGCCTTCCCGGCCGCCGTGTCTCTGCTGAAGCCTGATCTCCACGAGCCGCCGAGGCCGGAGAAGAATGGCGACGACGCCTTGCCCTTGGTCTTGTCCCTGTCCTTGTCCTTGCTGCTGCTGCTTCCGGTTTGCCGGTGCTGGTTTGCTTTGGAGGAGTAGTTGTTGTGGCTGAGGTCGCTGCCGACGCGGCCGAGGGGTGGTGTGCGGGACATGTCGGCGCGACCGTGGCGTTGGACGGACGGAGGCGAGGAGGAGAGGTAGTAGGCGAAGGAGAAGTCGTGGGGAGGTGAGGTGGAGGTGGAGGTAGAGAGGAGTGGTGGTGGGGGAGGTGTGGTTGGCTTGAACAGTGGAGGATGAGGAGGTGGTGGTGGTGGTGTCGACCGCGGCCGTGGTGTGTTCATGGTCATGGCTTTCGGCGTGGTAGGGTTTGTGCTCGCTTGCGCCGTTGCTCGCGCGCGCGAGAGGAGGAGAGGAGAGTGGGTGGCAAGGTTAGGTCGACAGCTGTAGTGGGGGATGCATGGCGAGGCGATTGGCAACGATGGAGCTGAAGCTGAGGTTTAATCTGTGCAATATGTGAAGGTGAAGTACTAGGCTACTAGCCAGGCCGTCCATACAAATCTGGGATACTGTGCTAAATATAAAATGGTAGCGATAACTAGAGCTATGAAAAAAAAAATCCTCACCCACCTACTTAAGTGGTGGCAATTTGATAAGTAGAAGAAATATAACTGCACTGCACCAATTTAGTGTTTTACTAATTAATTAAGAGAACAAATAAAATATTTATTGTTTATAATACACGTGTTCACATCGTTGTCGTAAAGTATAGTTCTTCAAGCTAGCCATGAATGAGATTTAACATTTATCGGAGCCGTGAAAATAATAGGAAGAAGTTCAAATACCCCCTAAATTTTAGTTGAAGTCCGTCTAGTATCCTAAACTTTAAAACTGAATATCTACCCCTGAACTTCACAAAACCGTTCATATTACCCCTAAGATGATTTTGTATAGTGATTTTTTATCTAATTTGTACATAAATTGAATGAGTTTGATCATGTGACAAATACATTGGACATATATATATATTAAAATCTTCACTTAAATATTCCTTTTTACCACACGTTAACTCTCACTTACAAACACATACCAACATAAGAGCATCACCAATGTATATGACAAAAGTAATCTATATAGATAGGATCCACATACATAGACTTTAACTACAGCAATCCTTACAATGTATAACATTAGGAGAAGATAGAGAAGTATAGATAGATAATATTATTTATTCTATATGGGTAGTCCATATGCATATGGATATCTTTTCTTATTTCTTTTATATGGAGTAGTTGTACAATGTTACTAGGTGGCTGAATGAAATGTTATATTAGCTATGGACTACTTTTACACCACATTGTGGATGCCCTAATAATAGTATGGTATCGTTGTATAAGTATAAATTGATGAGTTACAACCGATGATATGCAAATATGTTATATTAGTATTTAAAGTTGTTCGTTTAAGCTTTCAAAATATGTAAAACCATCATCCAAAACCACGTTAGGGGGTAATATGAACGGTTTTACAAAATTAAGGGGTTAGATGTCTGGTTTTAAAGTTCAAGTTGTTAAATGGACTATCATCCAAAGTTTAGGGGGATATTTAGACTTTTTCCTTAAAAAATATGTACTTCTAGCGAAATTTAATAGAGCAGAAAGGACGAGAGATTTTCTTTTACATAGATTGAGATATACAATGGGACGGGCCAGTGAACCAGAGAAAATTAATTTATAAGCATTAAGAGCTGTCGGATGGTTAATTTAATTATCTAGTGAAGGAGAAGATAAGCACTGGAAAGTATTAGAAGTAATAGTAGATGGATTACATCGTGAAAAATAATGTTTAAGAATGAAAGCACCCTCCTTTAAAGGGACGTTGATGTGAGATGTTTCAAGAAACGGTAATCGGCCATGCAACTAAATATTACACACTCACCCTTACAAACACGGCTACACAGGTATATATCTATAGTGTGCTAATTAACACACTAAAAAAGACGTAGACATGTATATTTCTTTTATTTTTTCGATTACCATGTAATCCAATAAAAAGAAACATATTTGTATTTTGGATGGACCTTGTATATATTTTGTAGTTATTTGTTGGATCTTATAGCATAATACTGTCTTTTCTTGTACGCATGCATATTTAGGCATGTTTTATAGTATTCTAATACAAATTAAGTTGGTGTGCTATTTCTCTCTTTATATTTGTAATAAACTAGTCGAACCGTGCAAATTTAACCGAAATTTAAATTAAAGTTTATTAAAAAATAATTATATTGACCGGTCTACACTAATTTGAATCCACCGTGACTAATGATATAGAAATCTTTCTGATTGACGTGATAATTTATAAGCCTACAAAATGAATCCTGAATATATTATTATATAAGCCTACAAAATGAATGCTGAATTATCCTATATATATTATATATAGCTTGCTCTCTTTTTTTTTCTCAGAACTGCAAACGCCCAAATTGTAAATGCACTTGGGGCATATAAGATTTCATAGGAAAAAAAGGCATATATGAGATATTCCCATGTCGATCAATTAACAGCAGAATGCCTCAATCTGGGATAACATGTTATTATTCCGTGATAATATGGAGTGGCCCATTCATACACTAATTGGTATAGCCTCAACCGGTGGCATTTAATGTGTGCATATCGATTGACATGTACATGTATCCGTAGCTCCATATGGACCATCATGTCATGTCTCCTCCAACCCAAAGCTAGCAATGATTAACCGACCAATTAAAAGTTTGAAACTACCATTGTCTTTGGTCGTAAATGTTTAATTAATTTGTGATCCATCGAATGGTGGACAAGAACAACATGTCAATACTGTTGAGAAATTAATCCTGTAGCCGGCTTCCGTGATTAGCCGGGTATAGCCTTTTCTTTGTAACTATAGCCTCTGCCCTCTCTCCCAAAATAGATCAATATGTGATGTGATTTAACATTTCTTAGCACAATAAATCTGAATTTATATCAAATTCATTATACTAATAAATATCACATCGTATTTTTTAACAAAAGTAGTACTTTCAAAACACTCTTATCAATCAACGTATCCTAATACCTTATCTGATTCTAAATATAAGTTTTTTTAGGGAGGGGGCAATACTATTTTTTGCCACAATATATAATCTAACATCTTTTCTTTGAGTTCATGTACTCATGTTTATCGTTTTGTTCGGAGATGTGTGTGTTTCTGCTTTTAATGTCCCCACTTTGGTAATGCCAAAAATATTTTTTTATAATTGGCTTAAAGGAGTAACTAGGTTCACCAAAAAGATAATTTTAATTGAAACTAGTGATTTATATTGGTCAATTTGGTATTGCCGTAATAACAAATTTTAATAGTAAACAATTATCTAACCCTAGTCATGTGCATGAGTATATGTGGTTTAACGCTAGTCAATAATAAAAGTGAATTGAGAATTTATCCCATCATATTATGTCTTTTTCCTTAGTTAAACAAATTTATGGTGGTGTACCTTACGATAGAAGCCGGATATGTAAATCGTTTTCATTATTAAAAAAGGAAAATTGCTCACATGACTTTGTTGCTCTTTACTACCACTGTGTGTGTGTGTGTATATATATATATATATTGGCACTACTTTTATTAGAATATAATGATAATAGGTAACAAAATTATAATATTGTAAAAGTAGTTATAAAGAAAAATCTACCCATATGATTTTTATATTTTCAAACTCATTAATTTGAGAGCTATTGATGATGTTTCAAAAGTTCAACGTACTAAATCCAACAATACCTTATCTTAAATACAGAGGGACGTATTAATATTGTATTGAAAAAGAAGACTTGTTGATTTGTAAGAGAAATAACATTTATTTAACAAGGATAAAAAGGAAGAAATTAAGATGAAATGATTCCTGAAAGTTCTATAAACGACTTTATATTTTACCAAAGAGAATTGGTTAAAAGGACTTCTGTTTACAGTTAAAATGGGGGATGACATAACTTTTGTGTACCTTTAAAAAAACAAAGAGAAAGAAGAAACTTGTACCCTCTACTTTAGTAGCTATAAGAAGCACCAATCCAACGGTAGCTGGTAAGCCATCGACGCACATGCATGCACGAGCCAACGTCTGGCGCCATTAGAGTCCATGGATGGCACTGTAGACTATATAAGCAGAGTCGCAGAAACAGTGTCTTCAATTGTGCTTGTCGATACTTTTTTCTAAAAAGCCAAAACAATTGAATTGTGATTTTTAAGAATAATTTTGGATAGATTTCTTAGCCGTTTGCCTTACCAACCATGGGTGTGTTGGGGTGATCTTGTTATCGTAGCCGCAATTGTAAATGATTGTAGGCTGCAACAGCAGCTAGTGCAACCGATCAACTTAAAAAAAATAGAGATTCCCCAATGGAAACGGTGAAATGAAATCCCCCTAAAATCAACTTTAACATTAAATTCTAAACTTTAAAATAGCAATAGCTTTCTATAAAAACAGTATCAAACAGTACTATCTAGTAAGCTCAGGACGCTCCAACCTATTATACAGGTGGCCCAGGAATGATCAGATGAATAAGCCACCAAATCAAGTTAAACTACTGTACGGTCACCTATGTTGTTTGTATAAAAAAAGTAAATTGTAGTTTAGGTCACCTTTTATTGTTAAAGTTTTATTTTAGATCACTCCTAAACTAAATTTTTAACTTTGATGAATCGGATAAATTGGATAATAAACTGGCTGATACTAAGGCTGCATTCTTTCGAGCAATTTAGTAATTCTAAATGACAACTTAATAGTTTTTTTGTTAGTATGTTTTTCACACGGTTAAACGGTGTTTTTTATAACATATATCAAAATTTCTTTAAAAATCAAGCAGAACCCTTTTTAATTTATAATAAGTTGATATTTAATTAATTATGCACTAATTCATCACCTCGTTTTAAGCGCCGATGGACAAACGCAACCTAAGGTTTCGTTAATGTGGGGGCACTTTGATCTCTTCTCATTCCTGCTGATTTTTTCTTGGAGTAGGAATAAGAATGGATTTATCTGGGATAGAGAGAGCATGGCACTGTGTGAGTGCAACACCCCGCGCGCGGTTTCATACTTTTCTCTGGGGGATGTGACCCAGGTCACATACTCACATGCATGGTTGCATGGTTAAGTTTCAGGTTTGTTTGATTGCACCGGCCGGGCTTATGATTGGCATGCATAACACACAGCAGCATATAGATGGACCCTTATCTTTTTGTGCTCTTCTTCCTGTCCATGCCTGCCTGCCTCGCTCCATCTGTGTATGTCATTTCGTTTTCAAAGCTTTCCTGAGAGAAATCCCAATTGTACATGATCATGACGTACGCATTCTCATCGGTCACGAACATAACTAAACACATCACCAGAAAAATTTGGTGCGCTGTACTTGCCGTCGTTTCTGCTGTTCATTTCGACCAGGCATGCGATTCGGCCGGCCGGTGCACTAATCAAGTAGGAGTAATCAGCTGGGCTAAGCTTGAATTAGTAATGTGATGTCCACTGCTACTGGCCGGTTCGCCTTGCAGTCGTCAGGTGGCGCGTGCAAATCCCAGTGGGTGAGCTGTTGTTTCCGGCAGGGGAGGTGTATATGTAGCGTGTTGGTTAGTTGCCCGGTCTTTTGCTTGGTCACGTCATTGGCTTTCTTATCTACAATGTTTAATTCCTTGGTTCAGAGGAGATAAAGGTGGATGTACCAAGTGACAAACTGACAAACGTCTGGAGTATGGACTCTGGAGGGAGTGATCTGTCCCAGTGTTTCCATGGACATCTTGCCCCGTGGTACAAAACACTGATTGGTTTGCAGTGCAATAACAACCGGGTGGTCTGAATAGTTGCTTCAGCTGTTTAGCACAATTTCACAAGTGACCAAGATGTGTGTACATATGGGACCAAGCAGTACAGCATAGCTGGAGAAAGGGCGAGAGACAGGGTAGATGATAGTTACAAGCTAGGCTTATATGGATCCTTACACAGGATGTAGTACGATAGATCTGGAGTACAGCGAGTCCTTGAGAAAAAAAAAAGAAATAACAGTCAGTACTTAGTATTTGAGTATTTCTTTTAGGAACCATCAGAGTAGTCATCAATCCATCTACAAATTAACAAAAGAATACTTGTGATCCTGTAGGCCCCTGTACAATGATTTCTATACATTGAAATGGCATGGGAAAGCTAAGCCATGCTCAGGATTCTACTCTCCTCTTCTGAACAAGAAGCTGTTTTCTATGTTAATCCAACTTGTTAGATAGTGCTATGTTAATCCAACCGATTAACATATCTTCAATCTATTTTGCCAAGAATACTTTGTATTACTTGACTACAGAGAACAATGTAGCAAAATAACTCTGGTTTGATTAGTGTTTCTAGTAACGAACAAAAGAATATTGATTGTATGAAAGAATGTCTCCAACAAATGGCCTGCCACTTGTCACCACGTACTCAGCAAAACCATTTACTGTATAGTGTAGATCAAGAATCTGAATAGGCAGAAAAGCATCAAAGAACAAATCAGTAATCTAAAGATTACAGAAGACAGCTTTAGCTGTAAGCACAGAATGTTGTTCGGAGAACCAAGAAAATAACATAATGACTTAGCAATACCTCTTGGAGGCCGTTTCCCCTCAATTGCGTCTTTCTTTTCGTTGCAGCTTTGGCACAGGAAAGGTCCCTGCCATCCTTGCAATTTTTCGTGTTGCAATGGATTGCTGTGTACAGAAACTCCCTGGCCAGCTTTCAACTGTATTTGGCAAACTGCACAGCTGAAGGGCTCAAACATGCTCTGAAGTGCATAACCTGCAGCAAGCCTGCACAACAAACATGTCAGAAATCAACACCATCTCAGAACTGGCATTATAAGGTAAGCAAGCGAATGGAAAGATGAGAATAATCTCTTAATTAAGACCAAACAATTCTGCAATTCGAGGATATTGAAAAGATGAATGAAAGATTTGAAACTTTTTGCTGAACCTATCTAGAAAATATAACTCAAGATCCATCAATAATCTATTAAGAGATGCAAATGCATCGAGTTCTGCAGAACAATAACCAAATGAGTAGCATATCGAACAAACCCTGCACTTTCGTTATCTATTATACCCTTTTAGCTTCAGTAATATATGACCTCCACAAGTAAATGGGCAGAAATCTCGTACGTTCTGGTTTTCGAGAACCCTATCTTCGGCTGCTGACGAGGTTTGGTAAAAGTGATTAGATACTACACTGCTGCAGTGCATTATGACCAAGAATTTACATGTATCAACCAGATCTGGCTGATTTCAGGACAGCAATAATTCAATACTTAAACGACCAGAGAAAATGAAAGAATCCAATGTAGTGGGGTTGGAAAAGGAACCAGCAGACAACATTGACTAAAACGTGAAAGGAAACATAAATGGAGTTGCATAGTTGACACCATCAGTCAGCAGTGCCAACTGCCAACTCATTCCTTAAAATCCTACTAACTTTTAGCAGACAGCAAGATATGTTTGTTGTCCACATAAGACAATTTCATATCAGATCTAAATGACGAATCATCATAAATCCAAGATCACCGTGGCCTACATTAACTGAAAAGTATGTTTCTTTACCATATAACCTGTTACAGTGGATGTGTTAATACTCACAAGAACATCATCATCACGATGACAATATTTATATTCCTAAAGAAAAGTAATCGGCACTGAATAGCATTTTGTTATGTTGATGTGCCTATTGAGTGTGCGTGGCCTTTCAAAAATAATTGAAATCCTACTGGTGTTCATTAAAAGTTTAAAACATACATTCATCTTAGAATTATTCATAGCGCTCTTAGTTCCCCTACCCCAAGTGAAGAGGTTATGAGAAGATGGTTAACATAATACCTTTTAGAAAGCATAGCAGAACCATCGTCAAATATTTCTTCCACCTCATCTGGCTCAGCATACTCTCGATCTAGTTTGAAGGATACGTCTGGGTGTTTTCGGCGAAACATATTATTGAATACAATCTTCCCCTGCCTCTTTGTGGGAGGACTTGGAGCTTGTTTTTCTGGAGGTAATATGTCCACAACAATGCATGTAGTATCATCTCTTAGTCCTCGAGGTTGAATTGCTTCCTTTAAAATTAAAAATATATATCACGAAATGAAGCCCAAAGGTTTGTCATTCAGGAAAATGATAAAGTTCAGATTGTTACATTCACAATTCGATTGGCAGCTATATCTGATGGGAATCCACGAGAACATTCAAGAGCCATTTCAAAAGTCAAATCATCCCATACACCATCACTTGCAATGATAATCCTGCCTCCAGCATTGGATAGCTGTAACAGAAGCACAACAAAATCAAATAGTGCGACAGTGAACTGCAAACATGCAAATCATAACTAAAAGCATGTGGCACCATGAACTACAAACGTGGTGGAATATTATAGACGACTGTCTTGAAGAAGAAAATTTTTGTGGTATGCAGTAAATCATGCATATATAATAGTTGAAACAATAAGAGTAGACAAATGAAGTCCGGAGCAGAATTTTCAAATGAGCTGACCTTCACTTGTTTCACATGAGGAACAGGAATGATGCATTCACCAACATCCATATCCCCAATTGATCTAGATAAGCACAAACCACCTGGCCAACATCTTAGAGGACCAACCTGTAAACGCAAATGACAATTTTCTAGAATACTACAGCAAATTATACAGATAGATCAAAAAAGACCAGGCAACCATAAAATAAATTGAACACAATTGATAATTAATATAGGGATTTACAGACTTACATAATGTGATAAGAGCATCACCAAGAGCATCCCAAAATTAGATCCCCAAAATTTTAGTTATGGGAATCCTAAACAAAATTTGAGGTGTTAAAAATTTTATCCCTCCAATAGATTAGCTATAGTTGATTTCCTAAAAACAAAAAGGTGGGCCCTAAGAAAACTTTCAGCAGAAAATCAGTTTCCACCCCTCCCTCTCACGAGATCACGCTTGCGCTCACGACCCTGACTGCCGCCTCGCCCCTTCGTCGCGTGGGCCCTTCGACGGATTGGGAGCGAAATCAATTCGCTACCATTGGAGAACGAAAAACCTTGGGAACCGGAAGGATTGAGAGAGCTAGTAGAGAATCTGTTGGAAGCAATTTTTAACCAAAAATCCCCAAAATACCAGATAAGGAATGATATCAGGATGCTTTTGGTGATGCTCTAAGATAAACATTGTCTTAATTAAACAGATTGAGAAATACAGAGTTATCCCTAAATACACTAGTACTTTAGATCCACAAGAAATCTATGCCTCAATGCTATACAGAATAAATTAATATAATATTAAAAATAGAAGAATTTTGAAATAGAACTGCTTTATGTTTGAAAACAAGTGGTCTTAAAAAAACGAAATTTAACCTATCATATCATAAGCTAGGACATTGTTTGACAAGCAGCATAAACAGGGGCATGGAGTAAAAATTAAACACAAATAGTTGAGAACTAAAACTTGGCAGGAGCTGCAGGTTATTGTGAACAATGTGAATCATCAAAGCAGCAATTTGGACAAAACACGTCCATACACTACATATCCAATTCAAGAAAACAAAGGATTCAGGGTGAAAGTGTCGAACCTCTGGGCCACCTACAATATTCAGTTTCCCAACCTTGATTCCACATGCAGTAACACGTTGAACCCTGAAAAATGAGTACATTGTAAATATTGACAGTTCTTTAAGAATACACATTAAAGGCAGGCAAAACTTACTCATCTTGGTTGGAGTCAAAGCGATGATCAGCTGACAGATGGTATAATGAACCATCAGCAGATTCTAGAATGCAACGTGAATCACCAACTGATGCCACCGTTACAACCCACTCATCTATTACTACAAATGTAACAGTGGTACCAGAAGTTTCCGCTGAAACAACAAAAGAGAGTGTTTCAGTAAAGAAAAAAGGCATCACTCAACTTTACAAGTACCTATAACCTAAAAGACATCTTAAAGAAGAGCAGCATTTTTGCACCTACATTTAGCATTAATAATGAGATTGTACTGTTCAACAAATCTGATAATATGGCATCCAATCAACAAACAGTGATGATAACAAAAGTTTTATTCACGCTTCACTTCGTCCAAAAGGGAAACACAAACCGCTAAATAGTGATGGATTATGAAAGATTGCAACATTTGCCTGTTTTATCAAAGTGCTGCTTAAATATAAGAAAGGTGACATCAATATTGAATTTCGTAAGCTTGACAAGAATTGGCCTGATTTACCTACTGCCTGGAAATCTTTGTCTGTCTTGACAAATGCTGCGACAAGTGCACGAGGAAGCACTGCAAGCCACTCATCCCTGCTCAAACCTGAAGGAATGGCATGTAGAAGATTGTTCAACAGATTCTTCTTCGCGTACATGGCCGCTCCAGATCCGTTGTGCCCATCAAATAGCTATCAACAAAGCACAGTGATCAATGATCGATCAAAGCAAGTTAAGGACTCCAGTAAAATACGACAACTCAACCATTAAACAAATCAAATGTTAGCATCGGAGTCATCATAACAGCACAAAATTATTTGACATGTCCAGTCCAAGTTAGAACACTGTAACGTAGTGTGAATCAAATAACTACGATCATCATCTGGATATATGTAGCGCAGTGTTACTTCACATGCTTGCACCTGAACTGGTCGGCATGCAAAAAAATAAAATAAAATAAAATAAATTGTACTCGACAGAGAAAGGTGGACTAGTCAAATGAACAAAGAGGAAATGCAGAGTGGCAGCCATGTACAGGAGTGGCCTTCATGTCGTCAGGCCACGCACAAGCACAACTCGGTGGGGGTATTCTAGAACCTTCGAGAATTCGGGGGCGTGCACATAGGGACAATGCGATACCGCGAAGACGGAGAAGGAGGTGGACGGGTCGCCGGCGACGCGCTCCCCGGCCTCGGCGAGTAGCAGCGTGAAGTCCTCCCCCTTGCGGCTGCGCGCCGCCTCCCCGCACAGCACGTCGGGCCGCTCCATCCGCTCGCTCGTCACCTCCCGCCGCAGCAGCACGCCCAGTGGCACCGTCACAGCCACCCCCGCCGGCGCCGCCGCCATCGCCATCGCTCCGCGAGACGGCACCGATCACGCGCTCGCCCACCTCCCCAAGCAAACTCTTCCCCTCCACCGCTACACCCAGAAAAAAGAGGGGGGCCAATAATCACGCGGGGCGGGGAGAGTGGGCTCCACGCGCGCGGGTGACTGCGTGAGCGAGACCAGGAGGAGGAGAGGCGCAGCCGCGGTAGACTTGGAGAGGGGGGAGGAGGTGAGGGAGAGAGCCGGGGAGGGCGATCGGCTGGTGGTCGCGGTTATATCGGGGGAGGAAAACGAACGAACGCGCAATGCGAGGTTTTGATCTCGCATCTCGCTCTCTCGCGGGATCGCCGCCGTGCGCAATGTTCCTGGCCTTTTCTGTCGCGTAGTAATTTCCACCCATTTTTGACTCCTCCGTTTGCCGGGCTGGGGTGAGCTGGAGGCGGGCGCGCGTTGGCTGGACAGGTGGTGAGGTGAGGAGAGGGAGCGGCGGCGGCGGCGGGGGAGGCGGCGGAGGACACGAGAAGGCCGGCCGCGGGCTGGATCGTCGGGGGGTCCGCGCGGGGTCGCTGGCCGGCGGGGCCCGCGGCCCGGCGTTTGACGGGGTCAGGCGAGTGTACTGGCTTTCCGATGGCGCATGTAGTGGTAACGGGAGGGGCAGACGTGACAGAGGTAGAGCCGTGTTTCTGCAAATTAATTTTTGCCGTCAAATCGGGGAGACGGAGGCGTTTTGCATCCTTCACCCGGTAAACAGTGAGCACAGTTGATAGTGTCATGGTGTGCAGCTGTGCATTTTCTGAGTGGCCTATCACCTGAAAGATAAAATTCGAAATCCATAAGTGAGGAAAATTGTTTTTACCTAACTAAAAGTAGAATTCAGATAAAGATATACAAACAGTCATATAAAACTAGGAGGGATGACCCGTGAAATTACATGGCTAACACCATATGACCTGCTCGGTAGGTTACGCTGCGTGCATGCAACACTGTTGGTGCCAGTTGTGACGCAACCGTGAAACCAACAGCAGAACAGGTCCATAATATATTAACTAATTATTTCACAAATGATTTTCTTTATAATTTGTTAAATAGTCATCTTATTGTGATTTTAAAAATGTAACCTTATCAATACCGGGTTTCTAATTTTATACTTTTAAAAGTCACACCAGTCACCATCCCTTACTCCTTTGTCGTCTCTTTACTTTTACTTGTTTGTCCGAATGTGCCATAGCTTCTACTCATTCTCTTTAGGACCTTGCAAAAGTCGGACCTTATAGTTTTTAGAGTTAATTACCTCGTCATCTTTTGTTTCTACAATTTTTAAAGTTTTGGCAAACCAGCCACCCTACTCCTTTATGGACGCCCGCTTCCCCTCCCATCTTTATTGTTATTGAGATTTTAAAAAATGAATTAGATCATTGTTGTTGTTTTTTTTACTTTTTAGAAGTCTCGTCAACCACTACGTCCCTACTCCTTTACGGTATGCTCGTCGC
This sequence comes from Oryza punctata, assembly GCA_000573905.2. Classification (NCBI taxonomy): domain Eukaryota; kingdom Viridiplantae; phylum Streptophyta; class Magnoliopsida; order Poales; family Poaceae; genus Oryza; species Oryza punctata. The sequence continues at coordinate 22,493,272 of CM002496.2, forward strand.
CCATTCTGTTTATCAACATTGGGATTCTCAAAATTGAATCATGTTTTATAGTTTTTAGATGTCCTATCAATCGTCACTACCCTACTCCTTTATGGCATGCCCATTGCCTCCCTCTTTATTGTCATTTCTCACCCCTTAGCTTACTCTCCCATGGCAACCGTTGTCTCCATGCATTTTTGTTGCTCGCCCACTTGCTCACAACCCCCAACCATTTTTCATCTATGTTATCGTCGATACCTTATAAAATCAAACATATCATTGTTGAGGTTTTCTTTATATAGTTTTTAGACAACATTACCTCTCCTCTGTTGCTCCTCGGCTCGCTCCCCCAAAGCAACCACCGCTTCCCTGCTCCTTTATCGCATATCCACTAGTCAGCTCGCACCATCTCTTGTCTCCGTTGTCATTAGTGCTAACAAAATTAGAACTTACCATCGTTGTGGTTATGTTAGAGGTCCTACCACCACATCCCTCGCCTTACTCGTTTTCTATCCGTCATGCCGCCCTATTGTAGCTATTCTTCACTTGCGCAGTTTGTCCTTCCCGTGGCCCTAGTAGGGCTAATTTGTGGAAACCTTTTCTAATTCCCAATGTGCCTTTTTTTAATGGGGCAATTGTGCATCTGACCCTGTTTTGAAGCCTAACTACCAATTTGACCCTCTTTTGCCAACTTTGCTCATTTGATCCTTCCTTTCAAAATTGAAGATACAACCTGACCCTATTCTGTTAAGGGCATGTAACGGAGTTAATCGGAGAAAAATGTCTCTTCTGCCCTTGGTCATTTGTCACACCCTAATTTGGCACACCGCCATACAACGACACCTTATAGGAGTGTGTCGTAAGAAAAACGGTGAGAAGCGCTTCCTATGAAACCGCGATATCGGTACCAGTCCTACGACATAGCACTGGTACCCACAGTGATAATTATGAATCATTGCAATCATTAATTTAAATAGAGGACTTATTTACCTTGACTTAAGTTGCAGCTCTTAGGAGAACCCGAGAATGCAACAGACGACGTGTAAGCAGCAACAACAGAAGCAGAGGCAGCGGAAACCAACGAACTAACACCCAACACCATAGGCAACAACAGGGAACTAGGACGAAATCCTAAACTTCACTTCAACTTCACCTTCAAAGTTGATAGAACTATATATATAAAGCAAGGGTGAGTACTTACGTACTCAGCAAGCCAGGGAAACTTAAGTGGTTAATGCAAGCTTCAAGGGGAGGCTGTTACTTTGCAATTGGTTTTGTTTTCAAGTTTTCAACAATCTAAGTGTGTGCTGGTCCACAACCAGAGCGAGACAAGTCTTAGCTCGGTCGGAAGTGAGAAGTGACAAATTGATTTTCAAGTTTGCACAACTCCTAGAGTTGGCCTCAAAGTTGGTTTCCCAAACCAAACCAATTTTTTCAATCTTCCCAAGATATGTGGTCCCCAAACGACCAATTACTTCCAAAAACTCCCTGTCCCACTGTCTCCCTGACAACCACTTGCTTCCCAAGCATCAGGTTCCCAAACCTTAACACCTTTTCACAAAGCAGAGTAAAACCAAAAACTACGCTAAGGAATCACCTCACATCTGCCCATGATCGTGGGCATGACTATTCGAATAGTTTATTAACCTCTGCAGAGGGGGTACACTTTACCCACACGATGTTACTAACCGGGGTCACTCAGCTCGTGCAAAACGGCCGACACAGGGTTACCTCATGCCAACTGTAGGGGTACAAATACCGGCGACAGGTTAGGTCTCCAAACCATGTTGTCCCAGGAATCCTGGTGTATTCCCCGACACCCCCGCACGATCCACGTCCATTGGCATTCAAGGCTCACCTGGGGTAGCTATTTACTCAGCCAGCGCGTTCCATTCCACCCATGTGGTCGCATTGTTGTATGCTCGGATGTAATTCCAAAGAAATCAGTCCTTAAAAGCGACCGCACAAGCATCCCACCCTGGAATGGACTTGTGTCGCGAGTTTCATTTTTAAAACTCATTTTTCTTTCACAAGGCACCGACCCAGGCGTTGGGTTTTCCAAAGCTTTTGTAAACCTAGTTTTACCCAAGATGTTCTCACTTATAAGTTTGAGGGTGACCATCGATACTCATACAGAGTGCACGAATACGGATGCGCAACAAAGGTGGTTACAAGGGAAACATGATATATCAATTAACAACGGAAGGATCAAATGCAACGAGTTAGGTAGGCCCGCCAATCTGCCTTGCAGATGGGGCAAACAGTTCAAGTGCAATCCTATCAATGCATAAATATTTTGCAAACAATATAAACAAGTTCAAATATAGGCTCAAGATGTTCAAAGGTGGCTTGCCTTGCTCAAGGTCTTGAGCTTCACGAATCTTCGAGAAATCCACGCTTGGAGAAAATCCGGTAACCGCATGTAGGCGCAACTCGACCCGATCATCCAATTCGCCCCGATGATCCAGTCATGGTTCAATAGAGTCAATCGGAGCTATGGATTGAGAGATATGATTTTTGGAAGTTTAATTGAATTTTTGGATTGTTGGAATGAAATCCAATAGGGATCAAATAGGGCACAAATAGGGAAGTGTATTCTGTATATCCCCCCTCTTACATGTCAAGATTACATATTTATAGTCGTAGATGGCATACAGGAAAACACGGTAGGGTCCCTAGCCTCCGGCCTACCTCTCCCGAGACTGGCCGGTGGGCCCCTCATTAGGGGTATCTATGTAACTGTCTAGAGGACACGGGACAGGATGGCACCCATTAAGGCGACATCGTGGCCTTCCCGGGAATCCTGGCACCCGCGGCCTCCCTCTATTACCCGGGCAATAACATGCTCCGAGTAATAGAGGGCTCCGCCCAACCACTATATTCCTTCTTGCGTCATGGTAGGTGGCGCCATAAATGCCCCACTGCGCTGGTCTACCCCTGCCTCCATTGACTTGACCTCCGTCGGAGGGGCAGAAAACCCTAGACCTCCGAAGACCCCCTCCAAAAGGGAGGGGGGCGCTCGGAGGTCCTAGGTCGCACGGGATGGACTTCGGCTTTCTTAGGCCTGGAGGGCCTTCAACCCGGAGGCTACAGAGCCTCCGGACCCTGTTGACCCGTCTGGGTGAAGAGGGCAAGGCCACTCCCCCAACAGTAGCCCCTCGAGAGCCCTCGCTTGCTTCGGCGATGAGGGGTATCGCAATAACCATGGTGGCGAGGCCGAGGCGCCCTTTGAGCTGCTTGATCAACGGTCGGCTTGCTCCTCGACTACGCTACACCTGCCGGACGTGACTGGAGGGGCCTACCACATCCAGCGCCTGCAGAAGTCGTGGGACACGCGTCGTGCTGGGATCCGATGCCATCCTAATGGACGTCTAGGATCCCGGGGTCGTGCACCTTTAAGAGGTGTAGTGGCGATGGAATCCGCGGGACACGCGTCGCACCGAGATCCCAGGTCGTTTGAACGAACGGCTGGGATCCTGGGCTGCATGCCTTTAAAAGTTGTGCTAGGCGATGGAATGAATCCCCACGACCACTCGCCTTGTTCCATCTTCTTCATCTTCTCGCTTGCCGGTACTTCCTGCTTTCACACCCTTTCGCTCGCCGATGATCACTGTTCCTGCTAGGCATGGCTTAGGGCAGCAGCCGTCCTTCTCTTTGCCGGGATGCCGACATCGAGGCCGATGCGGCCGCCCCGGGTGACGAGCGGCGTTTAGGTCGGTCCGCTGACGTTAGTGACGTGGGGGAGAGCGCCGCGTCCGACAGCGTCGCGGCCAGCGGCAGGAGCAACACCGCCAGGCTCTACCGGGCAGGCCGCAAATACCTCGAGCAAACGTGCTTGCTCGGGGTTTCGACAATCATGCAGCGCCAACTCAATGGCCTGGTGTTAGCCGGCAAGATTCCGTCGGTGGCGGCCGCCGCGCGATGAGGTAGTGCCGGCGCCGGCGGCCAATGAAGCCGTCGTGTTCGAGGCCTTCTTCACCACGGGCCTTAGGTCGCCCCCGGCTCCGCTCTTGGCTGGAGTCCTGGAGCTATTCCACCTCGAGCTCCCTCAACTCACAGCGAACGCGATGGCTCGGCTAGCAATCTACGAATACGCCATGCGCATAGACGGGCTCCGGGGCTCCGCCATTCACTTCGTCGGCCTCCACTTCGCAAGTTGCCAGCGAAGGTGGTGCCTGATGGAGGGGAAACGAAGACCCTCAACTTCGCCTCCGTCAACTTCCAGGTGCGCCAGGCCTAGCGGAGTACTTCCCAGCACGGGCGGCTAGCGACCGCTGGGCCACCTGGTCGTAGTGCTGGTTCTAACTCGATGTCGGGGTGGACTCCGGATTGCACTCCAGCAACCAGGACATCCTCTACCGCTGGCTCCCGCACGTCAACGCCTTGTCGACGGAGCTGGCGCCCTTGAGCGAGGCGCTTCGCCGGGTCTCGAACCGTCTCGGCATGCGGGACCTAGCGGAGGAGTACCTCCTGCTCCGGGTCATGCCGTTGAAGGAAGGCTGGGACCACACCCTCACCTCCAGCTCCGACGAGGCTCCGGGAGCGTATATTGGCCCGGTCGCGACCTCAGGTATGGTCCCTTCAGCGTGGCCAGTATGTTTCCATTGGCCCTTTCCACCACTCCGTTGCTTTGGGTGTGGCGGACGGACGTGAAGTATAGCTCTGTGCCGATGACCGCACATAACTCCTTGAAGGTTGCGGAGTCGAATTGCTGGTTGTTGTCCATGGCGATCTGTTAGGGCACGCCGAAATGGCGCACGATATTGCGCCAGACGAAGCGCTGTATAGCCCTTGCTGTAATTGTTGCGAGAGGCTCCGCCTCCACCCACTTGGAGAAGTATTCGATTGCTATGATGGTGAAACGGAGATTGCCGGGCGCGCGAGGGAGGGGACTGACTATGTTGATGCCCCACCGCACGAAGGGCCATACCGGTGGAATCAGGGTAAGCTGGGTTGGGGGTCTGTGAGACGCCCTGCCCATCCACTGGCATCCTTGGCAATGGCGTACCAGATGCTCCGCATCTGCTGTGATGGTAGGCCAGTAAAGCCCTTGCCGAAGCATCTTCGCCGCTAAGGCCCTTGGTGCGAGGTGTGTGCCGCAATGGCCTTCGTGCACCTCCTTCAAGTTCTTGCACCAGCCAAGTTATTGTATCTATATGCTCAATTTTCAAGTTCTCGCATTAGATCGTACCCACATAGCAAATTTATGTACCGTAGATGCAATTTACTCTAGAGTTAGTATAGAGCTAATTTATTGTATAAATCACCTCTAAATTTGAGTAGGTGATATTGACAACATTATAGGTAGCACCCACCACTACTACAAAATTTGTTCTAAAATGAAGGATGATTTTATAATTACTCAATGAAACCTAAGATGAAACAAAAGGTCTTTACTAGGGATGGAACATTTATTTTTTGAGAACTAGGATGGAACATTGACATGTACACTACAGTTGTTTGGAATACATGGCAGAACCGCAGAAGTAGGGACATAATCCCATTAAATATTTATTTATTTATGAATTGAACTACGTAATCGTATACGTAAATACGTAATGCCTCGAACTATATAAAACCTCGTCTGTGAGAACCTGCAACTCAACCAAAACTAATCGCCTGTGTAATAAACCGTTGAGTCACCCCATTCACGTGCATCACGTTCCAAATCAAACGGAGAGAACGGGAGAAGAGACCGAACAGTCTGAAGTCTGAACTCTGAAGGTTGGTCAACAATGAGGACGAGATAAACAAGCTTCCCTCCCGTCGTCTGCTTTCTGCCTCTACCTCCCTCCTCGTGTCCTCCGTCGCCTCTCCTCGTCTCTCTCCCCCAACCCCCCAACCCAGCTCCCGTCTCCGTCTGCTCCCCCGTACGGCCGCACCCACCCACCCCGCCGCCGGGATGGAGCTGAAGCCCGGGATGTCGGCCCTCGTCACGGGCGGCGGCTCCGGCATCGGTGAGGATCGATCGCCTCTTCCCTGTCTCTCTCTTTCTGCGCGTCCAAGGTTCACGAAAGCCCCTGGCCCCGGGGTCTGGACGCGCCTTGCTGTTTGTACGTATTGCTGCTGGATGGGTGATGCTTAGTTTGTCCATGGCTCGCGCGCTGGTCGGTCTGATTTTGTGCCTTTCCATCAGTTCATGAGAGAGAGAGTGTGTGTGTGTGTGTGTTTTAATGGTGTGAGAAATGGGAGAGGAGCGGCTAGTTATGCGGGGTGGTACTTGGGATCGGAGGTGAACAGGTGATGATGGTCCATTGATCCCTGTGATGGGTGCCTTTCTGGAAAGCGCTGTATAATGGTTGTGGCATTACTAGCAAACGGAGGAGGTTGAGGGCTTGTACTTGTAATGCTTATGGTTCAATGGTTATGTTAGGCAGAGTGAAAGTGAACTTTGAGCGACACACCGACGCAATAACTTGTTGTGTATGATTGTTATGCCCCCGTACATAATACTACGGAGGAATTAGTCTAGTAGTTAGCAGAGTACCTCACATGTCCCCTTTTTATCTTTTTAGTATCCTTGAAAGGATATGGGGCACCCAGCATGGTCCTGCTGACAACAGTCAGCATGTCCCTGGTATTGCTGTACTCTGATTTGGTACCTTGTATATGCTGTCATTTGTATGATGAATATAAATAAATCCCTGCTGTTTGTTCAGTATCAGTGTCTAATTTGAGCAAATAAGTATGTTGGGGAAAGGCAACAACTACTCTCTCCGTCCCAAAATAAATGAAACTCGTACGTGATGTGATATATCCTACCACTGTGAATCTGAACAGATATCTGTCTAGATTCATAGTACTAGGATATGTCACATCCGGTACGAGGTTTGTTTATTTTGGGACAGAGGGAGTAGTATTTAAGTCCGCACTAGTATGCTGTCATTGGTTTTCCGTAGGACAACAATTCCAGCATATTCTTTAATGCATTGACTGAAGATTCTTTTAAAATTTTCCAGGGAAAGCACTTTGCATTGCTCTTGCACAGAACGGTCTATTTGTGACTGTTGTTGATTTCTCTGAAGAAAATGGAAGAGAAACCGCTTCATTAGTTCAAAATGAAAACAAAAGGTTTCATGGAGATCTTAAAGTTCCAAGTGCTATATTTATTAAATGTGATGTTACTAATGCAGGTAAGAGTTTTGGTAAGGACAATTAATTTGTTTGCGTACCTCGTTTTTTTGAGACCACACTTATAGCTGTTATCCTGGTGCGAAATGCTTTGATAACAATCAACACACATGCCAGAACTAAAGTAATTTAAAAACTTGGCAGATGTCAGAAGACTGTCGGAGTGTGATGATTCTTTGGAAGCCAATTGTAACATAGTGTTTTTACATAACATCTAATTTTTTGACTTCTAAGTACTACTATCTAAAATCTGTTCTGAAACAACGCTAATTTAAAAGGCATCCCTTCAGTGTTTCAGAAGTATGATAACTATGATTTAACACCTAATGATTAACATGGTATTGCTTCCTTTTGGTTTTAAATAGCAACATATTTCTATTAGCTATGCTTTTTTTGTACCTTTTTTCTGTGTGAGAGAGCACCAAATCCTGTCTCGTTGGTCTGGAACTCGGGATTTCTTGTTGTAATTGTATTGTTTTGATTTATTTTATCATTGGATTTCCGATTGCATGTAGTATGGTTTCAACTGTTAACTTAAAGCACAATTATGAAGAAAATGTGCATTTATTTTATCATATGTAGGTGATCTTTCTGCTGCCTTTGGAAAACATGTGGACACATATGGTGGACTAGATATTTGCATCAATTGTGCTGGAATTGCCATCAAGACATTAGTTTATGATGATAGATCTGATGGAACTAGCACATGGAGGCATGCTGTAAATGTGAACCTTGTTGCTGTTATTGATGGTACTCGCATTGCAGTAAGTCTATCAGGAGCTGGTTGAATATAATTCACTTAAACAGTTACTGTTAGACCAAGTGATTGATGCCTGTCTACTATGTTTGGATGTATTAACATATGATTAGGAATGGCACATATGGTTTTTGTATCTGTTGATCCAGTTGTGGAATACAGAAGGGGGTTATTGTTTTTTTTTCCTTTCTTTATTTTCATCTATTATTATCAGAGGAAGTTAAAGTGGTAATAGTCTTTCACAATGTGACCTGTCCATAGAGTTTCTTTGAGAGAATGAACTAGAGTAGCATTTTGGATCGGTGACAATTGACAAATCATGCCAATTATTGATATTTGGATTCTTCATTATGCATTTCTTCTCAACAATTAATAAATGGTTAGGATGCTATTTTTTTTAGTTCATGCAAACACTATATGTACTAACAGTTATTTTTTTCACCAGAGTCAAATTATGCGATCTGGGAAGAAGCCTGGTGTCATAATAAATATTGGTTCAGCCGCAGGCCTGTATCCTATGAACTTTGATCCCATATATAGTGGAACAAAAGGTGCATATACAGTCACATATATAATTCTTCTCTTTGGGGCAGAAGATTGCTGTTGCAATGATAATCCAACTTGGATTATAATTTGATCATTTATTTGTGAAAAATAATATGCATGCTAGCTATTTATCTAGATGGTTCAAGATTTTTTGCAATTACAACTTGTACATGATCTCAATTCTCAATGTTGATAAAGATATATGGCCAACTGTGTTTTCAATATTAACTTTACATTCTTTTTATATTGTCAAATATGTTTTTCACGCTATGCCACTGTGATCTCAAATATTGTATTTCAGCTGGCGTTGTTATGTTTACAAGATCACTTGCTCCATTGAAACGCCATGGTGTACGTGTCAATGTACTCTGCCCAGAGGTATGAATATATTACATAAGTATAGGCAAATATGAAATATTTATTTATTTTTTTCATTTCTGACTCATAGTATTCTAGCATATGTATTCTGTACAAAACTTGTGAATTTGCTGATATGTTTGGTAGTATGTCAGAATATTAACTTGATGATGGTACAACAGACAGCACACCCAGCTGTGCTCTCTGTTACATAAGTTCCTGTTACATAGAAATATTACTAGAATAATCACATAAATCTTTCCATAGGGTCTCCTCTACTATTTCTTAAAAAAAGAGACGAAAAGTGATTGGTCACTACTTGGATTCTCAAGGACCAGGAGCAGATATCCTTTTTTTTTGAGACTAGGAGCAGATATCCTTATGACCATCTGTGCACCCATTAAAATTGCAAGCCTTATATAACTCTCTTTTTTAGTTGTGGTAGAGTTGCATGAACATGTAGTATTGTAGTTGAGCTCACAGGCAAAATTAACTAAGTGGGCAAAAGTTGATGATCATTCCATATGAGAAAAACTGTGGATATCTGGAAAGAGTTGATATCTACAACTTGATAATTTCCAGATTGCGGAATCTCCAAGTCATAAATTCATGTTGCTTCAAATTTATTCTAAACAAACTGTTCTATGATTCTATCATTGTCTCATTATCAACCGCTGGATGCTGTTAAGGCAATGATGCTCCATGATCATTATCAAACATGATCTATTTTATGGTTTGTTATCTGCAGTTTGTTCAAACTAATTTGGCAGAGCAACTAAATCGTCGAATAATAGATGTAACTGGTGGATATATAAAGATGGAAGATATTGTTAATGGTATGTTTCTCTCACCTTTTTGAGCTGTAGGTACGTCTTTATGTGTGTTCTCCACATTTAACCTTTTGACCATAATTTGTGTGTCACAATTTATACAGGCATGTTCAACATTCTGATGAATAATTCTATTGCTTTTGTTGAGATGGGATGTTTTATGTGTTGAATCAAATGTAGACATCTCTGCACATTTTGCTATGTAGAAGATATGTGATTCCATTATTTTGATTTGAGCAAAGACATAAAGTTCGAGGTCTATAAATTTCCATGAGTACGTAACTTTATTCGCAGAGCTTGAGAGCTATACAACTAGGTCCTTCAACTTATAAAAGCAAGTGATGTCATCATTACTTTGTTCGCATATCCATTGATAACCATATGAGTAACTGAATGTGTGATTCTCCGTGATGAAAGGAGATCACAAACATGCGATAGACTTTACTGGCATGCAAATATCTAAAACCTAATATCCTGGTCTGTAAAATGGACATATCTTTTCTTGGGGTGGATCCATGTGCCTATGCCAAATGTCCCTGTCAGGTTGGTATTGTGTTTGACGGGACTCGGCTAGTTATCTTCCTTATACCACTGAATGTGTTTAGGGAGTAGGGACTTAAGTTCTCAATCCTAGGGGCCAGGTAATACACCTATGCAATTTTAGTTATCTACTGTGGTATCTTAACCCCTATTGATGCATACCTCTTGTTTCCCCTCTCTTCTGGTTTGCTGAAAAGAACCCATTTTGATTTGGATTAGGTACATTTGAACTTATAAAAGATGAAAGCAAGGCTGGTGCTTGCCTTTGGATAACTAAACGAAGAGGGATGGAGTACTGGCCAACACCAGAGGAACAAAGAAAGTATATGCTCAATCTTCCCAAGTCAAAAAGGATGTTAACACAAAATACCTTTTCGACTGTCCAAACTCCTGAGTTCTATGAGAAGATGTAAGTAGTCCTGGTATGCTATTATTACTTTCCGAACACCTGAATTCTCAAGTGAATAACTTCCCCCCCCCCCCCCCCAAAGTTCTTTTTTTTTTCCTTGTGTGTGTGTGTGTGTGTGTGTTAAGAGTCCTTCCCTACAATGGTTGAAATCTGAGTTAATACCTTAGAGCATATGTTTTTCATAACAATGCAACATTTGCTAGTTGCAAAATAATAAAAGATGTGCCTGCACTGTACTATGCACCCCATGCCAGCAAACACACTTACCATCTGGTCATGATTGTGTCCTAGTACCTTCTACCTTGATGTCAGCCAGTACAGATGTGATCAGCATAGGTCATGATTGTGCGAAGCATGAGCTCACCAAGCATATTGGTGTTGATGCTTGTTACACACGCTTTCAACATACAATATGTGTGTGCACTATGAACTTCGGTGGGCAGGCATTTAGTACCTGTATTACTATAATTTTCCCATATTTTAAGTACTGTAAAGTTGTCTCTTGCATATCTGGACCCTTTGGTGTATTCAATCTGGAAGACAAAATTTCATTTTGTTATGTGCAAGTGCAACTATTGCTAACCCAGCAAAAATAATACAATGGTTTTACCATCTGGATTTCTCTATGAAATGTTTGTTTCTTAGAGATAATTATGAGTGCCATTTTGTGGAATCTGTGTTATCTATCATCTATGATGGACTAATGGTTCAAATAGAATATGGTGACGATAATATTGCCTGCTTTTATGTTTCACACCTTGGAAAGTTCCTCCAATACCTATGGCTATTTTATGCCAGCAATTTTTTTTACAAGAATATTCAAAATGGAATTTATTTTATTAATGATCTGTCTCTTGATGATCCTGCAGAGTTGTTCACACACTCAGCCATAATTTCCGCGATGCTACAAGACTTGAACGTGTGCGCTTGAGATTGCCTGTTGAACCACACAGTGCTCTGGTCAAAATAATATACGCTGGTGTAAATGCAAGTGATGTAAGTCCTTGGATTAGTATTTTCCAATTGTTTTCCTCTTGATTTCTCGTTGATTAACCTTTCATGGCGCATTTCAGGTTAACTTCAGCGCTGGGCGTTATTTCAGTGGTGGTGCTAAAGAAACTGCTGCACGCCTTCCATTGGATGCTGGTTTTGAGGTGATGGATGTCCTCATACTTCCGTGTTAAACTGTTAAAAGCATGCTCAATGTTGGTTAATGTTTTAAGATATACAACTACCACCTCTGCCTTTTATTCTCCCATAATATTCCTTAGCCTTTTCTCATGAAAAATTCTAATTTATGCAGGCTGTCGGAATTGTTGCATCTGTTGGAGATTCAGTGAACCATATTAAAGTTGGCACCCCTGTAGCCCTAATGACTTTTGGGGCCTATTCTGAATTTGCACAGGTATTATATTCTATGCATCTGTGTTGCACACTAAATTACCAATGACCTTCACCACTCTTTCAATGCATCATTTCCAGCATCCATCTATCAGTTCACCTTTTGACTTTACATCTTTATGATTAAAGGTTCCAGCCAAGCATCTTCTTCCAGTGCCAAGACCAGACCCAGAGGTCGTTGCTATGCTAACATCAGGATTGACTGCTTCAATTGCCCTTGAGAAGGTTAGGATACATTTCTTTTATTTCTTTGCTACATAAAATGTGGCTTTGACCTCATACTTGGTGAACCAAAGTTTATAAGTTTGGTGTGGTCTACTGGAATATAACTTCATTATCTGATTTGGGTTGATTTCTGCTGCCTTTAGGCAGGCCAAATGGCATCAGGGCAGGTTGTTCTAGTTACAGCCGCTGCTGGTGGAACAGGGCAATTTGCTGTGCAGGTCAGCTGATATTGAGTTGTTGACACTATTACTATGCCTTTATTGTTGATTTAGTGCAATGCTCTACTACCCACCTCTTTCTATAGTTTATCTGGGAGGTGTTATGATGTCTCAAATTTCATTTTGGAATTTCCACAATATAACTATTTCATGTAAGTTAGGGCATGCATATATTTTTTTTTTCTTTCATAGTTATTAGCACTTGGGACCATGATTTGGCTCCTTCCCTGTACCTTTTGCTGCAGTATGTATGTTTCTAGGACACATAGTGACATAGACAATGTTACCATCTTTGATTTTATATTTCTGTCTACATTTATTCTGTTTTCTGTCAGCTGTTTTTAACCCTGAATCATATCCATATATGCTGACTGTATTTTATTTATTGCTTCACTAGCTCGCAAAACTAGCAGGCAACAAGGTTGTTGCCACATGTGGTGGCAAAAGTAAAGCTGCACTTCTGGCTTCCTTAGGAGTTGATCGAGTTATCAACTACCAAAACGAAAAGATCAAAGATGTAAGCTTGCTTAAACTTCACTTTTCTTATCTCTACACAATTGATTTTTGCCATACTGAATAATTTGTGTTTTTTGTTTGTAAGCTTGGTAGCATCGTCCTTTAGGATGTATTGACATAAATGATGAACCAAATATGTTGTCTAGTCCAAAGTCAACTTATTTTTCTGTTGTGTGTTTGTGGGCCTCTACGTGCTTCTGTTGAATCTTGCAGAATGCTATAATCCTCTTGTTCAACATTTCATGTGCCACTGATAATGCCTAATGTTTGTTGTGAATGCTTGAATTACATTTATTTGTGATGTATATGTCAATAATCTTTATACTACTGTAGTATTTCTGGATCTATCACTCTCAACCTTCTAGTGGCTGTAAGCTATTTACGGACTGTATTAGTTCGTTTTAGTGAGGGTTTAACAATTAGCGACCTTTTGAATGTCTGATTCCAGGTTCTGAAAAAAGAGTTTCCAAGAGGCACAGACATCATATATGAATCGGTTGGTGGGGAAATGTTTGACTTATGCTTGAATGCACTTGCAGTCCATGGACGTCTTATTGTAATTGGTATGATCTCCCAGGTACGGTTGACAGCTGAAACTCATTTTTAATTTATCATGTTGTGAATATGGGAATTTAGTAACAACTGCGCATGAATGAACTATCCAAGGGGGCTTTATGGGAAATTTGTTCTGCGCTTCACCTGAACAAAAAAACATTTATAATAGGAAACCTGGAGGTGTAGCTAGGAAATACCATTGAACTGTAATTGTTCTGATGACACCTATTGAAACTAGTGCTTATTACCCTGTTTAGCTTGTAGTTATTTTTAATAAAATGCCATGGCTTTTACCAATTCATAACAAACAATCAACAATCTTTGTTTTTCTTTTCAGTATCAAGGAGAGCATGGATGGAAGCCACGAAACTACACTGGACTATGTGATAAGATTCTTGCTAAAAGTCAAACTGTGGTATGTGTGATGTGGGCATTAGACCAACCTGAACCCATTTCGTTGGCATGAACAGCACTTATTTAATGTCCATTGAATAAATTGATAAGTAAACATGATTCATCATACTGAGAATGTTGATATGATGATCTCTAAACTTGGATCGGCTAGAGTTTTCAAATACTTTGACTGCTATTTGTATATTGATGAATTTGTAAATACTTAAAAGTATATAATATTAATAAAGTAGGTTGCATGGCAATGTAATGATACAGCAATCATTCATCGTAACCAAATAATCTAGGGCCCTGTATGAGACATGCGAAAAAATTTTAATTCCTGTCTAATTCTCGTGTTCCAAGTTCCAACAGGGCCTAGAAATTACTAGTGGTTGAAATTTGAATAATAAGTTGATGATGTCAAGCAAATGAATTGTATGAGCCAGTGATTGTGATGTACAAATACGATTCTTTTGGAATTTCCTAATACTTATGAGTTCTTTCCTTGTCAATTTCAGGCTGGTTTTTTCCTAATCCAGTATGCTCACTTGTGGCAAGATCATCTTGACAAACTTTTTGACCTGTATGCCTCCGGAAAGCTAAAGGTATGCCTCGAGCCTCCAATGTAAATTTCTGTTTGGCCCTATGCATGACTAGGGTCAAAACGAAGCTACATCGGTAGGACCTTTATTTGGGTAATGAGGCAGAAATCTAACGAAAATACACAAATAACAAAAGCCGTAAATTATCCTACCATTTCTTGTTTCTCTTCATACTGTCCTTGTGTACAAAACATTGCACTATTGTATTGCTTTTAAATAATGCCAAAGCACGTAGTCCCGGCCTCCTGGGTGTCTTTATCACTTTCTCAGACATCCGTTGCTTCTCAAATTTCCTTTTTTTTTAGAGAAGCTTTTCTCAAAAACTTTACTGGAGTCTCTTTTTTTGCTTTTCAAATTTCAACTGAATGTTTGAAGTACTACTTGAAGTGAAGTTTTGGGACTCCAGTATCCTATCTAGTTCGGAACCACTTGGAACTAGAACTAGCCTCAAAGTTCTTTTATGCAGGATAATCGCACACATTTAATTTGGTGTTATTTCTATCTTCATTTTATTTTCCATAGGATAAAGTCTACTTTTGTCCTTGAACTCTTCTTCAAGTCCCTTTTTTTTCACTTGAATTCAAAACCATTTGTCTTCACACCTAATTTTCATAATCAGATAAATAACATCTTAGCAGTGGTTTTCATTGACAGGCTCATTATTATGCATGTTTTTTTTGACGTAGGTGCCACTTAATTGGGTACACATCAACGAATCTTAAATCATATTAAGTTCATTTCAGCAGGAACAACTGCCATGTCAACCACAACCACCATGGAATAGTGTTCAGTTTTGTTAGTTGAGGATGAAAAATAACCCTTTTTTCATTCAAGGTGAAAATTAGGCTCCAAGAAGAGTTGAGGACCAAAATAGATTTTGCCCTAGCTATATAGTCTCTGTATTTACCTTATTCTGCAAACTAAATATTTGAGTTTGTTCTATGTTTTTTCTTTCAGTATTCTCAGTATCTTATTTAGCTTTTTGGATAGATCGCTCTCGCCTAATAACCCGCTTATGATTTATGTCCTCACTTTGTGTAAGATGGTTAACCAGAGGATTATATCAGACTTGACTGGATTTATAATCTGGTTCAAACTCCTGCTAACGAGTAAGGCGGTACTGTCGCTACTGCTGCTTGCCCGCTTACTCTGATCTTCTTTCTTCGTTCTCTTCTCCTGCTCTCTCCGTATTGGGCCATCAGTGAGCAATCAGCAGCCCAGCTCACAAGCTGATCCTCCTCTAGGCTTTTGATCTTTGAGGAGTAGCACTTCTTCCTTTGATTTTCTCAGTAAATGTTACTATTTGTGTTACGTTTTCCTAACCCAACACTTGTGCGTAACTTCGTAAAGTAATAGTGAATATGTATAATATATACATGCTTTTTATTTGCTAATTTAGCTTTGCATGACACGATGCATACAACAGGTTTCCCTTGACCCGAAGAAATTCATGGGTGTAGCTTCTGCGCCTGATGCAGTAGAATATCTTCATTCTGGCAAGAGTGTTGGCAAGGTACCATCGCTTCTATGATGAAATATGAGTCTGTTCTTGTCTTCTCAAATTTGACTTAATAGATTTTTCTTCTGGAACCTTCCCAGGTTGTTGTCTGCATTGATCCGTCATACAGTCAGACCCTTGCTAAGCTATAGTCTCTGGACAAGAGATACATCATATTTCATCGTCTAGTCATGATGAAGTATAGTGCAAAAAAGATAAATGCATAGGTTATCGACACACCTTACAACCTCGGGGTTCTTGCTCTGTTTTGTTGCCTTTGTGCATATTTACCCCAGCGAGGAGAAATCGAGTAACAGCATATGTTGTATCGCTCAGTTGTCTG
Organism: Oryza punctata; assembly: GCA_000573905.2. Lineage (NCBI taxonomy): Eukaryota > Viridiplantae > Streptophyta > Magnoliopsida > Poales > Poaceae > Oryza > Oryza punctata. The sequence continues at coordinate 22,509,572 of CM002496.2, forward strand.
AGTTTGTGGGAATAGCTCAATTGAATGGTATATATATAAGATCGTTCCATGCTCATTATCAAACTTATCTTGGGTAAAACTAGGAATATTTTCTTCTGTCGCAGGGAGCTCTTATGTGTTCGTGGGGATCACCGCACACATAAGGAGGTGCTTGCAAGTTTCAATCCAGGACTGAAAATTCTTGATGCCTGTTTAGAACATAACGTTTTCAAATTCCTGCTTCTTTGCTTCAAGCGAGAGTATATCGCTTCTTGTGAATACTAACCAAATTCCTGCTGCTCCAGGCAACGTTTTCAAATTCCTAACACGAATTCAGCATGGCCACACTACTAGAAAAACATTTTTTCATGGTGTCACTATAATTTTCACCAGCGGTCGATAAAACCGCCAGCAAAAACAAGGAGGGGTGGGGGTATAGAACCGCTAGCGAAAACCGATTTTTGCTGACGGCCACGTTAAGAGGTCCGTCATAAAAAATACTCTATTTTTCGAGGCGGACCTCTTAAATATCCGTTAACGAAAATCAGCGGACCTCTTAAATGTCCGTTAACGAAAATCAGCGTTTTCGCTGGCGGCTACTAAAGAGATCCGCCAGCGAAAAACAGAGCTACGCTAAAAATTTTTGACGGTATTTAAAACCACGCGCGCGAGATATTTTCTTCACCCACCCACTCACTGCCTCTTTCCTCTATCTCCTCCTCTCCACCCACCGCCTCCCTCTCCTCCCTCCCTCCTCATCGGCGGCGGCAGGATGACGGCGGCTCGGCTCTTCTCCAGCGGTGGTGACCCCGTTCGGCGGTAGTGATGGTGAGGAGAGCCGGATCCGGCGCCTCCTCTCCACTCCTAGATCCGGCCTCCCCCCTCTCCCTCTCTCTCGATTCACGGCACGAAGCGGTGGGGGAGGGATGGCTCGGCGGCGATGCGCGGGCGACAGATCCGACAACGGAGAGTTTTCCGGGCAGCGGACCCGTCCACATGCCTGTGGCTCGAGGCGCGGGAGGCGGGTTTCAGTGGCGGCTCAGGTCGTGGGTGGCGCGGCGGTTGCTCCGGGCACGGGCTGCAGATCCGGCCATCACCGGCGGCTCGACGCATGGCCGGCGGTTTTGGCAATTTCATCTGCATATTTTGATGTTTGCTTGTTGAAAATATGGTGAAAAATTAATGTAGTGTTCTCAGTATGTGGATTTGAGTATGGATCTGATGTCGATTTGAATTGATTTTGAATTTGGATTGAAAAAAAATGCAGCTACTCTGGATGTCGATTATTTTTTTTCAGAAAAATCTTTTCGCTGGTGGTCCTCTTAAAGATCCACCTACGAAAATAGATTTTTGCAAGCGGTCCTCTTAAGGGTCCGCTTGCGAAAATCGATTTTCGCAAGTGGATTGCAACCGCCAGCGAAAATCTTGATCTTAACTGGCCTTTGCTTTGTGGCAGTGCCAAATACCGCCAACGAAGACCCAAAATAGCCGCCACGAAAGATGGTTTTCGTAGTAGTGCCACATGCAATGGAATGCCTCAACGCAAAGGCTAGCTTCATCACTTGCCATGGCGAAGAACGCCTAGAAAAGTATGATTCCAAAAGAGAGGCTAATGAGTTGGAGCTCAATTTAACTGGAGCGAAGCTAACTACAGTACTCTCGAAAAATAAATTAGAGAGATAAAATTGGGTTTACATTGCTCCACAACTTTTTAGGCTGCTCTATAATTTTACTTCAAACTCAACTCTAAGTTAGAGAGGTGGATTGGGTTTAGAGTGTTCCACAACTTCACCCTAGACTCAACTCCCGAGTTAAATTTAGAATTTGAATTACTCTACAACTTTTTAGGCTGCTCCACAACTTTACTCCAGATAGGTGCATTGGGTTTAGACTGTTTCACAACTTCATTATAGATTTAACTTCCGAGTTAAATTTAGAAGTTGAAACCATACCTTAAGGGAATTGGACGAAGTTGTTTTCTTTATCAGTTCTCGTCCAAAAGAGAAACGGTCAAAGTCTATATAGTTCATCTGATCTGTTTGCAGGATGCGTGACTGCAAGCAACTGAAAGGGTAAACAGTGCCATGGAGATGCTTCTCTAAAGCAGGGAGATTGCATTCCGTTTGTATAAAAAAACTTGTTGGCAGAAAAAAAAAAGACCAGGCAAAGAGAATACCTTGAAAATGTCCTGTACACTTCACAAAATGCTATACTACATTACTACTACTGCTAGTAGTATATGCAGTTTTCATGGGTTCAGATTTAGTAACGGAGAATACAACAAATTCCACAGATAACGACAAGTTAAGCATATGCGTTACAGGCGAAGCATCTACTGCTAACGTACAAGGTGAGCTTTTACATGATTAGCCATCTCGTGAGCTTAAATAATTACAGCTAAAAACATGACAAATGACATGGTAGGAGTAACCGATTAACTACGTATACAGGGGTAAAGAAAAGATTCATTAGGACAGGATTGGTCTGTGCATCCTCCTGACATTTTGACTGGCTGTTGCCGCATATCCTCTTTACGGGCGTACCCGGACCCACTCGTACCGGCCGTCCATCGGAGCATCCTTGACGACGTCATAGTTGTACCTTCAACACAGCCAAAAGATCCAAAACGTTATTACTACAACACGGGTTATTGTTGCACTGGCAACATTTTGAACACTAGTACTTTCACATTTGGCAAACACTCGAACTGGCAAAACAGGAAAAAAGAACCAATTTATTTTTCAAAATTGTGAAGCAGTGATGGCATGAAGAACTCTACAGCCTGTCCCAGTTGGAGAACATCAGCACAGGCTGAACCAGCTGGATTTTTAAAAAGAAACAGAAAAGTCCACTTGGAGTTGAGCTTCCAGTATTATAATGGAAAAAAGGCATTGTTGTTCGAGCTATGCCATGATCTCTAGAGCTCCAAGTATTTTAGAGACCTGATCAGGATGCCAAGACTCCAAGCTGTGTAGTAAGTTCTACACTAGCAGCTAAGCAGCATTCCTCCCAAAAACACGGAACTCCATTTGGCAGAAAGCATATAAGAGCAATATAAAAATACAGAGGAAACCACAAGCCCAGAAGCATGTACGGTAGCCCCATTTGGCGTTTTTACTGTCTGCGAGTGCAACGACACCACACTGACAAGCTGCACTCGCGAGCTTCAGCAGCAGCGGAAATTTTACAGGCCCACTGCTGTGCCGATACTGCGATTGCGAGTGCAAGTGCAAGTGCTAGCTATATAAATCCCCGAAAACTAAAACATCAGAAAGGGCACAGCTCGCTCGCTGAGACGATGCACCGTCCGTGCGATGCTGCCGTAGTGTACTCACTTGGCCGCGAAGCGCCGCGCCACGCTGCTCTCCGCCGCGGCGAGGAACGCCTCCACCTCCTCCTCCGGCGGCGACCTCCCCTTCTTCGCCTTCCTGGGCCTGCAGTGCAATCAAGCGCGTGACAACATGTCAGGAAAAGCAACACACTCCCCCGTAGGCAGGAAGAGGAAGAGGCGCACATGTCGACGACGCAGGCATTGTCGCCGTCGCGCTTGCCGCAGCTCGACGCCGCTGGCGGCACCGCCGTCACGGTGGCTGCCGCGGCAGCCATGTGCTCCTCCTCTAATAATCCCTCTCTCGCTTGGATGCTAATGCGGCCGTGGGCGTGGGTGTTATGGGGGGGTATTACGGGGCCGGGTTGGATGGGACGGGAGGAGATAACGATAGGATTAGGTAGGAGGAGTAGACGCGAGCTTAGCTTATGGGCGGAGAGGAGCGTGTCTGTGTGTGGTGTGGTGGGCGTCGCGGACTCGCGGGCGCGGCGCGAGAGGAGAGGAGATTCCTCTCCTCCCGCGGGTAGTTTTAACGGCAGCGCGCGTACGTGTCGTGCAGGGCCCTAGCGTGCGGCCTAGTGTGTGTGTGCTGTCACTGCTCGTCACGACCTGTACTTGGTTTGGTGTACGCGCTGCGTGGGCGCCAGGCTGCCGGCTGCCGCCGCGTGCCGGGTGGGTGACTGGATGCCCCGTGGGTTTGGAGCGGAAACAGTATGCGAGCCGCGCGGTCGCTGGCTGCGTGCGGACTGCGAGAGGAGGAAGGCTGGTTGGTGAGTTGCTGTGGGGGAGTGGCGTGAAGAACGGGAGGCGCCCGTGGGTGGGGGTGAACAGAACACTGAAGAAGGGTGAGGTGACGGCAGATTGGCAGGTAGAATTGGGCTATACACATAAGATTCTGCGGATAATTGGGTGGCATCACAGTTGATCAGATAAGATTCTTTAATGATATGGATTGAAGAGAGAGAGAACGGGAGGAGGACAAAGATTTAATAGTTGGTGTCAGTAGAATTTCAAAGCCTCCGGTCCGGAGTTTTACTCTCTGTCATGGTGTCCTGGAACAATCACTGCTTTGTCAGATGTTTGCTTTTTATAATTCACGGAGTATCTTTGTCAATTTGTCATGCGTTCGTTTTTCTTTCTTGTTGCCTTTCAGAAACGTCCTAAAACATTATAGAAGGGAAAAAAATCTGCTAGTTGCATACTTCATCCGTTCAAAAAAAAATCAATCCTAACTCTCTCTCTCTATATATATATATATAGACACTAGCAAAATACCCGTGCGTTATACCGGGTAATGATGGATGACTGAAGTTTGATCTCAATTATTTATCGAAGCACCCAATCATGATCATAGGTATAGGGTATGTGTATAATAACAAAAAGTCATGTTTGTTCGTGGATAAGTAATCTGCTTTATATTTTGCGGGATGTGGATGATGCTCGTGACACAAGGTCTAATGGATGTAGCATACGGGAGGAACCAATGGGTGAACAACGTGATTGCTTTGTGCATGAGATGACGGATAGAAATTTGTGTGATGAACCGAAAAATCGATATTTCTTAAAGTAGATAAGCCTAATAAAAAATAAGTTGAACTGAGCAGACGACACATCCGAATCACGACACATAATATAGAAATTGTATTTTCTTGTACTTTATGTAATGTAATTGTGGGAATATATTTGTGCGTTGCTACATGATGAAAATGATTGAAGTTGAACTGATCGACACATCTAAATCGTGGCACATCAAAATTATGTTTTCTTATACTCTATATATGGTTGTCCTCATTGGTTGGCCGAATCTGATTATAGCCATAACGACTTATTAACGACCATATATTTTACGGATAAAACTTAAAAGCCAATACTGAAAAATAAACTACATTAAGAGAACGTCAAAATTATGTTTTAAAAATTAAATTAAAATTCAAAATTATATTTTGGCAAATACAATTTTTTTCATTTATAAATTGCATTTGTGGTCAAATATCAAGAATTAGACGGTGAAAATAAAGTACAAATAAATAGAGGCAGAGCATACAAGGAGGGGAAAAAGACATAAAAAAGAATGAGAACGGATAGGGTCATAGGGAGGGAAAAGAAAAGAGTACCGTCGCTCGTTTCTTTCTCTCCTCTAGGTCCCTCTCCCCATTCTTATCCTTTTACTTTACTCTCTCCCCCCCCTCCTCCATCAAAGTTCCCACCAATGAGGGAGACATCCATGGGTCCGATGATGACATGTGCTATTGTTGTCACCCTCGACCAACGGAATCTCACTCCATATCAATAGGATGTCGGAAGGGGTGAGAAAGAAGGGGGAAGTGGTGGAGAGCGCGCAGGTGGAGTGGGTTTGTCGACACTATATTTTTCTCTAGGCATGTGCTCAAATCGACGTGGTCAGTGAGCTCGATGCTGCCGGATGGGGTTGGTTTTGTTAGATCCAGCCTCTTCCTCCTCGTTACTGATGCCAGATCCTATCGGTTTTTTCTTGTCTCCTGATTTCCTCCATGGTATTTGGTCTAATTTGAGGGTTTGTTTTGTGAGATGTCTCGGGATTCGGTGCATCAAACGAATCTAGAAGTGGTGTATCATGCGCTTCTCATCTTGTCGTCGACCGTGCCTTGGGGTCGTCCTTGAGCTGGCATCTATCCATCGGCGGCAGGAAGATGACCTCCTTCCACGTACACGCTACCCCTTCAATCTCGAAGCGGTGGGCATTGATCTACATGTGACCGGCTTGATGCATGTACATGATTCGGATGTGTCTTTCTTCCTGTTTCTTTCTTTTTTAGATAGAAAAAAACCCGTGCGTTGCAACGGGAAAATAAACATTACACAAACTTTAAACGATGCCTGCTTTGCTGGCTTCGTTGCTACCTGTCGCTTTGCCACAAAGGCTATCTCCCAGTGTAAGGTATACCATGAAAACTTGCTCGATTAGCGTAATTTCATGAAAGGGTTGGATGCGCATATATACTTGCCTACGTGTACATGCAAGTGTTCCTAGCAAATGTGTCCGCACCCTCTGCCTTTGAGACCAAAGGCAGTCTTTGCTATTGCTTTCATCCATGCCATACATAGGGGTGAAAACGATAATGGAAATCACCGGCCGACCAGCGTTCGTTTTCGACTTTTTACCGGCCAAGCCATATGGAAATGGTAATAGACCAAAACGAACATGGAAATGGTAAAAAATATGGAAATGGAAACGGAAATGGTTTTGCTATTATGCCAATCGTTTCCATATTTACCATATTCTCGTGGAAATTACTGTTTCTTATAATATGGTAGTTACCGTATTCCTAAATGTGTCGATATTTATAGGGTACGTCTATACTTAACCACGGTTTAGAGATTGATTGACTCTTAAATCAAATCCCTAACTTGAGTGCATGGCTAAAATAAAGTTAATTTATAATTATATAGTATAAACTTGACCTTATTTATATGTATTACATACTTATGTAAAATTAAATATATGTTTTTATAGTTTAATGTTTCCGTCTTTGTTACCGGTTTTCTATCTGTACCGACATGTTTCCGTCCGTATTGTTCCGTTTCCAGTTTTCCGATATTTCCATTATCGTTTTCGTTTCCGACTTTACTGTTTCGATTTTGTTTCCGAGAAAAATATGGTTATGGAAATGGTTGAGGTAGTTTTCCGATCGTTTCTGACCGTTTTCATCCCTAGCATACATAGTAGGATCAATGTCTGCATGGCTTGTTCCATCATAGTACTGTTAAGTAATTGACAAAATTATATGTTTCTCTCCAGCAAAATAAATCAAAGCAGAGGAATACACAATACGCTTACTCTCGCATTTTTATGCCAACAATATGAATGGATATCCAATCTCCATTGATATAGGAACAACATGAAAAGAAAAAAATCCTTCATAGATGGAGCAGCCAAATAATCTTAAATACCACCATATCAGATAAGTGATGCAAGAAAATTATCATTATTTGATTTGTCACCATATCGTATCTTCCACTTTTATTCTTTTAAAGCCTATAATTTTATTATTTTTAAGCTCTTGTTCGTATTGTACAGTTAAAAGAATCCAAAGCAGTTGATCTCTTTTGTTCTGCGCACTCTGCACCGCTGATTTTGTTTGTTGATTCTTTTTCCTAGATAGAAACACCTGGTTCTATTGTGTAATTAGGTTTTAATTAATCACTGGTGAGGCCAAGCTGTGCAGCCATTTATCCCACGATGGGTGGCATATAGGAAAGCAATAGCGAAGTTTGCCGTTGGTATTAAACAGTCAAAGGCTGTCTAGACTGGCAGAGGATGCGGATTGCGGACCCCAACAGTATATTCAACATTACTCCCTCCGTTCCTCTTTACTGGAGTATTTGGCAGCCATGAGCTGTTCACGTCTCTCAAGGAAGAGAAACTGTTCATCTCATAAATAACTAAAATACCCTTGGCTCAGATTACTCTTTTGCCCAGTTGAAGTATCTAGAATAGTAATAAACGTTGGGAGACAAGTAATACCACAAGAGAGATTTCAATTTTTTCTATTTCTTGTGGGTTCCACTTGATCTTGAATTAAATTATCGAACCAAATCATACTGTTTGATATTATACTTATGGTTGTGGACCCTAGCTTTGCTTCTCAGTCCATTTAGGTCATGTACAATGCACCATCGTGGACGATGGGCTCAACCCTCCACGTTAGATCTGAGCACGTGGCAGTGGGACCGTGGTTCCGTGACCTCTTGCCGTGCTTGTAGAGGTCACGGTTGCCTCAACGCTCTTCGGCTTTGGAGTTGCGAAACCACTACTCGGGTTCATGCATTGGGTAACACCGGACCCTCGTGATACGCTTGGGGGAGGGGAGGAGAGGTCGATGTGAGGCCGAGGACTTCCATGGTAGCCTCACCACTCCCCACCGCTGTCGAGGACTTCTCCCGCGGAGGTCGTTGCCGCTCCCCGCCGCCGAGGTCATCATCGCTGATCCAGCGAGCTCGTGGCATGATCCGCCGTCGCTGGTGGTCCCTCGAGCGTCACGAGAAGAGGAGGGAGGGAGGGAAGAAGCCAGCGGCCAGATCTAGCACCGTTGTGGGGAACCGTCGCCGAGGACGAGAGGCCGACGAGCTCGCGGCCAAATCCACCGCCACCATGGGGATCCGCCATCGCCGCTCGCAGAGAAGACGCGGGGGAGAGGCCGGAGGTGGATGAGGAGTGGGGGAGCGACGGCATCGAGAGGAAGAGGGGCGGTGTTGCGGTGGCGGAAGAGGAGGCAACGACGTCGAGAGGAAGAGGGGGTGGCGTTGCGATGGCTGGTCGGGGATAAGATAGAGATTGCCAGGAAGAGAAATAAAGCAGAAAGGATAGGAGAGGCTGACAGTGGGTCCATATGTAGATTAAGGGTATCTATACATTATTTTTTATAAGGTCTAAAATACTTAATTTTATAATAACAAATATCGTAGGGGCTAACACATAAATAGTTAGGGGCTGAAATACTAAATATACTTAGCAGTGGTCACCATTGTGGATATTGTGACTTTTGTATGGTTTTATCTTATATGGCAGGTTGAGATCACTGGTAGTAGTGGTTTCCATCGTACACGCTCTTACATGCTAGGGATGTTCTTGGGCAAAACTGAAAAAAAACTTGTTATATGAACTGTGAGCTGTCAAGTTTTTTTTTGGAAAAAGAAGTGGTCACTTCTACCGTGTACTCGTAGGAACGGAGGGTTTATTTCGGTGGTGCTACGCTGCTACTGCTGCTTATCTACATGCCCATAGCATCACATACTCAACCTTATCTCTTTCTTCTCCCTCTCTATCTGTCCTACACTCACGCGAGCAGCGCAACGGGAGCGACGCCGGAGCGGCAGCGATGGCTACGGTGGCTCCGGCCGGCGAGCAGAGACCTCGGCCTCGTCGAGCAGTGGGAGAGGCGCCGGCCTCCACACCGGCGGCAAGCAGTGGCCTCGGCGAATAGCGACCTCGGCCTCGTCGAGCAGCGGGAGAGGCAACGGCCTTGCGCCGGCGAGCAGCGACCTCAGCCTCGGGCGATAGCGGGTGCGGCGACGTCCTCGGCCTCGGCATACGCGGCGGCGACCCCGGTGAGCAGCGGCCTCGGCCTCGGTGGGTAGCGGTGTGACGGCGGCCTCGGCCTCGGGCAAGCAACGGCGGTGTCGGTAACCGCAGCATGTTGTGGATTTATGAAGTTAGTTTCTTTTGTGTGATTGAGACATGAATGATTCATATCTTTTTTGTTTGATTCAGTTCTTAGATAGAATATTTTGTTGATTTAGGCATCGATCTGGCATGTGTGTATTGATTTGGGCATCAATATGTGATTTGTACAAAGCCGGCTTGAATTGAGCTCCTCCCTGTGATACAGAGGAGACGCTGACGATACTATCCTGTCAAGGTTGGCTGGGTATTGCATTTGTGTGTTTTTTCCTTCTTTTATTTTTTCCCCTTCTGCTTGGCTTCTCTAAATGCTGATGACCCGATTTTGTATCGGTTTTCGATTTTGTTCTTTGTCCGACATCCCAATCGGATTTTGTATCGGTTTTCGATTTTGTTCTTTGTCCGACATCCCAATCGGATTTTGTATCGATTTTCAATTTTGTTCTTTGTCCCGGCGGAGGGCGTTACTCGTGGATGAAAGCGTAAAAAGAAACGGACGAAAACGGATTGACGAACGAAAATTTAGGTGACGAACGGAACCAGCGACGCAGGACGGAAAAAAAACTATCGGAAGCGTTATATATATAATATATATATATATGTATATATATATATGAAAATTATATATGTGGACATAACCAATCTTATAACCCGTCTTGAATGAGGTCAATTCCATCCGACGGCTGCTAATCAATTCTTGAATTCACATCCAACGGACGAGTCCAGAAGCAGGACCTAATCCCTACTCGGGCAATTCCCCAATCCCCATCAACTCGACCGCCGGGGCGCTCCTCCCCTCCTCCTCTCTGCCCGTCGGCTGCGCCGCCGCCTCGACCAGCGGTTGCCGACGGCCCAGGTTCGGTTTGAATCCATCCACGTACCTGCACCTCCCCTCGCCGCCTCGCGCGTCGCAACTTCGCCACGCAAGCAGTCGACCCTGCGATCCGCAAGGGCAAGGCTGCATCGGCCGTCAAGCCCTTCGCCGTCATTTGCTTGTCAATGATAGTTGCTACCCTCCGTATCTGTTTTCTTAGCATTGATCTAGCTGCTGCAAATCGTGTGTAGAACTTGTCTCGATCGGCGGTGCAGTTTCTTCTACTATGATGATGATTTTTTCTTTTTGAGGGAACTATGATGATGAATTGATGATTCTTTTAGGTGGTTGATACTGCCATGTGCAGATACCGAAGGACAGGCATTGCTAGGTTGTGATTATTTCAATTAAACTCGATGTCCAAGTAATTTTACACTCATCTGATGATTTTAGATCAAAACCAGAAATTTGTACTTCAGTTTAGGCAATCCCACCCACAGGGCCAGCCTATTTGTGAGGTTGCTAATCCCTTCAGTAGGCACTTTATTTTTGCCCCAAGTTTGGGAAGAGCTGATCATTATATCAGCCCTGTTCTTTTCAGCTACTTTGTTGGATTATTGCTGCAGATATTTGTTCATGCCTCTAAAAATATGTTTTCTCAAAAAAAATTTCTTCTAATGTACTATTGCTTAAACCACTTTTTCTAAGCTATTTAGTTTATTTCTTAAATGTTTAGTTTATCCCTATAATCGAGTAGATAATCCGTGACAATAATATGCTCAATAATCTGTTTCAAACGTAAGAACAATACACTGTTTCTATTCTGGGAAGCCAGGGTGAACTCCATCTTTTATAAGAACACTGTAAACTCAAGAATCCCAATATGAGGTCATTCCCCCTCAATGGCAAGATTGTATCATGACATTGCAAATCTTAAGCAATATATCAGTTCTTTGAACTGCATTGTTTTTTTAGAAATTACATTTCAGAGAGGTGCTCCTGTGCTCCTCCTTTCAGATTTGCACAAATGTAGGTTATTACGATTCTGCTTCAAGTCACAATACTTCTGCCGTAGAAGGTCGTGAGACATAAATTACATACTATTTTTGTTCCATGTTTGCTGAACCACTTCTTTTTTTCTTGCCCAGTCTAGAGACAGTTATTCAGACATGCTTGAAGGAGGCAACTTTTCCACCCACGAGACCTTATACGAAGTTCTATCGGTGAGGAAAGATGCTACATACGATGAAATCCGTGCAGCATATAAGTCTGCTGTACTAAATACACATCCTGACAAAGCACAGATGGCTCTCAATCCATTGGTGTCTTCCAGTGAGCAAAATGAATTTCTCCGTGTGCAAAAGGCATGGAAAATCCTATGTTATCCTGAATCTAGAGCGGAATATGATAAACAGATGCAGTCTTCCCGACAGAACATTGAAATTGTTGCATCTGAAATTGAAATTGATGACATGATCGTTGAAAGTACTGCTGATTCTGTGGAGCTTTTGTACCCTTGTAGGTGTGGTGATTATTTCTCAATCACTTCACGTGAACTTGGTCAGATTGGAATTCCAGTCAGGGAGAACGGAGAGATGGAATTAAACACTTCTGATTCTGTTGCAGCCTCTGTTGTTCTTGGCTGTGGCTCATGTTCTCTTAAGGCGCGACTGGTTACAAATAAAACCTAATGGTATTTTTTTTGTTTGCATCTATCAGTATGCTTGCCAGCAAAGATCAATATAAAGATGATGCCTCCTATTCTTCGAAGAATTCGGAGTGCATGGAATCTACTTTGCTGTTTAAAAATGAAATTATGGAAGAATATACCTCTGATCATCCTCAATGTAGTGTGACCAATGAAATTTTGTACTACATGTAAGCTCTGTTGGTTGTAAGGTTATAAATGACATTTTGACCGTTGTAATCAGCTAACCACCTTTTGTCAATTCAGGCCGCTGCGAATTAAAGGTGCTATCTGGTGATTAATACATGTCTTTAGGTAAATCTTGACTGATTTATTGCTTGCATCAGTCAAATTGTACACCTGCACAACAGCTACATGAATGCTTACCGTTTTATTAGGTTTGAAAAGCGATGTTGTTTAGCAGTCTGAACTCTATAGCCTCTTGTCTTGACAAGTGACAAGAAGCCGTTGTTAGTTGCCGACTTGCCGTCCTTGCTGTAATTTATCGTTTAGTAGTATCTGTACTGCTAAGCAAGGACGGTATCCTATACAGAACAGTTGTGCCGTATTCTAATGATAAACTGATGATGAATAATCTATCACTCATCAGCATTAGTACTCCGTATCCAGTTGTCTGTAAAGTTGTATCTGCCGTTAGCGGTAAGTCATCTGTACAAAGACGGTGGTCACATCGCTCATCTATTTTACTTCCGTTGAATTTTGTATATATTCTGCATATGCGTGCACTGCTTGCCATGTACGGCAAAGCATTTGTGTATTGAAAAAGTGCCGCAGCCAACTTACTCGATTACAATCCATCCGTTTCAATATATAAGGATATTTGGGATCTAAATTTTGTATCACAATATAACAAGGATCTTTGTGCTGATCCATTCCCATCGCTTCAATGATTTCAAAGCCAATCAGATAGCTAGAAAGAAAATCTAAGCAATTCAAAAATTAACAAATTAAGTGACTAAAAATTCCTTTTGACCTAACTCTAGTATTAATTTTCTAAACAATTTAGAAATTAGTATATCTTGGAATGGAATGGAGGGAGTTACACCTAAACTTAATTTGTACATCCTAGTTGTCCTAAAACCTAATAAAACTGAGCAAATGAAAACTACATGAATACATTTACTGTCTTCATTAATCATTACTTACTTCAGAAGTACAGTAACTTATAGATCATAAAAAGGCAGACAGTGCATAAAAAAATCGAAGCATTTCATCTTGAGAATCGTATTCTCACTTCACAGTATCCTTCACATATTCTAGAGGCAATACAAAAGGCAAGAGAAATTTAACTCTGCTCAATTGATCTCCCATCCCAATGCTCCTGAAAGCTACATGCCATATCTCTTCAACTAGAAGTTCGCATATAAGTTCTAGAGTGCATATCTCTCTCCTTAGTGCTCCATGACCTCATCGTCGTTGAGAAGTGAGAACCCTATGCGAGGTACCGGTAGCCTTCGTCCTGCTTCTCCTCACACTTGGCATAGCAGTTGGTGCGAGGTTGGTTTAGCGTTTGCTTTAAGAGAGCCGCGAAAACAACGGCCATGAACGGCGCGCGCGCACACGCACGCACTCGAGCGTTTCGCCGGCCACGACGAGCTCGCTTTGCCTGAGCTCGCCGTGGAAGCAACCGGCAGAAAAAGAAGGAAAAAAACGAGCGTGATCTGACGCAGCCACCACAACTGCAAGCAAACACGGCGCCTTGGAACCGTGCGTTGATGAGTTGAGTAGTACGTTGCACGGTTATTTTCTCCCCTGAATTTAGTGCTGCGTGGGGTGTGGAAAAGAAGGCAAATTTATCCCAACGGCGACGTTTCACCGGAAAAGTGTACCGGTTTGGTACTGGCCTGGAGCTGGGAGTCTTGTGGATTAAAGAACAAGTACGTGTTGCAGTTGTAGTCGTGATCTTGTTGAGGTGTTGAGGCGAATACTGTTTACTAATGATGCGACTTAATTCCCTTCACTTTGAATTCCAGGTCGATTGGGAGATTGCAACTGAAACTCTCAAAAGTATGGTCATTCTCAATTCGTCATTTTGACATAACGACAAATAACCCACTCAAACATTACTCCTACTGGCGAAACATGTAGTAGTACCTGTATACCAACACCATATAACCATAAAATTTTTAGTGATCGAATGTTATTCGGGCAAAATAAACGCAACACGCCACAATTTGCAGTGCACTGTCGAGATCAAATATTTCTTACGTAGCCTTCAACCCAAGGATTACAAGTTACACATGCTCTAATACGATCAAGTAGTGAGCCTCTAGCTCGCCTCCTTTTAAGTTGCAGGGCACTTGTCATGCACGTCCACATCCCTCTTCGTCCTCCCCAAAACCCACTCGCCAATCTCCTAGACGGCGAAGCCATCATTTATACGCACAACGCATCGATCGATGAACGATCGCCACAAGCAACTGGATTGATCGACCGATTGATCGTGAGGAACAAACAATGCCTTGTCTTGCACAGGAGTACCACCCCAAGCTCCCGGCCACCAATCACTACTGCAAGTCCCTCTCCTCCCTCATCAGGGAGACCTACGCCCACTGCCATGTCCCCTGCGTCAGGATCCCCGCCGCCGGCTGGAGCTCCGGCGACGACAGCGACGACGATGACAGCTGGCTCGACGAAGTGCTCGACACCAAGCAGGTTCTCATCAGCTGCAGCAGCAGCACAAGAGAATTCATAAACAGCAAAGTACATCTAGCTAGTTTTTGATCATCCACGTGTTCTTGTGTTCTTGCGATTGATGGTGCAGGTGATCATGAACGAGATGAGGAACCGGCAGATGAAGAAGAGGGCGAGGTGCAGCCTGGATTCCCCGATCTCGAGCCCGTTCGTTTGGTCGTTCACGTCGCTCGATCCGAGGAGCGTTCTGGAGAAGTTTCCGAGTCCCAAGCAGTCGGTAACGGAGGAGGAGAAGACGAAGGGCAAGGAGGAGGAGGAGGTAGGCGGCGACGACGACGATGCCGGCGGTGGCGCCGACGCCGACGACGAGAGCGAGGCGTTCTTCTCGGTGAAGAGCTTCTTCTCGCGCAGCACGAGCCGTGGCGCGACCGTTGCGTCGTCGGCGTTCGCTGTGGACCCGCCGCCTCCCCTGCCCTCGCCGGCGAAGTGGGAGGGGCTTCGTGACTGTGAGGGGTGGCCGTTCGGGCTGTGCCGCCTCCCCGGCCCCGCCGTCCTGCCGCTGCCGCCGCTGCCCAGCACGCCGGCGGACTCGTGGCAGTGGCGCAAGCGCAGCAGCAACCTCGCCGGGAGCCCGGCTCCAGCTTACAGTTACAAGACTACTCCGAGTAGGAGCAGCAGCTAAAACTTGTCGACGCTATTAGCCAAGACGAACCTTTTTAACCGTCCATTCTAGCAAGCAGCAACGCTGCTCGGGCATGTGACGATGAATGCGAGATTTCACTGTCAGGTATAGTTAACCCCGTCGTGTGGAGAGATCGATATGATGATGTGAGAGTGTGCTTCTTGTAATCTTGTTGGTTTCTGTTTGGATTTTTGGAAGAACATGCACTTGGTTTGCATGTGTTTGTGTAATCGTGTCGTATACTCGTGTTCGTGTACTCCTGTGTACTGAATAACTCGAATGAGCCTTGAGATTTTTCAGAACAGCATGTTGTTCAGAGTTCAGAACCCTCACTCACTTCACTCCCTCTGATCATAATTCAGAGCCCTTCAGCTTTTTTTGCATCTATTTTTTCGAATGCTTTTCTTTTCTGAAAAAAAATGGCTTTCTGTAATTTTAGCAAAACAGTTCTTTGTTCCATCTGGATGACAGAATGAGGTAAAGACAGGACTTTGCTGCATTGCAGCACAAATGTAAAAGCAGAATAAAGCGAGGCAGGAGCGCACGGTTGGTTAACTTTACTCGATGACATGTCAACTCAAATGATACGACCAAAAAGGAAAAGGAGAATCGCTAGGAGTAAAAAGCAGTGGCATCTGATGAAGAATTGCTCTTGGAGGGACCAAGCACTCCACTACTGACGGCACACTCGACAATGCTACATACCACAGTCTACAGCTCTGGATGCTACAGTATTGTAATCCAATGGGACCAATTATGTGCAAATTGAGAGGTCAGAATTCAGAAACCCAGTGAATTTATGAGGGTGAGCCAACATCCAGTCTAAATCCTAGTAAAACAGTGGGTGCATCAGTGCAAGCAGATTGTCAAAGGAGTAACATAAAGTGTTCAGCTAAGGCGATACGGTCATACGGATGCATATTTGGTTTTCCGGCAGCCCAGCTGCAGAAATGTGCAAGGGTGTGGACCATTGTAACGGCTAAGATCGCAGTGTTCTGGACATGTTTGTACCAAGCGCCACTGCTGGTCGTCTGCAACTCACTCGAGAGCAATAATGCCGACACTGGCAACTCATGAATCATCAAAGGAGCTCTGGTCACCTGCATTGAACTGAATTTCAGGGTGAAGTAGTACAAGCTGGCACATCAAAATTTGGGCTAAGGTAAAGTTACAGTAGGAGCAGAGATATAGGATGATCCTTTGGATGCTTTTAATAAAGGACTTCTTTGCTCAATGATGAACTTCCTTACAAGAAATCACAACGAGATCTTCAGGGAAGAAAATGGTCAACACTCATTAATTCACTATCAGGCACTACATAACTCACCGGGTGTTAAGAGTAGTTCTGGTTAGAGTTTAGACCCTAGAAGATTAGGACTGGTTTCCTTGTGCAATCAACAAATCAAGAAGCTACCAGGATGGCATTGTAGCTAGACTGATAGAGCATCATATAGAGGTTAGAAGTTGTGGATTGTTTATGGCAGACAGTTGGGGTAGTCAATTACTCGAATTGATGGGAACAGTCCATTGTTTCATTTTTCAAAGCACGGGTCATGATACCGTTTTCAATTGCACTTTTTAAATGCTTTTCATACGATTTGACGATAAGTTGTTTCAAAAGTAATTTCCCTGTACAGAATGTGACGCATGGTCTCATAGTTGCCGCAAGGTGGCATTGGTTTCAGCGTGACATGCCGATGGATTTGCATAACCAACCGATCATTTCAGTTCATTGTTGGTTCCATGGTGGGATAATTAAGTTACGGCTTTACTACTGAAGATTGATGGCGAGATATAAATCTCTTCTACGAAGCCAACAATCACAAATATCCGTCCCCAATTTCGACACTAATCGTGTTCGTTTGCTCATCAGATTATCGTTTGATCCAACAACCAGCAACAAAATGTAAACCAACAACCAGAAAGAGGGTGAGGCGGGTACCTGGGCATCGCCGAGCGGCAGAGGAGGCGAAGCGGGGAAGCCGGCCATGCGCGGGGTCGCTGGAGCTCCGGTAGAGCCGTGGCGGCGGAAACGAGGAGCTATTCGCCGCAGCCGGCGGCTCCGGTCGTGGAGCTCGCCGGGAAGGACGCCGGCGGAGATCGCCGGAGGCCGTATGGACGCCAGACGCCGGAGAGGGGGTTTGGTTGCCGAAGCTTTTGCGGAGGGGAGGACATGATTTTGTCCCGCCCACGTACGTGGAAATCACGTCCGGTCCAACATGATTTTGGCCCGGAATTACGTAGAAATAGCGCTCTGGCCCAACATAATTTTGTCCCGGCCCATCCCAGCACGTTCGTGGAATCGTGGGCTTTGCGGTTTGGGGAATCTGGCCACATCTCCGATCAGAGCTTGTCACTGACTACTGGGACCGGAAGGACCCGCCAGACTCGCCACTCTCCAGCCGGCGCTACTGATTGCCGGAGGCGGAGTCCTCTCTCCCGATCGCATCGCGCTCGCGCGCCCCGGCCGTTTCGCCTCGGCCGCCTCCTCCTCCGACTCTGGCCGCCGCTGCCTGTGGCGCGGGTGCTGTCAGGTAAGTAGCACCCCGTTGCCTAGCAGTGTTCTAGTATTCGCAGGTTAGCCGCCTCGTCCCCTTCGCTGGCTGCTCCACTTATTTGAGATTTTGAGTTTGGGGCGATGTTTTTAGGGGATCTGGGGTTGCTCGCTCTCATGTGCGAAATCGTTTGATCATGGATTGGGGGGGGGGGGGTGATTAAATTTCGAATCTCTGGAGTTTTAGCATGTGTGCCAATTGGGAGGAACGCTTCGTGTTTTTTTCTTTTGAGAACAAACACAATGTGGGACAGGCAAATACTTCAATTCTGGTCTAGTATGTTTTTTTCTCTTTTGACGGGCGAATAGTTAAATTCTGATCTGTGTGTAGTTATGCAAATTCCACAACTTAGCTTGTTGTACATTTGTATACTGAGAGTTTTGCAATGTCACACCAACTTCGCCTTGTGAAGTTGAATAAGTAGGGTCGTAGGGATATATCAACCATTAGCAACCACTGTATCATATGTAAATCGACTTTGAAGGTTTAGGATCAGGATTATTGGCATTCCAAATGGTACTTTTGTTCATCTAATTGAGTAACTGGCATGAGTGGGCCTTCTTTTCTTTGTTGTTTGTGTCTTGATTTTTTTTGTATTTATTGTTTACTTTCTTTCAGATCATCAATCATTAGTACCAAACAAGCTAATAATTTAATTTTTGCAGGTGGAACAGAATTATATTAAATACTGCTGAAAAAATGTCTGAGTTCCTTGACCTTGAGGCACAAGATGGGATAAGGATGCCCTGGAATGTTATTCCAGGCACAAGGGAGGATGCTTTGAGCTGTGTTGTACCTATTTCTGCTATCTATACTCCTCTGAAACAAGTTCCTGATATCCCAGTTCTCCCATATTCTCCCCTGCGTTGCCGGATGTGCCGTTCCATCCTCAACCCTTTCTCCATTGTTGACTATGTCGCAAAGATCTGGGTTTGTCCATTCTGTTTTCAGCGCAATCAGTTCCCACAGCATTACTCCTCAATCTCAGAAAACAATCTCCCTGCGGAACTTTTCCCTCAGTACACCACAGTTGAGTACATATCCACTGCTGAAACTGGCCCTGCAGTGCCACCAGTTTTCATGTTTGTTGTTGATACTTGCATGATTGAGGAAGAAATTGGTTATTTGAAGTCTGCACTTGCACAAGTTGTTGAGCTATTACCAGATAATTCCCTTGTTGGATTCATTACGTTTGGGACATATGTACAGGTGGTTCACTGTGCTTTCACGAATGCTCCATTATTAATTGTTTTATGCATAGGTTAATTTAGTAATATTTTCAACATTGTTGCATATAGGTTCATGAATTGGGTTTTGGCTTGCTACCAAAATCATATGTATTCAAGGGAACAAAGGAGGTCACCAAGGACGAAATGTTGGAGCAAATGTGCTTCTTTGCAGGGAAGAAAAAGCCCACTACGGGGGTGATTGCTGGTGCTAGGGATGGTCTTTCAGCAGAGAGCATTGCTAGGTTCCTGTTACCTGCTTCTGAGTGCGAGTTTGTGTTGAATTCAGTTAAGAACCAGTAATATAATAATTTGAAATACTGTTGTTCATATATAATATAACATGTCCTGAACTTTCGATGGTTCAAATCCATGATATGATTTCGCTGCATCTATAGGTTATAGAAGAATTGCAAAAGGACCCTTGGCCTGTTCCAGCTGATCAGCGTGCATCAAGATGCACTGGAGCTGCATTAAGTGTGGCAGCCAGTCTTCTAGGTGTCTGCGTCCCTGGATCAGGTGCTAGGATTATGGCATTTGTTGGTGGTCCATCTACTGAGGGACCTGGTTCTGTGAGTCTTAATTCTGTTGCAGTGCATTCTCTTTAAAATTATTTGTTGATCTGTACTGTCAGCAATCGATTCGCATGCTCATATATCTCCTTTAATATGTGCTTGTGGACTATTCAATTAATTAAATAAGCAATGAAATGGTCCACCTACCTAGTTTCATGTTATTCTTTTACTTTTGTTCTTGCACAAATGGCAACTGTTTTTTTAAGGTAAGCCTACATTTATCTCACTGTTGTCATTCATTTCACATCAATTCGTTGCGCACCAATAGGCAATATGTGATAACTCTATATTACAGGGCAACAATGTGCGCAAGCATATAATTGCCTTGACTACAAATGTTTATTTGCTTGATCGTGGTGTCAACTATTTTTTCGCATTACAGAATTATAGTGTAGACATGTGAGGGATGGTTTACTTTCTTGCAAAATTCACAGATCGTATCCAAATCCTTGTCAGAGCCAATTCGCTCACACAAAGATCTTGATAAAGACTCTGCTCCACTTTATGATAAAGCTATCAAGTTCTATGATCAGATTGCAAAGCAGCTTGTGCATCAGGGGCATGTGCTGGATGTGTTTGCCTGTGCAGTTGACCAGGTATGTTGCTTATTTCTTTTTAACATGAGGCCATAAATACCTTTTTACAGACAAAAATCAACCTGCTGGATGCTTTCTCGGACCATATCACAGAATCTCTATTATGTGGATTGAAATGAATGGTTATTATTTGGATTATATGTTTGTCTTTTATTTCCCCAGGTTGGTGTTGCTGAAATGAAGGTTGCAATTGAGAAGACTGGAGGAATTGTTGTGCTTGCGGAAAGTTTTGGTCACTCTGTTTTCAAAGACTCACTTCTTCGCATTTTTCAGTCATCAGACAACGATCTTGGATTATCATTCAAGTAAAATCCTTTTACCTAGCTTGAGTTATTTTCGGTTGTACCAATGTTTTCCAACTTTGTTATGGTATATATTTGTAAGATCGAAGACAAGGATTTTATTCAAGTTACCTTCCATATTGAACTTTTGGCATGCAAGATGAACTTATCCATTGGCAAACTACTATTTCTTTATACCCTTTTCATTCACAACTGTTAGTTAGATTAGTTTTCACTTCCTTCTTTTAAAAGTTTAAACACTTGTAAGTCACATATAGTCAGAGTATTGTACACATACCATCCACTGAAAACACACACCAGATATAGTTCTCAAGGTAACCCATCCATTCTGCGTACAAACCCCATTAACAATTTAACCCGCATGAGTTACTAAAAGTCACTAGCGGCTGTTCAGAACATAGCATCTAGTGCGTCAGTTTCAATTTCAGCATATGGTATAGTGGTAGACAGACTGACAGAGGTTCATTGGCATGTTTACAAAGTAATAATCTGCTTTCCAGCACAGAATATAGGACTTTTTTTTTACTTCAAACTCAAACAATTCTCGTAATTTTTATTTTATCATTATTTCCTTGAAATTAGGAGGTCTTGTCTAATGCTGCTTCTTTTCATCATGTTTTTCCATCATGAGTCCGCTAATTTTGCATATGGTAGTATTGAACAGTTATATGGGGCTGCACTGGAACATTAACTCATACTTAAGATTTTTTAATATTTTACATTGAATTTTTGGAATAAAATTAGTACTTTAATTCATATAATATATTTGCATTTTCTGTACAGTGGTATTCTTGAGATTAACTGCTCAAAAGATGTCAAGATCCAAGGCATTATTGGACCTTGTACTTCCCTGGAGAAGGTATATTATCTATTTTATTGAATACTACTAGTTAAATACCCTGAGAGTTGCATCAATTCCAAATACATATATCACTCTAAACTTGAAAGGTTGTTTATATTCTCAAAAAGAACATATGTAGGAGTAAATTGCAACTAGACATCAATTCAGAAATAAAATCTTATTACAATTTATTTACAAGCCAGATGTGCAAAAGATATAGTTATCCACTGAATATCCCACCAACTTGTATCACCACCACAAGTTCATTTATATACTAGAGATTGTAAGCTTATAGAATCAGAGTTGTTGTTTCTAACATTGCAGTTTTCACATGCAGAAAAGTCCTCTATCATCAGATACTGTTATTGGTCAGGGAAATACTAGTGCTTGGAAGATGTGTGGCCTTGACAAGAAAACATCACTCTGCTTAGTATACGATATTGCAAAGAAAGATGGATCTAATTCAATTGGCCAAGCAGCAAGTAGCCAGTTCTACTTTCAATTCTTAACCTAGTAAGAAACTGTTTTCCTTTTAGATTTTTCTAAGCAACTAACTCTGTTTAAGATGTATTTACCTGACTAACGTGGAAATGGATCATAAGTTATCAGCATCATGAGGGACAAATGAGATTACGAGCTACTACAATCTCCAGAAGATGGGTTTCTGGTTCTGATAGCGTGCAGGCAAGTTTTTAGTGTCTTTAACCGTTTAACTACTGTGTATTCCCAATCATTTTCCTTTTGCCAGATGTAGTTGATTATGCTTATTCATTTCCAATGCGTTTCTGGTTCTGATATGAACAAGTTTTGCTTGTTCAAAATAGAGGTGCAGGGAATATGCTTAATTTCCAATATGTTTCACGGTGTGTGTGTGTTTTAATGTAAAAGTGCAGTCATTTATTCCTTAATGAGTTTTGTGTGTTTTAGGAGCTTATAGGTGGCTTTGACCAAGAAGCTGCAGCTGCTGTCATGGCACGCTTGGTCTCATTTAAGATGGAAACTGA
Organism: Oryza punctata; assembly: GCA_000573905.2. NCBI lineage: Eukaryota > Viridiplantae > Streptophyta > Magnoliopsida > Poales > Poaceae > Oryza > Oryza punctata. Next base: position 22,531,976 of record CM002496.2, read on the forward strand.
GGTACTTCTGAGTCTGAATATATCTACCGTAGCGATTATTGAAAATTCAAATATGTTATACTTTCTTAGCTTCTTTTTGTAACACAAAATGAACCAACATGTTATTTTGATCGCACGGCTTATTTTACTTTGTTTTGCTGAAAAACATGGCTGAATCTGTTAGTACTATAATACGAGTATCGTGTTGTGTTGCTTTATTCAAATTTGTGTAGGATGTTTAAAAACAAACAGCAATAAAGGAAACCAGTTATTTCTCTAATTATGAACCAAAAGATAAAATGTAAAGTTCAGACTTCGAAAGCCTATTACAATTAAATATGCCGTTGTGCTCACATATTCCTCTAGCCTGCTCTCTCACTAACATGAACTCAAAAGATTGGGTCGAGGGGGGTTAATTCGTCCAATATTGAAAGTTCAGGGTGAACCGTGTCTTGTTTTCGGGTTCAGGGGGTAATTCGGTCGACCGCGATAGTTTAGAGGGGTAATTCGTACTTTTTCCTTTTACATATCGAGAGGATTCATTAGACCATGACATTGAAATCCTATATTTTCTTATTCTTTTGTCTTTAGAATCCCGGGTTCTAACGGAGTCCGAACTATTTTTATTAAGAATATAGTTTAGTACAACATCTATTTCAAAATATAAGTATTTATTGCTACTAAACATTTTTGTCAATGAATATGGACGAATAAACATTAATTGTCCATATTTATATAAAAAATGCTTATATTCTGGAACCAATGGAGTATAACTTTAGCTATACATCCCGAGAACTATGAGAGTAGGTTATAATTTTATTGAAAATATGTACATTCATTTGTCTTATAGGATTGGACCCATCTTCACATGGGTCCAATCCTATAAGACAATGCCCATACAACCATGTGGTACATGGGTTTTAGGGACTTAGATGTGTATCTCGAATCATTTATAGTCATTTACTTCCTGACCTCAATAATACTTGTAAGCAGTTCTCTGGATGTCAGTTGTGCCATAGTTTCTTTGTAGTGCAGATCTTATATTACTCCTAATCCAAACAATGTGTTCATTTTGTGTAACACTATCTCGATGTGGATTATTTTCAGGCTGATTTTGATCCAATAAGATGGCTTGATCGAGCTTTGATACGTCTATGTTCCAAATTTGGTGACTATCAGAAGGAAACCCCTTCATCCTTTAGTTTGTCCCCGCGTCTATCAATATTTCCCCAATTTATTTTTAATTTGAGGCGTTCTCAGTTTGTTCAGGTAGGGAGTTCACCTTTGTTCATTGAAAAAAGAATGTGGCATATATGGAAAATTCACACTGTTGCTTACTAAGTATTTACTTTCTATGCAGGTTTTTAACAATAGTCCTGATGAAACTGCATATTTTAGGATGGTATTGGACAGGGAAGACGTAACCAATGCAGTTGTGATGATTCAGCCTTCACTTATATCCTATTCATTTCAATCTGGGCCGGAGCCAGTTCTCTTAGATGTAGCTGCAATTGCATCTGACAAGATTCTTTTATTGGATTCTTATTTTACTGTTGTCATCTTCCATGGGATAACGATTGCACAATGGCGAAATGCTGGTTACCAAGATCAACAAGACCACGAGGTAATATTGTGCCAACTATTTGCAGAGATTCACAAGATTTTTTTGTTTATTATTTATCAAATACATCTTGTAATCTACCTTAGTGTAAGATCTCACCTTCCTGTCAATATATTCTTTTTCATATATTAGTGGCTAATACAGATTTTTATCTAAGCTGCATTTTTAAAGTGCAGTAGTGCATTGCCATCCAGTGCTGAATCTTTCATGATGTACAGGTATTTGCGCAATTGTTAAAAGCTCCACACGAGGAAGCTGATACTATAATCAGGGAGCGGTTTCCTGTACCCCGTTTGGTCGTCTGTGATCAGTATGGGTCTCAGGTATATTTTTTGTTCTGTTATTTCTGAATAGGTCTATTTGCAGTTGATCTGTAATTCTGGATGGGTCTGATAGTTCTTGGCTAGTTAAGGAACACGTTCAAAAGTGAATTTATATATTAATTCCTCCAAAATTGCAGGCTCGATTTTTACTGGCAAAGCTAAATCCATCTGTCACATATAATTCTGATAATTCTTCTCATGGAGGAGACGTCATATTCACAGATGATGTGAGCTTCCAGGTCTTCATGGACCATCTCATGCGATTAGCAGTCCAATAGGATATGAATAATTTTGTACAATCAGTAATTTCTTCTGCTGTGCAGTAAGGAACATCCACTTTTAAACCTATTTTTACTACTTCGTTTTAGCCACTAGATTGCCTTGTGATAGTGCTATACATTTGTGCAATTTTTTTCATGCCCATATGAGATTTTCATTAAAAAATTGTTTAATCAGAAATAATAAATACAGGTAAAATGTGTTGTATTCTTTATCAGACGGTGTAAACATTAGCAACCTTCATAACCTTTGCTTTTGTAGTTTCTTCTGTCTACATTCCATGTATGCCGATGAGTAGTGTTCTACCGGGCCGCCGTCTGTGTATTAAGCGGCAACCCTCGCCCTTGGTCTTATATATACAAGAGACCTTACAAAATTCCTTTTGGCATTTTAATTCATATATTCCAAGTAGGAAATCATGAAAGAAAAACTATATAGTTGAGACTTCAAACTGAGTTACGCTTAGTATTTATTAATTTCGAATTTCTGAACTATTAAAACACGAAGCATACTGAATTGAGACTCCAAGAAAAATACAAAAACTACTTATTAATGGAAAACTGAAAGTGACTGACTGTATGTAGTTTTATGATCATTAATTTTGATTCATGGAAGTATTAATGCAAAATAAAATCGTTTAGTTCCTGGTGCTTTAACAAAGTTTTTATACAAACGTAAGTTAGGTGCAAAGAAAAGGAAATGTCTCACTAGTGGGCCATGGATGCTCTTCTTTGTTCAATGTCCTGTTTGGCTATAGAGGCCACTTCTGAGTTCTGACGTTACTGTGATATGCTGGAAAATGCATCGATTTCTCTACTGCCATATATTCCATAGAAATATAGAATAGAGGTAACTTTTATCTAAAACATATAATATTGATAACCATTCGGCGAAAACATTTGCTCCGGTCCTTATTCCTCAGGGCATCCCAATGAAAGTCACACCTAGAGCATCCTTGCGTGGGTCGTATGGACTCAGGCTACTCATGAGACACATCTTTCAATGGAGGATACTCTCCAACCGACCCTACCAAATATGAGGCTACAAGGTGGAGGCACTCCAACCCACCATGGTCGTGCCCAGCCCATGAAGCCAGAGGTATGTTTTTCCTTCCCTAGCCCTATCCCACCAACCCGGCCTCTTCTCCCCCCGCGACTCGCGGCTCCACCCCCAGCGCCGCCCCTTCCACCCGCGCCCCCATCCCCAGCGTCATCGCCCCCCCCCCCCCGTGCCAATGTTGTCACCCTTCGCTCGCGCCACCATCCCCAGTGTCGCCGTCGGCTGCAAGTCGCGCCTCCCTCCTCGCTCGTTGTCAGATCGCGGCAGCCGGCCCCCGATGATGCGATAGCACGCTGCCTCTCCTCCCTCCTTGCCATCTGGAGCCGGCGCCGGATTTCCCTCGCCATCCGCAGCTGCCACTAGATCTGCTCCTCCATGAGAGAAGGTGGCGAGAGTGAGAGATAAGCACGAAAGAGGGGCGGGAAGGGAATTTGTGGAGAGGGGACAGAGAAAGGAATGTGGGGACCTCTCCTGGCTCGGCGAAAAAGCACATGAGAGCGCAAGAGCCGCGCATACCCCTTGTGGGCGTCGCGTCTCTCTGCAAGGACGCAACTCCGACTCCAAAATGGACACTAGCCAAACGCCGTGAGAAGGGCTCCGAGCCGGAGATACCCATTGGGGATGGCCTAAGGCCATCCCTAATGGAAGCCACGGATAGTAGTGGCCTCATGTGAGCCATACTTCCTAAGACTACACATAGGACACTATCCTCAATGGAGGATACTCTTAAATGGGTCCTACAAGATCTGAGGGTAATATGCTAAGATACTTCAGTCCACAAAGTCACAAGTGTTGTTTTCCTCTCCTACTCCTTTCTCTATTTTATTCAGCCCGACCTCTTTTTCTCCACCACCCGTTGCCTCCCTCTCCCTCTTTCTCTTGACGTTGTTCTCTCCCTCTCTCTCTCGTCACCGCTCTCTCCTGTCGCCGCTAATCGCCGATCTCTCCGTCTCTCTCCCGCCGCTCGTAGCCATCCACCTCATCAGCAACCGGATCCACTCTCTCTAGCCGTTGCCTCTCTCTCCCTCACTGGTGGCCGACGGGTTGAGAGGTCAGATCTGGTCGGCCGCGACGTCGTCACCGTCGCGGATCCGTCTTTGTCGGGGCCACCAACAACTCCAACACCTCGCTGCCTCGCGCCGTCACAGACCTCTACCCATCCCCTCTCTCTCTCTACGCTTCGACGGTGACGCGGTAGCGATGGCTCGTGCCGGCTCGTCTTGCTCCGCTCCGGTGGATGGAGGAAGCCTCTTCGGCAGCCAAGCAAGAATAAGGGAAAATATGGAGGGAAGAGGTGGTGGAGACGGTAGCACGACGCGGAGATGGAACATAGGGGTCGCCCCAACGCATAGCCACGAGCTGTGGCTCAAGAAAAGAGAGTCGAGGAATCAAAGATGCGTGTTCCACTCCTGGGGGTCGCGCCTCCCTCCAGGCAGGGACACGGCTCAAGGATGGGAGCTCGACGATGCAAGTGAAGGTACGAGCCTGAGCCACCCATCGTACATGGCATTAGACGTTAGCTTCATTGCTTTCTGCCGTCTGGACATTCACGTTTCCCATGCAAGCACGTCATCCCGTCCAGCGGTCCCAGATTTATGACCTGGTGATAAAACACATGCTTAATTGCATGCATTTTCAGCCATTGATTTAGTGTACCATCCAACTATCCAAGAGTTCAAACATGTGCTCAGACGCACATGCTTCAGGCTTCAGAGGCCTATATGTTGCCACACCAAAAGCCCTCTCTCCCGAGAGGCTTATCTGTTGCCACACGACCCCACCAAGTCCAAACCCTCACCTCTCCATGTCCATCAATGGAGGAGCCACCGTTTCGGCTGGTTGGGTGGCCACCCAACCTCGCCGGCGACGAACAGTGGATCACAGTAGCGGAAGCTGCTTACTTCGGCCATCATATGGATCTACCAAAGGCTTCGGTACGAGGAGAATTGCAGTTCGTTCTGCCTCCCAGAAGAACTCGTCTCCTCCATCGATGACCACTGAACAAGAAGCCGATGACGAGGTGGTGCTAGAGTCGCCGGCGCACTTCCGCATCTACAAGAGCGGCAAGATCGACCGCCTCAACCGGCCACCCGTCCTGCCTGCTGGCCTCGACGAGGCCACCGGCGTCACCTCCAAGGACGTCGTCCTCGACGCCGACACCGGCGTCTCGGTGCGCCTCTTCCTCCCCAAGCTGCAGGAGCCCTCCAAGAAGCTCCCCGTCATCGTCTTCTTCCACGGCGGCGCGTTCTTCATCGAGTCGGCCGGCTCCGAGACGTACCACAACTACGTCAACTCCCTCGCCGCGGCGGCCGGCGTCCTCGTCGTGTCCGTCGACTACCGCCTCGCACCGGAGCACCCGCTCCCCACGGGCTACGACGACTCGTGGGCCGCGCTCCAGTGGGCGGCCTCGGCGCAAGACGGCTGGATCGCTGAGCACGGTGACACGGCACGCCTCTTCGTCGCCGGCGACAGTGCCGGTGCCAACATCGCGCACGAGATGCTCGTGAGGGCGGCCGCCAACGGCGGTCGCCCGAGGATGGAGGGCGCGATACTGCTGCACCCGTGGTTCGGCGGGAGCAAGGAGATCGAGGGGGAGCCAGAGGGCGGCGCCGCGATCACCGCGGCGATGTGGTACTACGCGTGCCCGGGTGCCGCCGCCGGCGCGGACGACCCGCGGCTGAACCCGCTGGCGCCCGGCGGGCCGGCGCTGGAGGAGCTCGCGTGCGAGAGGATGCTCGTGTGCGCGGGGGGGAAGGACGTGCTCGCGGCGAGGAACCGCGCGTACTACGACGCCGTGGCGGCGAGCGCGTGGAGCGGGAGCGCGGCGTGGCTCGAGTCGGAGGGGGAGGGGCACGTGTTCTTCCTGGGGAACCCGGAGTGCGAGAATGGCAAGCAGCTCATGGATCGCATCGTGGCGTTCATAGCCGGTGGATGAGCTGCTTGGATCGTATACAAGTTGACATTGAAGCTGTATCGAATTATTTTAGTTTCACTTTGTTGAAATTGAAGTAAATAGTGTACACTAGTAGCTTTCGAAGGTGAAATTGAAATTGATCGCGTTGCCACAAAATTCTGAGGCATTTGTAATGCATCCTAGAAGTGTCATAATTGACTACGAGTATTCTATAAAATTTTTAAAGGATATAATATGATTCAATCCTTCCTTTCAAAGACTTTTATAAGAAATTTTTTTATAGAATTAAAATCCATTAAAATTTCTATGCTTTTCCTATAAATCAGAGATCTGAACAACAAAGGATCTCAGTTGATTGGAGAAAAACCTGGTGTGGTCTCAGCTACGGGAAACTATTTTGATCCCTCGAGGGGATGTCCTCTCGTTTACTTAAAAACCATTCAAACGGTTATGAAAAATTTCGGAAAAATTTGACAACACTCATATACCATATCTATATAACTCCATAAAATTTTAGGTCCAAACTCAACTCACACGTCGAGATATAAAAAAGACAAATTTAACAAATGAATAGTAGCGTATTGTTCACATCTGAATTTATCTTTTTTGTTTCTCGATGTGTAAGTTGAATTTGAACTTGATTTTTGGTGGAAAGATAAATATCACAATACTCAACATTATCAATTTTTTTCATAATTTTTTACAACTATTTGTATCGAATTTGAAAGAAAAGGTATACGAGAGGATATCCCCTCGAAGCATTAGAATCCACTCCCCTCAGCTACTGTATGTCTTGTATATGACTTCGCAATCAGCCAATCAATTCATGCCCATTAGTACATATGGAAATTTCGGTTCTAAATAAATTATTTGAAAGATCCAAGGACGAAAAGGACGTGCGGCAGACGCTCTCCCTCACAGCCAGGGGTTTAGCTGATTCAAAGACGTACCTTATCATCTCCATTCGCCATCGAACCCGCAGGAGGCCAAAAACGCCTTCTGCGGCATCGCCAATTCGCCATGGCCACCGAGCCCGAGCCCGAGCCCGACGCGGTGGTGTTCGAGGCTCCGGCGCACTTCCGCATCTACAGAAGCGGCAAGATCGACCGCCTTCACCGACCTCCCTGCCTGCCCGCCGGCGTCGACGAGGCCACCGGTGTCACCTCCAAGGACGTCGTCATCGACGGCGCCACCGGCCTCTCCGTGCGCCTCTACCTCCCCAAGCTCCATGAGCCCTCCAAGAAGCTCCCCGTCCTCGTCTTCTTCCACGGAGGCGGCTTCCTCATCGAGTCGGCCGACTCCTCCACGTACCACAACTACCTCAACCCCCTCGCCGCCGCGGCCGGCGTCCTCGTGGTGTCCGTCGACTACCGCCTCGCCCCGGAGCACCCGCTGCCGGCTGCCTACGATGATTCCTGGGCCGGGCTACTGTGGGCGGCGTCAGCGCAAGATGGCTGGCTCGCCGAGCACGGCGACATGGCCCGACTGTTCCTCGCCGGCGACAGCGCCGGCGGCAACATCGCTCACGACATGCTCCTGAGGGCGGCCTCCAACGGCGGGCCGAGGATCGAGGGCGCGTTACTGCTGCACCCATGGTTCGGCGGGAGCACGGCGGTAGAGGGGGAGACCCCGGCCGCGGCCGCGATCACCGGGATGATATGGTGCTACGCGTGCCCGGGCGCGGCCGGCGGCGCGGACGACCCGAGGATGAACCCGCTAGCGCCTGGCGCGCCGGCGCTGGAGAAGCTCGCATGCGAGAGGATGCTGGTGGCGGCGGGGCAGAGCGACGAGCTGGCGGCGAGGGACCGCCCGTACTACGACGCCGTGACGGCGAGCCCCTGGCGCGGGACGGCGACGTGGGTGGAGTCGGAGGGGGAGGGGCACGTGTTCTTCCTGGAGAAGCCGGAGTGCGAGAATGCCAAGCAGCTCATGGACCGCGTCGTGGAGTTCATATCCGCCGCGTCTCCTGCCTGATTAATTTAGCTCCATCCGGGATGCGTCCCGCGTTAAAGTCGTAAATGTATCGAACTTATGGCTCGAATAATTTGGATTGATCATCCTAAATTTATCGATATTCTTCTTTCCGCGCACAACTGATCAATCTACATATCATGGAATGATTTTGCCTCTCGACTATTCCGTCAATTTTACTGTGAGTAAATTTTCATGAAACTACCTAAAACTATATCTCGAAGGTTGTCACAGTGATGGATAATGGATTCATCTGTCTCCTCAACGTGTGGTCTGTAACTCTGTATAAATCCAACGCAGCATATCCATTCAAAGCCTCTCATACTTTATTGGCTCAGCCGATGCCACACCTTCGGAAAACTATTTCGATCCCTCGATGGTTATCCGTTCATTGGTTATATATCACTTAAATAGTTATGAAAAAAATTGAAAAAATTCAATAAGATGTATTAACATGTGATATATCACTACACAAATATGCAAATTCAAATTCAACTTCTACATCTCGCAAAAAAACAAATTAAACTGCAACTAGTTAAAGTATATTCACAGTCAAATTTATTTTTTTCGTTGCGAGATGTAGAAGTTGAATTTGAACTTGCATATATATATGGAGTGATATATCACATGTTAATATATTTTCTCAATTTTTTTCAAATTTTTCATAACTATTTAAGTGATATGCAAATAACGAGAGGATATCTCCTCGAGGATCAAAATCCACTCCACACACCTTCCCTCGTGGCCATGGAACCGGACGCCGACGAGGTAGTGTTCGACGGCCCGTACTTCCGCGTCTACAAGAACGGGAAGGTTGACCGCCACCACCGGCCACCTCTCGTTGCCGCGGGCGTCGACGATGCCACCGGCGTCGTCTCCAAGGACGTCGTCCTCGACGTCGGGACAGGACTGTTCGTGCGCGTCTTCCTGCCCAAGGTGCAAGACCAAGACCTCGGCAAAAAGCTTCCTGTCCTCGTGTACTTCCATGGCGGGGGCTTCATCATCGAGTCCGCGGACTCCGCCATGTACCACAACTACCTTAACTCCGTCGCCGCCGCGGCCGGCATGCTTGTGGTGTCCGTCAACTACCGGTTAGCCCCTGAAAACCCGCTGCCTGCAGGATACGACGATTCTTGGGCGGCGCTCCAGTGGGCGGTGTCCGCGCTGGACGACTGGATCGCCGAGCACGGCGACACGGCGCGCGTCTTCGTCGCCGGCGACAGCGCCGGCGGCAACATCGTGCACGAGATGCTCCTGAGGGCCTCATCGAACAAAGGGCCGATGATAGAGGGCGCGATCATGCTCCATCCGTTCTTCGGCGGCAGCACGGCCATCGACGGCGAGTCCGACAACGCGGTCCCCAAGGGCTCCAAGCTGTGGGCGATCGCGTGCCCGGGCGCAGCGAACGGCGTGGACGATCCAAGGATGAACCCGACGGCGCCTGGCGCGCCGGCGCTGGAGAACCTCGGATGCGAGCGGCTGCTCGTGTGCACGGCGCAGGAGGACTGGCTGGTGGCGAGGGGCCGCGCGTACCACGGCGCCGTGGTCGCGAGCGCGTGGCGCGGCAGCGCGGCGTGGCACGAGACGGAGGGAGAGGGGCACGTCTTCTTCCTTCGCGATCCGGGGTGCGACAAGGCCAAGCAGCTCATGGACCGCGTCGTGGCGTTCATATCCGGCGCATGAACTGCTCTTCATTTGCATGCTTGCCGGTTGCAGCTGTGCCTTGACTGAAACAAAATAAATGGTATACCACTGTCATTGTGGAAAAATCGATCGTTGGTGCTGTTCATAAATAAATAATTTCTCCATCTTATAAAAAACAAACTCAGTACTCGATATATTCTAATATTACAAATCTGCATAAAACATATTTTATATTAGGTTTCACATTTTATATTAGGTTTGATTTTACAGGACGGGAAAGTATGAATTTCGCGTTTGCATGCGCTGCTACGTTCTTGGAAGAACTTTTTGCAACTTACCCGAAAGTTTCCGCTTTTCTATGTATATATTTTTGCATTGGACTGGTGGTTTCCGTTGCTCTGAGTATGAGGCTCTCAGTCCAAGCCGACCGCAATGTAATCTGGTCATGGTGGTAGCAACGTTCCGTGGTTCTCTTATCCTGAACCTAGTAACTACTCTCTCAGCCCCATATTAATTTTATTTTTAGTTCTTTCTATTTATTTTAAAATATATTCTTATAATCATTGCATTGGAGTTTGTGAAAGTAAAATAATTATAATGGAAATAGATAAAATGAAAAACAATTAAATTAAGGTTTGATGGAGCAGAGATATTCTAGTATTTTTTGTTGTGTATTGTTATGTGTGGGATATGTGAAAAATAAACTAATTTTGAGACAGAGAAACCGCTTGCACCGTCGTCCTCATATTGTTCCTCTCCTCTGCCGTCAACCCTAGCTCCTGCATCGACTTCCATAGGGAGGACAGCAAAAATGGTTGTGGCCTAGGCAGAAGAGGTCAAGGGTTTGAGTATTTTAGGGGAAAGTTTTGTGATTTTCAGGTGAAAATTTTCAGAATTGAGTTAAAAGTTTTTTTAAAAAAATGAGATGAAAGTTTTCATATTTTTTTAATTAAAAGTTGGTCACTTTGAGATGAGGAAAGATTGTGCAAACAAGCCTGACTCAGCGCAAGCGGTGGAAGCCGAATTGGCTGGGGCAGTGCACAACGTGCTTAAATTTGACATATTATACAAGTTGAAGAAAAAAGAAAATTAGTAAGTCTGCAATTCGAAATCATATTTGTTATTTTTATTATAATTTGTATTTTTAAAATTTAAATTTATATGTTCATGAAATGATATATATTACATATTAATCCAATGTTATGAATTTTATTCAAAAATTATATAGTGAACCTCGGGGGCAAAAGTACTTTTCCAGCTGAAGATTAGTCAATGGCAGTTGGTGCTTAGCAGACCGCATAAATTTCTCGATTCTGTGGTGTACCGCGCAGCCGTGCTTCACGATTCATCGATGTCTTTGTTCCGTGCCTTCGTGGATGATTGAATTCACCAATGTCTCGCTCAACGTGTTACGTGTGGTTTGTATAAACGCAGGACTATCATTTTTTCTTTTTTCTTTTTCTTTTTTGAGAAAGAGAGGCATCATCCTCTCCCATTTTCATTAACGAAAACGCCACAGATACTCAGGAGTATCCATTTAAAGCAGCTTATGCTTCTCAGCCGACGCGACTCCTTCCCTTAAGCTTTTGAGTTGTGATAGCCATGGAACCCGACGCCGACGAGTTGGTGTTCGACAGCTCATACTTCCGCATCTACAAGAACGGCAAGGTAGACCGCCTCCACCGACCACCTCTCGTCGCCGCGGGCGTCGACGATGCCACCGGCGTCGTCTCCAAGGACGTCGTCCTCGACGCCGGGACAGGAATGTTCGTGCGTGTCTTCCTGCCCAAGGTGCAAGATCAACCCTGCAAAAAGCTTCCCGTCCTCGTGTACTTCCACGGCGGCGGCTTCATCATCGAGTCCGCGGACTCCGCCACGTACCACAACTACCTTAACTCCGTCGCCGCCGCGGCCGGCGTGCTTGTGGTGTCCGTCGACTACCGCTTAGCCCCGGAGAGCCCGCTACCCGCCGGATATGACGATTCTTGGACGGCGCTCCAGTGGGCGTTGTCCGCCCATGCGGATGACTGGATCACCGAGCACGGCAGCACGGCTCGCGTCTTCGTCGCAGGCGACAGCGCCGGTGGCAACATCGTTCACGACGTGCTCCTGAGGGCATCCTCGAACAAAGGGCCGAGGATAGAGGGTGCGATCATGCTCCACCCGTTCTTCGGCGGGAGCACGGCCATCGACGGCGAGTCCGACGAGGCCATCTCCATAACCTCGAAGGTGTGGCCGTTCGCGTGCCCGTGCGCGGTGAACGGCGTGGACGACCCGAGGATGAACCCGACGGCGCCTGGCGCGCCGGCGCTGGAGAACCTCGGGTGCGAGCGGCTGCTCGTGTGCACGGCGCAGGAGGACTGGCTGGTGGCGAGGGGCCGCGCGTACCACGGCGCCGTGGCCGCGAGCGCGTGGCGCGGCAGCGCGGCGTGGCACGAGACGGAGGGAGAGGGGCACGTCTTCTTCCTTCGCGATCCGGGGTGCGACAAGGCCAAGCAGCTCATGGACCGCGTCGTGGCGTTCATATCCAGCACATGAACCGCGCTTTACCTCCGCATGCTTATGGGCTTGCGGCTGTATCTTTCCTGAGATATAAGGCTAAATCTACTTCGAGATACCTCTTTGATTTAATCTTAACTAGCGACGCTAATTATGCGTGAAAGAACTAGTACGAGCTAAAATCTTTATAACAGGACCTTACATATTATATTTTATTTTGATAAAATAATATATATTATAAATTACTTTTATTATATTTGTAAGTATATATATATTAGTTTTAGATTTGACTAAATTACTTATTATACATTAATAATACTCTGAGTTGATTATTTATTATTATTATTTTTTAATCAATTTTATAATTTGTACTGATTACATTTCATTTCTAGATAGATCCATGTCTTTATCTCTATAACGGATTTACTTCTAACATCGTAATAACTTATTCCATTTTAGGCTAAATTACTTTTATGATTTATTACTTTCAGGTTTTATTGAATTTGTTTTCATAAACATATTTACTTAAAAATCTTCTTACACTTTGCATGTGAATTTACTCCACAGTTTCTTACTTTAACTTATTTTAACTTAGTCATAATGTAATTACTTCTAATGGTATAGAGAGTTATTTTTATTGCATAGCTAAGTTACTTATACAATTTAAATAAATTATTTTTTAATTAATAAAATGTTTGAATATATTCAACATGGATCTCATTTTGTCACATATTTTAAGTGGAGATGATGCAAATAGATATTAAAAATAATATGTGATTTAAAAGATATGAATCATTAAAGACGTTGAAAAAAGGCATGCACCATTGTAATTTTTTATTTAAAGGGGATTTATTTTTGAGATGGAGTGGTCACTCATTTAACCAAACCAGTGATAGGTCGTTGTGTAATCATGTCCTTATAATAAGTAAATAAATGCTATACATTGTGGTAGTCCAAAACAAGATCATTAGTCCTTTAGTACTCCTTTGAGCATTTGAGCTGCCATGCCTGCGTTCTTAGGATGTTATGATTTTGATCAAATCATATCCACTTGATTAGTTTGCGTTGACTATCTTAAGAAACTGTTGTTTCTTTTATGAAAAACCTTTAAACCTAACTTGTATATAAGTAATATGATTTCACCGTAATTATACTATAACTACAATAAACTTGTTTATAAGTATTAAAAAGTATGTAAATTTATACCCAAGTTAAACTTAGAGATTGTAATGTAGTTACAGTACGATTACACTATAGTTAGAATGACCTATAGTATAATTATATTATAGTACATTTCAAGTATACTTATATTTTAATGTCTTTAAAAAAACTTGCGATACTTAATTCCCTATTTTTTATATAAGGGGTTTGTGCCACGTTGCTTATCGGTAGATTACCAGACTTTGATGTAAGTGCGTCACAGAAGCAAGTACCGCTGATGTAATTTGTCTTCCTTATGTTTAAGTAAACTTTTTTTTCTTCAGTTGTAACTTGGCCGCTACGAGATTCTAATTTTACGGCCACTAAAATTAATTGATGCTTCTTACAACTGAAGCATCAATTTTACGGCCACTGAGTTTCAAAATCTAAATTGAAATATTTAGATAGAGGAGATTTTAGAAGTAGCCGTTGGTGGGAGTGTATTCTAATCCTTTGTAGAGATATTTCCTGTATACCTTTTTTTTTTTTTGTCAAAGTCATATGAATAGTTGCATGGATTCTCTCGAAAATATATACTAAAACAATTTGATAATATAGAGAGTATAGTGATATCTATTGATACACCAAAAATCAATTTCAAATTTAACCTGCACATCGAGAAAAAAAATAAATTCAAATGTGAACATTACATTATTATTCGTACGTTGGATTTAGTTTTTTATATTTTGATGTGTAAGTTGAGTTATTTTGTTTAGTTGTATAGATATGTTATATAAGTATTTGTCAAAATTTTGAGAATATTTTTATAACCTTTAGGATGAACGAGGAAATATCCCTCAAGATCAAAATTGTTTGCCGCTAGTAAAAGATTTATAATAGAACCGTTGTCATAGTGCATACAGTACTGCATAGCGCTCTGAAAGTCTGAAGTCTGTACTCAACTGTATTGTCTCATGTCCCATATTGGTGAAGCTACCAACGGTGCTTTTGTTTCTTCTCTAGCTAGTCTTATAACGGACATAATTTCTTCTCTCTCTTCAGAAGAAAAACTGAAGCGTTTCAGTATGATTCGGATCTGAATCACACACTCCTTATCATGTGACAGCCTGACAGAGTCGTTGATTAATAGGAGTATACAGTGGTAAGGACGGGGCTTTACCTTGCATTTGCATTACCACCAGCAATTGACATTTGACAGCGACCCACTTAGCCACGACCATGGAGTCCAACGCCGCCGACGAGCTACTGGTCGAGTTGGACTGCCTGCGCATCTACCGGAGCGGCAAGATGGACCGCCTCCACCGCCCCGTGCTTGCGCCTGCCGGCGTCGACGCGGTCACCGGCGTCACGTCCAAGGACGTGGTCGTCAACGCTGACACCGGCCTGTCCGTGCGCGTCTTCCTCCCCGCCCGCCCAGATCCGTCCAAGAAGCTCCCCGTCCTCGTCTTCTTCCACGGCGGCGCCTTCGTCATCGAGTCGGCCGTCTCCACGACGTACCATAGCTACGTCGCCTCCCTCGCCGCCGCGGCGGGCGTCGTCGCCGTCTCCGTGGAGTACCGCCTCGCGCCAGAGCACCCGGTACCCGCCGCCTACGACGACGCCTGGGCCGCGCTCCAGTGGGCCGCGTCGGGGAAAGATGAGTGGCTCGCCGAGCACGCGGACAACGGCCGCCTCTTCCTCGCCGGAGACAGCGCCGGCGGCAACATGGTTCACCACGTCCTGATCAGGGCGGCGTCCTCCCATCCAGCGCCGAGGATCGAGGGCGCCATACTTCTCCACCCTTGGTTCGGTGGGAACACGCTCATCGAAGGTGAGCCTGAGGCGACGGCCAGGGACATGGCCAAGATCTGGGAGTTCGCGTGCCCGGGCGCGGTGGGCGGCGCCGACGACCCGAGGATGAACCCCACGGCGCCGGGCGCGGCGGGGCTGGAGAACCTCCGGTGCGAGAGGATGCTCGTCTGCACCGGCGAGAAGGACTGGGCCGGGGCGCGGGGCCGCGCGTACCACGCGGCGGTGACCGCGAGCGCGTGGCGAGGGAGCGCCGCGTGGCTCGAGTCGGAAGGGGAGGGGCACGTTTTCTTCCTGGAGAAGCCGGAGTGCGCCAAGGCCAGGGAGGTCATGGACCGCGTCGTGGTGTTCATCTCCGGCTCCTGAGTCCACCTGGCAGGCCGCCGACTAGGTTGTGGTGACTTCCGGCGAGGAAGGGGAAAGGCGAAGCGGTCGATCTGACCCAGAGTGTATGCAAAATTCTTTTAATAAAGGGGCTATATGTGAAATGGGTTTCGATCTGAGCCTCGTATGGTCGATCTAACGGCGATAATTGGTTCCATCTTAAGGGTTGGGACCGCTGCCGCCGGTAGCGGTCTTTCGATGGTCCATCATTGTCTTCTATATGGATTTGGCACAACTCTTCTTTTCCATGAGTTTCCAATTCATCCTTTTCTTTCTTCATGCGCACACTTAAAAGAACTAAACGATTCGTGGGTTACAAAAAGTTTCTATAAAAAATACTTTAAAAAATCATATTAATCTATTTTTCAAATTTTTTATAACTAATACTTAATTAATTATGTGTTAATTTATCGCTCCGTTTTACATGCGAAGGGTAGGGTTCCCAACCTCTCCAAAAGAACACACCCATGAGCACTTCAGTTAACTTCATTTCTATTACAAGTGAAGCTAAAATTATTTAGTTGAACTTCACTTCCAACAATGATAAAGTTGCAGCCTTACCCTACCAAATAGACCTTACACAGTACATATTCTAAATGGTGCACACTACACCGAACCACACTCACCACTTTGCCAGTGTAGATTCTAAATAGTCCAAGCTATACCGAACCATACAGGAAACAATTTTAATCACTTTAGGTGAATATCCACCTATAAATTGCATGTTAACTAAATGGTCATAAAATTTTTTAAAAATTTTAATAAGATAGATTGATATGTAATATTTCACTCCACCAACATGCGAATTTAAATTCAACTTTTACAAATTATAACAAAATAATAAATTTAACTCTAATTAGTATACATATATTCACAGTTGAATTTATTATTTTTTACAATTTATAGAAGTTAAATATTTGGCGTTTAGGCCTGCAAAACAAATTTGGATCATCTCAGATCTCTATACGTGAGCCGTCGAGGTGGTCCTCCTCCGGCGAGGGGAAGAGGGATCCGGCAGCCAATCAAGGCAACGCAAATGGAAAGGTCGATGCCGACGAGGTGCCCTCCTCCGGTGAGGGGACGGGCGCTCCGGGGATCCGAATCCTCTCCAGTAATACAAATGTTAACCGTTCATGTGAGGAGCACAGTAGATTAATGCAATGAAAAGTGTCGATTAACTGTAGTTACAGGATCGTAAACACTATAGCGCACTGCAAAGTACTGTAGCGCAAACATCTGAGCCTTGCATGCTTGATCGGGTGGGTATCAACTCACCTAATACGCGGCACTGTTTATTCTCTATATTAGAACCTGATCCTGATTAGCGTTCCGGGCCTCCGACGTGCAAGGGATTAATCTGAGAGTGCAATAGTACTTAAGTAAAGGGAGGGGTTATTATGTGAAAAAATTGCCGTTCCTATTTTTCGTTGACCACTTGACCACTCTATTTGACCTGATGATGTGGGATGTATCTCAATCTGGGCCGTTCGTGATTGATCCAACAGTCGAACTGGAACCTAAATTTGCACCGCTATCAGTGGTAGATAGGAGTACATTCTGAAGAATATTTGCTCGCGCAGCTGCATTGATTTGCTTGATCCGGGCCGTCTATACCGTGGATTCGATGGCGACGATATGCTCCGCAAAACCTTGCCTTCTCGCTCGAGCATCAACACACCTCTCTGTCCGGCGTCCGCAAGGACTCCGGCGAGCACCGCCGTCCCCGAGATAGGATAAAGTCCGATCCATATGCTTCCGGAATCTGGCGTTGAGTGAGGTACCGCTGCCTTTAAGCCATTCACAGTGTGTTCCTCTTATTCGAGGAGTCTTGGAGTACCACGTAAGCTAAAGCCATGTAGTCTAACTTATTCATTCTGATTTATGCGAAATGAACAGCGTGTTGACTAAAGGAGGAAAGAGATACTTCATGACACTTATAGATGAATGCACTAGATTTCGTTATGTGTATTTATTGAAAACAAAGGATGAAATATTGCATTACTTTAAGATCTATAAAGCTGTTGACGATGAAATTTGGTAAGCAAATCTATCTACAAGGATCGGAAACACGACATAGTCCGAAGCGGATTTGAAAATATGCAAGGGTATCAGAGACAGAGTGCGCATCGGCTGAAGTCCGAATCGGCTGTGAACTAGATTGGTAGAGTTAGAGTCAGAGTTGGATAAGGTTAGCCGATGGAGCCGATTTCGGTAATATGACTCGGTACACGTCATCGGGTTATGTTAATGTGTTTCATATGGATTGCCATGTACGGATAAAGTCCTGAGGAGGCAATTGTATCTATTAATTAGGATATTTTATGTAATTTCCTTATAGATATTCCCGGTAAGAGTCCGCCATAGGGATTTGTTCGTTAGTTGGATTTGTATTAGGTTAATACGAGTCGTGTCCGTGATGGGCAATGTTTGTATTTTCGGGTATAAATATAATCCCGAGGTCTTGTAAATAATAACAGCAGACGTTCAATCAATCTCGGCGCATCGCCACCTTTGTCTCTTATTTCGACAAGCTTGTGCTCTCGAGTCGTGCTGCATCAGTTTGATCTTCAGCGAGAAGGTATATCTTGTCATGGCAATTTGCATCATTGGGATTAGTGCTTACATCTTTATGACACTCTAATTCTATCTTGCAAGTTCCACAGTTATCATATACATCATATAGCTTAGATCAATAATGCTATCTCCTATATCGGCTAGATCCGTTTTAGGGTTTCGACGATATCGGCTAGTTTACTTTATTGATTCATGTTATATGATGTATCCACCATCCTGATTTGATGTTATTGGCTTGTTATCTGTCATGTTTCTTTCATGCTTAATGCTGCATTGGTTCACTCCAACCTATTAAGTTATTTTAGAATCATGATCCATAACGTGCTTTACGATTGTCAATAGGGATAGTATCGGGGTTTCAGCCGATCTTATTTATCTAGAATATTTTACATAGTTTCATGCTTTGTTTAATGTTCTATATTCAATATTTAATGCTTATTATGACATTGTATCGGATCTATGACCGATATACAAGTAGATTTAGATATCAGCTATGACATTAATCTTATGTGATCATTATTTCATGTTATGATAGACTTAAGCAGTTTATACTGTCTCGGTTCGGTCCGATCTATACCAATTGCTTATTTCTAAAGTAATATTGATCTATTGATTGCATAATATTGATATCTACAGCCGATATACTAATATTACGGTTACTTTCATGTTTATTCATATGCCTTACAGCCGATTCATGCTTTATTGCATCGGCTAGGTCACATACGATATGAAATCGGCCCTATGGCCGATTGTCTATCGTTTACTGATATTCTTTGCATATTTTCTTGTTGATTGCATGATCAAATCAACTGGCACGCCCTTGAACCTAAAACCTTAATTTTGGACCTGCACTAGAGAAAAGCAAACCTCTCAGGCCAGTGTGTGTTTTTTGCATCAACACGCTTTTGGCACGCCCAATGGGACCAAGTGTCATCATGTCTCCAAACATCACTGAAGTTGCTGAGGACAACATCATCGCGGTCACACCCGAGCAGCTGAGTGACGAACAGAAGGAAGAATTGCAACAAATGCTAAACCAACTCCAAAGCCAGTATTTGCACTCGTTCACAGTCACCCGGCAAGGTACTGTTGTCCAAAGAGCCAAAGTTCAAGTACCAACGATCGTGAAGCAAGATCCAAGTACTTCTGGATCAGGAGAAGAAAAAGATAAACAAGTGAAAGCCGAATCAAATAATGAAGAATTGCACACATTACAAGATCGCATCGATTCGGTTGTACATCATGCGCTAGTCAACCAGTCCGGAGTACTTGTCAATACCTTGACAAACATGATCAAGTCGGTAGTCGATGGAACGATAGCCGAGGAAAAGGCCAAAGGACCAATTTATTTACCAGACGGCGCATTTCCAGGGTACAGGACTGTGAAGACAGACATCGGCGGAAATCAAGGAAATCAACAAGTGCTTCAAACCCAGGCTCCAACGGCTCCTTACTCAAGTTCAAACATTCCGTCAATTCTGACTAGATCACAGCCGATCACTGGGGGGCAAGTACCAGCTCAGTTAACACCAGAACAATTAATCAATATTCTACATCCAAAACCGCCGGTTGTTGACACTTCTTACCAGATTCCTTCGGTTCCGCAACAGCCAATTGGAATTACCCAGCCGATTGGCCAACAGTATAATACAGAACAACTCCCATACGTACCACCCCAAGGCATATCGGCTGGCTTTAACAACCACTATCAGCCTCACTCACCACGGCCTCAGCCGATCCAATACGGCCAGATGGACCCAATTCAGCAGCAATATGGTGGAGCAACACCTCATCAGCCCTGGGCCGATATGATCGCTGACGTCATGAGGAAGCAATTTGGGCTCAAGCCAAAAGATAATGGCAACATGTATCGGCACTCATATCCAGAATACTTCAATCGAGTTCCATTACCAAACCGATACAAGGTGCCAGATTTTTCTAAATTCTCAGGACAAGACAGTGTATTGACTTACGAGCACATTAGCCTATTTTTAGCTCAGTGTGGTGAAGCATCGGCTACAGAAGCTCTCAGAGTTCGTTTGTTCCCACTATCACTATCTGGATCAGCTTTTACATGGTTTTCATCTCTGCCATATAATTCAATCAGGAGTTGGGCCGATTTGGAGAAACAGTTTCATAAATACTTTTTCAGTGGAGTTCAAGAGATGAAGCTATCGGACCTCACAGCCATTAGGCAGAAATCAGATGAATCAGTTCCAGATTATATTCAACGATTTAGAGACGTGAGGAACAGATGTTACAGCCTATCTTTATCAGATTCTCAGCTAGCCGATTTAGCCTTCCAAGGTTTGCAGGCGCCGATTAGGGAAAGATTTTCGGCTCAGGACTTTGACAGCTTAGCACACTTAGCTCAGAAGGTGTCGGCTCACGAGACAAGATTCCAAGAAGCTAGGAAGTTCATTAAAAAGGCGAACAATTTAAATAATGTCTACAATTATGACTCTGACTCCGAAGACGATGACCCAGAAATCAATGCAGCTGAGTGGGCTAGGAACAAGAAGACGGTGGTCTGCCAATGGGCCAAGAATTCGGGGATGGAGGAGAGATTTGACTTCGACATTACCAAAGCCGACAAGATTTTCGATCTCCTTCTTCAAGAAAAACAAATTCAGCTGCCAGTAGGACACGTCATCCGGTCGGCTGAGGAGCTGAAGAAGATGAAGTATTGTAAATGGCATAACACAGGATCTCACAGCACTAATGATTGCAAAATTTTTAGACAATAGATCTAGTCGGCTATAGAAGAAGGGAAAATTAAAATTGATGGATCCAAGAGGCCGATGAAGATAGATGGACATCCTTTTCCAGTCAACATGGTGCATCCTGGATATAACCGGAGTACAGCCGATGGGAATAAAAATTACACCAGGAGTATCAGATCGGCTGGCATGATTGGCAAATATCAAAACAGGCGCCAAGGGGAGGAGGAGTCATATTCTCAGGAAAGTGAAAGATATTTTGATCCTCATTGGAGTTGTGAATTCTTCAGATTTTGCTGGAACGAGGGTATGAGGCTACCATCTATCGAAGATTGTCCTGGCTGCAGTGATCCTGATACACAATTCGTCAAAAGTTCAAGCCGACAAGGTGCAGCTCCACATCGGCCAAGTCAATCAAGGTTGTCCGTTCATGAATGACTTGGGTCGATGCAGCAAGACAACAATGAAGATGACTCACGTAGAGAATCTAGGCCAATGCATCCTCAATGGTGCCCTTCTGGAATATTCACCAAAAATCAGAAAAGAAGAGTTCAAAGGATGAGAAACAGGGAACAATTCCAGGAGGTCGAAGGGGCAATTGAGCATCGGCTGCGGCAAAAAACGAAGAAAGTATGGCGCGTGAAGAGCAAAGTGGTGCCAGCCGATGAAGTCAGAACCGATCGCAACAAAAATCAACAACGCAAGGGCAAGGAAGTGATGTCATCTGAGATCAACATGGTTTTCATGTTACCAGCTGAATATGCAGTGGAGCAAGTCGTTGAGTAGGAAGAAAATTTGCCATCGGCTAAATTGATGTTATCTCCAGAACAAGCTGTTTTTGAGAAGCCCGAGGGAACAGATCATCGGCACCTCAAGCCACTTTATGTTAAGAGATTTGTCAATGGTAAACCGATGTCCAAGATGCTAGTTGATGGAGGAGCGGCTGTCAATTTGATGCCTTACACAACATTCAGAAAGCTTGGGAAGAACTCAGAAGACTTGATCAAGACTAACATGGTTTTAAAAGATTTTGGCGGGAATCCATCTGAAACCAAGGGAGTTTTGAATGTGGAATTAACCATCGGCAGCAAAACAATTCCAACCACGTTTTTTTGTCATTGATGGGAAGGGTTCCTACAGTTTGTTGCTGGGAAGAGATTGGATCCATGCTAACTGTTGCATCCCTCAACGATGCATCAAAGTTTGATTCAATGGCAAGGAGACCAAATTGAAATCGTGCCAGCCGACAGGTCAGTCAACGTAGCTTGTGCCGATTTATCTATTTGGGAGATGGAAGGAATTGATTGTTTGTCTGGAAAAGTTTGGCAAGGAGATTACTTAAAAATTTCTGATGATGCCATACAGCCAACAGGAGATGGAGAGCCCCAATTCTTGTTTTGAGGGTGCCGTGGAGGGTTCCAATTTATACACAGAAGATACTATCGACGATCTCGACGGCAAGCTTAGCCAGGGTTTTATGTCGGCCGATGAATTAGAAGAAATCGATATTGGACCAGGTGATAGGCCTAGGCCGACATATATTAGTAAGAGTTTACCGAGGGAGTTTAAATGTAAATTAATTGCACTTTTGAAAGAATATAGAGATTGTTTTGCCTGGGAATACTATGAGATGCCAGGACTTAGCCGATCGATAGTTGAACATCGGCTCCCTATCAAACCAGGCTATCGGTCATACAAGCAACCCCCAAGACGTTGTAAGGCTGCAATGTATGATGCTATTAAGGCCGAGATTACAAGACTCTATGATGCTGGTTTCATCAGACCATGCCGATATGCTGAGTGGATTTCCAATATAGTACCAGTCATCAAGAAAAAGGCAAGCTCAGGGTTTGTATTGATTTCAGGGACTTAAACAAAGCTACACCGAAAGATGAATACCCAATGCTGGTGGCCGATCAACTCGTAGATGCAGCATCTGGACACAAAATCATCAGTTTTATGGATGGCAATGCTGGTTATAATCAAATCTTTATGGCTGAAGAGGATATTCACAAGACTGTCTTTAGATGTCCTAGTGCTATCGGCTTATATGAGTGGGTGGTTATGACTTTCGGCTTGAGAAGTGCTGGTGCTACATATCAAAGAGCCATGAATTATATTTTTCATGATCTCATCGGTGCATTGGTGGAGATATATATCGATGATGTGGTGGTTAAATCTAAGGAAGTTGATGATCACATAGCCGATTTAAAGCAAGTCTTGGAGAGAGCAAGGAAATATGGGCTGAAGATGAATCCTACCAAGTGTGCTTTTGGTGTATCGGCTGGTCAATTTCTTGGGTTTCTGGTTCATGAGAGAGGGATTGAAATTCCTCAAAGGAGCATTGAAGCGATTAAAGATTTCAAACCCCCAGAAGACAAAACTAAGTTACAATCATTGATCGGCAAGATTAATTTTGTTTGGCGTTTTATATCAAATCTGTCTGGCCGAATAGAACCATTTACTCCTTTATTAAGGTTGAAAGCCGATCAAGAATTTGTCTGGGGAGAAAAGCAGCAGCAGGCTCTAGATAATATCAAGAAATATTTAAGTACTCCTCCAGTTCTTATACCACCATAAAAAGGGATTCCATTCAAGTTGTATCTATCAGCCGATCAAAATTCTATCGGCTCAGTCTTGATCCAGGAGGTTGAAGGAAAAGAGAGAGTAATATTTTACCTCAGCAGACGCCTGTTGGATGCAGAAACTAGATATTCACCTGTGGAGAAGTTATGCTTATGTTTATACTTTTCCTGCACAAAGTTGAGGCATTATGTACTATCCAATGAGTGTATCATAGTATGCAAGGCCGATGTGGTACGATATATGCTATCAGCTCCAGTTTTGAAGGGACGCATTGGTAAGTGGATCTTCGCTTTGTCAGAATTCGATCTCAGATATGAATCGGCTAAGGCAGTTAAAGGGCAGACAATAGCCGATTTTATAGTTGAACACAGGGATGCTAGCGTAGAAAATATTGACATTATGCCATGGACCTTATTCTTTGATGGATCTGTTTGCACACATGGTTGTGGCATCGGCTTGGTGATTATATCGCCTAGGGGGGTAAGTTTTCAGTTTGCTTTTACTATTAAACCATACTCCACAAATAATCAAGCAGAATATGAAGCTGTTCTCAAAGGATTGCAGTTATTAAGGGAGGTTGAAGCCGATGCTGTTGAGATCATGGGTGACTCATTATTGGTAATAAGGCAATTATCTGGAGAATATGATTGCAGAAATGATACCCTAATGATATACAATGAGAAATGCCAAGAGCTGATGAAGACATTCAAGATAGTTACTTTGAAACATATTCCTCGGGAGCAAAATGTAGAAGCCAATGATCTAGCTCAGAGTGCATCAGGCTATAAGCCGATGTTACAAGGGATCGAAGTGGAGGTGGCCTGCATTCCAGCCGGTGATTGGAGATTTGACGTTTTTGAGTATCTAAAGAATCCTTCCAGATCGGTTTCAAGGAAATTACGATATAAAGCTCTCAAATATGTTCTCTTGGATGATGTCTTGTACTATCGGACGATTGATGGAATTCTGTTGAAGTGCTTAAGCATGGAAGAAGCTAAAGTTGTCATGTGTGAAGTTCATGAAGGTATTTGTGGAACACATTAATCGACTCACAAGATGAAGTGGTTAATTCGGAGGGTTGGATATTTTTGGCCGACAATGCTGGAGGATTGTTTCAGGTATTACAAGGGTTGTCAAGGTTGTCAGAAATTTGGAGCAGTTCAGAGAGCACCAGCATCGGCTATGAATCCTATTATCAAGCCGTGGCCGTTCAGAGGTTGGGGTATTGATATGATCGGCCAGATCAATCCACCATCAAGCAAAGGACATAAATTCATATTGGTTGCAACTGATTATTTCACTAAGTGGGTTGAGGCAATTCCTTTGAAGAAGGTTGACAGTCAAGATGCCATCAATTTTGTTAAAGAGCATATTGTATACAGATTTGGTTTGCCACAGACGATTACAACTGATCAAGGTTCCATATTTGTGTCCGATGAGTTTGTTCAATTTACCGACAGTATGGGGATTAAGCTATTGAATTCATCACCATATTATGCACAAGCCAATGGGCAAGCTGAGGCATCTAACAAGAGCTTGATCAAGCTAATTAAAAGGAAGATAGCCGAATATCCCAAGAAGTGGCATATTATTCTGGCTGAATCATTATGGTCCTATCGGATGGCTTGCCATGGTGCAATTCAGGTACCTCCTTATCAACTGGTTTATGGGCATGAAGCTGTGTTACCATGGGAAACCAATATCGGCTCTAGGAGAATTTCTTTACAAGATGAGTTAATAGCCGATGATTACCATAATTTGATGGTTGATGAGTCAAAAGATTTGGTTCAGGCAAGATTGCGAGCTCTTGAAAAAGTTAAAAAGGATAAGGAAAGAGTTGCCAGATATTACAACAAGAAAGTTGTGCCCAAATCTTTTGAAGAGGGTGAGTTGGTTTGGAAATTGGTATTGCCGATAGGGGCCAGAGATAATAAATTCAGCAAGTGGTCACCGAATTGGGAAGGACCGTTTCAAGTCCATAAATGTGTTTCTAAAGGGGCCTACATGTTAAAAGGGCTTGATGGAGAAATTTTTGGCAGAGCACTTAACGGGAAATACTTGAAGAAATATTACCCAAGTGTTTGGATTGGTTCATAATCGGCTATGTTGCCGGATTATGGTTGCTAGCCGATGTTTTTACATCGCCTTTAGATGGCCGATATTTTTTATCGCCCTTAGACATATAAGTGTGCAGCATTGTGTTCCCTACTACAAACTTGGGGGGCATGAAGGACAACAGTTGGAAATTGTTTAAGCAAAATCAGGCTCGATGGCCGATATATTGACAGTTTCAAATTAGTTACATTAAGACAAGTATTTTTGGATAGCCGATACAGCTCTTTGCCTAATTTGCTCTACTTCTTCAATGACTTGAGCATCGGCTGCATTTGTTCCTGGGATTGGTTTCAAAGCTTTATTTAAGGCAGCAAGGTGTTTCACAGATTTCTTGAGCTTGAGTTTTTGGACTTCGATAGCTTTGGGCAAATCGGCCAACTTCTACTCTTCGGTGATGATTTCAGCTCTACAAGCCTCAAGTTGCTGCAGAAGGTCGACTTCTTTCTTTCTCAATTCTTCAATCTTCTGTTGCGTTGAGTTTGGCCCAGCCTCTAGTTCATCCAGCTTGGATTTCTCCTCGGTGACTTGTTGTTGGCTGGATTGGACATTTCCTTCAAGGGCAGAGCGCTCTAGCCGATCTGAGATCCTTTGCCTTGCCCTTTCTAGCTTGAAACGGTGTTGCTCAAGAAAGACTGCCGGAGAGACCATCTCTATAAGTTCATCAGGGATTTGATTCTGGATCTCTTCAAATCTTGCCCTGATCGGCCCGCAGTTTACAACTAGTGCATCAAGCGAAGCATTTAGCCGATCTGCGATGTCAGCTAATTTCTTTCTTAAGTCTTCAGAAATTGGGGAGATGGCCTTGCTAGTTGTTTCTTCTTCTTCATCCAAGAATTGATTTATATCAAAGGAGAACATATCGGCTAACAGCTGAAATAGGAAAAGGTTGATAAGTAGTACAATTAAGAGTGAGCCGATAGATATGAGTATGAGAGAGTATTTACAGGAATTTGAGGAATTGGAGCTGTGGTAGTAATCTCTTCATCTTGTCGGCTAGCTGCGGCCGATGGAGTATGTTCACTGGATGCTTGTTGAAGAGGTGGTACCTGGGGAGGCTGTAAAGATAATAAATAATCAGTATCGGCTAAGGATGAAATTAGAGTTGGAGCGAGTTGAAATTACCGATACTGGTGGTGAGATTGGTTTCTTCCTCGTAGCAACTTGTTTCTTTTTAGGATGGAAAAAGTGATTAAGTTAAAAATAGGAAGCATGGAAATAAATGATAATAAGTCAGAATATCTTACTTGTGCTTTTCGAGGAGGTTTCAGAGGACTTGGAGTTTTTGCAGTCTGAGATTGTACTGCAGGAGGTGTATCGGCTTGGGGTGTAGCAATTTCGGCTGTATCACTGATTTGGGCAGCAGCCTCGTTGATTGCCTCGTCCATCTCAATCTTTTAAGATATCATCTATTTCTTGGGCTTGAGAGATGTCTACATCGATTGTTTTCTTCTGCCTTTTGGTTGGTTTCTTCAGCAGCGTTGGTTTTACAGCAGCTTGTTTTGTTCTTCTTTTCTTATCACCTGCTTGTATCGGCTCTCTGAGTTGGCCTTGAAGTAAGGTGGCAATTTTTGGGGCGTTGAAGTCGATGATGGATGGAGCTGGTCCACAGCCATTGGGAAGTTTGGCCATAGCATACTCTATGGGCTTGCCACTAAGGCTGTCGGGAGGAGGAGGAGAATCTGTTGTCTGCAAGGAAAATTGTTAAACTATGAGTATTAAGCAGTTGATAGTAATGAAGTACAACAGCTCGAGAGGAGGAATTTACCTGAGGGACCAAGTTTGGTATAATTCGAGTAAGATATGACTCAACTGACAGATGGAATATATGACTTTTTATTTCTGACCACCATCTATCAAACTGGATGCACCTCATCAAAATGATGTTGAATCTGTCGATGCTGCCAAGAGGAGGACCAGGGATGTTGAGCAACTTGTCCATCATCAGAGCCGATACGATGTCACCTCTGGTCTGAATCTTGTCGGCATAGTACAAGCCGATGGGTAGTGTGCCCATACCAAGTTGTCTTGCTGCCGATGTTGGATAATAAAATTCATAGGAAGGTTGAACATTTCTGCCTTGAGATATGCCAACTGGGAGTATGCATGGGGAGATTGCAGCAGTTAGGATTTCTCTGGGTTTTTCAAATCTTTCATCGTTGATTTCATTGAGTCTGAAATCAGTTGGCAGTTCAAAGCTTCGGTAGGAGTCATAAGCAAACCAGATTCGGCTGTCTCTAGGGAATCCATCATAAAAATTACCGAACCAGTTATGGAAGTGCTCAGCTGATGGTCCATGTCCAGCATAACTAGTGGCTGCTTCTCCAAATGACATGCATCGGCGCATCTGGTTTGATTCTTCATCATTTTCAGAATCGGCTGTGGAAGGGAATTCTGCTTCTAAGAGTGATGGCCTTTTTGCAACCTTCATAGTATGCAGGGTTAACCAGAGTTGGATAAACCACCATGGGCCGCCAGTATTGACATTGGAATCCATTATCAGTTTGGCCGATGATTGGCTTAGCATCTGATATGCTGCTCCTAGCAAATATTTTCCCAAGGGGAAT
Source organism: Oryza punctata (assembly GCA_000573905.2). Taxonomy (NCBI): domain Eukaryota; kingdom Viridiplantae; phylum Streptophyta; class Magnoliopsida; order Poales; family Poaceae; genus Oryza; species Oryza punctata. Next base: position 22,560,157 of record CM002496.2, read on the forward strand.
TCTCTTTTCAAGACTAGGGCTTCGGCTAGGTGTTGCCAATTGGCTGTTGGGCCGCAGGTGGATCCACAAAATAGAAACTTATCTAGCCACATCATCAGGAAGGCGGCATGTTCTCTAGCCGATACAGAGTCTGTTCCCATGTTGTCAGAAATTAAACCGGACCAGCCACCAATATTTTTGGTTTTGAACTTGTAAGTGCACTTGGTCTTCATACAGATGGGGTTGGCCGATGTGGTTATGTCTAGGCCAGTGATCATGGTTATGTCCAGCAAGGTGGGAGTCATCGTCCCTTGGTTGAACATAAAACAGTTGAGGGTATCTGACCAAAAATATGCAGCCGAAGACAGCATCGGCTCGTCGTTCTTCATATCGGCTATGGATAAGGACAGGCATTGGGCTATCCCTATTTCGTCCCAGTGATCTTGCTTGCTAGCTGCAACCCTTTTATACCAATCTATCCATTTATCAACTTGAGAGGGCCAAGATCTGAAAGTTGTGGTCCAATGGGAAAGGGATGGATTTGCCTGTCTAAAAGGAATTCTGTTTATCTCTGCGTTGATGATATCAGTAGGATCTAAATTGCCTATCGGACCCAGAAAGAAGTGGTTGGGTTCACTGAGTTTTGGGACGGCTACTTGGTGACTTAGGTGCTACAGATTAAAAAGAGAAAGGGGAGTAAAGGCGGAGTAAAAATGAAGAAGTTGGAGAAGGGATTGGAGTCAATGGGGACTTACCTCAGCATATTCCATGGCGGCGGATCGCGGTGGATTCGGTGGTGTTGCCATTGTTGCGAAAAGATCGTCGCCGGAGGGGGTTTGTTGCTATGGTTGCCGGAGTGGAGAGAGAAGGTGTTCGCCGGAGTTCACGGTAAAATTTGGTGGTTTAAGCGGTGAAAACGGAGCTAACGCCGTGAAATATCCGGGAGAGTGGTTGGTATTTAAAGAATTAGGTGCGTAACGGTCACAGGGGTAACCCTAGAATTTTGCGGTTGAAAAGAGATAATTCCATTGCATTATAAATACTTCGGAATTGTGGGGCATGTGTTGACGATGAAATTTGGTAAGCAACTCTATCTACAAGGATCGGAAACACGACATAGTCCGAAGCGGATTTGAAAATATGCAAGGGTATCAGAGACAGAGTGCGCATCGGCTGAAGTCCGAATCGGCTGTGAACTGGATTGGTAGAGTTAGAGTCAGAGTTGGATAAGGTTAGCCGATGGAGCCGATTTCGGTAATATGACTCGGTACACGTCATCGGGTTATGTTAATGTGTTTCATATGGATTGCCATGTACGGATAGAGTCCTGGGGAGGCAATTGTATCTATTAATTAGGATATTTTATGTAATTTCCTTATAGATATTCCCGGTAAGCGTCCGCCATAGGGATTTGTTCGTTAGTTGGATTTGTATTAGGTTAATATGAGTCGTGTCCGTGATGGGCAATGTTTGTATTTTCGGGTATAAATATAATCCCGAGGTCTTGTAAATAATAACAGCAGACGTTCAATCAATCTCGGCGCATCGCCACCTTTGTCTCTTATTTCGACAAGCTTGTGCTCTCGAGTCGTGCTGCATCAGTTTGATCTTCAGCGAGAAGGTATATCTTGTCATGGCAATTTGCATCATTGGGATTAGTGCTTACATCTTTATGACACTCTAATTCTATCTTGCAAGTTCCACAGTTATCATATACATCATATAGCTTAGATCAATAATGCTATCTCCTATATCGGCTAGATCCGTTTTAGGGTTTCGACGATATCGGCTAGTTTACTTTATTGATTCATGTTATATGATGTATCCACCATCCTGATTTGATGTTATTGGCTTGTTATCTGTCATGTTTCTTTCATGCTTAATGCTGCATTGGTTCACTCCAACCTATTAAGTTATTTTAGAATCATGATCCATAACGTGCTTTACGATTGTCAATAGGGATAGTATCGGGGTTTCAGCCGATCTTATTTATCTAGAATATTTTACATAGTTTCATGCTTTGTTTAATGTTCTATATTCAATCTTTAATGCTTATTATGACATTGTATCGGATCTATGACCGATATACAAGTAGATTTAGATATCAGCTATGACATTAATCTTATGTGATCATTATTTCATGTTATGATAGACTTAAGCAGTTTATACTGTCTCGGTTCGGTCCGATCTATACCAATTGCTTATTTCTAAAGTAATATTGATCTATTGATTGCATAATATTGATATCTACAGCCGATATACTAATATTACGGTTACTTTCATGTTTATTCATATGCCTTACAGCCGATTCATGCTTTATTGCATCGGCTAGGTCACATACGATATGAAATCGTCCCTATGGCCGATTGTCTATCGTTTACTGATATTCTTTGCATATTTTCTTGTTGATTGCATGATCAAATCAACTGGCACGCTCTTGAACCTAAAACCTTAATTTTGGACCTGCACTAGAGAAAAGCAAACCTCTCAGGCCAGTGTGTGTTTTTTGCATCAACACGCTTTTGGCACGCCCAATGGGACCAAGTGTCATCATGTCTCCAAACATCACTGAAGTTGCTGAGGACAACATCATCGCGGTCACACCTGAGAAGCTGAGTGACGAACAGAAGGAAGAATTGCAACAAATGCTAAACCAACTCCAAACCCAGTATTTGCACTCGTTCACAGTCACCCGGCAAGGTACTGTTGTCCAAAGAGCCAAAGTTCAAGTACCAACGATCGTGAAGCAAGATCCAAGTACTTCTGGATCAGGAGAAGAAAAAGATAAACAAGTGAAAGCCGATTCATGCTTTATTGCATCGGCTAGGTCACATACGATATGAAATCGGCCCTATGACCGATTGTCTATCGTTTACTGATATTCTTTGCATATTTTCTTGTTGATTGCAGGATCAAATCAACTGGCACGCCCTTGAACCTAAAACCTTAATTTTGGACCTGCACTAGAGAAAAGCAAACCTCTCAGGCCAGTGTGTGTTTTTTGCATCAACAAAAGCTGAACTAGAAAACCAACTTGAAAGGAAAATCAAACAGTTAAGATCTGATCAGGGTGGAGACTATTTTTCTAATGAGTTTACTTCATTCCGTGAAGAGTTTAGAATTATTCATGAGAGGATGCCTCCTATTCACCCCAGTCAAATGGGGTAGTCGAAAGAAAGAACCGCATTCTAACTGAGTTGGTGAATGCCATGTTAGACACTGCGAGGCTTTCCAAGGAATGGTGGGGTGAGGCTATATTGACTGCATGTCATATCCTGAATAAATTTCCTACTAAGAATAAAGAAGTAACACCATTCGAGGAATGGGAAAAGAAAGAAATTAAATCTCTCATACTTGCACACATGAGGATGTTTGGCTAAGGTCAATGTACCTATAGTCAAAAAGCACAAACTTGTACCAAACGCCGTTGATTATGTGTTCCTTGGTTATGCTATTCACAGCATGGGATATATATTCTTAATTATAAACTCTGGAGTACCTGACATGAGAGTTGGTACAATCTATGAGTTCAGAGATGCTACATTTTTTGAGAATGAATTTCCCATGAAAAATACACCTAGCACTTCTAGTCAAGAACCTATTTTATCCTCTGAGCACTTTGCACCGATAGAACACATTGATCAAACGCCTGAGGAAAATCCTGAGCAGGATAATATTGTAGCTACTCGAAAGAGTAAGAGACAAATGACTGTAAAGTCTTTTGGTGATGACTACATTATATACCTTGTGGATGACACTCCAAGAACCATCGAAGAGGCATATTCATCTCCTGACGCTGACTATTGGAAGGAATCGATATGCAGTGAGATGGAATCAATTATTTCGAATGGTACTTGGGAAGTCGTCGAGTGTTCATATGGGTGCAAACCTGTAGGATGCAAGTGAGTTTTCAAGAAAAAATTTAGACCTGATGGTACAATTAAAAAGTACAAGACAAGTCTTGTGTCCAAGGGTTATACCTAGAAGAAAAGCGAGGACTTCTTTGACACTTATTCACCAGTTGACCGCTTGACCACGATTCGAATAATACTCGCTCTAGCAGCCTCTCGTGGTCTTATCGTTCATCAGATGGACGTTAAGACAACTTTTCTTAATGGAGAGTTGGAGGAGGAGATCTACATAGATCAACCAGACGGATATGTATTAGAAGGTCCTTGTATGGCCGTAAGCAAGCACCTAAGGAGTAGCATGAGAAGTTTGATAAAACACTTACATTTGCTGCCTTTGTTGTGAACGAGGTTGACAAATGTGTGTACTATTGCTGATGGGGGAGAAGGAGTGATCTTGTATTTATATGTCGATGACATATTGATCTTTGAGACCGATCTCAATGTGATTGAGGAGATCAAGGTCTTTTTGTCAAAAAGTTTTGAAATGAATGGGAGTGGCTGATGTTGTTCTTAACATTAAGCTACTGAGAGGAGATGAGGGTGGGATTAAACTCGTGCAATCACACTATGTGGATAAGGTCTTGAGTCGCTTTGAATATAGGGGCTGCAAGTCAGCTCCTACTCCTTATGATCCCAGTGTGCTATTAAGGAAAAAACGAAGGATAGCAAGGGATCAACTAAGATACTCTCATATCATTGGTTCATTGATGTACTTAGCTAATGCAATGAGGCCTAACATCTCATTTGCTGTGAGCAAGTTGAGTGGTTTGTCTCAAATCCGTGAAATAATCACTAGCATGCTCTGTAAAGAGTACTGCACTACCTAAAAGGAACAATGAGCTATGGAATTCACTATGCCGGGTATCCGAAGGTACTGGAGGGCTATAGTGATTCAAACTGGATATCTGATGCTGATGAGATAAAAGCCAAAAGTGGATATGTGTTCATTCTTGGAGGTGGCGTTGTTTCCTGAAAGTCTTGCAAGTAGACTATCTTAACGAGGTCAATGGTGGAAGCAGAACTCACAACATTAGATACTGCCACAGTTGAGGCCGAGTGGTTTCGTGAGCTCCTAATGGATTTGTCGGTGGTTGAAAATCTAGTACCAGCTATCCTGATGAACTGTGATAATCAAATGGTGATTATTAAGGTGAACAGTTCAAAGGACAACATGAAATCATTTAGGCATGTAATGAGAAGATTGAAATTTATCAGAAAGCTAAAGAACTCTGGAGTGATAGTATTGGACTATGTCCAAACGGCTAAAAATCTAGCAGATCAGTTTACTAAAGGGCTATCGCGTAATGTAATAGTCTCTACATCGAGTGAGATGGGCTTGAGACCCACTTGAAGGTACACAATAGTGGTAACCTGTCCTATGTGATCGGAGATCCCGTAAATTAGGATGGCGAAATAAACTATTAGGTGACTGGGAGGAGAGACCCTCAAATGGGTTCATCTCTATACTGTACTTCTCTCCTTTTTCTGTACGGTAGGATGGTGTATTCCTTAATATGATCCGAGTGGATTTTCTTAAAGCAGAGATTTTGACCTACAGAACATCTTAAAAGTAACACACCTATATGAGTCCGACTACTAGTCACAGTCTATGAGATTTGGTTGATCTCTAGATACTCATAAAACACCTAGAGTATGACTTATATGCTCCAACCCGAGGGAATACTAACAGTAGCCAAGTATCAGTTAAGGAATTGAGTGAAACCTAACTGCACAAGACTGACAATTCAAGGCATAGTCAATTGTTCAGTTGTGATCAGGTTTAGCTACTTTTCTAGGTGAAAGTTCAACTTAACAGTCTCCACCGAAACACTGGTATATAAAAGCTGCAATAGAATAGAGAGCATTCTCATGAGCCTTCAAATTTGGTGGGGATTGTAAGATTTAATTCGATAATTGAGCCATTTAAATCAAATAAATTTCAAGAGTCATTATACAAGGAGTTTATGTGTATTCATTCTCTTATGAGATATCAATGGGATGAAGAGTTTTTGAGAATTAATCCATTTGATTAATGTATTGGTAACCAATATCAATTACTCCTAATTGATGGTTGTGTAGTGTAGGATGGTTGATGGCTAGTTGATGATAATTAGTTACTCTATTCCTCGTCCTATTCCATGACTCTCTTACTCTTCATATTTTATTTCTCCTATAAAATGAGAATGGATTTTCATTCACTTCCACTGCTGTTGCTACTACGGTGATTCCATCCTGATAAGTGTGAGCACACGCGTTGGGAGAGTAGGCCTCCGAAACCACGCCCCGCTACGATGTTCGCACGGACGGGCGGGTGATCAGGTTTTTAGGAGCACAAGGCGCGACTACTTACTATTCATCAACGTCTACTTCATCTTCATCAACATGTCGAGTGGTAGATGCGTCAATGGTGGATATGTCTGTAACGGTACTGGAGGAGGCAAGAACGACAACACCAATGGAGGTAACAACAACAACAATGCGTCATCCTCAGGAGTGTTCTCTGGGTATATTACTCTAATCACTTTAGTGTTAAATATGTTACTAGATGATGCTATCACTGTTACTAGCATGTCTATGTTTAGCACTATAAATGGATCATTTCGTTTTTCACGTGTCATGTTTATTATCTTATTTTTCTTGATTAAAATATGCCGAATTATAATCATATTTCCAACAGGGGTGGGCCTCAGCGGCGATGCGGTGGATCCCGACGGTGGTGCTCCTAGCCTCCTAGGTCACCGGTAGTCTCATCTTCTTCCCCGCCGCACCGTCTTCTTGCCACCGCTCCTCTCGTTCTCCCTTCCGTCGCCCTTGCTTGAGTTGTTAGCGCGAGAGGAGCGTGCAGGTGGGGAATACGTGAAGCCACGCACGGCGACGACCTTCATAACGCGACGCCCCACCTTTCTCCCCGCACCGCACGTCCTCGATGGAGGTGAAGTCTGTGTGTTCAGTTTTGGCTCTGCGAGTGACCGATGTGGAGGCGAATATTTTGTGTCGGGTGCTCGGGCTGAACGACACGGAGGCGCACCGTGAATGGCCTTAGGCAGCGTTCGCTGCTCTGTTCCAAACTTGTACAGTGATTGTGGAAAACGGAACAATCCATTAGCGCGTGATTAATTAAGTTTTTGCTAATTTTTTTCAAAAATGGATTAATTTGATTTTTTTAAGTAACTTTTGTATAGAAACTTTTTGCAAAATACACACCGTTTAGTAGTTTGAAAAGCGTGCGTGCGAAAAACGAGAGAGGTGAGTTGGAAAGAGGGGGAGAAGAACACAGCCTTAGAGCCGTTGCCATGGTCGACTGGAGCCTGCTCGGCTGCTGTCCCGCACAGACTCCATCTACTCACCGGCGACCCCTGCTGTGCCATTTCCCTCCACTAGAGCTGCTTCACTTCAGCTTCGGGACTCGTGTCTGGGACATGGGGACACGGTGGTTACCAGATCCAGCAAAGGTGACGCCTTTCCAGTTTCCTCAACTTTTGTTATTGATTGCTGTTCAGTTGATCCGGTCGATAAAGTGTCTGCTTTACGCAATGCCACGCTACATTATTTTTTCCCTCTTGCTGTAACTCAATCAGGTGGTCTTTGGTGGTCTACGAGGTAGTGTTCGTTGTCAGTTGTCTGTAGTAGGTACTACTAGTAAATCCAAACAGAAAAGATAAAAGATTTTTAATATGATCCCTGAAGAATTATCTTACAGTTGTCACTTGGATTTAGCGATAATGGATCTCTGTATGAATGAGATCAATATTTATTGTATCATTATTGATCGATTGGTTTCTATTAGACTACACTAATATTAGCCAATAGCTTTCTATATCATTATTTATCCAAGTGTCAGAATCTACATCGAACATATAGCCGATTGATCAAAACTCTATTTACATCAGCTAGTATCGTTATATCGGTTGTTATCGCCTATATTGGATAATTGGTCATCGGCTCTTTGGTTATCAACATATTTAATTATCTTGTCAATTGTAGGATCAAATTGATTGGTATGCTCGCATCCCATTAAAGTTCAGGACCAGTACTGGAGCTAAGCAGATCTCCCAGATCTTCGTGCTTTTCACATTGATATTGGCTTGGCGGCCACGACAACACAACTAGTGAGGGATAGGGCCAAGTGCAATGGGTCGCGGAGTGGGGGAGAGGAGGCCTGCAAGGGAAAAGGACAACAGGAGGAGGTCGACCGAGCGAGCGAACGACGTATGCGACTAGCTGAGGGTGATGCCTCGATGGGCGTCATGCGCCGTGCATGACTCTGCTTATGCACGATGGTACGAGATGACGTGTCGTTTGAGGGAGTCGGAGGGTAAGAGGTGGTCTAGGGTAAGTTGATCTTGGATCCTCGTTTTAGCTATTGGGTCTACATAATAAGGAGATGAGGAAGGTGGGATGAGGGAGCTAGCATGCCAGGTTTTTTTTTTTTTGCTTCTTTCGACCAATACATATATGAGGTATACATACGAAATATATACCTCATATATGTATTTTTTTTTTCAAAATTTGAGTATTCATCTTAATACCTTTGAATTGAGCTAGTCCAACCCCTAGACTCAGTGTGGTGCAGAACGAAAAGATAGTCCTCTCCAATGCAAACTAAACCAAAGCCTAATCTGAACGGTGTGGTTAGATTGTTCGTCGGCAAGCTAGTGAACGTAGCTCTACACCAATCGAATCATGAAAATGATTATTCAGAAACAGAGATTCTTATTGCCGAACTCTAGTACCGAGTACCGACAACCAGCATCAATATCACCTCTCTTCCTCCTTCCATAACTGGTGGTGTTGGTGTGCTCTGCACGTGAAGAGCCGAACAAGCTTACAGGCGAGAACCGCTAATCCGTGGAAAGGGAAGCCAAGAAAAGAACGCTCACATGCGCGCCGGGATGGGGGCCTACCCGGCGAGCGGCGGGCACGCCATGTGACCGCGCCCGCGCCCTTGGCTGGCCTGCGTGCTCTCCCGCAAGCAAAAAAGCCGTGCCGCATCCGCTTCTGCACGTTGCTTTGCTGCGATCGCTCGACCGCTGATGGATCGCTACGAGAACGCGAGATCACAGGACGCTAAACGCCGCGGCGCGCGGGCCACATCCTGCACAGTGCAAGGCGCGCAGCCTTTTGTGTGGATTTGGACCAGATGCAGACAAGTCCATGCCCAGTCTGCAGGAACAGATGGACCAGATCGAAACGGTGCTCATTCGTAATCGTAGCTACCCCATGGTCAAACAGGCCGGCGTACATGTCGAACGGCTTATTACTATCTTCTCTACGGCTATTTTGCCGATTTTGCAATCGCAGGCGCAGCTGCTTGGCTGTTCCAGAGGTATAATTCCTGAAAGCGGGAAGTACTAATCCTATTTCCACTCCCAAAGTACACCACTAATTGAACATCCCATGTGACGCGAGTGGGGGCGTTTGACAAGCTAAGCTATAGCTAGCAAAGGCGCGTGCTTCCGTTCCGATCAAAAGCTGTCCTGGATCACAAACACGCCATGATGGGTTTTCCCGTTTCCTGTGCAAGCAAACCTCCCCAATGCACCTCGTCGGTGGTCCAAGAACACCGATATGCCGCGGCAGTGCGCGCACCGTCCACGGCCGAACACACACTAGTCCAACGCCAAACTCCGGTATCACCGGCGCGGGGAGAGGCGGAGCGCATCGGTGAAACAGAGCCCACGAATGCGGGAAACACACACACTGGGAAAAAAAAAGAAAGGTGGAGGCGAGACCGACACACATTCTCCGCCGCGACGACCGGCGCATCAGCACGTGATCGCGGGCTGCGGTTGCTGTCACCTTGAGAAATTGACAAAAATTTCCACTTCGATTAATCACCACCGTAGTAGCGGTAGCAGTACAAAACAAAATTACACATTGCGACCCCGTAGGTAGTAACAGAGTGACACTGGCTATGACACGTGTATACTGGTAGTACTATAATCACTATTACTAGTAACTGCACGCAGCGACCGACTACTGGATGCGTCGTCACCGTTGCACAACGCTGGCTGTAGCTGTAGCACCATAACAGTAGGCAGGCTGCAGTTAATGGAACGAGACGAGAGCGATGGATGGGATCGAGTACCTCTCCGTCCTGCCGGTTTGTGGCGGAGGAACCAATTAACGTACTCGTGGCCGTAGTGACGGACCAAGGAATCTCACCGTACTACTCCAAAGAAAGGTAAAAAAAAAAACGAAAAATGTAATCTCCTCATCAATCCTCACTAGTGGCTAATTACTCACTGTAATAGTACGGTAGAATTCGAGTTACTGAGTTCGTGCGTGCTAGTTGCGGTTGATGAAGGCGACGAGCGTGGCCATCTCGGCTTGCGCCTGCGGCGTGCTGAGCTTGGTGAGGAAGTAGACGTGGCCCTCGCCGGGGGTCTCGTAGAGCTCGGCCTGCCCGGGCCAGCCGCTGCTCCGGAGCGTGGCGTAGTAGGCGCGCTGCCACGGGCTGAGGCGGTCCTGCTCCGACACGGTGACCAGCACGCGGGAGCAGCCGAGGCGCTGCCACGAAGACGCCGGCAGCGCGAGCGGGTTCGCATACGGGTGGTCGATCGGGTACTTGCCGGCGCAGATGAAGCTCCAGGTCCGCGCCGCCGACTGGAGGTAGGCCGGGTCCATGGCGTCGGCGCCCATCGGGCTCCGCCCCTGGAAGTACGGGTCGAGCAGCGCCACGCCCTTGATCCTGGCATCGCCGTCGAGGCCTTCCTCGCCAGCGCGCAATGCGAGGTTGTGCGCGATGTTGCCGCCGGCGCTGTCCCCGGCGAGGAAGAGGCGGGACAGGTCGCCGTACTGGGAGAGCCACTGGTCCGTCCCGGGCGCCGCGTTCGCGAGCACCCACTTGAGCGCCGCCCACGAGTCGTCGTACGCGGCCGGGAGCGGGTGCTCCGGCGCGAGGCGGTAGTTCACCGACACGGCCAGGACGCCCGCCTTGGCCGCGAGCGTATTGAGGTAGGCGTGGTAGATGGGCGTGAACGCCGACTCGACGACGAACGCGCCGCCGTGGAAGTAAAGCAGCACCGGGACCTTGGCGGTGGGGCGGAAGCTGGGGAGGTAGAGCCGCGCGCGGACGTCGTTGGCCGGATCAATGGCGACGTCCCTGGACGATACGCCGGTGAGCACGTCCGCGGACGCCGCCACCACGTCGGTGCCCATGAGCCGCTTCACCCTGCCGCTCTTGTACTCGATCAAGAACGGGGAGAAGTCGAACTTGACCGGCTCCCCACCCAACGGCGGCACGCGCATTCCCCGCCTCGCCGCCGGCGCCCCGCTCCCGCCATGCGCGCAGATTAGCAAGAGGAGGATGGGGAGCAAGATCCGCGAGGCCATCGGGGGAGGAGACACGCACTGCTGCGCGGCAGCTGGAGAGTGGCAGTGGCAGTGGCAGAGTGTGGAGTGAGAGAGTGAACTGGCTCGGCTCGGGCTCCTCCGCTCCGCTGCTGCGAGTGTCTCGGAGACGACGCTGCCACGGGATGGGTCCGGTTTTATGTGGCGCGGGGCAGCCGACAAGGCTGGGCGCACCGCACTATTTTCCGGGCGCGGATCGTGGTGGGCTTTCGACCGCTTTAACGCCGCGGCCCGGCCTTCTCTTGCATCGCATGTGCCTGGGTGCCCGCGCAGTTCACACTTCACGCTCGATCGCTTCGCCCCCAAAAAAGTTCACAGACAAGCTCTGAAATGGCGCGTTTTCTGCACTTAATTTACACCCAAATTCCTCTCTTTTTGACGAACTGTATAACAGCACTTTATTTCATGGTTATTAGTACTACTGAAATGCTAAACTATACCTGGTTGTCAGAACCTCTGCTCATCGATGAGTTTAAAAGATTCAGGTTTTTCTGAAACTGTCAGTTCACACGTCTTTTACTAATCGTTTCGGCGTTGCAATGCTACAGTACAAACCTACAACAACAAGCCGTGCCTGAGCCGCTCGTTGCTTGAGGTTGAGGCCCATCGACCATTCAATGCCCTGTGTACAATTAGGCAATTAGCACGCTCGCTTTGTGTTGGTTGTGTGCCCGTCTTCCTCCTCCACACACCGGTGCTTCGCCTAGATGGTCTCGCATGGTAGGAGTAGTACTGTAGTACCCTAGCTAGGGTGCCCCCATATCAGCCTGTCTCAGTTGAGTGGGGCGGCACGTACCAATTACTACTCAATTAGTGGCCTGAATTGAACGATTCAGCACCATCGCCCAAGAGCCCGTCGCTAACTTTGTCGCAAAAGCAAGGAACTCGCAGTGATGCACGGAGTTTGCACAACCTGTACTCGTGAAAGTTTACAGCTTTCCTGGAGCCCAGCCATAAAAAAAATTATCTATGTCGAAGGCTCACGGGCCGGCAGGCGCTGCAGGTTATGTGTATCAGGTGGTGTTTGATTTCAGAGACTTATTTTAAGTTCATGTCATATCGGATGTTTGAGCGCTAATTAAAAGTATTAAACATATACTAATAATAAAACTAATTGTATAAATGAGAGCTAATTCACGAGACAAATTTTTTAAACCTAATTAATTCATAATTAATATATGTTTACTGTAGCATCATATAGGCTAATCATAGATTAATTAGACTCAATAGATTCGTCTCGCAAATTAGTTCAGGTTATAAAATGGGTTTTATTTTTAATCTACATTTAATACTTCTAATTAGTGTACAAACATTCGATGTGACAGGGATTAAAAATAAATCCCTGGAAGATGTGACAGAGATTAAAAATAAGTCCCTGGAAATAAACACGATCAGTTTCACTGCTGACAACCTGTTTGCTAGCTCTCCTTTTTTATCGTCGGCTTATGTAGTAATCCCAATTACCGATCGCGAAGATCTCGGTTGATGGTAGGCTTTCGGTGCCGAGGATGATCATTTGCCTATTTGGTGCTTCCTTTGTCATGGGTTATATTGCCGGCAGGATCTATTAATAAACCTTAGGTAGCGCCTTCTGTGCCATCGATGCTGTGCTGTGGCGCCACCAAACCCAATAATTCCGAACTGAAACCCACCTGACATGACATGAGTACAGCAGCAACATCGTGCAGACACTTAGTGATGCGATCTGCTGAGATGGAAAAAGAGCACCTATCATATGTACAGTGCTACCGCGTAATGTGATCTTGTGAACGCACTGATTGTTGGAGCTGCTCGCGAGTTTTGTTTTCGGTAGCTATGGTTCCGAGCATGGCCGAATCAATGAACCAATCTGATGCACTGGTTCATTTTATTGGTTCGATCTGTGATGATCATCATGTGGGGACAATACTACAAGGTGTGAGCTTTACTCCTACTATTTCCCGGCTGTAGGTTGCGTTGCTTTCGGTGTAAATTAAAGTAGCTCCCAATCTACTAACAGTCCATCTTGTACTAAATTCCGAGCTGCCGAGCTGTGCCCGTTCTTAAATAGGATGACAATGATCTTTGACAGCGAATTCGAGTCATCATTCTGAAGATTTGGAGCTGCTGAAATGACGAGCCGAAAAAACCGTTCCTCTGCTCTTTCCGAAGAGAATTTTCCTCACCTGTGAATGGATCTGAATGTGCATCAGCCTCACTCTCGTATCCTGCTGTACTTCAAGATTTTGCGGAACTGATGTCTCTGATCGACCCTGCACGGGTTCTATCACCATTAAGCTGACCTCTCAGCTTTTCTTAGCCTGAAAAGCTGAAACTGTTTTGCGATCCATAACGCTAACAAATTTCACTCGTGGTCCCGGATCATTGCGTATAAGGCTATTCACAGTGAGCTTGCGTGTCATTCGACCTTAAACTTACACGTCGGAGATTCCCAGCCACGTCTTCATTTCCCTTGACCAAACTAAGAACGCATGATCAAACTGAGACACACGTTCTTTGTCAGAAATTTGACAGTATTGTTAGGACTGGCCCACACTCGTCGTCAGGGAAGAAAGAGGGAGGAAAGAGAGCTCTTGGTGGCCAAGGAAGGAGACCGTCGTCCTCCATCGACCAGGGAGGGAGCCAAGCAGGTCGTCACCCCTAGGTCCACGCTGCACCATAGTCGGTTCGTCACTAGCGAGAGGAAGCGCAGGGTGGCCGCCGACACCATCGCGGTTGGGCGAGCACGTCGTTGCCGGTATGGTGCCATCCGCCGCCACCGACCTCGTCAACCCGAGCTGCCGCCACAAAGAAGGGGAGAGGCGTGGACTAGAACCGCCGAGGTGGATGGAGAACCCATATATGGCCCCTAGGAGCCCTCCTCGTCATCGCCATTTGCCTCGGGGGTCTCCACCGCCGCACCCAACACTAGGTAGCCGTCGGCCAGGCACCAGATTCGGTGGTCAGGGAAGGAGACAAGCAGTGTCGTCGATCAGGGGAAGAGAGAAGTCGGAGTTGCAGGCTGTGGAAGGAGAAGAGGGAACCGTGGTCGGCAGCGACCTCCACGAGGAAGACGCGGAGGAGAACCAACGGTAGAGGCGGTGATGGTGCACGAGAAGAGGGGCAAATCTGCCACCACCCGAGCGTCGTGGGAGGGAGGCACGCGCTTGGAAGGGGATGGTTCAGGAAAGGCGTAAATGGGAGAGAGAGGGATTAAAAATATGTCTTGGTGGTAAGACCCATTAGTAGTTTGCACTCTGGAATGAGTTGCTTTATAAGAGCTTCATCCAATATAGCATCTCAGGTAAAGAAAAACCCGGTAGGTATTGTCCTAAGGGCATCCTCAATGTTTGTGATGTAGTGTATCTTTAAGGTGGACCATAAATAGTGAATCATTGTTAAAGCAATATCCATAATGTTATGGTTAGGATTTAGCCATAAGGTGAACCCCCATAAAATAAAAAAAATGTTTCATCTCTTGTTCATGAAGTGGATGATTGAGAAAAAATTACTTTTCTTTTGCTTGTGGTAGACCTTAAGCATAAGGTGCATCCTAAGCTAATGCTACTTTTCACAATGTATATAGCTCACTTTAAAAGTATCATCCACTAGTACAAAAACGATTTTCCTGTACATGCCCCTCTTTAGATTGTAGATGGACCTTAACTAGTTCCGTCTGCAAAAATTATCCTCCATTTTCATGTGCGGGCCCTTAAGAGGACCGCACGGAAAAATTGATTTCCGCAAACTGACCTCTTAAGTGGACCGCACACGAAAATGAGTCTATTTTCACAGGCGGATCTCTTAAGTGGACCGCACACGAAAATGAGTCTATTTTCCCTCCTACTGACTTCAAATTTTTCATCTCCTCTCTCTCTTCCTCTCTTTTTTATTCCCTCCAGCCTGTCTCTCTCTTACCCCTCTCTCTCTCTACCTTTCCTCTCCTCTCTCCCCTCCGAGCGGCTGGCGACCGGCGACGCCACGGGCAGCGGAGGCGGCGGCGGCGGCTCGGCGGCTGGCGACCGGCGACCGCGCGCGCGACGGCCGGATCCGCGCCGCCGTCGCCACTGACGAGGAGAAGGAGGCACCATGGGCGGCGGCTGCTGGCGGAGGCGGCGACGGCTCGGCGGCTGGCGACCGGCGACCGCGCGCGCGATGGCCGGATCCGCACCGCCGTCGCCGCCGACGACAAGGAGGAGGCGCCACGGGCGGCGGCAGCGGGCGGAGGCGGCGACGGCGGCGGCGGCTCGGTGGCTGGCGACCCCGCGCACGATGGCCGGATCCGCGCCGCCATCGCTGCCGACGAGGAGGAGGAGGCGGCCGGGAGTGAGGCACGGCGGCGGATCTGGCCCTCCCCATGTGCGGCGGCGGCAGCGGATCCGGTGGTGGGGAGGCATGGCGGTGGCGGATCCAGCTCCGGCAATGGCGACGACGACGAGGGCGGCGGATTAGGGTTAGGGTTTCGATCGGATTTTTGGATTTTATTTCTTTTTTCATTTTTTTGTTTTTGCGTGCGGGCGGTATAAGCACCCGCACGGGAAAATCAGATTTTCGCGCGCGGTTGCTCCACCCGCACGCAAAAATATTTATTTTCCCAGACATCTGGTTGCAGACGGGTAAGACCTCCGCACGGAAAAATCCTTTTTGACCGTACGGAAAAATCGTTCCTGTACCAGTGATCATTGTTTTGAGATTACCTTTTTTTTATACATTGTGATTGCTATAAGAAGACACATGTATGCGTGCGTGTTGTAGGTGTCCGGAAGGAATGCGCCATGAATGATGTTAGAGCAGATCGGCGCATGCTGTCGCAAGTCTCACTCTGCATGGCTTGCCTGGCGAATGCTGAGCAAACGTGAGCCGCCTGCCTGCTTCTGCTCCGTGCCGTTGTACTCCTATGCGATGTCCATTCCGCCCGCACGCTGAATTTTCACAGAATCAGTCTCACTGTGCTCCTGGTGAGCTCAGGCTTGTCAGTGAAACTGTACCGGTCGTAGCCCAAAGGCGATGCCAAACAATTGCAGGAGTACTAATTAATCACATCAACTATACACGGTTGCTGAGTTGCACTGCACATGACTCAGGTATGGGCGTATGGCATCCTGAACAGAACTGTTCATTTCTCATGAAGGGGAGCTGAATAGGTACTCTCCTCCATCATCGGCAGTAACAAACTGTACTACTTCAGTACTCCACACTAGAGTTGCATGGAGTGCCACACAGCTGTGCTGCCTGGTCACTGCCATATCCTGCATCCAATTCACCTGTCAGAGCATCAGTCTGTTGCGAAGCTGTACTGAACTTCCGTGCACGCATGAGGACAGGTTCGGAGCGCACTTGGCATGTCACATGGTGGCAACTTTGCTTCGCCTAGCTTAAGGCACCGCATTCGAACCACGATCTCCATCCAGAAGACTGAATTTGGACGAAATGGTGCCTCGTTGCACTGTTCTTTACAGAATGTTGTTGATGATGATGATGTGTGTGTGTGAATCGATTTCCAGTCTGTTTGTACCTCGTAAAAAGTTCAGTTCGGACTCCTTTCCAGCTAATATGTTCTCACATTTTTTACGAGCAATGCGAGCAAAGGCATTTGTTGAACACAGGAGTAACTCAGCGATGCGCGGTCACGCCTTTCGGAGACGACGACGTAAGGACAACATAGTACTGACTCCCATAAGATCATAAAACGTCTCAAAGTATGAAACTTCTGATGCCGAGGAGCAAATAAATGGGCTGGCCGCTGATAAGGTGTGACGTCCCTTTCATTTGAGTAGCCTCGAATTGCCTTGCAGGTTAAAGCTACGAGTCTAAATTTTTTTTCTTCAGTGCAAGTAGCTTTAGTTTTATATTTTAGTCCGTGATATTTTTGTTTCAGTTCTCATATTTTTCTCAATTTGTATAGAGGTCCAAAACTTACACCGAACACTCTAAAATCTAGAAAATGATAAAAAAACCCCTCCCTCTCTCCCCTCTCTCATCCTTATCCTCTCCTAGACCCCACTCCGGCCTCCATCTTTCTACTACCCCACCATCGGCGCCCCTCTCTCCCTCCCTACCACCCATCGCCGGCGCCCCTCCCCTCCTCTCTCCGCCGACGTCGACGCTGGTGCAACCCTCATCCCTCCACTCACGGTCGGCTGACGAGAGTAGCCACCACCGCCTCTCCCCACTCGCCTCGAGGGGCGACTTGGCCACCGAGCTCCGACCGACACGGCTGGCAAGCTCTGGGCGACGCGGATCGAGGGGTGGTGCGTTCGGCGAGCTCCGGGCAGCGCCGGATCGGGAGGCAGTGTGGTCGGTGAGCTTTGACCGGCACGGCCATCGAGCTCCGGGCGGCACGGATCGGGAGGCGATGTGGCTGGCGAGCTCCGTGTGGCGCGGATCGGGAGGCGGCGCGGTCGACGAGGGTGGCGGGGTGGAGTTGCTTGGCAGCGGAGGACCCGGAGGCGGGTCTCAGCGGCGGCGCAGTGGATCCCGATGGTGGTGCTCCTAGGTCGCCTGTAGGCTCCTCTTCTCTCCCGCCGCACCGCCTTCTTGCCGCCGCTCCTCTCGTTCTCCCTTCCATCGCCCTTGCGCGAGTTGTTGGCACGAAAGGAGAGCACGGATGGGGAATACGCAAATCCACGGAGAGACGAGGCGATGACCTCCACAACGCGGTGCCCCACCTTTCTCCCTGCGCCACACGTCCTCGATGGAGGCGCAGTTCGTCTGTCTAATTGTAGCTCCGCGTGCTTCGTTTGGCTCCGCGAGTGATCGACGTGGAGGCGAATATCCCGTGTTGGGCGCTCAGGCCGAGTGACACGGAGGAATGACCTAACGAGCAGCTTGCTCCGTCACCTCCACCATCCTCGTCCTGAGCTGGCGTCCTGTACATGGTGGGTTCGTCCTGGCCATGCAACAACCATGCAGGAAATAAAAAGCCGATCTAATAATTGCCGGAAAGGAGCTAGATGCCTAGATCACTCGCCCTTCCCCACCACCGGAGCAACGCATGTGAGTGTGAGCCTCTCTGCTCGTACGTTGTACGGCCCGTATTCTGGCTCGTTTTTGGCCCCATATCTCGCGTAGTTTGCGTCCACGGCTGCCTCTCGCGGCTCGCCGGGTTGGAGAGGAAAAGAGGCGAGTCGCGCGAGCGGCGCCGGCTCGCGGGCGCATCCGTTGGTGCGTGTGATTTTCTAGCGTTAACCTCGCGGAGCGGCGGTGGTGGGCGTTACGTTACCATGGCGGGGCGTGGCTGGGGGTGTGGTCACGGCCACAGTTTTCGCGATGATTGCCGCGTGATTCCACCGTGTTTGGCGGTATCCGCTACTACTGCAGTTACTCTCTTACTTGGTTCGTGCGTTCGCTTCGCGCGGCCGGGGGACCGGAAGCGGAGGTCGCCAACAATCACGCGCTGGGGACTCGTGCGTGCGCGCGGACACGTATACGCAGATGCAGCCACGTACAAGACTCCGCCGCTCCGCCGCTGACGTCTCGGTCTTCGTCGGCCTCCGCCTTCCGGACCGCATTGAACGCCGCACATGGGCGTGCCCACGTGGTTCGTCCGATCGGTTTAGGTTGGTGCCCACGTTTGGCTGATGTCTAGTCGTGTTCCGGCCGTCTCGAAATATATATCGAGCGAATAACAATTAGCTATGCTCCCACCAGTAAGGAATAAGAGTAGTATTCTCCCTCCGTTTTAAAACATAGGAGATTTTAATTAGACTAATAATATACCCATACTAACACCGTAGCAACATATAATGCATACACCCTCCATCTTAAAAAAAACTTAACTTCTATATCTGAACATCACCACTATATTTTTTAAGTAGTATAGATATGCGTAAAACAGATTATTACATTACAAAATGAAAATTATCTTCATAGATTACGAACAAATGCTACAATTTTAATCGAAGGATAGAGACTGAATTTAAATGATCACATACGGTCCATTAAAGACATGTATCAAATATGTAAATATGTGTAAATTTCTACCGCATAATATGCATACAAATTATTCTGATAAATATCAAATTTCCATCTAAGAAATTTTTACCACAAGTTCACCTATAATGGACCTGCTAATCTCTATCCACGTATCCAGCTCATCATAAGCTCCCGCTCACGTAGGCAAGACTTCGTTGATGGTCATTTGGACCAGGACTCCTCCAACCTTTGTGTAGCAGCGCCTTGAGTGATCAAAAGATTCTTAACTAACTTCCATTTCTAACTCTGTAATCTAGGTATAGAGCATAAAAATCTCATGTCATTACCAAAGGACATAACAATCATTTAGTTGAGTCAGGCTGATGCAAAAGCTCACTTAGCAAAAAGAAAAAAGCAAATACATAAAAGGGAGGTATTTACCTGAACTTTTTTACATCCGCCGTTTGACAGCAAGTTGACTTGATAATTCCTGCCAAAAAAAAACTGAATAAGCATCTGAATATCATAGACAGGACGCACGTAACAAGAAATTTCGTAAGCTATTATATCTGAATATGGTACTCTCTTCTCTATGTTCCTCTATGAATTATAGAAATGTTCAATAAAAAATTTTGTTGTTCTGGTCTGCTCTTTGCAAACATAATTTTCCAGCATTGCTTCTAGGATGATGATAATCTTCACAAATAAGGATTTTGCTAACGCCAGAAAGAGATAGCAACCACTGTATGTATGACCTACACATAACATCTACTATCCACAGATCCACAGCAAACACTGGAGGATAAATAATTTTGTATTAACATTTGAAATTCATGGTTATAGAAGGATATATGGAAATTTGAAAAATATTTAATCCTAGATAGTATCACCGTTTTTCACTGCCAAATAATTCTAGAAAGATTGACAGTTCGCATGATCTAAGAGGGCTCCCAATGTTCAGATCCCACAGGCAATGAGCCCACATGGCTGGACAAGAACTTCACTACCAAAAAAAGAAGAAGCAGGAAGCACATCAAAGCCACCATGAAACTATGCTGCTATCTATACCCACATTGTCCTATCAGTCTACATGAGAACATCAGTATCCACATTCAAATTAAGGCATCGAACAAGAACAAGGGACTTTCCCACATTAGCCCTGTCAGTCGTAGCAGTGATTTTGCTTTGAAACTTAAACCCTGTTCTGAACCTCCTTTACATATGTTAATGATTTTGACAAAATTCCCGCCTCTTTCTCTCATAAAGAAAAGGTTTAAAATCCATACTGACCTAATAATGTCCAGGAGTACATAGTTCTTCTTGATGTCTTTCCTAACCATAATAAGTATGGTCCCTGCATTGAATAGTAGCCAATTAACAGCATAGCCTGAGTTTATAATTTCTAGGTATAGAACACACTAAACTGAGAACTACTTGCACCCAAGGATTTCTTAATACCATAATATATAGGAGACACTAAGCCAATAACAGAGGATCAAATCAACTTCACCATTGCACCTATATGCTTGAATATTAATGATAAAACCGATCCAAAAAAAAGGAAATAAGAATCAGGGTGATGCAGAGAAGAGACATTTTATTCAGTGACCCTGTTCTGTAATGATTGTTGTTCAATGCTTCTAAACATAGCTCAATCAGCTATATAAGCACACAATACTCCAAGCAAAAGAGCACATGCCAAAAAAATATCGAAACTGGCACCATAAGTTATTTACATAGATTGTATTTCAACTGATAGGTAATAGAAAAACCTAAGATGAAAAATAAGGAAAAGTAGGATTGAAATCGCAACTCTATACATCTCCAAAAGAGAAAGAAAGTTCCAAGGCCTGAAAAATCCATCTGATTTTGCATACTCATGTGTGCTATCTTCTCTTTGCAAAGATACAGATGTTCAGTTTCAATCTTTCATAGCAAACATAAAATCATTTCCACTAACTACAGAAATAAAATCATATTATCCAATATAGAAAGGGGTATCTGCATATCACTCTGTTAACGAAATTTCGTAAGCCTCGAAATCATCATTGGCCTAGAGTCAGTATCAGCTTTAGAGTTCTGGAATCGGCCGATGGAAGCTATCAATCGCCAACAGTCGGATTCTTACCAAACTCGGTTAAAAAAACTAATCAATTAAAAGGAAGTTTATCTAGAAGAGACCGAGTTCAAGGAGGATGCGGCATGACAGTTTATCTATTAATTAGGAAGAGTTTGTTAGTTTCCTTTTATCTTTAGGAAAGTGTGTTTAGTATCCGATAAAGACTTCATGTTTTTCCTCTTATCTTTAGGAAAGTTTGTATTGTGTCCGATATGGACTAGTATCTACCCATGGGTATAAATATGTACACCCATAGTCCCTGTAAATTATCTCCATAGATCAATACATCTACTTTCGGCGCATCGCCACCCTTTTACTTTCAACGAGTTCTTGATTCAAGTTGGGCTGCATCGGCTTCGATCTCCGACAAGGAGTAAGACTTGTTTATGGCGGCTTGCCTTATGGGGATTAGTGCTTCCATCGTTTCGACACTCTAATCTTGTCCATGAAAGTCATCGAGTTATCATATACATTATGTAATCTAGATTGACAATGTTTTCTACTTGCATCAACCGATCTCCATCTAGGGTTTTGTAGATATCGGCTAGATTACTTTTTTGGTTTAGATTATATAATGTATCCACCACCCTCACAATCAGTCAAAAACTTGATTGTCTAGATATTATGTTTATTTTCATACTTAGTGCTGCATCAGTTAAATCTGATCTACTAAGTCATGCTTAGAACCATAATTTCTAACCTGCTTCTTGATTGCCAATAAGGGTTTCATCGGGGTTTCAGCCGATGAGTTATCTGGACGTTGCATCGGCTTATAAGGATTATATATAAGTTGGATTTAGCCGATTACAATAAAGGTTTCACTGTTTATCTAATCATTTGGATTTAATGACATCGGATCTCCAGCCGCTTTGCAGGATCAAACTGACTGGCACGCCCGCATCTCATCATTATTTTGGACCTGCACTGAAGCTAAGCAGATCTCCCAGGCCGTCGTGTTTTTACGTCAACATACTTGCACTAGTACAATGGATTCAATTGATTCCCCAAATTTCAAGTGCAAGTGTGCAACAAAGAGACATCAAGTTGGTGAGAAGAGACAGCATCACATCCACTCCACAATTATGTAAGCACCATGGCCAGAACTATCCCAGCAAACAAGAAATGGGGAAACATAATGGAATTGATTGTTAAAGCAGAATGTCAATTACTAAAATAAGTACATAAAAGCACCAGGCAAGATCAAGATTTGAACTATCATCAATATTCATTCTTACTTTTCACCGGAAATAAATTCTTGAATACACAGGATAGTAAGATCACCATCTATGTAGAAATTAGAAAGTTACCTTTTACTTGGTCTTTGTTAATGTCCCCTTGTCCAAACAAACTTACAACTACCAAAATACCATAATAAGGACTTAGTTAACCTAAATTGTCTTAACAGCATGTGTATTTCAACAAACTTGTACTCTTTTAAATTTCCGATCGACATGTACATTGAAACTAAAGTAACCTAGAGATCTGATCCTGTTCACTTATAAAATCATGTCAAGAGATTTTTCTAAAATGACCATCAGACAAGAGCTGGTTCATAATTACAAATAGATTTTTCTAACTATCAGGAGCAGTAGAGAGTAATTATCAGAGCTTTCAGGTTCCCAAGCACAAAAAATTTAGTAGACGGGCAACTTATGGTTCTGGAATCATATGTAATACCAACACTCCAACACATACCAGTATTCAGGTTGAACAGATCAAGTATGAACCCATCAAAAAAATATATATATATCACCAGTATAATCCAAATGGCATAAAAAATATTAGCACTTAAGATTTGAAATAATATCTTATTTAAGAAAAACAGACAACCATTTGATCTAATCTGCCCAATCCCAATTCTCAACGGCTTGTCTTGATCACGTAGAATTCACCTGGGGTGAGCATTAAGCGTGGTGGCTCAATCGATCAGACTGACCACTACTAAGTGACAGGTCAATTACAGATAAAAAAATTATGGGGTTTTGGTTATTAGTTGTGCAAGCATTAAAAAAAATAATATAACATCACACTCTAACAATGTCTGGACCATAAAAAGAGGAAGACATTGATAGATGCTGCTGCTAAAATTATGAAAAAGAAATGGTTAGCACACTGTATCACCAAGTTATTTTTTGAACAATCATACGTCATGTTCACCATGTGTAAACAAAAGGAGTCATCCATCACAAATATAACAGAGAACCAACCGACCGTTAGTTGCAAGTGGAGGTCATTGCAAGTACTGGTCAGGGCATCGCTCGAGACTCGCAGTCAGTTCGCCTTTGAGGTCCGGACAGCGATGGAGCGACGCACTGCTGACGCTGAAGGGGCTGTGGGCTGCGGGCTGCAGCCGCGTGGAGCGTCGATGTAGGGCAGGCCCGACCTCACCTCCTCCAGTTGTCGCGCGGAGTCACGCCCCTATGGCGGAACCAAACGGTGATGCGGCTGCGGAAGCGTGGATCGGGGCTATGGTGGCGGCGTGGAGAGGCGGCGTTGGAGGCCGGTGTTGGAGGGGGAGGCCGGATTGACGTGGATCGGGGCTGCGGCTAAGGCGGCGTGGAGCAGCGACGTTGGTGTGGATGATGGCGGTTGTAGTTGAGAGGGTATGGGGCGTGGATGAGCCAGGAAAACAAAAAATTCGAGCCATGAGATTTGGCGATCGGGTTGAGGAGGAGAGCGTGAAGCGAGGAAAAGAAAACAAAGGTGATCGAACCGTGGAATTCGGCGATCCAACGGTTCCCGCTCCATGGATCTGCCTAGGTGAGGATTCAAAATCATCACTACGTTTTTTAAGTAGAGGAGGAGTGCGGATCGTTGGATGCAATGGGAAGATTCTTCAAGCAATCTCAGCCTTTGGTTGTTGAGGACTCACCACCACCACTACGTTTTTTTTTAATTAGTAGAGATGTGATATATTTGAGTACTATATATCTGGATAGTTGTTCAGTTTAAGTAGATTCGAGGTATAGGATATGTTCAATCCAATCAAAATCTCTTATATTTTAGGGTAGTTTGAGTATTTCGGAAACATTTCACCCAATTTTGCGTGTTTCAGACGCAATCTACCGCCGTCGTGCTAGTGTCCTACAGTGTGCTGAGTTAACTTGAATCCGTACGTGTGGCAGCGCTGCCGTGTGCCGTATGTTGCACGTGTATCTCGAGTTGTCAACCTTGTCGTCGTTTGGTTGAGAAATGAGGCTCACGGTGGACTGCCCTGACAAATTGGTTGGTATCATACGGTTTCCATGGCAAAAGCAAAACAGGCCATACCACGGTAAGCGGCGAATTGCCAAGAGTGCGACAGAAAGCATGACTGGCTGTGGTTAGGCACTCGGGCTTGCGAGTTGGGACATATCGGGATCATTTTTGGGCTGTGGACAAATGGCCCGCAAAGTGCACGGTTTTCTATTCTAGCATGGGCTGGAATTCTGTTTCCGTCTATCCATAGACCTGACGAGTTCGACCTGTTTAGCTTCAATTTCTTTAGATAATGAATTTTCATTAATATGGGGAATAAGTTCATTTGAGGTCCCTTAACTTTACACCGAATCCGATTTTTGTCATTGAATACGTGGCTAGTTTGACTTGGTCCTCGTCCTACGTGGCGGTGATGTGGCACAAGAAGCATAATAAAAAAATATGGGACCCACATGTCAGGTCCCACCCTCCTCTCTATCTCCACCGCACCGTCGTCCTTCTCCCTTCTAACTCCCAGCCATTCTTCATTGTTCCTCGAGCTCTCTCGCCAGTCGACGAGCACACGCGGAGAGGAAAAAGGGCGGCAGCTGCCGGCCAGCGGGGAGAAGGGCGGAGGGCGGCAACCATCGGGCAGGAGGGAGAAGGCGGAGAGGCCGGCTGGGAGAGGTGGCGGCGGAGGCGGAGAGGGGCGGCGCAACGGGGGTAGCCAGCGGACAACGAGGAGAGGGATCCCCTCCTCCTCCTCCGGTTCGGCGTGCGTTGCGTGGTGGTGCTAACTTGCGGGGTGGCGACGGCCGGAATGGTAGCATGAGAAGCAGGTCCCTGCCGCTCCGGCCTCCTCTGTGCCACCTGTCGGTCAGGTCACCGTGGCTTCAACAAGAAGAAGGCGACGGCGCGTACGTGGTCGGAGGGGATTAGGGAGGTGGGCGGTGGCGGCTTCGAGCTCGGGTCACGGGCCCATCGACGCCATGCTATCCGTGTTCCGCGGCAGCGAGCTCGCCGTCGCCGACGCCAACTCGTGCAGATCGATGCGGTAACGCAGCAGGAGGAGTCGCCGCCACTCGCCACTCCCTCCTCTCCCGTCTCCCGCTAGCCGCGGCGCGCCGCTCTGCTCCGCCGCTGACAACGATGCCTGGAGAGAGCTACGAAGAGTGGGGATATGGGGAGAGAGGAGGAAGAAGAGGGCGTGAATAACATGTGGGGCTCACGTGGGCACCACCATTTTTATTTTTTTTTGTGTAACTGACATGTGGGACCATAGTTTTTATTATTTTCCAAATTAAATTACCATGTAAGCGCTATGTCAATGTCAAGTCAGATGAAGACTAGGTCAAATGAGCCACGTAGACGTCACGTCAGCTGAAACTGCCGTCCAAACCACCTTGGGATTTATTTTGCACCGGTTTTGATAGTTTAGGGACCCGTTGTATCTGATCTTTCGGTTGAAGGACGAAAATTAAATTCATTAACAAATTAAGATATCTCAGATAAACTTATTCCTTAATCTGGCATCTATATTTTAGCTTCAGTTTGAAGCCTCAACTGGCCTGATTGAAATGGCTCGATACCCTAGCAATGAAAAGTCCATTTTACGTCCTTATCGATGGTCGAGTTTCATTCGCATCTCTTAGCGGTAAATCCAGCTATAGAGTGTCCTCTAACTATCAAATCCAGTGCAAATTGAGACTCGATGGTTTTATCCTACGTTATATTACAGTCAGCATATTGACATGTTTTCGTATACGTGTCACCTACATGAGGCCTACATGGCGTTATAATTAGTAAAAAAAATAGTTTTTAAAAGAAAATGATGAACCCCACCTATCAAGAAACAGCACCCCACTTTCTCTCTCCTCCCCTTCTCCTTTGCTTCTCCTGGCGAGCTTGCACGACCCTTGACTATGACAACGGTAGCTACACCCCAGCCACTCCTCCCCTCTCCTCCTCGCCCTCCTCGCCATGGACGATGACTAGATGTCTAGATGGCTTCGACGTGGTTGGCCTACCCTAGCTATGCGTGTGGTGCTCGAGCTCGAGCAAGGCTAGCTCCGGAGCTCCTCTGGAGAAAATCAACCGCTCGGGGCCCTGGTTGCTAAGGCCCCATCCACTTGGCAGGTCATCGACATCCTTCGGTGGTAGAGACAAGCTTGCCCTCGACCTTGTCTGCGTCGCTAATCTCACCGCTTTGTTCCCGTTGTTGCTCACCTTCCAGCAAGAAAAAGCCGTTGACACTAGGGCCCTTCCTTACTACCACTCCCTACCGTCGAGTAGAAGCAGTTGACGCCATCGAGAAGAAGATAGGTGCAAATCAAATACGTGGCTGCTGGAGGTTTTATGGTGGCAATAGCACAATATCATCTAAGGATTCATGATGCTTCTTGCAGCGCGATTGATCTTGCAGGAGCGGTAGGAGTTTAGGAGTTTTTAAACTAATTGTTGAGACTGATTCTTTGGAAGTAACGAGAATGGTTGCGCAGAGGAAAGTTAATAGATTGATTTATGGGTTTTTGGTACAAGATCTGAAGACAAAGCTGAATCTTTTCCATAGTGTTAGTGTCGTTCGGATTAGGAGATTAGTGAATAAAGCTGCTCATAGATTAGCGTAGGAAGGAGTGTCTTCGAGTAGTTTTTCTACTTGGCTCTCTATTGCTCCAGGTTTTATTTCTTTGATTTCGGCTGATGTTTGTAAGCATAATAGTCCGGTTTAATTGAGTGCGAGTTGCATCTTCTCAAAAAGAAAACTACGTAGTTGCTGGTGCGGATGAGGATGCCATGGGGGCCAACAGCGACGAGGCACATCGAGTTAAGGTCGAAGTACTCCTAGTTGACGTCGACGATGATTACCTTGCCATCGTCCGGGATGGCGAGCATGGAGCAGGCGATGAACACACCGGTCTGCCTTCTCCACGCTCGAGCTCTACCTGCCACTGGGCTACCACTGATGACAAGAGAGTGGAAAGAGAAGGGAAGGGTGATCTAGAGGAAGTGGGATCCACATCTATTGTATTTTTTATCTTCGTGTAAGAGACATGAACTACGTAGATTCTTTTTTAAAAAAAGTGGCACTGTCACATTGAGTTTTTTTTTACCGTAACTAGCTCGGTAACCCGCGCAATTGCACGGATGGCAACCATATAAAATTATTTATTTTTTACATATGATTTTACTTAAAATTTGTTAAATATTTATCTTGTTATCTTAGAATTTTGAAAGACCGAACTTTATCATCCGCGTGTTTCTAATTTTATAGTTTTTAAAAGTCGTTTCGGTCGCTACCCCATACTCACTTGTTAAGTATTTATTTGTTTATAGATTTATCACTATTTCTATTTATCTTCCATGAAACCTTTAAAAATTAGACCTTTTAGTTTTTAGAGTTAATTATTTTGTTGGGCTTTGTTTTCATAATTTTTTTAAAGTTTCGTCAAACACCACCCACTGTACTCCTTTACGGCCCTCTGCTACCTCGTCTCTTTATTATCATTGGGATTTTAAAAATCGAATATAATTATCGATTGGGTTCATTTTTTATTTTTCAGAAGTTCCTCTAAATCGTTAGCGGATTTTCACTGTACTCCTCTACACGCGACTCGCCTACTACCTCCTCTCTCTATTGCAATTGAGATTTTAAAAATTGAATATGATAATTATTGGGGTTTATTTTTTACTTTGTAGAATCCCATCAACTGCAGCGACTGTGCTGCTTAATGGCTTCCCTGTTGTCCATTCTCTTAATCGATTTTGTTTATATGTTTATAGTTTTTATATGCCCATTAACTTTCACCAATTTACTCCTTTATAGGCCTATTATTTTTCCCCTTTTTATTGTCATTTGATATCTTTGTGTTTTAGATTAATTGTTCTTTTTGAAAAATCCATATTTATTATTTTTATATTTTTATATTTGTAAATTGTATTCCTACTTGAACTCTTGAAATTATTTTTCTTTTTTTGAAATTTATTTTATTTGTTATTCCGAATTTAATTAATTTCATAATATGTTCTAGATGATCTATTCTTTCAATGGTCTTTATTTTTTATTACAAATTTTAGTTATTTATAAAATTTATTTCAAGTTGAACTCTTATTTTTATTTTTCTAGTTTATGTATTTATTTTATTTTTTTATTTTGAATTCTAATTAATCTCCTGTTGTGTTATAGATGTATTAATTGTTGTTTTAATATATCTTTTTTATTCTGATTTTTAGTTATTTCAAAATTGTATTCCTACTTTAACTCTTCATTTTCTTTCCTAATTTCAGAAATTTATTTATTTTTATTCTGAATTTTAATTAATCACGTATTGCGTTCTTATATGGACTTCTACTTTAATATTACTTATTTTTAATTCCGAGTTTCAGTTAATTTTAGATAGTACTTTTACTTGGACTCTTCTTTTATTTTCTTCGATTAATGTGGGAATTTCTAGCTGGTGGCCCGGGCAAATGCGCTTCTAGCACCCATACAAAATTTTTTATTTTTTACATATGATTTTACTTAAAACTTGTTAAATATCTATCTCGTTATCTTAGGATTTTGAAAGTCTGAATGTTATCATCTGCGTATTTATAATTTTATAATTTTTAAAAGTCGCTTCGATCGTTACCCTTACTCATTTGTCAGTACTTTATTTACTTGTCGATCTATCACTATTTCTATTCAACTTCCATGAAACCTTTAAAAAATAGACCTTTTAGTTTTTAGAATTCATTGCCTTGTTGGGTTTTGTTTTTATAAATTTTTTAAAGTTCCACCAAACACCGCCACTGTACTCCTCTACGGTCCCTCCACTGCCTCATCTCTTTATTATCATTAGGATTTTAAAAATCGAACTTTATTATCGTTTGGATTCATTATTTACTTTTTAGAAGTCCCACTAAACCGTGAGCGGCTTTGCCAGTGTACCCCTCTATGCGCAACCCGCTCGCTGCCTCCACTCTCTATTGTCATTGAGATATTAAAAATTGAACATGATTATCATTGTGGTTTATTTTTTTACTTTCTAGAACCCGCCAACTGTCACGATCATTCTGCCTAATGGCTTGTCCGTTGTCCCTCCTCTTAATCATCATTGAGATTCTATTTGAGGTTTTATTTCATTATATTTATAGTTTTTATATGTCTCATCAACTACCACCACTTCACTCATTTACAGGCCAAGTGTTTTTCCCCTCATTATTGTCATTTCATATCGTTGTGTTCTACATGAACTATTCTTTTCGAAAAAACCATATTTTTCATTTTAATATTTTTATTTGTATATTGTATTCCTACTTGAACTCTTATAATTATTTTTTGTTATTTTCGAAATTTATTTTATTTGTTATTCTGAATTTTAATTAATCTCGTTATATGTTCTAGATGGTCTATTCTTTCAATAGTCTTTATTTTCTATAACGAATTTTAGTTATTTATAAATTGTATTTCTATCTGAAATATTATTTTTATTTTTCTAATTTCTGAATTTATTTAATTTTTTATTTCGAATTCTAATTAATCTCGTGTTATGTTATAGTTTATTAATTATTGTTTCAATATTTCTTTTTTATTCTGAATTTTAGTTATTTCAAAATTGTATTCCTAAACTCTTCTTTTTTTCCTAATTTCAGAAATTTATTTATTTTTTACTCCGAATTTTAATTAATCACGTATTGGGTTCTTACATGAACTCCTCTTTCAATATTGCTTATCTTTAATTCCGAATTTTAGTTATTTTTTAGATTGTATTTCTATTTGGATTCTTCTTTCCTTTTTCTTCGATTAATGTGGGAATTTCTAGCTTCCACAGTGAACATGGTGTCTTCTTTTTGAGCTCACTTAATAATATAGCTAGCTGTGTGGCACGCGCAATTGCGCGGTAGCACCTATACAAAATTATTTTTTTCTTTCATATGATTTTACTTAAAATTTGTTAAATATCTATTTCGTTTTATTAGGATTTTGAAAGACTGAACTTTATCATCCGCGAGTTTCTTATTTTATAGTTTTTAAAAGTCGTTTCGGTCGCTACCCCTTACTCATTTGTCATGCCTTTATTTGTTTGTCATTCTGTCACTATTTCTATTTATCTTCCATTAAACATTTAAAAATTAGACCCTTTAGTTTTTAGATTTCATTGTCTTGTTGAGTTTTGTTTTTATAAATTTTTTAAAGTTCCGTTAAACATCGGCACTGTACTCCTCTACGGCCCCTTCGCTGACTCCTCCCTTTATTATCATTGGGATTTTAAAAATCGAACATAATTATTGTTTGGATTCATTTTTAACTTTTTAGAAGTCCCGCTAAACCGTTAGCGGCTTTGCCACTGTACTCCTCTGCGCGACCCGCCCGCTGCCTCCCCTCTTTATTGTCATTGAGATTTTAAAAATTAAACATGATTATCATTGGGGTTTATTTTTTTACTTTCTAGAATCCCGTCAAATACCACGACCGTGCTGCTTAATGGCTTGTCCGTTGTCCCTCCTCCTAATCGTCATTAGGATTTTAGTTGGGTTTTGTTTATATGTTTATAGTTTTTACATGTTTCATCAACTGCCACCACTTTACTCTTTTACCGGCCTATTGTTTCCCCTCTTTATCGTCATTTGATATCGTTGTGTTCTAGATGAACTATTCTTTTCGAAAAATTCATATTTTTCATTTTAATATTTTTAAAACTGTTTTCCTACATGAACTCTTATAATTATTTTTCTATTTTCAAAACTTTTTAATTTTTATTCCGAATTTTAATTAATCGCGGCATATGTTCTAGATGGTCTATTCTTTCAATACTCTTTATTTTTTTATTATAATTTTAGTTATTAATAAATTGTATTTCTAGTTGAACTCTTATTTTTATTTGTCTAATTTCTGAATTTATTTTTTTGTTTTGAATTCTAATAATCTCGTGTTGTGTTATAGATGGATTAATTGTTGGTTCAATATTTCTTTTTTATTCTGAATTTTAGTTGTTTCAAAATTCTATTCCTACCTAAACTCTTCTTTTTCTTTCCTAATTAAAGAAATTTATTTATTTTTTACTACGAATTTTAATTAATCACGTATTGGGTTCTAATATGGACTCATCTTTCAATATTGCTTATTTTTAATTCCGAATTTTAGTTAGTTTTTAGATTGTATTTCTATTTGTACTCTTCTTTTCTTTTTCTTTAATTAATGTGGGAATTTCTAGCCTACACAATGAGCGTGGTGCCTTCTTTTCGAGCTGTCTTAATCTGTACCTAATATAAAAATTCGTAAGGCTTCTGATCATCCGCTTCGTCCGTCGTCCTCTATTGAGTCCGAGTCCGTCTTAAAAAAAATCCCCAAGCAAATCAGCCGATTGCTCCCAACCCCTTTGCCCCCAAATCCCAAAATACATGAATCACAAAATCACTCAATTGGAATCCCAGATCAAAATCAATCACAAATTCACTCAATTGCAATCCCTGATCAAAATCAAGAATCCCCACAAAATCAACATCCCAAATCAAACATCCTTCGTACTATGCTTACTATAAAATCAACGCACCACACCGAAGAGGGAAGCAGCCACCGCCGCCCCGCCGGGGAGGGGAGCAGCAGTCGCCGGATCCACCGCTGCGTCGGATCCACCCTCGGTCACCAACACCGCCGCCAGATCCACACGCGGTCGCCGCTGACGCAGCAACCGGCATCAAATCCGCCGTGGGAGGGAGCTGCCGCCACCGGATCCGTCCTCAGCCGCAACCACCGCGGCCGGATCCACCCGCAGCTGCCACCGACACCGCCGCCAGACCACATGCGGTCATCGCCGATGCCGCCACCGCTATCAGATCCGCTATGGGAGGGAGGTGAGAGGGGGCGGAGGGAGCCGCCGCCGTCGGATCCGTCCTCGGCCGCCACCATCACGGCTGGATCCACTCGCAGCTGCTGCCGATGCCACCGTCGTGGGAGGGAGGCGAGAGAGAAGGGGAGGGGAAGGACGGTCATCGCCGCTGTCTCCACGTCGTACCCCCGCCATCGCCTGCACCGCGTCGAGCCCTCGCCGTTGCCGCCCCATGCCGGCGAAAAGGGAGGGAGATGGGGAGATGGAGCGCTGGTGGGGGGGAGAGGGAGGGAGACGACGATGCTGGTGAGGGGAGGAAGAGGGAGCGGCACCACCGGTGGGGAGAGGTAGCGGCGCCGCCGGTTGGGAGGGGGAGAGGCAGCCTGCGGTGTGGGGTGGGGGGAACTAGGGTTAGGGATTTGGGTATGCACGGTTTTGATGGATTTGGATTCTATCCGAGCCGTCCATCAAAACGAACGGCTCGGATTGATCCCGACTTGGGCCAGCAATATTCCCAGGCCGCCTCGCAGCTGGGCCGTCTCATTGGCCTCAAGTTCGTGGGCCGGGCTAAACTTAGTTGATTTCTCTCTATCAGTATTTTAAGTATTTTTTATTTTCAGAAATAACATTAGAACCATTTTAATTGCGTAAAATTGCACAAAATTGTTTTCTTTCTTTTTTTTAACTTTCTTTCTTTATTTAGGAATATATTTTCTTAAAGGGCTCATATCATGAAAAACTAAACCCTAATAAGCTAATATTTTTATATTTTTTATAATTTTAGTTTGCCCGTTACAACGCACGGGTATTTTTTCTAGTAATATAATAAATATAATAGATAGATAAAGAGATAGATAGATAGATAATAGATAGATTGTGCACGAGCGCCACGCTAAATAAAGATTAAGTTAATATACTACATCAGTCGAAACTACTCTCGATACTATCAAACAAGTCGATTTATATTGGTTTTAAAGTTATGAGATGTTCTATACCCACGAATCAAATTCCACCGATAGTGGAGGTCTCAAAGTGGACTTTTTCCATGGCAATTCTGTTCTGTGCCGCTCTGTTCCTGTTCCCTACTGTACGCTACATGTGGTCTGATTGCTGTGTGTACCTAACCTATCAGCTGGTGCTTATCGTACTACTGATTACTCACACTAATCGCATGGAATTCAGTGGAAAGATAATAGTGGGCTACTACAAGTTAACTATAAATTTACGGAAAAAAATAAATAAAGTGAGAAGTATTTACTCTCCCACTTATCCAAAATACACTACTACAAAACTGATTTTTCCAAACGGACGAAACTGATTTTCGCATACGGTTGGAGCAACCGCATGCGGGAAAAGGTCTGCGAAAATCAGGATTTTTCCATGCGGCCAGCGCAACCGCATGCGAAAATCCGATTTTCGCATGCGGGCTCTTAAGTCGACCGCATGCAAAGAGGAAAAATCGCGAAAAAAATAAAATTCCAAAAAAAACCCTAGCCCCGCTGTCACCCGAGCTCGCCGCAGCCGCCGCCACCGATCCCGACGTTGTCGTTGCCAGCCGCCGGTAGATCCACCCCGGCCGGATCCACGGCTGATGGATCCGCCGCCCCGCGACCTCCGGCCGCCGGGATCGAAGAAGGTGAGGGAGAGATGGAGGAGAGGCGATGGGATCCGTGAGCTCATCACAGCCGCCGACGTGGCCAACGCCGCGGTCACGCCACACCATCTCCACTACCGTAGCCGCGCCCGAGGGCGGCACCGCCGGATCCGCCGCCCACCATCGCCGATCACTACCGCTGCCACCGCCTGCCGCTCCCGAGGTTGGGGGCAACAGATCCGCACGTTGCCGCCGCTCCAGAGGTCGAAGGCGGCGGATCCGCCCGCCGGCGGCCTGCTGCCGTTGCCACCACCCGCCACCACCGCTCCGCCGGCCGTCTGCTGCCATTGCCACCACCCGCCACCGCCGGTTGCCTGCTGCCGTTGCCACCACCTGTCACCCCCGAGGGCAGGGGCGGTGGATCCGCCCGCCCGCTCGCCGCCAGCTCCCGCCGCCACCGCCCGCCAGCCACCCGCCGTAGCCCGCTGAGAGAGGAGAGGAGAGAAAGTGAGAGAGAGGATGAGGAGAGAAAGTGAGAAAGAGGATAAGGATAAGGAGGTCAGAGAGTTGATTGGATGAAAATTTTGAAGTGTTGAGAGGGAAAAGATCTAGAGAGGAGGGAGGGTATTTTCGCATACAGTTCTCTTAAACGACCGTATGCGAAAATAGATTTTTTGCATGCGGCCCCTTAAGAGGACCGCATGTAAAAATGATGGAGCATTTTTACATGCGGACCACTTAAGCATCCGAATGCAAAAATCGAATCTTTTTCGTGCGGCTATTTAAACTTCAAATCGATTTTTATGGTACTAAATTAACTCGAATGAAAAAGTTGTCAAAAGAAAAGTTGCAGAACTCATTAAGATGTACCATTTTTATTTTGGTCATTTCTCCATCCGAGTTTGATTGAACTATATAAAATTTGAATTTCAAAATATAAGAAATTTAAATAATTTTTCAGGTAGTAAATGATTTCAAATGGAAAAGTCATCAATAAAAAAATTGTATAACTCATCAAAATCTACAACTTTTGTTTTGGACATTTTTATATATGGCTTTGTTTGAACAGTTTGAATTTGAATTTCAAAATATAACAACTTCAAACAACATTTTCAAATACTAAATGATTTCAACTGAAAAAGTCATCCACAACAAAATTGTATAACTCATCAAGATCTATAACTTCTATTTTGGTCATTTCTTCATTTGACAAAGTGATTTGTAACATTGTTTACAAAATGTTCATAGCTCTTATAGTTTTATAAACTATAAGAGAGGTATGTAAATTTTAAGAATTTGTTACGATCACTTTATCGGATGAAGAAATGACCAAAATAGAAGTTATAGATCTTGATGAGTTATACAACTTTATTGTTGATGACTTTTTCAGCTGAAATCATTTACTGCTTCAAAATATTATTTGAAGTTTTGAAATTCAAATTTTTAATTGATAAACAAAGTCACAAGAAAAAATGGTCAAAATAATAGCAGTAAGAACATAATAACATGAAAGAGTATAATTTTAGAAACATTTAGGGAAAAATCATCTAATTTGGAGTTTATATGAGTGAGATAAACTAGTTTCAAATTTTCATTTTTTTCAAATTTTATTTTCTCATACGGCTGCTTAAGTGGCCCGTATGGAAAAAATCGATTTTTCCATGCGGGCTCTTAAGTGAGCCGCATGTAAAAATGAGCTTATTTTTGCATGCGGCCCTCTTAAGAGGCCCGTATGGGAAAATCGATTTTTCCATACGGGCCACTTAAGCAGCCGTATGGGAAAATGATCCTCGATTTTTGCATATGCCACTAGTTATGGTCCGTTTGCAAAAATTATGGGGTCTCGTAAAGAAAAATCACTTTTGTAGTAGTGATATTTACATTAAATTCATGGTGAGAGGAAGAAAAAGAGAGAAAAAATAGAACCATTATAGTTAACCTATTAAATATGTTAGCATCTAATAATCTATAGTTAACTATACTATTAAACTTCCCTTAATTTACTCTTAATTGATGCATAAGTAACAAAACACTAACAGTATTTATTAATACATTTATGCTGTACCAACCCAACCATACGGTTATTTTAGTATGATAAACCAGGAATCGTGGAACCTCAGCGGAATAAACTTGTTCATCAGCAGCTGCTCGAGTGTTCGACGACCTTGCGCTTCGTACCAAAATCTCACCGGCACCAGCAAAGGCAGCCATGGATCCATCCACCACCGAGCTGCGGTTTGACACGCCGCTCCTCCGTGTCTACAACGACGGCCGCGTGGAGCGCCTGTTCGGCACGGAAACCACACCCGCGGGCTTCGACGCCGCCACGGGGTCACCTCCAAGGACGTCGTCATCGACGGCGCCACCGGCGTCTCTGCCCGCCTCTACATCCCCGACCTGCCCCCCTCCGATGCCGGCAAGCGCAAGAAGCTACCCATCGTCGTCTACTTCCACGGCGGCGGCATGGTCCTCGACTCGGCCGCCTCCCCGATGTACCACAGGTACCTCAACTCCGTCGTCTCCAAGGCCGGCACCCTGGTCGTGTCGGTCAACTACCGGCTTGCCCCGGAGCACCCGCTTCCGGCGGCGTACGACGACGCCTGGGCCGCGCTCAGTTGGACCGCATCAGCTGCCGACCCATGGCTGTCGGAGCACGGCGACGTCGGCCGTATCTTCTTGGCCGGTGACAGCGGCGGCGCCAACGTCGTCCACAACATAGCAATCATGGCCGGCGCCGGCCAATCTAGCCTACCCACAGGAGCAACAGTAGAAGGTGTAATCATACTGCATCCCATGTTTTCCGGCAAGGAGCCGATCGACGGCGAGTACACGGAGACGAGGGAGCTGATAGAGAAGCTCTGGCCCCTGATATGTGCAGACACAGAGGCTGGGCTCGACGACCCGAGGCTGAACCCCATGGCAGAAGGAGCTCCGAGCTTGCAGAAGCTGGGATGCCGGAAGCTGCTCGTCTGCTCAGCCGAGAGCGACATTGCGCTGGCGAGGGCGGCGGCGTACTATCAGGCAGTGATGGCGAGCGGGTGGCCCGGCATGGCTGAGTGGCTGGAGTCCAAGGGAGAGGAGCACGTGTTCTTCCTCAACAAGCCGGATTGCGAGGAGTCTGTGGCGCTCATGGACAGGGTGGTTGCCTTCCTCGCGGGTAATTGTTGAAATCAGAACTTTCTTACTTATTGCAAGCACATAAATTTGATCGTGAATAATGGGAGATAGGGAGGAGAAAGGGATGGGATCTTTCCTCTTGTTCTCTGCAACCACTGGTTCAAAAAAGGTGTTAAATTGGATCAAGTTCAGACTTTGTTAGTTGGGTTGTTGAGCTCTCTGGCGAAATTCATGAGGTGTTTAATAGAAGGTGAAACTGAAAGTGTGTACTGGGTATAATGGTTTATTCCGGGGATGAAAACGGAGCAGATAGTTTCCGTCCGTTCCGGAGAAAAATGAATATGGATACCTTTCTGAGTGGATAATTTTCGGATAGTTCGGATTAGATACGAATACGGATATTTTATCCCAGATACGGATACGAATATGATATCGGGGTTTCCGCCGGATACGGATAATAATACGGATATCCGGTGAACAGTGCTATTCATAATACGGATATTCGATGAACAGTGCTATTCGGATATTCGCAGAAGCCATGAGATATACCCCGTTTCTTTATAACTCTACTACCTTCAATATATATTTTTAGATTTTAATAGTAGTCCATCTCTTAACACTAGTCTACACTATTAATATTATTTTAACTTTTTTAAAAAATATAAATTATAATATATTTCATATAAAATGAGCTAATTATATACTATGATATTTGTTTCTATTAGAAGTTGAGTTGGTTTTCGTGTTCCGAGAACAAAATATTTCTATATTCATGTCCGATCATATTCGATTCTTATTCGTATCCGAGATAATCCGTATTTGTTTCCGTATCCAAGTTATTCGTATTTGTTTCCGTATTCGGTAAAAAATATGAAAACGAATATGGTATGAGCATTTTCTATCCGTATCCGCTCCATTTTGATCCTAGTTTATTCTAAATTCAGCGTGAAATGGAACAGGGTTTAACAGTATTCGCTATTCTAGAATATATCGTGTTCAGTAAAACAAATTGTACCGGCCACATGACAAAGCCATTTGTCAACTGCAGAAGTTGCTGCTGAGCTAACACGATTTCAGGTCGAGAAGATGCTACAGTTTGGATTTTTATTGCGCAAATCATAGACCATTTATTACCACACAAAAGAACCAGTAGGTGGGAAAGAAAACATAGCTACGT
Source organism: Oryza punctata (assembly GCA_000573905.2). Taxonomy (NCBI): domain Eukaryota; kingdom Viridiplantae; phylum Streptophyta; class Magnoliopsida; order Poales; family Poaceae; genus Oryza; species Oryza punctata. Next base: position 22,598,285 of record CM002496.2, read on the forward strand.
CAGGCTACGAGTATGTTTTTGGTGTGAGTTTAAGTAAAAGCAGCATATATTGATGACCAAAAGCATTGCAACCTTCCTAAGGTTTTACACCCTCCTTCAAAGGATGATAAATGTCTAGTAACTGATTCGAGTAAGATACCCAATATTACAAACTCAATAGCAACATCTAGACTTCAGACTGACATAAAAAACATGAGGTTTCACATATTTTTTTGTGATTCAGACAATGAAGAACTAGAAATGAACAAAAGGGATAGAACAAAATTTCATAGCTATGCTGAACCTTGATGCACTAAGGAAATTCAGAATCATTTTTTTCCCCTTTCAATGTTGCAAATCACCAATGAGATTGAAAATCAAAACAGTATATTCCTCCCTTTTATTACTAGTTACGAGTAACTAATCGCTCACCGGCGACATGAGGGATAACCGAAGCGGCTGGCTTCAACAGCGCCGGATGAAATTGGTCACGACGGCGAGCTCCTTGACGGCATTGTCGCAGTCGGGCTTGGGCAAGAAGAAGACATGGCCCTCGCCCTCGGTCTCGTGGAACTCCACCTCGCCGTCCCATCCGCACTTCTTGATCCCCTCCGCGTACGCGCGCGCCCTCTCCACGAACCAGCAGTGCTCTGCCGTGGTGACCAGGACACGGCCGGCCCCGAGCTGCCTCCACTCCTCCGGCGACGCCAGCGGGTTGACGTACGGGTGGTCGAGGCCGAGCTTGCCGGCGCTGACGAACTCCCACGTGCCGTGGAACGAGCCGCGGTAGCCGGCGTCGGTGGACTCGCCGCCCACGGGGTCTTTCCCCCAGAAGTAGGGGTGGAGGAGCACCACCCCGTTGACCTTGTCGCCGTAGCCCTCGATCCCTTCCTTCCGCAGCCGGATCGCCGCGTTGTGCGCCATGTTGGCGCCGGCGCTGTCGCCCGCGAGGACGACGCGGGATGCGTCCCCGTGCGCGGCGAGCCAGGGCTCGGCGCCGTCCGGGCCGCACGCGGCGACGACCGCCCTGAGGGCGGCGAACGCGTCGTCGTAGGCGGCCGGGACGGGGTGCTCCGGGGCGAGGCGGTAGTCCGCCGAGACGACGACGGCGGGGACCGCCGCGGCGAGGGAGGCGGCGTACTTGTGGTAGAGCGGTGACGCGGCGGTGTGGACCAAGAACGCGCCGCCGTGGAAGAAGAGCACGACGGGGAGCTTCTTCCTCGGCTCCACACCAGGCGGGAGGTAGAGACGAGCGGAGATGCCGGCGGCCGAGTCGAGGACGACGTCCTTGGAGACCACGCCGTTGGCGGGGTCGCCCGAGGGGGACGGCGGAACGGTCTGCGTGCCGTCGAAGCGCTCGACGCGGCCGTCCTTGTACATGCGCAGGACGGCAGGCATGTCGAACTCGATCTCGGAGGCGGCGGTGTCCATGGCGGCGGTGTCCGCGCTGCTGGGCTTGAGGCTGTTGGGGATAGGGAGCTGGAAGAGCAAAACAGCAAGCGGAGCGGCGAGCAGAGCAGCGCAGAGCAACCGACGCGACGATTCTGGAGCGGGAGTTGCCATTTCACCCCGTTTCTTCCCCGGATTGATGGCGAGGCCGGACCAGGATCAACCAGAGATCTGCTGACCTTGAATCCGAATCCGACGCCTTCGGGTAGACACGCCATCTCAAAGTCTCCAAATCGTACCTACCACTCAGCTACTCTCTGATCCAGTGTGATCTCTGCTTCTAGAAATTGGTATCACATTGCTTAAGACCTGTTTGTTTACAGGGATTTATTTTTTCACTATCACATCGAATGTTTGGATACTAATTAAAAGTATTAAATATAGACTAAAAATAAAACCCATTTCATTACCTGGACTATTTTGCGAAACGAATCTATTGAGACTAATTAATCCATAATTAGCCTATGTGATGCTACAATAAACGTGTGTTAATTATGGATTAATTAGGCTTAAAAAATGTGTCTCGTGAATTAGCTCTCATTTATACAATTAGTTTTATTATTAGTATATGTTTAATACTCTTAATTAGCGCTCAAACATCCGATGTGACATGAACTAAAAATAAGTCTGTGGAAACAAACACCTCCAGAAGGTGTGATGTGGTTACTTCCTTACCTCCTGCACGTTAGTGCCATACACAAACCACAAAGATTGGAGGGATTTTAGGTATTTGATGAGGCAATACGATATTTCTTACTTCTTAGCATAAATTTTAGACCACATGTCCGAAAAACTGAAGGTTCCGATAACAATTGATGGGAATCTTGACCATGACTTCTCAATACTACTTTATTTTCACAAAAGTAAAATATATTGTTGGTCCTTATTGGAGACATGACAAGAGGGCCTTCGACCGAGGCTGCCGAAACTGCTTCGGCTCAGACGAATCGACCAAAGGAGGTTCGCGAAAGCCACCGTGGGCGAAACTCAGGCCATTCACCAGCAAGCCAAAAAGGGCCACCAGGCCTAGCTGGGCCATTAGCCAAGGATGGCCCAGATTGAAGCCCACCAAGAGGCTCGAGACAAAGTAGACACTAGTTATCATCCTAGATGTCCCTTTCATAAGGGTACCAATGTAATTTCCCTTGTACATATTAGTCTTAGGGTGCATGAGCTTGTACTAAGGTTATAAATAGCTCCTAGGGACTTGTAAGGGGGATCCTAAAAATATATATCATTCAATACACATTACTTTATCATTCAAACTGTGTGAAACACATCCTTCGACGTGCGCGGTTGTCTTCCGACAACAACTGGCATCGATAGTGGGGAATGTAAGGGCGAAACCACTGATGCCACCCAAGAAATCGGTGAGAGAGAGTTGCGCCTAGGAGAAAAGAGGGCGAAGCGAAGTGGAGATGGCCAGTGAGGATCCCGCGAGGACCGAAGCAAAGCCGGAGCAACCGGAAGACGAAGTGGGAGGAGATCAACCGTCTGGCGAAGTCGAGCGGACGGTCGAAATCATGATCCAAGCATCTACTTCGACCATCCCCATAACCCAACCCACTTCGACCAAAGCAGGCATGGAAGCCAAAGTATCTGCGGCTCAGAGGGCGGAAATGGAGATCATGCGGCAAGATATGACAAGGCTGCAAGGCACGCTTCGCCAAATGCAGAAGAAACATCAAGCATAGGAAGCAGCCTTGCAGACCAAGTCAACCTTTTCGGCAAGACCCACATCCTCTTCGACACCCACAGAGACCACAACGGCACTTCAAGCTTTAGCTGTGCAAGCAACTCAAGCTCCGACTCACATGATGCAACCATCATCAACCGTCCAAGAGATGCAAGCTTCGACCCACATGGTGCAACCGATTTCGACCGTTCAAGCGCGCTCCGTCGCTCAGGCAACAATAGCGCCAACACGTCCGACAGCTACCCCAATCCCACCTGCGAGACCGATCCAAAGCTCCAGCACTGCAAGCCTCAACGGATGTTGCTTCAGCTTTCCGGGCGTAGTTCCAAGCTTTTCTTCAGTAGCTGCGCCAGCCCCACATGATTCCAAATACAACCACTTCGGCCTAGACCGTTGGGGGGCCAAGTCAAGGCGCAATGATTTGGTAGCCGCCGTACCAGCATGACGTCCATTTCCCAGCCCATGCGGCTTCGGCAAACTCCCAAGGTGTAACGGCTGGTCTAGATGGTGCTTCGCAAGCTATCCAGCTGAACGTCTTTCCCCCAATTCAAGTGCAAACAATGGCCTCGCCATTTGTATAGCCATACCCAGGCCTTTCGCCATAGTATCAGCAAGGTACGACGTTAAGGGCAGGAGGCGAAAAGAGGTTACCGTTGAGTTCGGGTTTGAAAAATCACCCCATTCCTCCTTAGTTCAAGTACCCGCCAGTGACAAGATATTCAGGAGAAATAGATCCAAGTGAGTTCTTTTCGATTTACGAATCGGCAATCGTAGCAGATCATGGTGACAAGAACACCAAAGCGAAGACGAGGAGCCGAAAACCCAACAAGATCTGTTCGGCATTTGGCAGAAGCCGGGCGAATCTACAAGGGAGTATGCAAGGCGCTTTTCGCAAGCAAGATGCCAGGTGCAACACATTGTTGAGGCCTCTGTGAACAATACTGCTTTGGCAGGCCTTCGTCCTGGTGAATTAACAAGAAAAATTACACGAAAAGAGCCCCAAACCTTCGAACATCTCTTCTGTATCATCAACGGTTACGCCCGTGGCGAAGAAGATACCAAGCGAAGGTTCGAAATTCAAGCCGACTACGATAAGGCCGCCGCCCCCAGGCAAATTCAAAAGAATCCGAAGCTGTGCTAGCAGCGAACCGCCCTGTGCAACTAGCGAACCAAGCTCCACCCTCAAGGCAAGGCCCATCGCCAATGACATGGAAAAGATTTTGTACTGAGAAGGGCAAGCCGGTGATGGCGGTCGAAGAGGTCCAGAATCTTCGCAAGGACTTCAATAAAAGTAAAGCAGGCACTTAAGAATAGTCGCTTCGAAGAAAAGTGAAGAAGGACAAGTATTGTATGTATCATGGCAAGTCATCACACACTACTGAGCAATGCCGAAACATACAGCATCGTGGTCACCCTCAAGCCCCAAGACCCAGCAACACAAGGGGCGAAGAGGGGCCGCGTGAACTAGATCAAGAAAGACCACCAGATGGCGAACAACGTCATGAAGGGCCGAGAAGGGTGATTCAAGTGATTACATGAGTTGATTAGATTCCGCAGCCGTTGAAGCGCCACAAAAATATGCAAGTCCGTGCTGTGCACAATATAGCAGCGACTTCGGTGGCTGATGGAACACCAAGATTCTTAGCTCAAGAAATATCTTTCAGCCCCGCAGATGTGGAAGGAGTGCTTTTTCCTCACCAAGATCCTTTGGTTGTATCAACAATGAATACTGGTTGCGAAGTTAGGCGCATACTGGTTGATGGCGGTAGTTCGGCAGATGTCATCTTCGCCGATGCTTACTCGCGGATGGGTCTGCCAGCACAAGCACTTTCGCTAGCACCTGCTTCACTCCACGGTTTCGGAGGGGAAGTGGTCCAAGTCTTGGGAAAGGCAAAGCTGGCAGTTGCTTTTGGCATTGCAGAAAACAGACGAGAAGAGTTGATTCTGTTCGATGTCGTTGACATCCCGTACAACGACAATGCCATTTTCGGCCGAGCCACATTAAACAAGTTTGAAGCCATAGCTCACCATAATTTCCTCAATCTCAAAGTGCCAGGCCCGTCCAGGTGATTGTGGTCAAGGGGCTACAGCCTTCGGCTGCGCAAGGGGGCGAAGCAAAGGCAGATGACCAAGAGGTCAACACTGTGCAAGTACAAGGTGGTGAAAACGCATGACTACCCCCCAAGCCGTCCCCACATGGCAAGGTGATCAAAGTCCAGGTTGATGATTTCGACCTCAACAAGTTGATTTCCATTAGAGGCGATCTTGGCGAAACAGAGAAAAACAACATTCTGACCATGATCAAGAGCAACATGGATATTTTTGCATGGAGACCGGATGGAGTGAGTGGAGTTTCGCCAGACCTGATCAAGCACCACCTGGCGGTCAAGCTAGATTGCAAGGCCAAGAAAGCAGAAGCTTCGCAAGATGTTAGTAGATTGCCAAGAAGCTGCGAAGGCCAAAGTACACAAGCTACTCAAAGCCGACGTGATCGAGGAGATCGATCATACAGAATGGCTGGCGAACCCTATGCTTGTCAAGAAGTCGAATGACATGTGGCGAATGTGCATTGACTTCACCAACCTAAACAAGGCGTGCCCTAAAGATGATTTCCCACTCCCAAGGATCGACCAGCTAGTTGATTCGACAGCTGGTTGCGAACTCATGAGCTTCCTAGATGCATATTCCAGGTACCATCAGATCTTCATGAATCCGGAAGACAAGGACAAGATCGCATTCATAACTCCTTTCGGCACCTTCTACCGTCATATTATGCCTTTCGACCTGAGAAATGCGGGGGCAACTTTCACCAGGTTGATCTGCAAAGTTCTTTGCTCGCAACTCGGGAGGAATGTCGAAGCTTATGTCGATGACATTGTTGTCAAAAGCTGAAAGGCCTTCGACCATGCGTGTGATCTGCAAAAGACTTTCGGCAATTTGCGTTCAGCAGGTATTAAGCTAAATCCGGAGAAGTGTGTGTTTGGTGTACGGGCTTGAAAACTTTCGGGGTTTTTAGTCTCCGAAAGGGACATAGAAGCCAACCTAGAAAAAATTGATGCTATACAATAGATGCAGCCCCCAAAGAGCGCACGTAAAGTACAAAAGCTCATGGGGCGAATCGCGGCTCTCAGTCTATTCTTGTCATAAGCAGCCAAAAGAGTTTTGTCGTTTTTTAAAACATTGCAAGGGGTTGGCAAGTTCAGTTGGACGCCCGAATGCCAAGCCGCCTTCGAAGAACTCAAGCAATATCTTCAAAGTCCACCAGCGCTGGTCAACCCAACGGCGGGATGCGAGCTGTTGTTATATTAGCAGCTTCGCCCGTCGTTGTCAGTGCGGCCTTAGTTCAAGAGACATAATTCGGCCAGAAACCTGCATATTTTGTCCCAGAGGCTCTTCAAGGGGCGAAGATAAGATATATGGAGATGGAAAAATTGGCATATGCTTTGGTGATGGCCTCAAGAAAGTTGAAACACTATTTTCAAGCACACAAAATCATTGTACCTTCGCAATATCCCATTGGCGAGTCCTCAGAGGCAAAGAGATAAATGGGCGGTTGAGCAAGTTGGTGGCAGAACTGTCTCCCTTCGACCTCCATTTCATAGCCCGAACTGCCATCAAGTCCCAAATCCTAGCTGACTTTCTGGCCGAATAGACACCAACTTTCATCCAAGAGCCTGAATTGATTGAGCAAACATGGACCATGTTTTCGAACGGGTCATGGTCTCACAAGGGGGTGGGAGCTGTTGTGATCCTCACTTCACCGGGAGGCATGCCAATCCGCTATGCTGCTAGACTTCAGTTCGACACAACAAACAATGTTGCCGAGTATGAGGCTGTGTTGATGGGTCTGAGGAAGGCGAAAGCTTTAGGTGTCCGGCAACTGTTGATTCGCAGAGACTCAAAACTTGTGGTTGGTAAAGTAGACAAGTCATTTGAGGTGAAAGAAGAAAACATGAAGAAATACCTGGATGCAGTTCGGTCAATGGAAAAGTGCTTCGCTGGGGTAGCGGTCGAACATTTATGAAAGGACCTTGATGTCGCCTAGAGGGGGTGAATAGGCGTTCCTAAAAATTATCAAAACTTCATAGCATATTAGAATGATGAGAACTTTTGGTTCAAATCGTAACTTCCGGTATAGGATTGGAAGTTTCGGTTTCAACCAAAAGGTTCGGCGGATAACGGAATAAAACACTAGCTATGAACTTGTAACTTGAATAAACAAAATGTATATGAATCAAAAGGTGACAAACAAGGTATCTAAGCAAGATATAATGTCACCAACTATATCAAGTAAGCATACAAGTAGATCGAGTTAAAACAAGCTCGAGCACAATATGATAGATAGCAAGAACGAGCAAACCAAGAGAGGATACACGTTGATTTGTTCCCGAAGTTCAGATCCGTGGATCCTACGTCTCCGTTGAGGGGCCACAAAGGCCGGGTCTATTTCACCCCTTTCCTCACGAGGTTACACAAATGCACTTCTCGGTTTCACTCTTGATTTCTTTCCTTGCGGAGGCGAAATCGAAGCCTTCACAAACTTTCCGTGGCACACCACAACCTTGGGTGCTCACCGGCGACGCCTAGTCATCTAGGAGACCTTAGTGCCCAAGAGTAACAAACACAAATGAAGATTTGCTTTCTATGAACTTGAGTGCTCAAAGTATGGAGTGATGCTCCCTAGCTCTCAACTTTTCAATCTCTCAATCCAACTCTCCGTTTTTGATGAGCTTGGACGTTCCGAAAATCACAGAGTAAAACGACCATAACTTTTCGCTCGGGGGTCCGTTTTTGATGATCTTGGACTCTATGGAAAGCTCACTCAGAAGGCTACCCAACTCAACCAAAATCAAGGATTAAAACCACTCAAAGGATAGATTAAATCTTGGATTTCTCTCAAGGTAGCACTACGATGGGTCACTTTGAGCACCGAGACATACACAAACATATCGACGTTGCATCCCTCTTAATAGTACGGCATTTCTATTCTCGAAAGTAAATAGGAAGAGAATTATACCAATAGGAATGCCTTGTTTCCATATTTCTTTCTTTGTCTTTAAGGGACGCCAACATCAAAACCATTCCACCGTATATTCTTCAAATGATTGATGCAGTTACTTGTAGCTTCAAATGGTCTCGCACGGTCCGTCATGACAAAGCCGTCACTCGCCCTTCACCATCGGATTTGGTTCTTCGGTGCCAAGCCCCTTGCTTGCCCTTCACCGCCGCATGGTCCATCGCGACCGAGCATCGTTTGCCCTTCACCGTCTTGCCATAGTAGCCACTTCGTATCTCACATCTTCGATATCTCCACTTTGTCATCCTTGGTATCTTTAGGTGTAATGATATCACTTGAGCATCAACACCTTTGCAATCCTTGGGACCTATTTCTCTCATTCAACTCAATGAAATTATTAGTCCCAATGATCCGGTTGTCAACATCCACATATTGACCAACCGATCGCATACATAAAATAATATGAATAAGTGATGAGTATTAATCAACACCACAAGTGTCCTATACTCAAATATATGCTCAAATGTAAAGATCCCAATTAAATGAAAGTTAATAACTTGGATCAAGTACATGCATAACTAAGGTATAGGATTTGCTCCCCCTAAATGTATGCATACAAAATATTTTATGTGAAGTAAAAGTATGCATAACTAGAGATAAAACATTGGGAGCTTACCTTATAGAAGAATAGAAGGTATTGATCATATTTAGACATTAAGATAGAAGCATACCTTCATAATCTCCATGTTCTCAATATGAAGAGACTAAACAAGATATTGCTCAAACAAAACATTAGTCTTAAATACTTATATCAATCGCATGAAAATATTATATATGAATATATCAATATTTGCATGGAGAGAAAGAGTGATACATATAGCTTGATCTCCATACATTTCATCCTTGTGATTTAGGTCCACCATTAAAGAACGTTTCTATCTCAACTCATGTGAAGTCCGGGAATCACCTCTTCACAAATTTCACTTTCATATCCACATGAGACTAGGAAAAGAAATGATTATAAAACATTAGTATCATATAATTGGATTTATCATTAATCACCAAAACCAAATTAATGGCACTTGAACTTTCAATCTCCCCCTTTTTGGTGATTGATGACAAATCCATTAAAAATGATCACATTTGGATATGAAGGGTGAAATCAATGATATAAATCAACATGGTATGAGAAATGGACAATTGATTTATATCCATGCATGTGATGCTTGTTCATATGGTGCATGTTGGATGCTATGATAAGTGATGATATGTTTCTTTTCAACACATGCACCAAATGAATGTGGGATATGTTTCTTTTCAAGACATGCACCAAATGAATGTGGGATCCTAGAATATTTTTCCCTTGTATATCGACGATCATATCAAATGTGGGATCCTCAAATATTCTCCCCCTTTTGGCATTAATCACAAAAAGATTTGCATGGAACCGGAAGAGAGACAATTTTGCACAAGCAAAATAAGAACACACATTCACAAGACCAAATAAAAATTTTGAATGGAAGCTCAAACCAAAAGTTTCAGAAATGGTTTATTTAAGAAAAGCTCCCCCTTACTCTTTGAGTCTCGTCACTTAGACAAGAAGAATTAGAATGTATTTTATTTGTTGGAGGGAGTGATTGTGAGCACTTGAACTTTCTCTCGAAATGTACTCATCAAGTATTTTCTCTATGGGAGGAGTTTGGTGAAAGATACTTGAGAGATTCTTGGTTAGGTGTGTAATCTCGGCAATGGAATGACAAAGATTGGCAAATACCGAGTTCATGATGATCAAGGGATACTACAATTTTATATGGACACCACTTGTGTATGCAACTGTGAAATTGGAATCAAGGAATGATAGTTGGCAATGGCAACAAGTATCAACTTGTATTTCAAAAGCGGAAATGGAATATGTAGATTCTCAATAAAGAATTCCATTTGAGTTTAGGTTGACTCAAATAATGGGTGTTTGAGAGCAAGAGAAGTTCATGCAAGGAACAAATCCAAAAGAGCTCAAAATTTATTTAACATTCACATAACATAAAGCTCACTGCATGAAACAACTTTTATTAAGCCACCAACTTAAATTTTCAATCAAAATGAAATCCACTTTAAAAATTTGAAGTATAAAAAAAAGATACAACCAGGCAAACTCTTGTAGCACCATAATACTTGTGGAAATGAGCTCCAAAAAAATATGCAATAAATCCTGGAGATAATTCATGTAATTGTGCACAAGTTTAATTTTGGGAGTCTTGCTTATATCTCAACCATATAGTCGAGACAAAAATCACAAGATTTCAGCAAACTGAAATTTCAGATTTTTCGCAACTCAAGATGGGCTTTGAAAAAACATTCAAAAAGTGTCCAAATGAGCTGCATAAATTGAAACAAAAATCACCAATAAGGTTCAACCATAGGGGAGAAAAAGTCATAATGTAAGCTCCTTCCAGTTTGCAATGCATTGTGAGATACAAAATTAACAAATCAACCTAAAACCATGTCATTTCTGAACTTTTCACTTTTCAGCAAGTGATCAAATTGAGAAAAACTTAAAACTCTTCCAAATCATGTCCAAATGAGTTGAAATCTTGAAGAAATGATTTTTTAGAAATGACAGAAACTTTTCCAACAAGAAGTTTTGTAAAAACATTTTTCTATCAAGATAAAAGCCAAAAAAGGCATTGTTGGCCTTTCAAATTAGTAAATTTAAATCAAAGTCACAAATCATACTCAAATATGATTTTATTGGAGTTTGACATTTGGAGAGCCTTATATTGGTTGTGTAAACTAATTTTAGCCAATATTCACAAAGAACTTTAGCTCCATTAGTTTAACCCACAAAATACAACTTTTGGTCATTATGGTCATTATATACTTTTGAATGAAATTCAAATAGCTATACCCTATGAATGATTGGTCTTTTGAGAAAACTTTAAACTAGAGAAATGTTTGGAATGACCAAACCTCAAACTTTTATATTGAAAATATTTTCAAAAACACAATAGATTTTGATTTAGGGAGATAAATCATGTTCAAAAAAAATCTGAAAATCAAAGTCCAAAAATTTTCGGAAGTTCCGAAAATCAACTCCGAAAATTTCCAGAAGCTTATTCTTAGTTCACAAACTTTTCGGAAATTCTGAAAATGCATTTCAGACAAGTCCGAAAACATCCAGAAGACAATTTTTGAGGAAACCACTTTGAAATAATTAATTTTTTTTAGAGAAAAACAAGATCATATAAGATCCTTTCAAGGCTTTTTTTGCTATATTATTTTACAAATAAGATCTTTTACTTTGAATACCTTGCAAAACATTTGAAATACATATTAAATTGCTTTTGAGAGGATTTTCACAAAAAATGGCCTCTTAACTGAGATTTTTGAATTTTGTCCAAAGAGGCTATTTGAAATAGCTATAAATCCAATGTTTGAAAACTTTCATATTTTGAAAGCGTGGGATATAAAAATATGATTGAGTCTACTCCCAATCGAAGTATTTCTCACTTTAACTCCATGTAGTTAAGGTTTGGAAGAAAAGACCAAGGTTGAGCAAAAAGCTACATAAGCTCTTCTTTTTAATTTTTTTTTAAAATGCAAACACAAACAAATGTGATGGTTTTGGAGAGAAGTGAGTATGAATGAATGCTATGTACCCATTTGAGCTAGTATGATGCATTTATGCAATCTCAACAATGACAAGTCATCTAAGTGCTAGTAGGTGGTCATTTATGGTCTAAATAATATTTTGGATAAGATTAGAATCTAAATTTCTTGTGATTGGTTGGCCTTTTAGAGAAACTTTGAATACCAAAGAAGTTTGAAATAACCAACCCTATCGTTTTCATTTTGAAACCATTTCTAAATTCCTTTTAGAATTAATTATACAAAAATTTGAAGTTAAAAGCTAAAATAAGATACTTAGAACTACAATTTTGGTTGAAATTCATTTTATTTCAAAATTAGCTCTTCTTTCAAATATAAAAGTACTGAGAGACATTTGAAACATACTTTAAAGTCATTTCCAATTAGATTTTCATAGAAAAGTTATAGTTTTCAAAATTTTCACTTTTAGGTAAAAGGTTTATTTTTAAATTACCAATTAGCACTTAGCCAACTTGAGCATATATATGAGATGTGATATGCATGAATATGATTGAGCACTAAACACTCAAATGACACAACCTATCATGCCCAAGAATGCATAAATGATGGCTTTCACATATGCAAGGAATGCAAAATTGTAAATGCAATGCAATGCAACATACACAAGGTTATAAAAAAAAGATAATTCAATGTAGATACATGTTACCGAGATGACATTGGTTCTTGATGTGAATTTTGCAATGGTTGGCTCCAAATTCCGAACTTGGTGAGATGCGCCTTTTCTTTCATAAGCCATACCTCCAATGCTTCTCGATGTACCTATATTCTCATTTTAGCACATTTTGGTCCAAACAAAATTGGGTCCATAGAGGTTAGTCACAAGGGACTTCGGTACCCAAATGACCTTTGTGCTAGCATGTGGTGAACTAATCACTCTAGTAACACTAGTGACATTTTTGGACTTCCTAATCAAGCTATTATAAAATGAAAGGTTTGGATCAAGAATGTTACCATTGGGACAATTTTTACCAATATGTCCCTTTGACCGGCAATTGTAGGAAAGTTGATTCTTGTCTTTACATGGTTCCTTCTTCACCACATCTTGCATCTTACTTGCTACCTTGTCATTAAGCTTCTTCCTTGATGACATAAAGCCTCCATACTTCATGTGGGGGTATGATGCAACTTCATGACCCTTCTCATTGCATCCATAACACTTCCTATTGCTTCTTCTTGTTCTTCTCTTTGGAAGTGTGGCTTGGTCATCAATCTTGTTGGAACATATCAAGGCATAGTGTCCCACTTTCTTGCACATGAAGCGAGTAATGGGAGTTTTAATGCAATTTTGAACTTGCCCCTTACTCTTGTTGTCGGACTTGTTGTTTTCTTGATAGAACTTGGTGCAAGCTACGGTTAACCCCTTCTCAAGCTTCTTCACCATGTTCCCACGGTTATCTTGAGAAGGTTGAGCATTGCCCTTGAACATGGTCAAGTCCTTGATATTTGTGTTGTTGGACTTGTTCTTCTTGTTTTCCTCTACAAGGTTAGTAGCAACAAACATAGAAGAGGAACAAGCATTTTCATCTATATGAGAGCTACAAGGTATATCTAGCAAATCATCACAAGAGGTGGACACGCTAAATTTAGATGTAATGCATGGGTTAGCCACACATGGTATATCATCATTAATTAAATCACATGTGATGCCTATGTCCACCTTAGGCTTACTAAATACATTGCCAATTAGAAGAGACTTATAAGCTTCTTTTATCTCCTCATAAGAATCACAAAGTTTCTTGTGAGAATTATTTACCTCCTCATTTGAGTCTTTTAAAGAAAGAAGTTCTTTTTCAAAAGAAATGTTTTTCTTCTTCATTTTGGCAATGTATTTGTTATCCTCCCTAAGCATGTCAAAGAGATCATCATATGAAGGATCATCATCACCATCAACATCACTACTATCATGGGAATTTTCATTTACCTCATTTTTACCATTTGCCATAAAGCATTGAGGTGATGTAGATGAGCATCTTGGTGAGATGGATTCTTGACTTTGCCATTGGTACTCATTTACTTTTTCCTTCAAAAGGTTAGTTTCGCAAGTACTATAGGAAGTAGAGCATTCATGCATATCATCATCACACACATACTTAGTGCTAGGTGATATGCATGAGTCAACAACACAATGTGATATGGCAATTTCATTGTCGGTGTTGTTGAAATCCAATGAGAGAGTTGGAGGATCATCAACCTTACTCACCACTTCATTACCTTGCTCATAGTTATATGTTGGTGAAATGGATGATGAGGTAATCATTTGAGACTTGTTATGATGAGGCGATGAAGTAGAGCAATCCTCAAATGATGCTTCCACAAGAGCATCCTCTCCACCACATTTGGACTTGTCATATCTTTCTTTTAGTGTTGTCCAAATGAGATGCGCATCTTCAAGTGGCATGATGGTTTTTAAACACATCTTCACTCAAAGCACTAAATAAAACATTAGTAGCTTGAGCATTGAGATGTGTGCATTTCATCTGCTCTTCAAATGATAGCTCTATATCATCAGGAGGAGAAATACTCACATCTACAACTCGCTCTATATTAGGACCCATGGCCCTAAACACATTAAGCATGCGAGTACTCCAAGATATGTAATTTGAACCATCCAACAAAAGAAGTTCTAGGAACATTTCACCTCTTGTCGACATCATCTCTCAAGGTGGTGAAACCCAAACTGAGAGACCTTGCTCTAATACCAATTGAAAGGACCTTGATGTCGCCTAGAGGGGGGTGAATAGGCGTTCCTAAAAATTATCACAACTTCATAGCATATTAGAATGATGAGAACTTTTGGTTCAAATCGTAACTTCCGGTATAAGATTGGAAGTTTCGGTTTCAACCAAAAGGTTCGGCGGATAACGGAATAAAACACTAGCTATGAACTTGTAACTTGAATAAACAAAATGTATATGAATCAAAAGGTGGCAAACAAGGTATCTAAGCAAGATATAATGTCACCAACTATATCAAGTAAGCATACAAGTAGATCGGGTTAAAACAAGCTCGAGCACAATATGATAGATAGCAAGAACGAGCAAACCAAGAGAGGATACACGTTGATTTGTTCCCGAAGTTCAGATCCGTGGATCCTACGTCTCCGTTGAGGGGCCACAAAGGCCGGGTCTATTTCACCCCTTTCCTCACGAGGTTACACAAATGCACTTCTCGGTTTCACTCTTGATTTCTTTCCTTGCGGAGGCGAAATCGAAGCCTTCACAAACTTTCCGTGGCACACCACAACCTTGGGTGCTCACCGGCGACGCCTAGTCATCTAGGAGACCTTAGTGCCCAAGAGTAACAAACACAAATGAAGATTTGCTTTCTATGAACTTGAGTGCTCAAAGTATGGAGTGATGCTCCCTAGCTCTCAACTTTTCAATCTCTCAATCCAACTCTCCGTTTTTGATGAGCTTGGACGTTCCGAAAATCACAGAGTAAAACGACCATAACTTTTCGCTCGGGGGTCCGTTTTTGATGATCTTGGACTCTATGGAAAGCTCACTCAGAAGGCTACCCAACTCAACCAAAATCAAGGATTAAAACCACTCAAAGGATAGATTAAATCTTGGATTTCTCTCAAGGTAGCACTACGATGGGTCACTTTGAGCACCGAGACATACACAAACATATCGACGTTGCATCCCTCTTAATAGTACGGCATTTCTATTCTCGAAAGTAAATAGGAAGAGAATTATACCAATAGGAATGCCTTGTTTCCATATTTCTTTCTTTGTCTTTAAGGGACGCCAACATCAAAACCATTCCACCGTATATTCTTCAAATGATTGATGCAGTTACTTGTAGCTTCAAATGGTCTCGCACGGTCCGTCATGACAAAGCCGTCACTCGCCCTTCACCATCGGATTTGGTTCTTCGGTGCCAAGCCCCTTGCTTGCCCTTCACCGCCGCATGGTCCATCGCGACCGAGCATCGTTTGCCCTTCACCGTCTTGCCATAGTAGCCACTTCGTATCTCACATCTTCGATATCTCCACTTTGTCATCCTTGGTATCTTTAGGTGTAATGATATCACTTGAGCATCAACACCTTTGCAATCCTTGGGACCTATTTCTCTCATTCAACTCAATGAAATTATTAGTCCCAATGATCCGGTTGTCAACATCCACATATTGACCAACCGATCGCATACATAAAATAATATGAATAAGTGATGAGTATTAATCAACACCACAAGTGTCCTATACTCAAATATATGCTCAAATGTAAAGATCCCAATTAAATGAAAGTTAATAACTTGGATCAAATACATTCATAACTAAGGTATAGGATTTGCTCCCCCTAAATGTATGCATACAAAATATTTTGGGGGAGGGCCACGTGGGTGCAGGGGGCCGCCTCAAGCTCTTAGTCTCTATACCCCTGGGCCCACAACACCGACAGATTCGCTATCACTAAAGGCACTCACCAGCTTCACCCCGTCTCCTTTGGTAATGATGCGAGAGGGCCTCACCTTAACAAAAGCCGAAGCCCCATTTTTTGGTAGCACGCCGGCCGAAGGGCGTGAGGTGATGGCAGCTAAAGTCTTCGCCCCTTCCAGCTCCCTTTGGCATAAGGGCGAAGAGGCCGATGCTTCGGCTGCCTTGGGATGATTTGGGATTGGAGTGTAACCTCAAGAGAGCTCCTCCTCCTCATCAACCTCCCTTTCTTCCTCCTCGTCCTCTTCGCTATCTGCGTCTGACCTCGTGGGTGAAGAGTTAGCAGACTTCGCCGGTTTTCGGGTGTTCGCCCAACTAGACGAAGCACCTTTTGCAACCGCCCTCTTTCGTTTCCTCGAGGGCTCTGCTCCGTGACCCATGACGGCGATAGCAGTAGGGTTCGCCTAGCAGCAGTTCACCACTGTAAACCCGGTTCGCTCACCCCTCCGTTTGTCAAAAAGCAGAAGGCCATACTAACGGGGAATCAAATCCCCAATCATCCTCTTCACCTCGGCTTCCGTTTCCCCAGCGAACTGACTAACAAAAGGACATACGCGAAATACGTGTCTTAGTCCAAAATTTTCAAGAAGGCGAAAACAAAACACAAAAATTAACTTACGGTTACCACCCTCGGGCAAGATGAGACGTGGAAGGCCGAAAACCTTCTCATCTGGATTGAGCGATATGCCCCAATCCCGTGACAAGGGGTAAATCCGGAGCATACAGAACTCCTCGATGAGATCCCGGTAGCTGAGACGAAGAGCAATCTTGTGGAGGAGGATGAAGCGTGATTCCATCGTCCCATCCCCACGTTCGGTTTGCACTCGATGGAAATGGCTTGACGGCAGGTGCGAAGGGCCTTTGCCCGGTCAGAGCCCGCCTCATACGGGATGCTGTGGTAGAACCACTTCTCCATCCAATGTCGATCCCACTTCGGCATGGAGACATGAACCGGCCATCCATCGGATCTTTCTGAGTGAAGGATGAAGTTCACGCTCCCGAAGACTGTCTTCTTTGGCCCGGTAGGCGTCTTCACCGTCTTTGAGTGGATCGCGGCAGTGAAGATTGCACCGAAAAGTGGAGCGGTGGGGGCGAACCCTACGGTTCGACACTTCCAGTCGAAAACCGCGATCCGCACAAGAGTCAAAGGACTGAGTTGAGGAAGCTCAATTTCATACTATCACGCCCAGAAATTCACGAGCCAGAACTTCCAAGCTGAATGTGCATTAAAACTCCTATCCAGGACCGGCTAGGGTACACAAACGACAAAGTTGACATACGGATCCACGCCTTACAACAATAATAAATGTTTTAGAATTGCAGCGGAAAATAAAAGCGAGCTTGAAATAGAGACTTGACGCTCATAGCGTGATGGCTCCACTCCACGGGCATCCTCGATGGTAGCGACGAAGCCTACTACTCTGAGTAATCTTCATCTGAGAAGTGCTTCGCCTCTGATGTAGGGAAAAGAGAGCAAGACTGAGTACTACCCACTGTACTCAACAAGTCATACCGGGAGAGGAGGTATGATGCAAGTAATTCCAAAGAAGACTAGGGGTTCATTTGCATAAAGCATACATTTAAGAGCAGTAGTTGAAAGCCGTAAAAACTATTAAGGTAAATTAAGCAACATTAACCATCATTGTCCAACGCTACACCACGTTACGACAGGCCCAACCATTTACCTGAACTATACCAGTTCCATTAAGTCAAATTATTAATGAGTGAGACTAATCACGATGAATCTAATTGATCACCTATAACTGCGAGCATGGCTATTCGAATAGTTTTACTCAAAGAATGTCTGACACGAGGTCATCGCAGGGGAAGCGAAGTTCGGCTCAAAGAACACTGGGAACACCACTGTCAATCCTTCGCCAGTACGAGGGATAACAGCTTCGCTAGGCGAAGTGGCTTGCCCCTCAACGATCGCCCCCACCGGTACCAGCGAAGCTAGTTCGTCGTCCCTGATCAATGACCTGCCAAGGAAGCACGTAAGATCATCGCCTAGCTGCTCGGGATCGGTGCCAGTCGCGGTGGCTGAAGTCGGTTTATGAGGTGCCATTGGCCCAGGGCGAAAGTCCAATGCGAGACGAAAGGCGAAGGGGCGAACATGCTAGAGTAAGAGTAGAGACGGGGAGCGCTAAGAAGAGTTTATGTTTTGATTAGGGATGACCGTTGATGTGGGACTCCACATAGGCATCACTTTTGAACCCAACCCACTCCGTATCTCAGTGCGACGGTAATTTTGTAATTAGCCACAGTACCATCCCGAAATCCACAAAATCACTTCGTCCCTCCCATTCCCTCTAATACAACGCTTCCGTGGAAGGGAGAGAGGCGAGTGGGCGGCACCGAGGATCGTCGTCTGTGCGAGGTGATTCGAGTGTCGCTTCAAACTGCGTGAGTTGTGGCGCTCGATAGGCAGCACGCTGGGGAGATCTCTCACACTTTGCCCTTACCGCCGCTACCTTGTTGTCTCCCGCTGCCTTTAGATGTTGCCCTCGCCATCTGGTGAAATGGGAGGGGGTGAAGGGATTTGGGGACTTTGTGGATTTTGGGATGGTACTGTAGCAATAAGGGGCTAATTGCAAAATTACTACCAATACAGAGTGGGATGAGTACAAAAGTGATGCCTACGTAGAGCGTCATGTTGGCGGTCATCTCCGGTCAAACAAGGTTTAGACCGGCTTGGTTCATTAAACCAAGATAATGAATCTAGATGTGCAATTTTTAAGTTTACGGATCTTAGTGACATCCTCTCTCAGGTTTAAAGACTGACCACGTATTTTATTCTTTAAAATTCTATAGATGTTGTCTTAGAATCTACAATAAGAATTTGGTCCTTTTAGGCTGTGTTCAGCATCCTGTGCTCCCAAATCTTCTCCATCGTGCTCCGAGCGCACGCTTTTCAAACCGCTAAACAGTCCGTCTTTTGCAAAAAAGTTTATATACGAAAGTTGCTTAAAAAATCATATTGATCCATTTTTGAAAAAAAATTAGCTAATACTTAATTAATCACGTGCTAATGGACCGCTGCGTTTTCCGTGAATAGGAGATTTGTTCCCATCCCGGATTAACGAACTCAGCCTTAGAGAGGCTGGAGATTTCGGGAGTGATTGTAGCTCTAAAATCTCTTTCGAACAAAGCCTTAGTACCTCCTGATGGCTAAGGTACCGATAGATACTAAACTTTACAATAGTTATACTTTATAATGTTTATCATATGGTGTCGACGGGGGATACCCGTGGACCGTATCCTAAGGGTATTGGGGTACGTTGGTACAAGGATCTACACGATACGACATCAAGCACATAGAAAAAATAAGGTTTATACTGGTTCAGGCCCCTCATAAGGTAATAGCCCTAATCTAGTTTATATGAGATTATAGAATACCAGAAAGTACAAAAGAGAACCACTGAACTCGAGATTATCGATGAGATTCCTCCAAGTACGGCTCGACAAAACCTTATCGGCGAAACTGGCTTCAAGTCCTCTGGATTGCGTCTATGGTGGTAACGGGTGTCTGGCTCTAAGATTCAAAATCCATACCCCCTTTTAGGGGGTCTATATTTATACCGCAGATCACCTTAGTCTCCAAGTAAAACTCGGAAACACTAGACCCCGTACGATATAGTTCATATCCTACCCTTCCCCGAGAAAGAATTTATCAACTCCTACTTCTCGTATAGGTGTATCATATCCGTATAATTGCATGACTCCAAGGATAGAGGGTATGCCTTATCCGTAACCCTGACATATGGATTGATGGTGAGCAAATGAGATTTGCTTACTTGAATCTGAATCTGATGCATTTTGAGTAGGCATACCATCTCAAAGTCTCCCTAGTCCAGCCAGTCCTTGATCTTGTTAGAGTTTGTGTCGAATATGTGTACGTAGTCAGTTATAGTTTAGATCTTGGAGTTGTATTAAGTGTTAGGACTAGAGTATGAGTCGGACTCTATCCTAGGCTCTCTCTTAAGTAGAGAGGCACACCGGTTGTAACCGCAAGGCGACAGTAGCATATGTGTGGGTACGGCTGGTCAGCGGCCTAGCCGATGGAGGGTCGTGGATACCCGGATACACTGTAATATGCTAGATCGGGAGGAGCGCCCGTAATCAGTGCTCCGGGGATGTAGGCTTCGGCTAAACCTCATTCACAAATATTGTACCTTGGTGTCGTCTTCATGTATAGATCTTCTATGGTGTCACTGTTTCTTCCGCATTCGGTTTCGAAGGTATATATCGGGCCGGTTTTATAACAGATCTAGTGATGCTTCTGTAGAAAACGGCACCACATATAGCTTGCAGGAGTTGATGCCATTGTGCAAGACAGGATGTATTTGATGAGGTATTGAGAGTACTATAATTTTCGATACAATATTTGAAATCACCTTGTATGAGGAGCTAGAGGTTATAAGAAGAAATTGTCGACAATCCTGACTCCAGCTTCTAGATGTTAGTATTTTCTTTATACCTACTTAGTCTTAGAAACAAAACAATTTGAAAAGGCTGGAGATTTTGGGAGTAGCCTAAAGCTATCGTAAGCTTTCCTAAACGAGGTATTAATATCTTCTGCAATGGCGGATCTACCATGGGAGCTATGGGATCTCGAGCCCCCACTACCGGCGTTGTAACTATGGGAGCCCCTGTAAAACCCCCTGTTGACGATGAAATTTGGTAAGCCTCGAAGTCATCATCGGCCTAGAGTCAGTATCGGTTTCAGAGTTCTGGAATCGGCCGATGGAAGCTATCAATCGCCAACAGTCGGATTCTTACCAAATTCGGTTAAGGAAATTAATCTATTAAAAAGAAGCTTATCCAAAAGAGACCGAGTTCAAGGAGGATACGACATGACAATTTATCTATTAATTAGGCAGAGTCGTTAGTTTCCTTTTAAATTTAGGAAAGTGCGTTTAGTGTCCGATAAGGACTTTATGTTTTTTCTTTTATCTTCAGGAAAGTTTGAGTCTTGTCCGATATGGACTAGTATCTACCCATGGGTATAAATATGTACACCCGGGGTCCATGTAAATTATCTCTCGATCAATACAACTCCGGTGCATCGCCACCTTTTACCTTTTTACTTTCGACGAGTTCTTGTTTCAAGTTGGGCTGCATCGGCTTCGATCTCCGACGAGGGGTAAGGCTTGTTATGGCGGCTTGCATTATCGGGATTAGTGCTTCCATCGCTTCGACACTCTAATCTTTTTCGTGTAAGTCGTCGAGTTATCATATATATTATATAATCTAGATTGACAATGTTTTCTACTTGCATGGTCGATCTCTATCTAGGGTTTTATCGATATCAGCTAGATTACTTTGTTGACTTAGATTATATAATGTATCCACCACCCCAAAAAAGTCAAAGGCTTGATTGTCTAGATATTATGTTTTTTTCATACTTAGTGTTGCATCAGTTAAGTTTGATCTACTAAGTCGTGCTTAGAACCATAATCTCTAGCCTGCTTCTTGATTGCCAATAAGGGTTTCATCGGGGTTTCAGCCGATGAGTTATCTGGATGTTGCATCGGCTTATATACAAGTTGGATTTAGCCGATGACAACAAATGGTTCATTGTTTATATAATCATTTGGATTTAATGACATCGGATCTCCAGCCGATGTATACTTTAACCTTCGGATCAGTGCTTATTCAATCTATCATTACTAGCTGATTGGTTTCTACTGGATTATATTATTGTTTTATTACATTATCATCAGCCGATTATCTTTATCTCATTATTTACTCAAGTATCAAGATCTATAGTGGATATCGGCTGGTATCGGCATCGGCTGGAATCATTCCATCGGCTTGTCAGCCGATTAGTTGTTTTATCTGCTGTTTACATATCTTGTTAGTTGCAGGATCAAACTGACTGGCACGCCCGCATATCATCATTATTTTGGACCTGCACTGGAGCTAAGCAGATCTCCCAGACCGTCGTGTTTTTACGTAACACTCCCACTAAAATTTTCTGTAATACATTCACATCCATTAGAAGAGGGGGCTATAATTTTGTATAGTTTGTTCATCCCCTCCTATTAGTCCTTATTCTCGCCCTTGATCTTCTGGTATCTAAGGTGCTTTTTTATGGCAAAATTGTCTAAGATGATACTTAAGGTGCTTGTGTTTGGTAGTATAGTTTACCAACTTGTCATTTTCCGCGAGCACATTTCCTTAACAGCTAAATATTGAAACTTTTTTAATGATATTTTTTATAGGAAAGTTGTTTTTAAAAATATATTAATCAATTGTTTAAGTTTTTTAAACTAATACTTAGTTAATCATGTGTTAATAAGTCAACTCGTTTTGTATGCATGGGGGAGTTCCCAACCTTCTTTCCGGAAGGCACCCAATTTCATTTTCTTCTGTCACGATAACAAGTGTCCATTCAAAACTTAGAAAAAAGTTGTTATGTGGGAAATATGAGATGGAATTAACCAGTCTTGCTCACTTCGGTTTCACTTTCAAACCTCAGTTGAATGCACAATTTCAGGTCCCGTCGGAGTAGTTTTTTTTTTTTCCTCTCCCTTGGTGCCTCTGCCTCTTGCTCTTCTTCAAAGCCTTTGGTTAACTACTGTGCCACCCAAAGTCCCAAACTCCCTAACCCTTAATTCGTTCCAATTTTATTGTCTCGTAGTCGGGAAAAACTGGTGTAAAACTTAAGCGCAGCTGCAGAGCTGCTACTATCATTTTTTTTTGAGGGAAACTACTATCAAATAGACAAATATCAGTCAAAAAGTAGAGAAAAAATTGATTTTTTTTTTAACAACGAAGAGTATTCCTGAGCAACCAAACGAAGTTTCACATGAAGCAATTCATTCCCAAGCAAAGTTTTGTCTACAATCCAGGGCTTCAGGCTGTCAGGAAAAGGAATGGGCACATACATACATGAAGCAAATTCATTCATCCCAATAAGTAGTATTGTCAACGCAGATTCGCTCGACATCACAGTACCCAGCAGTAGCACGAGCTGGTGTCTTCCCCGAGTCCCCGTCCCGTCGTGATGCCGTGATCCATCGCAACACCATGGACCACCCAAACCAAAGCAAAGCAAGGGTCTCCCTCAAGCTCACATTCCTAGGTCCTCCTTGTGGCATCTCCCCACCCAAAAGTGTCGTTCTCAAGCTCAAACCTCGCAATTTTCTATCTGTTCTTCCGTAGCAGGTGCTATTTATTCAGATTGAGCTAATCAGCCACCTAACTCGCAGAATTGTGGTTGTTCTCTTCCTCTCCAGGCTCCAGCTCCCAATCTGATCGTTGTCAGGGTAGTTATTGGAGCAGTTGCGATCGATCATGGTTGCCAAGATCAAGCGCCAGATCGGCGGCCTCTCGCTCCTAGCTAAGCTTGGTTTGCTTCTGCTCGCGCTGTTGCTGCTGCTCGCCGCTATCTTGCTGTTGGTGTTCTTGCTCCCGCGTCACCATCGGAGGCCGTTGCCGCCGGGATCGCCGCCGGTGAACGCCTCCGACCCCGACAACATCGTGGCGTTTGATTTCTCGCCGTTCCTTATACTGTACAAGAGTGGGCGCGTCCACCGGATGGATGGGACAGACCGCGTCCCCGCCGGCGTCGACGAGGCCACCGGGGTGACGTCCAAGGACGTCGTCATCGACCGGAGCACCGGCCTCGGCGCCCGGATGTACCTGCCGCCGGCGAAAGGTGGGGGGAAGAAGGACCTCGCCGGCGCGCTGCCGGTTCTTGTGTTCTACCACGGCGGCGCGTTCGTCATCGAGTCGGCGTTCACGGCCAAGTACCACGACTACCTGAACAAGGTCACGGCGAAGGCGCGCGTCGTGGCGGTGTCCGTGGACTACCGCCTCGCGCCGGAGCACCCGGTGCCGACGGCGTACGACGACTCGTGGCAGGCGCTGAACTGGGTGGCCAAGAACGGCAGGTCCGGGCCGGAGCCGTGGCTTCGGGACCGCGGGAACATGTCCCGCCTGTTCCTCGCCGGCGATAGCGCCGGCGCCAACATCGCGCACAACATGGCGATGCGCGCCGGGAAGGACGGGGGACTGGAGGGCGGCGTGGCCATCACCGGCATCCTCCTCCTCGACCCTTACTTCTGGGGCAAGAACCCCGTGGGCGCGGAGACCACGGACCCGGCGAGGCGGCGCCAGTACGAGGCGACGTGGTCGTTCATCTGCGACGGCAAGTACGGCATCGACGACCCACTGGTGGACCCGCTGTCCATGCCGGCGCAGGAGTGGCGGAAGCTGGCGTGCTCGCGCGTGGCCGTGACGGTGTCCGACCTCGACGACTTCAAGGAGCGCGGGAAGGCGTACGCGGCGGCGCTCCGCGACAGCGGGTGGGGCGGCAAGGTGGAGGAGTACGAGACCGCCGGCGAGGTGCACGTCTACTTCCTCGACAAGCCCTCGAGCCCCAAGTCCGCCAAGGAGCTGACCTTCGTCGCCGGCTACCTGGGCCGCGAGTAGCAGCAGCCAGCAGCACAACGGCATGGGTGTCAGATTGGTCGCGGACTTTGCAGTACATGATTGATTCATAATTTACTCACTAGTACCAGCTAGTACAATTGTCTACATGTCTTCTTGTCTTGTGCATCTATAGATTTTTTCCATTATTCGAGAGGTGATCGATCGATTATCCGGTTCATGATGAGTACAGTGAAATTGCTGGGGATTTTGGGGGAAAGTTGGATGCTTTCCGTGCCTGCAGGATTCAGAAGAATCGGCAGGGGAGTGTACGTTCCTCCAAAGTGAGTGCAGAGTGCTGCAGTGAGAAGGATTGGCCAATCTCTTCATCTTGTGGTGACGCATGAAGAGCAGCCAGTGCAAATATATTACTGTTTGGAACATTTGTTTTCTTCAGGAACCTCGTACCGGTTGTTCACACGTCTCCTGGTCTTGCCAAAAATATGCGTGAAGCTGCTGGCTAATTTTAAACGGTGTTAAGAAATCAAAACCGGTCGATTCAGAATTTGGTGTTGCTGACGTCTCAACTGAACTCCAGGATGACTGACCGCCTGATCAATGTTGTTGGGGTTGTAGCGGTGAAAGACACTTGTTTAGGACTGTGAAAGGCACTCGATTAGTGGGCATGGGTTGGGATTTGGGATGGCGACCATAGGGAAAGAGGAAGGAAAAGAGCCAAAAATTTCGAGAAGATGAATTGAAAATTTTCGATGTGTAGACTGCCCAGCATTTTCAAATTTCTTGGCTGAATCACAGAGCTATTTTTTTCTCCGATTTGCTTGCCGATTTGTATTTTGTACTATTGTCATTTCCCTCCATTTTGTACTAATTGTTTATGGTTGCGCAAGGTGCTTCCTTTCGTTAGGATGCAAACCAAGCACACACTGCCCTGAGAAAGCTCATCGGCATGTCCCTATTGTCCAAACACAGAACGGAAAAAACTGATGACGATAATGACGTTTCACCTACTTCAGTGAGACTGGAGGAAGGATTAGTAGGTTGAACTACAAGGTTAATCATGCGTGCCTACAAGGCTGCAACACCAAGCCGTTCTTTCAGATCCGTAGCATAAGTCGCACATCGAACTATCCTAAGCACGCCCGTAAAGTGCTAGAGAGGTGATGTCATGGACGGTTCTAGGAACCTGATTATTATTGACTATAGTTGTAACTAGGCAATGATTGGTGTTGGCGAGCCTGCGGACAAGTTCAGATCGGCCATCGTGTCAATTCCTTGGCCAAGTCCAATTTTGTGCAGGACTGGGTGGCGCCCAACAACTTCTGCAATTGCATCTCTCCTCTTGTCATCCACAACTCCTGCTTCTCCCACGATTACGGTACGAGCACACTCATCCCAATAAACACACACACTTTATTCCTATAAACATCTCCGAATCATTAGATTGATATATCTTAAGATTAATAAAGTCGCTATAGATGTTTTACTGTTAATTAACAGGTACGTCTACCACTTAAAGAAGAAGGGACTGTCTAAATTAGCCATAAATATAGGGGGCTGCTATACCACGGAATTCCGTTGGGACGGAATGATACCGGTTAGGTATCAGGTTCTGATACCTCTGAGGTATCATGTTTTAATAACTAACCGGTATCAGGTGATACCTATAAGGTATCAGACGATTCCTATCATTTATCATGTGATACTTGTGAGGTATCAGGTGATACCTATCAGGTATCAGGTGATTATCACCACGTATCATGTGATACTTGCTGGTATCAGGTGATACCTGTCAGGTATCAGGCGATTCTTACCACGTATCATGTGATACTTGCGACGTATCAGGAGGTGGGCACCAAAGTATCGTCGCCGGTTGTCCTACCGTCCACGTCCCACGCGGGAGCTCATCGCCGGTGGCTGCATCCTCCACTGTCCACGCCACAATGGAACTTGTCGCCGGTGGCCGCTCCTCTGTCATCCACGCCCCACGCTAGGCTCGTCGCCGGCGGCCGCGTCCTCCGCCGTCATGTCCCACATCGGAGCAAGTCGTCAGCAGCCGCGTCCTCCCCCCTATCACGCCCCACGCCGGCGGCCGCGTCCTCCGTCGTCGCGTCCCACGTCAGAGCAAGTCGCCGGTTGTCGTGTCCTCCGTCGTCAGCGCTCCATGCCGAAGCTCGTCGCCGGCGGCCGCATCCTCCGCTGTCACACCCCACGTCGGTGGCTGTGTCCTCCATCGTCAACGCCCCATGCCAGAGCTCGTCGCCGGCGGCCGCGTCCTCCGTTGTCACACCGGAGCTCGTCACCGGCGGCCGCGTCCTCCGCGTCCTCCGATACCAGCGCTGCTCCGCTGCCGCATGTGTGTGCTCGTGCTCTGGGAATAAGGAGGAAGACGATACCGTCGTATTGGGATGCCGGTCCCTAGCATTCCCGTAAATATAAGCACACTTGTTAAGTCTAGTAAATCTGAAAAGGTATGTTAAAAAAAATAAAAAACCACTTCACCCTGCTTCTCCTATTCTTATATATATCATTCCGTCAAGGTCGATGTATGATGGTGATAGCATGTGCTTGGTTTGATGATCAGCATACAAGACAGTCGTGGTGATTGATGAAGTTTGGTTCAACGAATGCGCCATTAGCAACAGAGCCACAATGGACGGCAATATGCTCATCTTATGACACACAGATGGAATGAGATCTTTTGTAGTACACCCTTCGTTGCAAAAAAAAGTAATTCTAATACATATTTGGACAAACATATTCATAGAGGTTGATTTCTTCCGGGATATAGAGTACTACATACTCTGGTCTCACTTGCTCTGAAACCCAAGTCAGTGGACTGTAGCGTGTAAACATATGTCTGTGTGTTACATGAATTCAGACTAACGTTTAAGGTGAAATCAGCACAAATTAAATCACAAATCAAACAATAGCAATAGACAGCAGCATGCGCAATGCAACAGTTACCCAAGAGTCCATTAGATTCTCTACCGATTAACGAACTCGGCAATGGCGTCGTCCTGCCTGATGGCCTCGTCGCCGTTGAAGTCCACCAGATGGAAGCAGTGACCATGGCCGGCCACCTCGACGACCTCCACCTCCCCAGCCCACCCGCTCGCCTTAAGCCCCTCGCAGTACGCGCGGCCGCGGTCGCTGATCACATCCTTCTCCGCGAGGCACACGAGCACGCGCCCGCAGGCCAGCCCGTCCAACGCCGGCGCGCCGTCGGCGAGCGGGTTGATCCACGGGTCGTCGACGACGCCGGTGGTCGCTGGGCACACGACGCTCCACATCTTCACCACGTTCTCGGCCATCGCCGGGTCCCAGTCCTCGGAGGGGACGTTGCCGCCGCCCAGGAAGTAGGGGTGGACTAGGACGACGCCGTTGACCTTGCCGCCTTGGGGGAGCCCCTTGGTGCCGGCGCGCATGGCCATGTTGTGCGCGATGTTCGCGCCGGCGCTCTCCCCGGCGAGGTACACGCGGGAGAAGTCGGCGTGCTCGGTGAGCCAGGCCTCCTCACCGGAGCCGGAGGCGTGGGAGGCCGCCCAGACCACAGCCTGCCACGAGTCCTCGTACGCGGCGGGGATGGGGTGCTCGGGCGCGAGGCGAAACTCGACGGAGACGACGATGGCTCGCGTGCGCGCGGCGAGGGAGGTGAGGTAGGCGTGGAAGACGAAGTTGAAGGCCGTGTGGAGGCAGAAGCCGCCGCCATGGAAGTAAACGAGGAGGGGGAGCTTCTTCCCCTCGCCTTCTCCGCTCGCCCCGGTTACGGGCGGGAGGTAGAGGCGGACGGCGACGTCGGGGGAGATGGCGCGATCTTTGGAGGCGACCCCGGTGGCGACATCGGTGGAGGCCGGGACGGGGTCGGAGCCGAAGTAGCGCTCGACGCGGCCGCCCTTGAAGATGCGTATGCAGTGCTCGAGCTCGAAGACGACCTCGCCATCGGTGTCGCCGGAGCCAGCCATGGAGTCGGGATCCCCTCGGCTACCGGCTAATGGTGGGTGTTGGTTTCTTGTTGGGCCGTGGCTTTTGTTTGCTTTGGTATTGAAGTGGCCAACCGCCACCGTGGCCCACGTGGATGTGCCACATGAGCGTTTAGACTTTTCAGTCTCACGTGAGTCGCTCGATTCTACATTTGACGGTCTCGATTGAAACGGCTCAATGCTGCGCCGCCGGACGTTGTATCGCGGCGGCGGCTTCTCCGGCGGCCAGCTCGATTCTTCCAGAATCCAGATCCAAGTTCTGAAGTGGAGTACTCCACTAGTTCGAATTTGTCCGATCTCCCGGCGCCATGTCCGACGCTGAGGATGGAGGCGACGAGGTCATCCACGACGCCCCCAACTTCATCCGCGTGTACAAGAGCGGCCGCGTCGAGCGCTTCCTGCGGATCGACTTTGCGCCGCCGTCCACGGACGCTGCCACCGGGGTCTCCTCGAAGGACGTCGTCGTCGTCCCGGGAGACGGCGTGTCGGCGCGGATCTACCTCCCTGCGCCCCCCACCGGCGGCTACGGGCGCAGGCTCCCCGTACTCGTCTTCTTCCATGGGGGCGGCTTCTGCCTCGGCTCGGCGTTCGACGCCGCGACGCATGGTCACGCCAACCGTCTCGCCGCGCGGGCCGGCGCCATCGTCATGTCGGTGGAGTACCGCCTCGCGCCGGAGCGCCCGGTCCCCGCGCTCTACGACGACGCGTGGGCGGCGCTCCAGTGGGTGGCCTCGCACGCCGCTGGTAAGGGGCAGGAGCCCTGGCTGGCCGCCCACGCGGACTTCGGGCGCGTCCACGTCGGTGGCGAGAGCGCCGGCGCCAACATCGCGCACCACGCCGCAATGCGGGCCGGCGCCGAGGAGCTGGGCCACGGCGTGAAGGTGAACTCGCTCGTCCTTATCCATCCCTACTTCCTGGGCGGTGACAGCGACGGCTACTCCGAGTCGGACGAGATGGGCATCGCGTTGCTGCACGAGTTGATCCGGCTGTGGCCGGTGGTCTGCCCAGGGACGAGCGGGTGCGACGACCCGTGGATCAACCCGATGGCGCACGGCGCACCCAGCCTGGCCGTGCTGGGATGCCGGCGTGCTCTGGTTTGCATCGGAGGGAAGGATGCACTGAGGGGTAAAGGAAGGCTGTATTGTGAGAAATTGAGGGAATGTGGGTGGCAAGGGGAGGTGGAGATCTGGGAGGCAGATGGGCAGGGCCATGGCTTCCATCTCTTGTGGCCGACGTGTACTCAGGCAGAGCCTCAAGCACGGGCCATCGCCGAGTTCCTGAGCCATGGATGAGATCTCTGGTGCCCCACCACTTCACACGATATGTCCATTGTTCCAATAGATTTGGGTATCAAAGTACATTATCAGTTCTGAGTTCTTACAAATGTTTGCTTTGATTATTTTTCAAAACAGTGTTCTACTAGCCTATGAAGTTCATATTCATACTCAGTTAGTGGGCTATTCCTATCCATTAGTACGTATATTATGTGTTTTACGAAGGTTTAATAAAGCTAAGACACCTTAGTTATTTTTACGAACGTTTGCTTTGATTGTTTTTCAGTACAATGTTCTACTAGCCTATGAAGTTCAAGTTCAGACTCAGTTGGTGAGCTATTCTTATCCATTAGAACATTTATTATGTATTTTTACAAAGATTTAATAAATCTAACTATCTAGGACACGAATAAAAACTTCTCAAATCATGATAGAAAGGAGATACTATATAGTTTTAGCATAAACTAGCTTCACTCTTTTCACGTTTATCTTGGAGAGTCTGCTGTACATATATTTACTGCTAGAAGTCTCAGATTGGATGTACACAAAACATCTTCTGTGTTTCTATTTCTGGTATAAATTCACAAAAATATTAAGCACTGTTAAGAATATTACTCTCCATCTTGTTGCATGGCTTGTTAGCAAATGTAATATGTCAAGCAAACATGAGAATGAACACCTACAGGTGAGAGAATGATCAACATTCAATACAAGGTGATCCCAGGAACAGCGTGACTGCGTAAGCTATTCGACAACTGTGATGAGCCAGCAAATGTACATAACATAGTTGTGAGCCAATTTGAAGTACTTTCCGTGCTCGTACCTCTTGGATAATGTTTTTCAGGGAGGCTGTAACCTTATTGACTACGGAGCTCCAGTCCCAGGCTTGCTGCTTTGTTTATCCTGCAGGGCATGGTCGCATAGATGATGTATTGGACAATTCCTTTCATTTTCTGAGTCAACAGGGTTTTGCACAGTGCTGACTTTACTTCTTTGTCTTATCAATTGACCAGATGCAGTTTTCCTTCTTATCTTGGAGGCAATGCTGTTGAATAATCCGTGTGCTATATATGCAATAAATGTTACTGCAGTAATCAAATAACTCTTGCTATATGCAATGAATGTTATTGCAGTAATCAAATAACGCTGGCAGAATTATAGGTATTACTTCCTCAATTAAATTTTGTTTTCACTGCCAGAAAGATTGATGTGGAATTGTTATATGGCAGATTGGTAGTTCATGAGGTAAGCATGGTTACTATGGTAGGAACTGCATGAGTCATGAGGTGATGAGAAGAGGTCTCCAATGGTACCAGCAACCGGACAGCATCCTGAACTGAAACAGAGCCAGCATCAGCTTACCTGGTAATTACGGCTTCAAATTTCCGTTGTGTGGGTCATATATTACAACTCACAATCTTCTGTTAGAACTTATTATAAGATATTTGGTTTTCTGTTAGACTTTCTTGTAAGCAATCACGCTCATTATAAAACATTTAGTCTAAACAGACCAATTACTGCTAACGCGCAATTTATTGTGACGACATTGGTATGTCACATATCATCATTGCTTACAGTTGGGCCATATAAGTTTATGGTACCATTTATCAATCATTTTATTTCTGCAGTTGTAATTCTATAGGAAGCAAAGAGAGTGGGACTAGAAAATGTGTTGTTTGATGAGGAACTGAAATACTTTGGGATTGTTGAATTTGTTACATTGGAATTTCAAAGACAGAGAGAGTATTATGTAGCTGTTGAATAAAGGATGTTCCAACATTAGATACATTTGATTTGTGCTAGTTTTTGCAAGTTAGCATTTGTTCTTCTTTCCCTTCCTTTAAAAATCATCTGATTATATCCTTAAATATTTTCAGTATGTAATATTTGGTATTATCACATGCCCTTTTTCTTGGCTTAGAAGATCAGATTAGACTTTTATCCTGATACGCTGAAAGTTTACACTTGTCCCCTCGTTTATCTGGACATCATTTTTCTTTACTCAACTTGATATAGAGAACATTGTGTAGCACGATTGTGAGTTTGAAAGAAGGGAGCATACCTCAACATCGATATAACAAAAATTCAGCTAAATAAAGATGGCACCAATTCAATGGAGCTGGAAATCTTTTTTCTTTCCTGTGCATACATCCCAAAATCAAATACTACAATGGCACACCTTCTTCTGATGCTTCCTGTATGGGCTGGTACTATGATCTTGTTGCTATTTCTTGTCCAATTTTGGTCAATCAACTGAAGTAGTTCACAAATTGGCCATCTTATTCTTTTTGTAGCGTGCAAAAATGCAAGCTAGATTGGTTTGAAACAGAGCATATAAGTGAAGGTGAATTTTCCAATATGACCAACATTTTGAACTTGGATATAAGAATTTCCCTTTTTGTTCTGGCAGCACCCCCAGCCTGAGGGCACTAAAGCATCCCTTAGTCTAAGGGCAACTGAGAAAGAGATGTTTATTTACATGAAGGGGCATATGCACAGCATTTCAAATCAACCTTGCGGACGCAAGCCTCTCATCCATCATGGTGAAGAATATCTCACTTTCCATTCTTATAAATTCTCTTAGCACTTATTTTTGTCACATCAGTAGGTTCATTTAACATCCCTAATCACAGCTGGATTAAGTTTCAGCAACCCAGATTCTATTATGCATAACATAATTGGTTGGATAATCCAACTAAGCAATAATAATTACTGATAGCTACCACTATCAATAAGAATCCAACTAAACAATAATAGCCCAAGTAAGTAATAGTAATCCTTGAAATCCAGTTGCGACCAGTTTGTTTATTGAAAACACCTTAGTTAGCCACCACTATTGACGATGGTTCAAACAATAAAGTGTGCACTCTTGCAACTTCAGTTCTACGTTGCCTCTCATGAATAAAAGTTTGACATGTTTCCATTTTTATCGCACGTTTAGTTTGTGCATCATGACTTGTCCTGAACATTATTGACCTTTCCTACCACCAATGCCATGAAATTTCTTGTCCCAGCATCTATTTATATTTGCTTCGTATGTTTATTTGAGCTCTCAAATCGCCACCCTCAGAGAAATACTATTGTATTGTGGGTAACCTATTCTCAGGAGATTAGAAATATGGAGAGTGAAAAACATATCATTTGTAGACATCCACCAACTTATGGCAACCTCATAACGGTTCTCTCTATTGATGGTGGAGGGATTCGAGGAATCATTCCAGCTGTTGTTCTTACCTTTCTAGAATCAGAGCTGCAGGTAAACTATAGTTATGTTATTATACTATTATTTTCACTTCTTGGCCAAGGCAACTCTAACTTGTCGAGAGATAAGTTCCAAGGATGAGGAAAAACTGATGCTCTAGAGTTAGGAAAATATATTTGTTTGGTTTACTTGTTTTAAATTTAAACCATTTAGATTCAAACTTCATTCAGTAACCATATCTTTCTATAAATTATGACATCCTTTCATAGCCCAAGTAGATCTTAGTTCTTAAGAACCTTTTGCATTAGTGCCAGAATGAGATTTACTGATCTTTTCTGCTGCATATTCTGTCTTTAA
Source organism: Oryza punctata (assembly GCA_000573905.2). Lineage (NCBI taxonomy): Eukaryota > Viridiplantae > Streptophyta > Magnoliopsida > Poales > Poaceae > Oryza > Oryza punctata. The sequence continues at coordinate 22,631,740 of CM002496.2, forward strand.
CCATTTCCTTTAAGCAGATGTAAATGTCCATCAGTTGCTGAGGTTTTTCAACATTCCTTTCTGCATCGCATATTCTGAATTCATTTTTGATATGCCTGGAACAGCCATAACAATTTTTCTGCTAATTGAGAAAATCTGATTGTTATGTCCCATCTATAGATGGTGAACTGAATGTTATAGTACCACCAAAATAACTTGGCATGTAAAGTTAAATTTCCCTTTTCATTTCAATCTCTGTTTGATCTACATGCTGTCTCGCTCTCTGTAGTAGCACAACCGTGTATGTGCACAAAATGAACTGTTCAGATTATACACAGTTCATGTTCTTGACTGCTTCTCATGAAATCTTTTCTGTTTAATTTCTGAAGAAACTTGATGGAGAGGAAGCCCGAATAGCCGACTACTTTGATGTCATTGCTGGGACTAGCACAGGGGGGTTAGTGACTGCGATGCTGGCTGCACCAAACACGAAAAGAAGACCACTTTTTGCAGCCAAGGATATTAAAGCATTTTATATGAACCATGCTCCAAAAATCTTTCCACAGCTCAGGTGAATACATATACTGCATTTTTTTTTCTGATCGGATTCATAACTTGGCTGGTTGACATTTTGCTTCTTTCTTTAGGGGTCCGTTTGGTAGGATGATGAGGATGTTTCGATCAATGTCAGGACCTTCATATGATGGCAAGCACCTTCATGAAGTTGTAAGAGAGAAATTAGGAAGCACCAGGCTGCATCATACTTTAACAAATGTGGTCATACCAACTTTCGACATCAAGCGGTTACAACCAACCATTTTCTCTTCCTACGAGGTATCCCTCTCTCCCTTCATCCTTCTCCCTTTCAAGTCTCTCAAGAGTATTTTAGATGTTCTTTTGGACACAAGTGTCTGCAATTCGTAATAAAATTCAATCAATTTAATTGTAAGGGCACAAGAACATGTATTATACACAAGTACTTATTTCTCTATTTTGCTGTGAGAATAATTCAAAGGGAATTGATTATGAGCCAGTAATAAGAAATCCCATCAATACAACAATGATGGGGACTAAACAACATGAACCTTATATTCTCTCATATCGTAGGTTAAGAAGAAGAAGAACAACACAATGGATGCTCTGCTATCAGATATTTGCATCAGCACGAGCGCTGCTCCAACTTACCTGCCTGCGCACTTCTTCAGGACTGAAGATTTTCATGGAAACATCAAGGAATTCAATCTTATTGATGGTGGAGTAGCTGCCAATAATCCGGTACGATGTCTCTGTAGTTGTGAACAACTCATTACCATTGAACTGCACTTTAATCTTAGTGATGTGCAAAATATATTGGCAAATTTACCCAGTTCAGATATTGAAGTGATGTTTTTCCCCCAAAAGGCCCTGAATATGTCTATCTTGTCTAGGCTTTAGTTGCCATTGGAGAAGTAAGCAAGCAAATATTCAAGCAAAACCCAGATTTCTTCCCAATAAAACCAATGGACTATGGCCGTTTTTTGGTCATTTCACTTGGCACAGGCTCCCCAAAGATTGAAGCGAAATACAATGCACAAAAAGCTAAATCATGGGGAGTTCTGGATTGGTTGCTTGTTGGTGGATCCACTCCCTTGGTAGATATTTTTACACAGGCAAGTGCTGATATGGTGGATATCCACATCGCTGCTGTTTTCAAAGTTTTACATTCTGAGCAGAACTATCTGAGGATTCAGGTAAGAAAGAGCTACAAACAGTTCATGTTTTATCAACTAATAGCCAACAAACTTGATTCCTAATATCAAAGAATGCCACTTTGGATTAACAGGATGATACCCTCCAAGGGGCACTCGCATCTGTTGATGTTGCCACCAGGGATAATCTGGAGAAACTTGCTAATGTTGGAGAAATGCTGCTAAACAAACCTGTCTCACGGGCAAATTTGGAGACTGGCCAGATGGTGCCTGCTTATGATGACTCAGAAATTACCAACGGGGAAGCTCTCAAGAGGTGAACATGCCACCACTTATCAGCCTATATATGGTAATTGTTATATGAATCCACCTATGAGCTAGTACTTAGCACCCTGTTATTTGCAGATTTGCGAAGTTGCTGTCTGACGAAAAGCGGATTCGTGAAGCAAGATCACCGAAATGAAGAAATTGCTCCCTTTTTTATTCGTGCCAAATAGGGAACTTCTCTGGACGACCTCCATATTTGATAGAGCAAAATCTGGATGAGTTCCATCATTAGCACTTAGTTGATTTATTTATTGATTTGGAGGTTTCATTGTAACATAGTAAATAAATGTATAAGTGGCATACTGATTGGTCACACCTGTAGAATGTCAGGCCCCGAGTCCCTGACGCCCTGCTAGCTTTGTTCATATGTAAAAAATACAAATATTCATTTCTAATAAAATTGAGCATTGGACTACCTTTTCTGTTGTGTTGTCAACTTCAGCAGTTTTATTTTGGCCAAACCAGACAATTGGAATAAAGACGTATCACGCTGCTGCATGGAACAAGTACCAGGTACGATTTCTCTACACTTTGTACGTAGAAATAGATAAACCTATCTCTTCTTTGAATAACAGGATGAGCTGCCTTTTAAGAACGATCGTTTTGCCCCTTTGGTACTTCTGTTGGCCATGGGCGGGAAGACATCCAATTCCCATTGGATTTGGAGCGTGTACAGACTAGACAAATGTATGCAAGGTGCTTCTCTGCTTCGCTAACTCAAAGTTGTCCATATTTAATGACAGAACTTTCTGAATGGGCTGCCCAAGTACCTCATCTGTGAGTACCTTTCAGCTTTTATCTTGCACTTGATGTTCCAGTTCACTACCTAGTTGCCGACTTAGTAACTTGCTGGTAAAAAGAAATTGTTTAACACTGAGGACCAGCTGCTGTGATAATGGAATTAACTATATGCCAAGTTGTATTTGTTTAACTTTCCAGCAGACCAATAGCACAACCCAGGTTCAAGGAGGGGGCTGTTGGAAGTTATTATTTTGATGGATACAACAGTGCGTAGGCATTCTAAAACTGACCTAACCTAACCATGTGCTCCCCAAAACAATCAAATCTGGAGCACGAAAAGACCTGACCAGCGATCAATCTCGCGCTTGTGAGGTAATGAATGCAAATTGGCCATGAACACAAAAACATAAATATATATGTAGCTAGTAAAGCTGAGACAATTGGCATTTTGGAATCCTAGAGCTTCCCTTTAGCTGGATGGTAGCAAAATTTGTGTCAATTAAGTACAATGCTTAAGACTTCAGCCAGCCAGACATGGGGGTCATTGTTAGTGCACTAATGCTATATATTTGATCGACTATAGTTTTGGAAAAAGAAACACATTTGACAAGTATTTCTTCCCATATAGTATGCCAAAACCCTGAACTTTATTGTTCTTGTTAGTGGCCTGCACCTCTCGTGTCTCCTAGACCGTTGATCCAGCACAACTTTACAGAGCCGTCGCACACATGAAAAGTATTTCTCCCGTCAGGTCATAGGCCGTGCAGTCAATAATTAAAAGGCAATTTCCTAGGTCCTGGGAGCCAAGTAATGTGCTTGGCCGGTCAAAAGATTAAAGATGGCTATTCGATCGATGGAGCAGAATGCAAGTTAGACACCAATGCAACGAGCGCCTCCTATTATGCATGGTGCCATGATCCAAACAAAGAAGATTCCTAGATTGTGCCATGCAAATGCTGCCGACCTTTTCTGAATATCTACGCAACATTGTGTTTCTGGGCTTCTGGCACTCCATGAATGTAAGTTAATTACATGAGTTTACATGCACTGCATCTCTGTAAAACTTTATGATAGTTAACTTTATAGGTTGAATTTGGTGAACATACCATTCAGCTTTTTGTTAGAATATACCACACATGCAGATGAATATATCGTTTCTGACTACAGCACTGGCATGCGAAAAAAAATTGAATTTGTGAAAATGACATCCATGGCTCCATGCATGTTATTCTTCATGGGTGTTTATGTTAGTTTCTTGATGCATCTGATCTATTTTGACCCCATTTTTTCCCTGTTCCTCGTACTGACTGCTTGTTGCTTTAGCACCACAGCATTACAGGGTGCACTTTCTTCTCCCTATAAATTGTCGTCATGGCATGCATCCAAATCGAATCTAAGCCATGAAACTCGAAAGAGAAGAGCAGTTGCAATAGCAAGCTAGGAGAAGCACCAGGAGCCTGTGTCTTTGGCCACCTGAACAGCACCAGTCCTCCATATATTTGTCAACCTGCCTGGTACATGGCAGGTCTCATGGTCTCATCATGCATTCTGGTCACCTTGCTAATCGTGTCGAGCCACGTTGTGCTCCCCGGCGAGGCGAGGCGGCTGACCGCGGGGGTGGCGGCACCGGCGAGCAAGGGCGGCGAGGAGGAAGCGCCGCAGTACGCATCCGCTCGAGGCCAGCCGGCGGCTGCCGCCGGTGGCAGCGTGACGGCGGCGTCGAAGATGGCGAGCACCGACGGCCGGCCAACCTCTCCCGGCCACAGCCCTGGGATCGGCAACAAGGCCACCGGCAACGTCCGTTGAGATCGATGGACGATCACAGCACAGTACTATAGTTTCTTCTCGGTTGTATTGCTTGGCAATTGACATGCACATATAGGCATCTGTCACTGTCAGTTCGTGCGTGCTGCTGCATGCACGCTCACGGTAATTTGTTTCTCAGTTCGTTATTGGCATGCACATATAGGCGTCTGTCAGTTTGTCCGTGCTGCTGCATGCATGCACGCTGTAATTTATTTCTCAGTTCGTTATGTAATGTACATTGGTGAACGCCTGTTGTAATATTTTACTTTATCTCAAATAACAATGTTGCTGAGATTGCACACTTTCATATATATTTTTTTGTCATGTTCTTTAGGGAATCACTGACATGCCTAGCTAGACACTCAGCTCGTAGTTGCAGGGAATTCAAACTTGAGACATATATATGGCCCATATCATACTGGACATTCACATGAATTTCAACGAGTTTTCACCTGGAGATCGGCTGGGATCGACGGATAGCACTAACATCTGTTTCAAATATAAACATTTCAATGCAGCTTTGCTCTCACTGAAGCAAAACAGAGGCTGCATGCGAATCACTCTACCTGAGAGTCTTTTTTAAAGACTTGGCACAACAGATTAAAAAAAAAATGTGCTTCCCGTGGTTGAGATAAAATCAGTTCTAACTAAAACCTGTGTCTTGCGCTGCTTAGTACTCTCTCCGTTCCATATTATAAGTCATTTGACTTTTTTACTAATTAAACTTTTCTAAGTTTGATCAAGTTTATAAAAAATATATTAGTATTTTTAACCTAAAACAAACATATTGTTAAAATATATTCATTAAATGAAACTAATTTAATATTTTTTATATTGCTAGTTTTTTATATAAACTTAATCAAACTCTCTAGGAAAAAAATTAAACGACTTATAATACAAAACGGAGGGAGTAGTATACTAGTGCTAGCTATAGCCTATGCCTATAGTGCTACGAGTAGTAATATCTGGATATCTTGGCAAACAGTAGGTTGAAATTAAAGGACGTGCAAGAGATCCTGATCTGTACCATCACGAAGTTCATGAACAGTTAACCAGATTATTATGCAGCCAACATGTAATGCAAGTACTACGAATGAGTGGATATATATGTACAGGAGTATTCTCTTTTCCTGGCCGCCTCGGACCTTCCTGCGTGCCGTCGCAACTTTCATTGGCCACGGTTGTTTGCCTGCTCTTCCCTCCATTCGCCGGTCAAAGCGTACAAAATGTTAATTAACCAACTTGATTGCTAATGCTCTCTTAGCCGTTTATATATCGTCCATTGTGGCAAACTTTGTGTGTATAATATTAGCACGAGTGGATGCAACCAGCCGTGCATTGTATAGCACAGCCGAACAATGCGCATGCAGGAAGAGATTTCTGGAGTTGGAAAAGCTACGGTGCACAAAGAGTCTTGGGATTTTCTACTTGAAGAAATAGAGTTTGATAGTTGCACAAAGAGCCAGAGATTCATGCTTTCAGATAGCCTGGCTCGTTTTCATTCTTACTTCTTAGATTGGGAATGTCTGTTAGCGCTAGTGTAGAGGCAAGTGTCTTGTGTATCCCACCTCTTAACTGGTGATTTGCCAACATGGATAAAATTAAGAGATATTTTATAATCCTTGAGAGAGTCCACTACCAAATCTCAGCCGTTGATCATGCTTGATTGGATGGTCGAGATTGATCGGTACCTAGTGTTACCGAACCTCAGTCCATGTGGTACTGAGGCTTCCAGAGGGCAAAATTGTACTTCCGCATGTGAAGGAACACCTGAATCGAGCAAGGAGCCAAGGACCACAACTACCATCCCCCTTATCCACAGTTCACCGCTGCTCCTCCCTGCCTCCCTCCCTCATCGTGTTTGTCCTCGACCCCTGTCGAAGTTAGATTTCATTTTTAAGTGGCTCTTCCCTGTCGATTTATGTCAAATTGGATTTGGCTGCCCCTTGCCAACAGAAGGAACTCGATCACCATCCGATGGCTTCCTCGCCTCTCCTCTTGCTGACCACTGCCTGCCTGCAGGTGTTGGATACCACCTCCACCGAGAGTACAGGACCGAGCTCCGCCTTCCTAGCGTGACTACCATGGAAACCAATCCCAAAATTTTCCTTTCTTCTCTTGAGCTTTATGCCAACCTTTATTTCCAATTTTACTTACTCTTTCTTTTCTTCCTCTTCCTTTTCCATTCCACTAGCTCAATCTTCGGCCACCTGTAGATTCCCAATTTCACATCATAAGCCCTCCAAGCTGGATTACAGCCACTTGTAGATTGCAACCATGGCGAGTGTGTGTTTGATCTTTGGTAGGAAGGAGCGAAGCCACAAACTAGACGGAATCATTTGGGAGCAGAGCGATGCGGAGAGAGAAAAAAGGGGGAAGATGCACCAGGAAAATTAAGTCACGTGTAAGAAGGGAGGGGAACTCATGCGCTATTCCAATCGTATCCTTTATGAATGAACGAACGAATGAAGTTGATACCTCACAGTACTTGGTACCTGGTGGTACCTCCTCAAGGACTATAAAATACCTCTAAAATTAAAGCTAACAATTACTATATCTCTTGTTAACTTGCTCTTAGCTCTTACCATAAATAAATATGAGTAGTACAACCTTGAACGGGCACCTGGGGAAAAGCACCCCACGTAGGAGAGGACTTCGGCAGGGGGAGCCACTATCATCATATCTTTTCATCCTAGCAATTGATCCCTTGCAAAGAATGTTGCATCTAGCAACCGAGGCAGGCAATCTAACTACCATGGATAATCGAAGTGCAAGATGCAACATTTTTCCTCAATCCTTCCAGAGGCAAAGTGGATAGCTTTTTGGAAATACTCTATAATTTCGGTGAAGCAATAGGGTTACGTGTTAACCTGTCTAAAAACTCAGTAACACCAATTAATTGCCATGATATTGATATGGATGTTGTTTTAGAAAACTTCACAGGGTAACGAGAAAACTTCCCACTTGTCTACCTAGGCTCGTCGCTTCTCTAGGGTACCTCAGGCGTGTACATGGGTAGCAGGTAGAAAACAATATCAAGGTTCATATCACACACTGGAGTTTCCCCTTATAGCTTTAAATTCATCAAATAAATCACCGAAGAAATTATTAATTAACCTAGAGCAAAACCCCAATTAATAAATGCATTTAATTAAGTGGAATAGGCATGGTGGAGTTTTTCTTGTGTTCCACATGCCAAAATACACTAACGGGATTTTTAGTGCAATTTTCAGAGCTCTAAAAATAATTTCAAAACCAACTAAACCTTTCCCTCTAGTGCAATAATCCCAGGAAAAATCCTTTTCCTTTTTTTCCTTTTTCCCTTTTCCTCTTTTCCCCTTCCTCCCTCTTTCTCCCCTCATTGGGCCAGTGGGCCAGTCCGCTCCCCCCTCTCCCCGCCTTTCTCCTCCCTCCCCGTGGGCCGGCCAATGGCCGCTGCCTGCGGCCTCTCTCCGCCCCTCTTCCCCAACTCCACTCTGCCTCCCCCGCGCCGCCCAGGCCGCCGATAGGTGGGGCCCACCTGTCGGACCCATCCCTCACCTCCAGCCTCCGCAACTGCCGCCGCCCACCTCCCCCGCGTCACCCGCGCGCTGCCAGCGCCACCCTCACCCACTCCACTCCGTGCCGCCCGCGCCGCACCGTGGAGCACGGGGTTCAGAACCGAATCCTAGCTCTCTCTCTCCTCTCTCCACTCTCTCACTCCGCCGCCAAAACCGACCGTCGCCGACCCCGTCCGCCCCTTCCGCCCCTACAAATAGCCCCCCGCACTCCCCTCTCTCTTTCCCCCAAACACCGTTCGCTCTCGTGCCCCCTAGCGCCGCCGCCGCCGTTGTCTTCCCCATCTCCGGTGAGGAACCTCTCCTTCTCCCTTCTCTCGCGCCGCTGCCCCGCACGGCCGCCGCACGCGCGTCCCGGCCGCGCCGCAGCCCCACTCGGCCACTGCCACCCGCGCCACCGCACCGCCGCTCGCGTGGGCCGCCACCCGCACCGCCGCCTGCGTCTCGGCCGCCGCCCTACGTGTGCCGCCCGCGCCACCGCCCGCTCGGCCCGCACCGCCGCCGCGCGCCACCGCGCCCTGCACCAGTCGCCCGCACCGGCCACTGTCGCCACGCCCATTGCCCATGGCCACCGCGTGGCCGCCACGTCGGCGCCACGTGGTACGCCGCGTGCCCGCTGGTCCCGTGGACCGGGGCCCCGTGCCACCGACAGGTGGGGCCCACCTATCGGTGCTGCCGCCCCTTCTCGTGCTGACGTCAGCCCTGGGGGTTATTGCGCAATAATTAATTAAGGACTTTTCTGTTTATAGTGAAAACCTAGTAAATCTTTTAAAATTCATAACTAATTCATTCGTGCTCCGTTTGAGTCTATTCAAGTTGCAGAAAATTCATAAAATTGTCAAGAATCCAATAAAAATAGTTTTGTTTCCTGTTTCAGTGGTCTTACAACCTGTTTTACTTGTGTGTCTTGTATGTCATGTAGAAACCGGCAGTTCCGACGTTCCCGTGTATTATGAGGTTGTTGCAGAGGTCGATCCAGCGCAAGAGCAAGACAAGTCATGCTTTTCATTTGAGCATATTGTACCTAGATTGCGAGTGTCTTATTTTTCTCTAAATACTGTATTATTTTATAATGCTATTTGTGGGCTTAATTACCTATTGTACTCAGCCTTACATTTCGATTATCATGTTCCTTTGATAGCTTGGGAGATAATTTGATGAGTTGCTGGTTTAGGAAACGCTTAGTCATGCTTAGACCAAATAGCACACTAGAGGGGGGTCATTTCACCTAATTATTTAGCATAGTCCCTATGATGACATTTTCACCTAAGTGCCACCATGGTACTAATTAAACTAAAACATGACAAATGGTGGGTTGTGAGTGTGTGGTTTTACTAGTCGCACCCATGGCAATTAAGGACCGGTTCATGGAAAACCCTGGAAGAATTACCGTGCTTTCCACAAGCCAGCGTGGGCAACGGCTGGGCTTGTAGTGTAGCTTTTCCTAGCTGACGCATCCAGGCAAGGGTGGGCGTGATGGGGTTGGGTCAGCGGGGGTTTACTCGTTGATTGGCTTCCGGATTCACCTAGGCACGAGAGATGGCTGCCTGCCTTGGCTAAAAGGTGGGGGCGAAACCTGCGGTGTGGTTATGCAAAGGGTCTTGTCACAGTCTCTTTCCGGTGTACCGTGGTGATATGCCGGCGTACGGTAACATGTTGTGGGGCTGTGTCTTGTGGGTACAGTTGTACACCTCTGATTAGAGTAAAACTATTCGAATAGCCGTGCTCGCGGTTATGGGCGATCAACCAGATTCACCGTGATTAGTCCAACCATTAATAACCTGACTTAATTGAACTGGTGTAGTTCAGGTGGAGGTTTGGGCCTGTCGCAACGTGGTGTAGCATTGGGCAGTGATTGTTTAATATTGATTAATAACTATAACCGTTTTACTGCTTTCAACTACTGTCTTTAAATAACTGCTTTATGCAAATGAACCCCTAGCCTTCCTTTAGATTATTTGCATCATACCCCATGTTCCGGTATGACTTGTTAAGTACAATGGGTAGTACTCAATTTTGCTCTATCTTCCCCCACACCAGAGTTGGAGTACATTTCCGACGGAGGCTATTTGGAGGAGTAGGCTTGTGGCTGCCGTCAAGGATGCCCGTGGATTAGAGTCGCCACGCAGCGAGCGTCTAGTTATCTAGAATAGCTTGTTTATCTCTTTCTGCTGAATTTATGTAAGACATTTTTATGGTGTTTGTAAGACGTGAATCTATATGTAAACTTTGTCGTTTGTGTACCCTGGCCGGTCCTAGACAGGGGTTGAATGCACATTCTGCTTGGAATTCGGGTTATCGAATCTCTGGGCATGACAATTCACTTGCCTGACTAGAAGAAAATGCTTCCACAAGTAGGCCGCCGTGTCCTGGTGAATTCAGTGTTAGCTCCATCCCAACATATGTGCTCATTATCTTAAAGCCTCCCAAATAATTCCTCATGGATAAGGCAATAGGAGGATTCCTATGGGCCAGTCATGAAGAACTACACCAGGGAAAATGTAAGGACAATTTGACAAAGGTTTGTTCCCTACTTAATTTGAAGGTTAAGGGGTTTTGAACCTAGAAAAATTTGCTAGGACGCCTCATCAAAGGTGGCTCTGGTAGAAAGCGCCAAATTAAACAAACCATGGATTGGAACACTTGTGCCTTGCGATGACATGGCTAGGCATTGTTTTCAGCATCCACTGTGGTCATCTTAGGAGATGGCAAAAACGCAAGTTTCTAGGAATCTCGCTAGATCGAAGGGCATCAATTAAGGAGCATTGCACTGTACCCATATAATCAATCCCGATAGAAAGAAGAGAACAATTCAAGAGCCCTTATGCAATCAACAATGGGTTGAAGATATACGACACAACATGACGTTGGCTCTGCTCAAGGAATACTTTTCCATTGGGTGTATGTTGGAGCGAGAAAATTTGTAGCTGATAGAAGGCATCGAAGACACAATAAGGTGGAAGTGGACAACCACAAGAGAATACAGTGCAAAGTCAGTATACTAGGTCCAGTGGGCGACATCATGTAGCCAAGTTTGGAAAACATGGCTCCCACCAAATGCAACGTTTTTGCTTGGTTGTTGTTGCAAGACCAGCTTTGGACTGCTGATAGATTGCAACGAAGAGGGTGGCTGAATTGCTATTTCTGTTAGCTATGCATGAGGAATTTGGGAACTGCTCACCACTTGATTTTGGAATGCCTGTTAACTCATGTTGTGTGGAATGAAACCTTCACCAAGCTGCATCAACCCCAACTAAACAACAACATGACCACAACAGCCTTCTTGACTGGTGATTGGTAGAACAGGCAACCACGACTATTCCACAAGGGACTGAAATCTGCCCTTGTCTTGGTTTCATGAGAAATTTCGAAGGAAAGAAACACGGGAATCTTTCGAGGTGACAAATCGTCCATACAAGTATGAAACTGCACTTTGGATGAGTTGAAATTTCGGAGCATGGAAGGTGCCAAGGATTTAGTGAGAATAACGCCTTGAGGAAATCATGGGCATGCTGGCAAGTATGTTTGTTGTTGTGGGTGTAAATATTATTTACATTTTCATATCGCCACTTGGCTATTGTGTTTACATCTAAAATCAATTGAATTCCAGATGCCTAAGAGCAAGGATAATAGTGGGCTATAAGCCAACTATAAACTTATGTGGAAGAGAGAGATAAAGAGAAGTGAGTAGTGTTGACTCTTATGCAAGAACTAGCTATACACTTACTCCAAAATATTTGCATTAAATTTATAGTAAGATAAAGAGAGAAGAGAGAAAACAGAGCCTACCTTATAGTTAACCTATTATACATGTCAACTTTAGTATGAGATAATAGCTAATAGGTAGTTATACTATTAAATTTGCTCTAAGAGTAGGTACAAAAGAAGTTTTAAGCCAGCGGCGTAATGTCGAGACTAGCAAAAGCGGTGAGCTAGTGGAAAGAGAGAAGGAAAAAGAGTGTGAAGGGCCAATTATATTGTCGCCGGTTAATGGAGACCACATCTTAGTATATTTTATATTTCAGCCCCTGATAATTGATGTGTCAACCCTTACGAAATTTTGTATTACCAGATCAACTAGAGTTTTGTATTTTGGACCCTATAATAACAAAAAGGAAGTACATATACACCCTTAAAATGTAGTGGATCCACCTGCCAACTACCCACCCCAACCCCTCCCTCTTCCTCTCCAGATCCCCACCTTATCCTCTCCATTCCCACCAACCGAATGTTGTTATCGGTGAAAAGAAAAAAAAAAGAGAATGCAATTTCTCCTCATCCGCCATCGCCACCTCTCCTCATCCAGCGCAGCCACTCCTCCTCACCTAGCGTCGTCGCGCCCCCATCCTCCTCTAGCACCGTTACGATTTCCCAACGATGGAAGCCGCCCATCCAGCGGCACCTCTCCCCTTCAACCTCTGGCTCTTCTCTCCCTGGTCGAATTCACTGGATCTGCTCACGAGTTTGCCGGATCCGACCATGAGCTTTGCGGCTACCGAAGCTTGAGCGACGGCAATGAGCCCGACGACCACCGTGGCTCATGGATGAGCCTGCGGTACAGAGGAACTCAACAGCTCGGAAGATCTCGCCGATAGTAGATCTGGTCGTCGTTGGTGCGGATGAGCTCGTCGGAGTTAGTCTACTCTCTGCCTGGTAGGCCCTCCTCTCCTCTCGTTCGCTCTTTCTCTTTCTTCTCAGCACCAGGCGTGCCGCGGGGATCCGGACTCCCCCAACGCGTGGCCCTGACCGTGGCTCCGAGCCGAGGCACATTGAGGAAACCGTAACCTCTGCAGGTCACACCCGACGTCACGAGACCATGATCCGTACTGCCACGGACGTTCGAATCCTACATGGAAGCCCGAGATCACGCTCCACGGTGTAGCATTGTACATGGCCTAATTGGCCTGCATAAACTACTGATAACTAGACCATATACTACAGCCTCCTATCGTATGGAGTATTTTTAACTAGTAAGGCTTTAGATGACAGTCAATTTTACCGCCGTGAGTAGGCGGTACTACTCTAAGGCTAAGTTCGGTTGAAGGAGTTCCCAACTCCTCTCCCTCGTGTTTCGCACGCACGCTCTTCATACCGATGTGTGTTTTTTTAAAAAAGTTTCTATACAAAAGTTGCTTTAAAAATCATATTTATCTATTTTCAAAAAAAATAGCTAATACTTAATTAATTACGTACTAATTAACCACTTTATTTTGCGTGTTTGGAGAGAGAGTTCCTAACTCTCCCTACCAAACACAGCCTAAGCTGGTCTTTGAGAAAAAAAAAAAGAAGTGTTGCACTACTGCTACTGCTGCTGATTGACATGCATGCTACAAAAGCAATAAATTTTTAATCATATCTTTCAATTATTGTGATGTTTGGACAGTTGGGTTTCCAAATCCTCCTAGTATTGGTTTAGTCCAAACTCCAAAGAGGAGGCCCGTTTTGAAATTGTTGCCCGGCAGGAAAAAGGGAACAAAAGTGAATCGAAAGGAGGAGAGCCATCGACTGAGAAAGTTCCTGCACTCTAGGAACCAACCAAGCAGAGGAGCAGAATCTTAATTTCTCGATAGCAAATCTAACAAAGGAAACCTTTTCTTTCGTTCTTTTCGTATTAACTGATCGATGTTGAAGTAGTACGACCACTTCATTGCAAGTTGCAGTTCTTCTCAGTTCTAAGTTCTAGCCCTGCACAGATTCTGGGCCCTGGATGTGTTCAACTTGGTTCTGACCTTTAATTCAGATTTCTGAATCCATTAACCAGTCCAACGCTGAACTGGCAGATTATAAGAGTATCAAGCTATCAGTCTTTCCCCAGTACTCAGCTTAAATTTAACAAAAAAGAACTACTCGCAATTAGTAGGACTGAGCAAGCTAGAGAAGCATTCACCAAAGCTATTAATACATGGCTTTAGTATAGTTTATTTCTCATGCATGGCTGTCAACCAAACGAACCCTGGTTATTATTCCTTGACAGTACGTGCACCAATTAATTACGATAATCTTCTTGATCACTCAAGCTAATTATCACCCCCTGTTTACATAAGGAATCTCATGACAGCTTCTCTAGTTATTAGAAGGAAAATCAGATCGATTGAAAAGGACACAACAACGTGCATGCATGAGATCCTCTCCCAACTAGAGAGATCTAGGAAGCACTCCTTTTTCGCCCCAAGGTTAATATGATATGCCAAGATTCTGAACCACATTTGACTGGATCGACACTGGTCTCAACCATCGTGTGAGTATATTCCCCTCTGTCCTGCCGCCGCACTAGGCAGCCATGAGATCGATCAGTTCCCGGTCTGAATTCATCCGTTCACTCTGAATCCGTACGAAAAGGAAGAGCTGGTTTCTTGCTCCTTTCTCTGTCACTCTCTGAAGCCTGAACCTGTCGACGTCGTGGCGCAACTTGGTGTATAAAACGAAGAGACGAAGCTAGCTAGCTATGCAGGTTTGGTCAGAGGCAGCAATCGTGTGGTACAGCCTAGTCCTAACATGCGACGCACAGCGAGAGATCCTGCCGATCTTGGCGTCGGGGAAGCGGTGGCGCAGACAAGCCTGCAGGTATTTTTCTCGTGTGGATTTCAGACGGCGTGATTTGACCTGACAGATATGAGATATTCAGTCTGGAGCCGCTGATTTGACAAGAAAAGGAACGGAAGCCATAAGCAGCAGAAAGAAATTTCATGGGCTTTTATCTAAGCCCATAATGTGTGGGTAGAATTCTTGACTCCATGAAATTGGCCCATAAGGTTTGTGCTGAGAAAATACGCTCTCTTTTAGCTTCTCTTTTAAAATCCTGTGAAGGAAAATGTAATTGCAGGATCGATGTAATTGGTGTGTTGAGTTCGTCATGGCACACCACCGGATTAGCGTAGCGGATTGAGGTCATTGTTGCTAGAATCGCTGGATTGAAGCATTCCGCTGTCAGGCTGAGCTCTGCGACATGCTAACAGTTTGCTGAACTGAACTGATGATGCAACGCCATACAGTCATTCCTGATCTGTGGTGGTCTCACCTGTAGATTCTGTGGATGAAGGGAAAACGGGAAGACTCCCACGCCCCACCCCGAGAAGGAAAGAAAAAAAAAACTACCCGTGCACTGTTTTGTCCTTTCTTAATTTTATCTGATTGATGGAAAACATCAGACAACATCATAGCATGGCAGCTAACAAACAACAGTAGACAGTAGTAGTTCCCATCCTATCTACCTTCACTTCTATTTTACCCTCCCATCTTTTACCAAAGCTCAGGTCTTAGCTCAACTTTCTGAGATTCACCGTCCCCCACCCTTGTCACTGCCCAATGCAGACACACACTCTTAAATCATTTGGAGCTGAAAGTGAGGTGACAGACCACACCCCCAACTTGCAGCAATGCCTGCTTGCCACCACATGGCGCCCTCCTTGTTTGTTTGTTTGTAGGGCAGCAAATGAATCATCCACACACAGACATAAAAACTTTTCTTTGCCAGATTCTACATGGAGATGCAGGGCCCAGGCCATCGGCATGGGGGCATGGCCAGCTCAAGCTACTGGGGCTGCATCTGCATGACAGCATGAGAGTCTGCAGGTGAACACTACACACACATACAGCTAGAGCTAGATGATGAGAGCCCAGCCAGCCATATGTGCTGGGTTCACCGATGTACCCAGGTTGTAGGGGATCGTGGAATGCCCTGGCATTGTGCTACTTATATTTGCCCAGCCTGCCTGCCTGCCCGCGGCGCCATTTTCCTTTTCTTTATGCGAGTGATGGTGTTTTGTCTGTGGCGATGGGGTGGGGGAGAGTGGACAAGTGCTTGAGTCTGAATCTGTGGGTGCAACTTGCACTTTGCCGGTTGTTTTCTATGGTTTCTGCGTCTGGGCTAGGCCGTGCCGCCGATGCTTATATTATCCATCCGGCAAGGGGTGCGTTTACTGTTGGGGGTTAAGACCTAGGGTCTCGTAAAACCACATGATCTCACAAAATTTTCAGGTTTACCCTGTAACTAAACTAAATTACCCATGATACAGTAGAATGGCCAGGGCAAAAAACGTGATATGTACTCCTTCTAATTAGGGTTAGAAACGGACACGGAAATTCCCAACCGATTGACGCTCATTTCTGATTTCTACTGAATCATATGGGAAATGGTAAACGCTGAAAACAGAAATGAAAATGGCAAGAAAAATGATAAATAGAAACGGTTTTACCAATCGCTTCCTCATTTTATCATATTCATGTGAAAATTACCGTTTTTATAATACGTGCCGGTATCATGGGCCCAGGGATCTACTGACTTAGGGGTTGAGGTGGCCCCTTACACCCACGTGGCCATCCCCAAAGGGGGGGTTCGGGCCCAAGGGTGACGTGGCGGCCGCCCCCTCTAATTCTCATATCGCGCCACCCGCCACTGCGGCAGGGGTCGGGCTCCCCCGACCCCCTCGGACCGCCGCCACGTGTGTCGGAGTAGGTGGGCGCTCCCAGCGCCCACCTACCCCCATTAATGGCGGCGCAGGCAAACTGCGCCTGTGCGCGCGTGCCGCATTAAATGCGAGTAGACACGCACGCACGCGCCTGGCGCCGGTCACAGTCGGCTGACCGGTCTGTGACTAGCGCGAATGATTGATGGGACACGGCAAAGTATCGGGCGTGCCGTCCGCATGCTGCTAGGTACGCTGCGCGCCCCGCTAAGTCAAATCAAAATCACATGAGCCGTTTCGGCTCACGCATCCGGCCGGAGTTGGTAAGTCAGGTCCAATCGCCTGGCGCACGTCGCTACGTACGGGGGGAGGACGCAAGTCTCCGCCATTTAATGAAGAATGAGGCGCGGTGTCATATACGGATAATGGGCATCCTGACAAGGGTCACGTCGGCGCTGTAGAACGGTGGACTTCCGCCTCAAGCAACAGTGTGGCTCTTGTTTGTAAAAGAATGTTTCTTCCTTTCTCTAGAAGGTAGTTTGTTTGGCCCATGTGGTGTTCCCTGGGAGTATAAAAGGAGGTTCAGGCCTTAAGGAAAGGGGTTGGATCCCTGAGGAGAAAACACATATAATCCACCACACATAGGAGTAGGGTATTACGCTTCACCGGCGGTTCGAACCTGTATAATCCCTCGCGTTACCGTCCTCTCTCGTGCGAAACACTCTCCACGCCACCAGCGCATAGGAGCGAGTGCTGAAACGCGTTTCTCGCGCCCTGGGCCGAACTCACGAAGGGGGCCCTCACAATCCCCCGCTGAGGAGTTTACCCTCCGTCCATACGGTAATCACCGTATTAATAAGTAATTGGTTCATTTCTCTATTTGACCATAATTTAAAGGCTCGTCAACTCTTCAACAAAATCTCTAATTTAAAGACATGGCTAAAGAAAAGAGACAATTGTAGTTTACGTAGTATAAGCATGAATTTTACAGTTAAGAGTCTGAATTTCTTTGGTTATATGTGATTTTACATTCAATGTTTTTTATATTTATTAGCGGTTTTCAACTGATACTGACATGTTTCCATTTGTATAGTTTCATTTCTGACTTTCCAATATTTCTGGTACCATTTTTGTTCTCAGCTTTATCGTTCTGATTCCGTTTCAGAGAAAAATTTGGTTATAAAAATGGTTAAAGCTGCTTTCCAACCATTTTCATCCCTACCTCTGGTCATAAATATTTGATACTTGAGATAAGATTTGGTCAAACTTACCAACCACCAATAATTCCTTAAATGTTTAGATAAAAGTTTGGTATACATAAATTTGCCTAAGTACTATCATAATACCATAAACTTATTAGATTTTTTAATTAAATGATAAAAATTTTAAAAATTTGATCAAATCTTGTCTAAGCATCAAATATTTATTGACCAAAGGCAGTACGGAGTACGTACATGAAGTGAATTTGTTCTAGTTTTGTGGTTAGGTATCATCGTTGGACATAAAGTTTTTTATGATTGACTTAAATAAGAAGGGAACCCACTAACCCACATTTAAGGAGAGACTCGTATCTTTCTCTGCTAGATACTCCTCCATCCACATGAGTTAGGCATATTTCACATTTAAGTTTTTCCAAATAAGTTGTTTCTATTTGTAGTCTTTATGCATCCAAGATTTTAATGGAGAGGTAAATTAAATGTTTCATTAGAACCTAAGGAGTCATCTAAATATTCATTGGTTGTATACTTGCATTCACTCCTTGATCTTTGTTACATGTAAGATGATTTAATTTCTCCTTGATCTTAGTGACAAAAGTAACAGGCAAGAAACAAGTTATAGTTATTGTGGAGGGAGGGAGTAACCTATAATTAGTTCGTCTCAAGAAACAAGTTATGGCAAGACTACATGGCTTGAAGAAGGATAAGCCTTGTAATTATATTTTAGGATGCATGTTGAGAAGTCAAAGCTTATGATTTATTAGATTTCGTTAACTATATATGTCTCGTTTTGCTGAGCTAAGCTCCCATTTGACCAGTTTATTGATTTCTAGATAAGCTGCATTAGGCCCAACAAATGTGGTGCTTTAGGCTCTCCTACTAAATATAGCACTTTCACCCCACCTCAAATTTCCTCCTCCAAAAAGCTTAAACCATTAGAATCAACCTTCTCTATCTTGAAAGCTTAAACCCTGTATTGTACAGCCAACTTAATTTCTCTGAGCCTGCTCCTCTAAAACTAGGTTTTTGAGTTAAAGCATTTGACTGCCCACCTCATACTTCTTCCTGAGATACTACATTGAACACTTTGCCAAACAAGACCAAATTTACTAACAAAATATCTTTTATTAGCTTATACATATTCCTTGGAATTTTTACCATCGTTTATATTTCCCAGAGCTATAGCTCTCATTGGAGTTTTACATGTTCTCATGCTACTTGTTCCGTTTCTTAATAACTGACAATTTTAACTTTCCGATTTAAGCTTTGACCATTAGTTGCCTTAAATTGTTGGACCAAAGCCAAAATATTTAGGGCATATCACAGTTTAATAATGGCATTATTTTCTAGTGTTTGTAAAAAAGACCATTGGTAAATGTTCAAAAGTAAATAGTTGCTGGGTGTGAGTTATTATGAAATGGAGGGAGCATTAAAATTAACTAATACTAGTATTTTATCATTATCATCTGTGGCGCTAGCTGCATCCACTCCTCACCCGCTCACCCTAATCGAAAGTCAGAAACGGCTGTACGTGTAACCCGCAGGGGCAAGGCTTGGTCAGGAGGCCGACATCGACGTGGATCCGGTCAAAATCCCAAAGCGACGGTCGCGAAGCCATCCACGCGGCACCATCGGACGGCTCTCGCGCCCCCATATCCTCCGCCGCCGCCTGCTTTATTTAGCTTCCTCTCCCCCCACCTCCCGCGAGCTCTCCTCTCCTCTCCTCTTCCCTCCTCTCGCCTCCAAATCCTCTCTCTCTCTCTCTCTCTACCTCTTCACAGAGGCGTTGGCGCAGAGACAGCGCACGAGCGAGCGCGAGGCGCAGGTGTGGTGAGTGACGACCATGCAGGCGGTGGTGGCGAACGGCGGCGGGGACGTGGTGCAGAAGCCGCAGCAGCAGCAGGTGGTGGCGGCGGCGCCGCAGGCGGCGCCGCTGGCGGCAGTGGCGCCGCCGCCGCCTCATTGGGTGGCCATGCCGTTCGCGCCACCGGGGGCCGCGGCCATGGTGATGCAGCACCAGATGGCGCCGGCGCCGCCCCAGTTCGCGCCGCACTTCGTGCCGTTCCACGCGGTCGGCCCGCCGCCGCCACCGCAGCCGCGGGCCGCGCCGCCGCCCGTGGCCGTGGCGATGGGCTCCCCGGCGCCGCACGCGCAGGGCGGCGGCAGTGGCGGCGGGCAGGAGGAGAACAAAACCATCTGGGTCGGCGACCTCCACTACTGGATGGACGAGAACTACCTCCACAGCTGCTTCGGCTACACCGGCGAGGTGAGTGAGAGCACGCCCGCGCCTTACCAAAAGTCCAGATCTTGGCCACGGCCTTGCCAAGTTGCCATCCCCGACCCAAACCTACGAAAAAAAATCGTTTCTTTTCTTTTCTACACCTGCGCCCATGACTCATCTTTTCCTCGTCTTGATGTGACAAGCCAGTGGAAACGAATGTGTACGTGCTTATCCATGGCTGTATAACTAAAAAAAATGTCATTTTGATGTGCTGCTGAGTTTCCAAAATGTGATCCATTTCTTGGGTTGCGGGAGGTAGGAGAGAGGGGGATCTTAAAAACAAGGTAGGTGCAGTGCAGTGAGAGCAGCAGAGATGGGCACAAATGATTGGGTCACAGTGCTGAAAAGGGAAATGGCTTAGCAGTTTGTAGCAACCGCTGGGCAAACGGAAGGCATGGATCTACGAGCTGGAACTGGGACTTGCAGTGCAGTGGCCTCGTTTCGTTTCATCAGATTGGCTGCGCCGATATGCCGTCCTTCCTGTACTGGCGATGGGAAATGTTCGTTCGGCCTGATGTGCCAGGTTGGTGGGTAGCGTAGCCTACCACGTAACGGCCAGCACCAGCAGCATCCTTGGTGTACCATTGCCGTCCATCTGTTGCATCTCTCATTGGTCGACTAATTTTAGGCTTGTGCTGTGTTTAGTTGATGGACGATTTGAGTGGTTTGGACCTTTCAGTGATTGGAACTTATTTTTGTTATAATGATATGAGGGAATGTTTTCTTTGCGTACGTGGATACTAAAGAGCTGATGGCCACATAAATAGTTCCACAACTTTTGGTGAACCGGTGTTTATATAAGGAAGGATTAATACACTTTTTCATCATCTAAAAAAAGGTTGGTGGACAAAAACAAAACGAGAAAATAATTGTGACAAATGATGTTTCCGAACACCAGATTGACACTAATTAGGACTTTACAGTTTGTTCCGTAGATGTGACCTATCCTTTAGTTGTTTTCTTTATGGAGTTTCTGTTTGTAACGGGAGCACACTAGCTTTTCCTGTTCCCTGCTGTGCTATTTTTTAGGAGGCTGAACATACAAAAAGTTCGTTCATAAGGTTTCGTAAGTTGCTACATTTATTGTATTCAATGACAATATGGAGCATCATGCTCCTCTTAGTATATTGAAGAAATTAAAAGCCTTATGCTTTTTTAACATTTTTTTAGCAGATCAATCAGTTGGATGAGTTTATAAGTTTGTGCGCCTAATTAACCGGAATGTGTCATCCGATGCAATTCTACGTCCTCTGTTCTTATTTTGACATTGCAAGTTCAAGCTAATAGGTTTTAATATGTTTCAGGTTGTGGCAATAAAGGTTATTCGTAATAAGCAAACTGGACAATCGGAGGGATATGGATTTGTAGAGTTCTACAGCCACTCTGCTGCTGAGAAAGTACTTGAAGGTTTTGCTGGTCATATAATGCCAAACACTGACCAACCTTTTAGGATAAACTGGGCATCATTTAGCATGGGGGACAGACGTTCAGATATTGCTTCAGATCATTCCATATTTGTAGGCGACCTTGCTTCCGATGTCAATGATACCACATTACTAGAGACTTTCTCCAAAAGGTACTCCTCTGTGAAAGGTGCGAAAGTTGTTATTGATGCTAATACTGGTAGATCAAAGGGCTATGGTTTTGTGAGATTTGGAGATGATAACGAGAAGACACATGCCATGACTGAGATGAATGGTGTGTATTGCTCTACCAGGCCAATGAGAATTGGCCCTGCAACTCCCAGAAAAACCTCAGGTTCAATCATAAGTATTTAATTCAGTTTTTTTTTGTGGGGTCAACGCTAGTTCATTTGTACCAAGCATTATTTGTTCAATAGATCCTTAATAATTTCACACTAGTAACCCTAAATTTACGTATCTTTCTGTCTATTAATGTAGTATATACCAGAAGTTAGTATGAACTCTATAGATTTGCTGTCATGTACTATGGTTTCTTTCACTGTGTTCACTACTCTATAATTTTGTTAGCATTTCCCCTTCCTTTTAAATTTCTCTGTACTGTTTTTTTAAAAGAAAAATGAATACTTATTTAATCATTTTCATTTGTATTATCTTGAATTCTCGATCAATCTTTTAATTTTACTTTTGCTCAACATATCTCCCTAATTTATTTTTTTAGGAATATAGTATCCTTCGCCATGCTTCTGAGTACATCCTTTGATTAGTAATTGATGTTGGTGCTTGATGTCATTGTTGTGTATATCTTATTTGCAATCTTCTGTTTTCATCTATAAGGTCCTACAATGCCTTTCCAACAAAATGCTATTTTCCCTGCATTTTCCCTTCGGAAGAACGATGAACAACACTACTATAGTCTTTTCACACCTTGGAAATATTTTTATATTATTTTACTTATTGCAATTTTGGATGAACATCAGACATGCTTGATATCTGTTGATTGTCGATGATATTTTCTGATTTAACCCCGTGCTTGATTTATATATTATTCCTTTTAGAATACATGATTGCTTTTGAAAATCTAAGATAATTTAAAATACCAAACCTGAGAATGGTAGTGGATTATTTTCCTTATTATCCATATTTAATAACACTAAATGGGTTAAAATTTGCTTTGACAATCTTATACAGGTGTTCCTATGAAGTCGATACTTCATTCCTATTTTCTAATTATGTTTCTTGGTATAGGTACTTCTGGACCTACTGGTTCAGCTGCTCGATCCGATGGAGATTTGACAAACACAACTGTGAGTAGAGATGTATTTACCCATAAAGTCTTATGTGTGTACGAATTTTTCCTTTTATAACCGTCCTGTAACTTATTGTAGGTATTTGTCGGTGGGCTTGATCCAAATGTTAGTGAAGATGACCTTAGGCAAACATTCTCGCAATACGGTGAAATTTCATCGGTAAAGATCCCAGTTGGGAAACAGTGTGGCTTTGTGCAGTTTGTTCAGAGGTAATTTCAACCCATATATGTTTTCTAAGGGTAAATTTCCTCTGTTCATGTCCCATTGACAAGAACTGATTAACATTGTCAATGTGTTCCTTTTGCCAGAAAGAATGCAGAAGATGCATTGCAAGGACTGAACGGAAGCACCATTGGGAAACAGACCGTGCGTCTTTCGTGGGGCCGCAACCCAGCAAACAAGCAGGTACAATCTTCCTCCTTGCTACATTTCCACCAGAGAAGCTGTAAAATTGTGCAGTAAACATAGGCAAAAGGACCTGAGACTCCATTTCTTGACCATGTACAGTTGAGGAGTGACAATGGCAGTCAGTGGAACAACGGGATGTACTACGCAGCCTCGCCGTTTTACAGTGGATACGGCTACCCTGCACCGTTCCCTGCTGATCCGGGCATGTACGCTGCTGCTTATGGCGCCTATCCGTTCTACGGAAACCAACAACAAGTGAGCTAAGAGGTCACTTGTGCTTCACCTCAAACTGGAGCTAGGCACGCAAAGCATTAGCAGTAGCTCTTGCTAGAAGAAAAAAAGAACAAGGTAGACGACGGTTTCCTAGGTCAGCTAGATGCAGTCACTGGTTATGTAAAGTACATTACTACACAAACTAGCTAGCGCCACTAAGCCGCCCTATTGACTGGCCATGGTCTGCTGAACTCTTCTTCCAGAAAAGAAGTTTTGACCTGGAGCTGCACCTTATTGAAGTAGAACAATAAGCTATTCAAATACCTCCTGTGCGCTATCTGAACTTTTTTTTCATTGTCCTCTTTTTTTACAGCGCGCTTTGCAGGGATTATCTCAACCAGTGTAGTATGTAGTGTTTGGGTCAGGGTTTAGAATACCGGTTTGACTGAAATTACTGGATATTAAAAAAATCAAATTTAAAAATTAATTTTTTTTATTAGTAATCGTATCTTACTGGTAAAAAATAACTCTAAATTTAAATTTTTATTTAAATTCGTATTTCTTAAGGCAGAAGCTGCCCGATCAGTCCATGGTCCACACTGGCTACTAGCTAGTTACACTGGTTTTTGGAACCCTAATATGGTTTCGGTTACCAAAAAAGCCTGTTGATCTGCAATATGCTAGAACGGTTCACAATGTTGATGAATTTTGTAAATTTTGAGCATCTCGAGCCAACTTTTTTTTTAGAACTCATGATTTTATTTAGACTAGTAACACATTACACGAGTTGATACAACTTCAAAAGAAGAGGAGAGCAAGCCCAACGAAGGGAAGCTGACAAGTGTGCCCACAAGCACACAGACGGATAGACATACAACACATATTGCAAAAGTACCTCTAAAAGATAGAAAATAACAAAAGGGTCCTGGAAAAAAGCAAAGGACTTCCAAAGATAGGAAAAAAGCAATCGGGTACTTGCACTGCTTCTTCCTCCGATCCCGCAACCAGGATGACAAAGCCAGCATCGACGACCGCAAAAGCAAGGGAAAATAGAGCTCCAAGCCGCAAACCCATACGGGGCCTCCACCACACAAGGCGGAAGTTGACGCGGGACAAGAAGAACAAGAAGAACATAGTCACACCTTGAAGAACGTCAACGACAACGAAATGGGTCACCGCATTGGTAGCAACTTTACCGGAGTTGGTCAGAACGGCCGGCACCACCTTGAACAGAAACACCAACCTGCTTGCTGGAGGAACAGACTTATCACTCTTCAAGTAGCAAGCGGTGTGGGAGCAACCCTGGAAGCCACCCAAAAGCAGGTTACAGCTGAAGAGAACTTCAACATTACCTTCCATGGAGGACAACCAGGACAAGGGAGGTCGACGCCGGCGAGTCCCTTGAACTGCACAGAAAAGAAAAGCGGGATAAACCCTACATGGAATAGATCCGACTAGCCTATTACCTATTAGAGGCGAGGAGGATGACCCCTCTCCCTACCCTCACCGGCAGCGAACCACCGGATCGGATGAGGAAGAGGGGCCAGGAAGAAAGAGGAAAAAGTCGCTGCGAGTTTCGCGAGAGCTCAAGGAGAAAGAAAATAGGTCCAACCATCTCGAGCCAACTTGAAATGTGCATCTCGGCTTGAACTTGATGAGGAAGGCCGCTGGGTCGCGTGACCGAGACCTCTCCCAACCGGAGTCTGAACTCCTCCAGGAAGGCAGCCTCCGCTTCTTGCACCGTGGTCGAAGCGGGTGCCCTCGCCGCCCAAGAGATGGTGGCGATTCTCTCCCATTCCTTCCTATCAGCCTCGGTGGTGAAGGGTATCGGGATGAAACAAGTGTCCTCTAGCCGGGTGGCTAGGTACCCAAGCATCGCCATATGGGAGGACAAGGGTGGCCGCGGAGGAGAAGGGTAGCAGTGGCGATAGATCGCTGGTTGGGGGATGACCGAGCTTGCTTGGCGGCGAGACCCAGCGGACTGCACGGTGGTGTTGTGGAGTAAGCAGCTGGGGCTGGGCACAGCGGCGCACTTTGTGGCCGGAGCGATGGCAACAGAAGCAACACAGTGGGTCCCGGCACGTCGTTGCGCGGTGGTCTCTAGCGAGACAGATGAAGCACATTCCTGCCGTTTGCACATGAAAGAGGCACAACAAAGGGGATTCAACCTAACAGGTGGAGGGGCTGGAGGTGTTAACAACAAATTTTGGCAAAGAGATTCGGAGTTGAAGATAAAACCGAAGCCGATTTAAAGGAGATGATTCGTTTCCAAAAACAACTTGCATCAGCTGTATCAACCAATACAGAATCGGACTCGGTTAGCTGATAAAGATATCATCGAGTTTGTGTTGGGCTTGGATTAAAACTTCAAAGATATTGGCAAGTAAGGATGGAGTCTGATCTGGGATAGGCAATTGTATCTATTAATTAGGATAATAAGTCGTTTTCTTTAAGAAATTTGTGGTAAGAGTCCGCTAGGGACTTGTTTGTTTATTCTGTAACTTAGGCAAGTTAGAGTCGTGCCCGATATGGACATGTTTGTATATTTCGGGTATAAATAGATGCCCAAAGTCGTGTAAGAAATATAACAACAGTTCAATATACTCTTGGCATCGCTACACTTTTACTTTCCGTTTTTCTCGACAAGTTGTTGTTTCGAGTCGGGTTACATCGACTTCGATCTTCGACAAGAGGTATGACTTGTCTGTTATTATATATCTTAGCTAATTTAAGTCGACGACTTTGTTTACTTATATCGGCCAAGCCTATCCAGGGTTTTTGTCGACATCGGCTAAACATCTTTAGTTGATTTAGATTAGCTAGGATATACACCATCCTGAAAATCAATCATCGGCTCGATTGTTTAGACCTTATACTTCCTTTCAATTAGGTTTAGTGTTGCATCAATTGGGTTTAACCTACTAAGTCGTGTTTGGAATTGTAAGAACTAACTTGCTTTTATTACCAATAAGGATAATATCAGGACTTCAGCTGATCATATATATTATATATATGGTTTGACCTCCTGCGGCATGGTGTTTAGTTGACGTGCGTTGGGTGGCGTGGAGGAGCTCAGGGGGGCTAGTAATGGCGGACTTCAATTTTGCTTGGGGAGGTTGTTGGCGAGGCATGAGGAGATCATGAGATTTGAGAACTTCGGGACTTCACACAACGTCAGCGAACAAGCAGAAAGGATGTTGTTACCTCTCAGCACTCCGGGATAGCAGATACGTGGGACACATCGTTGGTGAATAGGGAAACTGCAGATCTGGGAGGTGGCGACAGCAGCGATTCAAACTGTAGCACCTGAGAAATTTGTTATTTTATGTGTTTAAATTTTTTCCTCTCATTTAAAAACTTTGGTGTTTAAATTTTGGGTTTTTGGTTTTGTGCCAAAGGATCTCAAATTCTCTCCTTGACATCCTCTCAATCCTTGCCAAATCCCTGCTCAAAATTCAAATTCAAAACCCCCAAAATTTTCCTCCAAAATTCATTTCCAATTGTCAAAAAAAAAGGAAAACCTCTGTTGGGCCCCTTTTCTCTCTTTTCTCCCTCGGCCCAACACCCTCCCCCCCTCTCCCTCTCTTTCCCCGAATGGGCCGGCCCACCTCACTCCCCCTCTCTTTTCTCTCTCTCCCAGCCCAGCTCCCCTCCCTCTCTCTTTTTCTCTCCCGGCCCACGGGCCTTTACCCCTCGCGCTCGGCCTGGCCCGGCCCACCGAGCCGGCCGCACGTGCGCCGCCGCGCCCGCCGCGTCGCGCCCACGCCGCCCTGCCCCCGCCGCGCCGACCCGCGCCGCCCAGCCGCGCCGCCCCGCGCCGCCCACGCCATGCCGCGCCGCCCGCCGCCCACGCCTCGCGCCCCGCGCCCACGTCGCCGTCCCATCGGCGCTCCTCCACGCGCCGTGCGCCGCCTATAAAAGGGGGAGAACCCCTCCCCTCGCCGCCGCACCCCCACCCCGCCGGCGACCTCCCTCTCTCCCTCTCTCTCTCACCAGCGCCCCCACCTTCTCCGGCCGCCGCCGCCTCCCCCTCCCCTCCTGGCCGCCGCCGCCACCAGCCGCCGCCGCTCCCCGCCGCCGCACGGCCGCCGGCCGAGCCGGGCAGGCCCGGACAGAGGAGGAAGAACCCCCTTACAGGTGGGCCCCCCTCCCCCTCTCTCCCTTGGCTGCCATGCGGGCCCCACACCTCTCCCTCTCCCTCTCTCTGACATGTGGGCCCCCCACCGTTAAATCTAACCCTAACCCTAACAGAACGGAATATTATTCCGTTGGAATATTCCGTTATCTTTTTAATAAAAATTTCTAATTTTTCAGAAAAGTCCCTCTACCTTTGAAAATTCATAGAAATTCAACCGTAACTCCGTTTGACCCCGTTCAAGTCTCTAAATTTTTCTAAAATTGAGATCTACACAGTGGCACACTTGTTTATTTTATTTGAGCTTGTTTTATTGCCTTTTTATTTATTTGTTCTCCGTTCCGCGTATAGAACACGTGTACGAGGACGCTCCGGACGTCAGTTTCGAAGAAGAAGACCCGCATCTCGTGCAAGGCAAGCCTCTTTGATCACATTGCCCCTATATTTGCAATGATATGTTGTTTGAAAAATGCATTGCTTAGTACACACGAATAACATGTTTAGGCCTCGGATTGTTTATACAACCGACGGACCAACCTAATAGTCGCACTTATATTACATAGGTTGATGTTTCCATACCTTTGATAGCTCCACAAATATTGGCGCCGGTATCATTATACGATTACCGAGGTAGTTTTGTTTAGCCATGCTTACGTTGTTGCCGTGTGGGAAACTTGGGTATTTACCAAACTTTATGCTTAAAAACCCGGTATGTGGTACCGATGTGTTGAGAAGTAAAATGAGTTGTGAAAATGGTGATGATGCGGAGTCAAGCCTGTGTGGTTTGGTTACGTATTATCGTTAAGGACCGATTCCTTCGGGAAGTCCATCCGAACACGTTACAGTGCGACCACACGGGTATTTATGGGATGTCTCTGGCTAAGTAAATTGTTATCACATGGGAGTTGGTGTGCCAATGGTTGTGGAATGCCGAGGATGAGGAGATGAAGTGTTACACATTTATTGCCCATCATGGGTGTCTTTTTGCCTCTATTGTGGCATGGTACCAGTAGGAGTAGGAGGCATCCTCGGTATTTCCTGAGTGGACGACGGCTGGATTTGCCTGATACTCGGCTATGGATCTTAGCCCAACTAGGTGGCATGCGATTTTCATGGGTTAGCTTTGGAAAGGCCTTGTCACGAACTTCCGTTGCCGACGGGTACACGGTGTCAGTTTCGTGTCGTGTGGGTAAAGCGTACAACCTCTGCAGAGTTTAATGAACTGTTCGAACAGCCGTACCCACGGTCAAGGGCGAGTGTAAGGTGTTTCTCATAGCGTAGATTTGATTGACAAATGTTTGATGAAAATGGTTGGTGGGAAGGGATTCGTTTTCAGAGTTTGCCTGTGTGGCAAACGGCTAACCTTTGTGGTTAGGAACGGGTCTGTGTGACCTGGGGTGCCGTCTGACACCGAGGTGTTGTTAGGGCCATGATGGCGTTGCAGTGCTGAGATGACTGTGTGGACTATGTGTGGTGGTGAAAGTGAGAAGGAACCAAAAGAGGAGACAAATCAATTGTTGTTCGTTAATCGTGACAAGTTGTTGCAAAGCAACTTGTGGAATGGGTCGAGGCGTGAGCCTCCTCCCGACAACTAAAACCTGACTCACTCACTAGGAGTTTTGTGAAATAAATCACTTTGCCAAAAAGGCTGCTTTCGCAAATAAAACCCTAGCTCTCCTTGTCTTAACCAAGCATGTCATTCTTTCCCCGGCTTGCTGAGTACGTGAAGTACTCACCCTTGCTATATATAATATATCTATAGAAGTTGAAGATGAAGACGTCGACCCGACCGCCGAGGAGTGTCTCCAGGAGCAAGCCGAGTACGAGGATTTCTAGAAGGATCGTGCCTAGCTCCAAGCCGTCGCCTGTGGATCGAGATGGTCGCCTAGACGCTTAGCTGCCACCGCTTTTGTCTTCTGCTTCATGGACTTCTGTATTGTTGTGTTGCTCATCCCTGGGCCTGTCCGGGATAGCAACTTATGTAAGGACTAAAACCCAGTGATGTAATAATAATCTACTTTGATTCCATGTTTATTCTGTGAGTACCAGCTAGTGTATCCTGGGACTGGTACTATATCACAGGTAATGCGTAGCACCTCGGTATGAGTTAGCTGGTGATATCAGTTAGCGAGTGCCGGGGCGTTACAAAGGTGGTATCAGAGCATAGGTTTGGCCCTAGGATGATACCTTCGTTTAGTTGTGACCCTAAGGACTATTTTAAAAACTTATATATAGTTGCAAAAGTTAGATAATGCTTATACTCTTCTCCTTACTATAGGATTCTTTTTAAAATACTCACCGATCCCTTTTCATTTAAACTTTAGACGGATCATGATACGGTTGACTCCGCCGATCTTCCCCCTCAGTTCTTAGAAGTGTAGTGGTTGTTGTGCGTCAGACCTGTCGTACCGTTGCCAACCCATTAGGGGTTGTGGCACTTAGTGTTCGTTAAATTAGTGTGTGAGTGGGTTATGTAATGATGGGTTGCCTCTTGATGTGCGTCCAGCTAAGCTTGGTTAAGCTTTGGGCTGGCCATGTCCCTGTCTTTCGTAATTTCCCCGATTTGCGAAAACAGTTTTATCTATGAAATGCCCTCCCCTTACCCCGCCCTTTCAAACAAACTAGATGGCAGGACGCCCACGTCGCAGTACTCGTACCCCAGCCCGCTTCGGATATGAGGAACAAGCTCAGAATGACAACGACGCCACTCAGAATGCCGAAGACCAGGAAGATGAGCAAGCGGATGATCAGGTGTCAGAGAATGAACCGACCGCCACCCAAGGAACACATGCTGCCACAGCTACTACCCAAGGAGGAACACCTCCACCTTCACCCCCTCATTTGGATCCCCAGCAAATCATGGCCATTCAAACTCAGATCCTGCAGGGCATAGCTCAGACTCTTGCTGCTTTGAATCCCCAGCATCACCCAGCTCCGCATCTTAATGGTCGCTCCAAGTTGACTGATTTCTTGAGAACCCGTCCGCCCGAATTCTCGCAGACCTCCGAGCCTGTCGAAGCCGATGATTGGTTGAAGGACGTAGAGCGGAAGCTTGACCTTGTACAGTGCTCTCCTAGAGAGAAGGCCTTGTATGCTGCTCATCAGCTCAGAGGACCCGCCGCCAATTGGTGGGAGAATTATTGTGCCACTCACCAAGATGCAGCTACAATTGTTTGGGCAGAGTTTGCAGAAGCTTTTAGACTTGCTTATGTGCCAGAAAGTATCTACAATATTAAAAGGGAGGAATTCAACAATCTCAAGCAAGGAAACTCCAGCATCAACGAGTACCTCAGTAAGTTCAACCATTTGGCCCGTTATGCCACAGATGAGGTGGATACTGACAAGAAAAAGATCAGAAAGTTTCTGAAAGGAATGAACGTCGGGATAAAGCTTCAGCTTGTTGCTCATGTCTTCCCTACATTCCAAGACATGGTTAATAGGGCGTTAATAGTCGAAGATACCAGGAAGGAAGTGGAGACTTTTCGCAAGCGCAAGATGGCTCCGACCGGATTTCAGTCTCATGGTGGTCCACGCCCCAGGACCAATCCATCTCCTCAATTTCGCCAGCCAACCCCACAGCAGCATCATGGATTCCCTACCCGCCTAGTTCTTTCCCGTTCATCTGCACCAGCTCCGCCAAGACCCTATAGTGGTAACACCGGAGGAAGTAACCCGACATCTTTCAACACTCAGCCAAGGAATCCCTAGGATACAAATGGAAATGGCTGTTTCCGCTGTGGAGAAGTCGGACATTTTGCTAGAGAATGTCCCCAGAAGAAAGGTCCCGCTGTTTCAGGAGCCTCTAACATCAGTACTGCCAGAGTACCAGCATCAGGACAAGCGCGAGCCACTACTCAGGCTAGTGGTCAGGCCTCCCGTGCTACTCCAAGCTTTGGACGAGGCCGCGTCAACCATGTTCAGGCGAAGTCAGCCCAGGAAGCTTCAGATGTTGTGATAGGTACGTTCCTTGTTAATAATGTACCTGCTGTTGTCTTATTTGATTCGGGAGCTTCGCATACTTTCATTTCTCGAGCTTTTGTGGAACAACATGGTTTGGCTACTAAGGACCTAAGGGTACCGATGATCGTTCACTCCCCGGGAAGGGAGAGTAGGTCTGATCGATCATGCCCGAAGGTTAGCTTAGTCATAGAAGGTGTTAAGTTTATGGCTAGCCCTATTATCCTAGAGTCCCAAGGTCTGGACCTGATTCTAGGCATGGACTGGTTAGCTAAGTACAAGGGTCAGATAGATTGTGCCACAAGGACTATCACGATGAAAGGACCATCTGGAAGTGAAGTAAGATTTACTCCGTCAAAGGACCCTAGAGGTCAGGCTATGCTGAACTGCATCGAAGTCATCCCTTTGGAAGAAGTGCCTGTAGTCAATGAATATCCAGATGTCTTCCCAGATGAATTACCCGGAATGCCACCAGACAGAGAAATAGAGTTCTCCATAGAACTTGCACCCGGCACAGCTCCAATCGCCAAGAGACCCTACAGAATGGCAGCTAATGAATTGGCCGAAGTAAAAAGACAGATAGAAGAATTGGAAGCAAATGGTTTTGTGCGACCTAGTACGTCACCATGGGGAGCTCCAGTGCTCCTAGTTGAGAAGAAGGATAAAACAAAGAGAATGTGTGTGGATTACAGAGCTTTAAATGAAGTAACCATCAAGAACAAGTATCCGTTACCACGGATTGACGACCTGTTTGATCAGTTACAAGGAGCCTCAGTCTTCTCCAAGATTGATTTAAGATCTGGATACCATCAGTTGAAAATCAGACCTGAAGATATACCAAAGACCGCCTTCTCAACCCGTTATGGTCTATATGAGTATACGGTCATGTCCTTCGGACTCACAAATGCACCAGCATTCTTCATGAATCTCATGAACAAGGTGTTCATGGAATACCTCGACAAGTTTGTCGTAGTGTTTATAGACGACATTCTCATCTACTGCAAGGACGAGCAGACACATGCAGAACATTTGAGATTGGTTTTGGGAAAATTGCGAGGACATCAGCTTTATGCAAAATACTCCAAGTGTGAATTTTGGCTAGACCGAGTCGCATTCCTAGGTCATGTTATCTCATCTTGTGGAGTAAAAGTGGACCCAGGCAAAGTAAGAGAAGTGCTTTCATGGGAGTCTCCAACCACAGTTACCGAGATCAGGAGTTTTCTTGGTTTGGCAGGATATTACAGAAGGTTTATCAAGGGTTTCTCAAAAATCGCCAAACCCATGACAGAACTGCTCAAGAAAGAAAAGAAGTTCATTTGGACCGAAGCATGTGAAAAGAGTTTCCAAGGGCTAAAGAAAAGGCTAACGACTTCTCCAGTCTTAATTCTACCGGATATAAGGAAAGATTTTGAAGTCTTTTGCGATGCATCCAGGCAGGGTTTAGGATGTGTAATTATGCAAGAAGGAAAGGTTGTTGCTTATGCCTCACGGCAGTTAAGGCCTCATGAAGTCAACTACCCCACCCACGATCTTGAGCTAGCTGCAGTCATTCATGCCCTCAAAGTATGGAGACATTACTTGATCGGGAACAGATGTGAAGTATACACGGATCATAAGAGCCTGAAGTATATCTTCACTCAGACAGAGCTCAACCTCAGGCAAAGAAGATGGCTTGAACTGATTAAGGATTACGACGTCGGAATACATTATCATCCGGGAAAAGCAAATGTTGTCGCAGACGCTCTAAGTCGAAAGGTGCACTGCAATGTCCTTTTGACCTCGCCACATCATCCAGCATTATGTAAAGAAATGGAAAGACTAAGAATAAATATGGTTAAGCCAGGAACTCTAGCAACCCTAGTGGTGCAACCAACCCTAGAGAACCAAATCCGTGAAGCCCAAGAAGGCGATGAAGAAATTATGAATATAAAGGAGTTGATAAAGAAAGATAAAGCCTCAGAATACTCCATAGACAATAAAGGAATTGTTTGGTTTGGAAAGCGCATATGTGTGCCCAACAAAAAGGAGTTAAGAAACCTGATACTGCAAGAAGCCCACGAGTCTGCATACTCTATCCACCCCGGAAGTACCAAGATGTACCAAGATATCAAGAGTCATTATTGGTGGTCTGGAATGAAAAGAGATATTGCCGAGTATGTTGCCCTTTGCGACATCTGTCAAAGGGTAAAGGCTGAACACCAGAAGCCCGCAGGGTTACTGCAACCGTTAAAGATTCCAGAATGGAAGTGGGAAGAAATAGGAATGGACTTTATAACAGGATTTCCAAAGATATCTTCGGGTTATGATTCAATTTGGGTAGTAGTGGATCGACTAACCAAGGTTGCCCATTTCATCCCCGTAAAGACTACCTACTCTGGCAAGAAGTTAGCAGAGTTATACATGACGAAAGTGGTTTGCCGACATGGCGTCCCAAAGAAGATTGTGTCAGATAGAGGTACCCAGTTCACCTCCCATTTTTGGAAGAAGCTACATGAAGCCATGGGTACAAATCTCAACTTCAGTACGGCCTACCATCCTCAGACCGATGGACAGACAGAAAGAGTAAATCAAATTCTAGAAGACATGTTAAGAGCTTGTGCTTTGGATTTTGCCGGTACCTGGGATTTGTGTCTACCCTACGCAGAATTCTCCTACAACAACAGCTATCAGGCAAGCATACAGATGGCCCCAAATGAAGCCTTGTATGGGCGTAAGTGTCGAACGCCACTCTGTTGGACGGATGTCGGAGAAAAGAAAATCTTTGGACCAGATATTCTAAAAGAAGCTGAAGAACAGGTGAAAGTGATCAGAGAACGTTTGAAAGTGGCCCATTCTAGGCAGAAAAACTATGCAGACAATCGCCGAAGAGATCTAGAGTTTGCAGTTGGAGACCATGTATACCTGCGAGTATCACCTCTACATGGAATGAAAAGATTTGGGATGGCAGGAAAGTTAGCTCCACGTTTTATCGGACCCTACCCTATCACTGCATGTCGTGGAGAAGTTGCCTATCAGCTTGAGTTACCTACAGAGCTTGCCGGTGTACACAACGTGTTCCATGTGTCTCAGTTGAAGAAGTGTCTTCGAGTTCCGGAAGAGCAAGTTCCACTCGAGATAATCAATGTGCAAGAGAATCTGACTTACGAAGAACGACCGATTCGGATTCTTGATGAAAAGGAGCGAAGCACCAGACGGAAAGTGATCAAGTTTTACAAGGTTCAGTGGAGTAATCACTCGGAAGAAGAAGCTACTTGGGAACAAGAGGATCACCTTCGTGCCGAGCACCCTGAGTTGTTCGCGTAATTGCGGAATCTCGGGACGAGATTCTGTTAAGGGGGGTAGGTTTGTAGCACCTGAGAAATTTGTTATTTTATGTGTTTAAAATTTTTCCTCTCATTTAAAAACTTTGGTGTTTAAATTTTGGGTTTTTAGTTTTGTGCCAAAGGATCTCAAATTCTCTCCTTGACATCCTCTCAATCCTTGCCAAATCCCTGCTCAAAATTCAAATTCAAAACCCCCAAAATTTTCCTCCAAAGTTCATTTCCAATTGTCAAAAAAAAAAAGGAGAACCTCTGTTGGGCCCCTTTTCTCTCTTTTCTCCATCGGCCCAACTCCCCCCTCTCCCTCTCTTTCCCCGAATGGGCCGAACCACCTCACTCCCCCTCTCTTTTCTCTCTCTCCCGGCCCAGCTCCCCTCCCTCTCTCTTTTTCTCTCCCGGCCCACGGGCCTTTCCCCCTCGCGCTCGGCCTGGCCCGGCCCACCGAGCCGGCCGCACGTGCGCCGCCGCCGCGCCCGCCGTGTCGCGCCCACGCCGCCCTGCCCCCGCCGCACCGACCCGCGCCGCCCGCGCCACGCCGCGCCGCCCGCCGCCCACGCCGCCCTGCCCACGCTGCGCCGACCCGCGCCGCCCGCGCCACGCCGCGTCGCCCGCCGCCCACGCCCGCCGCCCCCGCCGCCCTGCCCCTGCCGCGGCGACCCGCGCCGCCCAGCCCGCGCCGCCCCGCGCCGCCCGCCGCCCACGCCTCGCGCCCCGCGCCCACGTCGCCGTCCCATCGGCGCTCCTCCCCGCGCCGTGCGCCGCCTATAAAAGGGGGAGAACCCCTCCCCTCGCCGCCGCACCCCCACCCCGCCGGCGACCTCCCTCTCTCCCTCTCTCTCTCACCGGCGCCCCCACCTTCTCCGGCCGCTGCCGCCTCCTCCTCTCCTCTTCCGGCCGCCGCCCGCCTCCCCATCCCCTCCCGGCTGCCGCCGCCACCGGCCGCCGCCGCTCCCCGCCGCCGCACGGACACCGGCCGAGCTGGGCAGGCCCGGACAGAGGAGGAAGAACCCCCTTACAGGTGGGCCCCCTCCCCCTCTCTCCCTTGGCTGCCATGCGGGCCCCACACCTCTCCCTCTCCCTCTCTCTGACATGTGGCCCCCCACCGTTAAATCTAACCCTAACCCTAATGGAACGGAATATTATTCCGTTGGAATATTCCGTTATCTTTTTAATAAAAATTCCCAATTTTTCAGAAAAGTCCCTCTACCTTTGAAAATTCATAAAAATTCAACCGTCACTCCGTTTGACCCCGTTCAAGTCTCTAAATTTTTCTAAAATTGAGATCTACATAGTGGCACAATTGTTTATTTTATTTGAGCTTGTTTTATTGCCTTTTTATTTATTTGTTCTCCGTTCCGCGTATAGAACACGTGTACGAGGACGCTCCGGACGCCGGTTTCGAAGAAGAAGACCCGCATCTTGTGCAAGGCAAGCCTCTTTGATCACATTGCCCCTATATTTGCAATGATATGTTGTTTGAAAAATGCATTGCTTAGTACACACGAATAACATGTTTAGGCCTCGGATTGTTTATACAACCGACGGACCAACCTAATAGTCGCACTTATATTACATAGGTTGATGTTTCCATACCTTTGATAGCTCCACAAATATTGGCGCCGGTATCATTATACGATTACCGAGGTAGTTTCGCTTAGCCATGCTTACGTTGTTGCCGTGTGGGAAACTTGGGTATTTACCAAACTTTATACTTAAAAACCCGGTATGTGGTACCGATGTGTTGAGAAGTAAAATGAGTTGTGAAAATGGTGATGATGCGAAGTCAAGCCTGTGTGGTTTGGTTACGTATTATCGTTAAGGACCGATTCCTTCGGGAAGTCCATCCGAACACGTTACAGTGCGACCACACGGGTATTTATGGGATGTCTCTGGCTAAGTAAATTGTTATCACATGGGAGTTGGTGTGCCAATGGTTGTGGAATGCCGAGGATGAGGAGATGAAGTGTTACACATTTATTGCCCATCATGGGTGTCTTTTTGCCTCTATTGTGGCATGGTACCAGTAGGAGTAGGAGGCATCCTCGGTATTTCCTGAGTGGACGACGGCTGGATTTGCCTGATACTCGGCTATGGATCTTAGCCCAACTAGGTGGCATGCGATTTTCATGGGTTAGCTTTGGAAAGGCCTTGTCACGAACTTCCGTTGCCGACGGGTACACGGTGTCAGTTTCGTGTCGTGTGGGTAAAGCGTACAACCTCTGCAGAGTTTAATGAACTGTTCGAACAGCCGTACCCACGGTCAAGGGCGAGTGTAAGGTGTTTCTCATAGCGTAGATTTGATTGACAAATGTTTGATGAAAATGGTTGGTGGGAAGGGATTCGTTTTCAGAGTTTGCCTGTGTGGCAAACGGCTAACCTTTGTGGTTAGGAACGGGTCTGTGTGACCTGGGGTGCCGTCTGACACCGAGGTGTTGTTAGGGCCATGATGGCGTTGCAGTGCTGAGATGACTGTGTGGACTATGTGTGGTGGTGAAAGTGAGAAGGAACCAAAAGAGGAGACAAATCAATTGTTGTTCGTTAATCGTGACAAGTTGTTGCAAAGCAACTTGTGGAATGGGTCGAGGCGTGAGCCTCCTCCCGACAACTAAAACCTGACTCACTCACTAGGAGTTTTGTGAAATAAATCACTTTGCCAAAAAGGCTGCTTTCGCAAATAAAACCCTAGCTCTCCTTGTCTTAACCAAGCATGTCATTCTTTCCCCGGCTTGCTGAGTACGTGAAGTACTCACCCTTGCTATATATAATATATCTATAGAAGTTGAAGATGAAGACGTCGACCCGACCGCCGAGGAGTGTCTCCAGGAGCAAGCCGAGTACGAGGATTTCTAGAAGGATCGTGCCTAGCCCCAAGCCGTCGCCTGTGGATCGAGATGGTCGCCTAGACGCTTAGCTGCCGCCGCTTTTGTCTTCTGCTTCATGGACTTCTGTATTGTTGTGTTGCTCATCCCTGGGCATGTCCGGGATAGTAACTTATGTAAGGACTAAAACCCAGTGATGTAATAATAATCTACTTTGATTCCATGTTTATTCTGTGAGTACCAGCTAGTGTATCCTGGGACTGGTACTATATCACAGGTAATGCGTAGCACCTCGGTATGAGTTAGCTGGTGATATCAGTTAGCGAGTGCCGGGGCGTTACACAAACTAGGAGGACGAAAGGTGGAGGCTTGTGGGCAGGGTGGAAGCGATTGCCTACCGGCCAGGACGAGGCTGGGGGAGGGAAACAGCTGGGGCCTGCAGAGAAGCGTGGGCGGTGCCAGCTTGAGCGTCGGTGCCGACGGGGTGGGGGGTTGGCGCATGCTCTTGGGAGAGGCCTACGCATCGGACGTCCGGAGATTTGCAAATCTTCGGACGATGTTGTATTATATATTGAAGAAATGTTGCAATGTTTCAATGCTCGAAAAAAAATTCCAACATGAATTGTTTCTTGATGTTTCATCTTTCACTGAAAAATGTTTCACCGCTTTATTGAAGATGTTTCAATCAAATGCAACACTCAAGAACGTTGACTGCAACAACAGAAACCCAATATGTGCAACATCCAAGGAAACCAAATGCAACATCCAGTACTGATTTAAGAAATATTTAGAAAAGACGGATTGTAACATCTCGAACACACTATGTGCGATAAAAAACACGTGGTGTGCAACAATCTTCGCTAGCTCGACATTGCCACAAGCCTCCTCACCTTCACCAGCAAGCTCAGGGCCCTCTCAGGCGATGGCGTCTCAAGCTTTGTCCTACGTGCTGCCTCCTCACGGCCGGGACTCCGCCGGCAGCAAGCTCGGGGCCCTAATCAGCGATGACTACATCTCCGCGTGATGTTGCCACCGCCGTTGAGCTTGGTCCTCTTCGACAATGACTGCACCTCCTCCTCACGGTGCCGCCGTCGGCGAGCTCGGGATCCTCTCCGGCTGAGTGCTAGCGAACCTCCTTAGAAGTAGCTATATTGGAATACCCCGCTGACTTCAGATTCTGATTCCATGGTGCCTTTTGCTCTACCCCCACACACCTCTCCTCCTAGAGCCACCACTGCCGCCAACGGCGAGTTAGGGTTCCGGCGAGGTCACGGCTTTCTCCGGCGATGGCATCTTCCTTCGGCCCCGAGGATTTTTCACTTTGTGTCGTTGCTAGGTGAGAGAGAAAGGGGAACGATGGAGAGAAGAAGACAGGGAAAGTGAGAAAGTGAGCGTGGAGAGAGGATAGGGAAGAGGGCGTCCGATGCATGCGCTGGCATTGGACGCCCGGTCTAAAGCGTTTTCGATACTCTTGTTAGAAATCATCACACCTTGTTGTGCTTGATTGGTAGTTAATTCAATGCAAGCTTAATTAATTACCTGTAGGAAGGAAAGTAGAGCTTTAAGTAGTCATTATGCAAGAAGAATCAACATTTGGATTCACGTATTTCATACAGGATGCTGGATACATCACACGACAAATTTACTGCTGTTTGACATAAGGAGGGAGTGCTCCCCTCAGGAAGGAGCTGACGACGATGAGTGCTTTCTCAGGCTGGAAGTAAGGGACCTGATGACCAGCTCCCCTTACGGAGATGAACACTAGGCCACCCGTGTATTGCTGAACATACCCTCCAACCTGCCGCAAAAAGAACAGATTTTTCTTTCAGACAGAACTGAACATCGGAGATTATAACTTATGAATTTGTGCTCATGTTCGTATTACCTCTCTGTTTGCTGTCCATGGGCGCCATGGTTCAGTGACGGCGAGGCTGAGGTCGCCGACGGAGTACCTCGTGGCCGTGAGCGGGCACACGGAGTCGAGGTCGCCGCTGGAAAAAGAATTGAGTACTTGTCACAAGCTTGCATTTTGGTGTGTGTGTGTATATATATATATATAAAAGAAATTTTATGGTTATTAAGAAAAGTATCTCGAGATATTTATTAACTGGAGGTATCAAATTTTACAATGATGATAAAATTACTCCTAAATTTTAAACTAAAAAATATGGTATCTCTGGTTACCTTTTCCAGGATGATAAAATTACCAAAAATATATACAAGTTACAGTTTGATTTGAGTATTTGCCACAAACTTGTATTTTGGCAGATACTCCTATGTAGTACTCCGTACTAGTTACAGTCTGGTTTGTGTATTTGTCAGTTGTCACAAGCTTCCGTTTCGGCAGATATGTAGTAGTTACAGTTTGATCTGAGACATGAAGCAGTCTTACCTATACAGCCACGCTAGCAATCCGTGCTCCATTAACCATTTGAGCGTTGGCACCATGGACACCGGTGCATCTTTCCAGTGCAAGTTTCTAATCTCGGTTCAAGAAGAAAATGTTAAAGTGGATGCATACAGTTAGCTCATTAGTAATCTGCTCAAGGTTCAGAGATCTTACTTGCAGCCTAACCACGTTGTCGCTCTAGCATGGAGAGCTTTCTGTACCATAGGATTGTTAAGGTAAGCGTGGATGTAGTAGTTGCTGCATGGATCATACCCTGGCACCTGCACAATTTAGAAACAGAAACAATTTTCAGAACACACACAAAAGACTCGAGCAAATAGTACTCCATGGAGGAGGTGACCCTCTGTATCTCTTACAATGCGGCTGGGGAAGAATTTCCCGTCGGGTGCGTTGATGCAAACCGGTCCGTATATGTCGTAGGGATCGGTGTTACCAGAATCAAATGCGTCCATAGCATCAGAGCATGCTTTACCGTCTGACGGACTGAACCTGCAGTTCTTGGTGATGTTGGCCAGCACCTCATCGGATATCACCCCATGGCTCCACAAGTAGTCAATTTGCCCCTTCAGGTTCTTGAATTCATCAAGGCAAGGGTTGCCAACCTGAACAAGTAGAGACATACTTAGTGCTAAACTGCTAACCATGACAAAATGCTTGAAAAAGTTCAGTTTTGACAATGCAAAGGTTTCAGTATCTGAATTTCACGCACCAGTATACCCTGCAGGTTTATGATCATTCTCTTGCTATCTATGTTGTGATTCAGGATGGTTGATGCAAGCTGTGGAGCATAGTGTCCAGCATAGCTCTCCCCGGAGATGTAGAAGGGACGTCCTTTGTACTCAGGAAATCTCTCAAGCCAATTGACTAGGAAGATGTACGAGTCATCGGCTGTCCTTTGGTCGCCGCTCTTGTCGTAGTCGGAAGAAGTGTTGGAGTAGGAAAATCCCACACCAGCAGGTGATTCCAGGAAGAGCACATTAGCCACTGAAAGCATTTTGGCAAAGTGAAAACTACTCTGAAACTTACATCGTGCAAAGTGCAATTTAGTCATAAACATATATACGCTGCTTGCGCAAATTTCTGTGTGCACAAATTATAACAGTGTTAGTGTCTCTAGGCATGGATTCTCTTGAAAATAACTGTAAAGAACACAAGTGCAGAATACTTAGAAAACACATACTAAAACCGTGAGTACTTTTTCGGTGATCTTTACTTAGTAATATTCTCCATTTCATATTATCATTAGTAGAAGCGATATAAGCAATTGATTTATAAGTTCTATTACCAATAAATAATATTATTCGACTACTAGTAGGTGGTAGTATAAATTGCAATTGATATTGCTGTGTCTAACAGAGAAGGCTTCTCTGGCGTACTAGCCTCTGACTTGAGCCATTGACATGCAGGCTCACGAGCTGTGGAGCCCACATGTTAGCCCCTCAAAATCAGAAAGTAGTATGTTAGAGGATCTTTTTCCGTGTCTAACCATTGTTCCAGGCGTACTCATTTCTGCTGAGTGTTTTATTGTCGCTGTTTATCCTGAATGGACCAAGTTCTATCATTGCTCCATAGCCAACTGACGAGCACCCGGGACCTGAACATCAATTAGTACAGTTTCAGACAGTGGACGAGCTGTATCAACAGTACAGTTTCAGGCAGTGCATTGAGAATATATACTATGTATGCCAGTTGAGAAACAGTAGACTAACCTCCATTGAGCCACAGGAGGAGTGGCTTTGCCGCGGCGTCAGTCGTCGCCTCGACGAAGTAGTAGAAGAGCGCACGGCCGTTCTTCTGGTCGACGGTCACGTATCCGCCGTACTGGTTGAAGCCGACGCCCTCCGGCTGGCCAGGCAGCGCCGTGATCTTATCGGCGGCCTTCAGATTGCTCTGGTCCGAGACAGAGTACTCTTCTTGGAGTCTACTACTGACTCTTGCTCCTGGCTCATGTACACTGTAGCCATTGCTGCTACTGACAGTAATACTGCTGCTCCTTCTGGATCGCACGAACTCTCTGAATCTAGCCTCTTCTGGCGATGCATTTGCGTGCAATGCTGCCACACAAATGATGAGAAAGAAGCAAAAGGATAATGTGTTCCTCATCTTTCGCGATGAAATGGTTAGCTGCTGGGTTGCTGCCAATGGGAGGGAGATTGGAGTTATGCTTGATTGCTTATATTGGTCAGTGCCTCATAGTTGGTGGAAGGATAATATGCTCAAATTATTAGTATTGGAACATTGAAGAATTCTTCAGGTTAGTGCTCATTTCAATAGTGATGTCGCCGGCAGTATGTTGTCCAGTTCCTTTTTGTACACAAGCTCGACTAACCTCACAATTTCATATTTTTGCCTTGTCCTTTTGTTTGTCAAAACAGTTACCCAGAAAGGTTCCAATTGGCGTATAATGTAGCATGTTTAATTAGGTTTAGTCATAATTTTCAATACACAAGAAATCATCTGGTACAACCATAAACAAATGCCCGGCGAAACAAACATAAACAAATTAAGATCTGATGTGCTCTGGGCCTCTGGCATAGCTACACCCACTCAAGATTTTACTCTATACTCTTTAGAAAATTATAAAATATATATATACTTGCTTACACATTTTTTTCCCCCAAAATACTACCACTGTGTACTATAAAAATCTACCTATAGTTCAACAAATGGTTTCACTCATTCTTTCATTCTTTCTTTCATTCCTCATGGAAGGTTCAGATTAACTCACTGAGATCCAACGATCGAGATCGCTCCCACCTTCCAAAATCGCGCGGAACTCTCTCTCTCTCTGAGCCGCATCCCTCCCTCCCACCGCCGCATCCCTCCCTGTCGCCGCCCTCCTTCCAAATCGTGAAATCCATCTCCTCTGCCAGTTCTCTTGCCCTTAGCCATCCCGCCGGCACCGCCCTCGACACCGCCACTTCCCTACCTGCCCCACCCACCGTCGCCCCTCCTTGCGCCCCTCAACTTCCCCCACCCTTCACGCAGACGCCGTCACCTCCATCCTCCTCTCTCACACTGACGTCGCCGCCTCTGCCCTCCTCTCACGCCGCCAATGCCCCACCTATTGCTGCCCCTCCCTGTGCCCCTCAGCCTCCGCGCCTCTCACGCAAACATCGCCGCCTCCGCCATCCTCTCTCTCGCATCAACGCCATCGCCTCTGCCCTTCTCTCACGCCGTCGATGCCCCACCCACCGCCGCCCCTCTCGCACTCATCCTGTACCCCTCCAGCACGTACCCCCCCCTCTCCCCAACTCTTTCTTGCACATCCACCTCCGCCGCTCCTTCCCCTCCCGCTCCATCATGTCAGTGACGGATCGGTGACGCCGTCACGCCTCTAGATCGGCGATTGCCCTCACGCCGACCGCGCCGTTGATACCTTCAAATTGATGCCACCGAGGCCCCTCACTCCCACCGCGCCACCACGCCTCTCCAGATAGGGGAAGTCGATGCCCTCGCGTCGACCGTGCCGCCAGACCTCCTGATCGACGCCGCCGAGGCCCCTCACGCCGGTCGCACCGCCACGCCTCCAGATTGACGCTGCCGGAGCTCTTCACGCTGACCGTGTTGTCGGTGATTTCCGCCTCAAGATCGCTGTCAAGCGGGGCTGATCACCCGCCACCAGGTCATCGTCATGTTACCGTCTACTGGGCTCTACCCCACCCGTCGCATGCCATGTATTGCTGAAAGGTTAAATTCCCATCCTTTAGAAAATTAGTACATCTATAATGCTTCTTTTGTGATCATCACTGGTTATCTCTCTAAGATCTGTTCTATTTGTGAGTTTCCTATCATATAGAATATTCAACAATTGATTTTATGTACACAAGATTTTACATGTGCAGCAGATCAGCCCCTTTCTCTTTTACTCCTATATATGATTCTTCTGTTATATTTCAGGTTTTCTCAGCTTATGGCATGTTCACAAAATGCAATGTACCCACCTTAATTTAGGCTTTTTTTGGCAGTGCAAGTTGGTAACTAACCCCATCGGCGCCAATGACCCTACACCGTGCCATCGGTGTCCCTCAAAGTTGACCGTGACATTATCGATTTCCACCTCCAGATCGCCATCACGCTCCCTCGATCCCCGCCACCAGGTCACCTCGATCTCTCATCGGGCTTCCCACCACCGGGTCACCCGCTTCTGTGGTATTTGCTGGGTAGATAAAGAAAGGTAAGCATCGTGCGATCTGGTTACTTCAACCATTACAGTTCAAGATCAAATGCAAATTAATTTGCGAACATATTGATTATCAAAAACCAAGCAAAGCATAGCTGATGTTTTTTGTGTGAGAAATGTGAGATGAGATGAGATGGCATGAAGATACAATCCATGGCTTGGAAATTTGGATAGACTTCGGCAGGATAGATGGGTTAGGTCAAATTTAATGGTCTTTGTATAGGAGTAAATACATTAACGATACGGTAAACT
Source organism: Oryza punctata (assembly GCA_000573905.2). Taxonomy (NCBI): domain Eukaryota; kingdom Viridiplantae; phylum Streptophyta; class Magnoliopsida; order Poales; family Poaceae; genus Oryza; species Oryza punctata. The sequence continues at coordinate 22,676,169 of CM002496.2, forward strand.
TTTACCTTCGGGTTCTAGGAGGTAACTCAATTTATGAATAATTTGAGCACAGTTTATATATTCTGTATCGGCATACATGTTTATCAAGTGACTTGCATTCTTGCTGTCTGCAGCCTCATTGTTCTGTGGTAGAACTTACTATAGAGCAAATTTGCACTTATTTATTTTCAGATACATCGTTAATTTATTTTTCATTGATTCGCCTAGCTTTTCAGCATATGATTTGAGCAGAAAAATCCATGATTAAGAAAATGAACATGAGTGTCACCATATATTTAATGTCTGCATGTTTTTTTTTACATTCTTATGGAACCATCATTTTTCTTATCCTCTCTGTTAAATTAATTTGATTCTTGCTATAGAAATTAATTCGAGAAGCTCACCACGTACGACAAATAATTTCAAATTCCCGAAGCATGTATGATGTAGAGTCATGCTCTTCAAGGCTTGGTAGCATATTATGACATACTACCTGTTAGATGTAGATTTAAGCATCTGTTTTTCTGGATCTCTGCCCCTCCCTTACCCCCTCTACCCTACCGCTGCTGCACTCCTTTTTCTTCATATTCCCCTTTCGCTATTTGGTGTCAAGTAAATCACACTCTTAGGCAATCTCAATCAATATGCTCTTGTTTTTACATTCAACCATCACATCTTACTAATATTTGAGCAAAGCATAGCCAATGTTTTTTTGTGTGAAATGTGAGATGAGATGAGTTGGTGTGAAGATACAATCCATGGCTTGGAGATTTGGATAGACTTCGGTAGGATAGATGGGTTAGGTCAAATGTAATGGTCTTTGTAATGCATAAATAACATGTACGATCAAATATAACAGGAAGCTACAATTTTTTTCTATTGAAATATCAAATATAACATTTTTTTTATTTATACCGCACTGTCAAGATCATCGGCAGCAGCCTCCCACCAACCACCCTCTCCTCAAGGCGATAGATGTTTACTTGAGCTGTGATGTTTCTGGATAATGTAGTTGTGACTTATGAAGCAGTGTACTCTTTGGATAAAAATTCCTGAATTTCTATTTTCCTTGATTGGTTGATGTTAAATGTTCATGATGAATGTGACTATTGTGTTATACTCTTTAGTTTGGATAAGAATCGTTCTTTTGGTTATTATTAATTTATTGAAAACTGATCAGATTATGTATCAATACTCCTACATCAGATGGTGAACATTATTGTTGTCGAAACGACAACCGCATACGTCGAAGGACGTGGATACTCAACGGTTGTTGGGAAAGTAAAGTATCATAAATTTTGTATTAAAATCGGATCCCCTTTTACAAGGCCCAAGGGGGCTATTTATAACCCTATTACAGATCTCCCTATTAGGGTTTAGAGCTATTACAGGGGAATTTACATGGTCGCCCTCGTAAAGGGGGTCCTTTCATGGGTATTCAATGTAATTAGAGTGCGCGTGGGCCCTCGATGGACCACCTGGTGGTTACTGGTTCTTTGGCCCATAGACCGGGGCGATTGGGCCGGCCCATCAGCCCTTCTTGGAGCAGGTCCGCCCTGGCGAAGCCATCCTCCTTTGGCGCATGCCTTCGCCATGTAGGCTTCGCCCAGGCCGACCGGAGCCCCATGTGGCTCCTTGCCAACGGGCTTCGCCATCGGGCTTCGCCACCGGTTTTCGCTGTTGGGCTTCGCCCCACAAGCCTTGGTGCTGGGAGATCGGATCCTCGCCGCTTGGTTGGTTTCGGCAGGCTTGGTCGAAGAGCCTCATGGCATACTGCCAACAAGCCCCTCACGGGCAAGGGTGAGATAGGAGCTTCGGCCGAGACCGTGCAAACCATGTAGTATGGTATGAGGCACCCCCTTTCGACCGATGCTCCTGCCGAAACTCCTCTTTCTTGATCCTGCAAAAAGTTTACGACATGCGAAAAAGGATTATGGTGTATGGTCTTCGCCCTTCTTGAGCAGTTGTGGGGATTTACTTTTTTTTTTTAACGGTCCTAATGTGAGCAGTGTTGGGCCTTCGCTTTTTTATGAACAGTGGAGTGGCCCATGTCACTTTGTTGGGTCTTAGCGAATCAGTGATGGGCCGTTGGGCCGCGGCGAACAGTCGTGGGTTTTTTGTTTCTGGAACCCGTTACCGCACGGTCTGACCCATGGGATTTTACCGTTTCGCCCACCCCGCAACACGTGGCCGCTCCTGATTGGCTGGGGAGGCGAAGCGTCGTTCGGTGAGATATATATTCTCACCCCCCGTTTTCACCGTCGCTATCCTTGTCACTTTCACCGCAGTTACTTTCCTCTCCACTTGCTCTCAGCTAATCCCTGAGAGACCTACTTCGCCCAAGTAACCCTTTTCGCCAACAAACTTCCCCTTCGCCCATGGCTCCCCGCAAGCCGAACCCAGTCATCGTGACCGGACCCGATCCCGGCCGGATTGACGACGACACCACAGCCTTCCTGGGGGCTTCGCTCGTCGATGATGACGAGTTGGCCAGAATGGTGGACGCTGGCCTGGTGGCGGAGGGGCAGGCGTCCCCCCCCCCCCCGGAGAAGCCGAAGTGCCGCATCCTGGCGAACACCAAACGGTGGTGTTCGCCGTTTTCTTTGAGGCTGGCCTCCGATTTCCGTGCAACATCCTGTTGCCGGAGATTCTCTGCCTCTTCCAAGTCGAACTGCCCCAGTTGAGCCCTTCGGCCCTGGTGCGGATCGCGATCTTCGACTGGGCTTGCCGGACCGCGGGGTTCGAGCCCAGCGCCGATCTTTTCGGCACTATCTTCTCCGCCGCCGTCAACACGAAGACGGTGATCACCCCCGCCGGGACCCGGAAGACAGCGTTCGGGAGTGTGAACTTTAACGTTCGCCCCGAACGTGCCGACTTATGGCCGGTTAACGCCGCCATGTCGAAATGGGACCGCCACTGGATGGCGAAGTGGTTCTACCACTCCATCCCCTTCGAGGCGGATTCCGAAGCGGCGGGGGCGCTGCGCTGGCGGCGTCGTGGAATTTCGCCCGCGCGGAAGCCCAGGGTTGCCGTTACCGGTACCCTGGAGTCTCGCTTCGCCCTGCTTCGCAGGGTCTGTTCCCGGCTGAGTTGCCGGGATTTGGTAGAGGAATTTTGCATGCTGCGGATTTATCCGCTTTCGCAGGCATGGCAGGTCGAAGTCGACCAAGGCGAAGTGGTCGACGGCCTGCCCAAACTTGTTTTGCCCCCAGGGACGAATGGTGAGTGTTTTATTCTTCTTCCCCCTTTGCCTCTTCGCTTTATTTTCTGTTCGGTCCTGACATGGGCCTTCGCCGTTTTTGCAGTGTTGACATTGGCCCAAGCCGACGTCGAAGCCCGAAGGCTTGTTGGGGACGTGTCGGTGGCGGAGTACAGCCAGCTGCTGACTCGGCAGGCAGCTGGCAGGGCGAACCGCGTTTACGCCGGTGAGCTTCCCCCAAGGGCGAAGCCTTTTAAGGCTGATGGCGAAGCTGGCCCTTCGCGGAAACGCCCACAAGGGAAGGTGAGGTTCGCCTCCCGTAAGAAGGCCCCCGTCCCAACGGACTCCGACGTCGAAGGGGACGAGGATGCCGAAGGGGAGGAAGCGGGAGAGGCCGAGGCTGCGGGCAAAGAGGCTGGCGATGAGGCGGGCGATAGCCGCTCTGGGACGCGCGGTTATACGCCAACTCCTAGCCCAGAGCGTGCCGAAACTAGGGCGGAATCAGCCTCTTCGCCCCTACGCCGGAAAGACGTGGAGGGCGCCAAGGCCCTGGTTGCTATTACCGCGGCTAAGGCGGCGAAGAGCGGCGCCGCGAGGCCTGCCCCCCGGAGGAAAGGAGTTGTCGCCATCGCCAACGCCTTCAGTGACGAGGAATCGTCGGGTCGCACGCCCACTTCACCCGCGGGACGCAGCCCTGGGGCGACCGGTGAGGCCGGGGCTTCGGCTTCGGCCGAATTGGTGATTGAGGCGGCCGCCCGGGTCTTCACCAGCTCGGCCCGTCGACCCATTTCGCCGCTCGTCCTCGACAAGGGCAAGAAGGCAGCTGAGGGGTCCGGCTCTGAGCACTCTTAGGGACCGCCTCGCTTTGCCCCCGGGGACATCGAAACTCGGGCGGAGCTCGTCCCCTTCGTGGAGGGGGTGAGCAAGCTCGTTTCGCCAGCCGGCGGCCCCAGCCTCTTCGCCGAGCTCAATGAGTTCGACGAGGGGTGTTCTGCCGTGAAGAGTTTGGATGTGCGTGTATGTTCTTGTAAGCTCCTTCGCTCTTTTTTCCTTTTTTGCACTTGGTTTATAATTCGCCCTTACTTTTTCGCCAGCTTCTTGCGGCCCATTGTTCTACCGAACGGACAATGCAGGCCTGCCTGGACGGTTTGAAAAACCGACTCCGGGTGAAGGACGATGAGCTAAGCCGAAGAGGCCTCGAGATGGAGGGACTTGCCCTGTCCTTCCGAGAGGTGAAGGCGGAAAATAAACGCCTTCAGGCCGAGCTCGAGAAAGGCAGCGAGGCGAAGGCCGAAGTCGACTGTCTCACGGCCGAGCTGGCAAGGGAACGGGAGCAAACCGCCATGCTCACAGTGTACTATGATTCGGCGGAGCCCCAAATGGAAGCCCTTTGCCAGAGGACGCGCAAGGCGGAGGAAAAGGTGAAACACCTTGCCAGAGAAGTGGCCCAGATGACCGATGCGGCGAAGGCATCCTGTTGCACCCTTCGCCTTTCCCTTACAGACATGGGGGCGAAGACGGGCGATGTTCCCAGCGAAGATGCCTCCGCGCTCGACTTCTGCAATTGGACCCAAGAGGCCGGCTGCGCGGTTTCCGACTGCGCCACGGCGTACGGCGATTGCTGTGCGCGCGTGTCGGCGGCCTTCGCCCTGGGGCTGCTTCAACAGCACGGGTGCGAGCACGTCGCCCGGTTTCCCGAGTTCACGAAGGGGGACTGGGAAGTCAGCTCCCAAGACGTGTCGCCCGCTCTCCGTGCCTGGCGAAGGCAATTCTGGCAGAAGGAGGGCCGCTCTGCCGCCAAGTCCCGCCTGCTTGAACAGCTGGCGAAGTTGGAGGCGGCGGACCAGGGCGAAGAACCAGCTGCACGGGGCGGAGGAGGAGCCGAAGACCACCCCGAGGTGAGAGGCCCTCCGCCCGTCTACTTTTGTAATTTTTTCTTTTGTTCTTCGCCGTTTTAGGGGCGAATTATGTAAATATGGCTAAGGCCTTGAACTAGTGGAAATATATGACTCCTTTCGCCATTTATATCATTTTTGTGTGACGCGCGAACCGTTTGAGATGTTTTTGTGATTCTCTCGCCTAGTTCTTTCGCGTCCACTTTTCTCTTCTTCCGCTCGCCTGCGTGACACTCCTATTTTTGCAGGGTCAATGCCGAAAGCTTTGTGTTGGGCCCCCTCTTGGGGATTGGCGAAGCAAGAACGAGAAGTTCATTGCGGTGAAGAATTTGCCGAAGGTTCGATACCAGCTTCGGCCTTTCTACCGTGAAATGACAATCAACGGGAACAGCTACAAAGTTGTGAGCGTCGCTAACTGGATGCGAACCCATCCTGGGCGAACGCTGGAGGACTTCGATCGTGTCCATGTGGCGCGCCTGGAGGGCATGGTCCGTTTCTGGCGAAACCATCGGCGGACCGATCGGCAGGAGGCGATCGCCCAGCGGCGCTACACCCTTACTGTAGTTTCGTCCCCCTCTCCTCTTAGGGTAGTGTACAATATCAGCAGTGATGATGAACCATGTTCGCCGGATCACTCCTTTAGTAGTTGCCTTGGGAGCGAAGATGTAATTTTCTTGTAAGCGAACGTTTCAGATCGTTTCGCCTGTATCGCGTTACACAGTGTAAGCTGTTGAGTGTATTTTCAATGTTTAATAAAGATGTGCTTTTGTTTCCTTTTCGCCATTTTCTGCATTGTCACATTTTGTGCTTTTGTTGGGTCGTGGTGCATCGACCCCTTTGCGTGTATTGGCGAAATAGGCTTGCTGACTTTTCAGCTTTCGACTTCCGTTGTCGATCGTTTGCACTTTGCGCTTAGCGGCTTAATTTTGTGCGGATCGACTATAACGGTGTTCGGGTTTTTTTTTTTCGAAACAAGCTGTCGCGGTTTCAACGTTCGGCGAGCGATGCTTCGACCGATTCGTTTCGCCCCCCTGGCCCTTTCGCTGATCAGGCGTTTGCCTTGGGGTTTTTCCACGAATTATCATGCACACAAGTAAAAGAGGCAAAAAACACAGAAATTTTATACTGGTTCGGGCCTCCAGAATGGATAACAGCCCTACGTCCAGTTTTTTTCTTTTTCATTTTCTCCTTTTTTTTGTATTTTTGCGCCGAACGGCTTACAAAAATGGCAGTTGCCGAAGAGCTACATGGTAATATGTACATTTTTACATGCTGGCGAACAGGGTGCCACCTCTAGACATAGAAACGCTTGAGTGAAGTGGTGTTCCATGAGTGATCGAACTCTTCGCCTTCCAGTGTTGCTAGGCGAAAAGAACCCGTCCTTGACCTGTGCTTGATGAGATAGGGCCCCTCCCATTTCGACTCAAGCTTTCCAACCGCTGCTGGGTTCGCCTTCTTCCTTAAGACGAGTTGGCCTGGCAGGAGCTCTGTCGGGCGAACCTTCTTGTTGTAGGTTGCCGAAGTGCTTGTGGCGTACTTGCGCATATGCTCCAGTGCTTCGACTCGCACCCCTTCCAGGAGTTCGAGCGACACTTCGCGCCCGTCTTCGCCCCCCCGAGAACATCACCCTTGGTGAGTTAGCCCCTAGCTCTGTTGGGGTCATTACTTCGTCTCCGTAAAGGAGCATGAATGGGCTGCACTTGGTTGGCCTCGTGGGAGTCGTTCGGAGAGCCCAAAGGACGGACAACATTTCATCTGGCCATTTGCCCTTCGCCGCCCCCTCAAGCCTTTTTTTGAGTGCCTCCAAGATCTTGCCATTTGCGCGTTCGGCCGCCCCGTTCGACTGTGGGTGTGCGACCGATGCGAACCTGATTTCCAGGCTTAGCCCTTCGCACATCTCTCTGAACTTGTCAGAATCGAATTGTTTGCCATTGTCTATGACGAATTCCCTTGGAACTCCAAAACGGCAAATAATGTTTTTCCAGACAAACTTCTGTACTGCCGCTGAAGTGATCGTGCCGAGTGGTTCGGCCTCGATCCAGCGAGAAAAGTACTCGATGGCCACAATCGCAAACTTGTAACCATTTTGCGCTACTAGGAATGGGCCAATGATGTCCAGCCCCCACCTGGCGAAGGGCCATACTGGAGCGATCGGCTGCAACTCATACTGTGGGGCGGTTTGGCTTCGGCCATGCCGTTGGCAGTCTTCGCACCTTTTGGCGTGCGCCACGCAAACTTTCAGCACGGTTGGCCAATATACCCCTTGGCGAAACACCTTGGAGGCGACAGTTCTGGCAGCTTGGTGTGCCCCACAAAGCCCCTGATGAATTTCCTTCACCATCTCTTCGCCCTCGGTGAAGGAAACGCAGCGAAGCAAAGGTTGGAGCACTCCAGAGCGGTACAACTACCCTGCAACCAGCTTGTACCGCCTGGCCCTGATTTGCAGGCATTTCGCCTCTGCTTCGTCATCCGAAAGCCAGCCGTCTCTGAGGTACTTCACGAACGGTGCTCGCCAGTCCTCCGGGTCTTCGCCCGTGGCAGTCTGGTTTATGGCCATGACATCCTCGATTCATTTGGGCATGCTTGGTGCATACAGGATTTCAAAGAAGATGCCTGGCGAATGCGGTCCTCCGCAAGTAGCAGATTTCGCCAGGGCGTCAGCCTCCTCATTCTGCCCTCTGGGCAAGTGTTCGACCGTTACGCCGGCGAAGCACTTTTCCATTGACCGAACGGCCTCCAAGTATCTCTTCATCCCTTCATCTTTTGCCTCAAAAGATTTGTCAACATGACAAGCCACTAGCTTGGAGTCAGTTCGGATGAGTAAGTGCCGAACCCCTATTGCCTTTGCCTTCCATAGGCCTAGCAGCACCGCTTCGTATTCCGCCGTGTTGTTGGTTGTGTCGAATTGCAGCCTTGCGGCATACCGGATCGGCACGCCCCCCGGCAAAATGAGCACGGCCGCGGCGCCCGCCCCCCTATGTGACCATGAGCCATCGGAATACATTGTCCAAGGCTGTTCGACAGGTTGGGGTTCGGGGGCGAACGCCTGAGTCCATTCGACCACAAAATCGGCCAGGACTTGAGACTTGATGGCGGTGCACGCCACGAAGTGCAGGTCGAAGGGGGATAGCTCCGCCACCCACTTGCTGAGTCTGCCAGAGATTTCTTTACCCCGTAGTACTTCGCCCAGGGGGTATTGCGAAGGCACTATGATTTTGTGGGCCTGGAAGTAGTGCTTGAGCTTGCGCGAAGCCATCACCAGGGCGTAAGCGAGCTTTTCCATTTCAATGTACCGCGTCTTCGCCCCCTGTAATGCTTCGGAGACGAAGTACACCGGTTTCTGCCCTGATTCTGTCTCTTGGACTAGGACTGCGCTGACCGCCATTGGCGAAGCGCTAGATACAATAGCATTTCGCTTCCTAGTGTTGGGCTGACCAGGGCGGGTGGGCTTTGCAAATACTGCTTTAGTTCCTCGAATGCGGCCTGGTATTCGGGAGTCCAGTTAAACTTGCTTGCGCCCCGGAGGGTCTTAAAAAATGGCAGGCCCTTTTCGGCTGCTTTTGAGAGAAAACGACTGAGTGCCGCAATTCGGCCCGCGAGCTTCTGTACTTCGCGTACGCTCGACGGTGGCCTCATTTGCTGAATGGCGTCGATTTTCTCGGGGTTCGCCTCGATACCCCTTTCGGAGACAAGAAAACCCAACAACTTGCCGGCGCGGACTCCAAAAACACACTTCTCAGGGTTTAGTTTCATACCTGCTGTACGCAAGTTGTCGAAGGTCTCTTGCAAATCAGACACATGGTCGAAGGCCTTACGGCTTTTCACGACAATGTCATCGACGTACGCCTCCACGTTTCGCCCCAGTTGCTTGCGAAGCACCTTGTACACCAGCCTGGCGAACGTTGCTCCGGCGTTCCTCAGGCCGAAAGGCATCCTGAGGTGGCAGAAAGTGCCGAACGGCGTGATGAAGGCAGTCTTGGCGATGTCGTCTGGATTCATGTGGATCTGGTGATAGCCGGAGTAGGCGTCCAAGAAGCTCATGAGCTCACAGCCAGCCGTCGAATCGACAAGCTGATCGATCCGCGGCATGGGGAAGTCGTCCTTCGGACAAACCTTGTTGAGGTCTGTGAAGTCGACGCACATGCGTCACTTGCCATTCGACTTCTTTACCAAGACCAGGTTCGCCAGCCACTCCGGGTGATCAATTTCCCTAATCACCCCGGCCCTGAGAAGCTTTTTCACTTCGGCCTTCGCTGCTTCTTGGCGATCAGCGGACATCTTGCGCAGCTTCTGCTTCCTTGGCTTGGCGTCCGGCTTGACGGCCAGGTGATGCATGATGAGCTCTGGCGAAATGCCTCCCACTTCGCTGGGGCTCCAGGCGAAGATGTCGATGTTTCTCTTGAGCAGTTCCAGGATTTTTGTGGCTTCTTCTTCGCCTAGATCGCCTCCTAGCTGGACAAGCTTCGACGGTTCTGCCTCACTCACTTGCACCTTGATTACCTTGCCGTGAGGGGCTAGCTTCGGCGCCTGGTTAGCATGTGGTTCGGTCTCCACGTTGTGCACCGCTCTGCTGATGACAGCCAAGTCGCCTTTCGGTGCAGCCGAAGGCTGAAGCCCCTTGACAACAATCACCCCTGCCGGACCCGGCATCTTGAGCTTGAGGTAGTTGTGGTGGGAGATGGCTTCAAACTTGTTCAGGGTTGCGCGGCCGAAGATGGCGTTGTAGCCGTACGGGATGTCGACGACATCGAACAATATCTGCTCTTCGCGTCTGTTTTCGCCCGTGCCGAAGACAACCTTCAACCGTGCCTGGCCGAGGACCTGAACCGCCTCACCGCCGAAACCGCGAAGCGAGGCCGGCGCCTGAGTGAGGGCCGAGGTTGGTAGCCCCATCCTAGCGTATGCCTCGGCGAAGATGACATCAGCCGAGCTACCCCCATCGACGAGAATGCGCCGGACTTCGAAGCCGGCCACTTCAGCCGTAATCACCAAGGGGTCTTGGTGCGGGAACAACACTCCTTCAGCATCTTCCGGCCCGAAAGAAATTTGCTGGCTCAAGTACTTCGGGACCCCTTCGCCTGTGGTGGTGATGTTGTGCACCGTTCGTAGCTGCAACTTCTTCTGCCGCTTCGACAGCGGGACTGGTGGATCGGCCCTTGTGATTACTTGAATAATTCGGCGCTGCACGTCTTGGTACTGTTCGGCTGGAGGCGACTGTTCCTGGGCTACTTCGCGAGGCGCTTCGACAGAGACACCCTGATGTGGCCTTGGTTCGTGGGCGTTGTTTCGCTGGCGGATGTTTCGGCACTGCTCGGTGGTGTGCGAAGACCGCCCATGATAGGCACAATAGAGATCTTTTCTGACCTTTTTACGAATGGGCTGCTGATGGCTGCCGCCCTGTTGGGCGTCGAACTCCTTGCGGAGCGCTTGTACTTCTTCGACAGCCATGATCGCCTTGCCTGTTCGGTCGGTCCTGAATTTCCTCCAGGTCATGGGAGCTTGGCCTTGCCGGGGCGGCTGCCCCTGGTTCACCGGCTGGGGCTGGCGAACAGCGGGGGGAGCCGGTTCGATGACTTGCGCTTGCATTTGAGCCTGGGCCGCAGCGATGGAGGCTTTGTCGTACTCGGCTTGAATCGCCTGTCTTCGCTTGGAGTCTTCTTCGCCTCTTGCGTACCCATCAATGATACGAAGCAGGTGCTCAAGGGTTTGCGGCTCCTTGTTGGCGATCTTTCTTGTGAGTTCGCCCTCGAGCAACCCGGCCGAAGCGGCGTTGATGACGGATGCCTCCGTTATGTCTTGAACTTGGCATCGTGCCTGCGAGAAGCGACGCATGTACTCTCGTATTGATTCGCCCGGCCTCTGGCGAATGCCGAGCAAATGCTACTGCGTCTTCGACTCCTCGTAGGTGCCTCGGAAGTTGAGGATGAAAACATCATGTAATTGCTCCCATGAGTAAATGCTATTGGATGGCAGATTGAAATACCAAGAACGGGCGATGCCGTCAAGGGCGAGATGGATTACCTTCGCCTTGGTGTTTTCATCGCCGTGAGCAGCTTCGATCGCGGACTCGTAGATTGAGAGGAACTCTTTTGGGTCTGTTTCGCCCGAGTACCGCGGAACGGGTGGAAATTTGAACTGGGGTGGGATCGGACGATTTTTGATCCCCCCACTCAGTGGCAGCCCCTTTTCGCCCCCGGCCTTGCCCCCTGTGCCCTGCAGCGAAGGCCCGCTTGACTGTGGATACGGCATGGCGAAGGGCGAGGTGATGGCCTGGGGGAGCGGTTGGGCTGCGACGTTCGGTGGCCCGCTTCCGAACGGTGGCGCGTGGGTGGTGTTGTAGACGTCGAACTGTTGCCCCCGATTCCAGGGCGAAGCCCCTGGCACAGGTGGGTTCGACGGCAGCCACCCTGAAGCGCCTTGGCCGGAGCCCCCCTCCGGCTGAGCCGAAGGGGTTGTGCTTGATATGTGGGGTTGGTTGAGCTACTGAAAGAAAGCCTGAAGTTGTGCCTACAATGTCGAGGCCCCCTCCGCCATTGCCTGCGACATTTGACCGGGCGAAGGGTGTGCCTGGACCGTGGGAGGCCGAACCGACGCTTGCTGATAGGCTTGAGGCGGGATGTAACTTGCCGAATACTGGAGGATGGGGGCCGGAGCGATCTTGGTCTGCCGTGCCGCTTCGTAGGCCTGTTGCTGCTCCTGCATTTGTCGAAGCATGTCCTGGAGTCGTGCCATGTTCTGCCGCATGGCCTCCATGTTTGCTTCGGCTTGTGCGTCAAGGCCAGGATCGACTTGTGCAGCGGCGATTGTGGTCGGAGCCGGCTGCGTTGTCGAAGGGATTTCCAGTACCTGCTCCGCCGGAGTGGTCGAGGCCGAGGGCGGTGGTTGCAGCGCGGGCGCCGAAGCCACCGGCGCGGCCGCCGCCTCGGCAGGCGCCGGAGGCTCCGTGCCTTCGTCGGCGGCCATCACCTCTTCGCCTGTGCCTTCCTTTGGGTTTGCAACCCTCTCTTTTGAGACCTTTTTCGGTGGCATTCGCTCTCAGTGGTTTCGCTCAGAGGTCCCCACGGTCGGCGCCAGCTGTTGTCGAAACGACAACCGCATACGTCGAAGGACGTGGATACTCAACGGTTGTTGGGAAAGTAAAGTATCATAAATTTTGTATTAAAATCGGATCCCCTTTTACAAGGCCCAAGGGGGCTATTTATAACCCTATTACAGATCTTCCTATTAGGTTTTAGAGCTATTACAGGGGAATTTACATGGTCGCCCTCGTAAAGGGGGCCCTTTCATGGGTATTCAATGTAATTAGAGTGCGCTGGGCCCTCAATGGACCACCTGGTGGTTACTGGTTCTTTGGCCCATGGACCGGGGCGATTGGGACGGCCCATCGGCCCTTCTTGGAGCAGGTCCGCCCTGGCGAAGCCATCCTCCTTCGGCGCATGCCTTCGCCATGTAGGCTTCGCCCAGGCCGACCGGAGCCCCATGTGGCTCCTTGCCAACGGGCTTCGCCATCGGGCTTCGCCACCGGTTTTCGCTGTTGGGCTTCGCCCCACAAGCCTTGGTGCTAGGAGATCGGATCCTCGCCGCTTGGTTGGTTTCGGCAGGCTTGGTCGAAGGGCCTCATGGCATACTGCCAACAATTATAGTCACTCTTACACCAACTGTTTTCTAAACTATTTATGTACAGATTGGAAACCATATGCTTTTCGATTCTATTTATGCACAGATGGTGAACATTTTATGAGCAATAAACATCTTGATTGTCCTCCATCAGTGTTTATGTATCTCGGACTGAAGCTGCATTTGTTTTTACTGAAATGAGAAGGATAACATGTAATTTTTTGATTTATGCAGCACCATCAAGATCATCGGCAGCAGCCTCCCCAGTCCCCACCAACCACCCTCTCGTCAAGGTGATAGACGTTTTCTTGAGCTGTATGATAGAGTAAAATGCTTCAGTGTTTAGATTGATTTCATGAAGGACATTCATCATGAAATACTCATGATTTTTTCTAAGTGAATTTTCAAGATACTCATTTTGGATTTAATCGTGAATGATTTGCACTCTGATTTTTCACTTGTTTTTCATGCCATCATCTGGCAGGAGCAGAAGTTACCCTCTGAAAATTCGCCGCCAGCCAACACCCTGCTTCCCTTCTTCAGAACCCCTTTACCACCCAGGGTCTTCCCATGCAGTGAAGATAAAGACGATTTCTCCTAATATTTGTGCTATTGTCCATGATTATTTGATTTAAGAATAAGAGTGCCTTTGTAAGCCATATTTATCTATATAACTTTCTTATCTTGGTTTGAGGTCTTGAGTGTTGCTTCAAGACTACAAGATCTGTGTAGTCACTGAGTTCTTATTAATACTTGTTTTATTCTATGTACAATGCTTGTGTGCATGCTTTTGATGGATTTAAGAAAATGTAAAGTGCAAAATGAAACTGTTATTCCAGATTTTGCACAACTAGGTTTCCTGATATTTGCACAACTACGTTTCCTGATATTAATGCATCTTAAAGCTAAGTATAGTTATATATGTTTTTTACAATGTTGGTTAATTTGCACCTTTTTAAGTAAAGAGTATGAATTTTTAAAATAACTTACAATATTGCCGTAGCGTTAGATATGTTGTTAGCAAATTTAAATAACTTTACAATATGCCGTAGCGTTAGCAAATTTAAATAGATATTTTCTGCACGTTCAACTTTTTAGTTGATTGAATGGTTGCTGGAAAAGGTAATAACAGGGAGAAAAGGAGATCCCAATGTTGCTACTGAGGCAATATTGCTATACTGCGATCTGCTTTGTGTAAAACCTTTTTTTAATCTAACTGTCATTGTGCATTATTATCAGCCAAATGAAGAGCGGATGCAACCTGGAGTTCCATGAGGTACATATTTTCCGGGACGATCTATCAACTATTTTATGGGACGATCATGTCAACTAAAAACTGATGATCATGGACTTTTGTTGGAAAATTTGAGTCACTAATCTGATAATATTTGGTCCCGACCTATTCTGCTCCAAGCTTAGTAAATTGGGTTTCACTGATTTATAATTTATCATTTATTTTTTCAACTTTTGATTGAATGTCTTGTACTGAATCACATAATTTTTAATGTCTGTAGTTTTAAAAAAACCTCTCCAAAACCTTAAATGATGTTGTTTGAAAAGCATATGATCTTCAAAGTCAACATTCATGAAGTAACTTGGGAGAGTATGATTGGTGAGCTATTAGCATAACATTCTTTGGAATCAATATTCCTATTTCTAGAGGCGAGAAAAGGAGAAAATATGTCTATTGCACTTGTAATTACATGTGTGAATGATCCTATAAATTATGTTTGGTCTACACTACTGTTGTAAGTGCTGCTCTTATTTTTTGAGAGAACCTTTTGATAGTTCAAATGAAGCTAATCATGCAATGAGTTTTACATATCGCTAAGTTTTGTGTTTAAATGAGTATGTTGTAAGGAAGAAGTATAATTAGTTGGTCATCATTATTTTCATCTACACTATGAAGTCGTTTGACTCAGCAGGGATTTTCCTTTTTGTTTATCACCGTTGTCTTATGAAATATTTCTGTAACATTAGTACGGACATATTACTAGCTAGTACATTAGATATTACTAGTACATTAGAAGTTTGAAAAGAAGGGACTCATTTTTAAGCATACAGATAATTGTATTTTTCTCATTTTATTTTCGTCGGGTCGGCAGAGAAGGAAAGCCCCGATCAATTATATTAAGAAAATGAGGAGAGGTTACATAAAACAGCAAACGTTGTTGCTGTGGACACAACCCAATCCTGTATTTTTCTCATTCTATGTGTAAACATATTTCAACATTCTCTTGTTTTTTTTCTCGCTGGTCCCAGAAGATCTGCAACTTACCCATTTGTAAACTCACTAGCTATATAACCAGCTTCAGGTTGAATATCAGAAGAACAAATGTCAAATTCCCAACAACTTGCCCACCTTGCATTTTACCTTTGTCATATTATCCAAGCATATGCTGGAGACATTCCTATGATCCTATCTCGTTTGTAGACAGCACACTTGACATCTTTTGCTTGGTTGTCTTCTCAGCAATTTCAAGATTTAGCATTTTTATCTTGCATGTAGTTTAATTATGAAAGGACTGCCTTTAGAACTAAAATAAATCCAAGGCACAAGTAAATGTGCACCAATTCAATTCAAAGGTACTCATCCTGGACAGGCCAGAACGGGCGATTCTCTTTATTCTGTCTCAAACTGTGATTAAACACCCCCACATTTTTTTTCGGCCCGTATGTACAAACATAAGACCTTAATCTGAGTGCTGTCAAGACAAACTTTTTATGCAGGCAACCAAATTTCACCAAATGGAAGTAGCTTTCTGACTGATCATTCGATCAGAATTCCGAAAGCACTGAAAATGTGAATACCCAATTTACTTCGGGATATCAGCAGGTGGGAGCATGCCCTTCAGGAAAGAGTAGAGAAGAACCAGTGATCTCTTAGGCTGGAAAGATGGAACAAAATGTCCAGCTCCCCTCACTGATGCCAGCGTGAATCCTCCTTCGTATTGCTGGACATAGCCTCCAACCTGCAAACACCCAAATTTCATACCAAAAATCACTGATCATGTATCAATTTAAACTAACCGGTGTATTAGCTCTGCTTTTGCATATCCATTACCTCACGGTCAGGTGTGTACCAAGGACGCCACTTATGCATAACAGTCAGGTTAAGATCCTTGACGGAGTGCCTTGTCGCGGTAAGTGGGCACATCGAATCCATATCACCACTGGAAAAAAAAAACAAAGATAGTAGTACTTTTCTTACAGCAACCGTTAAGCCAAATTTTCTTCAGTTCTCATAGTGCTTGTAATGACATATCATACCTGTAAATCCATACGCTTAACCCATCTTCCACCAGCCTTTTGACGGTTCGCACCACGGAATCCGGGGAATCCTTCCAGTTCGAGTGCAATTCTGAACTGAATTAAAAAAAAAACAGGGAGGAGGATAGAACGTAATAGGACTGTATAGATCTCAGAGCATCTGAAGGGAGTAAATATGGGTCATCCACTAATCATGCTGAAAAATTAGTGCAAAATCGTTGAGAGAATAGAAGCACCTCACTGTCTCACTATCAGAGTATCTGAATATTAAGAAGGGATACTTAGATAGTGTTCTTTTCTCATTGAGATTAAGATTTTACCTTGGTTTTCATTAGCACATTTTTCAAACTATTAAATTGTAGGTTTCGTGAAAAAAAATTTCTTTATGAAATTTACTTCAAAATATTAAATATATCAATTTTTTAAGATTATCGTAATTAAAACTCTTTCTTGTTTACCTGCCCGCTTTTTTAAGAAACGAACGGGACCTTACTTGCAATTTGACCAGATCGTGTCAGCCCGTGCGTGCAATGCTTTCTTCACATCGGGATTGTTGAGGTAACGCGGGATGTAGTAGTCGATGCACGAATCATAACCAGATAACTAACGAATCAAAATTCAAAATACAGCTTTTCAATTATCAAGTGGAAAGCTGATCCCATAAAATAAAAAGGTTATGAACTTATGATCTTACATAGCTGCTGGATTGTAAGGTTCCATCTTTGTGGAGACAGACCGGAGCGTAAATGTTGTACTGATCGATATTCCCTCTCTGGAACGAGTGCGCCGCCACGAAGCACGGCCAGTCGTCGGACGGGGTGAAGGTGCAGTTGGCGAGGATCTTGGCCCAGACCTCGTCGGAGATCACGCCGTGGCTCCATAGGAACTCCAGGTTCCCCTCCTCGTTCTTGTAGTAATCAAGCAGCGGATTGCCAACCTAGAAGAAAGAAGATCCACATGGCTAATAAGTCGCTGCCTTCTGCACGAGCTCGATAGATTGCCTGTATGAAGTGAGGAAATATCTCACGAAGATTCCGCGGAGGTTGAAGGGAGTATCGCCGTCAAAGAGATGGTTGACAAACGTGACAATGGTAGCGATCTGCGGGACGTAGTGGCCGCCATAGCTCTCGCCGGCGATGTAGAAGTCGCGGCCCTTGTACTCCGGGAACCGATTAAACCAGTTGACTAGGAAGACGTACGTATCCTCGGCCGTTCTCTGGTCACCGACGTCGCTATAGTCGGAGGAGTTCATCGAGTAGGAGAACCCGACACCCGCCGGCGACTCAAGGAAGATCACGTTAGCCACTGCATGATTTTGCACGCTGCATCACTCACTGTTGGGACTTTTTAAACACCAAGACGTTGTCTAGAATACTACCACTAGAGAGTAACATAAAAATACTTTTAGCTTTCGCTTACAGTTGTTCCAAGCATGCTTGTTCCTGCTTAGCGTCTTGCCGTCGGGGTTAACCCGGAACGGGCCGAGCTCCTTCATCGCACCGAACCCGAGCGACGAGCAACCAGGCCCTATAAACTCGATTAAGATCACTTAATACTATCGGTAGAGAGCATCATAAAAATACTCATTAACTTATCAAGCGTGTATATGTACCTCCGTTGAGCCAGAGGATGAGCGGTTTGGTGGAGGCGTCGTAGGGGGACTCGACGAAGTAGTAGAACAGCTCGCGGCCGTTCTTCCTGTCCACCGTCACGTAGCCGGCGAACTGGGCGAAGTTGACGCCGCGCGGCTGGCCGGGCAGCGCGGCGATCCTGTCGGTCTCCTTGGTGCTCTCCGGTGGGCTGACGCGGCGCGTCGCCAGGTGGCTGAATCTGCCGGGGTCGGCCCATGGGTCGTCTTCTCCAGGACTGTTTTTGCTGGGCCTGTTTCTGAGCCTCTCCATGGCCCTGGACTCCATGAACTTGACGAGCTGATCCTCCTGTGAATGGGACGACGCATCTGTGACTGATGCGCCTAGTGCTAGGAGGATTATTAGGAGGGAGAATGTGATTAGGTGTCTCATCTTGGTTGGATTGTGAGGAAATTTTGGGAGGTCCTCTGAAGATTTAACAGTTCATATGTGTGTATATAGGTGGCATTAGATGGGGAGAAGAACAAGGAATCGGGGCATTCCACACGGATTCTCCAAAGGAGTTTCCTAGGTTGCATCACCACCACTGAGAGCTCTTGAAATAAGTTCAATAAGCTACGTATTAAGTCGCTCATTTGCGCGACTATAACCATCATGTTATGGATGGTGTGGAAGAAAGTTATTAATGATAATATAAAATTGAATAATTAGTTATTCAGAATGTATAAAACATGTAAATTTGTTCAAAACCTAATTAGTTGATATAAATTAAATTAATCATAGGGATATACACATTTGTATATAAATTAAATTAGTTGCATCCACATATAATCACTTTGTCTCCTTATATACACTGTGCTTTGATTAGAGTAAGCAATTATATTTCTATTTGTAAATTGTAATACATTTCTATCATCTCAAGCATATAGTTCTTTTTGCCTGATAGAAGGGTCTAGAACACCCTATGTTTTTAACTACTTGAGTTTCATCCTATGGTCAAAATTGATTCTATCTTTATTGTTATTTACTGAATCCAATGGCTAATATTCACTGGATGATATGGTACATCTAGTTGTATATTGGGTTTCACTTTTCATTACTTACGAGTGGCTTTTGTGCGTTTGATATGGTTTTAATGTATAAGAAGCTTGAAATTTGACTGATCTTGATTAGAGAAAAAAGAGCGGCAAGTACTTGTGTGGTTTTGCAGGATCACGTGTGAGGTAGCATTATCGTTGTTTCCTCCACTTACCTTCGTCGTCATTCTGTACACCGGACAACATCAACTTTCTTTGCCGGGGTAACATCTCTCGGCTACAATCCACACGATGGTGCCGAGACCGAGGTGACATCTCTCGAATTATCTACCCGTGCTAATATAATCATATTGACTCGATTTGTTGATAAACACTAGTGGCGCGGTGGTATGTCGTGCGTGGCTGACTGCACCATAGGGTTCATATGAGGGTTCCTAATGGGCACGCACACGACGGCTGCTTAACTCGTGTAGCTGCGCGCGATTAGCGCAAAACGTCCCCGCCGCTAGTTATACGGTCATTAGCAATAATTATGGTAACTAGTGTTAATTACCATAATTAGCATTATTTTTTAAAAAATACATAAATAATTTAAATTTGATTTTAAATTTTTGAATTTTGATATGAAAGCTTTCAATTAGAGATGAAAATTTTGAATTTTGATGCGACAGTTTTCAATTTTGACATGAAATTTTTAATTGTGAGTTGAAAGTTTCCGTAGTTCGAGTTGAAAGTTTTAAATTTTGGATAAAGTTTTTAAAATTTTAATTGAAAGCCTTAAATTATATTTGAAAAGTAAAAAAAACAACTTAACATGATATGCCTAATTATGCGTCAGAAAAAACAACTCGCGCGTACGTATGTATGTGGATGGGCTTTCAACAGTATGTTAGTTTTAATGAGATTAAGAATGTGCCTCGTGCATGAGACGTAGAGTCAGATTGAATTGGCTGGGCTTCACCAAATAAAAAGGCTGTGGTATTGTGTAGGAATAAGTTAGTTCTAGGTTCCTCAATTTGTTGTCCGCTCCGATTTTCGTCATTAATCCGAAAAATCGGATACAAACTATCTCCCAACTTACGGTACCATACAAACGAGATCCCTCAGCAGTATTGATCCCGGTTTTCACTAATGTGGCACCTAGATAGATCATTTGACTAGGTCTTCCTCCTACATGGTATTGATGTGGCGCTTACGTGGCAATTTTATCCCGAAAAGTACTAAAACCTGTGGATCCCACATGTTAGTTACACATAAAATAATAAAAAATAGTGGGACCCATGTGGGCCCACGTGTCATCCTTGCTCCTCCCCTCTTCTCACTATCTTCTCTCTCTTAGCTGGATAGAGCAGGGCGACCGAAGCGGCCAGAGCAGGCGACGAGTGGGCGGAGCGACGGCGAGCGGTGGCCGTGGTCGGAGCAAGGCTGTGGAAGTCACCACGCTAGGCATCAACACGCACCAGCGGATCCCAAGGAAGCCTGCATCCATGGCTCTCCTCCTCTCTCTATCTCTCCTCCTTCCTCTCATAACAATCGCCGTCGCGTCCCACTCCCAAGTGGCCAAGTCCCAACACCACTCGCCGGCGGGATGAGGAGCGGCCGTCCCCCTCCACCCGCTTCGCCACCACGGCACCACCACTCCGTTGCGAACACGCCCAAATCGAGGTGGGGGAGGGCTAGTCGCTACACGCACTCGACCCCTTCCCCGCCACGTCCGCCATCACTGCAGTGGGAACGATGGCGGAAGAGGCAACCTCGACGCTGATCGACTCCCCTCAGCAAGCAACGGTCGCGCAGCCTCCTTCTCCTTCCTTTGCACAGCCGCGAAGCCGGATCTGGACTCCATGGCGCCGTCGCAACTTGTTGACGTAAAAACACGACGGCCTAAGAGATCTGCTTAGCTCCAGTGCAGGTCCAAAATAATGATGAGATACGGGTGTGCCAGTCAGTTTGATCCTGTAACTGACAAGATAAACAAAATTGAAGATCACCAAATAGTTGATCAGCTGATAAGCTGATGTAGTAATTCCAGCCGATGCCGATACTAGCCGATATCACTAGGGTTTCGAACTATCAGCTATACTTTATAATTTTCCTATATATATATATATATATATATATATATATCGAGTATAGATCTTGATACTTGAGTAAATAATGACATAAAGATAATCGGCTGATGATAATATAATAAAACAATAATATAGTCCAGTAGAAACCAATCGGCTAGTAATGATTGAATAAGCACTGATCCGAAGGTTAAAACATTCATCGGCTGGAGGTCCGATGTCGTTAAATCCAAACGATTAGATAAAACAGTGAAACCTTTGGTGTCATCGGCTAAAATCAACTTGTAAGTAATCCTTTTAAGTCGATGCAATGTCCAGATAACTTATCGGCTAGTACTCCGATAAATCATTAGCATGAACCTATCGGCTTAACAAGATTTATATTATCAACAACAATCTAGTAGGTCAAAACTAACCGATGCAGTACGAGATTGTATATGATAATCTAATACTTGATGAGCCGATAGATTTGTCTAATGTGATGGATATAACAAATATATTTAAAACAACATTGTGATTGTAGAGATATATCGGCTAAGATAGAAGATCAGACCTAACCGAGACAGTACCAACTAAACCGATGCGTCTCTAAACACAATGCAATTAAAATACAATTGAAATATCAGGTAAAGGCAAATATATCAACCGAACCAGAGCGATCCAAGAGATTGAAGCGATGCTGCCTTGAACAACACCAATGTAGCCGATATATTCACCAGGGCCGACGGAACGTAGGACTTACCCCTTCGCCGGAGATCGAAAGCCGATACAGCCCCGTGTCAAGTGCCATGTTCCACCGGTTGATAAATAAAAACCTCGAAAAGAAGGTGGCAATGCGTCGAGAGTAGTTGTATTGATTAAGAGATAGATTACAATGACCCCGGGTGTACATACTTATACCCATGGGTAGATATGAGTCCTTATAGGACAAGACACAAACTTTTCTAAAGATAAAAGGAAAACGTAAAGTTATTGTCGGACACTAAACACACTCTCCTAATATTAAAAGGAAACTAACGACTCTGCCTAACTAATAGATAAATTACCATGCCGCATCCTCCTTGAACTCGATTTCTTCTGGATAAACTTCCTTTTATTGATTAGTTTCCTTAACCGACTTTGCTAAGAATCGGACTGTTGGTGACTTGATATATTCATCGGCTGATTCCAAAACTCTGAAGCTGATACTGACTCTAGACCGATGAAACCTTCGAGGCTTGCCAAATTTTGGTGTTAACACAGCTGCTGGAAAAGGGCTCTGCCACTCGATGAACCTGCTGCGCCCACGAACATGACAAGTTCGCAAGGGTGCTCTCCTCGTTGGCCTCAGTGGCGGCACTCCTCGCCAACGCCACTCTCGCTCCCTGAGCTCTACAACAATGAGCACTACGTCGTGCACGACCTCCATGGCTTCCTGCCACCGTGCACTCTCCCGCGGCTCGCACCATCATTTGGAGAGAGGAGAGGGGAGAGATGAAAGGGAGAGATGGGGAGAGAGGAGGGGAGTGAGAATGATATGTGGGGCCCACTTGGCCCCATCATTTTTTAATTATTATTTTTGGTATAGCTGAGATGTGGTCCCAGTTTTTATTATTTTCGAAATCAAATTGCCACGTATGCACCACGTCAATGCCACGTAGGATGAAAACCTAATCAAATTAGCCACGTAAGTGCCACGTGAGATAAAACCCGGGACAATACTACCAAGGGATCTTGTTTGCACTGATTTTGTAAGTTGGGGGACCCGTTGTATATGTTTTTTCGGTTTAAGGACGAAAATCGGATTCGGTGTCGAGTTAAGGGACCTCGAATGAACTTATTCCTATTGTGTATCACAAACCAATCCAGTCCAACAAAGTTAACGGGCCTAAAGGGCCGAAGATGTAAGACGCGAGATAAGTTTGGCGGCCCAAACTTAATTAATGGCATCATGTATAACTAGTTGGATGGCCCGTGCAATTGCGCGGCTAGTATCTATACAAAATTATCTTCTTTTATATATGAGTTTACTTAAAATTTGTTAAATAGTTATCCCGTTATGTTAGGACTTTAAAAGACAGAACCTTATTATCTCTATATTTCTAATTTTATAGTTTTTAAAAGTCACATCAGTCGTTACTTCTTCTTTATCACCCCTTTATTTGCTTATTCAATCTACTACAACTTCTATTCACCCACCTTGGAACTTCAAAATTGGATCTTATAAATTTTAGAGTTAATTATCTTGTTGGTTTTCATTTTTATAATTTTAAGAATTCCCGTCAAACGTTGCTATTCTACTACTCTACGGACCGTCCGCCGCCTCATCTCTTTATTGTCATTGAGATTTTAAAAAACGAACATAATTATCGTCAGTGTTCATTTTGAACTTTCTAGAAGTCCCGCCAAACCATCAACAGCATTGCCATTATGCTCTATGGTCCGCCCGATGCCTTTCCTTTTAATTATCATCGAGATTTTAAAAATCAAACGTGATTATCATTGTAGTTTATTTTGTACTTTCTAGAAGTTCTACCAACAACCGTGATTGTGCTGCTTAACGGGTTGCGCGCCATCTCTCCTCTTAATTGTTCTTTGAGATTCTATTTAGGGTTTTGTTTACAATTTTTACGCTCGCTACCTTCCTCTTTATTATCATTGAGATTTTACAAATCAAACGTGATTATTATTGGGGTTTATTTTTTACTTTTAGAAGTCCCACCAACCACAGTGATTGTGCTGTTTCAACGGCCCGTCCATCGTCCCTCCTCTTAATCGTCATTGGGATTTTATTTGGGGTTTTGTTTATAGTATTTAAATGTTCCATCAACCGCTGTCACCCTACTTCTTTACGGTCATGCTGTTTATCCCCTCTTTATTGTCATTTTGTCATCGTTGTTTTTCTAGATGGATTGTGTTTTTTGAAAATTCCATATTTTTTATTCCAATACTATGTTATTTATAAATTTTATTCCTACTTAAGCACTTATAATTATTTTTATATTTTCTAAATTAATTTATTTTTTATTCCAAATTTTAATTAAACTCGTGTTATAGATGATCTCTTCTTTCGATATTGCTTATTTTTTATTTCGAATTTTAGTTATTTTTAAATTGTATTCCTATAGGAACTCTTATTTTTATTTTTATAATTTCAGAATATATTTTGTTTTTTATTCCGAATTTTAATTAATCTCGTATTCGGTTCTATATGGATTTTTCTTTCAATATTGCTTATTTTTAAGTTCTGAATTTCAGTTATTTTTAAAACTGTATTCCTACATGAACTCTCTTATTTTATTTTCCTAATTTCAGAATTTATTTTATTTTTATTTCGAATTTTAATTAATCTCGTATTAGGTTCTCATATGGACTATTTTTCGAATATTGCTTATTTTTAATTCCGAATTTCAGTATATTTCAAAATTGTATTCCTACCTGAACTCTTCCTCTTCTTTTCCTAATTTCAGAATTTATTTTATTTTTATTCCGAATTTTAGCTAATCTCATATTGGATTCTTATATGGACTCATCTTTCAATATTGCTTATTTTTAATTCCGAATTTCAGTTATTTTTTAATTGTATTTCTACTTGGACTCTCATTTTTCTTTTTCTCCGATTAATGTGGGAATTTCTAGCCTCCACAGCGAATATGGTGTCTCCTTTTTGAGCTGTCTTAATAATATAATAGATTTTGAGCGCCATATGCTCTGTTTGGAGCACTGAATTTCTTCGGATTCCTGCAGAAGTAGAATGTTCAAAAAAAGAAAAAAGAAAATTAAAATAAGTCCTACGCAAAATTTATCAAACTAATATTTCCAGTTTCATAATACTCATTTGTTCTAAACATGGATTAGAGTGTGTTTGAGAGAAAGGGAAAAGAGAAAATTGAAAAGATGCGCAAAATAAGGTGAGCTATTAGCGCATGATTAATTGAGTATTGATTATTTCAAATCTGAAAATTGGATTCATACAATTTTTAAAGCAACTTTTCTATACAATTATTTTTTTATAACACACACCGTTTAGCAATTAGAGAAACGTGAGTGCGGAGATCGAGAGAGTTTTTCTCCCAATCCCCTGCTGCCGAATGCAGCCCTAGATATAATAGGAGTTTTGGCACGTGACATATAACCCCGGATATTATGGTCATAAAGTTTCACAAAACCACACTATTAATCATTTTGATTTTAATCTACCACACTTCAAAGTTCTATACTCACATCTCAAATTTATGAGTTTTTTATCCATCATATAAATGTTTCATTCATGTAAATAATGCTTTTAAAAATTAATATATGAGTATATCAAATTGGTTAATGGAGCGGTTTTGTGAAATTTTTATACCACAATACATGGGGTTATGGGGTTATATGTCACGTGCTAATATTTCCGTGGTTTTATGCTACCTGTACTATAATAGATGGGGTTTTATAAAATTTACCCACACAAAAATTTAAATTGTCCATTTGGTCTCTCAAAGTTTTACCCGATGCCCATTTTCTTTCTTGATGTTTTATTTTTTAAAATAGTGGAATTTTATTACGGCTTTTACTTCATAAGACCTGCAACTAATTATTATAGGGATTGCATGATGAATAACTGCGAATTAAAAAATAGAGATCTTAATCTAATGGTGAGAGTATGCATAACCATTATTTATACCAACGGCTTACATGTTATGCTTAGTCTTTATGATGTTCCTTAAACTTAAAAGGTAGAATCTCTGGAACAACACGGTCGATCCTTTGCCAATTGAATTTCGCTCCTATCATGTCCGCGAGCAGATGTTGAACCAATGCGGAAGAAAACACAAGATTAACTGAGTTGTAAATTGTAACAACTCATTCACTCAGATCTTACCGCTAGCATGGTGTTTCATTTTTGTCTACTTGAGTGAACTAAGTTTATCTTTGGCAATTAATTTTGAACAATGAACAGCTTTACTTCAAAAAATTGAACAATAAACAGTGACTAAATGAGCCTTAGAAAAAAAATCAAGGGCCGAGTTAGCTGCTAAAGGGGGAATAGGGTTTCAGGAGATTATACTGTTTGATACACTCTTTTTTAATATGATGTAAAGATAGAAAAGACTGTCATGGAGTAGTAGTACCATGGAATACTCATTTCATTAAATCTGTCACGTCAACCAATTTTTCTGTCTGAAATAACTTCCAACACTTTTGTTGCTTCTGAGACTCCTCCAATTTAACGATCTGGGCTGTATTCTCAATTTGTCGTCTCCTGCTTGGATCGTCTGATGATTGTTCTACATATTTGGAAGCTGCATATAAAAGCACAACCACTAACTTTTGTTTTTGGCAAGAACCGTGATCCCTGTCATCTTCTAATCACTGGTCAGGAGACTACGAGTAAAACTCATGAAGAACAACATGACAAGAACAGCACGTTCTCACAACCAGTGCAGCTTGAGCTTCCTCCACAGTATTCTCGAATTTAAGGAAGAACACTGCTAGCACAAGTTTGCAATAAGAAACTTAATTAAGCTCATGACATAAAATCCGCAGGAAAAATAATAATAAGCTGGTTTCTTTGGTGATATTTTCTACAGTGCAAGTCTGATAAATGACTGTTTGAGAAATTGAGATTAACTTCCTTCAGTAATGCTCATGCAACCATGAAAAACTTGATGCACAGTAGTGGCTCACACTGTGACACATGACACACATCCTCCAGATTGACCACCACTAACGTGTTGTAATCTTATTGTCATATCATGGATTCCAGTTGCTGGTCACTACATGATCTGTGAATAAAAGGGAATCTAGAGCTAAATCTTATCCTATGTCAAGCCTGTCTGCCAAGACGATCAGCATAAACCACATTCTTCTCCACCTCTGCTTGACTGCCTCAGCTGAACAATTACAGATCACAGAGCATATGCCCAGCAATAATTCAAGAAACATATGCAGATATGCTCTCTCACCTCTTCTCTCAAGAGCAAAAGATTTTATTTCATGAACGGTAGAGCGCCAAGGGCGCTATCAATCAGCCACAATTAAAGGGGCAGAAGGACAATTGGGCCATCCTTTCTGGGTGATACCCGAGAAACCAACCACCACCTTTCCAGTGCAGATTCTAACAGCAAAAACACATCAGAAGTAGGAGTAAAAGAGGATGCATATAGGAAGCTGCTGCTTTCCTCTGATTTGAAGGCCACTTTAATATGTCTGCTGGTAGATCAATTATCTTTGCTTCCTTACATATGGGCCGGCTAATTGGTTTGCAAGATCTGCTTTAGTACCGCGGATGATTTGGATATAAAACGTGCATAATAATGCCTTAATCTAGTATTAATTATGGAGATTATAATGCCTAGATGATTACACTAGTTTCATTTAATTAGGTAGCTCGTGGCAGAAAGATTGTTAGCTACATTAATTCTCGATCCATATTGCAGGATATTGTGATCTGGGGCATCATTCAGATCTTGATCTTAAATCAAGTAAAATAAAATGATGTCAGAGATTACTGTTCAACTTATAGTCAACCTTTATATCACAAATTTTGATGCTATGTATGATCCTAAGATCATGATCCTGTTAATTAACAAGAATACAATTAGCAATATGCATGCTTTCCTTAAAAAAACAATATGCAGACTGCTGGTAGAAGTAGAATACTGCAGTTCCATGTTCCATTCATCGGTTGTGTTACCGAGTTTCTATATGTGTACAAAGTCTAAAGTCTGTTACAGTTTAGTTGGAAGTAACGTTTATGCCTTCGCATGGAAGTCATGCATCAGCACTACCCGATGGCTAAGTGGACTGAGCGGACTTTTAGTTGTACTATGTTTTATGTGTTAGTAATAAAGTAAGAGTTAAATTCTATCTTAGATTCTCTCTTAAATAGAGAAAGATCTGTTGTAACCGCATGATGATTAGTATTGGTGAGAGGTAGCAGCTGCCGGGGGCGTCCGGTCGAGGGTCATTGTAACTCCGATACGTTGTAATATGTGATCGTAATCAGTGCATCAGAAATATAGGTGTTGGCTAAACTTCGTTAACAAATATCGTACCTATGAGTCGTTATCGTGTTTGGATTTCATACAACGTTTCTTTCGCATTTAGTTTCGATGATGATTTCGGGTTGATTTTCTAACCAGTAGTATCAAAGCCTAGGTTTGGTACCGGAACAATTTCCATAGGTCACACGATGGAGGTGACCCAATAAACAAGTATTTAGGATCTAGGGGAAGATTGTTGGGTCCGATGTGTGACCGGAGAGACTGTTAGTCCCACATCGGAGGTGGTTATCTATCTATTATCTATTATAAACTACAAGATTATTAAACTTCCTACAAACGCTTCTAAGCCACCACATAACACCCCTACAAACGCTCCTAACGCTCCTAACGCTCCTAGGCCATCACATGACGCTATAATAAGTTCTAAAAATTATAAAAAAATGAAAAATATTTAACTGTCGATTTTCATTTAATCTGGTGAACCCATTATTTTCCAGCATTAGATCTATCTTAAAAACTACCAATTAAATTTATCTTCAACAATCCCCACGTACACATGCACCTAAGCACAGTACGTGTAAATAAGCACGCCGGCCTCACGTCCCTCTCTTTCTTTTCTTTTTCTTCCTGAAATAAAAAAAAAAATACGTCGTTAGAAACCATTAGATTTATCTTAAAGAAACCAATTAAATTTATCTCTAAAAATCCCAAAATACCACATGCACATATGCACAGTACGTAAGTATGTAAGTAAGTTGGCCTCACATCCCTCTATTTTTTTCTTTCTAAACTCCAAAAAAAATAAAGACACCGTTAAATAAATTGAATTCTGTTCAAAGCTATATTTAGGATTTGTAATTAAAATTCAAGACTCCTTTGGATTATAGGATATAAAAAAAAGTATGTGATTTGGATTCCTATTGGTTCATCACTATACTCCATGAATATGTCATAGGAATTCTGAAGGAAAAAATCCTTTTCTAACGATACCATGCATGCAAGAAACACACGAAAATTTAAGTCCATTAAATATCCTGCAAAACGCTCCTAAATTACCATGTAACATCCTTTGAAATCTTCTAAGCTGCTACATGGCACTATAATAAATTAGAGAAAATCATATAGAAATTATAAGAAAAAAATAAAAATACTTAGCTATCTGTTCTAACTTAAATCGATGGATCCATTGTTTCCAACCGTTAGATCAATCCTTAAAAACACAAATCCCTTTTCACCTCCACCTCCCTCCCGTACATAATCACTCATCCCACACTACTGGATTGATTATCCTGGACGCCACCGCCTTTTGTTTCCATGTGGTTCGTAAGTGAAACCGCACAGAAAAATAGGAGGACCGGCGCTGGGTTGTCGCCCGCACGGGAAAATGCATTTTCCCGTGCGGGCGTCTTATTCCGACCGCACGGGATAAGAGTATTATCCCGTGCGATCGACTTAAGAGGACCGCACGGAAAAATCGATTTTCGCGTCCGGACTTTTTAAGTCGACCGCACGGGAAAATGCCACCCTCGTTTCCCTCCCACCCACTTCAAATTCTCCCTCAATCACTCCTCTCTCTCTTTCTCTGCCTTTTATCTCTCTCTCCTCTCTCCCTCTGCCTCTTTCCTCTCCTCCCCTCTCCACCAAACGCGGAGGCGGCGAGTGAGGAGCGGAGCACGGATGGGGGCACGGCGGAGGCAAGGACGATCCCGGCGGCGGCGGAGGAGGGGGCGGCGAGCCCTAGCTCCGGACGCGGCGGCCTCCGCCTGGACGATGACGACGACATCGCCGACGCGGCGTAGGTGGAGGCGGCGAGCCCTAGCAGCAGCGGCGCGTGCGGCGGCAGGCGCTCGGGTGCGCTCCTCATCGTGGCTCGATGGCCGGCGTGCACGGAGTCGCGGGCGGTGCGGAGCGAGGCGGCCGGTGCCCGGATCCGGCGGCGCCCTCTCCCGCTCTCCGCCACCCGGATCCGGTGGCGGCGCGCCTCTCCCGCCCTCCCCCGCTCGATGGCAACGACAACGACGTTGCCGGCTCCGGCGATGACGACGATGCGTTGCCACAGCAGGACGGCGGCGAGCGGGCGGGCACGCGAGCAGGGCGGCGGCCGTGGCTGGTCACGGCGGCGGCGCCCTGTCCTGATTTTCTTTTTTTTATTTTCGCTATTTTCGGGTTCCGTGCGGGCGGTATAATTTGACCGCACGGGATAATCGATTATCCCGTGCGGTCCACTTAATCTGACCGCACGGGAAAATAATTATCCCGTGCAGTTGGGCCGCCCGCACGCGAAAATATTGATTTTCCCAGACACCTGGGTGCAGACGGGCAAAACCTCTGTACGGAAAAACTCTTTTTGACCGCACGGAAAAATCCTTTTGTAGTAGTGCCACCCCAACATCCATACGTACAGAGCATATATCTTACATACGACAGAATTTTAAATAGTTGAATTAGGGTAAAAGTAAAAAAATAAACACATGAGTTGTTTCATAGTAAGTAGATGTTTAAGGAATAAGTTTACATTTCCAACCTTTAGGTTGAGTTGCTCAAATATGCTCTCTTACGTGCTCATTTTGAAATATCCAAATAATCAGATTGAAATATATATATATAGACACACACATACGTATACATATAACACATAATGTTATAATGCCGGAGTCAGTCGTCTCAAAGAATATAATTATGATTTTAATGTTTAGGTATGTTAATGATGGTTAGGACAACTAAAGCTCAACATTTAATTTTGAAAATATCAAACTCTCATATTCAAAAGAAAAAGATACGGTTGTATAATTTTATACAATATTAACAAGCTAGGTGCCCATAGAGTGAGCTGCAAATATTAATCTTGGTGATTTATAAATATATACAATCTGGCAGGTATCATAAATACTAAATATTTTTTAAGACAAAGATCATATATTTAAATTATTATCAAATAACATCTTAAGTAAAAGTCGATGTATATCTCTATGGCAATAGAATCAACAAAATAAAAATAAGATTTTCGTGCATGTTTTTTTCCTTCACATAGGATCGAGGCAATGAAGCTGCTAATGCAAATGTTGTTTGGTTATTATTTATGCACTGATAGATGATAATTTGATCTAGGTGGGCTAATAAATTTTAAATTCCCGTGTTTTTCTACGCTCCATCCAAACTTCAGTTCTTTTCGATACTCTATTTTACACATTATTTTACACATGTATTCATGTCATTTATGTACTTTTTCATTCTTTTTTAGTCCTCTGTTACAAAGGAGCCCTTAAATTCTTTCACCGACAGACAAAGTCATAACATTTTACAATCTTAATAACAACAAAAATTATGATAGTTTAAATAGATGCCCGCGCAAATACGCGGGTTACCTTTCTAGTTGGTGTAAAGTGTACGTGTACGTTTATATAAGTGACCGAGTGGGAGTACGCGCAACATTAGCTGGGCAACAACAACTAGCCAGGTGTATGGTATAACCGTATAGGAAGTGGAGGAAAGGGATAGGGTTTTGAAAGGAGAGGCTATACATGCATTTGGTGGATCAAGGAGATTATTTGATCTGAGATTCAATGGCTACAAATTTAGGTTATTCTTTTTTCAAAAAATCTCACACTATGAGATAATAACTATGCACTCGAAAATTGTAAATGGCAGTGGTTGTAACTTTGTAGGTAGTAAGCACAATACTATTTCGTCGACCTCACTACTAGAAAATTAGTTTTTCATGGAGATACCATATATATTTTTACTGGCGGTCCACTTAAACAACCGCCAGTGAAATAGTTAAGGAGCACCGACTGCGGAGAGAAATTTCCTATATTAAAATTTCGCACCTCCTCCCAGTCCAACTCCCACGAGCCGATCTTATCTCATCCTCCCCCACCTCTCTCCTTCCCTCCCCCAACCCTGCGTCCCTAGCCGCCTCCTTCTCTCGGCATCGGTGACAAAGACCACGGCGGTACGGCGACGGCAATGGCGGTGACCACGACGGGCGGGAGGGGCGGGTCCTACGGATCCCCGGCCAGGAGGAGCGCGGGCCGCAGATCCCCGGCCGGAGGGGCGTAGGCGCGATGGATCTGGCCACCACAAAGCCGCGGGTGGCGGATCCTGTCGCCGAAGGGCTGTGGCAGCGGATCGGTCCGCCGGAGGGCCACGGTCCTTCCCCTTCCCTCAGGCGACGGTGGCTTCCTCCAGCCTCAAGGTGCACTCGACAACGACGGTTGCGGCGGTGACAGCGATGGCGATGGGGGACGGATCCATTGGCGATGTCCTCCCTCCATCCCCTCCCTCTCCTCTCTCTACTAGATCTGGCGGAGACGAGGAGGCAGGCAACCTCTCCTGCCTCGCGGCGACAGAGGGTGTGGCGGTGGCATCTCTCTCCCATCACGGCGGGAACCAGGTGCTCGGAGCGCGGCGTGGCGTGAACGGATCCGATCTCCGTGTGCACGCCGACAACGGCGAGCACCTTCTCCCTCCCCTCCGCAACGGCGGAGTAGTTCTTCCACGACGAGGTGGCGAAGAGGCGCGGAAGGTGTCCTTGGCACAACCACAACGGAAGGCGAGCTTGGTGGTGGTTTCGGCTGCGGTGGGGGGCGGTGGCTGCAGCGGCGCGGTGGTGGCAGAGGGCTCAGCAGCGGTGCAGGGACAGGGCGTGGCTCGGCGGCGGCTTCCTGGTTCGGCGCATTCACATGCACGATGACGGCGAGCCTACAACAATGACCATGACGACGGTTGTTGATGTTTTTCTCTTGATGTTTGCATGTTGAGAAAGAAGTCTAAAATCGATCTAGGGATTTCAGGATGTGAATTTAAATTTGGATGTGATGTGGGATTTGAATTGATATTTGCACGCTGCAACAATTTTTTTTTGGAAAATACCTTTTTGCTGGTGGTCTTCTTAGTAGTGCCGCTTGCGAAAATCGATTTTCGCAGGCTGTCCTCTTAAGGACCCGTATGCAAAAATCTATTTTCACAAGCGAACCACAACCGCCAGCGAAAATTGTTAATTTTTACTGGCCTTTACTCGCTGGTGGCTGGTAGCACCGCCGGTGAAAATTAGTTTTGGCCAAAAAAAAAAAACTTTTTGTAGTAGTGTGTGTCATGTTTGTTGTCCGTACATGGCCCTAACTTAACCTTGCATTATTAGCACGAGATTTGTAGGAGAGGTACGTATGAATTGAAAAGGTGACCCTGGTCACATGGGGGAACAGCCCGGTTGTACAACAAATGCACCACTTGTCGCGTTGCACTTATCATAACAGAGTACCACTATTTACGCCCTTGTTGGCTCGATTAAACAGCAGCTAATTGGCAGGTTTTTCTTTGATTGTTTCGACAGTACGCGCACATTTAATCTTACGTGATCATACTGTACATAGAACAGAAAAATGATGGTCGGAACTTGGAAGTTATCAGTAAATTGAGGCGGCAATGCATAGTGCACTGCACACCGTTAGTTTCGAGTGGAAGTACATGTGCGGTTCACTCGCTGACAGAGTGACTGACATAATCACAGCATCATCATTGTGGCATGCAAAACAAAGCACAAAAAACACTTGTCTTGCAAAGCAAAAGCTGATCAAGAGAAACTTCTATCGACACAAAGTTAAGGCAGCCTCGCATGCATGTTGGAAATCTGATCGTCTCTGCCATGGTTCGTTTGATCACTTTGCCAAAGAGCTTTGCGTGGTAATTCATCTGAACGGAATGCCGCTTTGTTCTCCCCTTCCACTTTCGCCATGTGACGAGAGATGCACACATCACAACACGGCCTCGCGTAGAAAACGGCCTCGCGTAGAGCTAGCAGCTAGCTTTGGGGAGACGCAGAGCAGAGCACAGTGGCCTCTGTCCTTGCACGTCGCCGCGGACACAGTGGCTTGACGCAACTTTTCTCTGTTTCGCCCTTTTCGCGCAGAGAAAAACAAGCAGCCCAACGCATTTGGACAGGGACTAATCCGAGACCCCCCGCCGTACGTACTCGCACCAGGTCCACGCAAATAATTCGCCGCGACAAAAACACAAATCTCTCTCAAAGCGTTTAACGTGTCGTTAGATTTGCCCTGTGATTAATGCACGTACTCTACGCAGTACGCACGCGTGACGCTTCCGACCGATCTCGAGGTGAAGCTTTGTGCGAGCCGTGCCGGCCGCGCGCCCGCGCCCACGCAACCGGCAGCGAGCCAGCGAGCCATCCTTGGAATCCGACGTGATTGCCAACCGCGCCTACGGCCGCAAGCGAGGCCACGGTTCACGACAAGACGATGCCTTTTTCCGCGCAGGTTTTAGCCGGGGCGCGCACCGGGAAATGTCAGGCCATATGCAGCGATACAGGCGGGGCAAAAGCGACCCGACGCACGCACGCACGCACGCTGCATCGATCGGATGGGCCCAGCGGCAGCGAGCGAGCCGTGGACCATGGACCACAGCGCGGCGGGAGCAATCTCGGTCGAATTGTTTTTTCTTTCTCGAGTACTAGCTACCTCACACCGTCTCAATAATTCTAGCCAGCTCCGCGTATTACACGGCGAATGATGGCGGCGAGAGTAGAGATTTCCGTTGGAACCAAAGGTAAACAATGCGCAGTGTAGTGAGTACAGTAGCAGACTAGCAGTATATATACTCGAAGACGACAACATCTGCTGCCTTTGCAGAAACGCTGCCCTTCATGATAGGCTGATGCTGCTAGAGACGTTGATGACACTACCACCATCCAAAATTTACCGTTACGCTTAGCCTCATCGTATAGTATACTACTAGTACTAATCTGCGCTATCAACGTCGAGAAGAAAGAATGCGCGACTTTTGCGTGCTGCTGATACTGGCTCACGTACTTGCACCGTTGTCGCCTCACTTTCATGGACAGCTTCGACACCGGCCTCATCACAGTGATATTCAATGTGCATTAGTACATAAGAAACGAAAAGGAACCATAGACCACTCCTAATTCCGTCGACTTGTTCGATCGAGATGGAACACAATCAACACAAATGGAACGGTCGACTGGGCCAGGTGTCACCAGATTAGGCGATCCGAGAGCTGCAACGGTGGGGCCTTGCTTAGTGCTTACACTGATCGTGCTACCTGGCCTGCAGGAAGAAAAAAAAAGGTCACAGGCTTTTTCTGCCAAAAAAGGGACGCCATCATTTAACCAGAGTGGTACACTCGATCGGGGCAGGTTTTCGCAGCTTCCGTTTAAAGCTTTGGTGACTGTTTACTAATACACACAGGATACAGCAATTTGTCACCTGTTTACTGCCAGCTTGGTACAAATTAGAGATTTGAGAAATGAGAATGGTTAGGGTTAGATTAAAGAAAGTGTGGTACGATACA
Source organism: Oryza punctata (assembly GCA_000573905.2). Classification (NCBI taxonomy): domain Eukaryota; kingdom Viridiplantae; phylum Streptophyta; class Magnoliopsida; order Poales; family Poaceae; genus Oryza; species Oryza punctata. The sequence continues at coordinate 22,711,115 of CM002496.2, forward strand.
GTTTTGCGTGCTACCTAATACTCCTATTTGGCTCTTTTCTGCAAAGATTCGGAAAGAACAAAAACACAAGCGAATCAATAGGTTAATGCCATCACGTGGGGATCTTACTCTGGAATAGTAACAAATCGAGGAGATGCGATTTGCAATTCGTTAAGAGTAATTCGTCGTACGAATGTCATTAAGAGAAGAGGTTATGAGCAGAGATTAGATCAAATGCAGGATGCTGCTGCTGCGTCTGCTATGTTCCAACTTCCAACCAATCCAGCATTTGCGATTGACACTTGATAGGTGATGCTAGCTCCTGACGATAGATACAGACATACAGATACACAGTACACAGAGTAGTACTCCTACGTACCTAGGCATTTTCAGTCAAACAAATATCCCAGAAAGTGCCGCTGTGTCTACGTTCATCTGCAGTAGTGGTAAGTAATTGTACTTTTTTTTTTGAAGCGACTAGTAATTGTACTTACTAAGTACGAACACATCCATAATTTTACCTGTGCCCATTTCTGGAACCATACGAGACTCAGTCGTTGGCGCCGTAACCACGAAGTTAACCACAGTGCATCTACTGCAGTGCCAGTATCGTAGAAGACGGTTCATCATTAACTACCACACTGTAATTAAGTTCTTGAGTACTTCAACAATCGTAAATTCGGCTCTAAATTCGTTAACTAGATGTCTAGGCTAGATATGGATCTACTCACAACAGCTTCGATCTTACGTCTGACCCCTGTCTCAATTCTCAAAGTCATCGCCTCATCGGCGCCATTGCTCCGCCGGTTTACTCGTCCTCGCCATTGTCGGCGCGCGCGTCGCCGGCGGGCATCGTCGTCCGGGCGGTGTCAGTGTCGCCACCATCGCCGGCTGCGTGCACGTACCGATCGATTTCCAGCTGGGCCCAGTGTTGCAGGTCACGTGAACAAAGGGCTCATCTCCATCTCCATGCTGTCGAGCCAAGCTGGCCGTGGGAAAGTGGAGAGGGCGACAGAGGCGGCCGGATCGGACGGATTGCTTGCGGTCTCCGCGATCACCATGTGCCTGCGTGCATGCCGCCTCCTCGTCTCATCACCACCTCCTAATCCTATTCCTGGCTATTCCTGCCTTACCTAGCTCGCTCCTTCCTCTGCCGCGGCCGTACCAATTATGTGCGTACGTGCGCGCGTGCGTGCTACTAGTAAATTTCCTCCCCATTTCACATTTTTCTTCACACTTCTCGCAGCTCTTTCTGCGACGAAAGATATACGAATACGTGTGTAGCAATTCCGAGATGAGATGAGGAAAGCGCCCCGATTGTCCTTGAAACCTGTACATATGCAGCCAAGCAACCGAACAGGTGATACTGTTAGTCTACTCGCTTCCTTGTCCAATGAACAGTCACAAACGTTGGCGCCACTCGCGTGTATTTTGGGAGCAACGATGGCTGGTCGATGCTTCGTACTACTACTACTACGTCTAAGTGGTAACAGTCGAATCGATCGAACACGTCTATACGAGTGAAACTGAGCGACAGCCGAAGTGGGTCAGCGACGTGCATGTGTGTATCGATACGGCGACGAAAGCTGGAAAGCGAAAGCCACCCCGCGGGCCGGGCGAGCGGACCGGAGCGCCACGCCCGCGGCATCATTCGGATGCTTCGTGGGCCCCATCCGGCCGCGTCGTCGACCGCTGCGTCTGGCCTACCAGGGCGCCTGGGCCCAGCCGAGAGAAAAAAAGGAAGGCTCCTTGGCCCGTCCGCGAGTCGTACGGCGACGCAGCTTCGCGAACGTTGGTGTCTCTACCCCCGTGGGACCCATCGTACGGTCGGTCCATATGTCAGTGGCTGCTAGCGTATGGGGGGAAGGGTAGCCAGCTTCTACCGCGTCGCGAGTCGCGACGCTCCGCCCGCACGGCCGCACCGGAGGGTGACTCGCTCGGTTTGCCGTTTACTAGTACGGTACGGGTACTCTACGTTAATTTAAGTACTACCTCCATTCAATGTTATAACTCGTTTAATTTTTTTAATTAAATTTTATTAAATTTGATTAAATTTTTTAAAAAAATTATTAACATTTAAAATATCAATTTAGTCTCATTTAATCTAATATTAAATATATTTTGATAATATGTTTGGGGTGGGTTGAAAATACTAATATATTTTTCTATAAATCTTATCGTAGAGTAGTTTAACTCCAACAAACGGAGGGAGTACTTTATTATTCACGTAAATCTCCATTGAAAAGCAGTAATTACCGATCCTAAACTCGCCGCAACGTTGCACACCAAGAACGGAAGGTGAAATGCTTACGTAATCACCGAACAATGAAGGGGTTACATGCAATAGTGATGGAAACTTAACGAACTCGAACGGATTCACAGGTGCGTAACAAAAGTTAAATCCGGTTGAGTCGATGAGTTCCCGTCTCGTATATAACACGGCACCGCAAACCAGTACAAGAGCGAGCCTGGCGCGGATTGCCAGTTTCGCACCGGCGAGGGGAGAGCCCCGACTCGACCGCCCACGCATCGCCATCACCGACGCCACCGCCACCGCCGCAATCCCGATTCCCCCGCACCGCCGCACGCATCCCACTCGAACCCAATCAGAAAAGCGCCATCCGAACCGAATTCACTTGCTGCTGCTGCTCGTGCTAGCTGCGGCGGTTGCTGGACCCCCCCCCCCCCCCCCCCCCGGGCCTCGCGCTTCCCTGCCGTCCAAGGACGCCACCACGGCGCGGAGCTCGCGGCGAGCCTTTTAATGGCGGCAGTGTCTCCCCGCGGTGCGTAGGCCCGCCCGCCGCCGCCGAGCATTTTAAGTAGCTTACTCACCGCCGCGAAGCTGTCTCTTGTCTCCTCGCTTGCTGTCTTGCTGATTGATATGCATACGGCGCCGGAGATGAATGGCCGGGTTCGGAGGCCGGCGGCGGCAACGCACGGCGCCAAGGCGGCCGCCCCGAAGAGCGACAGAGTATGCTTCTCAATCTGGCAACCTCTCTCGTTTCTCCGTGTGCTCTGTTCTCCCTTTTTTATGGCCAATGTGCGGTTATTTTCGGTTTTTGCGATGGATTATTGAGGCGTCCTCGGTCGCCGGCGCTCGCTGGATCGGAAAGGCGGCGCCTTTGCCGCCACTTGAGGCCAGCTGTTCGAACTCGGTGCTTGATTTTTTTTTATCTCGATTTTGTTTCCCAAGATATGAAATTCTGTGCGCCTATTTTGTTGTTTTGCATTAGTGGCGTAATGTGGTTGTTATTAATTTGTTGCACCGTCGATGTGTTTCCTATAGTACGACGGATTATTAAATGTTGTTGGGAAGAATACAAGGACGAACAGTACTGTTTTGATGTTCTTGCGAGCTACGTTTTGGTTGGTGGTGTAGCGTGAGAAGATCTCGCCACTGACTCGCGGGCGTCAGTTAGCTTTCGAGAGCTACTCCGATAGGGTATCTCTTGATTGCTCCTGAGCCCGCATTTCTTCTCCTTCTTTAATCAGCCGCTTTATCTCTTTATCTTTCGGAGCAGAGGAATCTGTTGCTTTGCTTTGCTTCGGTTAGCTTCTTTCACAGCTAAACAACGCCTTCTTTTCCTCTTTTGATGATGATACTGTTGTTATACGTGTTCAGATGATGGAGAAGGATCAGAGGAAGGGCGCCATGCCGGTGAAGAAGGGATCATCGGCCAACGCGGTCACCAAAGGCACCACGAACAGAATCCAAGCGAGGAGAGAACGGAAGCTCGCACTGCAGCAAGACGTACTACCTGAATTCTGTCCCAAATTCTCGCAATTCGAGAAGTTTCTGAGTTGTTTCTGACTCAATTCGGTGCCGGATTGTGCAGGTCGACAAGCTGAAGAAGAAGCTGCGGCACGAGGAGAACGTTCACCGAGCTCTCGAGAGGGCGTTCACGAGGCCGCTCGGCGCTCTGCCTCGCCTGCCACCGTATCTTCCATCTCAAGTCAGTGCCACATTTGCATTCGCCTTCGCATCAGACGCAATGCATTGTTCTTGCTCTGTTTGGGATAATTTGGCTCTGAACTCTGAACCGGTTCTTGCTCTGAATTATTCGATGCGCGAAGACGCTGGCGCTTCTCGCGGAGGTGGCGGTGCTGGAAGAAGAGGTCGTCCGGCTCGAGGAGCAGGTGGTCAATTTCCGGCAAGGACTCTACCAGGAGGCCATAATCTTCTCCTCCGCCAAGAACACCACCAACCTCCCCGGCGGCGAGGGATGCGTGCCGGCGCAGCTCATGCCGTCGAGCCCGGTGCCGAATTCAGAGATCTCTCCTGCAAATTGTCATTCTCCTCCTACTCGACCGTCAATGAACGGGGTCGCCGGTGCAAAGCAAACGCCGAGAAAGCCTTCTCCTACGGCGACGGTGGCGCAAGACGACCGCTCCAGCGCCGGGAAAGAGAACCAGTCGTGCAGTAACACGCCGGCTAGAAATTGTCGCCATTCGCCGCTGCTGCAGAAGGCATCTAAATCCAGGTTGCCGGCAGCAGCAGCGCCTGAGAAACGCAGGGCAACTGCTCAGGTAAACACATTAGTAATAAGATCCTTATTGCTGCTGAATATTTATTTACACATTTTTCTACCATGAACTGACTTCTTCTGAACCGTACTGCCGCTGCTGCTGCTGCATTTTTTTTTTATCACACAGACGATTAGCACAGTGCCAGACCATAAAAGGCTCGCAGACACTGTCAGCAATAATTCAGAAAAAGTTTCCCAAGATGACTCGAGCGTGCCGAACAGATTGTCGGAGGAACTGTTGAGATGCCTGCTCGCCATCTTCTCGCAGATGGGCGGTTCATCAGCCAGCGGCCAGGACGAGGAGCAGGCGGCATTGTCTCCTTCGGTTTCAGGATCTTGCGAGAGCTCAGAGGACGCGTACCCTCAAGATCCTTATGGCATACTGGAATTCGGCACAAGAGACGTTGGCCCATACAAGCGATTCCATGTAATCGACGCCACTTCGTTCGATCAGACGGCGATGCAGAACGACAACATGCTTACCCGGAAACTCAAGTGTGTTCTTGCTACAATTTTTCTGTTCAGTTATTGCAAGCTCGGTTTGGTTGTCTGTCGAGTAGGTGGCCGCCTGACATAATTAGCATCGCTGATAGAGGTGGTTCATGTCTACCTGGCAAAATCTGCAGGGCTTTGCTCCGGAGGCTTTCATCGGTTGACCTGACAGGGCTCTCCCATCAGCAGAAGCTGGCATTCTGGATCAACATCTACAATTCGTGCATGATGAATGTAAGCTGTCAGCCTGTCACTCATGATTGAGGCCACCCTCCTGATTTTCTTCATATTGATCAATTCTATCTTTGATCTTTTTTTCGTTAGAGGAAAATTTCCATTTAGGTGTTAGTTATCTCCTTCGTTATCAATGTTTTTGCCTCCGATAGAATGACATAACTTTACTGTATGCTGGAATATTTCGGGAGGTTAATTACTTGCCGCATTGCTTATTACTTTAGTACTACTATATAGTACAGCGAGTACAACATTACAGCATGGGCGTGGTTCTGAGTCCTGACGAGTACATTCTTTAACCCTGAACTCTGAACATATTGCTGGCATGTCTGTGTACTGTTCTCTTCAGTCATTTAGTTTTGCTTAAAGAAATGCTTCCTGTCCCCATGGCCTTAAACAAAAGGCTTTAACTAACACTGATCACCATCATCATCGCTTTGGCACTATTATCCTTAGACCTAGCTACCTCATATCTGCGATACGGCCTAGGAAGAGGTAGTTAAGGTAGGTAGAGGTAGTAGTGTAGTGTCATGCCTAGTGTGTCATACTTGTCCCTAATACTTGTCTTCCTTGTCGTACTGCAGGCGTTTCTCGCGCAAGGGATACCTACCACCCCTCATATGCTCGTGGCAATGATGCCGAAGGTACAACACTAAGTAACTTCTTGCAAGCAACACAGATCATGATGCGCCGGTGATTAACGAAGTAATCAAGTCTCTGACGAGGGAGTGACCTCCGTGTTTCGCTCTCTGTTTCAGGCGACAATAAATGTGGGTGGGCGCACGCACAGCGCCATGTCGATCGAGCATTTCATCCTGCGGCTGCCCTACAGCGTGAAGCATGTAAGGCGTTACAGTATAGTTTTGTCATGGTCGATACGGCCATCGTAGTGATCCGGGTAGATTGGTATTTCGATTTGCACTCACCACACGATAAAAACTAACAACCTATGGCTCGTGAATGAACAGGTGAATCCTGGTGGAGTGACCAAGGGCGCCGCCGACGATATGACAATGCGAGGCGTGTTCGGGCTGGAGTGGCCTGAGCCCCTGGTCACATTCGCGCTCTCCTGCGGCAGCTGGTCCTCCCCTGCTGTAAGATCTCCATGATTCTATCAGATTTTGCAGAAAAACAACGTGAAAATTGCGTGTGATTGTGATGATGTGTTGTGTGATTGTGTCTTGTTCTTGGTCATGTTTTTTCAGGTGAGGGTGTACACGGCGGGGGGAGTGGAGGAGGAGCTGGAGGAGGCGAAGAGGGACTACCTGCAGGCTGCGGTGGGGGTGTCGGCGCCGGCGAAGGTGGCGATCCCGAAGCTGCTGCACTGGTACCTCCTCGACTTCGCCAAGGACGTGGACTCCCTCATGGACTGGGTGTGCCTCCAGCTGCCGAGCGAGCTGCGGCAGAAGGCGATGAAGATCGTGGAGGACAGCAGAAGGGGTGTCGCCGCCGAGTCGCGACGCGTGCAGGTCCTGCCGTATGAGTTCAGATTCAGGTACCTGCTGGCCTCATGAAGCAGAGGCTCAGTGAGTATCAGCAATCAGCGAGTGAATTCGAGGGTGTTTTACTACACCTTGTACACAGGCTTCCAATAATTGTGAGATTTGTTCTTCGGTGACGTGAATGAATGAAAGGAAGTATAAAAGGTGTTTCTACTACTACTCTATCTCTTCTTTCCCTTCCTTTTTGTGCTTGGAATAGATGTTACTCCAGTACTACTCAGTTTCTGTACACAGGCCTGTCAGACTTGTTGCTAAAAAAGCGAAAGGCGCCGTGGCATGCTGTCCTGTCAGCGGTCACAGTGATTAACCTGACCCTGCAGCTTTTCCCTGCTGCGTGTTTCAGCCCTGATGATTGGGACCAACGGTAGAATCTACACTCTACAGAACGACCGAGACAAGCTACACGATCACCGTGGTCGTTGAAAATACAGTAGTACTACCTACAATACGTGTCACTAGCTTACCGCCACCGACGGGATAATCAGTTAATCACACAGTTTCACCGCCATTAAACGACAGGGAGGAAACTAGTGTTGGAGTACACTCAGGTAAGATCCCTGGGGACGCTACAGCCTCGTTTAGTAGTAGTAGTAGCACGACCTGTGCCGTATACTCCTAAAAACGGACAGGGTGGCTGGCGTCCTTGAAGGACAGGCAGGGTGTGTCACACCCCGCCAGCATCAGCGCTGCATTATACTGTGTTCAGCTACCGGAGACGAAGCTGCTGCATCTGATAGCCTCCGTGCCCACTCGCTGCTCACCTCCCGATTTCCCAAACGATCCACCCCGTCGTTGAATCCACTGCACGGCACGGGACAAACACCGGTACGTGCCGTGCGAGTGTCGCGTCGCGTCAGAGCAGCCTCGGTTAGTTGGCGCACGTAAGCGCAGTGCCTCGTACTCTCTCGTGTGGGAGTGGCGCGTCGTGTCGCGTCGCGTCGGAGCAGCCTCGGTTGGTTGGCGTACGTACCGGCGGTGGTGTCTCGTACTCTCGTCTGTACATCCGCGCCTCCGAGAGTCAGTCCGAGGCGCCGCGCGGCGCGGGGATTTTGCCACGATTGGGCTGCTCGCGTCGGGTGCATCTGCTGTTCTGGCACTGTCATATCAGTAGTCCCGAGGGCCGGCTGGACTGACTGATCACCGGCATGCAGCGCCGCTCTTTTCTCTTGGGAGGTGGGAAAGGGGGCCGTGGGGCGGGTTTATGGGATCGTGTGAATCCTGTAGTGATTGAATCATGGAAGGACGGATCGATGGGATCTTCTTCAAAGAGCTGAGGAGGGAGCAATGCAATCAGATGAGATTGCGTGGCTTTTTTAAGAGGGTGATTGTGTGGCTTTTTGACAGGGTAAGTGTTAACTACTAGGTGTTAGCACCTCAATCGAAGGGAAAAAGAATGGAAGATACCACTAGGCAGATATCCTGAAGAGAAATTGGACATTCCAAAAGAGGGTTTCACTCGAATACCACTCCACGGATTCGATTAGTTAAAAAGTTACTTCCAACCAATGCCAAACCACTAGTTTGCTCTTTTTCCATTTTTGCTGGATTAAGCTAAGATTTGGCATGTGTTCTAACCAGGGGTCACCTTCCCCTTATGCACCCGGTTACCGCACCCCAGCGGTTTCGCGGTTACCGCGGTAACCGCGAGAAATCGCACAAAAATCGCGATCAAATATTCGAATTCAAAAATTGACGATATCGCGGTTTGGGCGCGGTAATCGCGCGATTTGCCGCGGTAACCGCGATATCGTGGTGGTTATCACCGGCTGTGCAGTTTGTTGAATATGGAAAGGAAAATTGGGAATAAAAAGAAAAATATGGTTAAATGCGTATAGAAAATGGGGATAATTGGAAAAATATATACAATACTTAGACATTTCACTATTGAGTGTAAAATAAAAAAATTCGGCATGACCTTTGCTCTATTATGGTGTTCGAAGCATTTCAACAATTCATAGCATAATAATTGAAGAATAACAATTCAACAACATCACATTTAAAAGCATTACGAAATCCACACAAAGCTGAAACCTTGAGGGTAATATGACATGCAACAAGAATATAATGGCCTTAATGGGCTGAACGAACAGTGTGAAGTGCAGCCCATTCAATTTTTAATTTTAAGATTTATTTGACTCCTTTTCGGTTTAGCCATATAATTTGAATTTCTCTAACTAGTTTTCAAAAAAAATTATTCACCATATGAATCTAAAATTCAAGAACTACATCCAAGAATTTTTCTGGTTTATTTTTATTTTTTTGAAAATTTTGAATTTGGATGAATTTTAACCAAAACACCCATGTCTACTTCTTCTGGGATGTCATTGAGAGCAAGAGCGAAGGACGAGAGGGAGCAACGGCATCTTGCCCGTCGTGTCTGCTTCTTCGTCCACACCACCAGAGGAGCTCCACCCGCTGTACGTACCCACGGGCTCAGCTGTGTCACCGGCAGTGGCAACAATGATAGGAATGGGGCTGTCATCGTCGGAGGGGGTGGGTGGGGGGTTGTTGGGGTGGGCTGAGGGGAGCGGGATGGATGGTGGCGTGTGGCCGCAGTAGCCGAATGTGCTGGCGCTCTGCCTGCCCGAGAGCGCCAGGAACTTTTGGCTTCACACGTCGCTAAGCGCCCGCGACATGGCCGTCAACGAGTTGCTCGCCGCCACCGCGGCGGTGGCGGATCCATCGGGCCTCGCCTCCGTCTTCTCGAAATGCGGCGGCGGCACCTGCATCGACGGTGGAAGAGGCCTATGGCCGAAAGCTTCGCGGAATGCAGCAACACCTGAATCGACGACGGAGGATTAGGAGCAAAGGAGATCTTCGTGGCGGGCAGCGACGGTGAGACCGTCTTCACCGGTGATGGGGTGGCCAGCTATGGGGCCGCCACCGATGGCGACGATGAATCATCGGCCGCATAAGGGGATCCGTTAGGGGTGGTGAACTCCGACCGTGGGGAGTCTGGTGACCCCTCTACCACCTTAGCTCCTTCGTCGTCTCCGTCACGGTGAGTCAGAATGGTTCAACCAGGTCGAAGGGGTATTTTGGTCAGGCCAAGTGTGAAAATGGTGAAAATCCTGTGAAATGGATAATATGGCAAATTAGTGGTTTGGCATCGGTTGGGAGTGGCAGAATGTCCAGTTTCTTGATCCTGAAAATTTTTAACATGCATGGCTCCAGTTAAACTTTTTTTTTCATGTGAAGGACAAACATGTGTCTCCATTATCTGATACACGCCTCTAACACATATTCTTAGTGTAACTTTAATAATACAGTCAACTACTAACTCCAAAAATTAAAATACCATCTATAACCAACCTAATAACCCACTCATATAGTAGTTAGTTGTAAATATGTTGCATAATTAATACCTAATGCACTTATCTCTCTCACATATAATTTATTTGAGCCCGTGCTACAGCTGGCTACAAATTTGTGTAGTTTGTTTTTCTTCTCTCATCTCTCCTCTCTCCTTCACATGAGAGCAAATACAATAGCAAACTATAAGGGTGCATTCGTTCGGCTGTGTTAGGAGTTAATCCTCCCAGCACGCAAAACGGAGCGACTCATTACGCATGATTGATTAAGTATTTGCTATTTTTTTAAAAAATATATTAATATGATTTTTTGAAGTAACTTTCGTATAGAAACTTCTTGCAAAAACACACACCGTTTAGCAGTTTAAAAAGCGTGCGCGTGGAAAAAGAGAGTGGTGAGTTGGGAAAGTAGGGGGTAAGAACACACCCTAAGTCACCTATAAATACATGTGGAGAAGATAAGAGAGGAGAGAGAAAAGGCGTGGGCTACAAATTTGTAGGCAGCTGCAGTATAGTCTCCAAGATGTTGTGCGTGTATGAGAGATGGGATAAGATATTAATGGTATAATATATATTTATAGGTGACTATTGTATGAATCAACTATTAGATTGGTCATAGATTATTTGGAGCTACTAGTTGGCTACTTGGTTATATTATTAAACTTGCTTTAAGCACAAATATGATGTGATAACTTGTACAGTGCACTTACATCATCTTATTGTACTCACTCTCCGATGTATCTCCATAACACACTCAAACTTAAAGAGGTGAAAACAAGTGGTAAATTTTTGAACTCACTAAAATGTTTTTGAAAGAGCATCCCCGTACGTGAGTATATTTTAATCTTGCTAGGTGAGTACATTATCACCGCATCACCGGTGTTTCTTGATTGTTACTACCTCCGTCCCCAAATATGGTAACTTAGGATTGGATGGGATATATCCTAGTCCAATGAATCCAGATTCATTGGACCAGGATGTGTCTCATCCTATCAGTATTATGGATAAGGCATATCCAATAGTGTTGGGTTAAACTCGGCGGGGCCCATCATATACCAAGTCTTATACGGAATCAGGCCTCACATACGGAAGACATTCCGGATAAGAAAGGAGAAGCAAAATTCTAAATGGAAACTACCAGCACTACTCAGATCGTATTTATATTTGTCTCCCTATTTCTGCTTGGACAAGGGAACATTTGTGGGTATAAATACAAGACCCTCTAGGAGGAGAGGGGAGCCCAGTTAGAGAGGCACGCAACAGTCAGAATAGATACCAATACACGCTGCCAGACATCAACATTAGAGATAAGCCTAGACATACCCAATCTGGTGCCCGCTAAGGCCGATAAGAGGGATCTAGTGCTATCTCTGATCTCGTCGAGTTCGTATTCGAGAATGAAGACTACCCTGTCGTCGACTACGGGTGGTGGTCAATGCCGCTGTGTCGACGATGACTAGATATGTTATCCCAAATATTGTACTTGAGTGATTCTGATGAATAAGAGCAACACCGGCTTTGATCAATAGGAGTAGGGCTATTACCTATCAGTTGAGGGGGTCCGAACCTGTATAAAAACCTCTGTCTCCTGTCTCTTTACTTCAATATCGCGTATTGTAATGCCCCGACACTCGTTAACCGTATACACCAGCTAACTTATGTCGAGGTGTTACGCATTACCTGTGAGATAGTACCAGTCCCAGGATACACTAGCTGGTACACACAGAATAAACATGTAATCAAAGTAAACTAATTTATTACATCACTGGAATTAGTCCTTACATAAGTTGCCATCATGGATAAGCCCATAGATGAGCAACACAACAATACAAAAATCAACAGAGCGGAAGCTAAAAGCAGTGAGAGACTAAGCGACTAGGCACTAGGCGACACGCCTAGGCAACTAACTTATTTCACAGGCGAGGCTTGGGGCTAGGCATGAATCTTCTAGAAGTCCTCGTACTCGGCTTGCTCCTGGAGACACTCCTCGACGGTAGGGTCGATGTCTTCATCTCCAAGTTCTATAGATATTATATATAGCAAGGGTGAGTACTTCACGTACTCAGCAAGCCGGGGAAAGAATGACATGTTTGGTTAACACAAGGGGGCTAGGGTTTTATTTGCGAAAACAACCTTTTTGGTGAAAACGATTTATTTCACAAAAACTCTAGTGAGTCAAAATTTTAGTTGTCGGGAGAAGGCTCCCGCCTCGTCCTATTCCACAAGTTGCTTGTAGCACCCAAATTTTATTTAAAATTTTCCTTCAATTAAAAACTTAGGATTTTAAAAGTTTGGATTTTATTTTGTTTTGTGCCCAATGGATCTCACATTCTAATTTTCCCCAAATTCCCTTTGATCAAAAAAAAAAGAGAGAAGGAAAACCCCCTATACATTTTGGGCCTCCCCTCCCTTTTTCTTTTCCCTCCTCTCGGCCCAACTTCCTTTTCCCCCTCTCCCTCTTTTTCTCCCCCGAATGGGCCGGCCCACCACCTCCCCCCTCTCCCTTCCCAGCCCATCTCCCCTCTCTCTCCCTTCCGGCCCACGGCCTCTCTCCCGCGCCGGCCCGGTCCACCTCCGGCCCACCCCGGCCGCAAGCGCCGCCCGACCGCCCGCCGCGTGCGCCGCTGCCCGCGCCGCCCGCGCCACGCCCGCCGCCCACGCCAGCGCCGCCCGACCGCCGCCCGCGTGCGCCGGCCACGCCAGCGCCGCCCGCGCCCGCCGCGTGCGCCGCCGCCCGCGCCGCCCGACCGCCGCCCACGCCCGCCGCGTGCGCCGCCGCCCGCGCCGCCCGACCGCCGCCCGCGCCACGCCCGCCGCCCTCACGCCCCGCGCCCACGTCGCCGTCCCATCGGCGCTCCTCCCCGCACCGTGCGCCGCCTATAAAAGGGGGTAGAACCCCCTCCCCTCGCCGCCGCACCCCCACCCCGCCGGCGACCTCTCTCTTTCCCTCTCTCTCTCACCGGCGCCCCCACCTTCTCCGGCCGCCACCGCCTCCTCCTCTCCTCTTCCGGCCGCCGCTGCCTTCCCTCCCCTTTCGGCCGCCGCCGCCTCCCCCTCCCCTCCCGGCCGCCGCCGCTCCCCGCCGCCGCACGGCCGCCGGCCGAGCCGGGCTTGCCCGGAGGAGGAAGAAGACCCCCCGGCTGACAGGTGGGCCCATGCCCCTTTTCTCTCTCAGCCACTGACGTGTGGGCCCCCCCAAACCCTAACCCTAACCCTAACCCTGGAATATTCCGTTATCTTTTATTTAAAAATTTCCAAAATTTTCAGAAAAGCCCCTCTACCTTTGAAAATTCATAGAAATTCAACCGTAACTCCGTTTGACCCTATTCAAATTTCTAAATTTTTCTAAAATTGAGATCTACACAGTGGCACACTTGTTTATTTGATTTGAGCTTATTTTATTGCCTTTTATTTATTTGTTCTCCGTTCCACGTATAGAGCACGTGTACGAGGACGCTCCGGATGCCGGTTTCGAAGAAGAAGACCCTCACCTTGTGCAAGGCAAGCCTCTTTGATCACATTGCCCCTATATTTGCAAAGATATGTTGTTTGAAAAATGCATTGTTTAGTACACACGATAACATGTTTAGGCCTCGGATTGTTTATACAACCGACGGACCAACCTAGTAGTCGCACTTATATTTCATAGGTTGATGTTTCCATACCTTTGATAGCTCCACAAATATTGGCGCCGGTATCATTATACGATTACCGAGGTAGTTTCGCTTAGCCATGCTTACGTTGTTGCCGTGTGGGAAACTTGGGTATTTACCAAACTTTATGCTTAAAAACCCGGTACGTGGTACCGATGTGTTGCGAAGTAAAATGAGTTGTGAAAATGTTGATGATGCGGAGTCAAGCCTGTGTGGTTTGGCTACGTATTATCGTTAAGGACCGATTCCTTAGGGAAATTCATCCGAACACGTTACAGTGCGACCACACGGGTATTTATGGGATGCCTCTGGCTAAGTAAATTGTTATCACATGGGAGTTGGTGTGCCAATGGTTGTGGAATGCCGAGGATGAGGAGATGAAGTGTTACACATTTATTACCCATCATGGGTGTATTTTTGCCTCTATTGTGGCATGGTACCAGTAGGAGTAGGAGGCATCCTCGGTATTTCCTGGGTGGACGACGGCTGGATTTGCCTGATACTCGGCTATGGATCTTAGCCCAACTAGGTGGCATGCGATTTTCATGGGTTAGCTTTGGAAAGGCTTTGTCACGAACTTCCGTTGCCGACGGGTACACGGTGTCAGTTTCGTGTCGTGTGGGTAAAGCGTACAACCTCTGCAGAGTTTAATGAACTGTTCGAACAGCCGTGCCCACGGTCAAGGGCGAGTGTAAGGTGTTTCTCATAGCGTAGATTTGTTTGACAAATGTTTGATGAAAATGGTTGGTGGGAAGGGTTACGTTTCCAGAGTTTGCCTGTGTGGCAAACGGCTAACCTTTGTGGTTAGGAACGGGTCTGTGTGACCTGGGGTGTCGTCCGACACCGGGGTGTTGTTAGGGCCATGATGGCGTTGCAGTGCTGAGATAACTGTGTGGACTATGTGTGGTTGAGGAAGTGAGAAGGAACTAATAGAGGAGACAAATCAATTGTTGTTCGTTAATCGTGACAAGTTGTTGCAAAGCAACTTGTGGAATGGGTCGAGGCGTGAGCCTCCTCCCGATAACTAAAACTTGATTCACTCACTAGGAGTTTTGTGAAATAAATCACTTTGCCAAAAAGGCTGCTTTCGCAAATAAAACCCTAGCTCTCCTTGTCTTAACCAAGCATGTCATTCTTTCCCCGGCTTGCTGAGTACGTGAAGTACTCACCCTTGCTATATATAATATATCTATAGAAGTTGAAGATGAAGACGTCGACCCGACCGCCGAGGAATGTCTCCAGGAGCAAGCCGAGTACGAGGACTTCTAGAAGGATCGTGCCTAGCCCCAAGCCGTCGCCTGTGGATCGAGATGGTCGCCTAGACGCTTAGCCGCTGCTGCTTTTGTCTTTTGTTTTATGGACTTTTGTATTGTGCGTTGCTCATCTCTGGGCCTGTCCGGGATAGCAACTTATGTAAGGACCAAAACCCAGTGATGTAATAATAATCTACTTTGATTCCACGTTTATTCTGTGAGTACCAGCTAGTGTATCTTGGGACTGGTACTATATCACAGGTAATGCGTAGCACTTCGCCACGAGTTAGCAGGTGTCATCGGTTAACGAGTGCCGGGGCGTTACATTGCTTTGCAACAACTTGTCACAAGAGTAACAAACAATAGTTAACCGGTTTCCTCTATTAGTTTCTTTTCACTTTCACAGTAACTCAGTTCAAACCATAAAATCACCACAACACTATTTCACATAGTCGATCTAGCTTTCTCAGCACAACAACGCCTTCTCGACCCTAACAACACCTTGGTGCCAAACGACACCCCAGGTCACACAGACCCGTTCCTAACCATAGAGGTTAGCCATCTGCCACACAGGTGAACTCTAGAAATGAATTCCTTTCCCACCAACCATTTTCATCAAACATTTGCCAAACAAATCTACGCTATGAGAAACACCTTACACTCGCCCTTGACCGTGGGCACGACTGTTCGAACAGTTCATTAAGCTCTGCAGAGGTTGTACGCTTTACCCACACGACACGAAACTGACACCGTGTACCCATCGGCAACGGAAGTTCGTGATAAGGCCTTTCCAAAGCTAACCCATGAAAATCGCATACCACCTAGTTGGGCCAAGTCTCTTAGCCGAGCATCAGGCAAGATCAGCCGTCATTCACTCAGGAATACGAGGATGCCTCCTACTCCTACTTGGTACCGTGTGCCACATTAGAGACATTAGAACTCCCCAAAGGGCTATAATGATCCAAAACTTCGTCTCCTCATCCTCGGCATCCCACAACCATTGGCATACCAAACTCCCATGTGATAACCATTTACTCAGCCAGAGGCATTCCATGAATACCTGTGGGGTCGCACTGTAACGTGTTTGGATGGATTTCCCAAAGGAAACGGTACTTAAAGATAATATGCGAATAAACCACAAAGACATGGCCTGGTATCATCACCATTGTCACAACTCATTTTATTTCGCAACACGACGGTACCACGTACCGGATTTTTAAGCATAAAATTAGAATAACCCAAGTTTTCCCACAAGACAGTACAACGTAAGCACGGCTAAGCAAACTACCTCGGTAATCGTACCCAATGGATAACGATTCCGGTGAAAACGTGACTGGAGCTATCAAGGAAAAAGGAATAGCAACACCCTAGGTAAAGTGAGTGAATCTAATAGGTCGGTCCGTCGGTTGCATAAACAATCCGAGGCCTAAACAAGATTGTCGTGTACACTAAGCAATGCATCTTTTCAAATCAAAATAACTTGCAAATATAGGGGAAATGTGATCAAAGGGGCTTGCCTTGCACAAGATGTGGGTCTTCTCCTTCGAAAACGGCATCTGGAGCTTCGTCGTACACGTGCTCTATACGCAAAACGGAGAATAAATAAACAAAAGGGCAATAAAACTTGCTCAAAATAGAGAAACAAGTGTGCCACTGTATAGATCTCATTTTTATAAAAAATTGGAAAGTTGAACGAGGTCAAACGGAGCTACGGTTGAATTTCTACGAATTTTCAAAGATCAAAGAATTTTCTGGGAGTTTTGGGAATTATTTTTTTAAACGGTGATGGAATATTCCACATAATATTCTGTTAGTTTAACGGCGTGGTATGGGGCCTACCCATCAGTCAAGAGAGAGGGGAGAGAGGGGAGAGGTTCTTCCTCCTCTCGCTTGCCCGGCTCGGGCCGACGGTGGCGTCGCGGTGGCGAGGCTGCCGACGGGGAGGGCGGCGGCCGGGGAGAGCGTGGCAGCGGCCGGGGGAAGCGGCGGCGGCCGGGGAGAGATGGAGAGAGGAGCGCGGCGGTGAGGGTGCGGCGGTGCCGGGGAAGAGAGAGAGGGCGGCGATGGTGGCGGGAGCGGGGAAGGGGCTTGGCCCCTTTTATAGGCGGCGAGTGTGCGGCGGGGTGCAGCGACGTTACGGCGACGCGGCGCGGGACGGGACAGCGTGGTGCGGGGCTCGAGGCGGCGCGTGGCGACGGGACGTGGGCGCGGCGACGGGATGCGCGGCGCGGCGCGGAGGGAGATGCGGCACGGCGCGGGGTGCGAGGCGGCTCGGCGGGTGCGGCGCGGCGGTGCGACGTGTGGCCGGAGGAGGGAGACGACCTGGGGTGGGCCGGGGAAGAGAAGAGAGAGGGAGTGGAAAGATGGGTCAGCCCGCTCGGGGGAAAAAGAGGAGAGGGAGAAAGAGGGTTGGGCCGGGGGAGCGGGCCTGCTCCAGGGGGGAGAAAGAGAGAGAGAGGGAGAGGGAGTTGGGCCGAAGAAAGGAAAAGGAGAAAGGAGGCCCAAAGTGAATAGTAACATTCCTTATTTTTCCTGGGTTTTTTTTCGTAACTGATATTTGAGGGAAAATTTTGGAGTATTTGAAGTTGAATTGAACCACGGATTTGATAAAAATTGAGAGGATGTCAAGGAGGGAACTTGAGATCTATTTAGCACAAAATCAAATAAAAACCTAAATTTAAACTCCGAATTTTTAAATGAGAGGGATTTTAAACACATAAAATAATAAAAAATTTTCGGGTGCTACACGTATACCCTGGTACGAACGATTCACATATCATATAAATATTGTAGTCGTGATCTACAACATCGATACATCTATTCTTAAATTGCTATATTTTGGGAAGGAGACAATTAACTTTTTTCATTTAGTTGTAACCGCAAATTAGCAACGTCGTAGGCTAGAACCTAGACTAGCAATGGAGTAGAGCAAATACAGTACTATCTACTGGTTGTAGTACTACATCCCAAGGCTATCCACGTCAGGACAGGTTTAGATGGGAGAGAAATAGAGTAGAGGGAGTATCATGCACTCGCACGGCTTGTACAGGCCTAGGTAGCATACAGTGCTACACTTTACCTTTGTGTGTTGGATTTGAGCCTGTCGCAAGCAGGCAGGCTCACTCATGCGGGGCCTAGCGTCGCAGGTGATAGAACCGGGGGTGGCCTGCTCACCGTGCTCGGTTCGGCCCAAAACTTTGACGTCTTACGCGGTACCTCGATTGCTCCAGTTTCAACGTTTTATATGGGCCAGACCAAAGAGATCGGCCTATGAGTAATCAACATCTCCCTGCACTATAGCTTTCACGCCCGGACGTCCCAAACATTAGCGTTTCGTTCTCGCAGGGGTAACACTGAGGTCAACTCTGCTGTCATGCTACCTCCTGCATGCTATGTCGAGCAACCTGATCTTTCCATTGTGGAGCGCCACGACATGTACCATCGAGCAACAACTGAAAGGTGTTGACACCAACGGAGTGAACAGTACGCATCACCATCTCATTTCCCGACACGTTTTGGCAGACAGATCCCAAATGCGATCGTGCGAAAAATAAACTAATCGTTTCTTGGATCTCAATCCCGGATCAAGTATGAAGCATCATTTTAATCGACAGATCACAGATGCTATACCTAGGTGTATGTAAAAACAGAGGGGCACAGATATCATCGGTATTGAACTGGAGTACATGATTTTACCGGAGAAATTTATGAGAAATAATGCATGCTGCTATTTCATTGATATACTAGTCGATTGTCATGCAAGAAATCGAAATGGTCCAGGAGACAAGATCGCGCGGCTAAGTGTCCGGTCGCCCAACGAAATCACAGGCATGCCGCGACGGCAAGCGCGTCTCGCCGGCCGGGCATGTCTCCGGCATGGGGCGTTAGGATAAACGAGACCGGAAAGCACGCGTGGGGCAGCGTGCTAGGAGCGAGCCAGCGAGGCAGGCACTGCACGGCGAGGGCGAGCCAGGCATATGCACAGCACAGGGCCGTCCTTCGACGAAGGGGCAAGCTTGGTACAGCGTCACATGCGTGCTTTGGCGTCGGACCAGCGTCTCCTAAATGCTGGTTAGTTCGATCCTGTTTTTGTGCATGATTAGATCGACCCTATATGCTTGGAGTAGTTTCCGACTAGCTTTTCTCTTCACCAAACATGCTAACAAGACCATTAGTTTTCACTCCTTCCTGATTCCCAGACCAAGAGATCTGAATGCATCGTTCTAAAACTGGATCCAAAATGGCACATCGATAATCCGATATACTCTCTTATCATAAATATTCGATGTTTAACCCGAAGGGGTATTAGATTCTCTGGTGACTTGTCTGTTATATCCATCACACAGATAAATAGGGTCGTGGAAATAACTTGAGGCTCACTAGCATTTTGATCTCGGCTCGATCTCCAAATGAGCTGAAATGGAGCCTGACCAAAGCTCGTGAATTTTGTTGAGCCGAGATCGAGCAAACCAACCGACCATATATTTTTCAGTATTTATTTATAATAAATTAGTAGATCAAATATACATTAGCTATGCATCCACATGATAAATTAGTATTGGTTTGACATCACATATTATTTAGTAAATTTCTCATCCTTTACTAGTGTAGTTAACTAATTATTTTTTTATAGAAAATCTAAAGAATGGGATGCCATTGGGACGGGACTGTGTAAAAAAAAAGACACAACTGCGATCTCCCCATCCGCCTGCCGCGCACCGACCCGCTTGCGCCGTCTTCCCTGTGCCACGTGCCCGCAAGCGAGCAGCGATGGCATGCGTTCCCTGCTGCTTCTTCGCTATCGGTGAATGTCCAGCTGCTCCTCCTCCTCTAGCTTGCGGTCAAGGCGAGGGAGGATGGAGAGTGTCGTAGCCGTTGCACCGAGGGGTGATGAGGAGCAACATCACCGTTTTGAAACCCCGAGATCCCCTTCCACCGGTTTTGCCACCGCCTGAGCTCTTCATAGCTATCTCTAGGTAGGAGAACCGGCATTGATAACTACGTCCATCCCTTATTCTCTCTCCTTGTCAGCTCAGATCTGATATCTGATGGGTACCGGTCCGGTACAGAGAGGTATCAGATGATACCCGTGTGGTACATAGGTATTAGAAATATCATACCAATGATATCAGATTCATAAATCTAATAGGTATCATCTTGTTTGGATGGAATCCCGTAGTGTAGTAGCCATCTTATTTTTATCAAGGATTATCCTTAAAATATATGTTATGTTGCTCAAGAGCCAAGCGAGTCAAGCCTGTTTGGAAGCTCAAAGGTTACCACATGCTCGTTTTGAGCTCAGCTCGTTGATAACCCTACTCATAAACAATTAGCGTCCTTAGTCCATTGCCAACTCCGTGTACATACCTATGTATATTGAAAAAGAAAATCTAAGAAATATCATTGACAAGCATCCAATTTCAAGAAATGACATTACCAAGTGTGAGTTCCATCAAATATCATCGTACAAATGACTTTTGTCCCAGAAATACCATCGACGTTAGAATTTCGTTAGCATGCCTCCGTTAAATGTTATAGGATGAACAATACATTTAACGATGCGGGATGAACGAAACCCTAACAAGAATGGTATTTCTTAGATAAAGTTGTTTGTATAATGGTATTTTATGGAACACACTTATCGATGGTCTTTCTTAAAATTGGATGTTTTTCAGGGAACTTCTTGAATGACATTGACAAGGGCATTTCTTCAAACCTTGAATGGTATTTCTTAAAATTCAATGGCATTGAGTATTCTTAAAATTGGATGATTATCCAAACCACTTCGCTGATAATATCCAAATATCAAAATCAATAATATCACATACCAATTGTTCATCATGAAATACCAATCAAACACACATTTATTTTACAGCAAATACATTACTTATTTTTAAGACCCTACGTACACAACGATGGCAACATACGTTGTAGGATTTTAATGTTATTTTTGAAATAGAACAAAATTTTCGTTGCAAATACTCAATGTGGTTATATTTTCCCCTGTCTTGAATATTTTGGCTCCACCGTTGTTAAGATGTAGAAAAATTTTATAGCACTTGAGAGATACTAATAGTGCAAATTCGATACCTTTTAGTACCGGAGGTATTCGATACCTTTTAGTAGTACCGGAGGTATTGATAGATACTAATTTTTATATTAAAAAAGTAGTGTTTTCTAGTTCCTCTTCATGGATTGTAAAAACACTCTAAGATGTATGCCACCGGAGAAGAAGCAAGCCGGCCAACCGCTTGTGAACAACTCAATACCGTAACCAAATGAAGCAAGTTAAACAATGGTTTTCAAACAAATTCAGGCGAGTAATATATTACTAGCAAAACTGATGCATTGAGGGGCACGTGCCAATGTGCACTGCCGCGTGGTAAAAAGCTGCTTAATAAGCTGCATTATTGATTACTGCCTAACAGCCTAAAACATGATTAATATGTCGAGATATGTCAAATGAAGAGAAAGACGGTGCTTTTTATAAGTGCTGATCGATCGGCTTATTGATCTTGAACTTGATACTGCTCATGATCCTATTGAACTCTGCCACACTCAGTAGGCTCGATATGAATTAGAACCTACCTTAACTAACTAATAACAGCCGGAAACAACGTGCCTATGCATGCATCCGTATCGGTTCATCGAAACACACCATGTGCATGGACATCCACAAGCTAGCATGCATGCGTGGACTCAATAATTCGTTGCTTCATTGCATGGACAATATCACAAGATTGATCCCGCGGCTTGGATAGGGAAAGCGATCGATGCATCCTCAGCTGATAAATCACCAGGCAATGAAGTGCCTCGGGAACAAAGAAACAAAAGAAATTATTTTGCCTTCAGGTCAGGATACACACGCAAGTACAGGAATAGGGATTATACACTGCTTAATCATCACCTGATTTTTTTTAAAAAAAACATAGAAAGTGTGAAAAAGTAAAAAAAATAATGAACCATTTTTAGGTGCCTGAAAATACATTTCCGTGTCATCTCCTTCTCCACTCCTACACCCATAAAGCTGTGCCTTTGAATACCTAAGCACTATTAGGACACCACCCACATCTAGAGATGTTAACATGTCTAACTTTTTAGCATATAAAATTTAATAGCAGAATAGAAAATGGAGCAGACTAAAATTTTATATATTTTTATTAAAAAATATATAAGGACTAGGTATAGTTATTGGTGAGATAGTTAGCTATGAGTACGTAATTTTCAATTAAGGATCAATGCGATAAACTTGAAACAAACAAATCTCTATCAAGAACAAGCAATGCGAAAAATTTGAAACAAAATAATCTCTATGGAAAACAAGAAATTTGGGAAGAATTAATGGAAGGTATCTTGTGATAGGCAAGCTAAGTGCGGTTTGATTTGGTGATCAATAAAAGATAGAGCTACAGAACCCATGACACTATATATGATATTGACAGGAACCTTTCAGGGTAATAACAGATGGAGTGATGGAGAGACACACGCCGAACGAGAAAAGCAGCCCTGCTTCCATCCTGCACCGCTCCAAGTGGTCCTTCTTACGTCGATCAACGATCATATCTCTACCGTTCCCATCGAGCGTCCATGGTCCAAAAGATGCGCTTGACGATCACAAATTCCCTTTTTTTTTTGAGCGGAAGAATACAAACCTCAATAGAAGTGGACTATTTATGTAAAAAAATATGTAAAAAAAAGGACTACTAATCTAGTATAGGTACAAGTTCCCTTAACAACGCAATACTATCCCTGAAAAATGCTTTTGTGTCCTCAATATTGTCACCTATTCCTTTTTTGCACCCTCCTAAAGTTCTTTTAAAAATCCTTTGATATTGAACTAACCTAACAGTCTAACACATGTGGAGTTCACATGATTGTGGCCTTGTGGGGGTCCCTTATGGTTCTCGATGGTACGTAGTTCATTTAACCTTGCGTCAGTCGTCGTCACCAATTAACTTAGCTACTTTATCAGTTCGCTACATATTTGTATGGTATGAATTTCCAATACAACCATTTCACAAGGAAATTCAAGTTCATACCATGCGTGCTGAATATGTCAAGAAAAACTTTCTTTCAAACAAAGTCCTAGTCTCAATCTACATAAAGGGTTGATTCCATCCATGCAATTGTCATCATTTTGTACCATTTGATCCACTGTGAGATCAAAATTAATCCGACTGATGATCTGATCGAACTCTTTCTCTGCTCTCATTGATATAACTACTCCTTCACTCTAAAATATTAGCATTTCTACGATTTAAATTTTGTACCATAATTAAGTATATTTATGGGACACTGATTCCAATACACGTAATCCATGCATTTTCGGCCAATCATATGTTTGGAAGGGACCGAAGTTTAAGCAATGTAAAACTCAAAATTTGATTACTGAGATGATTGAAAGATAATATTTTTAAAATTACTCTGTCTGATTTAAAATATAAGTATTTCTAGAATTCAAATTTGTATGAATATGTAAGCAATTCTGGGGGCATTGATTTTAATGCATGGAAATCCATACATTTTTAGCCAATCAGATGCTTGAGAGGCGAATTCAAGCAATTCAAAACTCAAAATTTGATCACTCATATAACTGAAAAAGGACTTTTTTTTATTAACCTTAATATTTACTAAATAAACTAAAAATATTTATATTTTAAAACAGAGAGAGTATATGTCATTCAGACAGTTGTACGAGCACGGATCTCGTACTATGTCAGAGTCGATGCTCCACAGTCAGGTCACACTCAGACTCAGACAATCCAACTGACAATCGAAATCGAACCAAACAGGCAAACGATGGGCACGTACGAGTTACGACGATGAAGCTACGCACAAAACGCAAACACCACCACAACAACGGACACACCCAACTTCTCATTTTCCAGCTCGATCGCTAGCTCTCGTCTTGTATGGATGGCTGACTATATATCCACACGAGAGGCAAAGCCCGCTTTGCGTAGGAGAAAAGAATCACTAGCTAGCTAGCTGCACCTACTCGGCGAGCACCGAGCTAACGAGCTCTTTCCAATGCCGTCCTTCGTCGACGGCCCCACTCTCCGGTCGCTGCTCCGGCCATCCACCAATGGCCGCCGGACGAAGGCCTCGGATGGCGGAGGAGGTGGCGGTGGAGGGATCTTTAAGATGTTCAAGCTCATGCCCATGCTGACGTCCGGGTGCAAGATGGTGGCGCTGCTCGGCCGGCACAACAGGGCGCTCCTCGCCGACCACGCGACAACGGTGACGCTGTTCGGGCACCGGCGCGGCCGCGTGAGCCTTGCCATCCACGAGGACACGCGCGCTCCGCCGGTGTTCCTCATCGAGCTCCCCATGCTGACCAGCGCGCTGCACAAGGAGATCTCCTCCGGGGTGGTGAAGCTGGCGCTGGAGAGCGACACCCGCAGCGCGCGCCGCCGGCTCGTGGAGGAGTACGTCTGGGCCGTCTACTGCAACGGCCGCAAGGCCGGCTACTCCATCCGCCGGAAGGAGGCCTCCGACGACGAGCGCCACGTGCTGCGCCTCCTGCGCGGCGTCTCCATGGGCGCCGGCGTGCTTCCGGCCGCGCCGGAGAAGGAGGGCGGAGTCCCCGCGGGGCCCGACGGGGAGCTCACCTACGTTCGCGCCCGCGTCGAGCGCGTCGTCGGGTCCAAGGACTCCGAGGCGTTCTACATGATCAACCCCAGCGAGGGCGGCGTCGGCGGTGACAGCGCCGGCGACGGCAGCGCGCCGGAGCTGAGCATTTTCCTGGTCAGGATGAAATGATATCAAACTTAGTATATATACTTCGCGTAAATCGAAATACATATATACTACTTTGCCTTTCTCTTGTGAATACACTCTTGTGTGTGTGCAGACAGGTTCAACGTAATGGTGGAAATAGAAAGTATGCACAATTCAGTTAATCTGTATGATTTCTTCAATTGCAAAAGGTTACGTAATCTAGTGATTGCAGTGATCTGAGTAGCATCTCAAGGGTCTGAGTTTAAATCTCTCTAGAATCGAATTTTCGATTTTCAATTTAAAAGACTGTATATATCCGGTTAGATATATATTTCTTAAAAGAATGATTTCTTCAATTAGACAGCCATGTGCAGGTCACTGCTCTGGAGTAATTAACTTTCTGAATTTTCATATGCCCAAAAAATTTCTTCCCTTTCCAAAACTTTACTTTAAAATGATGAGTTTTAGTTCTTTCATGTGTTATGGTTGTAATGGGTATTTTCTTGCAAAGGTGGGAATAATAAGTGTTAAGATGTGGATTGGGATGGGCATGCACCGTACCATAATAGTTGATCTTTAAGTGATGCATGTGCAAGCTGGTAGGTACAGTGTTCATAATTTTCAAACAGTACATCCCATCTCCACATTGACTGTTCGATATAATTCGGACTTTAAGGAATTTCATAGGAGAGGAAAATATCACATATAGACAGTGCATAACACTAATACTAATTTAACAGAGTAAAGAAATGTGATGACTCTGTCACAATGTTGGTTAAATTGCAGATTTGAGTTATAGCTAGTTTAGTACCATTCAAGAGACACAAATTGAAAATAATAATCATCCCGTTAATATTGTGACAATTGGACGGTACGTTCCACTGCAATTTTTTTTAAAGAGGTAAGAATTTTGCCTGTTGTATTATAGAGCAGAGTCTTGGAACATATTATTTACAAAAAGTTTTATGGTGTTTGCATTCTAAAAATATCAAAATCTAAAGGTACTTCGTAAAAGGTATTTTAAGTATTGATGTAGGTATTTATAGGTAGGAAGGATAAAAAAGATAATTTTGCTAAGAAGTAGAAATGGAAATAATTGTAGTTCCCTAATTCCAATCTGGCAATCTCGTCCTACATTCTAAACGGTGCATTCTAAAGTGAGCTGCTACTGCCGCCGGTGACCTCGGCTCCCGCTGGTGCTGGCAACGTGCTTCCACTGGCGCCGTCCTCGACCTCTATGTGCGGCTGCCGCTGCAAGATGGAGGGCGACGTGGCGATCAGGCTGGACTAATGCATGCACGCAAGAACAGATTGCACACAGCTGATGAACATCCAGCAAGAACAGAGCGTTCTTCCGGAGCAACGGCCCACCGCTGCCAGCAATTAAATCTCTTACTCCCTCAGTTGCATATTACGAGTCGTTTAATTTTTCTTAAATTAAACTCCGTTAAATTTAATTAAGTTTGTAGCAAAATGTATTAATATTTTTAATACAAAACAAATATTGTATTAAAATATAATCAATGCTAAACTAATGAAACTAACTTGGTGTTGTAGTTGTTGTTAATTTTGTCTATAAATTTGATCAAACCTAAAGAATTTTAACTAAGAAAAAAATCAAATGGCTTATAATATGAAACGGAGGGAGTATCACATAAGAGAGAATGATTATATTTTACAAGTTAATTACTTCATTGGTATTGTTTATGATAATTTTATTTTCGTATCTTCCTCTCTTGATGAACAATTCATGTTGCTCTACGGATCTCGCAAATACTACAAAATATCTCTTTATTTACATGATGGGCAGGGAGGAGGAAAAGGAACCTCCCGCTAATCATCCTATCAACTTGTTCGGTTATTCTCATTGGAGGGTGTTGCTAGGTGCAGGACCGTCCCTAATAATTTATAGCCACGTGTGAAATATAAAATGAGTTCTTATATTTAACAAATACTAGTTACATAATAGATCAGGGCTATATATTATTTATAATATATTAGGACGGATCTCTATTACCACTTATTTTGACTAGCATCAATCTAATACTCCTTCCTTTAGTTATGCTCTGCTATCAAACAAAGAAGAAGCGTTCGCAACCAATGGCAAATATAGCTATATCAAATAAGCTCACCCACCTATATATACAGTGGCATTCTGGCTAGATAGAAAAAGAACTGTTACAACAATCAGTTTTTTTTCTTACTAAATGGAATCCTTATTACCTAGAACGCATGTTCACATTATCATCACAAACTAAAGTTCTTTGATGTAGTTATAATTACCATCGAACACTTATCGAGATTGAGAAGAAAAAACTCATTGTAGCCAATTCTATGGAGCAGAAAGTGTGAAATTTGAAAAAAAACATAATCTAGATATTTTAAATACTAGCAAAAAAAATGCATGTGCGTGTGCGTGGCAACAGGTGGAGACACTTTTCACGATTGATAAAAACTCTACCAATTTAAACAATAAACTGAAACAAGACAAACAAAACAATGATAAAACAAAGTTAGATATCATATATAGTATTGAATCTGGTTGCGCTCGCTTCATGTGTTATCACACAAAGAATTCCTTATGCACACCTTTCCATAGTCTCACAAATCAATAGGGTGTCTATTCCATAAGTTGACGCATGTATATTCTACTATACATCATCGATCAAATATTGAAATTTCAATTATTCAATTAGTGAACTTTTTTACCTGTAGATGGAAAGCATTTAAAAAGTAACAAACTTACCTCATACACATCTTAATGGTAATTTCAAAAGAAAAGTATTTGTGAGGAGAGAAATTTAGAGGAGAAAAAGAGGAAAAAAGAAAAAGGAGTAGAAAAGAGAGGAAATTGGAATAAGAGGGAGAGGACAGGATGATAGGGAGAAAAGGAAAGGAGAAATAGAAAAAAAGGAAGAGAGGAAAAAATGTTGATTGGGGGAGGGCGCACAACGTCGAGTGGAGTCGTGCGGGACGGGGTGGCAGGATGGTGTGGGCTAGTTGGGTTGGGCTGGGAGGGAGAGGGGACGGGTTGGGCTGGAAAGGGGGTATATAATACTTATTCTAACGTCACGTCGAATTAGATATGGGTGACATAGGACCAACTCAAACACGGATGATGTACCAAAATTTTAACCGAAACATCTTAAATTTTTATAATAGCAACATGTAGATGGAAAGTATTTGCAAAGTAATAAACTTACAGTATACACACCTTAATGATAATTTCAAAAGGAAATGTTTATAAGGAGAGAAATTTGGAAGATGAAAAAAGAGAAAAGGAGGAGAAAAGAGAGGAGATGGGAAGGACAGGGAGAGGACAGGATGATCGGGAGAAATAGAAAAAAAAGAAGAGAGAAAAAGACGCTGATCGGGGAGGGACACACAATGTCAAGTGGAGGTGCGCGGACGGGGCAACGGGATGGTTTGCGCCGGTTGGGTTGGGCTGGGAGGGAGAGAGAAGGGGTTGGGCTGGAAGGGGGTATATAATACTTATTCTAAAGGCACGTCGAATTGGATATATGCGATATAGAACCAACTCAAACACGGATGATGTTACAAAATTTTAGCGAAAATATCTTCAATTTTTATAATAGTAGATATATCGGTACGTATTAAATTAAATTGAACACATAATTTTTATGGTTCCTGTGCAGTTGCACGGCTCACACGTGCCTAGAAACATACCTTGATAGCTGTGAAATTAATCCCCCTCAATCCTCTTGTAAATGAGATTAATCCAACGAAGTCTTAGGGAAGTTAGCTCAACTAGGGGACACCACCCCCGCTATCTTTTGTGCTTGCACCTCATTTTTTTCCTTTCCCACTAAGCTTGACAAGGTTCTTGTTGTTATATTGGGAGTAAAAATTTTACTCAGGATGACATGAACGAATCTCAAACGTTCATTTTTTATCCAACAATAGTTGTCAGGTTTGCAAGACATATGTTGTCTGCATTACATGTTTTCCCGCTTATCATTTGCAGGTTTATTCGCATCTACTGAGCCACCGCTCGAAGATTTTGGTTCTTTTCTACAAACCGGACAGAGCTACTGATTTTGAACATCTTTTTTGCCGGATCGGTCGAAGGGGGCTAGGGGGCCGATCAAATTTCATTAAGAAAGAGCGGGTAAGTACAGATTTACAAAGTTACAAGGTTTGAAGAACTAATCCAAAAAGATTAGTTTCCAGGGTTCCGGTCAAGGCCACTACCCGGGTTGAGAAGGAGAGATGTGGGGGGAGGGGGAGGGGTGTGGGGGTTTACAAGACTCTGCCCAGGCATCCTCGCACTTGGAGTTGATCGGTAAGCTTGTGATGATATGCTTGGTGATGATATTAAACTTTCAGTGGCGGGTCTAGAAAAATTGGCTTTGATATATACACAGTTATGCACATTTCGCAAATTAAAATTATAGTCTCTCATCCACTATATCAACATCATTGTAAGTCCAATATAGAATATTACGCTGTATTTCGTTTCGATAATAGAAACGAGAGTGGGCCTGACCTCTTTTTCTCCAGAAAAATAAAATAATATTATAAACATATCTAAAGAAAATTATGATTAATTTCAAGCTGATATGACACTTCAGGGACAGTTATGACAGAACCATCACTATCTTCTCGAAAATATCTCACTCAATAAACATAACCAAACAATAGTAGTTCACAAATTGATCGCCCCTACTATTGTTTTCCGGGCTATCTTAGAAGATCCAGTGTGAGAAAAGATACTTTCGCTGAAGAACAATGTACTCTGTGCAGAGAGTAGCTAGTGCCTGCTACTTCCTCCGTTCCAAAATGTATATATTTTTGAGGTTAGCACGGGTATTAAAAAAGTAGATGAGAAAGTATGTGATTGGTTGAAAAAAAAAGTAGGTGAAGGAGAATGGTTATGATTGGTTGACAGGAGGAGATAAGTGAAGAAATAGCTTCATTTTAGATAAGGTACTGTACTAGAAATAACTATATTTTGGGGATGGATGTAGTAAGTAAGAAATGCTGGAAGAGTTAGTTATCAATAATCTGCAGCATCATATCATCTCCGGCAACTGTAGCATGAATTGCTGATCCATGCATCTCCCTTGGACAGCGTTTGGCCCTGCAATAAGTTGTTCAGTACTACATCTTTCCTACAGGGTAGTGCAGTCCATGTTGGACCACCTCTATGATCTGGGTTCATCAGATTGTTCCAGCGGGTGAGCTCTTTTAGATGTTGCGAGTAGGATAGATTGGCCGTCTACATCCGGTTTAAACGTGTAGAGGATAGATTTTAATCCTATTCTTTATAAAAAAAGAGATGCAGGAATTTTCTATACGCTGCAACTTGCAAGCAAGAGATGTAAAAACTTCTAGTTGTATACGTCAATCAAAAACTTGAGCTGGTGAGAAAGGAAAAGGACGGACAATACTTGAAAACAAAAACACCTTCCATACATCAAAAAGATGTAAAAGCCTACAAGATCTGAACTTGTTTGCCAGTGCCAGCGACATGTTTCAGATGCTGCGCTGTGCTGTTGTTTGGATGCAGGCATGCAGCACAAATTGTTCCAGCTTGCTATCGTAGCCTCTAGTCCTTGTTGATTGTCAATTTAAGCACACGACTCTGGAATGGATCACTACACTAGCCTGGTTACATCCTCTCTCTCTCTCTCTCTCTCTCTCTCTCTCTCTCTCTCTGCTTTGTTTGAGCGGATTTACTGATTTAGCTTTCTCTGATAATGAGCTGAATCCTGTACATGATGAACATTTGTCCCATGTCAAGATCAGACTGTACCAGCATATTAGGCTAATTTTGGCCCATGCATACGACACGTGGACAGATGAGGCCCAGCCGCCCAGGTGAGCTCCCAATACTGGGCCAATACGTACTCGTTCGGACAGGCCAAAATCCCGGGCTGTTCAGGTGTGTCAGTATATGGACCAAAATCCCGGCCTATACACGTTGGAATAGTCTACTTGTTATCCCTAATCTTTACGTTGAGTTTAATGGAACATGTTCACTTTTGATTTCCTTGACCGAATCTGATTCGTATCTCTATATCACAATAAATCACAATAAAAGATATCTCAACCCCCTAACTATTAAAATTAGAGTAATTTGACTCTCTCAATGGTTTTAAGGATGGTTTCACCTACTTGACGGTATTGACCTGATTTTCGTTCCATATGACGTTAATGTGGCGCTTATATAACATTAAAATTAAAAAATATTTACGGAACCTATTTATTATTAAAAAAATATTATGAGACCCACATGAGCCCATATTTCATCCTCTCTTCTTCCCATCTTCCTCCCTGTCTCTCCCTTATCTCTCTCCCCCTTTCTCTTTACCGGCAGAGTCGCTGGTGGTGGTGGCGGTGGCGGAGATGAGAGTCAAGTTGGCTTGAGACGGCGGGAGCTCCTGCTGGAGAGGGAGAAGGCCAGCCAGTTGTTCACGGTGGCCATGGTTGATTCACACTGAACAAGATGAGAACAAATGAGATTAAGTGGTGCTTATTTGCAATGAACACGGCCTCGCTCCCCGGCGCCGGCGAGGAGCGCCATGCCGCCACCCGCACCGCCTTGCTCCGTCGTCCCCGCCATGTTCATGGACAGGGAGAGCGCGTGCGTGCCATGGTGGGCCGCGGCATCCACTTCTCTGAGCCAGTTCTTGATCATGGACAGCCTAATGCCGCCGTTGCCACCACTGGCCGGGGCGGCGCTCATCATGCCGCCGCTGACGCCATCGTGGACGACGGGCGAGGAGGTGGCTACCATGACGGAGTCGGCAAACTGGAGCGAGGCTGAGCTAGGAGGGTACAGGTAGCCAACGCTGCTACCGGAGCTCGCGTAGCAAGCGGCGGCGGCGCTGCTCGGGATCACGCCGACGGCGCCGCCCATGCCGCCGTGATGCTGCTGCTGCTGCTCCGAGAAGGAGATGCCGCCGAGGAAGTCGTCCAGCTTTGGCTTGGTGACTAGCGCCGAAAGCTCCGATCCCCTCCAGTACGAAATACAAAATAAGATCTTATGTTTTTTTAAAATAATACATATAATCAAAGTTAAAACGTATTTTATATAATTATAAAAATTTAATAAATATTATTTCTTATATTAATTATAAATATATCAAGAGTAAATATAGTGTTCACATAATAAACTGATTTATGTTTTATTGAAAGACATTATCATCTTTTTTAAAAATGAAATCTTCATACTTGGTACATGATATTATATCTAGTCTAACCTTAGAAAAATAAGACAATAAGGGCATCCACAATGTGCTTTAAAACCAGTTCATAGGCAATAAAATATTCCATTCAGCTACCTAGTCACATTGTGAAAGTAGTCTGTAGGAAAGAAATATCAAAAACTACCCATAGCACTATGGGCAGGTAAGAAAATAATAAAAAATCAAAGTTGGACAGTGGCACTGTTCACAAATATTAAACAAAAAAATTTGTAAACGTTACACAGGTAGCCGTTGGCTTCCTAAACATTGTGCCTACAAAAAATCAAACATACACCAGCTCCATTCATCAATTTGCTAGAACACACATAGTTCCAATGGATCCCTCCCATAGAAACATCTCAAGTTTCACAAATCAAGACTCTCCAAACCAATACTCTGAGAGTAGTGACCATATCTCACCTCATGCACCTCAATCTCAATTTATCTTCGCATCACCAAATTATCTGCAAAACTTCAATCCTTTTGGTCCTCCAGTAAATCAACCACCCTTTGGTCACTCTCCTCCAAGATTTCAAGGCGTTCAACACCAAGGGAGCTGGCTGCAACATACTCCATCAAGCTATCAAGGTTTTCATTTACAAGAGAGTTGTGGTTCCTTACCAACTATGCAGCTTGGAGCTGTAGCCAACAGACCACCATCTGTGCTGCAATTAGCTCTTCGGTTGGTGCTACAGCCAACACTTCTTCCCATGGATCTGAGTCTAGTTCTCCATGCCCTGCAAGATAAAAAGAGAAACAACATGTCACCATTCATGAGTCAAGCAGTAGTAGTGAAGAAGAACCAAAGAGGCGTACACGCATAAATTGGATTGAAGAAGAGAACCTACGCCTTCTTAGCTGTTGGTTACATCACTCAACTGATGCTGTAAAAGGCATCGACAGAAATCAGAATATTACTGAAAAGCTGTAGCTGATGAGTTCAACACCAACGCGCCAACAAATGGACACAAGAGGTCAGTCAAGCAACTAAAGACACATTGGGGTGATGTGAAGAGAGAGATCACAAAGTTCTGTGCAGTATATGGTAGAGTTAAGCTACCTGGAGCAGTGGGCAATCTGATGACATGGTCATGAACTTAGCCCATGTGATGTTCAAAAAAGAAAACAAGGACAAACCTTTCACCTTGGAGTACATGTGGAGAGAGGTCAAGGATCTGCCTAAATGGCGTAGAATGGTCCAAGAGGACAGTGGAAATAAGAGGACCAAGGTTTCATCATCAGGAGCATACACTTCTTCATCTAACCAAGAAACAGAGGAGGAAACCATTAGCAAAGAGAAGCGCCCTGAGGGACAGAAGAAAGCAAAGGCTAGGCTAAAAGGAAAAGATGCTGCACCATCTCCTCTGGGCAACCAACCAAGTCAGAATATGATTCTGTATCATGAAGCTATGTCACTTAAAGCAACAACAATGATAAAATCAACAAAAGAGAAGAAGTACCAGACTTACTTAAAACTGTTAGAGAAAGATACTTCAAACTACACTGAAGCACAACACAAGAGGCATGAAGGAGTCCTGGACCAATTAGCAAAAGAACTTGCTGAGGAGTAAATAATCAGCAAGTGATGCTTGTACTACCATTACCTATTGTACTTGTCATATTTAGAAGTGTTGAAAGTGCATTTCTCTAGGATTTAGAAGTGTTGTAAGTCAATTTGTATCCCTTAAGTTAGCTAATGTAACAGGTTGGTGCTCTATATTGTATCCACAATGTTGTTAGTGTATGTGTAAGCCAAATTAATCCTATTGAACAGTAGAGGAATCACCATTGTTTATCCTTAGTTTCGATCCATGTCAAGGTCCATGACAGCTCCACCTGAACACATACATATGTATTAAAATAATATCAGTACATGCCAAAGGAAGCAAATTATAGCTATTGTGGAACAGGGCAGAAAGCAACATAAAGCTATTGACAAAAAGGTAACCAAAATATAGTTGTTGAGAATAAGACAAACAAAACATAGTTGTTGAGAAAATGACAAACAAAATATAGCTGTTCAGAAAAAGACAAACAAAATATAGTTGTTGAGAAAATGACAAACAAAATATAGCTGTTCAGAAAAAGACAAACAAAATATAGTTGTTGAGAAAAAGCCTTAGATAGCTGTTGGTATCCAGCATCTATAAATATGAGGTGCAGTCCAGGACACCACTCCCTCATTCACATGACACACACTCCATTCCAGAAAAGAAGATGTCCAATGACTCTCAAGGTCAATCTAGTCATTCAGATGAGTCTATTGAGGCTGAGCTTGAAGCTGAGCTTGAGACAGAGCTTGAAGCTGAGCTGGGAGTCGAATTGGAAGTAGAATCAGCTGGTAGCTCTATTCGGCGTGGGGGCTACACACGGAGGTACATCAATAGAGATTAGCAAGATGATCACAACAGATTGTTTGCTAAATATTATTCCGCCAATCCCTTGTACACCGATAATCAATTCCGTAGGAGATTTCGCATGAGAAAGCATCTATTTCTGCACATAGTTGAAGCTCTAGGTGTTTGGTCTCCATATTTTCGTCTACGGCGAGATGCATTTGGTAAGGTGGGTCTATCACCATTGCAAAAATGTACAGCTGCCATCAGAATGTTAGCATATGGTTCACCAGCTGATCTTATGGATGAAACCTTTGGGGTCGTTGAAAGCACAACACTAGAGTGTTTGATTTATTTTGCTAAGGGTGTAAGAGTTATATTTGGCCAACAATATCTACGAAAGCCTACTAATGAAGATATTCATCGTTTACTTCAGGTAGCACATGGGCGTGGATTCCCTAGGATGTTGGGTTGTCTTGACTGCATGCATTGGGAGTGGCAGAATTGCCCGGTAGCATGGAAGGGGCAATTTACACGTGGTGATTATAAGGTACCTACTATAATGCTAGAAGCGGTAGCATCTTATGACATATGGATTTGGCATGCTCTTTTTGGAGTTGCTGGTTCAAACAATGATATTAATGTTTTGGACCAGTCGCCATTGTTCACCGAACAACTACAAGGCAGATCACCCGCTGTTTAGTTTAGTATTAATGGGACACAATACAACATGGGATACTATCTAGCTGACGGTATATATCCAGAGTGGGCCACATTTGTCAAAACAATCAACAGACCTCTAATTGCTAAGCATAAATTGTTTGCAGCTCATCAAGAAGGAGCAAGAAAAGATGTGGAACGAGCTTTCGGGGTTCTGCAAAAACGTTGGGCCATCATATGTCACCCAGCACGGCTATGGGAACGGGAACAGCTTGCAGATATTATGTATGCATGTGTTATTTTGCACAACATGATAGTAGAGGATGAGAGAGGCATCTATGATATACCTGATGACAACACATATGAACAAGGACATTCCCCGCATTTAACAGGACTTGATCATGGACCAGTCCATGGATTCTTAGAGGTCCTAGAAAAAGATATGGAAATTTGTGATCAATAAGCCCATCGTCGTCTCAAGGAAGATTTGATAGAGCATATATGACAAAAATTTGGTGGTCATCAATAGCAACCATGAGAGAAAAATGCCTATCAGCCTTTTACTATGCTAGTTTGCCTTAGCCATGTAATTTAGGACTGTCAGTTTGTTGCCAATAACTTGTATTCTCAAGTAGGATCATCATCAGTACTTTTACTTTGTCATGAATCTTGTACTTCACTACTTAATTATCAAATGGTTGATTCAAAGGCATGCGTTTCATTGATCTCACTATAGAAAATGAACAAACTGAGGCCATGAGTGCATATTCACACACACGAGATATGCACATGAGTATGAGCAGGGAGAAAAAAATGAGTCCATGAAACATCATGACGACAAAAAAAAATACAAGCAATTGACTATGAATAGGGAGCAACAATAGGAGATGTACCCAATGGTCCAGGTGCATGTGTGCAGCAGCTTCTGCTCCGGGTACCCGTCGGTGATCGCTGGCCTTCATCTCCGGCTGTGCACCGCCGCATCCTCCATAGCAAACTCACAAGGCCGTATTGGCATCTGTAGCCGCTCTGAAAAATACACGAACGAGGAGTGAGCGATGTGGGGCGACGGAGGGAAAGGCCAATGTGAGGAGCGACGCTGTGGGCACCTCAGGATATGGAGGGCGACGGAGAGGGCTAGTGCACCGGCGGCGGCCTGAGGAGTTGGGGGCGGCGAACAACGAAGAGGACTAGTGCGGCTGCGGCGTGGGGAGTCTGGGACGAGAAATTGGGGGCGGCGGAGAGGACTGGTGTGATGGCGGCGTAGGGAGGGGCGAGATTTGGGGGTGGCGGAGAGGGAAGGTGCGGCGACACAGCGTGGGGAGGGGCGAGATTTGGCGGCGGCGGAGAGGGAAGGTGCGGCGTCGTGGGGAGGGGTGAGATTTGGGGGCAGCGGAGAGACGAGGAGTCGGACTCTCGAACTCGTGCGAAGGAAACGAGGATAGAGGGGTGGCTGATTTTTTTACCTTCAGTGGGACCCACTTTAATTACTCACATTGTGGTGGTTTCTATAACTATAGACACCCAACTGTGGGTCCCACATCTATGGACCAGTTTATCCAAATACATTAGAGATGCCCTAAGATTCAGGTAAGACGAATCATCACTTTGTGCGGTGTGCGTTATCCCAACGCGGCGAAGAAAATAGATCGACGGAGAGAGATGAATTAGTAGGATATAATTAAGCTTTACTCTATTTTTTATGGATATTTTTTTTCTAATTAAACACTATAATTAATGCATATCAACCGGGTCCTGTTCCGTCGGCCGCTTTAGCCCCCCCTGACGGGCCTGGATCCCCTCATGCCCCCATTCTGCCCATCAATCAAGCACCGAGATTAATCAATCAATCATACATGCATGTCTCTTCAAATCCCAATCCTTGCTAGCTCATGGATGCATGCATCGATTGGTGCGTTTACCTCGGGGAATGTTGAAGCAGACGTCGCCGGTGGTGGTGGCGATGGTGGAGATGAGAGTCGAGTTGGCCTGAGACGGCGGGAGCTCCTGCGGGGAGAGGGAGAAGGCCAGCCAGTTGTTCACGGTGGCCATGGTTGATTCACACTGAACAAGATGAGAACAAATGAGATGAAGTGGCGCCCGCGGCGACCGGGCCGAAAGCCGTGTTCGCGACGACGTTGGGATCCCACAATATTTTTTAATATTAAATGGGTCCCACATATTTTTTAATTCTAATATCAAAAAAGCATCACGTCTACATCACGTGGAACGAAGACCAATCAACACTACCACATCAGAGAAATTGCTCTCCAAAACCACCGAGGGAGTTAAATTGCACCGGCAGGAGCGGAGCTAGAAAAATTGGTTCACCGGGGTCAGCGGTGTCAGAATACTCTAATCTTATTTAATTCCCAATGTCATCTTAAGTGTCTGAACAATATAATCATGGATTTCGTCGGAGATTATCGGGTTCGGCTGACTCCATTGATTTTACTATAGCTTTGCCCATGTGCACCGGATTTAATAATTGGGGGATCTAGATATCCAGTATTGTGTTTAAGAGATACGAATCAAATTCGGCCACTAGTTAAGGGAGTCAAAGTGAACTTATTCTAAGTTTAATTGATATCTCTAAACTGCATTATCAGAAATCTTCACTTTTCATTGTAACAAAACCGTTGAAATCAGGTCACATGACGATATGGACGGTTGTTTTGCTTGACGTGATATTTAGGCTATATCTATATCTATATACCTAATTAAAAAATTGGTAAGACTTCCATCGGTTGATTTTCGTCTGTCGGTGTCCTGGGCCCAGGGGTATGTCGACTATGGGCTTGAGGCGGCCCTGTCCGTCCACGTGGCCATCCCCGAGGGGCGAGACATCCCCAAGGACGATGTGGCGGCCTTCCTCCCGTGACGCACTACCCCCTCGGGGAAAGGTCCAGTAGGGGTCAGGCTCCCCCGACCCCCTCGGGCTGTCGCCACGTGCAACGAAGTGGGTGAGCGCTCCCAGCGCTCACCTGCCCACGTTCAATGACGGTGCAGGCGTAGTGCGCCTGCAACGCACTCGTGCCGCATCTATTGCAAAGCGACGCGCACGCATCTGACACCGGTCCCCGTCGGCTGACCGGCGTGAGACTGGTGCGAATGACCGATGGGACGGCGTACAATGTCGCGCGTGCCGATGCACGCGCAGTAGGTATGATACGCTTCCCAATGAAGCTGCATCAAGATCGTAGGGGCCGATCCGGCTCCTGCGCCACATCAAGGTTGGTGCATCAGGTCTAATCACCTTGCGCATCGCACGGTTTACGCTGCACTACCGGGTTCCAGCCGTTTAATGGAGAATGACGTGCTGGGCCGACCGCCATGATGGGCGGTCTGATCGATGCTATACCGGATCTACAGGAGCGGAAGACTTCCACTCCAAGCCATGGCATAGACCTCATCTGTAAAATATTTTTCTCCTTTCTCTCTAGAAAACCGCCTGTCTGGCCCTGTGGTGTCCCCTTGAGATATAAAAGGAGGCCCAGGCCTAGAGGAAGGAGGTTGGATGCTAATTTCCACTTCTTCTCCCTGGATTGCGGCTAGCTGAGTCCAACTACGAGGAGTTAGAATCCACACACATAATCCACCACACAGGAGTAAGGTGTTACGCCTCATCGGTGGCCCGAACCTGTATACTTGCTCGTGTGTCACCGTTCTCTGACAGACGATCTCGATCCTCACCGGCCTCACCGGAGCCGGGCCTGAGGAGGCCTCTTTCACGCGCCCCTGGGCCGAACTCAAAAAGGGGGTCTGCACAGTCCCCCGCTGCGGAGTTTTCCATCCGACATCGTCCGTCATCAAGAGACCAGATTGATCACGCGTAAATTTGACCTGGTCCCGTTCGTCTCTGATTGGTTTGGATCGCTTCATTGTTTCTCTTGCTAGCCCTCCAATCGCATTAAAGAGATGTCAGTGCTTTTTTTTCACTTTCAACAAAATAGTTAAAGTCAAGTTGGTGAATAATATCTTTTCTTTTCAAGTTCATAAAAATTAAATACAAACTATATAATTTTGGGAAACTTTATACGTACTAAATTTTATCTTACTGAACTCTTATACTAACACTATATGTCATGTTGCGAGTATATCTATACCTAATAAAAAATACGTAAGTCTTCCGAGATTTTTCTTCGTCCATAACAAAATTTTCGTTCGCCCGTCATCATTTTTCCCGTCTGTGAGATCACGTCGCGTGGTCGAACATACTGCGTCCGTCTCACTCCGATCGCCTCCCTCCCATCCCTTACGCACGTACAGATCAAACATACCCCCTTGAAGAGAACAAATCCGATCCATTTGAGCCAATAATTAAGTACAGAAACGAGAGAAAATGAAACACATAATCGCATCCAACAACAATGAATCAAAATCATCTCAGCAAATTAAATCACAAAAACTAAATCACCGGTGCCACTGCTCATCGGAGTTGAGGATGTCGCTGCCCCGAGACCATGGTAGCTTGGTGGGCGCGCCGCGAGGAAGGTGTCGCCACCGTGGCGCTGCCGTGAAGAGGGTACCACCGCGGTGCCGGAGAAGAGGCACCGGCGGAAGAGCATCCCTGCTAGGGAGAGGGCGCCACGACTGAGGCGCTGACCGCCTAGGTAGGGCGCTGCCGACTAGGGGGAGGGCCCCGTGGCTGAGGGGTAGTGGAGCAGCACCGCCGGTGGGGAAAGGAGGAGGGGGAAGGGCGTCGCCCGTGGGGAGAGGGGTAGCGGTGGGAGAAAATTGCATATGTGCCACTCTTAAAAACCAGCTTCGCTAAAATGCCATCGTTAAAATGGAATTCGTTCGAATGCCACTGTCAAGCTAAGGGCATTCGCTATAATGCCACTTTCGCTGTTTGTTGTGTTTGCAAAAGATTTTTCATTAAAATAGTTATTTCTCATACTATTTTACCCCTGGCTGCATCTTGTCCTTTCCTCCTCTCTTCTCTTTCCTCCATTCGCAGGGAGAAGGCGAGGTGACGACGGCGAGCCGAGGCTGTACACGGGTGGAGAGAGGGAAAGGTGGCGGCGGCGAGCGACGAGAGGCCGGCGTTGCCAGTGCATGAAGAGGGGATGGAAAAGGCGAGCGGAAGGAGGGAGACGCAGCATCGGCAGGCATGCGGAAGGAGGGAGGAGGCGGCACCGACCGGCACCGCAGAGGGAAGAGGAGCTACAACGAATGGATCCGGCGGGGAAGAGGCGACGACGAGGAGTGGTGGGCTGTGGCAAGCGGATCCGGCCGAGGCTGGGCATGCGAGCTGTCGGTGTCCTCTCACCGTCTTGCCGGGGCCACCTCGCCCTCTTGCTGCTCATCGCCGCTCGCCGCCGCCACCTTGCCCTCAGGTTGTCACCTTGCCTTCTCACTACAAGTGAAGGAGAGAGAAGAGAAAATAGAGGAGGAGAGCAGAAGAGAGAAGATGCAGCCAGGGGTAAAAAGGTCCGAGAAAAAAATTAAATGGATGGAAAATGATTTACAAGTGCGAGAAATAGCGAAATGGCATTGTAGCGAATGCCCACAGCTTGAGAGTGGCATTCAAGCGAAGCCAGTTTTTAAGAGCGGCACATATGTAATTTTCTCGAGCAGTGGAGAGGGAGGGGGTCGCTAGCTGAGAGTAGTGCGCAGCGTAGAAGGAGAGAAGGCAGGTGGGCGGAGGAGAGAAAACCGAGAGGAAAAAAGGAAAGGAAGGGAGGAGATAAAGAGAAGAGAAGGCGCTCGGGAAAAGAGGAGATAAGGGCGGGTGGAAGGATCGAGGGGCGCGTGCGTGCTTCTCTCTTGACTCCCCACTCTCGGGTCGACGCTCTGATGGGCATTTTTTTAAAGAAATCACTCATAACTTACTATGTATATTGGATTTTTATAAAAATCGGTACATTTGCCAGTTTTTATTAAGAACCGACACATATAAATATTTATAGGTGTTGGGTTTTAACTTTTGTCTTTCATGGATTGGAAAATTCTCTATAAATGTCGGTTTTAAATGAATCGGGACATATAGGGGGTGTCCATCATTAGTGTTTTTTTTAATAGTTTAACATGTCAATGCCATCGTATATACATGCATCGCATATAATTAGGATGGTGTTGATGCAAAAAACACACACTGACCTGAGAGATTTGCTTTACTCTAGTGCAAGTCCAAAATTAAGCTTTTAGGTTCAAGGGCGTGCCAGTTGATTTGATCCTGCAATCAACAAGAAGAAATATGCAAAAAATATTAGTAAACGATAGCCCATCGGCCAGACAGCCGATTTTGTATCGTATGTGACCTAGCCGATGCAATAAAGCATGAATCGGCTGTCAAGTATAGTCAATGATAGGACTAACCTTAAAACTAGTATATCGGCTTTAAAGATCAGTGTTATACAATCAATATATCAATATTACTTTAGAAATAAGCAATTGGGATAGATCGACTGAACCGAGACAGTATAAATTGCCCAAGTCTAAAAATAACATGAAATAATGATTATATAAACTCATATCATAGCCGATATCTAGATTTAGGTACGTATCGGCTATAGCTCCGATACAACCTTATATCAGGATATTCTCTAGTGATAAATATATTCAACTATAACCAATTAGATTGGTATCAAGCTCAATATATTTATATTAGATTAGATCCTGATATAAGGGGGCAAATATAGAATATTAAACAAAGCATTAAACTATGTAAAACATCTATATCAGGTAAGATCGGCTGAAACCCAGATACTATCCTTATTAACAACCATAAGACAGGCTAGATATCATGTTTCTAAATATGACTTAATAGGTCGGACTTAACCAATGCAGCATTAAAGTATAAAGAGAAACATGACATGTAGAAAATCAAGCCGATGATTGTCTTTTCGGGATGGTAGATACATTATATAAATTAAATCAGCAAAGTAATCTAGCCGATATCGACGAAACCCTAAAAAGAATCCAGCCGATACAAGTAGATTGTGTTGCCGATCTAAATTATATAACGTATATGATAACTCGGAGATTCACAACATAGAACTAGAGTGTCATAAAGATGTAAGCACTAGCCCTGATGATGCAAATCGCCATGACAAGATATACATTTTCGTCGAAGATCAAATTGATGCAGCACGACTCGAGAGCACAAACTTGTCGAAAAGTTGAAAATAAAGGTGGCGATGCGCCGAGATTGATTGAACGTGTGTTGTTTATTTACAAGACCTCGGGTCTATATTTATACCCGAAAATACAAACATTGTTCATCACGGACACGACTCATATTAACCTAATACAAATCCAACTAACGAACAAGTCCCTAAGGCGGACTCTTACCATGATTATCTATAAGGAAATTACATAAAATAACCTAATTAATAGATACAATTGCCTCCTCAGGACTCTATCCGTGCATGGCAATCCGTATGAAGCACCCTAACACAACCCGATGACGTGTACCGAGTCATGTTACTGAAATCGGCTCAATCGGCTAACCTTGTCCGACTCTGACTCTGCCGATCCAGTCCATAGCCGATTCGGACTACAGCTGATTCTCACTCTGTTTCCGATACGATCTAATCTCTTCAATTCTCTTTGATTCTATCTTCATCTCCGATACTTGAATTACCAAATTTGGTCGTCAACACATGCCCCCCAAGTGCTGAATATTTGGTAATGTTTCGGATTTGCCAAATCTTATCTCCGAGATAATATCGCATTTTCCGTTCTTAACCGTTACCGCACCCCTTTAAATACCTAACCGACAGCCCCGAGAAACTCTATATTGCTCCACCGCTCTAGTGATTCCGTCTTCTCCAACTCCGGCGATCCCCTCGGCGCAGCAAAGCAATCTCCAAGCAACCTCCTGCTCACCCAACTTCCGCTGGTGAAAATGTCGTCTTCATCCGCTCCGTCCACCACTCCATCGGTCGAATACGCAGAGGTAAATTCCATCGGCTAGATCTCCTTTTTTCTTATCACATCCTGTTTTTCGCAATCTTAGTCCGTTTTCTTCCTCTTCTGCTTTGTCAATGTAGCATCTCGCAAATTTAATCGCTGTTCCCAGCCTGAACCATGACAATAGCTACTTTCTTGGACCAATCGGCAATCTGGACCCAACTGAGTTTATTACTGCTGAAACAAACAGAATTCCCTTTAGGCTAGCAAATCCAAACCTAGGACACTGGAAAAACACCTTTAAGTCTTGGCCATCCCTAGAGAAAAACTGGCCTGCATGGTACAAGCGCATATCGGCTAGCAAACAAAGCCACTGGGATGAGATAGGAATCGGCCAAGCATTAGCCCTGACATTAGCAAATTCCGCTAAGGATGAACCGCTGATGGCTTCTGCTAGCTATTTTTGGTCCAATACCATCAATGCTTTCTTATTCAACCAAGGACCAATGACCCCCAATTTGTTGGATATCACCATGCTCACCGGCTTGGATATTACCTCATCGGCCAATCCCATGACATGGAATTCCTAGAATAGATTCGATTTTAAGACTAAGAGTATAGGAGGATGGTCTGGCTTTATGTCGGCCAATATGGGTCAAGGTTCAATTTCCCCTCGTGAGCACACTGCCTTTCTGCTAATGTGGTTGGAAAAATTCCTTTTCTGTGGATCTAGTTGTGGCCCAACCTCCAACTAGCAGCACATAGCCGAGGCACTTGAGGAAAAAAGACAATTCCCCTTAGGAAAGATTCTGCTCGGCTATCTGTATCAAACCCTGAACAATGCATCAGCCAAACTAGCCATCGGCTCTGTGGTCAGCGCAGGTGGCCCTTGGTGGTTACTCCAGTCTTGGCTAAACCTTGTAGCCATGAAAGCTGTAAATCGGCCAGCACTGACAGAAGCAGAGTTTCCAAGACTAAAGCCGATCACTGATGATGATGGAGAAGAGATAACCCATCGGAGGTGTACTTCATTTGGAGAATATGCTACCACCCCAGCTGATGCCGGCGCAAAACTATCAGCCGAACTACTCAAAGACTGGTTCTTCAGTTTTTATGATGGTTTTCAAAAGAATGCCAGAGTCTGGTTCTTTTACGAGGACTCAATCAATTTTGAGCTGCCATCGGATTTTAGATTTGAAGAAATCAATCACGAAAAATTCCAAAAATCTAGAGAAGTCTTTGCTGCATCCATAAGCCCTTGCATTCTCCCTATCGGCATCCATCAGGGCAGGAATATTAAAGTATCTTATGAATTCTATCACCCAATGAGCTCTGCGAGACAGTTTGGTATGGGTCAGCTGCCAATCGGCTTATGGTTTGCCGATAAGATCCAGTGCAGAGGAGAAATAACATCAAGTCTGATGATGGATCGGCTATTCAACATCCCAGGGCCTCCCCTCGGCAATATCAATAATATTGAGTTAGCCATGTTTAGGAGTAGGTCTTTTACTGCATGGTGGGCTGAATGGAAGCAACATCTCTTCCATCAATCGGCTTCGGTCTACATGACAGATCTTTTCCCTGACATGATCCCTCAGGTAACTCCTTTATTTCTTCTGTCTCATTCCTGTTTTAAATACATCAGCCGATTCTGCTTCTAACTTTATATGCTAT
The DNA here is from genome assembly GCA_000573905.2 of Oryza punctata. Taxonomy (NCBI): domain Eukaryota; kingdom Viridiplantae; phylum Streptophyta; class Magnoliopsida; order Poales; family Poaceae; genus Oryza; species Oryza punctata. The sequence continues at coordinate 22,755,523 of CM002496.2, forward strand.
TTTACTTTAACAGACCACAGACTCATCGCCTCCTCGCACAAGCAAAAGTGGCAAAGACATTGAATATGCTGCAGGGCTGCTACCAAATGGATGTGGCCTAACTCCTCCCAGCATCGGCTATCATGCCCCCAAGACATCAAGTCTACTCCAAGGACAAATAAAGGAACCAGCCGATGCAGGCAGAAAGAGGAAAGCTAAAGTAACAACTGCCATGCCACCAGCTGCCAAGAAAAAATCTAAGAAGCAACCACCTCCACCAGCCGATGATATCGATGAAGCTCTGGATGAAGCAGCTATTGAGCAAGCAATAGATGAAGCCGCAGCTGAACTAAGTGACGTGGGAGAAAAAAACACTACCAGCTTCTCTGGCTCCAAAACAAACTCCCACAACTCCTACTGCTCCAGCAGTCTTCTCTCGGCAACCCAGAGTAAGTTTATCTCCTTTATTACAAGATTTCTTCATTTATCATCAATCTAACCATCCAAACTTTGTATTTTGCAGAAGAAAAGACCAGCTGAAAAGAAGAAACCAGCACCAATATCGGCTAAACCAACTGCTCAAACTCCTCCGGTACTTTTCAACTCCTAAGATTTTAAACTTTTTGTCAGCCGATACCATCTAACACTTGTTCAAATATTCAAAATTTGTCAGTCTCCTTCTCCACCATCACATTCCCTTTTTACAGGTTCTAGCCGATTTATTCTCCTTTGATATCAAGGATTACTTTGATGAAGAAGTAGAAGGAGAAACAACGAGCAAGGCCTTAGCCCCTCTAGCCGATGATGTAAAAAGAAACCTTGAAGACATCTCCCATCGGCTGGAAGCATCCCTTGACAGCTTGGTGATCGACTGTAGCTCTCTCTAGGCAAGATTCCAAGAAATCCAAGCTCTGGTCCCGGATGAGCTATCCAATGCCATCACTCCAGCTATGTACCTTGAGCAACATCAATTCAAATTAGAGAAAGCTAGACAAAGGATAGCTGATCGGCTGGAGAAGAAAAGCATCGAAGCCACTATTCAGGCAAATCGGCAGCTCGTGCATGATGAGAAGAACAAGCTTGATCAACTAGCCGAAGAACCAATCAAAGCTGCCATAGATCAGTTGGAAGCTGAAAGGATCGATCTCCTGGCCAAACTTGAAGAATGCAATGCTAAGATTGCATTGGAAAAGCAGAAATTAGCCGATCTCCCGAAGGCTGTTGGAGAACAAAAGGCAAAACTGAGATCGGCTATAAAGAGTGTTGCCAACATGACCAAGTCCCTCAAGGTGATTCCTGGAACCGATGCACAAGACGCCCAAGCAATTGCAGAAGTTGAAGAAATTCGACAGAAGGCGCTATCGGCTATCCAATGCTATCTATCCCAATGATAGCTTGTAATAGGGACTTAGAAAAATTTTGTAACCAATTATATAATCGGCTAGAAAATCCCACTTGTAACACATACTTCAATATCCTTTATGCCGATTAATATTTTTTGCGTTGAAATTGCACAACTTTCATCTTATATATATATATATGCCCCCTAATTTTGGCATGTTGATAAACAAAGTCAAAATTAATCATAACGAAGAGCGATATCAATATCGGCCAACATACATCGGCAGCAATAGCCGATTATGACAAAAAAACAAAGGGCGATATAAACTATATCGGCCATGAATAAAAACCGGCAGAACTCAGCCGATTATGAACCAATCCAAACGCTTGGGTAGTATTTCTTCAAGTATTTTCCATTGAGTGCTCTCCCAAATACTTCCCCATCCAATCCTTTCAACATATAGGCTCCTTTAGAAACACACTTATGGATTTGAAACGGCCCCTCCCAATTCGGTGACCACTTGCTGAATTTATTATCTCTGGCCCCTATCGGCAAGACCAATTTCCAAACAAGTTCACCTTCTTCAAAAGATTTGGGCACAACCTTTTTATTATAATGCCTAGCAACTCTCTCCTTATCTTTCTTAACGTTCTCAAGAGCTCGCAATCTAGCTTGAACCAAATCTTCTGATTCATCAATCATCAAATTATGATAATCATCGGCTGTTAACTCATCTTGTAAAGAAATCCTTCTGGAGCCGATGTTGGTCTCCCATGGTAACACAGCTTCATGCCCATAAACCAATTGATAAGGAGGTACCTGAATTGCACCATGACAAGCCATCCGATAGGATCACAATGCTTCGGCTAGAATAGTATGCCACTTCTTAGGATATTCGGCTATTTTTCTCCTAACCAGCTTAATCAAACTCTTGTTGAATGCTTCAGCCTGCCCATTTGCTTGTGCATAATATGGTGATGAATTCAACAATTTAATCCCCATGCTATCAGCAAACTGAACAAACTCATCAGACACGAAGAAAGAACCTTGATCAGTTGTAATCGTTTGTGGTAAGCCAAACCGATATATAATGTGTTCCTTAACAAACTCGATTGCATCCTTGCTGTCAACCTTTTTCAGAGGAATTGCCTCAACCCACTTAGTAAAATAATCAGTTGCAACCAGTATGAATTTATGCCCTTACTCGATGGCGGATTGATCTGGTCGATCATATCAATACCCCAACCTCTGAATAGCCATGGCTTGATAATAGGTAGCTGATGCTGGTGCTCTCTGAATTGCTCCAAATTTCTGACAATCTTGACAACCCTTATAATATCTGAAATAATCCTCCAGCATTGTCGGCCAAAAATATCCAACTCTTCGAATTAACCATCTCATCTTGTGAGCCGATTGATGTGTCCCACAAATTCCCTCATGGACTTCACACATAACAACTTTTGCTTCTTCCATACTCAAGCACTTTAAAAGAACTCCGTCAATCGTCCGATAGTGTAATGTATCATCGAGAAGAACATATTTGAGAGCTTTATATCGTAATTTCCTTGAAACCGATCTGGAAGGATTCTTCAAATACTCAAAAACATCAAATCTCCAATCATCGGCTGGTATGCAGGCCACTTCTACTTCAATCCCTTGTAACATCGGCTTGTAGCCTGATGCACCTTGAGCTAAATCATTGGCCTCAGCATTCTGCTCCCTAAGGATATGTTTTAAAGTAACTATCTTGAAAGTCTTCATTAGCTCTCGACATTTCTCATTGTAGACCATTAAAGTATCATTTTTGCACTCGTATTCCCCAGACAACTGACTTATCACTAATAATGAATCTCCCATGATTTCAACAGCATCGGCTTCGACTTCTTTCAATAACTGCAACCCTTTGAGAACAGCTTCATATTCTGCTTGATTATTTATAGAGTAAGGTTTGATAGTGAAAGCAAACTGAAAACTTGCCCCCTAGGCGATATAATTACCAAGCCGATACCACAACCATGAGTGCAAACAGACCCATCAAAAAACAAAGTCCATGGCATAATATCAACATTGTTAATACTGGCATCCCTGTGTTCAACTATGAAATCGGCTATCGCTTGTCCTTTAACTGCCTTAGCCGATTCATACCTGAGATCAAACTCTAACAAAGCAAAGATCCACTTCCCAATTCGCCCTTTCAGAACTGGAGCCGATAGCATGTATCATACCACATCGGCTTTACATATTATAATACACTCATTGGAGAGTAGATAATGTCTTAACTTCGTGCAAGAAAAATATAAACACAGGCATAATTTCTCCACAGGTGAATACCTTGTTTCTGCATCCAAAAGACGTCTACTGAGATAGAATATAACTCTTTCCTTCCCTTCAATCTCTTGGATCAAAACTGAGCCGATAGAGTTCTGATCGGCTGACAAATATAATCTGAATGGAATCCCTTTCTGTGGTGGTATAAGAACTGGAGGAGTACTCAAATATTCCTTGATATTATCCAATGCTTGCTACTGCTTCTCTCCCTAGACAAACTCTTGATCGGCTTTCAACCTTAACAACGGAGTAAATGGTTCTATTCGTCCAGACAAGTTTGATTTGAAACGCCGAACAAAATTTATTTTGCTGATCAATGATTGCAACTTGGTTTTATCTTCTGAAGGTTTTATATCTTTGATTGCTTCAATACTCCTCTGGGGAATCTCAATCCCACGTTCATGCACCAAAAACCCAAGAAATTGCCCAGCCGATACGCCAAAAGCACACTTAGTAGGATTCATCTTCAACCCATACTTCCTTGCTCTTTCCAAGACTTGCCTCAAATCAGCTATATGTTCATCAATCTCCTTAGATTTAACCACCACATCATCAATATATATCTCTACCAACATGCCGATGAGATCATGAAATATATAGTTCATGGCCCTCTGATATATAGCACCAGCACTTCTCAAACCGAAAGTCATAACAACCCACTCATACAAGCCGATTGCACCAGGACATCTAAAAGCAGTCTTGTGAATATCTTCTTCAGCCATGAAAATTTGATTATAACCAGCATTGCCATCCATGAAGATGATAATTTTATGCCCAGATGCTACATCAACAAGTTGATCGGCTACTGGCATTGGGTATTCATCTTTCGGTGTAGCTTTGTTTAAATCTCTGAAATCAATGCAAACCCTGAGCTTGTCGTTTTTCTTGATAACTGGTACTATATTAGAAATCCACTCAGCATATCAGCATGGTTTGATAAATTTAGCATCATAGAGTCCTTTAATTTCGGCTTTGATAGCATCATACATATCGGCTTTACAACGTCTTGGAGGTTGCTTGTACGGCCGATAGCCTGGTTTGATAGGGAGCCGATGTTCAACTATCGATCGGCTAAGTCCTGGCATTTTATAGTACTCCCAGGCAAAACAATCTCTATACTCTTTCAAAAGTGCTATTAATTTACATTTAAACTCTTTTGATAAACCCCTTACTAATATATGTCGGCCTAGGCCTATCACTTGGTCCAATGTCAATTTCTTCTAGTTCATCGGCCGACATAAAACCTTGTCCTAGCTTGCCGTCGAGATTATCAACAGTGTCCTTTGTGTAGAAATTGGAACCCTCCACGGCGCCCTCAAAACAAGAATTGGGGCTCTCCATCTCCTATTGGCTGTATGGCATAATCGGAAACCTTTAAGTAATCTCCTTGCCAAACTTTTCCAGATAAACAATCAATTCCTTCCATCTCCCAAACAGATAAATCGGCACTAGCTACATTGATTGACCTGTCGGCTGTCACGATTTCGATTTGGTCTCCTTGCCATTGAATCAGACTTTGGTGCATTGTTGAGGGAATATAACAGTTAGCATGGATCCAATCTCTTCTCAGCAACAGACTGTAGGAACCCTTCCATCAATATCAAAGAATGTAGTAGGAATTGTTTTACTGCCGATGGTTAGCTCCACATTCAAAACTTCTTTGGTTTCAGATGGAATCCCGCCAAAATCTTTTAGAACCATATTGGTCTTGATCAAATCCTCTGAATTCTTCCCAAGTTTCCTGAATGTCGTATATGGCATTAGATTAACAGCTACTTCTCCATCGACTAGCATCTATGACATCGGCTTGCCATTAACAAATCCCTTAACATACAGTGGCTTGAGGTGCCGGAGATCAGTTCCTTCGGGCTTCTCAAAAACAGCTTGCTGTAGAGATAGCATCAACTTGGCCGATGGCAGATCTTCTTCTTGCTCGACGACTTGCTCAACTGCATATTCGGCTGGTAACACAAAAACCATGTTTATGGCAGATGACATCACCTCTTTGCCCTTATGTTGTTGGTTCTTGTTACGATCGGCTTTGACTTCATCGGCTGGCACCACTTTGCTCTTCACGCGCCAGACTTTCTTTGTCCTCTGCCTCAGCCGATGTTCAATTTCTCCTTCAACCTCTTGGAATTGTTCCCTGTTCGTCATCCTTTGAACTCTCCTCTTTTGATTTTTAGTGAAGATTCCAGAAGGACACCATTGAGGATGCATTTGCTTGAATTCCCCAGGTGAATCATCTTCATCATTATCCTGTTGCATCGGCCCAAGTCTCTCATGAACTGGCAATCTTGTCTGAAACGTCCGATGTACAGTTGTACTCTATCGGCTTGACCTTCGGACAAATCGTACATCAGAATCACTGCATCCAGGACAATCTTTAATAGATGGTAATCTCATACCCTCATTTCAACAAAATCTAAAAAATTCACAGCTCCAATGGGGATCAAAATATCTTTCACTTTCATGAGAATATGACTACTCTTCCCTTTGGTGTCTTTTTTGATGTTTGTTGATCATACCAGCCGATCTGATGTGCTTGGCATAATTCTTACCCCCATCGGCTGTATTCTTATTATATCCGGAGTGCACCATGTTGACTGGAAAAGGATGTCCATCTATCTTCATCGGCCTCTTGGATTCATCTATCTTGATTTTGCCTTGCTTAATAGCCGACTGGATCTGCTGTCTAAAAATCTTGCAATCATTAGTATTATGAGATCCTGTGTTGTGCCACTTGCAGTATTTCCTCCTCTTCAGCTCCTCAGCCGATGGTCTGTTTTTCTTGAAGAAGAAGATCAAAAATCTTGTCGGCTTTGATAATGTCAAAATCGAATCTCTCTTCCTTTCCTGTATTTTTGACCCATTGACAGACCACCGTCTTCTTATTTCTAGCCCACTCAACTGCATTGATTTTTGGGTCATCATCTTCGGAGTCAGAATCATAACTGTAGACATTATTGACATTGTTTGCCTTCTTGATGAATTTTCTTGCTTCTTGGAACCTTGTCTGATGAGCCGATACCTTCTGAGCCAGATGAGCCAAACTCTCAAAGTCTTGAGCCGAAAATCTTTCCCTTATCGGCGCTAACAAACCTTGGAAGGCCAAATCGGCTAGCTAAGAATCTGTCAAGGCTAGACTATAGCATCTATTCCTCACGTCTCTGAATCGTTGAATATAATCTGGAACTGATTCATCAGATTTCTGCTTGATTGCTGTGAGGTCTGATAGCTTCATCTCTTGAATACCACTGAAAAAGTACTTATGAAATTGTTTCTCCAGATCGGCCCAACTTCTGATAGAATTGTAAGGTAATGATGAAAACCAAGTGAATGCCGATCCGGATAAAGAAAGTGGGAACAATCTAACTCTGAGAGCCTCTGTAGCCGATGCTTCACCACATTGAGCTAGAAATCGGCTAACATGATCATATGTAGATACATTATCTTGTCATGAAAACTTGGAGAAGTCTGGCACCTTGTATCGGTTTGGCAACGATACTCGATCGAAGTACTCTGGGTATGGGTGCCGATACATGTTACCATTATCCTTTGGCTTGAGTCCAAACTGTTCTTTCATGACGTCGGCGATCATATCGGCCCAGGGTTGATGTGGTGTTGCTCCACCAAATTGCTGCTGAAGTGGATCCATTTGGCCGTATTGGATCGGCTGAGGTCGAGGAGAATGAGGTTGATAGACATGATTGAGGCTAGGCGATATGGAAGTTGCTCTGTACTATATTGCTGGCTTATCGGCTGAGTAATTCTAATCGGCTGTTGTGGAACCGAAGGAATTTGGTATAATGTGTCGACGACTGGCGGTTTTGGGTTGAGAATACTCATCAACTGCTCTGGTGTTAACTGAGTTGATGCTTGCCCCCCAGTGATCGGATGTGGTCTTGTCAGGACTGTTGGAATATTTGTGCTGGAGTAAGGAGCCGATGGAGCCTGGGTTTTAAACGGTTGTTGATTTTGCTGATTCCCGCCAATGTCGGTCTTCACGGTTCTGTACCCTGGGAACATACCGTCTGGTAAATATATAGGTCCTTTAGCCTTTTCTTCGGCTATCGTCCCATCAACCACCGACTTGATCATGTTTGTTAAGGTGTTCACGAGCACTCCAGACTGGTTGACCAAAGCGTGATGTACAGCCGAATCGATGCGATCTTGCAATGTGTGGAGTTCCTCATCAATCGATTCGACTTTGGTATGTTTATCCTTTTCTTCTCCTGATCCGAAAGTACTTGGGTCTTGCTTCACAACTGTCGGCAGCTTGACTTTGGTTCTTTGAACAACCGTGCCTTGCCGAGTCATTGTGAACGAATGCAGATATTGGTTCTGGAGCTGATCCAGCATTTGTCTCATCTCTTCTCTCTGCTCTTCATTCAGTTGCTCGACCGTGATCGGCAAAATGTTGTCCTCCGAAACTTCAGTGATGTTTGGCGACATGATGACACAATGTCCCACTGGGCGTGCCAAAAGCGTGTTGATGCAAAAAACACACACTGGCCTGAGAGATTTGCTTTACTCTAGTGCAGGTCCAAAATTAAGCTTTTAGGTTCAAGGGCGTGCCAGTTGATTTGATCCTGCAATCAACAAGAAGAAATATGCAAAAAGTATTAGTAAACGACAGCCCATCGGCCAGACAGCCGATTTCGTATCGTATGTGACCTAGCCGATGCAATAAAGCATGAATCGGCTGTAAAGTATAGTCAATGATAGGACTAAACTTAAAACTAGTATATCGACTTTAAAGATCAGTGTTATATAATCGATATATCAATATTACTTTAGAAATAAGCAATTGGGATAGATCGGACTGAACCGAGACAGTATAAATTGCCCAAGTCTAAAAATAACATGAAATAATGATTATATAAACTCATATCATAGCCGATATCTAGATTTAGGTACGTATCGGCTATAGCTCCGATACAACCTTATATCAGGATATTCTCTAGTGATAAATATATTCAACTATAACCAATTAGATTGGCATCAAGCTCAATATATTTATATTAGATTAGATCCTGATATAAGGGGCAAATATAGAATATTAAACAAAGCATTAAACTATGTAAAACATCTATATCAGGTAAGATCGGCTGAAACCCCGATACGATCCTTATTAACAACCATGAGACAGGCTAGATATCATGTTTCTAAATATGACTTAATAGTTCGGACTTAACCAATGCAGCATTAAAGTATAAAGAGAAACATGACATCTAGAAAATCAAGCCGATGATTGTCTTTTCGGGATGGTAGATACATTATATAAACTAAATCAGCAAAGTAATCTAGCCGATATCGACGAAACCCTAAAAAGAATCCAACCGATGCAAGTAGATTGCGTTGCCGATCTAAATTATATAACGTATATGATAACTCGGAGATTCACAACATAGAACTAGAGTGTCATAAAGATGTAAGCACTATCCCTGATGATGCAAATCGCCATGACAAGATATACCTTTTCGTCAAGATCAAATTGATGCAGCACGACTCGAGAGCACAAACTTGTCGAAAAGTAGAAAATAAAGGTGGCGATGCGCCGAGATTGATTGAACGTGTGTTGTTTATTTACAAGACCTCGGGTCTATATTTATACCCGAAAATACAAACATTGTTCATCACGGACACGACTCATATTAACCTAATACAAATCCAACTAACGAACAAGTCTCTAAAGCGGACTCTTACCATGATTATCTATAAGGAAATTACATAAAATAACCTAATTAATAGATACAATTGCCTCCTCAGGACTCTATCCGTGCATGACAATCCGTATGAAGCACCCTAACACAACCGATGACGTGTACCGAGTCATGTTACTGAAATCGGCTCAATCGGCTAACCTTGTCCGACTCTGACTCTGCCGATCCAGTCCATAGCCAAATTTGGTCGTCAACAGATAGGTAATTTCAAAGTAGACTCATCAATTATGCCAATCCAATACATCAATCAAATATTCTGTATACGCATCAACTAAACATTAATCGCAACACTTGAAGCCCATCAAATGTACAAAGAAATTAACCAGGCGAACGATTTGTTCATTGAGGCAGTTGGAACCAAAAAGAACAAGTATGTTTATCTGTGGAGAATTTTTAATTTTTGAGTCAATATAGTTATCATTGATTCCCTAGTCTCTAGAAAAAACTTGTTGTTTTGTTGATTTTCTAAGTTTAGTTAATGCATGTGTAAAAGAAAGTAGGGAGTAACTTATGCTCTCATCCTGCATTGATCAGTTTCCATTCTTATTTCTTTATACATTTGGTTATGATTCTTAAAATTTTGGATTAGTTTTTTTTCAATGTTGATGCATATTCGATTGATTACAATCTCACGTGTGTGAATGTTGAGACTTGTTCATTAAGGTTATAACTTTTTCTATATATCTAATCCAAATAATGTCCGTATAATACACGAGATCCGTGTCAAGGTCGGATTTCAATTATGTCACGGTCTTCTACAAATAGAATAATTTACCTGGTGTAATGTGAAATAGGTTGTTTTGAAAAAAAACACGATTTCTAGACCTTGACATGCGATTGTATTCGCGTGCAACATGAAGGATATTTTCTTAAAGCGTTTGGATCATGAAAGTTGAACTCTGCTCGATTGTATATCATAATTTTAGTTTTCCGTAGGAAGGCACGAGTATTTTTTTAATCGAAAAAAAAGTAGGATCTACATTTTATAGGTTAGGATTGAAGCCCATACAATCAAGGCCTAATTGGACCACACGGGTCAAAGCTGAAGCCCATACAATCAAGGCCTAATTGGACCACACGGGTCAAAGCCCAACTACTATGCGTTTGGGGAACATCGCTAATTTCGCTATACGCACCCAGCTGCGGCACACCAAATCCATCTGCCGAATCCCCAAGTCCACATCCACACTCGCCAGTCGTCACCCCCCTCCTCCCCTCCGCTCGCCGACGATGGATCCGGCCGCCGCCGCGCGCGGGCAGGCGGAGCAGTGGATGCGGGTGGCGGAGAAGCTCCTGGTGGCGCGGGACCTCGAGGGGTGCAAGGAGTTCGTCTCCCAGGCGCTCGGCACCGACCCCCACGTCCCGGGCGCCAACGACCTCCTCGCCGCCGTCGACGTCCTCCTCGCCGCCCAGCGCCGCCGCATCCCCAACGGTCATCCAGATCCCTACGCCGTCCTCGGCCTCGATCCCTCCACCCCGGCCTCCCGCCGCCCCGACGCCATCCACACGCAGTACCGTCGTCTCTCCTTCATCCTCAATCGCTCCCACCCCGACCGCCCCTGCTCGCTCTCCTTCGCCGAGGCCGCCCGCCTCGTGGCCGATTCATGGGCCTTCCTCTCCGATCCGATACTTAAATCCGCCCTGGATGCTGAACTCGACGCCGCTGCCGCGGCAGCGGCAGCGGCAGCGGCAGCGGCTCGCGCGTACCATCCTCCAGCTCCGATGCAACAGCCACCGCCGCAGCCTCCGCCACAGCCAACTCCACTGAGGGTGGCTCCCCTGCCAACTCCACCAAGGGCGGCTCCCCAATCAACTCCACCGAGAGTAGCGCCCCAGTCAACTCCACCGCCGCGGGTGGCTCCACAGCCACCCGCTGCCGCAGCGGCCCCGCCGATTGAGCCTGTCGCGCCGCCTTCGCCTACGTTCTGGACAGTGTGCATGTCCTGCTGCCACATTCACCAGTACGACCGCCTCTATGAGGCGCGGAAGGTGTTGTGCCCTAGCTGCCGCCAGCCATTTGTAGCCGAGGAAATGGCAGAGCCGCCACCCATTGTGCCGGGTACTGACATGTACTACTGCACCTGGGGGTTCTTCCCTGTTGGGTTCCCTGGCTGTCCTGGCTTTGAGAAACTGATCAGTTCGCAGCAGCATGAAACAGATCAGCCGAATACACCTTGGCTTGGAACCACTGGTGGTGTGGAAGCTGATGGTGCGGCTGGTGCTGAGAATGGGGTACCGGTTAGTGCAGCAGTGGAGGTGCAATATGCGCCGAAACCAGCGAAACCCGTGAGAGTGAAGGTGGGCGCAAAGAAGCGAGGCCGTCCCAAAGGCAGCAAGAACAAGAAGTGAATGATACCAATGAAGGTGATTGGTATGGTCATAGATCAGATGAGTTCGTTGGGTTATTCGTTTGATCCTGCTATCATTGTCATCGACTGAAGCATCTATCTCTAGGTTGAATGCTAATTTGTGGCTTACAGGATCATTGAGAAGCATTGCAATGGTGATAGTAACTTAGTTTTTCAGGCAGTCTTGCTCAGTTGCTGGGTTGTACTACCTTGCTGCTCTTATGCTTTAGATGCTAGCAGTTAGCTGCTGTATGTTGTCTAATTTCATTGACTTCCGTTGAGCTAGCTGTGCTGATCTAAGATTATTAGGAGATAGCGATTTAGTACCGTGCATTGTACATTTTGAAATTTGATGCTACTATAAGCTCTTCTCTGCATAGGATTGCAGACTTGCAGCAATGAATGAGAGTTTTATTTTCCTAGTCATTTATGCTATGCTCAGGCTAATTCTCAAGCACCACAACATTTCTCTTTGATTTCTTCTTTTTTGATCATGCAATGAATACTTTTATTATTGTTTCCTTTGAATCTGGGCATTTCATCTGTACATTTTTCATAGTTGGGTTGATTACTGCTGTTGGGGTGAACACCTTTTTCCTTTGAACCAATGCATTTCATCCTTGTTGTTCTAATTTTGGGCTGAATTACTGCTATTTACTTGGCTTGCCAAATCTGGTGAATGTGAATATATGATAGAGGGCAACAAAACATGTTGATGATTCATCAGTTTATCCTTCTATGTTTGTGCTGCCTGTGTCCATCCATGGTAAATCCTTCTACGCAGCATCGTTGCTATGTTTGTACTGCTTGTGTCCTCCGTTGGGCTGATTACTCGCATGGTCTAAGGTAGGTCTCATAAATCTGATGTAGTATTGGAAGTCTACCTGATCATCCAGATCTTAATTGAGCAGAGTCTGCAAGATCGAGAACATTTTGAAGTTTCCCTACTAGCTTAACCCCCCCCCCCCCCTCCCTTTTTAGGCCTCATTTGGATTGAAGGATTGTTTTAGCAAAACATACAATTTCACATCTAAAATTCCATTACTCACTCCTTTGGATCAAAGGAATTGGGTATTGGAAAAACAAAGGATTGATTTTTCTTTGCTATCAATTCCATAGGAATTTAAACATCCATCGAGGGCTCTTTTTTCAATCCTTTGATAAGTGCATGACAAAGCAAGCTACATAGCTCTAAGTGATCATGAATTAAGCACATTTTGAACAAGGAAAAAGGACGAATTACGCCCTGAACTATTACGGTCGACCGAATTACTCCTCTGAATGCGAAAACTAGACATTGCTCACCTAAATTTTTAATACCTTATCATCCTCGATACTGTTTTGAGCGGCTTTGACTCGAGCTTGCACACGTGACGCCAACGTGGCAATCCAATCAGCAAAAAAAAATACCTCCTTCGCCCCACCTGTCATACCTCTCCCTCCCCGTCGCGTGCTCTCTCTCCCCGGTCGCACTCTCTCTCTCTCCCACGCACACACTCGGGCAAGCGGCTGCGGAGGCGGAGGTGGACCAAACGATCGGCGGCGGAGGCAGAGCTTGCCCGGGCAACCGATGGTGGAGGCGGACCGGGCGACCGGCGATAGAGGTGGACCACCCGCCGCTGCTCGACCTGCATCGGCGTCCGACAATGCCCAACAGAGAGAGCGAGAGGGGGGAGGAGGGGAAGAGGGGAAGAGGAGGTGGGACCCGACGACGCACATCTCCACCGCATGTTGTCCCTCTTCCGGCTTCGGCGAGGCAGGATCCGGCGCACGACACAACTCCGGCGAGGCAGGTGTCATGCCCCTCTTCGTCTCACCCCCCACCGAAGCTTCCTTCCCACCGCTCCCGTCGCCACCTGGAATGCACTCCTAGCCACACCATTTCCCCGCCGCTCCCGCCGCCGACCGGTTCCCCCTCCCATCTGCGCCCGTCGCCGATCGGTTCCCCCTCCATCTACACACACCGCCGACTGGAGCCACCCAGCTGCTCCCGCTACCGCTCACCGTTGACCGGTTCCCCCTCCCGCTAGCTCCTGCCGCCAGCCGGATCCACCCCAACAGCGCCCGCCGTCACTCGCCCAGCCGCGTCCCCAGCTGCTCTGTGTTGTTGTCGGCCACCCAGTCCACCTTTGCCTCCGCCACCGGGCGAGCTCTGCCTCAGTCGCCTGTCGCCCGGGCGAGCTCCGCCTCCACCGCTGATCGCCTGGTCCACCGCCGCCTTCGTAGCTGCCTGCCCGAGCACGTGCGTGGGAGAGAGAGAGCGCGACCGAGGGGGAGAGAGAGCGATGGGCGAGGGAGAGGTATGACATGTTGGCCCAGGGAGGGTTTTTTTTCTGACTGGATTGCCACTTTGGCACTACGTCTACAAGCTCAAGTAAAAACCGCTCAAAATAGTGTCGAGGGGGTAATTCGTCTGGTATTAAAAGTTTAGGGTGAGCAATGTCTGGTTTTCGGGTTCAAGGGGTAATCCGGTCAACTGCGATAGTTTAAGGGGGTAATTCATACTTTTTCCTTTGAACAATGGCACCATTGGGTACACTTCAGTCCTTTGATTACCATTACACTTTGATCAATTCATGACTTCCAAACAACTCGCTTTGTTTTTTCTCTATATTTTTCAATTCTCTGTTTTGCACATGCATTTTTATCATATGCATATATTTTCCTATTCATGTGCTTTTCCATCAGTGAAAAATGGAATTTTTGAAGCAATTTCAAAGTCCTTTGGATGGTAGGAATGAGTTCGAAGATTCCTATATGATGTCTCCCATTCCTTCACTTATTTTAGGATTCTAAACACTTGAACAAAGCTTATATGTTTTGCATCCCTTTGATAAATCCAAGGCAACATGCCACTTTATTTCTCCTCTTTTGTCTATTGTAATGAATTATTCAATTCAAAATCCTTTTTTTTCTTATGGAGCAGACAAACACATCTTATACCAAATTCATGTGTTTTTATTTCTTGTAGGATTCATCTAACCATGACACTTGATTTCTATTTTATTTTGTGTTTATGTGTTTTCCTAATCTTGTGTTCCAAAGGAGTCCTTACCATGAACAACACATTAAAAGAACGTTATGGAAGGATTGAATTAGTACACCTGCTCTCATCCAAGGAGTAAAAAACACATATAACAAGAAAAGAAGCATATTTTTCTTAAAAAAAACCGACAATCAACTGTAAATTTGTATTAAGGGTGTCTTGTTTTAAGGAGAAATGAGGATAAACCATGCAATGCAAAGTTAATTAGAGAAAAGACTAGCAAAAAATTACAACTACAAAGGACACACAACCAACTAACCTACCAAATCCCAAAAAAGCAAGACAACCAAGCTCAACACATCACCACATGTGCAATAGGTTCGACTTTATTACCACCAACTTTACAGAGAGATAAGCCAGCTTAGACGAACAAAATTGTCACTGTTGCTTTGCCTCATGCCACTAATCTCCATCTAGCTACGTTGAAACAAAAGCCTCCCAACGGCCACTTCACGATTGATGTCTCTATTCACCAAAACGAAACTAGGTGTATCTCATGATGCAACAACTCCGACTTCACCTCAACACATCTCGTTGACTTGAAGTCAGCTGCTACGTAACCAAGGAAAGTCGGAAAGGCAAGTGTCGTGAAAAGGAGCTCACTGCTCCTGCCTCCACAGCTGCAACCACAACAGCCTCATGCCACTACCTCCATGTGGCCACCACTAATCCAAAGCTTCTCAATAGTCACTGCTCGACTAATGCCTCCGCTTGGCCAAAAAAGAAAAGAAAGAAACATGTTGTAGGTCATTGTTGCCAAATTCGTCTCCCTTGACGTAGTAGTTCGATTTCATCTGAACACATTTCATTGACCTGCATCGATGACAGACACTATGCAACTGAGGAAGGTTGGAAAAGCAAGCTCTACGAGAAGCAGATCACCACTTTTGCTTCCATGGTTGCCACAACCACAATCTCATACCATTACCTCCAAACTACAACTCTAACTTCTGAAGATGAATAGCCAATCTGGGTTTCAAACCACTTCCTCCACCGTAGAGAGAAAACCGAGTGTCGAGTTGTCCTCGCCAAGCTAAGTTAGCACGATGGAGCAGTTCCGATTTCCAAACGCTCGGCCAACCAGAACAAGTCAGCACGATGGCCTCACCCCAACAACTTGGGGGGGGGGAATCTGCCTCACTTGCCGACACCATGTCCACAATTCCATAGTCGTAGTTGAAAGACGCCTCGGGAGCAATGTCAGCCGCAGGAGGCAACCCATCAAAAGAGGTATGGATAGTGAGATTCGCACAAGTGGGCAGAATCGTCATTTGGTTACAGCATAGGAAAAATGAAATGAAGGAAATTTCCAGTTGATCTAACTCCTTTGCATATTTTTATTTAAAATTGGACCATATAAATACAATCACATAAAACATTTCCTATCTCTTCCTGCAAACCAAGATGTATATAGAAAAATTTTCTTTGGGTTTATTCGGTTAATGCCTCCCATGAAGATTGGAGAGATTTTGAAGATTAATTTCATGTTTGTTACGATGTGGAATTCATCTCTATCAATTCCCTTCAATCCCTTTCTTATAGGGACTAACCAAATAAATCTTGGACACTTGGGAAGTTAAATCGAAAAGATCCTTTGCGAACCGGGCTTGGTTATTCCCACACACACATTTGTAAAGGGCATATACAAATGTAGAATTTGATAAGGGCTTTGAGTTAATGCATATCACTTAGAGATTATCCTCCTATAATAGTTGAGACAACAAAACCTCTTAACCATTCATGCACTAAAATATTTTTTATTACTCTTCTTTCCTTTTCTTCACCCTCAGACAACAAAATTTTATCTAATAGATACTAAGAGTCAACTATGAGCCATTGTCATATGTAGTAATTATGTTTCCCTTTCCTACCCTCTTTCTCTTCCACGTCACCAAATTTGCTTGCATGATAACGGAGAGAGCTCATCATTAAACACCGTTGTACATGGCCTAACGGTTGTAATCGTACAACAAAAAATAACTGCCTAGCCATCGTTACTCAACTTGCTGGAACCGGAAGCAGCGTTTGTTGGAAACAATCTTGTCATTTGTGCGTTTATTAGCATGTAGAATTGTGTGCACGAACACATTGTGACGATGTGCGTGTATGCATGGCTAGATCAGGTGGTTAGCTTACATGTGTTGAGTTAATGCGTGCATGCAAGATTAATTAGTGGAGTTAGTTAGGTTGTTAGTCGTGTGAACTGCATGTATATCCATGAAGTGCATGCTCAAGTTAGTGTCTAGAGAATAGGTAGTATATGAGTGGAGTTGTGCATTTAGTTTGTGAAGTTCGGTTGTGTATATAAGTACTTGATAGAAGAATGAAAATAAGTGGCATGGTTGCTGAGAAAGTAAGAAGTAGTACCATGTGTGTGCTCGTGTCCTCTTCTCTCTGTTTCTTACTTTTGTTTGTGTGAGATATAGAGTATAGAGATATATAAGTTAGAAGAGCCGAGAAATCGGCTCCAACAAGAGTGGCCAACAAGGGGATGAGGAGGACTCACAAATAGTGGCCAACTTGTTTAACTGTAAAGCTGGGAAACTACCAATTACCTGTTTGGGCATGCCAGTTAGTATGGAGAAACTAAATATGACAGAATTGGCCATCCCACCTGACAAGATAGAGAAGAGGTTGGCTACTTGGAAGTGTGGGCATCTATCTTATGGAGGAAAAGCAATTCTCATCAATTCTTGCTTAAGCAGTATACCCCTCTACATGATGGGATTTTATTTGCTACCCGAGGGCACACACCACAAAATGGATTCTATTAAAGCTAGATTCTTTTGGGAAGGTTTAGAGAGTAAGAAGAAATATCACATGGTTAAGTGGGAAGCCCTGTGCAGACCTAAAGAGTTTGGAGATCTTGGCTTTATTAACACAAGGCTAATGAACAGAGCTCTCTTATGTAAGTGGATTCAAGTTAGAATCAGGATGCGAAGACCCATGCTGTGAGTTGCTTAGAAATAAATACATGAAGGGTGGAGGATGTTTCTTTCAAATAAGGGCTGAGGGGGATCACAATTTTGGAAGGGTTTACATAAGGTGAAGAAATGGATGAGGGCAGGAAGCTCATATAGAGTTGGAAATGGAGAATCTACCAATTTTTGGGAGGATGTATGTTTAGGGGAGACAACGCTGAAAACTCATTTCCCATATGTTTTTAGCAATGCTCTGACCCCAAAAAGACTGTGAAACAAATGTGTCCCGATGGGGAGTGGATAATTAACCTAAGAAGGATGATAGGAGAGGGAGAGCTTAATGAGGTTCCGTTGAATACAAAAAGAGATATGATAAGGTGGAAATTAACCGAGTCAGGAGAGTTTAATACCAAATCAGTTTACTAAGAGATGAGTTTTGGAGGGATTAAAGAAATAAGAATGCAGAAAATGTGGAAGACTCCAGTTCCTCTGAAGATAAGGATCTTTTTTTTGGTTGATGCCGAGGGAGGAGGATTCAAGTAGCAAAACAATTGAAGAAAATGAATTGGGTTGGAAGTCCTTTATGCAAAGTATGTGGAGAAGAGGAAGATGTAGACCACCAAATGTTTAGATGTGCACCAGCAAAATATATGTGTTGTTGTTATAGAGATGCATTTAGCTGGGACAGAGTGCCCAGTTCCAGCAAAATATGATGAAGGACCATGGGAGAGACAGAAATACTATATTGTTTTATCTGCTCTCTGCAGGGATCTGGGCAATCTGGCCTGTGAGGAATGATTGGGTGTTCAACAACAAGCTGATGTCTCACATTATGCAATTTACCTCACAAAGTTGTTTCATTTTTGCTACAGTGGAGAAAACTGTCGTCGGTGAAGGCTGTGAGCGTCCTGGATGCTTCAAGGGAATCGTTGCTTGCCAGTATCCGAGGGACGGGAGGCTCAAGCAACAGATGTTTTGTGATGCTTAGGCCCCGAAAATCTTTGTTAGCTTGTTCTGAGAATTAACCTATCCCCTCGCTTGTTTAGCGTTGTGCTAGCAGCGATTGTGCTTTTGTTGTTAGCTGGAATCCTGATGTGACCATCAAGTATAGGCATACAACCAAGCATAAGAAATATAAAACATTGCTAAAAAATAAATCGGATGAATGGAGGATCTACAAGATATTCAAGTTCAAGAAGTTTTGGAATCCAGTTCGACCTCCGGAGACAGTACTAACTTCAAACGGACCTAGCACTTTCATGCCGACTCCGATTTGGATGATCTTGGACTTGATGGAAAGCTTGTCTCGTCAACTTTCAAATGCATCTAGCCTCATATCCAAAATCATCTCGAGTCAGCGGGAATCACCAAAACAAGATAGTGTTATTGCTGAAACCAAACTTGGGCCTTAGGCCTTGTAATAGACTAGACCTATCTCGAAAGTGTCTCCCTCCACCTCCACAAATTAGAACTTAACCATAGATCTATTTTCCTCTATAAATATCTATGTACACCCTCTAGAACAATTGGGTTTTGTTTAGTTGAATTTTACCAAGTGCCATTCACCTTGTCTTTAGTCCTCGCTCGATTAGTCAGCGATTATAGATTCAGAGCCCCCAATAGTTAGCGTGTTGATTTGCCGGGTCGATTAGATATACCACTTCAATCGCAACTATCCCTTTGTGGTTAATTACCTATTCGTAATATTTAGATTGCATCTTATCTTGTTCTTGCAGTGTTCTCTCCATTGCATTGCAGGGATCATCAATCGCGCGTCATGGTTGGTACGATATCGTTTATGGTGTAGCATTGGCATGGTGTCTTAGACTTGTTCTGGTTGTTAGCTACATCGCAAACGTTGTACTCGATCAAAGCGAGAGTTATTCCCTTACCAGAAGATCGGGCCACGAGAGAGAGCGTTATCAGTTGGTTTCAGAGCCACGGTTGCTTGGTGAGGATTTTAATTTTGCAATTTTTTTCCATCTACCCATCGTCCACCATACAACCGCACCACTTTTATTTTTTTCCATCTCCGAACCATAGTTTTGAGTTTTCAATTTTCATTCAGTTTTGTTTTATTGAGTTTTAGTCCATAGTCATGTCAGTGTGCTGGTTAGTTTAGTTTCATCCTGTTTGAGTTTTGCTTTTGATTACACGCTGATCCGGTCTAGTTTATCTTGATAGCACTATTGTTTGTTCTAATCTGGTCGTGTCGTCATCCTTGTTCCTAGTCATGTGCGCTTGAGCCAAGAAAAGACTAGATTAATTCAGTTTTTGGCTTTGGTTGCCGTCGTCATATCTTCGAGATTAGATCAATATATCCTCTAACAGCCTGCCATCATGTGCGTCTGAAAAATAGGAGATCTGTGTCATGTTATTTCCTTTTGTGTGGTATATATTTCCTTTTGTGTGGTGGTTTTGTTTAGGAAATCACGAGATTGTTGCACGACAGTTTCCTTGTGGCTGAGATTTTCATGTGTTGCTTGCTATTTTACTGGGCCAAGCCACGCATGCAACACATCCTTGTTTTCCTCTCCAGATCTGCATGCATATCAACTGCCGACTGCCTACATGCATGCACGAGATTTCCTCTGTCCATTGCCACTAATCACTCCTAGGAATTAATTCCATGTGCATGCACCAGCTCCTTTGGTATTTGAGTTTTAGTCTTCTTTTCGTCGATATTTTCTGTTTTGAATTGGTCAGTCGATCTATAATTTTTTAACTGGCTGTTAGTTTTTCTTGCGTACAGCCGCCGCCTGTGAAAAAAAGAAAAAGAAAGAAACAGAAAAGTGTCATGGTTACAGATAAAGCATACCTTCTATAATACGACTAATTGAATATACGAATATGGTATACCTCTACGTATACGGCTTATTTTCATATATGATAAGTAAATTGTCGAAAGATTATGGAATTTACCCTCACAGGTAAGTAATTAACAGAGTCCTACTCGGAGAGGATTAGGTATGTACCATATCGTGCGGGGTCCATAGTTTCCAAGTCCTACTTGAAGACTAAGGTGATTCACGGTATAAAAGGTACACCCCTGAGGGGTTTAGAGCATCGAATTCTAATACCAATACATCCACCATAGTCTACAAACTAGAGAATACGAAGCCTACTCGCCGGATGATCTCGTCGAATCATCTCGACAAGAATCTCACCAGTAACGTCGGAATCATCGGTTCTCATTGTACTATGTGGTTTTTCTTATCAATCTCATATAAACTAGATTAGGGCTATTACCTTACGAGGGCTGTCGCCCCTGATTTTATAGCACAGGAAACCATAAGTGTTTACAAATACCAACTCCCTGGATCGGTAGGTTGGTATACACACATTACAAATCTGGTACACACAGGCTGCATCACATAGTCTTACAATACCAAATAGTACATGGGAACCCGAGTAGGTTCTGATAGGCCGTGTCTAGCTGAATACAATACCAAATAACATAGGACAAGATAGGATAGTGGAAGCGAGGCTTCGGCGGTCCACCTATACTCCACAGGCATCGACTGGGGATTAGTCCCTATGGTTTCTCCGTACCATCCCCCTCCTCGGGGATCAGTTCGACTGGCATGTCCTCATCATCAAAATCTAAAAGGGTAGAAATATGCAAGGGTGAGTACCAACCGTACTCAACAAGTCACCACTATAGAAATGTAACAAATGCGTATAGGGATCCAAGGCAGGTTTCGGTTTATTTGCGTAAAGCCAGTTTTCGCGAGTTATTTCACAAGCCTATGACCTAGCAGTTTTAACTGAAAACAATCGTTAGGTTGAAGTTGTCATTTAACTTGCGAGGGTTCATCCACCTTCCCCAAGCCTCGATTGGTCCGGTTTACCCTTGCATCAAAATTTTCCACAGTTTTCACCATTACGACCTTCCCGCACATCTGGCAAGGTCGCACCTCTCATTCCAATCATCTTTTAAGCAATATTAAAATTTATGAGGCTAGTCAAGAGTAATACAAGTCCCGGCGCTCATTAACCGTGAGCACGGCTATTCGAATAGTTTAATTTACTCACACTGCAATGGATGTACACTTTTAATCCCACACTCCGTGACGCACCCAACACATGAGACTTGTCACGGCCCGGTTTTTCAGTGCCATGGCGGCACCCGCTCCAAGGACTATGAATCCCCATTGCACCCCCGGCGCCACATTCCTACCTCGAGCCGGTTGTGAGGGGAGTCCTGATGCTCCCAAGATTAAAGGTTACATTATACATATATAAAGCTTTGACGTCATTAAACCACACACTTCCACATTTCCATACCGATCTCCAGAACCTACCATGTCTGGGGTGCCACCCCACGAGAATAACCTAGTCCACCGGGTCTAACCCCACTCAAGAAGTGTGGTCGTACTCGGTCCGTTTCTCGCATAGCTTCTTGACTCGGTCCTTAATTGACCAGGGTCGGCGGCTTACCGTTCCCAGAACCACCCATATTCTATTCATGCCGCCCCAGTCGAAATAGTTTTATTTTATTAAGTTTTTGGTTTCCGCAAAAGGTTTTAATGTTACGGGTGGCGCTTATGTCTCCACCCGTCTCCGACAATCACTCCCACTGAGTGATCGCCACATCCACATCCATACCCGTATATCATAAGTACGGAGTTGTTGACGATGAAATTTGGTAAATCATGCATCGAATTTGGAGTTAAGACCGAAGCAGATTTGGAAGGAAATCGGTAACAGAAACAGAGTATAAATCGGCTTCGGAACTGCATCGGCTACGGTGTGCATCAGCTGATATTGAATCGGACAAGGAAGCCGATGTAGCCGATTCCGACAAGGGGATGTTGAAACCATTGTCGGGTTCGTTTAAAGTGCTTCATGAGGATTGCCACGTATGGATTGAGTCCGAAAAAGACAATTGTATCTATTAATTAGGAATAGTTTGTTAGTTTCCTTTTATCTTTAGGAAAGTGTGTTTAGTGTCCGATAAGGACTTTATGTTTTCCTTTTATCTTTAGGAAAGTTTGAGTCGTGTCCGATATGGACTAGTATCTACCAATGGGTATAAATATGTACACCCGGGGTCTATGTAAATTATCTCTCGATCAATTCAACTTCGGCGCATCGCCACCTTTTACCTTTTTATTTTCGACGAGTTCTTGTTTCAAGTTGGGCTGCATCGACTTCGATCTCTGACGAGGGGTAAGGCTTGTTATGGCGGCTTGCGTTATCGGGATTAGTGTTTCCATCGCTTCAACACTCTAATCTTGTTCATGTAAGTCGTCGAGTTATCATATACGTTATATAATCTAGATTGACAATGTCTTCTACTTGTATCGGCCGATCTCTATCTAGGGTTTTGTCGATATCGGCTAGATTACTTTGTTGGTTTAGATTGTATAATGTATCCACCACCCTGAAAATCAGTCAAAGGCTTGATTGTCTAGATATTATGTTTCTTTTCATACTTAGTGCTGCATCAGTTAAGTTTGATCTACTAAGTCGTGCTAAGAACCATAATCTCTAGCCTGCTTTTTGATTGCCAATAAGGGTTTCATCGGGGTTTCAGCCGATGAGTTAAGTTATCTGGACGTTGCATCGGCTTATAAGGATTACATACAAGATAGATTTAGCCGATAACAACAAAGATTTCATTGTTTATCTAATCATTTGGATTTATTAACATCGGACCACCAGCCGATGAATGCTTCAACCTTCGGATCAATGCTTATTCAATCTATCATTACTAGCCGATTGGTTTCTACTGGATTGTTTTACTACATTATCATCAGTCGATTATCTTTATATCATTATTTACTCAAGTATCAAGATCTATACTGGATATCGGCTGTTATCGGCATCGGCTGGAATCACTCCATCGGCTTGTCAGCCGATCAGCTATCTTTTGATCTTCAATTTATATATCTTGTCAATTGCAGGATCAAACTGACTGGCACGCCCGCATCTCATCATTATTTTGGACCTGCACTGGAGCTAAGCAGATCTCCCAGGCCGTCGTGTTTTTACGTCAACAGGAGTGCACAAACGTCTACACATATGCAACGCTAAGCAGTATAGATAATTAACTGCGCATAAATAATAGACTCAGGTAACAAGGGTGTATAAGTACATAGAGGTAAATCATATCAAAGGTAAGGCTTAAACAAATGTAGGTACGCGTTCTATAATTAGCATGCAATTTTATTTGTAATCAACACATTTTTATAAAAATAGGATCAACATGTTCGAGGAAGGGGGCGTAGTGACTTGCCTTGCTCAATCAGGGGTTCGTCCTCAACTAGCTCGGTTTCCTCCTCGCAAATGTACCCAATCCGGTTGCATAATAAAGTCACACACTATTCGCCAACACATAAAAGAGCCAAAAATTCAGAAAAATCGAAAAATAACCAAACCAGTGCCATTGCGTAGGTCTTGATTTTAGAAAGATTTTGACGAAAGTTTCATTCAAATCCGACTTAAAACGAGGGAGATACGGACTTCGAAAGGTTGGAAAAGTTTTAAATCAAAGAAAAGGGAAAAAAGGTCTGACGGGTGGGACCGCCCTTAATTCCTCATGTGCAGGTTCTGTTTTAAAAATGGTGTGGGACCCGTATGTAAGCCTCTCTCTCCTTCTTCTCTTCTTCTCTGTCTCTTCTTCTTCTTCTCTCTGTTCCTTCTCATGAGCAGGAGAGGAAGGGTGCCGGCGGCTACGCGACATGGGTGGCGGCTGGGCTCAGCTGCGGGGAATGATGCCGGTAGGGGCAGCGCCGGGGCAGCGTGTGGCCAGCGGGGGCGGCGCGTGGGGTGGTGGCCGGGTGCGGCACGGGGCAGCGGTCGGCGACAGCGCGGCTTGGCCGGGACCGGCGGCAAGACAGCGCGGGGCGGCGACCGGGTGCGGCTGAGGTGGCGTGCAGGGTGGCCGGGCGGCGCCTCGGCTGCGCGCGGATTGGGCGGGGCGGCAGCTCGGCGTGGCCGGGCGCGGTGGGGTGAGCGCGGCGGTGCGGCGCGCACGGCCGGTGGCGGCGCTCTCGCGGCCAGTGTGGCTGGTGGCCCGTGGTGGCTTCGGCGACCGAGGTGGTGTCGGCCGAAGCAGCTTGACGTGTGGGGTGCGGCTAGTTGGCTCGGCCGAGTGGCAGGGCGGCGAGTGGAGGCGGTGGTCGGGCCGGCGGCTAGTCGGCGCATGACAGCGGACGGTGGCTGGGGTGGCGGTGAAGGTCGGCGGCGACAGCTATCGGCTGGGTGGCAGGGCGACGGCTGTCGACGGCGGCGCCGGCGGTGGCGTGGCTCGCGGCTGGGCGTGGCGGCGCGGCGAGGCTGCACGCATGGTGGCGACGCCGTGGAAACAAAATAAGGAAAGATGACAAGGAAGAAGGCAAGCAAAAGAAAGCAGAGGAGGTAGACGCTCACCTTGCGGCAGCCGGGTAGCGGCACACCGAGTGAGCTCCGATCGTCGAGGTACGGCTTAGGCGCGCGGATCGTCCTCGGGCTCCCGGTGTTCGTCCGAGGTCCGCTGGGTTTGGTTTTCAGGTTTTTTAGCTCAAGTTTTAGTGATTACATCAAAGGTTTTCGTTCTAACGTTCCAATCGTTTCAACCGTTCGTTCGTTCGACCGAGCTACACACTTCCCTACCTCGCCCGGCGCGGCTGCCTGCCTGTCCACTTGCCCAACCCAAGTCTAGCTCATGGCAAGGCGGTGGCTATGCACATCGTGGGGAGGGGGTGAATGGGGCTGGTTGGAGAGGGATAGAGGAAGAGGATGAGGTGAGGCAGTGTGGCGTGTTCGAACACGGTCGGCTTTTATAGCCTCCGAGTGTGGGAGCCAGCCATTGAAGTGCTTTCAATGCTTCGCCCGGGCGTGCGGCTAATGTTGGTGAACGGCTCTGTCTGCTAGCGAGGGGAGGAAGGTGTAGACGACGATGATGTATCGGCGGCCTGCATAAGCACGCATGCTTGCTAGCTTGCTGCATGCAGCATGCAGGTGGCTAGTCGCATGCAAGCACAAGCTAAGCTAGCTGCATGCAAGCTTCTGCTAGCTTGCTGCATGCATGCACGTACGTTGCACCCACATACAGCTAGCTAGCGACGTGCACGCCTGCTTCGCCGGTGAGGTCAGGCAAGGGCGCCGAAGCGCACGGCGAGGTCGCCGACGCGATGGGAAGGAAGGGCAGTAGCTGGCGATGTCACAGCGGCCTGGTCGTAGCGGCGCGGCGCGCGGCGATGTCGTCACTGAAAACAGTACTAGGGAGGAGAATTGGACTTTATGCTTTGTTACTAACCCAACCGGAATGAGTGGCTTGGGGAGGCAACATGGACTTTTCTAGGGAAAAAGGCTTGCATCAAGAAGGCCACGGTAGAGGGAGTTTAAGCGGACTTTTCGGAGCAAAACTAATTTCGGTCAGGGAGAAAATCTTGGGACAAAAACCAAATGATCATAGGAGTAGAAAAATTTGAAATTTTCAATAAAAGTTTGGCACTGGCATAAAACAAATAAGAAATTGTCGGCATGATGCAAAATCATAAAAATAAATCAGAGATGATTTTTGGTCGGTGTACTTTTATTTAGGAATTTTCTCAGGGTGTTACAAGGGCCCTGAACCATTATAATCTCTGTCTCCTTGTTTGTTTGATGTCGTTTCGTATAGATCCTAGTATCAACGTACCCCAATACCCTAAACATCCGGTCTACGGGTATCACCCATCGACAGTGGCGCGCATGACTTCGAGCCGCTCCGACGATCGCGTCCACACCAGCTTTGGCCCAAGAGATCCAACCCAAACATCGCTGATGTGAACCCAAGTCGGATCCATCGTCTTTCTGGTCTACGCTGCAATGCTGATCTCGTCTGGTCCAACCTCTGTTCTCTCGTCCTGATGGAGAGGACAGCGTTGATTCCAGCAACATGTGAGAAGCAGCCTCAAGCGGCCAGAACCAATCTACCCGTTGAATCATGCACCGACAAGGACAGTTCCTCAGAGGTCTACCACTTGGTGCGTCATCCATAAGACGGCCAGTCACTCCCTTGTGGATTGCAAGGTGGTACAACACGTGAAAGCTGAACTCGAAGCCTGCAAGGAATGAGATATTCAGCACGCTTCACCAACAAATATCCCCTGGTGTCCGATCCACAAGACAAGAAGACATGAGCTCTCTAGCTGCAAGGTTTTTCTTAATGTTATCAAGACTCCGCACTCTCAGAACCAACAATGACGAGTTCAGACTCAGATCGTTGCAGAGGAAAGGAGCTCAGAGGAAACCCCTGATCGTTTCGTGGGATTCATCGTTAACGACTCCCACGAGCCATCGGTTCTACACGGCCTGGAGGATCGATAATCGCCATCATCTTACACTCCACGCGACGTGAACATGATCGAGGGAGATGGAGCCAGTTTCACAGTTGCTCCGGCGACTACGGATGTGTTGACGACCAAATTTGGTAATTCAAATATCGGAAATCAAGATGGAATCGAAGAGGATTGAAGAGATAAGATCGTATCGGAAAGCAGAGTGAGAATCGGCTGTGGTCCGAATCGGCTATGGACTGGATCGGCAGAGTCAGAGTCGGACTAGGTTAGCCGATTGAGCCGATTTCGGTAATGTGACTCGGTATACGTCATCGGGTTGTGTTAGCGTGCTTCATATGGATTGCCATGCACGGATAGAGTCCTGAGGAGGCGATTGTATCTATTAATTAGGATATTTTATGTAATTTCCTTGTAGATATTTCCAGTAAGAGTCCGCCTAAGGGACTTGTTGGTTAGTTGGATTTGTATTAGGATAATATGAGTCGTGTCCGTGATGGACAATGTTTGTAATTTCGGGTATAAATATAATCCCGAGGTCTTGTAAAGAATAACAACACACGTTCAATCAATCTCGGCGCATCGCCAAACCTTTGTTTTCCACTTTCGACAAGTTTGTACTTTCGAGTCGTGCTGCATCAATTTGATCTTCGGCAAAAAGGTATATCTTGTCATGGCGAGTTACATCATTAGGGCTAGTGCTTACATCTCTATGACACTCTAGTTCTTTGTTGTGATTCTCCGGGTTATCATATATGTTATATAGCTTAGATCGACAATGCAATCTACTTGTATCGGCTAGATCCTTTCTAGGGTTTCATCGATATCGGCTAGATTACTTTGTTAATCTAGGTTATATAATGTATCCACCATCCCGAAAAGGCAACCATTGGCTTGATTCTTTAGATCTCATGTTTCTATTTATACTTAATGCTGTATTGGTTCAGTCCAACCTATTAAGTCGTATTTAGAATCATGGTATCTAATCTGCTTCATGGTTGTTAATAAGGATAATATCGGGGTTTCAGCCGATCTTACCTGTTATAGATGTTTTACATTGTGTTATGCTTTGTTCAATATTCTATATCTGCCCCTTATGTCAGGATCTAATCTAATATAAATATATTAAGCTTGATATCAATCTAATTAGTTATAGTTTAATATATTTATTACTAGAGAATATCTTAGTATAAGGTTGTATCGGAGCTATAGCCGATACATACTTAAACCTAGATATCGGCTATGACATCAGAATACTTAATCATTATTTCATGTTACCTTTAGACTTGGGCAATTTATACTGTCTCGGTTCAGTCTGATCTATCCCAATTGCTTATTTCTAAAGTAATATTGATTTATTGATTGTGTAACGTTGATCTTTTCAGCCGATATACTAAGTTTAGGGTTAGTTTTATCATTAACTATACCTTATAGCCGATTCATGCTTTATTGCATCGGCTAGGTCACATACGATATGAAATCGGCCCTATGGCCGATTGTCTATCGTTTACTGATATTCTCTGCATGTTTTTCTTGTTGATTGCAGGATCAAATCAACTGGCACGCCCTTGAATCTGAAACCCTAATTTTGGACCTGCACTAGAGTAAAGCAAATCTCTCAGGCCAGTGTGTGTTTTTTGCATCAACACGCTTTTGGCACGCCTAGAGGGACCCGTGTCATCATGTCTCCAAACATCACTGAAGTTGCGGAGGACAACATCGTCGCGGTTACACCCGAACAGCTGAGTGACGAACAGAAAGAAGAATTGCAGCGAATGCTGAACCAACTCCAAAATCAATATTTGCACTCGTTCACAGTCACCCGGCAAGGCACAGTCATCCAAAGAACCAAAATCCAAGTACCGACGATCGTGAAGCAAGACCCAAGTACTTCTGGATCCGGCGAAGAGAAGGATAAACAAGTGAAAACCGAATCAAGTAACGAAGAATTGCACACATTGCAAGATCGCATTGATTCGGCTGTACATCATGCGCTAGTCAACCAGTCCGGAGTACTTGTCAATACTTTGACAAACATGATCAAGTCGGTAGTCGATGGAACGATAGCCGAGGAAAAAGCTAAAGGACCTATTTATCTACCGGACGGCGCGATCCCAGCATATAGAACCGTGAAGACAGAGATCGGCGGAAATCAAGGAAATCAACAAGTGCTTCAAACCCAGGCTCCATCGGCTCCCTTCTCAAGTTCAAATATTCCATCAATTCTAACCAGATCACAGCCGATCACTGGGGGGCAAGCATCAACTCAACTAACACCAGAAGGCATATCGGCTGGCTTCAATAATCTTTATCAGCCTCACTCACCACGACCTCAGCAGATCCAATACGGCCAGATGGATCCAGTACAACAGCAGTATGGTGGAGCAACACCTCATCAACCCTGGGCCGATATGATCGCTGACGTCATGAGGGAGCAATTTGGACTTAAACCGAAAGATAATGGCAACATGTATCGGCATCCATATCCAGAATACTTTGATCGGGTTCCGTTGCCAAACCGATACAAGGTGCCAGACTTCTCTAAATTCTCAGGACAAGACAATATATCAACCTACGAGCACATTAGCCGATTTCTAGCTCAGTGTGGTGAGGCGTCGGCTACAGAAGCTCTCAGAGTTCGCTTATTCCCACTCTCGTTATCTGGATCAGCATTCACTTGGTTTTCATCATTGCCATATAATTCAATCAGGAGCTGGGCCGATTTAGAGAAACAATTCCACAAGTACTTTTTCAGTGGAGTTCAAGAGATGAAGCTATCGGACCTCACAGCTATTAGACAGAAATCAGACGAATCGGTTCCAGATTATATTCAACGATTCAGAGACGTGAGAAATAGATGTTACAGCCTATCTTTATCGGATTCTCAACTAGCCGATTTAGCCTTTCAAGGTTTGCTGGCGCCGATCAGAGAGAGGTTCTCGGCTCAGGACTTTGACAGTTTGGCACACTTAGCTCAGAAGGTATCGGCTCATGAAACAAGATTTCAAGAGGCTAGGATATTCATCAAAAAGGCTAATAATGTAAACAATGTCTACAATTATGATTCTGACTCTGAAGATGAAGACCCAGATATCAATGCAGCCGAATGGGCTAGGAACAAGAAGACGGTGGTCTGTCAATGGGCTAAGAATTCGGCTACAGAGGAAAGGTTTGACTTTGACATTACCAAGGCCGATAGGATCTTCGATCTCCTTCTTCAGGAAAAACAGATTCAACTGCCGGCAGGACATGTCATCCCATCGGCTGAAGAGTTGAAGAAAAGGAAGTACTGCAAATGGCACAACACAGGGTCTCATCACACTAATGATTGCAAAATTTTCAGACAACAGATCCAGTCGGCTATCGAACAAGGAAAAATTAAGATTGATGGATCCAACATGGCAAAGAGGCCGATGAAGATAGATGGACACCCTTTTCCAGTTAACATGGTGCATCCTGGATACAACAGGAATACAGCCGATGGAAATAAAAACTATACTAGAAGTATCATATCGGCTGGTATGATCGGCAAGTATCAAAACAGGCGCCAAAAGGAGGAGGAGTCATATCCTAATGAAGAAGAGAGATATTTTGATCCCCATTGGAGTTGTGAATTTTTCAGGTTCTGCTGGAACGAAGGTATGAGGCTACCATCTATCGAAAATTGTCCTGGCTGCAGTGATCCTGATGTCCAATTCATCCAAGAACCAAGCCGACGACATGCAATTACACATCGGCCAAGACAATCATGGCTGTCAGTACATGAAAGACTTGGGCCGATGCACCAAGACGATGATGAAGATGACTCACGTAGAGAATCCAAGCCAATGCATCCCCAATGGTGTCCTTCTGGGATATTCACCAAAAATCAAAAGAGAAGAGTTCAAAGGATGAGGAACAAAGAGCAATTCCAGGAGGTTGAGGGTGCAATTGAGCATCGGCTGCGGCAGAAAACGAAGAAAGTATGGCGCGTGAAGAGCAAGGTGGTGCTAGCCGATGAAGTCAGAGCCGATCGCAACAAGGGCAAGGAAGTGAGGTCATCTGAGATAAATATGGTTTTTATGTTGCCAGCCGAATATGCAGTAGAGCAAGTTGTCGAGCAAGAAGAAGATATGCCATCGGCTAAATTGATGTTATCTCCACAACAAGCTGTTTTTGAGAAGCCCGAAGGAACAGATCATCGGCACCTCAAGCCACTCTATGTTAAGGGATTTGTCAATGGTAAGCCGATGTCAAAAATGCTAGTCGATGGAGGGGCAGCTGTTAATTTAATTCCTTATACAACATTCAGAAAGCTTGGGAAGAACTCAGAGGACTTGATCAAAACCAACTCAGAGGACTTGATCAAAACCAACATGGTTCTGAAGGATTTTGGCGGGAACCCATCTGAGACCAAGGGAGTTTTGAATGTGGAGCTAACCATCGGCAGTAAAACAATTCCAACCACGTTCTTTGTTATTGACGGGAAGGGTTCCTACAGTCTGTTGTTGGGAAGAGATTGGATCCATGCCAACTGTTGCATCCCTTCAACAATGCATCAAAGCTTGATTCAATGGCAAGGAGACCAAATCGAAATCGTGCCAGCCGACAGGTCAGTCAATGTAGCTTGTGCCAATTTGTCTATTTGGGAGATGGAAGGAATTGATTGTTTATCTGGCAAAGTTTGGCAAGGAGATTACTTAAAGATTTCTGATGATGCCATACAGACAACAGGAGATGGAGAGCCCCAATTCTTGTTTTGAGGGCGCCGTGGAGGGTTCCAACCTATACACAGAAGACACTATTGATGATCTCGACGGCAAGCTTGGGCAAGGTTTTATGTCGGCTGATGAATTAGAGGAAATTGACATTGGAGCAGGTGATAGGCCTAGGTCGACATATATTATTAAAGGTTTACCAAAAGAATTTAAATGTAAATTAATTGCACTCTTAAAGGAGTACAGAGATTGTTTTGCCTGGGAATACTATGAGATGCCAGGACTTAGCCGATCGATAGTTGAACATCGGCTCCCTATCAAACCAGGCTATCGGCCGTACAAGCAACCCCCAAGACGTTGTAAAGCTGCGATGTATGATGCTATTAAGGCCGAAATTACAAGACTCTATGATGCTGGCTTCATCAGACCATGCCGATATGCTGAGTGGATTTCCAATATAGTACCGGTTATCAAGAAAAATGGCAAGCTAAGGGTTTGTATTGATTTCAGAGATCTAAACAAAGCTACACCGAAAGATGAATACCCAATGCCGGTAGCCGATCAACTTGTAGATGCAGCATCTGGGCATAAGATTATCAGCTTCATGGATGGCAATGCTGGTTATAATCAGATTTTTATGGCCGAGGAGGATATTCACAAGACTGCTTTTAGGTGTCCTAGTGCTATCGGCTTGTATGAGTGGGTAGTTATGACTTTCGGCTTGAGGAGTGCAGGCCAGCTTTTCTCTAAGGATGGCCAGGACTTAAAAGTATTCTTCCAATGGCTGATGTTGGGGTTTGCTAGCCTGAAGGGGATTCTGTTTGTTTCGGTAGTGATGAACTCAGTGGGGTCTAAGTTACCGATTGGCCCAAGGAAGTAGTTGTTTTCATGATTGAGGCTGGGAATCGCAATTAGGTTTGCGAGAGGGGGATTGAAATTCCTCAGAGGAGCATTGAAGCAATTAAAGATATCAAACCCCCGGAAGATAAAACCAAGCTACAATCATTGATCGGCAAGATTAATTTTGTTCGGCGTTTTATATCAAATCTGTCTGGCCGAATAGAACCATTTACTTCTTTGCTAAGGTTGAAAGCCGATCAGGAATTTGTCTGGGGAGAGAAGCAGCAGCAGGCTCTGGATAATATCATGGAATATATGAGTACCCCTCCAGTACTTATAACACCACAGAAAGGGATTCCATTTAAACTTTATCTATCAGCCGATCAAAATTCTATCGGCTCAGTCTTGATTCAAGAGGTTGAAGGAAAAGAAAGAGTTATATTCTATCTCAGTAGACGCCTGTTGGATGCAGAAACAAGGTATTCACCTGTGGAGAAGTTATGCTTATGCTTATATTTTTCTTGCACAAAGTTGAGGCATTATCTATTATCCAATGAATGCATTATAGTTTGCAAGGCCGATGTAGTAAGATACATGCTATCGGCTCCAGTGTTAAAGGGACGAATTGGGAAGTGGATCTTTGTTTTGTCAGAATTTGATCTCAGATACGAATCGGCTAAGGCAGTTAAAGGGCAGGCAATAGCCGATTTCATAGTTGAACACAGGGATACCAGTGTTGATAATATTGACATCATGCCATGGGCTTTATTATTTGATGGATCAGTTTGTACTCATGGTTGTGGTATCGGCTTGGTGATAATATCACCTAGGGGGCAAGTTTTCAGTTTGCTTTTACTATTAAACCATACTCAACAAATAATCAAGCGGAATATGAAGCTGTTCTCAAAGGGTTGCAGTTATTAAGAGAAGTCGAAGCCGATGCTGTTGAGATCATGGGTGATTCATTGTTGGTGATAAGTCAATTATCTGGGGAATATGAATGCAAGAATGATACCTTAACAATCTATAATGAGAAATGCCAGGAGCTGATGAAGACATTCAAGATGGTTACTTTGAAGCATATTCCTAGGGAGCAAAACGTTGAAGCCAATGATTTAGCTCAAGGCGCATCAGGATATAGGCCGATGTTACAAGGGATTGAAGTAGAAGTGGCCTATATTCCAGCCGATGATTGGAGGTTTAATGTTTTTGAGTATCTAAAGAATCCTTCAAGACCAGTTTCAAGGAGATTAAGGTATAAAGCTCTTAAGTATGTTTTGTTGGATGATTCATTGTATTATCGGACGATTGATGGAGTCCTGTTGAGGTGCTTAAGTATGGAAGAAGCTAAAGTTGTCATGTGTGAGGTTCATGAGGGTATTTGTGGGACACATCAATCGGCTCATAAAATGAAGTGGTTACACGCACTACACCGACTTCGTCCAACAAAGAGACACCGTTCTTTCTCGTGTACGGATCTGAGGCCATGCTCCCTTCGGAGCTACGTGTTGACGTAACAAACGATGGCCTGAGAGATCTGCTTAGCTCCAGTGCAGGTCCAAAATAATGATGAGATACAGGCGTGCCAGTCAGTTTGATCCTGCAACTGACAAGATATGTAAACAGTAGATAAAACAGCCAATCGGCTGACAAGCCGATAGAGTGATTCCAGCCGATGCCGATACCAGCAGATATCCAGTATAGATCTTGATACTTGAGTAAATAATGACATAAAGACAATCGGCTAATAGTAATATGAAAGAATAAGCGTTGACCCGAAAGTTAAAGCATACATCGGCTGGAGGTCCGATATCGATAAATCCAAATGATTAGATAAACAGTGAAACCTTTGTCATGATCGGCTAAATCCAACTTATATGTAATCCTTATAAGCCAATGCAACGTCCAGATAACTCATCGGCTGAAACCACGATGAAACCCTTATTGGCAATCAAGAAGCAGACTAGAGATTATGGTTCTAAACATGACTTAGTAGATCAAACTTCACTGATGCAGCACTAAGTATGAAAAGAAACAAAATATCTAGACAATCAAGCTTTTGACTGATATTCAGGGTAGTTGATACATTATATAATCTAAGCCAACAAACTAATCTAGATGATATCGACAAAAGCCTAGATGGAGATCGGCCGATGCAAGTAGAAAACATTGTCAATCTAAATTATAAAACGTATATGATAATTCATCAGCTAGCACTCTGATAAAACATTAGCATCAACCTATCGGCTTAAAAGATTTATATTATCAACAACAATCTAGTAGGTCGAACCTAACCGATGCAGCACGAGATTGTATATGATAATCTAATATTTGATGAACCGATAGATCTGTCTAATCTGATGGATATAAAAAATCTATTTAAAATAGCATTGTGACTGTAGAGATATATCGGCTAAGATAGAAAATCAGACCTAACCGAGACAGTCCCAACTAAACCAATGCATCTCTAAACACAATGCAATTAAAATAGAATTGAGATATCAGGTAAATATATCAACCGAACCAGAGTGATCCAAGAGATCGAAGCGATGCAGCCTTCAACAACACCAATGTAGCCGATAGATTCACCAGGGCCAACGGAACGTAGGGCTTACCCCTTCGCCGGAGATCGAAAGCCGATGCAGCCCCGCGTCAGGTGCCAAATTCCGCCGGTTGATAAGTAAAAACCTCAGAAAGAGGGTGCTGATGCACCGAGAGTAGTTGTATTGATCGAGAGATAATTTACATGGACCCCATGTGTACGTATTTATACTCATGGGCCTTGCCAGATGATTCAGAGCCAAACGACCATATCATAACTGGTCATGTTAGAGTGCTCCCTGGATGCGTATTAACCAAGCCGTGTAATCGGAAATTGATTTTTCCAACTTCACTACTGGGTTATGGGTTTTCAAGCCTCTTTCACTGAGAACGACTTCTCCGAGAAAGAGGCGGGGGCTAGGGGGAGTACCTAACTCGAAAAGGCTAAGGGCAGCCTGAAACGAGAATACTCATACACATTCTATTTACAAATTGACTAGGACATAAATTTCAATTCTATTACAGAATCTTTCCAGGCACTTTCAGGTACAAACTCTACCATGACGGCCATTGGCAGTCCATGGAGAGGAAAACCTTCTCTGCTAAAGGAGCTAGCAACTAGGTTAGGCGATCTATCTCATCCGCCGACATCCGTGTGTGCTTAAACCCTTCCCTAAGGAAGTCGAGGTTCACCTGCCAGTGGCGATCTCGGATGCAGGCAAGGACGTAATCGCTGGTATACCCGCTCGCTCGGTGACACACCTATTTAAGGTTGTTGTCGATCCGCTTGCCGATCTCTTCCAGCTGGTCACAGGACCTCTTCATCCATGAGATATACCCCGGCGTGGACTCCTCAGGTGCAGGGTGCGTGACTCGCAACTCCTTGCAGAGACCCGACATCGCGTCGTAGCAGCTCTTGAGATATGAGTTCAACCAGACCTGACGTCCTCGGAGCGTCTTGACATCACGATCCTTTTTTGTCTATCTCGATGGACCGCTCAAGTTCCGCCACTTCAAACTTTGTCCTCCAATATTGTACTTGGCGCTCTCGCTCCTCAAGCGCATCTTCAAGATCTACAAAAGGGGCCAACTCTAATAATCCGGCTTCACAACATCAGTGAAGAAAGCGATCTAAGAGCTGACAACCTAACCTAGGTTTTGTCGGAGGAGGGAGATCAAGTTCGAACCGGATGGAGCAAGGACATCGTCGATATTCACGGCGACCATGCCGTTCTCGCTAACATCTGGAATGATTGGATGAACAGAAGGGGTGGGCGTGACATCGAGAATATCGGGACGTCCCCCTTGCTGGACGTCCTCATCATCCATACATCTACAAAAATCAGGATGTTGCGAGTAAAATTTAAAGTGTACCAGATGGGGGATTGTTCTACAAAAGGACAACACATACCCAATATATTACACTTAAAAGTTAAAACAGCATGGACACAGATAAATTACTCTTCATAAAAGGGGAGAACAGTCTCCCCCAACTCTGCAACCTCGGACATCACATCCTCACACACGTCTTCAGCACCACCCTTGGTGAGGACCTCCTAAAGGTTGATCTCCGGGTGCGTGAGCTTGACGCACGCAAGAACGTGACAAGCGCCTATGCGCAGACTGGTGCAGGTGTCTTCTCCGACCTTGGCGGCGTGCTTACCAGGAACTTTTTCCAGTTCCTTGATAAGGTCCACCAGGGCGGCCACCAGTGTGGTCCCGTCGGAGTACGGAGGAATCTCGATGTTCGCGTCGAGATTCCATGCCAGCTGGTCAAGGCGCGTGTAGTTCTGGCGGAGGGCATCTCGGATCGACTCCAAGTGATTGGTGGTTTCCGCTATCTGCGCCTCCAGTCCTCGCCGTTGTTGGTCGTGCCCAACGATGAGTTCCCTCATCTTATTGAGGTCCTCACGCGTCTCCTCGAGGTCGCTCTCGAGTTGGGCCAGTCGCCCGTCCGATGACGAGGCAATTGCACCCATGCGGGCCATCTCGGCTAGCACCTCCCGGGTACCGACTTCAAGGAGACGGCGGGCCTCGGCGAGCTTCTCGACACCTGACACAGACGCCAAAGCTGGTGGCAGTGTAGGACCAGAGGCAACAATCGGGTCAGCCACGCGAGTCGTGACCATCGGTAGAAGGGGGCTTGTCGTCACACGGTCCTCGCTGTGTGCGGAGGATGCTAGTGAAACCCGGTTGATGTCGATGGGATTAACGATAGGTCCCAAGATCGCATTGATGTACAAAGGCGATATCAGAGTCTGACACTTTGCTTACTTGGTTTTGCCCCCTTCAAAAGTCTCCTCCTCGAGGCTGGAGGTGCGCCAGCAGCGGCCTGAGTAAGTAGACAAGAACTCGTTGTCGCGTAGTATGCAGTTGTTACTAAGAGCGTGACGCTAACCTCAGAGCCACTCATTTGGGCACGCAAGCTGGCTCCGGGGGTGAGACCAGCCCATTTCCTCTTGGAGGGTTTGGACCCGCTGCCACTAGGCACAATTCCGACCTCGGCCGTCTCCGAAGAGACCTTCTCTTTGAGGGAGGAAGAAGCCTAATGGTCGACGAATGGTCCGATAGCATCCGTGAGAGGGAGTGCCTGCCAAATATTAGGTCACTTTATCTTCAAAATCATGAAGGATTGAGGAGATGGAGCACCACGAAATCACTTACGTTGACGGTAGCATCCTTGTCAACTGTTGCTAGGTCGCAGATCAGAGCTGGGGGATTGTCGACTCCTGATGGGGCACTGACAACGATCTAAACCCAACCTGGCGGCCACGGTGTTGTCATCGAGACCTGCGAATGAAGCACAAGATTAAAAACTGAGAACAAAAGCACACAAGAGGATCACTGACAAGAGGATTGCGAGAACGAGTACCCCGATCAGAGATCCGCATCTCATCGCCAATCCCAACTTAATCATACACAAGATGAGCATGAGCTTGAAAGGGCTGAAGGCGGTGACATATGAAGTCGGCAGCGACTTCATACCTCGACAATCCCTGATCTCGGAGGTGGCGGTTTTGACAAAGACCAAAAGGAAGGGGTTGGTAGGACTTTAGAAGTACAGTTGGAGGAACGTTTTGGTTTTTCATCCGGAACTACGAGAACGGGAGAAAGCTCCTCCACGTGGAGGTAGAACCACCTTGATCTCCAGCCACTTCGGGAAGAAGGGCAGTCGAAGGGGATATATTCCGCCTTCATCCCATCTCGAAGACGAAACCCACAACATCTTGAGATCCTGCGGGACTCCATCCACTGGAGCTCATAAAAATAACAGAAAAGATCAAGAAACGACACTAGACCGATGTAGGCCTCACAAAGGTGAGCAAAGATGCTTAGAAAAGCAATGGAGTTGGGATTCAAATGGAGAAGGTGAAGACTGTAGAAGTTCAAAATCAAGAGAATGAATTTGGAGGGGGGAAGCAAGAATCCACACCGAACAAAATCCTCTACAACGACAATTTGTCCTAAAGCGGGTTGTGGTTCAGTACCTCCCGCAGAGCGCTCCATGGTGTTACGTCCAGGAATGTAGCCCTCCACTTGCAGTTTCTTCATCTCGGCGGTGTCGACGGTGGATTTTCCCAAATCCATAAGGTTGATCTTGAGATGGTTGGAAGAGGTTTAGGGTTTTTGGTTTCTCTGGGAGCGGAAGGAACGGGAAGGCAGTGCACAAGGAAGATGAAGGGAATTTTGGGCAAACGGACTTGAAATGAATCCCAAAATCAGGTTTTATAGGCACACTACTTGACGGTTCGCATTTCGAGGAAAGGAGGGAGATTGCCGCCGAAATTTTCTAAGGTCCGTTGCTGGCAGTTGTTTAGACTTCAATTCAAATTCACTTATGGACCGATGATCGTCTTTCAGTGATGTCGAATACTCCATGTCTTCTCGATTTTCGTTGAGAACGGCCAAGTGAGAACGACGACGTTGACAGAGAAGTCGTGGATGACCACATGAGTTCATTTGATTTGACCTTGGGGGCTACTGTCATGGTTACGAATAAGGCATACCTTCTATACTACGACTAATTGAATATACGAATATGGTATACCTCTGCGTATACGGCTTATTTCCGTATGTGATAAGTAAATTATCGAAAGATTATGGAATTTACCCCTCACAGGTAACTGATCAATGGAGTCCTACTCGGAGAGGATTAGGTTTGTACCATATCGTGCGGGGTCCGTAGTTACCGAGTCCTACCTGAAGACTAAGGTGATTCACGGTATAAAAGGTACACCCCCTAAGGGGTTTACGGCATCGAATTTTAATACCAATACATCCACCATAGTATACAAGCCGGAGGATCTCATCGAATCATCTCGACAAGAATCTCACCGGTAACATCGGAATCATCGGTTCTTATTGTACTCTGTGGTTTTTCATATCAATCTCATATAAACTGGATTAGGGCTATTACCTTACGTGGGGCCTGAACCAGTATAGTCTCTGTCTCCTTGTTTGTTTGATGTTATTTCGTGTAGATCCTAGTATCAACGTACCCCAATACCCTAAACGTTCGGTCTACGGGTATCACCCATCGACAAAAAAGCAAAAGGTGCAAAAAAAAGAGTCGCACCAAAAAAATCAGTAAAAAGAAAAAAAATAAAATGTGGAATTTTTTTATAGGTTATTGGTTTTCTTGGAGATAACTGTGTGATAAAAATCAAGTTGTTTCAAGTCCGAGTGTTGATCATTTGCTTGCTTGAGCTAGGATTGAGTCTAGGCTAGGCCAGCTATTTTGACTAGTATTTTGGACTATTATTCAATTTCGTAAATCTGTTTGATTTTTGCTATTCCTTGTGATATAGTTAAGCCTACCAAGATCCACATACTACTAACCTTTACAGGTCCGTTTTGCAATCCCTCCACTCACAGCGTGTCATTGTGCCACGAACCAGCCACGGTGATTGACCTGTTTTTGCATTCTTTGAGAAAATTATAAGAAATTGGTGTATGTTATAGTGTTGAGCGACTTGCAACTCCACAAGCAAAAAATGTTGTTAATAAGAAGTTACATGCATCTGTATGTTTTTCTTGTTTGCTACTGACAATGACAAGAGTGTACAAGGAGAACGGGATTGAACATTTAAAACATTGGCTTTCACATCAAGAAGAGGTACATGATGAGGTTTGTGAAAACAAGATACCGTTGCCTTCATTTATTGGTAAGTTTAGTCCTAGAGACTATACTGATTGGGAGTTAGTAGTGGAAGAGGAACTTGGATATTATGAATGGTCTGAGGAACAAAAGATTAAGGCAGCCACAAGTTCTTTTACTTCTTTTGCATCTCTTTTGTGGAGTGATATTTGTCTTGTCGGTAATAAACCTAGTTCTTGGAATGACTTAAAAACAATGATGAGAGCTAGATTTGTACCTGATTATTATATTCATGATTTACAAAAGAAAATGCAAAATTTGAAACAAGGGAATAGAACCGTGAGAGACTATCACCGGGTTTCAAATTTGTATGTTGTATAGTGGTATAGGGGAGTCTAGAGGAGATACAATTAAAAGGTTTTTACATGGCCTTGATTTAAAAACTCAGCATAGGCGTGAAAATAAAACCCATAGCCATCTTTTTCAGTTACTTTTGCTTGCTTGCGATTAGGGGTGGCAACGGGGCGGGGCAGGCCGGGTTGGACAGGAACGCCCCCGCCCCCGATCCCCGCATTCCCCCCCCCCCCCCCGCCCCTGTCCCGCATTGGTTATCGGGTGAAAAACTTCACCCGCCCCCACCCCCACAGGGGACCCAGCGAGTGAGCGGGGCCCCACACCACCTGGGTGGAGTTGGTACTCTATTGGTGGCGACGAAGGGCAAGCTCCGATGAGTGGCCTGGGAGGGACGGAGGGCGTGCGCTAGGGGACGGGGCTGGCCGGCATCTCCTGCGACGTCCGCTAGAGGACAAGGGATGGATGGGCGGAGGGACAGAGGTTGGAGGAGGAGAGACGACGGACGGTCACGCGCCCGGGCCGGCGAGAAACGGAGGGTGTGCGCTGGGGGTGGGGTTGGCCGGCGCCTCCTGCGATGTCCGCCGGAGGAGGAGGGACGGATGGGCCGCGGGACGGATGGGCGGAGGGACCGAGGGACGGAGGCCAGAGGAGGAGAGACGGCGGACGGCCTCGTGCCCGTGCCGGCGAGAAAGCGCGCGCTAGGGGGCCCGCTGGCCGGCGTCTCCTGTGACATCCGCCGGAGGAGGAGGGACGGATGGGCAGAGGGACGGAGGACGCACGCTGGGGGCCTGGCCGCTGGAGAAGGTGGAACGGATGGGTACCGGCTGGGATGAGGATAGAAATTAGGGTTGAGACTTATGTACCCCCCCCACCTAAATGGGCCATATGGGCCTTGAAAGTTCATATTTTTCTCTAGAAGCTCCTATCCCCAGGCCCGCCAGGTCACCCGTGGGTGAATTATTTCCCTCACCCCCGCCCCCGCCAATTTGCGAGCCCCCGCCCCCGCTCACCCACGAGTGAAAATTTCCACACGGCCCCAACGGGGAAATTGCCACCCCTACTTGCGATATTGAAAGTCAGATTGAGAAAGAAACAGAAATGCCTATGATACATGAGAATATTCTTGTGCCTTCTATTGTATCTAACATCGTGCAGGAAGGTAAAAATAATGTTGAAAAAAAGAAGAATGAAGTACCTAAATTAGCTCAAGAAAGCATTTCAGGTAACTTATCTGATGCTCAAATAGACCAAGGTAAGAAAGATTGTGATACGCTACAATTGTCCACTAATTCTGCTATGTTAGAGCAACCTCTAGTGGAACGGATTTCTAATTTGCTTTTATCACAAGCTAAAAATTCAGATTGTGTTGGTATTGATAATGCTTGTAATGAGGACGAGTTGTGCAATGCTTCACTTATATACATGCCACAACTAGTGAAAGAACGCGTTACTTCTATTTCTGAATATTTGGTTTCCACTCAAAATAAACGTGTCTTTGCTATTGCTGATGACCAAGAAGAGCTGAAATTATTGTCTTCTTTATGCTCTTTGGGTTATATCGAATTTGATGTTCTTTGTGATCTAAATACCTTAGAGAAGAAAATTTATGATTTTTCATGTTTTTCTTGGAACAATTATCATGTCATTGGTAAATATAATAATAGAGGAGATTATATGGTGCACCGTGTTTATATATGTTCATATATGAATATTCCTTTAAATATATTAAAATGTGAGAAACTAAATGGATCGTACAACGTTGATACTACTGGGATAAATTTACCTAACCTTGTTTTGAAGATCGATGACAATATTCAAGAAGGGGAGTGTTGTGCACTCTTAGATTCTATGGTCAAGTCTCACTATCATTTAAAGATATGTTCATTAAGAAGGTGAGTTCGTTTCCTCGTAATGTAAATTAGATTTATGAGGAACAAATGATGCTACACAATGATTGCTTGTTTGCTATTTCTTCATGTGATCTCTCCTATGATGACAATTGCAACAAGAAACCGATGACGGTTTCCAAACAAGAAGGGAAGGACGATGTGACCATCAAGTATAGGCATACAACCAAGCATGAGAAATATAAAACATTGCTAAAGAATAAATCAGATGAATGGAGGATCTACAAGATATTCAAGTCTAAGGAGTTTTGGAATCCAGTTCGGCCTCCGGAGACAGCACTAACTTCAAAGGACCTAGCGCCTTCATGCCAACTCCGATTTTGGTGATCTTGGACTTGATGGAAAGCTTGTCTCGTCAACTTTCAAACGCATCTGGACTCATATCCAAATTCATCTCGAGTCAGCAGGAATCACCAAAATAAGACAGTGCTATTGCTGAAACCAAACTTGGGTCTTAGGCCTTGTAATAGACTAGGCCCATCTCAGAAATGTCTCCCTCCACCTCCACGAATTAGTACTTAACCCTAGATCTATTTTCCTCTATAAATGTCTATGTACACCCTCTAGAACAATTGGGTTTTGTTTAGTTGAATTTTGTCAAGTGTCATTCACCTTATCTCTAGTTCTCGCTCGATTAGTCGGCGACTATAGACTCAAAGCCCTCAATAATTGGTGTGTTGATTTGCCGGGTCGATTAGATCTACCACTTCAATCGCAACTATTCCTTTGT
This sequence comes from Oryza punctata, assembly GCA_000573905.2. NCBI lineage: Eukaryota > Viridiplantae > Streptophyta > Magnoliopsida > Poales > Poaceae > Oryza > Oryza punctata. The sequence goes on from CM002496.2 coordinate 22,798,649, forward strand.
GCTTAATTACCTATCCGCAATATTTAGATTGCATCTTATCTTGTTCTTGCAGTGTTCTCTCGATTGCATTGCAGGGATCATCAACCGTGCGTCACGGTTGGTACGACATCATTTGTGGTGTAGCGATTGCATGGTGTCCTGGACTTGTTCTGGTTGGTAGCCACGTCGCAAACGTCGCACTCGATCAAAGCGAGAGTTATCCCCTCACCGGAAGATCGGGCCACAAGAGAAAGCGTGATCAAATCCCCAACGAAGGTTTGTTGTTTAGACTTAGTTTGTAATGCACTCTTATGCTTTCAGTAAAAAGCTGAGGGAAAGCTTTTTCTCTAAAAAAAGAAAATCGGTTCCAACAGGGTTATTTAGAAATGGGCCTGCCGATTTGTGATTTTACAGGTGCAGCCCCTCCTGAGACTCATCAATTTCGCAGCACGCCATTGAAGACGACGGCAGGAATGCAGGATTGCATGTACTGATGTACATACGCGCTGTTTGCTGCGGTACTGTACATATATACGCCCCTGTTTGTTGCTGCACCGCTCGTCTATCCAGTCTCGACAGCTCCTGAGGCCCTGGATCTACAAAAGGATTGAGGACCGGACTCCAGAGTAGCACAATCCCGAGTCCTGGAACGGAGAAACGACGCCAATCCACAGAATTTCCATCAACCTTTCAGTACTCGAACTGCTACTGGTAGTACTCCATTAGTCGGTTAGTGTGGTACTACTATAAATCTATGATGGATGCTACTTGCAATTGCAAGTTACAACTCTGTCTCTCTCTGCTTCTGATCGATCATCATGCATAGCGCCGGCGTGTACTCGTCGCAGGCTCGCAGCCTTTTTCTCCTTTGCTGTACTCTCGCCTGCTTAATTGCTGCCTTGTAACCTAAAGGCGAGTGCCCCATTGTTACAGAGCAAGGAGAAGGAGACATATGACATATCGGCGTGCCATATTGCTATAAATGTAGCCCGCCGGAGTTGCGTTCGCCGACGCTTTTTCAATTCGGCCGTCCGACAATCTACGTGCGAGAAAAGTGCAGTGCATATCCACCGGTTCAACGTTACGTTACTCCCCTCGCTACGGCAGAAACTGCGACGTTTGATCGCTTGTGGTGACGGGTGAATGGCCGCCCAAAAGGCGAGAGGACCACACATGGGTGTTTTCTCCTCTCGTCCGACCGCGACGAAGGTCGGAACGCCAATGCCAACCTCTGCCGGGCCTGCCTTAGTTGCCTACGCAATAAAGCCGTGTCGCCGCCGGCTTTATTGCCCTAGTGAAATGCGTGGCCACCAGTACGTCCGCGATGCAACGATCGGCTTCCCGTCCCGTCCCGCCTATATCTTCTCTTCTAACCGATCGAGCTGTGGGACAGAGACACATAATACGCTAGCTATTCATGGAGATGGTGGCTGCACGGAGCGGCGACGACGCGGAGCTCGGGTTGGACGGCGAGTGCTTGGCGGCCGCGGCGCGGCGGACCGGGGCGGGCAGAAGCCACAGCGAGGCGGAGCGGAAGCGGCGGGAGCGCATCAACGCCCACCTCGACACACTGCGCGGCCTCGTCCCCTCGGCGTCCCGGGTGCGTGAGCTAGCTAGCCCCTGCCTCCTCGTCGTCGTCTCATCACTCTCATGCATGCATGTCACCGTACAATACGTGGTTGCACACAGATGGACAAGGCGGCGTTGCTCGGGGAGGTGGTGCGGTACATCCGGGAGCTGCGCAGCGAGGCGGCGGGCAGCGCGGTCGCCGTCCCGGGGGAAGGCAACGAAGTCATCATGGAGGAGGAGGAGGAGGAAGAGATGGAGGGGTGCAACTGTGACGCCGGGGAGAGGCAGGCGAGGCGCGTCAAGGCGTGGGTGCGCTGCGCCGACCGCCCGGGGCTCATGTCAGAGCTGCGCGATGCGGCGCGGTCCGTCAGCGCGAGGGCGGTGCGCGCGGAGATCGCCACCGTCGGCGGGAGGACCCGGAGCGTCCTGAAGCTCGACGTCGCGCAGACGGCGGCGGCGGCGGGCGGAGGCAACGGGGCGTCCCTGCCAGCGCTGCAGGCCGCGCTTCGCACCGTGATCATGAGCCAGGAGGAGCTGCTCGCCGTGGAGAGCTACAAGCGGCGCCACTTCTCCGCGCATTTCGCCTAGGGCATGTTTGGTTCCTTACGTACATTGTCACACTTCGATCGACACGTATATAAGATTAAAGTGTGACAATTCACAGTTACGGTGGTGTACTAGACACCATTTGGCATGGTAAATTAAGTTTGGCACCTAAGCAAACACGTCCTTACTTGATTAGTACTTGATTAGGGCTCTTGGAGTGATCTGACTAGAGAAATAGGAAGGAAGAGGAAGGAAAACTGTGGAAATGTTTCCCCTAAATCGAACATGTAGTTCGTGTTTTTTTCCCTTCCATTAGATATTGCAAGTTTGCAATTATCATGACAGTGTTTTCGTCCATCAAGAGAATATATCTCCTCTTCACTAAAAAATAAGTTAAATTCGATTTCACATAATGTAATAAAAATAACAAATATAATTGTGAATGTATATTAACTAGTTTCAGTTTTTTGTTACAACTTGTATAAGTCGCATTTGGTTTTGCATATCTGTTAAATAATAATATACTCTCTCTGTTCAAAAATATAATAAGTTTTAGTTTGATGGAACATATCCTAGTACTGGGATGTATCTCATCCAACTAAAACTTGTTATGTTTTAAAAAGGATGAATATCTTATATTAATGTATCTTGCTAATTTTTAAAAATATTTTAATAAGTATTTAGGTGGTATACAAGAAATAAGATGGGAGGGATGAAAATTCGTCTCCACAACTATCGAACTCTTGCTATCATTTTTATTCAAAATAATCTACACAAATACCTACAGTGAGAAATGAAAATATATGCACATCAGCCTTAAACTATCTGTCCGTGGATGCCTTTGGTGGTAAATATATGTTGGAAACTTAACTTAGCTTAAAACTCATGTAAACATCGATTAAAAAGTTGTTTAAATTAAGAAAACACATATATAGATGAGATGATTTTACATGATCATGTCAAAAATCTGATCTAAACTTAAATTTGTTTGTTAGATATAAAATGATAAATTTCAAATCAGAAAATTGTTTGGGCGATTTGTTCAAAATTTGTTGTTTTTATATTTCATAAACGAAGTCGAGTTTGACAGATGGTTATGTAACTATCATCTTATCTATACGTGTGACTTTTTTTATTGAATTTGGACGATTTTTTATCGGGTTTACACTTTACACGAGGGTTTGCACTCTGGCAGTGGTACTATGAGAGCAAAGTGCGCGCATGTGCTACTCACTGCTGCACGATCTGAATGACAAACTGTTGACTGTAAATACTGGCAGACTGCATGGCTGTATTGAAGTCCATACGGCATAGTACACTGGACCAAACTTGACCAAAAGTTCAAAACTACTACTGCCTAACAAAAACTAGTAGCAGATTACTGCAGCAAGGCACCCCAAACCTCCGAACGAACCAAAATATTTCGGTTGTAGTGGCTACGACAAAAGAACAGTAAAGATTCAACTTCAAACACGGTATTGTTAGAGTTCAACTATTTGAGAATAATATATTGATACACCAGCTGCCCGGCACACCATTAAAAAGCTCTATCTTATTTTTGCAATTACACAATAAATGATACAACAACACAATAATTTGCCAAATGTGGCAAGATCGTACATGTTTCTCGTATGAATATGAGTTTGCAGCTTATTGAATTATATGATGCTTCTAAGCAGAAAATAATACAGGGATATTTGGACAAAATTCACTTTGTCCCCGGCAGTTTGACAAACTTTCACTTTGCTGCCATAATGTCCATTTCTGTTGCACTTCACTCCATTGTGGTTTTGCTCAACTGCAGCCTAGTCACTGTATCAAATAACTGTTAAAGTGCCTACATGTACCTCTGTGAAGCTGACAACATACAACATGACCAAGTATGGTCGTCAAGTGTTATGTTAATCAATGGTAGCAACAACACCGTAACAGTGACTTGATACTGGGACTCGTTCTTGCAGAATGTCAATACCACAATGGAGCAAGGTGCAATGAAAATGGACAGCACAGTGGCAAAGCAAAACCATGCTAAACTGCAGGGGGCAGAGTGAAATTTACCCAAATAAGCAAGGCCTCTTGATCAAGACCAGGTAGACCTATTCTTTATGGCATACTTGCTTCCACCTTCCAACCCTTGGCGGTATACTAATGTCCACTTCTCGAATGTGCAATCAATAAAATTGTAATAGCCCCCATGAAGGCTCAAAGTTCCTTCATTCACCCTTTTCTCTATCCAAGGGTATGTTAACAAGTTCAACAGTGAGCTATTAATTGATTCCTGCAACAAAATATTGTATCCATGTCAGATAATTACGGTAGCTTCATTTTAAATCAGCAATAAAAGCTATACAAAATTCAATGTTCAGCTATTGCATGCACTAAACTTTACCAAACATTTCAAGAAATCAAACACAGGAAATCAGTGTTATCTAGCATGTGTTGAAGGTTACTTGACTTGTAGAGCAATAATGATATGCTAAATCTATTCCTGAAATTTGAATACATAAACTGAACCAAGAAGAAGCCTGCTATCAATAACGAGTTTACCCCTTGAAACTTCGACATTGCTTTGAACTAGTAAAGATCATTGAAGCAACAAACTGCACTAGTAAATGCATGTTTTTCCCCCTGAAAAATCAAGGATTCTGCTATCTCCATTCTTTAGCTTTCTACACAATATTCTTTTCTTTTTCAGTCTTCAAGATGTGACTTTGGCCATTGCTTCCAATAACTTTACGTTCAGATATAATAATGGAATTACAGTATCTATATCTATACTCTATATATACAATTATGAAAGATGGTAGTGGTGGTGGTGAGTCTGCCACTGCCATCAACCACTGTCATGTAGGACCCCAAATAGTGAGTAGGTGGACTTTTGTCCATTCCCCAAGTACCCAACTAGGAAAATGTTCACTGAGTTACTATCTATAGGACAATGTGTTTTGTATTTTTACATCCAACTTTACTAGTATGCACCAGAAAATTTGGTTTCCCAGTAACTTAAAAATTATTGTAATGTTATTATTTCAGATGCAGTTTAAACATTCTTGTTGTTTTTCTGTTCCCATAGCAAAGCATGGGCATTGAACTAGTTATGAAGATATTTCTAACAAAAAAATTAAAGCAAATATTCTAGGATGTAAAGTGGTAAAAATGAACTGAGGTAGTAACAATTAAATTATCCATCAAACTAAGAAAATCAAAATCACCTTTTCACAATGTCTGCACTGCAATTCAAAATTCAAATTTCCAGCAGCTGCTTCCGTACTTAACCTTGCACTCTTCGCAATTGACACCCAATCTCTGATAAAGCTTCTGTTCAAGAAACAAACACCATAGATGCATGATGTAAAAGTAAAATAAAAGAATATGTAATGCAAATAATGGGAGGAATTTTACCTAGATTGCGAATCATCTTGCTTACTTTTCATACTCATTAGTGCTTGGATACCACCACAACGGCTGTGACCTACCACTAATACATTCTCTACCTGAATAAAGGAATGTCATTGGGTAATTCAGAAGTCTTTGTATATGCTCATGTCACTAAAGTTGATAAAAATAGAAAACGTTCAAATATAATCTTCAATACTATATCACAAATTATTCTTACCTCTAGTGTGTTGACAGCGAACTCCAGTGCAGCACTAGTCTCTGAAGCACCATGCTGGCATAATAGCATTTTACTGTCAAAACTTGTATGGTAAAATTTATATTGGCAATAATAATTCATTTGTCTAAACTTGAACTACCTGATATGGTGGTACCAAATTTGCTATATTACGGACAGTAAATGCTTCCCCGGGCTGAAACCCCAAAACACTCGAAGGACATACCCTAGAATCAGCACAAGCAACCACCATGAACTGCACACCAGAAAAGGAAAGGAGCAATCCCAAAGAACTCAGTAATGTTAATACTAAAGAAATTTGCAGCAGCACCATAGTCATTCACCTTTGGTGTTTGCTGCTGAGCAAGATTTTGATAGTTAGAAGTATTATCCCTGTAAGTCACAAACACAACAAACTCAGTGAACAAAAAAAGTTAGATAGATTACAATGATGCATGATCCACTTACACACAATTCCTCTGTTTGAAGTCCATGAACCTTGCCTTCAACTCCTTGAATGGATCATGTTCTCCATCTATCTCATCTAATGTACCATGTTGAAAATCTAAAAGCTGTCGAGTCAAGCCAGAATGATCTCTTGAGGCCATTGTGGTACACGGAAATTCCCTCCTGCAGATGAGAAATTCATCTTACTGGTACAAATTACAATACAGCAACAGAGTATTCATTATTTTGTTCTTCAGACAAATTAAATTAAATAAGGGGACACTACAAAGTTCTGAAGGCAGACAGATTCTCAAACCCATCCTAAATATCACAAATGCATGGTAAAATTGGAAGAATACCCCCAATGCAAAATTATGCATTTTTTTTCTCAGTTCATCTGAGATACTATATAATTCCCGAACTAGAACCTCCTTTCCTCAACCACAAAATCACATCCACCCCGGAAGCTGGAATAGCAGAGCCATCAACATTGAGCCACGGGCGCTGACAGAAAAAGGGGCTATATAAATTAATAAAAACATCAAGCAAGCACACTGTCCAAACAAAACGGCCTAGAAGATCCACCCAATTATAGTTCAGACAATACTTCAAACATCTAACTTGCGCACCAGATCAGAGATTCGCGGGAGACCGCTGGTGGTTCATGTCTAGGAAAAGGGACCAAAAACCGATCAAATAACTAAGACGGGTAGTTCCATGATCCAATCACTCGTCCCAAAAGGCCATAAAATTTATGGGTTGGATCGACTGGGCTTACCGGCTAGATCCTCCCACACGCAGGGAAACGCTGAGCGGCCTCGAACCACCGATCTGACGCACCCCACAGAAGCCACGAATCAACAAAACGAATCAGGAAAAAAAACCGCAGAGCCGAGGAAATGGGCGGGCGGGTTGGCGAGCTCACCGTCACGGCGGAGCGGCTCCGGCCGGGGTCGTCGGCGGTGGGGGACGCGAGGTGGAGGCACGGGGAGGCGGGGCGGAGCAGACTAGGAGCCATGTGAGGATGTCCCGGTGCTCGCGCGGGTGGTCGTGGTCGGGGTCGGGGTCTCGCGCATTTGTGGGAGGTAAAAGCTTCGCGCGGCAACGGCCGGGGGATTTTACGGGGTAGAGCGAGGCAGGGAGCACGACGCCACGACGGCGATGCGACGGAGAAACCGAGGTCGAGGCGGCGATTTTCTTTTTTAGAAAAAAAAATGATAAATTAAGCTGGTGGCTTGGTGGGGGGCGGAAACTTCGATGATTAACTAGAAGCGGCCGCGTAAAGGTTCACGTGGGAATAACATCTAGTCCGTCCGTTTGGGATACGGTGGGAGGATCCTGGCCGTTGGATTCCTCGACAGTTGGAGAGTGGGAATGGTTGTCGTGGGCCCATATGCTGGGGCCCATTAGAGGCATGGGCCGCAAGGCCATCGAGTTGCGTTGCGTGGGCGCGTGGAAAACTGGGCAATCCATCAGCTGCGAGCGATCAAAACACTCAAGCTGCGTTTCGCTGCAGCTTCAAAGCAAAAACTTTGAATTAGCTCACCGATGGATTGGACGACGAGATCGCGGCTGCTCGCCGGCGGGGACGCCGTCCTCGTGTCCAGTGGCGCGCCGCAAGTGCTTCAGCGCTGCGTCTTCAGGTGGACATGGCTGAGGAGGCCTCGGTGCAGGTGGCGGCGAGTGAGCGACCGAAGCTGCACGGGCGGCGGCGGCAGCAGCCAAGCGCCGAGCTGCTGATCGCAAGGGCCAGGGGATCATAGAACACAGCAAGCTCCAGCGAAGAAATGGCGCACCTTCCCTGTCCCCAGGAAGAGCTAGCCAAATAGCCAATAGGAAGGAAAAGAAAAACTCCAACAGTAGAACCGTTCGACGTGTATGTTGGAGATTTGTTCAAGATGGAAACGGGCTACTGTTCTATCAATATATTTAGGCGAAATTATTGTCCATCTTTAATAAAAAAAACAAGAAGGAAACGAGAGGAAACGAAACGAAGCGATCGAAAATAACAGGTTTGTTTGGCTTGGAGTTGGCTGCGTGGGGCCGTCGGAAGGCGAGTCCTCGAGATGGAAAGCAAAAGAGTCCCGTACAGATAGGATAGTAGTGTGTCTGACTCACATGATTATCCTCACTCGCACGGTTGCACTTCCGCTTTGACACGGAACTGCACCGAACGCGTGATGTGGTTTTCCTTTTTCTCTTCGGGAGCAGCCGAGATTGAGCACGAGGAGGACGCGCCCCTGAAATCTTGGAGGATAATGGAGATGCGCACGGTGCAGACGCCCGCGCACTCGGTGCGGACGCTGGGCCAGCTCGGTCTCACTGCTACAACTGGTAATCCTTTTTTCCCCAACAAAATTTGGTGGGGGCAACGTGCGCGCGGCTCCGCGGCCCGGAGGACGCCACGTGAGTACGTGACGCAGAGGCATCTTGCTGGTAGATGGGAGTGACCGAGTGGGGGCACGAGCTGTCCCGGGGTAAATTGGTCGCGCGCCGAGAAAACGGGAGGAACCCAGCAGCGGCGGCGGCGGAGCAGGGAACCGGTGATTTTTTTACATCGAGGAAGCGGCCGCCGCGCCACGACATTTCCAGCGGGGACGTAGGATCTGGCTTGGTGGGTAGTGGGCATGTCGTTTAACAGAGTATGCTGAATCTAGCATGACGTGGGGACACCGATGACTACAAACAGCTGTTCTGGAGTCTCGGCAGTCTAGACGTTGGCTCAGGCCGAGCAGGCTGGGCCAGGTTGGCGGTTGGCCCAGTTACGATAATAATCACCGTGTGACGATGACAACAGCTAACTGTTCCAGGTTGGTTCAGTTGCATCAGTTGCACTACTCATTTATAATACTCTAACAAGTTTCAATTGCTTTATAGTAGGATCTGTCAAACTGAAACTGCTGATAAAGCTCAACTCAAATCTGATAACATAATGTTATCGAAGCGACAACTACATACGTCGAAGAACGTGGTTACTCAACTGTTGTTGGGAAAAGTGAACTGTATTAAATTAAAGATTACAGGTCCCCCTATTAGGGTTTAGGTTTTCACAGGGGAATTTACATGGTCACCCTTATGAAAGAGACACTTATATGGGTATACGATGTAATTAAGATACAAGGGCCTTTAACGGGTCACCTGGCGGCTACTGGCCCATCAGCCAATGGGCCGGAGTGGTTGGGCCGGCCCATTGGGCCTTCTTGGATGGGGCCCGGTATGGCGAAGTCACCCTCCTTCGGCGTATGCCCTTCACCATGCAGCCTTCGCCCGGGCACGTTTAGACTTGCAGGGACCCAACGCGACTCTTCGCCCTTCGCCGCATTCGCCTCGTGGTCTTCGCCATATGGCTTCGCCCCGATGGATCTTAGGCGCCTCGAGTCTGAATCCTCACTGTTTGCTTGGTTTCGGCAAGTCTGGTCGAAAGGTCTCGTGTCATACTACCAACAAGCCCCTCACGGGTAAGGGTGAGATAGGAGCTTCAGCCGAGACCGTGCAAACCATGTAGTATGGTATGAGGCGCCCCCTTTCGACCGATGCTCCTGCCGAAACCTATCTTGAGCTCCTGCAAAGAATGTATGCATTGTATGTGTATTGTTGTGAAATTTTTTTTTACAGCTTTCGCCTTTCGCAAACAACGAAGCTATCTTTACTGTTTCACTGGTCCGAAATGAACAGTGATGGGCTTTCACCTTCCGCGAACGGCGAAGCTATCTTTACTGTTTCACTGGGCTGAAATGAACAGTGCTAGGCTTTTTCCCTGAGGGCCCGCCACTATGCGGCCTGGTCCATTTGATTTTACCGTTTCGCCTACCCTTGCGACACGTGGCGGCTCGTAATTGGGTGGGAAGGCGAAGCGTCGCCTGGTGGGCTATATATTTCTCCTTCCCCCCTTTTCACCGCCTTTACCCCCGTCATTTTCACCGCAAGCGCTCTCTTTCTTCATCTTTTGCTCGCGGCGCTCTGAGTCACCGAACCCTTTCGCTTGTTGACCCCTTTCGCCACTACACACGCTCTTCGCCATGGCCCCACATAAGCCGAACCCTGTCTCCGCAACGGGTCCCGACCCCGGCCGGATTGATGATGACACCACCGCCTTCCTAGGGGCGTCGCTCATAGATGAGGACGAGCTGGCGAAGATGGTCAGCTCTGGCGCAGTGCCGGAGGGGCAGGCCTTCGCCCCGGGAGAGGCCGTGGTGCCGAAGCCGGGCGATAATCAGACGGTGGTATTCGCCGTCTTTTTCGAGGCAGGGCTCCGATTTCCGTGCAACGTATTGTTGCCGAAGATCCTTCGCCTTTTTCAGGTGGAGCTCCCCCAGTTGAGCCCTTCGGCGCTTGTCCGCATCGCCATTTTCGACTGGGCGTGCCAGACCGCCGGGTTTGAACCAAGTGCCGAGCTCTTCAGCGCCGTTTTCTCTGAACCGTGAACTCGAAGACGGTGGTCACCCCGGCCGGGACGAAGAAGACAACGTTCGGGAGTGTGAACTTCAACGTTCGCCCCGAGCACTCCATCTATGGCCGGTGAATGCCGCCATGTCGAAGTGGGATCGCCACTAGATGGCGAAGTGGTTCTACCACTCGATCCCCTTCGAGGCCGGGTCTGAGGCGGCGAAGGCCCTCCGGTGGCGGCGCAGGGCGATTGCGCCAAACCGAAAGCCCAAGGTTGCCGTCAGCGGCGCCATGGAGGCGCGGTTCGCCTTGCTTCGCAAGGTCTGCTCTCGCTTGAGCTGCCGCGATCTGGTTGAGGAGTTCTGTATGCTTCGCATATTCCCCCTCTCCCAGTCGTGGTAGGTCGAAGTTGACCAAGACGAGGAGGTCGACGGCCTGCCGAAGCTCGTCATGCCCGTGGGGGCGAACGGTTAATCTATCCTTTTCTCACTTGAATGTGTTTCGCTCTTTGTTTTTCTTTTGTTCGACGCCTGACATAATGACATTTCTCTTTTTCAGTGTTGACTCTCGCCCAAGCCGACACCGAAGCCCGAAATATGATCGGCGATGTGTCGGTCACAGAGTATAGCCAACTGCTAACGCGGCAAGCGGCTGGCCAGGCGAACCGGGTGCACGTCGGTGAGCTCCCCCCGGGCGAAGCCCTTTAAAGCCAACGGCGAAGAGGGTCCGTCCAGGAAGCGGTTGCGGGGGCAGGTGAAGTTGGCCCCCCGCAAGCGAAGGGCCCCTAACTCCACCGATTCCAACACCGACGACGAGGACGGTGTCGAAGAGCAGGAGGACGTGGGGGAGACGGAAGTCGCGGTCGAAACGGCCGCGGATGAGGCCGCCGACAGCCGCTCCGGAACACGTGGCTACACCCCGACTCCAAGCACCGAGCGCGTCGAGACCGGCGCGGAGTCGAACTGCTCCCCCTCCTCTGGAAGGATGTGGAGGGGGCGAAAGCGCTGGTTGTGATCGCCACGGCCAAGGTGGCGAAGGGGGAGTCTGCTAAGAAGACCCCCCAGAAAAAGGGGCTCGTCGACATCGCTTGCATCTTCAGTGACGACGAGTCCTCGGACGAGACGCCCACTTCGCCCGCTGGTCGAAGCTTGGGCCTCTTGACTGCCCCTGGCGCTGCGGGTGGGGCGAGAGGAAGCATCGCTGGGGCTTCGGCTTCAGCCGAGCAGGTCGTGAAGACGACGGTCAGGGTCTTCGGCAGCCCTGTTCGCCGGCCGCTCGCTTCGCCGCTTGCCCTTGATAAGGGTAAGAAGGCGGCCGAGACGTCTGCCTCGGACTACTCCCTGGCACCGCCCAGCTTCGCCCCCGGCGATTTCGAGACCCGGGCGGAACTCATCCCCTTCATTGAGGAGGTGAGCAACATCGTTGCTCTGGCTAGTGGCCCGAGTCTGTTCGTCGAACTCGTTAGGGTTGTTCCACCATCAAGAGCCTGGCGGTCTGGGTACGTTAATTGACGTGTTGTTGTTTTTTTATGTATACTGTCGTTTTCGACAACCTGTCTTGACGTTCGCCTTTTCTTAACCAGATTCTCGCAGCGCACTGTTCGACGAAGCGAACTATGCGGGCCCATCTTGATGGCTTGAAGAGCCGTCTCCGGGCTAAGGACGATGAACTAGGCCACAAGGGCCTAGAGATGGAGGGCCTCGCTCGATCCCTCAGGGAGGCGAAGGCCGAAAATAAGCGTCTCCAGGCTGAGCTAGATAAGGGCAGCGAGGCGAAGGTGGAGATTGAGCGCCTCAAGGCCGAACTCAAGAAAGAGCAGGGACACTCCGCCGCCCTTGCAGACTACTACAATCTGACGGAGCCGAAGATGGAGGCTCTTCGCCTGGAAGCTAGCAAGGCGGAGGCGAAATCACAGCGACTTGCGCGTGAGGTGGCGAAAGCCACCGAATCTGCCAACACCGCCTGCCGCACGCTTCGCCTCACCCTTACCGACATGGGGGCGAAGGTGCGGGGTGTGCCGGGCGAAAATGCTTCCGCCTTTGAGTTCTCCAAATGGGCTCAATAGGCTGGCGGTGCGGTCTCGGACTGTGCCACCGCGTACGGTGATTGCTGTGCGCGCGTGTCGGCGGCCTTCGCCATGGGCTTGCTGCAACAGTCCGGGTGCGAGCACATCGCCAAGTTCCCGACTTCGCGAAGGGGGACTGGGAGGTCAGCGCCCAGGACATTTCGCCAGCGCTTTGCGCCTGGCGTAAGCAATTTTGGCAGAAGGACGGCCGATCCACTGCCAAGGCGCGTCTGCTCGAGCAGCTCGTGAAGACGGAGGCGGTGGACCAGGGCGAAGAGCTAGCCGGAGGGGGTGGAGGCGATGCCCAAGACCACCCAGAGGTGTGAGGCCCTCCGCCCGCTTTTGTAGATTTTGATAGTTTTACTTTTTGTGTTTGTCGTAGAGGGCGAACAATGTAAATATGGCCAATGGCCAATTTTATTGTAGAATGTTTTAATATATGGAATATATGACAAGTTTCACCAATTATTGCGTTCGATGTCTTTTGCACTTGTGCTCGCATCGCTTCACATACGCCTATGTGTTTTAGCTTCAGTTTTTGCGTTTCGCCACTTAATTTTCCACTGTTTTCAGGGTCTGCGCCGAAAACTATGCGTTCGGCCCCCCTTTGGGGATTGGCGAAGCAAGAACGAGAAGTTTGTTGCGGTAAAGAATTTGCCGAAGGTCCGGTATATGCTTCGACCTATTTACCGCGAGATGATAATAAACGGCAACAGTTACAACAGTTACAAGGAGTTACAAGGCAACTGTTCTTGCGGCCTGATGTGCACCGCACAGCCCCTGGTGTATTTCTTTCACCATTTTCTCTCCTTCGGCGAAGGAGATACATCGAAGCAAAGGTTGGAGCACCCCAGAGCGATATAGTTGCCCCGAGACTAGCTTGTATTGCTTCGCTCTGATCTGCAAGCGCTTCGCTTCTGCCTCATCCTCTGGGAGCCAGCCGTTCTTGAGGTACTTCATGAACGGAGTTCGCCAGTCCTCTGGGTCTTCGTGCAGGTCCGCCTGGTCAACTGCCATGATATCCAGGGTTTCTGTGGGCACGCTTGGTGCATACAAGACTTCAAAAAAGATGTCTGGTGAGTGTGGGCCTCCACAGGCGGTGGATTTTGCCAGGGTATCTGCTTCCTCATTCTGGCCTCTAGGAAGGTGTTCGACTGTTATTCCGGCGAAGCACTTTTCCACAGATTGAACAGCCTCCAGGTACCTCTTCATTCCTTCTTCTTTTGCCTCGAAAGACTTGTCAACATGACTTGCCACCAGCTTGGAGTCTGTTCGGATAAGCAAACGTCGAACCCCCAATGCTTTCGCCTATCTTAGGCCCAACAACACCGCTTCGTACTCTGCCGTGTTATTGGTCGTGTCGAACTGCAGCCTTGCGGCATACCGAATCTGCACGCCCCCTGGCGAAGTGAGTACTGCCGCGGCGCCCGCCCCCCTGTGCGACCACGAGCCGTCGGAGTGCATTATCCAAGGTTGTTCAACGGGCTTAAGTTCAGGGGCGGACGCCGGTGTCCATTTGGCCACGAAGTCGGCTAGGACTTGGGACTTGATGGCAGTGCGGGCGACAAAATGTAGGTCGAAAGGGGATAACTCCGCTGCCCATTTGCTGAGCTGACCCGAAATTTCCTTGCCCCGGAGCACTTCGCCCAAAGGATACTGCGATGGTACAGTGACTTTGTGGGCCTGGAAATAGTGCTTAAGCTTGCGCGCAGCCATCACTAGGGCGTAGGCAAGCTTTTTTCCATTTCAATGTAGCTTATCTTCGCCCCTTGCAAAGCCTCAGAGACAAAATACACCGGCTTCTGTCCTGACTCTATCTCCTGGACAAGGACTGCACTGACCGCCACCGGCGAAGCTGCTAGACATAGCAGCATTTCGCTTCCCGGTGTTGGGCTGACCAGGGCGGGTGGGCTTTGCAGATATTGCTTTAGCTCTTCGAACGCTGCTTGGCATTCGGGTGTCCAGCTAAACTTTCCCGCGCCCCTGAGGGTCTTAAAAAATGGCAAACCCCTTTCGGCTGCTTTGGAGAGAAAACGACTGAGTGCCGCAATTCGGCCTGCGAGCTTTTGTACTTCGCGTACGCTCGACGATGGCTTCATTTGCTGAATGGCGTCGATTTTTTCGGGGTTCGCCTCGATACCCCTTTCGGAAACAAGAAAACCCAACAACTTGCCCGCGCGAACTCCAAAAACACATTTCTCAGGGTTTAGCTTCATACCCGCCGCGCGCAAGTTGTCGAAGGTCTCTTGCAAGTCGGATGCATAGTCGAAAGCTTTGCGGCTTTTGACAATGATATCGTCGACGTAGGCCTCCACATTTCACCCCAACTGTTTGCGAAGCACCTTGTACACCAGCCTGGCGAACGTTGCTCCGGCATTCCTCAGGCCGAAAGGCATCCTGAGGTGGCAGAAAGTGCCGAACGGCGTGATGAAGGCTGTCTTAGGGATGTCGCTCGGATTCATGTGGATCTGGTGGTAACCGGAGTACGCATCCAAGAAGCTCATGAGCTCGCAACTAGCTGTCGAATCAACAAGCTGGTCGATCCGCGGCAAGGGGAAGTCATCTTTCGGGCACACCTTGTTGAGGTCTGTGAAATCGACGCACATGCGCCACTTGCCGTTCGACTTCTTCACCAAAACCATGTTCGCCAACCACTCCGGGTGGTCGATCTCCTAGATCACCCCGGCCTTGAGCAGCTTCTGCACTTTGGCCTTTGCTACCTCTTGGCGATCGGTGGACATTTTGCGCAGCTTCTGTTTTCTTGGCTTGGCATCCGGCTTGACCGCCAAGTGATGCATGATGAGGTCCGTCGAAACACCTCCCACTTCGTTAGGGCTCCAGGCGAAGATGTCAATGTTTTTCTTGAGCACTTCCAGGATGTTCTCCGCTTCCTCTTCGCCCAGATCGCCCCCCAGCTGGATGGACTTCGCTGGATCAGCGTCATCGACTTGCGTCTTGATCACCTTGCCATGAGGGCGGGCTTCAGCATGCGTTTAGCATGGTCATGTGGTTCGGCCTCAACATTGTGCACTGCCCTGTTGATCTCGGCCAAGTCGCCTTTTGATGCGGTGGGAGGTTGCAGCCCCCTAACGATGATCACGCCTGTTGGACCCGGCATCTTGAGCTTGAGGTAGTTGTGGTGGGAGATGGCCTCAAACTTGTTCAAGGTTGCAAGGCCGAAGATGGCGTTGTAGCTGTATGGGATGTCAACCACGTCGAACAGTATTTGCTCTTCGCGCCTATTTCCACTTGTGTCGAAGGCTACCACCAACTGTACTTGGCCCAGAACTTGAACTGCTTCACCACCGAAGCCACGGAGCGAGGCCGGTGCTTGGGTGAGGGCTAGGGTTGGCAGCCCCATCTTGGCATATGCTTTGGCGAAGATGACATCGACTGAGCTTCCTCCGTCGACCAGAATTCGCCGGACTTCGAAGCCAGCTACCTCGGCTGAGATCACCAGGGGGTCTTGATGTGGGAACAGCACTCCTTCGGTGTCTTCCAGCCCGAAAGAGATTTGCTGATTCAAGTACTTCGGAGCCCCTTCGCCCGCGGCGGTGATGTTGTGCACCATTCGCAACTGCAACTTTTTCTGCCGCTTCGACGGTTGGACCGGCGGGTCGGCCCTTGTAATCACTTGGATTACTCTGCGCTGCACGTCTTGGCGCTGTTCGGCTACGGATACCTGCTCTTGAACAGCTTAGCGAGGCGCTTCGACAGCAGCCCCTTGTTGCGGCCTTGGTTCTTGAGCGTTGTTCCGCTGATGAATGTTTTGGCATTGCTCGGTGGTGTGCGAAGATCGCCCGTGATAGGCGCAATACAGGTTTTTTTTGACCTTCTTGCAAACAGGCTGTTGGTGGCTGCCACCTTGCTGGGAGTCGAACTCCTTGCAGAGGGCTTGTACCTCTTCGACAGCCATCACAGCCTTGCCCGCGCGGTCAGTTCTGAATTTTCTCCAAGTCATGGGAGCTGGGCTTTGCCTTGGCGGCTGTCCTTGGTTCGCCAGCTGAGGTTGGCGAACAGTGAGAGGAGCTAGTTCGGCGACCTGTGCTTGCATCTGGGCTTGGGCAGCGGCGATGGAGGCTTTATCGTACTCAGCTTGGATTGCTTGCCTTCGCTTGGAATCCTCTTCGCCCTTGCGTACCCATCAATGATGCGAAGCAGGTGCTCGAGAGTCTGCGGTTTCTTGTTGGCGATTTTCCTTGTGAGTTCGCCTTCAAGCAGCCCGACCGAAGCGGCGTTGATTACGGATGCTTCGGTTATATCTTGAACTTGGCATCGGGCTTGCGAGAAACGACGCATGTACTCCCGTATTAATTCCCCCGGCCTCTGGCGAATGTCGAGCAGATGTTGCTGCATCTTCGGCTCCTCGTAGGTGCCTCGAAAGTTAAGGACAAAGACGTCGCGCAATTGCTCCCATAAGTAAATGCTATTAGATGGTAAAATGAAGTACCAAGAACGGGCGATGTCGTCTAGAGCGAGATGGATTACCTTCGCCTTGGTATTTTCATCGCCGTGGGCGGCTTCGATCGCGGACTCGTAGATGGACAGAAACTCTTTTGGGTCTGTTTTGCCCGAGTATCACGGGACGGGTGGGAACTTGAACTAGGGTGGGATTGGACAAATCTTGATTCCCCCACTCAGCGGCAGCCCCTTTTCACCCTGCCTTGCTCACGGCACCCTGCAGCGAGGGCCCGTTTGGCTGTGGATAAGGCGTGGCAAAGGGCGAAGTCATGGCTTGCGTGTGTGACTGGGCCACGGTGTTCGGCGGCCCGGTCCCGAACGGTGGCGCTTGGGTGGCGTTGCTGAAGTCGAATTGCGGTCCTTGACTCCATGGCGAAGCCCCCGGCCCGGGTTGGTTCGACAGCAGCCAACCGGGTGCGCCTTGGCCTGTGCTCCCCTCCGGTTGGGCCGAAGGGGTTGTACTTGAGATGTTGTGGGGTTGATTGAGTTGCTGAAGAAAAGCTTGAAGTTGTGCCTGCAAGGCCGAAGCCCCCTCCACCATTACTTGTGACATTTGACCGGGTGGTGAGGGATGTACTTGGGCCGCGGCCGGTCGAATCTGCGGCTGCACCCCAGGGATCGGGTATGTTGTTGCGGCCGAAGGTTGCCCAGCGAAGTACACCAGTGTTTGCGCGGCTTGTGACGGAAGGGCCTGAACCGGCGCTTGCGGGTAAACTTGAGGTGGGATGTAGCCCACTGAATACTGGAGAACTGGGGCCGAAGCGACCTTGGCTTGCCGTGCTGCTTCGTATGCTTGTTGTTGCTCTTGCATTTGGCAAAGCATGTCCTGAAGTCGCGTCATGTTCTGGCGCATGGCTTCCATGCTGACTTCGGCTTGCGCTTCAAGGTTGAGGTTGGCTTGCGCAGCGGCGAGTGCGGTCGAAGCCGTGGATGGTTGTGACGAAGTGTCTTGGAGCGCCACCAGCTGACTTGTCGAAAGGATCTCCGGCGCCTGCCCCGCCGAAACGACCGGAGCCGAAAGCGGTTGCTGCGGCGCGGGTGCCGAAGCCGATGGCGTTGCCCCAGTTTCGACGGTGGGCGCCGGAGGCTCTGCCTCCTCTTCGGCGGCCATCGCCTCTCCTGCTGCAGCCTCCTTAGGGTTAGCAACCCTCTCCTTTGCGACCTTCTTCGGTGGTATTCGCTCTCAGTGGTTTCGCTCGGAGGTCCCCATGGTCGGTACCAGCTGTTGTCGAAGCGACAACTACATACATCGAAGGACGTGGTTACTCAACTGTTGTTTGGAAAAGTGAAGTGTATTAAATTAAGGATTTTCTTGGGATCCCCCCTACATGGCCCTAAGGGGCTATTTATAGTCCCATTACAGGTTCCCCTACTAGGGTTTAGGTTTTCACAGGGGAGTTTACATGGTCACCCTCATGAAAGAGACACTTATATGGGTATACAATGTAATTAAGATACATGGGCCTTTAACGGGCCACCTGGCGGCTACTGGCCCATCGGCCAACGGGCCGGAGCGGTTGGGCCGGCCCACTGGACCTTCTTGGATGGGGCCCGGTATGGCGAAGTCACCCTCCTTAGGCGTATGCCCTTCACCATGCAGCCTTCGACCCGGGCACGTTTAGACTTGCAGGGACCCAACGCGACTCTTCGTCCTTCGCCGCCTTCGCCTCGTGGTCTTCGCCATAGGGTTTCGCCCCGATGGATCTTAGGCGCCTCGAGTCTGAATCCTCGCTGTTTGCTTGGTTTCGGCAGGTCTGATCAAAAGGTCTCGTGTCATACTGCCAACACATAATATCAACCAAAATTCGGCAACTGTCAATCAACATTGTGTAATCAGGCTTGGATTATACACCAGACGAGCAGTCCTGATTCCTGAACTCCCAATTTCCACGCAGCATTGATTTATCTCTGGAATAGTTGGGCTATCTCAATTACATGTCATTCCATGGTTCCTGCTCTTGCAAGTCTAATTTGGAGAAAGTCCATTTTACTTCCCTCAATCATGGGCAAGTTCAGTTCATGCCCCTCAAACGTAAAACTGGTTATAGAGTCTCCCTCGTATACAAATCGGATTAATTTACCTTCCTGGATGGTTTTGATGGTCGTTTCGTCATTCGTGGCATCTAAGTGACACTTTGACTTAGTCTTCTCAAGGAAAAAATAGACAAGCCTACATGTAAGTCTCTCAAGGAAAACATAAAAAAGAACATTGGAACCCACATGGCCACATGCCATCCTCTATCCTCTCATGCCAGCGACCACCGAGTTGTCTTCCTCTCTATCCTCTCATCAAGCCAGCGGCAACTCTAAGGCAGAGCAAGACCAACTGGCGAGGGCGGGCAGCATCGCCACAGTGGCAGTACGACCACCTCCTTCACCATCACAGCTCCTCCATCGTCTTCTCGAACAACTGTACTGGCGTCACCCTAATCCCTCTTCCTCGATCCCCTCTATGAGATACTGTGACGGTCGTCAGCTTCCAATCAACCTTCTCGACCTTGGTGGCCTCGGTAGCCAGTGAGCTCGGGTAGGTGTCCCGAGCGACAAGCTTGTCCATCTCCTTCCTCTTTGCAGTCCGTGCGACAGTGGCAGCACCCCCTCTCCCCTATGTCCGCGTTCGGGCGGCAGGCTCACGCACTACGCGCGAGGACGACGAGCTCGACAATCATGAATTAGAAGCAGCAACACACGGCGATGCACTCCATCGTGTCCCTTCCACCCACGGAAAACTTCGCGAGAAGCATAGATCGAGAGGTGACGAAGAGAAGAGAGGGGAGGATGAAGGAAGAGAGGTCACTGGCTTGTGGGTCACATTGAGTCATACTGTATTTTATTCTCTTACTGTAATGCCACATAGATGTCACATTAGATAAGATTAAGTCAAAAGTGTCATGCAGGATGAAACCATTATCTAAACCGTTTGGGGATACAAAATGAACTAGTTTTAATAGTTGAGGCTTCACATCTAATTTTATGGTTGAGGATATAAATCAAACTAGGACTCGAGCAAAATAGACTTTCATTCTGAGAGGACCTTGGGCTCTAGCTATAGTAACATGAAACTGGGCCGTTTGGCCTAAACTATGGAATAAGTTTATTTTAGGTTCCTCAATTTATCGCCGAGTCCGAAATTCATCCCTTGAGCACAAAACCGGATACAACGCATCCCCCAACTTACAAAACCGTGCAACCGAGGTCCCTCGACAGTATTATGCCCGGTTTTAACTAACGTGGCGCCTACGTGGCTCCTTTGAATAAGTCTTCGTCCCATGTGGTATTGACGTGGCGCTTACGTGACAAATTGGTCTGGAAGATAATATAAAAATCATGGGCCCACATGTCAGTTACAACAAAAAAAAAATAAACAAAAAATGGTGAGCCCCACGTGGACCCCATGTCATTCCCATTTCCCCTCATCTTCTCTCTCCTTTCTCTCTCCCGGGTGGTCTTCTTCCTCCCCTCTCCCCCTCTCTCCTCTCTTCATCATCTCCTCCCGGGCAGCGGACGGGAAGGGTAGGCGGTTAGGAAAATAGGCAGGAGGGGCAAAGCGGTGGTGGGCGGAGCGAACCGACGACGGTGACCGTTGTTGGAACCGACGACGGTGGCGCGTGAGCTCAGCCTCAGTGACCTTGGCCGCCGTTCTCCTCGCCGCCCACCCACCCGGGAGAGGAGTGGCGCGCAGCGGCCAGACGGGAGAGTAGCGGCGCACGGTGCATCTCCATCCTCGCGCTCGCTCGGTTTTCGCCCGTCCGCTAGTGACGAGATCCACGCCCTCATGGCCGCCATGGATCTCGGTGCGCGGATCCGCTCGCTCGGCCTCTGCCCGGCCGTCGGGGACGAGAGGACGGGAAGGGGAAGGCCCCCTCTTCTCCCCCGCTAGCGTGGCGCTCCCACCGACCGCCCTTTTCTCCATCGATGCGATGCTCCCGTCAGTCGCCATTTTCTTCGCCGCCCGCGACCGGCCGCCTTATGCCATCCATCGAGAGAGGAACGCCGCGCGATGGTCGGCGGGAGATAAGGGCGCCGCACGGCGCGACAGCGGGGAAGAATCGGCACGGCGCGGCAGCGAGCGAGAGGAGCGCCGCGCGGCCGACCTCCCCGCCTCTCCCTCTCTGCCAGTGAAGAGATGAAGAGAGGGTGATGTTGAGGTGGGACCCACCGATATGTGGGTCCCACTATTTTTTATTTTTTGTTAGACTGACAGGTGGGTCCTGCATATTTAAATTTTTTAAGTTTTCAATTTTACTCATTTATTTTTTTCCGGTTCAAACTACCACGTAAGCGCCACGTCAATACCACGTGGGACGAAGACCTAGTCAAAGTAGCCATGTAGGTGCTACGTCAGTCAAAACCAAGGTCAATACTGCCGAGGGATCTCATTTGCACTGGTTTTGTAAGTTGAAGGACGGGTTGTATCTGGTTTTTCGGACCGAGGACGAAATTCAAACTGGACGTCAAATTAAGGGACCGAAAGTGAACTTATTCCCCTAAACTATCGGTAATACAGTATCTCGCTTCGCTGGTGCAAAACATTACAATGGGCCCATCTGGCCCAAATCAGCGATTTCCTTTCCTCGGGAAGATGATCATCCGGACTGCCTATACATTTATCGGGTGATTTCTAACAAAAAATCACCCAGATTTTTTCTATCCTTAGATTTACATCCAACGGACTACAAAAGAAAATAACAAATACATATTTATTTACACAATATTTTTATCAAAATTACAGTGCACTTATATATCATATCAACTGAATTTACAAGTGTAATTTTAGTTATATAGGAGTGTAATTTTATATTTTACAAATATAATTTTAGTTATATAGGACTGTATTTTTATATTTTAAAGAAAATAATAAATACATATTTACTTACACAATATTTTTACCAAAATTGCAGTGCACTTACATGTCATATCAACTGAATTTACGAATGTAATTTTAGTTATATACGACTATAATTTCCTGCACTAATCTTGACACACAATCCTACGGCCAAAAAAAGTCAAATATCATAGAAAAATCACCCGATAGATGTTTAGTAAAAAATCGACCATCCAACGCACGACCTTATCCACACATGCAGCCTCCTCCACTAATTATTGCACAAATCTTAGAGAGTGATCCTATGGACAGAAAAACATCAAATATTGGTAAAAAAATCACCCGTAAAATGTATAGCAAAATCGGATCATCCAGGATGACTCTCTGAAGAGGAGAGGGGCCGCGACGGTACTGACCCCGGGCCCGGCAGGTATACCGTGACCGTCTTGTCAGTGCTATTACCTTTATTTTCCTGGCTGACTCCTCCACAAACACCACCCTCAAGAAGCAGCCAGAGAAGAGGTATAGCACCGAATCATCATCAGCTCGTATCAGCAGCTATAGCAATATAGCATATCCTATCTCCCTCTCCCTCCCGGCCGGTCCAAAAGTTGCCGATGCTTTTCGCCTTTGCCCCGCTGCCTGCACCCAGTCCCCTACCTGCCAGGCCCAAAAGACAGCGCCCAGCAACGCAATGTATAGCCCTGGTCTGCTCTGCTCTGCTCTGGCCGCGGACGCACGGCAGAGACCGGAGAAAGAAGCAGGGAAGGAGAGAGAGAGGGACGCGCGCATGCAGGCTGATCAGGCAGAGCCGGACGCCGCGTGGGTATCTTCCTGCTGCGCATTGCCCTGCGCCACCCACGCACCGGCCCTGACTCCTCCCATGCAGCTCATGGCTGGCCTGGCCGGACACTTTCTTGTTCACAGTACTACCATACGGAGCATGCAGCTGCTAGTTCAGCTAGATACTGCTAGCTTAGCTAGCTGCTGCGGTGTCCGGTCTGTGTATATGCATAGCTCAGCTCTGCATGGCAATTTTCTTCTCTGTGGGTGTGTGTATTAAATTTGTGACAATTGTTCGGACAGTTTCGTAGTCCTACAGTACAGCTACATGCCTGTGCTTGCCGTCCGGTACCAGGTAGGGTACGTATACGGCCAGCCTCACGTTTAATCTGATCCATTTATTTGAGCTATGAGTAGATAACCTCAGCTCGTGCGTGCATGCATGCATGCATCCATCGTTCATTCATTTGCATTCTCTACGTGACATTAGCTATACACGTACGCAAAAGTGCAGGCGCAGGCTATGAACCGCTGTACATTTCGAATTGTAGATCACCTCGTTGTACGTTTGTGTGCAAACCATTGCGACTCCCGACGGAAACATTTCGTGCGCGACTGCGCGGGGCCCGAACTTAGTATGGTGCTACGTACGTCGTCTCGATCAGCTGCTCGATAATTCGTACGGAGTGCGTAGAGTAGTACTAATAAAAAAAAAAGGCCGGATTTGCCTTTGAGTAGCTTTGCTTGGCCAATGGCCTGACGAAAAGAGAAGAAGAAAGATAAGACAACGTTGATCGATCGTTGGATCGAGTACACCTCGCTAGCTTGCGCGGAGAGAGACGTTTCGGTGGTCGTTTTGCTTTGCGCGGAGAGAGATGTTTCGGTGGTTTTGCAGGTGTGGCACCGAAGAAGCAAAGGCAGCCGCAGAAGCTAAGCAGGCGCTGCTTTTGTTGCGGTGCGGCTGGGCACTGTGCAGTCATCTCATCTCATCTCATCTCATGGCTGCCTTTCCTTTCGTGGGCTTTGCTTGCAGGCCTGGTTGTACTTTAGCGGGTGGCCCTCCGATCGTATCTTGCATCTCCCGGTGGAAAGCTAAAGCGCCCTAGAGGCCTTTTTCTGCACCCTCATCTCTGCTCTACTACGATTTAGGACTTGTTCATAGACGGATACTTGAGCTAAAGCACCCTTAACTCATGAACAATAGTACACACATCACATATACTATCTGCGTAAATCCTCTACTACTCACTCACACATTTCAAAATATAGATACTTCAAGCACTTAAAAATTTATTCAAAATATTTACATATTTGTAGAGTCGTTCCCGTACTACTTCTTCCACCATCTACCTCTTAGTTTTAATCGGTCTTACCCTAACAACCCTTTTCGCTCTCTATATATCCATCATTTTAACTTTTAAGGTATTATAGTTTTTTCCTTTATCCCTAATCTCTAAAAAGAATTAGATATCATATATTTCGAGAGGAAGAAATATATTATTGAGAGAGAACAAAACGAAGCCATGACCAGTGGTGAACATGGGATTTTCAATGTGGGGTACAAACTTAAAAAACATCAATATATGAAAAATAACTTATAGTCAATAATACTAGTATCAAATAGAGCTGTTCTGACTCAACAAATCATATACCCATGTATTATACCAAGTATACCTAAGGATGAAAAGGTGCATATGTTTACTCCTATGTCCAATGTTTGGTCTGCTCATGGCCTCCATGTTTCTTCTAGTGGCTAGCGTTAAAAATATTCATGTAGTGTTGGAGAAAAAGAAGATCTATACCGTTACTCCTCTATTAGATCGAGTTGGGTCCAGATAATAACGGTGTAGTTAATTTGATTGGTATAGTTTATACGAAATATAGTTGTGCAATTGCATTTCTAAGCATATAAGTGTGTTTATGGATCCAATTCTACTTTACTCCTAGTAAAATTATACGGAAAAATCCGCTTGTTCTTTATGTTCCATATTTAATTATATGGTTTTGTAGGCACTTTATACAACGAAATAGATATGATGATATATTTATCCCAGTGATCAGAATCAACAGACAACATCGCGTTTGCTCTCCTCTCCCACTTTGCTCCAAGTCATCGAAAATTCTGTTTTTTTTAAAAAAAAAGATAATGCGTTGAAAATTCTGTAAGACAAGTCTCCTCCGAGACATCTGGCACCACACGATTGTTTTTGTTCAATTAGAGCAACTTTAGCTCCATATTTAGTGGTGGGGGCTATTTGGTTCAATGCTCAAACCTGCTAAATTTTATTCGCCGTAGTATAGCATATATATGTACTGACACATAAAAACCGTGACTAACATATTAATTATTGGACAAGTGTGACAAAATTGTACAGAACTTGAGTGTAGGATGCATGGCAGTTGTGGCTTTCCACGGTTGCAAAGAAATAAATAAACACATACCTAACAAACTACGATACATCTAATATTTGACATACACTGAACTCCGCATAAGTAATCTCTAGCCCATGCATGATCATAAAAAATTCAATGCCGTGCAGTTTTGGTGGATATGTTAACGGGAAGGAGAGAACAGACAAAGGAGAACTGGAGAAGAATCAAGCTTATACAATTTGCCATTATGTCCAAAATCGAATTGTTGTCAACAAATTAAGTACACTCTCCTCCCTTCATAATATAAGCATTTCAAACATTTAATTTTTTTCCACAAATATAGTACTACTTTCTTAACCCTTCCTGCATTTCTTGATGCATTTCCTGAACTTCCAAAAAAATTGTAAATTCCTAGAGATATTAAAGTAATTTCATCTCAACCTTAATACTATTTGCTAAAACTACCACTTCATCCAATCAAAAATATAAACATTTCTAGAATCTTTAGCATAGATAAGGTGAATAAGAAAATACTTTGATTCCTCTCATTGAAAAATGGATACTTTGGGTAGGAAGGTTATTGGGGAGGTAACATGGGAACAAATTTGAACGAGAGGTTATTGATAGGAAAGTAATTCCTATGAAGAGTATACAGATACTTGTATTGTGATATAAATTTGAATCGTACAAATGATTATTTTTGAACGGAGGAAGTACTTCCGATGTTTACAAATATAAGCATTTGAAACATTGAAAAATTAAAATGTTAGTTCTACATTTCTGCACAACACCCTGAATCTAATATAAATTCACTGTAAAATACCTGAAGCTGTATTATCCGTAAAACACCTGAAGCTGGAGTAACTCTTAATTGCAGTAGCATATTTATGAAACGTGCTACATTTCTGTAAGGTCTTCACTGTAGTAAAATAATCCGTAGTAAACGGCCGGCCTAAACCAAAAGAAGCGAGTAAAAATCAGACACGTCCAAGGTGCCACAGGCCAGTGAATGCTATGCCCAACATCAATATTGTCACGTCAAAAGTCATGTCAACGGAGTATACTCCTACGTACTCCTACAGGTCTGCCAAGCTAATCAGTGGCAGACGCTAGGCCTGTCCTACATTCCACGTCATTTTTCAAATATCGTCCCGTGATACTGTTCGCTTTTTAAATAAAAATGTAAATATTTTAAAATATGATGTATCAGGAGTATAACGATTTAACTTTTATTATTTCTTTTTCAGGAAATATTTAACTTTTATTCATTATAATCTAATAATTTAAAAGTTAAGTTGAACTTAAAACAGTAATAGTAACCATTCATAAGAATTTAAAACAGAGAGAGTATTACATGAGGGATGCACTTCAGACAAATTAATACTTCTTTTTTTTTTTTTGAGAACTGACAAATTAATACTTCTACATACGATCACAACCGAGGTTACCTGCGAACATCAACCAACGAACCAGTGCACATATTATACGACGAGATTATGTCACACTGTGACTGCATTTTTATCGTTCTATTAGCGTGCAAGCATCTTCATCCTTTGAAAAAGGAAAACTAGAAAAAGCGAGCAAAGTAGAGAACATGGATAGATGGAGCGGCTGAAGGCCCATATATATACGGTAGACTAGAGATCTGAGACACATAGCAGAATGGGCATGAACTGGTAATGCTTTCCTCTAATATGAAAATAGACATACTACTATTTCAATTGTCAGTGGAAATATAAAAAAGAAACTAAAGAGAAACTGTGTGCTTGCATGCTTGGCTGCTCCTTGGCTTATAAGCCGCCGCTGAACTTAAATTTAGAGGTTATTTTTAGGGGATTTCGTTGTCTTCTTTCTTCAAAAAAAAAAAAGAATCATCACTTTTACGCCGCGGCTAAGGAAGTTTTTTACATAATGGAATAAATATCCCTATCTATGCGTCTTTTGATGCCCGTTAAAATAGAAATATAAAAAAAAAATCCTAAATTTGGTTGCTTGTTTAAATCGTAGCTCAACCAATGACAAGCAACGTAAAAGACATCATAAGAGCAGCATTCTCAAGTTCGATCGATCACTGGTGCAAACAACCTTTTTATACCAGATTTGGCTAGCTTGCAAATACTCGAAGATGGAAAAGCAAAAGTGTCATTTGGCCAGGCTTAGACGACGTGCATGAAAAAAACAAAAAAAAAACAAAGAAGACATAATTCCATGCTAATGCAGATCGAAATCCATACTAGCTAGAAGCCGAAGGAAAATGGAGTTAAACCCTAGGAGCTAAGGTCAACGGAGATCTAGCTAGCAATTACCTAGGCGTTCATCGTCGTTGCGCCATTAACCTTGATGCAAGCAATGTGGCAATGGCGTACCAATTCGGTCGGATTAGTACGGCGGCGGTGGTGGCGGGTGCGGCGTACGAGCCGGCGGCGGCCACATCACCTCCTGTGGCTGAGGGTGGCAGGCGTACATGGGCGGGCATGGCTCCACCGGCTGCGGTGCAGAGACGGCGGCGGCGGCTGCTAGGTGCGGTGGCGGCCGTCGAAGTTGGCGCGGTTCTTGCGGCTCCGGTTTGTGCTGGTGGCCACGGTGTTCGTCGGCGTCGCCGCTGCCGGAGAGTGACACCGAGACGGACACCGACGCGTCGTCGTCGGCGGGGAGGCGGTGGAAGGTGGGGTTGGTGAAGGCGGCTGCGACGACCACGACGGTGGTCGCGGCGTAGAGCGGGCCTGCCACGGCGCCACCGACGATCTGGCCGTGCGGGCCGGCGAGCGAGATGGAGAGGCCCGCGGCGGCGACCGCGGCCTGGGGCGCCACGGAGGACATGGCCGGAGGCAGGAACGTAGCCGACAGGGAGAGGATCTCGTACCGGCCGTGGAACACGATCGCCGCCGGAGCTGAGCCCGGGACCCCGGGGGACGGGTGGCGAAGCGACACGTTGGCGACCGCGCCGGTGCCGGCGAGCACGCAGATCCCGAGGTTCCGACGGCTCGAGAACCGCGCGAGCGCCTCCGTGACGTCCCGCCCGCCTGGGATCTCGATCACGTGTGGCCGCATCGCCGCCGCCGGCTCCGCCTCCCGCGTGATCACCACGGGCGGCTTCGGCTTGTTCTTGGACCCCGGCGGCCTCCCCCTCCTCTTCTTCGCCACCTCGATGCTCGCCCCATCCCCGCCACCAACAACGACCAGCTGCCCACTCCCGCTCCCCACGGCGTCCTTCATCTCGCCACTCCCGCGGCTGTCCACCTCGTCGGAGAAGCACTCCACCAGCTGCTGCTGCTGCGGCGGCGGCGTCGCGAACCGTATCCCCGCCATGTCGTCGCGTTCTTGGTACATGCTCTCCTTGTTCATGTCCCTCTCGCCGAACGACGTGGTAGCAATCAACCAAAACCACTAGATAAAGCTTTGGCTAGCTGCAAGCCTGCAACTGTGCACACCAGCAGCTAGCTCGAAAGATCAAAGAAGCAAAGCAAGCGGACGAATCAGCGGCGTGTCACTAACAGGCAAGTGGCCATGCGAGGTGTGGGGGGTGGCACTGATGAGGGGAGATCTCTGGAACGGAATGGAGCTCGGGATAAGAAAGTGATGGGGGAGGGAGAAGGGAAGGGAAGGGAAGAGAAGTGAAGAGCAGGCAGTAGCTTCAGCTTGCTTGCTACAGTGGCTAGTGGCAGTATGAACAGGACAGGATGAGCCTGTGGGAGAGAGGGAGGAGGCGGTCTGCCGTCTGCCACTGTTGGTGAGAGCGACATGGGGGAGTGTTGCTTTTTATCCTTTTGTCTTCTCACGGCCGTTGTCCGCTTTCCCTAACCGGACACCAGAATGGTACGGTCTCAAGTATAAATGGATAGTTGGAATTATTTCGTGGTTGAAATAGTGTTGGTTTGTTCTTGTATATTCAAAATTCAGACGGTGGTATAACTTCTTTTCTTGTTTTAAATGTATTTGGATGCCTACTGGTTGTGGTTTTGCTTCAAAAGTGTCATTTTTTAATGCATTCTGGTCAATTTTCTCAACTTACCATTCACGTGAAAAGATTGTGGATGCCCTCCAATCGGTCGAGTTTCTCCAAGCAGGATCGGTGCCAACATTTGTGCTTGAGTTGGCGAAATCATCTTTGTAACTTTAGGGTTCCTGTGGAATGGAGAAATTTTATGGGAATTAAACTAAGTGTTGCAAAAAAAAATCCTGTAAAATTCACACATTTCGATGGAGCACTCAGATCAGGATCACCTTGGAGATCATCAGTTAACCTTGTCCTGGTTGACTGATGGTGAGAGCGGTTGATGGAGATGGTTACGACATTTTTGCATAATAGATGGGGGAGATGATGATCATATACTCCCTCCCTTCCAAATTATAAGGTATATAATTTTTTTACACTATCTTCAAAAACATACTTTGACCATTATTTTATCTCATGTTATATTCTCAATAAATATAAAATTAGCAATACATTGATATACTTTAAAATATGAATATAATGATATAATATGCATAATACTTATTATAGATATAGATATGATTAGTATGATTATTAGTTAAAATTTGTCGAGTTTGATTTTCCTTAAAAAGATGACGCGTTATAATTTGGGACAGATTCTATATAGAATCATCGAGTAAGGGGGTTAGGAGGCGATGTAATAGGTACAACAGACACAAAAAAACAACAATAAATCGTGGAACGACTCGTTAGAGAAAATAAGGAGTGGCGTATGAACAGGAGATGCGGAAACAGTGGAGGCAGTGTAAGGTGGCTCACTGAGATTTCACTGAGATTGGCAAGAAAAATAGGACTACTTTTTGACTCATTATAATGTTATATATGGATTAGGAACATGGTTAAGGGGAAATATAATCCCATAGCATCGCCCAAAAGAATAGATCTTACTGAACAGACATGAGACCATCTTTTAGAAGGAAAGGTTATTCCAAGTGTTAAGCGGTAAGTAGTTGCTATCAAACCAAAAGTTCCAGGAGAAATTATTGTTAGTCATAAAGTCATACTAGTGCAAAACCTATCCTGTTTGAGATAGATTATTGACCTGATTACTACTATGGATTATCTACTTTATTATCAGGATAAGTTGAATATCTTTATAAATAAATTTCTAAAATAGTTTATAACAAATGATCTAAGCAATGTACCGAAACAAAGTCATTTTTTTAAATTAAAAAACATAATGTCATAGGCCTTAAAACAAATAATTCACAGTAATAATGCAGTAAAGTTCTGAAAAGAGCAGGGTGGTAGACTAATTAAGAGTGTGTAAGATGACCCGAAAAGGTTTGGGATGCAACTAGTACAAGGATTTGCTAGTTAAAAAGAGAGAAAAAAAAAGTTCGGCGGCGATTGAAAAATGCCCCGTTAACATCTTCACATCCTCATGGGCCAACCTGCTGCAAAAACAGTCGTCCGTCCTACCACGCGCGGGACCGCCCGGTGCAGCGCGCGGCTTCAACGTGCCGATCCTTGCCTTCGCCCGCGCCAGAGGCCCCCAGCGCTCGGGTTGGGCGAGCGCGCGCCTCGTGGCCACCCGCTGTCGGGTACCACGGCGATCTCGCTATCGCGCGAGCAGAGCAGGCGGCGCCCGTGTCGACCAAATCAAACAGCGCGTGGTACTGCGCTTCGCCATGTGCGCGTACGTGGGGGATGCGCTGTGATCATCTCTCTACACAACACGGGACCACGGCTGTGCTGATCGATCGATAGATAGATCGCGATATATATGGCGAGACACGAGACATGTTCTGCACTTTGAGTAAATATCGCTTGACCAGGGTACGCTGTCTCTCTCTGGACTCTCTCCTGTAGCATACACACGCATCTGTCACACCGAATACTAGCTCACACTAGTCACTCGTTTCCTCCGTTAATTGGTTTTTGTCGGCACAGTCATCGCTTATCAAGTTCGAATGGGATTGGAAGATTGGAAGGTAGCTAGCGTGATCTCTCTGCAGGGTGTTGCAAATGCAACTTGCAAAGGATATGATCATACGTACAGGGCGTACGTAGATCGTGTCATCGAGATATATAGCGGTCGTTTCCTGTCAGGATGGCGTCGCGCGGCAGAGATGCCTCGTCGATCCGCTGGAAATAATCCTGATGCACACTGCACGCATCCATCGAGAGGTGATACTACTTGCTGATATATATTCTCGGATCTTTCGCAGAATAGCAGGATCGAGAGGTGATACTACACGGCATGAACAGATGACAGGTCGGTCGCGGTTCGTCGACCGATCGATCCATCATCCACCGTTGGACAAAGTAACAAACCATGGTCCGTCCATCCATCTGGGCGCTTGCAAGCATGAAACGAACGGACGCCTCATAATTGCCGGGCCGTGCAAACGGTGCAGCTGCAGGCTAGCTCTCGCTGTCATGCATGCGAACGCGAGGCGATGCCGGCCGGCAGGGAGAGGGAGAGGGGGGAATCATGGCGTTGGGCCGTGCATAGCGCCCGAGGCGTACGTACGAGCGCGGGCGCGGACGAAGCGAAGCGAAGAGAAGGGCAGATCATCATCACCGATTCACCGGGCGGCCGCGACATGCAGCAGCAACAATCCTCGGGTCCGTCCGATCACATCACATCAGGCAGAGCAGGCAGGCAGGCAGGCAGGCAGGCCGGCCGTCACTCTCCCGACCTGGACCTGAATCATCATAAGTGCCGGCGCTGTTCACGCCACCGGCGACGGAGACGATCAGATATGCTTGCCTTGCCAGCCTGGTGTAGTGATGAAAACTATATTTTATTATTGAGTAAAATGTATAGAGGGTCACTCTACTTCTATGTTTGTGTTACATTGGTCACTCTACTCCAAAAATATTTGGATTACTAGAAAAAGATAACTGTGTGTTGCTACGAAAAACCGATACTCATTTGAAATCGTGATACCTTATGTATTATATTACATTACAGTGTTGTGAATCACGACCTTTGCTCATATGGCTTATTGTTGCGTCGGATCATGCTCACCCCCTGATTATACGAAGTTATGAAAACAGAAGCATATTATATCTCCTAATGAAAAATGTATGTGACGTGACTTCTTATGCGGGAATAAAAACATAATAGGATTTTCAAAAATTCGTAAACAGTAGTACATGCTAATTAAGCATGAGATAACGGGCACCAGGATGAAGCGCGATGCGAATTACGGATGACGAGGCTAAAATAATTTTCACCAACTTTATTTAGCTAAGAAGGCATTTAAATGAATTTCTGGAAAGAATAAATATTTAATTTGATGAGAATTCCATAAAGTAAAATTTTGGCCAGGGTTCTTGAACCTGGCCCAAAATTGGTCGGCCCGTCTTATTCGCGAAACGGCGGTGAGCGCCGAGTGCGGCCCAAGTGCGCTTGCGCGGCTTGCAAGCCGCGCGGTCCACAAACTGCGACGGCCCGACGCGGGGGCGAGCTGAGCCGTCCGATCTGATGGACGGCTCAGATCACACCCGCACAGTTGAAGCGTCGAGGGAGGGGCAAAACCCTAACCCTGCCTTAATCTCTCGATCCCCTTTGCTCGCCCGATTCCCTCCCCCGGTGAGCGAGTGAACGGTGACGATGGCAGCGATACGAAGTGGCGTGCGTGGGCGAAGGTGATTTCGTCGTGCGGCTCCAACATAATCGGCTGGGGGACGCTGTTCAGGGGGGTGCCAAGCTGAGCCTTCCTGTCCTGGAGTGGCGGTGACGGTGGGGGGTCCAAGACGACGCGCGCAAATTGAAACCGGCGGGTCTGCGAGGAGGAGGCAAGCGTGGTGCCGAGGCACGCGCGGGCAAAGATGAGGCCCACATGGCGATGGCGGCGATGCCGCTTCCCGGTGAAAACCCGCACCGTGGTGAGGTTTCCCAGTGGCTTAGGGTTCCAACAAAACGGTGACTAACCCGAATTGAAAGAGGTTAAATTGATTTGCAAAGATTTGATTTGATTTGCAAATTTTGGGAATTTGGGTTTTATTTGGGTTTTCCATCTTTCATCCCTTGTACTGTTGTGCATTCGATTCGGTCGGTTTCTCATGAAGAGACGGACGAAGGATGCATAGGGGGCGGAGGGGATCGTGAGCAAAGCGGACACTCACAAAAAAAAAAATTGAGTATATGGACGAAAAATTGGCTCGTACACGGACTTTAGGTGACGTACGAAAAATTATTAATTTTTTAAGTAGTTAAGATTAATGTGAATTAAGTGAATCATTTGTTCATCTAACTGTCCACATAAGCATATCTTATTCATATGATATGTGTTAACACTAAATTTTGGTACGGTTCTTTAGTGGATTCGGTTTAGAAAAGAAGTCGATTAATAGATGAAAGTTTATCTAGGTCAGGTTGTATTCAAAGAGGAATTGTGAAGACCGCGACAAGTCAGTTTCATATTTTAATATATCTCTTAAATAGGCAAGATTAGTTTTTTTTCTTATTAGGAGTCATATCTCGTGTCCAATTA
Source organism: Oryza punctata (assembly GCA_000573905.2). Taxonomy (NCBI): domain Eukaryota; kingdom Viridiplantae; phylum Streptophyta; class Magnoliopsida; order Poales; family Poaceae; genus Oryza; species Oryza punctata. The sequence goes on from CM002496.2 coordinate 22,832,138, forward strand.
GGACTTGTATCAGCCCGAGAGTATAAATATATATACCCAGGATCTTTGTAAACTATCTTCACATATCAATACAATTACTTTTGGTGCATCACCACCTTTTATTCCGACGAGTTCTTAGTTTCGAGTTTGGCTACATCGGTTTCAACCTCAGGCGAGAAAGTAAGTTCCATCAATTTCGCTTGTATCGGCATGACTAGAACTTTCTTGGCTAAGTCCGATATTCTATTCAAATTAATGCAATCGTTGCCTATCATAATATTGATTCTATATTTAACTGCATCGCTGTTTAGAGTCTTATCAGCTTAGTTAAAGCTTTCTTGGATAGGTCTAATATTTTGACTAAGTTGGTACTACTCTAATCATACTGTTGTTTTAGATAGATTTGTTATATCTGAAAGTTCAAGTGCCATTGATTTGGTTTTGGTGATTAATGATAAATCCAATTACATTATAATAACATTTTTATAAGCATTTCTTTGTCTACTAGTCTCATGTGGATATGAAAGTGAAAATTATGAGGTGGTTCCCGGACTTCATATGAGTTGAGATAGAAACGTTAATTGATGGTGGATCTAAATCAAAAGGATGAAATACATGGAGATAAGCTATATGTATCAATCTTTCTCTCCATGCACATATTCATATATAATATTTTCATGTGATTGACATATGCATGCGAGACTAATGTTTTGTTTGAGTCATGTCTTGTTTAGTCTCTTCACATCGAGAACATGGATATGATGAAGGTATGCTTATATCTTAATGTCTACATATGATCAATACCTTCTATTTTCGTATAGGGTAAGCTCCCAATGTTTTATCTCTAACTATGCATACTCTTGCTTCACACAAATATTCCGTATGCGTACATTTAGGGGGAGCAAATCCTATACCTTAGTTATGCATGTACTTGATCCAAGTTATTTACTTACATTTAATTGGGATCATTACATTTGAGTACATGACACTTGTGATATTGATTAATACTCATCCACTTATTCATATCATTTTATATGTGCGATCGGTTGGTCAACATGTGGAGGTTGACAACTAGATCATTGGGACTAATAATTTCATTGAGTTGAATAAGAGAAATAGGTCCCAAGGATTGCAAAGGTGTTGATGCTTAAGTGATATCATTACACCTAAAGATACCAAAGATGACAAAGTGAAGATATTGAATATGTGGAATACGAAGTGGCTACTATGGTAAGGTGGTGAAGGGCAAGCGATGCTCGATCGCGATGGACCATGCGGTGGTGAAGGGCAAGCAAGATGGTTGGTGTCGAAGAACCAAATCCGGTGGTGAAGGGCGAGTGATGGCTTTGTCATGATGGACTGTGCAAGGCCTTTTGAAGCTACAAGTAATCACATCAATCATTTGAAAAATATATGGTGAACGGTTTTGACGTTGGTGTCCCTTAAGACAAAGAAATTAATATGGAAAGAAAACATTTCTATTGGTATAATTCTCTTCTTATTTAAATTTGAGTACAGGAATGCCGTACTATCAAGAGCGATGCAACGTCGATGTGTTTGTGTATGTCTCGGTGCTCAAAGTGACCCATCCTAGTGCTACCTTGAAAGAAATACAATACTTAACCTATCCTTTGAGTAGTTTTAAACCTTGTTATTGCTTGAGTTGGGTAGTCCTCTGAGCGAGCTTTTCATAGAGATCAAGATCATAAAAAAGGACTCTCGAGCGAAAGTTATGGTCGTTTTACTATGCGCTTTTTGGAAATTCTGAAAATGGCTCCGAAATTGAGATTGCTTTCTGTTGATTTTCGGACTTGTCCAAAAGCATTTGGGAAATTCTGAAAATTATAGTATTTGCCTCCAACGGCTAGTTTTGAGAGGCTCGGGTATATAAACTCCTCCACCCCTCCTTTGAGTACCTGCGGTTCTTGGACATTATTAGACACATCCAAAGCCAAATAGCCTCCCTCATTCCTCTACCTTTGTGATGCCTCTTTGTGAGAGGGATTTGAGAAGGGAAGAGAGTTGGATTGAGATTGAGAATTTGAGAGCTAGTGAGATTCACTCCATACTTTGAGCACTCGATTTCATAGCGAGCCAATCTTTGATTGTGTTTATTAATCTTGGGGACTAAGGTCTCCTAGATGGCTAGGTGTCGCCGGTGAGCACCCAAGGTTGTGATGTGCCTCGGAAAGTTTGTGAAGGCTTCGATTTCACCTCCGCAAGGGAAGAAATCAAGAGTGAAATCGAGGAGTGCATTTGTGCAACCTCGTAAGAAAAGGGTTGAAATAGACCCGGCCTTTGTGGCCCCTCAACAGAGACGTAGGATCCATGGATCCGAACTTCGGGAACAAATCAACGTGTCTCCTGTCTTGGTTTGCTCGTTCTTGCCATCTCTCATATTGTGCTTGAGTTTGTTTTAAACCGATCTACTTGTATGATTAATTGATATAGTTGGTGACATTTGCTTAGGTATCTTATTTGTCACCTTTTGATTCATATACATTTTGTTTGTTCGAGCTACAAGTCCATAGTTAGTGTTTTATTCTGTTATTCGCTGAATATTTTGGTTGAGACCGAAACTTCCAATCCTATACCGGAAGTTCCGATTTGAACCGAATGTTTTCTTCATTCTAATATGCTATGTAGTAGTGATAATTTTTAGGAACGCCTATTCACCCCCCTCTAGACGACATCAAGGTCCTTTCAATATCCATCCTATTTGTGTAGATTTATCGGCTAAATATTTTTTTATTATTATCTTCAATCTTATACTGTCTCGATTAGGTCCGATTTATTAGATTGTTGCTGATAAGTTTAATTCTTGAAAGCCGATAGAATTTTATGCAACATTCATCGGAGTTCTAGCCGATGAGTTATCATTATTGTGTGTTTCACTTACCAAATATATCAGTTAGTTAACCAATATACATTTTAATTTACTTACATCGTATCTCCAACAGATGTATGCTTTAACCATTGGATCTATATCTGTCACATTATATCGGTTTTGATCAGTTGGTTCACATTATATTATCTCATTGTTCATATGATTATTTGAATCTACATTGAATATATAGCCGATTGATTAAAACCCTATCGACATCGGCTTCCTAAGTTGATGACCAACTCCTAAGTTGATGATCGGCTCCTTGACCATCGATTCGTTTCCATCTTGCTAGTTGTAGGATTAAACTAACTAGCACGCCCGAACCTCTTCAAGATTTAGGGCCTGCACTGGAGCTAAGCAGATCTCTCAGGCCTTCATGTTTATCGGTGTAGATTTCGCGTCAACGGTATGTTAAGTCGAATTGAAAAAATTGCATCTAGAAATGTGCAGAAAAATCCTTGAGTATTTTTTCCTTTCTCACATCACTACCAATTGAAATTAATTGAAATTAATGGAACCAAATCATTTCACTTGTGTCTGTTTTGACGAGTTCTAGTTCTCAGTGCTCTCTCGCTTGCTATCAAACTCCAGCAGCTTTTATTTTCTCTATGTTTTTGTTCCACTCAATTACTCTGCCCTCCCATAATAAGTTCATCTTTGGCTCATTACATTTGTCCCAAAATAAATTCATGTTTCAGTAATCGTTACATCGGAGTTTGCAAAAGTAGAAATAATTGTATTGGGAATAGATAAAGTGAAGAATAGTTGCATTAAGATTTGATAAAATAGGGGTATTCTAGTTTTTTATTGTATTGGTATGAGCGAGATGGGTGAAAAATGAACTTATTTTGGGATGGAGAAAGTACATTCCTAGGTCTGCACATTTATAGAAGTATTTTTTTAATCCTAGGTGGAATAGCATGTGTAAGGTATGCTCATATGGATAACTAGACGAGCACATGACTAAATTAACTAATTTGACCCAAATATGTATTTTGAAAATAGAGTTAACTATATAACATATTTAAATAAGTTGAATGATCATCCATACATTTTACTCTTTATTATTTTCATGGGAATGATTTTGATACGGTCATAAGTTTTTCATATTTATATATTTATTTAATTATTTAATGGACAATTTTAATATGACACTAAAAAAATAGGTACTACATTTTATATGTAATTAAAAAGTCGAAAACCATATTATTTTTATGGAAACGCTATCTGTTTTCACCCGTGCTGGCTGGCTGGCTCGCTGCTAGATGAGTTTTTTCTATAATATAATATTTTCTTCTAACGTGGGTCACTTATATATAGTCTCGTTGAATGTAGGATCCATATATCAACCACTTACTCCCTCCGTTCTAAAATAGAGTCAGTTTAGGATTCAAAATTTATCCCAAAAGCTTATCATTTTGGAGTATATTTTATCACATCAACCTTCTCTAATTCAAAATTTTCTCCAAACTACCCTTTACCTACCACCATGTATGGTTTAATAGATGGTGCTGTAGTTATTTTTCCTAAACATTATTTTCTACTAAATAATCTAGGATGATGAGTATATTGGGATGAAAGAACAATACTCTTAAAATGTACACCTCTATCTCGTAAAAGCCTAATACTAACTACGAATCTAAACACATGTATGTTCAGGTTCATGGTTAGGATTGATCTTTCTTTAGGGTAGAGTAGTATGTATTTTTATGTGGACACAAGTATTAAGAAAGTTGGTGGAAATGATTGGAGAAATATTATGATTGATTGAGAAGGGAAAGTGAGTAAGACACGGAGTAATTAGACAGCTTTATGTTTAGGATAAGCTATTGTGCTAAGTACTCCCACAATTCTACTGCTCCCACAATTTGTTAAAAAGAATGCATGCTTGGGTGTGTGTATATGCATAAAATAATCTGCAGGATGCATGGCCGTGCCCCCACCGGCCTATCACGTCTGCACCTCTGTGCCCATGCAGGCCTAGTATTTGCCGTAGTAGGCTGCGCAGTGGTAGCCTCGGTATCGCGTCGCATGGACAGGGAGAGCACTGGCTATTTATGCACGGGCAAACTTTAGTGTGGGCTGCTGCATGCAGACACAGGTTACTGCATTTGGAGGGTTGTTGACCTGAACAGCACCCGGTCTTGATGTGTGTACTGTGTTTGTGTTTGTGTGTCTGTGTCTGTGTGTGTGTGCGCGTGTGACCCACACAACACACGCATGCACACACATTATACAAACAGATATACACACACAACCTCCGGTCTGGGTGCGTGTCACACACACAAACACCATGCTACACGCACGTAACACAAACAGGAATACACGCATAAACACCAACCAAACATAACACTAGTACAACATTTTGCATTGCACGAAGATTATTGGTGGTTTTTGTGACTGTCAACGTCTAGTGTACACAAGACAGTGCATTATTAGTCGACTTATGCAGTTATTTGTGCTGAGCTAACCTAGCTACTATATATACCCTGCTTCTGCATGAAGTTTTTGTTTTGTTTTCTTCTTGTCGCCTAAAAATAAAAAGCTTTTGTTTTCTTCAAGTTGGTGGAGTTGGAGACGATCGATGATGGACGGTGTCTTCCAACCTGAAGATAGCATACCTCCATGCCTGTTCTACACGAACGGAACATCGTATGCTGGTGGGTATCCATACATGAGATCTGCAAAGTATATAGTGGGGCAGGGTATAATCAGCATTTTCAAAAATAAGTGTAAACAACATTCTTATAAGACAAATTACAATGACATCTGCAAAACATTGTGCAGGGTTTAATTAACAACATCTCTGAAAGTGCAAAGAACATTTTTATAAAGACAAAGTGCAATGACTACAAAATTTATTAGGAAAATGTGTGGGTTATTTGAATCAATTTTCATACTACTTTAGAGGGTAAAAATACCCATGTGATACTTTGGAGTTAAGTAGACCAACCATTAAACATTTCAAGGGTCTAATAAGTAGTCTTTTTGGAGATATTAGGAGCACACTGATGCCAAGCAACTTGACCAAGTATATATGGATAAGTTGAAATCACTCTTGACACACGCTCATAAAGAACTGGTTGGCTTAGAGCTTCGGTGCTACTTCTCCTATCCTAGGGGAAAAAAAATCAACTCCTAAAAGCCAAATGCAAATATAGTACTAACAGCAGAAGCTCAAAATGCCCTCGTGTGTAGCATGATTTTTGACAGCAAGGCATACATAATACTTAATTACTTATGCTTTTTATCGATACTCTCACTATAAAGAAAACAACAACCTATATACATAAATATATAGATATATGCTATATCAAGATTCGTATATAAAAGATAGTTTTTTTTTATCGAGGTAGTAGTCTAAACTAGTATTATCACCATCTAAAACTTCTGTAGATGTAAAACACTAGCTAGAAACAATACAATATTGATGCACGCATCAATCCGCTCGAAGCTAGTTAGAAGTTTTTTTTTTAATATAAAGGTTCAACTCTAGAAGATGTTTTTTTCCTTGATGGAGAAGGAAGCAAAGTAAGAAGGCTAAGAATCACACATGTAGCTATCACACTTTTTGTTTTCTAGGAAGAAGAGTAACCAAGCCCAAAGAATTAATAAATACTTCGTCCGTTCTAGTACAGGAGCATATCCTAAAATAAAGCTATTTTTTCATCTATCTCCTCTCTCAACTAATCACAACCTATTTAATTTTCTCACATGATTTTTTTTAACCAATCATAATCTTCTTCCCATCATTTCCACCAGCTTTTTAAATATTTGTGCATACCTAAAAAATATATTTTGGGACAGAGGCAGTAGATGACATGACAAGAAAAAGAAATCGCATTGCTTGAGAAATAAAAGCATCAATGGGATATTTCTTGCAAACAGTAATTAAACTAAATATTAAAATAAGATGACTGAATGGAGAACAATAAAAAGAGGGCAGGGCTGAAGTTAAAGGGACCACAGATAATACACCCTGCTTATCTATAGTGGATTGAGATCATCTGCCTTTAAAGACACCGTGCATTTGTCACTGACATGTGGGCCTGATGAACCATGGGTCCACCTGTTAGTGACAAAGGTACAGTGTCTTTGAAAGCAGAGGATCTCAATCCACTTAGAGTAAGGCTCAGGGGATTTCTATACTACTTTTTTTCTTTTCTTTTTAAAAAGGAACACAACGAGTAAGGCCCCAGGGATTTCTATAGCACATTGGCCATTCGATCGCGGTTAGGACAAGTGTTTCTATTTAGATTGCCACACTTTAGCAAGAAATGTTTGGCATGGACAATATGTGCCACCATAAAAAAATGTTTAAACCAGACTTGTTTGTAATGTCAAGTGGATTTGGGTACTATATATCATTTGAAAAAAAAAACACACAATACAAAAAGGCAAATAGCAGAATAATCAAAACCAATATTAGCCACACAAATTTGTAATTCAATCTAAACAGAACAAGTTCAAGTGTAAAAAATAAAATATGCACAAAATGATTTAGTTATAAAGCTATTAATAAAATATGTGATCAGAAAGTGTGGACATGTTTTTTAATAAGGATAGGGATCCACCCAAATGCCACTCTTAATCAGGATCATATAAGTCAAAGACTACAAACCATTTTGGTTTGATAATAAAATGTGTCATACCAAATTATTAGTATTTTGAATAGTATTTTGGCTAGTATTTGGTTTGTTACCAAAATGTGTCAATAACACATATAAGTTGCTAAAAATTTTGGCACCAGTTTTGACATTACCAACATTTGACAATGGTAGCAAACCAAACAAGCCCTACAATTTGGAAACCTACTCTTACAAGTTTAGGCTTAGTCAGTAGTTTCACGGCCTGCTTCAGCACAGGCTGAACAGGCCGTAAAAGTTTAGATCAAACACCTTCCATCCTGTGAAGGACTGAAGGGATTCTCACATGGGCTAAAGGCCCATACGTTAAACCCATCCATTTATATAGCATTTGTATGGGGACACCTCAAGTACTGAGAGTTGCTGACTCCCATCCTTTTCGAGAGTTTAACAGTGGATTGGTAAAAATGTCTGCGTACAAATATTTCCATTGTGCAAGGCTTGTGCTTCCAAAAAGCTTTTAAGAAAAACAAATAGTTGGATGGCCTTCAGAATGCTCAAGACCTTCCAAAAAATCACACCAACTCTTTACAGATTCGGAGAGAGGACAACAAAGATGAAAACACTCAGCTTCCATCTTGATTGTCTTTTCTCCACCGATCTATAGTCAGAATTGTATTTAGTGAAATATTAGAGCAAGTAAATACTGTCTCCCCTATTATTTTTCTTAAAATTATTTTGGAGAAAATAAATGTGTATTATGCACAAGCACAACCTTACACAATGAGTACGTTGCACCAAAAATCGACCCCATTAATTCACCCAGCTAAAGGAATCATGCCAAGGGGAAAGGATGGACGCCTCTTCTCTGAGGTCTTGTTTGGATGAGCCTCAATCCTAGCCCGTCCACATGTGTGCCAGGATTTTAGTTCAAAATCCTAGCCATCCACGTCGATGGGTAGTAATTTCAGACTATCCAAACAAGGCCTTAATGAAATGCCTTTTTTATAATTGCAATAGTGTATTTATACAGGATAAATAAATTATTAATCTACATCCCAAGCCCCCTGTATCAATAAATTGCTTGGGCAATCATCTCCCTAGCTGCCCTTCTAAGTAAAACGCTGCCATGGCCCTCTCCAGGGCCATGGTCAACCTCCCAAATCGTCCTACGTTGTTCTATTAACTTCCTATTACTACTACTACTGCTGCTGTTGCTACTTGTACTACTATCGTGATGTTTACCTTGGTTGGAATAGAAGAATGGCATCACATCACCCTCATCCCAGCCCCCTCTGCCAGCCTGATGCTGGTGCTGGTGCAGCATCTCAACCTCAGCCGCTTGATCCATATATTGACTTGAAGTGCTGGCGTTCAAGCTAGACCTCTGCCGCGAATAGCTAAGTTCATGTTCCTCAGGTATAACCACCGTGCTTACTGGATACATTTGATCTGAGCTTCCAAATATGTAATCATATTCCTCCATGCTGGTCGAATTCCTTGTGCTGTCAGTGCTATCACTACTGAAAGTGCTGGTTGACCCTGCATCAGAGTTGCTGAACAGCGAGGAGCTGTCGCTTGTACTCGGGGACTCCACTACTGTATAAGATGAGCCACCGAATGTGTAGGTGAGGTCATAGACTATATGATCTCTACATGACTGCCCACCTTGGTGCCTGCTCAAGTAACTTCCTCCTTCCAAAGATGTTGGTCCTGGATCCACCATCTGCTTGGCTTTCTTTGTGCGCGATGGGTCTTGAGCAAGAATCATTTTCCTTACAGAGTTTGGTGCCCGTGGTGAACACCTGATATTTCTCAATTAATTTAAAGGAATTTAGGATGGCCAGAAAAATGAGGCTACAAAATATACTGAATAACAATGTCATCATTTGACTAAGAGCAGGGAAAACCAGGTTTTTACCTTGCGTAAAATAGCATGTATGCACACTTTGACAAGACTTGTTCCAGAGAAACAGGTTTCACCTACAGACAGAATAGTAGGCGATTTAGAACGGAACATCAGTTTATGTAGGAAAGCAGAGCACATCATTCTTATGAGATCTAATAAATGCCTAAGTATTTCACTGCTATTTACCAAAAATGAACACATCTGGTTAATGATCGAATAAGAGGTCTAGTCCATTGATTATTTGGAATCAATCCAGAAATAGGGATTACAAAAAAAATGGTTGTCATGATAGATAACACAGAATAAGCTTAAATGTCTTCCGGTATCCAAAAAAGTGTACTTAACATAACACACATAAATACAAAATGTGTAAAGGACATAATGTAGACAGAACTGCTTACCTGGCTATCATCCATCTTGTGCCACTTCCCTTGTGTGTCCTTGACATAACACACATAATGGCCAGAAAAGGCTGCATTCATAACATCATGATGGACAACCACAGCATAGAGCTGGTACACAGGGGAATTATCATCTGCTGTACTCATGTAGTTAGACAAATTCAAGTACTCCGTGAACCTGACAGCCTTGTTGATCTTGCCAAAATTACCAGACTGTCCAAACAGGGGAAAGTGTCATTGGAACATAAACAAAAAACTGCAAGTTCAGTAAACTTTATCTGAACAAACACAAGAAAAACTAACCCAACATAAAGTGGACTAGATTTCCTTAGTGCATATTGAACCTTAAAAAGTAAGGAAATAACCCAAGAGTTTTAATGGTACCTGATATCTTTTCAGTGCAATAGTCAGGATGTTTGGTGCTTCTGATATTGTCAACTTCTTTTTGGCACGTTCATATGACTTGCATCTGCCAACGATAATAGTTTGAGGCATATCAGATTTGGAAGCAAAAAAAAGCAGGGTGACATCAGGTACTACCAAGCCAATAGAATTAGACCGCAGAGTATGCATTGATTTCTCCCATAAGTTCCAGTAGCTAGATTGTATAAACGATCACCAACCTGAACTCCTATGGTGTGTGAAGTCAAGTAACAAAAAGTGCCAATAATTTGTTTCAAAATCAATTCCCAAAAATTTACCTAAAGTTTAATTAAACTCATGGTGATAAATGCAAGAAGCTTAGTCATGACCACATCTAAACAATGGAACAAAATCGAACCAACCTGCTGCAATTGTATCTATTGTCACCATCTAAAATTTCTGTAGATGTAAACCGATGAAGTGCTTCTTCAAGGGTATTGATATCCCCATCTATTTCAACAGTAAGATCCAAAATGCGTTCACATTGTTCTGAACTGCCTTGACACATTGTGCATTTTATCTATAAAAAAGGAAGAAAACGTTGAAAAGAATAAACAATGTAATTTCACTGGATATGATACGCTGACACTAAAGTTTCATAGACTTGGAAAAGGTTGAGTGTTTTGTGAAGAAAACCTTTGATCTTAGATAGCCCCCAAATATTAACTGCACCAGTGTTGTTTCTTCAGGCAGTCCATAAACACCGTTTTTCTTGGCTTCCTTCATGCTAGCAGATTGCATAGTATCAATTGCATACCTGTCAAAATTTATAAAACAGTTGAATGCAACAAAAAAACTAATAATTCTCAGAAGATCTGATCATCTGTCTTATTAAAACAGGATTCTTCCTAGAAAACATCCCAAACAGGGGAGTTTGTGACCAAATGCCTTTAAGTCAATATTTTTCAAGAATAAAGTGTAACTGTGGGAGTTACAATGAGATTCCCTTTCCAAACGAAAGAATGAGTCAGTGGTATATTGGTAAGGAAAACATCAGATCAATTTTGAACAAATACTACTTCAGAATATTTGTCACAGCAATAACATAAGTTTTGCATGAGTCCATGGCCAAATCATTATTTTTTTAACGAAAAGGTGTACGCATCATCATTTGTTGACATTATAAAGCACATTATCAGCCTGAGTCCGAAAATACTGATTTAACTTGATTTAGCAGCCATCAAGGGCCTACCATTACAGCCAAACAAATAAGAAAAAAATATTCATACCTGAGAAATTCATGAGCATCTTCTTCTCTACCGGGGCCAAAGCTACTTCCAATGTCGCGCAAATGAGATAGTATTCCAGTAGGTGACAAGTGAGATTTTCCTCGCCTACCCTCCAGAATGAGTTTTTCAAACTCACACATGAAGCACCATTCCTTTTTGGAACCTAGAAAACATGGCATCAATATTTGGTATTCATCAAGAAACATACCATGGTATGTAACACAATTCTGGCTTAGTATTAAGTTACAATTTCTTGAATGGAGTCCTTCTGTAAGGTATGCTGTAAGTGGTCGCGTAAATGCCAAGCACTGAAGAACAGCATTTGCGTAACAACTGAAAAGAAATCACAAGGAAGAGTTTAGGAAAATATTGCAGCATTAAGCATCACACTTAGATTAAGCAAATTATTTACACATAACATAATGTGCTCTAACATGTTTCTATATTCTTTTTTTTTCTTGTACGTGTAAGAGAGCTGTGTGTCATTCCATTAAAGAAAGAAGAATAAACACAACACAACACCACACCACACACATGTTTTATATTCAATCAGTCACAACATGATAGAGAAAACCTATAAAGCAGGGGCAAAAAAATCCTGCTGAAAGCAATACTATGGTTGAAAAAACAGTAGTTGTAAGTTTGGGCGAGAACCAAACACAAGGAGAAATCAAGCTGAAGTGTGCCTATTGCGCTAAGCTACCTGCCTGCGCACTAGTATCTGCCACCACAAGTCATTTCGGACACATGCTGTTATTTTTTAATCCGCAGAATTTGCCATATTGGAGCCTTGCATGTTATTGAAGACTGTTTACCGCAGAATTTACCTCTTCAAGTTTCATTAAAAAAAGGGAACTAGACATTTAGACACATAATAACCTTTGGCATGTATTATTCTATGTATCTGCTGTATACTTTACAATATGTACCTCTTCATCCTAATTTTTGTGGTATGCCATGTAGGATGGTTTTGATCTGTTGGTGTATAACACTAATGCATGTGTATCAGAAATATTGGACAATTTGATTCGAACCATCTAACGTGAAACAATGAGATGTGAGCTCTTATAAAATGCGGTATGCTAGATTCTGTCAGGATACAGTAGGGTAATGCTCATGTTGCAGCCTATGTACACCATTCAACTTGCCAACAACACAGGACACTTCCTTTCTAGTAGAGGGAAGCGCATAATAGCACTGCCATTTTGTTATATTATTGTGGTATTTTTTAATTAAAAGAATAACATTGAGGAATAATATGCAACTTTAAAAATCTGATTATTTATCCATGCTATAGCAGATAATACATATGTGAACACTGTTACAAAATAATAACATCAAATTGAAACCCATATCTGAAGATAATGTACATTGATATGATGTATTACTTAAACCTTTAACACTGCATGTGGCCCTGCAAAATCTACAGCACCGTTTAGTGCATTACAACAAAAAAATATTACTAGTGCAGTGTCCCAAGAGTGCAACCATCGAATGTTGCTGAATAGAAAATGATTGGGTTGACCACCAACCTATGCTGAATAAATACGTTGTTAGCCAGTATTATGTAAAAGTTAATATGCTCTATTGCCAGTGCAATGAGCATAGTTAAGTCCAATGTGAAAAACAGTGAAACCGTCAAAAGTGTGTGTATTCAAGACAACAGCATCATCAGAATTAGCTATCTTCTACTTAATAAAATGCTTCTACACGGTAGTCTATATTCTATCGAATAAAATGCTTCTACATGGACTATTTGAAGTACAATAATAATATAAGCAAAAAATATATAAATGCCCGAGGCCATGGCAAAGTGACTTGGCACATGAATTAACACAAGGTCATTGATGAATCAAATCATTCAAACTCCAGTCAAGAAGAAAATCAAATACTGAATGAACCCATTTTAAGAAAATAGTTTAGTAATGACATGCATAGGTATAAGTAATTGCCAAATGAAAGCATTAGGATCGACCTAATTAAATCATGTAAATGTTCAATTCAGTATGATTCCTCACATGTGATATTTTACAGGTTCATTAATTGATTACCTATTCCCAAGGTTCACAAGACCAAAAGGGTGCAGCTCCACCTTGTCAAAATTGTAGAGCTTGACAAAATGTTCATACGGAAAAAGTGTCTGAAAAATTGAGACAACAATTAGATAATTTTAGTGTAATGATATAAGTTAATGATTAAAAGAGCTTCCAGTTTTATTTACCAATTCTGATGGATAATGCCTCACAACTTTTGCTGATGCTTGTTGCCTGGCAATATTCTTTATCAATGACCGATTATTTGGCATAGCAGCTTCTTTCTCTGATCCATGAATAGAAGAAATTGCGCCAACAGTTGACACAGACGGCAAACCTCTCGAACTTTTAAGGTTGTCTGTGCCAGAAGCCTGTTTGTTAGAATGCTTCAGTTCAGATTCCGACGTGGTAGACCGTTCAACTCGAGAACTGGAGTTGCCTGCTGAAGTCTTAGAGAAATTATCGTTAACAGTAGCATCCTGAATATCACAAGCTTTACCAGAAGTTGGGAGCCTAGAACTATCAACAGATCTAATCCTATTGTTGTCAAGGACATCCTCAGAAACCTTTGCAGTAATAGATGCCTTCTGACCTCTCATCTTCTTTCTTTCATTATCTACACCATCGGAGAAAAGGTTTGCCTCAGACAATTCAGGCACAACAGCAACTGACTTGTTGACTTGAACTGCTGTTTCTATGCCGGATTTCACACTTTGTTCAAATGGACTGTCCATTCCAACACCCTTTTTAACACTAGAAACTACTGTTATATTGTCTGGCCTGGCATCAACGCTTGGTGGATGGCATTCATCTTTATGGCCTTGTCTCCAGTGAGATATCTGGCACTTGAAGGTACTGCAACCAAAAAAAGGGAATTACTGAAGTAGCACATTGGTTATAGAACAGATAACATAGATATTATTAAGGATCTTAGATTGATGCCACACAACGTAACTTGCAAAGTCATGATAAAAAAATTGCACTAAACTAAAGATTTCTGCTACATTAACCAATAGATATAGATAAGACGGAATCACATAAGAAGGGGAAGTGTGGAATTGTTGGAAACAAAAGACCTAAGCCTGGAAATGGAGTAAAACAGGAAGTGGTGATATCAAATCTGGAGGTTGTGTACTGATCTGCAATATTTAGAAATATTAGTTCCATGGGAATTTGAATTTGTTTAGACGCTTTTCAGGATTCATTTATAGCTCAATACCTTCAAAAGAGGCATTAAGATATAAGTGATACATTTCAAGGATGTGCAATTGTGCATAATATATAGATGGCCAATCATTTCCAGGAATTTGGAAACCATTAATTACCCAGCTAAAGAAATATATAGTGGAACAAAAATTAATTCGATAAATGAAGTGCTCCATTTTTTACAGAAATAGGCTATGTTGGATAAAATTGCACATAAAGTGCATGTAGTTGAGTTTAAATTAATGTGCAACCTTAAGTTTTGAGACCACCCAATGCATTTGTTTCATGTCCTTTTTTCCCTACAATTAGAGATTTGGAGTAGCACCCAAGTTAATACAAAAAATAGAAACCTAGCATTTCGTTAAACAATACTAGATGTAAACAGAACTCCAGAACACGGTATCATATTTAACAGTTGACAGTGGCCTGGATTATAAGGAATTGATAAGCCGGGGTCTAGATCACATATAATATAGTCAACAAAACAATTTTATATATTCTATGTGCATATTTATTTTCCTAATATGAAGAAGGCATATTAACAGGTTATCTGAAAGTAAGGTAATTCTCTGAAAGCAGCGTCTATGCTCAAAATCCATTGAGCCAAAGTTGATTGTACAACAATTATAATTGGCTGTTATACTTACTCAGAATCAAACAATAATATCCTCATACAGAGGAAACTATATCTTATCTGGTATTTACATATAACACACTCCATACATATCATCACCACATGGCAAAACCTTGTTTCTTCCGGAAAAAAAAAACTAAATAGTACCAGTTAGAACTAAGAAAGGATTTTTGTGGTGATTAGTTCTCATACTAAATATTACACATGAATGGATACTTTAAATTCCTAGAAGCACTGTTAATTGCCATACTTTAGGATTTGCTCCTATTTCTGGCACATCTTCCTCACAGTCCCACACTTCCATAGACGCTAACGCTACCACTGCTTAGCACAACTGTGCAACTGTGCCAGAATACATGTCTTGCAAGTGCTGTCCGTGAACATTATTCCACTAACACATCATTTGATTGAATTTATAATTTTGTATATTAGAAGTTTCAGAAATAATTGTCAGAGGTAATGCAGGTTCTAGCATGTCAGTGTTGAGCAAATCATGTGTTGAAGTTTTCTGCAGTTTGTGGAAAAGCCTATCAAGTTATGTGCAACAAATATTTGGGAAAACACGCTCAAGCTCAACACAAAGAACAAGTGCAGTGTTACTGTATTAACATTTATGAACCATTCAAATCAGTGGCATAGCAGCGCCCTTGTTTTTAGGAAAGCCAAGCTATTTTTTTTACGCCATTTGCACAATGCCGCATCATAATCGACATGAATTGCACGGGAAACAACTCGAGGAGGATGATAAGTCACTGACCAATATTTGACCGCTTTGCAGCGCTTGCATCTAAACGTGGTTGGCCTTCGGCACACCACGCACACCCCTTTCACCGCCGCCGCCGCCGCCGCTGCCTCCGCCTGACGGGCCGCGGGCATTTCCAACTCCACCGCCGCGGCCTCTTCCTCCTCCTCCTCTTCGTCCTCCCGCGGCGAAGCCACCTCGGGCACCTTCCACAGAGGCGCCCCCGCCACGCCGCCCCGCCCCCGGGCGTAGCAGTACGCCTCGCGCTCCGCGACCTCGGCCTCCACTGCCGCGAGCCTGGCGAGGCGACGCACCTCCTCCCTCCGCGCCGTGGCGCGCCGCAGCGCCCCCCGGGCCACCGCCACCACCGCGGCGACCGCCGCGGCCACCACCGCCACCGCGACCGACAACGCCGCCGACGCCGCCGCCATCTCCTCCTCCTCCACTGCTCAGTCGACTCCCCTTCCTCCGCCTCCGGCCCAGCGCATAGATCTCACCCCCACCGCCGTCGCCGCTCGCATGCACCGGGTTCCCCCCCCCACACGCCACCGCCCCCACACAACCCGGAGATTTAGGGTTCGCTCCACCACCACCCCCCTTTTGTCGTCCACCGCGAGTGGTAACGCCAGCAACGGAACACTCCGGAAGGCAGCAGCGCGGAGGAGGCCGCCAAGGAGTGACACGAGGGCGAGCGAGCGCGAGGCGGTGGGCGGTGGAAAACGTGAGCGGCCAAGCGAGATGGAGCGAGCAGCCGCCCCCGAATACGCGGTAGTAACGGCTGTTTCTTTCTTCTTCTTCTTCTTCCTCTTCTTCTTCTTTTTTTTTTTCCTCCTCTCTCCCGGCGGCGCGTCACCGCGAGCGAGACGCCGGGTTGTACCAGTGGCTTGGCTAGTGACTAGTCACACAGCGCGAGACAAGGCACGCGGCGGCGGCGGGCGGCCGATGGGGGGGGAGGAAGTAGGAACCGCGGGAAACTGTAGATAGGTGGCGGTGGCTGGCGCGACCGGCGGGGTCGCGGTCGCGGGTCGTCCTCGTCACTGTATTTACTCCGACATCCTCAGTGTTAATCACGTATCCACGCTAAGATTCGGGGGAAGTGGGGAAACCGGTGATTCTCAGAGTTTTCTTTATGTGGCGATGATGTTTCAAATTTTGATTTATTTATTTAGTAATTAGCTGACCTATACAATTACACGACTAGCACTCGTACAAAATTATCTATTTTTTACATATAAATTTACTTAAAATTTATTAAATAACTATTTCGGTATTTTAAGATTTAAGATTTTGAAAGATCGGACTTTATCATTCTATGTTTCTACTTTTATAGTTTTTTAAGAAGTCACGTCGATCACTATCTCTTACTTCTTTATCAATCCTTTATTTACTTATCGATATATCACTGTTTCTATTCATGTTCGTTAAAATCTTTAAAAAAAATAGACCTATTAGTTTTTAGAGGTCATTATCTTGTTGGGTTTTGTTTTATAATTTTTTAAAGTTCCGTTAAACACTATCACTGTACTCCTCTACGGTTCATCCGTTGACTCCGCTCTTTATTATCATTGAGATTTTAAAAATAGAATATAATTATCTTTTGGTTCATTTTTTACTTTTTTAAAAAGTCTCGCCAAACAGTCAACGGCTTTGCCACTATACTCCTCCACGGCCCACCCGCTACCTTTACTCTTTATTTTCATTGAGATTTTAAAAATTAAACATGATTATCAATGTGGTTTATTTTTTTACTTTATAGAAACCCGCCAACCGCCGCGATCGTGCTTCTTAATGGTTTACTCGTTATCCCTCCTCTTAATCGCTATTGGTATTCTATTTGGTGTTTTATTTATATGTTTATAATTTTTATATGTCACATCAATTGCCACTACTTTACTCCTTTATGGACCTATTGTTTCTCCCTTCTTTATTGTTATTTGATATCGTTGTGTTCTAGATAAACTATTCTTTTCGAAAAATTCATATTTTTTATTTTATTATATATTATTTGTAAATTATATTCCTACTTAAATTCTTATAATTATTTGTCTATTTTCGGAATTTGTTTTATTTGTTATTCTAAATTTTAATTAATCTCGTAATATGTTATATGGTCTATTCTTTCAATAGTCTTAATTTTCTTTATTTTATTACAAATTTTAGCTATTTTTAAATTGTATTTCTAAGTTGAACTCTTATTTTTATTTTTCTAATTTCCGAATTTATTTTATTTTTTATTTCAAATTCTAATTAATCTCGTGTTGTGTTTTAGATGGATTAATTGTTGTTTCAATATTTTCTTTCTTTTATTTCGAATTTTAGTTATTTCAAAATTGTATTCCTACATTAACTCTTATTTTTATTTTCCTAATTCCAGAATTTATTTTATTTTTATTCTGAACTTTAATTAATCTCGTATTAGATTATTATATAGACTCTTTTTATAATATTGCTTATTTTTAATTCTGAATTTCGGTATATTTCAAAATTGTATTCCTACCAGAACTCCTCTTTTTCTTTACTAATTTATATTTTATTTATATTTTGAATTTTAATTAATCTCGGTTCTTATATGGACTCTTTTTATAATACTGTTTATTTTTAATTCCGAATTTCAGTTATTTTTAAATTGTACTCCTAGTTGGACTCTCCTTTTCTTTTTCTCCGATTAATGTGAGAATTTCTAATCTTCACGGTGAATGTGGTACCTCGTTTTAAACCTATTTTAATAATATAATAGATGGTGTTTTAAAATTGATTTGTTTATACTAGGCTGAATAAAGTATTTTATTGGATGAATTCAGTGTTTACGTCAACCCCGTATTCTCATGAGAGGCTGGTAATGGTTGAATGATGTCATCCTTTATAAAAAAAGGAATGTTGTTTTTTGGGTTCTTTTCTCAAAATGATGAGGTCAAGTAGTATTATTTTCTAGTGATACGTCTCATGCAAGATTATGGCCTATGAGACTTCTCGTGACTCAGTATCATTAGGTGCTTGACACTCTCCCCGCAAAAAAGGAGCTTGATACTCTTTTCTTTTTCTTTACTTTATCTGTAATTTTGTTTTGGGGCCACTTTGATAAACTTTCTGGAGGAGATAAATGAGTCAGCGAGTCAAGGCGTGTGCATGCATGCAAAGGTGAGACTTTGCTCCGAGCATATCTCCAAGCATATGTTAGCGAAGTTCTTAAAAAATTGAATATGATATGATAACCCACCAGGTTCATGGCCACATGTCATTGCTATTGTTGGTGCAACTTTTTGGTTGTTTGACATATTTGTGAAGCTTGAGGCCTTTTTCACGTGGGGATAGGTTGGGAATTTGGAATGCCACGGTTATAAGTTTATCATATAGGTAGACTTTTTTTTTCATCATTGATGTTGATGTTCTTGTGAAAAGTGTTTAAAAGTCGTTTGTAAGTATCAGTTGATATAGATGGGTAGTTGGACAGATAAGCATTTGTTTCTTCGTGTAATTATACATGTCAAACTATGCCTACAAAAGACATCATGCAATTGGATATTTAATCATGCTATATGTATCTTCCCCGGTTCATTACTAATTTCAAGGCTCTTTATTTTCACTCACACCTTAGTATAGTGTATATAGTATTTCTCAATTTAATCCACAGTCCAAAAAACTCTTGATTTGATAATACACTTGGATCCTTTTTCTAATGGGATATTGACTATTATTGGAACTTTCAAGTTTGTGCTAATTGGTATCTCCATCTTATCAAAGAGTAACAGCATTGTGCATGTGCATATTTGTGGATTATCTTTCTCATCTCATAATAAGTCTGCTCACTTCTTGTTCTTATCAAATAGAACTCAACGATTCCATAACTCTACTAGCTATGTTATTCTTCGTTTTCATTAACTATTACCACTTCTCAAAATAAATGCTTCTACTATATATAGTTACCTCTGCCACCTAGCGATTGAGCTACCTGCCTACCTCCATGACAGGTTAGGTGTCCACATAGTATTCGACACTTTGTATCAGGTGTCCACATAGTATTCGACACTTTGTATCCAATACCGATTGCTTACCAACTGACGTTAATATTTTAAAACAAAGCAATCAACCACTAGAAAACACTATTAGTCACCAAGACTCAATGGCAATGTTGGCTCCATCACTAGCCCTAATCTGTTCGCCATCATTAACATGTTAGTATCGAATTCCATCATAACAGTTTTATCGCGACCTTACGAATATTTACCACCAATTTAATACTTATAGTGAATATTTTGTACATAAATGAATACTTTGCTCTGCCACGGTGCTACCAATATTTTTTTTCGAAAACACCCCGTACAAGATAGTGTGATGTTTCTATTGATAAAACAGGAATAAAATACAGGTCTATAGTCCCTGGGAGACTATAGTTAGGAAAAGAAAAAAACAACCATACCACACGTCTACGTTTAATACTACTGCTGCTAGAAACATAACAAGTACACAACACCCTTAAAAAATAGATCTTCTAAATGACGCCTCCAAAAAAAAAAGATACATGTGCCACCAACATAACATACATGTGCGATCTTCACCTTTTCATGATCGATGCCATACGTAAAAAACCTTTCAGTTAGTATCCTTTTCCATCACCAAAAATCTGATAGAGATAAACCTAGTTAATTGTTAATTAATGGAATCTTATTGTACCTTTTAGGTAGTTGTGCTCTCTTCCTTTTCGTGTTCTCCGATCCACTGAACGTTCAAGAAGAATTAGTTGCGATTTGCTATGATATTTGTTGACTTACTTTGCTATACATACAGTTAATAATTAACTATGATGGATGATTTTCAACTAGATATGAAATACATGTCAAGCATCCTTTATTTCGGTGGGAAATGTAACTACTGAATGTATCATTTTATCTTTTGTCTGAAGCTATCTCATTATTTCAAGAGAGATTTTAACTCTCCGGTTTGGTATTGGCTTATCAACACGTGCAGCCAAAATTTAAATCATAGAACTCAACTGTAGAGTTGATTTTTGGGCTTTTTTCATCACATATATAGTTGTTTTTTCAGCTTTACAACTTTTAAACCATTAACATCACAAATATATAAAAATTTTAGCCATAAATTATCTTTGTTGCTTCATTCATTTTTCTATGGCTTATCCATCGTAAGTTAGTAACTCAAGATAAGAGTTTGCTAAGATTTCATTTATTGTATGTTGTTTCATTATATGATTAGAGAAAATTTCTAAAGTTAACATTTTATGAGTTAAATGAGTTGATTAATTTATAACGAGAAAATCATAATGTGGGATGTTTTGAGCGGTATATTTATGAAACCAATTTTAAAGTTGAGACGGTATGAAAAAAATGTCTACTCTATAGCCCTAGATTTTACCAAAGTCTGAAAAATCAACAATAAGCTTTCAAACCAAACACTATCCATCCCTAAACTTCCGCGGCCAACCCATTCACTCTAACCTTCTCAAGGTAAAATAATATGATTTTTTTGGTACGGTGTTTATCATCGTCATGTAAGCTAAAACTCGAGGCAGATAAACCAAATGATTTGAAAAGTTGAAAGATGGAAAGTGTCCGGTTTAAAATTAACTTTGATTTTAGGCTTTGTAAAACTAAAATGCAACTTTTTTTTCTATCAACGATATTCAACTTGTTATTTTCTGAATTTGAAAACACTTCACTCTCTTTCCCTTTTCACCTTTTCAAAAGAGGACAACGCCTAATGCAGCAGCAACCAGCCAAATGCGAGAGGAGCGGCGCGATCTCCCTCCCAAACTCCGGCCTCTCTGCTCGTCCGGCCGCCGTGGCGCGGTGGCGCCGTCTCCGCCTCCAGGCTCAAGCATCGCCGTGGCGCCGCCTCTTCCCTTCCCACAAGCAGCGCAACCGCCGGATCTCGTGTTGGACCGGATCCATCAACCCAACCGCCAAGGAGGATCCCAACCGGCAACCGCAACCGGTCCGCGGCGTAAGATTCGTTAATCCCATCCTCGCCTCTCTACTTCCCCCCTCTCCGAGGCCACGCATCCAGGTGTCAATGGGTCGATTTGCTTAGCTCCAATCCAGCCATGGCGATCCCAAATTGTTTAAACCGCGCCGACGTTTCAGCTTTCTTGTTATAGCAAACCCTCTTTAGCGCGCGCACGCGGGCTAGGCACAGGACCACGTCTGCATCAAATGTTCTTAAATTCCCTGGAACCAGACCAGGGGAAGGCAACAAGTGCAAGGTGACAAGGGAGATTGATGGATTGGGGAGGGAAGTGGAATTTACTCCGGCACATGTGCGGGGTGGTTGGGGTTTGTGGGGGCTTGATGATGCAATGCGGGCAGTGTCTGAGCTCGCTCGCTCGCATGTTGGCCTGGCCGTCCCCAGGATCCTCCCAGTGTAATCATCAGTAGGGAAGGGGCTGATGATTCGCTCGGAGCTCAGGTTGCCGCGTATTTAATTGGATATTCAGATGCTATTTAGGTGGGGCTGGGGGCTTTGCCATTGGAATGATGGGATAGTTTATTAGTGTGGCTTGGAGTGGACATTCTTCAGGAGGTTGCGAAGAACAATGAGCGTAGGGTGAGGGGCTCACTGCATTAGTTTAAAGGAGGGCTCACTGCATTAGTTTAAAGGACTGTTTAGATTAAGAATGATATCTGTTTGATCATTAGGTGATGAGACGAACTGTAAGAAAATGTGGTCTAGTTGTTCACTATCTAGTGGCCACTTCTTTTTCTTGCACGTTTACAGTTATTAGTTCCAAAAGCTGCAAAAAGGAATTGCTCCCATTATCTTCTGGGTTCAAGTAGATAATAAGTAAAATATCTTTATGATGGGATAATTGCACAGTAGTTTGTAAATTCAGATTGCATCTGAATGAAGGATAGTCCTGCAAGTAGATAAAATTAAACATATCCTGATGAGGGGATAGTTGCATGTAGTTTGCTTTTGAATTACTTGACACTGACGCAGGGTTGGATCATTTCTTTCTTTATATGCATGTGTTGGAACTCTTTTCAAATCTAGATTGCAATTAATTAAACATGCTGTATACAAGAATACCATTTGCTATTAATAGAATCAGTGTCGCTTTGATCAGTACCCTGCCCTTTTATTGAGGACAGAACACATTTGAATAATTGCATTAGATTGAAGACATCGTATTTTGCACGTGGAGGTATTTGAATGTAGTCTGTCACATTATTGTTCCAGTCATGACGGCTTTAAAACTTGCTGTTTAATGTTAAACTGCTTCCATCAAGTCATAAAAAAACTGCTTTCATAATTGGTTATATTTAGACTACTTTTTTAGTTCCTTCCCAGATGAGAATAGATAGTTTAGATTAAAGAAATGATAACCTTCATGTCAATTAGAAATTTAGAACTGTCATCTGTTGCGCTGTTTTCTTTCGATTTACAAGTGGTGTTTAGGCAGATATAGAATTAACTAAATAAACTTAGACATTTCTTTGTTGTCATTAAATATAAACTAGTTGTGGGCTTGCGGCTATTGCTTGAAATCTATACTCCTTTTTTTTAAAAAGGCAATGGTGGTGGCAGTGAATCTGTCACCCCACCAATTCTTGTATAGAGTATTGTTTTTCACAAACTACTCCTTCATGTTTTTACCAAGTACTACATGCTTTAATATCACAAAATAGTTCTTCTCTATATGATACTATCTATTCCTATAATACAAGTTTATCATACAAAGACATCAATAGGGACAGAATTGTACCAAAAGTGTCACAATTAATTTGCTCCAAACAATATTAGCACACGTATAATTTATTTTAATCCGTAGCAAAGCATGGGTATTTAGCTAGTGCTCTATTATAATCACAGCAGTTTTTTCAAGAAAGAAAGAGAGAAATTTAGAAGAGTATAATCCAGGGGACATACACATGTTATTTGGTTTGGACAATGCGTATACTCACTCTTGTAAGGTGCGATTCTGATTTAAGATGTTTTACCCGATTGTGTCTGATAGTGTTGCTGTTAAATTAATTAAAACCACTTAAAATGAGCTAGTGTACTGAATAATTTTGCTATTTCATGCGTGTAAAGTTATGTGTGTGCAGGGATGCTCCTAAATATTGCTCTTTGGTTCAGAATATGATATTTGGATTTTTTTTTTCTTTTAGATTTGGTTGTCCTGTTGCCTTTTGGTCCTTTTTTGCGGTGTTGGATGAAGCTGCTATCATCTTTTTGGAAATTTAGTAGATTACCTACCGAGAGAGAATCCAAGAGGACCTAAACTGCACAAAATAAAAGCAACTTTTGTTAAAGTCAGAATATTGGTTGAGTAAATAGCACCCTGAAGTGATGGAATACAGCCAAATGTGTTGGTTGGATTGTCTCTATGCAATTTATCCTTGTGGCAGTCCTACATTTCAAGTGGGCCAAATCCAACAGGCCAAGAAAGTATGTTCTTTAAGCCCATTAGATCCTTCATTTGTCCAACCAACTGATGTTTGAAGGCAGCACCTGCTTCCTGGAAACTTCCATTGGTTCA
Source organism: Oryza punctata (assembly GCA_000573905.2). NCBI lineage: Eukaryota > Viridiplantae > Streptophyta > Magnoliopsida > Poales > Poaceae > Oryza > Oryza punctata. Next base: position 22,856,661 of record CM002496.2, read on the forward strand.
TCTAACTCAATTGAATATCTATGAAAAGTGATCCTTGGTTTGGACCCTTTTGGACATGATTCATTGTTTGCTTGTTAGCAATCTGGATTTTAATGGAAGCACATGTGATTCACTGTTAAGATGGCACAAGGCACCTGTTTTGAGTTTTGACAGAGTTGGTTGCATTATCGTTTAAATTGGGTTTACGTATATAGAAGACGACTCCATGATACTTGACTGCTAGCTTAGTTCCCCTTGACAAGGAGTGCACTATGGCTCTTGAAATAAACTGCAGATTGTGAGAAGATGCAGTTATTAATTATTAGCAGTAAATCGAATGATTCCTAGTGTCAAAAGGGCAAATGCACAAATGATTCCCTCAACAGTGGTCATTTTTTTTTAATGTGTTGTGTGTGTGTGTGTGTGAGAGAGAGAGAGAGAGAGAGAGAGAGTTTTTCAGTTTTACATCAGGGCAAGTCTCAGTGCCCCCTCTTTATATTATGTTGTCATCTTGCCATTTGTTCTACCTTCTTTTTGGAGACATTTGTCATGAATTTTCACTGTTTTGAACATTACTTGTGTGGTTATGCCTCTTTCTTGCAGGTTTTAAATTTTCTACATAGCCTGTGTGTTCCTGTTCAATCCAACACTAACATATCACTTAGGAAATACTGTTCCCCAACAAGCCTGCACCTATGGCGGCAATACGATCCACTATCTCCCCAAAATGAGGCACCATAGATCGTCATAACTGGACCAGCCAGAAGCTATGGGCCACTCTTGCACCATTAACTTGCTTTTTATGGAGTCCAACAACCTTTTAATATGTGTCTACTGGAGTAAAAGGAAAATCAGCTCATGTTGTCTTGTTGAGTTTTTTGTGTTTGCAGTTTCTAGGGAATGGCAGTTAGCTAACTTCAGGTTTCGCTGATATGTTGGAAGATTATAGAGGTTAGAAAGATATACTTTCCCCATCTGCTTCACGAGCTTTCATGATCACGGCGTTCTGTGTTATACCTGCAATTAGACGGTAGTTTGTCCCACTTCAGATGATTATTGGAATTAGAAAGCACAGCATATTAGCCTTTTACTAGTTTCTTGATAACTACAGCATGTGCATCTTTTCACTAGTACTATCTTCATTGCATATGATGCATTTTCTGTTGAACCATTGGAAGTTCGTAGTTATGTATGCTTTGCATATTCACATATTTGCATGGCTTTCTCTTGCAGTGTTAATTTTGCAGATCTACTGAAAATAGCTCTCTTTTTTCCAACTGTGTACAGAACATGTTTTGAGTTATATTCTTGGTTCTACAAAAGGAAGGGGATAGCCTTTCATCAAACATGTCGGTTTTGCATCTTACATTACTGAAATTCTTCACCTTGCCAGGCAGTCTAACCGGCCAAGTAGCAATTCAGGTTGACAACCTGATGGTAATACCCCAATATATGGTACATGTTACTAATTCTTTACTGAAGTGAAAACCGCAATGTTCTTCTAAGAGCATATATCTATTCTGCATAATTAGTCTGAACTGTTCTGTTCATTTGCATTGATCAATACAAGTTCACATCCAGCATCCTGTTTCATGTCTGTCACAGGTCCAAAAATACCATCAATGGTGTCCTTCAGCCGCCCGTTGATAGCCTGCGAGGATACTCAATTGCAGATTCAGCACTTCCAGCTGCACTCAATTATCATCAGTTCACTACTTTTTTCTTGTTCTGAAGACTATCAATCTATCATCAGTTCACTATTATGTGTTGCAAATGCAATTGATCACAACTGGTCAGATTACTTTGAAAGACAACTACCATATGCAATTGATCACAACTGATAAGATCACTTTGAAAGACAACTACCATACGCAATCGATCACAACTGATCAGATCACTTTGAAAGACAACTACCATGTCGAAATCCAAAAATAACATCGCACATCAAAATTTCCACAGGAACTTTTCAGTTTGTCTCATCAGTGCAACTCGGGATGCAGCTTGCAGCCGTTACGATGGGGGCTTGCAGGACAAAATCTTACTAATTGGAAATTAGTTAGATATATTATTTATAACTTATAATTAAGTATCCTAGCAATGGCCTGTGCATTGTTCTTGGGCGATCGCCATGTTTGTCGCCTCGGTCAAACAGAACTCAAAACTCAGAAGTCGACGCCCTTCAACAGCTTCCGAACCTGCTCGAGAGTCACGAAGAGGACGATGGTGAAGGGCCCCTGCCTTGTCACCGTCGGGACGAACCCCTTGTACAGCGCCATCGCCCCCTCCGACCGCACGGTCTTGATCAGGCAGTCGAGCGCGCCGGAGTAGGGCGGCGGCGCGCCGGGCACCACCTTCATGTTCATGACCCTGGTCTTGACGACGTCGACGGGGGTTGACGCCGATGCGGCCACGAGACCGGCGGCCAAGCCGGCCGCGACGTGCGTGGCAAGCCCGTCGGCGCCCTGGCCGCGGCGCGCCAGGATGGCCTCCTTGGCCTGGTCGTACGTGGCCAGCTGCGACGCCCCCACGATCATGGCGCGCTTCACGGTGAGCGGCGACCCGCGCCACAGGCTGCACACGCCCTCGTCGCGGGCCATCCGGACGATGGCGTCCGCGACGCTCCGGTAGTTCCGACGCTGCGCCGCGGGGAGCCGCCCGTCCGCCTGCATCCGCACCATGGCCACGTCGGCCGGGTTCCCCACGGCCGCGCCGACGCCGCCGGAGAAGAGCCCCGCCGCGACCTTCCGGTGCAGCGGCAGCGGGGCGCCGCCGCCGTCACGCTCCCACCTCCTCTTGAGCGTGTCGTACAGCCCCATGCACGTGGTGGAGTAGAGAGTCTGCCGCAGCATGGTCGCCGACACGCCGGAGAGCAGCCCGGTTGGCCCCTCCGTGCGGAGGATCTGCGCGCACACGGCGATCGGCCCGGGCCTACGCGGCGGCTGCAGCAGGTGGACGTGGTGGTGCGCGCCGCCGCCGGGGAACGCGAGCGCTGGGGCAGGGGGCGCCTCGCCGTGAAGCTGCATCCGGACCTTGATGAGATCGAGCGGGTGGGTGCAGCTGCCGGCCACGACGCAGGCGGCGCCGCCCTCCACGAACCCCTTCAGCCCCATGCCTTCCGCGCCAGCGCCCTCTCTCTCTCTCTCTCTCTCTCGTGAGCCTTTGGTGCGAATGGGGGGAGACGGCGGAGGTGGACGGCCTGGCGGCGGGGGCGGAGGGGAGAGGGTGGGAGGGGAGGGGAGGGGAGGCGGCCGCGCGGGCGGGTGGTGGGCTAGATTCACGGGCCTTGCCGTATAAAGTTTGCAAGGACAAAAGTGGATGCTCGAAGCTGGAAAACCCTAGTTGAAACATGTCCAATTGTCCATGCCAGCCTAGAAGGCCTCTTTTTTTTATTCTCTCTTGATTCATATGTTTAATTCGGATGCTGAACATTTCTTCCCTGAAGATTGAGGGATGATTTGCCTAGTTTTTCACGTGTATCCCTACTTATATTATAAATTGAATATGTTTTTACCGGTACTTTGATAGATTATCCTTTTTAGTCATTTTTAGTTTATTTTCTTTTGGAAATACAGATCCATGTTTAAATCCGTTTTAAGCTCGTTCGGTTTTTTACATAAAAAGGAAGTTGTGTAAGAAATCTCTTTAAAAAAACTCACATGCTAACTTGAGACGCTTTTAGAAATACAGAAGGAGTCGTATAAAACATCTTTTAAAAAAACTCGCATGCTAACTTGAGATAAGAGTCAAATAAGAGTCAGACTCCTAATTGCAGCTCATGATCTTCTAAAAAAATATCCAAGTGTGATTTTTCACCCTAGCTAAACCGCATGTAACAATAATAAGATTAAAATAGCTTTCACCCGTTGAAACGTATGAGAATTTTTTCTAGTTCTTTCTAAACTACTAAACGATGTAATTTTAAGAAAAATATATGTAAAAAGTTGTTTTAAAAAAATCATACTAGTCTATATCTCTCTTCTCTACTGTTATAAAAATTGAAGATGTTTTTATGGTACTTTGGTAGGTCATATGTGTTTAAGTCGGTTTTTAAGTTCGTTCGCTTTTGAAAATACAGATCCGTGTTTGAGTCTGTTTCTAAGTTCGTTCGATTTTGGAAATACAGAAGGAGTCATATAAGAAATCTCTTTTAAAAAACTTGCATGCTAACATGGGATGCTTTTGGAAATACAGAATGAGTCGTATAAGAAATCCTTTAAAAAAACTTTTTGTGCTAACTTGAGATGAGAGTCGGACTCTTAATTGCAGCTCATGATTTTCTTAAAAAAATCCAAGCGAATTCCCATAATGATTTTCACCCTAGAGAAACTGTATAACAATAATAATAACACAAATAGTCTTCACCGTTGTAACGCACAAGTTTTTTTTCTAGTTTATTTTTGAGTTTAAAATAATTAATATTTAGCTACTCATGCATTAACGACTCACCTCATTTTACGTATCTTCTCAATCTTCTTATTTTCTCTCTTCTTCTCAAACACTTCAAGCTCTCATTTTCTGATCTGTTGTTCTCATTTTCCTCTTTTCCATTAGCACACGCTTCCCGAGCATTGTTTTCAAAAAATTCATACACAAAAGTTTCTTAAAAATACCATAATTTGTTTTTCAATTTGTTAACTAATACTATTTAATTAATTATGTGCTAATAAGCCATCCATTTTATATGCACAGAGAAAAGATCCCAACCCTCTATCCCAACACAAAGAAACGTTTTTCACCTGAAAATGCCTAATTGAGTTGAGGTTTCATACTTAATTTCTTGATTTGATTTTAATTAAAGATATGATTCATAGTCTATAGTGATATCATATCAATGATATGGAAGTATATCGTAAGCAACAACAGTATGTACAGTAGTCTAACTGAATCAACTCGGATTTTAGTAATTTTATCAAAAGAATTCATCAAACAAACACACTATACAAATTTTGATGTTAATTTCTTCATAGATGCGCTGTTTTTCGAGAAAGAGAATTAACGAATCCTAAGATCTTGGATTTAACACAAGTGTTCGTATTTACGGCTAATTATTTTAAGTAGGTGTCATATCCATTGGTAGTAAGGTATCCTTAATAATTTTGTTAATCTCAGCATATATCGTCTTAATTATTTGGAGGTAATCGTATATGTATATGTATATGTACAGTGTGTTGTGCATATTGTACCGTGTTTAAAAGAAAAGAAAGTAGCGAGTCAGATGTACAGCTGGATCGAAATTGCAAATGTCCCAGCATCGGGTGATGCGGACGTTACCCTTTTCCATCTCGGCCACGCAGGGAGGACACTGTACACGTGGCGCTTCCAAACACCACAAGCCAGATCCAACGAACGACTTAGGACCAGTCGACACGTGGAAGATCGTTAACTCGGGCCCACTCGCCAGGCACGAAAGTACGCAACCCCCACGCAGCCGCGCGCCCGCGAACGAATGCAACACACGATCGCATATCGAGTCGACCCCGCCCTCCTCTCTCTCTCTCTTTTTTCTTCCCCACAAAATCCGGAGAAGCGAAATCAGACCACCAGATACGAGGACGAGCGCCTCGACAGCGTGAGGTCGCGATCCGCCGCCGTCGCCGCCGCCGCGTCGGGTGGTAGGGTTTGGGCGATGAGGCTCTCCTCCTCGCCGGCGGCGGCGCCGCGGCGGTCGGCGCCGACGACGAGGCTGCGGAGGGAGGCGCTGGAGTCGGTGCTGGAGGAGCTCCGGCGGGCGCTCGACGAGCTGCGCGAGGGCGGGGAGCTCGGCGCGTCTCTCCCTGACCCCGAGGGAGCCGTTAACGACGGCGGCGGCGAGGAGCCGCCGGATAACGAGGAAGAAGGCGGCGGCGGTGATGACGATGATGACTCGGCGTCGGCGGCGTCGCTGGCGGGCTGCTCCGACGGTGAGACGGCCCAGGTGAGGAGTCGTGATTCCTTTCCGATTTGGCATCTGCGGTTGAGGCCTTATGATTTTGGGAGTTCGCATTGTAAGCAGTTAATTGCCGCAACTGCTGACAAATTGCGATGATGAAACTAAAATTCAATACTACTGTTCAGTTATCCTGATAAATTCATAATTAACTGATTCGATTTACATGCATTTAGATTTGATAATCTGAGATGGCTTGTTTTCGCAATCTGGATTCAATACTAGTAAAATACTGTTTCATATTTGTCTATCTGATGCCCTAGTGGTGTGATAGTGAGTTTTTTTCTCAATTAATAAGGAACGTAGTGGTGGCTGTTGTACTATGAACCCTATGTACGGAGCACTACTTTTTATCAGGAGCATGATGTGCACTTGCATATGTAATGTCGATTAGTTAGTCCAAACTTGATACTGCTGCTGTTTAAGACATGGCTAGCTGGTCTGTCAAAGCATCATGAAGTACTGAGTAGGTTAGTGGATTACTGAGTGAAGATGAGTAGGTTAGTGGCTTACTGCTGAATGGAGAAGAGGAACTAGAAATCCAGCTGACAGTACAGTTGTTTCTATATAGGAGTAGTTATGAATGTGTGTGAAGTCTTCCAAAATAAAAACATCTCCCTAGTTAACAGTGTTTTCAGGTTTGTAAGAATATATAATGTTTTACTTTAGGCTAGTCATTTCTGTAGTTTTATACATACTACTCCTTCCCTCCCAAATTAGATGTAGTTTTTACTTTTTGCTTGTAATATTTGATCATTCATATTATTTAAAAAATTAGTACAAATATAAAAAATGATAAGTCACACTTAAAATACTTTTAATAATAAAGCAAATCACAAACAAAATAAATAATAATTCCATAATGTTTTGAATAAGATGAATGGTCAAAAGTTACAAACAAAAACTCAAAACGATAAGTATTTTGGGATGAAGGTAGTAGAAAGAAAACTACGAACAGGGGATAAGGGTAGAATATCTGAACAGTCTCATAATAATTATGGGGATCTCTTGCTTTATTATGATAGATAGAATGTACAAGTTTTATTACAGTTCATTTTTATGTTAATCTTTCCTAAAGTTTAAAGTCAGTTTTATTTTTTCAGCTATGTGATCTTCTTAAATCTACATTCGAATCACCCATTTTTTTTCAAAAGGTTGATGAAATTCAGAAGTCACTGTATCAAAATGATGCAGGTATGCCTTTACTGAATGAACTTATTATTGTTTCTGATGTGTAATCTATTGCATATATGGAAGCTGAAATTACACTTGTTGCCATGCTGGATCTGAAAATATCACTTGCCGTTCTATGTTATGTGTAGCATTCACTTGCAACGGAGGCTATCATACTCCAAAAGTTCATTGACTATTCTTTGCCGCAGTTGAACAAGATCCATCATGGAATATAGTAAAGGCAATAGATTTGTGGGAAGGCGATGACTTAGGTGATGGATATGTTCTTGTTAAGAACGATGATGCAATTGAGGGGATGACATTCTTTATAGCCTCATACATATCATCGCTTAAAACAGCCAATGTAGGTACTCCTTGCTATTAATATTTTTGCTCCAATCTACACTCCTACAAAAGAGAGTGGTGGTGGTGGTGGTGAGTGGTGAATTTGCCACCACTCCCACCACCAACTCCTACTATTTGGGAAAGTAAAGTATATGGGGTTAGAGGATCCACATGTCAACCACCCGTACAACCAACTCATTATTTTTCAAGGAAAGGAGAAAAACATAGTGTGAGGTCCTTTTATATATATATATATATATACATATATATATATATATATATATATAGACTATTCTACACCCGGGGTATAGAATAGCTATTCTATACCCCCTCCCTCCCTCCCAAGACTCAAAACCCACCTTCCACCTCAGTTAAAGTCCGGTCAACGAGCCCCCATACCGGTCAGATCTCAGTCAACCCACGTGCTGACTTCCCTCACCACCCACATCTTCTCAGCTCTCGTCTCACAGGAACGGTGTAGTAACACGACGGTCAATGTGCAGTAACATCATAGCTTACTTGCAGTAACGATGTTAAAATATTATTAAAAATATAGTCATGACGGATATACTTTTCATAAGCACTTTTTTCTAGTATAATGTTGCAAACGGTTTAAAAAATAGTACATGTCCTGAGAGATAATGCTATCTAAAGGTTGGGTCTTTGGAAGTTTAACTCTCCACCAGCAGTTCTACTTATAGCACTACCATTACTACAGTTTGTTTCGCATTACTGCAATCCCATCATGTTATTACTACAATCTCATTGTGTTGGTAGGAACGATGCAGTAATACTACTGGTTACTTGCAGTTACAATGCTAAATATAGTTAAAATGTAGTCATGACTGATCTACTTTTGCTAAGCAGTTTTTTCTAGTATTATAGTGAAAACGGTTTTAAAAAATAGTTCATGATTTAAGATATAATACTCTCCAAAGGTTGGTTCTTTTGATGTTTTAAGTCTCCACGTGTAGAACCACTATTATTATTTATCTATTCCGTGTTACTGCAATTCTATCATGTCGTTATTGCAATATTGCAAAATGTTACAGTAACATTGCAAAATAAACATCGTAATAGAGCAAGATGAGATACACTATCATTTAATTCTCATATGCAGTAAGTGCTAAAAAGTGCATGTGCATGGCCACATGTTGCTATAAGTGTAAGAAGTATTTCTCTTTGTACACGTAAAGATATATATTAGCAATTATAGTAACAATCTATTTACTGCAAAACTTATAGTCGTTACTGCACTCTTATAGTAACATAACAATGGACTTGTAGTAACGTGCAAGACAAGTTGCAGTAAAGTCATAATGGAATTGCACTAACGTGCAACACAATAGTAATGGTAACAACGTTGAGCTGCATACAAGATCTCTTCCACGCATTATGAAGGAAACCGATCTTCCTAAAAAACTAATCATCTTAACAAAACCATATTTTACAGTGAGGAGAATGCACCAACCCTTCCTTAGTGGATTTATAGTCGTTAATACATCTTGCAGTAATGATATGATGTGAATGTAGTAACGTAAAACATGCAACAGTAACAACATTACTGCTCGTGGAGCATTAGATTTAAAAAAATACAATCTTTGAAAAGCAATATCTATCAGATCATTTACATTTTTTTAAAATCGTTTGCACCAAGATACTAGAAAAAAAGTACTTATCAAAAGTAGATCCGTCATGACTATATTTTAGTATTGTTACTGCAATTAAGATACGTATTACCGTACAATGGTCGTCGCGTTACTGCATCACTCTTATAAGACGAGAGCTGAGAGGAAGTGGGTGGCGGGGGAAGTCAAGGTTGGGTTTGACTGGTGGGAAGATGTTTTGACCAGCCTTTGACTGAGGTGAGAGGTGGGTTTTGGGCCTTGGGAAGGGGGTGGGAGGTGGGCTTGACCTATGGGAGGGAGGGGATATAGAATAACTATTCTATACCCCGGGTGTAGATTAATTTTGCTATATATATATATATATATATATATATTAAAAGATGATGTATGCTAATAATGGTTTAATAATAATTTTGTTTAATTAAAATCACGTTGCAACGCACGGGTAATATGCTAGTTTATCCATGAATTATTGTTCCCTTTTTTTTCTCGAATGCCATTTTTCTTGTTTCGTTGCCCATGGTTCACTGAATAGCCTTGCTAATATTGTTCACGCAGTTATAATTTTGAGAAACCTTAGTTTTTATGTGTTGCATATCATATACCTCTCAAATAAGATATGTCTGACTCACCATATTTTGAACATGATCTAGTTTTCCCTTGTATGAATAAAGTTTATGTTCCTTTAAGTAATATATCTTGATTTTCTGCCTAAAAATATCGTCATTGGACTATCATATATCTGATGCCTCAAACTTAAATGTTGTACAGGAATGGTCTCCCGATCAAATTAGAAAAGGTAATGTTTCTCTTTCCTTAATTTAGATAAATGGTTACTTCAATCATTGGGATGAATGTTTCAATGCTGAAGTTGCTCATCATTCTTTTTCCAGCCCTCAAGAAGACATTTTCATCTCGAAAGAGAAAAGGTAAACTTCGGAAGGCATGGGATGGGACAAAAGTTATTTATAATGTAGCTTCATGGAGTGCCACAGCTATTGGGTAAGTTATTCCACCAATATCTGATTGTGAATCTTCTTTATGGTATTATTCTCCCTGCAAAATGATAGCCTCGAAGTTCAGTTGACTAGTGAAATCAACCTGCGCAGCTTGTCACTAAGCTAGTTCGGAGGCACCCCAAGGCCTTAGTTTCCTACCCAAGCTTCAGTAGCCAGCTTTCTTGCAGGCTGCATAAGTTATTATAGGCTATCCGTGAGCTTGTCAAACAGAGTTTTGAGGGTTCATCTCAGTCCTCCATTATGTAGTCTTCCGACCTGGTTAATGATAGGTTAGGGGACAAACCTTACAATCTTTGAAATGATCCTGAAGTTCAAATATGTTCTAGTGACTGTCATACCGTGTTAGCATTAAACTGTATCTAAATAAAAATGTGTTTTCTGTATTGGTTTACTTACAAGAACTTCATTGCAACACTGCAGCATCTACCATAATCAAGCAATTCTTAAGGTAGCAACTACAGCCTTCCGGACGTCATGCAGTGTGATATCCAAATTTCTGTGAATGGCTGCTGCTGTTACTGGCATAGTGGCATGCTTCCCATCATCATTAGGTAAATTGGCTAACACGGCAACATATTGCCAGAAAGCCCTGCAATACTCATGTATAATAGTTTCTATTCGTTGGTTTGCCATTGTAAGCTTTGACTCTCTACAACCTAACTGTAAATATGACATTCGTTTGAAACTTTAAATAAACATTTCAATAAATTTAGTGCTGGAATTAACTTTCCGCTTTCCACCCGTTTGATTGGAAATGATTGTACCATCTTGTTGGTTGGAAGTTGAAAAAGGCACGGGATGACGAGATCTTTAATTGGTTGAACAAAGTAATTCATGCGGGGTAAACATGGCTCCCGCTGCAATTTGTCTGTAATTAAAACAGAAAATCTATAATCTAAAGCACAAGGTTGCGGCAGTCATGCCATTTGCAACCCAATAAAAAACTAATTGCTCATTGGAACAATGCATGGCCAACCATAGGCGTCGTTCCTTTTATTCCAAAGCCCACCCAATTTTACACAGATCCAAGACCGGAAATTCTAAGCAGCAAGCATATCCTCATCTACATTGCATTCTCCAAGGTAAACCTTGATGCTTCGAGGAGAACCGCAGCTGCCTTCTGCTATGAGCGCTCTATCATTTGCTGCCATGTGCTGGATTATTTTGTATATCATCTCAATCTGATGCAACAAATGAAATAGCACGAGTTATTAATATGAGAGGGTAAATCTGCTTTGCAGTTCGCAATGAATCCAGATAGTAACAGAAGTTGAGTCAGGAATGAATATTACATCTTCAGGGCAATGGCAGCGCTCTGATATTTGATCCAGCGTCAACGGCTCAGCAGGATCCTTGCAGCTGAAAGACAGCAGCAAGTAATCAGCAGAAATCCAGGAACCACCTAGATAGAATTGTAAGAGATACCCCAATCGAGAGTAAATGCAGAACCGGGAGTTTCATGTCTTTAGGTTAATACACTGATAAAAAAAAGTTTAAGCGATGTGCTGGAATTTTACACATGCTATGAATAGCTAAATGAACAAGACATGATACCTCAAACTACTGTTTTTCAAGTGCTAAAACCTAAAAGTCATATGCATGCCTCAAACTACTTTGCACAAATCAATATCTGTAGATAAATAATATACAAATGTAAATAAAGATATAACATGCCTGGCCTCATTCAGAACAGTCAGCACCCTCTTCTGAAGTGCCAACACTTCACCTGCTGCCTTTTTTCCAGCCTCAACACCTATACAGTGCACAGTACAAATACATCATAATAATAAGAATAATAATGCAACAAAAGAATCCTAGTGAACTTTAGATTGTTTGAGAAATGTACCAGGCTGATGATAGGCATTGATATTTACTAAAGAAGCATAAATCCCCACAGCACGTTCATATAGAGCAACCAGTGCTCCAACAGCCCTAGGAGTAACTTCTTGCACAGTAACGGAGATGGATTCTCGGTCATTAGAATAAAGAGCAGAACGGGTTCCCTGCAAAATATTGCTTTCCTCTGTCATTGCATTCATAGAAAAATTGCCATAGTTCTGTATCTTAAAAGCTGAACATCAACCTGCAACATCCCGAACAAATAGTCACCACATGTAACTCCAGGTTCAAGCTCCCAATCATGACCAGGAGGCCTATCACGCAAAACCTCGATAAAAGTAACGAAGAAGTTGTGTACACCTTCTCTCAGCTGCTGAATGTAGCTGTAACCGGATATAATACCATTAGATTTTTGCACTTTAACTACAGACTCTTAAGTACTGCAGAAAAACAGGAAAAAAAAACTTACGCGTGCTGATCTGTGCTTCCTTTGTTGCCATACACAGTTAGTCCTTGATTAACCTGCCATTAAAAATTTCTGTCTGTCAGCAAACTATTGGAGACATAATTTAATTATTGGTAACTAGTTAAGTTTAGTAACATCAGTTACAGTGAGAATAAAACGGAAGAATGTGTACCCGATTGCCATCAAGGTCAAATTCTTTCCCAAGAGATTCCATGACAAGCTGTTGCAAATATCTACTCAAAAGTAGCAAGCTATCCTTGTACGGAAGTACAACCATATCCTGAAACATATGTTCAACTCAAAACTTAAAAATAATGCACAAAACAATGACAAAAAAAACCTTAAACAGATTGTAATCAACAATGCTAACCTTATTTCCTATTCCTTCCGATGCCCAATACCAGCACAAAGCAAGTAAGGCTGCTGGATTTTCCTTAACCTGAATGAGTGGATAGCAACATCTTGATATATCCTCAACAGTCAATTGTATCACTAAACTACAAACTGTATGTATTATTATAATATCATACCACAGTATTCCTGGTTTCCTCATCCATTAGTGCTGCGCCAACTAACATTTCTTTGATATCAATACCCTGGCAAGCAAACTCTGTGTTAATCTGAGAGTTAAATGAAAGTTCATTTCTCAGCAATGTAGGAGAACAGAGCAGCACTGACCTGTAATGCAGCTGGAAGCAAACCAACAGCTGACATTTCTGATGTTCTTCCACCAACCCAGTCAAACATGGGAAATCTAGCTAACCATCCCTCTATTCTGGCAGTGTTGTCTAACAGAGAATTTTCTTGAGTAACTGCAACTCCCTGCATAGTAGTTTATGCTGTCACATAATGATCTGTACCACACCAGTCATATATCATATAATATAATGCTCTTTATATCTTGAGTTACAAAATCCACGTTAATATCATGTCACAGAAATGGATCCAGAACAACCCACATCACATAACTTACTTATGAACACTGATGGTTTGCTTGTAAAACTAGAGAAACAATATTATTTCAGTGTTTATCTTAATATCATCAGTATTTGTAATAAATGAAGAAACAGGAGTGGTACAAATCGATTGCAGTTTAAATTTGCTCAAAATTTTGCACTTCCTATTTTGTCGATAAAGAACATACAAGAAGTAAAAGAGCCTGAGGTAAAAACCTGTTTCGAGAAATCCAGCCCAGCATCTCGGAAGGCTTTTTGCACTTCAAGCAGACCATTCCGGGTTTCAGGTGTGCCTCCACTCTGAAAGTATAGACAAACATAAAATTTGCACAAGAAGCAGGGTGAACAGAGGGTGAATAAGGAAGAGCAAGCGTGATATCTACCTTAGAAATTACAATTACAAGAGTAGATGCAAGCTCTGGTCCTAGTTGAGCAATTTGATGGTCGATTCCAGCAGGATCAGTGTTATCAATAAATCTTATCTGAGACATCAAGCAGAACAAGAGGTGAGGCCATAGCTACATGAGAAACACCAAAATCTACAAAGAGGCAAATGAGATCAAAGTACATTGCATGGATACAAAAGTAGGGGTGTACCTTCAGTGGAGGGTTATCAGGTGCAAGCGCCTCAGAAACAAATTGAGGCCCCAAAGCTGATCCTCCAATTCCTATTGAGAGTATTTGAGTAAATCGGCCAGCTGGAGATGACGGAGGTTTAATCTGCATTTGCACCAAATCACTTTGTTAATAGTGTTTCTCAAGATAAAAGAAGAAGTAGCAAGAGCCTACATAAGCAAAACTCGACTGGCGTCTATCAATTGCACAATGCACATTCCCCAATACCCATTTCATGGCAATCACCGAAACATAGGTGATTCCTTTTCTTCACCCTTGAGAACACAGCTTACTAAGCTTAAAACCGCATTAATTTTACACAAATATGCTAATAGGGTTTCGTTTGCTTATGTGCTCTTAGCCGCCAGAAATTAAGCTTTGTATGGTAGCAGAGCTAGAGATATCAAAGAGTAACACCAGAAAACCAACTAAGTTCAGCGAGTCCAGACTCCTAACAGCGACAATTTCTAGTATATCTCGAGCAAATGGAAACTTGTGCAATCACCTTGCCGGAGACGACGTCTTGGGAGAAGGCGAGGATGCGGTCGAGGGTGGTCTCGATCTTGGTGCGGAGGAAGGAGTTGGGGGCGAGGCCGGGGTCGCGGAGCCAGTAGTGGCCAACCATGCGGCCCTCGTCGGGGTTGGCGATGGCGCCCTTCTCGAGTTCCCGCATCGCCGCGAAGGCGCGCTGCATCCGCGGCTCCATCCGGCGGAGGAACTCCTCCGTGAACCCCATCCGGCTCACGTCCACGAACAGGCCGAGCTCCTTGTGCTGGTACAGCCACTCCACGTACCGCTCCCACAGCTTGATTGGGTCCTTTTCCACCGCGCCGCGCGTGCTGCCGTTCTGCCCCGGCCTGGAGGCGAGAGGCGCCACCGGGGTAGAGGAGGGCTGCTGCGACGACGAGGAGGAGGAGGAGGAGTGGGAGAGGTCCGCGATGGAGTGGGGCGCGCGGAGGCGGAGGTGGGAGGGGCGGAGTAGGAGCTGCCGCTGCAGCCGGAGCCGGCACGCCGCCGACGAGGACGGCGGCGCCGCCGCGCCGGAGATGGACGCCATCGCCGCTGCCGCCGCCGGGGGTCTCAGCCGGTAGTGCTCGCTCCCTCTCTCCTACACGAGCTCACGCGCATCTAACTCCGGCGAGAGAAGGGGGGCGATGGTTTCGTCTTGGAGTCCACGAAGAGGAGGAGTTGGTGGCATCGCTGGGCTTGGCTTTATCTGGGGGAAGACGAAGACACCGGGTGGACCCCAGCCACGTCACCACGTGGGACCCACCTGTCATTGTGCCACACCGTGGCCCATATGTCAGCGGCGGGGGATGTACGATGGGTGGATCTGGCCTCCCCGGCGAGGCGGCGCGTGCGAGCGACGGGCGGGGGGGGCGCGGAAAAATCGAGAGGTGGTGGCAGCTGGGTGCCAATGGTAGGTGGGCCCGGGGATCTTTTTGCGAGCTTGACGCGACGAGTACGGGACAAGACTACAAAAACGGTAAAGCGAGGAGAACTCGCGGTCGAGGAGGGGCAGAGAGATATTTGGCGAAATTTTGTTTTGTTTCGATCCCTGATTTGGTTGTGATTTCTCAACGGCTGCTGTTACCTTTCAGGAAGTTTGCTGGTTTCTGTTCTGTCAATTGGATGGCTGGACGGTGACCCTCGCAAGGAGCAAGTAGAAAACAAATTACGGCGCGTGGTGAATGGGGAATTGTGGTTGCTTCTCCGTTGTTGAATGGGGGAATGTGGTTTGATTTTGATGGCACTTTCGTCTCACCTCTGTTTTCTGATACCTGATTTGGACGGCCATCGTGCAGCACGTGTGACCGTCTTGGCGTGTATTGGAAGAGTGTTCAAGTTGTTAAAAACATTCCCAGGTTTCAAAACTGCCTGTTTTGCATCAAACTTTTGGGGGCACAAATAGCTCTACAGAAACCCCAAAGTGCAGACATTGAACCAATCTTCCTCCAGTTATTTTCGATGATTGGTTTGAATCATTTGTCAATGCAAGCCTCAGCTGACCTAATATTGGCCAGTCCCGTCTCTAATGGTCGTCCCCACACGTTTGAAAAGCACAAGATTACCGGGCTCATGCTGAACGCTAATGGCCGCAGTACTACGAAAGCGATTGGCCCCTCCCTTCGCTGATAAGCTACAGGCCAACTGACTGCTTCGGTATTCAAGTGCTCATCGTAATGCAGCTACTATTCCGGTTGCTGCTATGTTGACCTTGCCTTTCTACATTCTCAGGAGTCAAGCATGTGGACAGCCAATATCCAACATCAGATTAGCTAGTCCTACGGTATTAGATTTCACATAATATTCGGTTGAGAGGAAAGAGAACTCCCAATTGGGTCGGTTCTTGGTTGCTTGGTGAAGCCATGAAGGGCGAATAGAATATTCTCAACACAAAGTTGGCCTCCCCAATCTAAACGGCAAACCAGCCAGATACGGTCAGAGGAGCCTAATCACGGCTCTGTTGATGTTCAGCAACTCTTCTTGGAACCATTTGACAGGGACGGCAGCCACCTGGCCCAGCAGTATGGTCATGAATTGTGTATGACTTCGAAGGATAGCAGCCCCCAACAGCCAACAGGACATGACCAATGCCATTCAAAGATTGTAAGCAAGAAAGCATGATTTCGCAGCCCCCACCATTAATTTCAACCGAAGCATAGAAAAGGTGATAATTAATTATTCGGAAACAGCACTAAGATAACATACTACGTGTTCGTAACAACTTTTCCAAGGAAAACACAACATGGGTACCCATTAAACTTTCCGAAGCACTTTTGAGATTAACTGACGGTGTAGGAGAACTACTCAGTCGCTACGAGATCCAAGTATCTGCTTCTTGATGGAGCCAATTCTGGTGATCAGTTCATCCCGATTTTCCTGCACCATAAAAGAGTAGTAGAAATATAAGTCAAAGTCAATTTAATAGGGCAGGAGTGTTTGGAACAGGTATAAAGCCAATGAAAATCACCTTAAAAATCAAATATCGCGAGGTGAACCAAACTGTGAATCCAAGGCCGACGACTTCCATCACCTGGGGAACCTGCACGTGATAGCGATAATCACATCGTTGTGAGTTGACACAGTACTTCCATATGGCAATATTGATAAGAGTCTAAAATGCTTCTATAGCTTGTTTGAGAAAAGTCCTAAAACTGGTTAAATTGCCAAAGGCAAGCATGCAACTGCCCGCTGCTCCAGTCTAGAAAGTAGGTGTGAGAGAATTGGCATAAACCAAATAACCAATAGGTGGCCAAATTTGGTACAACCAGCAACTGTACTGCCTTCAGAAACTATTTCTTCTTTTGACTTCATGTAATTTCAAACATAAAAAGCTGATCTCTGTTTTACTTCTTATCATACAACTGTGATGTGCACGCACGAGTGTGTGTTAGAGAGAGAGAGAGAATCAGAGTTGCATACCAAAGGGACTGAATCAAGTGCAGAAACGACAATTGATGAAATCCAGATACTAACAAGCGCAGATGTCCCATAAACAAGAGCAGTATATGAATTTTCGGAGTCCAACTGCATAAGAATCGTTTGTAGCGGTGAGCCACGGTAAAACGCATCCGTGATAGATGGAACATTGGATGGAATACTCTCAGGAAAATTGCATATTATACATAGCATTTGGAAGATACAAGACAAACACAAACCTGGTATAGACCTTATGAGACCGAGCTCTCTTCAAAGCATGAAGTAACAAACTAACAATATAGGAATTATGCCATCAAAATATAGGAACATCTTGGATAAATTAAACAGGAATCAAGAACAAAAGGATTTTTTTTTCAAAAATAACAGTGGGGCTAACAATTCTGAAAGAAATCTTACAATAGAAAATGTTTACTATTGTGTAATCCATAGTAGATTGCATTCTGAATGAAAAGAACAAGGCTGTCCTTGTATAAGATCCAAACAGTGAGTAAATGGCAGATGTTTTGCATAAAACATAAAGGATAAATATTGTGACCAAGTAACCAGATATTCTGAGAAAAAAAACAAATTTACTGTTTGCTAATTGTTCCATGTGAAAAGAAGCCTACAGAGTACATACCATTTCTAATATCCCAGAAAGTGTTGCTCCCTCCAGTCAAGTATACTTAACGTTTAGGACGACTTGTGCTATTATGAAGTATATTCAGCTGTGATAAACGTCATGTAAATACTACCAGAGGTGGTATTTATTTTCTGAATATACGTACTTCAATAAATATATGGCTTCTATGATAGTTTACAAAGCAAAAATGAACATCTACAAATTAACACTCATCGGACAACAAAAGCAATCTACTCGCAAGTCTATTAATCTACATGCCGAAGTAAAACAGTATTAACATTTACTCCTGTTCTGCTGAAACGATGATCAGGACTGATTGAAGAAAAATGAGAAATAAATGGTGATCAAGACGAAATCTTCGCCGCGCACACCTAAATCATTCGTTTCAGATCAGAAATGCAACAAACAGGCAGGCACGCGTGCTCACCTCGACTCCAATCTGGTTGAGAACATTCCAGGAAGCCGATTCCCCCTTCATCTGCACCTCTCCATCCCCATCACCCACCTCCCGGCCAAAACCCTCCCACCCCTCCCGCTTCGCAGGCGCCGGCTCCGCGGGCTTCTCGGAGATCAGCACTCTGAAATCGTCGGAGTCCTTCGCCTGCACGGCCAGCGAAGACGCTCCGGCGCGGCGGCGGCCAAAACCTTGGGAGGGAACAAAACTAGGGTTTTAGCTCTCCCAGCACCCATGCCGCGGAAGATTCGAGCTGAGAGACACCGTGTCCCGGCGTGTGTCCGTGCGTGCGTACCTTGGTTCGGTAGGGTTGCCCGCGCCGGACGGAGAGGGAGGCGCACGAGCGCGGCGGCGGGGGCCATCGGAGTCTCGGTTCGCGGCGGAGAGAGGGTGGCGAGGTTTCTGGGAGGAGCTGACTCGCGCAGTCGCCGCCTTCAGTGGCTCACAGTTGCTGACTTGCCTAGCCTGTCTGTATGCGGCGGCAGAGCGCTGGAGTTTTGGGCTGGGCCGGCGACGAGGCGGCGGCGCGAGTAGACGAGCACGGCCGCGTGGCGGTGAGCAGCTTTTGGGCCTTCTTTTCTTTTTCTCCCTTTTCCTCTCAACTGCGGATGAATGGAGCAAAGTGGGTGGAAACTGGGAAGAGTAGTGGGCTTTTTTCTCTCTTGTGCTTCGGTCGGGTATGTTGAACCGAACCCTTTTTCCTTGTGTTGGAATGTGCTGGGCAAGTCTGCTGCACGATCGTACGACCCCACGAGCGGCTGCGTGTTTGGTGGACTTCTGTTTGGACAATCCTATTTAACAGCCTAAATATTACGGAGTAGCATGTTTTTATTTCTCATGTCTTTTCTTATCTCACATCTGTTTTCTTCAATGAACACTATTCTGTGGCTTAGAGAAAATTTGTCCGCGTAGCTCTATTTTGTTTTCCCGGACATTCAAAATTTCACATGTTTCGGTGTAACTAGTAGCGTTGTTTTGCCCAGAAAATATATAGATAGAGACTTTATATATACCAACTTTATATATAGAGACTTTATACATTCAAACTTTATATGTAGAAAGTTTATACATAGAAACTTTATAGAAACTGTACATAGAAATATTTCAGTATCAAAATTTCATGCTAATGAATTTAAAACAAATAAAAATAAATAAAATGTCCAGATGCGCCTAGGGCAGACCACATGTAATACATGGCCTGCCTGCTCGATGGGCCTTCTGTGGAAAATATGCAAGCAAAAAGAGAAAGCGATAACCAGGAAAAATTAGGGAGATCCCGTGAGGCATGATTACTAAAACTGTTTCACGTATTTGCCAAAAAGAGAAATTAAACAATCCTCTACGTACTTTGTCGTGCCAAAAAAGAAACTTTAAATGTAATCGTGTGTGGCGAGCACGAGCGATCGATCCCCATTAGCCATTTCGGAATGTGCTCCCTTGTTCCGTAATAAGTTTATTTTTAACCCTTTCTATTTATCCTAAAATAAGTTTATTTTTCAAGTAACAATTGTATCGGTGTTTGTAAAAATAGTGTACAAATATATTGGGAGTAGATAAAAGGAGAAACAATTACATTGGGATTTAATAAAGTTGGAATATCATAGTGTTTTTTTGAATTTTGTATTGATATGTGTAGAATGGGTGAAAATGAACATATTTTTAGGACGAAGGGAGTAGGAGTTCATATGTTTATATGCAAAGTGACTTACAAAGAAAACTGTGTTTAAAATAGGGCATAGAGGTCTTTTGTTCCACTGCAAAGTACTCTATTCAATTATGATCAGCGTCTAACCAAAAGACTAAATTCCAGAAATTATCAACGGTGTAATAACATTTTAGGACACGGTTTCTCTTAGGTACGGTACGGCGTGTAGTTGCTTCGTATGATCGGATCCCATATGGCATTTACTTGCAGCACTGCCGTGATCGATCGGAGAGAAGCAAGCTATGCTGGTTTGCAGCACGATCATGCAATTTGAAACTTGAGTAGCCGCGCTGAGGACACGAAGTGTTTTTGCAGCTCCTTCGATATGGTCTTGCTAACGATCAATGCTCCTTGGTCTCGCTGTCGATAGCATGTACGATGATATAAATTGGGACTAATGGAGATGAGAGGGTGTTGTGCTTGCTTGTTTGTGTGCGGTTGAAAAACCCAAGAATTGGGCTTTGTCTGGATGGCAGGGGTCAGAGACAAAGGTTCATTTACAATATGGAAGTTTTTGCTAATTCCTATGAAAAATGAACCATTTCCAGTAAAATCACTACCTTTCAAACGAATCCTAAGGCCCAACCCTTGAGGAGTCAACCCCAAGCTTTATACCTCTTTTGGCAGATCAAATGGGCTAGAGCTCTGTACATCCCAAATGAGCCCACCAAATATTTATAGTGGATATTTAATTGTGCTAGCTAAACCACTGTGGGCATGTCATCTGTTGATGTTGTTTTTTCTATAAAGAGAAAGTTAGACATAAGTATTATAGATGGCATACTTAACTCCTAAAGCACGAAACTGGTCATTCTATTTTAAAGTATTAAAATCGGTTAGTAACTAGTAGTCGATGGTTTTTTTACCATTATAACAGTGGATGTCAGTGATAGCATACAACGACGGTGATGACCTACTCACTACCTCGGGTTTTGACAATTGGTGTTCACCGAAGCAATTACCCTCGCGTCGCTCTCACGCGGGTGGCTTGGGGAGAAACCCTAGCCACCCACGCCGCCACCTTCCTCCCCCTCTAGCCACCTCGCCACCGCCGGAAACTGCGTGGCTAGCTGGGAAGGCGGCGGTGGGGAGAACAAGCCGGCGACAGAGCTCTTCCTCGACATGGGAGGCGGAGCAGCGCACGTCGGTCGGGAGGCGGCAGCCGCAACGGTCGACAGGGTGGGGCGACGGATGCGGTCCCCCCGGACACGAATCTACCCCTCCCCCCTCCCGCTGCCAGATCGAGAGCGGTCAACCCCGACATAGTGGGCTCGCTGCGGCGCGACAGCTGTGGCTGGCGACGAAGGAGGCCCACGCCGAGGAGGACATCGGTGGAAGCCCGTGGCGACGGTGGCCCGATAAAGGCACGGCGGCTGAGGCCAGTGGCGGAGATGGCCACTGCCAAGGAGGACGCGGCGGAGCTCGCGGTGACAACAACGGTGGGCCAGCGGGAGGCGCAGGAGCGACTACGCGGCGTTGCTAGCGATGGCGGAGGCCAGCGCAGCGCGAGGTGAGGAGGCCAGCGAGGCGCGTGCCGGTGTGGCACGAGGAGGTGCGGTCGGTAGCGGAGGCCGGCACAACGCGACGAGGGTGGCGGCACGCGGAGGCTAGTCGGGGGGGTGCCCACGCGTTGGCGTAGGTTAGACGGTGGTGGAGCAATGGTGTGTTAGCGATGGATAGGTAGGCGGCGGATAGAGGGTGAAAACCTAGCCCGGCCTTGGCCGGGCCGGCAATGATGGCATTTAGAGCGTCACTCCCTCTTGGTGCTACCGGGTGAAAACCCAATCTCGTTCTCTTTGAGACCTTGACGGATGGTGGCGGCGGTGCTTTCGTCGCTTATCTCCCTAGAGAAGTAGTCTAGGCAGCCCTCTTGCTAAAACCTCCCAAACAACTGGTACAAGCTCGCTCTAGATTCTTATCCTCTTGTGTCGGTGCCCTAGCTTATGCAAGTTAACCACGTTGGAGGGTCTAGGGGAGAGCAGTTCCATTCTTCTCCCTCACTCTCTCTCCCTCAATCCCAAAGACATGGATAGAATAGGGTTCAGTGTCGGTTGTAAGGATTGGTTTTGTGTGATCCTGGCTATACTTCCTTTGTTGGCCTAACGACGATTGGTCACGCTTAATGGTGGTCGGTCTGGTGCTAGCTTTCTCCGGGATCTGTGTGTTGGTGTCGTCGGTGCGTGGGTGGTGATATTTTTTCTTTGTTTTTCTGGTTACGAGGAGGTCAATATGAACTTCGCATTGTCTGATGCTAGTCGTTCGAAAAAAAAAGATAATTGGTGTTCACCACCAATGCAATCTTGCCATGTCCAAAGGTAATATTAAGATGACAACATCAAATTACTGCTAGTGAACATGAAAGATGACATGAGCACCGAAACATGCCCAGTCATAGACTCGTCAAAATGTTGTTGCCATGTTGACCATGCGAAACCCCTCTATAATTAGCGTCAGACTCGGGTCTTAGGCCGTGGTCCGAGACATAGAAATCAAGCTCACTAAATTCGGTGTTTACCATGCATGTTAGTCTAGAATGGTCGAAAATGCCTTGGGTTAGTCTAAACCTTAGGAAAAGCCTAGGTTTGATCTTTTCCATAACACCTATGTTTACCCTTTTTTAATTTGCTCCATTGACATATGTATGCAATGTTAAAATAATGTAAGGGCTCATTTGGAACATAAGATTAAAAGAATGTAGGAACAGAAAAGCAACAGGAATAATATATGAGTGTTTGTGTAAAAGAGAGAAAAGAATACACACGAAAGCTTTATATAAATATATATTTAGACGGAGCATAGGTTAAACATAGAAATTTTGAGAGGAATTTAAACTACTAGCCAAATATTCACGTTTGAGTAGTACAAAATCGATCAACAATTAACAGCTTCACACAATACTGTTCGCATCCACCATCCAATCGGACTAAGCACCGCCATCTTAAAAAAAAAAGAGTAAGCAGATCCATAAAACATATATGTTATGAATAGACAAAAATAGCGAAACTTATAGAAGAAATTGTATTAGTGATAAATTCATATGAATTTATGGAAGAATTGGAACTTTCTTGGAAAAAGTTTTTGGAGGGAGTTAGCCACTTTGATAGTATGGTTAATTCCCCTATTTCATTATCAAAATGGATTCTTATAGATCCAATGAACAAAGTGAGAGGAAAATCTTTAAATCAATTGCTTCAGGTCCCACTCAAAGGAAAGACAAACAAGAGCTCAGGGTGGACTATTATTTTTCCTCCGGACTAGGTGGAGAAGGAAATTATCCTTCAGTTTTCCTTTGATTTTCCTAATTGACTCTCCCTTGATCCAAATGATGCCACTACTTAAAAAAAACCCTCATAGTTATCGACTCATAAATGCTGATTCATTTAAAATCGGCACATATAGACCTTTTCCTACCTCCGAATGATGAAAAAATATAGAACCGGCACCTGTAAGTAACTATAGGTACCGGTTCATTAGGAAAAACCGGTACCAATGCTATAGGTGCCGGTTTTTAAAAGAACCAAAAAACAGATACTATAACATATTATAGGTGTCGGTTAATTAAAAAACCGACACTCATACCAAACTGAGCCGAACCGAGCAAACCGAGCCGACCTTATCCATTCGCGCGAGTGGTCTGCCTCTCGGTCTCTACTCCTTCTTGCCTCGCCCCTCGCCTCCTCCTCCTCCGCTCTCCCCTCCAGCCACTACTAGAAAAAGCATTTTCACAGACGTGGGGTTTTTATTTTCCTAGGCGGGTATAGCCCTCGGAGTCAAATGGCCGCCTACGAAAATGTAAACCGGGGTGGAGCTCACCATCCTCCTGCAAGATCAATTTTTTCCAGCGGATCACTTAAGAGGTCCGCTTGCGAAAATACCTTTATTTTCACAGGCGGACCTCTTAATGCGTCTGCCTGGAAAAAAATATGATTTTCGCAGGCGGAACCTTATGTGGTCCGCCTGCAAAAATCATGCCTATAGAAGAAATATCTAAGTCCCATCCTTATCTTCTCCTCCACCATCCCTACCCTCTCCACCATTCATTTCCCTCCCTCTCCTCTATCTCTCATTTCCTTCCCGGTCGACCCGCTCTCTCTCATTTCCTTCCCGGTTGACGACGGGTTGTGTGATGGCTTCCCTCTCCCGACGACGGCGGCGGCTCAACGATGAGGTCGTGACGACGACGAGGACGCCTCCTGGATCCGCCGCTGACTCGTCCCGGGCGCGCGGATCCAACACCGGTCGGCCGGGGGCGCGCGGATTCACCGCCGGTCGGTCTCAGGGAGGGGAGGGGATGCGGCGGCTAGGCTCCTATCTCTCCCAGCGATGGCGGCGGCTCAGCGAGGTCGCGATGATGATGATGATGCCTCCTGGATCCACCATCGGCTCGTCCCGGGCGTGCGGATCCACCGCTGGCTGGCCACAGGCACGCGGATCCGCCATCAACCGGTCCCGGGGAGGGGAGGGGAGGTGGTGGTGACGAGGAGGTGAGGGGAGGGGATGCAGTAGCTCGGCTCCTCCCTCTCCCGACGACGATAGCGACTCAGCGATGAGGAGGGGAGGCGTCGGCCGCGACGAGAAGGTGAGGCGGTGGCTCGGCTCCTACCTCTACCAACCCGGCGACGAGGAGGGCTAGCAGCGGCTTGGCGACGAGGAGGGAAGGCGGTGGCGGCGCTCCAACCCTTTCATTCCCTTCCTTCCAGATCAGTCCGCCGCTGCCGGCGGCTGCGGCGACGGCGGGTAGGGGTGGTGGCGCCGAATTTTTTTTTGTTCGCTGAAATTATTTTCGCAGGCGGGTGGATCTACCTCCTGTGAAGATGGAGATGCCACCGGCGAAAATGATTTTCGCAGATGGACCGTTGGGCCGCTTGCGAAAATCATCTATTTTCGTAGGCCTTTGCTTACAGACGGCCCTTTCCCCTGTTTAGGAAAACTGTTTTTCACCACCTGGGAAAACTATTTTTGGCCGCCTGGGAAAACAATTTTCCTAGTAGTGAGCCCCCGCCTCTCGCCTCCTCCTCCTCCGCCGCCCTCCCCTCCCCCTCCCCCTCAGGCCCCCTCCTGATCGCTTCCCTCCCCCTCCACCCCCTCTCCTAGCCGGCAAGCAGCGGCGCCCGTGACAGGCGGCCTCCCCATGGGCGACGGGGCGCAGCTCCTCTACTCCCTTCTTCCTCTGCCTCTCCAGTGGCCTCCCACCGGCGGCGCGCAGATCCGGTCGGAGGCGGCTAGATCCTTTGGAGGGGGAGGGGTGGTTGGGGTGGTGGGTTGGCGATGGTGATGTGTGGTGGCAGCGGTGGCCAAGGGGGGGGGGGCGGCAGCAGGGGTGGGTGGCCAAGGAACGCTGGTGGCGGGTGGGACACCCCCGTCCACCGGTGGTGGGAATGCCGGATTTTTCCCCTTGGTTGTTTGTGAATTTTATGATGTGCTGTTAAATTTCTTCATCCGATTTGATTGGAGTGTGAAGCTACCATGTTAATTGGAGTGCTAGATTGATTCAATTGGAGTGTTAGATCGATACCGCAGGAGGCTGCTTGATGCTATTCAAGCCAATGCATAAGTTTTTCTTTAATCCATGAAACACCAAAGGTATCAGTTGGGGGGTAAAAACCGGCACTATAATCTCTATAATTGTCGGTTCTAAAACCTATACCTATACGATTGAGCATAGGTACTGATCAATTGGTGCCAGCTGGGAAACCGGTACCTAAAACCGGTTTCCAACCAACACCTATGATGGTTTCTGCAGTAGTGTGCTACAGTAGTGCATTAGCTGATTCAAAAAAAATTCATGAGCTTGGACAAACCTAACAACAAATGAGATCTATACATGTCTATATAATTCATAGATAATTTCAGCGTGAACATTTACTTTAAAAGTTTGTGTTAAGGACGTTTGTTGCTTTGCTAGTTGCTTTATACTGCATTGCCAGTGACTAAGCAAGGTGATTATCAAGATAATTAGGTATTAGTCCATTAGTGAATTGTTGCATGCAGCTGGTGGAGGCCAGGCCACACTGCCCGTGGTAGCCGGGCTTGAAACCGCCACTGCAATAGTGGAGTCTATAGGAATGCAAATTCTTTTTTTCCCCTTGCTTTTTCTCCGATCCAAAGAAGACCTAAGGCATATATAATCCGAGAAAGTAAGGTTCGTTCTATGTGCCTCCCCGCCCTCAAGTTTCAACTAGTTACAAATGCATTTATCTAGTGTTCCTTCTAGCAAAAGATATCCTCCCTGATCCCTCTAGAGTAACCATGCATATAAACTTGCAAAAACCACTACTACTACTCGTATCTTTCACAACTTCGTCTGTGCACCCTAATGATTGGGCAAAAATCAAACGATAAAATTTTAACTTCTCAAATCAAACACGGTTTATGTTAAACCGAGAGGGTACCACTTCTCTGTTTCACTCCACAGAAGAAAAAGAATGATGGCTAGGCTAGCCGCTTAGCTGTTCTTGAGGCTTGCGAGCATCCTGATTCCTGCAGCTTGTGTCTTGCTGAAGGACTGGCTAAAACTAGCGTTGTTTTCGCGTAACCCAACCCCGAGCCCGAGGCGCATGTATTACTCCCAACATCTTCTTGGGCCTCCTATTGTTAACGCTCTCGATCTCCGGGTATATATTAATCATGTCCGTAAACAAGAGGAAACTGAAACGTGATTAATTAAACTCTCCATGAATTCCAGCTAATTATTCAGCACTTATATATTGCTAGGCAGAGGGCGGTGAGCCGGCGCGGATTGTGGCGGCGCAGAGGCTGTGCCTGCCGTCCTGCGCGTTGCCGGCGGCAACGTCACGTCGGCGCATGCACCGGCCTCTGCATTTAGATCGATAAGTGTGCTGATGTGCATACTGCATTTGCAATTTTGCATCTTGCATACTTGCATCAGCATATATACTTAGCTCCTACCAGAATTTACAATTAATCCCAACGAAAACCGGATATCCTGAACCGGCTCGATAACAAAAACCACTCCATTTTTTAGCAAAGTGAAAGAAATTTCAAGCTAAACTTCATTTTTTTGATAAAATATGTCTGAATTTCGTCTGGTATTGCAAGTTTACTAATGGTTCTGGCGAAAACCAGATAACGCTTGTGACTGTGAGTGGTTTTTGTCCGGTAATGAGATTGTGAAACCCGAGTTAGATATTAATCACTGCAAGTTCCCAAGATTTAACAATGGAGACTTATTAGCAAGTCTTGGTCACCATCCACTGATCGATCGAGAGGTAAAAAAGAAGTACAGATCCTGCAGAAGAGATGAAAAATGGGTCGATCGATCGAGAGAGTTGGAAATGTTATGTAGGCTGATGACCCTTATTGCACGTAGATAATTCCATGCGCGCGTGTAAGTATGCGTACATATTCCCCGTGTCTAATGCTGCAGGCCGGACTCATGCGTGCCGACGAGTGTGTGGTTAGTAAACCACCTCGTGGCAATATGCAGCATATACAAATCAGAAATTTGATTTGCTATAATTAAGACCAAGACACGTACATCCAGATCTAAGAGGTGATTAGTCACTGTGTACTGCGTACACTAATATTCGGATGCAGCTATTACAAAATGTAAGTGACGTTCTAATCGTCAAAAAGTGATGTTCTGGAAATTGCAAATGAGGCCGAAAGCAATTGAGCAATAGAGATTTGCAAATAGCGGACTCCCTAGAAAATTTTCTTTTGATGTAACTCTCTCATCCAACTCTGCGATTTTTTTCTGCAGTCTATTTAAACAACCCACGTTTTATAAGAAAAGTGTTTTCATCCATCGAGAGGATATCACATCGTTTCGTGCATATCATCTAAATAGTCATCAAAAATTTTAAACAAAATTCATAAGATAGATTAGTATGAAATATATCACTCCACAAATATACAACTTAAAATTCAACTTCTACAAGTTATAACAAAAATAACAAATATATCTGTAAATGTACGTTAACTATTGTCAGTTTAATTTGTTATTTTTGGTGCAACTTGTAGAAGTCGAATTAGATATTGTATGTTTGTGGAGTGATATGTTTCATATTAATCTGTGTTGTTTTTTTTAAAATTATTTTTATAATATTTAGATGATATGTAAGTAACGAGTGAACATTCCTTAGAACGATGAAAATCCATATCCCGTTTTGTACTCTCCTGTTTTGCACTTCTAGTCCTGTTGAAATTCTGTTTTTTTTATTTCTTCGTTTTTTTTCAGTCATGGGTTTAAAATGAGTGCTAATCGTATTAACTAGGAAACTTAAAGCAATTGAGCAATAGAAAATACCACTCAGACATTATCTTCTGGGTTACTTTCATTACATTCTACTACATTTCGCACTGTGCATAGGGAGCAATACTGTAATATTGACTTTGATCGAGTTAGGCGCACATGAAATGCTCGAACGCAATGACAAATAAAGGTAAAAAAGTTCTAATCACTTCATTTCTAGGCTTGGTCGGTAGCAGGACACTAGTAGTACCTCGCTAAGGCATTCCTTAACCTCATCTTCATGTTTGCAGTAAAGAAACCGAGAACGTAGCGACGATTCCATTTGGGTAAACTATGCATTTAGCCTCGGTTCATGTGAAGCATGTACTGCCTGCATTGCATTGTACTTGGAGTTGGCAGATCGGTCAAATAAGAAAAGCCAATGACACTGTCAAAAACTCCATGTCTGAATCTGTCACCTGCTTTGTTTTTACTAGCTTGTAACCTTCTCTTCTGACTTTTTAGATCTTGCGGTGCTTGTATACAGTCATATACAGAGTTGCAGATGGCATACACTGCATATATGCATGACCAGAACATCTTCACCACAGCCGATGCAGTACAACATGCATGCATGAAGCATGCCTCGTTGATTAGGATACTTGGGATCCGTGATAGCACAGAGTATAATATTTCAAGTCAAAACAATTAGGAACCATTAGTGTTTGTAAAAACATTGAACAGTAATTTAGCCATGGACAAGGGTTCAAATTAATTTTTCTTTGTCGAGCTAGAAAGATTGAGCAGTTGCACAAGATTGATCCTTGAGAGCAAACTGCAGCTAACTATCAAATTTTATCGGCAGAACATCTTGAATCCCAGCTCTTGCATTATAATCTAGGGCAGATACTGCTTAATTTGATTGGGTAACTACGGGCTCTGTTTGCCCAAGTTTTTTTTAGCTAAGTTCGATCTGCGATAGGATCGATCACATGTATGATCTCCAGAGAAAATTGGGATTATGTCATCGTCAAAAAAGGCTTCATTTAAATACCATCATATAAATGGTTTAAAGTACCACTATAAAACAACTTCTTAGTTACATTTGCTATAGGATATCCAAAAGTAAAGTAATTAGCTAGGAGGCACCCAAAAATGCGATATTATCGATGGACACTGCAAAATTTGTCTAATTGGCTATAGAACAACCAAAGCAATATTTTATCATTTCCGGTGAAAAAGAAGAGAGAAAAATTTTCAAACGACAGAAATGTCCCCAACCTCAGCATCATGTAACACTTACCAGAACTAGTCACGTCGCACTCGTCATTCAACCCCGCACCCGAAATCCCCATCCAACCTAACCCTAGGTGGTGGCGCTGGCTTCGGCTTCTGCCGTGGTTGGCGCGGCGATGATGGCTTCTGCTTTGACGACAACGGGCGACTGACTTCTTCTTTGACGACGGCTGGCGGCGGTGGGCGAGCGAGCAACTTCTACTTTGACAATGATTGGTAGCTGCGACGATGGCTTCGGCTTCGGCTAGTGGCGGCGATGGCCGAGCGGCACTGGGAAGCGATGGTGATGGTGGCGATGGAGCAAAGATGGATGGCTCGGCTTCATCTTCGTTCGTGTGTCGCTGCACTGGTGGTCGGGGTTACATGCTACTGAGGTCGAGGGCATTTATGTTCTTTTGAAATTTCTCTCTCCTCTTTTTTATTGGAAATGATAAAATATTATCTCAGGTGTACTACAGTCAATTACACAAATTTTATAGTATCTATCAACAATGTCACCTTTTTTGGGTGTCTCTTAGCCAATTACACAAGTTTTGAATATCCTGTAGCAAATTTTACCTCATACTAAAATCCATTTACTCTTTTAACGGATGGAAATGTATGGGGCCTAAACTCTACACGGTGGCCAGGGTGGGCCACCATGGTAAACAGGAAGGCGGTGGAAGTAGCATGCGAAGGTCGTGGAAACTTCACCATGTGGAGTTAGAGAAGGGTTGGTGATGGTGGCGTCGATGAGACACCAACGAAGGAGGTGTGGCAGCCAGAGAGAAGGTGAGGGCCGACGATGCGGAGGCCCACACACGAATGGGATGGAATCGGCTGGGCTTCTTGCAGAGGCCAGTGAAGATGGCCTGGCCGATCACACAGTGTCCTAGCAATGGAGCTTGAGGATAATTTATCATCGTCTGTGTCATACTTCGACACCGTCCTTCCTCCTACCCACGGTCCGCCATAGTGGGAGCGTGGTAGGCTACCACGCAATCATGCAAACCACAATCGACCTATCCTTGTGCTACTACCGCCATCGTCTCCCCTATCTGTGCTCCTCTTCACAATTGTGCTCGTCTTGCTCCTCCTCCTCTCTCTGTCCTCACGTTCCACTACCTAGAAAATCTTTAGTCTCGAGGTGGAAGAGAAGACGAGGATGGCGCACCGCATACGGACTCAAGCGCATATCTATTTAGTCGGTGTACAAAAGTCTTCTTTACATGGAGCCACCATTTTGTAATAGTAACTTGATGGAGCTTGTGTATAAAATAGTATTTTAACGAAGCTCCTTCCTACCATGACAATCCCAAATTTCTCTTGACCTGGGTAGGGACTTTTGCAGTTGCAGGCTTGCAGCTTGCCTTACAAAACTGGTAAAAAGAAAAGAAACAAAGTGAACAATGTGTTGGTATAATGTTTGGACTTGCCCTTCAATTTCTATATATTACAGTACATGACACATATGAGCATCAGAGCATCTGCTAGCTGCCGTGGTGGTCACCACTCACCAACCTGATCGTGTGTTAAATAACACAGCAATATCATCACACATTCACACCACCTTCGAGAGAGAAAAAAAACTTACATAACAAAAGGCGTTCCTCGATTGGTCAGGCGACCATTCCGAGAGCTCGGATCTCAACCCCGGTTTATCATGTATTCTTGCTCGCCTTGGACCAGCTGCATGCGACTGGCCAAAGTGTGTGTGGCCTGAGGGACTTTACTGATCGCCCAAACGTATAGCTCTCCTGGACCAGCTCGACAGCGAGAGCAAGATGAGTGTGATAAGAACACAACACACGTCAACGTCGGAGTGTGAATGTGTGTACCGTGTACGCCCACTAGAGCTGAATCTTGAATGGGATAGTCTCTCGTTCACTCACTTGACTGTCCTGCAGACAAAGCGAGACCACAACAGTGGCAGTGGCAGTGGCACTGCCATGAATAGCTGGAGGTATACGTTATATACCTACACCTGGACCATTACCCATTTACCCAGCTCATAGCCTCATACGAGCACGACTTTAACCCGGCTAAGTACGGCCTCACAGGTCAGACACATGGCGATGCATGTAGGGCCCAGTTAACTTGGATCATGTACTAAGGTTATCACCGTTTACAATTTAAAAAACTAAATTGCTAATCTTCTATCGACAAAAAAATCCAATCCTCCAATTTTATAAATTTTTGAATCGTTACATGTATTTTATGATCCGTTCTTCAAGACCCTTTTTCTCTATCTGGTGACCTCCCCTTCCTATCCGATGTCAGCAACACTCCAAAAGCTCTAGCAGATGATATATGGATTAGGGTCCCGGATTGAGGTGGGTAGGAGGGTGGGAGGAGGGAAAAGAGTAGGGAGTTTGACAGTTTTAGAGGGATGGCCGTATGATTCAGAGGCCTAGTAATGGACGACTGAACAAGCAAATAACAACGTGATGGTAATAGTACTGCCAAAGCCGTGAAGTTGATAGCGGACGTTGGGCTAGTGTTCACAACGAGGTCAAAGCGGAGCAACGGGTTAGGAGACGGTAGCCGATGGTGGCAAGGAGACTAAAAATACCACGAGACATGATCACCTCGCCACCGACGGCTTAAGTGAGGAGAGGCGGGGAAGGAGGGAGGGGAAGGGGGAGGCCTAGCGGGCCTCATCAGCACGGTCCGCGCCTTTCCAGAGCTGGTGAGGTTGACCGGTGGCGCTTTTGGGGCGGTGATGGCAAAGTGGGTGGGGGAAATCACGGAGAAGTGATTGGTGGTAGTATGTACGGGAGGGAGTGGGAACAAGGAAGAGGGAGGGAGAATTAGGGTTAAGTTTGATATACGAAGCTCAAGTAGATCCAACAGTCCAAAAATCACATGATTCGGGATGAGATTTTTCGATCAAATGCTATATAGGCAGCCAAAAGAAAATATTAAACTTGTCTACGGTTTACTAATATTTGCCACTCTTTGATAGATCTAAAAGAGTTTGTCACACTTTTCTAATTTATGGACTACGGAAAACTTGTCTAATCTTATACGCCGACGACGCCATGCAAGCTTATTGTTGCAAACCAAACATGCATGCCCGTAATGTGTTTAGTCCGTTACAACTGCTGCTGCTTGGAGTACACTGTCATTCAGGGGAGATGGAGAAAGGACACAACGCTATAGGAGGGCGAGCCGAGCGAGAAGCCCGAGCAGTAAAGTACCAGCTCATCGAACTCTAACCTACGTACTGTCCTACTGTGTCAAATGGGGTAAAGGTTAAAGCTGTCGCGTGCATGCAGCTATGGCGGGAAATCTCGATGGCTCTCTTCTCTCTCTCTCTCGGCCGAAGCTAGCCGACGAGGAGGCAAAGGCACGCAAGGCAACGCAGCGCTGCAAGCGGAGGCGGTCGAAACGAAATCCAAGCAGTTCAAGCGCGGGCCAGGGGAGGACCGCCTGACTACTGATCGCTCGATCGATTGATCACAGGCGAACAGTGTGGTACTGCAGGGCCAGCGATTCTTCAGGGGCGCGGCCAATGGGAATCATCAGGTCCTAGTGGATAACTGGATATAGATCTCTGTAAAGTCTCTGTTACTATTTTACAAAGTGCCATTAGCATGGATGCGTGTATGCAAGGGCAACAACTTGTTCTGATGGTTTCGTTCAAGCATTTTGTTTCTCTTTTCTTTCATGCATGGTATATAAACCGTCCTGATGAAAGTTAATGTATCACACGGGATTCCCTTATTGTTTCATGGTAAAAGAAAAGAGATCTTTTATTCCGAACACATTATAAATATTGACACTCATATACATGAGCGCATAAGCTTATCCTTAAAAGATACATATGCACATTTTACCTCTAAAAACATTTCTTATCTACCGACGAAAATCGCTCTACCCCACTGAAATTTCACGGTAAAAAATTGATATTTCTTTTCAAAATATAGCACAAACTTTGACACTCCTATACACATGCACACAGACTTACACTTATAAAGATACACACATCTTAATCTTATCCTTATAAACACCTTCGAGTTGTCGATGCGAAAGTCACCTACCACTTAAATAAAATTAGTGCTTAATACGAATAATCGTACTAAGACTGTGTTCAATAGTAGTGGTTAGTAGGAGCGGATCTACAGTATTAGTGTCTGTATCAGGTGACCGCAATAACTTTTACCAAAATATATAGTTAAACTGCTTATCCATATATTATAATACTATAGTCTAAGTATAATTAGCACGCTATAACACCGACAGACACATTATGACACCAACGAATCAATTTTCTAGATCCGCCACTAGTGGTTGGGAACTTTCTCCCTCTATAAGGAAAACAAGATAACTCATTAACATGTAATTAATTAAGTATTTGCTATTTTATCAAAATAGATTAATATGATTTTTTACAGTAACTTTTTTATAATTTTTTTTAAAAATACCGTATATTAGTTTAGGAAGTGTACTATAGGAAACGAGGAAATAGAGGTCGGAAATCTTGAGTTGAGAATGTAGCCAAGTGTAGTACTTGAACCGAATGGTTATATATATATAGGACACCTATTTCCTACTACCGGGAGTAGCTACTCCCTCTCCTTAGCGGATAGGGTTAGTGGAGTAAGCAAATGATCCATTAAACAATTAAAGAATTAACTAAATAGTTTATTATTGAATGAATCAACTGATTACCGGCTGCATGCAAACCAGCTTCTAGCACGGAGTTTTTGCCTCGTAGATTATCTGATCCTATATACTGCTCAACTCAGTATAATATCTTCTGCTCATGGCTAGCAGATCAATTGGAAAATTTTGCAGAACGTCAACTAAAAAATTGTAGAACAGGCTGGTTATTGGATCCCCTTGATTAACCTGATCCACTAAGGAAGAGAGTAACTACTCTCGATAGTAACTTATAATTTTCCTATATATATATACACACACACACTCATATGGGGCACCATGATGTGAAATGCACAAGTTCATCCAAATTTTTCAAAATTTTCAAATTGTGAGTATATACCTAAGTATAAGAATTTGATTCATACCTATACCTAGCAATAAAATAACTCAAATTCAACTTTATTTGATTATACATTATTACATATTTAACTAATTATATGTTTGGATGTTATATACCTAGGATCAAAATCTAACCGAAACAAGTTCAAATTTAGTTCAAACTTGTTTTGAACTAGTTAGTAAAGTAGTTAATGTTAATACCTAAACATTTAAAAGAAATCCATACTCATTTGAATTGGATATATACTTAATTTGAAATATGGAGCCCGGCACCATGGAGCATAAAAAAATTTAATATATATGTGTGTGTATATATTTATGTGTATATATGTGTGTATATATATTCCACCAGATCGAGCTACTATGCTCAATTCATAGTAGGTAATGAAATACTACTTGCTTATCTGTGTGGATACGTATGCTTAGTGGACACTGAGAACATTAACAAGAGCACATGCATGCCAAATACAATTTAAATCTGAACATCACATTGATGAAAGAAAATTAACAATTCGATTTCCCTTTTTTCGTTTTGAGACAGGGTAGAGACACATTGGTAGGCTAGAGATTGGAAGTCGTAAACCTTACTGTGCGAGTAATATTCAATTTCAGTCAATGCATACGGGGTGTACCAGTCTACCAGAACATCTCTAACAAAGTGATCAAATAGCTCTCCAAGCTAAATTGTAGCTAACATAAAAAAAATCCTTCAGCAAACTCTCCAACTGATAGGTCAAGTCATCCGGCTAGCCAAACACGCTCAGGAACTGGCCAAATCTAGCTAGCCACACCCGTTGGCCAATTTTGGACCCCACACGCTATCCTCCCTCCCGCGTGTCTCCTTCCCCTCATCCTTCGCTCTCACCTCCCGCACCGACCACCGCTACCACCACCTCTGTCTCCGGCAATCCGGCATCGCCTCCATCCCCGACCATCCAGCGATGCCTCTTGTAGCCTCCCAACGCCCCCGCGCCAAGGCCTACGATCATCGAGTGTTGTGGCGTTCGCCCCTAGCAACATCTGGTGCTACCACCTCCACCTTCGGTCATCCGGTACCGCCATCTCCATCCCCGCCATCCAGCGTCGCTAGCTCCGCCCATGTGGTGCCGCCGCGGGGAGGTAGGGAAAGAAAAGAGAGAGGAGAGGGAGAGAAGAAGAGTTTTGAGACACTGGCATGTGGGGTCCAATCAAAGTGGAGAGTGTGGAGAATAGAGTCGGTTGGAGTGTATAGTAGATATGAGAATAGAGTTTGTTGGAGTGTATAGTAGATATGGAGAGAAATCTTTTTAGCTAAAAATATGCAAATTTTAATTTTGAACATTAGATTATTAGAGCTTCTTTCATGTATTCTAGCATTCGATTTACTCTGGTTGGAATAATAGTAACTCTAAACTTAAATTTATTAATATTACGGAATATTTTTTAAAAATATTTATTTATGCATAAAAATTAAGAAACATAACTGTTCTAAAATATTTGTGCACATTAATACGTATTTGAGATAAACGATAACAAAAATTGCACTTTCGTGGCAGATATCAGCTAGTTCCGAAATTGTTTTACAGCGTTCTCTGCTTGCAATTCAGTCAAACGATAAAAATCATCATCTGACTTTGAAAAAGACTACCTTTTCTTATCTCATATCTGAACATACATATAATTATCATCATTAAAAAAAGTAAATAAAGCTCCCCTAATAAAAAAGAGTAAAGAAAGCAAAACGCACCTAGATGCTAGCTATTCCGGCACTCCCTTTGCTGTGACTTCCTTGTTTGTATGAACCAAATCGAGAAATAGTTTTTTTTTTTGGGTGCGGAGACAAACCGAGGAATAGTTGGCCAAACATATTGTCTCTTTTCATCTCATGCAATTTCCTGAGGCATCTTTTTAGATTGTGATAATTTTACTTATTTCCACAAAATCTGAATTTGATTTTGACGAAAACTCTACTGTTGTTTTAACGAACCACACTAAGGCTGTGTTTGTTTGCTGGTTTCCCAGCACGCACAGTGCTTACGAAAAACGGAACGGTCCATTAGCGCGTGATTAATTAAGTATTAGCTAATTTTTTAAAAAAATGGATTAATTTGATTTTTTTTAGTAACTTTTGTATAGAAAAAAACACACTGTTTAACAGTTTGAAAAACGTATGCGCGGAAAACGAGAGAGATGAGTTGGGAAAACTGGGGAAGAACAAAGCCTAAGCGGTATGATGTTTTTTAGGGAAAAAATATAAAATATAGTTCTGGAAGGCTATAATCAAAGAAGGAAACAAATATCCCACCACATACAACAACTCCTAAACACAAAATCGAGAGAAAAACACCAAACCGATAGCCGCTATGCTTGACCAACGAAAACTGTACAATTAAAGTTTCTACAGTCCAAATAGTCTTAAATCTTTTCACGCAGGTTAGCTGATGCTGAGGAGGTCAGCAGTGAGCTCCGTTTGATTATATATCGTCTATAAAGCTTTTATTATCTTAGGAAAAAAAACTGATGTTGAGGTGGAGAAGAAAATATGAAAAAGAAAAGGCATAAAAGTACATGCAACTAATGCTCAGACTCCATAAAAAATACATTTAAAAGCTCTATTAAAAGTGAGTAGTACGACTCCTCCTGCAAAGTACAGACAAGAAAAGAAAAGGAGAGCCAAAGTGCCATGAAAAAAGAGCATTTTTTTTTTGGTCAGCGTCATTCTCCCTCCCTTCCCGCTTCAGTTGGCAGCTGCACTGTTTCTGCTTCATATCCTGCCCAAAATGCCCTCCTACTCTGAACGCGGCTGTGTATACAAAGCGAACGCATGCCCCATTGCTCACTTGCCCCCTCCTCCTCTCACACCTCACTCCCACCAAGATAAAGAGCAAGAACACCAAGACGAGCAGGAGGAGGAAGAGGAGGAGGGAGACCACCGTATCGTTTCCACACAATCTATCACAAGCTTTGCAAGATTATCAGCAAGGAATGGCAGCTCTGACGAGCTACGAGATGGCGGCCTCCATCTTGCTCTGCGCCGAGGACAGCAGCAGCGTCCTTGGTTTCGGTGAGGAAGAGGAGGAAGAGGACGTCGTGGCGGGGAAGAGGGCCAGGTGCGCTGGTCCGCCGCCGCCGCCGTGCGTGGACGTCGTCGTCACCGTGGATTTCGCCGTGCCGTCGGAGGAATGCGTCGCCCGTCTGCTGGAGACGGAGGCGGAGCACATGCCGAGGGAGGACTACGCCGAGAGGCTGCGCGGCGGCGGCGGCGGCCTGGATCTTCGCGTCAGGATGGATGCGATCGATTGGATTTGGAAGGTGGGGGGGTGTTCTTCATCGATGCGAGCCATATATAAATCTATCTGATTTGGCATTGTTCTCGCGCGTCGATCCAGTGATTGATCCGTGTGTTTCATCTCGATCTCGACAGGTTCACTCCTACTACAGCTTCGCTCCTCTCACTGCCTGCTTGGCCGTCAACTACTTGGACCGCTTCCTCTCACTCTACCAGCTTCCGGTAAGAAACCTTGTAGCTGTAGTAATACTAGTAATTAACTACTGCTTGGTTCTTGAAGAAAATGGTAAATCTGGGACATTTCAGCTGTTCAGGATCAGTAATTGTGTGCACTTGTCATTGCAGGACGGCAAGGCTTGGATGACGCAGCTGCTAGCGGTGGCATGCTTGTCGCTTGCTGCCAAGATGGAGGAAACCGATGTGCCTCAATCGCTGGACCTGCAGGTGAGACTTGTGAATTGAAATGCATATAGGTTTGCATTGCACCCTGAGTCCATTTTGATCTGAGATGACCATGTTTCTGATCGTTGCCGGGTCGCGCGTGTTACTGTCTGCCAGGTCGGGGAAGCACGGTACGTGTTCGAGGCGAAGACGATCCAGAGGATGGAGCTCCTGGTCCTGAGCACCCTCAAATGGAGGATGCAGGCCGTCACTCCCTTCTCCTACGTCGACTACTTCCTCCGCGAGCTCAACGGCGGCGATCCGCCGTCGAGACGCTCCTCCCTGCGTTCTGCAGAGCTCATCTTGTGCATTGCAAGAGGTACATGCATGCAAGAAAATTCTGGAACATCTCCAGGCATCACAGAAGCCCTGTAGTTCTGACGAATCTAACATGCATCTCGATGTAATTCATGCGTTGCAGGAACAGAATGCTTGGGATTCAGGCCGTCGGAGATCGCCGCGGCGGTCGCCAACGCCGTCGGAGAAGAGGAGCACGCCGTAGATCATACTGCCTCCGCCGCTTGCTCCCATGTAAATAAGGTGCGTGTGCAGTGCAGAGACCAGTCGTGCATGCAACGTTCCTTCCAAAATTCAATGCGAACGTTACACGCACAGAAGCCATAGGCTGAAACTGTAGCCATACTACGTCGACGCTACAGAAATCCGTGAAACGCATTTACAGCCGCGAGAGAGAGCTGCACGTAGACTGGTTATTAATGCTCTCTGCCGCCGTGGTTTTTTTTTTCAGGAGAGGGTGTCACGTTGCCAGGAAGCGATTCAGGCCATGGAGTTGATACATCCAAAACCTGCAAGCCCCAGCAGAGTCTTCTCCTCCTCCACGCCTCGGAGCCCTACTGGGGTGTTGGATGCAGCAGGCTGCCTCAGCTACAGGAGTGACGATTCAGCTGTTGCCTCACACTATGCAACAAGCCGCTGGGTATATGAACATGATAGCTCCCCGGTTAGCAGCAAGAGGAGGAAGATTAGCAGATGATGCAGCCAATGATGGATCAATTAAAGTCTGTTATATGTGTGCAAAACTGATCATGCATCTCTCTTCTTGGGAGAGTCAAATGGTTTTGATTGCAAATGACTGTGGAGCCTTTCGATGCCGTATGGGAGCTAGAGCCTGAAAGGCGATGAAGGACCAAAAGCAAGGCATTTTCGACATGGCAACAGAGCAAAGATACTGATGGATAAAGAGTGAGTCTGAGGTAGACATGTGCTCCAATATTTTATGTGCTTTAGCGTTAGTTGCTAGGAGGCAGGCAGCCACAAAAGAGCAGAGGATTTGTGGAAAGAGAAAGGTGGGCGAGATGAAAATGAGATGACCAAAATAAAGGCAGAGACGAGGTGACAGTGGCACAAGGCAAAGAGAGCTAGGCACTGATCACTCCAGATGTCCTGCGTGTGTTTCAGTTTTGCGTTGTTCTGTAATTTCCCCTGCTTAATTCCTTTGGGAAGAAAAATCATAAAAAAAGAGAGAAACAAACAATTTTGGTGTCAAACTCCAATAATTGCAGCATAACTAAACTCCAAGAAGAAGCCTGAAGCAAAAAAAAATGTAATAAAAATAAAAGACATAGACAAAACCCATAAGAGCTGGAGGAGGGTTTCTTCTGATCATTTCTGAGGTGTTATGAACAATCAACATCACATATTCACATATGATCAGTTCCCTTTTGCTTTGTGCTAGTGCTTACGACTATCTTGCTGCCACCCTACATTGTTTGACCAGTTGTCTGCATGGACCATGGAATTCGCCTCCTTGCCCTTCAAAGGAGAAGGGACATTGTCTGGAGAAACCTCGGGAACACAAACATAAAAATAGTGCTCCTACTAGTGCCATACAGGAGAGTTGAGAATATGGCTAAAGAAATTAGGTTGGTCCTTTCTCTGGAGTTAAAGCTTCTCTGCTCCCAAACTATAAAACTGCTAGCAATATTATTCCTTCCTGAGTTGGTTTTCTTTTTCAGGTGACCCATTTTGCGTTGTTTAGGTTGCTTGTTCGCCATATGTTCCATGTAAGGACACTTTTAACTACTAATAATGCAATGCTTCCAGACAAGCATGGCTGTAGGCAACAATAAAGATACTGTTCAGAGCCCGCTTCAAGCGGGAAAGATCCGCCACTTTGACATATTATTGTTCAATTTTGGGAGAGCATAGAGTCTGTTTGTGTATATATCACTCTTGTGCTTAACAAATATCAAATGCCCACTTGTAGTTTCTAATATAAATTTTAGGGCGCAATTTAACTCAACACAGTCTTTTAGATTTGCTATTACCACAATTTTTTCATGCATTTCTTTTTTTTCGAACAGTCAGATTGTCGCTGATGTTTTATATAAAGAAAAAGATATCTCATTTTAAAAAGTAAACAGAACTAAACCTTACAATACCGATTAATTAGAGAAAACTAAGCGAAAACCGCAACTACAACAACACACCAACAACTAACATAACCTAAGCTACCACGACGGAGTCCAACATGAGGCATCGACACCGAGCTTACCATAGAGGCTACACAGCAGCACACACGTGTTATCGTTGCCAAACTTACCACCCAAGCGACGCAACAGCTCCAACTTCACTGCGATGTTACCTCAACGCCAAAATGAAGAAACTGATTCGACACCCACGAAGGACATCAGCCCAAGCTACCAAGGAGCCACTTCCCACACACAACTAGCACCAACAAACCCTATATAGAGATTGCAGAGTATCATCGTCGCTAAGCTTTGTCGTACCCGTACCGCAAAGCAGCTCCAACTCTACCCAACAATAACCAAGAAAGAATGAAGATCACCCATCGCAGAGCAAAAAACAAAACCAAGGCGACGAAAGTCTCGTCAAACACCCTAGACCTATAGAGCTTCGGAGTCGTTGCAGGAGGCCACCAATGGTCACCATTGCCCGCGGAAGGTTCTTAGTACTAGGAAGGGTCAAACACCATAATAACGCCTCCAAGGAGGGTAACGGCACCTAATGGTGTCGTTCTCGTTAAGTCGGCACAAGGCCTAGCAAGACTTTCGCGAGTGATTTTTTCATGCATATCATCTTACAACCTCATCCAATGTTGCAAGGATACTTAAGTGCTGATACTACCAAATTAGTTTAGATGTTTTTGTTATTTGCCTGCGGCTCATAAGCTCAACATGTAGGACCGAAACAACGAAAAATAATTAATGCTAAAACATACATGCACATAAAACTAGCATGTAGAGGACCAACTTTCTTTTATTTTTCTTCAATCATGGTATTATGGTGGTGTTCTTTTTTAATAAAGAAGAAGATGGAATTAGAAACGTAAAATAAGAAAATTATTAGTACATAATTAATTAAGTTTTAATTATTATGAACTAAAAATGAATATATTTTAAAGCAACTTTTATATAGAAAATTTTAGTACGAAACACATTATTTAGTAAATTAAAAACATGCTAATAGAAATTAAGGTAAAATCTACTATATCTTAATAACAAAAGAATACCACCTATTTTTTAAGGCAAAGCCACACTGCCTAATACAAAGCAAATGCCTCACCAAACAAAGTGAGCTACATGGCAATAAAAAAGAGATGTTCAATTGCCTCTTCTACATTACAAACACTACAGGCCTATTTAAGATGTAGGATTTTCAAAGGAAATTAAAAGGATTTGAAAACCATAGTATTTCCTAGCCAAAGAGGTGTTTGTAATGAAGGAATGAACCCAAGTATTCCCTTGGAATCTTTTCCTGAGTTTCAGCATTCAAATACTATTCTATTACAAAGCAAAGGAATAGAAAAATGAGGTGAAAGCCAAGGAAAAAATTCCATGGAAGGGAGAGTAACACAATTAGGTGACCTTGAGGACATTATGAATTTAATTAGTACCATATTTAACAAAGACAATAGTGCCATCTTCTAATATTGATCTTGCACTCCAAACACCCATCTATATAAATTTTCAAATGTTTTTCAATCATTTATTTTGCACTATATGTTTTCTTTTCCTAAGTTTTTATTCTTGCGTTTTGTTTCCTTTGATTCAAACATCTGCCACCTCTCTAGCTATCTCTATCCGATCATGTTGTCTTTTGTCGTCAGAACAACCCCTTTACAAAATATACAGATAAAAAAAGTTACCTTGAGTGAAATCTTCATTTAATTTCCAGACGGACTTTTACTGAAATGCAGTTGTGAATTTATTGAAGCAGCATTCAATATATAGTGCACCATGAACTGCCCAGAAGAATTACGAGACGAACAAAAAGGGTCCCAAGCTGGATACATTTCTACATCGGAAAGACTAGAACCAATTAGATCATACATTCCAAACCAGTAGTAGAAGTAACGGACCAAATGTCCCTTCTGAAAGAGTCAAAAAGATGCTATGAGTCTTTGAGCTGGTAACTTGTTCCTAAATGTCATATGTTGTAATACTATTAGATGGAGGGAGCAACTAACTAGAAAATCATGGACATGCAAATATGCTGAAATATAAATCTAGTGATAACATATTTCTTCACACTTTAAGTAAACATATACACTGTCAATCTAATAGTCAAAACTTACGAATTAAGTTCCAATCCTGAAATACATATGGCCCTATAAATTTTGATGAAGAGAGATCACGTGAAAAAGAATCTGATCTGTACACATAATGGACTGGTAGTCTGGTACCATAGTATGATCCAGACTCGCGTGCCCATGGCAAAATAGTGAACGTGCACGAATTTGGATCTCAGTTTTGGCGCGCGTGCGAGACCAATCTAAGCAAGGATTCTGCAAGATCCACTTCATTGAGGCCATCACATGCACGTATTTATGGCCTTCGTCGGCATTGTATAAGGAGGTTTTGATCGATCTCCAGTTCACATATCAGTACCTAACCCCTCTTGGTCAAGCCTTGGATGAATACATAAACATTTAATCTATCAGACCGATAAGTTTTTCTATCTTTGGCTTTCTACCAAATTGAGTAGCGTTTGAATAATCATCTCTGCTAAGTATTTTTCAAAGACATTGCCACACAGTGACAAGATCAAGAAATTTTATTTTTTTTGAAGTGTACATGTAATCGGTTAATTATCCCAGCTACACCGAAGAGATACCATCTCCCACTTAGTTTCAGAACAGTATAGTACTACACAGTACTATTACCTTCCATCCGTGGATGCAAGTACGCCCCACGAGACATCAAAGAACTTATTCTTCTCATATGGTTCTCACGCGTCTCGAGATTCGCGTCAAACCGCGACAGTTCATCCACTTTGGCTGTAAAATTCGTCAGAAAAAGGCTCACAACCACCTGCTCGGATCAACAACCGAACAACACACAGGGGATAAATGCATCTATACACTGCACGCAGAAGCAGAACAGAACGCCGAAAAAGCAGGTGCGAATGCGACGCCCAGTTGCCGGCCGATCGATCGATGCATCGACGGATCAATTCACTTTTCTTGCCCCGGCCACTGCCAGGGAATAAACGCACGTCGCGCCATGCCGTGCCAGCTTGAAACTGTAACAAAAACGTTTCATCCCCCTCACTGCAGTAGCAGTACACTAGCACTAGTATAATTCAGAAGCGGTAGCCGTGCCCGGCCAAAAGGACGCTGTAGTAAAACCTGGCAGGGTCGCGAGATGGGATCACGCGCCGAGAGAGAGACCGGTCTCGTCGTGTTGCTCGTCGTCGGCGCGCCGTGACCCTCTCGCCTTGGACGTACGTACGCGTCGTCCCCGCCACGGCGCCAC
Organism: Oryza punctata; assembly: GCA_000573905.2. NCBI lineage: Eukaryota > Viridiplantae > Streptophyta > Magnoliopsida > Poales > Poaceae > Oryza > Oryza punctata. The sequence goes on from CM002496.2 coordinate 22,900,752, forward strand.
GGCAGACGGTGGGTCTCGCCGGCCGGCCGGCATGCAGCGTGGTCAAATACGTTGCCGGTGATACGTAGCAGTGGCCGGTAGGGCAGAGGCAGCAGCAGTAGCTAGGCCCAGTTGTTCGTTTGGCCCCAGGGGGAATATAATTGACTACACAGATGATGGCATCGATCGTCTCGATCAGGTCAGAGCGTGCCGATCAATCGGACAATTGTTTGGTCATCATGGGACACGAAATTTTCGGGGCCTTTGGGGGACCGACCATTTGGTCTGAGGAGACCTCGAAAATTGCACCCTTTGGTGAAACAATGGCCTCAGCAGCAGCCACAAAAATGGCAGACGGAGCAGGCCCAATGACAGCAACGTCAGCGTACCGAGTGCCGAGTGTGTTCCTTTCACGTCGTCCATTGCTAGCGAGTTGGATCGTACGGCCGACCATGGTATGGATGACGTGGATAGATCGAAGGACTTCTGACTATTGATTATTTCTTTTATAGTTCGGTTAGTCGTGGAACGATGGAACCACCAGAACACAGCACACCGAAGGGCGCAAGGGGCATCGTGCAACATGGCGGATGTCACGTTGGTGTAGCGGTGTAGACGTGTAGTCACGACTCAGGACTTCAATTTTGTATCGTGCAGTAAAAAAAGAGCACAATTGCACAGGTGATCATTACCCGAGAAGAACGTGGATAAATACACATGTTGATCAAATTTTACCATGCGTCTTTGGGCCTGTTTGGCTGGCAGTGTTGTTGCTGCGCCGCAGCCAACTGCAGCATAACCATTGCCGCAGGGCTGCTGCAGAAATACCTACATAATGCACCTTTTTTTCAAAAAAAAAACAACTATTTGAATAGCCAGAATTTCACGATCTTCTTTCTAATTTATGGAATGCTAACGGACACGATCTCATCCCCAGCATCGGCGCAGTATGGATGGTGCGGATAGAGTGAAGGACTTCTGACTTTTTGTTTTTTTTTTATAAATAGCTCAGCTAGCAGTGGAACGATGGAACCACTAGTACTACAGAACACAGCACACAGAAGGGCGTAAGGGCATCATGAAGCATGGTGGATGTCGTGTTGGTGTAGTTGTGTACTCACAACTCAGGACTTCGACTTTGTAGCGTGGAGTAAAAAAAAGAGCACAACCGCACAGGTGATTATCGCCCGAGATGAACATGGATAAATACATATGTAGATCAAATTTGACCATGTGTCTTTGGCCCTGTTTGACTGGTAGTGTTGCGGCTGTGCCGCAACCAGCTGCAATAGCAAGTAGCACAGTCATAGCGGTGCACAACATGCATCACAGCCGCAACGCTGCCGCAGAGATGACTACCGAATGCACCCCTTTTTCCAAAAAAAAAAACTAGTTGAATGGTGAGATTTTCATGATTTTCTTTCTAATTTATGGGAATGCTAACGAAAGGGATCTCATCCCTAGTATTGGCGCGGTGTCATCAAGGTCCTTCGCACTGCCGAAGCATCCGGAACCCACACCTTCCCCCTATGTGGCGGCATGGCAGGAGACGTTGGTGATGAGTTGAGGCAACGACAAAGCAACCTTATGACGATGGTCACGAGGTCATCCTTTCTGGTCCTCCCATGCCCCTGCGACGCAGCATGCGCGTACATGACTTGGCGGTCGAGCGCCTCCTTCATGGTGATCTCCACAGAGTTGCTGTGGTGGATCTCGCCACCCACCGCGTCGTCACAGATTCATCGACCCAGGTACACGACAGGATCCTCGGGAGGAAAATTGAGATAGGAAGGAGCAGCAAGAGGGTTAGGGAAGGAACAAGGGACGTGGTTGTCGGTGCATGGCTGGTGGAGGAAGTAGTGTAGAGTGCGGGGGCTCACAATACCTCACCTCGAAGGAGCACTGCAACTCGCTTACTGACGCGCTACATCCTGAGCTAGCCTAGAGTGAGTAACAGATGAGGAGAATCGATTCAATGCAAAAGGATACATAGATGGTATGACGAGTATTAGGCTTGGTTTTCCAGAAGTATCAGGCAAGTACCCACCACCATGGTACCTGCGTACTATCAGATTTGGGAACCATAGGTACCGAATTTGATACTCACCTACTATTCTAGCATCCTAGAACGACATCTCTACAATATCAGCCATATTCAATTTAAGAGTCCACTTAGCCTCCTTTAATTTAAGCATACAATCACTTGCTCTTCAGCTTATTAACCACAACCAATTTTGAAATTTTAAATCTTAATTTTAAAGTTCATTTTAATTTTCTAATCATAGTCTGTTTTTCAATATTGACTTTTAATTCGAAGAACATGTATATAAATATAAGTTTTACCTACAATTTTTTAATCGGTAATAAGAGTATAATCAATTATATAGACAAATAGATGGTTCGACTGAGTCCACTCTATGCGACCATATTGTTTTTCGGCACTATATTTTAGGAAATGACCTGATTGTATGATTGTATCGGAAAAAGTCAGAAAGGTTGAAGGTAGTAACAGAAACTCTGGTTGAAAACCACTTGGGATTGATTGAATTTGAGCCCTGTTAGGCTCTGGGCTTGTTTGCAATCAGTAGGCCGCAAAGAAAATGGGCTGCCCGGTTGGTGGGCTTCGTTCTGAAGCTCCAGACGAAAGTCCATGAGTTCCTTTTCTGTTGCAATTAATCGCACTAAAATGGATAAAGAAAAGGAATCAATTAGTATAAGAGAAGCCATGAAAGCTACACTATGGTTTTGTACAACCTTCTTTGGCAAAGTCGTCGCGCGACGGCAAGTCGGCAACTAGGACCAGCGCGGCCTTTGTCCGCAACGTTTCATTCCCTCCACCGGAGCCAAAACTTTCCTTTTTCTAAGGAGGATCTGTGCCGTGCCGTATCGTTCCTGCCCGACCCAGCCGTCCCGCCTGCGTCCCCGTCACGTGGACCAAAAAAAACTTCTCCCTCCGATCCGCACGCTACGGACTCCCGACACCAACAAGAAACGAACCAACCGCGTGTAACACACACCGGCAGGGGGTGGATCAGTGTGGATGAGAGACTCGAACTCCTCTACCCCCCCCCCCCCCCCCCCCCCCCACTAAATTATCATTGATAGAAAAAGAGAGGAAATAAGAAGAAGAAAGAGAAAATGAAGATCAGTGGTACTGAAGAAGGAAGAATAAGATGAGTTCCCCTTAAATCTTATTCTGATCACTACATGCGCAACCCGGCAACCGTAGGAGACTAGGAGGTCCGCTGCAACAGAAGCGCTTACAAAAACGGGCAGGTAAGGTGACTCGTCCCGTTCCGGTAAATTATATCCTGTCGAACGCTACGAGCTGAGCTGTGCGCGTAGCCGCCGCGGAGAAGCAACCCCCATTTGTTTCGCCGATACGCGCGAGACAAATCGGCAGATACGAAGGGAACACTCCAACCTCCTCCACGGCTCCACCAAGAGACGCGGCCCCGCTCGATCCGCTGATTTACCAGCGTCTGTCTGATCACCGAGATGGCAACGGAGGCCAACCCCTACGCGATGCCGTCGCCGGTGCAACCGTCGGCAAGTACGTCCACGGCGCTCCTGGGCAAACGTAAGAGCTCGCTGCCATGCCAGCTGCTTTGCTTACACAATTCGGTTGATTGCTGCGGTGCAGGCAGGGCGGAGACGGTGAAGAGCGCGCTGTCGCGGTGGGGGCGGAGAGTCGGCGAGGCGACCAGGAAGGCCGAGGACCTGTCACGCAACACATGGCAGCATCGTGAGTATTGTTTCGTGTTCCCTCGTCGTCAATGGACCAATTTGTCATAGTCGTTATCGATTGATTTTCCCTTTGTGATTATCGATGGCCTGCATTGCTCGATCGATTCTACAGTAAGGACGGCGCCGAGCATCAGGGAGGCGGCCGTGGGGAGGATCGCGCAGGGGAGCAAAGTCCTGGCCGAGGGCGGTCACGACAGGATATTCCGGCAGGCGTTCAGCGCGCCGCCCGACGAGCAGCTCCGCAAGTCCTACGCGTGCTACCTTTCCACATCCGCCGGCCCGGTGATGGGCATCCTGTACCTCTCCACGGCCAGAGTCGCCTTCTGCAGCGACAGCCCACTCTCCTACGAGGCCAGGAGTGGCAGCAAAGAGTGGAGTTACTACAAGGTTCGTACAGACTCGGTCTGAGTGATGATAAATTGATAATACAGTACTCGGTTTTTAACGGTGAGTGATGGGCAGGTGGCGATTCCTCTGCACAGGCTGAGGTCGGCGAGCCCGTCGGCCAGCAAGGAGAGGCCCGCGGAGAAGTTCATCCATCTCGTGTCGGTGGACCGCCATGAGTTCTGGTTGATGGGCTTTGTGAACTACGACAGCGCGGTCAAGCACTTGCAGGAGGCTCTCAGCGGTTTCCACCACTTGCAAGCGTGACAGCGGCATCGGCATTTGCCCGCGCCTATATTCGTTGTTCGCTGATCGACACGGCGTGGTTTGTGTGTGGGTGTTTATTTATGCTCTAATTCTTCTTGCTGAGGATATGTTTATGAGTGTATCGGTCGCTTGAGATTGTTTGCACAACACTCGAATGCCTGTTGGGATTGCGGATATAGATATCTCTTCGGTTGTTTGGAGATACATGTCACATCCAGATTCATGAAGCTCTTCACTTAAAATCTTATCTTGAGAATAGCAGGCGAGATAAGATTCACAGGGCTTGGACATTGTGTTTGCCTTACTTTTTTTTTTTAAAAAAAATTCCGATCAACCTACGAACAAACTCCATTCAGGCAGATGTTAATGAGGACGATTGGAATGCAGGAGGCACACGAAACACAACTGAACGGCAACCTATGTTGGGCCGAAGCAGATTATGTGGCCATTGAACGGGCTATGCTGTTTATGGTCTAGTTTAGCACTACGTGGTCTAGTTTAGGGAATAAGTCTATTTGGAGCCCTCATCTTTTGCTCCCAATTGAATCACTTCCCGCAACTGTAAAACCGGGTATAATGCCTCTCCTATTTTTGAAATCCAATGTAAATATACTTCTTTAATGACTTGAGAAGTGATTTTTACTAATGTGACAGGTCAACCGTAGTTAACTCGCTAGGTCAACAGGTGAGACCCACATATCAGTGATACTGATAGTTCCCACTTGCTAAGCTATGGAGGGTGGTTTTAATCGATATGGTGCGTACATAACACTTAAGTGGCACCAGAAGAAAATATAAAAAGAATAAAAAAACACAAATGAGACCCACTGTCATGGAAAAAATAAAACTAATAAAATTTGATATTGTGCCATTGTCAAAAGTGGTTTCACTGGAATATCACTCTACAGAATGGATTCGGTAAAATATTGTTTTTAACCCACGGCTAGTTGGCTACACGTTAGCATGGATTATGGCCCAACTAATTCTATGTTTCTTACTACTCATGGATCCTCACGGGTACTAGTATTATGTACCGGCTCTAATAGGCCCAATTCACGCATAAGTCCCAAAACGTCCATTTCTGGTTATTCTTGTTCTTTTGAAGAAAAAGTAAGGAAAAACATCATATATGGAAAAGGATTACATTGAGAAAATAAAATATACAATCTTTATATAGAGGCAAAAATGTACAGACACGAAAGCATATAGAAAACATAAATATCTTATTTAATAAGAAAGTAGCTATACAATATTGGGCATTTTTTAAAAAAACTTTTAAATTTAACCACTCCTGTTTTATATTATAAGACAGCTTAATATTTTTCTCTGTCAAACTTTCTAAGTTTGATTATACTTATAGAAAAATGTAGTAACATCTGTAACACCAAATCAATTTCATTAAGTCTCATTGAATTTATTTTATACTATATTTATTTTGTGTTAAAAATATTGATATATTTTTTCTATAAACATGACCAAAGTTAAAAACATTTGACTTCGAGAAAAGTCAAAGCGTTTTATAATATAAAACAAATAAAATATAATATCATTGGAGTGTAGTTACGTATAACTCGTATGGAACTGGACAAAATATTTGTGTAGCCTTTTGGGAAGGATTTTAAATACCAGGCTAGGTTGTTTGCTCTGAAATACAATTTAGTAGCTATAGCTCTATTTAACCCGTTATAATTGTTTGAGAAGGCTAACCGCTACATGTTTTACCCCGTTATTTAAAACACTATTTTTGGTAGCATTACGAGCCCTCATTTACCTAGTTGCGCGTTCAACCCCTTTCCAAAGCGTGATGCGAAATTTGTTGATTGTTTTCTAGCAATTTTGATTTTAAGTACAGTCGAACTACCTTGTCCCATTGCTTATATTTTATTTTTTTTAAAAAAACTTTTACCTTCCTGTGCATCCCCACAAACAGTGTAAATCAGATCACAAAGTGCAAGCGAGCCCTATTAGTTTGCCGGATCTAGGAACCTTATCGTGAAACACAAACCTAACAATTTGATCTGCCGCAGGCGGGCACGCAGATAACTTGATGGCACTACTATTCCTTCAAACGGACGAACAGTTCATTGATTGGAACCACTAGGCCAACCAGATCGAACCAGCTGATCACTTCGCGCGCACGACCGTTCGTACAGGGACCTCCTGACTTGCGCTGACGCTCTACCAACCCGATCTGTCAGTCCTCTTCCCGCACGTACGGTTGCGGGCTTGCGGCGGTGACCAGTGACCACCATTGCCCGTACCGTGCCATACGATACGCCGGACCACACAACGAACATAACCCATAATTCGATCGGCGCACCGGGCACTGGTGGGTCTCGCGCACACGCACCCGCGCCCTGTCAAAGCCACCACAACGTGTGCAGCTACCGTGCGCAACGTACCGGCCGGCAACCCGACGCCGCACGACTCGGGCATAAAGCCCAAAGCGACGGCTCGCGGCCGGGAAACGCCGGCGCGTCACGGTCGTTTCGTCCCTTTCACCCGCGCCTTTCCGTGCGACGCGCGCGGACTCGCATCCCAACAGACCGGCGGCACGTACGCCTCGCCGTGATCTGGTACGGTCTGCTGCTTCGTGCGTGCTCGCATGTGTTGGTGTGGTTGCGATCGCCTTTGACGCGGTGTTGGGGGTTTCGCGTCGCGGCGCTTTTTTCGGTCCGTTCGACGAATAACAATCATGAGTGGTGGCGACCCGGGAGGAAAGAGAGATTCTTCTGTGTCTACCGACAAATCTTGCCGACTCCGGTCAATGGCGCAGTCGTTGCACGACTGAACGAGTAGGTGGGTGATCTAGAGCACACGACACAATGGTAGGTATGCTGCATCTGCATGTAACGGAGGTCGTCGCAATGCACCATCTTTCTTACGGTGGTAAGAAAGCACCATGTCTTCTTTGTCGTAAATTTTACCCGGACCTTTTGGACACAGTCTGCTAGCTAGTGCTCCGATCAGAACTCTGATGCAGCTATGAAACAAGGTAGAGAGCAGAGAGGCCGGGTTACACCTGCAGTCGCGTGCATGGACGCATATGGGCGAATGGCTGAGCCCATCCTGAGCCCGTGTGTGCTTTATACGTGCTCTCCAACTTTCCCTGGCTCACTTTCCATGAGCTGCACCTGCACTCGCGGCATCAATGTGCAGCAGTTAGCATGCAAGCTTCAGGACGGGGGAGGGAGAAGGTGCTCATGATTCAAGGACGTGCACGCACCATTGCCGCATGCATGCATTGTCCGTGACAGTGTCGCCCTCTCTGCCCTCACTTTTGCACCGTACCCACGTAGGCCAAAAAGGAAGAGAGACCTACAGTCTTTTGCACTGACAATGGCCCGGCTCTCTGCATTTGTCGCCTCCGTCTCAGCTTAACTAGCTAGGCAGCTAGCTGGTGTCATGTGTACCTGTTTTCGTGAACTTGGATTACAAAACCAGCAATGGTAATAAGGTAGACCGGAGTTAACATAATCTCTGCAGTGCACTAGTGCACTGATGGGTTGTGCTTAGCGGCAAACTTTTCTGTTTTTAATCTGAAAAAAGCATGCTTACGAACAAGCATCCCACATGCAATCTATTTGGAAAACGCGGCTCATGAACCCTCACATCACGTACGTCTGGTCGTGATTAGTAGGGCCTACGATTAGATATCTCAAAGCATCACCTCAGTGTTGCATTATCCACACACAGACCATCATAAGCTAAACAGGGCATGCAGAAGGGTTGACTTCTTTTTTTCCCTCCTACCATGCATGCATGGTCAAAGTCAAGTGTATCGAAAAGCTAGGCCTGGTTTCTGTGTGGTCGATCGGTGTCATTGTTTTTTCTCCATTTTTCCCCCTTGAGATAGAGACAGTGATATCAGAGACTGATCAGTTTGAGCTTTCACTGCACAGTACCAGCTAAGGTCTGAGCCATATGTTGCGGTCACGCCTACGCCAAAGTTGCAGCTACGCGTGAATGATCAAGTGCGTGACCCGCTGTTACCAATTTGATCGTGCATGCCTTGTCCCTGCAGGGACCCACCCGGCACAGTGTCTTTGACTGGATCCCTTAACTCTGTCGAGTCATTGTCAGCAAGAAGGCGACGAGAGTGTAACAGTATGGTGATTAGCACTAGTACAAGCTAAGCAAGCAATAAGCGCTTTACTCCTTTCGCTTGCATTTGGAGCCAGCAAACCGACTGATCGCTACATGCATGAGATCTAGACTGATTGGGATTCAGTGGTTGAACTTACCAGTGCATGGTGGTTACTACTGTTCATCAGACCGAAAGGAAAGCCCAGCAGGATGCGTGATCCCTGTATATACAGGTACAGCGAGCTCTCTTGATTAATTGGCTGACTCCTGCGGTCGTAGTGTCTTCAGAGATATATATGTATATATATATATATATGCACTACTATACTAAAGTCGCAAACATGCATGCAAACCGGGACCATGTGCCTCTGATGGAATTTAAATGAGGTGGTGAGCCAATGGGGATATATGTATCAGTGCTGACAAACACATGCATTGCACGCCCAGATTTCAGAATCGGATCAGCAAAGTACGTACTACAACTGTTTGTAAGATGTTAATTTGGCAAAAAAGGACACGCTGAGGGCCTCATGAAATGTAGGTGTATACAGTTGCCGGCTTGGCGCGGGATGACAGTGAATTTCTGCTTACTGATCATGTAGGGTGAAAATGGCAGCACTGATTAAGCAACCCCACTAGCAGAATTGCACGGCCGAGTGTGAATGATTAATTGCCTATAGTTCAAACAGTCCTGGGCAATTATGTAACTAGCATATCATGCTTCATTTTGAATCTGATATGTTTTTTATAGGGTTTGAAACAAGCAAACGCGTGGCTAATTTGTTTCATACCTCGAGCAAGATTTGCAACAAATATATATCCAATTTTATTGCTATAGCTTCTGCAACGGTTGGATGAAAATACTAACGATGGCAATCAATGTTGTTGTCATTTAGTACCACATCATGGAACATCTTTATTTTTGACAACGACATGAACATCTCTGTTTAAGAACAGCTTGTTGGTTGTGTATGATATCTGCATGATTTGTCATGCTGATAACAGATAAAGACTTCTACTGGAGTTCTAAACAACCAAGCAACCGTATTACAAAACAAAGAAATCTACTCATGCTAAACAGTAGGGATGAAAACATTAGCCAAGTGTCTTAGGGGCTGTATTTAAAAAAATAGTCTCATGCTGTTTTCCCTTAAAAAAACAATAGCCAAGAAAAAGCTATCCCTACCTGTCCGAAAACGGAAATGGTACATGGTCCGGATTCGGCTTGTTGCCGTGTTGGTGGTATACAGGGCAAAGCAGCGTGGCAATACATATGACGAGGCAGTACTGTAGCATTGGATTCAGAATTCAAAGCAAACCTCCTCATCTGTAAAAACAGTGACATGTTTGATTTTCCTAAACCAAAGTGTTCAAGGGACCACAGGTGTTTTGTGTTCATAAATGCCGCCTCCAATGTGCACAACTGAACACTACCGAGTAGGCAGTGAAACCACACACTGCCTGGGCATGCAAGCACGCACTTGGGCAGCCAGAGCTTGGACCAGGCGTCCAAATGGCCATGGCTAAGCTAAATAATGAGCAGAGTATGTGTTGTTGCATTCTCTTCTCCCTGTTGGCACCCACACCACTGCATACTTCCATGGCGCCAGGTCAGCACCTGGGCTAGTTGGGCCCACCTGCCAGAGTGCCAGTGGCCAGCCTGGGCAGTTTCTGTGTTTAAGAACAAAACTTTGCAACCTTCAATCAGATTCTGCTACTACCTGCCCCTGCCACCGCCCAGTGGCCACGCCTAGCCTATAATCCTAGATGCACAACATGCTATAGCCTAGCTGCCTCTTTGATCTGCATCATGGCATGGACATGTCTCCGGCCGGTCCGGCCGTACAGTCAGGCATCCACGAGACGCCGGCCGGCTTCCATTGCTCCAAGCCTGATGAAGCCAACTACTCCTAGACAGGTACATCACGAGGAGGAACTGAGGAAGAGACGGCGAGAGAAACGGGGGAAACCCGGAAAGGTCACTGCATTTTTCGCTTGCTGCGGTGCTGTTCCGTCTCGTCGCTGCTGCTCCCGTTAATTTCTCCGGGTATGCATAGCCATGGCATGGCTGCCTCACCTTCTCCTCGCAGTGCGGGGCAAGTATCCAATACGACGATGCTCCGCCGCTCCGGCCATGCCCTCGTTGTGAAATCGACCGAGGAACTCGTCTTAAATGTGTCCACGGTCCATGGCTCGCCGTAATAAATGCAACAACCACATCCATGTAGCATTTGGCCATGACGGTGAGAGTAAGGATCTGTTTGTTAGTTTGGGGATTAATATTATCACACAATTTTTACTAAAATAGCTAAATTTAATCTTATCACACTTTTTTGATAAATAAAATAACAAACTAAGCTTAGATAATGTTTAGCAAGAAAAATAGAGTGTATAATATATGGGATATGTGGCTACGAGTTAGGTAAAATAGAGTTGTGGTAGAACTAAACACTATCACTGTAGCTTAAAGTGTGAGAAATTTATTAGTTGTCAACAGACCCTAAATTAATGCGTAAAGCTCTAGTAGCAGTAGCAGGTGTGGATGTAAGTGGCAGGGAAGTATAGGGAGCGAGAGAAGAGCTAGACGAGACGGCAGGGCTGCATGCACTGGGTGCACAGAACATCAGAGAGTATATAGCTCTGAATATACTGAAACTGTCGTCAGTTCGTGACACCCTTAGCTTGCTGCGTGTCAAGAAAATGAAACCTGGATGGATGGACAATGCTCGCGGAATGGGGGAGGAGTTAATGCGGTATAGAGATGGAGTAAACGGTTGCGCGCATTAATGCAAGATCAAAAAGGAGCCAAAAAAATGGGAAGAAGAAAACAAAGGATCACGTCATGGAGAAGAACTGACCAGTGTAAGCATCAAACTGAACATAGTAGTAATTGGAGAAACGTCACGGTTGTTTCGAGATTTGGAAGTTGTTAGGCAACTAGCATTAATCCGATCGAGCACAGTTAACAAACCAACGCCCTGATGAAGAACATATTACTACAAGCGTCCGGGAACGAGTTCGGAAATGTGGTAAATGAACAGATGAAGTATGTGTAGAGAAGAAGAAGACAAGTTGGGAGAGAAGGAATGCAACAGCGGTCTATCTTTTTTAGGAGTGGCAGTACTCCGTAGTAGCCAACAAACTATTGCTACTAGCAAACCTAGACGAATGGCCCGACCCATGGGTAAATTTATCCCAGCGCGCAGGTCCCAACCACAAAAAATATAAGAGCACATACACTGAATCCATGCAGCTACTCTAGCTAGCCCCAATCCCCAGACACAATTCCTCACCTGCGCTGATCGATCAATTGAAACATCAGGTACATTCCCAAGAAGAACCAAATCGGCAAATGGCCAAGCCAAGCATAGGAATTAAACAGCACGAGCAACAGTTCAAATGAAAAAGAAGAAAGAACCACCTACTAGAGCCGAGAACGAATGCTCTCTCAGTCTCTCTTGCTACAGATTAACCTAAGCCACCAATTAATTAAGTCCAACTCTAAATAAATAAAGGTTCAGGCACCTACCGTACCGGGGTCCGGGGGGCTAAGCTAAGCTAGCCACGGCCGGTCGATCAGCTCAGCTAGCTGGGATGGGCATGGATGCATGCGTCCACAACTTGGTGCATGCCAACGAGGAGGTCAAATGCATTTGCTCCCGGTCATGGCAGCTTCTTGCCCAGGGTGTGCTTGTTGTTGTGCATCCACACCTTGAGCACGTGGCGCTTGACGCCGACCTCGTCGCAGAACTGCTGCACGGCGGCCTCGTCGTGCTTCTGGATGCGCCACCCGACGCGCTCGGCGAAGGCCAGCATCTTGTCCTTCTGCTCCTGGGTGAACTTGGTGCGGAAGCGCTTCTTGCCCGAGCCGGAGCCGGACGGGCCGGCGCCAAGGGACATGCCGCTGAGCGGGCCCACCGCCGACATGGGCCCCATCATCCCGGACAGGTCGTCGCCGTCGTCGCGGCCACTGTGGGAGGTGGACGGGAGCGCGAGAGGCCGCTGAGGGTGCCCGCCGGCTGCGGCGGCGGCGGCCGCGGCAGCCGCGGCCATGTGGTGCTGGTGGTGGTGGAGGTAACCGGCAGGGGTGCGGTAGTACGGGGAGAACTGGTGGTGCGGCGTGGCGCCGTAGGGGACGACGGCGGCGGGGGAGAAGGGCGAGCCCTCACCGGCGAGAGACTCGGACTCCTTCCGGTGGAAGTTGCGGTGGCAGTTGCACGCGGCGCAGCGGAGCGCGTCGATGGTGCCCTCCTCGCCGGCCGCCATGAACTCGCCGCAGCCGTCCACGGCGTGGCCGCCGATGCCAACCGCGTGGTTCTTGAGGCACTCGCGGTACCTGCCGCCACCGCAGCTGGGTCCCTTCACACGTCTGCCAAGCTCACCAGGAGGCTTGGGCGCCATCCCACCGCCGCCACCAAGGCCATGCTGCGGCGGAGTCTCGTAGCTCGAGCTCACCGGCATCGGCGGCATCTCCTCGTCGCCGTCGTCATGGTCATCAAAGTCCATGGTCGCCGTCGCCGGCCGGCCGGCCGGCAAGCTTACCTAGCTAGCAAAACACTTAGCTTTACTGTCCTAGCTGCTTTGTCTAGTCTTTGGTTTGTGTCTGTTGCTGAGCATGGAAGGAGGCTAAGAGAAGCTTTAGCGAGGTTAAGACTGAGATGAAGGGATAAGAGATGCAGCAGAGTGTGGACACCATCTGGCTGCCAGTTTTGACGCGCCGCTAGCTAGCAGCAGCAGCCATGCAAGCCGCTGCTGGCTGCAGCAGCAGCGCCTAGGTGATGATGTAACTTTGTTTCTCTCGCTCTCTCTCTATCTACAGTATCTCTCTCTAGATAGCAAACTCGCTTTCTCCATTTCTCCTCATCTGTTCACCGCTTCCCTCAAGCCGAAATGCGCTAGAGCTTGTCTCTGAACCATGTACCGTGTTGTGGAGTATGTGAGCTTTTGCTTCGCCGCGAGCGCGCTCATGTCTTTGCTGTCTCGCTGTCCCTTTCTCTACGCTCTGCTCTTTTCAAGTGGTTTGGCTCCAACGCCTTTTAAATTGCGGTTTAGAATATTTGATCGTGACATTTGGTCTTTCTTTTTTTCCGCCTTTTACTCGAATCAATGTGTGGCAGGCATGTTTCCGCAAAGATAATTTTGGTCAAATACATATATTTGGAGTAAAATGAGCGTTTTCCATGTTCCATAAATCGATTTCTAACTATGAAACCTGAACTATAGGCCCGGAAAACTTACGCAGTAGTTAGTAATTGGGTTCTTTTTGACAACGGTGAGTGATGCATGCAAAAGTCCGTTGCACCACATTGAATTCAACTTGTTCAAAGTACCGCAAACTACAAAGCTGAGCAAACTGATCTTTATTAACAGTTGTCGTATCTGATACTAGTACTGTACCACATCATTTGTTTTCCAAAAAAACATTCAGATGTTCAGATTAATGTACTGTGATGTACGTAGTAATATCCCAGCCAGCTGTTTTTCAGGGGGGGGGGGGGAGGGGAGGGTAAATCACGCGCCCATGCATCTTTCTGTAGTTCTTATTTCGGTTGAAGTGATGCATCAAAGTCAATAACCAGCTCTTCAGCTGGAGTAATGCCAGCAACGTTAACATCGAATCGTGGAAGGCATCATTTTCAGGGCCTAGTTAACGAAAGCAAAAAAACAACAACCAGGCCTGCATGCAAACAAAATTCTCCACAGTAACAACGGGAAACTGTTACAGCTACGCGCTGTGCATTTCTATATATCTATGCATGAATCGGCTGGATACGTATGTGTGCGCCACTGAAAAAGTTTTAATTCATCATATTTGTCTCTCAATTATGACCTTGTTTGATTTTGATCCTTCAAATATGAAACCGTTTATTTTGATCTCAACTATCAAAGCTGTCCTTATGTTTAAACCAGGGTTATTATATGCATAGGATATAAGAGAAAAAGAAATGATACTGAATAAAGGGAGGAATATGAGATGAGAATGATACGTAGGTGGTACTAGTATTTTTCTTTACTTGGTTAACTACTCCTTCCGTTTTATATTATGAGTCGTTTTGATTTTTTCATGGTACCATCTATAATACCTAATTAGTTTTAATAAAACTAATATTTAATATATTTTGATAATATGTTTATTTATTGGAAATGTTGCTATTTTTATATAAATATGATCAAACTTAATTAATAAAATATTGATTATAGAAGATCAAAATGATTTATAATACGAAATAGAGGGAGTATTTATTAGCATTTCGATGTCACCATTATTTGTTTACGTGGAGTCTACGCAGGTGCCACGTAATTAAAACTATCCCAGTTTTTAAGCAGAGATAAAATACGGACAAATCTTATGTTGAATGACATCTCTGGTAAAACTACGCTCGCTTCCAAGTAAGCCTCCAAGGCATTTAGATACTATTTAGTTCCTCCGTTTACGTTTCATATTATAAATCGTTTGATTTTTTTCCTAATTAAACTTATTTAAGTTTGATTAAGTTTATAAAAAATATATTTGTATTTGTAACCCAAAATAAATATATTGATAAAATATATTCAATGTTAGATTAAATGAAACTAACTTGATATTTTAGATGTTGCTAATTTTTTTATAAACTTGATCAAGTTTAATAAAATTTAATTAGAAAAAATCAAACGATTTACGATATAAAAATAGAGGGAGCAGTAATAAAGCGAATGGTCCATATAGGGTCAACTGCCGCGACGAACTGAATTGACTGGAAAAGACGGAGGAATAAACCCAGACCCATGCGTCCAAATTTACAGTGTTTTTGACGGTTCCAAGGTGTGGCCGGCTGATCGATAGGAAAAGCGTTGGAAATGAGAACAAATAGGCTACCTCCCTACGCACGACCGGCTCCATCGGTACATGCATGCGCCCATGATCTGGTCCCCGGCCGATGAGCCAAAGCTCTGCGCTCCCTCACAAACTCGCCAATCTTGGCATGCTTACCTCGTCAGTCGTCACAATAACGCCCGGCCGTTCATGGCTTCATGGTGTGACCTTACACGAAACGTACACACTGACACGTACGCAGCTAGCCCATGGTTGAACTTTCTTTCGGTGGCTAAGCGGCTAATGGTCTCCAATTCCGGCCGGACTTATTAGCCCCCATTTAAGCCGAGCTTTGTCCCATCCGGGGGCGCCCATGTCACGCACGCGGATAACCTCTGCTTTCCTAGCTAAGCAAGCTAACCTTAGCTACGTACTACGTGATGCATGCTTCTATCTATCTCGCCGCGCTCTCTCGATCGCCAGGTGGGTTCACGGCCAAACCACGTGTTTGTGCCCTTTCGGCTTGGCCGACTGCATGGGCGGCGGCACCGTGTCTCGCGCGCCGCTCCACCAACGTCACCGGTCCGGTCCGTCCCTGCGTGCGCTAGAAATTATGCGGGAAATCATGGCGGCAGAGGCCTTATCTGCTGTGATAAGGAGTGTGGGAGTTAAGCACCACAGGTTCACAGGCTGCTAATCTGGCTAATCCTCTGGCTCGATCGATCGCGCGCGAGGCGGACGGGGAGGTGTCTTCGGTCGATCGCTCGCTCGCGCGTCGCCGTGGTCCACGCGCGTAGCGTCGATGGGGGCACTGGAGGCGTGGAGCAGCCGGCCGGTTGCTGTCGATAGCGGCGTACGTGGACGCGGCAGCCGCGCGGCCTAAGGGGGTGTATATACTGTGGTTGTAACAGTATACTCCGTATTGTACTCAATCTTTTGCATCTCCTATTTCAACAACAAGTTCATCGAAATTTTTTATTTATGTATATATATGTTGCGCGTTAAATATTCACACACAGCTGATAGAACTTTGATCAATTTGATCACTAATATGATGCTGGTTTTAGAAACTAAAAAGTAGTAGTACCGATCAAGTATCAACGGAAAACAGAAGGACATCTTGTCTACCTGTGCGGTGGACCCCGCGTTTATTGTTGCGTCCGATTTGCTTGGGGGTTCAGATGCGCGATCCGGACCGAATCCAGTTTGCGATTTTCTTGGTGGGCCTATGACAGCGTCGTCGCATATTGCTAGATAACTTTGGTTTGTCACGATCCATGCACCACAATGGCGCTACAGCATATGGAAGCGTTGCTCCGTTACTAACTGCAAATGCACGTGAACCAGGTTATACGGAGATGAGAGTTCTTGGAACTGGTTTTACATGATCAAATTTTAAATTTTCACTTCACAGCAATCGATAACTATTTGATGTATCCTTCCAACCTATAGATGTTTCATTCCATTATCCAAAAAAACATAGAGATGTTTCTGTTGTTAATGGTCCAAAGAATGGAAAAAAAATCACAGGTATATATCTCCCATGGGACTATATTTCAGTCACCTAAAACTACACAATACTATATATGCTAAAATTATAGTCCTATGCATGTGTAATTCTATTTCACCTTAACTGCCACTACTAAAAAAACAATTTTCACTCGCGGCAAAAATAGGTTTTCGCTGGCGGCCGGCTGCACCACCAGCAACCAATAGCCAGTGAAAATAATTTATTTGTGTTGGCGGGCAGTCAGTCGCCAGCAAAAATCGATTTTCGCTGGCGACCAAGCTAAGACAGCCACCAGTGAAAATCGACCAAGCTAAGACGATCACCAGTGAAAATAGGATTTCGCTGGTGGCAATGTTAAGATACCTGGCAGAGAAAACATTTTATGGAGAAAAAAAATCCCCATCCCTAGTTGTTGGTTGCCGTCGTCGTGGATGTCGTCGTTGCCGCCCATCGAGCCACGGTCGCCATGCAGCCCCGACCCACTCCCTGCAGGATCTGGGAGTGCGAAGGGGGTGTCGTCGTCACTATAGCCGTCGATCGTTGTGGCAGCCTCCGCCCAGCCGTCGGCCATCGATGTCGCGATAGTCGTCGTTGTGGCCGTCGTCGTCGTTCCGCCGGATCCACCTCCTCCACCGCCACTGCCCGTTGTCCGCGCCCCTCCCAGCCATGGATCCGCCTCCTCTAGCAACGACTACCTTCTGCTTCGCCGCCCGCACCCTTCCGGTCGTGCATCCGCCACCAATGTCCTTCCCGACCGCGGATCTACCCGCCACGCCCCTCCCGCCGCCGGATTCGCCCACCACGCCCCTCCCCGCCGCCGGATCCGTAGCCGCGCCCCTTGCCGCCGCCGCCACCCACGAGGGAGATGAAGGGAGAGGAGAGGGATCTGGGAGAGGTGGGAGAGATGCGGTGGGACAGGCAGGAGGCCGCACGCCTCCCGTTACCATCGACGTCGTCGTCGCACGTTGTCGCCATCGACGTCGCCGTCTCCGTCGCTGTCTCCGTCGCCGCCTCACGTGCCAGGAGAGGGATGAGGGGATAACAAGAGAAGGAAAGGATAAGAAGAGAAGAAGAGAAGGAAAGGATAAGTCTGAGCCTAATATATATAACGTGATTCATTCTTTGCAGGCGGGTCTTTAGCAGCCGCTAGGGAAAATCCGATTTTATCTTACTGTCGTTGTCGGTGTCCTGGGCCCAGGGGTATGTCGACTATGGGCTTGAGGCGGCCCCGTCCGTCCACGTGGCCATCCCCCGAGGGGCGAGAAGGTCCGAGGGCGACGTGGCGGCCGCCCTCCCATGATGCACTACCCCCTCGGGCGAAAGTCCGGCAGGGGTCGGGCTCCCCCGACCCCCTCGGGCCGTCGCCACGTGCAACAAAGTAGGCTCCCAGCGCTCACCTACCCGCAATAAATGATGGTGCAGGTGTGGTGCGCCTGCGTCGTGCGCGTGCGTGCCGCATCTATTGCGAAGCAACGCGCACTCACCTGACACCGGTCACCGTCAGCTGACCGGCGTGAGACCGGTGCGAATGACCGATGGGACGGCGTACAGTACCGCGCGTGTTGGCGCACGCGCGGTAGGTATGATACGCTTCCCAATGAAGCTGCGTCAAGATCGTAGGGGCCGATCAGGCTCCTACGCCACGTCAAGGTTGGTGCGTCAGGTCTAATCACCTGGCGCACCGCACGACTTACGGTGGACTGCCGGATTCCAGCCGATTAATGAAGAATGACGTGCTGGGCCGACCACCATGATGGGCGGTCTGATCAGCGCCATAGCAGATCCATAGGAGCGGAATGCTTCCACTCCAAGCCACAGCATAGTCTACATCTGTAAAATATTTTGCTCCTTTCTCTCTAGAAAATCGCCTGTTTATCCCCTGTGGTGTCCCCTTGAGGTATAAAAGGAGGCCCAGGCCTAGAGAAAGGGGGTTGGATGCTTTTTCTCCACTTCTTCTCCCTGAGTTGCGGCTAGCCAAGTCCAACGCCGGGGAGTTAGAACCCACATAGATAATCCACCACACAGTAGGGTGTTACGCCTCATCGGCGGCCTGAACATGTATAAACGCTTGTGTGTTACCGTCCTCTGACAGGCGATCTCAATCCTCACCGGCCTCACCGGAGCCGGGCTTGAGGAGGCCTCTTTCACGCGTCCCTGGGCCGAACTCAAAAGGGGGTCCGCACAGTCCCCCGCTGCGGAGTTTTCCATCCGACAGTCGTTTAAGAGGATCGCCAGGAAAAATCCAATTTTCGTTGGCGGATCCTTAGGAGGTCTGCCTTAAAAATAGCTATAATTTTACTTGCGGCCTTATTAACCCGGCCGCCGACGAAGATCTATTTTTGCTGGCGGTCCGTAGCCCCCCACTCCTCGTAATATTTTTGCTGGTGGTTTCCACGTATAACCGCCAGTGAAAAAAATAGGGTGATGGCATGAAAATCGATTTTGTAGTAGCCCTTCCAGGAGCTAATCTTGACTGGGAATGTATATTAGAATCACATAAGAGCAAAAGACTGAATTCTTATCTTTTTTTGCAGTGGTATTCTTATTCTCTTAAAAGACTTTAGTAGAGTCTACTCCTGGTAGTATAGCAATTTAGTCTATTAGAACTTCTAGTGGTTTTAGCACTCATGATAGGTTTTTTATTTTCGATTGGTATACTTCCTGATATGGAGAGTATGCAACAATTCTAATATGATGGATGATGAAAACAACAACTATGATAGGAATGATTGGATTGAATAGTGAATCGAATGCTCGTCTGATTAGCTTGACTGATCTAATAGATAAAATGGGAAAGTCCAATGGAAAAAAGAAGGGAATTCATTAGCGCTCTATTTAGTACGAATCAGTGAAATCAGTGAAATGAGGGAATCAATCAAAATTATTCAACAGGCTGTAGAAAAAATTCCTGGGCGCCCTTATGAGAATTTAGAAGTCCGACACTTTTAAGAAAGCAAAGAATTCCGAATGGAATGATTTTGAGTATCGATTTCTTGGTAAAAAAACCTTTGCCCAATTTTGAATTGTCAAAGCAAGAGCTTTATGCAAGAGTGGGATCCCCAAAAGGTGCGTTGTTATATATGATTTTACTTAATCTTTGTGTATTTTTAGGGAATTTTGTAAATTTTTATGAGCTTTTTCATATTAGAATAATTTATTATTCAACCATTAGGTAGTAATAAGTAATAAGGGAAGTGATACGAATCATTGTATAGGAGTTGTATAACAGATTCAATTCAATATTTATTTTGCTCTGCCCAAAATTGAACGAGGAATTCCATTGTTTTGATATAATCCTCTAAGAATAAATCTGAATCAACGAACATATTCAATATATGATTAAAATTTTAGCATATAAATATTATCATCAATACACTACAACAAACATGTCCTATAGAGATATTTTTCTAATACTATATAGACATTTTTAAAATGTCTTTATAGTGTTTTAGAGATATTTTGAATAATGTCTCATAAGTGTCTTTTGGTGAAGTGTATGTACGACCTAAGAGGTATTTTATAAAATATTTCTATGCAAAATAGAGACATTAAATTGTGCAGCATCCATAGCAAATCAATGTGAAAAAAGTGAAAATATTATCTCTTACCAATCCTTGAACTCGTGACCTCTTGAGTTGACATTTTTTTATCTTCAATGCACTAACCATCTCAACCTCATATAATTACTTGTAAATATGTGCTTTGTGTTACTTATATCTAGTTACTTAGTATATATTAATATTTGGAAAAGTACCTCTACAGAAATTTAGATGCCTTAAGAAAATACCTTTACATATGAGGCAAAATTTAAAACACCGAAAAAATATCTCTACAATATAAATTTAACAAAATATACTAAAAGCATCTCTAAAGTGTCTTTAGAGTTACAGTATTTTAGGCGATTTTGAAAGTGCCTCTAAAAGTGTCTTTACACTATAGAGTTCCAGATTTTAGAGGCAATTTAAAAATCGTCTCTACAAAAGTGCCTCTACATAAGGTTTTTGTTGTAGTGATAATAGCCAGTAAAACCTACGAACTGTTTATGACAATATGTTTGATGAACTTTAGATCGTGCAAAATTGCGTCGAAAATGCACTAGTTTAATCTAATTTACGATATTACTTCTAAAATAAAATATATATTAAATATATGATTAAAATTTTAATATTTAAAATATCATGAATAAGAGCTGGAATAATGGTAAACGGTATAATGTTTAATGGACTTTGGTATTATATGATACTAGGTAGTTTTAGTCAATACTATGAATTAGAGTATAATTTTTGCCGGCTAGTCCCTTGCTCATTTTAGCTTGTTCATCAGAATATTGAACTGGATTGTTTTCTCCACGTTTTGAAAAATATGTTTTCTTAGAAAAATCATCATTTTTATTGCTTACACCACTTGTTTTAAACTTTTTGTTAAATTTATGTCTTAAAATATTTACTTATCCCTATAACCAAATCAATAATCCACTATAATAATAATCCAAATCAAACTACGGTAGATTCATATTTTTTTTCATAGCTGTTTCTGCGGGTAATAGACTATATCAGAAGACCTATTTCCTCCCTTAAAAAACATAGCAACTTGCCACATTCATATTTGTACGAAAATATAGCAATTTTCTCATATACTTCCTTATATCTTATTTAATTTCTTAACAGCTTTCTCTGTTCTCTCCTTAGTTCCCTATGAAATGAAACTATATAAAGTGTATATATTTTGGGATGGCGCCAATTTAGCTGCCGGATGGACCACGTACCTGCGGGATCTGCAGTTTCTGCCCGACCGTACCGTATGGATCTACGCGCCGTAAGCGACGAGAGTACATACGGGGCACCAGGGGGCCGCACGACTGCGGCGCAAGCGTAGCTAGCGTGTACACCCAGCGGCACGCTGGCATACGTGTGTACTGAATGTTTCTTTGAAAAGTCGCCGTTGCACGAGTTGCTATTTCCCTTGTGACTAGTGACCAATAAGATAGTAGGGAGAAAAACAGAAACACGGGGGGGGGGGGGGGGGGGGGGGGGGGGGGGCGCGCGCAAACTAAAGGGCGTGTATACGTACAGCAGCAAGCTATAAGGTACTTTGTCGAAGAGTGGCGAAAGGACAGTTGAGAGCCATACTACAATGGTGCATTACGGCAAGCGACGAACGGACGGAGACGTGCATGCATGCATGGAGCCAGGCGCCGAAGGCAGGCAGGTGCGCAGCGGCGCCAGAGCAGGGCGAGCTACTAACCGGCCGCGCGGCCCGGGGCGGCACGATCAGGTGGCGGTGCCAGGAGGGGGACAAGGGAGGAAGAGAACAAAAGCGCGGCACAAACACGGCCCCTCCCCTCCCATTGGCAACGCTCGCAGACGACGTCGACGACGCATGCTAGCCACGACCATGTCGCGCGCGCGCTGTGCGATGCTGCGTAATGCATGTCAGCGCATCGCAGGTCGGTCGGTGTGGGGAGAAAGAGGTAGCAGCGCAGCAGCAATGCATCCGATCCGCCGATCCATGTACACAGCGGTTGGCGACGGGTGCATGCCGGCCGGTGCGTGCGTGCATGGTTCCCGCGCCACACGGCACTGGGCTCGAGCTGCTGCATGCCTGCAGGGCGCATGCACGAGCTCGGGCAGGGCATGCAGCCGGCCGTCAGCCCCGTCACGTGCTGCGCCTGCCTACCTGTGATGGCCATGCCGTCTCGGCCGTATTAGACATTTGTAATCTTCGGTTGCCATGAGGGACTTCGGATTTACTTATAGCTACTTTTCCTCGGTGTCGTAATAATTTTTTTTCAGCTTTTTTGTTGATCCTAAAATAAAGTTTTTTAGAGTAATTATTGTATCAAAGTTTATGATTGAAAGTATAAAATAATTATATCGAAGATAGATAAAGTAAAAAATAGTTACGTTGGAACTTGATTAAGTAGAGGTTTTGTAGTTTTTTTATTGGTATGTATCATATGTGTAAAAAATAAATTTATTTTAAGACAGGAGATGCTTAAGTTATTAAGTTAGTAGTATTATCTTACCTCAACGAACAAGCTAGGAGCCAGCCAACGAACCTCGAATGCCAATGTAAGTGTAACAGTGACATTGACTTTTCTTTTTTATAAGAAAAAAAAAGGATTGTTTGGACGCTGCTTTCCTTCACAATATGGAGCGAAATAATGGCGCTCGAAAGTTAATTTGGCCAACATCCAGACATGTCGGGTTGTACGCGGTCTTGTGCATGCATGCGCTTGTACATGCGGCCTGCAGGGACCCATTAATTAGGGCTCTATCGATGATCAGTAATAGTTCATCACGTTACGTGGTTTGTGGTGAATGTGTGGGTCATTTGAGTTGATGTTTCTTGTGTCAGCAACAGGGCACAAAACGTTAGCCGACGTGACTAGCCCTTCGGCTCCCTCCATGTCCACGCGATCGAATGCACACACCTCTGATCGTCACATGCGTGGGGTTACGTACACAACCACTGCTACTACTTTCGAATCCAAACCTTAACATGGATGAATGTATACCCGTATACAGTACCTACGTGGTCGATCGTGTGCCTCGTCTAATCGATGGTTCATTTATCATTTTTACCGTTGCAGGGTGTTGTCGCCTGGCGTACGGTGCTTACCGGCCTCTGGGTGCCATGAATGTTGCTAGTCGTGCGAGTCGACCGGCCGGACTACTTGCCCGTGCATGGCCGACGACGACGCGGCGGACTGGCTGGCCCGGCTCCGTCCGTGTGATCTGGCCCTTTTCCAGGACTGCGAAACGCACGACCGGCGCCCATCCCCTTCCCTTTCCCCCGCCAGCTACAGAGGTCATCATGTTCAGAACCACCCAAAGTCAGAGAGAGAGAGAGAGAGAGAGAGAGGAGGGGTCAGGGGTGCAGTAAAGAAGAGGACAAAATCATCTGTATGCCTGTATGGGCCATCGGGATGCTGCAGTGAAGTACGTTACGTACGTGTGGCCATGCAGGGGGCGCATTGGCTACAGTGCACGCACCCCTGCAACGCTGCAGTGCGCGCCCATGGGCTCACGAAACCCAGCAGGCTGTGCACGAGACTTGCCTGCCCCCCAGCGTTCGTTCGTTGGTTGGCATGCGCTAGCTAGCTTTAGCCTGTATCACCTGTAGGTGTGGGCGTCGAAGGCTCCGGTCGCTCCTGTGGCCGATCTGTACGCCCGAACCATGCAGGCGTACGCGCTTTTCCGTGTGTAGCTCCGCTGTCTTCCGTGTTGTGACGCTACCCGCCGCCACTTCGCCGCTGTCCACCGGAAGAGATCGGAGTTGAGGAAGAAAAGAGTGGATGAGATAGAGACTATGAGATTTAGAACAGAGGAAGAGTAGGAGAGAAGAAAGCAGAGTTATTGGGAGGAGATGGATTTCTCATTTATGTTTATATACTGCCTACAGTTCACAAGTCTTAGTATATATATGCAACTCACAGGCACGCAGGCTCAACTCGCTTAATGGGATCACAGGTCCAACATCTCGATAACATACTTAGCGCCTGTGTAAGATCATGCACCCATGACAGTTCCCCCCGCTGCTGAAGCAGCTTGCCCCCAAGCTGCAGCTGATGGAAACCTTGCCTTCGGGACTTCATAATCTTCCTAAGTCGCACGATCCTGAGGTAAAGAAGTATACTTGATGAGAACTTACACATGAGCAGTATTTCATTTCTTAACCAGTTGTCGATCCAATATTTCTTCTGGAGTCACATCTGCTGCATCCAACACTACTGGTGTCGGCAGCGTAGAGAAGATAGGGGTGTTTGCTGGAACATGTTGCTTCAACTGAGACACATGAAAAACTGGATTTACCAAGCTGTGGTCTGGCAAAGCTAAACGATATGCTGCTAACCCAATCTTTTCCACAATTTCAAAAGGGCCAAAGAATGTGAAAGCCAACTTGGGATAGGGTCTGTTAATCACCGACGATTGTGCATATGGTTGTAGCTTGAGAAAGATATAGTCACCTACTGATAAGGATCTCTCTGATCTCCCTTTGTCATCCTTATGTTTCATGCCCAACTGAGCTCTCTGTAACTGCTGCTGCAAGAAGGTGCACAACTGATCTCTTTCAGAAACCAAATCAACCACAGCATGGTGAGTAGAGGTGAGTAGGACTGGAACTTGGCTACAATGTGGATCAACACCAAAGAGAGCTTTATAAGGTGAGCAGCCTAAAGAAGTATGAAAGGACGTGTTATCCCAATACAGAGCAAGATGTAGCCAATAATGCCACTTCGTTGGAGAAGCTTGAGTCATGAAGCGAAGATACATTTCTAAGCACTGGTTAACACGCTCCATTTGCCCATCTTTTTTGGATGATAAGCCGTGCTCATATGTAATTGAGTATGCCAAACTCTGAATAGATCAGTCCAAAATTTACTGGTGAAAACTTTATCCCTATCTAACACAATCGAATTATGAATCCCATGGGTTTTAAACACTGCTTGATCCACAATAGTGGCTACCTCGAGAGTTGTGAAAGGATGTCTCAAAGGAATAAAGTATGCGTACTTGGTGAAACGGTCGACCACAACCAGAATCATAGAGAACCCATCAGATTTTGGCAACCCTTCCACAAAATCCATCGAAATGTCAACCCAAGCCTCCGTTGGAACAGGTAAGGGAACAAGCAAACCTGGCAATTTGCAGTGTTCATGCTTTGCTTGTTGGCAAATTTGACATTGCTTCACAAAATTTATCACATCATTTTTCACACCAACCCAAAAGAAAAGATTCTTTAGTCTGTGATAAGTGGCAGTATGGCCTGAGTGATCCCCAATTAGAGAAGCATGAAAAGTTGTAATCAACTTGGTCTACAGCCCAGCATTAGCACCAATCCAAATTCGACCATTATATCTGATCAAACCATCATAGAGTGAGTATCCCTGAGCATTTGGAGAATGTACAGCTAATTCAGCCAGAAGATGCTGAGCATGAGAATCCACAACATAAGAGTTCAGAACCTCTTGAACTCAAACAAGTGTACCAATTGATAGAGCTAACACTTGACTAGAAATAGGAATTCTAGAAAGAGCATCAGCTACCACATTATCAACCCCTTTCTTATACTAAAAAGAATATTGCAACCCCATTAATTTGGTCATTGCTTTCTGTTGAAGCTCAGTACCTAAAACTTGATCATTCAAATAACAGAGGCTCTTATGATCAGTTTTGATAGTAAAAGGGCATCTCTGTAGATAGCAACGCCATTTGTCCACTGCCATCATAATAGCCAAGAACTCCTTTCCGTAGATATACAATATTTGATTTGCAGGACCCAAAGTTTTACAATAGTAAGCAATGGGATGACCTTGCTGGCTCAATACAGCCCCAATCCTATAAGCACATGCATCGGTTTCCAAGACAAAAGATTGAGTAAAATCAGGAAGAGCTAAAACTGGAGTAGTGCTCATTGCTAATTTTAATTGTTCAAAAGCAGTATGAGTTGCTTCAATCCAGACAAATGCCTTTTTCTGCAGCAAGACACTAAGTGGTCTAGCAACATACTATAATTTCACACAAACTTCCTAGAGTATCTAGAAAGGCCCAAAAATCCCCTTAAAGCGGTAACATTAGCAGGCACGGGCCAATCTAGCATAGCTGCAATCTTAGCAGGATCTATACTAATTCCTTTTGCTGAGGTAATGTGGCCAAGATACTCCAACTGGGAACAAGCAAAAGAACACTTGGATTGTTTGGCATAGAGTTGATGTTGTCTTAACACAAGAAATACTTATTCCAAATGCTCCAAATGAGTAGCTAAATCAGGGCTGTATACTAGAATATCATCCATGAACACTAATACAAATTTTCTGATATAGGGTGCAAAAATTGAATTCATAAAGCAATGAAATGTGGAAGGGGCATTGGTGAGCCCAAATGGCATTACTCTAAAATGGAATTGACCATGATGATTTTTAAAAGTTGTTTTGAGCTCATCCACCTCGGCCATCCTAATCTGATGGTAACCAAGATTTAAATCCAGCTTAGAAAAGTAATGAGTATCTGCTAACTCATCAAACAATTCATCCACTATAAGTATAGGGAACTTACTTTTAATAGTGATGGCATTTAATTTTCTGTAATCAACACAAAAACGCCAGGTTCCATCCTTCTTCTTGACCAACAACACAGGAGAGGCAAAGGGGCTCATTCTAGGAGTTACTAGCCCAACATCAACCATTTCCTTAACTTGTCATTCAATTTCATTTTTCTGAAGAGGGGAATACATGTAAGGTTTGCTGTTGACAGGTACTGCTTCAGAGAACAATGTAATTGAATGATCATACACTCTATGAGGTGGTAAACATTTGGGGTCTTGAAAAATATCATGAAATTCCTAGAGCAACTTGGTGACAGTTGGCTGTTCAAGTAATGTTGTTGACCATAAATCACACCCTTTTTTGCCATTTTAACACGTGTGTCAGAGAGACAACATTGAGTTCAGAAGGTGTAACTAAATCTAGAACTCATGTAAGCACTTCCTATCCTTGATGAATGAATCTGAGGGTCTTTGTGCTCCAATTACAAGACACTTATCCACATATTTCAAGCCAGTCAAGTCCCAAGATAGCAAACATATTTCAAGCCAGTCAAGTCCCAAGATAGCATCATGCCCCCTAGTTGCACTACCCTCATGTCATAAGTGAAAGTGTGGCCCTGTATCCATCAAGAAAAAGCAGGAACCAAATACTGACAGGTGAGGGTGTCCCCATTACCACTTTTACCAAGGAAGGGGATATAGGTTGAAGTGGTAACCCCAGTATCAAAGCAAAATTGTAATCAAGGAAACTATGAGAACTCCTAGAGTTTACGAGCATCAGCAATACTTTATTGTGAACCAATGCTCTCAGACGAATTGCTCTGTGATGGGTGGCCCCGGACAATGCATTTAGAGACACATGACAGTCCTCCTCATCATCTGAATCTTCTTCTACTATCACAGCATTGAGCAAATCATCAAGAATGACTTCAGTAATTTGCATTGTCTTGATATGATGAGTAATTGCACATTTATGTTTAGGTGAGTACTTATCACCACATTTAAAACAGAGTCCATTAGCACGCCATAAATCTTTCAACTATCGAGCTTTCCACAATTCAGCTCTTTCAGGTTTAATAGCCAAGGTATCAAGTGGGAAGTCTAGGTTCAGGTTTAGGAGCCACTCGTTTATAAGGCAATTTCTTCAGAGTTTGCTGAGATTGATCCAACAGAACAGCTTCATGAGTCGTGCCACTGCTGTTGCTTGCTGAACTAAATCATGCAGTTGAACCATCACAACATTACAAATTTCCTCCTTCAGACCCAACATATAACGAGATATTAGAATCATACCCCCCCAAGATGGATCAAACAGTCGCACGTGATCCACCAGAGAATCAAACTGTTGTTTATATTCAGCTACTGTGCCAGTTTGTGTGAGCAACTGCAGGGCTAGAGATTTATCCCCATTGGTATTGCCATGTGTTGACGATGAAATTTGGCAAGTAATCTAATCTACATGAATTGGTTGAAGTATCCATGAGGAGCTTGGCCGATGTCTGACTTAAGGTCTGGTATACTGCTCCCAAAAGATATTTACCTAATGGGATGGATTTTTTGGACACTAAGGCTTCGGCTAGATGTTGCCAATTTGCTGTTGGTCCACAAGTTGAGTCACAAAACAGGAACTTGTCTAGCCACATCATTATAAAGGCAGTATGTTCTCTAGGGGAGACAGATCATGTGCCCATGTTTTCAGTTATAAAGCCAGATCATCCTCCAATATTCTTAGTCTGGAATTTGTGGTCGCATTTCACTTTAAAGCTAATGGGGTTGGCCGATGAGGAAATATCTAAGCCTGTCAGCATCTGAATATCTAACAGTGTAGGGGTCATCGGATCATGGCTAAACAAGAAAGCATTTAAAGCATCGGACCAGAAATAAGGAGCAGCCGATAGCATGGGTTCATCTTTCTTTGTATCGGCTAGAGAAAGTGAGAGGCATTGAGAAATACCTATCTCATCCCAATGAGTCTGCTTGCTGGCCGACATCCTTTTGTATCAGGCTTTCCATCCATCGACGGCCGATGGCCAAGATTTGAAGATATTGGGCCAATGTATGGAGCTGGGCTTGGATTTCCTGAACGGAATACGATTGGTTTCGGAGTTAATGAACAGAGTGGGGTCTTCATCACCCATCGGCCCGAGGAAATAGTGGCTTGGTTCTCTCTCGATGGGGATTGCAATCAAATCTCTCAAGTGCTGCAAAAAAGAGGAAAAAAGAGGAAGAAAAATAAATTAGAGTGGGAAAGATTTGATTCTGCAGATGGATAGAAAAGATGGTGGCCGATATAAACAAGGGATAAGAAAAACGGTAGAGTACCTGGGGAATGTTAGCAGAGATCACCATTGGAGCAAAAGATTGCTGTCGCCGCTGGAGAAGATGGTCGTCGGTGAGATCGCCGGAGGGATCGAGAGCAATCACCGGAGATTACGGAGAAGTTGGGTGGTTTAAGCGGTGAAAGCGGAGTTAACGCCGTGAGATCTCAGGAAAAACGGTTGGTATTTAAAGAAGTAGGTGCATAACGGTCACAGAGGAAACCCTAGATTTTTACGGTTCTGAAGGGATAATTCCGTTGCATTATATAATACTTCAGAATTGGGGGGCATGTGTTGACGATGAAATTTGGCAAGTAATCTAATCTACATGAATCGGAAACACGATCCAATCCGAAGCGGATTCGAAGATATGCAGAAATCTCGGAAAACAGAATGCGCATCGGCTGGAGTCCGTATCGGTTGGAAACCGAATCCGATTGGGATAGCCGATGAGACCGATATCGCATGTGAAATCAATATCGGATTCAACAAGGAGCTTACGGTGATATTGCTGGGCAAGGATAGAGTCCAAGATTGGCAATTGTATCTATTAATTAGGATTTTATGTAGTTTCCTTATGGATAATCACGGTAAGAGTCCGCCTAGGGGACTTGTTCGTTAGTTGGATTTGTATTAGGTTAATATGAGTCGTGTCTGTGATGGACATTGTTTCTATTTTCGGGTATAAATATAGTCCCGAGGTCCTGTAAATAATAACAACACACGTTCAATCAATCTCGGCGCATCGCCACCTTTGTTTTCTACTTTTCGACAAGTTTGTGCTTTCGAGTCGTACTGCATCAATTTGATCTTCGACAAAAAGGTAAAGCTTGTCATGGTGGTTTGCATCATCGGAGCTAGTGCTTACATCTTTATGACACTCTAGTTTTATGTTGTGAATTTCCGATTTATCATATACGTTATATAATTTAGATCGACAATGCAATCTACTTGCATCGGTTGGATTCTCTTTAGGGTTCGTCGATATCGGCTAGATTACTTTGTTGGTTTAGATTATGTGATGTATCTACCATCCTGAAAAGGCAACCATCGGCTTGATTTTCTAGATGTCATGCTTCTCTTTATACTTAATGCTGCATTGGCTAAGTCCAACCTATTAAGTCGTATTTAGAATCATGATATCTAGCCTGTTTTATGGTTGTTAATAAGGATAATATCTGGGTTTCAGCCGATCTTACCTGGTATAGATGTTTTACATTGTTTTATGCTCTGTTTAATGTTCTATATCTGCCCCTTATATCAGGATCTAATCTAATATAAATATATTGAGCTTGATACCAATCTAATTGGCTATAGTTGAATATATTTATTACTAGAGAATATCCTAGTATAGGGTTGTATCGGAGCTATAGCCGATACGCGCTTAAATCTAGATATCGGCTATGACATGAGCTTATATAATCTTTATTTCATGTTATTTTAGACTTGGGTAATTTATACTGTCTCGGTTCAGTCCAATCTATCCCAATTGCTTATTTATAAAGTAATATTGATATATTGATTATGTAACACTGATCTTTTCAGCCGATATACCAGTTTGATCCAATTCAACAGCAATATGGTGGAGCAACACCTCAGCAGCCGTGGGCCGATATGATCGCTAATGTCATGAGGGAACAGTTTGAACTTAAACCTAAGGACAATGGCAACATGTATCGGCATCCATATCCAGAATACTTTGATCGGGTACCACTGCCAAACCGATACAAGGTGCCAGACTTCTCCAAGTTTTCAGGGCAAAATAATGTGTCAACTTATGAGCATGTTAGCCGATTTCTAGCTCAATGTGGTGAGGCATCGGCTACAGAAGCTCTCAGAGTCAGATTGTTTCCACTCTCCCTATCCGGATCGGCATTCACATGGTTTTCATCTCTACCTTATAATTCTATCAGAAGTTGGGCCGATCTGGAGAAACAATTTCATAAATACTTTTTCAGTGGTGTACAAGAAATGAAATTGTCAGACCTCACAGCAATTAGACAGAAATCAGATGAATCAGTTCCAGATTATATCCAACGATTCAGAGATGTGAAAAACAGATGCTATAGTCTAGCATTTCAACAAGATTACAAATCGTTTGTGAGTAGCGTATTGGGTCAAATTAGGTATCTTTAAAATGCATGAATTTCAACTTCTGAACAATTTTTGACCCAGCTAGAATCAGGTGAAAGACCGTGTAAGGTATGTACTCGAGAAGAGCGTTTCTTTATTGCTAAAAGTAGGATGACAATGTGTATGATAGCATTGCCATAACCGAGAAATTTACATACCATTTTGACTCAAGTATTTTTATTACTATTTTGCATTTCTCTACTACTCCATCTGTTTGACAAGCTAGTTAGATTTTAAAAAACAAGCTAATTGACTTATCTTAAACATCATATATTTTAAAATTAAGATAGTAACACAGAGTCAAGCGGAACACACATTTCTATCCTCACATACGGTCAGATATGAGTTCACCTCTTCAATCCTGTGCTGAATTTCCTAAGTTACAAGCATTAAGCACTTTAGAACACTGACATGATCTCCAATATACTACTTTAACAAATAATATTTATAAAGATAAGATATTTTAAATAAAAAAGTTATATATTGTCACGATAGTTTGTTTCACAATAAATCCAATAACATCTTTCATACATCGTCAATTATTATGTTTTTTTCTTTTAGCGGTCAAAGTAAAAAAGGTTTGATATAGAATTTGCGCTCCATTTGTTTGTATACATGATATTTGATCATTCGTTTTATTAAAATAAAGTGTAAATATGATTAATATAAGTCATGCGTAAAATACCTTAAATAACAAAATAAGCCACAACAAAATAAATAATAGTACTTTGCATTTTCAACTGATGCTTAATTCAGTAACAATGTATTATACATAGAAAACGGAGGTGCCGTACATCGTTACGTCGTACTCCGTACGTAGAGAATTTATCGCTTGTTGTGTGTGTGCCACCATTCAAAGTTTTTTTTTCTCTTTGGTTATTCTGCTCGATCGTTTAATTTCTTTTCTTTTTCTTCTCCCGGGTGTCTTGGTTCCTTTGGCGAGGGCATGATCGCTGAAACGGAGGCACGGGCTGGAAGGAGCACCGCGACAGGGAGCACCTGTTAACTTTGTTGCCATCAGTTCGATAGGCTGGTGACAAGCTGAAGACAAGTGACAAGCGAGATGGGAAAGGAAGCCAAACACATGCAATTGACTAATCATATGATTCCTGGCCGGAGCAACACGATCAGCTATATAGGCTAGCTAGCTAGTCCATGGCCGTGTCACCATCTTCTCTACTGCTCCTCTTTACTCCCGTGCAACCATGTTCTGAGCAAGAGTTACTCCCGTGCAACTTAAATCCAAACAGGCACTGTATTCACTAGCAGTGACAGCGGTTCTCTCTAACACATCATGCCACATTATATTTAGGAGTAAATTAATACTCCCATAGTTTCAATTTACTTATCGTTATAGTAAATCTTAGTCATTCTAATTATAATTATATTGCTACCCTAGTTGCATCCTAATTACCCTTTTCAAAGTAAACATTAAAACTACTCATTCCATTCAAAGGTTTTAAGCGTATCTCTTTTGTTACCAAGAACAAGGACAAACTAACTCATCCCACATGTAAACAAAGTTTAATGAACTATATATACTCATTTATGTAACTAATGAGTATTAAGATGGTTAATCAGGTTCCAAAAATAATTTAATCTAGCACTATAAAACGAAAAAGACAATCTCTTTGTTTAAGTCTTAGATGCATTGAGGCATATCATTTGAAAAAAAAAAACTAGAAAATCAAATATGCATAACCCTTTTGAATGGAGGGAGTGCTACTGATAGTCTGATATGTCTACATCGATGACGGGTAGAAAAATAAACACACCTATAAAAGTTCTTTGGAATGTTAGAACATAAAAAAGAGGTTTGAATGCTAGAAAAAAAGAGAATTGAAATGGAGGGAGTAACAACTTTGAAAGAAAATCTAGTAGGTTTCTTCATGGTGCTTGTAGAAAATCTGAACGTGTTCGATCTATAGCTTACTCTCTCCACTGGTTTCAAAATTCTTGATATTTTAGGCTTGGTAAAGTTTCGGGCTCAGCATGATCATTTTGGACGTGTATGCCCCTACATGCACCTAGGCCATTAAAACCACCCGGGCTACAGAGAGCTACTAATTATCACCGGTACACAACCGTATGTAATATAGATAAAAACAGAAAATTGACATCCCTCGTAAACCGCTCTTCGGTAGTACTCCCTTCATGAAAAAATGTAAGATATTTATTTTGTTATCAAAATCAAGGGGGAAACAACTTATCTTCTATGTAATAAAATAAAAAACTATTTACATATATACAACCAATGAATGAGTATTAAGATAGATGATTGAATTTCGGTCATCAATTGATTTAGCACATGAAGAATAATAAATATGACCATCTATTTTTTAAAAAAAAACTAAAAATCAAAATAGTTAGCACTTTTGGGTAGAGGGAGTATGTGACATCATATCCAAAACGTGTTAATTTTTAAAATCGGATGGAGTATGGCACAAAACATCTGATTTTATGCAACAAATTCCCTGGGGGCAATGCTAGCACCTTGAGTAGGGTAGTAGCTTGGCTGTGAGAGGGGGGCAACAAGAAATTATGGCAATGATGAGGAGGAGCGAACGGAGACAAGGCAGGATGTCTTTATGCCATGCATCGAGAATAGAGTTTGGTGGGGGCACTGAAATCTGCCACGGCCCCTGTTTGTGCACGAGTAAATAATTACTGGTCGGTCTACCACTGTATCCTCACTGTACTTGTCTCTACTCCACTCTTTTACCGTGCAAAATATTGCTGTCAAATTGTCATAAGAGATTACCGCTGCCTTGAGATGGCCTCGTCGATTCTCGTGGATAACTCGTTATGGCTTTTTTAGATTCTTTTTAAAAACTTATTCTACAAATACACCTTTAAAAAACTTATTTTGTAACTGATCTTTTTTCAGCACCAACATCATTAAAATCATGCTCTAACATAACAACGTCAATAATGTTACCATCATCCCCCTCTTGACTCCTTCCTAGGAAGCTAAGTCACTAAATCACTAATTTAAGGGGATCCACACCAATAACTTTGCCGTCGAGGATCCACTTGTAAATAAAATTCAAAATAATCTATTTGTAATAAAAAATATATTTACAAGAGATCCTTGGTGTCAATGACACTTACATCGAGGATATATTTGTAAATATTTTTATTACAAATAGATCATTTTAAAAAAAATACAAATATATCGTCAACGTTAATAACATGGGTGCTGATCTCCTTTGTGTCAGCTACTTAGCTTCCACGTAGGAGCGAGGGGATTGTGCCATTATCATTGGTGTCATTATGTTGGATTATAACACTGGTGACGTTGGTGCCGCGAAAAATGTTCATTTCTAAAATAAGTTTTTTCTAGGGATCTATTAGAATAAGTTTTCATAAAGATCAAAAGGTAAAAAATCCAGTAATCCCTCCCCTTGCAAATACTCCTTCCGTCCTAAAAATATAAGACACAACTATCACTAACCCAAAGAACAAGAATAAATTATTACTATAGTCTCATTTGGATCACTCCTTATATTATGAAATATAAAAAAAATGGTTGTGTATATTTTTGGGATGAAGTGAGCATATTTCTAAGTTATTTAACAAGATTAAAGTTGAGAATAAAAGATCTTGGTGTCTCTCGTTATTACTACGACTATAAGGGATGGATGGCTAGGAAGATGTTAACAACAAACTTTGCTATATTGGATAGTTATTTCATTACATTATCACCAGTCAATTATCTTTATATCATTATTTATCTAAGTGTCAGAATCTACATCAAACATATAGCCTATTCTTCAAAACCCTATCGTCGCGACTGGTATCGCTGTATCGACTTATTGACCGATCAGCTTTTCGATCATCAACATATTTATCTATCTTATCAGTTGTAGGATCAAACTGACTGGTACGCTCAAACCCGATATTTTAGGATCTGCACTGGAACTAAGCAGATCTGCAGATCTCTAGGCTTTCATTTGTCACGAGGAAATTTCATGTCAACAGAAGAATAGAGATAAATGATAGATGATTGATGGACAAATACTATTCTGTAATGTTCATAATTCTAGATAATTTTAAATGCTTTTGGAATACTTATAATTGTGAACATGAATAGAGTATCAAGTTTGAGGTGAAATTTAATGAGGGGTTATTGTGATTGGTTGAGATGAAAAATTGAATGAAGAATTAACTTAGAGATTGTTTGTGATAAGTGATTAGATAAAAAAGAAGAAGAAGAAATGTTGTGATTGGTTGGGATGAGGAGTAGGTGAATAAATAGTTATATTTCAAAACAAAATGCTAAATGTACTCATTCTATTTCAAATTTAACAATTTATAGTGTTCAATATTTGTCCAAAATATAACAACTTCTCTCTCAAATTTCCCATTTACTTTCGCATATTGACCGATTAGAACCATCCTCAGTAAGTTCCAACTACTATCTTAATCTCTTTGCGAAACTCATTAAATCCTGATAGTTTGTGACGGTTGGGATAGCTTGTAGGACTACATATTTTCTGACCGGGGAGTAGTACATCTTGTGATCTGTACTGAAACATTCGCAAATACAGGATTAGGTATACCGTATCCGACGCACATGCATCGTTGCTCTTTATCCTCTGCCCATCGATCGCTCTGTTTCTGGGAATGTGTTCTGAAGATCTCTGCACAGAAAGACGAGGAGAAAACAAAAGAAGCAGACACCTATTGACATATTACTATTGAGCACTCGATAAGTTTGCTCCTGGACACAGCACTATAATGTGATATCTGACCATTCATTTCACTTGCTTGGAGTAGCTCGCAATGCTTGTTTAGATCGGGAGCAACTTGCTCTTGGTGCATAATGATTCCGGAGATTATTGCTACTGTGGCGCCACTTTGTTCGTAGACAAAACGTACGGGCGCTGCTTTTTCTTATCTCACTTCGACGTTGAGGGCATGGAGACATTTGGTCAGCGCACTATTCAGCCATTGTGAAGAAGTTGTTTGCTCTCACATGCTCTTGTTTTCTTTGTAGGGTCGTCGAGATAAAAAGTGTGTTACGAGTAATTGTTACTATTTCGTTGTGACGTGGTTGAATCACCTAACTAATGCACAGTGCAGAAATGCACTAACAGCTCCAGAAGATCTCAAGCAAAGTAAAGCAAGTATAGACTCTATAGGATCATTGATGTTTTGGAGGTTAAAGTTGATAGGGGGTAAGTGATGAATTCGACATCACAGAGAGCAGGGTTTCCTTTAATTCCGAAGCAAATATTGCCCAAGAGTATCAAGCTAGTTCAGATGGATGGGGTTCTTCTCTACAGCTGAAACCCTGCTTCAAAGGTAGCAGATCAGACCGACATTCCGCTGAAGAAGTGATTTTGAACTAATCACGACATTTTTTTTTACCTCCATTGTGCTTAAAGCAGTAACTGTTGGATGAAAAACTGCTACAAAAGTAAGCTATTCTCAAGGTCCTGTTGCTCCCAATATGCCTCAGAGAGTCACGGTAGATGTTCATTTTGTCCTTCACAGTTCACAATACAACATGGAGTTTTTTTCATACTGGTGCCAAAGGCCCAAACAGGTGCTCATTACTGCAAAGCCCAGTTAATTTGAGCCCATAAAGACCGATGTCTATTAGACCACTAGTCATACTGGAATGGAATAAGTTCATCTGAGATCCCTTTAACTTGTCAACGAATCTGATTTTCATCCTTCAACCGGAAAACCAGATACAACGGACCCCTCAATTATCAAAACCGGTATAATATAGGTCCCATGGCGGTTTAGACGATAGTTTTAGCTGACGTAGCGTCTATGTGGCTAATTTGACTCATTTTCATTTGACGTGGCATATGATACAAAAATTAACAATTTTAAAAATGAAACAAAATATATAGACCCGCATGTCAATCAAATAATGAGATTAAAAAATAGTGGGACTCACGTATAAGTGGGTCCCACTTCCTCCACTACATCCCCTCTCTTCTCTATCTCCTCCCCTTCTCCATCTCTATCACCACTTGGTCTGTCAGGAAGGAAGGACGGCTTCAGAGCACGCAGCTCCGGTGGCTATAGGCGGCAAAGGAGGGGGCACAGCTCCCGCACCCGGCCGCGTTCCTCTCCCGCCGCCGACGCCCTCCCATTCTCCCGTGTCGCCAGCTGTTGGACCTCTCTTGCGTTATCGGTAGCTAGCCTCCTCCCCACCCGCCAATCGGCCTATCCAGACGAGAAGAGTGGGAGAGAGAGTAGGAAGGAACAGAAGAGGGTGATGATGTGGTCACCCTGACATGTGGGTCACATGTTGACTCAGCTACCACATCAATGCCACGTGGGATGAGCCCTAGTCAAACCAACTACGTAGGCGCTACGTCAACTAAAACCGTCTTCCAAACCGTTGAGCGACCTCGTTTGCACCTGTTTTGACTGTTCAGGGATCGGTTGTATCTGTTTTTTTTGTTTAAGGATGAAAATCGGATTCGGTGTAAAGTTAAGGGATCTCAAATAAACTTATTCCTACTGGTATTGATCAAATTGAAACTACAAAAGCCCAAACAGATCAAATTACAGATAACTAGCCCTAAGCCTCTCTTTCATTAGAGCCATAGAAGAGCCCACATACACGTACAACACCCTATTAGGCCTTGAGTCCGCTCTCATGTCTGCTCAGTCAGACACTTACTCTAGACTTTGCTTAAATGCTAGGTTCAATTAATTCATTTAGTTAAATACTAGTAGTACTATATTAATTCAAACAATTTCTGAATTAGTGACTGTAGTTCTAATCAGTGGTCAAGGCACATGAACAGAGCATTACAAACAAAGTCACTGACTTAATTGTCTTGGCAGTGAAGAAATTGTTAATTTAACATCGGGTACCGGGTAAACGAGAGCGATTCACATTATGTGAGTAAAGTTGTACAAATTGTATAGAAATTGTATAGAGTTAAAACTAATCCATTAGTTGTGCTTGTAGTCCTAAGCGAAACAGTCTGTGCCATGAGTATATATTTATTCTTTCCAAATGAGATTTATGAAAATGAGAGGTGAAATGGAAAACTTTTGATGATCTTACATGCTTATGATGATGAAAATGTTGATTTGTCACCGTGAATGGTGCAAGTGTGAAGACGATGCTTATGTTGATGAAATTACTCATGTGGATCCGTATGCTTTACACTCACATGAGCTCGAACTGTTTCGCTATCTTTATAATATTAAAGGAAAATGAAAAAATAGAACAGCTATCTTTTGTCCACCTAAAAAATGCTCGCGGATCAAGAGCTACAGTTGCATTTTCCAGGTTGCTTATTCAGATACAAGCATATATAAGGGTATAACATAATATTAATCAGACCTTGAATTATCATCCTTGCATGCCAACAGCTTACAGCCTTACACGTGATAACGCTTCGCGACTCAATGCAACTTGACCATTAACTGATGCCTTCAGTTAGCTGCACTGGCACGTCGACGCTTCTCGTCGCCGCGTGGACGCCTCGCCGGCCTTGCGCTCCTTGGCCGCCGCGAACACCCTGGCCGCCCACTGCGCGAAGTAGACCTCGTCGTGGCCGATCTGGCGGTTCTTGTAGCAGCTGAGGATGTCCGGCGAGCCGGGGCACGGCTCGCCGTGGGGATCCCACCACGAGCCCTCGTGCCGCATCCCCGCCCGGTCCGCGCCCCACCGGTACACGAACTGCCCTCCTCCCGCCCTCTCTCGCCACCCCTTGGGGTAGAACTCCATGATGCTGCTGTTCCTCTCCATGAACACCAGGTTCGTCATCTGCGCCCCGTGCGACGAGATCAGCACGTCCGTCCCGCTCATCAACTTCACCTGCCAAAAAATTGAGAGAAAACACGCGTGTGCATGTTTAGTGTTGATGCTAGTTCGTCTTCATCCATGCATGCATGGAGTGATCAGCTCAGCTGGGTACAGAACCTGGTCGCAGAAGGTAAGGTTGTCGGAGCGCGCCGTGGTGAGCGCGCAGGCGGCGACGCGCGCGCACTCCTTCTGGAACACGCGCGTGACGGCGGCCTCGTCCTTGAACGCCCGCGCGCCCGTGCGGAACAGGATGGTGACGCGCACGGCGGAGGAGTCGTGGGTCGCGTCCACCACGCCGCACTGTGCCTTGGCCTTGCACCGCATGAAGTCGAACGCCGCGAGAAGCCGCTCCCGGGTCATCCCGGCCATGTTCCGCCTGAACACCACCGCCTCCTCGAAGCACACGGGAACGTCGGACGCGTTGAACGTCTCGACGACCATCTCCACGCCGGTGGTCGCCTCGGCTAGCGACGTCAGCCACGGGCTCATCCCGAGCCTCACCTCGCCGTGGTGGAACAGCGCCCACCTGGCCGGGCGCGCCCGGCAGCCGCTCCTCGCGTGCCACGACGCGAACGGGATGAGCGCCGAGATGCCGTGCCACAGGTTGCTGTGGTCGTACGCCGTCTCGGACACGTACGCGAGGCCCGGGCGGAGCTCCGCGCCGTCGGGGAGCGCGTCGCGCCACGCGAGCGCGTAGGCGTTCTTGGTGCCGTCACGGCGGGACGGCGCCGACATGCAGAGGAGGCGGCCGGCGGAGGCCGCGGACGGGAAGACGATGTTCTTGGCCTCGCCCTCCGGCTCCGACGTGTCGTCGAGCGTGCTGATGAACCACGTCTCGGCCCACTGCCGCGTGTCCTTCAGCGGGAGGAACGTGGCCGAGGCTCGCAGTCGGTCGACGTAGTCGTCGCCGGCGGCGTCGGACTGGCCGGCGCACCGGAAGATCGGGGAGAAGAGCCCGAGCGTCTGGAACTGCAGGTAGAAGAAGACCGCGAGAAGAAGAGGCGGGACGAGGCAGAGCGAGCCCTTGACATGCTTCAGGTTAGCTTCTCTGCTCTTCTTCATGGCGGTCGAGCTAGTTTCACACGACGACGACGACGACGCCGCTCATCGGCTCGTGCAAATGGACACGCCATTTGTATAGATTGATACTCAGATCTCACTGCAGTGATTCTGCAATCTACGGAGGCCAAATCACACGTTGACAAGTTGACATCATGTAGCATTTGCATGCACGCTATGTCACTATAATATGCAGCCATCCAGGGTGGTGATGTGTGGCTGCAGCCGCAAAAAATGTTCAGAGAGATCGAGTTGACCATGCACGGTACGAAATGGAGAAGATACTCTACATGTAAGAAATGCGCATAGGGAATCTGAATTACGAAAGAGTTTGGTCTAGTTGATGGAAAGTCAGACCGGGTTATCCGTGAACACTGAGTAGGAACAAAGCAAAGTTGCAAGTACTAAGGGCGAGGCAGTGAGCCACATATATATATGGTCTGACTCTATCTATGAGCACATCAATCACGTAGGACTATTGAAGTAAGCATACAGTTTCAAACCATTGTGCTGTATACATGCACCAACCTGAACAGTTGAGCACTTGAGCTGATAGGAAAATATATAGAGAGATTAACAGGGTAGGGACATGAACATGAAATGATATGCTATCTTTTTTTTAACTAAAATCATTTTAGTCATGGATTATCTTTGACACGTATTGAGTTCCATGCCAGAAACAGTAGAAGAAAAAGGCATAAGGCCGGCGATGAGAATAGCCGGACACACTATATATAGTTCAGCACGACATACGTTTTCAAAGTTCTGTAAATTTCCTTAGGAGGCAAGTGACTGACTCGACTATCCTCGAAGGTTGCAATTCTCTCTCAAGTAGTAGGCCCCAATTAAATGACATGAAACACTGACAGTCTGGTAGCGATATATGGAGTAGTTTTTACTCGTGTACCCTTTTGCATGCTGTAAATTAAAGTATCAAGTTCCAAAAGCTGGCGAAATTACTCACATTTGTAACATAAGTGGACACTTTAGCTGTCCAGCTAACTTCAAAAGAACTGGAAACTATTTAAGATGGAAGTCTTTGTGCTGGCGTTTAGCTTGCGGGGTTAGTGGCCGGCCAGCTACAAAGTCGAGAGCTTTTGGGCAGGATGTCAAAGGCGCCGGCACTAAAAGCCACAGAAAACATGGCGAAGCGTCGGTGCAGCTAGAGATGGACAGAGGTGGTACCATGTCACAGATGCACCAGATAAACTGTTAGTGATGTATACTCCCTCCATCCCATAAAAAAAAATCTAGAATCGGATGTGATATATTCTAATACTATAAATCTAATTTGTAGTAATAATGTATCATATCCGGTACTAGATTATTTTTTATAAGATATATTTATATTCGTAGTAATAATATATCATATCCGGTACTAGATTGTTTTTTATAAGACGGCCGGTACTAGATTGTTTTTTATAAGACGGAGAGAGATCTACTTAAGATAGTCTCTTTCTAGTTAATTATACCTTTATCCTACAAGAAGGGCATAGATACATGTTGAAATACTTCAAACTCCTTTTCTAGCAAATTATACTCTCATTAGAACAAGGGCAAATAGACCCATGATGAAGTACTTTAAAAGTTTAAACAAGTGTATTTTGTGATCTGAGGTTGAAAAACTTTGCCAACAAAATTAATCTCAATAGACTGGAAGAAACAAGATGAATCATGGACAGGGAAATGGCACATGATATTTTATCAACATTAACTGAAACAATTTGCTACGTACGCATAGATTAGCAACCCAGGAGCTAAGGTGATCATGATATTTACAAAATTTACAGAACCGGCCTTCTAATGGTCGGTTTATCAGCATCACCAGATAAAAACTACATCATACCCATGTCAAACGCTTATTTGATTTGACAGAAACCCGGGTTATTATCTTCAGCTCAGAGACACCACCTGATGGAGGCTTTTAACTGGCATCAGACCAACTGCTGCGAGAAAAATATGCACCATTCCAATCAGGAGCTGTACATCAGGTCGGGTCAGAATGCCGTACAGAGGTTGCTCTTCAAGTTTGAAGAGCATTCCTGCTGAATTGGAATGGCTGGGTTACACAGCCGACTCCTTTTTGGCTCTGATATCCTAACATTCGTTATTGCTGCTGTCAGTGCATCAACTATACCACATTCATCCTGATCCGCTGATCTCTGACTTGATGAATCTGAAGATATCGACTCGCAATGTAACCTAATTCTGCCCCATGTAATTCTGGGTGCTATGATCTTGTTAGTGATACTCAAATTAGCAGTTACAGCCTTCAGGGGGCACTCTGTGTAGAACACGACCCATGGGTGACCTGAAAAATGGCATTATTAAATAATGACACCATAAACACAAAATCTAATAAAACTGCAATGCAAGATGAGAAACTGCTTGCACTTACTAAGAACTTCGTTAGCAGTAATTCTGGATGATACATCTCGGTTCAACATTCGACTAATAAGATCCCGTGCAAGAGATGATATTGATTCCCATGGACCACTATGAAAATCAAGTTCAACTGTCTTTATAGCCTCAAAGACAGCATCTAGTGAACCCCCTTGAAATGGAAGGGAACCATGCAGCAGTACATGGAGTAGCACACCAGCTCCCCATATGTCTACTTTCTCAGAGTAGCATCCAGACAAAACCTCAGGCGCCACATAAGCTGGGCTACCAGCAATGCCAGACAATTTTTGACCTGCTCAATTAAGACCAAAAATATCAGCTCATGCACAAATTGTAAATTTTCTAATCTATTAGGCCAGACTAAGCTACTCTACCACTGTGCATTCACAAAACATTTTTGTTGTTTGGAAAGGAAGTGTAAAAATCAAAATTCAACTGATACATAAGCATGATTGAAAGAAGAGAGTCCAAGTAAATCAACAGTGCATCTAATCGAAATACAGAAGTAGCAACCAAACAAATTGCATTAGAGGTGGGTTTGGACTATTACAGGCCTAGAACCAAAGATACAGCAGAGTTAGCTTAAAACAAGGTATAACTGATTTTGCAACAGAGATCATATAAAGCTTCAATTCTCTTGGCAATTGATGTCAATTCATGACATAAAAGATACAACTTGCACTCACTTCTAGATATTTCCTATGAGCACTTGCTCCACTATGTGAAACATTAAATCAGTAAATAGCACCAGCTTAAACAGGACTACTATCAAAGAATTAACCACTACCAACGTAACAGACCAAGTAGTGCACTTAGCCCTTTAACTCAGTTTAGTGTGTAGACTGGCTGATCACTAAAGTCATGAATGCCCAAGGACACTACATTGGGTCTCAGACCAGCCAAATATCAATTCGCATGAGAATGTCTTAAGAATTGACACACAATTTCAAGGACCATTTCCATCAGCACATGTTTTGAAATTTTAAATCCATGCAAACTACTAAAACTCAATAGCAAGTATGACTCACCAAATTTTAATTCTTTTAGCATACCTATCAAATGGAGATGATATGTGAATGGACACTGCTACCAACTCAAGACTCCAAAACACACAGCTTGCACTCGTTTGTATCCCATAAAGAACACGTTTCTTCTTGTGGGGTACCACACAGAACATTGAATCAGTCGTCAATGACAACTTAAACATGACTCCAGAAATGAGGGGCCTCATAACTTCGTAAACTTCAGTTAGCCTAATTTATTTGTTACATGATCAAACCAAGAAGATCCAGGCTAACAATGCTTCCTTAAACTCTTATAAACTCATAAGGGTATGACAACTCCCAACATATTAACATCACATTTAGCTGATATGCATGGCCAGTAGATATGAGAAACCTGCAAAAATACTAGTGATCATGGTAAAAACACAACGGTCAAGATTTAATAAGGTGGAATTGTGGTGGAAAC
Organism: Oryza punctata; assembly: GCA_000573905.2. NCBI lineage: Eukaryota > Viridiplantae > Streptophyta > Magnoliopsida > Poales > Poaceae > Oryza > Oryza punctata. Next base: position 22,944,737 of record CM002496.2, read on the forward strand.
CTGGCACCTACCTCTAATCACAATAACACAACAAAGTATTAGATCTTAGATGCAGTTCAACTAAAACATTGTCAACGCTAACTTTGTGATACAATCTTTTAATCTATAATCCAATGCTAGAATTCCAGTTGATCTTCAACTACCTTTGAGTAATTTTTGTTTCTGATGACAACAAAAATTGCATTTTGGTGCAGGCACATTTTTCTTTTCCTCAAAACTTAAACAAATCAAGTCATCCTAACATAAGATTATCCTCAACAAGCGCATCTCAACATTGTAGAGCCTCAAATTCAGTATCGGTATCACTATCAATCTAAGATGAAGAAAAAAATTACCATCCGCAACTCGTGCAGCCAATCCAAAATCTGCTAGCTTTATCTTTCCTGCCTTGGTGAGCAGGATATTCTCCGGCTTAATGTCCCTGTGAACGACGCCCATCTCGTGGCAGTACTTCACCACGTACATTAGATCTTTGATTACAATGGCAGCGCGCTGCTCGGAGAACTTCCCCTCCCTCGCCATCTCGTCGAGCAGGCGGCCGCCGCCGCAGAGCTCCATGACGAGGTAGAACTTGTCGGCGTCCTCGAAAACGGCCTTGAGCGTGACGATGCCGGGGTGGCCCGAGAGGTGCTGCATGATCTCCACCTCCCGGTGGACGGTCTCCTCCCCGTTCTTGGGGAGCGCCTTGCAGGCGAACTCCTCGCCGCCAACCTTGGCGCGGCAGATCCGGACGGAACCGAACTTGCCCTGCCCGATCTCGGCCCCGAGCTCGTACTCGCTCTCGAGCCGCTTTTTCCGCCCCATTCGCGTGGCGGACTCGATGCACCCCAGCTTCCGCTTCAGCCCTCTGCTGGGGCTCTCCGGCGCGGCCCGCCCGCTCGCCGGGGGCGCCGTCTGGACCACGCCGCCGCCCCGTCCGGAGGCGTCATCAGAGGGATTCTTCTTCTTCTCCGGGCGAGGCTTGGGCTCACGGCAGGCGCGCTTGCGGGCGACGGTGGTGGGCTCGTGGAAGGATCCGACGAGGGAGCAGGCGGATCGCGCGCCCTTGCGCTTCCGCGGCAGCGAGGACTCCATGGACTCCCCCCCGCGATCAGGCGGCGGCGGCGGCGGCGTGCTTGCGCCGCTTCCGGGTCATGGGGATGCGGATCGGGAGGGGAGGGGAGGGGAGGGTTGGTGGCGGTGGATTGGGGCGGGGGGAGGGGCTCGAGGGAGGAAAGCCAAAGCGTTGGGGAGCGGAGAGGAGATGAGGAGGAGGAGGAGAATGGTGGTGGTGGTGGTGGCCCTGCCTTTGTTGGACTCGTGTCGCGTGCGTCGCATCTCTTCTCGGCTCGGGGAGGGCGGCAGCCTAGGCACGGGGATGTGGAAGCGTGCGATCGGAAGCAGGTCGGTGTCAGTAATTGTGTCGTGGGGGGAGAGGGGTGGTGGGTGTGCGGTGAAATCACGCGACCTTGGGCTGGTGGCGCAACGTTTCCAGGGGCCTCGTGCCGTCCTCGTTGCGGCCTACGGTCGCGGTTTGGAGAGTGTCCGGGGTTGTGAGATTTTTCCTTGCTCCCTTGTACAGCCACGGGATGACGGGAGACGGCCCGAGGGTGACAGCTTGTTTGCGTGCCAGCTGACGCGTGCTCGTTTTCTCGGTTTGCCTGAGCTAAATTTCGGGGTCCAATAAATTTATTACAAGTAGTTTTTCTAATCATAAAGTTTATAGAAAAATATATTAATATTTTCAACATAAACCAAACATACTATCAAAATATATTTAATTCGATGTTAAATTAAATAAAACTAATTTAAATTTTTAGATGTTACTAATTTTTCCTATAAACTTGATCAAACTTAACAAAGTTTGACTAGTAAAAAGTCAAACGTCTTGTAATATAATACGAAGTGAGTATTATTCATGTTCTTTTAGAAAAAACACAGCTCGCAAAAAAAGACAAATTTAACCACTATTTTATTACAATATATATTATTTTATTGATATTTTTTAGGACTAATATATGTTTTCATTTTTTAGTTAATTTGATCCATGCCACTACAAATGTGTCAAATCAGAAAAATGTTACTACTATTCGTGATATCCGTTAGGTGTCACTGAAATTTTGTAAAATTGTAACCATGCCATCACTGTTCACTTTCCTGTCATCCCCGTTAGATCCACATCTTCTCCTCCGTTTGTGGCGTGCGCCTCGTCAACCTCATCGGTTTTGACTCCGGTGTCGATGATGACCGGTAGCTCCACGTCTGCGGCCTCCAGCGACGACGCACGGCTCAGCCTTCTCCCTCGTTTGGCGTGTGAGAAGCGGCGGCGGCGACCACCAGCGGGCGACGGTGGTGACCACCACCACATTAGCTTGCGGAAGAAAGAAGCGAAGGTCGTCGACGGTGACAACATGGTCGTGGTCGACCACTGGCGGGCATCGCCATCTTCTCCGCCTATAAAGACCACCGCTGCATCGAGGTCGGGAGCATGAAGTAGAGCAGCCCGGGCATCACCTCCTCGTCGTCGTTTGTTGCCACCACCGCACCCCCATGCTCCTGCCCGTCGGCGTTGCACGAGCAACCACCACCCTCACCGCCTCTTCCTGCACTGACGAGCGGCGAGCGAGCGATGGGGCCAGCGAGCGACGGTGGGACCTCGACGACTCGGTGGTGCTTCTCTCTCACCAGATATGGGCAGAGATCCCCGCACTGACGAGCGGTGAGCGAGTGGTGGGACCGGCGAGCGGCAGGATGCACGTCCCGCTCGCCATCGTCCTTGCCGAGGAGCTCTCCTCCCGTCCCGCCCCTTCCCCATCCGTCATCGTGCCCTCCTCCTCCTCCGGTGCAGGCTTGCTGCTTGGAGATGAAGGCGATAAGGAGGTGAAGGCACCGTGACAAAAAAAAAAAGTGTGACAAAGACGATGGAAATCGTGATGGAGTGGCATGGTTCTAATTTTAGAAAATTGCAGCGGCATCTACACGATTTCGTGAATAGCAGTAGCATTTTTTCAATATAACATATTTAAGATGGTATGGATCCAATTAACCCTTCATTTTTTTAAGATGAATATTTAGATTTATTCATATTCAAAGTTATTCCCTTAGTTCCTTTGTTTTTTCCAAAATACTTCGCAGTAAACCGTTCACAACAGTAAACGACAAAGTATTATAAATCTTATAAGAGTTAATTGAATCCACCTCTTTACAAATATACACTACTAGATAAAATATCATTACTATTTATAACTTTAAAAAATTAGAACCTGTATCAGGACTTCTGTCACGGCGATGGACGCCAAGCCACTGCTCTGTCGCAAATCCACTCGGTTGCTTCATGTCCCACTTGCTCGTCCCCTCCGCCAGTCACCGACATCGGCTTCTTCTCCCCCCGTCAATGCAACAGCTTTGTGTCGGTCTTTGCAAAATCCACGAGAAGCTCTCAGACAGAGCAACTAAATCTAATCGAACAATCCAAGGAACCAACTTGAGTGGTAGGAACAACCTGGAATTTCTCGGGCGCTTGCGGATCAATGGGTTCTTGTCAGGATGCACCTGCCTCACCCGATGATCAAGAAACGAAAAATGGGCCCAAATCACCATCGACTCTCCAAGCAGATGGTAAGAACTAGCATGAAGCAAGAAAGCGACCACCACTGCCATGGGACAAGAAGACCTTGATATAGTAGGCCTTGTGGATCTCATCGTCAGAGGCGGCGGGGCAGACACCGAGCACATCGTAGAACTCGGTCTCCTACGCCATGGCCACCCCCCCCCCCCCCCCACCCCCTCCGTCGCTGCTACCTACACCAAGAACACCTTCCCATAGCAGGATTCCTCCTTAAACAGAGCATGGATGGGGAGACAGGAATTGGAAAGGGCAGGTAGCGATCGATCTGGTGGTCGCTCCGCTCCTCATACCGCGAGGTGTCGTGCCAAGTTGGAGCCGACGGGCTCAAGCCTGTTGACACTGAGCATGCAGTGCGACTCCGGGAGGGGAGGGCGGAGGTGGACAGGTAGGCGTGGGAGATCACAGCCAGGAACGAGAAGATCGCCAAGAAGGAGCAAGGGCATGGAGACGGAGAAGAGAGGACTCGTTGCGGCGCTGGAGGAGTCTGAGGCGATGACCCGAGCCGCCTTCCACTTCCCGGCCGCTCCCACCGTGAGTCCACGCGTGTCCACGAGAAGCACGTCGCCGACCTCCTCCAGGCACGCCGTCACCGCCCATTTCGAGCAGGCAACTAGAGAAAGAGGTAGAACACCGATGGGCAGAGATCGACAGGGTGACATGATACAAAATTTTCAAAGTTCTAGTGAAAACCTAGTAATGATATTTTTTCAATATAACATATTTGCGATGGTATGGATCTAATACCCATCTTATAACCCTATATGTCAGTTGGTGGTGTTCGAGACAAGACTCGAATATCACCACTAGCATCATTAGTGTATATAATCATGGTCTTGCTTACCTCTTCACATAATCAATATGTTTCAGTGATGAAACATAAGTAATTTTGTGCAGTTGGACAGCTTGCCGTTTGAGAATAAGCCAGCTTGTTTTTTTTGTTAATTCTTACCATTGATTATGTATCTCGGCAGAATTCCAATATGTATACACATACATATGTGCGTTTGACTAGGTTTATAGGTTTGGTTCCAGTTTATGCTAGGTAATTATTCTTCGTGCTATACTAATGTATTCGTTTTAACAAATTTACATCCAATGGTTCTTTAGCTTCATTTTTACCTGGCGTTTTATCTTAAATTAGTGTATATTTTTTTCCATTACAAATGCATGGCCTGCACCCAACAGGTGTGATTTTAAATTTCTATATGATTTTTTTTCCGTTACGAGCACCCACTAAACTAGTGAAGTATAAAAATATAAGAACCATTGTTGGTAAAATATAGGTAGATAAAAACTACTTGCAACATGAATACTCTTGGCGGACATGGTACTGTTGCGGGTAACTTTTGTCAAGGGTGCAGGCACGTTTGGCGTCGCTTCATGGCATGTTTAGTTGTTGCCTATATATTATCACAACTCAACTTGCCATTAGTGTGATATGGCATACAAAGTGTGGTCAATAATTTGTTGGTCACAAACATGATAATATTTAGCTAGAGAATGGTGTATGACATGCAGGCTCATGTAGCAAGAAAGTGTAGCTTGCCACAATTGAACCAAGCAACATACACTAACCTACTATCGACGGAGTAGATCGCGACTACGGTATTTGTATGGTATGAGAATCGTTGGTGTCAGGGTATACGTGAGACTGAGGTAAAAGAGACAGGAGACATATTTTTATACAGGTTCGAACCCCTTAACTATCAGTTAATAGCCCTACTCCTGTTAACCGAAGACGGTGTTACTCTTATACATCAGTATCACTCGAGTACAATATTTGGGATAACCTAATCTAGTCGTCGTCGACATGGTGGTATGGATCTCTAATACGTAGTCGACGACAGAGTGGTCTTCTTCCTCGAATATGACATCGGCGAGATTAGAGGTAGCACTAGGTCCCTCATGTCAACCTCTGTGTCTCCAGATTGGGTTTGTCTAGGCTTGTCCCTCATGTTAGTGTGTCTTGGTATGCGTTGTCCCCATGAATTTTGTATTTATACCCATGGGGGGTCTTGTATTTATACCCATGGATATCCCTTTATTTAAGTAGAACTAGAGAGACAAATATGGATACGATCCGAGTAGGACTTGTAGTTTCCAACTTGAGCACTGCTCCTCCTGCCTTATCCGAAAGACTTTCCGTATACGAGGCATAATTCCGTATAAGACTTGGTATATGGTGTATCCCGCCAAGTCTAACCCACGATTATAGGGTATGCCTTATCCATAACACTAACACATACTCTCTCCATTTCATATTATATGCCAGTTTGTTTTTTCCTAGTAAAAGGAAAAATAGCAACATCTACAATACCAAATTAGTTTCATTAATAAAAACTTATATTAATATATTTTGATAATGCATTTATTTTGTGTTCAAAATATTGCTATTTTTTCTATAAACTTTGATAATATTTTAATATAGAATGTTGCTTATGTCAATATTACTTTAAGTTTGAATAAATAAAAAGGTTAAAGTAACTCATAATATAAAATAATGATGATAATAAATTATGACATACCCTAACATGTGATTCATTAATTCGTGTCACTCAAACCCCACTGTCTAAGAGCATGTATAATAGTGAGCTAATAACCTGATTACATAGGATTTTAGTATACGTGGTAGACAAAGAAAGCTCTGAGAGAGAGAAGCGAGCCACTTTTGAGTCGCCAGCTCTACACGCGAGCCTAGTGTTGATGCAAAAAACACACACTAGCCTGAGAGATTTGCTTTACTCTAGTGCAGGTCCTAAGTGATGGTGAGATGCGGGCGTGCCAGTTGATTTGATCCCGCAATCAACAAGATAAAACATGCAAATGTTATTAGTAAACGATAATCGATCGGCTAGGAAGCCGATGTCATATCGTGATGTAATCTAGCCGATACGTTGTGAGGTGAATCGGCTGTAAGGAATATTCTCAGTAATAAATCAAACCTAAACTTGATCCATCAGCTGTAAATATCAACATTATATAATCTATAAATCAGTATTACTTTAGAAATCAGCAATTGGGATAGATCGGACTTAACCGAGACAGTATAAATTACCCAAATCTAAAATAACATGAGGTAACGATTATATGTGTTTATATCATAGCCGATGTTCAGATTTAAGTATGTATCGGCTATAGCTCCGATACTACGTTATACTAGGATATTCCCTTGCAGTAAATATATCAAACTACCATCAATTAGATTGCCAGTAAGTTCAATATATTTATAATAGTTTAGATCCTAATATAAGGGGCAGATATAGTATATTGAACGAAGCATAGAACTATGTAAAACAACTATATCAGGTAAGATCGGCTGAAACTCCGATACTATCCTTATTAACAACCATAAAGCAGGCTAGAGATTATGATTCTAAGCACGACTTAGTAGATCAAACTCAACTGATGCAATACTAAGTATAAAGAGAAGCATAATATCTAGACAATCAAGCCGATGACTGCCTTTTCGGAATGGTAAATATATTATTTAATCCAAGCCAACAAGTCAATCTAGTCATTATCGATAAAACCCTATACAAAGGTTGGCCAATGCCAGTAGAAAACATTGTCAATCTAGATTATATAATATATATGATAACTCGACGGATTACATGATCAAGATTAGAGTGTCATGAAGATATAAACACTAATCCCGAGAACGCAAACCGCCATAACAAGTAGTTATCTCGTTGTCGAAGATCGAAACCGATGTAGCTCGACTCGAAAGTAAAAACTCGTCGAAACAAAGTAATGAGAAAAGGTGGCGATGCGCCGAAATTGGATTGAACTGATGTTAATTATTTACAAGACCTCGAGTTTATATTTATACCCGAATATACAAACTTATCCATAACGTACACGACTCATACTTTCTATTACAACTCTAATAGTCGAATAAGTCCCTTAGGCGAACTCTTACTGAAAATATCTATAAGAAAATTACATAAAATCCTAACTAATAGATACAATTGCCTATCTTGGACTCCATCCTTGTCTGGCAATATCATCGAAGCCCTTCTTTTGAATCCGACATTGATCATGTATCCAATTTAACCAATATCGGCTGTATCGCTAACCATATCAAACTCGGTATCAGCCGATACAGATTTTCAGCCGATGCGTACTCTGTTCCCGAGAATCCCGCATATCTCCAAATCCACTTCGAATTGGATCTCGTTTCCGATTCATATGTTTGCCAAATTCCATCGTCAACACCTAGGTACTTTGCCTGCCATGGGTCCACCTGCACTCACCACAACCAATGGGAAAATGAATAGGGATATAAAGTAATGGCTGGTTTCTTGGGAATAGAGATTAGCTTGATTAAGAAATGGGATATAAAGTAATGGTTGGTTCCTTGGGAATAAAGATTAGCTTGATTAAGAAATGAAGAAGTATTACCTACTATTGTATGTATTTCGGATAAGCTAACGATTAAAGGACGTGGCAATTGATTGGAGCTAGTAGTCGGCGGTATTATTAACCTTGCTCTTATAGACATCACAGGAACACGGGGCAGGCCGGCTGTAGGCCCGTAACCGGCCCGCACAGCTGCACCCAATTATCGCTAACGATCCCTTCCCCTCCTTCGCTCGTCTTGCCCATCCGTGCGCCTCCTGCCGCCGCCACCACCGCCCACTCCCTGCCATCCGCTCCTCTCTCCGTCTCCGCCCCTTCCCCATCTAGTCCTTGCCTCCCACGGCTAACCCACACGCCTCCCGCCTCCCGCCCCTGGATATCACTCTCGTCGATCCAAATCCTTCGCATCTCCAATTCATGATTGGTTGAGGTAACCGATAATAGATCAGAGACGAAGAGTCCCCACGGCGGTGAGAGCAAGTCTAATAGTGCAACCCATTGCCTGCTCCACTTTCTTGCACATCATCTTTTACATAATTTTGAAGACAACTTATACAATAAGTGAGCTCTAACACTGTTGATTACATAATTAATTTATTCTAACTAGGCTTCCTAGCTATCTTTTCCTTCACCGGCTCATGCAAGAAACTGGTAGTAACATCGACTATTGCCCCATCTATTTCCAACCAAAGAAATGGAACACTTGATGCTAAATCAAATCAAAACATCATGGTTGAATGCTTTGTTGAAGAAGATCGTTTGGAAGCAGCGATGAGAAAGGCAAGCGTTCGTTTCGAAGCAAGCCTCCGTCGCCATAGCTCAGACCGTTCGGAGTGCCCTGCAAGAGTCAAGACCCATACCAACATTTTGTATGCAGGCGAATCTGAACCCATTGAAGCAGAACCAGTAACACATTCTGAAGATGATATTTTTGAAGAGGAAGAGGAAGATTCTGAAAGTGATGGCGCTGAGTATATAGATACAGATGATGAAAGTGACATCCATAGTGAAGAAGATGTAGATGACAGTTGATTTATAAACTATATTCATGTTACTGCAAATTCACACACAAACATAGCAAAAATATGTTGGCCTGAAATACAATTCTTCGAAATTGAGGACATTAATTGCCTATATGTTTAATACTATATACTAAGTAAATTAATTTCTTGCAGATTATAAAATGTAACTAATCCATATTGAAATTAACCTGTACTACTAAGTATTGGGCCTTGTTGCAACTCTGCAAGTCACGGTCAGATCTATAATTCATACTCCTTGAGCAATTGACCATGCAGGATAATATCTTTTTTCAGATAAAGAGGATAGGGATACACATGGATCTGGACACATATGGATATCCATGAACTCAGGAGTATTTCTCCCCGTTCCTCACCTTTCCCCATGTTTCCCTCTCTGTCTTCCCCCTTTGGTTTTTTCAGAAATACTACAGAACGCTATACCGTTCCAACGAAATAGTTGATGTTAGCATGATACTTACGGAGTATTATATCTACGGTATCATGCTGACGTCAGTATAGTATTTAGGTATCATATGTGATATATGCGGGGTATCATGTCTGGTGCCTATGGGGTATCGTGCTAATATCATACTATTCCGTTGGAACGGTATACCGTTACGTAGTCTTCCTCTTGTTTTTTTTGACTGAACTGTCTTCCCCTTTTCCATACCACTGCATTACTGCAACTCCCACTCGAATCTGTTCTTTTGGCTTGCCTCACATAGATCTAGCCAATCCATAGTATTAATCAACAAAGCAGCAAGAGACAGTAGCCGATAGCACCAAGCAGATGAAAATGGAACTTACCACCACCGGTTCTACCGTCACTAAGCTCGCCTTGTGCCCCCGTCCACACCACTCGTGCTCCGATCGTGCCACGGCCCGCCACCACTGCTCAACCTCCCACTGAAACCTCTGGATTGAGCTCGACGCGACTCAAACGCAGGATGGATCTTGCCGTGCCCCCGCTGCCGGATCGAGTTCGTTGTGCCCCCGTCGCCGGATCGAGGTCATAGTGCTCCTGTAGGCACCATTATGGGGCCTGATTTCGCAGCAGCTCTACCTCCCATAGCAGCCTCAGCGTCTTGGCCTGCAATCCTTCTGTCGTGCCGACGCCCACGCCTTCGGCTACCGGGTGCTGCTGCCTGCCCTTCTGCTTGCGAAGGTGAAGTGAGATAACGACCTGACTGTTGAACAGGCGAAACGGTAGAGAGGGATGAAAAGGAGGTTAGTGATGGTGTACTTAATAACTACTAGAACCAAACAGTGAATACTTTTATTCATCACAGGTGCTTGTCTCAGCGATTCAACTTAGTTGTCACAAGGTATTTGCAAGATAGCGAGAGCACTCTAATTCATCACTATTGATATGATTAGTGATAACAGGGTAGTTTATCACTAATTTTTAATAGAATAGTGACCATACCCGAAATTATCACAATTGGACCATCACTGTTTATGTGTTTTGTGGTAAAAAAATATCTTCTCACTAGTAATAGGAGAAATTGTGATGGCAGAACATTTTGTCTGACATCCATCCAATGGTGACAACAAAATAACTTATCACTATACAACCACTTACTAGTGAGAAGTAAGGGTTTCATCAATAGAGTTCATCACTGAAAGCCTAATACCCGGTAGTGTTCATTGATCGCTAACTCTCCTCGTGCTCTGCCACTGGGTCCACCTTCTTGAAGTTCGCGTGCAGCCCGGCGGTAATTTAGGGGGTGTTTAGATGGGGCTAAAACTTTTTAGCTCATGTCACATCGGATGTTTGGACGCTAATTTGGAGTATTAAACATAGACTAATAAAAAAACTAATTTCATAAATGAGAGCTAATCTGCGAGACGAATTTTTTAAGCCTAATTAATCCATAATTATGAAAAGTTTACTCTAACATCACATTGTTAAATCATGGCATAATTAGACTCAAAAGATTCATCTCGCGAATTAGTCCAAGGTTATGGAATGGGTTTTGCAATTAGTGTATGTTTAATACTCCAAATTAGTGTCCAAACATCCGATGTGACAGGGACTTGGAATAAGTCTCTATTTCCTAAACAGGCCCTTAGTCGCCAGCTCACATTCTCTCACCTCCTCACTCTCCTGATCTCCTCCAGCGCATCGTTTAGGCATACATGAGCAATTGGTTCTGTAAATAGTGCAGCCGGCTAATGGCTGTAAAAATGTCATTATGGCTAGTGATAAAAGCTAATGTATACAATAAGAGCATCTTCAAGAGAATGGTTAAATGGCTCTCCAAGCTAAATTTTCGTAAGTATGAAGAAAAAATACCCTCCACAGCCTCTCCATCCAGTTGGCTAAGCCATCTGGCTGGCTAAACCGCAGCACTCACTGACCAAACTTTAAGAGTCATTTTGCCTGGCCAACCGTAAGCCCCACCACTCCTCCTCCCATCTCTCTCTCTGCCCAAATCGCAAAGGACCATGGCAGCGGTGGTGTCGTTGTCGTCGCCTCCCGCCTCGCGCGCGCGGGAGCCATCGCTGCCGTCGCCCGCCGCCACCGTCCGCGCCATTGCCCACCGTCGCCGTCCGCGCCGTCACCCACCGCCGCCGTCCGCGCCGTCGCCAGCCGCGCCCACGATCGTCGTCCGCGCCGTTGCCAGCCGCGCCCGCGATCGTCACCCGTGCTGTCTCCAGTCGTGACCGCCGCAGCCATCTGCGCCGTCGCCAGCCACCACCACCTCCATGCCATCTCCGCCCCGATTTAACCAGTGGCGTGGATTCGGGGGCCGCGTGACCTCCGCCTCCGCGTCCCGGGTCGTCATCGAGGTCGTGTTGCCGAGGTCATCGTCGTCGCAAGCTTTCACCGTCGCGCGGGTTGATGGCCGAGAGAAGAGGAAGAGGGAGGGAGGGAGAGAGAGGAAGAGGGGGAGAAAGATGAGGAAGAAGAATGGGGTATAGAGGTTAACATGTGGGTCCCGCTATCATAGACTTAAAATAGAGAGATGAATGGAGAGGCTATTGGAGTGGACAACGAATTTGACTTGCCAAATTAAATGGAGAGTTGGGTAAATAGATATTCGGAGAGTTAGATTTTGAGAAGCTGTTGGAAATGCTCTATGTAGGTTTACACCAACTGCTATCCATTTTTTTAATCTTAAGCTTCCCCATCCAATTCATCTTCTTGCTTGTTGCGCTATTGTACCTATTTTCCCACCTCCTGCTTGATTGGGTTCCTGCCAGACAACCTAGCGAGGATGTGTGGTCACAAGCTACGAGCATGACACAAATAAACGCCAGTTGCTAGCGGATTGACGCCGGCGGAGCTGGCGAAGCTAGCGGATGAGCGAAGCAAGGGTGAAGTAGTATGACGGGCAACTGCACTGCTACTGAGCATGGGAAACGCTGAACCGCCGTCACTCCAGTCATCGTTTGAGCTCGCAACTTCTCCGTCACCACAACCCTCGAGCTAGCTGCTTCTGTGGCCACCAACGGCACCTCGCGTCTCGCGTCGTCCTGACTTCGCAGCTTTCATCACCACCAACACAGCCATCGTCGTCCTCGAGCTCAACTTCCATCTCGCCATCAACGAGCTCTCTGCTATAGTTCTTGTTGCCTCACCGGCGAGCTTTCCGCTCCGTCGCATCGCCGTCGAGCACTTCGCACTCTAGCTCATCACGGTGGTCGTCGTTGCGCTGCCTCTACATTCTCGGCCGGTTGCCGTTGCTTCGTCTCACCATTCCCGCTTCACCTCAACTCGTGTGGACCCACAACTGCATAGCCCAATCATAGCTAACCTGGTGTTGCTGCACTTGCGTTGGAGCGCGTGTGGAGCCGGCGACAATTTAGTCGCCAGCTCATGCTCTCTCTCCTACCCAGCTCATCAACAAATCCAACGTGGCAGTTTTATCGCCAGCTAAAATAGCCTATTATACTTGCTCAACCTTACCGTATCTTTGTCCGATCTGGAATCAGTTCTATTTATGTTGGATTGGATTGGGAGGAAAAAAAGCTAAACCTTTTTGCATCGACGACGGAGACTCTCGCCTCACCGATAATGGTGTGCATAGGTCGGAAGCGTAAAATTCCCTCCCACTGTTGCCTTTGCGGGCGGCGGCCGACGTGACGCCGGCTCAATGGACGTCCCTCCCTGCCGACCTCACCAACCTCGTCGCCGAGCGGCTGCTGGCCGAGGACGTGACGGATTACATGTGCTTCCGCGCCGTGTGCTCGCAATGGCGTGCCTGCACCGATAGCCCATGTGACTCGACGTTGCGGGAAGTCCGCTTCCGCCCGCGAGGCTGGGTCGCCCTCTGCGACGGGGACGGCGTCCGTCCGGCCGACGCCGGCGAGGTTGCCCTTTTCCACACGACGACCAGCAGGCACCTCCGCGTCCGCCTGCCCGAGCTCCAGAGCTATAGGATCATCGGCTTCGCGGACGGCCTCCTCATCCTGATGCACAAGAGCACCACCACCGTCCGCGTCCTCCACCCGTTCACACTTGTCTTCGTCGATCTCCCTCCCCTCGCCGCAATTTTTCACCATCTGGTCAAGGATGAACGATCAAGGGCTTGGCCGAACGCCGCAGTATGCTGGTCTTACGCATCCATTTCTGTTGTTGTCTGGTTTCCTGATGCAGACGTGGTGATCTGGTCAGCACCGTAACTGCCGCATTGGACTGTCATTCACCGTGGTCTTGAGCTTTGGACTGCCTTGCCGTTCCAAGGCAAGCTGTTCGACATCAGACAGTTTACAGGGCAGATTGTGCAGGTGTATCCGCTGTTAGAGTTTCTATATCTTTTGTAACAAATCATATGGATCAGATCACGGTGGTTGGGCTTGATAGAATAGATAAGTCAGGTTTTGCTGTAATCTAGGAGAGCTCAACTACCGCATGGCTGCCATATATATTCATGTATTTCTCTCGCCCGATTTGTGGCTAATTAACACGAAGCGCCTCACTGCTAGGCGTTCCACGCTTGCCCTCTGAAAAATCACATGGTATCAGAGCACTGCTAGTAGATTAGATCAGTGCAGCCATGGCGAGCTCGTCGTCCTCCTCAAACTCCTCCAACCCATTGTTCGGCATCCAGATTTCTGAAAAACTCACCAGGCAGAACTATGCCTTATGGTCTGCGCAGGTGCTTACTTCCCTTCATGGCGCACGATTGGAGGGATACGTCACTGGCAAGATCCCACAACCGGCGGCCGAAATTGAGAAGAAAGAAGGAGAAAAAGGAGAGAAAGTGATCAAGATCCCAAACCCAGCGCTAGAAGAATGGTTTGTCAGCGACCAGCAAGTTCTCGGCTTCATCTTTTCCTCTCTGTCACGAGAGGTGTTGACACAAGTCGCGGCTGCAAAAACGGCAGCCGAAGCCTGGCGGATAATCGAGGAACTCTTCTCCTCCAAGTCTCGAGCGGGCGCCATCAACGTGCGCTTAGCGCTCACCACCACACAGAAAGGAAGCATGACGGTGACCGAGTACATCACGAAGATGAGATCGCTCGGTGATGAGATGGCGGCTGCAGGGAAGCCGCTCGATGAAGAAGACATGGTGACTTACATCATCAACGGACTTGACTCCGACTACGATCCAGTGGTCGAAGCAATGGTGGCGATGGCGAGGGTGGCACCAGTCACCGTATCGCAATTGTACTCACAGCTCTTAAGTTTTGAAAACAGGATTCGGATACGACAAGCCTACTTGGCTGTGATGGCAGGTGCAGCACATCGTGGTGGCTATGGAGGCAGCAGCCGCGGTCGTGGAAACACACAGGGCCGCGGCAACCGTGGCGGTCGTGGTGGCGGAGGCCGCGGTAACAACAGCGGCAATCGTGGCGGTGGCACCGACCGCGGTGGAGGTGGTCGCAACAACGACAACCGTCCTGTGTGCCAGGTTTGCCACAAGCGCGGACACGTCGCCATTGACTGTTGGTACCGTTACAACGAAAGCTACAACTCCGACGAGAAGATGGGCGGCGCCGCTACACATGCATATGGTGTTGACACCAATTGGTATGTCGACACCGGAGCGACCGATCACATCACAGGTCAATTGGACAAATTGACAACAAAGGAGAAGTATCAAGGAACAGACAAAATCCACACCGCAAGTGGTGAAGGTATGAGTATTAAGCATATTGGTCATACAATTGTTCCTACTCCTAGTCGCCCCTTGCATCTTAAAAATATCTTGCATGTTCCCAAAGCCTCAAAGAACTTGGTATCTGTCACACCCTAGAGTTCCCCTTTCTAGCTCTAAATTCATAAAATAAATGGCTTAAAAGAAATTGTCTATTTTAACCTAGAGCAAATTCTAATTAAAAATGTATTTATTTAATTGTAATTAGCAAGGTGGGATTTTTCTGGAGTTCCCCTTGTTAAAATGCACTAACAGGATTTTTAGTGGAATTTTTAGATCATTTAAAATAATTTTAAACAATTTAAAAACTCCTACTGCAATTTTAAAATCCCCCTAAATCTTTCTTTTCTTTTTCCTTCTTTTTCCTCCTTTTTCTTTTTCTTTTGGGCCACCAGCCCATTTCTTTCCCCCCCTCTCAGCCCCTCTCCCCTCCCGGGCCGCCCCTCCCTCTCTCCCTCTTTCCCCTTGGGCCACCGGCCTGCCGCCCCTCCTGGGCCGGCCCACGCCCGGCCGCGCGCGGCCTTCTCCTCTCCCCTCCTGGGCCGCCGCCCCTTCCTCCTTCGCGGGCCGGCCCGAGGCCGCCGCGCCGAGGTCCGCGCCGCCTCCCTCGCGCGCCCGGGCCGCCGACAGGTGGGGCCCACCTGTCGGGCCCGTCTCCCCGCCGGAACCGCCGCCCGCAACGGCCGCCGCCGCCGCCGCCGTATCCGCCGCCCGCAACCGCCGCCTCCGCCCTTCCCGGCCGCCGTGCCTTATAAAAGCCGCGCCGCCGCCCCTCCACGCTCTCCTTTCCGCCGCCGCCGCCACCCCTCGCCGCCGGTAAGCCGCCGCCTTCCCGTCGCTCGGCCGCCGCCGCCGCCGCCTCGCGCCGCCGCTTCGGCCGGCCGCCGCTCGGTCGCCGCCGTCGCCTCGCGCCGCCGCTAGAGTCGCCGCCGCACGCGCCGCTCGGCCGGCCGCCCCTAGGGCGCCGCCGCTGCGCGCGCCGCCTCGCGCTGCCGCCGCCGCCGCCGCTGCCGCCCGGCCGACGCCGCCGCCGCACCCGCGCGCGCGGGTGACGTCAGCAGGCTGACGTCAGCCCTAGCCCGCTGACGTCAGCCCTAGGATGATTTTATTACGCAATAATTTATTTATTTATTTATTTTCTTTTCTGTTTAGTTTAAAATGCAGTTAAACTTCTAAAATTCATAACTAATTCATACGGACTCCGTTTGGGTCCGTTCAAGTCTCAGAAAATTCATAAAAATGCCTAGAATTCATTAAAAATAGTTTTGTTTCCTGTTTCAGTAGTCTTATAGTCTGTTTTGCTTGTTTGCTTTGTTTGTCGTGTAGAATCCGATAGTTCCGACGCTCCGACATACTTCGAGGTCGTTGCTGAGGTTTCTTTCGCGCCAGAGCAAGGCAAGTCATACTTTTTGTTTGATCATATTGTACCTACCTTGCAAATATTCTATTTATTCTTAAATACTGCATTGTTTTATAAGGTCATTTTATGGGCTTATTTACCTACTGTACTCAGCCATGTAATTCCGCTTACCTTGTACCTTTGATAGCTTGGGGATCAATATGATTAGTGCTAGGTTAGGACATGCTTAGCCCTGCTTAGAAACTTTAGCACACCAATGGGAAAACTAAGGTATCTATACTATTTAATGTTTAATGGTAGCTCATGATGGTTATTCGTGAGTGGTTAACCAATTGGTTCAACTAAAATTTGCTAAATGGTGGGTTGTGAGTACAAGGTTATGAAGGTCGTACTCATGACAATTAAGGACCGGTTCGCGGGAAACCCTGGAAGAATTACCGTGCTTACCACAAGCTAGCATGGGTAATAGCTTGACTCGTAGTGTAGCTTTTCTTAGCCGACGCATCCAGGCAAGGGTGGGCGTGATGGAGTTGGGTCGGCGGGGGATTTACCCGTTGATCGGCTGCCGGATTCACCTAGGCACGAGGGGGGGCTGCCTGCCTTGGGATTAAAGGTGGGGGCGAAACCTGAGGTGTGGTGCGCTTGGTTAACGAGGGTTACGCGAAAGGTCTTGTCACGGTTCTCTTTTCAGTATACCGTGGTGGTATGCTGGCGCACGATAACGTGTTGTGGGGCTGTGTCTTGTGGGTACAGTTGTACACCTCTGATCAGAGTAAAACTATTCGAATAGCCGTGCCCGCGGTTATGGGCGATCAACCAGATTCATCGTGATTAGTCATAACCTTAATAACTTGACTTAATGGAACCGGAGTAGTTCAGGTGGAATGGGTTGGGCCTGTTGCAACGTGGTGTAGCGTTGGACAGCGATGATTCAATATTGCTTAATTTATTCAACTGTTTTACCGCTTTCAACTGTTGTTTTAAAATGCTTATATTATGCAAATCAGCCTTTAGCCTTTCCATTGGAGCCATTCGCATCATTATCTTCCTTTCCGGTATGACTTGTTGGGTACAGTGGGTGGTACTCAGTCTTGCTTCATTTTTCCTCCACACCAGAGTTTGAGTATGTGTATGAGGATGGTTTCTCGGAGGAGTAGGCTTGCTGCTATCGTCGAGGATGCCTGTGGATTGGAGATGCCACGCTGCGAGCGACTTGTTATTTAGATTAGTTTATTTATCTTTTCCGCTGCGTTAATGTAAGATATTTTTATGGTGTTTTGTAAGACGTGGATCTGTGTATCAACTTTGTCGTTTGTGTTACCCTGGCTGGTCCTGGACAGGGGTTTTTATTACACATTCTGCTTGGAATTCGGGTTAGCGAATCCCTGGGCGTGACAGTATCTGTTCATAGACTCGTTGCTGGTAATTATGCTTTTCTTGAAATTCATGGCAAATATTTTCTGATCAAGGACAAGGCCACGAGGAAGACGATTCTTGAAGGTCCGTGCCGGCGAGGTCTCTATCCTCTACCAACCGGTGCTTCACTTAAACAAGTCTTTGCTGCAACGCCATCCTTTGAACGGTGGCATGGTCGTCTCGGTCATCCTTCTAAACCAATTGTCACAAGAGTCATTAGTCAAAATAATTTGCCATGTCTTAGTAATTCCTCAAACGAGTCTATTTGTGATGCCTGTCAACAGGCTAAGAGTCATCAATTGCCGTTTCCTAAGTCCTTTAGCGTGTCTAATAATCCTTTGGAGCTTGTTCATTCCGATGTATGGGGGCCTGCTTGTACCTCTGTCGGAGGAAAACAATACTATGTAAGCTTCATTGATGATTATAGCAAGTTTACATGGGTTTATTTTCTTAAGCATAAGTCTGAAGTTTTTCATAAATTTCATGAGTTCCAAGCTTTGGTAGAACGGCAATTCAATTCCAAGATCCTTTCCATGCAAACTGATTGGGGAGGAGAGTATCTTAAGCTTCATTCTTTTTTTTTCTCAAATTGGCATTTCACACCATGTGTCATGTCCTCATACTCATCAACAAAACGGTGCTGCAGAACGTAAGCATCGACATATTGTGGAGGTCGGTCTCTCCCTCCTTGCACAAGCCTCTATGCCACTAAAATTCTGGGATGAAGCATTTCTTGCTGCCGCATATCTTATTAATCGCCTCCCAAGTAAGGTGATCAATTTTGATACTCCTCTTGAACGTCTCTTTAAACAAAAACCTGATTATTCCTCTCTTCGGATTTTTGGGTGTGCATGTTGGCCAAATCTTCGTCCATACAACAAACACAAGCTCCAATTCCGTTCTAAACAGTGTGTCTTTCTTGGTTTTAGCAATCTCCACAAAAGTTTTAAATGTTTGGATATTCCCACCGGCCGTGTCTATGTGTCTCGTGATGTCACCTTTGATGAGCAGGTCTTCCCATTTTCCAAACTACATCCAAACGCCGGGGCTCATCTTCGTACTGAGATTTCACTCATTTCATCTAATTTAACTCCTCCATATGATCAAGGGGGAGAGGAACAATGTACTGATCATATGTTTAATATAACTCTACCTGTTGCTACTAATCAGTGTTTACCAGCTGTTGGCGCAGAAGAGGAACCAAATTCTGCAGATGCAGGCGAAACAATTGATGCAACAGGTGCAAATTCAGGTGTTGTAGGTTCAGGACAAGCAGTCCCGGGTACACCATCTCAAGGTCCTGGAGCAATTCACTCACTTGCAGACCAATCTGGAGAATTGTCTCCAGTACATCTGCACCAATCGGATGTGCATCTCCCTGCACTAGAAAATGATGGCGCCCCTGGATCATCTGTGTAGATGAATTCTGCATCAACAGATGCTACTACATCAGCTACAACTGAGGTAACCCGGCCTAGAACTAGGCTCCAAAGTGGGATCAGAAAGGAAAAAATTTACACAGATGGTACAGTAAAGTATAGCTGGTTTACATCGTCAGGAGAACCGCAAAGTTTGGATGAGGCTCTAGGTGATAAAAATTGGAAAGATGCAATGAATGTTGAATATTCGGCTCTAATGAAGAATAAAACCTGGCACCTAGTTCCACCTAAGAAAGGGATAAATGTCATTTACTGTAAATGGGTCTATAAAATTAAAAGGAAAAGGAAGGCTGATGGGAGTCTAGACAGATACAAAGCTAGGCTAGTAGCTAAAGGCTTTAAACAAAGATATGGCATAGACTACGAAGATACTTTTAGTCCAGTAGTCAAAGCTGCCACTATTAGAACCGTGTTGTCTATAGCAATGTCTAGAGGATGGAACCTTCGTCAGCTAGATGTTCAAAATGTTTTTCTACATGGCATTTTAGAAGAAGAGGTTTATATGAGACAACCACCAGGTTTTGAGCAATTAAAACAGCCAGGTTATGTGTGTAAACTAGACAAGGCTTTATATGGTCTCAAACAAGCACCAAGGGCATGGTACTCAAGGCTTAGTACAAAACTATTTGAACTTGGGTTCAAGGCGTCCAAGTCTGACACCTCTTTGTTCTTTTACAACAAAGGTGATATTACTTTTTTTATGTTGGTTTATGTTGATGATATCATAGTTGCCAGTTCATCTCCAGATGCAACTACAAGTCTTCTAAAGTCACTTCACCAAGAGTTTGCCCTGAAGGATTTGGGAGACTTGCATTTCTTTCTTGGGATAGAAGTGAAGAAGGTAAATGATGGTATAGTTTTAACTCAAGAAAAATATGCTAATGATTTACTGAGGAGAGCTAATATGAGCAACTGTAAGCCAGTAAATACCCCGTTGTCCACATCAGAAAAACTAAGTGCTCATGAAGGAGTACCACTTGGTGCGAATGACAGTACAAAGTATAGAAGTATGGTCGGAGCATTACAATATCTGACTTTGACTAGACCTGACATGTCTTTTTCAGTGAACAAGGTGTGTCAGTATTTGCATGCACCAACCACAGATCATTGGGCTGCTGTTAAACGAATATTGAGATATCTCAAACATACTGTCAAGCTTGGGCTAAAAATCAGTAAGTCTAATTCATTACTTGTTAGTGCATTCTCTGATGCAGATTGGGCAGGATGTTTAGATGATTGGCGTTCTACTGGAGGATTTGCAGTCTTTCTAGGGCCAAATCTCATCTCATGGAGTGCTAGAAAGCAAGCTACAGTCTCAAGATCAAGTACAGAAGCAGAGTACAAGACCCTAGCTAATGCCACTGCTGAGATCATGTGGATACAAACTTTGCTTCAAGAACTTGGTGTTCAAGTGCCTAAGACTGCAAAGATATGGTGTGATAATATGGGTGCAAAATATTTGACAGCTAATCCTGTGTTTCATGCACGCACTAAACATATAGAGGTCGATTACCACTTTGTTCGAGAAAGAGTGGTAAGAAAATTGCTTGAGGTGGAATATATTTCTACTAAAGATCAAGTAGCAGATGGTTTCACCAAAACTCTGACAATGCGACAGTTGGAAATGTTCAAAAACAATCTAAACCTTACAGGTTAGATTGAGGGGGAGTGTTAGAGTTTCTATATCTTTTGTAACAAATCATATAGAATAGATAAGTCAGGTTTTGCTGTAATCTAGGAGAGCTCAACTACCGCATGGCTGCCATATATATTCATGTATTTCTCGCCCGATTTGTGGCTAATTAACATGAAGCGCCTCACTGCTAGGCGTTCCACGCTTGCCCTCTGAAAAATCACATCCACCACACCTGCAATATCCAGTTGTTGATCATGCTCCCGAGCGGTTTCGTTGGCCCATGTTGTGCTACCTTGTGGACTTCCAGGGGCATATGCTCCTAATCATCCATCACAGTTTCGTTGACCCGAGCTTGAAGGGGTTCCAGCCTTTCGCGTTTGCACTCTTTCTAGTGGACATAGACCGCAGAGAGCTCTCCGCATTGGTAGGAGAAGACCTTGCCGATCGGGCACTCTTCCTCAGCAAAGACCGGAGCATTTGTGTTTCTGCCAAGGACTCCCTTCTATCAGCAGGAATTCCATCTACTTCTCCATGCCCACAAATGACTCTGTTGTGCTTCATTGCCTAAGCAGCCGACTGTTCGAGCGGACTTCGACATTATCTTTTATACATGACTTAAGGGAGAGGATTCGACCATCTGTGAGGCCCTTTACCTTGGCCGATCATCTGCTGACGTATTGCCACAATGTTCAGTGGTCAGTTCCTGCATGCTCTCCTTTCGCACCATGCTATCTAATGCATTCATGTATTTCTTGGCTGCAACTAATATAGTGGCTCTGTTCATTCAGGACAAAGGAATTTATGTTTCATGAGTACTTTGATATACCTAGATCTTGGAAAAAATTGGGGAGGAAAATGAAGGAACAGGACTCTGAAGTTCAAGTTCCATGCTGCTGCAAAGAGAAATCAGGAAGACGTTTGATTTCCTTGCAAAAATCCTTCAGAATAAAAGGCAGGCTATTTTTATCACTTCTTTTTCTTCATCTCTATATCAGAATAGAGTGGTTACATCAAGATTTATAGCTCCACAGGAAAAACATAATCTGCTTGGTTTAGCATTTACAAATGATAAGTTTGGATCCTAAACCTATGTAGTTACCTACAATATGCTTATAATGTAACACTACCAAAATGCATTACTGCACAAAGATCCATTTTAATTTTATTGGCTGCATGTACAGTTTGCTATTTTGTAAGGGCTAATGAATTCTACTTCATGTTTTCCTATTTTGTTTTTGGTTACATAATCATTGTATGTTAATAGAGAATCACTTTTAATATAATCTCACTATGTTCTTCTGTTTGTTTTCACAGGCACGCCTGTCATATCCTGGAACCAGTGAATAAGCCCATGTTTGGGATGCCCAGTCCCATGCCTAGACGAGAATACATTATTCACAGTAAATTTCACAAACCCACTACATTTTTGCCTAAATTCTCAAGGAACTGCACCATTTTGGTGCAGTTCCACACATTCACCAATATTGAAGGGTGCGTTGGGACTGATTTGGAGCAGTCAAGCCCCACTGTTCTGTGAGACTGTGACCACGTAGGATGACTCCACATCATACCAATCTGTCTGCAGAAGCTTACCACCTTTCCTTTCCCCATATCAGGAGTTCGGTGGTAGTGGCGGTGCATGCTGAGATCCACTAACATGTTAGGATATAAGAGCCGAAACGAAGTTGGCTGTGTAAACCAGCCATTCCCATACAGCAGGAATGCTCTTCAAACTTGAAGAGCAACCTCTCTGTACGGCATTCTGATTTCTGACCCGACCTGATGTACAACTCCTGATTGGAATGGTGCATATTTTTCTCGCATATGTCTGATGCCAGTTAAAAAGCTCCATCAGGTGGTCTCTGAGCTGAGGATAATAACCCGGGTTTCTGTCAAATCAAATAAGCGTTTGATATGGGTATGACCTAGTTTTATCTGGTGACGCTGATACACCCGCCATTAAAAGGCCGGTTATGTAATTTTGTAGTTATGATGATCCCCTTAGCTCCTTATTGTTAATCTATGCGTACGTAGCAAATTGTTTCAATTAATGTTGATAAAACATCGTGTGCCATTTGTTGGTAACTTTTTAGGAAAAAGACAAGCACGATTGGGACACCTAAACGTTTTGCAATGATATGGAGTCGCCAACTGTATTGATCTAGCAAAGAGCCAAATCAAGATAAGTTTTGTAAAAATTAGATCGGCTAGTGGAGCCAATCTAGGTGGAGCAAAGGATAACCACCCATCTTGTGGGCGAACGGAAGGTTTACAGGACACACCTACAAAGGGGTATCGCACTCTCGCAGCGACGACGGATGATTTACGGCGCAAATCGATAAAGCTGGACGAAGTAGGCTAGAACTAGGCGAAAAGTAGATGCAATATTGAAAAAACGATTCAATTAGCTAATTGTGTTGAAAGTAGATTGGTACCTCCAATTGATTCGGCCTTATCCCTTATATAGGGGTTGATCTTGCTTCCTACAGGTTATCCTCAATATCCAACTCGAGATAGAAACCAATGGAAACTCGAAACATCTCTTCCCGAGTAAGGAAACCCAAGGCCCGACGAAATCTACCTCGGAGTCGAACTCTGTCGATCTCATTGGTCACATGCCTTCGATCAGACCGACCCAACATGTCAGTCAGATCGGCCTATACACGGCGGTCAGATCAGCTCTATGAAGGAAACCGGGCACTTTCCGAAATTTGATAATATTTTCCTATTTTATTTTTAGGTGTTAAATTTGAGTGTAAACACCATTTCCGTGTGCATGAGTAATCTTGTTTCCAGTCTACTGAGACTAATTTTGTTGGCAGAGCTTTTCAACCTCTTATCACAAAACCCACTTCTTTAAACTTTGAAGTATTTCATCATACTAAGTGCCCTTGTTCTAAAGGTATAGTTTACTAGAACGCGATTTAAAAGATAAAAAGCATATCATCATGGATCCATGCCCTTGTTCTAGAATGAAGGAACAATTACCTTGGGAATGGATAATCTTAAGATGATACATCGACTAATACATACAAATATTAGCGATCCACTAATATATACAAATATTAGCAGTTTTGTTATAATTTATCTTCTCTTTCATCCATGTACAAGTTACCACTGCGTTCGACAGCAGCACAAAGAGAGGAAAACTCTTTCTTTTTCTTGATTTGCACCTTGCTTCCCGAACGGTTAAATGGTACGTTTTTATTTGAAAAAGTTATATAAAAAATTGCTTAAAGAATCATATTAATCTATTCTTTAAGTTTGGAATAGTATGGGCTAATGGTTTACTTCGTTTTACATATTTTCTCAATCTTCTCTTTTCTGTACCTATTCAAACTATTCAAATATTTTTTCCACACAGAATACTAAAGATAAATATAGGTACGGAAATATATTCAAACTCAACTTTATTTAGAAGTAAAAAAAATAAATTTCGGGTGAACAGTGTTAGTAACGTAACACTATTCACCCTAAATTATCTTTTTTTCAAAGTTAAGTTTGGAATTGAGATTTTATATGCATTCCTCGCGTATATCTCTAGTTATTTTTTTCATGGATTTAGAGAAATTTTAGTTATGCCTTTCCCGGATTGTCATTTTTCTTAATGTTTTTCACCGTATATCATTCGATTCATTCCCTGTATATACTCTGGCAGTTCGGCCCAAACCTCGCGCCGCACTGCCGCCGCCGCCAAGCCGCAAGCCGAAGGGAAACACCCGCCGCAAAACCCCCAAACCTCTCTCCTCGCTGCTCTCTTCCCCATGTCTCCCTCCGCGCCGCCGTCCGCCATCCGCCTCCCGGTGGGGCTTCCCAAGGCTTCGCTGCCGACCTCCTCCTCCCCGCCCTCCGCTCGCTTCCCCCACCTCGCCATGTCCGCCTCCTCGTCTCGCCGCTCCCCACCCCTCGCCGCGAGCGGCGCCAACGCCTCCCTCCTCGCCGCCGACCCGGGCCACCGCGACGCCGTCCTCCTCGCCGCGCGCGGCGCCATGGCGAACTGCCTCGGCGAGACCAGCCTCCACCTCGCCGTCCCCGGGCTCCGGCTCGCCGCCAAGGGCAAGGTGAGCGAAAAAAAAACCATTGGCCTGTTGCCCCCACTGATTCTCGATTGGACTAGGGAGTGAACGATGGCGTTTCTGGGTGAAGGTGAGGGACGTGTACGAGAGCGGGGAGCATCTGGTGCTGGTGACCACCGACCGGCAGAGCGCGTTCGATCGCGTCCTTGCTTCCATCCCTTTCAAGGGGCAGGTATGCTCCGTATCTGTCGCTATTCAGTCATTCAGTGCCAATGTCGAAGAGCGTTTGTTCAATTTCCATGCCGATGATATTTTGGTGATAGGTTGCACTGCCTGGATTTTTAGCCCTTGTGTTGTTTGTTTGATGCAACTGCGGTATTAGCCAGTAAGGTGGTTTTTCAAGTAATAATCACCTGAGAATATGAGAAGGGTCTGTTCTTACTTCTTAGTCATGTCTAGAATTTTGTCAATTGTTAATCTAGCTGTTTATTCCCCTGTGTAATGAAGCGTTGATTGTACAAGCGGAATGTATGTTGGAACTAGCGATTATCACTTGCATAGTTGATTATTTTGATGTGCTTTCATCTGGTTGAATATAGGTGCTCAACGAGACAAGCCTTTGGTGGTTCGATAGGACCCGTCATATCACTCCCAATGCAGTAGTTTCTTCTCCTGATAAGAATGTGACAATTGCAAAAAGGTGCTCAGTTTTTCCAGTTGAATTTGTTGGTGAGACCTAAGGCTTGCTGCATTTACTGATTATTTCTCCTACTGCTTTGCAATCATATCCCTCAGAATCTTGTTGGCTGTGTTGATCAATTAGTTTTTTCTTCACTTTGTTTTCGTCATTCTCATGGTATGATGAATCTTGGGCATCGTCCCTTTTTTTTTTTTAAATAAAGCCTGACGGAGAACTGTTGGCTGTGTTGATCAATTAGCTTTGTTTTCATGCTTTTTTCAGTGAGGGGATATGTTACTGGAAGCACTGATACATCTTTGTGGACTGTTTATAATAAGGGTGTGAGGAACTATTGTGGAAATGTTCTACCTGATGGTATGCTTAAAGAACAAACATCCAAATTGGATTTTTTTTCTTTACTTACAGTGAGTGGGCTCTTCTGTGCAGGAATGGTGAAGAATCAGAAGCTATCTGAAAATATACTTACACCAACGACTAAAGCTGCAGATCATGATGTACCTGTCACTCCGGAAGAGGTATTTATTCTTCTATACTTTTATTTTATTTCTAAACATAATCTTAAGTCTACATAAGAATTCCCGCCAAAATAAACACTAGCTTATACAGGGATGGGGATAAACAATTGCTCTTGGTAGTCTAACATTGGAATTACATAGTAGTCCATGGTAATTGGAAAAAGGTGGAAACTTAAGGAAGCTACTAGTTGAAGCCTGTCATTCTGGAGTCGCAAAAGTTACCCTACTGTCTTTAGTTACTTTTTCAGTTATTGAAGTTTCTCCTTTGCTTACAAGTCAAATTATCACAGTTGGCACGAACCTAGAGTCCTTGAATGATCCATGGATCTCATTTTTCTTTTTATGAGATATTTTAGTTGCATTTTGTGCCTCCTTAGTTGTTTCTAGCCTCTTTAGCATGTAAATGCTGCTGTATTTATTCATCACCTCTAAAGAGCTTCTGACATTGCCATGGCATTCTGCAGATTATCAATTCAGGACTAATGTCAAAGGAAGATTTTGATGAAGCAAGAAGCAAAGCCTTAAGCTTATTTGCATATGGGCAGGTGATTAATTCTCATATGTTCTGGTTCTTATGAGGTGCTTTCAGTTCAATGCCTAATAATCTTCTATAGCAATGTCACTTGCAGTGTTAATATTGGACCTGAAAAATCTCAAATTTAGCCTTGATTTGCCTTTTCATTTAAATCTCTGCAGGAAGTGGCCTTAGAGAATGGACTAATTCTAGTTGACACAAAGTATGAGTTTGGAAAAACAGCTGATGGGACAATCATGTTGATTGATGAGGTTACACCTTCTTACATGATTTTATCCTAGCAATATGTTCTGTCTACACTGCAAATTCTATGCTCGTTGGTCTCAGAGAATAGAAAGAACATGGACGATCAAACCTTAAATAACTATGCCTGACTAGCAACTTGTACTAGCTCTGCTCACTGTCTCTCTATAAATGTAACATGTTTGTCATGACATCACTTTAGTGTGTTTTATGTTGGAAGTGTTTTTATATTTGGTAATCCATGAAACATTCGATCCTTGCACAAAAACCAAGCCTTTTGTTTTTCGTACTGGTGCTTGTTCGAAGAGTTTGAGTTACCATTTCGCCAGCTGGTTCCCATTCTCAGATTAAGTTTGGTTTTCCCAGAAATCAAACAAGCTATATAGTTTCTAGGATTTTTTATTTTAGAAAAAATGTTGCATCTGTTTGATAATTTCTGAGATATTTAATGATGATTTCTAACAGAATCCCCGATGTCTTCTTTTTGATAAGCAGGTACACACTCCTGATTCCAGCAGATATTGGATTGCTGATTCTTACAAAGAGAGATTCAATTCTAGTCTTGAGCCTGAAAATGTTGACAAGGTAGACTGCTCTTGTGTTTATACAAAACTATACGTGTGGCAATGCCTTAAACTTATGCTTTTAATTTATACTGGAATGGCTGAAGATGTGATTTTATTTTCACCAGGAGTTCTTAAGACTGTGGTTCAAGAACAATTGCAATCCATATGAAGATGCGGTATACCATTTTTCCTTAAAACCACTTAAGCATTTTCAATAGTAAGCAAATGTTGATAATTAGTGAAATATGATATCTCTGTGATGTCCACATATAATACATTCCTCGTCCGTTGACTGCATGTTTGTTTGTCTTTTGAAGGCTCTTTGTTTTTTTGAAGATTCACTTCATGTTTATCTATTACTTTAAAATACTCAGGTTCTGCCTGAAGCTCCAGAAGAACTAGTTTGTGAACTAGCTTGGCGGTATGTCCATTTCCTTCTCACTTCAGAGCTTGTTCTACTAACAGCTTCGTGGGCTTCTGATGCACATGAATCTCATACAAGAATGATATCATATCAGTTGAATTATAGTTTGCTTACATGTCCACCACAGGTACATTTTCTTGTTTGAAACAATTACAAACACAAAGTTCGAGATCCCCAAAACGCAGGTATGTGAGGACAGTTTGGTGAATCTGGTCTGGCTGACAACCATATACTCAAGCATTTTTGTTAAATGCAGGAGCCGATTCACGAAAGGATGTCAAGGAATGTTGCACTAGCCTTGCAGAATCTTTGATTGCGGATAAGGAGGATTCCCTGAACAAAACTTGCCTGCTGATGAGAATAAGAGGTGCACTTCTGGACCTTTGGTACCGGCATTACTACCAATGATAATATTAGCATAAGCTCATGCCGTGTATTCTTCAACATGGCTGTTTGATGGAGCATGAATATGCGTGTGCTCCGAGATGTAATACGGTTTGAAACAACTAGCCAAAACCGCCTGGCATACTCTGCCCTTGTAGTTTCCCTGTTGAGACTTGAGAGGGTCAGTAAGAGAGAGAGAGCCAAACACTGCTTGATTGCGTGCTGATATTTTTCACCCTCTGATGTAACATTTTCCGCGTGACAAGCTAAAAATATCACCAGGTTGCTCCGCCTCTAGCGTAAGTGTGATTCTGTACTTCAGAACACATTATTCTAGAAACCAACAATTTTTAAGAGGACAAGTCGTTTGTTATTGTTAGAACCAGACAGTATTTTCTCCATTTTGTCAAACTCTTGTTAGAACCAGACAGTATTTTCTCCATTTTGTCAAACTCTCACAAAATCTGTACAGATCGACTTGTCTTCGTTCATTCTAGAAAAACTAGCTGGGTAGCTGGGTGACCCGCGCAATTGCGCGGTTAGTATTCACACAAAATTATCTTCTTTTATATATGAGTTTACTTAAAATTTATTAAATAATTATATCGTTATCTTAGAATTTTAAAAGACAGAACCTTATCATCAAAATGTTTTTAATTTTATAGTTTTTAAAAGACACACCAGTCGTTACCTCTTCTTTATCACCCTTTTATTTACTTGTTCGATCTACTACAGCTTCTATTAATCCTCCTTGAAACTTTAAAATTGGACCTTATAAATTTTAGAGTTAATTATCTTTACGGCCATGTTGTTTATCCCTTTTTATTATCATTTATCATTGTTGTGTTTCAATATGATTGTGTTTTTTGAAAATTTCATATTTTTTATTCAGATACTATGTTATTTATAAATTTTATTCCTACTTGAGCTCTTATAATTATTTTTATATTTTCGAAATTAATTTATTTTTTATTCCAAATTTTTCTCAAACTCGTGTTGTGGATGGTCTCTTCTTTCGATATTGCTTATTTTTTATTCCAAATTTTAGTTATTTTTAAATTGTATTCTTAACTCTTATTTTTATTTTTCTAATTTCATAATTTATTTTTTTTATTCCGAATTTTAATTAATCTCGTATTCGGTTCTATATGCATTTTTCTTCCAATATTGCTTATTTTTAATTATGAATTTTATTTATTTTAAAATTGTATTTCTGCCTGAACTCTCTTTTTTCCTTTTCCTAATTTTAGAATTTATTTTATTTTTATTCCAAATTTTAATTAATCTTGTATTGGGTTCTTATATTGACTCTTTTTATAATATTGCTTATTTTTAATTTCGAATTTCAGTATATTTCAAAATTGTATTCCTACCTGAACTCTTCCTTTTCTTTTCCTAATTTCAGATTTTATTTTATTTTTATTCTGAATTTGAATTAATCTCGTATTTGGTTTTATATGGACTCTTCTTCCAATATTATTCATTTTTAATTCTGAATTTCAGTTATTTCTAAATTGTATTTCTAGTTGGACTCTCATTTTATTTTTATTTCGAATTTTAATTAATCTCGTATTTGGTTCTATATGGATTCTTCTTTCAATATTGTTCATTTTTAATTCGGTATTTCTAGTTGGACTCTCCTTTTTCTTTCTCTTCGATTAATGTGAATGTGGTACTTTCTTTCAAGACTGTTTTAATAATATAATAGATAGATAGATTTCAAGGCTGTTTTAATAATTTAATAGATAGATAGATCTATCGTTCGATCTCTCCTGTTGGAGTCACTCCGCGTGTCTACGTTGCCCCTAGTTTCATTTTAGTAGTACTACTATCGATATGTCGATAGAGGAAAGGGAGGAAGTATCAGCCGCTTAGGGGTTGTTTAGATGGGGTTAAAACTTTTTAGCTAATATCACATCAGATGTTTGGACGCTAATTTGGAGTATTAAACATAGACTGATAAAAAAACTAATTTCATAAATAAGAGATAATCTGCGAGATGAATTTTTTAAGCCTAATTAATCCATAATTATGAATAGTTTACCGTAGCATCACATTGTTAAATCATAGTGTAATTAGACTCAAAAGATTCATCTCGCGAATTAGTTCAAGGTTATGAAATGGGTTTTGTAATTAGTGTATGTTTAATACTTTAAATTAGTGTCCAAACATCCGATGTGATAGAGACTTGGAATAAGTCCCTGGGAAACAAACAGGCCCTGTACTTACTTCCCAAGCAACAGTTGACTTGACTTCCCAACTCCCAACCTCCCAAGCCTTTTTAATCCCAACAAACAGGGGATCAACTGATCAAGGCGTACGCCGCAACAGCAGCGAGCTCCAGTCATGGCAGACAAGGGAGTGAAAGTGTTCGCCATGTGGGCGAGCCCCATGACGATCCGGGTGGAGTGGGCGCTCCGGCTCAAGGGCGTCGACTACGAGTACATCGACGAGGACCTCGCCAACAAGAGCGAGGCGCTGCTCCGGCACAACCCGGTGACCAAGAAGGTGCCCGTGCTGGTCCACGACGGCAAGCCTCTCGCCGAGTCCACCGTTATCGTCGAGTACATCGACGAGGCCTGGAAGCACGGCTACCCCATCATGCCCTCGGACCCCTTCGACCGTGCTCAGGCGAGGTTCTGGGCCAAGTTCGCAGAAGAGAAGGTTTATTCCAACTCTACTGACTCAAATCCAAATCCAATCTTTTTCTCTGGCCTCTTAGTTAGACTGATTGGCTTTACGTTGCATTGGATGTTGTTATAGTGCAACGCTGCTCTGTACCCGATCTTCATGACGACCGGAGAGGAGCAGAGCAAGCATGTGCACGAGGCCCAGCAGTGCCTCAAGACGCTGGAGACGGCCCTGGAGGGGAAGAGGTTCTTCGGCGGCGACGCCTTCGGCTACCTCGACATCGTCACCGGGTGGTACGCCTACTGGCTGCCGGTCATCGAGGAGGTCTGCGGCGTCGCCGTCGTCACCGACGAGGCGCTGCCCCTGATGAAGGCATGGTTCGACCGGGTCCTCGCCGTCGACGCCGTGAAGGCGGCCCTGCCGCCGAGGGACAAGCTCGTCGCGCTTAACAAGGCTCGCCGTGAGCAGATCACTTCAGCTTCCAGCTAGTATGCACCTTTCATCGCCATGGTCCATGGTTAAACAATAAGTTCGTCACAAGCACATTGTGCAGAAGTAGATGCTCGAAGCATATATGATCCGTCTCAGAGAGACAAACTTAATGCTCTATGATATGTTTTATCCAGTGTACAATACTACAATATTGCCTACTTAATTATTTCCTCAAGAGGAAAATACAGCACAGTTTTGTAGTGATTTGATCATTCTAATTAAGGATCCAAATGGTCGGGTTTGGGGGGCTCGTCGGAGTGGCGGCGATGCGCCGCCGCCTTGGCCGCCCGGACCTCGCCGTAGAAGTAGGAGACGAAGCCCCAGAGGGAGAGCGCGAGGGCGACGCCCTTTGTGCCGTTGAATGGCTCGTGGAAGAACATGACGGCGAGCACCTCGGTGACCGGGATGAGCACGGTCATGATGACACCGGCGAGCAGCGCCGAGCCGTAGAAGATGGCGCCGATCGTGCCGAGGAAGAAGCACTGGTACATGGCGGCCGACCCGGCCAGGAGCAGGTAGTAGCCCGCTTGGCCCAGACCGAACTCCTGGGCTTCTCCTGGGATTGCCTGCGTTTGGTTGCCTTCCAGCTTAATCAGAAATACTGCTATGATCTACACCTTCTATCCTAAATTACATGGCACCCTTTTAGAAAAATTAAACTCGGTAATTAATAACTACGGATTCATATTTTAATGTGATACTAATTTTATAATTATTGATAATATAATATAAAATAAATTAATGGTTAAAATATATTATTGAAAACCATGTAAAAATATAGATATTATAATTCAGGATAAAGGAGTACTGTCCCAAAAAGAGCTTGATAACGAATTTACTAAACATAAGTTAGTTTCTAGGTCCTTTTAATATTTATTAATTTTAACCGGTTGCACAACAAAGTTTAATTGAAGGTTAGAAATGAAGAAGTCACTAACTAGTAAGAGTATCACCACCTAATTAGGTTTTCTTTTGCTAGAAATTTCAAACACCTTCGTGATAGTATGGATTTTGTTTTCTATGAGTTTATATTTCCTTGGTCTAAAACCTCATGATAGTATTTCTAATGTGGTTGAGAATTGGTTTGGTGGTGTTGACTCAAATAATAGAAACCTTATATTTGTTGGAGCATCTGATTTATGTTGGGTTCTATGGTTAAATAGAAATGATGTAATTTTTGATAAATCTTCAAATAAATCTTATTTACTGGTACTTTTCAGGGTAACGCATTGGTTTCGGTTCTGGGCACAACTTCAAAAGTGTAATGAGAACAAGGAGTTCTTATATTCTGCATGTTGAAGCTTAGAAGTTACGGTCATGCAGATTTTCACCAACCGCGAATGGAGATTCACAAATAGACTTCAATAATTGTTTTCTCTTTGTGGGTTGGCTTTATTATTTAGTTCAGTTCTTACTGTTGCCTGAGTATCGGTGTAGCTTCTTTGAAGCAAAGGCTGGAATTTTTATTCTATTATCTAATAAAAACAGATAGCTGGAAATATGGATATTTCTCAATTATTTTTCATCCTTTTTTTTGTGGGTTGGGGGCGGGGGGAGGATATTCTTGGGTTATAGACTTTGATTCCCCATTTGTTAGGTCTAACAGTAGACAGACTCATCAACACAACTAGCGTTTCCTTGTTCGAGAAAGAGTTACTACATCTTATTGCAAACATGAAAACTTGCTCAATGATTGGCTTGCACCGATCTACTACTACCTATCCTATATAGCCCACAGGTACGACTTGCTGGGCTTCAGTGTAAGGACGAACGACGAAGGCTAAATTTGATCACTGATTGTGTCTATATATTTTTTAGTGAATTGTAAAGCTGAACCCTCTTCTGGTACCAAAGTGAAGTTTCACTTTGCACCCCTTTTGTTTTATATATCATTCCTATTTCTTAATCTAGAGTTCTAGACTCACTTTTCTTACATTTTGTTTCACTTAACGTTATCTCCTTGGTCACGCCCCTTCTGCATCCAGCACCATTGAGCACGAGGAGAAGGGCAAGACAGGGTCCAAAATAAGAAAAAAGAAAGGAAGAAAACGAGGATCCAAAATGAAAAGAATAAACAAGGGGGTCAATTCAAAGTAAAACTTTGATAAGAAAAGAGGTACAAAATACAATTCACTCTCATTTTTTTACTGGTTTTAACATTTGATTATGTCATTGTGTTCCTATCTTTCAGAAACGTGCTCTGATCTACTTACATTTCTTTTCAAAAAAGCTTGGAACGTGCTCTGATCTATTGACATAATTACATTTCATTTCTGAGTGGGGTTAAATAGTTTATAATATCTCAGTAGCCTGTAGATTGCCTTTCACTAGCAGTCCACTGATCATATCACTTAGCATGACCAAAGGTAACTCCACTCCTATTCATGTTACCATGTCATCCTAAGTACACAGTTAAGCAACTCTAGAAAAGGGTAGACGTCGTCATTGATAAGAACTCAATCAGAACACAGCTAATATCTGTTCTTTTTATATGAAAAATATATATGTTTAAGTTTTTGGATAGTGCAATACGGCTCAGACCAGTGTGCTGTGAAAATCTGCGAGCGTAGAGGTTGAAATCTTACGTGGAAATCGTTGTTGACGAGCATGCCAATGGCGCTGAAGGCCGTGGCGACGAAGCCGATGACGAGCTGCATCTCCATGACGAGCGTGTACGTGACGGTGCCGCGCGCGGCGGCGTGGCGCGCCTGGCTGAGCTCCATGACGGGGAGCACGAGCCCGTACAGCGCCGCGGCGCCGAGCGTCATGGCGAACCCGGCGCAGTACTGCGCGCGCGACACCCCCGCCGGCCGGTCCCCGCCGGCGTTCATCCCCAGCATCGCCGCGCCGACGCTGAGCAGCACGACGGCGTTCACCGAGAACGCCGTGAACCGCTGGCGCACGAGCAGCAGCGCGAATGCCGCCGTGAAGGCCAGCTGCGTGGAGATGAGGATGGAGGAGGTGGACACCGGGAGGTAGGCCAGTCCGTAGGCGTAGAGGAGGTCGTCGACGCCGGTCATGAGCCCGACGACGGCGGACGCCACCAGGAGGCGTGGCGTCATGAGGAACAACGGCGTGGCAGCCGCGCCGCCGCCGTCCTCAACCTCGCGCCGGCGGCGGGAGTAGTAGGAGAACCAGAGCGGCACGAGGAGGAGCGGCCAGCCGGCGGTCTGGAGCAAGCTAGACAGCCACTTGCGGTTGCCGCCGCGGAGGAAGTAGGCGCGGAGGAGGAGCGGCCCGCACGCCGAGCCGACCACCATGAGGACGAAGTTGACGACGAGGAGCGGGTTCCTGAACGATCTACCAGCGCTCGGCTGCTGCTGCTTGGTGGTGCTCCCGTTCTTGCATGGCTGCCGCTGCGTCGCCGCAGCTTCCACCTCCATGATCAAACTGAGCTCGAGACTGAGATATCGCGAGGATGATGAGCGTGCACGGCGACACGGCGGTTTATATGGCATACGGTGCATCGTGCTGTACGTCCGTGCAAAAATGATTTCGGCCAAGTGAGGTTGTCACGACACACGAACCTGACAGCTGAGGTTGTCAGCTTCCGGCGACGTCTGCTCGGTCACCTCTCGGTGATGGAACACTGCCATCACCACAACAGCCCATGTTGAGAACACTAACGCCCAGGTCCAGTTGCACCTAGGCTCGTAGCGCGAATGTGCCTTTTCTCATTGTCAAGGCCCAATTAATGGTTTGGCACAAATCGTTTTACCATCTCGGTGGCTCGGTGCCCGAGAGATTGCTTGGCACAAGCGATTCGATTGAGACCCATGCAATTGAGAGCAATACATTCCCAATGGTGAATTGGTGATGTCTAAAAGTACTGTGCTCCTAGGAGAGAGGGAGTATTAAATGTTTGGAAGTTCAGTTGCCCGAAATTTCCACTACAACAGAAAGTGCTATAGGTGTTGGTTTTCCCAACCGACACCTATAGATCGGTACTGATGTGAAGAGAAATAAGTAACCGACACCTTTGACGATCCACGAATCCAATAAAAAACCGGAGCCGATGCATCGAGCTAGCTCTCTATCATCATCATCACTAAGATCAACATCATCCCCATCAGAATCATCATTGAAATCATCCAAACAAAATCAAAAAATTCATCCAAACACAATCACAATCACAGAAATCTATCCCCCCGCCTCCCCGTCGTCGCGTTGTCGATCCAGCCGCCCCCACCGTCACGGTGGCCAGCGACGGAGAGCAGCCTGCCGCCTTCCATCTTGCCGGATCTAGCGGAGGGGATGGCGCCGCCACTGCCGTTGCCTCCCTTCTCACCGGATTTGGCGGAGGGGAGCCCGCCGCCACCGTTCGTGGGGAGCCCGCCGACCCCCCTCTCGCTGGATCTGGGGAGGAGAGTGCCGCCGCTACCACTGCCTTCCCTCTCGCCGGATCCGACGAAGGGGAGCCCGCCGCTGCTGCCTCCGTCGGACAGCCGCCACGAGAGAGTGGGGAGGGAGAGAGACGCGAGAGAGGGGAGGTAGAGAGACGTGACTCACGTGAGAGAGAGAGCGTGGGAGAAATGGATAAGGACGCGAGCACCGGGCGGGAGTAGATAAGGACAACGCTTGGCTTGCTGGCTCGGCTTGGTTTGGTATAGGTGCCGGTTTTTTAAAAAAATCGGTACCTATAATATATTATTGGTACTTGTTCTTTTTAAAACCGACACCTACAGTATAGATATTGGTTTTTCTCTAGAATCGACGCCTATAGTGTTCAAAGGTGTCGGTTCTATATTTTTTTTATCGCAGGGAGGTGGGAAAAAGTTCATAGGTACCAGTTTTAAACGAATCGGCACCTATTAACCGTTCTCTATAAAATATTTTGTAGTAGGGTTCAGTCATTTTTCTTGTTCCTTCGATGATCGTTAATCCAACTATTAATCACTTCTTAGAGGATATTAGTACTATACCGTGATAACTATTCAGGATAAATTTAAATTCTAGAAATACAATTATTATTGGATGGAGGTAGTATTATTTATCACTCCCTAATAAGTGAACAATAAATTATTCTAACATAAAAAATTTACAAAATTACCTTAAACGAAATTGTAACTCATAAAAATATGTAAATTACATGAAAAATCATACTTACATAAAAATAAAAGAAAACTATATGTAACAACTAAATTTTAATTAAAGCGAACTATATGTAACATCTTAAATCTAGCAAATCCCTACACGTTTGTTTGGATGTAACCTTCCTGGTGTATAGTTTCTTTATATGGTTTTGATAAAATAAGGGGTACTATAAATATTTACACTAACAAAGAAACACCCTCAATGTATTTTGGGAACTATTTTAATCCATCGAGTGAATATCCTCTTGTTTGTCCAAACATGACCCAAATAGTTACTTTTTTCTAAAACAATGGCAACATTTATACGACATACAT
Organism: Oryza punctata; assembly: GCA_000573905.2. Taxonomy (NCBI): domain Eukaryota; kingdom Viridiplantae; phylum Streptophyta; class Magnoliopsida; order Poales; family Poaceae; genus Oryza; species Oryza punctata. The sequence continues at coordinate 22,981,597 of CM002496.2, forward strand.
ATATCCACTTTACAAAATTTTAAATCTAAAAATTAACTAACGATTGAGAAATAATAAAACAAATCCAATGGATGAACAGTAGTACAATTCACACAAAATTGTATTTTTCTCAATGTCATTATACTCTACATTATCATATTTCTTCAAAATTCCTCACAACCATTCGCTTTGAATTTGAAAGAAACAGGTATATGATGAGACATCCACTCTGATAGTGGAATTAATTATGTAGTAATTCGACATTGAGTATCAGGATTATCCTGAATCGTCCTGAAATACACCCCCAAACAATGAAAAACTAATGTTATTTTAAGCCTCAACAATGCATGCCATCCTCTCCCCACAAGTGTACTTGGTTGTAGTAGAAATCTCGATTCTATGCTTTTACGGCTTTATGATCGTAATTATGGCATCTGATTCTATACAGGTAGAATTTACGATTTCTACGTTTGTTATTCAATAATTATGATCCTACGTGGAACCTTCAATTTCGATTCAGGATGGCGATTTTAACAAGTTAGTCAATCCCCCATGATATCTGATATGCATCTCTACAGCTCATAGGTGTATATAGAGTTTGGTTTTGGTGGCGTCATGTTCGCGCGCACCAAGAACGAGCAGGTCCAGCCGTCCAGGGAAGAAGACGGCAAGAAGAAGACAAGAGAAACCGGTGTGACATAACGTGCGTCAGTTTGCAAGTCAAGCGTTATCCTTGAGGAAACTGAACTGATCGCCGGATACGCCCAGATACTCCAGTGCCACCACGGCACATAAGTGCTTCTTCCCTGATCATCAAGCTCACCTCTGTTTCTTTTCCTGTTGAAAGTGTAGGCTTCTTTTCACCCGTCAAGCATGAATTGGTCTTGTTCATGATATATTCTTGCATGTACGTAGTCCAGACTTCTACAGAATGTGCCCTTCTGAACATTCACTAGAGTATACAGTATACACAAATGGGAGTAGATTCTAAACTCTCGATGAGACATCCCCTCGTTGTTTGCATGTCACCCAAATGATTATGAAAAATTTTAAAATTATTTTGATAAGATAGATTAAATATGATAAATCACTCCACAAATATATATAAGTTAAAATTTAATTTCTACAAGTTACAATAAAAAACAAATTAAACTGTGGCTAGTTAATTAATGTATATTCGCAGTTAAATTTATTTTTTGGGTAACTTGTAGAAGTTAAATTTGACCTTGCATGTTTGTGGAGTGATTTACTGATTTATCACATATTAATCTATCTTGTTGAATCTTTTCAATTTTTTTTATAATTATTTAGGTGATATACAAACACCGAGGGAATATCTCCTCGAGAGCTTAAAATAAGATTTTAGCCATGGACATAGATGGCCAGACTAAGAACAAAAAGTGAGTACATAAACACACATTGCACTGTACTCGGTCACTACAGATACAGTGAAGAAGTAGCTTATTTTCGCCGACCCACAAAATAACCACACACATACAGTACACAATGGTGCAATGTGCACACACTCCTGCTCTTTTGCTCCACGATCGAGCGGTTTTGCACTGCTGCAGATGCAAGCAGTTCACTTTATGGCCTATACAAATTAAATCCGTAGCCACTGACACAACAAAAGTACTAAGCAATATATACACACACGAATTCACGAGGCTTCTTCAGCTTCCAAAGCTGCTTTCTTCTTGGCCTTGGCGTCGGCGTACTCGCCGTAGGAGTAGGAGGCGAGTCCCCAGAGCGAGAGCAAGAGCGCCACGCCCTTCTCGCTGCTGAACTTCTCGTGCAGGAAGATGACGCCCAGCACCTCCGTGATCGGGATGAACACGGCGATGATGATCCCGGCGAGCAGCGTGTGCACGCAGAAGATGACGCCGACGGCGCCCACGAAGAAGAACTCCCACAGGATGGCGTTGAACACCAGCACAACGTAGTACCGCGCTTCACCCAGCTCGTACTGCTTCGCCTCCCTCGGGATCGCCTGCGTGTTCAGTTTCAGGGTTTGATCGTTAGGCAACACAAGACTGAAAGGGCCAGATCATATGGTAGTACTTGTCACAATCTGAATATCTGACGGATGTTCACGCACAAGCTTTATTCTGTTTCGTGCATCGATCTGTGATACAGACACAGATAGGAGATGTGAGTAATACCTACCCATATCTACAGAAAACGTACAAGATTTGTCCTATGGTGACACTCGTGCTTCCATCTATCGTGCCACAGCTGCGTACAGCTCCTGCCTATACTGCAAAGTGGTTATTCCACATTGTTTTCGCCTAGCAGATTGTTAGTACTATTGATCAAATCTTGAGTAGCAACTAGCAATGTGTCCTTGGTGCTGGCTGCTGACCCGTGCTTGCACTGTAGGGAAGGTATGGGAAAGGTATGTGTGTTGATTACTGATTAGTGGTGGGGGACATGACATATGCCTACCAGTATTGTGCACTCCAGAAACAATGGGATCAAATCGAAAGTAAGCAATCTAGCAGCCTTTTTTTTTTCTCTGGCAGGTATATAAAACACTCCGGGGATCATGCACTGGAGCAGTGCTGCCCACTCTGTCCTTTTCCCCCACCAAAACCCAGGCTTCCACTTGCAATATAAAGGCCATTCCCATGATATGTCCTTTTAAATGGAGACTGGATTTTAAACTTTCGAGGAGAACATCCTCTCGTTATTTGCATATCACTTAAATAGTTATAAAAAACTAAACAATTTTGAGAAGTTGTATTAACATCTTATATGTCACTCCATAAACATACAATTTAAAATTCTATTTCTATATGTCACAACGAAAAAAACAAATTTAATGTTAACTAGTTATAGTTTAATTTATTTTTTCGTTGCGAGATGTAGAAGTTGAATTTTAAGTTGCATGTTTATAGAGTAATATATCACATATTAATATATCTTCTAGATTTTTTTTCATTTTTTTATAACTATTTTAGTGTCATGTAAATATCGAGAGAATATCCCCTCGAGAATTTAGAATAGTTTCCCCTTTGGAATTCTTCTTTTGACATAAGGTCCTTTTGAAATTGCACCTTGAGGATGATGGCATCTAGATAATCAAAAGGCAGCAACAATTACAGTCTGCACACCGTTACGCACCACCCCGTACGATGTACTTTGCTTTTCAACAAAAAATCACCACAACATGTAGAATTAATTCACTTCTCCTAACGTGTTTCTCTAAAGTGTGTTTGATTTGGCGATAAGGTTAGATAGGTTAGATCACACCCATCCCTACTTTTTTATTAGATGGTCCCATATCTATATACGTATTTTTTATGAGGAATAGAATAAACATACTTTAAGAATGGGAGAATATGACTCGTATTTCTTATGAGGAATGGAATAAACATACTTTCAAGAATGAGATAATATGACTCGTATGCTAATGAGAGAGATGAAGTGGACTGAACTATCTACCAACTTTTGTGGTATGAAGCTGATCTGATTTTAGAGGGAATAATTTTCTTTCAGAGATCATCCTATTTCACATGTCTTTCAAATCAAATATCTGAAAAATAGGTTCGCCCCCAACCTTACTGATATCATCCCTCCAACCAAATACATACTTAAAGGACTGGGAATTTTATTCTACGGCGGCCTGAAGTTTTTTTCTTGACTTATCTAAACAATGTACACTGAATTCCTGAAGCATTATCAAACCTTGTATGACGTGACATGATTTTCACGAAACAAGGTGATTGTTAGACCAGACAGAGCATCCATCCAACCATTCACACGAGAGGAAGAAAGTTAAGTGGCCGTGCAACACTTGGACATGATCATCAAAGTTAAGGCTAATGGCCGGATTGAAAGCAATAGATGATCTTTTGAACAATGCCCATCGTCGTTGTGTCACTGGGTGAGGCAATATCTACTCCAATAATTGATTCCTTCGGATCACAATGGACAGGCATGCGCGTGCTCTTCTGAGGTTGTCCAAACAAAATTAATTAGCTGAGAAATTTAAGCGCGTGACTGCTTCGACTTTGCAAGATCTCACTTTGTCATATTCTTTTCGGTTACTTTACCAGATTACTACTAAGGATTATTTGCTCCACATCTCCCTCTACATATATATATTTAAAAGAGCTCCCTCCCGGTTCCCTCAAAAAAAATATATATTTAAAAGAACTTTCTTCTATTGTATTGTTTACCACTTATTTTAAGCTATTTATTTATTTATTTATTAATATTTAATTTAACACTATAGTCAAGTGAATAATCTATGGCAATAACTGAATCAATAATTTGTCTTTTAATTCTTAAATAGAGCCGTGAGACGGGCAGATAGTATGCTACTGCCATTCTGTCACAAGCTCAATATTCTATTTATCCCTTTCAATTGTCAGTGTTGGCAGTTACTGTCACGTTGAATGAGCCACGGCATCAAGGCCATTTCGGGATTGATTGCCGTGATGGCTACTCTGTTTTTTTTTTATCAGATTGAAAATCAGGGGCTTGTATCGTTTGCCGTCATTGACCAGATTACACGCATATTATTCGCCACTGGCGTTTTCATGCATGCATGGCGATCTAGGGAGTTGTACAACCCGTGCACTCTCCGGACATTCCAAGCATATAATTCTCATATCATGCTAGCACATTTTTTTTTCTTTTTTTGAAAGGAAAGGTAGCACTACTTTTTAATCTCATATCTATCTCTCCAGAAAAAATGTATCAACTTGACATGGTTAACTGAGTTCCATAAAAACTTTCATTATCTAAACAAATCCAATTTTACTACTCCCTCCGTCTCAAAATAAGTACATTCTTCTAGTTTAAATTTAAACTAGAAGAGTACACTTATTTTGGGATGAATGTAGTTTTAGTTAATCTATGTGAAAATCTAGCAATCCAAAAATCACCCTAATATGCTTGTGGACCCTAATCCTACTAATCATATGGGAAATCTGGAAGAAAAGAAACCAACGAGTTTTCAAACACAAGGAGACTGCGGCTCCTAGTCTTATAGCAAAAATAAAATAGGAGGCAGGAGTAAAGAGGTTTCGGGAATTTCTACCAAACTAACCTTAGGCTTGCTTAGTTTTGTACAGTTTTTTCGTTGATCCTAGGATTTGTACTTTATTCTCTATATTTAATGAAATAGCACATGCTCGTACTGATTCTTTCAAAAAAAAATCACCTCTAAATAAAATATTAGGACCCATGACCCACTTGCTGATGCGTGGGTTGGCCAGATGACCCTGCTTGCGGCTTGCCCTGTTTGCGAGCAAGAACAGGAATCAGGTTGACCTCTCTTCGCTGAATGTGTTTTGTTAACGTGTATCTATTTTGATTATTGGGCTACGACTATTAATTTTTGGTATATGCTTTTAAAAGTATTATTTTTTAAAAAAAAACTTTTTATATTTGCATTGTTTAGGCTACTTATTCTAAGTTGTATGTCTGGTTTATGCATCCACAATCCATTAGTTTTCATCTACATTATTTCTAAAGAGCAAAGTCTAGAATTTGGTGTGTGCTCACTTAGCTCCTTGTCTCTCTGTGGCCGTCAATGAGGATCTCTAAACCTAATGGTGCACGATGCGCAACAAGCCATCGAAGTCAAAAAAAAAAAAGTTTGATTCGGGAGTCATCGTAGTGTTATGGCTGATATGGAAGGAGAGAAGTGCAAGAAAGTTCTATAGTGTCAGATAATGTGTAGATGCTTTCAAGGTCTGGTAGTCATCTACCTCATCTTCGAGAACCACACCATAGCACAGTAGGTCGGGGCTACAGTGGTGTGCCCGAAGTCCTGTGTTCGAATCCCAACGAACGCACTCACAATCTTCTTAATATACTATTCCCTTCATCCCAAATTAATCATCTTAATGTTTGTAACCCAAGATTAAGGATAATTTAAATCGCATCAATCAAGACGTCATACACAGTATTTGTGTATGAACACATTTTCTCACAATGCATATATCGATTAAAACACAATACATAATTACACACTTTAACATGCACACATTGTTCCGTTTTATATTAATTGTATTCCGACGAAGTCTATATTCATGCTGTTATATAATGATCAATTTGAGAATTTTTTGTTTTATTATAAAATGATCAATTTAGGAAGAAGGGACCATATCGATATGGAAGCCACTCTTTCATATTCAGAGTTTGTTCCAACTACCTTATCTCTTATTGTAGTTATACTCCTCTGCTTCTGAAAAGAATTTGGCTGGAATTGTTTCACCGGCTCAGCAAAAATAAAATAAAAAAAGTAGGACCCATGACACATATGCATAAGAACTAGTATATTTTTTCTACACGATCTTCAATAACATACTTTGATCATTCATTTATTCCATATTATGTGCTCAACAGATATGAAATTAGTATCACATGTATGGTTAGTATGCTTATTAGTAAAAAGTTATCAAGTTTAATTTTTTTAAAAAAGGGCGCACTATAATTTAGGACATATGGAGTACTAATTAGTGCCACTAATTATAATATTCAAGGCTTCTAGTTATAGTTATTGAGATCTGACCGGCAATCGAACCGGTGGGGCTCTCGGTTCAATGGTTCACTGGTTCAAATGGTTGAACCACCGGTCTACAACGGTTCACAAGCATTTAAAAACATTATTTATTCCTCCACAACACAAGGTGAAGTATAGCCCAATGGTTTGTAATCTCCCTGCCTCTCATGTGGTTGTGGGTCTGAGTCTCACTGGAGACTCTTTTTACTTTGTTTTCTCCCTACTGCTCCCTCAGGACGCACGTGGCCCACGCACATCACTAGCCACCAGCGATTCAATCCGGTTTTCTTAGCGGTTTTATAGACGGTTGGTTAATACCCGGTTAATTGCATAAGCGATCTTTTAACTGAACCAGACGTCCGGTCCAGTCTTAATAACCGTCAATTACTCTCTTCATCCCAAATTGATCATCATATAATGTTTGTACACCAAGACTAAAGATAATTTAAATTGCATCGATCAAGACATCATGCACAATATGTACCAAACCTCCCACAATACATGCATCTATTAAAACACAATGCACAATTACACTCTTAGCATGCACACATTCTCCCATACCGCATTAATTATATTCCGATAAAATCCGTGTCTATGCGGTTATATGATGATCAATTTGAGAAATTTTAATTTTTATTATATAATTATCAATTTAGAAAGAAGGGAATAATATAAAGAGTTCCGCAATATAATGTACTCCGTATTAATTGGCTAGAATCTATGCGATTCTTTGGCGATAAATCAAATGGTCATCATTTTGGGAGACCCTATGTCTCGTTTTAATTCTAGCAACAAAACTCAATAGGGAAATGGCCGTGTGCGGTGTGCCTAATGGTAAGGATGAAGATTTAAACCATTTGTATTGTCTAAAAAACTACTCCATATTAAAATTGAAATGCTAGTGACATTATGTTTTGTTGGGTAAACATTTCCATGTTAACGGAAGTAATAAGAGAGATCTATAGGGATGAAGTTCTATAATACAATCATGATAGACCAGGATAATATTTATGCAACAAATCAGTCGTTATGAACAGGTGGGAGCTGCATGACTAGAAGTCATTATATGACGACTAAGCTATGAAATAAATCATATCATAAATATTTTTGATTTTATCTTAAGTCAAACTATTTTAAATTTGACCAAATTTATAGTAAAAAACAATAATATTTATGATATCAAATATATTGTTAGATCCATTACAAAATATATTTTTATCATTCACATTAACTATTATTAATAATCTTAAAATAGATTGACGTAGAACAAAACTAAAAATAAAATGTTTTTTTTTCTAAAACATAATTAGGATAGCAGTTTTTGCACAAGTGTTGATAGCAGTTTTTGCACTGGTCAACTGCTATCCTACCCACTTGTGCTCTAATGCAAGTAGCCGATGGAGAAGTTATTGTGAACTTAGAAATCACAAGTTTATTAAAGTACTAGATAGTTCAGCAATCATTGAAAGAAAGCCACGCAATTTCGTAATTAAAATAGAGCGGATGCAAACCCAAAGAGGATCTGTGTAACTGTGTGCATGCATGGTTGAAGTTTTCAACTTTTCAGAGTAAGTTGCAGGCCGTCGCTTTTAAACATATATTCAAGTTGCATTATGATCTGAAATTCTGAATTTGCTACTACCGTTCTTGCATTGTTGCTGTTTTCGGTTTGCTTGGTTAGAGCAGTGGTAAGGGGTGTGATTTTAACTCTGATGTTCTGTATTCAATCTCCAACGCGTTTACAAATTCTTCTTATAAAAATATTTGGAGCGATATCTCTCCCTTCAAATCTCTTTTTTTGTTTTTTTTGTACAGTTTGTTGAAACTTGGATCTAAGCAAGCAGGGATCGAGATGCGGATAGGAACACGCTGTCACCTGGAAGTCCTTGTTGACGACCATGCCGACGGTGCAGAACGCGGTGGCGAAGAAGCCCATGACCAGCTGCATCTCCATAACCAGCGCATAGGTGACGGCGCGGCCGCCGCCGGCGGCGTGCTTGTAGGCGAGCTCGACGAGCGGCAGGATGAGCCCGTACAGCGCGGCGGCGCCGAGGGTGAGGAAGAAGCCCATCCAGTACTTCCCGGTGGTCACCCCGGCGGGTCGGTCCTTGGACGCGTGCAGGCCCAGCACGACGGCGCCGATCGTGAGCAGCGCCACGGCGTTCAGCGTCGCCGCGGTGAGCCGCTGCCGCACGATGAGGCACGCGAAGAAGACGGTGAAGGCGAGCTGCGTGGAGATGAGGATGGCGGAGGTGGACACCGGCAGGTAGGCGAGGCCGTAGGCGTAGACGAAGTCGTCGGCGCCGGTGAGGACGCCGAGCCCCACGCCCGCCAGCAACACGCGCCGCGGCGTGAGGAAGAGCGGCGCGCGGCGGTCGCGCGCGCGGCGGCTGAGATAGGACGCCGTCACCGGCACCAGCAGCAGCGGCCACCCGGCGGTCTCGAGCCACGCCGAGAGCCACTGCCTGTGGCCGCCCTTGCTGAAGTAGAGTCGGCTAATGAGCGGCCCGCCCGTGGTGCCCACCACCAGCATCCCGCAGTTGAGCGCCACGAGGAGCCATCGCGCCGCCCTGCCGCGCCCCGGCGGCGCCTGCACCGCCGCCTGCTCGTGGCGCCCCACGTCCTTGGTCGCCTCCACGTCCATGCCCACGCGCGCAAGCTAGCCGTGCTACCTAGCTACGCCGCGCGCGTGTTGCGTGCGGATCACAGCTCGAGCTTGCTGCCGTCTGCCTAGCTAGGACTGCAGCTTTGGAGGGTAGCAGAGGTGGGTAGAGCTAGCTTCCACGGCGCGAGCTTTGGATACGACGGTGATGACGCCGGCTACGAGATATATACAGTCGATCGATCTACAAATGGTGCGCGCGCGCGTCACGCTACTGCGATGGATCGTGATAAAAGGTTCATTGTTTTGAGGGCTCCTGCTGGGTAAACTAGTGATGTACTCACTTCGTTTTATTCGTTTTATATTATATAAGATGCTCTAACTTTTTTCCAAATTAATTCTTTTAAGCTTGATCGGATTATTAAAAGATTAACAATATCTACACCACTAGATCAGCTTTAAGTAATTGGAGCATCTAAAAAACTGTCGAAAATTTTTTAGGTCAAAAACTTTAAGATGTAACTATAGTATAATTAAAGTATACTGCACTGTAACTACACTGTAATTGTACTGTAACTATACTGTAACTGCGATATAGCTTATTAGAACTTGTATTCAATAATATTTTGATTGTTTCGGTTAGATAACACTGAGATCTTACGTATGACACGTGTGAATATTTCTTCTAGTAATTTTTTTCTCTTCATGCATAAATCTTGAGGCATCCGATAATCACAAATCTGAAAATTTTGGTGGCAAAAAACATGCAACAGTTTTCTAGCAAGTGTTAAGTAAATATAACATTCAATATAAATTGCATATTAGGTCAAGTTTTTTTTCCCTAAGTTTTATAATGGGGTAAGTTTATCATCCTTGAGTATGTACCGGTGGGTACCGTATTTTTTTTGTAAATTTTGTATATATGGTATTATGTACTTCGATGTATTAATTTTTTTAGTGTAAAATTTATGTAGCTCAAGACACTTCTCTAGTACAGTAGAATTTTTCTTCACAATGGGCTATTTCTTAACAAACATTTTCATACCGGGCTACATATTGTTGTCAAATTTTGTACTTTAGACTATAGGTCCACCTGTCAGACATACTAAGAGCCCTCCTCGTGCATCTCCCCTTTCTTTCTTCCTCTTGAAGTCCAAATCGGTCATCCAGTCATCCCCTCCGCTGTCTCTATCAACAACATCCATCAGGTCCCTCTCCAGCCCACCCCTCATCTCCGAAATCTTCCTCCCTGGCTAGCCCATCCAGGCTTGAGCTAGTGCTTCGCATCTGGCGGCAAGCATGTGCTCGAAGCTCGATCTCAAAGCATTCACGATGACGACAACAATTGATCGAGTAGTATTGATGTTGCCCACACGCGAAGGCGGTGTGGTGCAGCACGCCGGCTATTTCCTCCTCTCCCCTCCTCCTATGCAGGTTGTGCTAGATTTCCTGCTCTACCACCTCCCCTCCCTCCTCCCGCTAGACCAACCCACCTTTGCTCAAGCTCTTAGTTCTGTTGGTGCTGAGGCCGGAACAAGCTTTAATGCAAGCAGTCCATACCTCAGCTTGCAACCCTCGCTCAAACTCAAGCTCTATCGATGCTCGCTCCTCGCTTGATCCATACCTCTGACCTCGCCGACGACCTCTCAAGCTTGAGTTCCATCCCTGTCGCAAATGTGCCTACCTTCTAGCTCGAGCTTTTTGTAGCCGATTGAGCAGTTCTAGGTGGCGAGGCGACGCTGCAGCGCATGCACGCTGCTGGCGGACCACTAGCGGTGTGGTAATGTGGAGGAGACAGGGGTGGTTGTGCGATGTGCCTGTGTAGTGCCGCTGTCGATGAAAATGCAGCTTGCAGAGAGCAGAGAGATGGATGGAGAGGGGCGGTCCAATGCAAACAAAATGGCAATATTATTTACTCTAAAGTGAGAACTTTATTCGAGGGGTATCTAAAGTGAAACTTAGGTATGGTAGGTGGACCTATGTGCAATTTACACTTGAATATGTTATGATAACTAGCAGGTGGCCCCGAAATTACGCGGCTAGTACCGAAACAAGATTATATCATGACACAAATTTATGTACATTTTTTTCTACGTGGCATCTTGAAAATTTTTAGAATAGTCGAGTCACTGACTTATTTGTCACCAATCATATCATATTGCATATGGGCAGTGGCGTAGCCAAGGGGTAGTCCTGAGCCCACCCAGAATTTAGCCCAGAGACCCCTCACCTCCTAGAAAAAATTAGGCCCAAAGAGCCTTTGGGTCCAAATTCAATAGTAACAGCCCACAAACAATTAGGGTTGAGTTGAGCAGTGGAGCACTTCCACGGTTCCACCTCCACGCCGCCACCCCGCCAGGTCGTCACTGACCGTCGTCCGCGTCCGCTCCGCGCCGACGCCCTTTCCCCATGGGTCCGCCGTCCGCATCCGCTGTCAGTGTCGGAGCCGTCGCCACATCGCCGACTGCCATCCGCGCCGGCGCCGCGCCATACCGCCGCCGATGCCCGTGCGAACGTGCGGTGGGTCCGCCGACAGCCATCCGCGCCGGCGCCGCCTCACACCGCCGCCGATGCGGCGACGCCTGTAGCCGTGGGCCCGTGGCTCGTGGGTCCGCCGGCCGGCGGTAGCCGTCCGTCCGCACCAACGCCGCCAGCCGCCTCACACCGCTGCCGAGCACCGACGCGGCAAGCCGGCGACGCCCGTGGCCGTGGCTCGCCGAGCGCCAACGCCGCCAGCCGCCTCACACCACCGCCGACGCGGTGACGCCGTGGCCACTGGGTCCGCCGACCGCCGTCCGCGCCGGCTCCGCGCGGCCGCGCCACACCACCGCCGATGCCCGTGGGTCTGCTGTCCGCTGACTACCAGTCTGCAGTGCCATCCACTTTAGTCTTTAGGTAATCTGGTAATGACCAATTGGTTCTTGTTTCTGTTGCTAAGGAAAATGATGATTGTGTATGATTTTTTGTCCAAGTATCTCACTTGTTGAATATTATTGGATCTTCTTGTAAGCGTCATGATATGCTTAGAGATGCACAAAAGGTTCTTAGACTTGCCAAATTTTATCCCAATGACATTTCAAGCTCAGACTTGAGAAGACTTGAATTTCAAATTTCAAATTGATACTTTTATTAATGATATGAGGAAAGATGATAGATTTGAAGGCCTAAAAACACTTGGTGAGCTCTCTATAAAACTTGTTGAAACTGAGAAGCATGTTCTTTATGATGTGGTGTATTTGCTTCTTAAATTGGTATTGATCTTACCAGTGGCAACTGCAAGTGTTGAGAGGGTATTTTCTGCACTAACTCTAGTCAAGACCAAGTTGAGAAATAGTATATGTGATGATCTATTGAATCATTGTTTAGTCACATATATTGAGAAAGACATCTTCTCCAAAGTTAGTGAGGAGGACATAATAAAAACTTTCATGGCTAAGTCCAAGCGTAGAGTGTGGTAGTGGCTTTGTAATGTTCTATTTATTGTAAGATCTATGTTGAACAATCTATGTTGTAATATTTGCACATTTTGAACTTGCTTGTTATGTAAGCCGCTTATGAATGTTTGCAAGATATTATTTTTATCACATATTTCTATATTTGTATCGGTTTTATGGTGTTAGAAAATTTTAGCATGTGATGTGAACCTGTGAACTAGGACTACCCAAGGAAAAATTCCTAGCTACGCCACTGCATATGGGCATGTCTCTTGAATAGAAAGACGTTATAAATCAGTGATAGCCTATTGCTTAGGGAGATAATAAATAAAGTAAGTAACTATAACTTTTTTTCTACTTTGATTTCAAATTGATGAGCATCTCCAATAGACTACCTATCCTTGTTAAAAATCTAAGATTTATATAAAAAATAGTATTCTAATTTTGTATTTAGTTTTCAAGAAGTTACTCTAGCCTCCATCGCCTTTCTGTTCGTCCGCACGTTGTTCCTCATTTTCTTTATAGTTGTTGCCCCTCGACTCACCCTCTAGTGTCAGCCATCATTTCCCTACTTCATTGTTGCCCTCCTGCTGATTATCCGCTGCTACTTTCTTCTACTAGGCACCTTACAAAATCAAACCTTATCGTCATTGGGATTCTGTTTTTATATTGTTTTAAGAAGTCATCACCGCCACCTTACTCATTTGCTACCCCTTGACTCGCTCTCCTGTGGCATTTGTCGCCTCCTACTTTCCTTTGAGAACCATCCGCTCGTCTGCCTGCTCCGCCATCTCTCTTCTTTGTTATTGTTGACATCTTACATAATCAAAACTTATATATCGTGATCCCATAAAAAATCCCACAAGCTATTATCGCCACCGCCATCCTTGCCTTAATCATTTGCCACCCCTTGGATCCCTCTCGTAGGATTCCACTTGCAAGATAAAGACCATTCCCATGATATCCTTTTGATTTATTTATTTTTACATAAGGTCATTTTGAAATTGGACCTGAGGATGATGGCATCCAGATAATCAAAAGGCGGCAACAATTACAGTCTGCACACTGTTACGAACCACCCCGTAATATTTTACCTTTCTTAATTGTTCGACAGAGCTCGTGCCTTTGCTTTTGGAAAAAAAATCACCACCACTTCTGGAATGTAGCAATATTGTTGGAATTAATTCATTTCTCTTAAGAACTATCCAGGACAAAATTCTCTACTCTATGGGGCCCTAAGGTTTTTTTGACTTATCTGAACAATGTACACTAAATCCTGAAGCCTTACAAAAGCTTGCATGATGTGACATGATTTCACGAAACAAACTGATTGTTAGACCAAATTAGAGCTAGCATCCATTCGATCCAGTCATTCACACGAGAGGAAGAAGTTAAGTGGCTGTGCAACACTTGGACATGACCATCAAAGTTAACGGCTAAATATATGGCCGAATTGAGAGCAATAGAATCGTCGTTGTGTCACTGGTTGAGGCAATATCTACTCCAATAATTGATTCCATCGGATCACAATGGACGGGCACGCGCGGGTCCTTCTCAGGCTGTCAACACAGTATTCACTGAGGAACATAAACGCATGGCATGACTATATTGTTTGTTTCACTTTGTCAAATTTTGATATCTAAGCTGTGGTATATGTCATGTGGCTAAGAAATCTTTGGCCACGAGTTAAGCATGTTTTGACTACTTGATATCGCCGTGGACACGTAGTATAATACTGTCACGAGCTTCACGATTTGCCTTATCCCTTTCAATTGTCACAGTGTTGGCAATTGCTGTCATGTTGAATGAGGCAGCATCATCAAAGGCCATTTCGGGATTGATTGATGGGTAGCTACTCTGTTTTTTATCAGATAATCTGGGGTTTGTATTGTTGCCGTCATTGACCATATTACATTTACAGGCGCATATTCAGGGAGTAGATATTGTCATGCATGATCAGGGATAGGTACAATCCGTGCACTGTCCAGACAGTCCAAGCGTATAATTCTATCGTGCTAGCACTATCAACTTTGTTAAGCTTTATTTTATAGGTTGTGTTCAGAAATTGGAATTGATTTTTACTGGCATGTCTAGACGTTTGATTCGGGAATAGTCATCTTAGGGTCATATGGTTAATATGGAAGGAGAGGAATGGAAGAAAGCAAGCGCTTTCAGGACACCATAATAGAGATGTTTTACATTGTTTGCGAGGTACATAGAGGTATTGAGAGGTGGAGTATTATGAACTATTAATTAAGAGATGGGTAAGGTACGTAATAAAATTATTGTAATCAATGGTATTGAAATAATTAACTATAAAATTAGAGGTAATTTTGTTTCATGTTAATACCTTTCTTGGTTGAATCGGTACCTTTCGCATCTATTTAGTAACCGGATCATCTCTAGGAAAAATATCAAGATCCGCTTTTTTCTCATTCAATTTCTTCAGGGTTTAAACTATTGCACCAGAAGTAGATAAAAGGGAGAAGCACCGTCATGGTTGAGTGATTGAATCGGAGGTAAGATCTAGTTGACGCCTATAGGCTCAAGCGAATGGGTAAGATCTCATCCGCTTATTTATTTACGTAGTTAATGAATCTCTCATATTGGATATTTTAACCGATCACGAAGTTATGAACCACACAATAATTTGATGATATTTTAATCGATTATGTTCTTAGAACAATATGTATATCACAAAAAAACACACAAATAACTTACTAGAGAATTAGAGTATCTAATATGATAATAAACTACCGATGATGTATCAATGTATCTGGAACTAAAATTAATTATGACAGTTATGTCCTTTATCATCCCATAAAAAATATCTTTTTACCCTTCTTACCTAAGCATCTTATTAATACTAAAATATTTTTTTATGATACCTTTAATTGTGAAGCATGGATCTTTACTGTTTTTGAATGCAAACACAGTAAAACGGAAGGATTACAATTAATCACCTGGAAGTCCTTGTTGACGACCATGCCGACGGTGCAGAACGCGGTGGCGAAGAAGCCCATGACCAGCTGCATCTCCATCACCAGCGCGTACGTGACGGTGCGGCCGCCGCCGGCAGCGTGCTTGTAGGCGAGCTCGACGAGCGGCAGGATGAGCCCGTACAGCGCGGCGGCGCCGAGGGTGAGGAAGAAACCCATCCAGTACTTCCCACTGGTCACTCCAGCGGGGCGGTCCTTGGACGCGTGCAGGCCCAGCACGACGGCGCCGATCGTGAGCAGCGCCACGGCGTTCAGCGTCGCCGCGGTGAGCCGCTGCCGCACGATGAGGCACGCGAAGAAGACGGTGAAGGCGAGCTGCGTGGAGATGAGGATGGCGGAGGTGGACACCGGCAGGTAGGCGAGGCCGTAGGCGTAGATGAAGTCGTCGGCGCCATTGAGGAAACCAAGCCCGACGCCCGCCAGCAGCACGCGCCGCGGCGTGAGAAAAAGCGGCGCGCCGCTGTGGCGCGCGCGGCGGCTGAGGTAGGACGCCGCCACGGGCACCAGCAGCAGCGGCCACCCGGCGGTCTGGAGCCACGCCGAGAGCCACTGCCTGTGGCCGCCCTTGCTGAAGTAGAGCCGGCTAATGAGCGGCCCTCCCGTGGTGCCCACCACCAGCATCCCGCAGTTGAGCGCCACGAGAAGCCATCGCGCCGCCCTGCCGCGCCCCGGCGCCGCCTGCTCGTGGCGCCCCACGTCCTTGGTTGCCTCCACGTCCATGCCCGCGCGCCCAAGCTAGCTGCGCTACCTACACCCGCACGTGTTGCGTGCGGTGCGGATCACAGCTAAGAACACCAGATTTGGAGGTTGCTGAAGTGGGTAGCTAGCTTCTATGGCGCGAGCTTTGGATACAACGACGGTGACGACGCCGGCTACGGGATATATACAGTCGATCGATCTATAGATGGTGCGCGCGCGCGCCCCGCTATTGCGATGGATCGTGATATCATTATTTTGAGGGCTCCAGCTGGGTAAGCTAGTGATGTACGGAGTACTGTATAATTGCATTGCCGATGAAGCGTGTAGCACATGGTGCAAAACAGTAGTGTCGTGGCGGCTGTTAGTCGGACTGTCACCTGCGTAGCAACGGCGGTGTGATGTCGTCGCATAATCGGATCATCCCATCATGGACCTTACAAGGCTGACCCCAGGGCCCAACTTGCCCGAACAGCCCATATTGTCGGCTTAGTAAAGCCCACTGAGCTGGAAGCCTGGAACATGTTACACGTACGTTTTCAGTGTAAAAGGCCTGGAGGCATGACAGTCTTTTCTTCTTCAGTAAACGCATTTGACCCTATTTTTTTCTGGGTAGGATTCAGATTTTATCTCGTTTTCCATTAACACGTTTTTTAAACTATTAAATGGAATGTTTTGTACGAAAACTTTTTATATAAAAGTTATTTTAAAATATCAAATATATTCATTTATCAAGTTTATAATAATTAAAACTTAATTAATTATGTGTTAATGATTTTCTTATTTTAAATACGTCAAACTTAATCTTTAAATTTATGAGTTTCAAACACCACCTTTAACCTTGTTACAAAATCCAAGCACGTGTTGTGCGCGCTGCCGAATGTATGGCACACCACACACTATATAGCCTGGTAGACATGCAGTTTCCCTTCTTCCCGCCGTGGCTAGCTGCTTCGCGCTGACCAGCTAGCTGCCAATTGTTCCCTGTGAGTTGCGTGCTGCGAGAGGTGAAGCTAGGTGTAGTAGTCATGGCGAGCGTCCCGCTCCTCGCGGAGTGGCCGGGGAAAGAGGAGGAGGAGGAGGGGAGCGCCCGCCGGCAGTTGCCGGCATTGGCGAGGGAGGCGTGGGAGGAGTCCAAGAAGCTGTGGGAGATCGTCGGCCCGGCCGTGTTCCTGCGGCTGGTGCTGTACAGCTTCAACATCGTCAGCCAGGCCTTCGCCGGCCACATCGGCGACCTCGAGCTCGCCGCCTTCTCCATCGCCAACACCGTTATCACCGGCCTCAACTTTGGCTTCCTGGTAATTAAGTCCCTAAGCTAATCATATATCTTGCTGCAGTACGACTGTATTCTGTATATCAGTATATTCTTGCACTCCGGACAATCACTGTTGCTCGGTCTTGCGAGTGCATATGTATGGTATGCCCTGTGAACTTTAACATGCAAATTTTGGGAGCACTTACCGTTTAGATTACACTTACATATATAGTTTGTACATGGGTGAAACTGTCTCGGTAATTGGTGAGCAAATTAATTATCATACTATATTTTGAAACCTACAGGCCATTTTCTAATTGACAACATGCATGTACTTGTGTTTGTTAATTAATTGAGGCACATTCATATACCATGACGTGACGTGTTTCTTTTGCAATATTCAAGATAAAGAATTTGCTTCTGCCAGTTGATCCCGTCCTTCTATATTTGTGAAACAAGAACAAAAGAATGCTCTCGTGGAAGAACTCATGGTGCATATCATACTCATACAGGGTACAATTAAGTCATAACCCTCTAAAACAGAAGAAAACTGAATGCGTTACTGTTACCCTTAGAAAAATGGGCACGGTGATCAGGTGTTGCTGCAAACAATTGTGCCACTAGTTCTATACAAACATGGCCAAATAAAGAAGCCAATTGAAGTTAAATAAATCCGTTGAGTCAACTTAACTGATCTGATTTTTACTCCAAAAAAAAAATGATCTGATTTTGTGGTTGGTTCAAACAAAACTATTCGGTTCATACAACGACGTGGTTCTAAAAAAAAAAAAAACAACGACGTGTGAGCTGTTGCGAATTTGTGCGCTTCATGTAGCATTGTAGCGTGCAATGTACACTAGCTGCACACTCCAGGAAAAGCAAGTCGACGCTCTGAGCGTCACCAATCACCACATATGCCTGAAAACAGGGGTGGATCCAGACTTTAGACAAACCTCGGACCAGCCAATATATAGCGGTATTAGCCCAGACATGAAATATATGGTGAAATTATATTAGCTCAAATGGGCCTTCACCTCCAAGCCCTAGGCCTCGGCCTGGGTGGCTCGGGGTTTGGGTTTATCCCTAGCTAAAAATATATCCCCAAATTTTACTGTCGAGATTTCTAATCAGATTTTGAGGTGTGAATAGATTATCGCCTCTAACATAATCTTAAAAATTAAATTTCAATAATAAAAATTAGTTTCACCATACCAACAGAAGTAAAAAAAAAGCTCTCCACCCCCTCCAGGGCATGATCCAACCCCATACTCACTCTGTTCGCATTCCACGTCTGCTATATTGGGAGTTTGACACGCTTTCTTAGTGGAGACTGAGAAGGATAGGGAAGAGGATTCCAATTTTTGAGAACCTAATAAAGGAAATTATCGGAAACCTACTTTTATAAAAAAAACACAAATATTAAGGATTAGAAAGCATATTGGGAATTTGTTAATGATGATCTATTATATACACGCGTTGTCTAGTTGTCTCCACTACTATTTTCTAGTTGTCTTTTAGAAACTATTTTTCAGAACTTGTGCCCCTGATATTTTAAAAACTATTTTTCTAGGACAAATAGAACACACCACACTTACGCCTGCCATGCTGGATTTTTTAGATTTTAATTTTTTTGGAAACTTATTTTATAAATAGATTTATGGAAAAACTTATTTCAGAAATGGACTATTTTTCACGGCACTGAGGTTTAATGTCTTGGCACCGATATCCTCCCCCCTTCACCCGTGGTGATTGAATCACTGACGTGAAGGGTCAGCACCAAGGATCTATTTGTAATATTTTTTTGAAAATTGTCAAAATGTAAGGATTTTTCTTACAAATAGGCCCTTGGCACATATTGGCTGCTAGGGGTCGAGGGATTCGGCGCTAGTGTTGTTGGCCCTGAGACGTTGGACCTCGGCAGTAGGGTCAATGACGCCGAGAAAAGGGACCATTTATGAAATAAGTTTATCTAGACATCTATTTATAAAATAAATTTTCAAAATGAGCCAAAATGTAAAAATTCCAAGCCTACCATGAGTGTGCATTACTGAAATACTTAAAAAATATTTAACTATGAATAATGTCTAAGATATTTGTTTTAGAAACATGAAGACCATATGCACAGATTAATCTTAAAAAGCACTTCAATAAAATAACATATTTGTTGATATCCAATATATATTGTAATATAAAATAGTGGTCAAAGTTGATTTTTTAGAAACCGTGTACTTGTCCAAAATGATAGATATTATCAATTTGGAGGGAGTAGAAGATTATGTTGTATTGATTATATTTAGACTGATTTATAGTTCTTGAAATAGTACGGAGAGATATCGTTACAATTTTAAGTGTTATTGTCTGCATAATATAAGAAGTTTTAGATTGAACATGGGTATTAAGAACTTGGTGAAATTAAATAAGGAAATATTGTAATTAGTTGAGAAGAGTAGGTAGGTAGGGAATTGGGATGATGAAAAGTTATTGGTTGATAAGATAAAATCTATGTGAAAAAGTTGTTATATATTTTAGGATAAATTTTAAAGGTTAGAAGTTATTATATTTGGGACAGAGTGAGTACTGAGTACTAATTTATATTATCTCGTGCTAACTTAGGCGTAGAGAGATACCGGGACATATCAAAACTTTATACGCTAAAATGTCCCAGTATCTCCCTTCGTATTTTTAAAACTAATATCATTGACCTTTGGTCATATATTTAACCATTCGTTTTATTCAAAAATTTTATGTAAATGCATAGGATATAAATCATGTTTAAACATAGTTTTAGTGATAAAATAACTCACATCAAAATAAATAATAATTACGTAATTTTTTTAAGTGATTGTTTAAAAGATGATGGTGTTGCCTATTAAAAAAGGAAAGTAGTAAACACTCAGGATTAATGTCCGTACCTTCATATGCCAGCTGGGCATGGCGAGTGCACTGGAAACACTGTGCGGCCAGTCCTACGGCGCAAAGCAGTACTCCATGCTTGGCATCTACCTACAGCGATCATGGATCATCCTCTTCGTCTTCGCCGTGCTCCTCGTCCCGACCTACGTGTTCACCGCCCCGCTGCTTGAGGCGCTGGGCCAGCCCGCCGCGCTGGCGCGCGAGGCCGGCATGGTCAGCGTGTACATGCTCCCGGTGCACTTCGAGTACGCCGTCCTCCTGCCGCTCAACAAGTTCCTGCAGAGCCAGCGCAAGAACTGGGTCACCGCGGCGACCGCAGCGGTGGCGTTCCCGGTGCACATCGCGGTGAGCTGGCTGCTGGTCAGCCGCCTCCGGTTCGGGGTGCTCGGCGCCGCCATGGCGCTCAGCGTCTCCGGCTGGCTCGTCACGCTGCTGCAGCTGGCCTACGTCGTCGGCGGCGGGTGCCCGGTGACGTGGAGTGGGTTCTCCCCGTTGGCGTTCGTGGATTTGTGGGGTTTTATCAAGCTGTCCGTCTCGTCTGGAGTTATGGTATGGTAAGTACATAACCGTAATTAACTAGTTTCTAAGCGGCCAAACATTATTAGCAATGGCTTGGGATTAGCAATTTTGACAAACTGCAATCTGCAAATGACCTACGAAATTTTGATGGCATTACTTCATCTAGTTGTCTCTGCATTTGGTTTGTAGTTTGGAGACTTGGTACTACAGGATACTGATCCTGCTCACAGGACACCTGAAGAACTCTGAACTTGCGGTGAATGCTCTTTCTATCTGGTAAATCCTTCCTCTCTGCCTTGCTCATGTTTCCATCAGATCACATCCGACCTCTAAATTCATTTAGAAACGTATTTACCTAACCATTGTTACTGCATCTCCTTGAACAGTATGAGTTTTCAAGCTTGGGAGATGATGATTCCAGTGGGATTCTTAGCCGGCACCGGGTAACTGAGCTCACTGAAACAACATAAGTCACTACCCTGCACTCTAGTCTCAATCCACAGAATGGTTGTCTGAACTGAAAGTTTACCTATGAATATCAAGGGTGCGAGTGGCCAACGAGCTTGGCGCGGGCAACGGGAAGGGAGCAAAGTTCGCGACGATCGTGTCGACGACGACCTCCTTCCTGATCGGCCTCTTCTTCAGCGCGCTGGCACTTGCCTTCCACAACAAGATCGCGCTCGTCTTCTCGTCGAGCAAGGTGGTGATCGACGCCGTGGACAACATCTCCGTTCTGCTAGCCGTCACCATCCTTCTCAACGGCGTCCAACCTGTTCTTTCAGGTACATTTGGTACACCCTGCACATAGTTTTACAAGTGCAACCACACCTGAATTTGTGTGTGCTTGTCAATTTGCAGGGGTTGCTATTGGTTCAGGGTGGCAAGCGGCAGTGGCCTATGTAAACATCGGATGCTACTATTTCATCGGAGTTCCTATCGGTGTTCTGCTTGGTTGGAGTTTCAACCTTGGAGTTCTTGTAGGTTTCCAATTTTGATATCCCCACTTTTTTCCTTTCCAACATACACGTGGATTTTTTGCTATTTGATTATACTTGGTCATCAGGGAATTTGGGCTGGAATGATCGCTGGCACTGCAATCCAGACTATAATTCTGGCGCATATGACCATTCGGTGTGATTGGAACAAAGAGGTGGGTCGATTTCAAACATGTTTCTTAACTGTAGTACAGTCAAATGTAAACTTGTGTAACTTGCTGAATATTTGCAGGTTTTGAAAGCAAGTGAACGCGTCCAAAGATGGGGAGAACCCAAAATGATCAGGAGCAAGTGAATTGTGTACTAGTAGCAGTATTGTGGAGCTTTGGGCTTGCTTGTTTGCGTTACGGCTTGTAATCTTAGAACTTTAGTTTAGAATTGTATTGATTGCTCTACTTGTTTGACGCCTTGTTCAGTCCTTCACTTGTTCGTCTCCCTTTCACTTTCTCTAGTCGGAGTCAGCGGCGGTGCGTACACACGTACTAGTACATACGCAGAATTCAACCACCGATTCATCAGTTTCGCTGAGAAAATCCACCAATCGGAAGCAGCTAGTACCTGGTAACCCGTCAACCAAAAACAAAAAAACACTAGTTTATGGTAGGAAACAGGTCGTCGTTTTTTTGGAGTGGTTAGTGACCGTTTGGAGCAAAAAAAACACAGAGCAAAGCATCAGTGATGAACTGATTATGTGATTTGCAGATGTTTTATATGGAGGGTGGCGCCACCCTGCGGTTTAACAACACGCTACGTTAAGCTATAAAAGCGCAAGCTCGGAACATCCGTTGATGTGCACATGATCAACTAAGCCAACGATGTCAATGTTTACATACGCGTAGAAGCCACTAGATTCCAGTTTAACAATTTCTTAGGTTTTGCAGGTCGGTATCACCATATCAGAGTGTGGATTATTTCAAGCTTGAAAACTGTAGCACACGAGCCTTTTTGAGCCGAAAAATATGTGGTTTACGATGCATATATGATTCATGTATTTGAATCTTGTGTGGATCGACCACACAAGGCTTCGTTCTTTTCCCCTTTTCCTAACCCACCTCTCTCGTTTTCTGCGCGCACGCTTTTCAAACTACTAAACGGTGTGTTTTTTCAAAAAGTTTCTATTCAAAAGTTACTTAAAAAATCAAATTAATGTATTTTAAAAAAAATAGCTAAAACTTAATTAATCACGCGCTAATGGATCACTCCGTTTTTCGCGTTCAGTTCAGGCTGGAACCAGCAGCAACGAACGAAGCCCAAGTGTCCATCTCAAAAGAAGAAAAAGAAAATAAGAAAAAGAGAAAACCCACAGCTAGTGTCCTTTTCTAGTGTAGGTTGGACAACTAGTTGCAAGCTTGCAGTCTTGCAGATCAGACAGTTGAGACTTGAGAGTGAAGTCATGGAGTGAATTAATGTAGAGCTTTCACCCTCATCAATCAAGGTCGTTGATTTCATTTTGTCATGCAAAGTACAATATATCGTAAAGAGTAATTTACAAGTTGTTTCTAACGGCCGTTCAAAATCAACAAGCAGTTCTAACCGGTGTTGGATCAAGCATTCAAAATACAACCAAAATCTTGTACTCCAGAATATACTGTACAACAAAGCACAACAACTACTTACACGATTTTTTTTTAATTTGAAGCACAAAACTTAAGGAGGACAGAGAGTTACCAAATTTTTTGATGGAAAATTTCGTAACAGAAAAAATGATAACTACCTCCGTGTGGAAGACCACCGTGTGGAGCCGAACCGGACGGCCTCGCCGCCGCCGCCGGTGAGGACGCGGACGGACACGCTCCCGGCGGTGCCCCTCCGCACGAGCCGCCTCTCCTGCTCCGTCCTCCGCAGCACCACCTCCTCGGCGCGCTCGCGGAGCCGCCGCGCCTGGCCGACGACGGCCTCGTCCAGCCCCGCCCACTTCCAGTCCGCTGGCGACGACGAGCTCTCCTCCACCTGCTTCAGCACGCAGACCAGCTCCACCGCGTCGGCCAGGGTGAGGGTGGCGAGGCGCTCCCCCATTTCCTGGACCCTCGCGGCTATGTTGCGCTCCGCCGCGACGCGGTCCTCCTCGGCGAGCCGGATGAGCTCCCAGATGAGCGCGTTGTGCTGCGGGGCGGAGGAAGGTGGCGGGGCTTGGCGGATGGCGTCGGCGACGGACGCGAAGGCGGATAGCTCAGCGATGAGGTGCGGGTTGGGAAGGGCGGTGAGGTAGTCGGCGTCGGCGGCGTCGTGGGAGGAGTCGGGGAGGAGGAGGAGCAGCTCGAGGAGGCGCGCGGAGAACCTGACCCACGTGGCGGCGGCGAAGGATCGGCTTAGCGGGAAGGCGGCGAGCGCGAGGGGGTTGCGGCCAGAGGCGGGGTGCCGGACGAGGGAGGCGACGAGCTGGTCGCGGAGGATGAAGGCGCCGCGGGCGAGCAGGATCCGGAGGAGCACGAGGCACTTGAGGGCCACGGCGGCGTCCCCGTTTCCGGAAGCAGCCGCCTGGAGGCGGTCGGTGAGCGCGGAGGCAAGCGCCGAGGCGGAGAGGCGCGAGCCGCGGCCGAAGGCGAGGAGCGCATCCAGGTGGTGCGCGGTCGGCGGCGCCGTCGACGGGTGGTGCGCCGTGGCGCGCGTCACGGCTTGGTGCGCGTCCGCGGCGGAGGCCGGCGAGGAATTGGTCCCCGGGGAGGAGAGGAGGGTGGCCGCGAGCCGCCGGAGCTTGAGGCCCATGGCGTGGCCGCGTGGCGGTGCAAAGGAGGTGAAGCGAGGTGAGGTGGAATCGCGAACTTGCGAAGAGGTTGGAAACAGCAAGGAAGCTAAGCTTTGAAAAATAGCTTCGCGTGGCGTGGCGGGCTTAGATCTGACGCATCGCAACCGATGGGTTAATCGTGGCCGTCCATGGGTTTGACCGTATCAGTTTTTGGTAGGGATGGCAACGGGTCGAAGAGAGTACGGGTAGAGCGAATCCATACTCAGTCCAAGACCCTCGTGCCTGTATCAGATCCATGCCCGCAAAGTCTATCAGGTAAAACCTCACACCCGTACCGATGCCCGATAAGATTGAAATCATTTGGTTGCTTCCCGACAAGATTGAATAGTTCCTTTTTTTTTCTAAAAGAATTGGAGGGTATTTGCATTCTCACATTTCTTTTACATGTATCTACACTGCTCATTAAAGAAAAATCAAAGCTTGGGACAATTGTGGGTTGGTGCTTGTGAGTAGCGAAGCCACAAT
Organism: Oryza punctata; assembly: GCA_000573905.2. Classification (NCBI taxonomy): domain Eukaryota; kingdom Viridiplantae; phylum Streptophyta; class Magnoliopsida; order Poales; family Poaceae; genus Oryza; species Oryza punctata. The sequence goes on from CM002496.2 coordinate 23,006,717, forward strand.
GAAAACCCCAATTGCTTAACGATCCCGTAGGCGTAAAAAAATGAGATAACTCTTTTGCTTGAATTTGATCATTTTTTTTTAAATTTGCCATTGTGAGTTTTTGGATCACGGAGGCTTTGCTTATCCTCGTCAGGCAATTGACCGCTTCTCTTGCTTTTCTCTGAAGGTCCACTCACCAGTAAACTAATTGAATGGTACTCCGTACAATGTACTGGGATTGTTTCACGATGCACGTGCCGAGCTGGGTCAACCTACGGTGTGATCGACTCGCTGCATTTGTGGTTGCTCCATCACTCTGCCCGCATGTTGTTCATGCGTTATATTTGTGATGAATATATAATTTCCCACACAGAAAAAAAAGCATATCATATTTTGTGAAACTAATTTAGGTTCATGTGTATGTCGACGTGTATGCCTGCGATACGTGGGGAAAGAAATGATGTACCTCAAAGAGGAGGTTGTTAAGAGTGCTGCACAGGTATTGAGAGATGTTGGTGCAGACTATTCATGCATGTGTCACGCGAGTTCAGTTCATTTGATTCAAGTCTGGTGTGTTTCATTATCTAAATAAAAAGTCAGGTGAATTTAGAGTCACGTCAGGGGATCTCAAACCACACAACACAGTACTCACAAATGGTGGTGCTACACTGCTACTTCTCGTGGACTTAGAATTTTAGGTTCATGTGTATGTCGGTGTATGCCTGCGAAACGTGGGAAAAGTAATTATGTACCTCGAAGAGGAGGTTGTTAAGAGTGGACCGCGCAAGGTGCTAAAGGATGTTGGTGCAGACTATTCATGCATGTGTCACGCGAGTTCAGTTCCTTTGAATCAGTTGAGCACGTCAGGTGTTAAGTACACTGCTACTTCTCATGGACCTAGAAATTTACTAAAAAATCTTTTGTACAAATTCGAAATACATGACGGGCCAGGCTGGCTGCCCAAGCCCTGGGTCTCCTCTTCGGTCCTCCGCCAGGCCACGAGGCCCGCGACCCCTGTTCAGCGCATCAAGTTCAACTCGAAAGTTGTTGGCAGCTCGGCACAAATTTTGTTCTTCATTTTCATCTTTACTGCGAGACACCATGCATGTTCTTCATAATATCTGAAACTATATGTTTCTATATCTCGTGATTCGATGATTCGTGCCGTATTTGTCACTTTATTAGTTCATTCGAACTGACCAAAATAGACTTGAACATAACATAACACTCATTATTATTTTTTCAAAAAAAAAAAGAGTAACATAACAGTATCGACAGACATTCTTAACCCAAAACGAGAACATCCAAAGCAGTGCATATACAGGAGGAATAAGTTCATTCTAGGTCCCCTAACTTGACAGCGAATTTGATTTTCGTCCCTTAACCGCAATACCAGCTACAACCGATTCCTCAACTATCAAAACCGGTGAAAAAAGATCACAAGGTGATTTGGATGACAATTTTGGTTGACGTGGTACCTACGTGACTAGTTTGACTTGGTTCTCGCCTTACGTGACGGTGACGTGGCACCGGAAACACAATACAAAAAATAAAAATTTAAAAAGTGAGGCCCACATGTCAATTAAACTTTAGATAAGAACTAGCTAGTGGGACCCAAATGAAAATTAGCGGACCCCACACGTCACTAACCCATCCTCTCCTTCCCCCTCTCTCTGTTTCTCTCCCTTTCTCTCGGTGTCGGCGACACATTTTTCTGGACATCGGTGGCGCAGGAGCAGGCACTACGGACGACGGCAACTGGTGGCAGCATGGAGGAGGGTGGCAGCGGCGGCGGCGGATTGGAGGAGGGAGGAGGCGGTAGAGGAGGAGGAGGGATGGGGAGCAAGACACCGCCGCTGGGCCACAGCCGCGGCCTCGCGTCTCCGTCAACGGCCGAGGTAGGGGAGGTAGCCGAGGTCGGATGCGTCGGTGGCGTCGGGCGCGAGCAGATACAAATGGCGACGGTGTCCTCCTATGGCAGCCACGACGACTGTAGTGGAGGACAGAGGAGACGAGGTGACCGCTCAAGCTCTGTGCCGGCACCGCCGTCGCTCGGAAGGGGATGACGTCGCCACTACCTCATCCCCTTTTCTGCTAGCCATCGCCGCTGTTGATGTCTTTGGCGGTCGCATTATCGACCCCGAGCGGCATTGAGGGATATGTTGTATCTGGTTTTCCGGTTGAAGGACGAAAATCGAAATCGTTAACAAGTTAAGGGACCTCAGATGAACTTATTCCTTGAGCCTTGGTGCTTTGGCCTTTGTAGGTTATTGGCTGTGATGGGCTAAAGAGCTTTCAGGGAGTCAATTGCTTGCCACTAGCTTGAATTTAGCCAGGATAAGAAAGAAGAGGAGAGGAGACAACGCTATTGGTCGGACGAGCTTAGTGGTGGGATTGAGAGGGAGCATGGCCAACACCATGGTAGAGTGGTAGACCAGGGGACTAGTGACATGCTCGTCGTTTGGGTCTGACTGGCCGGAAAACATGAATGTGATTAACGACATTCACAAATGCGCAATGATCAAAAATGTGTTAAAAGCTTTCTAAATGGAATCTTCCTAGCTTCACCATTACGATATCTATCCCATCGACCTCGGCGGCTGCTGTGGTGGAGGTGGGTAGTTGAGGCCTTGGCTGTGACAACGGTGAAGAGAACGCACTGTGAGGGAGTGCGACTACGGGGTGGAGCTGAGGATGGAGAAGGATATATATATCTCGGTGGATGGAAGGAGAGTCATTGGAGTCAGCGACAGGGCGCGAACAATCATTTTGAAATCAGGCTGAAGATAATTTGTCCATGGGGAGTAAGCACTGAACAAATATTATGGACCATAATCTAATGTACTTACTGTTCAATGGGGCGCTACCATCATTTTGGAATTGCAGAAACGATCGTACACTATCTTCTTTTCTTATTTCCGAAAGATAATAAGTTGCGAGGGTGACATTTCTTTGAACATAATCCATGCATGGCAAAGTATATCTCACAGTACAAAGAATTTTATAAGGAAAATGCTGTCATTCTCAAATTGGTTTTAAAGTTAGTTGCCTTTATTCATAGTTTGTTCTCAAATTATTGGATAGCCATGAACATTTTGATTTGTCGACTGATTTATATGTTACCAGGACGTCTTGGGACTATGTTTTGTTATCAGTTTGATCTGGTAGCTCATACGTCGGATATTCACCGTGTGTATCGAAGTCATGTTTGGTGTTTAGATGACCGTATATATACTGGAGTATTCGGATTACTTTAGACCCTGGAACAATTATCAATCTACTATTTCCTATTCTTTACTTTCATATTATTTTCTATTTTATTTTCATGGCTGAGTTCTAGTAACGTTAGAATTTGGTTAATCTTTATCATTTTATACTGAAAACGGTCATGCTTCTTCACGAAAAAGGTTATTCTTTGCTAGTTTGCTCAGAAAGTCATTCATAATCACATCAGTACAATATTTATCTTCTTTGCTAATTTGCTCATAAATTAGTCGTGTGATTCTACGAAAGTAAAATAATTATGAAATTGGTTTAGTTCCATCGATTTTGGTGACTTTTTTTATTACTCCGCAAATCGTTAGGTGATTCTGTGTTAGTCACGAAAAAGCGTCAACACATAGCTATGAAAAAACACACCTTGATTTTGCCTAATAATTATATAACAGTTAAGAGCAACTCTAGCAGGGTCCCTAAGCACAGTCCTCAAATCATTTATGGGGTTAGGGGTTAAAAACGAGGTTCATTAGGACCCCTACTTAAGTCCCAAAATAGCCCCCATAACCCTTATGTAGGATCGAATCACAAGAATCAAGCCAACCAGAGAGAGTTGAATGGTTGTAACACCAAAAATCAATAACTTTTAGTGAAAATAAAAGTTACCCTCGAATCGATGAAATCGGCGTAGTCGGTCTGACCATCAGATCAACTCCAGTCGAACTGCAATGCCACCGTCGATCTGACCACCCGCACACCGTCGGTCTGACCGCCGCCTTGTCGCCTGCCATTGCTCGCCGTCGCCGGTCTGACCGGTTGGTCGCTTCCAGTTAGACCGCCATCACGCCGCCGGTTAGACCGCTGCCTTGCTGTCAGTCAAACCGTCGGAATCTAGGAAAAATACGTATCGACGAAACTCTTGAAAGTAGATCAACTTTATTGCATCAATATATGTTTACAAAGTGCATATAAAGCACTCATCTCTCAACTCACGAATTAGTATTGAAACCTCAAAGCTAACCTTAACCTTTCTCTCCTAAAAAGTTGATATCTTCTATTCTCAACCCCTCATCTATTTATACCTAAAATATCCTACACAAAGTAGGAGTAAAACTCCTAGTTCCACTATGACTCATTCCTTTAATTTTCAAACCAAAATACAATTTCCAAAACAGTAGAGAATCACAGCCGGACCCCTAAACCATTCGGACTCCTGTTTCCGCTCGCTCTCCCCGTGCGCACGTCGCTGGTCCAACAAGCCATCGCAGCCTGTCCATCCTGCTGCTCCACCTGGGCCGACAGCCATCAAGCCCATCTCCCAGCCGCTGGCCCAAGCCATGCAATCTGCTGCTCCTGTTGATCTAGCCAATCAATCATCGCAGCCACACATGCACAGTACACCTGCATGCATGCACATGTACTGCACGCTACAGTAACCCAAAGTACTGTAGCATCATATGCATCTCCAATTTCTCAATTCAATCTCCTCTGCGAACACCGATGTTTGCACGCACACCTTGTGAAACCTGTTACGCAGATCACTCCCACACGATGTTTATCTACCATGTGCCATCTCGTATCCAACTTCGTCATCCGCTACCCTTGATCGTCTGGACCTCAACTCCTCCATGAGTTTAGTCCCGATCCCACCGTTAACTTAGTTGACCTCTAAGAATACAGACTCTAGTCACCTTCTCACATGGTATCCTGACAGCACTAGACCTCTACTCCTCCTTGAGCATAGTCCCAGTCCTCACCATTGATCAAGACTGACCTTAAGTTACCTGCACACAATCAGACAAAACAATCGTTTCTGGACACATATATCACAACCTGACCCATATTAGTCACACGCACTCACACCAACATCCACACATATTATCAAACCAATTCATCGATTAAATCATTTGCAAAGCCAATTGTTCATCACAAAATATTAATCATGATAATGATTTCACACCTTATTCCTAGGGGCTCTAGCCAGCCCCCATCCAATTTACCGAGTTTCTCAAATCGTGTGTGCTTCCTCTCATCTCTCCTGCATTGCTACTGTATTCCCGCCATCCATTGCGACAACGTTGGCGCACGTCCTCCGGCGAGTTATGCTCCATCCGCCAACCTAGCAATATAGTAGCAGCCTACTAATAGCACACTAGCGCTATAGTATACAACTGTTGATGCAAAACACGGCGGTCTAGGAGATTTGCTTCACTCCAGTGCAGGTCCAAGGCTTGCCTCAAGTGTCAAGAGTGTGCCAGCTGGTTTGATCTACAACCAACAAGAAAAACAAACAATAGAGTCAAATGAACGATAGTCGATCGGCCGATGAGCCGATGACGTATTGTTAGAGGTTTTAGCCAATGTAGTTAGACCAAATCAGCAGTGAATTATGATAGAATAAATAAATCAAAACCCTAAATATGTTCCATCGGCTGTAATATATCTATTTATTCTTTATCAATCTTTTTTTAGATAATAGTATGGAAATAGCCGATAGCCCAATATTTAGAGCAAAGTAAATAATTTACTTGCTATTACTCCAATATAAACTTATATAAACAGATCGATCTAAATAAATATATCAAATAATAATCAATCTTAGATATGATAGTCTGACTTAGATTGATTGATATTTGATATATTTATGTAAAGTAATCTATCTGTATAAGTGGCAAATATACGAAAGCATAGACTAATGTATAACTCCGATACTATTCTTAATTATAGTTAATTCCAAGTCAGACTTTAAGGTTCTAAACACGACTAAGGATGATGCATCACAAAGTATGCAAAGAAACTAAAGTCTAAACAATCAAGTAATTAATCAATTAATCAATTTTCAGGATGGTAGATACCTTAGCTAATCTAACCTAGCAGGACAATTTAGCCAATACCGACATAAACCCTAAAACGAATCTCAGCTGATACGATGAAATTGAGATACTAAATTGGTTTAACTAAGATATATGATAAAAGATGATTACAAGAACAGGATTAATACATCTAAATCGATATAAAAGCCCCAATATTGCAAACCATCGAGACAAGCTACCTCTTATCGAGAGATTATAACCGATGCCCGACTTGAAGCAAGAACTCATTGAAAAGTAAAAGAAAAATATGGCAATGCGCTGAAAGTTGTATTAATTGGACAATGATTCTAGGTTTATATTTATACTCAGAGTACAAAACTTGTCCATAGTGGACACAACTCAAACTTTTCTAAAGATAAAAATAAATGAACAAAAGCCACATGGCGGACTCTTACTATATCTCTAATTGAAACCGATATTAATATCCTAATTAATAGATACTATTGCCCTAAACGAGCTCTATCTCTGAACGGTAATAACGGTTATTCCAACCCTGGTCCATACCGAGCCCAAACCAACTCATATCGGCTACTTTTCTTATCATCTTGAACCATGTCTGACTCTAACTTCCGAGCCGATACGGAGTCCAGCCGATGCGCAGCATATGTTCTCGATCCAACTCGATCCCGCACCAAATCCACTTCAATTTGCCTTCTTCCTCTCTGAGTCTGATGCTAAATTCTGATGTTAACAATAGCACTATGCTATTTTGAATTTGAATTTGAATTATGGTGTTTGAGATTGCAAATTAAATATGCTTGAATTCCATACGCTAGAATTATTTATATTTTTAGTTATTGTGGTGTTAAATATGTAAAACATAGTCCATATTAAAATGAAAGAGAAGAAGAAATAGAGACTAAGAAATGGAGTTGAAGGTATTTTTCGGGTCCTAAAAGAATTGGGTAGCCCTCAATTAATTTGTAGGGGCTCTAAAATGCGGACTAATTTTGGAGATGCTATAGCAGATTGAGCCACAAAATTGTATTGTAATAAATTGCTGGATTCCTCAAATTTGATCACTAAGTGCATTAGTTGCTGATGATGGAAGGACCCCTGCCTTTCTTAGAGCATCCATAATGTAAGTATAAAACTATTCTATATAAGTAATAAAATATTTTATTCAATTAATTAACAATATTGTGGAGTCCATAGCAAGAAAATAGCAAAAGTTACTCATAAGCATATGTGCTGCCCATATAAAATAAAATATGTTATTTGCCTCTACTTTCTCTCTCCTCCTAATACTATTTATTATCTATATATACATTGTGAAAATTATGATAATTAAAACGTATAAATATATATATGTGGGTTCCATCTATATAGACTACTTTATCATATACATTATTGTTATCGTTAGAAAGGAAGTAAGGGGTCTAGAGATCGATTTGATATTTTTTCTCTCGAGTAATAATATTTTGAGTAAGAATTATTCGATGTTGTGCACAGTAAACATACGAAGAACATTGGAGAATGGTGTGCTTGGGTCAAACGGAACACTCCATATGATGAAAGATCATGGTAAAGTAACCTGATACCATGAGTATCAAACACGATACCTGATGTCGTCTCAGGGTCTGATACCGTGGTACCTTAGTGCGTCATCACAATATCAGCATACACAAACTATTTTATTGTCATTTCTCCTGTAAATGTATATATCGGGTGTAGGTCGTGATGTGCATGATTATTAACTATTAGTCATAATCTTTATTTCTATTATAAAACACGAAGATGATTCCGTACTCACTTTGATTTTTCGTCCGTGGTTTCCGACTCACGTCGCTATTCGCTTGCATGCGTGGAAGGTCCGTCGTTTGTCGCGCTCGTATGACGCAATACGGGCCTTCCAACCCCAGGCGGCCAGGCCTGCATATATACGTGATCAATCGGATCGGAGTTGAGATAGAGACTACTTGATCGGATCAGGAATCGGTGCTGGGCGTGCCACCGAACTCGTGTCTGGACTCTTCTTCGGCATGCACGCATGCATGCAACCCCACGTGCGGTTGTGTGACTTTGGTCGGCGGCCGGGGTGCCTGCCGGTGCGCCTGCTTCCGCCGTTCCCGCGCGGCCTCGCCTCCCCATCCATGCAGGCCGCTTCTGTGGAAGGTGTCGATCGGCGCCGTACCGTATTTAGTGGACCTCCTGAACAAGCTAGCTAGCCGCGGTCAGGTGCGTGACAGATGTTTACACTGCCACCGCTGACAGATGACACTGAGGTGTTAATTACGATACTTTACGGGGAATAACCCTTACACTTGGACATGTTTGCAGCAGCTAGCTAGCGTAGTTAGAGCTGCTCGTTGTGCATAGAACTAATTTCTGAGGCTACAAGTACTCAAAAGTTAGTCTTTGATCGATTTACACTTCATTAGATCTGTACATATTGTCCTCTTTATCCTTAGTTCTTTGTTTAAGAACTTATCTAGGATTCAAGGAGTAATAATTTCAGATTTCTTACACATTCTGTATTTCCTTCAGATGATTTGTTTGTCTCAGGCTTTCGGCGCGCGTCTGGAGATTCAAGAGATGTTTAATTACTCGTGTGTTAAGTTTTATGATCTGGCTACACGAACAGAGCTAGCAAAACTGAACGAGGGATGAAACAATCCAATTCTTTTGTCACAGACCCACAATTTCTATTGAGATCACATAACATCCGAGAGTGTACACAACAAAGGCTTCCTATTAGGCACTAACTCTTGCGTATGTATTTGCTAACTTGGCTGCAAGTGCTACTCCTCCGTTTCATTTTTTAATAGATAATGTTGTTAACTTTTAGATATATTTTACTATTCATTTTATTAAAAATTTTATTCAAATGCATAAGATATAAATCATATTTAAAAGTACTATTAGTGATAAAATAACTCACAATAAAATAAATAATTGTTTTTATAACACGAATGGTCAAACGTGTGTCAAGTTAAAACATCCTCAATTAAAAAAACAAAGATAGTATGGGCCTATTCGGCAAGCGCAGCTACGCCGCATGCATGCAACACCGTTGTTTTGCGGCTGCACCGCAGCCGCAAACCAGCAGTCGAACATGCCCTATATCACTTGTGTTCATTATTACTCCTTCGATGATATTTTTGTCTTTCTCTCTTGACTCTCTAGGGACAACCTTGTTTCTCTCTATGTAATATGAATTTCTTACTGATTGGTGATTGATATTTAGGGAGCGCAATTGGTTAGGTTGGATACGCAAGTATTTGAGGGGTGGCGGAAATAGCCCATGTTTTGAGGTTAATATATCCGTTATCACGGGGTGATCCCAGTGGTACAATTGCCAGAGCTCAGCTAGGTCACTTACATATGTCCGGTACGATCCGTGTGCGTCCTCACATCGTAATCCTCTCCTCTCTAACTATCTCTTCAACCATGCTCTCTTTTTTGCTCAACTTCCATATTTTTTTTCTGTGCAACGCACAGGTATTTTTGCTAGTAAAAAAGAAAAGGGAATCTCTTTGCATCTTTCGATAGATTTTTATGGTCAAATCGTACATATTTTTTGGACTTTGGATTAAAAGTCCAACAGACAACGGTAAAAGGCTAAAAACAACCAAGAAACACCATGACGGACTCTAATTACCCTATCTTCAAGAAAAAAACCCAATCCAATATAATTTTCAAAACTTACATACTAAGTTTCAAAATTACACTGTAACTTACAAGAAGTTACACTGTAAGTTTCATAAATTACACTGTACGTAACTTACAAGAAATTACAATGTAAATTTTACTGTGTAAATTTCAAATTTCCACTAAGATCCATAAGTATTAGCATTGAATTTCATAAGTAATCACCTTAATTTAAAACTTTCAATTTTAACATCACATATATTCACTGGACTGCAATAGTTGATAGATAATAATAAACATAAAAACATAGCAAAAGAGAAATAATATAGACCTTAAAAACTGACAGGCCAACTAGTAATTCTTTTAGGCTATGTAGGCCCACCAACAAACTGCATGCATGCATGTTGTCCATTATTCCCTGACTCAAATCATCTGCAGCCCATATGCGAAGGTCATGCATGGCTAGGCCACAACGGATGCAAGGGAGGCAGCGTGGTCCATCTCGTATCCGCAAAAGTTGGTCCAGGAGTGGGCAGTGGAGACCTTGATGACGTCGTGTGTGGCGAGGTTGAGGGCGTACGTCCCAGGGCAGCTGCTCAGCTCATCTCCCAACGTGAACAGCACGATCCCACTCCTCTCGCAAAACCACCGCACGTTAATGGCGGACGCATCCTCCACCTTGAGTTGCTCGAGGTTGATTTTGATCTGTCTATACTGCCATTCCCCTTTGGACATGTCCATGTCCATGTCGTCCCCAGGCCCAGCCGGTGGGGGATGGAAGCCCTTCCCTCCCACGCCCACGAAGTCGACGCACCGCACCATGTACAAGAAGACGAGCTTCCCGTCCGGCGTGGCGCCCAGGACGCAGTTGTTCGGCCACAGGTCAGCGAGGCCACGTGCCAGCATGGCCACCTCGACGGGCTCCGGCGTGTCGGAGCGCACAGCGAACGCCGTGTGCCGCAGCGTCCAGTAGGCCACGCCACGGAGCACGACGGCGTGGCGAAGCTGCTGCATCCGCCTCGTGTTGATCTTCTTCGGGACCGACCTCCGGGCTTCCGCGCTCCACCGGCCGGTTTCCGACGAGTATGACCGGAGCGCCGTGAAGCTGGGGCGGTTGTACACGATGAGAACACGGAAGAAAGTGGTTGTACATGGGGGTTCGAGCAGGTCGTCGGCGGTGAGCAGCGTGCAAACATAGAACCCTGGCTTGTCCTTGCCGGAGAGAGGCGGGAGCATGGACACGTCCCCTGTCATTGGGTTGCAGACGCAGAGCTTCAGGTCGTCGCCGTGACCCTCTCGTGCGAGCTCGAGCACGACGCGGCCGTTGCGGGACGCTATGGGTCGGGAGTGCTCGAGGAACGGCTCCAAGACGTCGCTGCCGACGGCCTCGAAGAGGGCGGAGAAGGAGCGCCAGCGGAAGCCGAGGACCCGTGCTGCGGCGGTGGCCATCGGGACGAACACTAGTAGAGAAATCGGATCTAATCCCGATTGGGAACCCCTTTAATCCCGGTTTCCCAACCGGGACCCCCCATCCGAAGGGGTACCTTTAGTCCCGGTTCATAGTTAGAACCGGGACTAAAGGTCCTCGGGGTCACCCGGGTACGCCCTTTAGTCCCAGTTTTACGTACTATACGTTTCTTCGTCGTATACATATATGTACATATATATTACATTTAAATCCAAATATGAGTACAAAATTAAATCTACATTTCAATCAAAATTAAATCTACCGTATTATTGAATTTAGACCATCACATTTCAATCAAAATTAAATCTACATCACATAAAACTTGTAAATTAAATCTACATCATCAAATTAAAAAAAAATTCACATTTTTTTGGAGGGAGAGGCCGGTGGTGGGCGGCCGGCGGTGTTGGTCTGTCGGCGGCGTTGGAGGTCGCCGGGAGGCCAGGCGGAGGCCACGGAGGCCGGCGGTGGAGGGCACGGAGGCCGGCGGCATCGGGCGATGTCGGGCGGCGGAGGGAGAGAACAGCGGCGCCTTTGGGCGGCGTTGGGAGGCGGGGCGTCGGGCGGTGGGGCGTCAGGCGACGTCGGGCGGTGGGGCGTTGGGCGGCGGCGTCGGGCGATGGCGGGCGGTGGAGGGAGAGGACGGTGGTGCCGTTGGGCAGCATCGGGCATTGGGAGGCGGGGCGTCGGGCGGCGTCGGACTGTGGGGCATCGGGCGGCGGCGTCGGGCCTGGCAGCGTCCGTGGAGGCCGGCGGTGGAGGGAAGGGCGGAGCGGGGCGGCGTCGTTGGAGGGAGAGGCCGGCAGCGTCGGTGGAGGCTGGCGGCGGGGCGCGCCGCTGCGATGGATCGGTGTGGCTGTGAGAGCTAGGGATTTGGGGGAGTGAGAGCTGTATTGGGGGAAGAAGAAGAGAGGGGGTGGGGCACCTTTAGTCCCGGGACTTGGCACCATCCGGGACCAAAGACGTTTTGTCCCGGTTCTAGGTGGGAACCAGGACTAAAGAGGTACTTTTAGTCACGGTTGCTACTAAAAACTGGGAGTAAAAGTTGCCCTTTAGTTCCGGTCCTACTCTGAGCAGGGACTAAAAGTTGTTTTGGCGCGCGCAACCAAATTTTTAGCCAAAAATTTTTGCTTCCCGCGCACACTATTACACAATTACTTAAAATTACAAAATTAAAGCATGAGATTTGTAAATTGCATAAAAATTATAATATATGTTCCAAACTATCATAAGAAAAACTACAATTTGTAGATTGCTTGGAGAATATAATTTGACGATTAAAACGAGTCTTACATATGTAGGTCCATCACGTTTTACAACGTTACAATTCTTACATAAATTGGTCTAATATTATTACATAAACTAGAGCAAAAATACCAAGGTCAACAATGAAGCTCGGGCTGGAGGTTGAAGGAGGCGATTTTATACTGGAACTTTTAGTCCCGGTTGAGGGCACCAACCAGGACTAAATCCCCTCTTTTAGTCACGGTTGGAGACACCAACCGGGACTAAAGGTTGGGAGGACCTTTAGTCCCGGTTGGAGCCCAACAGGGACTAAAAGGGGAGATTTAGTCTCTCCCCCACCCGGCAATCGATTAGCCGTTGGGACCTCCACTTTTAGTCCCGTTGAAGCTCCCAACCGGGACTAAAAAGTCCATTAGTTCCGGATACTATTTTAACCGGGACTAAAACTAAATTCCAAAACCCCGTTATCTACTAGTGCAAGCAAGGTTGTGCCATGGCGCCGCTACGCTTCCGCTTCTGGGCGGTCGCCGGGGCATCGTCCTGGTGGAAGAAGCCAAGTGCGAGGGTCGGGGACGCCGGCCGGCCATGGGATAGCACCGGTGGAGCCTGCCTCGCCACTATGCGTCCCCAGCGGCAGGACGTGGCCGCGCACCGGACGAGGTCGGCCGCGTTGACCAGCCGCGCAAAGATTGCCGATAGCGCGTCGTCCGTCAGAGACGTGCCGTAGTCGGCGTTCTTGCGGCGAGGCCGTCGTGAGAGCCAGCCTTTCTTGTACGGTGCACCGGGGGCTCGTCGTCGTCGTCGTCGCAGCGGCGGCATCGCTGATCGAGAGAGTTTCTTTTCTTTTTTTGGAACTCTGATCGACAGAGAGTTGGATGATGCGTCCTGCGTTGGTGGCGCGCGAGATTTATGGCGCCTTTGATCTGCGATCCATTGCCGAAACGGAGTTGGAATATGGATTGGGATTTCCAAGTCCGCAACATACGCCGTATTCCAAGTTCCAACTCTGTATCGGCAACGGATCGATCTCGTGCGCCACCAACGCACGACCCCACAACTCAGATTGGCAACGCGTGGACGAGCGAGTGATCCGACGGCGCGCCCGCACGGCTCCACCCGCTTCCATTTCCGCCGCCGCCGCGATCTCCTTCCCCATCTCGCCTCCATCTATCGGGATTGCCTCTCCTCGGCTAGCTCATAATCCCCTCCATTCAACAACCGTTGCGGCCGCCTCCCTCCTGGCCACGGGCGCCGTCGGTGACGGCGGTGGCGGCTGGGTTGGCCTCCTGGCCACGGGCACCAGGCGCCTTCGGTGGAGGCCGCAGCGCCTGGGTTGGCGAGGACGAGCAGAAACCAGATCAAGGCAGTGGAAGAACCGGGATCTGGACTGCAACCACAACCGCCGGAAGTCAATACAAGTGGAGCACCATTCAAGCAATGAAGAAAAGACCTGGAAGTGACCTGTATTTTGCAGAGTAATTTTGTAGTTGCTATGTCTGATCATTTGCCCGTGTCTTTCATCAAAATGCTAGTGTGCTGGTTGGTTTTTCTATAGTTTAACCATTCCTCAGCCTTTGCTAAAAGTGATGCGATGTATCGCTCGCACTGAGTAAGCTGTTGTTTTCTTCTTCTTCTGTTTACCTTTCATGCTCGATGTAATGAACCTTGATCCATTTGTACTAATGGAAATGAGAAATGCTACAACCCTTTTATTCTTAAAGAAGGAGTTACACTGATCTAGTCTGTTACATTAAGAATGTTACAAACTGAGTCACAGGCTCACAGACCTCCATAGCAGCAGTGCCAAATTGGGGATATTCAGATGGTTTAATCCTGACAAAAATTATTGTGCGGAGCATCTGCTGCTCATGTAGCTGGTTCCAGGCTTCCAACAATGACAAAAGCTTATGACTGTATTCTGAAATTTAGAATGTGATGGATCCATGTGTAAAGAAGATTGTGGTTTGTTTGTCTGGTTCCTTTCAAAAATGAAAACTGGAAAATTGTGTGATCTGAAATCTTGAAGGTCAAATCTGGAATGTAATGTCCAGAAGCCAGTCATTCTCAAACAACATAGCTGATCATAAGTGTAACACATTGCAAATGGAAAAAAAAATATAGTACTGTGACATATAGTAATAAAAGAGTGTAGTTGAGGAACATAGGAAAAGGAAATAAAATCAAAAGTCATTCCAACTTGAGGAACGATCAAAGCTTGTTCAGCTTTATCATTGACCTGTTGTGCAACTTCATCATGCACGATCATGGTCATCACCTCCAAGTTCTGTGCAATATAATCTATAGCATATATATGGTCACAGATCAACCAGTGCTAAGAAACATGACTATCAAATAACTAGGCGAGCATACAGTGTTATCTTCTCCTCATCGGCTCCACGATCCCCGGCAACTATGTCGTCCTTATGAACAAGAGAAACGGCCATCGATGGATATGTCATCTCAGTAAACTGAACAAGCCACTAAACAATCCGGCCATCTCAGTAACTAATGCAGAATGATGAAGTTGCAACACAAGAAGCGGGACAATAATCCGGCCATCTCAGTAACTAATGTAGACATGTCAGATGATGAAGTTGCAACGCAAGAAGCGGGACAACAATCCGGCCATCTCAGTAACTAATGCAGACATGTCAGATGATGAAGTTGCAACGCAAGAAGCGGGACAACAATCCGGCCATCTCAGTAACTAATGCAGACATGTCAGATGATGAAGTTGCAACAGCAGGACAACAATCTGGCCATCTCAGTAACTAATGCAGACATGTCAGATGATGAAGTTGCAACACAAGAAGCAGGACAACAATCCGGCCATCTCAGTAACTAATGCAGACATGTCAGATGATGAAGTTGCAACGCAAGAAGCAGGACAACAATCTGGCCATCTCAGTAACTAATGCAGACATGTCAGATGATGAAGTTGCAACACAAGAAGCAGGACAACAATCGGGCCATCTCAGTAACTAATGCAGACATGTCAGATGATGAAGTTGCAACGCAAGAAGCAGGACAACAATCCGGCCATCTCAGTAACTAATGCAGACATGTCAGATGATAAACTTGCAACATAAGCAACAGTACTGGCCCTCATATTGGACTGCCTCCAAGCAGCCTAGCACAGTGCACACGGGTCCGAGCAGAGCGGCGGGAAGGGCAGCGCCACTGCGAGTAACCGGGAACCATATCCTCCCATCAGCAAGAAAGCTCTGAACACCCTCCACGACATCAAGGGGGAGCTGTCCATGCTCGACGGCTACCCAGCCCTGAGCGAGCTGCTCCACAGCGACGATGTCAGCCTCCTCGCCGAAGAGGTGATGACGCGAATGCGGAGCACAACTGATATCACAGAAGGCCACCAGACATCTGCAGCAGAAGAGATCATGGCGGTGCAGCTGATCAACAAAGGAAGGTGCCAAGTCGACCAAAATCTGAGCAGCCTCCCAATTACGCCCTCCATTGGTCAGGTCCAGCTGTGTTAGACAAGAACAAAATCGAATCAGAAACTGGGAAAGAACATAATTTCAACAACTGAGCAAAAAAATCGATCGGAACAACAAACAACCTTGCAGCGAAGGCTGCAGTATCTCAAATCGGTCCGGCATAATCTGTCACAATAGATGCAGTGGGACTTGAATCTGTTATCCTGCTGAATGGGAGGTACAATAGGGATGCATTTCTTCAGCTCCCCTATTCAGCCTCTAGGTGTGCGTCAGGTCATAACCGATGCATGCTCTGGCTATGGTAGCACCATGGCAGGACACCCGATGGGTGATTCACCACGCGCACCACCTGAAATCAAATGGGAGATAACGATTGATTTCGTCAAGAACACGAAACAACAACATGAACAAGGAATGATTTCAGATTAAAAACCACAAGCAGAAAAGAAACCTAAAACTCAAACCCAAGAATCTCTGATCAAAGAATCCAAATATCGCAAGAAGAGCCTCCAAGATTCACAAAGAGTGCAAATGCAATATCCTAACGAAACAGAAAAAAGAAGATTCAGAATGAAACCACAAACCTTCAGAACCCAAGAAACCTTCAGAATTGAATATGAAAATAAATCTCGACAAATCAAGAAACCAAACAGCAAGAACAGAGGAGAAGGCGCTCCAAACGCAAGAAACCAAGAAGTAACCCAAGAACCCAAGAAACAACAAATAAACTGAAAAAACCCAAATACCTGAGCAGAATATCCGCCGCCTCCGCCGCCGCCGTGGTGCACTGCGTGGTCGCCGTAGCTGGTGGAGCAGAAAGCCATCCAACACTCGAAGCAATACGCATCAAACCAGTGTTGCGCGTCCCAATGCACGCCGATGAAAGGAGGCAGGAAAGGAAGATCTGCCATGTCCTTTCGCTCTCTCTATCCCTCCCTTCGCTTCGCTTGGAGGAAGCGCGCCCGGATCGGGGATTTCTTGATCGGGTTGGCGAGAGGAAGAAGACGACGCAGAACAGAGGAGAAGGCGCGGTTTCTGCTTTCCCTCCGATCCGTTGCCTTGAAAAGGCCACTCACTGGACCAGTCCGAGTGCTGCTGCCATTAAGGTTATGGGCCTAAGGAACCAAGACTTATCTTCTTGGGATGAGTCTATTTATAATCCCCCGTCTCTTGCTCCTCGTCCAATCGTCTCCCTCGATAAAAAAAAGAAGAATAAGTTCACTTACCGTTCCTCAACTTTAGCCGAGTTTTTATGACATCTCTAAACCCTAATACTAAAAATCTTCACCCCTTAAATATTCAAAACCATAAAAAATAGGTCCCATGGAAGTATATATGAGTGGTTTCGCTGATGTGGCATCCTAGTTAGCAATCCGGACCCACATGTAAATCAGAAGAAAAATAATATGGGGTCTGTATCTCTTCTTTCCTCCCTTTTCTTCTTCTCTTTTATTTTTTTCTTCTTCTCTTTTATTTTTTCTCCTTTCTTTTTTTCTTCTGTTTGTCGTAGAGGAGGAGAGGCAGCGGCCGACGACGAGCGACCAGAGCAGGCGAGCGAGCATGCGGCGGAGCGGAGCGACGACGGCGGCGGGTGAGTGCTGCGGCGGAGCTAGAGCCAAACGCGTGGCGGTACTGGTCATCACTAGCCGACTTGCGCAACCACGCCGACAGCCGTGGGAGCTCCACCGCTGTGGGCGATAGAGAGCGGCCAGAGCAGGCGGGCGAGCGCACGGCGGCCCGCGGAGCGGAGCGACAGCGGCGGCGGGTGATGGTTGCTACGGAGCTGGAGCCACATGTGCGACGGTACTAATCGTCGCTGGTTGACTTGCGTAGCCGGGCCGGCAGCAGCGGGAGCTCCGCCGCCGCCTCCGACATGCTCCTCTACACGTGCGCCGCCTGCGCGTGCTCCTCCTCCTCGTGCTCGAGAGCCCCTCCCTTGACCGAGCCCAGCAAGAGGTGGCGGCGGCGGAGGTCGGCCGGGGCCGGGCTCGACGGCCGCCTCTCCCTACCTATCATCGGTTGCGTTGATAAGATTGGAGAAGAGAAGAAAGAAAAGAGATGAGAAATAAAGAGAAGAAATAAGATACGTGGGCTCCACATTTTTTCCGTCTCACTTACATATGGACCCTATTTTTTAATTTCTTTTTGCTGACTAGGATGCCACGTCAGTGAAACTAGAGATCCATAATGCTATGGCCTTGATTGCATGGTTTTGAACATTTGAGGGGTGAAGATTTCAGATTTTGGGGATTAGGGATGTCATACAGACTCGAAGTAAAGTTGAAGGATGGTAGATGAACTTATTCCATCACAAAACCAGGTACAACGCCCCCTCCCCCATCTTTGAAAACCGGTGCGAATACACTCTTTTGGTGGTTTCGGAAGCAATTTTTGCTCAGGTGGCAATTTGACCATAGTTGACTCACTTGAGTCAGCATGTGAGACTCACATGTTCAGCGACTTCCTCCTAATCTCATCTTCTTCCTCACCTCTGCTTTCTCCCCCACCCCCCGAAACAACTACCTCGAACTCCTCATCCGCAGTTGGTGCGGTGGTGGCCGGTGAATGGAGGTGGATAGTGCAAGGAAGGTGGCAACACCCCGAGGCTTGATAGAGTGCGATGCAGATGAGCCGACAGTGGTACTCCGTCTAGCCGGTTGAGATGCTCTCGCGATTTTGTGAAGGGAAGTTAAATTAAATGCAAATAAAACAAACTTAATCCTTCGTTTGAGAGGCTGCCTAGTGGGCCCTCTGCATATTGTACCTTATATGGGCTTAATTCTAGGTGGTTTTGATTGATATGTGGGTCTCCAATCCGTGTACTCGTGTCTAATTGTTTGGGGGTGTATTTCGTCGCATGGCTGGTGGTTTTTTCCATAATTCATCTACATACAAATATTCACCAACTTGTGTGGAAATAATTAGTAATAATCACTCTCACTAAGTTTGATGTTTTATTGCAATTGGTTTTATGCAATAATTGATGGTTGGATTTTGTACTTAAGGACCGTCAACAAGTCGTCCATCCCTACCAACCCAGCCACATTCACGCGCCAGATCTGGAGGGACGGCTTCTGCCTCTCTTCCTCCTCCCACATGGTGGCTAGGCAACCCCATATACCTCCCTCCCCCTCTCCCTCGCCACTCGGCCTTGGGCCGGCCTAGCATGTGCATGCGGCCTGCGTCGCCGTAGCCGCTGACAGGTCGCCTCCGATTCACCACCTTCTTCCTCGTCGTCCTCATCCACCCCTTCGTTAAGCTTGGAGATCATCGGAACACCGCTATCCTCCTCATCGCCCATTGCCACCTCGTCCCGTCTCTGCCGCTGCCTTGTCTCAATGAGCTGTGAGGCCTCACCCATTTCTTCCCGACCTGGTCCCCTCTCCTTTCTCGTCGCGCCAATGGTTGCTAGCAGTGACCATCGGGCATAGACGTCACCTCCCACTGATCGCGCCATAGTGGCAACCTCTGGGCGCGCCATGTGGGGCCCACCCTCAGTTGGGACTTGCGTGCCCATTTCTGTGGGGAATAAGTTCACTTAACTTATCAAAGAATCCGATTTTCGTCCTTCAACCGGAAAACCAGATACAATGGGTCTCTCAATTATCAAAACCGGAGCTATATAGGTCCCATGATGGTTTCGATGGCGGTTTTAGCTGATGTGGCGCCTACGTGGCTAGTTGACTCGGTTTTTATCTGCCATGGCATTGATGTGGCAGATGAAACAAAATTTAAAAATAAAATAAAAATATGTGGACCCACATGTGTTAACAACGAAATTTGGTAAGCCTCGAATTCATCATCGGCCTATGGTGAGGATCGGCTTCAGAGTCCTGGAATCGGCCAATGGTCATTATCAATCGCCAGTAGTTGTATTCTTCATGGATTCGGTTAAGGAAATTAATTAATTAAAGGAAGTTTATCCAGAAGAGTCCGAGTTCAAGGAGGATATGGTATGGTAGTTTATCTATTAATTAGGTAGTCGTTAGTTTCCTTTTATCTTTAAGAAAGTGTGTTTAGTGTCCGATAAGGACTTTATATTTTTCCTTTTATCTTTAAGAAAGTTTGAGTTGTGTCCGCTATTTACTAGTATCTACCCATGGGTATAAATATGTACACCCAGGGTACATGTAAATTATCTCTCAATCAATACAACTACTCTCAGTGCATCGCACCCTCTTTCTGAGGTTTTTACTTATCAACCGGTGGAATTTGACACCTGACACGGGGCTGCATCGGTTTTCGATTTCCGGCGAAGGGGTAAGTCCTACGTTCCGTTGGATTCTGGTGAATATATCAGCTACATTGGAGTTGCTCAAGGTTGCATCGTTTCGATCTCTTGGATCGCTCTGGTTCGTTGACATAGTTACCTACCTGATATCTCAATTCTATTTTAATTGCATTGTGTTTAGAGACGCATCGGTTTAGTTGGGACTGTCTCGGTTAGGTCTGATCTTCTGTCTTAGCCAATATATCTTTACAATTATAATGTTGTTTTAAATAGATTTGTTATATCCATCACATTAGATAGATCTATCGGTTCATTAAGTATTAGATTATTATATACAATCTTGTATTGCATCGGTTAGATTTGACCTACTAGATTATTGTTGATAATATAAATCTTGTTAAGTTGATAGGTCCATGCTAATGTTTTATTGGAGTGCTAGTCGATGAGTTATCATATACGTTATATAATCTAGATTGATAATGTTTTCTACTTGCATCGGCCGATCTCTATATAGGGTTTTATCAATATCGGCTAGATTACTTTGTTGGCTTATATTATATAATGTATCCACCACCCTGAAAATCAGTCAAGAGCTTGATTGTCTAGATATTATGTTTCTTTTCATACTTAGTGCTGCATCAGTTAAGTTTGATATACTAAGTCGTGCTTAGAACTATAATCTCTAGCCTACTTCTGGGTTGCCAATAAGGATTTCATCGAGGTTTCAGCCGATGAGTTGTATAGACGTTGCATCGGCTTATAAGGATTACATATAAGTTGGATTTAACCGATCGCAATAAAGGTTTCACCATTTATCTAATCGTTTGGATTTATTGACATCGTACTTCCAGCCGATGAATGTTTAAACCTTCGGATTAGTGCGTATTCAATTTATCATTACTAGCCGATTGGTTCTTACTGGGTTATATTATTGTTTTACTACATTATCATCAGCCGATTGTCTTTATATCATTATCTATATTTGACATATAGCCGATTCTCAAAACCCTATCAATATCGGCTGGTATCGGCAACGGTTGGAATGACTATATCGGCTTGCTAGCCGATCGGCTATCTGGTGATCAACGTATTTATATATCTTGTTGGTTGCAGGATCAAACTGACTTGCACGCCGCATCTCATCATTATTTTGGACCTGCATTGAAGCTAAACAGATCTCCCAGACCGTCGTGTTTTTACGTCAACAACATGTCAGTCAAAAAATAAGATTAAAAATAGTGAGACCCATATGTCAGTGGGTTCCACTTCCTCCACCTCATCACCTCTCTTTCTCTTCTCTATCTCCTCCCCTTCTTCCCCAGATGCACACGAGCACTGGTGAGAGCGGAGGCACGGCCCTCGGCGGAATCGGCGGTGGCGCGGCGGAAGCCAAATCGGCGGAGGCCAGTGAGTGGGGGCGTGACGGGGAGGGAGGAGCGTCACCGGTCCGGCCTCTTCGTGCACTGTCACCGCCGCTGAGCCCACGAGCGTCGCGGTCCACCGGTGAGCGCGCGCGCACAAAGAGGGATGAGGCAGGGAGGCCGGCGAGTGGGGACGGGGGAGTGGGGGCGGTGAGATTGAGAGGCTCATATGTCCAAAGTCCAAACTTATCCATGGCCCATAAGACATCTAATCTGTCAATAATGTACATTAGGCCCACATAAAATTTAGGGACTATTAGGCCTGATCTACATGGAAGCCTCATCCACCCTCGTGGCCCAATCTCTCTTCTGAAAGAAAAAAAGAAAAGAAAAGGAGAAACAGAAATTGATCGGCACATCGGCCGTCTAATCTGTCAATACTGCAACACATCGCCTGCAAGTGCACGGCGATTTGCCTCGACGATAATGCTGGCCAGTGGCATCTCGTGGTTGTGATTGTCAATTCACGCTTTAATCATCCTTATTCCACTCGCCACCAAATCGCCAATAGTGAATAAAGCATAAAACATCAAGAATTAGATCCTTTCAAGATAAAAATAAGAATCCTATAAGGAAGAACCATTCAGATATCTTTTGTTTTGTGGTCAGATCAGATGCCATCATCTCTAGTTTCTTCGATTAGAGTAATTAAAATGAACAATCAAGGATGATAGATATATGGAATCGCCCTGCCGGTCGCCGCTGTGCCGGCTGTGGTCGCTGAGACTCAAGAGGTCTGACGTATGTAGTGATCCATCTAGAGTTCTGGACTAGCTGACCTTTGGAACAGTTCTCCCCTCCAAGCACAGGATGAGTTGAAATTTCAAATCCAGATTTTCGATCTGTCCAAAGTCCACTTGCTATATATTCATGTGAAAAGCATGAGATTCCAATTGTAAAGTCACTGTAACTTCACGTTGAAAGTGAAGGGACAGAAAGAAAGAACAACAGGAAGACGGCTTTGGGCTGGGCTAGCCTGTTGCTCAGATTACAAAGAGTAAAAATTAAACGTCAAAGCATCGGGAATTCATATCATATGGCACGATATTTGGTCTGATGTATCAATGATCCGTTCCTTCTGATGATGCACCACCTGACGCGTTATGCAGAGAAGTCAGAAGACTTTCGTGTATTCTCCCCCTGCATGTATGTTGCTGATTATTCTCGATCTGTCAATCGACACTGATTTTGAAGTCTCTGCCACCGTTCTAGAGAGTGGATAAAAGTAAATCTTTTATATAGATTGAATAAGGCAAATGGATGTAGAAATCATTTGTGGTGGTTTCAATTCACCACAGGCATACGCATGCTTGGATAGAAACAAGCACGTACATTTCTTTGTCGATGTCACGTGAATTCAGATGCACTAAGTAAAAGTAAGTACTCGCCAAAAAAAAAAAAAAGTAGGAGTCACGTGTGATCGTCTGATAGATGTGCTATTTTTTTTGGTAAATTTTTTTTCCAAAACCAATTTTTTTTTACCGTGCTTACCGCGGATACAATAAAAACCATGGTATCCTCCTTACATTCAAATAAATTTAAAAAATAATTTAAAATTTTGATAAATTTATACGATTTGTACAGTTTGCTCATGGTTACGATGGTTACCACGTAGTAACCGTGCTTATCGCTGGGGCGCGATAACCCTTGCCTCAGTTTGGGAAACCCCACTAGTTACACACTTATATGAAGGAGATAAAAATTGGGTCGTAAATTCCTCCTGCTATCAACCACTGTACGGTATATATGTACATGCTTGTTTGAAGAAAAGAAAAATGAATGAACAATCATCAAGGGAAAAAAAACGAATAACCATCGTTCCCTCCAAAATTCCACCAAGAAAAAGAAGAAAAAATCGTATCACGGCGACGAAAGCAACAACAGTTTCCTCGCAGCCTCCGATTTGACCCCCAATTGCGAATCGAAGCCGCGTCAAACACGTTGCCCAACCACGCACGCCTGGTCGTCGCACACAACTGACTTGCCGCCGGCGCCGGCGCCGGCAGCCCTGCCGCCCTTGCTGGACCCGTCGCTCTCACCCCTCCGCGTCGACCTTGATCCCCACGCCGGCAGCCTCGCCGAGAACGTCCGCGCCAGGAACGACGGCCACCGTCCGGACTGCCCGAGCCGGACGCTCCTCCCGGCTCGGCTGCTGCCTTCGCCGCCGCCCGACCTGAGGCCACGGCGCGTGCTCCCCTGGCGGCCGGCACGGAACGCCACGAGGCTCGTCGTTCGCTGGAGCTGCCCCGCCGCGATGACCTGCCGGAGCACGTGCTCCGGCAGCCGCAGCGTGAACCTCTCGGCGCCTGCTCCGGCGGCACCGACGCTGGCCGCCGCGGAGAGCGAGTGCCCCGTCGAGTGTGAACGCGGGAAACGCGCGGCGGGCGCGCGGCCGGACTTCGAACGCAGCGCGCGCTTCAGGCTGCCGATGCGCGTTAGCTCAGCTGCCTCCTCTCTTATGATCCTCTCTTCCTCGGTCTCCTCCACGTCGATCACCACCGCCGCCGCCGGCGCCTCCCCTGGCGCTGCTGCCTCGGATGGTGGCGCACCTTCCGGGCGCGGAGCGGGCGTCGGTAGCTCGGCGGCGACATCGCCCGCCGGCGCAGACGAGCCGTCCACGAGGTTGGCGCGGCAGACCGGGCAGGTGACGTGCGACGCGAGCCACGTGTCGATGCAGTCCTGGTGGAAGACGTGGGAGCACTTGGGCAGCAACCGCAGCGTCTCGTCGTCGTCGAACTCGCTGATACAGACGGCGCACTCGAGCGCGCCCTTGACAGACTTGTGCGCCTTCACGTCGGCGTACGCCATGGTCGGGAACGTCGCGAGGACGGACTGGTCGAGCCCGCGCTGCCGCCGCGACCGCGCGGCGCCGGACCGGGGCAGCGGACTGGTCGAGTAGTCGGCACGGTCACCGTAGCAGTGGCGGACGTAGATGGAGAAGAAGCCGAGGAAGAAGAAGGCGGCGATGAGGACGACGATGACGATGGCCATGGACGGGCTGAAGTTGGTCGCGTAGTAGCCCGGCGGAGGATTGTCCTGGCTCGGCTGCGCCGCCGCAAAGACGGCGACGGCGAGCAGGAGGAGAAGCATGAGGAGGCGGCCATTGCTGTGGACTCGAGCTGGCGCCATGGATCACTGTGCGTAGTGGTAGCAGCGATCGGGATATGAAATGGTAACCGGTGAAGAGTGGAGTACCCTTTTATATGTAAGGACGACGAGGTGGAAAAATGGGCGGCGCGAAGGCTTTGTGTGGGGAGAGCGGCTACGAAATTGATAAATCCACCGCATGTTCGTTGTTTGATGTGTGGCTAGGCCTGGCCTATAGTACAACATACACATGGTAGAACTAGAATTTTCTAGAAATACTAATTAAGGCTGCGTAGCAATATTTTCTTTGACATGTGAAAAGAAATTTCTGCCTAGCAATAGTGTAGGTAAATATGTGATTGCTTGAATGGGAACATATCGGATAAAAACCATTAAATAAGCGAAAACCCATAAAAATTAGATCTAAAAGTTTTTTAAAATTCATGAAGAAAATACTCAATACAGGTGTAGATATAAAATACATTATCATTAAATCTCAAGTTTGAACTCAAACTTTATCTGAGATTAATGTTTTGGGTAAACAGTAACAAAAAGACAAATTTATCTTTTAGGATCTTATTCAGTGTATGTTTTGTTAGATATTTTTTTAATGTTTTGCTATCCAATATGAACAAACCTATTACTATTTGGTGTAGTACTATGATTGTTGAAAATCTAAACTTGGACATATTCAAGTTAATGTTAACTTATGGTTGTTCAAATGAAAATTAGTACAAACATATTCGGTTTATATGGTTGTATGCATTTAAATATTCAAGGAAAGTCATATATTACAAAATATGTTCATATAGATGTAAACACTAAATTTACACATAATTTTAATTAATCATTGAACAATACCCTATGTCCGACAACCGTATTCTATCTACCACAACACTCTCTTGCTTCCCTCTAAACCCAGCCCCAGCCTCTCTATATACACACCCAAACAGTACCTATCTCGTTGAAAACTTAACATGCAGTGAAGCTCAACAGATAAATAGAAAATTTACGAATCCCGTTGATCATACGGTGAGTAAACTCCTATACATAAGGATGCGATTCGGTTCGAGCGATTTCATTTTTAAAGGCGCATGTTTCATATGTTGAATACGTTGGTATTAACAAAAAGGCACTTCTATTAAACAATGAGAAGTCGCTTTAAAGGGAACGAATGTTAGAAATACTGAAAACTTATTTTGGGGCCCGGCCTCGTTGTGCACGTAGATTAATTTTGTGGGAGTTCAGTTTGTTAAGCGAATGATCAGGTGGGTTTTTTAACTGGATGCGACTAAACGAAGGATCGACGGAGATGCGTAGCTCCCTGTAGCACGTGGAAGTTCCCCGTACGTCGCTAGCGTGAGACTGGTGTGTTCACTTTCCTATATCTTCTTGGCTTCTTCCTCTTCTTTCCGTTCCATTTCCTCGTGCTAACTGCTAATCAACCTGAATTAAATAAAGTAATTGGTCAGTAGTCATCGTTGACACTTGCAGTTTAACGACACAATCATATTTTGCTTTTGCCCTGATGAAATGGCTAACGAATGCTGCTCGGTTTCATAGTCAAATGTATCAGCCCGGTAGAAGGTTCTGAAGTGTTTGACAAGGAAATAAT
Source organism: Oryza punctata (assembly GCA_000573905.2). Classification (NCBI taxonomy): domain Eukaryota; kingdom Viridiplantae; phylum Streptophyta; class Magnoliopsida; order Poales; family Poaceae; genus Oryza; species Oryza punctata. Next base: position 23,032,901 of record CM002496.2, read on the forward strand.
CCAGAAGACGACGACCTTCGAGAATCAAGAGCAGAGTACCTTATCATGAGCGTTCAGAATGAGTGGTATTTGATAATTGAGTTCCACATGGACTTGAACATATTTTGGTGTACGTGTTCTGAAACAACATATTTGGTGAACAAGCTAGGACGATCGGATATAGTACTATTAAGTATTCACCAGATTCGTTCTACAGGTTTTCTTTTGCCAGACGATCACATGAATCACCATTAGACCCGTTCTTTACTGATTAAAATATAAATTTTATCTTAATTTTTATTAGCATACTTCTCGAACTAATAAACGGTAAGTTTTATATGAAAACTTTGTTTTAATATATCAAATATTTTTTTAACTTTTAACAACTAGAACTCAACTACTCTAATGTTAATGTATTTTTTATTTTACGTTAATCTTCATCAAAGTCGCAGAAGAGAACCCGGCCTGAGGAAAGAAGATACAGGCAAATAGATACAGGTAAAACACCACACACACGCACATACCTATGTGTGACCGTGCACAGGACCAAGTGATGATCCGTATAAAGATTTAGCCAAGATTGAGTGACGCATTACATGTATATAGTAAAAACGCTGCCGCATATATAACACAAAACAAAACCTACCTCCACCAAGTCGCTCGTTCCGACGTCGCGGTCATGCGAGTAGTGACGGAGGAACGTACGCGATCGAGCTGATCTTAGAACAAAGCCGCCGCCCCCAGCTGCGAGCTGCGACCGGAAACGCTCTTCCGCTGGACCCGGTCCGGCGGAAATTAAAAGGTTTCGCGGTGGATGAAGAAGCCGTCACGTCCCGTCACGTCACGGCCTTGTTCCTGAGCGGCGGCGGCGGCTAACTGCCGCTGCGCATGCGGGCGTGGTTGGTTGGCGCCGATCGCGTCTGCTTCTTCGGTTTTTTCTTCCGGTATCAACCGGGGAGTCGTATCGTATGTAACGCGGTAGATCCGGGCGAAACAATGATAAGCGTTCGTTCGGCGCGGGCAGGCGAGTTGCCTTGCCCGTGTGCCGTGTGTGTGCTCTCCCAGAGTCCCGGTTCGATCACGTCCGTGGTGGTTGGTGGTTGGTTTAGACCGTTTTAGTCACCGGCCACGGTCTGGAGTCTGGACGGAGGAAGCAGCAGCAGGCCTAAATTTTCGACGAGGGACGAATGCAGATTTCGATTCAAATGGTTTTCAATAATTTAAAATTAGAGCAGTGATTTTAACCGAAATTTGATCGAAATTTGGTGAAAACCATCATACTGCCTATGGTTGGGACCAAACAGAGATTTACGTTTTCAACGAAGACTGCGAGATTTCGAGGTGGGACGAAAGCAATTTTTTGTGAGTGAATTTTCAAATGGTTTTTAGGAATTTTCAAATTTAAAACAATAAATTTGATTGAAGTTTGTTTAAATTTAATCAAAATGTGTCAAAGAAAATATCATACTTTCAGAATTGGGATTCGTTGCTCAATGGGGAAAGTGAACCCCACAGCCAACAACGCTCATGAACCCTGGACAGTAGCAGTTTCAAAGGGGCATGTGGACATTGATCGTGTTGGGTGACTGCGAGTTGCTTTCGAAGGCGCTATCCGTGATTCGTTTTTTCCTTTGTCGATTGTTGCACGCATCTTCCAAACAATTATGCGGCACGCGTACAGCATGTACAGGTCTAATGATCATGAATGAACTGTGGCATGGTTTACGATTTTATGCGGTTTATTACTTTTGGATGTTGTACTGTTTGGGTTTTGAACTTATGGGTTTTTTTGCTTCTCTAGACGAGACACGTGTATTTGGTGTTTGGAATAATCAGTTCATGACGTGTTCGGAACCTTCCCTTTTATATACGCTAGCAAAAATATCATTGCGTTGCAACTGATAAAAACAATATACGTATTCCAAATATAATGATTTTGATAGTTAGATTGGCTGATCTCAAATTATAATAGTGTAGATTGATATTTTAATTGCAATGAGTAATATAATTTTATTTATGAAAAAACCTAAAAGTTTTATAAGATTATGTTTTATAAGAACTATAATTGTATCTACGGATATGGATATGGAATATAAAAGTTATATATGTTAGTGTCCTATTCTATTTCAAAACATCTAGCTACATGTAAAATTGCATTAGAAAATTCGCTAGTTTATATGGTATGTTCTACACTCTTTCTTCCTAACTCCTAGTCATTTGTTTTTCACGTATACGTTTTCCGAATTACTAAACGATACGTTTCCTTACAAAAAGTTTCCATAGAAAAAATATCACATTTTTCAATTTTTCAAGTTTTTTCGCGCGCGACTTCCCAAATGGCTAAACAGTTACATATTTTTAAGGAAATATATATGAAAATTGTTTTTTTAAAAAAATCATACTAATCCTTTTCTTTTTACGGCATGTAGCCATGCCTCCGATCCAAGGCTCCCACGCTGTCTGCAAGCAACGAGCCATCATTCTAGATGAAAAACCAAAAAACAAGAGAAAAAAAGAAAAAAAAACTAGAGGGACTCCAATATCCACACTAACCTCCATGTAAAAAATCCCAACAGTCCATCTCGAGCAGCGAAACCAACCATGGGTCCATACCCCTCGCACCGGTCCTCCCCCATCTCTGCCTGCCATCTATAGTGCTCGCTTGTCATGCTACGCCATCGTATGTCCCCATCGCCGTCCTCTTGCTCCGTTCCATTAGACTCGGTGTTGTTGTGCTCATGGAAGACGAGCTCAGCGCGGCTGCCGGCGGCTTGCTACAATGCCAGCATCAACTTCTTGGATAACATGGAGGTACCTCCGATGGAGATGCAAAGGAGATTGTGTGTACGATTCGGTGGTAACGTTGCTATCATCGAGCTAGATTTGGCATATTCAGGTCCTACCCGATTGAATATGGTGGTTATGTGCAGCAATGCAGATGAAAAAACATGTCCTCATCGCACGCCCAACCGCGTTCTTGTGCGCGCGTGATTCTTTATCGAGTCGGATTTGGATGACGCTCTAACACGATACGCTCATACACAACATCGCGTGTCTAACACAGACGATGGATGGAAATTAAGGTGAGTACGTAATTATTTTTAATTTTTATAATAGATAAAGATATAGTATATTCCATTTCGAAATGTAATACTATTGCATTTGTCTTAAGGCAAACTTAAATATGTTAGCAACATTTATAACACCAGTATAATTCCAGTAAATCCACCATTAAACATATTTTTATATTTAATATATTTTTTGGTGTTAACAATATTACTGTATTTTTTCTATAAAATTAATTAAAATTGAATAACTTTAACTCAAGATAAAACCAAAACAGAAACGGATAGAGTATTTGTTGTCGAGCACAGATTAGCTGAGATATACATCTCTCATGAAAAGTTATAGATTCTTGGAAATCTTGCAGAGAAACCTCGTCCGAACATAGGCATTTAATTACGGAAGGATGTAGGGCATGTTTGGTTGGTGCCCTGATTGACTTGGCTGAGAAAAATTCATACCAGTGTGATAGAAAAGCTGGTGTTAAATCATGCTTGGTCAGGCATGTCCGATGTTTCGTTGTTTGGTTAAAAACCTATGCCTGAGTGAATATATTCTATATAAACATTACACTTGCTTGAATGAGATGTTGACAGATGTTAGCAGTAGTCACATCATGAAGAATCAATGGAGGAGGATCAGACACATACCCACGCCTAACTCAGGCGTTCAATTTTGGTGACCTGAGTCCGGTAACCTTGCCGGAGCATGGACACCGTTTTGGGAAGCAACTAAACACTACTACTTACTGCTCCGGCTGGCTCCAGGCCAGACAAATACTCACAAGGGCAGTAACCAAACACGCTCTGACTCACTCCGTAGTGAAGTGTTACAAGTGTACATACATGTATGAACCATATTTCTTCTCAGCCTAAGCTCATAACCAAGTCCCACCCCTGCTGACAACCACTACCATCAAGTGAAAAACTAGGAAAATGGTACTTACCATTAACATGAACAGGGCAGTACGGACGAAAACTGACACAAGTTGAAGCAATCGTTGGGTTCTATTTGGCATGAGCAGATTGAGAGAAGATTTGTTTTTTACGCGCACATTTTTCAAACTAATAAAATATTACATTTTCTATAAAATAGTTCTTTAGAAAAGTTGTTTTAAAAATTTATATTAATCTATTTATTAAATTTTAAATAATTAATACTTAATTAACAGTACTTTAATGATTCATTTTGTTTAGCATATCTTCTTAATTTTCTTTTTTCCATCCTCTCAATCACAGGCTTGAGGGACAGATCGACTTCCGGGCTCACCTTCTCGGCCCCAACTCCTTCCGTGATTCAGATCTACCTTTTTCCATCACCAAGGCTGCACATGATTATGCCGCGCTTGTACTACTAATACTGTATAATACCATGTAATGAGACCCCGAAGTTAATAAAAGTATGCCGCTGTCTAGCCTGTTTGGATCTATCATGCACGAGGTATGCACTGTGCATAGCACAGCCCTGCTCCCCTACCGAATCATTGTCGGAATTCATTTTTCTTGAATTAAAAAGATAGAGGAAGCAGAGCAGACGACATATGAGATCCCAGAAAGCCAGCAAGCTTGCTTGTCGACGCCAGAAACGGTGCTGGCTGGCAGAGTGACAGAGATCAGTGGCGGAGCTAGCAATTTAACCATGTGGGGTTAATTACTACTAGTTTGTATTTAAGTGGGGCCATTTCTCTAATTTTTTTTAATTTATACATAAAAATCAAGATCTATAGGGATGTTTTTTAAAAAGCTGTGGGGTCAGCCGACTCCACAGCTTATACATACATCCGCCACTAACAGAGATATAACTGTTATGGTATTTCTATACAGTCACAGATAAACTACTTTATGTAAAATTTCTACTACAAAATTCAACCGTCCTAAAGAAGCACTTAACAACCTACTTGCAGTCATTGCATATACGGAAGCATAAGGCCATCCCAACCTTTCATATTATATAGTGTCTATAATATTAAATACATTAATTTTTTAAGATAATGGAATAAAATCCTGACCTTTGCATTAAATACATTAACATATAAGTAAAAATATAATGTGATAAGTGAGTTAATGAGAAGAGAGGTAAAAAGATGAAAACATCATTTCTCATACAAGAAACCATCTCTAAAAAAACTAAGAATGAAAATAAGAAAATATGTGGATAAAAGGAGAGGGAAGAAATGTGATTGGATGAGAATTTTAATATTAACACACTATCCATTAGATATATAGTTTCTATACATAGTATCCATATGATATAATAAGTATGAAAATTACTTGATAATTTCTGGGTTGGGATAACCTAACTGTTTCAAGATTGACCACATTCCCTCCTAAGATTAGCATCGTGTAAATTTGGGGAAGGGACTGGAAATGGGCCTTGCCCTGGGCTGGCCTGATGCATTTTAGACTGGGCCTTAAAATGTCTTGAGGAGTTCTTTCTTTTTTGGGGCAATTTCAGTAGATTAGTAGAAGCTTGGGTTTGAAATCATACATTAACCTAAGTCCGCGTTTGTATATGTAATTTTAGCACGGACTCACTCAATTCCAAAATAAATTTATTTTTCACCCATCCAAATATCCAAGGTATACCAATAAAAAATACTCTTAATTTATCAAATTATAATACAATTATTTCTCATTTTATCTACTTTCGATACATTTATTTCTACTTTTATAAACTTACATGCAATAATTTAAAAATAAATTTATTTTGTAACGAACATGATGAGCAAAAAAGTAAACTATTATAAGACGAAGGGATAGGCATATTCCTCTTCCTCGTGTAAACCAGCACAGTGCTACAGTATGCTCCTGTGCGCGCACGCGACACCGCGTCAAAGATTCCATTGCTCTCTGTTGCAACCGGCACCTGCAGCAGCATCAGTCAGCAACGACGTACTACCAGCTCGCATATAAGGCCTCCTCCAATAGTGCCCATGTAAACTATATCTCATAGCATATCCAAATCAGTACGTGTCCTACATGAAGAGAACAGAGAGAGAAAAATCAATCCAGCTATCTCCTATCCTCACGCTTATCTCGCTCGCGAACCGATACGGTATGAGTTACCACAAGAGATAACTTATGAGTTAGCAGCTATCTCAATTATTGGAGGAATCATTTCTTGTTCTATCTCTTAGCTGATATGGATAGTTTATGAACTAGCAGCTGTCTCAATTGTTGGAGGAGGTCTAACCGGTGGCGACCGTGGCACACATGTCGCGCACATCGCACGAGTTTTCACCCCAAAGGCCGCCCGGCCGGGGATAATTTCTCCCAACTGAATCACCACCGCACGAACGTGACGGCGCGTGTGCGCGTGGGTCGGCTCTGGCGGCGGCTAACGTACAGCATGGAGGCTGGGCGTACGCCTGCGTTGTGAATGTGATCCCGTGCGTGCTGGCCGGCGGCCGGCGCCTGACGACGTTGGTTGCGTGTGGCTGCAGCATCGATCAAGCCTGTCACCTCCACGGATCAAAAGTGCCTGGATTTTTTACATTTAAATTCTTTAAAAACTTATTTTACAAATAGATCATTAGAAAAATTTAATTCAGAAATGGTCGTTTTGAGACGTTAAAGTGGCTAGCGCCGTGGTTGAACGGGACGGCGTCATCCTTGTGACACCGTGGCACTCCGTGGTGCCCCCGTGACGCCAACGATGTTGGCTCACTCCACTGGGGTGGAGACGACACTTAACCACGCGGGCCCCACCTCCCTCCCCTCCCTCACCCACTCGCCCCACTTCTCTCAGGCCAAGCCCGAGCTCCAGCGCTAGTTCTCTCTCTCGCCCTCACCTCTCCTCATCAAATCCACGTTATTTCGAGCTAATTTTCGTGGGTTTTTTTGGGAAAATCAAAGAGTAGGGTATACTCCTCCATTGCCCTTTTTTTTCCTTTTTATTGGTGCCGTGGGGGCGCCAATACCCCTAGTGCTATCCTTCTGTCACGTCAGCGGGTACCGCCATAGGGTGCCACGGTGGCACGAGGGTGGCGCTAGACTGGATGGTGTAGTCATGTTGACCGTGGCCCATCCTCTCTGGTGTCCCAGAAAGAATCATTCCTGGAATAAATTTTTTCAAAGATTTATTTGCAAAATGAGTTATAAAAATGATCAAATTATAAAAAATCCTATCAAAAGTGCCACTATTTAGTTTTTACTCTACTTCCCCATTCTAAAATCTTTTAGCTATTTTTTATACATTAATTTATATTTTATACATTAATTTATCCTAAATAAAGTTATTTTTTCACCTATTTGAAATAATATAAATGTTATTACTATTTATCTAATTGTAATCATATCATTACAATTCTTTCAATATGTGAGATATACCATTTTCTACACCTTAATTATCGTTGGAGCCACATGAGGCCACTGTATTTTCATATCGTCCAAAATACCCCTATGCGCATTAGATATGTGAGATTTGTTATTTTCTGTGATGAATGAAATAGTATATTTCATTATCCTAAAAATAGCTACTCACTGCTCCTGCATAGGGCTCAATCAGACGTGTGACTGTTCTAAAAGAAAATTCAGACGTGTGACTCTGTGTTGGGAGAGAGATGCTACGAGTAGTCGAGTAGATCACAGGACAAGCTGTCGATACCGAATATAGGCAGCTAACTCGCCATTCCCTAGGTTTGAAAATGACAAATCGTTCAGTCCAACGAACACATTGCCTTCTGTCCACAATCTTCGAATTCGGGTACGTACTTCGACCGTCTGCCTAAACTGATGTACTACTAATAAGCACCCTCTAATTTCCATTCCTGTTATACTAAAATTTGATGAGACATGCTAACCACAAGGCTAAACATCTATACACACTTCACAGTTCACAATTGTCTTATGCCAGATAGGACAAGAAATGAAATTTAAGCTTGTACCTATCCCAATAATTTGATGCTTAGACTCTGCAACTTGCTTCCCATTGGATGGAACTTTGCTTGCCTGATAAAGTTATAGGAGTGTGGAGTATTTCCTATGTTATATAAGTTGCACCCATTTATTTAGAATTGCTATTAGAAAGCTACATTTCTTTTTGGTACTCTGTTCAGATGTAACCATAATTGCACGATCATTGATTTTGGAACATTCTGAGGCTACCCGACACGGCAATAATGTTCACGTACTGATCCATAGCTAACACCAAATGTTATGTACTAATGTATATATGATTACAGCATGATACCAGATAGCCTCCTTGGTGAAGGATCGTAGAATGATAACTAAGCCAACCAAAGAGAAGTGAACGATTGTAGTATCCAAAAATCAAACTTTTAGCGAAATTAAAAGTTACCCTCAAAATTCGATGATGAACGGTCTGACCGGAGTAGATGCGTCAGTCTAACCACTCGAAGACCTCCGGTCTGACCGGGGTTGTCGCTCCGGTCTGACCACCCAAATCACCAAGATCACCGGTCGCCTCCTCCTGTCACAGTCGTCTGTCTAACCGTAGCAATGCCGCCAGTCTGACCGTCGGTGTCCCACCGGTTGGACCGTCGAACCCAAGGAAACACAAATCAAAGATCTCTCAAAGTAGATTGAACTTTATTACTTCTAATCCGTGTTTACAAAGTGCAACAATAGCACTCACGAAAATCTCGATTAAACTCGAAATCCTAACTTTTCTTTCAACTCAACTCTCTCTAAATTGATACAGAGATGCTACACCCTCCCCCTCTATTTATACCCAAGGTAAGCAACCTAAAGCCACAAACCAATTTTGTACAAGTCGTCCTAATCCACTAGGAAACCTTCCCGTGCAAGAAACAAACTTTACAAACTCAACCTTACCAAATTCGGACTCCATCCAAATTTGACTCCGCATCCCATACGTACACAATATCTCCATCGTATGCCATATGAAATCTTCACCAACTACGTGCATTGATCTCTAGCCTAAGCATCCCGCATGATATCTTGATCATCCGGACCTCATCTTCTCCCAAGTTGACTCCCGATCCATCACCGGCAACACTCTCCCGAGGTGTCGAGACTCACCTACACATGCATCAACCAAGAAACCATATCCGAGCAAAAGTTCTCTCCAACTTGACTCATTGTTAGCACACAACAATATTACATACGCATAGTATCCATTTAGAAGCCATAAACATAGAATAATCACGAATATCCAAATAACAACCCGAAACCGAAACCGACACAGCGTCGGCCGGTCAGACCGTGGGCTGGCCAGTCTGAGCTTGAGTATACCGCCGGTCTGATCGGCAACCCCTGCCCGGTGCCAAAACAAACAACGGTCCCTTTTTACTATCTGAAAATCCAATCATCTCCAAAACCACCTCGCCATAATCTCCAAAAATCAAAACCAATAATCTCACATACCAATTATTCATCATCAAATACTAATCAAACACACTTTGATTTTACACTTGTTACGTAGTATTAAGCACTTTCAAGCCCTTAGCCTAGACCGCACGACATGCATATGGGTTGTGTAACACCCGCTCCGTTGTGGCGTTAGCGGGAAAACCTATTTTAATAAAAGCCTATTTTCGAAATTTGTTTGTAATTGAAAGTGTTGTCACATGTGTGCCAAGATCTCGTTTCCCCTCTGTCCAAATCTCGATTCAAAAATCAAATCCAAATCCTAATTCTATCCAACCAAATCTTCCCCGTAAAAGTCTATTTTGACTCCCTCTGGTTCCCGGGTCGATTTCCTCAACTGGCCCAGCTCCCTTCCTCTCTCCAAATCCTCTCCTTCCCCTTCGTGGGCCGCGCCCGCACCTCCGGCTCAACTCCCTCTCTCGGCCCTCCTGCTCTCCTCACGTGCGCCTCCCGCAGCTTTCTCTCTCCCTTCTCTCTTTCTCGCCGGAATTTGCCCTTCCCGTCGGCGTCACCCGCTCTATCGCCGCCTTGGCCGCTAGCGCCTTGGAGCGCCAGCCCCGCGGGCGCCCGTTGTAATAGCCATCCCTCCAGAACCGCGTAGCCTAGTCCATCAGACGGGCGGGCCTACTTACACATACCACCCTACTTACACTTTCGTCCTCGCTTCGTGTAAAAGGGTTAACCCGGGAGTGATATGGTTGGAGGGAAGAGGCCTTATAAGTTGGTTCCACCCTTGCTAAACTAGCAAGGTGGTACTAAACATGTCCACACAGCTCTCATGGCCACACAGGCCTCATCCAAATTGGGCCAGGATGTCACACCCATGAACCGTCCCCACGCACTCCACCGCCCCTATAAAACTCGCTCCTTCCCTCTTTCAGCCGCCCTTCTCTCTCGGTCGAACGCCTAGCACCGCCGCCACCGAGATCGCCACGCCGTCACCTCGTCGTTCGAGGACGCGGAAGGGGACTCCAGGCACCGTCGCCCTCCTCTTCCCTGGCCCGAGGCAGAGGCGTTCACGCCCCGTGCCGTCGACCTCTCTTCCGACGCCCCTCCGCTCGCGGTAACACTCGCTGCCGCTCTCCCTCTCCTCTTCTCCCTCCTCTAGGTAGTAGGCTAGGTCGCCGTCGCGCGCTAGAACTCGTAGGTGTCGTCGCTCCGCTCGGCGTTGCCATTTCGCTCGCCCCGCGCCACCGCTCGGTGCCGAGCCGAGCTCGCCGTCACCGGCCTTCCTCGGCGCCGCTCCGCCCCATCCGCCGCCCGGAACACTCTTCCGAGACCGCGTGGATGCTCCAACTCTGGCGAATCAACCCCTCGCTGTTCCGGTGAGGAGTTCCTCTTTCCTCACCGGTGATGGCCACCGCCGCAATCCGCCGTTCCTGGCCATCGTTCGGTGAATCCGAGCCATTGGATCATCTCCTCTCGCCCCGTGCTCCACTTCGGTGTGCTCCCCTTCGCAAACCCCACCGTGCGTCGCACCGGTGAAGAACGCCGCCGCCCGCTATTGGATTCTGCACTGTTTCTTTTCTTCCTCTAGCCATCAGACGTGGCTGCCTCGTCGGCACCACGTCGATGCACCACCGCCACCCCGAGCCATATCGTCCAGCCTCACGCCGTGTCACGTGGGCCACACCTCGTCCCGGCCCACACGGCCTCCCCTCCTCGCAGTTCGACCGGCCTGGCCCACTCGCCCCGCTGGCCCGACGCCCCCTCGACCGGCCTAGCCCGCTCGCCCCGCTGGCCCGACGCCCCCTCGGTAGGCCTCGCGCGCGCATTGCGTGGGCCGCGTCCCCGTGCGCCGGCCCGTTAGCTCGGCTGCCCCTCCCTTCTCCGACCTGCCTCGCCCGCGCGCTGCTTGGCTGCCTCCCCGTGCGCCGGCCCATTAGCTCGGCCGCGCCGCGCAAAACCTCTTGGGTCGCACCTCACGCCCCACCAAGAAGTCCAAAAATCATCCCTCTTCCCTTTTTCTTTTCCAAAGGATTTAATAATCCTTTTTCCTTTAGGCATAAAATCATATAATCTTAGAAAAATCATATCTATGCAACCGTTCATCTGATTGACTCCATTCCACTTCCAAAATTTCTCAAAAATCGAGATCTATCTAATGGCACACTTAGAGGTCATTATTAGGCCTTTCTTTTCGCCATTTGTTGAGTCGTTCCGTTTCACGTGTAGTTTCGAAGCCCGAAGACTCGCAGTGTGCGGATTTTGAGGAGCAAGCCCAAGATCTCGAGCAAGGCAAGTCTCATTTGATCATCTTGCGCCTATAAATTTAAAACTAAGTATTTCCATTTCGTAAACTAAGCATTAATAGGTCGCACATGTTGTACTTGGTCGCGGTTTGCGAGATAACCTGCCGGCCCAACCCAATTGATGCACATACCCTCCTTGGCTATTGAATACTTCTACCACCCTTGTCAACCGCCGGTTCCCGATGTTCGAGCCATCAGGCACGTACATTGGGGACTCTCTCAAAATTTAAAACTTTCAACGATGGGTAAAACTTGGGTTTACAAAACACTTGGAAAACCCGACACTTGGGTCGGTACCTGCGAAATAAAATGATTTCTAAAATCGCAATACGGGGGACGTATCGGGAGTACGCTTTCCCATTCTCGCACTTAAGGACCGATTCCTTTGGGATTTCATCCAAACATAATTAGTGCGACCACATGGGTGAAATGGGACATCCCTGGCTAAGTAACTAGCTAGACCTGGGAAGTCTTGATGCCAAGGGACAAGTGGATTCGCTAGGGTGGTGTCGGGGAGGAACCCTGGGCTTCCTGGCATAGTATGGTCTGGGACCTAACCTGTTGTTGGTCCGGGTGACCCCTCCCTTTGGCATATGGTAACTTTGTCTCGGTTTTGGAAATGCCTTGTCGTGAAAGCCTCAAAGTCACCAGACGTGGCTATTTTGCACGAGTTGGGTGACCCAGGCTAGTAACGTCGTGTGGGTAAAGTGTACCCCCTCTGCAGAGGTTAACAAACTGTTCGAACAGCCGTGCCCACGGTTATGGGCGGATGTGAGATGATTCCTTAGCGTAGTTTTGTTTGACTACTACTTGTTAAATTGACTTGATGGGTTGGTTATCGTTGTTTTCAAACATGGCTACGGGTTCAGCTGGGCCAGGAGGCCATCAAAATCGGTTGGCCGGGAGCCAACACTTATCATTAAAAAGATTGATACATTGCACTACTCTGATCGGGCTTGATGCACTGTCAGGCTCGGGTCGTTGAGAAGCATTTATTTAGAAAAAAATTCGAAAGATTTAAACCGAAATCAATTGCGAAAACAAACATCTCTCCTATGAAGCTTGCAATATACACATTATTCCCAAGACTTGCTGAGTACTCTCCGTACTCACCCTTGCTCTACATAATTAACCCCCTAGTTCTCGAAGAGGAGGAGATGGATCCCGCTGACTAGGAGTTCTTCCAAGAGCAGTCCGGCTTCGAGCAGTTTTAGGGTTTCGTCGTAGTTCCCAAGTTATGCTTATGGCCTTGGGCCAGTCTTCACTTCCGCCTTTCCCTTTTGTAATGCAGTTGTGAGCTCGGGGTCTGTTCGCAGCCCAACATGACTGTAAGACTACTCTTAGACCGCTGTTGCTGTGATATTCCGTCTTCCTGTGATACCAGCACTATTTCTGGGACTGGTATCGGCACACAGGTTTATTTGGAGCATCCCGCTCTAGTTCCCGTCTAGGGCCAGATCGGGGCGTGACAGGTTGGCCCCATGTTGCCCAGATGTAACCCCTCCAAAAACCATAATTGATTGATCTACTGCAAATTGTGTCGACATCTCCATCGAACGACCATAATTGATTGATGTCCTTGATGTGTAAGTTGTGACCAAACTAGAATCTTGGTCTTAGTTACATTCGGAATTAATGAGTTATCAGATAAACTTTTAGTATACTCAGATTTGTAGAATTAGGTAAGAAGGATGATTTTCCCAACATAGCACCACCTTTGAAGTTGGAGAATGGACCAAGTTGTTCCTTCAGTTCTTCTACAAAATTTCTAAACTGAACCTATAAAAGTTTGAATGTTTGATGCAGATAAACACTTCAATCTCTCATGACAAGAAGGAAAAATAAAGCCTCCTCTGAAAATGTACTATTTTTTGATGAATAAGAAAATTCCATAAAATTCATTCCTACATTTCGAAGGAGCTATTTGGGTGAGCTAGAGATACTAAGCATGGATGAGTAACCAGCTAGTGAGAATTGAGAAAAGTTGTGTTCTTCAGCTTTTGACTTGTAGTTCTGCATTATATAGTGCTAGAACAAAGCCCAACAACTATATTCGCGTCTTAGGACACTTAGCACCAAGAGGAGAAGATATGAGTGTGTGAGATAAATTAGCTAACAAAGAGGACCCGATAGCCAAGCGATACGTATATATATCGTGGCTTGGTACATGGGAAATTACATGATTATTGTAGGTTAACTTATTGCCGCCTGAGCCCCACGAGGGTATTATTGTACTAGCACTGGAGCTCATAAATCTTGAACATGACAGACGACGAACTTGCTTGGGATTCACAGGGCCCTCGACTACTGCCCAGCCTCACGAGGCCCTAGCCGGAGCTGATCTGGAATGGCTAGTAGATGAGGGCATTCAATGCCCTCGGTCTCGTCGATGCAGGACCGTCCCGTAAAATTTAGGGGCCCTATACGAAATCTTAACCAAATACAAAACTTAAGTGATAAAACAAAACAATAACAATTTTCTTGTTGTGTCTCAATCTCACCATCATTAGCATCATTTGCAACATTCCAATAAAGTATTTGATTACCATATGCATAGCTCTTTTCTAAGACTGAGTTAGATCTTCTATCCTCTTTTTTTTTATGCTTTTCATAGCCTGATTCATATTTTCTAATTTGATTTGTACAAGACATTGCTTAAAAAGAAAAAAAATAATTTAGTGTACATACTAGATAAACATATGATATGCACACCCCAAAATTGAGAAAAATTGAATTCAGCCGGATGTCAATAACGATAACTCGAGCGTTAGATAACCGCTCACCAGTCCCTGATGTCATCTTGGTGGTTGCTAGCTTCAGAGCGATACACAGACGGGATGGGTGGAAAATCAGAGCGAGCACTTATGGGATACGCGTAGGCTACGATAGCATAAAACAATTTTTTTCTACCGCGTAAACCAGGAACCATGCAAGTATGAGATCATAGATCGTTACCACTCGACGCGCTGCGCAGCGGAAGTATGCGCTAAGGAGCCGAAGGAATCCTCGCGATGTAGCACGCGTCGATGTAGAGGAAGTAGTCGATCGCAGCGGCTCGACCTTCTCCTCCTCGTGCGTTCTCCTCGCCGTGCTCCCACTCCGATCGGCACCGCAAGACAGCGGCGCCTCCACCGGTATCCACACGTCCAGGGAAGGAACACCACGCGCAGATGTGCTAGCACCCGCGCGCAGCTAGGGTTTGCTCGTGGAGGGGAGTGGCGGCTAGGGTTTCACGTGGCGTGATGTGTTAATGCCGCCGGCCACACCCCCTCACGTATATATAGGAACCACGTCCGGGCCTCCAAGGCCCATAGGAGTCCTACTCGGATCCCTATCCGAATTAAGTGCATATTGGATCTCCATCCAATCCCCTTATTCCGGCCCTTTAAGAGTGTGACCCTGTAGGTTCATGCACAGTCGGGTGCAACCCGAAAACTCCTTTTCGGTCCACGTGTCAACAGCGGCCCCTAGTAGAACGTATTGACCCACTGAGCATACATAGAGATTATATCGGCTGAACCTTTAGTGTTTACTTGTATGAACCCCTTTGCCTCACGATATCGATTAAGCTCAAGGCTAGATATGTGTCATCCTCTAATAGTTCAATCATTCACTCGATCCTGTGATAGATTATATAACCTGCGATTGACTCCTCAATCACTTTTGGCATGGCCATGCACTTCCATAATCTATAACATCGAGGGCCCAGAGATATCTCTCCATAGGAGGGACAAATCCCATCTTGATTATTCATATCCCACTACATGTTTCATAACACACCCGAAGACTACTTTTATAACTACCCAGTTATGGAATAGCGTTTAGCAGTCTCTAAGTAAGTCACTACACATGTTGGAAACCATGATAATCTCAGGTCTAAGAATTCTATACCAACACTAATCGAGACCACTGATGGCACTACACAAATAGTTCTTGCAGTGTCTCATGTCGGGTCTATCTAATAACATGTTCCCTAACATGTGTCCACATTATCACTCCATACCATGATCCATGAGACATGATCATCAATCAATACATGTGCTGATCATTTAACCATATTTATTCCACAAATGATATTTGATCAGGGATCCTTTAGAAATAGCAACATATAACATAAAGAGTCTCATAAATGAATCACATATTCATTAGTCAATAATGAGTTATCTATTTCAAGGAACAATATCAGATAAATATGTAAACATAGTATGTGATACAATCATCTCTATGATTGCCTCTAGGACATATCACTAACAAGCACATTGTCACTCTTTAGGACCGGGCTGATCGGCCGATCGGACGAGCAGCGTGAGCGAGGGGATCAATAATTCGGTGTAGGCGCAACAAGAGCGAGGCCACAAGGAGATAGGGCGCAGCCGCGGCGCAGGTGGACGGGTAGAAAATTTGAAGGACGAATTGTCGCCCATGTCACCTTTGCTTCGCTGCGTGCGCAGCTGCGCACACATAATAGAATCATAACTGCAATTTTTGATGCTTCCTTGCCTCCTGCTTGCTGAGCCAATTGCCATACCAATGGGTCATCCGAACTAGCATATGTGTACCAATGTAGCACCCAAATTTTATTTATTTAAAATTTTCCCTCAATTAAAAACTTGATTTTTAAATTTTGGATTTTTATTTGTGCCAAATAGATCTCAAATTTTTTTCCCAAAAATTCCATTCCAAAATGTCAAAAAAAAAAGAAATGAGAAACCCCCCCCGGTTGGGCCCCTTTCCTCCCCTTCTCCCCCGGCCCAACTTTCCCCTTCCCTCTCTCTCTCCCCCGGAGCAGGCCGGCCCGCAACCTCTCCCTCTCCCTCCTCTCTCCCGGCCCAGCTCCCCTTCCCTCCCTTCCGGCCCACGGGCCTTTCCCCCTCGCGCTCGGCCTGGCCCGGCCCACCGAGCCGGCCGCACGTGCGCCACCGCGCCCGCCGCGTCGCGCCCCCGCCGCCCTGCCCCCGCCGCGCCGACCCGCGCCGCCCGCGCCACGCCGCGCCGCCCACGTCGCCCGCCGCCTTGAGCCCCGCGCCCACGTCGCCGACCCGCGCCGCCCGGCCGGTCACGTCGCCGCCCGCCTCGAGCCAACCGCCGTCGTGCCGCGCGCCCCTATAAAAACCGCCCCTCGCCACCGCTCCACCCTCCACCCCTCGCATGCCGCCTTCTCCCTCTCTCCACTCTCTCGCCGGCCGCCGCCCCTCTCCCACCGGCCACCGCCTCCCCGACCGCCGCCTTCCCTTCCCGGCCGGCGCCGCCACTCCCCGGCCCCCCCGGCCGCCGGCCTCCCCCTCCCCTCCCTCCCCGGCCACCTTACCGCCCGGCGCCACCGCCGGCCCGAGCCGAGCTCGGTGGAGCAAGGAGGAAGAAGAGGCCTCCCACTTACAGGTGGGCCCCACACCTCTCTCTCTCCCTCTCTCTGACATGTGGGCCCCCCACCGTTAATTCTAACCCTAAACCTAACGGAATATTCCGTTACCTTTTTATTAATTCCCAAAATTTTCAGAAAAGCCCCTCTACCTTTGAAAATTCATAGAAATTCAACCGTAACTCCGTTTGACCTCATTCAAATTTCTAAATTTTCTAAAAATTGATATCTACACAGTGGCACACTTGTTTATTTGATTGGAGCTTGTTTTATTGCCTTTTATTTATTTAT
Organism: Oryza punctata; assembly: GCA_000573905.2. Taxonomy (NCBI): domain Eukaryota; kingdom Viridiplantae; phylum Streptophyta; class Magnoliopsida; order Poales; family Poaceae; genus Oryza; species Oryza punctata. Next base: position 23,050,195 of record CM002496.2, read on the forward strand.
TCTCCGTTCCGCGTATAGAGCACGTGTACGAGGACGCTCCGGACGCCGGTTTCGAAGAAGAAGACCCTCACCTCGTGCAAGGCAAGCCTCTTTGATCACATTGCCCCTATATTTGCAATGATATGTTGTTTGAGAAATGCATTGCTTAGTACACACGAATAACATGTTTAGGCCTCGGACTGTTTATACAACCGACGGACCAACCTAATAGTCGCACTTATATTACATAGGTTGATGTTTCCATACCTTTGATAGCTCCACAAATATTGGCACCGGTATCGTTATACGATTACCGAGGTAGTTTCGCTTAGCCATGCTTACGTTGTTGCCGTGTGGGAAACTTGGGTATTTACCAAACTTTATGCTTAAAAACCCGGTACGTGGTACCGATGTGTTGCGAAGTAAAATGAGTTGTGAAAATGGTGATGATACGGATTCAAGCCTGTGTGGTTTGGCTACGTATTATCGTTAAGGACCGATTCCTTTGGGAAGTCCATCCGAACACGTTACAGTGCGACCACACGGGTATTTATGGGATGCCTCTGGCTAAGTAAATTGTTATCACATGGGAGTTGGTGTGCCAATGGTTGTGGAATGCCGAGGATGAGGAGATGAAGTGTTACACATTTATTGCCCATCATGGGTGTCTTTTTGCCTCTATTGTGGCATGGTACCAATAGGAGTAGGAGGCATCCTCGGTATTTCCTGAGTGGACGACGGCTGGATTTGCCTGATACTCGGCTATGGATCTTAGCCCAACTAGGTGGCATGCGATTTTTATGGGTTAGCTTTGGAAAGGCCTTGTCACGAACTTCCGTTGCCGACGGGTACACGGTGTCAGTTTCGTGTCGTGTGGGTAAAGCGTACAACCTCTGCAGAGTTTAATGAACTGTTCGAACAGCCGTGCCCACGGTCAAGGGCGAGTGTAAGGTGTTTCTCATAGCGTAGTTTTGTTTGACAAATGTTTGATGAAAATGGTTGGTGGGAAGGGATTCGTTTCCAGAGTTTGCCTGTGTGGCAAACGGCTAACCTTTGTGGTTAGGAACGGGTCTGTGTGACCTGGGGTGTCGTCCGACACCGAGGTGTTGTTAGGGCCATGATGGCGTTGCAGTGCTGAGATAACTGGGTGGACTATGTGAAAGTGAGAAGGAACCAAAAGAGGAGACAAATCAATTGTTGTTCGTTAATCGTGACAAGTTGTTGCAAAGCAACTTGTGGAATGGGTCGAGGCGTGAGCCTCCTCCCGACAACTAAAACCTGACTCACTCACTAGGAGTTTTGTGAAATAAATCACTTTGCCAAAAAGGCTGCTTTCGCAAATAAAACTCTAGCTCTCCTTGTCTTAACCAAGCATGTCATTCTTTCCCCGGCTTGCTGAGTACGTGAAGTACTCACCCTTGCTATATATAATATATCTATAGAGGTTGAAGATGAAGACGTCGACCCAACCGCCGAGGAGTGCCTCCAGGAGCAAGCTGAGTACGAGGACTTCTAGAAGGATCGTGCCTAGCCCCAAGCCGTCGCCTGTGGATCGAGATGGTCGCCTAGACGCTTAGCTGCCGCTGCTTTTGACTTTTGCCTTATGGACTTTTGTTTTGTGCGTTGCTCATCCTTGGGCCTGTCCAGGATGGCAACTTATGTAAGGACTAAAACCTAGTGATATAATAATTAATCTACTTTGATTCCATATTTATTCTGTGAGTACCAGCTACTGTATCCTGGGACTGGTACTATATCACAGGTAATGCGTAGCACCTCGGTATGAGTTAGCTGGTGATATCAGTTAGCGAGTGCCGGGGCGTTACAACCAAGGTGTACGTGCTTTGGGGGCCTTGAGCGGTCGCTCATGTCGCTCCCCCTCAAGGACGGCCCTGGTTGATGATTAAATGAGGGCCCCCGGCTTCTCTCATCCTCTGTCCGTATGGAGGGCCTCCGAGTGTGGTCCTCTAAAGGTCCTTCGCTCGGGATCATTGGTCCCATCTTGTTTCCAGTTTGAGCTGGAGGGCATCTCTCTCTCCCATACTATGTGAGTGGAGCTGTTTGTACACGGAGGGAGGGGCTTCGATGCTGTCCCCCATATATAGGTTCTGATTTTCATAACTTAGGTGATAAGCTCAACTGTTTGGAAAACTTAGAAGAGATTCTAAGAGAAATTATAGCGGTTAGAAACTCTCCAAGCTAGGCTAGAAATACTGGAGGAATAGCCCCTGATGCCCTGATCTATATCAGGATTCCACTCTCTTTCAATGCCAAAAAAACCGACACAGAACAAGAAGGAAGCACTTCTGCTGGACAAGGAAAAAATATGCTGCCAGTAGCAACAGTACTTTTACGGCCTTAAAGTTAAAACTTGCACACACTGTTGGTCTGTTGCTCATTCAATCGTTTGCATGCCCTGCAATCCTGATACCCTGCTGTTGCTCATGATGAGTCAGTTGCTCCCGAGACGCAACAACGCTGTTGCTGCTGCTTCTGCATGAACGCATCGATCATGTAGCCTTCGCGAGCAGCGAAGGCAGCCAAATTTATGCTTTTTTTTTTCCCTGGGAGCAATGCAAACGGGAGCTACCGGCTACGTGTGTGGTAGGGCAAATAGTGGTGTGATCAGTCTCCATGGCAGGCGAAGGCTGAGCTCCCATGCTGCTCTCACTTTCGCTGACCGTGCTACGGCTAGATTCAGCCAAGCTGCACACTGCTTCGCGAGTTCGCGTGACGGCCCGGGCTGCCACGAGAACACACTCCGTGCCTCTGCGGCGTGGATTTCTACGGGTTTCTGCCGATTTTTCTGCGGAGTCATGGCGCTAGCTAGCTAGATCACTGGACACTGGCTCACGGCCTCACTGGCAAGCAAAGCAACAACACAGTGGTATGGTTCCAAATAACAAACCGCCCACTATGGTCTAGTTGATTCTACGGGCAAATTCTTGAGGGCATCTCGATCGTATACCGGAGAGTGCTAGGCACATGGGTTGCAATTTATACCTGTGAGGAAACAGATGAGAGAAAGATCAACGTGGCAGTCGTACGTGCATCACCAACCACAATATATGTGCGTGCGTCAGTGTGTGTGCATAGGGAATAACAGGAAGTTGGGAGTTCTATATGCTCGGTCTGATTTAAAAATTTCCATTCAATCAGTGAATTAATGGAAAAAGAACCTTTCAAACTACTTGCACATGGGAAATAAAGACACCCTGGGATGTGTGCAATCAAGATTATTGAATTTAAGAGAAAAAACTGTTATGGAGTATGTCCATAACGATCTACGACCAATCTATACTTTTATATATAGTTACAACTCATTAAGCATAGAACTCAACATGCAAACATGCTACCTCATTATCCACTAGTAATAATTACATCTCATCATCCATTAGTAATAATTACATAGAAAGTTCATGCAAATATGTAACATCATCTATAGTTTATTGAATTTTACAAATCAACAATGCAACCATATCCAATCATCACCTTTTATATTTTTTTCACAATATTTCCAACATACATATCCATCATTTTTATAATACTTAACATATATTTATCCATATAATCAAAGCACGGGATATCATATTTCATCTACAATCTCGTACAAAGTCTACTAAATTTAATTTTCTCCAAACATAATTTGGCTAACCAGTTTTATTTATTATTAATAACTAATATTCGTTTTAGTCTTAGCTCGATTATTGAAAAAAAAAACATATTACAAGTTCCCGCCCTATGCAGGGAATCACCTAGTTTTATATGTACTAGTAACATACTTGTGCATTATAATGGGATCATATTGGGATGTGCTACACGGGCATATAGATTGAAACGGAATCGATCCGATTATTTTTTTTAACAACCCACTTGGTTTTTCTAATTTCTTTTTAACCAACCGCTTTTTCTTTACCTGGCTTTCTCAATGATGCGTCTATTGCGTGCAACATGAGAGGGAGGGAGGAGAACCCAACTAATTGCTATAAAAATACTCTAAAATTTCTGCATTTTAAAGGAGAGCCATAAGGACACTGGATTTTCACAGGATCTACATTAAGTAAAAATCTCACAAAACTCTTCCATTTTAAAGAAGGCCTTGATCCAAGTGTGGCAGGGGAATTTGACCATATTCTTGGCATAAAGCAAAGCTTGAAAAATCCCAATATGAATAAAGAATACTCCCTCCGTCTAAAATTACACCGGAATGCTAGGGGACGGGATCCCGTTCCCTATCTCCTGCACGGGATGGCCCAATCCCCATCGCGATTCGCTGAAGCCTGGAGGAGCGGAGGCGGACCCACTCCTCACGAAGAGGATAAGGTCACCCGATGGGTACGCGTGGTCTCGCTCCTCCTTCAGGAAATCAAAGATCTCATGTGTCCTTCTCACCTCCCAACCACTCCTTCCCAAGATGCAGTGTCGCCTCCCTTCCACAACAGTGACAAAAGATTTCTTTGAATACACATTGTTGCCTCCCCTCCCACGCTGTTGGAAAATGATTTCTTCATGGCAATGGTAGCGATGCCATATCCAAGAGCCGAGTGGCAAGCGATGAGGGTCCAGGAGCCGAACATCGACGAGCTCCTCGGGTGACGGATTTCGTTTTGTAGGAGATGGTAGTGGAGCTCCTCGAGCAACGGATTTCCTCCAGAGATGGTAGCGACGCCACGTCCAGGAGTCGGGCACCGAGGGTGGCAGCGGTGCCCGCGTCCAGGAACTTGGCACGAACAAAGCTCTTCACCATCACCGATGTCCCTCTTCATCTACTCCTCCCCTCCGTGTCTGGCTCCTGATACCTGATACCTACTGATACCTAGTAGGAATCACTTGATATCTGATAGGAATCGCTCTGGTATCGACAAGTATCAGGTGGTATCAACGGGTATCAACATCTGGTACCGACAGGTATCAATTGATACTTATAGATATCACTTTATACCTCGCAAGTATCACCTGATACCTAACCGGTATCATCCCGTCCAAACGAGATTCCGTTGTACAACAGCCTCAAAATATAAGAATATTTTATTTTGTTAGGATAAGACTTTAATCAAAAATTACTCTACGAGGATATAATTTGTTGACACAAAATTGATATTGTTATATTTTTACTCAAAATTACTTACTATTATTTTTTATATCACATAAACAATATTTTAACATGGTAATTTTTAGCCTAACGAAAAAATATATTCTTATATTTTTTTGACGGAAGGAGTAATTCTCACTCCAATGATAAAACAAGGGATTTGCTATATCTGTGGTGACATATTTTTATTACATTTTAGTCAGATTTCAGACCCTTTGATTTCTATAAGATCCGTGCATGTGTTTGTTCATGCGTACTAAACAACTTCTTTTGTTGTTATAATTATATATTTTATATAAATTTACAACGGAATTGCTATATTTTTGTTGCACCATAAATCTTGCATATGTAATTACACCCACTTACACCCCACTTACATACCAATTACATATGTAATTAGTATGTAATTTTAGGATTTACATATGTAATTTTGGGACTTACATATGTAAATACATGCCGACTAATTTTTGATGAAAAATATGGCGCCATAAATATAGCTACATCCTAAAACAATACACTGATATTTTTTTCCAAAAAAAAGTTGGAACTCGGGAATGATTGAAAAAACAGGATTAATTCTTCATCGTCTTAGCCATGCTGGGCCGTGTTTTTGCAGGCCCGTCCGAGGCTCGGTAAAAGTCCTCTTGACCTCCACGACCTTTTTGGGCGACAAAAGTACGTCTCACCCCACACGACCAAATTATGGCCTAATCACACCAAAATCCGCTCCCTTCCAAACCCTCCCATCAATCACTCCCTATAGTATAGTACTATACTACACTCTCCTCTCCCTGCTGGTTGTCATGCTCTCCCATTCCATGGCTCCATCCATTTCGATTCCCAAACAGCCGAGCTGAGCTAAGCTAGCTATTTCACGTGTCCATCGAGCTAGCCAACCTGTTGCTACAAGGTGAGCTGCTGCGGCTGCGCTGCTGCCTACAACAACTGCGCGCTGTCCCATGGAGGAAACCTAGCTTTCTTGATCCAGTTTGTTTTGTGCGTGCGTGCGTGCAAAGGTGTCCCCTTGAGAGGTGAGATCCTGCGGAGGCATGGCACTGGAGGCCGTGCTGCTCTCGCGTGGTGATCTGTTTGGTCGTCGTCGTTGTTGCGCCATGGAAGGAGGAGGAGGAGCCGGAGGTGGTGGAGGTTGGAGCAGCCCGTTCAGTGGCTTCGAGGGAGTGATGGATTTGGACGGCGGCAACTGGGACGCCGCTGCGTGCTCGTCGATGCTTCTGCATGGTTTCCAGGAGCTAGAGATCCCTGCCGCTGCTGCTGCTGCTGCTGCCATGGCGCCGGCGCCGGCGCCGGCGGTAGAGCCTTGCACGGAGAATGCAGGAGGGGTTGGTGGTCATCAGGAGGATCAGGCTGCGGCGGCGGCGGTGGCAGCGACGGCGGTGCAGGCGGGGAGGAGGAAGCGGCGGCGGGCAAGGGCGGCGAAGAACAAGGAGGAGGTGGAGAGCCAGCGGATGACCCACATTGCCGTCGAGCGCAACCGCCGCAAGCAGATGAACGAGTACCTCGCCGTGCTCCGCTCCCTCATGCCGCCGTCCTACGCGCAAAGGGTAACACAGCTAGCTTGCTAGCTCACCTCCCTGCCGGTCATTCCATGGCTTCGCCTCGCCGGCCGCCGGCCGTCGAATCTCCATCGTTCGCCACTAGTTTTGAGTTTTGATTTATCTTGCATGGTGTTCTCTCTTCATGCATGCACTGCTTATGTGCGCAGGGTGATCAGGCGTCCATCGTCGGCGGCGCAATCAACTTCGTCAAGGAGCTGGAGCAGCTGCTCCAGTCACTAGAGGCTAGGAAGGGTTCCCGGCAATGCGCGGCCCACAACGCGGTGGCGGCGGCGGCGCCGTTCGCCAGCTTCTTCACCTTCCCGCAGTACTCGATGAGCGCCGCCGCCGCCACCGCCGCGCCGCCGGCTCCCGTTGTAAACGAGGTGCATGGCCGTGACGACGGCGGAGCCGGTACTACCGAGGCCGAGGCGTCCGGGTCGAAGCCGTCGGTGGTGGCCGACGTCGAGGTGACCATGGTGGAGAGCCACGCCAACCTGCGGGTGTTTTCCCGGCGGCGGCCGAGGCAGCTGCTCCGGCTGGTGGTGGCGCTGCAGGGCCACCGGCTCACCGTGCTACACCTCAACATGACCAGTGCCGGCCACATGGTGCTCTACTCGTTCAGCCTCAAGGTAAAAAAAAAAAAAAAAAAAAAAACACCTAACTACGACTACTACAAATCTACAATCTACTACGCATTCTTCACATCTAGCACCATACTAAACAATTTGATCTGATTGCAAACTAAACATGTGTATTGCTCTCAATCCAAGATGCATAGTACCTATATCTGGTTAGCAATATCACACTGAAACAAGTTGGTGCCTAGGTTTCCGTGCATTTTGTATCTTGCTTTGTCTTGCACAACTGCTCCAAATTCCCCCATCTGTTTATTTTAATGGAGCTCAGCTGGAGTAGCTAAAAGGTTGCGGTTTCCTAAAAAGGGCCATTGTTTGACCTGCCAATGGATCGTCATCTCAAGTTATCTCGTCGTCAATGGCAGGTGGAAGATGATTGCCAGCTTACGTCTGTGGATGAGATTGCAACCGCCGCTCATCAGATCATTGAGAAGATTCAAGAAGAGCAGGGCTGTAGTTTAGATTAGCAATTAGCATACCAACCAACTACGTGTTACTAGCATGTATGAATGATGATGATTAGTTCTTCTAGCAAGTGAAACCACTTCGTTGTGCAAACTAATATTATTGTACCTTTATGTACTTAGTAGTTTCATTAATCATTAGTGTTGAATCATTTCATAACAATGGACTGATTTTTCATATGTGATGTGTGCAAGTGCAACGCATGCATGGCTAGCTGTGTACGTTACGTTTGAAAAAAAAAAAACTACGAATACTTATATGCTCTAGCTAGAGAACAATTCCATAGTAGACATGACACATGACATTCCTTGTGGGTGCTACCATGTTCCTTAGGGCCTGACACAATTGACAGGAGCTGTTTCAATACCTTCTTGCGAGTATTCTGTTTCCCTTGTGAAGCACCAATTCCTGCCAAAATACCAAAGATTCCCCATCTTGTGGCCACACAGCTTGCCCGTTACTTTCCTGAACGTTCATTCTGCTCCTCCATCCTGTGATCAAGCAAGTGAATTTCATGCAAATAGCCAAATAGCCCTCTCTAAAAAAAAAAGGCAAATAACATGCCCGTTTGTTGTCATAGTTCTTCAGTTTTTTTTTTTATTTGCTGCCATACCAAAATTCTAAATATTGTGGGAAGCTCAGATACACTGTGAAGGTATAGAAGCCCAACAAAGAAAATGCTCTATCAGGTCTTTAGTTGGGCACTTGGAAGTGATGGATTTAAAAAGTTTCAGTGTACCATAATCAGTTCGTTTCAATAAACAAGATAGAAGCCTTTTAAAGAAAGCACAAACATGAACATCAAATCAGCAAAGCAAAGCAAAACGATACCAAGAAAACGATAAGAAAGAAATAAAAATAGGACGCAAGCTGTGTCCTCTCATTGACCCAAGAAAAGATTCTACAACAGGGTCCTTTACCTGATTGACCTTTTACCGTTTCTATCTAAGCATGATTGATCAAATAGTGAAAGAGCTGCACAGCCATTTCATCTATGTGATGCTTGCACCCTGATTGATTCGACCGACAGGACATAACACATGTGCCACTTGCTCTCATGCTGCATGTCGTTTTCGCTCTTCAAATGTTCTGCTCCATCGAAGCATCATCTGGTAAAATAAAGAAGTGGAGCCACCTGAGAGAAAAGAAAAGGATAAACAGCAACGTCAGTGTGGAGTTAACTTCATGCACCAACCAATCACCCCAAAGTTCACACACCAACCGTTCACCCAAAAGGTCAAGTTGCTAGGGAAAGATGTGCAACTCTATTAGTATCAAACAAGTAAAATGAAGAAAAAAAAAAGATGGGCAACTCGATGTGTGCGTATAAAATCTGTGCACGCATGCGAGTGGCCGTGAAAATGACAGATCCGTAAAACAAGGAAGCAAGGCAAACAACAGTAGATAAACTGGTAGGATCATCGAGTTGGACCATGACAGATAATTTATGCACCTTATGCCTAGACGTATGCATATTGCATATTTGCATAGATGGAAGGATCGCATCTCATACATGATTCAATAGAATGCAACTACTTTTTGCAGTATAGGGACACCAAAAAGGATAAACAACATGGCTCAAAATCTGCAAAACAGGCTGTAGACCGAGACAAGATAGTTGTTACTTAAGTAGAATAACCATAGCTTATTATAATAGTCTGTGTGACAACCGATCTCCACAGCAGACATGGCATAGATCACAAATCTTTATAAAGACCTACTCCTGAGGGTCTATAGGTTAGAGGCGACTTATCTTCCTATTCCAGGACTCCATAAGAATAATGACAGAAAAATCTTTATGCTCCAAGTTGAACACTAGAACCTTGAAACAAGCAAAAGCACGGTGTCAGGACATTTATAATCCTCTGTGAATTGAATAATAGACTATAAAGTAATATACTTCAGACAGAATTTCCTAACTGACTCCATTCAGATGAACCTGATTCATAATAAAGTGTTCTCATCAAACTAATCACGCATGAGATGAAAATGTTAGTGCTTCATCTTAATTAGAAAAACCTTCCGACAGACACCTATATGCATGCTAATCATGACTTCAGGGAAATCTGAAAATGTAATTATATGGTAGTACAAAATTATCAGCTGGCTAAGACTTCTAAGCAGACAACTACATTGAATTCTAAACAAGATTGATACTGACCTTTATTTGTTGGAGAAGATATGTAAGTAGAACCATACCACTTGACTAAAAGTTATATGTAACAAGAACAAACCAAGAAATTGTAGACATCTTCCCACACCTATTAGCATTTCATACGCAACAAATAAAAACTCCAAGGCTTTAAATGTACAATTAACTTTCGTGAATAAATTTATTCTGAAATGAATTGTTTGATGGAAGCAGTGCCCAAATTGCATAGGAAGATACACCTTAAGAACGGGTTTAGTTGGCTAGAGAGAGAGAGAGAGAGAGAGAGCAACATCTGTGTATTAAATGGAATGGGAGGCATAAATATTTTAGGGGGAAAAGGAGCTCTGTTCAAGTTTTAAACAGTGGAAGGCTGTCATACATATTGAAATATATCAGAATAGAAAAGCGAGAAAGCTAATATAACTATGCATGTCGAAACAAATGAATCATGCCAACCTAAATGGGTGCATATGTTACGCTATAAAAGTACACTTTTCCTGCTCATCAACCAAAGTAGTCAGTGGACAACTGGAAAACAGCAGCAAGACCCCATCATGTAGCACAGAAATAAAAAAAAATAGACAGCTTAACAGATGCATAATTTTTGTTTGCTTGCATTTTTAATAAATAACCCCATTTGAAGAAAGGGGTTGGGAACAGGAAGAGATGAAGACAATGATTGACAAAGAAGACGTAAAGGTTGCAACAAAGTCAAGCAAAACTGCATAAGTGGATTTTTCAGTGGTTGCAAAGGTAGCTAAAAGAACCAGCAGCAGCAACTTTGATGAAGCACGAGCGAAAAAAATTTTGGTTGGTGTGATATTTTATCAAATAAGACAATTTTATCTAGCATTAGCTCCCGAACAAAAAATGGTCTACTATGCAGTCTGCACATCCATCAATGAAGACATTTGGAGGTACATGAGAGCTGAATTATAGCTGTAAAAAGTTTGTTGCATAAGCTTCAACATATTAACAATCCAAGTTCCTTCCAGACATCTCCATCCCTTAATCTGAGATCTCACCCAAGCATGTTAAAGGGGCAGTAGGTAGGGGACCATGTACCATCAAGTAAACTAACACAGGAAATTCAAAACACAAGTAGAATCAATATAAAAATATTTTTATCCATCTATCAGCATAACAAAGTAAGTGGTAAAAAACAATTAGTCTTTTAGATGTTTGATAAAAAGAATTTAACATGTTTGCTCAAGTCACATTTATATATGCTGCAGTGCTTAAAAGTGAACTAAAGGTATGATTGTATAATGTAGAAGATAGTTATAGATTCTTAAATTCATTATAATCCAGAAATATATGGATTCTTAACAGAATTCCTTGACAGTTGGGGATATTTGATATTTATCCAGAATTTGAAAGGTGGAATAGAGCTTTAAGAGAAGACACATCAGAATGTTGATATAGTGATCCCATATCTTTTCAAAATAAAAAAGAGACATTTGTTGCATAACAATTAACAGGGGAAAAAAGATTGAGTAAATTTCACAAAACTACAGGTACTTTGACCGAATTATCGCAAAACTACATATTTAAGGCATTGTATCACAAAACTACAGATTTAACACAAGATTTATCATAAAAGGTCAAGCATCACGAAACTACAAATTTAATACTCAAATTATCACAAAACTACAAATTTTACAGTTTAAATTCCTACGACTAATATTATGTTGAGTTATAAATGTTGTAGTTTTGTACTTAACTTAATGCAAAATATGTAGTTTTGTGATAAATTTATTACTAAACATGTAGTTTTATGATACTCTATCTTGAATATGTAGTTCTTCGATAAATTTGGTCTTAAATCTGTAGTTTTGTAATACATCGTCTTAAATCTGTAGTTTTGTGATAGTTTGGACAAAGTACATGTAGTTTTGTGAAATTTACTCAAAGATTTATTCGGCTTCTTTAAGCGTGAATTGACAAACTTGATCCTCACTAAACAGGAGAGGAATGTCGAGACAAAGAGCAGAAATATCATACAGAAACACACAACTTCACTACATGGAGAAGCTGCAACAAAGAGTAAATATAACTGTATGATTTTTTTTCTTTTACTAAATCATCTTAAAGCCTGCAAAGAAAACGGGATTGTCCCTGTCCAATATATTGAAATAGGGTATAATTGAGTGTTGTTTTTTTTAATATAAAAATGAATAGTTTTAGCGCTTTCTGCTAATGTAATTTGTTGAGACAAAAAGAAGAGCACAGATGGTTGCAATGCTGGAAACAAAAACAAGTCCTTTTTCTAATTAAACATAAAGTCAAGTTAATTTATAACTGTCAAGTTGAATGACTTTTATTTCTTTGAGATAAATACGATTTAATAAGAATAAGATGTTTTAACCAAATATCACATAATACATTGAATGGCATAGCCACAGCCGGTCAGCAACTAAACAAAGGCCAAGACGAACTGAAAAAAAATGGCAACTCTCAGTGATATTTACTGCATCTAAATGCATAAGTTCTGTAAAATTCTGAAAAGGCTAAATTGCAGATGGACGAAGAAGGAGAGGAGACAATTTGAATGTTAAAACCCTTTTCCAACCTGACTTACTCACAAAAAATATTAGCTGGTATACTAGTTTTCCTCAAGCGCTCTTTGCAGTTTGGCCTCCTTTAAGGCTGTCTTTGTCTCCTCATTTGCTTTGTCTCTAATCTCACTTTTGTACAGATTTCTAGTAAAGCTATTACTGTAATTCAATATCTCATACACCAGCACCCAGGCTCTAAATCAGTAACTTACAGGTTTGCTTAATAGGAACTTCTTCGCAGGCTAACTACTATGGAAATAGAGCTACAACAAATTAAAAGGATAGGAGCTTGATTACACAAAACATAATAGTTCAGAGGCTTCAAGTGCAATTTTGTCTAATTCGAATGTAATGTAACTTCTTGAGATGCACCTTGCTTTGGGCTCTAAAAGTGATACTTACAAAGAAGCGGGGAAAGTGCAAGAGCTGATATGAGGTACCTTGATCTGGTGAATTCTTCCTAAATCTGCACGAGAACACCACAGCATTCCTAAACCTGCCAACAAATAAAGCCTCATTCACAAAAGCTATTATACGTTAGCTCATTAGTATCGAAGAAACAATTATGCATAATATTTCAGAGCACCCATTTGATAAATATACGTATCAAATTTCATAATATCGATGTGATAAATAAGGTTATCAGATGCTGAATTACTAATCCAAGCCATCATTTCTATATGTTCTCAGTGTTATCCATGGCTTCATGCAAAAGTAAATGTCTAATAAAAGCATCAGCCACTATCAGCAAATGTTAGTTTTCACAAGCTATAGATAAATTGTTTTAGTTCATGTGCTATTTTTGTAGGTGATAATCCAAACCTTCTTGCATTGTGCTACATGATATAGAGAGAAGACAAACTTTGAGTTTGTTCCTTCAAATTCACTAGATCCCAAGCTCAAAACTATGATACAGGTAACCTGGGAGGTACAAATTTACACGAGCTCATCAACACAAGAAGTACTTATCACCCCCAAAGTTACAATTGTCAACCCACTCGTCTCAGAAGGAGATTTTCTCCGAGAGCTACTTCAGCTCTCTGGTTATCTGGTATACGCTTTCTATCAACAGACATGACACTCTACCAGCTCCCGGCTTTGCTGAGGCTGCAACTCCCTTTGACAGCAAAATCATGCCAACTCACAGTGGCAACACAGTACTACTGGAGCGCCCATTCCGCGAGAAGAAGAACCCCTGCCCACTGCTCGACATTGATCTGCCAATCCCAAACCGCCCTGCCTGACAAGAGGAAGAAGACGTCCCTGTTGCATCCTTCTCCTTCACACTGAAAATCTTCATCTCTTGACCATTCGGCAGTTTTCGATTAGTCCGCATGGCATCGTCCTGCGCTTCAGGTAAAACCACCAGGAATAACGGTGAGTCCATGGACGCAGAGCGCCGTATTGGCTTAGGCATCACCCTCCCATCATCCTCTGCGGCAGCTGCTGTGTCCTCACTTTGAGTGTCCGAAGAGGCATCGGAATCCTCGGAGGCATCGGCATGTGATTCCGACAGCGAGATTTCATCAAACACCTGGTGCTCTTCCGCTTGCCCACCCTCCGCCTCACCTTCGGTAGCGGTGGCGGGGAGATCGGAAGGAACGACGACTGGGGATCTGCAGAGCGGGCAGTTGACGTGTGCGCGGAGCCAGGTGTCGATGCAAGGCGCATGGAACGGATGCGAGCAGCGCGGGAGGAGGCGGACCAGCTCCCCGTCGCGGAACTCGCCAAGGCACACCGCGCAGTCCCCTCCCCACCCAACTCCGGCGCGGTACTCGGCGGTGGCTATGGACGTGATGGTGGCCTCGTCCAGCCCCACCGTGCGGATGTACCACACGTGGTGCACATCCCCTCCGCCGCCGCCACCCGCCTCCTCATCCCCGTCGCCGAACCCGTCGTCACCGGGCAGCGGCGCGGTCGCGGCCCGGCGCCGGCGGCGCAGGACGACGCGACGGCGGTAGAGCAGGATCGTGGAGACAGCGAGCGAGAGGAACAGGAAGGCGGAGAGTAGGGAGACTGTGAGGAGGAGGCGTACGGGGAGGTGGTGGTCATCGCCGGCCACATCGACGCGCGTGACCGGCGGCACCGGCGGCGGGGGCTCCGCGATCTCGTAGCAGCTGCCGCCGGGGCAGACCGGGTGGCAATCGAGCGGGTAGGCCGCACAGTCCACGGTGGCCGTCCCGTTGACGCGGGTCGGCCGCTCCGGGTAAACCATGGCGGCGCTAGCGACGATCCGGCGGTGGCAGCTCGGCGGCGGCGGCGACGGCGCGCATCGGTGTGAATGCCCCCGCGGCGGTGGTGGTGGTGGAATTGGGGTGGAGACGTGGAGTGGATTGGTCGTTGTTATTGGGTTTGGTAAAGGTTTGGGGGAATGCGGGAGGTGGAGCTGGAGAGCGCACACGCTACGAGTGCCAAAAACTTTAAGCACAGAACGACCTAATCTTGTGTACAGTCACTGACACTGTGGGCCCAGCTAGCCGAGCCAGTGTCATGGGCCCACCCTTTAGTGACATGTGTCGGTTTTTCTGTAACGTGAGCTCGTGCGCATAGCAGCAGGCGGCGACCTCGGCTTACGGAAAGTCAAAGACGATAATCTTAATTTGAATGGAAACACTACAGGTGAAAGCAAAGCTGAAGGAGTTAATCTCCAGTATCTGTAGAACAGCAGTAGCAAGTTGAAGAGATCTAGTTCGTTGGTTTGGCATCCAACGGCTTCAATACGTTGGTGAACGAGGCAGCGAGATTTCGTTATTGGCCCAGTTGGGGGCCATGACAGTGAAGTGTCAGTGTGTCACTACTTGATAATGGAGAAGAAGACGACTGCAAGGGTTAATTATGTGGCCGACAGTGGACGACTTTGTGACGCCGCCGCTGTTTAGGGTAATTTTTGTCCGACGGAATTGGGTTGGCTCTGTTAGGCAATACATTTAACCGAAATCCTAACGCAATCAGTGGGGAAATCAATCGCAAAATCACCATCAGAAAGATGGATCATCGATAAGCTTTTCCTGAAACTTTCCACCGCCAGTATTTGATGGTCTCTGAATTCTCCCTGCGATTTCCCACCGCCAGTATTTGATGGTCTGTGAATTCTCCCTGCGATTTCCACCCAGTTAATGCGGAAAACGGAACGATTCATTAGCGTGTGATTAATTAAGTTTTAGCTAAATTTTTTAAAAAAAATGGATTAATTTGATTTTTTTAAACAACTTTCGTATATAAACTTTTTAAAAAAAAACACCGTTTAGCAATTTGAAAAGTGTGCGTGCGGAAAACGAGGAGAGGGGTTGGGAACATGGGATTGCAAACACGTAGACTAGACCCAGAGTAAGCACTTAACGGGCCGAATTACTGGGCCGAATTCAAATTATGTGGCACGGAGCCAGCCACGTGGGCCTGTAGGCCCATCGTCTTGCGTCAGGAAAGCGGTGTGATTGCTCAGGTATTTTAAGCGGATACATATAGCTGATTAAGTAATTATTAATCTCGCGTGCTTAATTTTCTACTACTCGTTCTCGTTTAAGAATTTTTTAATGCTGATGACTCGGATAAACCTATCAAACACGGCAACTTTCGCACTCGTATCGTTCTCCTATATCCGACGAGTTTTTTCTTTTTTGAAGGGAACAAGCAAATCTACTTGCTTGTTCGTATCGTCCCTTCGTCTACCTACCGCTTGGTCCGCGTGTGCTCTTCGGCGGCCGCGTGCTAATTGATCCCCTCCATGGCGACCATCGCGCTGCCACCGACCGGCGCCGCCGTCCAGGCAGGCCAGGAAGACCCAAGGTTTGTGTCCCCTTGGCTGCTTCTTTTCTGGATAGTTAGTTAACCTTCTTAAAGATGGATGTGAAATTGAGTGAGTTGTTGGATTCTCTCCGTCTCGATGCAGCGGGATCAAAAATCCTGGCGATGGTGCTGGAGATTCGAGCGAGATCGACTCCGAGTATGTGTTCTCTGGTCTAAGAACAGTGGTTTTTCTTGCTTGATTTTTGGAAAATTTTAGGTCATGGACTTGTAATGAGATGGTTGATTTGTGTGGTCAGGTGGGTTTTTCTGGGGAAATCTGACATAGTTCCGGCGGATTTTGCCGCGGCTGCCGCTGACGCCGGCCACCGACAGCTCGGCTTCTCGCCGCTGCCGATGCTTCCAATTTGGTAGGAATTGGGGGAAGAAGTATTGTATTACTGTACTGCTAATAGCCTAATATGAGAAGCATTTTGATTGATCTCTCTCGTGTTTCTCTCAGGGTGCAGATGGTGCTTGGAGGCGTAGTCTACACTGCGGTGCCATTCTACAATAGGGTCAGGAAGGCCGAAGGTGCAATTACACAAATTCAATACCTAATTGCTTCAGAGTTCAGACCTATACAACTGCTAATTTGCAAATGTCATAGGAGTAAATCATTTTCCCCATAGCTCATTAATTGTTTGTGATCGATTTAGATCGTACAACTGCTAATTTTGCCAATGGAATTGGAGTAAATCATTTTCACCATAGCTCATTAATTGTTTATCAGTTATTTGTATCAACTACCCGATAAATGCCATGCCCATATAATCTACTTGTGTTTGCTATGTTAGATGAGGTGACAAAAAATGTGGAAACTGCATTGGAGGTTGTGGAGCACGCCGCGGAGGTAACAGAGAAATTAGCTGCTAATGTGGCTAATGCCTTACCAGAGAATGGAACCCTGCATAAGTTGGCCGAGGAGGTTGAGTACATTGCTGAGATAGTGGATAAGGATGCACAGAAGGTTGAAATCATCATAAAGAAGGTATGTACCTCAATTGTTGTGTATATATCATCATGTCAATGATATATTAGTAATGAGAATGTTATGTCCACGATACATGATTAGCATATGCTTTCTGTTTAGATGTAGTACAAGTTACAGTTAGAAATATCATATGCAATTACACGTTTCTGACCATTTCAGACAGAATTGGCTTTTGACTAAAGATTAGTTGTTGCTTGCAAGGAACCATGGACAGATTCAGTTCTTTTTTTCAGCAGCTCCGTAAACTATGAATTAGGCATGGCTTTGGGCTGGGGAAAGCATGTGTGCACTTTGTACTGAGAAAAAGAAAACAAAGAGAGTTGGACATGGCTTCTCTCGACAAGCTTTGGTAGCTCAATTACAAATTTTCAAGAGAACTCTAGCATCTAGATGAGATGAAAAACAGTTTGCTTTTATCACTGTATACACTATACATAGTTTCTTGGTCATTACCTGAATTATCAATATTAGATTTGACTATTTACTATGATCCTGCTCATGTTGCAGATTGAAGATGTCAGCAACCAGATAGACGCTGCTGTGGAGCCTGTCATTGAGGAGCTCGAAAAGGAATTCAAACCATAGCCAAGCCTCTGGTGGATCAGAAAGCCCAATTATTCTTGTTGTAAATATCGTTGTTTTCTATTTTGTTCTTTCTAAGCAACTGTAGTGTACATATATATTGTGATGCCCAAAAATGAAACCACGCCATAGTTCTAGCAAGACTTGGTGATGATGTGTGTTGGATGTTCTAAGCTGAAGCATCTTGTAGTCTCGTTGTAAAATACAACTGAAGATCTATAACAGTATATCGGATTGAAACTTGAAAGAACATATTCTTCTGCTGTTGTTTCATGCGTGTTAAATTACTCTTTTGATGTTGCTGATTATTTACCCTTTGTTTGAAGGGAGGCCGTGAAATATTAATCAGGGTTAGCACACTCAAAATTCAGACTCATTGGATTGAAGTAACTCGACTATCATTTGTTTGCCACCAAAGTCTAGTCCAGAAATCTTTATGTAAACTGGAAGAGAAGTCAATCAGATTTCTTACTTCAATATGTCAATTCCAAGATCGTACTTCTCACCTAGCTTATGAATTCAACTGCTCTTCTCACTTGAAAGTTTGAGGCGAAAGAGACTCTTATGTTTTCCGTTTCAGATATGCAGAGCATGTCTTTCAATTTGCATGCGCGGTATGATCAAATATGTTCACATTTGTGCCTGGCATATTTGACCTAGAGATCTAGCATGAGAACGAACCCTCTACGACGAGATTTGCCAAACATCCTCGTTTGTCTGCCTGAAGGAAAAACTGTCAGATATGCATCAGTTTCATAAAGCTGCTCATTAACTCGTCTGCTCATCAGCTTCATCAAACGCTCTCGGCGAGATCGTTAACCCATCAGTTATGACCACACAATCACGATCCAACAGTCACAAGAAATTGGATCGCTACTATTGACAGCGATAAGGGGTATAATATAATAATATACACATGTAGGCTTTTTTCTTAAGAGAATAGTGTTCAAACAGGATACTTTATGAATCTAGTCCGCACCTCCCGTTTCCTCCATATCCAAGCTCCCACACTGTAAGAAAACGAGCACCGACAACCCCCAACTCCTTGCCCCCACCAACCACAGCAACAACAGAGAAGGAGAGAGGCGTCAAGGTGAGAAAAGGAGATGAGGCAACAATAGGTGGCTCGTCGGTCAGCCAGGTGGTGATGGCGCACTCTCCTTCTCCCTCCTCACGCCTTAACCTGGTAATACCACACGTGCCAGACCTAATACCTGATACCATTAGGGGTGGGTATTTCCCTCCTGCCTGACCCGAGACTCACGGGAAGAATATGAGAGAGAAAATGGGATACCCGATACTGTCCGAATTTGAATCTGAATCCGTAAAAAAATATGGGTTAGGATATAGGGAGAGTTTTATCCGCTCGTATGTCCCATATTATTAAATATATATGAAAATCTATTATAAATCCACCTATAAATATGATAAAAGATTAATTAATCACTATTTTACAAACTCACATGTAATATTCTATATTTTTTCTTCTTGTATCTCTTTTAACACTTTAACTGTTTGCTTATATTTTATATCTATAAATTAGAGATACAAATAAATATCTGCCGAATTCGATTTAGAGAAAATAATATGGGATAGGATACGAGAACGGGATAAGTGATATGTTATCCGGTACTACCCATACTTGGTTCCAAATTTGTTAAAAAGAATATGAGTTAGGATATGGGACCACCGTGATCCGACCAAACCCGCCGATTTTCACCCCTAGATACCATGCACCTGGTACCTACGGGAATCAGGTAAAACCTTTGATATCCCAAGGTACCAGACCTTGGTATCGATCCACTGGTACCTAGGTATCAACCATGATGTACCGGCACACAACACTGACGAGTAGAAGTGACGGGTTAGTAAGGTGCACGACAACTTCGAGTGATGTTCACACGACAACCATGAAACCTACATGAAGAACCCCGATGATCTTCCGTCCGATTCGTCAACTCAAGATCACCCTCCACATCGAGACCGGTCACCTCCACCTTCTTTTCGGTGCCCCGAACCTCATCCTCTCGACCTCGCGCACCTCCTTTTCCTTCTCCTCACCCACGACAACCCCCAACCTTACCGTCATAATTGACTCCCTCGTTGCCAATAACCCCTAGGCCCTCGTTAGCCTCCTCTCTATCTCTCTCTCCCTAGATCTGGTGTAGAAAGGGAGAAAAGAGGGTAGTGGATATTGTTAGTGTTGATGACGATTATCAAGGAGTCTATGAGAGGTAGGAGGAGGATGCCCACGGGAGCGGAGGAGTTGATGGAGGGAGGAGGAGGACAAGTTGCTGCTGGGTGGGGAAAACGGATATAGGATAATGTTCACCCCTTATTTTATCCCGTTGCTAGTTTTCTGTTTTGGTAATGATCCCTCACCCGGAATCCCTAGGCTGCGTATATGAAAAGCGCGCAAGTTCGATCTAACGGACAAACAAGCCCAGCTTCGGTCTGGCCGATTGAGAGAAAGCCCATCAGTATAAATGGGCTGCACGTAAGTCGAAATCCACAGTCCCATTGTTAGGCCTCCAATAATCTAACTCCCTTTACGGCCCAACTAACATGGACGCAGATTGGTCGAAACCAGTTCCGGCCTAACTAACATGGGCCCCACGTAAGTCGGAATCCCTCTCGCTGGCTGCAACGCAACGCCTAATCCCCGTTCTTGGGTCGCATGCAATCGGAATCCAGTACCGGCCTAGTAACTAGTATGGTCAGCACGGTACCGACCCAAAACTACGTGTAGAAATACCAATTTGGCATGTTTCTAAGGTGTCTAACTGAAAGAATGCCCAGGAGAGTCCATCGTGGCCACGGAAGCTCGATCGGACGGCGCTCGTGAACCCAACCGTGTCTTCCTCCCTCCCCCAGCGCGCAGTCACCAACTCGCCCATCGCCATGGCCGCCGGCCCCGCCGCCATGTATCCCCTAACCGACGCCGCGAACAGCGAACACCCGCCGATTCGATGAATGATCACCTCTATGTCTTCCCTTGCCATCGATCGCATCCGGTGAGGCCGCCCGCCAGAGTCCGGCCGGTCAGTTTGACAAGGCGGCACCGGGCGGAGGCTGGAGATACGCAGAGTCGTCGTCCTTTGACGAAGACATCGAAGTACATACATCGCCAGCGGAAGTACACCGTGCGCCATGGCCACCGCCCGTCCGCCCGTCCGCCCGCCTTACGTCGGCGAGGTTGACGGGGATCACAAGTTGAGAACCCCGTGTTACACATTGTCCTTCCGAGCCCGTACGTACATCTCGACGAAAGTTTCGCCGTCTCCGATAAGAGCGTCAGCGAGCAGCCATTGCTGATGTACATACTACACACAGATCACAAGAATCTTGGTAACAAGTATATCTGTACTAGGGGATGCAGTTGCACCGGTGTCCGTATATTGAGCGCCACCTTATCTGCATCACTGCATGAACCAGCCCTGATGTCATGTACCTGCCTGCACCCAATAGCGTTCCGGCGACCGGCGTGTTTGTCCTTTTGCACACTCACCCGCCGGTCAGCGCATTAGGTGAAACCGTGAAAGTGAAACAGTGCTGGACTACTGCTAGTATGCTCGATCGAGCTGTCCCCGTCCGCCCGTCCGTCCTGCGGAGAGACACATCACCTGTGTGGAACATTCAGAGAGCTGCAGGGAAGCTAACCGTAGACATCACCTAACCCATCCATGGCTTTGTTTGATCATATCTCTGGTGCTTTGGCATCAGTTTCCCTGAACAGCCCAGCAAAGCGTCGTTGCAGCTAGGAAAAGATATTGATTTTTATCTCTCGAGAGGATGTCCCCTAATTACTTGAATGTCATCTAAATAGTTATAAAAAAATTGAAAAAAAAAATAACATAGATTGATATGAAATATATTAGTTCACAAATATGCAAAATATGCAAGGTTAAATTTAACTTCTAGAAATTACAACAAAAATAATAAATTAAATTGAAAATATTTATGGTGCATTTGCAATTATATTTGTTATTTTTATTACAACTTATAGAAGTTAAATTTAACTTGCATGGTTGGTTGTGAAGTGATATATTTCATATTAATTTATCTTGTTAATTTTTTTAAAATTTTTTAATAACTATTTAAATGATATGCATAAAACGAGGGAATATCCTCTCGAGGGATAAAATACTTTCCCGCTAGAAAATTGTGGTATATGTACCAATCATGGAAAAAAGAATGCGACGTGGATGACTCTGCGTGTACTGCCCAGAGGGAGGGAATGTTACCAGCTACTGCAACAACTCTGCACCTCATGGAAGCTTGAGTTACACCAAAGGCATTGCAATTCCATTTTTTCACATCTGGGCATGTTTTAGTGGTTTTTAGAAAGAATCCGATCAGAAAAGGGGTTTGACAATTTGGCATTGCCCAACTTTTTGTTTGTACTTTTGTCACTGGACTTTTTCTCTGGCCGTGGGTATAAATAGACCCTGCCTGCAACCTCCGGCCAAACGTGCAGCAGCATACAGCAGCTGAGATCGGTCGTTTGATATCCTCCTAACTCTTCCCGAGCTCTTTCTATTCGTTGAACAAATGGCCGTCACTTCAGCCGCTCTCGTCGGTCTGCTCGTCGCGAGCTGCGCCGTGGTGGCCGCAGCAACGAGATACACCGTCGGCGATGGCGAGGGCTGGACGACCGGCGTCAACTACAACAACTGGGCCAACGGCAAGTTTTTCAGACAAGGAGACGAACTCGGTGAGCAAGCTCAGCTTAATTTCTTGGCACTAGGTCACTACTTCGCCGCACATATACTCACAACGTGCTGGGAGTTGCAGTGTTCAACTACCAGGCGAGGGCGCACACGGTGACAGAGGTGAGCCAGAACAACTTCGACAGCTGCAACGGCAACAGCCCGCTGAGCAACGACGACGGGGGATCGACCACCATCAGGCTCTCCTACCCGGGCATGCACTACTTCATCTGCACCATCCCCGGCCACTGCAGCAACGGCATGAAGCTCGCCGTGAACGTCAACGGTGACCCGTCTTACTCGGCCGCCTCTGCTCCGGCTGCGGCGAGCGCCGTCGCCGCCGCGGCCGCGGGGGCCCTGATCAAGCTCGCGCTGTTCTGATCGATGGCCGGTGCGTGTCAGGGTAGAGACAGTGCATGCAAGCCATGCAGGTTCTTGTTGGCCGTTGGTGTAATAAAGCTGACCGTGTTTCGATCTGCTTTGTTTTCTCGCGTGCAACTCGTATGTAAGCACGTTAATTAGTTCGTTGTGGTGAATTTAATTTGCTTGTGCCACTGGGTGTGTCGTCGCGTCTGGGGCTCTGGGTAGTATGCCATGGTTTGCGTTGGTGAAATTTCTTGTGGTGGGTATAAATAAAACCAAGCATGTTAAAAACATCTTGGGTGTGTTGGTAAAGTTGTGGATGTATAACTTTATACCAAAGTTTAATTGCTCGACCTTTGTAATCACAGTTGTCTCCTCAACTTTAGCCCTTTTGCTCACTATATATACTTGTTCCCCACAGATCGGATTGAGGGGGATTTTGAGGAGATTACTTCCACACCATATCACCCTCAATATGATGTCTAATCCCTATCTTATGGGATTAAACAAACAAGATCTGAAGGATAAATATTTCCATCGTAACATTTCTCTAAAAAATCACACAACAATCCGTTTTTCAGCGTTGGTGTCCACAACTATGGCCAAGCTTGTCCAATTAAAATTTGTGTCGGATATGTATACAAATTCGGTTACAGTTTAAAACTTGGAGTTGTAATAAGTGTAAGATAAATTTAGAGTATCGAACTTTGCCTTAGGCCCTCTCTTAGATAGAGAGGCACCACCGGTTTGTAACTGCATGACGACAGTAGTTTAGGTGTGAGTATGACTGGTGGCGTAGGTGGTCAAGGGTCGTTGATACCCAGATGCACTGTAATATGCTAGATTGAGAAGAAGCGTCGGTTTTATAACATGTCCAACACATCCAAGTTGCAACTATGTGCGCTCTTTGAAGATATTATATTTATTTTTCTAATATATGAAAGACATAATCTCAAAAGAACTAGGTTCACAATATCGATCAGAACCCATGAAAACCCAGTACGGTTTGGCTGGTCTTCTTACAGAGTTAACGAAAAATCATCAATATTTAGCCCCTTTTGAAACAAAGGAAAAACCGTAGGAGTTCCGGAGGATTTTATCCTATGTGAAATAATCCTACGGAGCCCATTGAAACAAAGGATTATTTCTTACCAATTCCTTTGATATTAATATGGAATGGACCATTCTAGAGTAATTTTAGAGGAAAAATAAGCATGAGATCTCACTGCATGTTTTATTCTTTATGTGTCTACAGTTCCTGCATTTTTCACATGTGCTAATCAAACGATAATTTTGAAACTCTACCATGTTTCAAAATCCCATAAAAATTCAATGAGCATGATATCCTATTTCTATGTTTTTTCTATTCCTGTGTTTTAATGGGGTCTTACTGGTTTTTGCTCAGTTTTTAGCAAACTGACAAGGACTGGTTTTCACACCTCTGAAGGAGGTATTGCAAACCCTGCGCATGAGTGCATGCTTAACTGAGGCTGAACACCATAAGGTTCATAAGGAAAAGCCTAACTAATTAAGCAAAGCATCTATTATGCCCAAGGAACATATTTTCGACGTTGCATAATGATTCTATGTGAATGCTAGCAACCTAGAACCGAGCAATGCCACACCAAGGGTTTACAAGCTAGCTATGGATCTGCATGAAGGGCGTAATATCCTTTTTACGGGGATTTTATCACCTAGTAAATATATAAGTTTTGTTAGGCAGTGTAGATGTTCCTATGATCAATAATTCAAAGAGCAAAATGTATGTACTCAATTACATAGAAGACGTACATGCGCACACACGTAACTCTATGTTCTTCAGATGCACTCCCTTATTGACTTATCAGAGGCTCAACACATGGGGGCAGATAGACTTTTGAACTAAGAAAAAAAACGAAATGACGAAGACACCCACTTGTGCGTAAATGTGGCTATGTAGGATTTGAATGGTAGGTTAGTGTCGTACCCGTTAACGGCAAATTTTGATATGCATGGTTTGGTTGGAAAGTGAATCGGACTAATTAGAGTTGCTTTAGATTTAGTTTCAGAAATAGCTACGTAGTTAGGCAGGTATGTGTTTTTAGGAAATAAATAAATCTCTAGCAGATTGAGTCGTGTTTGAATGGATTTAGCTATATTAAGGGTATAAATATATCTGCTAACAAAACTTATAAGTTATCAACAGATCAATATACACTTTTCGGCTTATTGCCAACTTTTTTGGCAGGTTCTTAGTTTTCGAGCAATGTTGCATCGGTTCAATCTTCGGCGAGAAAGTAAGTTCCATTAATTTCGCTTGTATCAGCTTAGTTAGGAATTTTTTTGGTTTGGTCTCATATTATAATTAAGTTGTTACAAACGTTGCTGATCATATATATATCAGCTCTTTCTTTGATTTGCACTATTGTCTTTGCTCGATTCAATATATCCATCACTTTGCATAGAATCTATCGGCTTGGTTAGATCTATTTATTGCTATCAATCTTATATTGTCTCGGTTCGATCTGATCTATTAAATTTAATTAAAAAAATTTGAACAAGTTTGATAGGTTCTATTCAATGCTTCATCAGGGTCCTAACCGATGAGTTATCTTGTTTTTATTTCTAAGTGTTATATCGGGTTATACTAACTTGTGTATTCATCAGCCAAGTCTTTCTTTATCAACTATATTTTTTATTGTCTCGGTTTGATCCGATCTATCAAGATTATCTTTAAAAAAAATAAGAATAGTTTATTAATGGTTACACATAATTTAGTTCTAACCAATGATAGCATAAATTTCATTATTTACTTGAACTTACATCGGACCCATAGCTGATATCCCAATTCCATTAATATCGGTTGGCCACACGATTTTACATCGGCCTATTAGCGGATCATCCTATTGATCTAATACAATTTTTCTATCTATCTTGTTAGTTATAAGATTAAACTAACTAGCACACTCTGAACCCTAAAATTAAGGACCTACAGTCAAGCAAATCTTTTAGCTCTTTGCGTGTTAAGTCAGGTTTTGTGTCAACATTACCCCTACAACACTAAGTCCTACATCCATCCAAAATACAGTAACCTAGAATCGAATTAGACATATATCAGTACTATGAATTTAGACATGAAAGAATCGGATTAGAGACATTTTAGGATAGGAATTAGTCCTTTTGAGAAAATAAAAATCGATAGGCTACAAGTCTACAACCTACTTATTATATGGACATAGTAGGCTTAAAATTCACTATGTCGAGTGATACAAGCATTCTTGTAGATAAAAGAAATAATCTGTAGATAAAAGAAATAGATTATGGATGCATTTTGTCGGGTGAGAATAATTTGGGCGGCTCATTTGGGGCAAAAGTAGAATCAGAGACATGAAGAAAAATCGAGGGCAGAATGATGAAAGGGAACTGGTCGGTTGGATTCGTACGCGTGGTTATATTAGAAGTCTCTAATGCTGTCTGCAAAAAGCTCCTGCTTTTCCCAATTTCCCCTAGGTTGCTTCAGATAACTCTTGTGCTTTTCGTCATCTGGCAAACACTTGCATCTCCAACTCTCTCAAAAACTAGAGCTAAGATAGAACATGACGTCGAGTTATACGGACGGAGCAGAATTTCAGAAAGCATTCTGATCAACTACTAACCGTAAGCATGAATCTTCATTCAGGTTTGCAAAGGAAAAGGAAACTTGTGTCCATAGTAGTCAGGTTATTGATCATTAGTCGTAGGTTCAGCTATGAAAAACTCGTATGCAAATGCAATCATATCCATATGGAAATGCCAGATCCCATCATTGTTATTAGATTACAGTGAGCGCAATAAAAGAAATAAATGGACCTAGCAAATACGTATAGTATTAAAGCCCAAAAGGAAGGCCTTGTATAGTTGTATGATCGCTAGCCTTTGTAAGCCCACCAGTGAGACAAGAAAACAAACAAATCTTTTTACGCCTGGACAGCTGCTGACAGCACTTGCAGTTTGTAAATTTACAACGTTCATGGCCTTCAAAGAAGAAAAATTACAAAGTTTATGTATAAAATCTCTCCTCTCTCTCCCCCGGCTCTTGTCGACGAGGTCCACAATGGTGGGGAACCTTAGCTGATGAATCTGCCACCTCGCTGATGAGGTGTGTGGCCAATAATAGGCTAGCGGTTCTATATTTTCGAGGACCCTAGATAAACTTGGTTGTATAGTTCATTTAGGCTAAATATAATTTTTTATAATATATGCTTTATAAATCATTTATCATATAAAATGACAAAATAAATATTACAAACATGATAAACACCTAAAATTATGAAGTAAATTAAACAATAAGAATAAAAAAATCCTAACATAATTTTCGGACTAAATAGATAAAAAAAAGAAAAGATGAGAAAATCACAATATCTCCCCATAAACCCTAGTCACGATGAGGTAAATGTGTGGTCACATGAATATTAGGCGTGAGGGTGCGTAACTGCGTCCTACTGATTGGGTTTATTGGTGATAGACCCCCGACCGACCTAGGATCTAGGTGGTTTCACAATGGGCTTAGGCCCTTGAGCCAACCTTGGATAGGCCCATATTTTCTCTCCATTGTGCTAGTTCTCTTCTTCAATCTCGTTCGACATGTCACGTTTTTCTGGCCGCTGCCACTCGAAAAGGAGGGGACTACTTCGCAAGGCAGGGCACTCCTCACCCAATGAGGTGTTCGAGCCATGTCTTTACACGTGCTGTAGCTTTGTGAGCCAAAACAATCGTGATTTCTGTAAGGCACTCGCTTTACACCCTTCTCATCTACGGTAGCTCGCCGCAGATGTGGTCAAGCTAAGACCAGACGTTAGAATGGAGCGTTGTTCAAGCCCTAACTTCAAACAAGATTGTTCTTTCATTGGAGAATTGTCTATTCACAGACCAACCTGACCACCAATTTGGCAACATTTATTACTCTGCCTTTTCTTATCACTCCTTTTCTGGAAAATCGTTAGTCATAGAACCTGAAACTCCGAAAGATGGTTCGCATCTGTTCCCCCACAATCTTTCAGATCTCCTCTCCTGGACGGTCATTTGTTTACCACATTGAGCCGCCAAAGGTAACCACGGCGTTTTAATTAGTAGGCGATGTACTGTGAGCCTTACCACCTTGGATGCTCCTGACCTCCTCCCTCCCTTCATCACATCGCCACATGGGTCACACGTCCCGGACAGGGCCCACCCTGAACGCCGGCCGACAGGTGGGCCCCGCAATCTCACGGCAGAACGGAACATCTGCTACTAGGTACTAGCAGCTAGCTGCACCTCTCGTCTCATAAAATCCCATCTCAGTTTCAGAATTTCAGTGTGTTTGTGTGGGTGCAGAGCAGACGTGAAGAAGCTAGAAAAAGAGAGAGCTACACGCACAACCCGGTGGCTTCGCTGAAATCTTTCCTCCTCACTGAGTGAGAATGTGAGAACGTCGTTGGCGGCAGGAAAGCCAATTCCCCAATCGCTGCTTCTTTATTTGCAAATCCGTACTGAAAGCAAAAGAGGTGTGTTTATGTTTCTTTACAGCTCCAAAGTCAGCAACGCCGTGATGCTAGATCACCCTACGTTGCGTCCGAGCTGTGTGGCTTAAGCAAATGCATTACGCTTGTAAAGCGAGCGTACAAGGACCGCTCGAACTAAAGGGCGAGGAGCTGTCAGATCGCGAAAAACAAAAAAAGGATGGCGTTGGTGGATCGCATTCAGGCAGCCAGACAATTAGCATCATTCCCCGCAACGTCGATTAGCTTGGAACGCATGAATTTCACGGCACAGTTGCATCCCCGGATTCTAACCGGGCAGAAACCAATGCTAGTGAAATGATGTATGGTGCCATGCACTGCATTCCCTTCCTCCGAACTCAACTGCGTGATCAGTAGTAAAAGAAAAACAGCGATCACGACACACACATGGCATGGCATGTGCACACGTACCAAAGGTATCGTCCCGTACCATCCTTTTCACCACCAACCTGGCTCGTCGAGTCGTCGTACCATCGTCGGATCACACCTCATCAGATCGCCGCTCTCCCACGCTGCTTCCGCGGCTGTGTTCCATTGCACTGGTCGAGGGTGGCTAATTAGAACATGATTAGCTAAATATTAACTTAAAAATTAGAACTTTTCAAGCAACTTTTCTATTGAAAAATATATTTTTAGTAGTTTGAAAATCGTGCGTGACCAGAAGTTGGAAAAGGAGAGAAAATGAACTCATGCCTCAAACCTTGTTTGAGGAATTTAAAATTATAAGAAGCAGTTGATCAAAATCTAACTCAGTTTTCGATTTCTAGTTCATTTTTTAGATTATATAACTACAATTTCTTAAAATCTAAGTAAAAATCTAAACTGTTTGGAAAGCTTCTAATAACCGAAGGAGAAACAGCAGCTACAAGAAGCTATTCAAACATGCCCTCAGCCTAAACAGCTGACGCTCCCGCGTTGCATCTGCTGCTGCTTGCCGCGCCGCACGCAGCCGTGACGCTGCCCCCTTCGCCTACAGCTAAGCCGCAAGCCGGCACCGCCCGCACGAAAAGGACGGGAGAAAAAACACAACAAAAAAAAAAACCGGGAAACCCACGCGCGCGTCGCTCCGCGTCCGCTTGCGCTGCGCGGCTGCGCCTCTGCGTCTGCGGCTGTCGCTGCCGCGAGGATCGGGCACCGGCACGTGCCGCGCGAGCCCCACCACCGCGCGGGCCTCGCCTCGACTCGAATCGACATCTCCCCATCGTGCGGCGCCCCACCGACCCGGTGCCCGTATTCTATCGCTGCCTTTGCTGCTTCCCAGCTGGCTGGCTAGCCACAGGCCTTTTCACCTCACGGGATCGACGCAGATGCGCGAAATTCCACCGGAAATACCGTGAAATACTGCGCCAGCGTACGTAACAATAAGTCCTCTTTTTTTAGACTGGAGTATTAAAGGAGATCGACCAGATCTGGAGCACAGTGAGTGCATCATCAGCTCAGATCCATCGGTACAACGGATCGATCGAATGCGGTACGTGTATATAACCAAACGAAAACGGGGCTCAAGATCTGATCTGCTGGCACGATGAAGCTGCAAGGCAAATGTTAGTGGTAATTGAGTAGATTAAAAAAAGTGGGTGAGTGCACTGGAGAAAAAAAAGGAGTAAAAGGTCCAAAGTGAAAGGAATATTGAACAACGGGAGATTATAGTACAATGGAGGAGCACAACACCAACCCAACCAACCAAACAATCTGTCCACGCCTCACGCCCACACACACCTACCGAATCGAATGCCTGAATGGAATAGAAATGCCCAAAAAAATGGGAAAAAAAGAGAGAGAAATAAATAAACAGCTCAACACCACCACAGATGAAGAAGAGGAGATCAGGAGAGGAGGAGGAATGGTGGGTCCCTCTGATGGACGGGTAATAAATTAATGAGGTGGTCGGCGGATCTCATCAGCCTCGATCTCAGTAGAACGCGGCGGCGGCCACGGCAGCGGCGGCGACCCACGCGGCGGCGGGGGAGACGCTGGCGGCAGCGCTGGGGGGAGGGGGCACCTCGGCGTTGGGAGACGGGGCCATGCCCATCGGCGACGGGGCGGGTGGCGAGCTGATCTCGGGGGTGGGAGCCGCGGCCGCGGGCACCGGAGCCGGAGCAGATGCCTTGGGGGTGGGAGCCGGAGCCATGGGAGGCGGCGCCATGGGAGCCGGAGCCGGGGGAGGAGTGGCCGGAGCCTGAGCCGGGGGTGCTGACACCGGTGCAGGCGTCGGCGGCGGCATAGCCGGAGGAGGGGACGACTTGGGGGCGGGCGTCGGGGTGGCCGCCGGGGCCTGAGCTGATGCGGCGGCGAAGAGCATCGCCATGGCCAAGGCCACGATCTGGAAGCGCGCCATTGGAGTAGAGAGAGAGAGAGCTAGCTGGTGCTAGGGTTTGGGAGGAGAGTGTGCTTGGCTAGCTTGAGTTGGTGTACTGTAATGGTGTCCAAGACAGTAGAGGTAGGGGAGCTTATATAAAGAAG
Source organism: Oryza punctata (assembly GCA_000573905.2). Taxonomy (NCBI): domain Eukaryota; kingdom Viridiplantae; phylum Streptophyta; class Magnoliopsida; order Poales; family Poaceae; genus Oryza; species Oryza punctata. The sequence goes on from CM002496.2 coordinate 23,081,042, forward strand.
TAGAACTGTAGGAGATGTTGTTAAGACATGAAAAATACAGGTATTATCAGGGGGTTTAGTGCTAATTTTCCAACATTCTCCGTTGGATCGGAATTTTGACGGCCGAGATGTAGTTTTGTTGCATATTGTCGGTTTGGATTTTGCAAGCTTTTAAACCTTTCTTTTCCTGGAGACAGGAAGCTTCAACCCAAGTGTGTTAAAGCTCTCTCAAGATTGTAGAAAATCTTTCTCAAATGTTTTCTATCTCAAAATTTGTCTTTACATATTTTGCATGATTATAGGGCTTGTCCATTGTGAATATGGACGAATTATCGAATGTTTGATCGGATCTAATTTTAGTTTTTAAAGCTTAGAGAAAGGAACTATTTATATAACATTTGAGTGGAAACCTTTTTAATGTAACTATTTATATATATAATAGTAGTATAACTATGTTGTAATTATAATATAAGTTCTATAAAACTTTTATGTTATTAATAAAAACCGTGCGTAGCCGGTTGACTAGCGAGTCATGCTTTCACCCACAAGGTCGCTGGTTTGACTCCTAGCCTCACAAGCAACGCATAGATTTTTTTTTTCCTCCTCTCCTTGCGTGAATCTCAACATAATACGACGATCTGCAAGTAGAAAATTTTAAAGAAAAAAATATACCAACAGTTGTATAGCAATTCCGTAGGAAAATACATTCATGCGACCTTTTTTTCCTTTTTGATGATGATAAGCGTTGAAAGATTATAGTACCAGCAGTGTTGTAATATTCGAGTACTAATATGTGGACTTCATCAAATTTCACGGCCGATTGATGAAATATTCTAGTACGAATAGGTGGACCTTTTCAAATTTCATGACAGGCAAACAGTGCGCATGTTGTATATAGTATGTATGATATTGTCACAGTTGTTTTAGTGGAAAGCCTGAATGATTATTTTCATACCAACAAATCTTTATACTAATAATATCGGGAAAAACATCCATGAGACTAGCCAGGCTTGACAAATTGCTGGCACTGCTACTGCTCGCAGATAACATAAAACAGTCAAGGTTTGCTTAGTTTATGATAGCATCAGCCCAGGTAAGATTAGTTGCGCCTAACGAAATCCTTTGAAAGGACATGATTGGCTTGGAAACTAATCAATGAAGCCCCATGTTCCATGCATTCTCTAATTTTTATTTGATCAATCTGTAGATGATTGATTATTATTGCCCTTCTCTCAAAATATTTGGTTCTTCGAGAGAACAAAATGATGCATGAAACACACCGACATATACTCCTACAAGACTTCAAAATAAGGAATTGAGTATCTTGATATTACCAAACTTCCTTCCCAATAATGTCTTGTCTTAACCAAGTTGGCACATGCACCTTGATTGATTTACAAGTTCTTTTGGTCCTATTTATATTCACCAAGATTTTAAAAAGTTCATTTTCCCCTTATGAAGAATGTGCTTTTTCAATAGTTCTATTATAAGATTAGTTTCCTAATAGAATTTCAAATCGTTACCGATTATAACTCCTAAATTTTCTCTTTATATATTCTTATAAGCCGTAATGGTGGTCTAGTTATTTCCATGCATTTGTAAATGATGATCATTGTTAGTTGGTGCCTGATGTTTTTTCATGTAAGAGTTTTTCAGGTAAAAAAACATATCTCCACTGTGTATATATTTTTCATAGCATTTCTTGTGTTAGCAATACTTAAAACATCATCCTAAAGATAAATTCAGTTGTTTCCACTTTCAGACCTAACCAAACCCTCCCATAACCTTTAGTTCCACTCCCCCACAAAACTCAACTTCACCCATAAGTTATATCCAAGCTTTTTCAAAAAGGAAAGGTATAGAGTGTTATTCAGTTTCTTCCAACCTAAATCCTTCCAGAACCTAAAACTCCACTCTTTGACAATGTTCATCTTGATCCACAAGATAATTTCAGTGATTTCCAACCTAACCATACTAAACCTAAACTTCCACTCAATCACAGTATCCATATTAATTATCCAAGCAGGCCCTTGCAAGAAACCTTGCATTTCAGAGTAACGAACATCATGCGCAATTTGGCATCGCTTTCAACCTTCCGGATTCGACAATATATTCACAATTTTATTGTTGTTGCACATAATGGGTTCCTAACAAATGTTTCGGTATGATCCTTCAAAAACAAATGCTTCAGAATGATCCGAAAATATCATCCGTGGAATGATCGACATCGCAGTCTGTCCAACTTAACAACCAAATTAAGAACAGCAGATCTTCAAAAGCACGAGTTCGTTCGATCAGTTCTATCAACGTGGGCTGTGCCCAGGGTGTAATATTCCAGCCCGGTGTCCAGTGCTACGTGACACCGATGTACCAACTATCCTACCAGGTGAATGTACGACTTCGTGGCGCCGAGCCGGCTACGTGACAACCACAAAGTCTCTGCAAGATCATAAGTTGCCAACATGTTGTCCATGGCCTGTACGCCCATGAAGTCCTGACTGAAGTAGTATGTATATAGTGTGGTACAGTTGGAATATTTGGGTGATGACGCGTGGACGGCGGATGTTTGAGTCTGGTAGAGGTCAACATACAGGTCACTAGAGTATCTTTATCCCCAAGCATCTTGAATCACTCTATTTAATGATTTGCATAGTGTTTTTTTCCTGATTATACGGAAGATGAACCGTGAGTGCCCCTAATAAACACAAAGAGTGGTTGATAGTAAATATTATCCATTCGATTCTGTTCTAGATCCAATGTGAAGACGAGGTATGTTCGTCATTTCTTTCATGACTGGATATCTAATTCGTGGGGTGGTTGGAATATTTTAAGAGGAACGGTAATAAATTTGGGTATTTGGAGTTATCAAGGTGTAGCAGGAGCACATATTATGTTTTCTGGCTTGTGTTTCTTGGCAGCTATCTGGCATTAGGTATAGTGAGACCTCAAAGACCTCACTAAATTCTTATTGAAAAATCTTGAGTTCATCTGTTTGGAGCCAATTAGTAATATTGAGGAACTTAGGGAGCAAGGCTGGATTTGGATCAATCACACTATCTTCACCTTGAGTCAGTTCCTAATTAAGCTATTTTCTAGAGCCTAAAACCTGAGGCTGGGCTCCACCAGACAGGGTTCAACCTCTACCAGCAAATTAAGCTATGTAAAGCTTGTTATCAATTTTTGTACTAGCAGTGTAAAGCTTTTAGCAGTTGGTATGATTATGAAGGACATATATTCCCCCTGGATGCCAGTTGGGAAACCAGCCTGACATAATTATGCACTAGGGTGGTTCCTTGGTCATTGATGAATGATTAGGAATATTTTCCTAAACAAGTTGCCAAATTCCATCCTCCATAAACTAAAAGGTGGTTAGCACTAATAAAGCGGCTGCCCTTAGACATATATAACTAGCAAATCATAAGGACAGCCCACAGCTTGCAAAGTATGTCCCACCCCTAGGGTCTGGGCCCTTCAGCAACAGGACAGCTGAGCTAAGTACACCGGCCGTTCATTTCCTTCCCCTCTGTTTGGAACCTAGCTGATAGAAGGTGGTTGACAATGATTGAGAGTGGAGGGATTTTTACCTGGCTCTGGCTGCACTGGAGGCGATTGATATTCAGGTGAGATGGGCAGGAGAGGCGAGTTAACCTTTCACATGCCCTGGTTAAGAGCACCGGCTGGCTGGCCCAGCTCTGTCAAATGGCCATGTTATCTTGTCACGTCGAAGCTGGTTCTTCTCTTGGCTGCATTGGAGAACAGGTTGGTGCCTGCCTGGGAACACTGTAGCTTGTCCGCCGTTGCACATGTGGAAGCTTTCCCTCCGTACCAACCGGCGTCGCCGTCAGTCGGGAGCCTGCCGCCTCAGCCCGTACCGGATGAGCAGGCGCAGAATATCGCAGCCTCTGCATCATGCAAGAAATACACACTGACATATGTTCATACTTCATGGGACTAATAGCACCGTTACTTTTTTTCATGAATTTACAGCAAAATAGATGCTGGCATACATTCTCATGGGAGTTGAGTGTTTGATGACACATTATTACGAAACAGGACCTTGATAAATGATAGGGTGACCATAGCCAGGTCACGCTCACATGAAATTGGACGAGACCTTGAGCTTTGCCTCCCCTAGAGGGCCCTAAGCCCTAACACATTCATTCCTACAGTAATAACTGGAAGAAATTCCTGAATGCCAAAAGTGGCCTCATCTGCCAAACCCAACTATGATTCGGCAGTTGTTACTAGACATTCTCTATACCTGTTGCCTTTTTGAAGTGCAGACTGCTAATGTGATTAACCTGTTATTAACCAACCAAGCCAGCATTGGTGGCATTATTTTTACGCTCTCCACTACTAACTTTTCTAAGGCTTTGCCTTGAGCAGAATGGAAGAGTATGGAGCAATTCTATATTTTGGTCCTGTAAATGGCACCCCGTCTGGTACAATATCATTTGGTGATTCCAGGTTGGTATCCACCTACAAAAAGATTATTAGAGCAGGTTTAGAATGACTAAATAGGAGTGGAAAGGTGTGAGAAAAGAGTGATCAAATCCAACTAGACCAATCATTGTAAAAAATTCAAAGTAGCTAATGAGCAATAAACTCCAAACCAGTTTTAGCAGGTTCAGTGCTAGGAAAAGTAACAACCTTATACAGCTTTTGGTGGTAGAACTGTATCAGTACTACCTATGCCTATTCCTGAGCAATTCTGTGGAAACTTGTATATCTTGTTTTAAGAGTTGGTATTTGTCCAAGCGTCTACTGTAGTAAAATTCAGAATGAGTACTGGCAGCATTTCTACATACTTAGAAATTACAACTGCACCATGCTAGGATTATGTCGGAATTTACTACACATAAGAAATTTAACAATGCTGAAAAGTATCCATACCACACGATTCCAACATTTATGATGTGGTGGTGGGGGAATTACAGCGTCCACAAAATAGTCATGTGCGTTGAATGCCAAATAGATATCTCCACCAGAGTTGTGATCGTGTACTCTAGAGTAAAATCGCAATGAAAGTCAGAAGCCAAGAATTTGGATTTTGGAGCATCATAAACAAATACCAAAATAAGGTGCATAATCAAAAATGATCAACAAACTTACGTGAATGCCAAAAATTTGCTTTCCTGGTTCTCCCAACAATCCTCGTGCCAGGTGACATCATTCTACCGACAAGGAAGATCACAAAACAATGGAGAACATTTGAGATAAAAAAACAAACTAAGAGATGCATCTGCAGAAACTGCAAAGTGTATATTTGCTCTATTATACTATTCTAATCAGACTTGACTGAAAATATACTTAGAATTTCGACAGACACCAGAAACTATTTTTTGAGAAGATGATGCAATGGTTGTCTTCAATAAACCAGTTAATTGCAATGATAGCACTTCTAGGTATTACTTACTTTATTAAGAAACCTGTCTCGTCTGAGTATTGGGTTGCTGTGACGAAACTTTATCATCTCTGAGAAAAACCTGAAATGGCCATCTCTTCTTTGTTCCAACTATATTCACATGAATTCAGAGAAAACAGATTATTATATAGATCTGCCAAATTCATAAAAATATTCCTGGTTGAAAACTAAAATAGTTATGGTAATGCAACCTGTTTCCATTGGAAATTATTAATGCAAGTATCATGTCCATAGCTATTGTTGTTTCCATAACGTGTATGACCATATTCATCGCCCATCAGCATCATTGGGGTGCCCTGTTATATTAATGGTAATTATGTGATAACTTTATACACGATGCACACATAAAATAAACTGTAGGTTATTTCACAATGTTTACCTGAGAAATCATTAAAGCTACATGGAAGTTTTTCATTTGTCTTGAACGCAGACTTAACACACTCGGATCATTTGTTTCTCCTGTTACAGAACAAGAGCATCAAATCTAACATCAAACATTTCGCATAGCATTAGGTTAAAAAAATTCAATTATTTCTGATCCAAAGAAGGATAGCCATCCATGGTTGCATTTGGAAAATTCTGCACAGCTCATAGAGCTATCTGGATCCATCTTGACATTCAGCTTCACTACTAGGGGCAATCTTTTAGTTCTGTCGAACTACAAGACACTAAATTTTAACAAAATCAAACTATGCCATTCTCTTTATGTCTATACCTTTAATTCATACAAAGGGTTGTTTTAATAATAAACTCGGCCAAGTTTTCTATCTTTACAGTACCCTACATCAGTCAGATATATCAATTCGATGGGATATGAAAATAAACATCTTTTTGCAGTTTCATGGAATCATGGTTTCAATGTACAAAGGAAAAATAGATATTCGGTAAAGCAGGTACCTTCAACACCACAGTTCCAGCTAAAGTTGTCATTGCATCCATCACAGCCACCTTCTCCATTAGCATCATTGTGCTATATGATTTTGACCAAAAGAAAAGGCACATTAGCGTAAACTTCACAGTATAAATAAAGGATCTTAACTTAAACTGCTTAGCCTACTCCAGTTACCTTGAAGTTGTAAGAAACAAGGTCATATAAAGTAAATCCATCATGTGCAATCACAAAATTTACACCATGGTAAGGCTTCCGCTTGTTCACCTGCCACATCAGGTGAATTTGATATTACATATTTTTGTTTCTTGAGAAAAGTAACTGAGCGTCTGAACCCCTTCAGCATAACTGTAGTTCTTAAAAATTTGTCCACAGAGGTTCCTTACACATCCTTACAGAATGAAATAATAGTTGACATCATACCATACTGTGTTTTGCACTATCAAATGGCATGTCTACCCTGAGTACATTTACATCTATTAAACAATTGGGTACTGGAGAAATCTTAGTGAACTAACACAGCTGACATGATAGAATTTGGGGCACGCTAAATGTTGATAATGACCTGTGCTCTAACAATGATACAAAAGTAACAAGCATGTAATTAAACCTAAACTTATTAGCAATAACTCTGGAAGCCACTTTTGTTTGGAAATGGAAAAAATTGGGGGGGATCAAAGTTTTCAAAAACAAGCGATATTTAGTATTGAGATGATCAAGCAAGCAATATCCTAAGCAAATGGATCAAAAAGCATAACAATAAAGGGAAAATAACATCTAAAAGAGGGGACCTGATAAAGATCAGCAGATCCAGACACACGAGTCGCAAACACCCCCTTCATACCAGGGTCACCCTGAGAAACAACTCCGAAATGTTTAGCAGCATCCAATCAGTCATTTGGTCATTATTATAGAAACAAGAATAAAAGAATGACAGAAGAATTCTCATGGCTATGCTAGGCAAGCACTGATAAAATGCAGAATTGTTCAGTAAATTTAGATCTTCAGTAGAAAAGACTAACTGATGTTTGAAATGGTTAAACTTTTTTTATGCTTAAGTTCTGAAGGAGTTCATATAAATATTTGGCTCGAGAATGGAGTTATGGATAGCCAAGATCAGAGTTTGGAAAACCGCAGCCACCTAATTCTACCCCTATTTTTCAGCAACCTGGTATACACAACTGGAACAGAGCCATTGCATAAAAGTATGTTGCCATTTTCTCAAATGATATGCAGAACTGTGATCCTATGCTGCAGAATTGCCCATTAAATTGATTAAAAGACTGATTTTGAAAGGGTAAAATACTCTGGCAGAAAGGGATGTGACAAGGGAGTGATAGATTAGCATAAGGGCATAACAATCCTATTCCTCAGCAGTAATTCCTGATATACTGCCATGATGAAATCTCTATCATAAATTACAGGTGAGTACAGTTTTTCTTATCTGTATTTTCTAACAAATAATCTCTCCCGACATATTACCTTAATAAATCTTCGAATATCATCTCTGTATTGCCCATTCCATTCAGCCCACCTGCAAGAGGAATATTAAACATGATCACCGTACCTTAATAAATGAAACTCATTATAGAATGACTGATCTGTGTATGCATGATAGGGAAAGGTCACTGAACAGCAAAATGAAGCATGTTTGCCAAGTCCAATGAGAAAAGGGATAATAGCAATAATTCTCTCATTTCAAGAATTCAGTTGTTAACTACTTTAGGAATGAGCATCTCAGCATGATATTATCCATAAGAGAGAATAGTTACTGTTTTGTGTTACTGTATAACCAAATCTTTAGTCCTAACAGAAGCAAGGATAAAACATCTATCACCAAATTCTTTTTATAGAAATATAGAAGTGCTCAAATCACCTGTCCCAGTTAGGGAAACGCCCTACGAGATAAAGGCCGCCGCAATCCCAAGGTTCAGCAATGATCTTACATCTAGATAATACAGCATCTTTGGCAATTTCCTACAACCAGATAAATTAATATGAAGAAACATATAAGCTGCCAGTCTCGATACATCAATGTGAGTTGTATGACCAGAGATTGATGGATTAAGATTTAGATGGTCTTGAGAAGGTGGAATTTGTCATAAATACAATTTTCTAACCTTTGAGGGGGGTCATTAAAAACACTTTCAAATGAACCTCAAGAGCCCTAAATCTAGTCCATCCTGTACCTTATACAGCTGCCCATATTGCAAATTTCATGATTTCATTCCTGGGAGCTTGCACTAGATATGTATTCAATGAACAAGACCATGCAAACAAGAAAACAATCAACAACCAGTGCAAAGTTGATTAGAATTGATTGCTGAAAGTTCAGTACTTCAGTATGTCATAATTTGCGTCCAATCATCCATATAATGTAACATACGGGTTGTTTTTACATGAAATCTATTAACTTAACTTGTCTGGGAAGAAAGAAAGTAGACAAACAAAATTCAGTCTGCACGGGCTTGGTAAGCAGCAATACATATTTAGTGTTCAAACCTAAAGTCTGCATCTACAGAAATATATACCTTGATGAGTGGAGGTGCATCAAGAGGACAACCATCTGGTCCACGACAAAGAACACTTGCAAGGTCAAATCGAAATCCATCTATGTGATACTCCTCAACCCTTGATGCATCAAAACAAGCATGAAGATTAGAAGTGACATTTGAAATATGACGAAACCATTGTCAAAGAGAAAATAAAAATGCATGCTAGAATTCAGTTATTTGTATAAAAATAACTGTTTTTGTTGCAGTTTTTGGATATCTTGTTTTCCAAGGTTCACAATAAGACATAGCCATGAACCATATCCCTCATATATCAACTATGTCTAGCTACAAGCCAAATAGCTACAAGCATGTGCTATAGCCTAGAAGAAATTTTGAATAATTTTAGGCTGTCGATACACCATCTTGGTTTGATCATACAAATATGGAAGTTCAAATCGACATAGATATTTTTTGACACTTGATTATGAAGAATGTCAACATAGTCAAGATGAAACAAAGAAATAGGGATGAAATCTAAACAAAATTGGATTTATGAGAAAAATCTTAGCTGCAAGTTGTGCCATACCAGTGTCTCAAGCTGTCAAGAATGAGCTCCTTGACAACAGGATGGTTGCAGTTCAGTGTATTCCCTAGGTTGAACCAAAACATACCATTAAGACTTAAAAATGAAGACAATTATGCTTTCAAAATTTTGAACAAATCATGTGATATGCAGTAAGTATCTAGTCATTAAACATGTTAGATCAGCAAGATTTTTTCTTAAAAGTAGCCAGCTGTAAAGCTGTATAAATAAAGGATTAACAGAAAATATAATTAATAATTTGGTATTTGGATGTCCGTAGGTAAAACTGAGATACATTACATCCTTTAAGTACTTAAGCAAAAGCAGAATTAGTATTAGATTGCAGTAAAAAACAGGTATTGATATAGAGTGAAGTCCCAAATAAATTAGTATACAAGTATAAGAACCATGGTTTTACCACAGCCAGAGAAGTTCAGTAGTTCAGCATTTTTGTTCAGGTCTAACATGTAATAGACCTGCAAGAACAGAAGGGCATCTTTTTGTATAAATTCGTCAAAAGCCTGATGAGCAAATTTAACCCAACAAAACCTGGTGGGTTAGGTGGTGCCCCTGTGATAATTTAACCTGGTGAAAGCACTTTGAGCCTCTTAAGTCCTAAACCAGGATTAAACTAACTAGGTAAACCACCTCATCAAGCCAAAACAGTTGTTCAGCATGACTGGTGTTGCCAACTTGCCAAGAACAAAAAAGTCGGGCTACACTAACCTAGCTGCATTGGAATTAGCTAACCTAGTTTTTTCAACCCCTAAGTGAAGTCTGGTTGAAAGAACAGGTGGAAGCATATAGATGCTCTTTTTGGCAATGAAGCAATTAGAAAATTCACCTTGTTATCAATGCCACGGAAAGAAGTCATATACGGGTGAGCATCATCCGCCTCATTTGTATGGTTGTAAACAACATCCAGAATAACCTGCACAAAATGGTGGCCATTATATGTATTTTATCCTGGTGGTGCATGAAATTAATAATTATAAGTAAAATCTGCTGGTATATATTGAGTTTGGGTACCTTTATGCCAGCATTATGCAATTTTTTGACCATCTGCTTGAGCTCTTTGGAAGCAACCACTGGTCCACCACCGGCACTAGCATAACGGCTCATGGGTGCAAAAAAGTTTATCGTAGAATAGCCCCATGTATTGACCTTTCAATTGAGAAGAGAGAAAGTCACTCTGATGGTGACTATGATGCATATTGAGCATGAATAAAGTGTAAGTTTACCATGTGGTCCCTTGGGTTGGGGTACCTCTTGAATTCCAGCTCATCATACTCAAAAACAGGAAGTAATTCCACTGCATTAACGCCAAGTTCCAGCAAATGAGGGATCTATGAAACCAAAACTATTTCATGTGTAAGTCACAAGCAATAGTCACAGAAATGCGAAGGTACTCAGCATTGCAATCAACCTCAATGCTAAGGGTAAATAAAGTCGATGATAAACATAAGTAATTTAAGAAAGTAACAGGGAAATCTTCTAAATACCAACAAATAGTTGTGTTCATAAACAAACAAAAAATGGTACTTACTTTATCAATAACACCAAGATAGCTCCCACGAACAGTCGAGTCAAGGCCGCTTGACTCATCCGCAGTGAAAGCACGGACGTTCATTTCATATATGACTAGATCTGTCTAGATTAAAGAAACAAAAAATTGAGAACTTCATGTTTGGAACATCTTGTCAATCCTACCAAATGATAATAGTACCTCAGGCAAATTTGGAAGCCGGTAGTCATCACCCCAATCAAAAGGAGAGCTACCAAAATCATATGTTCCAAAATGCTGGCTTGACTTCTCTTCAGCGACCCCAAAGTACTTTCGACCAGAAACGAATTTTGCATAAGGGTCCAGAAGAACAGCGCTGCTATCAAATCTATGGCCTTGGTCCCATCCTTGAGGACCACCAACACGATACCCATAAAGAACACCAGAAGCAGGCAAGCCCTGGAAGTCATAGAGAAGATTTCTTTAAGGTTGGACAGTTTTAATGAAACATAGAAATAATAAAATAAAATGCAGCATATATGCATAGCTTATTATATACAAGAAAAAACAGTTGAAGATTATTCCTTCCATGACTACAATATAATAGATGTAGAAAATTATTAAGCCAGGCACTAAAACAAACAGAGGTGAAAGCATACTAGAAGTGAGGCAATGAACTAGCCAAGATTGTACCAACGTTTTGGCCAAATCAGGCATTATTTCAGTACTGTTCCTCTCAAATTTGAGCATCTTTTAAAAATCGTTTTAAACAATGGTCATGAGTTCTAACGATGAATAAATGAGATGAGCACCCAAATCAGTGGAAGGACTCCATACCACCAACACACTGTAAAATGAAGGTTCACTTTGAAGAATATGTAACATTGTAACTATAATCAAAATATGTATCAGATGATTCAACTTGTTGCAAGAAAGTTATCCACAGTGATTTGTCAATGCATATAGAATGGTACTCTTACATTAAAATGTACCCAGCAAAATTCTATGAAAGTACCTCCACTGTCACATGCCATATATCTCCAGTTTTGTTCTTCTGCTGGTCTAAGACAAACTCGACAACATCTGCGTCTTTCTCATCTTCAGTTCCCCTGAAGAACAGTTTAGAGTGTGAGAATATTAGACAGAGAATGTAACATGTTACTGTGGAAAGGACAAGCTAAAGTTAAAGGTTAATCTGTAAGAGATTATTTCAAGTTTCAACCAGGCTAACACTCCAAATCAACTCATGATATGTAGTCTGAAAAACAGAAAAGTAGTTTTCCTTTCGAGCGTCAAATTTGAAAAATGAATTCAAAATTTCATAGACACTATGTCAAAGGCTTAACAACTGCTCAATATTGTGTAGTAAGGTTATGAAAAACAAGTTTGCCACATCTCGTGATATTATGAGACCTAAAGTATGTTGAGCGAGTTCATAAAAAGATGACAGCAGGGAGATGGATGACATGCAACAATACTGCTAGTTGTTATAGTTAAGACTGTAAGATACCAGAACCCACAGGTACACATATAATGAGAAAAAGGAAAATCAATAAGATCACAACAGTTTTAGGAAAAAGTGAAGCTATACCTCCCAGGAAGCTTTAAGCAGAGAATGACAGAAGAAGAATGCTGAGAGAAAATTGCGAAGTTCAGCCCGCCTTCAACTTGAGACACTCCTAATGGAAAGGCTTTACCAGACGAATATTTCAATGGCATTTCAGTATTAGACATTGTACATCCTCTTTCCTGGGTTACATAATTAAAAATAAGGAATCAGAAGCGAAATTAAAAGGGATGGCAAAATGTGGCATGATCCAGTTTATAGATACAGAACATATTTGCATGGAGCAGCGAACATACAAATAGATCATGATTGTATCAGGCATTGTGATTCCCAAAAAATGTACATATGGATCAAATAATCATAATATAAAGGCCAGCAACTGCAAGGTTGGTGAGATACCTCGGTCATGCTTCTCCCAGCGTTCCCGCTCTGAGCTCTCGCCGTGGTGCTTCGTACAGAATCAAATCGCCTAACCTACACCAGCCACCAATTACGCTCGAATCATTACACCAAAACCAACATGAAAACGAGGCATCGATGCAACAGAGATAGAGACACCTGCCTTCTCAGAACTCGCTCTGAGCCCAGACGCGTCCCCAAAGCCGATCGTCGCCACACCCACACTGCACAGGATCACCCATTCGCAAAATCAGAATGCCGCCTCATCCTATAGCCTCAAAACCGAGGGAAATGCGGAGGCGAGGGAGAAAAACACTCACCGGTTCGTACGCGCGACGGAGCGGCGAGCCGGGCGGAGTGCGATGCCTCGACGGGCTGACACGGCGGCGGAACCCAGCGGGGCGCGGTTTATACCAGCGGAATCCATCCAAAATGGGGCGGAGCGGAGCGATGGTGGTGGGAGGTCTGGCTGGGCCTAGTTATAGGGGTCGCGCTCCGAGAGAGGCTCGCGTCGCGCGCGGCTCTCGAGGAGAGTGGAGGAGACTGGAGAGAGGGGGGAGAGAGAGTGGCGGATGGGGGAAGAGGACGAGGAAGAGGAGGAGGAGAAGGTGATCTCACATCGGGGGAAGCGCGCGGACGGACGGACAGGCGGGCGCGCGGTGGGAGGAGTGGGACACGCGGTGGAGCGGGGCGGCCACGGTGGTGGTGGATAGAGAAGTGGACGGACGAGAGACGGCTTCTCTCTCTCACGGTCACGGCCATTCCCCCGTGGGACCCATCGTGTCATCTCGTCAATTCGTCATGCGCTTCTCGACTGCCCCTCTCCGTCTTTTTCTTGCAAGACATCCTCTCCGTCGCGTCGCGTGACACGCGGCATTACGTGTGAGTCGGGCCGTGACCTTCCGTGGAGATGGCCCATGTACTGCAGGGCGGACAAATGGGCCGTGTTTTTGGTTGCGCTGCCTCTTGTGCATAGGCCCAATCGAAAGGAGGGTGGGCCGACGGGGTGTGAGCTTTCACGCGGATCATGACATTAGAGACCGAGCGTTTGCCCGGGAGGTTACCATCGCCACGGTGGGCACGCTGCCCGCGAGCGTTCACCCCAGGTTCGTCCGGTATAAAGGGTACGCACACGCGGGTGCGTATTTAGTGGTACTACATGTTTCCTATATACTTAGGTCGTATGTTATGAACGCACACACGTGTGTTGTGGTGTCAGTATGGTGCGTATTTGTGTGCGTCCTGAGTTATACCCTCTCAAAGAAAAAAATTCGACTAATTTGTTCTTTTGAAAGTCGGCTCCAGTATAAAGGTACACGCGTTCAGTGGTATTGCATGTTTCTCGTGTATCAAGGCTTAGTGTCTCCAATCTTAATTTTAACGTATATTAGGGACGCACGTGTGTTGTGGTGTGAGTATCCGGTATTAGGATACACACGCGTGCGCGTTTAGTGGTACTGCATGTTTTCTTGTACCGATGCGTGTCTCCAACCTCAATTTTAACGTATGTTAGGAACACACGTGTTGTGATGTGAGTATAGTAGGCCTGAGTTGTACCCTCTTAAAAAATGAAATGTGATTAATTTGTTTCTTTGAAAGTCATTTCATCATGGAGTGATTAGACCATGCTTACTAACAAAGACGTGCTTACTCCCTAGTAAAGAAAAAAATAGATAGCTTTAGTTTGACAAGTTGGAGAGATCGAAAGTGTAAACATATAATTGCCTCTGTTTGAGGCCGATATCGGGTGACTATAGTTTTATTTTTTTACAAAATTCAACTGTCTTTGTATATAAAACAAGTATTTTTAAATTCGAGCTCGAGAAAGATACGTATAAAAATTCGCTAGTGACAGTGACCACTGCTGTTTGCCTTTCTTACGCTCTTTGTGCACGGTCATGGTAATTTCATTTTGCAATTAGTAGTTTTTTTTTACTATGATTCCCAACCGTTAGTTGGTCGTATTTGGTCTGTGTGGGAGAGTGGGGGAGTGAATGCAACAAAACACGAAGATATGGTTAGATCAAAGAGTTGAACGCACGGCAATCGAGTCAGCTGTATTTTTCTTTGTTTTGTTTTACGACCTGGAACCGAGACGGTCGGTGCATGCGTTGGTCGCAAGGGGAATGGGCCGGAAAGGTCCGTAGGAATGGACAGCTTGTGTTGTGACTTTGTGGATCGTGGGGGTAACAATGGTTTTGTACGTAGTACTACTACTAAGGGCCTGTTTAGAGATATTTAGAACAGCAAATGGTAAATGATAAAAGTTTTGGTGGTAAAAGTTTTGGTATTGTATTTTTGCAAGTTGGTGTTTAGAGACATGTAAAAGTTCTGCCATTATGAAGTTAAAGACAGATTTACCCATATTAATTGCTCTCCCCCCAATGTAGCTCTCTCTCTCATGCTTGTACTACTTGTGCTTGCCGCAGCTGCTGCGTGTGCTTGCTGCTGCTGCTGCGTGTGCTTACCGCTGCTGCTGCTTGACAGTCCATAGCATAGCAACATTAAAATGTCCACATACATATTAAAAGTCTCAGTACACAATTTTAAAAGTCTTCGGAGACGGTGGCAGCCGCGGATCGACGACCACCACGGCCCCTGGCTCCGGTCGCCTGCGTGCCTCAACCACCACCACAGCCCTGGCTCCGGCCGCGGGCGCCGCACGGCCACCTCCATACGGTGAGGAATTGGCGCGAGCTGTCGGCCACATGGAGCAAGGCGGGCCGAGCGTCCATGCGAGGGAGCGATGGTGGCTCCCAGATCCGCCGACGCCGCGTCCATGCGCGCCGCCCCAAAGGTGGCCCCCTCCTCCGCCGATGACGCCTCCTTGCGAGCCGGATCGAAGAAGACCCTCGTAGCTCCCCAAATCCGGCCACCCATCCCCGCCGGAGTTGAGGTCGAGGTTGGCCATGCCTATCCTGGAGGCACTGCCGCTGCGGGATCCAGTGTAGTACGGGAAGTCGGTGTAGGGGTCGAGCTCGTCGTGGGAGGCGTGTGAATCGGACTGCGACATGAAGTCCCTCGTGCCGGAGCCGTCGCCGTATCCTTCGCCGTCCATCTCCACCCCGGACTGGTGCGGCGAGGGAGATCGGCGGAGGTCGAGGCTACCGTGACCTGGTGCGGCGGGCGAAATCGACGGCGGAGCAAGGGAGTCGGAAGCGAGCGTGAGCGGCGGCTGAGGCGGAGCGGGTGTGAGCGCCTGCGGCGGGGGAGATCGGCGGAGGAGGAGGCGGAGCAAGGGAAGAAGAGGCGGGGAGATCAGCGAAGGAGGCGAAGCAAGGGAGGAAGAGGATGGGGATTTTTTTGGGGGCGAGAGAGAGAGGGTGCGACGGAAGAGATAGAGAGTGAGAAGGGGTATAGCGCGTCCGTGAGAGCTGGTCCGCGTCCCGATACACTTTTTGGCGAAATTTGCTACTCTAGACTGCCAAATGCCAAATGCTAAGTTGCTATTTTCCCACCCTGTTGTTTAGATCCATTTTACCAAAAAGTGCTTCAAAATGGTAAAAGTTTTGCTATTTTGAAGAATCTAAATAGGCTCTAAGCACCATGGCCTACAAAAGTCTACGTCTGCTGCTTTGTTTTCTTCCTGTATATCCCATTCCATGATTCCAATTTCTCCCCATTCATTTGCTTAGGAGATGAGGCTTTCAGCAATCTAAAATTCGTAATCTCATTCCCACCCCTCTTAAAAAAACCATTCGCACCTCACATGTTCGAATATCTGCTAAAACCCTTAGAAATGTTTATATCTTAAAATAGAAGGAATACAACATTTAAACAAACACAACACACATCCTATCTGAGAAAAATTGGTGATTGTCCAACATGTGATTTTGATTTTGGATTTTTTTCATTAGTCTATTTTTCAGTTGTAGTTTTTAAACCACTAATAACATAAATATAAAATTGTTACCCGTAAATGTTTTTTCTTGTTCCTTTTATTTCCTCATGGTTCATTAGCCTTGGTTCAAGTGTTCAACCACTCACTAATCTTGCAAAATGCAGGATATCAAATGAAATATGTCACATATGAGGACGTTCCATGCAAAATTTCCATTCCCCTTTTTAAATCGGTGTTGGGCTTCCGCCGGCCGCCGCCACCAAAGTCACGCCGAAGAAGAACCGCGTTAGGGATTCCTCCCCCCCGCCTGGAAGACGAGTCGCGGCTGAACAGGGGAGGGGCGCCGATCTCCATCTGGCAAGCAGAGCAGGGAGGGGATCCTGGTGAGCATCCACATCCTCTTTCTGATTCATCTCTCTCTCCTCTAGATGTGGAAGAAGCTCTTCTCTTAATTTCAGAGCCTTAATCTTAATACAAGTAACAGTTTGTTTGTTCCCCCAAAAGTTTGGGGGTTCAACTGAACCCCCCTGTCCCAAGTTGGATCCGCCCCTGCTGATTTGTAAATACGGACTTGCAGGTTCCATCTCGGTGGCTGAAGTTTAATTTTTATTTGTTCTCCATGGCGCTTCGGTTCGAGGTTGGTTGAAGTTTCAATGGGGGTGCATGTTCTTTTTTCGATTCAAGATGATTTTTCCCTAGTTTGCTTGTGCGTTTGATTGGTGATATGCGAAGCAAACTCGACGGTTTCGCTGTTTTGGACACACGCAAACTTAGGCGTCTGGCTGAAGTTTGTGGTGATTAAGTAGATAAGATTTGTACTTCGTCTGTAGTTGTAGTTCGCAAGCCATTACATGTGATTTTCACTGTCTCATACGATGTTCTGGGAGTACAGATTCCCAATTAAGCTGATACTCTTTTATTTTAAGAACTGATACTGTTTTATTTTAAGATTGCGTTTAGTACTCTGGATTAGTTATTTAGTAAAAGAAAGCAGTTGACCAATGCTGCCATAGGCACGTGCTTTTTCAGTGTTGTAAATTGTCCTTACCTCGCTCTAAGGTGGTGCACATACTGCAATATTGTATTCACGTTAATCCTGTACTTTGTTTGATAAAATCTCTTGAGTTTTCTGTGTTTATTACCCTCACTGAGGTGAACCTAATATACCTATAGTCCTATAGTGGTCCATAGGGTTGCAAAAGAAAAGGAAAAGGACAAAAGTGGGGCATATGTAATTGCCACGTGGCATGTCCTGTCAGAGGGGCCTAGTGCCTCTAGCACTGCCAGCTCAGCATGGTCTTTCTGTCCAGCCTCATCGTCGGTGTCGTCCAACTGATGAAGGTGGCTGGCTGACATAGCGGTAGATCTCATATGAGGCATTGAGCATAATGACGAAACCTGAAGTAAAAATTATTCTATTTTGTGCTTGCAGGTATTAGGAAGATTCAATCGTGCTCGTGCAGCTCGATTAACTCTACCCCACTTTACTTGTCAAACACCACTTTTTATGCCTGTTGGAACTCAAGGTTTGTCTCCGTTGCTTTAACACTTGTTCAGTCTGAAGCAGAGTTTTCATGTCAAAAACATGGACTTGTTTATCGGGTTAGTTATTTTATTTAGTTCACAAAAGTTAATGAGAAATTTCTCAAAATTGTTTCTTGTTCTTTGAATCATTATGTCTCTATGCCAAATAGTCTTGCTTTTCACTTGTAGTAGTTCAGACTTTAGAGTGTTTAAGAGAGATTGGATCATTGGATGTTTTCAATTTTGTTTAATGATATGATGTTTGTGGTATCTCATAGCTTTTTATTTTCTGTTCTTTCTACTCAGGTACAATAAAAGGCCTGACTACTGATCAGTTAGAGGAAATAGGTTGCCAGATTATACTTGGAAATACCTACCACCTTGAACTTCGTCCAGGTTCTCAACTTATTGATGACTTGGGTGGCCTTCACAAATTTATGAATTGGAAAAGGGCATTGCTGACTGACTCTGGTGGTTTCCAAATGGTTGCTTCAAATCTTCATTTTTTTTAAGACATTGAGTATCTATGTGGATCGTTATAACATACATGAAAAATGTTTTGCCATTATATGTAAATACATTGTGCAGTATTGGTTTAATACATTACCGGTAATTGTCAAGTTGTGCTGCTTTGATAATTTTTCCCATGAGTATCATTTCATTTTAGTGATCCCAAAAACCTCCACACATGAAATCTGAATTGCACTGAGTTTGATCACTAGATGTTACTAAATACAATGCTGATTTTTTAAAGATGAGAAACTTATTGATTCTGGCTTTAATGAAAAAAAATGGGATGACAGGATCTTAAATATCAGTGGTATTTCTATCTTAACACTGAATTTAATCAAATGTCTGTTTTATTTAAAAGAAGGCAATAATTGTTCAAGATCTCTAGCAACATGAACACATATTTGTTTCCAAACCGTTTGCTCCTTTCTATAATATTAATATATATTTGCTGCTGAAATGTTACTGATTGGAAACATGTTTTTTAGGTTTCTTTGCTACATTTGGCTGACATCACTGAGGAAGGAGTTACATTTCAGGTAGATTCGTGCAGCTACATACTCTATGATGCTTCTCTCTTTTACAGATGTCAACTTCTTGTGCATTGATGTTTATCATATTTCCAAATCAAATTATTTATATATTTGGACGTGCCACCGTTTTAATTATTTGTTGATATAATAGTGTCCAACTGTTCATGTTTTATCGTATAATAATCAGGAGGCATCTTCTTAAAGCTGTATTGTGCAAGGATAATATTTTTTATTGTATTGGCATCCCCTGTAGTCTTGTTATTTCCCTGTAAACTGTTATGTACATTGATGAACCTAAAAACCTGAAGCGATCCTATGAGACTAATGAGAACTACACAGTTAGTTGATGGTACTTAGACAATCATATAAATATTTTTCCATATGAACGAATAATATTGACGTTTGATTATCTAGCAGATGTTGTATAGTCAAGTGTTGCGGCATGGCATCATATAGGAGTAATATCTAATTATGTATTATGTTAGTAATAGGAGCCATTTTTTTCTTGGTAGTTTCTTTTGCTTAATTATGTGTGAGAGGCATCCTCTATTTTTATTCCTTTGAATTTTACAACTGCTGCAAACTCCCTCCCTCTCTGTACCTTTTATAATTTTATTACTCTCTTGTGACCAATCTTCAGTCACCTGTTGATGGGAAGCCCATGCTCTTGACACCTGAGGAATCCATCCATATTCAGGTGCATCATTTTCTAGACAAGATTTGTACACGTGAAATTAGAGTTTTGCTATAATAAATTCCTAGTTTTACATCTTATCATATGTATGCTCATCCGTTGAACATGAATGCAGAACAACATTGGAGCTGATATAATAATGGCTCTTGATGATGTTGTGAAGACCACAATTACTGGCCCAAGGATAGAGGAAGCTATGTACCGTACCCTTCGTTGGATTGATAGGTGCATTGCTGGTATGAACTGGCCGTATGTCAGACTCTTCTGGCATTTAATTTCACTAATTTTGTCGTTAAGTTGGAGCTTAGCATCATTTTGATTATGCCTCTAATTATGCTATACACTTTAGTGGTGTTAAGAAAAAACCATTTAAAACAATGGTTAGCATGTTTAGCTAAGATCTGGTGTTTTTTTCTCAATGCTAAATGTAGCTCATAAGAAACCTGATGTCCAGAACTTATTTGGGATTGTGCAAGGAGGATTAGATCCAGTTCTGAGGTGAGTTCATCTAGCTAATTACATGTAACATATTAATCCTCTAAGGCATAATTGAAATAATCGATAGTGCTTGATAAGTTACTATGCGATATTTTTGTAATTCCAGAGATATCTGTGTGAAGGGCTTGGTTGAGCGGAACCTTCCAGGGTATGTCATAGTCTATTATTTTTCTCAGGATTAATGAGTTTCGAGCAAAACTTCTTTCCATGAGTAGCAAATATGTAAGCAAGTTTTTTTGCATGCAGCCAAAAACAAATTGTTTCTTTTTCGTGATTGATCCATGATCTTCAGACGTTGTGCCTGCATTATATGCACTCTTTGTCAATTTGTCGGTGGCTATATTATATTATTATCTGATCTACAATGCAGTGGCTGATACCAGTTACCATGATATTTTGTTGCCAGATATGCCATTGGTGGTCTTGCAGGTGGTGAAGATAAAGACTCGTTCTGGCGCGTTGTCGCCCAGTGCACTGCTGGACTGCCTGAAGACAAACCACGATATGTAATGGTATTGTTTCAAATTTCTCAAAGTACTCATAAAGTTAAAAGTAATTTTGTCTTCTATGATTCACAATGATTTGAACCATGTAGCTTGCTTGGGTTGTTTGGCTGACTTTGCTGTTATGCTAATTTGCAGGGTGTTGGCTATCCACTTGATATTGTAGTATGTAGTGCTTTGGGTGCAGACATGTATGACTGTGTTTATCCAACTCGTACTGCTCGCTTTGGGACTGCACTTGTGCCTGAGGTGTGAAATTTATCTATCCATCAAGAAAACTATACAATTCAAGCTAGAGAAAATATTTATTTTTGATCTTCTTTTCGCACTGATAATTAGTGCCACTAATATTTTACATGAAATGAGTTGTTGGTCTTAATGATATTGAACTATTTATTGCATTTAGCATAATCTATGTGAGTATTACATATGCAAGCAAGCTCACAATAATTTTATTTCTCTTTCCCTCTCAGTTCGATTCTAGTCATAACATATGCAACCTTATTATATTATCTCCTTAGGGTGTTCTGAAGTTGAAACAAAACGCAATGGCAACTGATGAACGACCAATAGATCCGACCTGTCCATGTATGGTAAGTCTTCAGTTCCACTGTGAACAAAGTGTTATACTGCTTTGTAATTTTCTTTTTTCTTTTTCTATTTTGTGTTTTATAACTTGATCATTATATCAGGTCTGCAAAAACTATACTCGTGCTTACTTGCATTGTCTTGTCACAAAAGATGCTATGGGTTCCCAACTGCTGTCATATCACAATTTATCATTTATGATGCGGGTATGTTAATGAATATTTCAACATAACTCTTCTTTTTAAGTGCCATCCCTTGATCATCCACCTCTTTATTTCAGTTAAGTAGAGATCTCCACATGTCAATTCTGGAAGGACGATTCCCAGAGTATGTTAATCATCCAGCTAAACTTTGTGTCATTTGTCAGTTTTCTCACTGTGTTGGTGATACGTAGTAACAAAGTTTTCATGCCATATTGTAGATTCGTGCGAGGATTCTTGAGGATGCAGGTATGTCTTGTTCCCTAATATTATATAAACTATCAGCACATCAGTAAATTCTGTCATTCCTGATTCTGAGATACCTAAGCTGCCTCCTTGATACAATGTGCTACCATTCCATCTACAAAGCCAAAATCACACTATGTTTTGCTATTTCCTTGAGCTCATCTTATTGGCTGGCCGTTTCTCAAATCAATTGGTGACAGTTCCCAAAGGGCGATGTTCCGAAGTGGGTTCGCAACGCAATGGTCGTTGCTGGCATTGACATATCGGAGTGCTGCACCCCCGCGAAATATCCTCGTGATGCAATGGATGCTCCGGGCACTGACATACCTGAGCTCTGCCCTCCTACCAAGTGTTCCTGACACAGAGACGCTACCTTACAGTTTACCACGACGCGCGCGATTGGAGTGCTGTCGCATGAAGGTGATCCCACTTCTTTTAACAAAGTCAAGTTTTCACAAGAATCTTATTGGTCATCATAGGTGTAGGCCTCACTGCTTCATCAGCATATAATTTTCCAACAGTATATGCTGAATATAGCTGATTGAGTTTTGATCTTTTGATAGTTATAAAGGTTTTTGTACTCCCATCTTTTGGAACCATAGGGTTATTATGCGGATTGATGCATGAGTATCAGAATATGCATCATGTCGTCTGTAGTGTAAGCTGTTGCAAAATGATTTCTACTGGTTTTAATGTAAAAGCATTATCTACTCGTGAAAAATTTTGTTAACGAAGAACATTCTATTCCATACAAGATGGCAGTTTTCCTTATTAGTAGGCCTGAATATGATGTCTATTTTTCTGAGAGGAATATGGTGACGGAGTGTTAGTCTTGTCACTGACAAACGGGCCCACTCCCGCTGGTTTACCTCATTACCTGGGTTGACGACTGGGCGTCTGTGCCTCTAATGACGGATGGTATCCGACGAGCGCTGGAGCAAGGGGCCACGTGGGAATTGTGGGGATCGGCAGACTGCAGCGAGTCCAAATCGCGAATGGGACGTGTGAGACCATCCAGATCATCAGAGCTTCATCGTGCGGCAGGGGACTCGCGACCATGAATATCTAAGGGGCTACACGCGTCGCCCTGCCATTGGCTGCCGCCGACGCGTTCGGTGCGACCGCGACGCCTCGCTGGGGGTCCATCGCTGGCGAGCGGCTCAACCGCAGGTAGCCCACAGGAGCCGCGATTCCTCCGGCTGCCGCTTGGGCCCACTACGATCCCGAGTATCCCATTGGAACTGAACAATAACAACCGGAAAAATGCTCAGCCTAGCACACTGACAGGTGGACCCCAAAAGGAATAGTGAGATGTGGCCTCCCATGTCAGTGGGTCGGCTTCAGGCCACGTTCGTAGATCGATAAAAATATAAAAAACAGCCGTTAGTATCTACTCATACGATTTTTTTCCTTCAAAAATGCCGCACTACGAGTCGTTCTCCTGAGACTGAAACTACCGCCCGCCTCCACGAGGACCTCGACCACTCCGCCGCCTCCACTCCCCTCGCCGTCGCCGTCGACGCCGGCGCGGCGCCGATGGAGAGCCTCCGGATCGCCGCCTCCCACCGCACGCCTCTGCTCCTCCCCGCCCCGCACCAGCTCCGGCGCCGCCACCTCGCCGCCGTTCCCCTCTCCCTCCCACACACCTCGCTCTACCTCTCCCTCTCCTCGCATCGTCATCATCGCCTCGCCCCAACTCCTCTCCACCGCCGCATCCCCACTCTCCTCGCCTCGCAAACACCCAACCCGGAGGCGGACAGCCCGGCCCCCGGCGGCGCGAAGCTCGTCCCGCTCCTCGCGTCCCTCGCGGTCGGCCTCGCCGTGCGCTTCCTCGCGCCGCGGCCCGCCGAGGTGAGCCCCCAGGCGTGGCAGCTCCTCTCCATCTTCCTTTCCACCATCGCGGGGCTAGTGCTGGGCCCGCTCCCCGTCGGCGCCTGGGCCTTCCTGGGGCTCACCGCCGCCGTCGCCACCCACACGCTTCCCTTCGCCGCCGCCTTCTCCGCCTTCACCAACGAGGTCATCTGGCTCATCGTCATCTCCTTCTTCTTCGCGAGGGGGTTCGTCAAGACCGGCCTCGGCGACCGCATCGCCACCTACTTCGTCAAGTGGCTCGGGGGCAGTACGCTGGGACTATCCTACGGGCTCACCATTAGCGAGGCGTTCATCGCGCCGGCCATGCCCAGCACCACTGCGAGGGCCGGAGGCGTGTTCCTGCCCATCATCAAGTCGCTCTCGCTCTCGGCAGGGAGCAAGCCGAACCACCCGTCGTCGCGGAAGCTTGGATCCTATCTTGTGATGTCGCAATTCCAGGTAATTAAGTGATAATTTTTTTCATATTCGCATGGGATCTGTTCATATAGATCGATTGCAGCCAAGATTTTCTGATCATAGCAACCAAATTTTGGTTTTAGAAAGGGACGATTGCTACTTGTATTGACTATTACTGTGTCCTGCCGTTGGGCTCTGCACAAGTGGGAGTGAGAACTGGGTGGCACATTGGTACAACCAAGTAGAACATCCTTAGTAATTTTGGGTTGAAACCAGCTAGGCCACTGTCAGACCAACCTAGTGTTTTGTTAGCCTGCTCACAGGGTAAATTAAAATTTGAATTATTTTTTAATCCATAAGGCCACCACTGATGCATGAATGGTCGTGATATTGAGAGTGAGTTCATCATCAATCTAGCAAAAGGGTGAAGGTTTTGGAAAAGAGAGGATTCATCTGGTCATACGACAACGATATTTGAAAGTCCCTCTCTAATCGAACAGTGTACTCCGGAGTATTTTCTTCAACTATCCTAGTAGAAAGACCATCGTACTATACGTGACTTTGTGCATTTTGCTTTCTTACTGTTTCCATTAAACAGTAAGAATGCAGAATGCCAGTTATGATTCTGTTGGGTTTAGTACCATTGCCGTGTTTGATGTCATGTAGTGTGTCATGCATGATGTTTCTGTGCATCCTATACTTCTGTTATACATTGTATAACCATCATCTTCAGAAATGTTTTTATCTAGTTTTCTTCTCCTATTTTTTAACAGGCAGCTGGTAACTCAAGTGCGCTCTTCCTAACTGCTGCAGCACAAAATTTGTTGTGCTTGAAGCTAGCAGAGGAGCTTGGTGTTATCGTTGCAAATCCATGGGTAGCATGGTTCAAGGCTGCTAGTTTGCCAGCCATTGCTTCTCTACTAGCAACACCATACTTGCTATACAAAATATTTCCCCCTGAAACAAAGGATACTCCTGATGCCCCAGCAATAGCTGCAGATAAGCTGGAGCGCATGGGTCCAGTGACTAAGAATGAATGGGTTATGATTGGTACAATGCTCCTTGCAGTTTCATTATGGGTATTTGGGTAAGCTTCTCCACTACACATCTTGATATTACGGTGTCGCATTAATCCAATCTTGCAGCATCTAAATTCTTCCCTTTATTTGATTATAGTGATATACCATAATAGAGTACTTAATAGTACCATCCTTAGGCTGCCTTAGTGATCCTTGCAGTCCCATGAAGGGTTTTTGGGTAAGCTCCTCCTTTAGTACAATGTTGACTTCGATATCAATACAATGTTGCAGTTTGTAACATAATTTTATTTGTTGCTTTTTGGTTGATTAAAACTTTCCATGGAATGCAGATAATTGCCTCCTGCTAGCACAATACTTAATAGTTGCATCGTTAAAATACTTCCGTGAATTTTCATTCATATTTGAGTTTGGAGCAGCTTGTTCCAGTTACCTTTCCTTTCCCTGTAGACACCAAGTCAATTATTCCTGTAGTTAATCACATTTCTTTTCAACTTTTGATTCTGATATGGTTCACCTTTAACTAACATATGATCTTGATAACAAATAGTAAATGAGTGTTTTTTCTTCTGATGATACCATTTGCTTTAATCTATAGCTGCAACTGTTTTGCAGCTTGTAGTTTTTTTAAAAAAAATAAAATAAAAGGAAGAAAAGCTACTCGGACCAATTCCTAGTCCCAATCCTAGTTTGCATCCAGATGACCTGTATTCCTGTCGTCTTAGTATGCTAGGGGGTAATATAGTGAAGACATTAGCATTATGAATCAGGCAGGTGTTTCAGAAAACCGTACATAGGTAATGCCCTCATTATCATGCTCTTGTTTTTTTGCATATTTATTCAACTATTCCCTAAATAGCCTGTAAAATGACTTCTGTGTAGGGATGCTATCGGTGTATCTAGTGTTGTTGCTGCGATGCTTGGACTCTCTATTCTTCTCCTGCTCGGTGTGCTAGACTGGGATGATTGCTTAAATGAGAAGTCTGCATGGGATACATTGGCATGGTTTGCAGTTCTAGTTGGAATGGCAGGACAGCTCACTAACCTGGGAATTGTGTCATGGATGTCAAGCTGTGTTGCCAAGCTGCTTGAATCCTTCTCTCTGAGCTGGCCTGCAGCCTTTTGTGTTCTTGAGGCTTCCTACTTCCTGATTCACTATCTATTTGCAAGCCAAACCGGACATGTTGGAGCTTTATACTCTGCATTTCTGGCCATGCATGTAGCAGCTGGTGTTCCTCGAGTTTTGTCAGCTCTTGCTTTGGCATTCAACACAAATCTGTTTGGTGCACTAACTCATTATAGTAGCGGACAGGCTGCAGTGTACTTTGGAGGTAAATTCATGTTCAGCTACTTTTCTGGATTTCATTTCATTATTTTCGTTTACAAACGGGTTACCCAAAAAAAAAGAGCAGAGGAAGCAAAAACAACATGCTATAACAGATAAGGCATATAGATATAGAATGAGAAAACCTGTTATTTCCTTCTATCCTGTTGTTCCTTTTATATTTGGTTCCATGATTAGTCTTTCAAAATTCATATGCTCACTACTCTGTAATTTGTTGCTTTCCATCTGCAGCCGGGTATCTTGAGCTTCCAGATGTATTCAGGATGGGTTTCGTAACAGCCTTGATTAATATTCTGATCTGGGGAGTTGTTGGAACCTTCTGGTGGAAACTTTTGGGGCTCTATTAATAGTGGCTGCCTGTAAATTGACCAAAGTTTTCCATTGGAGCTCACTGAATTCGGGAGGGATGTTTCTTCGGTGGCCTGTCGATGAGAGCTCAATAACAGAATAACTTTGTTCCTTCAAAATGATCAGCTCGGCCGCTCGGTGAGCTCAGCTGTATAGTAAATGTAAATTAGGGAACTAAGAGATTAATGGAAAAATCAGGTCAATCTGATTACCTCAATGCGAAATTCTTAGCTATGCCTTGTTTTAAAGAATTTTCTGTTAAACCGTTCTCTTTCTTTCCTTTACAACGACTGAACTTGCTTAGTCTACACTACGTACACCTCATATCATGTCCAAAGTGGTCCCCCGGCGGTCCAACTAGGCTCAAATGCATTGTGGGAGAAGAAATTTGAAGAGGTGTGGTCTCGATCTACGTACGTGGCATCTAGGGACCCCTTGTAGGAGGGTCTTGTATGGCCTTACAACAAGATGGGAAACGCCTATCTCAGGAGATGAGCGCAGCTTGTGCATGCGGTATGCCATGGATCCAGGTCAAAGTAAATCAATGATAGGGATGGGCGGATGGCAATGACAAATGGAAGAGACTATCGAAGGTGTTAGCTGCCACGATAGATCCAGCAGGATTCGGACACTGCAGACACAACGCACCTAATGGTTGAGCCGGTGTTGGTCGTAGGCGGGAAGCCGGATTTTAGGAACACGGTTGCCATAATCCAATCCAACTCCAATTCCAACTCGTGCCGTACTCCCTTTGTAATGCCCTCGAGTCCTAACATATTTTTGGGCCTAGGGCCAACCCAACTCAAAAGAGGCCCTCAATCCGTGAAACTACCGTTGTTGGGCCGAGAAAATATGTCGCGGCTACCCCAAACACAGCTCCAAAAATAAATGATAAGAACGCCATTGCTTGCCTGGGGTCGAAACAAAAACCGATTCCACCTCAGCACAGTTAATCGGAAGCCATGTCAGTGACCCCGGCACGTACGTCTCTCCGTCGGCGCTGAATGCTGCTGATGCATGCAGACCACCACGCACATCACATGTACGATACGCTCGCACTGTTCGAGACGAAAGCTGAGCCGAGCCTAGGCCGCATGGTCCAGCCCCTCCCTGCTCTTGGACCACCTGATCATAACCAACTCAAAAGCAGACGCGCGCAGCAGCAGCCACCCGCGGTCCCACCCCTGCGTCCGTCCGCGTCATCGACCCGCCCGTCCTTCGCTTTCTCCACGGAACGCGACGTCGCTCGCTTGCTGCCGCCACGCACGCACCCGCACCCCGGTCCAACCCAGCTACCCAGCCGCGCGCGCTGGTACGGTGTTCGTTGGTGCGTGGCTGCGAGCGCGACGCCGGCGAAAAATATCTCGCCCGTCCGGGTCGCGCATCCACCGCGCGGAAAACTACGGGCGGGCGCGGCGCGGTTGAGCGTGATGTCGTCGAGACCGACGTGCATGGCGCTGGCTGCCCGACCGGGGCATAGTGGTTTCTCCACGGCTTGAATAGTACATGTACCGTAATTTTCTCTTCTGGTGGTTCATGAAGTTGAGATAGGGTCATACACAGGACCACCGCGATGCATGCATCTCAATTCAAACGCAACTGGCGTCACACTGGGTAGGCCGGTAGGGGGCACGCACGCACTGCTCTCGTGTTGACCCTGTATATGTAGGAGTAGTATGTGCCGCAGTACATACGCACGAGTAACCTGACGGATGGATGCCGGACGAAGGAAAACTCGAGCATATATATATATCTCATATATGGAATGCTTCCGCGCTCCTTTTCGCGGTGTTGAATTGACGCTACCGAACAGTACCCAAAGTGAAATAACTTTTGCTCCGATCGATCAATCCTAGCCTGTACATATATGACCATGAAAAAGAACCGAGAGGGAGAGAGAAAGATACGAACGACCGTGACAACTGAGACTGAGAGGTGTCCTAGCTAAGCTTAGCTACGCCAAATATGTCTCTCCACTAGGCTACACTAGCTCTCTCCAACCGCGTTAACTGCTAATGGAAACCGAACGCCACTCTCATGCACGGTGCTGTACAGTCGATCGTCCGAAAGCGTGAAAGGGAAGGAACTTTTCCTCCGACTTGACAGTATGGTCGCCCTTGACAAAAGAGCTTTTAGCATCCTCCTCTCGCTAATTTTTCCTACTCACTTGACAGAGTTTTTTCAGGCCCCAACACTGAACCGTGCCAAAAGTTTCAGTCATCTACGGTGAAAGAAACTCACGAGAAAAAAAAAAACTTACTCTAAAAGATGAACCCATAGTCGGTGACCTGTGACCAGTGGCTGTGTTTGGGGCTGCACATGAACCCTAAATTCCTAATTTCTCACAAAAACACTAGGATGAACAGTGTTGCATTGAAATTTTGTAGTGCACTCTTTGTTTTTGATGCTAGCTTCGCCCTGACCACTGGAAGACTGTTCCCATCCTAACCAAATGAAGGCCAGCTCATCGTATCGATCGACGACCGGGCAATAAGAGAGGAGAGGCTACTTAAAGCCGTAAAGCTTTTGCGCGGATCGCCGGCCGGCCCGCCGGGCTGTGCGTGTGCATGCATGCAGGCACGCACACACGCAGGAAAGCGAAGGAATCCATTCACTATTCGGTGGTGGGTGCGTGCAGTCAGTGCGTGTGTGGGGTTGGACCGGCCGGTTGTTTGGTCCGTGCAGGCATCGCCGAGCGCCGAGCTATCTAGCACAGTAGTACGTACCCGGATGGATGGACGTGGAGCTAGAAAAAGGTGATCAATATTGGGCCACCAGAGCCCCTAAACCATGCATCGCTTTCCTAGCCGTCCGGCCTAGCTAGATGCACCGCGGCAACGACGCCTTTTGGGGGCAGCAGGTGCCGCGCTTTGGCCCCTCGCCGAGTCGTTTCCGTGGCGTGGCCCGGCACGTCCCCTTCATTTCCCTCTCCTCTCTCTCTTTCTATCTCTCTCTTCTCTAGCATTTGGTTTACTAGACGATTCCCTGACAGGTTGGAAAGAGAACACGGCAGTGGACTAACGAGACGCGACAGGGGGGAGGCCCATCGGTGCCGGTAGTTCTTCCGGACAGGTAGCTAACGTGGTAACGTGTGCTGAAAAATTGGGGCCTGGTCCTTGAATATGTCTAAAAAGATTCATTGGACGCATATGTCCTGTCATGAATAGGTTCATTAATCTTTACGGTGGGCAGGCATGACTGCCTCTCTTAGTTGACTGCCTTGTTGGACTGTTTGGGTCATTACGTGGAGATTTTAGTTTACATAACGATCTTTAACTGGCTTGCATTCATTCAAAAGGTAATTTGCTATCTACAATGAAGGCAGACACAAATTGTAGGGCGTGCTCGGTTTAGCTCGATGTGGGTGTACAACCGCACCATTACTACAGCTTGTTAAAAGTATATATGATAGTTAGAAAGAAAATACGATCGATCTGCATCAATTATGTGTCTTTTTTTTTATTTCTACCCACATACTGTAGATATATTGGCCTGTGAAATTCGATATACAGTTAAGAAAATATATGCACAACGGAGATACGAATTTAACGTGGAAAACTCTTTCGGGAAAAAACCACGGGCGCCGATCGATAATGATCACTATTGAGAAGCTGATTACAAACGTAAAGGAATAACACTGGGAACCTCATCCCTTTCTATACAGCTTACAAGAATATATATAGGGGATATAAGGAAAGACATCTAATAGAAAACGATATGAAGTTCTACTAGAAAACTAATCCGAACACATTGTAGGCCTAAATTCGGATAACATATTTAACATACACTGCACCCACTATTTAACTAGTTTGATCTTCTCTTTTATTGTTAAACATGATACCTGTCGGATGGAAAACTCTGCAGCGGGGGACTGTACAGACCCCGTTTTAAGTTCGGCCCACGGGCGCGAGAGGGACTTCCTTAGGCCCGGCTCCGATGAGGCCGGTGGGAATCGAAGATCGCGAAATAGAGAGCGGTGACACACGAGCAAGTATATAGATTTGGGCCGCCGATGAGGCGTAACACCCTACTCCTGTGTGGTGGATTATCTATATGGACTCTAGTTCTCCAGAGTCGGTTTTCGGCTAGTAACAACTCAAGGAGCAGAGGTTAAAAAGCCGAACCCCCTTACTCTAGGCCTCGGCCTCCTTTTATATCTCAAGGGGACACCACAGGGGCCAGACAGGCTGTTTTCTAGAGAGAAAGGAGAAAACTATTTTACAGATAAAGTCCATGTCGTGGCTTGGAGCGGAAGCCTTCCGCTCCTGTAGTGCCAGTATGGCGTCGATTAGACCGCCCATTATGGCAGTCGGCCCAGCTCGTCATTTTCTATTAAACAGCTGGAATTCGGCAGTCCACCGTAAGCTGTGCGATGCGCCAGGTGATTAGACTTGACGCACCAACTCTGACGTGGCGCGAGAGCCGGATCGGCCCTCGCAATCTTGGTGCATGCCATCGGGAGGCGTAACGTACCTACCGGGCGTGCACCGGCACGCGCGGTGTTGTACGCCATCCCATTGGTCATTCGCACCGGTCTCACGCCGGTCAGCTGACTGTGATCGGTGTCAGACGCATGCGCGTCACTTCGTAATAGATGCGGCACGCGCGCGGCGCAGGCACACTACTCCTGCGTTGTCATTAGTGTGGGTAGGTGAGCGCTGGGAGCGCTCACCCGCTTTGTTACGCGTGGCAGCGGCCTGAGGGGGTCGGGGGAGCTCGACCCCTGCTGGGCCTCCCCCGAGGGGGTAGCGTGTCATGGGAGGGCGGCCGCCACGTCGCCCTCAGGCCTTCTCACCCCTTGGGGGATGGTCAGGTGGGCGGACGGGGTCGCCTCAAACCCAAAGTCGACATACCCCTGAGCCCAGGACACCGACAATACCAGAGCAACTACGTTCTTAAATATCGCTCTCATAAGTATTGCTCATGGGAGGTCCCATGACCTCCCGGGAGCTCCGTGACCTATATCTAGAGTGCAACCTAGCCAGTCGAGTTAGTCCACTATCGTAGAGTTTCTTCCTAGTTATTAATCAAATTTCTCTCTCTCTCTTCAATTCATTGGTCCAACTAGCTCAATCGTGTTATTCTATAAACTAAGTTTATAGGCTAAGTTCTTTTTTCCATGTTTTCCTAACTCATCTCCCTTTTTTCTCGTGCGCACACTTTTCAAACTGCTAAATGGTGTATTTTTGCAAAAGTTTTCTATACGAAAATTATTTTAAAAAATCATATTAATCTATTTTTTAATTTTTTTACTAATACTTAATTAGTCACGTGCTAATGGATCGTTCCTTTTTGCGTGTGCATAAGATTTATTCCCAACTTGAAGGAACGAACACAGCCTTAAACAGGAAAGGCAGGGCGCTACACTACACGTTAACCACCCTTTATTGTACAAGATATGTTTTTGTAAACACTCGTGCGAGACTATATTGTGAACCCATTTCATACGAACATGATCCACTAAAAAATAAAGCAACGGTATTTTACATTACATCTTAAAACTCCTTACTCTGTCACTGCCCTTCACCAGTTCGTTTTTTCAACATGGGCATAAATCGTGTCATGCTGTAAAATGTAAATGGAGAAGATGCGTTGAAAGAAAGACGAGGCGCTACACTACACGTTTACCGCCCCAATTACTTACCGGAGAAGAACGTGTGTGTGGTGGAGGCCCCCACAGCCTTTCCTCATTGCTGTTGGTTTTTTTTTTTTTCCATTTCTCGGTGAGATCACCGATCACCTTTTGGTCCCCGGTCCTTTTGTTCTGTAAGGCTGTTACTGTGCCCCAAACACTGCTGCACTACAGTAAAAACCCGGTCGCTTCTGCCGGCCGATCGCCCTTTCGCACCGAGCTAAGATTACCGCTGCTATACACCAGCACAGTAAAACGCATGTACAGAATCGACTGTGTCCTACTGTTGAAGTCAAGACGTTAGTAAGAAAATTCTACTAGCCTACTACATGCATGTGTAGTGTATGCACGCAAAACTAGCTGACAAGTGAAAGTTTCCACTGTGAAATCTGGCTAGCTCCGCGAGTAGACGCGCGCGGCGCGCCGTTGCCGGCGCGAGGAGAGGAGGCCGGGGAAGAAGAAAAAAAAAAGGCTAGCGGGGGGGGGGGGGGGGGGGGGGGTGTTCCTGCGGCTTTCAGCTGCTGACCACCGCGGAAGGGGACCAGGCTCTGCTCTCCCCGCGCCCGGATGTCATCAGCGCAGGCAGGCAGGGCACGCACACACGCAGGCGCCGTCCGCGCGTACACCACCACGTACTCACGCCACGCCGCGGCTAAGCTTACGCGCGCGCGATCGAGCGGCGCGCCCCAACCCCATCCACGTAGTACGCCGGAATGATGGCGAGATGATATCGAAATATTGATACCCTTCCTGTTCCACGCAAAAGTTCACGCCCATCCCCCTTTCGCGTAGTAGGGAGTACGTACCGCACTTCGCACACAGAAACGCCCAAACCTGCACGCCCAATCGTGGAACGGAAAGCGGGGGGTCACCAACTTGATCCATGCAAAGGTGCGACGATGACGACGGCACGCAGCCGCAAAGAAACGAGGAAGAAGAGAGGGGGGATAAAAGGAAAATCAAGACG
Organism: Oryza punctata; assembly: GCA_000573905.2. Classification (NCBI taxonomy): domain Eukaryota; kingdom Viridiplantae; phylum Streptophyta; class Magnoliopsida; order Poales; family Poaceae; genus Oryza; species Oryza punctata. The sequence goes on from CM002496.2 coordinate 23,114,617, forward strand.
AGTGAAGTGGGCAAGTTGCGTTGCGACGCAGCACAGGGTATTTCCCCAATCCCGGTGAGCATCCGCTGTTTCCGTTTGTCGCTGTAAGCATGTCACATCATTGCGTTTGTTTTCTTCCGGAATCTCACGGCGTACGGTTCCAGACTTCCCAGACGCTCCACTTTTGTCTTCTCCGGCAGGCAGGAGGTCAGGAGGAGCTATAGCGGACGTTGCCCAACGCCAACAGGTGGGTGTAGTACTACAACCTGTACACTACCCGTGAGAGATCGAGACGACCTGAAGGCGAGGCTGAAGGGATCATTTCACGGCAACCTGCAGCGTGTTGTTATGCGAGTGGGACCGCGCGAGGCTGCAACTGCGCTTGTGTACAACTAGTAGCGGACACTGGCCGCGCGCAACTGTTTTGTGCATTAGTGTATAAAGTAGTACATTAGTACTGTATCAAGTAAGTATGCATGTTTTTCTCGCGTCGCAAATGTATGAATCATGCAGAACATCTAGTTCCTAATCACTTAGCTTGAGTACAGTTTACTCCAGCAGTTGAAATGGTGCACAAGTGCTGCAGGGCACCGGCCATACAAAACTTGCTAGTTGCCAATGTGTAGCCGTGTAGGCCATACGCAAGACCTACCTAAATAGCTATATATACGTTCGTCCAACCGTCCCAGCTTCGGCCAACGAATTGACTACACTCCACTCCTATATCGATGGTCCTACTTATACGTGATTTCTTTTCTCCCAATAGTGCCCTACTCCACTTCTCTTTACTGGTAGTAGAAAGTAATCCGAACCGTTAATCTCATTTGATCGAAGAGTTCAGATCTATTTCTACTACCACCTTACATAACGATAGTAGAATCGTGAAGGGGTATTATTGTCCAGAAGAAATATTTGCGGAAGGGTATAATCGCCATTTCCACTCACTAACCATAGTAGCCCTCTCTCGTTCGTTCCTCACACCGATGAGCCATGCACCACCGGGAATGGATCGGAGGTTGCTATGGATGCTCATGCGTGCAAAAACGGCACAGACAGGTTGTCGGGGATGGGTGGAGGAGAAGAATGGGGCACGCCGGATTGTGTCGCCGCCGGCGACGGGTGGAGGATGCACCACCGCAATAGCTTGTGATCCAATTTCTCGATGGAATCTGGATGACGCGCCGAGCTAACCACAGGCCCACAGCCAAGTCACGATGCATGCATGGGCCTGATGAGTGACCTGCCGACCCATGAGGGGAAAAAAGAAAATGGCTGAGCTACCCTCATTACGGTATTAATATATTACTAATTTATAATGATCCAGATCTTTTCTAATTGTAGGATAATACTAGTAGAGAGCACCAGAGTATCACCCCTCTTAATAATAGCAATGTATATTGTACTGCAAACACTAGTAGAGAGTGAACTTTTGTACCGGTTAAAAACCCCATTAGTACCGGTTGCAGTAACCGACATAAAGAAATCGAGACTAAAGTTTTTAATCTATAGTATAATAAGTCAAAAAATATGAGAGATGTGAGATTCGAGCTCAAGATATCTCACCTCAGTCCTCACGCGCGTAATAATTCCACCAACTCCACACATCTGACTTGGATAGAAATGTTTTCTTTTTGAACTAACCTTGGAGACATCTTTATTACCGGTTGGTAACATCAACCGGGACTAAGGATGCATTTTTAGTACCAGTTAGTAACCCCAACCGGGACTAAATAAATTTCTAGGGCCTTAGACTTTTAGTACCTTTTTTAATCCATCCGAGATACTTGTGTTTTTGGGTATCACGATGAAATATCGGTTCTTCAGTAGCAAAAGTGGAGGACTGAATAGGGACCCTATGTTTTTTCATACCTTTTTATTAGTGGTCTATCATTTTCATCTTGAATTTCGGAAGAAATTAACATGAGTATCGTCAACCTATCATTTTTTTTAAAAAGAATTTAACCACAAAAGTATCAAGTAGTACTTAATACTTTAAATTTTTACTAGTAGTTGAATATGACACTAATTTAAAATGTAGACATATTGTGACTTGCTTATCCTTATGATAGTATGTTGTTTTCAAGGCTTCATTTCGATAATTTCGTTTCCAATATATACTACAACAATACTGATCAGGGTTGCCCTTACCGTATGGCCAGGGGTCCCCTCTACCATGGTAACCGTTGAAAACCGCGTAAAATTCACCTCCAAAAATTTGAATTCAAAAATCAGCAGTTTTGCGGTTTCCGGTTCTGTAGCAAAACACATGAAATTGAAAAGTCACTAAAAAATCAAAAAAAATGCTTAAATGTGTGTAGAAATTGGGGATAATTGAAAGAATATATGGGATACTAATAAATCTAACCTTTGAGTATAAAATAAAAAAAATCTAACTTGCATTCTTATTAGAATCCTAAATTTTTCCTATTCCTCCGTTTTTCCGTTCCTGTGATTCAAAGGAGCCCTTAGGTGTTTTGATCTTATTGGACCTTACGCCCTTCTTTTTGTAAAGAAGAAATTAAATGGCTTTAACTATTCCAAATTTTGACAAAGGTGACCATCTATTCTTCTTGTAAATATATCTGAACTAGTTTTAACATTTTACTCCATGTACCTTCATGTTGAGTAGCATGTGCCAAAACCTGGACTCTTCAGTTGTTCTAATATGATTGATGTGGTTGGTTTTACACGCACATAAGGGCAGATAAATACCTTCAAAGAAATCAATGAACAAACATAACCAAAAGACGCATGATCGCAAAATAACGCCATGGCTGAAATTCTGCAATAACTTTTTGCTAGCTTTACAATTGTCACCGGGATCGCACATCACAATTCACAAAGGGCACGAACCAATGGAACATCCAAAGAATCCAGCTTTTACGATGCATCATTTTCGGGACGAATTCTATAGTCACGCAGATCGATTAAAAAAGTCCCTAGTCTTTTGCGTCCAGGGATTCGATGGAGATTTGGGAAGATAAAGATACAATTAAACAGATAAAAAAATTGAGGAGGTGTCACGATAGCCGCGACTGCTTTTTCCACAACGACGAGCTCATAGAAAACGATTTCGGGTCGCCGTCTGCAGAAATGGGACAGAGAATCTTCGGTGATTACATTACGTTACAGAACTTGATACAACAACAAGAATAATCCTACACCCCCTTGCGTTCCACTGAATTCCGATGCATACAAACGAATTTTAATATTAGCACCTGAACCCTCCTTACCCGCCAGAATTTAATTTTTTGGGACGTATAGTGTACGATATTCCCTCCCACATAAAGTATACTGACTGATAGTGTTTAAAACTGTCATAAAATATAACAATTTCTTCGCTTAACTCCCCCTTTTAACCAATCAAAATCATTTATAATTTAATTTCATGATTGTATACACAACTTGTGGTAAAAAAGTTCCATCCTATTTCATATATATGCAGTAAATCTATCTTTTTACCTTCCCCTTCTACCGCGAACCGTGCACCATACGAACTAGGCACTCGAGCTCGCCCTTCCCGCCCAACGAGCCACCCCTAGCCTCGTCGGTTGGCCAGGAGGCCCGAATGACAATGTCAAGTGCCCCTCCCCAACGCCTCCCACCCACCCCAGACACATCTCCTCTACCTTAAGGATAGTGGCGGCAAGGCCCTCCTCACCATCTTTCCCGTCTCCGGTGGCTCTCTGTCACCAATTCCGCCAACGACCACTTGATTCATTTACTTTCACCGCTAACACTAGCCCTACAGCTTCGACGCCTCACCCGCTGCCCGTATCCACCGCCCACCGCCGTTTCTCCATTGTCCATGGCCATCTCGCTAAGCCCTAGGTAAACCCCTTGTAACGCCCTAAAAATTCGACCAACAAAATCGAAATCCTAAAATGTGGACCCTCAAAAACTTTTTAAAATGAATTGCATCATGCCGGATTTATTTGCACGTTTTATTGGACTTTACGGTGGATTGATCAATTGTGTATTATAAGGAGGTAATTAAATATGGTGACACAAATTTAGGAGGGCATTTTTGCATATACATAAATATATATATATATATATATATATATATATGGGGGCACAAGTATAAATCCTAGGCTTGAATATATACATAGACGTATATACGTATATGTGCGAATGATGTGCATAAGAAAAATATAATAATAATAAAATTATCAAAACATGGCAATTTGGAGAGAAATGTTTAGACACACTAAAAGTATTAGGCAACATTCATTTAGTTAAAATTACAAAAAAATTTGGATGGTTTTAAAGTGGGAAAATCGCCTAAATTTCCAAAAAAATCCTGGCGGCACTGTTCATTGGCCGCCAGGTGTTCGATCCGGTCCCGGGCCCTTGCCGCGCGCCGCCTGCCGCTGTCCGCTCGCGCCGTCCCGCGCCGCACGCGCACGCGCCCCTGCCGCGCGCCGCCTGCCGCTGTTCGCCCGCGCCGCACGCACGCCGGCCACCCTCGCGCTGTCCCGCGCCACACGCGCACGCGTCCCTGCCGCGCGCCGCCCGCCGCCGCCGTGCCCTCGCGCCCCGCGCCGCACGTCGCCCGCCCGCGCCGCGCGCACGTCGCCGGCCGTACGGCGCCCACTCCGGCCGTACCCCGCCGTACCAGCCGCCCACGCGCGCCCCGGCGTCGCGCCTTGCGCCCCGTGCCGCGCCGCGCACGCACGTCGCCCGGTCGCCGCCGTACCGCGCCAGCACGCGCGCCGCTCGCTGCCGCTTGTACGCGCGCCGCCTCCCCCACGCCGCGCGCACGACGCCGCGCCGAGCGCCCGTCCCATCGCCGCCCGCCTCGAGCCGGCCACCCTCCCGCCCTATATAAGCCCTCCCCTCCCCTTCCCTCGCCACGCCTCCCTCTCCCCTCTTTTTCCCCATTCTCCACCTCGTCACCGTGCGCCGCCGCCGCACCCCGGGCCACCGCGTGCCTCGCCTGCCGCCACCGCGCCTTCCCCGGCCGTCGCCGTCGCCGGTAAGCCCCTCGTCGCCGCGCCGTAGGCCGAGACAGAGAGGGAGAGGCGGTAGAGAGAGAAGAGAGGAGGGAGAAGAGAGAAGGGAGGAGAAGGAAGAAGAGAAAGGCAGAACAGAGAGAAAGGAGAGAGAAAAAGAGAAGAGGGAGAAAAGAAAAAAATAAGAAGAGAGAAAAGAAAAAGGGAGAGAAAAGAGAGGGAGAAAAAGAAAATAAAAGGGAAGGGAGAAATTTAGGAAAATCGATAAATCCGTCGTCGTCAATTATTTTAGGAACTCGTAAATTTAAATCGGATTATTTAAATTACGAATATACACCTAATTAGGTCATTCGCTTAAATGATTATTCTTTTGCGGGATGTTCTGTCAATTATTTAGATTTACATTCATTAGGTATTGCCAACTCGCGCATATATTAACCAGAGAATTTATTCGCCGGTTATTTCTAAGACTTCCAAATTAACCGTTGCCATTTAATATTTATTAAAATATCCATTTAATCACTATTTATTTAATCTTACTCGTTGAATAGGTTATCCGCTCAATTAGCCGTCGCGATGATTTAGTCAGCTGTTTATCACCAAAGGTTAAAGTATTATTAGCGGGATCTAATTTATTCGAGACACGTAATTTAAATTGGATTAATATTCTAAATTGGCTAACACTAATATTTTAGGATAACGGTGTTAAAAAAAATTGAAATAGAATTACTTCATAAGTTAAATGAAATCGATGTCGCCGTTCAAACGCTCGCGCTCGATCTTTTCTTTAAATTGGATTTTGTTGGATTTTAAATTGAATTCTAAATGAATTCAATTTCTTGCGCACAACCATAGATCCCGAGGGAGCTGTAAGTCCGACCGAAGACCAAGAACCACCGGACTTCGAGTAAGGCAAGTCATCACTATCCTTGAACATGTTGATCCCAAGTTGCGAAATTATTTTTATTTACAAATAAAGTTGCATGCAATAATGAACAACCCACTTGTTATTAGGCCATACCTTGATTATTGTGTATCCCTTATATTCTTTGTAGCCATGCTTATATATGAGTCCCTAGTCAATTATGACAAATGCTTAGCGATACTATTCTAGAATCATGCATATTCATATTTATCAAATGCTTTATGCTTGGGCAATTACCTTAGGGAAGGTAATTGAGATGCGGCATGTGGAGACATGAGCGCCACATTGCCATGATATGATAACATGAATTGTGAAAGGAGAAATAAAGTTAAACAAGTATTTTTCGACTGGGGCGGATGGTGGATTTGGGTGGTATCCGGAAAAGGCTAGTCCCGTCCCCGGTCAGTTAAGGACCGAGCCATGAAGTTAAGCATGAAACGACCCCAGTACAACCGTACTTCTCGGATGGGTATAGACCTAGCTGACTAGATAGCCGAGCAGTGGCAGTATCCTTGCATAGATGGTTCACCCCAGTGTGTGAGGCAGGTTCGCTACGACGGGGCAGCCGTTGAGGTGGGGACGCAATGCGTACCCTACATCGGTGTCGCCGTTGGTAGGACTGCCACGTGTGTGAGAGTGATAATCTAAAACTTAAGATATAAACTTGTGCGTGTGTGAGACTTCTTTCCCCCGGGAGCGCCAGAACTCCTCTCACTGCTAGAAACAGATACGCCTAGAGTGCACGAGGATGATACTTCATGGAGCGGGTACTGCCAATGTAAGGTTATCGAAAGGCTTTGCCGTGACGTGTCTCATGTGTTGGGACGAGGCTCATGTGTTGGGCAGTCGCGGAGTACGGGTAAAGTGTACATCCACTGCAGTGTGAGTAAAGCAATCTGTTCGAATAGCCGTGCTCACGGATATTGAGCACCGGGACATGCATTACACTTGGCTAGACTCTAAATTCTTAACCTGTGTGGGATGGGATATTGCATGATGGATTTAATGCTGTTGGAGCCACTCCCTGAGAGCAGGGAAGGTGGACGTCCACAGAAAACCATGACGACCAACAGCGGGAAGCCATCCTTGGGATCACAATGGATGGTAGACAGAACCGTCGTTGTTTAATTTGAATTCTGGTATTAAAACTGGATCAGTTATGCTAGGTCTTAGGTTTGTGAAAATGACTGCAAAACTAGCTTTATGCAACTGAGCCTTTGCCTCGCCTTGAATAAAATCCTTCATATGTATCGTTGCCGTGGTGACTTGCTGAGTACGGTTGGTACTCACCCTTGCAACTATAAACTTCATCAGAAGCCGAAGATGACACCACGGAGGATCCGTACGCCTACTACGATGAAGATACGGAAGAAGAGGGTGTCCACTAGGTCTAGATACGGTCGTTGCCTGTGGCAATGGCAATGCCGCTGCCTTCGCTCCGCTACTTATCTATATTCTGCTTTTGGACTGTATTCCGGACCGTTTGGTCCTTTGTTCTAAAACTACACCTTCGGGCCTATGATGTAATAATTCGTACACGACGCATATGTATGCGCTTTTGGTAATTCAACTATGTATCGTGTGTGCCAAACTACTTGATCCAGGGAAATGACACAGATTACACGAGTGATTCCTGTTGCAAAACGGGGGTCCTTACACCCCTTCTCCTCCCTTCTCTAACTCCGCCTCCTACCCTAACCCTAAACCCTAATTCGGATGTTCTCTATTGGAGTTGTGGCGTCATCGGCATTGAAGAAAGGAAAGAGCTTGTCGGAGTTGAAGGAGAAGTAGTCCAGGTACAAATATTGGCGCGAATCCGATGATCCAAAATCTGCGAGGTTTGATTCCCAAATTTTTGTCACATGCCATTTAGCAAATCCATTTAGTTTGTCTTTCTACTTTCTCAATCACAATAATCCGTTATTTAATTTTATCTATTATGTTAATAGTTATTTTATCCTCTCAGATATGAGATATTTCGGATCGGTAAAAGTAAAACATACACATTTTACTACATGATTGGTAGAACAACATACACATGTACTCCCACGTCCCAAAATAGATTCATTTTTCATTCATCCCACGCATACCAATAAAAATAGAATACCCATAATTTATCAAATTACAATGTAATTATTTCGTACTTGATCTACTCCCAATATAATTGTTCTCTACTTTTACAAACTAGGTATAATGATATTTTAAATATACTTATTTTGAGATAAATGAGAGAAGCTAAAACGAATTTATTATAAGACGGAGCAAGAAGTAACATTTGCCCGCATACTCCAAGTACATGGTTACACTTTTTTTTCAAAAGCCACGTTAAAATCTCTCTACCACGATGAAGCGAGCGTAATTTAACTGGTTAGGTTTCTTGTGGTGAAATCAACCCACCAGATTCAAATACTTGATTTGACACGAGTCCTTGCATTTATGACTAATTATTTTTTCAGTGGTATGTGATGAACCCATCGATAGCGAGACGTTCGTGGTGATTTCGTTAATCTTAAGATATGTCGGTTCAGTTTTTTAAGGTGTTTATAAGGATAATGTGTGTGCGAGTATTATAAGGATAATTGCACGTACGTTATAGGTACTTGTATTTCTTAAAAAATCTCTATACCATATATCGTGCAAACACAGCTATTGTCCCCTCAAATCCACACGAAAGCCACTTTCTCAGCACCCAACACGTGAGGCGTCACTCGTTGTGGGTCTGGGAAGCTACTACTCCTACACCAGTAGGGGTATTACCGCAGAATCTAGGGACCAAACCGCAATTCCGCGAGGATTTTACTGTGCACCTGCAGCTCCGCAGTCGCTCCACCATTCCCCAGGAAAGCTACCCTCCGTATCGCTTGGCTTTTACCGGCACATCCCCTTGGATCGATCCCCCGACCAACCGAAGCGCCCACCCCCGCTGCAGCGCTGCCGCTGCCGCTACCATCCGCGCGCTCTTTTCCACGCCCTCGCGCCGGGCCGCGGGCCGAACCGTTCCACCGCCGATCCGACGCCGAATCCGCGCATCTCTCACCGCCTCGCCGTCGCTTGCCTACGTGCGGATTAGCTTTCGGTTGGAGGAGCAGTTCGTCTTGGTTGCCTCCTCCTACTGCGCGATTCGGTGTGACGGTGTGGGCGTGCATGCATGGGCGTGACCTGACCTTGACCACCGCCTCGTTCCAGTCCTGTAGGGCTATAAAATTAGGGGTTCCGTTCCGCGCCATTGGTGAGTGAAGCTAATGCCTACGAAGGTGAAAAAATCCATCAACTTGGACGCTGGATCAGACGTCGATTCCGTCATTTTTGAGTGCCGGGAGTCCAGTCAGTCGTCGTACTCGCCCTAGTTCGTTCGGTTGTTACTGGACTCAACGCAAAGAACGGCCGCGCCTCTTCGTACTGTCTTGCACATGAGCATGCAAATGCACGTCACGTTAACCCTGGTCACCCCCTGACCGCACCACCACCCCCTCTCTACCTAACCCAAGCGCCCCTCTCCTCTCTCTTGGTCTCTCTCGCCTTTATTAATACACACAGGGTACAGCGCGCAGTCTTGCGAAAACAGAAAGGAAACCGAAAAAGAAAGAGAGAGAGAGAGAGAGATAGAGGAGGGAAGAAGAGTCACTCCACACTCCACTCTCTCATCCCTTGGCCCCTTTCTTGGATCATGAGAAACCGCGCAACAAAATTGCAATTCTAGGCAACATTTTGACCGGGACTAGCTACGTGGTGTTTGGCCATGGATCGCAGCGTGGAATTAAGACCAGCGAGGACTCAGCGACGGAGGCACCCGCGTCATTCATACGCTTCTTTGCCCGTCGTCTTCTCGCAGTGAGAGATATCGACCAGGCGTTCACTGAATTTTAGTAGAGCTCGGCATGAAGCGACCCGGCGGCGGTGGTGGCAGTCCATCGCTCGTCCCGATGGCTAATTCTAGTGGTAATCTTTGTTCTTTGCCCTTTGGTTTCCTTTTGTGGCAATTCATTCTTTGGTGGTGATGATGTGCTGGAAATTGAGTGTTATTGTACATGCGTGTTTGATTAGATGATGGCTATGGAGGGGTTGGGATGGAGGCGGAGGGGGACGCGGAGGAGGAGATGATGGCGTGCGGCGGCGGCGGGGAGAAGAAGCGGCGGCTGAGCGTGGAGCAGGTTCGCGCGCTGGAGCGGAGCTTTGAGGTGGAGAACAAGCTGGAGCCGGAGCGGAAGGCGCGGCTGGCGCGCGACCTCGGCCTGCAGCCACGCCAGGTCGCCGTCTGGTTCCAGAACCGCCGCGCGCGGTGGAAGACCAAGCAGCTCGAGCGCGACTACACCGCGCTCCGCCATTCCTACGACTCCCTGCGCCTCGACCACGACGCGCTCCGCCGCGACAAGGACGCCCTCCTCGCCGAGGTACGTGTTTGAGTCGCTGGTTCCACCTGCCACCTGAGCTGTTGCGCTGCGTCAAGCCGCCGTTCGTTTACGTGCGTAATGTCTGATGGATTCTTGGCCGCGTGAATTGTGGCAGATCAAGGAGCTGAAGGCTAAGCTCGGGGACGAGGAGGCGGCGGCGAGCTTCACGTCAGTGAAGGAGGAGCCGGCAGCCTCCGACGGGCCACCGGCGGCGGGTTTTGGGTCGTCCGACAGCGACTCCAGCGCGGTGCTGAACGACGTGGACGCGGCCGGCGCCGCGCCAGCGGCAGACGCGCTGGCTCCGGAGGTTTGTACGTTTCTTGGCGCGCCGCCGTCCGCGGGCGCTGGCGCATCGGCGGCGGCGAGCCACGAGGAGGTGTTCTTCCACGGCAATTTCCTAAAGGTGGAGGAGGACGAGACGGGGTTCCTCGACGACGACGAGCCGTGCGGCGGGTTCTTCGCCGACGAGCAGCCTCCGCCGCTGTCGTCGTGGTGGACAGAGCCCACGGAGCACTGGAACTGAAGCAAAAGCCGGCGTAACCGCAGCCGAGAGAGTTGGAAAACACTATGCCTGGGGGAATAAAGAATTCTGCAGGAATGCAGGGTCTTATCTGCAATTTTGTAAAAAAAAAGGACCTCTACGTATGTCTCTAGTCTCCTTTGCCAATTCTCGCGCGCATTAGCTGTAGCACTGCAGTGTAGTAAAATCCTACTACTACTCCATTACCACTCCAATTGTTAGTTCTCACTCCCTACTTACTCAGCTGAGCTCTAATGTAAACATGCCATCCAAATTGGACCATAAAGGAGTATGTCACTAGCAGTAGGAGGGTAATTAGGACTTTTTGAGGAAGTCTGGCTGAGCAAGGAAGGGGACGACTCAACGAACGGCCACGTCCTGAACAGTGTCGCTGTTTGGTGGGCCCGGTGGCCACGTGAGGAGCAGCCGTTGGCTTCTTCCTCACTGACCGGGACTCGCCTCGCTGCTCCGCCCTTTCCACGGCCACGGTCACGGCTGCTCCGCCTCGCCCGCCTCCGCGAAAGCGTCGTTTCCTTTCGGAACTTGGAAATTAAAAAGCTTGTGCTTTTCGCCATGGCGACGTGATGATCAGAGCACAACTCCCAGTTGATTTCAACACTACTGCAGGTGGTTGTCGTAGGACTAGAGTAGTACGCAGGAACAACCGGTACGGTGATCTAGTTATTGTGAGCCTGAAGACCAAGAGTACACAACATGAAATGTCTGTGTTTACAGCAGCTCGTGCAGCGTTCAGTGCCATCTGTTCCGAGGATTGGTCAGGGTTGTTGTATAAGCTTGCATGTCACTGAAGTGCATGAAAAAGGTTGATGAATATGTTGCGATGTGCTCTGTACTACTTACTACCTCCGTTTCATATTATAAATCGTTTGACTTTTTTTTTTCTAATTAAACTTATTTAAGTTTAACCAAATTTATAAAAAAATACTTAAAATTTATTTTAGGTTAAAAATACTAATATCTTCTAATTAAATTTAACAGAGTTTAACGGGAAAAAAGTTAACTCATAGTATTAAACGGAGGGAGTACTAATTACTACTGCTACTCTGCTTAGTGGTAGGTGGTGCAGTGAAAACTGAAAAATCCTCGGTGGTTGCCGGAATATTCTCGCGACTTTGCCTTGGTGCTCCTGACCACCGACCACTGAGTGGAATATTCCGGTGACGATCGTTGCTGCTACTACTGCCTGGCTTTGTAATTGTAGCAGGTAGAATGTGCTGCGGTTGTCGGCATAATTATCGGCACAGAGAGTAAAATAGACTCGCTGATCTGAACGTCTCTGCGTTTGTTCATGTTTCTCGAAGCAGATCCTCCCGGTGCTGTAACAGTAGGAGCAATATTTTAATGTCTATTAGACTTATTAGTACCGTACCGTGATTTCTACTACTAATAGTGGAAGGAACAGTGACACTTTCAGGTTGCTTCGCACGAATTTGAACCTGTCACCGTGTCACGTATACTGTGAAAGTACCAGGCGATCGCGATATCATCAATCCGCGTCGTTTTGCTTGTTCTTCACGGAGTACGGGCTTTGCTATCGCGACAGAGAAGACAAACGGGAATGGAAAGCACGAGTTTGGTGAAAGCTAGACGTGGTGAGCAATTCAGCAGCGACGTTCGTGCAACGGACCAGGTCAACTCGTGAGATGTACATCCAGTTATAACACATCTGCAAGCCGGTCATATGTGTAAAAAAAGAAACATTTTTACTGGTTCCAAGGTACCAGCATTAGATTTCTTGTGGCCATCCATTTTATAATTGGAATATTTTAGATGCCGGTGAACAAAAATATAGATTAGCTATGTGAAACCTAGATGGATGAACAATCATGCTTTGTTAGTATTTTATAGAGCTCGCGCGAAACACGGTCGCATGACGTTGAAGTGAGCTTCCGATTAAGAACCTGAACCAAATAAACAGGGATATAGTAGTATATAAAACTAGTGTGGCCATGATATACTTGTGGTTGTGGCTGATCGATATAAAATTAGAAAAAACCATACGGTATATTTTAAAGATACAGACATGAGGACTTTCGGAGCCTTACAAAAGCAACGTTATCATAGTTTAAAGGAGGTAACAGAGACGGACAGATTATCCTATGCTTTGTATAGTCGAATACGGTCAGCAATCTCCTAGAATCAGGATCATTTTCAGCAATCTCCTATGCTTCACTATCCATACGCTAATGGACGGATTTTTCTCTCCTTTGTGGACTGCAAGTGTCTATAACTTTTTGTACTAGTCTTGCTAAACATTTCAATAAACACTCATTTACATAGGGAAGTAAGTGAACTTTTGCAAAAACGAAAACTGGGTTTCTTCTTGAGGAACATGAAAGTGACAAAATTGAGACCGTCAACCAGAGGGACGAGGGCATGCTGGCGTGACAGCAGCTTCAACCTACTAGCAAATTGGGCCCCCATAAAAAACGTCGACGAGACGATAACCTTTTTTAATGGCCGAATCAATGCAGGCCCAGATCGAGGGCCCCATTTTGGACCATGGCAATTGGTAGTCCACGTCAGGCCCGGAACCTATCGAACGCCACCACAGTGCCGGTGGGTCCGGGAGGTTGTGGGTCCTACGGGCAGGGAGAGACCACCGGAGCAGTGCCTCCGTCTGCTGTCCTTTTCTCCGTGAGGTGATGTGGGCTCGGACCCATGGTGGTGCGTGGGCCACGGAATCAGAACAGCAACGTGGCGCTCCTTCGATGGAGGCCCGTCCCCTCGTGCTCGGTGGGCCGAGACGTGCCGGGGAGTACATGGACAAGAAGCATTTGTCTACGTGGCAATCCTACCATGCGTGGTTTAACACTTTATAACCTTTGATTTACAGCGTGTAACGGATGGTTCATACGGTATGTCAGATCATCATCAAAATAACGGATGGTGTTACACCACGTAGAGAAAAATGTTTTATCGGTCAGTGAAAATTATTTTAACAAAATGTTTTAAATGTTTATATCTTGGAGAGATAATATTTCAATGTTTTATCACTCTAAGAAAATTTTTCATCGCTCGGATAAAAAAATTTTAACTAGATACATATAACACTTTAAAACTACCGATTGCAACAGAAAGACATCTATATTTAAGAACATAATGGAACATCCTAACACAACCAGGTGCAACAAAAGCAAATAATGAATCGCAACATCATCAAACTAAAAAAAATACTCTGCCTTCTTCTACCCTAACCACTAGAGTCGTATAGGTCTTATTGAGGAGGTCGCAGCCTCACACCTCGTTGACACGACGGCTGGCGAAGCCGTGGATCATAGGCCATGACGGGTCACATGTCTATCCACTAGGAGCAGTGATCGTACTACTTTCTTGGAACTCATGGCGATCCTCGTCAATGAGCTCCTCAACCACAGCCAACCATTGTTGTGCCTAGCCTCGTCGCACCTCAGCTAATGTCCAAGCCACCGCCATCGCTTGACCTTCCTTATCTCTCTATATCTCCTCCCATTGTGGTGACATTGGTGAGATCGTTCCCAATAATGGAGGTGCGCAATCTAACTTTAGGGTAGGAGGAGCACGAGGTAATAGTGGGGAAGAGGAGATAAGATTGGAGGTTGGGTGGTGGTGAAATGCATGGAGTCCCACGTGCATCTGATATTCAACCTTGCGTCGAACGCTCGATCTGAAGCATTTTGGGATCATTGTTCAAGGCAATGGAAACGGTCGAGAATGGTAACAGGAATCCTCAAACCATTTCTATTATTATTTGTTGTCGAAACGACAACTGTATACGTCGAAGGACGTGGTTACTCAACGGTTGTTGGAAAAGTAAAGTGTATCAAATTCAGAATTTTTCTTGGGATCCCCCTTTACATGGCCTTATGTGGCTATTTATAATCATATTACAGGTCCCCCTATTAGGGTTTAGGTCTTTTACAGGGGAATTTACATGGTCACCCTTATAAAAGGGACACTTATATGGGTATTCGATGTAATTAAGATACATGGGCCTTTAATGGGCCACCTAGCGATTGCCGGCCCATCGGCCAGTGGGCCGGGGCGGTTGGGCCGGCCTACTGGGCCTTCTTGGATCGGGCCCAATATGGCGAGGTCACCCCCTTCGGCTTATACCCTTCGTCGTGCAGCCTTCGCCGAGGACACGTTTAGACTTGCCAGGACTCAGCGCGACTCTTCGCCCTTCGCCGCCTTCGCCTCGTGATCTTCGCCATAGGGCTTCGCCCGATGGATCTTGGGTGCTTTGGCCTGAATCCTCGTTGTTTGCTTGGTTTCGGCAGGTCTGGTTGAAAGGTCTCATGTCATACTGCCAACAAGCCCCTCACGGGCAAGGGTGAGATATGAGCTTCGGCCGAGACCGTGCAAACCATGTAGTATGGTATGAGGCGCCCCGTTTCGACCGATGCTCCTGCCGAAACCTATCTTGTGCTCCTGCGAAGAACGTATGCATTGTATGTGTGTTGTTGTGATTAACTTTATATATATATATATATGTATATATATATATATTTACAGCTTCCGCCTTTCGTGAACGGCGAAGCTATCTTTGCTGTTTCACTGGGTCAAAGTGAACAATGATGGGCTTTCGCCTTCCGCGAACGGCGAAGCTATCCTTACTGTTTCACTGGGCCGAAGTGAACAGTGATGGGCTTTTTCCCTAAGGGCCCGCCACTATGCGGACTGGTCCATGGGATTTTACCGTTTCGCCTACCCTTGCGACACGTGGTAGCTCGTGATTGGTTGGAAAGGCGAAACGTCGCCTGGTGGGCTATATATTTCTCCTTCCCCCCTTTTCACCGCCCTTACCCCCGTCATTCTTACCACAGGCGCTCTCTTTCTTCATCTTTTTGCTCACGACGCTCCGATTTACCGAACCCTTTCGCCTGTGGACCCGTTTCGCTACTACGCACTCTCTTCGCCATGGCCCCACGTAAGCCGAACCCTATCTCCACGATGGGTCCCGACCACGGACGGATTGATGAGGACACCACCGCGTTCCTAGGGGCATCACTCATAGATGAGGACGAGCTGGCGAAGATGGTCAGCTCTGGCGTGGTGGCGGAAGGACGGGCCTTCGCCCCTGGGGATGCTGAAGTGCCGAAGCCGGGCAACAACCAGACGGTTTTGTTCGTCGTCTTTTTCGAGGCAGGGCTTCGATTTCCGTGCAACATATTGTTGCTGGAGATCCTTCGCCTTTTTCAGGTGGAGCTTCCCCAGCTAAGCCCTTCGGCGCTTGTCCGCATTGCCAACTTCGGCTGGGCATGCCGGATCGCTGGGTTTGAACCAAGCGCCGAGCTCTTCGGCGCAGTTTTTTCGGCCACCGTAAACTCGAAGACGGTGGTCACCCCGGCCGGGACGAAGAAGACAGTGTTCGGGAGTGTGAACTTCAACGTTCGCCCCGAGCGCTCCGATCTATGGCCGGTTAATGCCGCCATGTCGAAGTGAGATCGTCACTGGATGGCAAAGTGGTTTTACCACTCGATTCCCTTCGAGGCTGGGTCCGAAGCGGCGAAAGCCCTCCGATGGCGACGCAAGGCGATCGCGCCCAACCGGAAGCCCAAGGTCGCCATGAGTGGCGCTATGGAGGCGCGGTTCGCCTTGCTTCGCAAGGTCTGCTCTCGCTTGAGCTGCCGCGATCTGGTAGAGGAGTTCTGTATGCTTCCCATATTCCCCCTCTCCCAGTCGTGGCAGGTCGAAGTTGACCAAGGCGAAGAGGTCAACGGCCTACCGAAGCTCGTCCTGCCCACTGCCGAAGCTCTTTGTATGTGTTTCGCTCTTTGTTTTTCTTTTGTTCGACGCCTGATATAACGATATGTCTCTTTTTCAGTGTTGACTCTCGCCCAAGCCGACACCGAAGCCCGAAAGATGATCGGTGATGTGTCGGTCACAGAGTATAGCCAGCTGCTAACGCGGCAAGCGACTGGCCGGGCGAACCGGGTACACGTGGGGGAGCCCTTTAAAGCCGATGGCGAAGAGGGCCCCTCCCGGAAGTGGTTGCGGGTGCAGGTGAAGTTGGCCCCCGCAAGCGA
Source organism: Oryza punctata (assembly GCA_000573905.2). NCBI lineage: Eukaryota > Viridiplantae > Streptophyta > Magnoliopsida > Poales > Poaceae > Oryza > Oryza punctata. The sequence goes on from CM002496.2 coordinate 23,131,416, forward strand.
AGGGCCCCTGCCTCCACCGATTCCGACGCCGATGACGAGGACGGTGTCGAAGAGCTAGAGGACATGGGGGAGACGGAGGTCACGGTCGAAATGGCCGCGGATGAGACCACCGACAGCCGCTCCGGGACGTGCGGCTACACCCCGACTCCCAGTCCCGAGCGTGTCGAGACCGGGGCGGAGTCGAACTCCTCCCCACTCCATCGGAAAGATGTGGAGGGGTTGAAAGCCCTGATCGCGATCGCCGTGGCCAAGACGGTGAAGGGGGAGTCCGTTAAGAAGACTCCCCAGAAAAAGGGGCTCATCGCCATCGCTCGCGTATTCAGCGACGGTGAGTCCTCGGACGAGACGCCTACTTCGCTCGCCGGTCGAAGCCTGGGCGGGGCTGGGGCTTCGGCTTCAGCCGAGCAGGTCGTGAAGACAGTGGCCAGGGTTTTCGGCAGCCCTGTTCACCGCTTGCCCTTGATAAGGGCAAGAAGGCGGCCGAGGCGTCTGCTTCGGACTACTCCCAGGCGCCGCCCCGCTTCGCCCCCGGCGATTTCGAGACCCGGGCGGAGCTCATCCCCTTCTTCCAGGGGGTGAGTAATATCGTTGCTCCGGCTGGTGGCCCGAGCCTTTTCGCCGAACTGAACGAGTTCGACGAGGGCTGTTCCGCCGTCAAAAGCCTGACGGTCCGGGTATGTTAATTTGATGTTGTTGTTTTTTTTATACGTTGTTTTTTACAACCTGTCTTAACGTTCGCCCTTCCTCTCTTTTTTGCCAGATCCTCGCGGCCCATTTTTCGACCGAGCGAACTATGCGGGCTCGCCTGGATGGCTTGAAGAACCATCTTCGGGCCAAGGATGACGAACTGGGCCCGCAAGGACCTAGAAATGGAAGGCCTCGCCCGATCCCTCAGGGAGGCGAAGGCTGAAAATAAACGTCTCCAGGCCGAGCTAGACAAAGGCTGCGAGGCGAAGGCGGAGATCGAGCAGCTCAAGGCCAAACTCAAGAAAGAGCAGGGGCACTCCGCCGCCCTTACAGACTACTACAACCTGACGGAGCCGAAGATGGACGGAGGCGAAGTCACAGCGACGTGCACGTGAGGTGGCGAAAGCCACCGAAGCCGCCAAGACCGCCTGTCGCACGCTTCACCTCGCCCTTATTGACATGGGGCCGAAGGTGCGGGGTGTGCCGGGCGAACATGCTTCCGCCTTTCAGTTCTCCGAATGGACTCAACAAGCTGGCGGTGCGGTCTCGGACTGTGCCACCGCGTACGGCGATTGCTGTGCGCGCGTGTCAGCGGCCTTCGCCATGAGCTTGCTGCAACAGTCTGGGTGTGAGCACATCGCCAAGTTCCCTGACTTCGCGAAGGGGGATTGGAAGGTCAGCGCCCAGGATATTTCGCCCGCACTCCGCGCCTGGCGTAAACAATTCTGGCAGAAGGACGGCCGATCCACTGCCAAGGCCCGTCTGCTCGAGCAGCTGGCGAAGACGAAGGCGGCGGACCAAGGCGAAGAGTCAGCGGGAGGGGGTGGAGGCGATGCCCAAGACCACCCAGAGGTTTGAGGCCCTCCGCCCGCTTTTGTAGATTTTAATAGTTTTTACTTTTTGGTGTTTGCCGTATAGGGCGAACAATGTAAATATGGCCGATGGCCAATCTTATTGTAGAATGTTTTAACATATGGAATATATGACAAGTTTCGTCAACCGCGTCTGATGTCTGTTGTAATTGTGCTTGCATTGCTTTGCTTACTCTTTTCGCCCAACCTATGTTTCTTAGCTTCGCTTTCTGCGCTTCGCCATTTGACTTTCCACTGTTTTCAGGGTCTATGCTGAAAACTGTGCGTTCGGCCCCCCGTTGGGGATTGGCGAAGCAGGAACGAGAAGCTCATTGCGGTAAAAAATTTGCCGAAGGTCCGGTATCTGCTTTGACCTATTTACCGTGAGATGGTAATAAACGGCAACAGTTATAAAGTCGTGAATGTTGCCGGCTGGATGCGAGCGCACCCCGGGCGAACCTTGGAAGACTACGATCGTGTTCACTCCGCGCCTGGGGGGCATGGTTCGCTTCTGGCGAAACCATCAAAGGACCGATCGGCAGGAGGCGATCGCCCAGCGCCGTTACAACCTATCTCTTGCTTCGCCCCTTCTCCCCTTAGGGTAGTTTACAACAGTAGCAGTGACGACGAACCTAGTTTGTCGGATCACTCCTTAGGAAGTTGTAGTTGTTTTGGGGGCGAAGATGTAATTTATTTGTAAACTGAGCTGTAAAGCCTGTTGTATTCCTTTCGCCTGTAACATGTTGTACGACATGTACTCTTCGATTTTTTTTCTTCGAAGTTAATAAAGATGTGCTTTTATTTCCTTTTCGCTATTTTTTGCATTGTCAGCTTTCGTGCTTTCGTTAGGTCGGAATGTATCATCCCCTTTGTGTGTATTAGCGAAATAGGTCTGCTGACTTTTCAGATTTCGTCTTCCGTTATCGATCTTTGGTACCCCGCACTGGGAGCGGCACACGTTTTTGCGTAGATCGATTATGACGGTGTTTGGTTAGTTACTTTCCGAAACAAGCTGTCGCGGTTTCAACGTTCGGCGAGCGATGCTTCGGGCGATTCGTTTCACCCCCCTGGCGTTTTCGCTGATCAGGCGTTTGCCTTGGGGTTTTTCCACGAATTATCATGTATACAAGTAAAAAAGGTGGAAGACACAAAGATTTTATACTGGTTCGGGCCTCCAGAGTGGATAATAGCCCTAGGTCCATTTTTTTTCTTTTTTCATTTTCTACTTTTTTTTGTATTTTTTTTGTGTCGAAGGCTTACATAATGGCCGATGCCGAAAGGGCTATGTAACAGTTTGTACATTTTCACACTTTGGCGAATAGGGTGCCACCCTTCCTAAACATAGAAACGCTTAAGAGAAGCGGCATTCCACGAATGGTCGAACTCTTCGCCTTCCAGTGTTGTTAGGCGAAAGGAGCCCATCCTTGACCTGTGCTTGATGAGGTACGGCCCTTCCCACTTCGATTCAAGCTTCCCGATCACTACTGGGTTCGCTTTCTTCCATAAGACGAGATGACCGGGTAATAGCTCTGTCGGGCGAACCTTTTTGTTGTAGGTTGCCGAAGTGCTTGTGGCGTATTTGCGCATGTGTTCTACTGCTTAAACTCTTACCCCCTCGAGGAGTTCGAGCGACACCTCACGCCCATCTTCGCCTCCAGAGAACATCACCCTTGGCGAATTAGCCCCTAGCTCTGTTGGGGTCATTGCTTCGTCCCCATAGAGAAGCATGAACGGGCTAAACTTGGTTGGCCTTGTGGGAGTTGTCCGAAGGGCCCAAAGAACGGATAGCATTTCGTCTGGCATGTACCCTTCGCCGCCCCCTCAAGCCTTTTCTTGAGTGCCTCCAAGATCTTACCATTTGTGCGTTCGGCCGCCCTGTTTGATTGTGGGTGCGCGACCGAAGCGAACCTGATTTCTAGGTTTAGTCCTTCGCACATTTATCTGAATTTGTCAGAGTCGAACTGCTTGCCATTGTCTGTGATGAACTCTTTTGGCACACCGAAATGGCAAACAAGGTTTTTCCACACGAACTTCTGTACTGCTGCCGAAGTGATCGCGCCGAGTGGTTCGGCCTCGATCCAATGGGAGAAGTATTCAATGGCTACAATTGCGAACTTGTATCCATTTTGCGCCAGAGGGAATGGGCCAATGATGTCTAGCCCGCACCTAACGAAAGGCCAGACTAGCGCGATAGGCTGCAGCTCATATTGTGGTGCAGTTTGGCTTCGGCCATGTCGCTGGCAGCTTTTGCACTTTTTGGCTTGCTCAACACAGAATTTCAGCACGGTGGATCAATACACACCCTGGCGAAACACTTTGGAGGCAACCGTTCTTGCGGCCTGGTGTGCACCGCACAGCCCCTGGTGTATTTCTTTCGCCATTACCTTGCCTTCAGCGAAGGAGATGCATCGAAGCAAGGGTTGGAGCACCCCGGAGCGATACAGCTGCCCCGAGACCAGCTTGTACTTTGTGGCTCTGATCTGTAAGCGCTTCGCCTCTGCTTCATCCTCTGGGAGCGAGCCGTTTTTGAGGTACTTTACGAACGAACTTCGCCAGTCTTCTGGGTCTTCGCCCAGTTCTGCATGGTCAATTGCCATGATGTCCAGGCTTTCTGTGGGCACGATTGGTGTGTACAAGACTTCAAAAAATATGCCTGGTGAATGCGGGGCTCCACAGGTGGGCAGATTTTGCCAGTGTATCTGCTTCTTTATTCTGGCCTCTAGGTAAGTGTTCGACCGTTATGCTGGCGAAGCACTTTTCCATGGATCGAACAGCATCCAGGTACCTCTTCATTCCTTCTTCCTTTGCCTCAAAGGATTTGTCAACATGACTTGCCACCAGTTTCGAGTCTGTTCGGATGAGCAAACGCCAAACCCTCAATGCTTTTGCCTTTCTTAGAACCAACAATACCGATTCGTACTCTGCCGTGTTGTTGGTCGTGTCGAACTGTAGCCTTGCGGCATACCGAATTGGCACGCCCCCTGGCGAAGTGAGTACTGCCGCGGCGCCCACCCCCCTGTGCGACCACGAGCCGTCGGAGTGCATTATCCAAGGCTGTTTGACGGGCTGAGGTTCAGGGGCAGACGCCGGTGTCCATTCGGCCACGAAGTCGGCTAGGACTTGGGACTTGATAGCAGTGCGGGCAACAAAATGCAGGTCGAAGGGGGATAACTCCGCTGCCCATTTGCTGAGCCTACCAGAAATTTCCTTGCCCCTGAGCACTTCGCCCAAAGGATACTACGATAGTACAGTGACTTTGTGGGCCTGAAAATAATGATTGAGTTTGCGCGAAGCCATCACTAGGGCGTAAGCAAGTTTTTCCATTTCAATGTACCTTATCTTCGCCCCTTGTAAAGCCTCAGAGACGAAGTACACTGGTTTCTGTCCTGACTCTATCTTTTGGACAAGGACTGCACTGACCGCCACCGGCAAAGCCGCTAGATATAGCAGCATTTTGCTTCCCGGTGTTGGGCTAACCAGGGGGGTGGGCTTTGCAGGTACTGCTTTAGCTCTTCGAACGCTGCCTGGCATTCGGGAGTCCAGCTGAACTTTCCCACGCCCGGAGGGTCTTGAAGAACGGCAAACCCCTTTCAGCTGCCTTTGAGAGAAAACGACTGAGCACCGCAATTTGGCCTGCGAGCTTTTGTACTTCGCGTATGCTCGACGGTGGCTTCATTTGCTGGATGGCGTCGATTTTCTCGGGGTTCGCCTCGATACCCCTTTCGAAAACAAGAAAACCCAACAACTTGCCCGTGCGAACTCCAAAAACACATTTCTTAGGGTTTAGTTTCATACCCGTCGCGCGCAAGTTTTCTAAGGTCTCCTGCAAGTCGGACGCATGGTCGAAAGCCTTGCGGCTTTTTACGATGATATCATCGACATAGGCTTCCACATTTCACCCCAACTGTTTGCGAAGCACCTTGTACACCAGTCTAGCGAACGATGCCCCAGCGTTTCTCAGGCCGAAAGGCATCCTGAGGTAGCAGAAAGTGCCGAACGGCGTGATGAAGGCTGTCTTGGGATGTCGCCCGGATTCATGTGGATTTAGTGGTAACCGGAATACGGATCCAAGAAGCTCATGAGTTCGCAACCAGCTGTCGAGTCGACAAGCTGGTCGATCCGCGGCAAAGGGAAGTCATCCATCGGGCACACCTTGTTGAGGTCTGTGAAATCAACGCACATGCGCCACTTGCCGTTTGACTTTTTCACCAAAACCGGGTTCGCCAACCACTCTGGGTGGTCGATCTCCTGGATCACACCGGCCTTGAGTAGCTTCTGCACTTCGGCCTTTGCTGCCTCTTGGTGATCGGCGGACATTTTGCACAACTTCTGTTTTCTTGGCTTGGCATCCAGCTTGACCGCCAGGTGATGCATGATGAGTACCGTCGAAACACGTCCCACTTCGTCGGGGTTCCAAGCGAAGATGTCAATGTTCTTCTTAAGGACTTCCAGGATGTTCTCAGCTTCCTCTTCCCCCAGGTCACCCCCCAGCTGGCCAGACTTCGCTGGATCAGCGTCATCGACTCGCATCTTAATCACCTTACCATGAGGGGCTGGCTTCGGCAAGCGCTTAGCATGCGGTTGTTGATGCAAAAAACACACACTGGCCTGAGAGGTTTGCTTTACTCTAGTGCAGGTCCAAAATTAGAGTTTCAGATTCAAGGGCGTGCCAGTTGATTTGATCCTGCAATCAACAAGAAAAACATGCAAAGAATATCAGTAAACGACAGACAATCGGCCATAGGGCCGATTTCATATCGTATGTGACCTAGCCGATGCAATAAAGCATGAATCGGCTGTAAGGTATAGTCAATGATAGAACTAACCCTAAAACTAGTATATCGGCTGTAAAGATCAGTGTTACATAATTAATAAATCAATATTACTTTAGAAGTAAGCAATTGGGATAGATCGGACTAAACCATGACAGTATAAATTACCCAAGTCTAAAGATAACATGAAATAATGATTATGCAGTTTGATGTCATAGCCGATATCTAGGTTTAAGTATGTATCGGCTATAGCTCCGATACAACCTTATATTAGGATATTCTCTACTAATAAATATATTAAACTATGATCAATTAGATTGATATCAAGCTCAATATATTTATATTAGATTAGATCCTGATATAAGGGGCAGATATAGAACATTAAACAAAGCATAAAACAATGTAAAACATCTATATCAGGTAAGATCGGCTGAAACCCCGATACTATCCTCATTAACAACCATCAAGTAGGTTAGATATCATGATTCTAGATACGACTTAATAGGTTGGACTGAACCGATGCAGCATTAAGTATAAATAGAAGCATGAGATCTAAAGAATCAAGCTGATGGTTGCCTTTTCGGGATGGTAGATACATTATATAACCTAGATTAACAAAGTGATCTAGTCGATATCGACAAAACCCTAAAAGAATCTGGCCGATACAAGTAGATTGCATTGTTGATCTAAGTTATATAACATATATGATAACTCGGAGAATCACAACAAAGAACTAGAGTGTCATAAAGATGTAAGCACTAGCCCTAATGATGTAACTCGCCATGACAAGATATACCTTTTCGCCGAAGATCAAATTGATGCAGCACGACTCGAAAGCACAAACTTATCGAGAACAGAAACAAAGGTTGGTGATGTGCCGAGATTGATTGAACGTGTGTTGTTGTTATTTACAAGACCTCGGGATTATATTTATACCCGAAATACAAACATTGTCCGCCACGGACACGACTCATATTATCCTAATACAAATCCAACTAACGAACAAGTCCCTTAGGCGGACTCTTACCGGGAATATCTATAAGGAAATTACATAAAATATCCTAACTAATAGATACAATTGCCTCCTCAGGACTCTATCCGTGCATGGCAATCCATATGAAACACGTTAACACAACCTGATGACGTACACCAAGTTATATTACCGAAATCGGCTCAATCGGCTAACCCAGTCCGACTGTGACTCTGCCGATCTAGTACACAGCCGATTCGGACCACAACCGATTTTCACTCTGCTTTCCGATACGATCTTATCTCTTCAATCCTCTTCAATTCCATCTTAATCTCCGATGTTTGAATTACCAAATTTGGTCGTCAACAGCGGTTCGGTCTCAACATTGTGCATTGCCCTGTTGATCTCGGCCAAGTCACCTCTTGATGCGGTCGGAGGCTGAACTCCCCTTACGACGATAACCCCTGCTGGGCCGGGCATTTTGAGCTTGAGATAGTTGTGGTGGGAGATGGCTTCGAACTTGTTCAAGGTTGCACGGCCGAAGATGGCGTTATAGCTGTATGGGATGTCGACCACATCAAACGGTATCTGCTCTTCACGCCTATTTCCATTTTTGCCAAAAGCTACCACCAATTGTACTTGGCCCAGAACTTGAACTGCCTCAACGCCGAAGCCGCGAAGCGAGGCAGGTGCTTGGGTGAGGGCCAGGGTTGGCAGCACCATCTTGGCGCATGCTTCGGCGAAGATGACATCGGTTGAGCTTCCTCCATCGACCAGAATTCGCCGGACTTCGAAGCCAGGTACTTCGGCTGAGATCACCAGGGGGTCTTGATGTGGGAACATCACTCCTTCAGCGTCTTCCGGCCCGAAAGAGATTTGCTGATTCAAGTACTTCGGAGCCCCTTCACCCGCGGCGGTGATGTTGTGTACCGTTCGCAGCTACAATTTTTTCTGCCACTTCGACTGTTGGACCGGCGGGTCGGCCCTTGTAATCACCTGGATTACTCTGCGCTGCACGTCTTGGCGCTGTTCGGCTGGGGGTGCCTGCTCTTGAACAGCTTCGCTAGGCGCTTCGACAGCAGCCCCTTGCTGTGGCCTTGGTTCTTGAGCGTTGCTCCGCTGACGGATGTTTCGGCATTGCTCGGTGGTGTACGAAGATCGCCCATGATAGGCGCAATAGAGATCTTTTCTGATCTTCTTGCGAACAGGCTGTTGGTGGCTGCCACCTTGCTGGGCGTCGAACTCTTTGCGGAGGGCTTGTACCTCTTCGATAGCCATCACAGGCTTGCCCATGTGGTTAGTTCTGAATTTTCTCCAAGTCATGGGAGCTTGGCTTGGTATTGGCGGTTGTCCTTGGTTCGCCGGCTGGGGTTGGCGAACAGCGAGAGGAGCTGGTTCGGCGACCTGTGCTTGCATCTGGGCTTGGGCGGTGGCGATGGAGGCTTTATTGTACTCAGCTTGGATTGCTTGCCTTCGCTTGGAATCCTCTTCGCCCCTTGCGTACCCGTCGATGATGCGAAGCAGGTGCTCAAGAGTCTGCGGTTCCTTGTTGACGATTTTCCTTGTGAGTTTGCCTTCAAGCAGCCCGGCCAAAGCGGCATTGATGACGGATGCTTCGGCTATATCTTGAACTTGGCATCGAGCTTGCGAGAAACGACGCATGTACTCCCGTATTGATACCCTCGGCCTCTGGCGAATGCCGAGCAAATGTTGTTGCGTCTTCGGCTCCTCGTAGGTGCCCCAAAAGTTAAGGACAAAGACATCGCGCAATTGCTCCCATGAGTAAATGCTATTGGATGGTAAATTAAAATATCAAGAACGGGCGATGCCGTCTAGAGCGAGATGGATTACCTTCGCCTTGCTTTTTTCATCGCCGTGAGCGGCTTCGATCGCGGACTCGTAGATGGACAGAAATTCTTTTGGGTCTGTTTTGCCCGAGTATTGCGGGATAGGTGGGAACTTGAACTGCGGTGGGATTGGACGAATCTTGATTCCCCCGCTCAACGGCAGCCCCTTTTCGCCCCCGCCTTTCCCATCACTTGCGACATTTGACCAAGTGGTGAGGGGTGCACTCGGGCCACGGCCGGTCGAACCTGCGGCTACACACCAGGGATTGGGTGCGTTGTTGCGGTCGAAGGTTGCCCAGCGAAGTACACCGGTGCTTGCGCGGCTTGTGACGGAAGGGCTTGAGCCCGCGCTTGCGGGTCGACTTGAGGCGGGATGTAGCCCGTCGAGTACTGGAGAACTGGGGCCGAAGAGACCTTGGCTTGCCGTGTTGCTTCATATGCTTGCTGTTGCTCTTGCATTTGGCGAAGCATGTCCAGAAGTCGCGTCATCTTCTGGCGCATGGCTTCCATGCTGGCTTCGGCTTGCGCCTCAAGGTTGGGGTTCGCCTGCACAGCGGCAAGTGCGGTCGAAATCGTAGCTGGATGTGACGAAGCGTCTTGGGGCGCCACCAGCTGACTTGCCGAAGGGATCTCCGATGCCTGCCCCGCCGAAGTGACCGGAGCCGAAGACGGTGGTTGCGGCACGGGCACCGAAGCCGACGGCGCTCCCCCAGCTTCGACGATGGGCGCCGAAGGTTCCCCTCCTTCTTCGGCGGCCATCGCCTCTCCTGCTACACTCTCCTTTGGGTTAGAAACCCTCTCCTTTGAGATCTTCTTCGGTGGCAGTCGCTATCAGTGGTTTCGCTTAGAGGTCCCCACGGTCGGCGCCAGCTGTTGTCGAAACGATAATTGCATACGTCGAAGGACGTGGTTACTCAACGGTTGTTGGAAAAGTAAAGTGTATCAAATTCAGAATTTTTCTTGGGATCCCCCCTTTACATGGCCTTAGGGGGCTATTTATAATCCTATTACAGGTCCCCCTATTAGGGTTTAGGTCTTTTACAGGGGAATTTACATGGTCACCCTTATAAAAGGGACACTTATATGGGTATGCAATGTAATTAAGATACATGGGCCTTTAATGGGCCACCTGGCGATTGCCGGCCCATCAGCCAGTGGGCCGGGGCGGTTGGGCCGGCCCACTGGGCCTTCTTGGATCGGGCCCAATATGGCAAGGTCACCCCCTTCGGCTTATACCCTTCGTCGTGCAGCCTTCGTTGAGGACACGTTTAGACTTGCCAGGACTCAGCGTGACTCTTCGCCCTTCGCCGCTGTTGACGACGAAATTTGGTAAGCCTTAAAGTTATCATCGGCCTAGAGTCAGTATCGGCTTCAGATTCCTGGAATCGGCCGATGGAAGCTATCAATCGCCAATAGTCGGATTCTTACCAAATTCGGTTATGGAAATTAATCTATTAAAGGAAGCTTACCCAAAAGAGACCGAGTTAGTTCAAGGAGGATGCGGCATGGCAGTTTATCTATTAATTAGGAATAGTCTGTTAGTTTCCTTTTATCTTTAGGAAAGTGTGTTTAGTGTCCGATAAGCACTTTATGTTTTTCCTTTTATCTTTAGGAAAGTTTGAGTCGTGTCCGATATGGACTAGTATCCACCCATGGGTATAAATATGTACACCCGGGGTCGATGTAAATTATCTCTCGATCAATAAAACTACTCTCGGCGTATCGCCACCCTCTTTCTGAGGTTTTTACATATCAAACCGGTGGAATTTAGCACCTGACACGGGGCTGCATCATCTTTCGATCTCCGGCGAAGGGGTAAGCCCTACGTTCCGTCGGGTCCTGGTGAATTTATCGGCTACATTGGTGTTGTTCAAGGCTGCATCACTTCGATCTCTGTGATCGCTCTGGTTCGGTCGATATATTTACCTGATATCTCAATTCCATCTTAATTGCATTGTGTTTAGAGACGCATCGGTTTAGTTGGGACTATCTCGGTTAAGTCTGATCTTCTGTCTTAGCCGATATTTCTCTACAATCACAATGTTGTTTTAAATAGATTTGTTATATCCATCATATTAGACAGATCTATCGGCTCATTAAGTATTAGATTATCATATACAATCTCGTGCTGCATCGATTAGGTTCGACCTACTAGATTGTTGTTGATAATATAAATCTTGCTAAGCCGATAGGTTCATACTGATGTCTTATCGGGGTGTTAGCCGATGAGTTATCATATACGTTATATAATCTAGATTGACAATGTCTTCTACTTGCATCGGCCAATCTCTATCTTGGGTTTTGTCGATATTGGCTAGATTACTTTGTTGGTTTAGATTATATAATGTATCCACCACCCTGAAAATCAGTCAAAGGCTTGGTTGTCTAGATATTATGTTTCTTTTCATACTTAGTGTTGCATCAGTTAAGTTTGATCTACTAAGTCGTGCTTAGAACTATAATCTCTAGCCTGCTTCTTGATTGCCAATAAGGGTTTCATTGGGGTTTCAGCCGATGAGTTATCTGCATGTTGCATCGGCTTATAAGGGTTACATACAAGTTGGATTTAGCCGATGACAATAAAGATTTCACTGTTTATTTAATAGTTTGGATTTATTGACATCAGACCTCCAGCCGATGAATGCTTCAACCTTCGGATCAGTGCTTATTCAATCTATCATTACTAGCCGATTGGTTTCTACTGGATTATATTATTGTTTTATTACATTATTATCAGCCGATTATTTTTATATCATTATTTACTCAAGTATCAAGATCTATACTGGATATCGGCTGGTATCGGCATCGGCTGGAATCACTCCATCGGCTTGTCAGCCGATCGGCTGTTTTATATTCAATTTATATATCTTGTCAATTGCAGGATGAAACTGACTGGCACGCCCGCATCTCATCGTTATTTTGGACCTGCACTGGAGCTAAGCGGATCTCCCAGGCCGTCGTGTTTTTGCGTCAACAGCCGCCTTCGCCTCGTGGTCTTCGCCATAGGGCTTCGCCCCGGTGGATCTTTGGCGCCTTGGGCCTGAATCCTCCCTGTTTGCTTGGTTTCGGCAGGTCTGGTCGAAAGGTCTCATGTCATACTGCCAACATTATTATTATTTAAAAAAATCTTAATAACACAAATGAGAAAATGATAACAATATCGGTACTACTAAAACATAAAAAAAATCGAGGCTTTGTTTTGAAAATTTCATTTTTGATTTTTTTTAGGTTAGTCAACTTATATATTTACAATGTTATAAAAAAACCCATACTATTTATTAAAAATCTTAAATGTTTCAAGCAACTTATTAATGAAAAATTATTCAATTGTATGCCATAATGTTATTCCATTTGCCTTAAAAGGAGAGTGAGTGTGTACCAGCCTTATAGAGGGCCTATAAATTGTGTTGATTTAACGTGGAACGTCGATGGTGATAGTTTAACTCGTGCCATGCGTCCCCGAAGAAAACAAACTTTTAACAAGCAATCCATGAGTTCATTACTTATAGCGGGCCTTCATTGATCTCAGGAATTGATGAATCCGGTTCACGTGGGGTTGGACGAAAGCCCGACACACCGATCCGGATTCCCCGAATCCCGCAATCTTAGCACCATACGCCCGAAGCACGATACACTGATCTAGATTTTTCCAAACCCCGCAATCTTAGCACCGCAACTCCGACGCACCCACTCGGGGAAAGGCTCAATCACCCTAAAAGACTAATCTGATAGGGGAAGGGTGACTCTCCCTTTTAAGGTGGCTTCCACCTCCCAAGCTAAGCAAGGTGGGATTATTCAGAGTCTCACACGGTCGCCGCCCGATTACAACTGGGCCACTCGGCCCATCTTGTTGCGTCTTTGCCAGCGGGTAATAATGGAGGATGTCCTCATCATTCTCCCCTTCTTAAGGAGGGCCCAGCTCTGATACCAAATGATGAATCCGGCCCAGGTGGGGTTGGAAGAAAGCCCGACACACCGATCCGGATTCCCCGAATCCCGCAATCTTAGCACCATACGCCCGAAGCACGACACACTGATCCGGATTTTTCCAAACCCCGCAATCTTAGCACCGCAACTCCGACGCACCCACTCGGGGAAAGGCCCAATCACCCTAAAAGACTAGTCTGATAGGGGAAGGGTGGCTCTCCCTTTTAAGGTGGCTTCCTCCTCCAAGCTAAGCAAGGTGGGATTATACAGAGGCTCACACGGTCGCCGCCCGACTACAATTGGGCCACTCGGCCCATCTTGTTGCGTCTTTACCAGCGGGTAATAATGGAGGATGTCCTCATCAGGAATAAGTTCAGCTGACATCCCTTAACTTTACGTCGAGTTTATCTGAGGTCCCTAATCCCCAATACCAGAAATCTTCATCCCTAGACTATACAAAACTGTGCAATTTTGATCCCAAGACAGTATGAATCTATGATTTCGCTGACATGGTATCCTAGTTAGCAAAATAAAAATGTTATGGGCGCACATGTAAGTAAGAAGGAAAAAACATGGGGCCCACATCTCTTTTTTTCTCTTTTCTCCTCCTCTCTTCTCTTTTCATTCCTCTCTTCTCAGCGACCACAGAGAAGGGAGAGGCGGTCGGCGAGCTCTGCCACCTCGAGCGCCTCGCGACGGGAGGAGGGAACAGGAGAGAGGGGAGGCGACCATCACGCTCTCTGCCTTCGTCGAGCCGCACGTCATCTTCCTCATCATCGTCGTCAACGCAGCAGTGGGAGTTTGGTAGGAGACCAACGTCGAGAAGGCGCTCGAGGCACTCCGCAAGATCCAGTCTGACCACGCCACCGTCCTCCACGATGGCGACTGGCTACCCAGCCTCCCTTCGCGTGACCTCGTCCCTGGGGACATCGTCCAGCTCGCGTCAGGGACAATGTCCTCGCTCATCACCTCCACGCTCCGCGTCGAGCAGGGCTTCCTTACAGGCGAGACCGCCTCCGTCAACAAGACCACGCACCAGGAGCCCCACGACGGGGAAGCTATGGATCTCCTCTGTCCATGGATTGCGCTCATCGGCGGCGGGCTCCCATAGGAGGAGGCCCACGAGTTGCTCCATGACGGCACCTTCGCTAAGTGGTCAGTGGGAGAGGGGGAGAGAGGCAGCCGGCGCGACTGCGGGAGAGGGGGAGTGGAGGCCGGCCAGAGTAGGGGGGTGAGGCTGGCGGGAGAGGGGTGAGGATGCCGACCGTGCCGACGGGAGAAGGGGAAAGAGGAGGCCGCCACCACCGCTCGGCTGAAGAGGAGAGAAGACAAGAGAATAAAAGAGAAGAGAAAAGAGAAGGAAAAAAGATGTAGACCCTATAATATTTTGCTTCTCGTTTACATGTGGGCCCCACATACTTTTTTAATTTTTTATGACTAGGATGCCACGTCAGCGAAAGGAAGATGATGATGCTAACACGTGGGCCCCATATTTTTCCTTCTCTTACATGTGGGCCCCACATATTTTTAAAATTTTTTGCTGACTAGGATGTCACGTCAGCGAAACGAGGTATCTATACTACCTCAGGATCTTTTTTGGACGGTTTACATAGTTCAGGGGTACACATTTCTGATATTGCGGTTAGGGGACTTCATACAGACTTGGCGTACAATTGAGGGGCGTTTGGTGAACTTATTCCTTGGTCTCACGCCAAGCAACGGCCCACTGCAAAGTATACCGGTCTAGAGGAGGGAGGAAATCTCATGGGCCGAGCTTCAAATTTCTCCTGCTGTGCCTATTCACTCGTTGGTGGTCGACACCTGGACATATGATGTCTGTTTTGTTTCCCCTCTATAATTTGGTATAAACTCTGTTTTAAGGTGAGATAATCTTTTTTCTGATTACACGAAAGATGTTTAGTTGACACTAGACACAACCGTACATGCAAATGAAATGCAAGTTTTGAATGCCAAAACAAGTGGACTTTTCAGTGCGAGTTTGAATAACTACATATGGTTTGACAAGGTGATCAAAAGTGTTGAAGTGTGCGCAAAATCGAACAGAATCATGCAATAATTGATACCGCAGACTGGTCTATTAAGTGGATTGGGTTGCTCACCCCAACCGGCACGCCCTGTGGACCCGTAATTCTTCTCCGTGGAAGAATTACAGAGTTGTCACGCTGAAAAAACTGCACTAGCGAAGAAAAGCAGCACCCACCTTTGACATAAAGTTTGGACTTTGCATTTTGGACCTACCGGCTTTGGTATGTTCTTTGCTCTTTGGACCTACCGGCTTTGTTTAACCCTTCCTGAATTGACTTGCTCTGCCTTATTTATTTTTTCTTCCTAGATTCGTAGTGGATACTGGATCCATCGCTTTTGATAAAGCACACAAAGGCAGTAGCCATCTCCCTCATCCTTTGATCGCCCCCACAAGCTTTGACGAATTGGCAAAGCACCAAAAAAAAGAGAACCACACAAAGTTAAACAAACACGAGTGCCTGCACAAAAACAGTGGCAATTTCTGAACCTGAAAGCGTGCGACCTCACCGTGTGTACGTGCAGACGCGAAGGCCCGGCCCCGCCATCGCGCTCATCACCGGCGTACGGTACAATGGCTGGGCCGCTACGCCGGCAGCGGCACGGGCCTCAATTTTGATGCGACTACGAAATGTCACTCACATGTGACATGTTGGTTCGGAATCAGCGAACTCCGTGCGCTTCTGTTGCTCAAAAAGAGTGGTGACCCGCGAGCCCGGACAATCTCTCAATTTCTCAGCGATGGCAGAGCGTTTGACGCGACGGGTTGCCGTGACACCGGGAGCACGGACGTACGAACGTCTGCCGCTGGACAAGGATTTTTCTGAGGCACTTGTCAATTGCCATCCAGATCGTCAAGGCATTGCATGTTGCCGCGGATTTTAGGGTTTTACTAGTACACTGTACAGATCGAGTAGTACTTCTTACGGGATGAGATGGTTGGAGTTGAATGATGTGAGAAGTAGGTACGACCTATACGAGTATACACTGTAGACAATTTTCGAAGAAGACTAGTACGCTGTATACGTCTGCGCGAGTTAATTGTAGCTTCCCCATCGGCGCGTTATTAGCCGGCTGCAGGCCACCCATCGACTTGCACGCGAAGGACATGAGAGGTGTCTGGCTATGGTGGTCCTGTTTGATTTCATTATCTATGTGGCCGCGTGCAAAGGAGAGCTGGACCCTCTCCAATCGGAGGCAAACGGGTCCAACACGAGAGGTGTCGACCTGACATGACAATATAAGCTCCCCACATCGCCGCGCGCACGACGCAGGATCCGCCTCTGCAAACGGCCACGCTCCCTCCGCGCCGCAGCCCGCAATCGGACATGTGTGTCAGCGGCTCAACGCTAGCTGCTGTTCTTGAGGCCGCGGCGTGACGGAACGAGGCTGGCGAGGCCGCGCCAAGTGCCCAGCCAAACCCACGCCTCCCGCCGTTCCATGCATGGCGCGTACGGTCCACGGTGCCCGCACATCGTAGCACTAGCACGGGCGGAATAGCTCGTAGTAGCCCGTACCCGCTGGCGCGGCGGCCAAACTCCGTGTCTCTATGTCCTCTACGGCTACGTCCGACTGTCCGTCCGTCCGTCCGTCCTCGTACTAGTGACAGAACGTAGGAGCAGCTTGTACGACTAGTACTCCTACTCCACGTTTTGTTCATATGAGATGTCCTATAGAAGTCGGGTCAGCGGTCAGCTATACAGTACGTACGAAAGGCTCACCTTGACGACTCCCCCCGGCTGTCAATTTCACGTGCCATTGTTTCCTCCTCGAACGGGGGTCAATGTAGAACTACTCCTACTCCTACTCTCCACTAATCCAGTACTACTACTACTCCCAAAAGTACTCAGGCGCAGGCATAGAGTAATATGGAAACACAGGGAGAAGCGGAGAAAATCGATGATTTGATCTCCAATCACCGCGCTTAGCAACTTTACCCTTCCTATCATGAACGTGGTAAAAAATAGGTCTCTAAACATCATGCTTTTGATTTCCATGCTCTTAAGTGTATTTTCATCCTTTTCTAGTATTTCTTCTTGTATTTTGCATGCGTACGTACGCGGGCGACTGGATCGGGATGTTTCACTCCAAGCCTTCACGTACATGCAGCTGAGCGCCTGGTCAGTTTGCCTTCACGTACATGTACGTATGTAGTGCGCAGGCTAGCAGTTTGTCATCCGCTAAGCACAATAATTTTTGTGCAAATGAACAATGAATAAAATAAATATACTGACTAAAGAAATAAGCACAAAAACAATAATATAGATACAATAAAAAATTCTGGATATAATATTAAGTACAATATTCATGAATGCATCTCACAAATCTATGAATTTAGCTAAATAAACAAGTTCATCTAAGAAAACCATAATTTTGGTCTAAACGAGTTCCATCTCTATAAATAAAGCATAAGTTTACCTTCACATAACAAAAAAAAACATTCGTCCAAAGACCTTGCTAGGGCAATCGCGCTCGCCGGTAGGGGGGAGGGTCTGTGTGGGCGTCCTTGGCCTTTGCGTTGGAGCTCCTCTGCGTGGCCGTCCTCGACATCCATACAGCTAGGGCGAGGATGGTGGACCGACCGCAACCAGACCTTGCTGCGTGGCTAGGTCGGCAGCGTGCAGGGCCAGGGCTGGCGGCGGATGTGCGCCTAAGCTGGCAACGGGCGCTCCTAGACTTCAGGTGGGCGGGAAAACGATAGGCGCTGGTGAGCCGGCCGCAACCAGGCCGGAGGTGGCCGCGCCAAGACTGTTGGCGGCCGGGGCTAGGGTAGGATAGAGCACCTCTATGGGTTCTTCGAGTCGAACACTCGCGGAGGGAGATGAAACGTCGGACGGGAGGCAAATGAAACGTTGGGTTTCTATGCAACGTACAGAGGGCTATTTATGTACAAAATACAGGTGTACACGTTAGAAAATGATGAAAATACACTTACGGGAATGGAAATCAAGAAAATGATATTTAGAGACCCTTTTTACAAAACCCACAATAGGAAGGGTAAAAATACAAAGCGGGATGATTGGAAACCTAATTCATTAATTTTCTCGAAAGAAGAGGGGTGTACAAGGGACATGCATCAAAGTCAAGAGCATGGAAACGATAAGAAAAGATCCAGCCGTGTCAGTCGGCGTACGCCCAGGCCCCGAAAAATTCCAACGCGAGGTCACGAGTCTCCATGTAGATGTGCGCGAGCCAGGCAGCGCACGGTTTGCCACTGCGAGCCAGCCAGCCAGACCGATGCATGGTTGGACTGTAGGACCGGCTGGTCCATCGGAAGGACACAGACGGCCGGACAGGAAGGCGCGGGAGACAATGGGAATCGTGTTGTTAAATGCGCTACAGTAGGAGCACCGTGTCCTACATCTCGCCGATTTGGTCCAAAAATTGAGGTGTACCGTGTACAGTGTGTACAGTCTCTAGTAGGAGTACTTCTCTCTTCCATGTGGAGCCTCTTTGAGATCACGACAGAGGGTTTGTCATGCTCATGCAGTCATGCGGTCCTGCCTGAAACGAAGAAGTGATTATTCACGTGTGGAACTCCGAAAATTTTGGGGGCAAATTGCATCTTTTGAGAGGTGGTCTGGTTAACAACATTTAGTGTACATGTGTTTAATACCACTTGTCCGCTTGTATAGTTGCATTAGTTTGCAAACTCATATTCTGTTCTCCACAAAAATGTGAAGCATCATTAAAGGTGAGTGATATTTTACGTAGTAGAACAATTTAGGTTCATCAAGAACACAAGAGTTTAAACAAAATTATACTAATATAATAATTTTTAGTTTTAGTTTTGTATCTCGATGGTTAAAAGTTGTTATATATTAGAGCGAATTGAAGAATCAATTCAATTCCTAATAGCAACGCTGTGCAAATCAAATCTCAATGTAATATGCTATTTCTACTTTTCATTTATTAAGAGAACGCATCAATTTAGCTAGGCATCTGTTTATAAGTTAGTGTTGATAAATGAGAACTCCATATTACTCTACTCAATTAAATCTTCTTTAAAAAAGATAAAAGCTTTATCTTGTATACATTGATACGATAGCGTATAAGGGACTGAATTATTATGTTTGTCTCTTCCAATTAACGGATCGGTTTAGTGCACCTTCTTTAGCAAAAACTCTCCAGGCTAGGGGTACACTAAATGGATTTGTTAGTTCAGGTGCATAAATACCTACTATACAAAAAGTTGAGAAGGCCCGTGCGTAATACTACTAGCAGTAATGAACTAAGTTGAGGCTTTTTCTTTCTTTTAACTAGGGCATAGTCTCCTTCATGGGTTTGCATACAAGCACGGACAATAGCTCGTCAAGAAATTAGGAAGTGAAAAGCTATCTCATATGTGTGAGTGTGCATCCATGCCGCTAGCTAGCACACAGTACCAATCAGCGCTCCATTCCCCTTTTTTCATGTGACTGATAGTACTCCGGTACGGGAGAAATCATGCCGAAAGCATGGTTTATTTGTCTTGATGTGTGTTCTACTAAATGGTCGCAACCCATGGGACCAGCTCCAAAAGCCTATAGCAGCTAAGCTAAGCTAATCCTGCCCTAACTAATCAACGCAGAACAGCAGCTTTATATCAGAACACCACCAGACCAGACCAAACCCGTTCGGATTAAGATTCCCATCAGCTTACTTAATCGCTAACCACTGCATCGCCAATTGTTAATTGCTCTTTACACGTACTACGTCTGCTCACTTGCTCAGTCCAGGCCGGCAACGCGGAGCCAACCTGTTCCAAGCGAGCAGACTGCAGAGCCGAGCCGGCAATGATCCTCCTCTGCCGCTGGGGCGAATGCTTGCATGCAGGTTGGCACGCACAGCTGTGAAGAATTCGGGCGAGTAGACTTTGCGCTGAATGATTGCGCCGACCAGAGAGGCAGAGGCCACTGCACTGGACACTGAATCCTCTACCTCCAGCAGAATGATGGCAAGTGAAAGAATGATAGCAAGTGAAAGTGCCATTCTTTAATCGAGCAAAGATGCCCTCTTTCGTTAACTGGTGAGTACTCCAGTGGTTACTGCTGTCTCATCCAGTCTCCATTCAGCCCGAGCAGTATAGTATAAAATTCTTGCCAGAATTAATTCAGGGGCTGTTTAGATCCACCCTAAATTTTTTTTCCCGTCACATCGAACGTTTGAACACATGCATAGAGTATTAAATGTGGATAAAAAAATCAATTGAACAGTTTACGTGTAAATCACGAGACGAATCTTTTGAGCCTAATTTCGTCATGATCTGACAATGTGGTGCTACAGTAAACATTTGCTAATGATAGATTAATTAGGCTTAATAAATTCGTCTCACAGTTTACAGGCGGATTCTGTAATTTGTTTTGGTATTAGTCTACGTTTAATACTTCAAATGTGCGTCCGTATATCTGATGTGACCTGCTAAATTTTTTTTCTTCTGGATCTAAACACCCCCTCAAGACTCCTTTTGTACTGAAATATAAAATAGGAAACAACATGAACAGTTGACAGCTACTAGAGTAGTATCAGGATTCACAAAACCAGTCGGTTCTCGTCATAGCTCTATGTAAAAACTGATCGGTATTAACCGGTTTTTATACAATATTTATCGAAAATAGTTGGTCTTTACCGGTGCAGTTGCATCTCAGTTAGGCAGATAAAAGGAGACTATTCAGTTGTGATAGTTGGGAGGTTGCAACGGGCATCTCATCGGCTGAAAGCCGTGCTAATCAACCGTTGCCTCACCGGAAAATGATGAGGCGTGAAAACGGCTGCCCACCTGCCCGCGAGCTAGGGAATAATGACATGAAACAACCAACGTCAAGGCAAGTGTACGAAGATGGCGCGATCGCCTGAAGCTTTTCCGACCACTTCAACCAGTGTGTCGCGATCGGCGCGTCCGTCTCCGGCCGGCGTCAGCGGAGGTGGGGGCTAGGCATGGGCAGCAAGTTGCGGCTCAACCATAGGAGAATTTGTTAATCCCTCCTATTGTATCTACTCCCTCCGATTCTAAATATAAATATTTTAGAATTTAACTTTTGTATCTAATATAATTTTTGGACACTGGTTTTAATATACACGTGAATCAAAGTATTTTTCAGCCAATTAAATGCTTAGGAGAGAAATCTAAGAAATTTAAAATTTAATCAACAATATTTTTTTAAGAGAAGGGTAATTTTTACCCGGCCTCTATATCCAATCGGATATATGCACTGCAACCACTGGGCTACATGCCCTTTAATCAACAATATGATTGACTTTTTAGAAATATAGTACGAATGTATATGTTTACGACGTGCACACATTCACCTCTATTAGGATACACACGTGCATTCTATCTATTAATCCATATGAGCACCCGAATGGCTGAATCTTTTTATTAATCTTTACTAAATAAAAAATAAATATTCATACTTAGAATCAGAGAGAGTAGCACGGAAAGGTCGTCACTCGTCAGCCCGGCTGCACCTGCCGTTTGTTTTGATTATCAGTCAAGTGTTTCGCAAATGGATATCCCTATCGAATCGAGCTGAAGAGACTGAACGGTGTCGTGTTCTCATTGAAAGCGTTCACGGTTGGGTGGTGTAATAATGTCTGGTTACCTTCATTTTCACTTTAACTAACGTGGACTTGTTCTTCATTCGAGATCGCTTTCGAGGCTGTGGGGGGAGAATTCAGCCTACGTACTCGGACATATATAAGTTCTCCTATCGTATAATTTGTTTCAGGTTACTAATCCTCCTTTGAATGCCCCAACCACGTCAAAATTTAGCACCCTTTTTTCTCCTACAAATTATAAATTATTATGGATAGACCTTTTAAACCGTTAAATATTATGTTCTTTTAAAAACTTTATACAACATTTTAACTTTACAATAGTTAATTCATTCGTAAATACATTCATTTATATTCTCAAATATTATCACAAAAATCGTATACAAATATACAATCTATCCTCCATTCATCCTATAATAAGCATAAAATTTTGTTAAGAAATCAAATCAAACATAGTTATCCTATAAAAATCTGTCCTATATAGATTTGGTAATGACAAATCAAAATCATACCAGGTAGGGGCAAATGCTATCCTACCTTCAATTTTATCCATACCATTCACTTACAAATTAAGAGAGAACACATACAATATATCACCTCTAATATACAATACCAATATCTCTAATACTCTCATTTTTTAAAAAAATTATATGAAGGTTGTATCCGATACTGACTCATTGTCTATTTTCTTACTTCTCTCCTCAATCCCATCAGTTCTGTAGGGTAGTACATGGAAAGCACAGATTTGTAGTACTTGCTCTAATTTCTCACCGTGGAACCAAAGCAGCGTAGAGGCAGACAAGCCATTAAACAAACTGCAAATGATTGACTAATAAGAGCCCAATTAGGCACCTAAATTACAGCGTTCTGTAACAAACAGCTCACTGCTAACACCCCGGGCCCCGGTCACCCCGTACTCGTCGTAATACTTTTTTTATCTCTTCTCGAACAAACCCTCCCTTTTTATCACTCTCTCTCTTTCTCGCCCGTTTCTCCACCACCGCTACCACCTCCTCCCTCCTCCCATTCGCCCAAATCGGCGAGGGGAATAGCCCCCGCGCGCCTCCTCTCCCCTCCTCTCGTCGCCGGCGATGGCCGACGGCGAGGCCTCCTCCGGCGCGTACAGGGAGTTCAAGGCGCTGACGGAGGCGGCTGACCGCAAGTTCGCGCGCGCGCGTGACCTCCCGCTCTACGGCGGCGGGGACCACCACAGCCGGAAGGCGTTCAAGGCGTACACGCGGCTGTGGCGCCTGCAGCAGGAGCGGCGGCGGGAGCTCGTCGCGGGCGGGCTGCGGCGGTGGGAGATCGGGGAGGTGGCCTCCCGGATCGGGCAGCTCTACTACGCGCGCTACCTCCGCACGGCCGAGCCGCGCTCGCTCGTCGGCGCCTACGTGTTCTACGAGGCCATCTACAGCCGGGGGTACTTCGCCGCCGCGGCGCAGGTGGTGGTGGGGGGCGGGGACAGGCACCAGGGCCTCCTGATCCGGTACAAGGAGCTACGGTTCATCGCGCGGTTCCTCGTCGTCGCCATGCTGATGCGGCGAGCCGAGGCGGTGGACCACCTCTCTGCGCGCCTCCGTTCGCTCGTCGAGGAGACGAAGTCGGCATACCCCGTAAGAAGCTTACCTCCTCTCGTGCTTTGAATTGGGGAACCCCGAGTTAAGTTTGTGCGCTTACTGTTTTGTATTTTAGGAAACCTAAGGAGACCTTTTTAACTTCTAGATTAGAGTAGTGAAGAGAGTGGGAACTTGTTCATTTGAAGATTGTTTTGCCGCTTGGTTTTGAAATTTTGATAGAAGTGATATGTACAGTGCTATTCTTTTATGTATAAAGAATTCTGATTGGGAATTTTGACCCGCACTGGTGCTTAATCAAGGGTTTCTATTTATTTCCCAATTCGATTATATTTAATTTAATAAGGCAAATTCATTGTGGTAGTATGGAATTTAAAATTTAAAATTTTTATTTGTGGTGAACTGAAGTAATACGACTGTTCAATGCTCGTTTTACCCTTGGGATTTGGGATATTGGATTGTGTGAGTTGTACATTTCATTAGGATAACGAATTTCGGATCATTATGGTTTACAGTTTTAGCTGCTAAAGTAGAATCATTCTCTTTAGTTGGCTTGATAATTTAGAAGTTACTACGTACTAGAGGAAGTATGAACTAGAGCAATTTCACAAGCTCTATTACCTTTCAATAGCATATATATATCACATTGTTTTGTCAGTGCTTAATTGAGAAATGATATATTGTTTGAGGGTTGAATAATGAATGTTATGCGAAAACAACAGCTTAGCATTTAGGAGCCTATGACATGAGTGCCTTGTTACATGTTTCTCGTTTTCCTGCATTGTTATACATTCACATATTTATATCCTTTCTAATTAAACCATAACAACTTTGTGACCTCATACTTCTTAGAAAACCAACTTCAAGGAATGGAAGCAAGTGCTTCAAGAGCTTGGGAGATTCTTGAAAGCTGATGGAGCATACAAGGGATCTAGGTCACTGAGATATGACAACTTGTTCGACTCTTTTCCATCGAACCTTGCACCTATTGCACGATTCCATTCGAAAAGAGTACTGAAACTGAAAGAGGCTGTATTGACAAGCTATCGCAGAAACGAGGTCACATATATCATACATCAATAATTTACCCACTTATCCTACTGTGAAAACAAGCTTGACATTTTGTAATATGTAATGCAGGTGAAGTTCACAGAACTAACTCTGGACACTTTCAGAATGCTACAGTGTCTGGAGTGGGAACCCACTGGTTCTTATCAGATTGCTGCCAAAGAGCTTACAGAAAATGGCACTATAAGTGATCAGAGTGGACCCTCTGGACTGATTGATATTCACCTATCATCAGAAATATCTGATGGAAGTCTTCCTGCAAATCCTCAAAAGGCAATCATATATCATCCTACAGTATCTCATCTTCTAGCGGTAGGTTGTTTATGCATGTTGTTCTCTTTCAAGCTCAGTTTTACATAGGATGGAAATCGAATCATGATAGAATCACATATCTTCTTTTAGGAGATTACTCTTGAAATGATATATTATGCTCACCATCCTGTGAACTGGATGCTTATTTTCCCCTTTATCAATGTCATTAGCTTTATATCAATACAACTTTCTGGTTGACGTTTGTGTTGGGATTTTACAATACTGAAATGATATCACATGGTTAGCAAGTCTGCGCAAGTCCTCATCATGCCTGGATGTTGTCATAGTTAAGATAGGCTGCTGCTGCACATTGTAATTTATTTGGTGGTGGAACCACCCACTTTTTGTGCTATACTTATTTGGCAGTATACTGTACCATTTCTCATGACACAAACAGAAAAATGTGAGAATATCTCAGCTTTACCATGTTGCAGTGCTGATTGACGATGGGTTGCTTGTTGCAATCCATTGGAATGTACTTTTATTTACTCACGAGTTTAATGGTCCATATGATTTGTTCTTTTGCTATTAGAACCTTTTTTGTAGTGTTACATCAGAAATTTGTAATTTCAGGTTCTAGCCACAGTCTGTGAGGAGCTTTCTCAAGATAGCATCTTACTTGTCTATCTATCAGCATCAGGTTCCCTTCTTGATCTGACTTTGTAAAACATCTAGTAACATTCTTGTTTTGAGTAGTTATTAGGTTCTTACCCTTCTAACTTTAGTGATCAAAATTTCAGGTTTTTCCGAGCAGAACATTACTTTTCAAAAGTATGCCTCAAGCTCATCATACGCAAGGGCAACTTCTGGGTATCCCATCGATAAGCCAAATTCCAATGGCAGTTCAGATAATCATCTATGGCTTGGTCCTCGTGGAAGTGGAGGTAAGCATCTGTCTTCTTGTAGGGTTCCTTTCTGGAATTATATCAGTGTAATGATATAGTTCAATTAAGCCCACTTTTTATGGTGTACTGTACTAGGTTAGTGTCCGATTAGATTAATGGTCTAGTTTCTTGTTGAGAGGTTGATGCAGTATGCATTTGCTATTCTGACATTACTGTATCTTTACCAGGTCCAAATAATCTTTATCCAGATGATCTGATCCCCTTTACAAGATATCCACTATTCCTTGTAATCGATAGTGAAAATAGTCACGCATTCAAGGCAGGTTTGTCAGAACTTAATCTTAGCTTGGTAGATGAAAATCATTATCATGAGTATTTTGTTGTTTTTCAGAGCCAAACTTATTACACTGGATTGCCCATGCCTTTTGCTCTGTAGTTCCTATATGGTTTTATTTACATTCATTGTGGATGAAGGGTCTTGTATTCTCATTTGTTTTGAAGTGCCTACTATTTAACCTACTGTAATATAAAACAAGCTGCAGTAGGTAACATTGTCTGGGTTTATATGTTCACTCATAGCTTGATAGAAAATTTTCTTTAGAGGGTTTTCAACCTGTTATTTGTGATTAGTGATCAAAGAGGAGAGCTAACAATTTGTCTCTAGCATAGCATAAGCATAGCATGAAAGGCTGGATTTTCAGATGGAAATTAAACAGTGCATATGATTTTTCTTTCCATTTTCATAGATCACTGTATTGATGAAATCTAGGCACTTTGGCTATCCATAGTAGCTTGTGAATCCATCCTTTGATTCTGTATTTCTCCAAGTACATCTTAAAAACTTTAAGCAAAATATTCTTTCAGAAAAAAGATTAGTTTTTTTTCTTTTCATTATGTTTCTAACAATTTTTTTCCTGTTCTTAAAAAAATGGGAGAATGAATTTCTTATATGAGCCATAATTGCAGGCTATACATAATGCAGAGAAGGGAGAGCCAGCTGCCTTGTTACTTTCTCCTAGGATAGCATCAGCAATGCCTGGTGTGGAATCCACGAGTAATGGAAGCCAATTTACGTACTTCCTCACAGCTCCAATGCAAGCCTTCTGCCAACTAGCTGGGATAACTTCTGACATAGATAGCGTATGCTCTTTCCTTGAAGAGTTGAGTATTTGTGGAATATTGATTTCTATATTTTGAGCTCTTCTGCTTGGTTTTCAGGATACGTATGCTAACGCGGAAAGCATAATTTTCTCCGCTTTGGAACAATATGAAGGAATCCTCTGCACATCTGTTGGATTGAACAACGTGTGGGGACAAATTTTACCAGATCCTTTTCTCAGACGCCTGATCGTCAGGTGCTTTTTTCCATATATCTTCCACATTCAATGTTTTGATTAACTGCCATTTGGTTGGAAGGTTAGCATTGCATCATGGCTTGAAGATAGCATCTTGACCTCTTCCAAAGCATGAAAGTGGTTATTTAACATGACTAGTTAATAGTACACAACCTGAGGTCCATTGCGATATTTCCTGCAAACCTCAGGTGGGCTTGTGAACAAGTGGGCAGGTGTAAAATGGAACAATGGAAGGATGGTTTTACAGCACCATCGTGTACATAATCAGAACTCTCCATGTTGCATTCTTAAGACATTTTTTTGTTCCATATTATTGCATGGTGCCAAACCATATTCATTCTTTTAACAAAGATCTTATTCATTTGCAGGTTTATTTTCTGTCGAGCAGTTATCTTCTATTCTCACCCTGAGGAGAATGGTGAACATATACCAACCTGCCTACCCAGTCTTCCAGAATCAGTAGCGCCAAATGCTGAAGCCATCATGGCCCCCATCCTTGAGCTTGCAGAAAACCTTGTTGTGAGCGACCGGTTTCATTTCCGACATTCTGTCCGCAACAATAAGAAATGATGATCAGGAGCAACAGCTCAATCCTTCTGTAGATACCTCCATGGTATATAATCAAGTTATTTGTTGATTTGTTCGTATTTATACAACAAATGGAGCATGATTCAGTATGAACAGGCTGCAGCTGCAGCTGCAGCTTGGAGAGGGTGAATGATCTATCATTTTTCGCGGCTTCATCTCCATTGAGCATCTGTACAAGTTGGTTTGGTGGTCCTTACTTTTGATCTAGGCAGTGTAGGGCTTCTCTTTCCTTTTCTTTCGGTTTGTGGTGGAGAGGACAGTTTGTATGCTGGAAGAGGCATTTTTTAGTACCCCGGAAGGCAAATTGTTTTTTAGGGTTAGCACAATATTTTGAGAGTTAGTTTACTACCATCGGATGCATTGCGTTGCACATTGTCTAGTGCACCCAACGTTTGTAATTGTTGTTTGTCCTGAATGAAGGGTTCTGGATTATTGTCTGATCTGCATGTTCTTTCTCTACAGTGGTGGTGATTATAGTTGGTAAAGGTACTGAAATCCATCGCTGACGTTTCGGGATCATCTATTTTCATCTGACAACTTTACTTTGAGATAGTCTTGCATGTAGCAATTAGGATCCAAAGGTTTTGGCATATTAGCTCTGGGAAGAACTATGAAGTGCCTCTGGAAGACTGGAAATACCAGCGAGAAGCATGTTTGTGACTCACGGTCAGTCAGCTGAAAAGGCAGCTTGTTTCTCTTTTTTGGCATGCAAAGCGATGAGAAAGGTCTTGGTGTACAGTGTACTGGGCCTATTTCTTAGTGAGACACGACACACGAGCATATGGGCCCTTGGCTTCTTGTTTCACCTTCACTAGGCCGTGGGGTTATGGGCGGTGACATTTTTTACAAGCAGCTTATCATAAATTACCAAACCTCGGACACTACCATTTGCAGGGCCCTTGTAATTATAGGACTCTTTATCATTTACTCCCTCCATTTCAAAATATAAATATTCATAGCATTTAAAATTTATACCACACTATAAACATTTCTGGGATACTTATTCTAATGCACAAAAATCTATACATTTTTAGTCATGTTTGGGGATCTAAATAATTCAAAATTCAAAATGTTCCTAGGGTGGGTGCACGTGTGCTCAAATTTATTGAAATGATTAAAAGAGAATCCTTATCCTCTACCTTATTTTGTCTCTGAAGAACCTAGAAATGTTTATATTTAGAACAGATGGGCTATCATGTACACAAAATGTCTAAGTGCCATTTTAAACTCATGTTTGAGAGGTTTTTAACTCTATTGGTGTTGTATTCCATACAGGTTTACGCAGAGAATACCAGATGAATATCTCGGGTGGTCAGAGTTTTTTTTTTTTTATCTGCAACCCTCGTGCTTCTAGAAGGGATATTCTAGAGTTTGACTTTGCAATATCCAATCAGATAAACCTGTACAGCAGATCCAGTAAACGCCATCGGCTTTTGCATGTTACCATAGCTTCCGTTGTCTAGTTGACATTGCAATATCCAATTATCAATACATGATACACACACGATACATCAGATAAAATCTACGCAGCCGATCATGTAAATGCCGTCAGCTCTCGCATGTTTACGTTTTGCTTCTGATGTTGATTTGACGATGCAATATCCAAACTATCCATACATCAGATAGTAAATCTGCGCAGGATATCCTGTAAATGCCGTCAGCTCTCGCATGTTTACTTTGCTTCTGATGTTGATTCGAGAGATTTTCAATTCCACCGCCCACCAGTGCTTGAAAACTCATGATATCTCTTTCCCGTAAAAAAAAACAAAAAAAAACAAAAAAACTCATGATATCTCCGTGCTCTCGCCATGTCATCGCGCCCACCGGATGGTCAACAGATGCACGCCGCCTTCTTCCTCGCTGGCGTTCGGGGCGGCGTCCTCCGGCGGCAGGACAACTGCTCTGGCCGAAGCCGACGATAGTCGATAGAGCGGACGAACAGAGCCATGGGGAGGAAGCGAGGAACCTATGGTTCTAGAACTTTCTGGAACCTTACGGAATCGGAGAGGTTGGTGATGAGAAACAGAGCGCGCGTCTGCGCCTCTGCGGGGTTGGAAAATACCCAAGGGGTTCGGAATTTTCTTCTCCGTATCCCTAGGGAGAAGTTGTAACGCGTAAATAACTTGAAAAAGAGGGTTCGTTTTGAAAAAAATTGCGCACCTCCCCGCCTCATCGGTCCCCACCTTCGTCATCGCCGCCGCCGCCGGCGGCGGTGATGCAGATCGTGAGTTCACTTGCGGTACGTTCATGCTTGTTTCAGTCGATGAACTGATGGAGAGATGATTCATCTGAGTATCTGACTGTCGCTTGTTTCAGTGTTTTGTGATAGGAATGTATGCTTGATGAATGCTTTAGAGATGAGCCACAATTTTCACCGATTCCAGAAGAATTTTAGCTTAGTTTCTGATGTACTTATCGCTCTAATTGCCGTTGCTATGTTTCATAAATTTGTGTAAAACACGTCTCCCCAAATTCAGATAAGTTTTTTTAGAATGGTGGGGGGGGGGGGGGGGGGATGTTCCCCACCTGAATTTCATTCAATTATTTGCTGAAGGATATCTGGAGTTAATTGCATAGCTTGCCAGAAAGATCTAGCAAAAGGGCACCTAATGCAAAATATGAAAGGCCGTTTCTCTTTCTTCATCACGAAGTTCACAGGTATCCGTTTGCACAATAGTTTTCTTGAGAAGATTCTGCTTGGTTGGTAATCTTTCTTTCACCTTCAACCAAGCAAAGAACTGAATCTTGGGAGGGGCTCTGCTTTTCCAAATAAATCCCCAATTTGACTACTGTGTTTGGTTTCAAAAGAGGACTCGTAAATCTGCCGTGAAGTCAGAACACTCCCTTCTATTCTTTTCAGCACGGTTCTATTGTCTTGTTTTGTATTCAAATAAACATTCTCAAGAATAAGTAGTTCACCAAACATAACAGGATTGATTTTACACTCGCACTTGTCTCAATGTAGCCTAGTGGTTGCAGTGACCTGAGTAGCACCCAAGATCCTGAGTTCAAATCTCCATTGGAGCGAATTTCAGATTGGGTTATTTGAGAGCTAAGTTTTCTGTTTGAAAATGCTGCATATATCCGGTTGGATATAGAGACCGGGTAAAAATTACCCTTCTCTAAAAAAAACTCTCAAGAATGAGAAACAGAGCGTCTCTGCACCTCTGCGGGGGGAGTAGAGAGGTCAGAGGAGTACTGCATGTGATCCAACCGGGGTTCGGAGAATAAGAGTTGTAATGCGCAAATAGACTTGAAAAGAGGGTTCGTTTTGCAAAACTTTGCACCTCCTGCCTCCCCAATCCCCACCGTCGCCTGCGGCGGCGGGCTGGTGTTGCAGATCGTGACGTGGTCTGATCTTTAGACTTTGGCGCTGCAATGCTTGTTGGTTGTTGCTATCTTCAGCTGATGATGAACCGATGGAGTGATGGTTCATCCGAGTATATATCTGACTCTCGCTTGTTTAAGTTTACCGTGATAAGAAACTATACATCTGAGTATGCTTTGATGAAAATTGAGGATGAGACACAGTTTTCAACGATTTCAGAGGAATTTTAGCTTAGTTTCTGGTATACACGTCACACTAATTGCCCGCTGTTAAATTTCAGAATTTTGTCCAAACATGCCTGTCCAATTTCAGATTAGTAAGCATTGCAGGATCGATCGATCTATCTATCTATCTATCTATCTATCTATCTATCTATCTATCTATCTATTATATTATTAAGATAGCTTGAAAAAAAGGCACCACGTTCACTGTGGAGACTAGAAATTCTCACATTAATTGAAAAAAAGAAACGAAAAGTCCAAGTAGAAATACAATTAAAAAATAACTGAAATTCAGAACTAAAAATAAGCAATATTGAAACAGTAGTCCACGTAAGAATCCAAAACGTGATTAATTAAAATTCGGAGTAATAAATAAATAAATTTCTGAAATTAGGAAAGAAAAAGAAGAGTTCAAGTAGGAACACAATTTTGAAATAACTAAAATTTAGAATAAAAAGAAATATTGAAACAACAATTAATCCATCCATAACACAACACAATATTAATTAGAATTCGAAATAAAAAATAAAATAAATTCAGAAAATAGAAAAATAAAAATAAGAGTTCAAATAGAAATACAATTTATAAATAAATAAAAGTTGTAATAAAAAATAAAGACTATTGAAAGAATAGACCATCAAGAATATATGACGAGATTAATTAAAATCTATCACGTTCACTGTGGAGGCTAGAAAGTCCCACATTAATCGAAGAAAAACAAAAGAAGAGTCCAAGTAGAAATACAATCTAAAAAATAATCGAAACTCGGAATTAAAAATAAGCAATATTGAAAGAGGAGTCCATATAAGAACCCAATACGTGATTATTTAAAATTCAGAATAATAAATAAATAAATTTCTGAAACTAGGAAAGAAAATGAAGAGTTCAAGTAGGAACATAATTTTTAAATAACTAACTTCAGAATAAAAAAGAAATATTGAAACAACAATTAATCCATCTATAACACAACACAAGATTAATTAGAATTCGAAATAAAAAATAAAATAAATTCAAAAAATAGAAAAATAAAAATAGGAGTTCAACTAGAAATACAATTTATAAATAACTAAAATTTGTAATATAAAATAAAGACTATTGAAAGAATAGACCATCTACAACATATGACGATATTAATTAAAATTCAAATAACAAATAAAGTAAATTTCGAAAATAGAAAAATAATTATAAATGTTTAAGTAGGAATAAAATTTGCAAATACAAAATATTAAAATGAAAAATATGGATTTTTTGAAAAGAATAGTTCATCTAGAACACAACGATATCAAATGATAATAAAGAAAGGAAAAAATAATAGGCTAGTAGAGGAGTAAAGTGGTGGTAGTTGGTGAGACATATAAAAACTATAAACATATGAACAAAACCACAAATAGAATCCAAATGACTATTAAGAGGGGGGCAACAGACAAGTCATTAAGCAACACGATCACGACAGTTGGTGGGATTCTCGAAAGTAAAAAAATAAACCCCAATGATAATCATATTCAATTTTTAAAATATCAACGATAATAAAGAGTGGGAGGCAGCGGGCGGGACGCGTGTAGAGGAGTACAGTGGCAAATCCGCTGACGGTTTAGCGGTACTTCTAAAAAGTAAAAAAATGAACGCAAATGATAATTATGTTCAATTTTTAAAATCCCAATGATAATAAAGAGTGGAGGTAACGGAGGGACCGTAGAGGAGTATAGTGACGGTGTTTGACGGAACCTTAAAAAATTATAAAAACAAAACCCAACAAGACAATGAACTCTAAAAACTAAAAGGTCTAATTTTTAACGGTTTCATAGAAGATGAATAGAAATAGTGATAAATTGATAAACAAATAAAGGCCTGACAAATGAGTAAGGAGTAACAACTGAAGCGACTTTTAAAAACTATAAAATTAGAAACACACGGATGATAAACTTCGGTCTTTCAAAATCCTAAGATAACGAGATAGATATTTAATAAATTTTAAGTAAAATCATATGTAATAAATAAATAATTTTGTATGGGTGCTAGCCGCGCAATTGCGTGGGCCACCCAATTAGTTATATTACTAAGACAGCTTGAAAAGGAGGCACCACGTTCGCTGTGGAGGTTAGAAATTTCCACATTAATCGAAGAAAAGAAAAGAATAGTCAAAGTAGAAATATAATTTAAAAATAACTGAAATTCGGAATTAAAAATTAGTAATATTGAAAGAGGAGTCCATATAAAAACCCAATATGTGATTAATTAAAATTCAGAATAAAAAGTAAATAAATTTCTGAAATTAGGAAAAAAAGAAGAGTTCAAGTAGGAATACAATTTTGAAAATACTAAAATTCAGAATAAAAAACAAATATTGATACAACAATTAATTCATCTATAACACAACACGGGATTTATTATAATTCTAAATAAAAAAATAATGTAAATTCAGAAATTAAATAAAATAAAAATAAGATTTCAACTATAAGTACAATTTATAAATAACTAAAATTCTTAATAAAAAGTAAAGACTATTAAAAGAACAGACCATCTAGAACATATGACGAGATTAATTAAAATTTGGAATAACAAATAAAATAAATTTCGAAAATAGAAAAATAATTATAGGAGTTCAAGCAGAATACAATTTACAAATGAAAAATATTAAAATGAGAAATATGGATTTTTCGAAAAGAATAGTTCATCTAGAACATAACGATATCAAAAGAGAGGGAAAGCAATAGACATATAAAGGAGTAAAGTGGTGGTAGTTGATAGGACATATAAAAACTATAAACATATAAACAAAACACCAAGTAGAATTGCAATGACGATTAAGAGGAGGGACAACAGATAAGCCATTAAGCAGTAAGGTCACAGTAGTTGGCAGGATTCTAGAAAGTAAAAAAATAAACCACACTGATAACCATGTTCAATTTTTAATATCTCAATGATAATAAAGAGTGGAGGCAGTGAGTAGGTCGCGTGTAGAGGGGTATAGTAGCAAAGCCACTGACGATTTAGCGGGACTTTTAAAAAGTAAAAAATGAATCCAAACGATAGTTATGTTCGATTTTTAAAATCCCAATGATAATAAAGAGAGGAGGCAGCGGAGGGACCGTAGTGGAGTACAATGGCGGTGTTTAACGGAACTTTAAAAAATTTATAAAAACAAAAGCCAACAAGATAATGAACTCTAAAAGCTAAATGGTCTAATTTAAATGTTTCATGGTTTCATGGAAGATGAATAGTAATAGTGATAGATCAACAAACAAATAAAGGCTTAACAAATGAGTATGGGGTAACGACCGAAACGACTTTTGAAAACTATAAAATTAGAAACATGCGGATGATAAAGATCAGTTTTTCAAAATCTTAAGACAACAAGATAGATATTTAACAAATTTTAAGTAAAATTATATGTAAAAAATAAATAATTTTGTATGGGTGCTAGCCGCGCAATTGCGCGGGCCACCCAACTAGTTTATTTTACTCCAGCAGCTCGATCGCTGCCATCGCCTCACCAGCCAATGCCACCATATTTGGATTTTTTTTCTCAAAAAATTCACTCGCAGTTGTATCAAGCGACGATCTGCAACCGTGTGTACACGTAATCGAACGGTTACGAAGTAGCCAAAGGAGTTCGGAGTTTTATTCTCCGAAGCCCTTGAGATCCGGATACGCGCATCGCGAGCCAAGGGGCTCGCTTGGCTGGAGCGCGGTGTGGGAGTGGACAGAATACTGAGTCCGGCAGGAAGAGTTTTGCCGCTTGCACACGAACCGGAAACGGTCGGTGATGGAACCGAGCCGAAGAGGTTGCGCTCAACACGGTGCCGGTGTTCTCGTCATACTCGTACGCTTCGGTTTCTTGATTCTCTGTCTTCGTCATCTGGGAGGTGCGTGAGTGGTGAACCCAGAAAAAACTATCTAAGATCTACATAGTAATTATCTAATTATTAATTATTAATTAAAATAATATATTTTAATTAGGATTGGATAAATTACGTGTGATTCCGGGTAATTGTACGTGGGAGTATCACTGGGTGCGTCGCATGGCGTGGCATAATATCATCTACATCTCACGCGGGGGAACTCATCTTCTCATGGGTCAAGAGCTGCTGAAATTATTGTCCGATGGATGAACTTTGTGTTCGCCGACGTGCCAACTGCAAACAAGGCAGCGTCCTTCCTGCTCCAGAGCGTATAAACCGCTCTGCATCCAATGGCTTGCTGCTAAAACTGAATTTTTAACTCAAATTCTTTTCTGAATATATTACTAGTATTAAACTGCTGCACAAGGACGACTCAGTCTATCAGTAGTACTATTATCCAAGCATGGGCCGCATGCTTAACGGATAAGCATGCACAGTGCAACGTTCCCATGGTTTTGTAATCTTGCATGCCGATCGATTTAAAATAACCGACCCGCAGTAGCAAGTTCCAACCAGGCAACCAACCATCCAAGCTCGTCTGCCCTTCAGATCAATCAATCCCCCTGCAAGAATTTAGCGTCCATTATTTTAACGGCGTTTTTAAACTCTTTTAGCAGAACCGAACAGCGACGCCCACATGGAAAAAGGACCCGTGTGGCCGTGTCCGGATTCCACGCGACCAAAAGTGCCTATTTACGCAGCTGCATTCGCCGATTGTTTACTGTCGCGAACAGTAGTTTCGTGACGACCTGACCGTATCAGCATCGAGCCACACGACATGTACACGAGCAGAGGAGATCGCACAGCTCTCCTACCGGTGCGTGCGTGCAGAGCCAGCCAGCCCCCTGTATAGTCGACGTCGCCCACGGTTTGTACTGCCGGTAAACGCCCTCGCGACCCCTCGATCCCCTTGAATTCTTCCTGCCTCAGCACGCACGTACGCACGTCACGCAGCTAGGTAGAAAGCTTCGTACTCACTACACGAAACACACTTGCATTTGCACAGTTATCTCGATCGCCACGCGCGCTCACCATCACCTTTGTGCATTCGCACGTATGTACTACATAAGTGCGTACGTGCTGGATATATAAATGTACAAGCTAGGGCAGGGTTGCTCGGTTGTTTGTGTAGTGTAGATGTGTGAAAGTTAAACCAGCCGGCGGGTCGATCGGTCTCGGTCACTTCGCTTAGCACAGCTAGCGCATGGCCATGGACGACCACCAGAGCAAGGTGCAGCGGCTGTACGACGCGTGCGACGCCGTCTTCTCGTCGGGGAGTAAAGCAGGGTTGCCGACGCTCAAGCAGATCAGGTGGCTGCAAGACCTGCTCGGTACGTACGTGTATTACGGTCTCAACCCATTAGCTAGCTCGCAACAGCTGCAGCTTAGCAGTAGGTGGGAATATTTTCATTGCGTCTTGGTTTCATACGTGTGCAAACTAATATGTTGGTTATTGGTTTGTCGAAGATGGCATGGAGGCCGCGGACGTTGGGATCGACGGCGGCGCCGGCGGCAGCGAGAGGTCGTCGTCCTCAGAGGACGACGAGAGGAGCCCGCCGGGGCGGCGGTTTCTCTCGGCGCGGGCGTTCACCCGGATCACCTACGTGCACATCCACGAGTGCGACGATTTCTCGGTACGCATGCACGCGCAATCGCGCAGGCGATGTACTTAATTTTGTTCACTTTCGCAGTGGTGAGATGGTATCAATTTGACGTTCGATCTGGTGCATCGGCCGTTGTGGGCTTGTGGGCGCGTGGCGGTGTTGCGCGGTTGCGTGCGTACGTGCAGATCGGCGTGTTCTGCTTCCCGGCCGGCGCGACGCTGCCGCTGCACGACCACCCGCAGATGGTGGTGCTGAGCAAGCTTCTCTACGGCTCGATGCGGGTCAAGTCGTACGACTGGGCGAATGCGCCCCCGTGCTCGGGCCCAAGGAAGAGTAAGCATGTCTCGGCTGCATGCATGCGCCTGTTTGCCGTAGATTCGCTCGCTGATGATGAATCGACAAAAACTCAATCGTTTTCTGATGTCAAAGTTGTCAACTGCATCTAACATTTGTTCCTTGTTTCGCCTACATATACTAGTTTGAGGTAACCTATGATCAAGGACAGTAAAAGATCTATGATGATTTACATCATAAGTAGGATATAATACCTCCCTTCAAAATCCTTGAAAAAGATGGTTTCAGATAGCCAAACCCCACCGATGTCTCACCAAACCAGCATTTTTCAGCAATATAAACAGGAGAACCTATCTCCCTGTCCACTGCTCTACTCTTGATAACGTTTTTTATGGTTTGGAATTTGCACAAGATAGTTCTCGCCTGAAACTGGAATAACTTTTTTGGATACTTGTAGTCTCTGTCGATTAATTTTAATTTTAATTACTACTAGCTTACTTCGATTGGAAGCCCAAGCCACGTGATGTGGAAAAACTACAGTCTAGATAGCTGTTTGTGAGCTCGTGTAAGTACGAAACAACTGCACTGCTAGTAGTATCTGAAATTGCCGTTTTTATACTATCCAAAAGTAAGTGACGCCATCCCACTGCTTTCCAATATCCAAAAGTTCACCCATCCTCTCAAGAAGTGATAGTAACGAAATTCTCATAGAATAGTATTTTTCATGCAGGTGGTTTAGCCCGAGTGGTCGCCGTCGACGAGATGCGGGAGGCGCCGTGCAAGGCGTCGGTCCTCTTCCCGCGGAGCGGCGGCAACATCCACTCCCTCACCGCCGTCACGCCGTGCGCGCTCCTCGACGTGCTCGCGCCGCCCTACGCCGAAGACCTCGGCCGGCCATCCACGTACTTCTCCGACATTTCCATCCCCTCTCTCCCAGGTACGCACACAGCATGCACGCCTCTCAGGCAATTGCTAACCTTCGTTCGACAGAAAATTCACCTCCAAGTATTATAGTTTTAAAAGCCAGATGTGCTTTGTGATCCATGCTCCTGTCCTTTTTATTTTTAAGCTTCGGTTATCTCCTCGTCTTCTCCAGCAGAGCTGGTGATGGACAGCAGCAGTGCTGGGGAGCTCCCTAAACTTTGGTAGAGAATCTACAAATTAGAATCCTAGGTTGAGGTAAGGGTAGGAGAGGGGAGCAGATTGGATATCCGTTTATTGTTTGCATGTTACTCAAATGGTTATGAAAAAAATTAGAAACAATTTGAGAAGATGTATTAATATGTGATATATCACTCACAAATATGCAAGTTCAAATTCAACTTTTACATCTCGCAACGAAAAAACAAATTTGACTGTGAATATACGTTACTAGTTGCAGTTTAATTTGTTTTTTTACGTTGCGAAATGTAGAAGTTGAATTTGCATGTTTGTGGAGTGATATATCACATTTTAATACATCTTCTCAAATTTTTTTCAATTTTTTTATAACTATTTGAGTGACATGCAAACAACGAGAGGACATCCCCTCAAGGGATCAAAATAGTTTCCCGTAGGAGGGGTGGGAGAAAGGGCCGAGATGGGGAAATTCGAAGTTCGCCGGCTTTGGAGGGATGGCCGTGGGAGGTGATGACCCGATGGTAGGTGGTGGATTGTCATGGCGCCGCCAAAACCACAGGGTCGGAAGCGAGCTGTGGGCTGGTATTGGCGGCGGGGCAAAACGACCTTTTTTTAGAAAGTTCACCGCGGGGGACTTCCCTACTTGAATTTCATTTCCAATAGAAAGAAAGGAGTACATGGCATCATCAAATTACAGAAACGACGAATAGAGGAGGAAAGAGTTTCCTTCCAAGAGAAAACAACTATTCTATTTTCACTTTGGAAGAGTTCGGCCCAGAGGGTTGCATCCTCCAGACATTTAGCTACCAATCGTTCAATCGACGGTTGTATCCCATGGAAGACCATATCGTGACGTGATTCCAAAACCCCCAAAATCACGGAAGATAGAAAACATGTAAGTGTTTACCAGGGATACCATCCCCGAGGGGGGGACAGGGAGGGTGCAACCTCGCTAGGCTTGCCATATCCGAAATCGCCGGATGGATTTGCATAGCCTGCCAGAAGGAGTGAGAGCAAAAGGGCATCCCATGCATATATGAAAAGCCATCTCTTCTTCTCCCTCGCAAAGGTCACAAGTCCCTATTTGCACAATGTTCTTCTTGCAGAGATTTTGCTTTGTAGGGTGTCTTTCCTTTGCTAGCAACCAGGCAAAGAATTGGAGTTTTGGTGGAGCTCGGCTTTTCCAATCAAATTTCCAATTTTGGTCGTTCATCCAATCTTTATGGAAAAACTCGTAGATTTGTCTAAATGACCGGTTAGAAGATGATGGCCGGTGATGGTGGATCCGGCGGTCAGGAGCTACGGGTGATAGGGAAGATGGTGGTGCAGAGGAAGCTCACTATCATCGGCTCAAGGAAAAGAAGAGGAGAGGGAGCAGGGTGGGGGAAGGCTGGCTTGGAGAGTATAACCATTGTAGTTGACTTGTTCCAGTTAGCCAGTGAAACCAGGTGGCGGCGGCGGAGGCAGCGGTTGTGAAGTCGGGATAAAGAGGGAGTTAGAAGGGGATTTTAGGATTTTGTTGTCTGGTACGAATCGTAAAGTAAATGAGCAGTCCCAAATTTGCATGATTCGGGTTCTCTGTCAACTGGTGGGTCCTACTTTGCATAGCAGCACAAGTGATAGTGTAATGATGATCGGTTGAGTTTTCTGACACATGCGATGACTTCTCTTTCAGGTTTTGCAGTATTGGAAGAGGCAGACTTGCCTGACGGTTTCCGTGTTGCAGGGGCCCCATATGTAGGCCCCGAACTCCCAGTAGACATGGACAGCATGTATAACTAGATAGCTGATTACTGCTTTTCCGGAGTATCAGATCGGATAGCTCTCACTGCTTTTCTTAAAGTAGCATTTGCATGGACAATACATTGCACCTTGCCATCATCTTGTATATACGATTATGCATGTGTGTTGCCGGTTTGTCTTTCTACTATCCTTATTTACCACTTGGTGGTGGCATGCTTTTTTGATACCTTTGCTCCTCAGCTCCTCTACGCAATGTCAATGGCTACCACTAGTTTTCTCAACCCTTAAGCTGCCCATTGTTTGGAAGAGACAAAAAAAAGTTAGCCTCTCCATTTATGAACAAACAGTACTAGACTATTAGTTAACTTTGCAAGACCAAGAATTAACCAAACCGGCCTTGGTGCCACCTTTGGTTTAGCTGTATACTCATCAGTCATCACACACCATTCATACTGGAGTCTGATCAGGCAATGATCATTAGCTCGATTTCTCAGTTATTTATCACCATTCAATAATCGGCAATAAGCGGGTAACCCTGAAATCACAAGCTTATAGGTAGGCGCAAACCTGCCATCCGACCAAAAACTCATATATGAATAGCCACAACACTCTCATATCTGAGCAGCTCTTCTCGAACACCGACAGCTGGGAGTCAGGGGACTACAGCTCGTTCGTCAGAAGTCCACAAGGACCACCGCCTTGGACGTCCCCGCCACCTCCGCCTCCACGGGCGGCGGCGCCGGGCCATTGGCGACGCGGCAGTTGCGCCGTATCTCCCCCTTCCTGGGGTTCTGCAGCTCCCCCATCTTGATCATCCCCTCGACGAAGGCCCTGAAGAAGGCGCCCTGGTCCTCGCCGAACTTCCTCACGGCGAGCCGGGTCCCGGCGTTGTCGGAGAAGAGCGTCTGGTCGGAGTTGAGGAAGCCGCGGAGGCGGACGAGGTCCTTGAAGTACTGGTTGTCGAAGACGAGCGGGGTGGCGTCCATGCCTCCGGTGACGTTCTCGTCGCCGCCGTGTGGGCAGAGCGCGTCGAGCCCCGCGCGGTAGGCGGGGTCCATGTTGGGGTCGGGCCTGCCGGAGCCAGACTGGTTGTAGAGGCGGAAGACGATGGAGAAGCAGCGGGCCTCGCCGATGGAGTGCGAGCCGGAGAGCGCGACGAGGTCGGTGACGGTGAGGTTGTAGCCGGCGAAGAGCTTGATGAGGGTGGTGGCGTTGGCGCGTGGGCTCGGCATGATGCTGTCCGAATCCTCCTGGCTCGCCGTCAGGCTGTCCTCGCGGCCAAGCCTCACGTCCCAGAAGGGCCCACCTGTCTGTGAGACAGAGAAAAGAAAGGAGGAGAGAGTCAAATCAAGTCAATAATTTCACTGACCAGCCAAACGAACCTGGAAATTAACAGCTCAAATCTTCCAATGTTGCAGCATTGTGCAGACATGGATATTGCAACGTATGATCATTTATTTGTGTCTACTTTTGTACATTTGCATGCAAAACAGCAAATTCAACCCAAGATCGTAATGACCATAAGAGCATTATGCGTTTTGCTTACATCCAAATTAGTACGGCTCACTCATGACTGAACAGTTCAGATACTAGTACAGTTAAGAGCCGCTGTTTACGTTATCAAAAGATTAAATGTCAGAAACTGAAAATGCAACGGAAGGATAAATGATAAATCATACTCCTACTCGGCTCCATATCAACCGCGTGAAAACTGTAAAACTTAAAAAGAACATGGCTAGCAATC
Organism: Oryza punctata; assembly: GCA_000573905.2. NCBI lineage: Eukaryota > Viridiplantae > Streptophyta > Magnoliopsida > Poales > Poaceae > Oryza > Oryza punctata. Next base: position 23,172,744 of record CM002496.2, read on the forward strand.
TAGCATAGTGACAAATCGGAAGCGTGACCCACTGCGAAAGCAATGCTGCTTTGTCTCCGACCTAAGTCCTCCCCTCGGCGATGAGCCATCAACAAGGACCAGTTTTGACAGCACCCGACACAGTACACGATCGCCTGCACTGAAAAGTCTAAAAAGGACTATACAACTGCAGCTCCGGCCGTTCGGCTTCACGTAGCCATGGCCCCCCCATCGTCCGGCCTTTCCCGGCTCGATGCACGGCGGCTACGTCAAACGCGCTTGTCTTGTGCACGCCGAGGGGATGGTTCATGCAACCTTGCCCCCACTTGATGTTCAGTGTGGTGGTTACAGGGAGCACGGGTACATACACTGTACCGTCCCTATCAGGGCATAGGACTATAGGGCACATGGGAGGATAAGGGAGAGGAAAACGATAGATGGTTTTGACAATTTGGATCACTGATTCTTTCAGAGATTTTCATCAGTCCTATGATTTTCAAACACACGCACGCGTTTGTTTTTGGTTATTTCCCAATGGAATTCATGCGGAATAATCCAAATTTCAAGTTCATAAAAACGGCGTGACACACACGTGACTACGGCCACCGTACACACGATGACGAGAGCGCCAACCGCCAGATTTACTCCCAGCCTCGTTGGTTCGTCAACGAGGGTCAGAGCTGTGTGGTGCCACCTGGGTTAGGGGTGACCAACCATGCAGCGAAGAGATGAACTAACTTTTGTGCGTTACGCGTAGGCGTTGCATCGCACAGCGGGCAGCCAGCCATGACAAAAAACGATTGAGATATTTGGCACTTTTCTTCCTTGTCTTTAGCCTGGGAGGCCGGGTGCCTCCTGAGATGAGAGAAATACCGGCTTGGGGAGAGGCAGAGGCGGAGCAGCGGATTTTGCAAGGAAACGCAAGGAAAATGGAAGAGAAACGTAGTACTAGTACAAGTACTAGAGTGGGCGTGGACGCGGCGGGGCGGGACGGGAGGGGAGGGGGTGTGTGTACGTACCAGGGCGACGGCGTCGCGGGCGGCCATGACGATGATGTCGGCGCAGGAGACGACACCAGGGCAGCGCTCCTCCAGCGCCTCCTTGATCTCGTCGACGACGTCGAAGGAGCGGAGCGAGTTGATGTTGGAGAGCGCCTCCTTCTCACCCGCCACCGTCGGCGTCGCGTCCATCAGCACCGACCCGTCGCACCCCTGCTCGCACACGACGAACGAAATCGCGGCAGATCGCCCGATCAGACGAAGAGAAAAACAAAACAAAGAAAAAAGGAAACCCACGAAGTGTGAACGCGAGACAGATCGGTCGCGGCACGGCGGAGGAGAAACGGAAGAATCGATCGCATCACCGACGAGGACGTACGTTGACGAAGCAGTCGTGGAACTGGAGGCGCATGACGGACGCGACGCTGCGGGCCTCGCGGGAGCGTGCTCGAGCCATGGTGTCGCGGACGACGGCCTCGGCGTCGGGGCACGTCTCGGCGTAGTACCCGACCCTGAGGTCCCTCACGGCGGCGTCCGCGCCACCACCGCCGCAGGAGAGGACGAACGCGACGACGACGACCGCGGCGAAAGCGGAGAAGCCGCCGCCGCGTCGTCGGAGGAGGAGCGCCATGGCGAGGAGGAGGAGGAGGAGGAGGAGGAGGAGGAGGAAACACCGAAACAGACACGCGCACGCGCAGGTGGGGGATTGTTGCTGCTGCTGCCTCCGCTTCCGCTGCGGGTCTCTGCTCGATCTCCTCTGCTCTGCAGCTCTGTACTAGCGCCCGGGGTGGTGGTAGTTATAGAAAAGGGGAGGTACGTGTCGGGTCGGGACGGGGAGAGGGTCGGGAAGGGAGGGTGGGAGACACGGGCCGCGCGGTGCAGGGAACCCAGACGGCCAGCCAGTGGTGCACGGACGGACGGGAGGACGCGAGGTGGTTTGGTTGGTGTACAGGGTCGAGTACGGCCGGGCGCGGCGAAGGCTGGCATGCGGGTGCGGCGTTGGTGGGATCAGGATCCTCAGTTGACTTCATGTTTTTGTCATCGATCGTCGGGACTTGCATGTTAGTGATAAACTTACAGTGCAATCGACTGCAAAGAATCTTAATCCGTATTGGTGTTGGTGACAGTATAGTACTAGCGTGTGTCAAAAATATCCATGGGTGTTTGGGATATATAGTGCATTGGTGCTAGGGAGTAGGGAAGGATGGGAGCATTGACTTGGGCGTATTCTAAACAACTATCAAGGTTAGCTTACTTCTCGTTTTTCATGTTTTGCAAACGGCTAAACGGCGCGCTTCATATGAAAATTTTATATATTCTTTTTAAAATGTATGATGCTGTTAACTTTTCTCATAACATTTATCATTCGTATTATTTAAAAAATTAGTATATATATGTAAAATTATGAGTTAAGGTTATATTTTATTTGATAATAAAACAAGTCATAACAAAATAAATAATGTTAATAATTTTTAATAGAACGAATGATCAAATGTTATGCGAAAAGTTAACAACACCATACATTTTGAAATGGAGGGAATATATAGATGATAATTTTAAAAAACAAATACATCTAAGTTTTAAGGTTTTATTAATTAATACTCAATTAATTATATGTTAATCACATTTCCTATTCACTGTATAGCTAATCAGGTAAAAACATAATCTAAAAGGATTTTTTTAGCTATGGGACACTGTTTGTGTAGTGTGTGATGACTGTGAGTTGAGCGTGATTGACGATGGTGTGTGTGGTGTGGATTTTGAATTCTGTTCATGTTGACCCCAGGAACCGGGATGGAATCATGGGAACATGGGGAGCAAATGGAGCGCAATGATGTAAAAAACGATGGTGACTTGGGGTCTTTTTCTGGTTGGAAAAGAAGGCGTAGTATTTTAGTGCTATACTTTATTAGGAAAAAGAAAGGCACAAATATTTAATGATATATAAGAATGAAAGATATATAGAAGTAGCTAAAGGTAGATAAACATAATAAACAAGAATAAATACATAATAAATGGTGAGACGCTTCCACACTAGGTCCAAGATAAAGAAAGTTGCCTAGGCTTTGGCAAAGCTGTACAAGAGGGTAAGATTTACCTTGTCATCAGATACTGTGTTACCAGAAAACGTGTTCTATGTACGAGTCTTATCGTGTATATATCATGCATACCAATTAATAAATTTTATCAATTTTTTTAAAAATGTTCATATACGTAAATCTATGGGTAAAATCCCACACATTCATAATATATAGGAAGAAAAAAATAAAATTCTGATAAATTTATACTTTTAAAACTGGGATTTCTGCGGTAACCGTAGTAGTGTCTACCATGCATCATGCATAGGAGGGTAGATAAACGTACTAATAAAAATCCTTGTTGTCACCTCTATCTCTCCAAGTGGTGTAGTAGCACTAGACCTAATATAGTGTACATCAACAGTAAAAAGTACCCCACCTCTTGTTGTAGGATTTATTAAATTTATCATTGTGTAAAGATTGAAATTCAAAATTATTGGTGAAAATGTTGCTTCAAGGTTTGTTTTTCAAAGCATCATTTCATGGAAAATTTTATAGGAAATGAATATGTACTAATATGAAATCAAAATGTTGATAAGTAAATCCTAGATTTAACGGTTGGTTATTTTATACTAACATGATTAAATGACTTGAGGTTACTCATTATGTGTATCCAATTAAAGGTGGAGAGGATCAGAGGATAGAGATAACTAATAAATACAGATAAATATTCAGTTATAACTCATGATGTGTATCTAGTTAAAGGTGGAGGGAAGGGCTGGAGATGACTAATCAATGCGGATAAGTAACTCCTTATCCAACGGTTGATAATTTTATACTAGCATAGTCAAATGGATTAGGATTACTCATTATGTGTATCTAGTTAAAGGTGGAGAGAAGGGGTAGAGATGACTAATGAAAACCGATAAGTAACTCCTTATCCAACGGTTGATAATTTTATACTAGCATAATCAAATGGGTTAGGATTACTCAGTACTCATTATGTGTATCCAATTAAAGGTTTATATATAGGAGAGATAGAGATGACTAATAAATACGGATAAGTAACTCCTTGATCAAACGTTTGATAATCTTATACTAATGTAATTAAATGGTTTAGGATTACTTATTATGTGTATCTAGTTAAAGGGAAAGAGGAGGGATAGGGATGCTTAATGAATGCGAATTAGTAACTTCTTGATCTAACAGTTGATAATGTTATACAAACACAATCAAATGGCTTAGGATAAGAGGCGACTAATAAATAAGGATAAGTAACTCATTGATCCAATGGTTGGTAACTTTATACTAACATGAACAAATGAGTTATAACTCATTATGTGTATTTAATTAAAGGTGGAGAGAAGGGGTGGAGATGACTAATAATGAATGCGGAGAAGTAACAACTTGATCCAATAGTCATGATACGTAAATTCGTATAACAGGTTAAATAAAGCTTCTCAACCTGATTTTATACAGGCTATTGTTATTGATATTATAAATACTACAATTTTAGTCATACAATGAATGTGTTGGCTATGTTCCAAGTTATAGCTAAATAAGGATTCTATCATCTGTTAGTTACAACTTACTACATATTGATTTTAAATTTTAAAATAAAATTAATAAAATACTAATTGAGAGTTCAACCTAGGTACAACTTTTTTTTTAATGAACCGGCAGCAGACTCGCCAGTTTCATTGAAAAAAGTAGTAATAAAAGTTATATGTACTAGTAAAAATAACTGTACAAAAAGTAAAGAAAATACTATGGCAGCATAAGCAAGAGGTGCTTTGCGCTCGTTGCAGCCCAGGTTCTAACCTCCTCTTTGATCTTTGCTCCGAGAGATGTGATAGAAAGTTTTTTTGTGTAAGATCGTAGAAAGATAACTAAACCAACCAGAGGAGGGATGAATGGTTGTAGTACCCACAAATCAAACTTTTAGCGGAATTAAAAGTTACCCTCAAATTCGATGGCGATCGGTCTGACCGGAGTAGATGTGCCGGTCTGACCGCTCGATGACTTCCGGTTTGACCGGCGTAGGTGCTCCGGTCTGACTGGCTGATTCGCCAAAATCGTCACCTCCTGTCACTACAATCATCGCCGGTTTAACCGTCGTGAAGCCGTCGGTCTGACCGGACTGATGCCTCTAGTCTAACTGTCGGTATCCCGCTGGTTGAACCGTCGCACCTGAGGAAACACAAATTGAAGAACTCTCAAAGTAGATTGATCTTTATTGCTTCTAATCTGTGTTTACAAAGTGCAACAACAGCACTCCTCACGAAAATCTCAACTAAACTCGAAACCTTAACTTTTCTCTTAACTTAACTCTCTCTAAATCCATACCGGGAGACTACACCCTCCCACTCTATTTATACCCGAGGTAGGCAGCATAAAGCAATGAACCAATCTTGTATAATTCGTCCTAATCCCCTAGGAAACCTTCCCATCCAAGAAACAAGCTTTACAAACTCAATCTCACCAAATTCGGACTCCATCCAAATTTGACTCCGCATCCCAACCGCACACAATATCTCCATCCTATGCTATATGAAATCTTCACCAACCACGTGTATTGATCTCTAGCTTAAGCATTCTTGTCACATCCTGATTTTCGTTTCAGGATTTATAAATTATTTAATAAATTATTTCTTAGAATTTATATTAAATGTTCATTAATTTGCAAGTGAAATTAAATATGGGAAATGAAATTTCCTAAATAAAATATGGCTGGATTTAATTTTTATTAAATTCTATATGGCTAGTTCTACTCTCTAGAATTTTCTCAGATTTTTCAGAGCTCAATTACTAATTTTAATCATATAAAGAATATTTTAGTAATTATTTACATAATAAATTAATAATTAAATGATCAAAGTATAATTATTTTAAATACTTTGAGTGTCCAAGAGTTTTCAAGATTTTTCTTGGAATTATTTGAGCATTGGAGGTATTTCTAAAAATTCAAAGATCATTTCATTGATTAATTTATTTGGAGAAAAGTAATTAAAAATCCTCTCTTTATCGGGCCAAATCCACAAAGTCTACTCTTCATCCTTCCATTTCACTCCCCGGACTGCCTCTCTCCTAGAAGTCCAGTTTGCCTGCTCCTTTCAATCGAGCCGAAGGAAAAGAAGTGCAACATAAGTCTAGTTTTACACCATGTTGCTACAGTGCTTCTTCACCTCCGGCCTCTGGCTTAAGCCCGACTTGGCGCTGCTTTCCGTTCCAAATCCAGTGCATCCGTTCGTCCCTGCATCCAATTAGTTGAGGGGAAATATTTCCCTTATCCACCTCTTCCGTTTCCCCCAAGAATCAGACTTTATCCCAAAGAAATCGACGCGGAATCGACCAGATAAAAACCTTATCTCTCCAAACCGAACCCTAGCTTTTTCCGGTGACCTTGGGCTCGTGCTAGGCTCAATCTCTCCCTCCCGTGCCTATAAATAGAGCCCTCTCCCCCTCCTCTTTCGGTCGCCACCTCCCCCTTCTTCCGCCGTCGCCGGAAACCCTGCGCTCGCCTTCTCTCTCCGCCACCGGCCGCCGCTCCAGCTGCTGCTAGTCGTCGCCCCGGTCGACGCTGCCTTGCGTCGCCGCCTCCTCGGGCTTCGCAAGGCCGAGCTCCACCACGGCCACAAGTTCCCTTTCACCGAATCTCGCCGGAAGTACCCCGTCACCGTGAAGGCCGAGTTCACCGCTGTGTTTTGATCTCTAGCGACGCCTTTCCGTTCCTCCCATCGTTGCCAAGCTTCACCGCCACCTCTGTTGGATTCGCAGAAGCAAGGAGAAGCCCGTCCACCCCTTTATTGCCGCTGAAGATCGCCGGAACATCGTCGTTGCCCTGGACCCGACCTCGTCGTCGACTGCTGTTCTTCGCCGTTCGTCGTTGCTTCCATGTTGGTAAGGACCGTCGTCCTATGCTCTCTCTCCCCCGGTGTTCCTTGTGTCCGTTGTCGTGCCGTCTTTCACCGTCGCCGCTGTTGTCCTGTGGTCGCCACGTCATTGTTTACATCATCACCTCACCAGCCGCCACCTCAATGCCATGTCATCTTCATGTCTCGCGTGGAAGCAACCTCATAACCCTAGATCGGGGTTGATCTCGTCTATCGGATCTATGTCAAAATCCAGTCCATCGATCTCAGTCGTTCAAAATCAATATAGATCATATCATTCTCTTTTCAATGACATATTATTTCTTTTTACTATTTTTCATCTACTAAATTTTATCCAATCTTTTTCCGGAGGATGTTTTTAATCTTTTATCTCAGTTATAAATTATTTATAAATTGTTTAATTAATTTGGAATAGTCTTTTCTTTGATAGGCTTAATTGGATTAAATATTGTAATATTCATAACTAATTCATATGAAGTCGTAATGAGGCCGTTCAAGTCTCATAATTCATCTAAAATCATGATCTACATGTTTGTATACTTTTTATATACTCTTTATTTTGATTTTCTTAGTCTTTTTTCTCGTTTTGCGTGTTAGTTTGTCGTTTCCGTCGTTTCGAAGGTTCGTGAGTGCGTCGGAAGTTTTCCAGAAGACTAATTGAAGACCGATTATTGCAAGGCAAGTTACACAGATACCAAACACAATCCTTTTAGCATGTTGATACTATACTTAAATTCTCTATTTATTTTAAATGTGCATTTATTTTTGAATGACACCGGGTGGTGTGAACCTATTCCTTTGCTTATGGCCAATTTGTATTGATTATCTTATATCCTTGATACCTTGGGTTATAAATTTGACTTATTGGACTTTATATTTTGTTTCAGCTAGAAATATTAGTATAATTGCTTAGCCATGCTTAGAAACATTAGTACACTAATGGGATAACTTATACTTCATTATCACATATTGATGGATATTTAATGGTAGCTCCCGATGGTCAATCGTGATTTATAAATTAATTAAATTGCCAACTAAAACTTGACTAATGGTGGGTTGTGAGCACTTGGTTGGAGATGAGATTTGGATAGTTGTGCTCATGATAAATAAGGACCGGTTCGCGAGCTACTGTTGTGAAACATTAACCGTATCAGCCACAAGCCAGCATGGGTAACAGCTTGACATTTGATGTAGCACGATTCAATGTGGAGTGCCAGACTGTGAAGTGGCAGAGATAAGCCCACAGAGGTTCGCTGGGGAGTCCATACCTTTGGCTAAAAGGGGGTGACTATGATTCGGGAGCGGTGCACTGTATTGAGTTGGTTTATGTTGGGTGTCTTGTCACATTCTCTATTCGGGTACTTTTCCGGTATCGCGACGCATGGTTGACATGATGTTGAGACTATGTCTTGTGGGTACGGTGGTACACCTCTGGCCAGAGTAAAACTGTTCAAATAGCCGTGCCCACGGTTATGGGTGGATCTAATAATGTTTTTCGTGATTAGTCTCACACTATTCATTAATGATAATAATTGGTGATGACAATTTGTTAGCTCCTGTTATGGAGTTTAGATCTGTGCAACTGGGATTGGTTATTCAGAGATGGTTGGGCCTGTGCAGCACTGCAGCATTGGTGTGTTGTTCAGTATTTATTAAAATTGATGATTAATTACTCTACTGTTTTACTACTCTTAAATGTTTTGCTAAATGCTGATTTTGCAAATGAACCCTATTATTATCATCCTTTGGTATCCTTGTGCACTTGCATACTTGCTGTGTGACTTACTGAGTATTCCATATACTCACCCTTGCAATAATTAATCAAATCTCAGTTGAAGAAAGTTTCGAAGGAGAAGATGTTTGGTTTATACCCCAGTTGAGCTGCCTATGGGAGTGGAGCTGAAGCCATAGCTAGATCGTTTATCCGCACCTGTTTTCTTTTCTTCTGTAAGTATTTAACGTTATTATGATGATGGATTTGTATATTAAATTATCGATTTGTGCACCTCGGTTGATTCCTGGACGAGAATTGCATGCACAAATTAGTTTGGAAATTACTAGTGGATTTCCGGGTGACAATCCCGCATGATATCTTGATCGTTCGGATGTCATCTTCTCCCAAGTTGACTCCCAATCGATCACCAGCAACACTCTCCCGAAACGTCGAGACTCACCTACACATGCATCAACCAAGAAACCATATTCGAGTACAAGTTCTCTCCAACTTGACTCATTGTTAGCACACAATAATATTACATACACATAGTATCCATCTAGAAACTATAACCATAGAATAATCACGAACATCCAAAATAACAACTCGAAACCGAAACCGACACAGTGTCGGCCGGTCAGACCGCGAGCTGGCCGGTCTGACCGGCAACCCATGCCCGGTCTAATCGGTCCCAAATAGACAGCAAACACCTGCTCATCATCTGAAAATCCAATCATCTTCAAAACCACTTTGCCATAATCTCCAAATATCAAAACCAAACAATATCACATGCCAATTGTTAATCATCAAATAATAATCAAATAAACACTTCTATTTTACATCTTGTACCAGAAATCTCTAGGTGCAACCCAATTTATTGATTCTAAATTTTTGGAAACATAAACGGAAGGATCCACGATATTGAAATGTTATGTTTTATTCAGTTCAAAAACAAATTAAAAGGTAAAGAATTCATGTTATTTCCGTGTATATTTTAAACAATAATTCTCAATAGATCTAGAATCATATCCACCTAATTAATAGTCAACTGCTAGATTTTTAACGTGGGAATTTTAACATGTCCAATTTATATATGTTTGACAACAGCATGGGAAAAAACTCAATGATCATATATGCAAGTCTTAGTATTTTTCAACAAAACAACTAGTACGGTTTTGAAATGGATCAGAATACTTACAAGGCATGATAATGGGACTAATGAATTCATCAACTGTCCTTTTCTTTCGTAAGAAAACTCCTAAACAATCAAGTCGGCTATTAAATTAATAAAAAGTTAGCTACAATAACGGTTAATAATACACTCCTTGTCGTTTGATTTTTTCTAGTCAAATTTAGTTTTACCAAATTTATAGAAAAATATAGTGGTATTTTCAACACAAAACAAACATATTATAAAAAATGTATTCAATGTTAGATTTAATTAAACCAATTAGATATTTTAGATGTTGCTAAATTTCTTTTATCAAAGTTTGACTAGAAAGAAGTCAAACAACTTATAATATGAAATAGAGTGAGTAGTATGTGACCAAGACACCACGTAGTGTATATCAAACACTAATTTCATTTCAACCTTTTTTATGGTCGTTGTTCACAAATGTAGTAGCTCACTTCATATCACAATCACAATATAAATAATCAAAATGGAGTCGGTGTTCTGGTCATGCGTTCCTAAAATTTTTGCCGAACAACTTAACCACCAATAAAATCTTGGGTAGGACTCCTGTGACTCCTGTCCCTGTCCATATGAGAGTATATATTACTGCACTTTTCTGGTCCCCCAACCCATGACCGTAAAGGAAACAATTCGATCGTAGCATAGTGCGTTTCGCACTATCTTCATAAATGTAACTTATCATCGAAAGATCACGACAAGTAGTCCATCTGATTCCTCGTGATATGCCCTATATCAAACCATATCACTTGAACTATTTTTTTTTCGATTAGTAGCTTGAATATATAAATATAAAAGGCTAAAGCTATATAAAGATTGGCCCAGGCAAACCCTACTCAAGCCGATCCCATTCTCAACTTGAAGGAATATCTCTGATCGAAGCATCAACTTGGACACCTTGCCTGGAGCTAGTCGCAAATACTGGAAGAGCCAGCTCGTACTCTGACACAGCTTAGAAATAGCATCCAGGAGCTTTCTCCAGCAAAGAAACAAAATGCCAAAGCAAACATGGGTACGGTCTATTCGGGAATCGGGAGCCAGGAAGTACTGGACAGGTACAGCTTCTGAATTTCTGACGACACGGCCCATATGCATGCAGACATCCATGTTGCTTTTGAGGGTGCAAACGAGCTTAGCCAACGACAGCACATCTCATTAATTGGTGCGGCGCATCCGGTGAAGGGATCGTGCAAGTAGACGAGCGAGACGACGTCGATCGACGTGATGGCCCAGGGCCGCGAGGGCGCCGAGGACGATGGCCCGACGGAGACGGGATAAAATCCGGCGCTACATGCCACCATGTCCGCGTAGCTAGCTCGCGGAAATGGTCTAGAGCTACGCTGCTACCGGGCTACCGGCCACTAGTACATATACTTAGCTCCCGCGGCGTAGCCGTGTGGGTGCAACGCGTACGCGCGCGGCCCCCATTGATGCATACGTACAGGCGTACAGTTTTGTGCCTTCGGTCGACGCATGCGTGGTTCCCCTGCACGGGGCAAGGAGATGAGCAAAAGCGATTGATGGCAAACTTGGGGGCAAAGGCCGGCGCGCGGGTTTTGACGAATTCGGCTTGCTGATGTGCGCGCGGGGTCGCTTCATTGTGGCGGCAGTAGTTTTCACGGCGAGGACCAACGGTTTGCTTTTGCACAGCATGGGGCGCTCGTCTTTGGGCTTAGACTTAAGTTACGGTTGATGGGCTTCGGGGTGAAGGTTTTGCCGGTCGGTGATGATGGACCATGTGCTGACGTGCATGTATTGGGAGGTTGGGCCGGCTTCGGAAGAGGCGAAAAGCGGACCGGGATTGGCATAGTTTGGCGCGGTCCTGTTGAGAATTCCACACATGATTAGTAGGCACACGCATATGGTTCCCATCTTGCAAAGCTAGGATTTGGTAAATCTTTTTATCTCTGCTACTTAAAAAAAAGTAAATTTCAGAAAACCCTATATTTTATGGTCAAAATTTCAGAAAATCACAGATATTATGACATGTGGCACTTAATCCCAGATATTATGATTCTAAAGTTTCACAAACCCCACCCTTATGCATTTGAGCACGAATTTACTTAAAATTCTAAATCGTAGAGTTTATATAAAATTTGTAATTATTGAGTTCTTGACTTGGGTTGATAGTTTAAATCTTCACTACTTTAAAAAATTATTTAAGATATGCTGAAATTAATCAAGATTTCAATAATGGTGGGGTTGTGTGAAACATTTAGACTATAAAACATGTGGTTTTGTGTCACACATCATAATAGTTGTGGTTTTCTGCAAATTAAACCATAAAATGTGCCTTTTTCTAAAATTTGCTCTAAAAAAACAACCTATTGTCGTCATCTCATATGATGTTATAGTGCCCCGCACAACGTCACTTACACCCCACGTGTCCAACTGCTGCGCGTGTTTGCATCGTTCGAGCGCCCCGCGTATCACATCTACATGCACCACAAGTGCACAACCCTCATTTGCGCATGTGTCCCATGTGCATCAAGTGTTGACCGTGACCGGCAACCAATTGATCACAACCCCACGACACTCTTACAATTGGCTGTTTTTCGGGGTCGCATCAATGGTGCAAAATTGTGAATCACAACGGACACGAATCCTATAGGCACACATTTTTTTGTGCATTGCCAACAAGGACCCTCCGTGTAAAATCAAACGACCATTCTATACCATAGTATCGATATTCAGAGAGCCTAGCACTTTCTACTTTACTCAGTCTCTTTGCTCTTCAATGGAGCACTCGACTCCATTTGCATCTTTGCATGGACTCCTACAGTGTAAGCTGCCACTGCATCACTATTTTCCCTTCCCTTTTCTTTTTGGCAAATTTTACTAAATGACACCTAAAGTTTGTGTAATTTTCTAACAAACATAGAAAAGTGTGCTATGGCTGAAGGACACTCTCAAAATTTGGTAATTTGCTGAAGGATGCTTTTAGTCCGATTGGAGAAAATTTTCTTTAAATAGACGAGAATACTTTTGGGGCCACAAGCTTCTAAGATGGTGTTGGAGTAAAAATATGAAAATTATGTAACTCTAAATCTTCCATCACCCGAAGTATATTGCTAGCATATATCATATTCCATCAATCACTCCAATGCTAGGTTAGAAGTTTTTGGCTATAGGGGCATTCTCGTTTTTCTAAGAATTTCTCTCTAATTGGGTTGAAAGTTTCATATAGCAAATTATTAGTTTTGCATATGTCCTCCAACCATGACACGTTTTTGCGATGTCTAGTAGAAAATTACACAAACTTTGAGTGTCATATGACAAAATTTGACTTCTATTTTCCAATTCATTGGAAATATTAAAAGTCTATGATATGGTGTGTATGTGGTAGAAAGTTTATAATCGGTGAATTTTTCCCCACGCTTGACATGCTTTGTTTTTTTCTGACTGATTTATTGATTTTTCTGTTGCAATGCACATGTCCTTTGCTAGTGAAGAAAAACCCAAGAGTGAAGAATACAAATATAAAGATAGGCAATTATCACAAGAGAGAGAAACTAGGAGAGCAAACAATACGATAAAACCAATTGCCTTTGTCTTTACATCAAAATTTGCATCTATATATATAATTATGGTGATCCACAGCCCCGACCCTGAAAGACCGACAAGCTGTACATCCTGTACTTAAATAATTAAACATAGTTGCTTTGAATTCCCAAGATAAAATAAGGCATATATGATATCATACGTGCTTCAATCTATGGTACACTGTAATATTTATGACACAATATAACAAACTTCTATTTAACGGCCAGATTCAAGACACTGAAGTTCACTATTGATGCTAAAATTTTCGGTATTCTCAACCGCTGAGTCGTTGATCTCGTAAGAAGAGTGCCCAAGTAAGCTCTCCATCTCTTCAGGATGTTCTTGTGCCCATGGATGTTGCATTACCTTCCTCAACCTATCAAGCCTCTCTGCAACTTCCTTCATCAATGGTCTATTCTCACCGGACATTTCCAAGCATTGCTTTGCTAACTCTGCAATCTCTTCAAGAAACTCCAAATTCTCTTCCGTCATGATTTGGTCATCCAAAATATCTGAAAGTCTTTTCTCCTTCATGGCTGATAAAAACCTCATGGCTAGGCTCCTCTCATCTTCAGGGCTTTCAAGGTTGAATGCTTTCTTTCTTGTGAGCAATTCTAGAATAACAACTCCAAAGCTATATACATCACTTTTATCTGTCAACTGGCATGTTTGCATGTACTCTGGATCGAGGTATCCACAAGTTCCTTGAACGAGAGTGACAAACTGCGACTCATCAGTTGGTGCTAGGATGGAAGCACCGAAGTCAGAAACTTTTGCTACATACTCTTTGTCTAAGAGGATATTTGAGGACTTGACATCGCCATGGAGGATTGGTGGTGATGCCCATGAGTGTAAATAGACAAGAGCCTCTGCAGATTCATGTGCAATGCGCAAGCGAGTATCCAAGGAGATGTGTTGATTGTGGTTCCCGTGGATGAGAGAGAACAATGTGCCATTTGGAATGAACTTATAGACAAGCATTGGAACTTCTACCTCGAGGCAGCAACCCAATAATTTGACAATGTTCCTATGGTTGATTTGGGACAAGATTAGCATTTCCTTGCCGAACTCTTTCTTTTGTTTCATATCAATTGTCATGCATCTTTTGACGGCTATTTCCATGTTTCCCTTGAGAAGTCCCTTATAAACAGTTGCATTGCCTCCTTGGCCAAGAACTTGTTGTTTGTCAAACTTGTTTGTCGCTTGTTGCAATTCTTCTTCTGAGAAGATTTTGAACGAAATGCCTTGTTGAGATTTTATCTCTTCGAATAGCAACATACCACCATGCTGGCGGAAGTACTGCCTTTTGACATACTGTAGCTTTCTCTTCTCTCTGATGAAGCATGCATAAGTTACTATAATCACTAGTAATACGGCCCCAACACTTGCTCCTGCATATATAATAGAAAACTTTGGGATTGTTATGAAAAGATTGTTGGAATGTGTAGTTGATCCCAGGCATAACTAATTTGGATACTTTCGCAGGCTGGCAATTAATGCTAGCCCCAGGAAAGTCTCACATATGCCACATCGGCATTGGCAGAGGAAGATTCACCGCCGTTTTTTTTTCTTTAGCAACTTGAGGAGTTCGTGAGGATTTCATCATTAGTTGGAATATTATGAATGTTTATAATAAAAAATGTGTCCATTCTTCTTGCTATAGAAAAAATACATAACATGCATGCATGATTCATGAGTGGTTGCTGGTCTTGCTACGCTCTACAAATTAGTATTAGAAATATCCAGAAAAGAGATATAGTTGCTAGAATGAATGTATACTAAATACTAAAGTGAAAGGGTAGATAAATAAGGGCTAGCTTCAGAATGAAAAATACATTAACTATGCATACACACCTTATATTTGAAAGCCAGAATGAATACCATTTTTAAACATATGAACTCCATAGTGGAGGCATTGTAAATTAAGGATTAAATTAGAGTTGCACTGTTTTCATAATTATCTTTTCTATATCTGCATGAGGAAAATGGTAGATCTACTATATATACAGTAAAAAAATTAAATATAGCACAAATGTATGAACAAAAACATACATGTATATCAATCTCACACGCCATTTTAGTTCTTATAGAAAGAGACGAACTCACCTATTACAGGATTTTTAGGAAAACCAGACTTCTGATTTGGAATGCAAATATCATTCATCATATAGTTTCCAGGGTAGCATGAGCAGGTGAAATTCCCCAACGTATTCTTGCATATTCCCGGACAAGGGTAAGTAGCATTATCGAGGCACTCATTAATATCTGAAGCCAAACCATTAACACACTTGGTTAAAATTTTTGCATTATCTTATACATTTGTAACAAAGATAGGCAGCAGGCTTAAGAAGGTGTATGACTATACCTTTGCATCCATCCTTGACGTATGGATTGCCTTCATATCCATCAGAGCACTTGCAACGGTAACCACCCTTTGGATCATCAACACAACTACTTTTTCCACTAATGCATGCATATGAAGTAGTGTTTATTTTGACTTGACCACATGAACCCATTGTTATGATCCAATCTAGGGAAACCGAAGCTAACCCTTCGTATGTGTCATAGAATGCAGTGGAGTTGAAATAATTTTTCTTGAAGTTGAAGGTTTTGGTTTCCATCACTGTTATGAAGCTGCAAGGGCTGCTGTTATTTCCTTTACTGAAATAAGTACTATAGTACCATGTGCCATTGGGGAAATCAAGTTTGCAGCAACCCGCATCACTGGAGCATATACCGTTCTTGGGGTCATTTCCGCATGAGGGCACACAACCTGTTAAAACCTGCAAATGTTACGTATTATATATACACTGCTAATACAAGATTTGACAATGATCCAAATAATTCCTATGTATAAAAATCCTATTTGGGAATTGACACAATTTTCAAGTACACCTTTTAATTTTGAGAGAGTATATTTGGATTCACATACTCCATCAAAAGTATCAAAGCACTACTAGAAAACCATTTTTCATGACACCATCCTTTTATTTTTACTGGTGGCTATGACAAATACCGCTTGTGAAATTGCCTTAGAGAGATTCAGGTCGTCAGCGAAAATCGATTTTCATTGGTTATCACTTAAGACACCCGCTTGTAAAAATAACAATATTTTTACAAGCAGACCTCTTAAGTACCATCTAGCGAAAATCGATTTTTGCTGGCGGCTACTAAAGAGGTCCGCCAGCAGAAAACATCGCCACACTAAATTTTTTTTGACGACATTAAAAACCACCACATCTACCCATGCGATATTTCTCCTTCTCCTTTCCACCCACCGCCTCACCTCTGTATCCTCCTCTCCACCCACCCACCGCCTCCCTCTCCTCATCCCTCCCTCCTCACCGGCGGCGGGTCCAGCGGCAGTGGCGGTGGGGAGGACAGCGGCTCGGCTCTTCTCCACAGTGGCAGGAGGTACCATGGAGGCGGATCCGACAGCAGTAATGGTAGGGAGAGCCGGATCCGGTGCCTCCTACTCCCTCCCCACCGGCGGCGCCCCCATTCGGTAGCGGATCTGCCGCCGCCCAACCACCCCTCCCTCTCCTCCGTCTCGTCGCACCACCACCACTCCTCTCCTCCGCTCCTCCCTCCTCCCCTTCCCTACCGCCATCACCCCTTCTCCCTCTCTTAGATCCTGCACCACCCCCTCTCTCTCCAACCCTGTGCGCGGGGAGCGGTGGAGGTTGCGGCGGGGCTTGGCAGAAGAGGCAACGAGGCCGAGGAGGATTTGATCGCCTCTCCTCCCTCTCCCATAACTAGACGACAACTATGATGGTGGAGGGAATAGATCCTGCGGCAGCTGTGCTCACTGGCAACCTCAAGGACGATGACGGCTGCTACGACGCGTGACGACGATGATGACGACTGCCACGGCGATGGCTAGGCTCCGGCGCCTGGGCTGTGGATCCAGCAGCGGAGCTCAGGCTTCGATCCGGCGGTCGGGTAGCGGATTTTTTTCGCTCGAAAATCAATTTCTCCGAGCGGTCGGGTAGCGGATTCATGAATTTTTTTGGCGCTCGAAAATCATTGTCCCTAGCGGTCAGCGTAACCTAATTAACCACTTGTGAAGATTGTTAATTTTCACTGACCTATAGTTGCTGGCAGTAGGGTGCTGGCCATCATAGAAAATGCAAAATGGTCGCCACGAAAAACTATTTTTTAGTAGTGAAGGACTGAATTGTAGGTAGGCACATGCATTTCCAGTGAACGAATATGCTCATATGTACTTCTTACTCCTAATGTCGATGGACACTAATATGAAATATAGGATTTGAACAATGATAGGCTTAGTTACAATCACACCACAGCCATTTGGCCACATGCCAACTTCCAACTACTACAAAAATATACTTATGCTCTGAGTTTCTCATATATACACACTACCTCCAATTCACAAATAAGTGTTGTTTTGGATAGCTACACAGTCACCAATACATCACTTTGATTATTAATTACTAATATTAGAATGTATACAAAATATAGCACATTTATAATATTTTGAAAGTACTTATAAAGACACATATTGTCATATCGTTTTCAAAAGTCAACATGAAATAGCAACGGTCAAATATTCCACACGTATTCCAAAACACCACTAGCATGTGAAAGGGGGAAACTAATAATATTCTCACATGACCAACTCTAAGTAGTCCTTGATGTATAAAGGAAGAATTTTTGACTATTATGTATTTTAAAGGCCATATATTATGAACACATTTGAGTATTTGTGATCTAATGCAATCAGATTGACGAAGTATGGGCATACTTACATTATTGATCGACATGTATGAAAAAGTTTGGCACCCGATGACGATGATCTTGTTATCCCTGTCTGATATCCAGAAAGGCGAGCGACCGAAGTCGACAGATGTTGTGTTGGTGTTGTCCTCCCTGGTGCCCGTCGACTGGTTGTAGCAGTTCTTGGATATGTTCATCTTCATCCAGGCCTTGCCGTCTTCCATGGAGATCTTGGTCACCTCCATACCCCTGAAGAAAGGCTTGCTTGTGCCTTCAACGGGCAAGCAGTCGAACTTGAACGGGTAGTTTGTATAAGGCGCCTCGAGCCCGCAGTGCTCGCCGATGCCGAACGGGAACGGGATGTCCACGGCGCCGCATTTCGTCGGGCAGCCCGGCTTCGAGACGACCGCCGGCGCCGGCACGTTGCCGGCTGCGGCGGGTGGCGCCGAGACGGCAAGGCAGAGCAGCAGCAGCGACGAGTGCAGAAGAAGCGGCGGGCGGCTGGCCATTAGAGGCCTGATGGCGATGGCGATGGCTCTGGCTACTCCGGCGAAAGATGTTCACCAAGAGCAAGCAAGTGTGATTGACTTGTGTGATACTCTAATAACAAATTAAGAACTTCTGTGACAGTTCAAGGCAGGATGCCATCGCTTTATATTTAAATGGGTTGCTGTGGTTGGTTGCATGCACTGGCCTAAATAAGACTCTCTGCTCAATTGAAATGACACCAGAGGGGCTTCGTAGGGAAACTATTTTGATCTCTCGAGGGGATGTCCCCTCGTTTACTTAAAAACTATTTAAACGGTTATGAAAAATTCCGAAAAAATTTGACAACACTTATATACCATATCTATATAACTCCATAAAATCTTAGGTCCAAACTCAACTCACACGTCGAGATATAAAAAAAACAAATTTAACAAATGAATAGTAGCATACTGTTCACATCTGAATTTATCTTTTTTGTTTCTCGATGTGTAAGTTGAATTTGAACTTGATTTTTGGTGAAAATATAAATATCATAATACTCAACATTGTCAATTTTTTTCATAATTTTTTACAACTATTTGTATCGAATTTGAAAGAAAAAGTATACGAGGGGATATCCCCTCGAGGGATTAGAATCCACTCCCGGGCTTCGCAGAATCAGTCGTGTGATGTCTAGTGACAGGTCTATAGTAATTGGAAGGGCAAATTTTACGATACTTGAAAAATAATCTCGATGTATCTCTTGAACTAAGAATTTTGGTACCTCAGTGTATCTCTTACTCACTCTGTTCTAAATATAAGAGTTTTTAATTAAATTTAACATATTCTGGTGTTACGAATTTGGACAGGAAGTCTGTTCAGATTTGCAGTACTAGATATATCACATTTAACTAAAATCCTTTATATTTTTGGACGGAGCGAGTACATTAAGAATTTTGGTATCTCGAGGTAAGGTACATAAGTATTTGGAGCAGGGTTTAATGGTTTGTTTTCTCTATTTCTATCGGGGTACCGATATAGCCCAAAATTTCGGTTTAAAATAATTTGAATTTTTGAACAAAAAATCGATCAAATTATAACTTAAAAATAACAATCCAAAAAAGATCATCCGAAATCATTTCGTATTTTGGGGGAGGGGGTTCGATAGACTCAAAATTTAAGAAATTTTAGTCCGAAACTTTAAACCCTAATCTATAATACCAAATTTTACACTAGTTTCCAGTACCTATCAAGGATAGCAAAATTATTGAGTTGGAAGAACTTTATATGTTCAACACTGTCAAAGACACTGCATGTGACACCGATATGGTGCCCGAAATTCCGCGTGCTAGCTAGCTTGTGGGCTAGTGATGCTACTGATCGGCTGCGTGCAGAATTGATGTACTTTTTTTTTTTGAGAACTAACTTTTGAGGGGTATGCTTTTGCATATTCCCCTGTCACATAAAAATTAATCTAGTACTAGATACAATACATTCTATTACAACGAATCTGGATATGTCTTTATCTAGATTCGTTATAGTAGGATGTGTTATATTCAGTTCTAGATTCGTTTTTTTAGACGGATGAAGCATTGAAGAGAGATATATAAATGTCTGGTAAAATATTCGTGTCATTTTGATGCAAGTGGATAGCTAGTCTAGTACTCCTATGATCAAATAGGGTCCCTATGCACACTTGAAAAACTGTCGGAGTCTGAATTATGTTGTGTGGAATTAGTACAATCATACGTCCATTTTACTATTTGGAAAAGTTAGGTGTGAGAATCTTAGTCTAGTTGTGCTTCTGATCTATTCTTTGTAAGTTGAGGGATAATTTTATAATTTGGTGAGAAGATGAGGGATTTTCGATATACTTTTTCCATTACACAAAGCAAAGTCCTATTAGACTACCAGTGCCACCAATCTGATTTTTTGAGCCCATCAGCAACTACCTCTACATCCATTGATGCCCCTTCTGCCCGTCAGCCACCGCCCTTCTTCCTACCGCCCGTCGCGCCATCCTTTCCGTCCACTGTCGCCTGGATGATAATTGGAAGAGAGAAGAGAGGGGAGATGGGAGAGAGAGGACAAAAGAGGGGAGGGGAGAGAGGGAAGGAAGAAAATACTAACCACTAATATATGGGGTCCTCGTAAGTTCCACACTAACTAGGCTTGCCACGTTAGCTAAAATCGGACATAATACTATATAGGACATTGGTGATGACCAGTTATATTATTTCTGTTTTGGGATGAATTTAGACTCGACGATAAATGAAAGGACCTAAAATAAACTTATTCCTTTTCACCTCGTAGCCTCGCACAGGCCCAAGCAGCGCAGGTTTCTTCCCCTCATCATCGATGCTGCCGAGAGACGGGCGGACAGACGGTCGGAAGGGCGGCCGCCACCGCATCAAGCAGGCGCGCAGGAACGCCTAAAACCACAGCCCTCCTCCGATAATCTCCCGCCACCACCGCCCGATGCAGTAGCCCGATGTCCAATGCTCCCATCCCAACCCTCGTGTGTGTACTGGTTGGAGTACCAACCTTTTTTAGTTGGTTAGAGTATAGATTGATAGTTCTGGTTTAAATTAAGCGTTTTAATCTTTCTATAAAAGTCTATGTTAATTGGAGTAGGATAACAAATACTAGGTTTGTTCAGAAATTGACCTCATATTGGTGGCTTCTGCCTTCAGATTAATCCTTTTTATATAAATTTAAGATGCTGATTTATATTTATGTATACTTCTCGCAGGAGCAGGCAACGATTATCGAGGAAGAGTGGGACAAAAAGGGTTGGTTTCATGAATATGCTCCGGATCCGGATGCCATTACCAGCCACTCGTAAGATAAATGCCATTGTGAGGTAAATAGGTAATGCTTTTTCTATCAATTAATAATTTGCATAAGTATTTTTTTTTCTCAATTGGTTTGATGAAGATTGACTTATCTCTACTAATATAAAAAAGTACAAGTTTATTAACTATAAATCATTTCTAGCCATTAGATCTGTACATCCGACGATTCATATAAATAGTTGGATCTAATTAGCGATCCCACCCAGTAACCAGCCGTTAACGAAAAAAATAAAATACTCGATCGAGCCGCTCGCTTCTTTCCGCTCTGCTCCTGCGCGCCCGCCGCCGCCGCTACGGTCGCCGCCCTGAGCCGCTGCTGCCTTCCCCGCCTCGAGCTCCTCCCCCACGCCTTGCCCGCTAGAGCCCGCCTCCCCTTCTTCGCCCGACCTCTGCTCCGAGCCGCCGCCGAGTCCCATCCGGATCTGGAGGCTGTCGTCGCCCCTCGTCTCCTAGGCGCGTTGCGACTCTACTCCGCCGGCCAGGCCGACGGGGCCCCATCTCCAGCCGTCGGCCGGAGGAGCTCCAGGCCGCCGGTTCACCGTCGACGCCTCCTGCTGCGCCAAGCCGCCAGCCGGGCTCCCTCACCGCCGAGCCATCCTCCGCTCCCCTGACTCCGCCGCCCCTACCTCTGACAGCGCGTCGACCTCCGCTGGGCTCCGCGGCCGACGGGGCGTCCCCATCCACCTCTGCTACCGCCGGGGGGATGGGCCCCTTGCCGAGCGCCCGCCTCACCGGCCGGCCCCGAGCTCCTGCGCCTAGGCTGCCGCCACACCGCCAGCCCCCGACACCTCCGCCCGACCTTTGCTCTACTGGTCAGCGCCCTCTGCCCTCCGACCTCGGCGCCCTCCCCGCTGCCATTGGCTCCTGCTCATCTTTCTGCTCTGCCTTTCTAAGGAGGTGACAAGTACTGCTGCCACAGTGCCTGCTGTTTGTATTTTTTTCTCCCGTTCAGAGAACGGTTTGCGTCGCACTGCTCCGGTCTTCCCCGACATCGTCGTCCACAACTCCGGTCCGCGCGACATCATTCACTGTTGTGTTGTACTATGCATGGTTGGCCTGGTCACCCGATCGAGCCTCGTCTGTGACACGCCTTCGTGGGGTGGATCATCTTCGAGCAAGTGTACTACGCCAAGGTTCGGACCGCCGCTGCGTCGTCCTCCTTAGACCACAGTATCGTTCATGGTCATCTGTCGTTGTATCGACTTGGAGCTGTGGCTGTGTCGCCCTTTGGGCTGCAGCGTCGCCGCTCTCGTCGTCTTCACCGCCGTTCACGCATCGACATTTTCGTCATCCACACTGGTCATCATCAGCCGTCAAGGTCTTCTTCGCCACTTCGAGCATCGCCGCCGCATCTTTAGGCTGCCACTGTTGCCGCCCCTGCCGCCCCAGGCCAGTGGTCCAGCTGACCCTAAGTGGGACTGTCGCCGTTCCATTCCGTTGGTCCTGCCAACTCGTCTTCGTCTACCTTTGCCTGCACGGTATTGGCATCCCGAGCTGTTCCCGAGTCTGGCAAACCCAGTGTGACGCCTCTTACTCCACGGTTCGACTGCATTGGCTATTCGGCATCATCTTCCTCAACGAAAGTTATATTTATGGTGAAATTTAAAGTTGTTTCATGTTCTACAAAAGTTGGATCTTTACTGTTGACAGAAGTGAGATGGGACAAATCTGTTTTGGGACAAGGTAGGCTAACAAGGCAGGAAGCCACTCTAAAGGATAAAATGTTGTGGTGAGAAGTGAATAATACGGCCACTTTCTGTTATTCAGTCTAGGTTGCCCATGTAGTATTTTTCTTGGTTTCTTTCATGTTCATAAAAAATACTTCAAAAGGATCATGTGAGATTAAGAAAATGATCCTTTGAAGATTTTTGTGCTTTTTGTTGCTGTTAAAGCCTCATATCTTGCTCATTTATGCCATATTATGGACCTACAACCAATTATTTATGCAAAGATGATTAAGTTGATCATTCAAGATTCAAAGTGGTATATAAGTATTCTTGCTGCAATTGCAAGTATATTAATTGGTTCACTGCTAGCAACTGGATGTCAAAAACCCAATAAGAAATTTGGGGGCATATGAAGATTTGTGGTATATGACACTACTGCCCTTTGTTTTATTGGTCAATTGCATATATCTTGCCCTTCTACTTGGTTGAATTGTGGATTGCGGAACTAATAAACTAATTAGTTGGGCTATTTGATTAGTTACAGAAGTATAGAAAAGGGGTTACAGTTCACACATATCTTTTCTTTCTCAGAAAAGCTGTACATAATTTTATAGAGAATTATATATCCTTTTTATGAAACAATACTGAACTATTTTATACTAGTAATATGCCCGTGCTAACGCTACGGTGATATTTTATAATGAGAATCAAATAATAATCAGTATTACAATGCTAAAAGAGCACTCTTGCATAATTTACAAAATATTAAAACAATCAACTATAAAAATACACCAAAATATTAAAACAATCATATCAATAGCACGGCTTAACATTTGTGGTCTTCTTGGATGACCATCAACTATAAAAATACACCAAAATATAGCTCACATATTCAGCCAGCAATCATGTAACAACAAAAATCTTAGACACTTTAGATGCTGCAAAATCATAGAATCAGCCTCCAGCTCCAATGAATATTTACAATAGATTCACAAATGTAAATGACCTCACCTGTAAAAAAAAAAGTATATAGTGGTCGGCATAGTGTGAATGAAAATAATAGTAATTTACTCCATATGTTAATTCCGGAGCACATCATAATAATGAAGCAGATGATTTCATGAGAATGTTAATTAATTCTTCTAAGGACAATGTTTATATCTATGGAACTGTCACCAAGTTTTTTTTTTAAAAAATATATGATATTGAGGCATATGAATGTAGCTGTCAATTTAATAGCTCCATGCATTGTATTGTATCAACCTTGAACGACCTGTATTATTTGTGAGAAATCACATTAGTTGGTACCAGAAACAGTTCCAGATCGTGTAAATTCATCGATGTAACTGAACAACTAACTTTTCATAACTATAGTAAAGTGAAATTTTGAACCATAGATAGTCTAGCAGACAATTAACAAATGAGGTGATGTTGTTCAGCATTATTATCTGAAAGCTTTTGTTGCATGGCTTAAAAACAAATTCCATCAATCAAAACCACTCTTTAGTGGTTAAATCATCGACGCACACATACAAATTTAAAAGTTAGAACTTACAGCCTCACCACATCATCATTGTACTGTCGTCATGGGTTGGAGTCCTCGCGCTCGCTTGGGCCAACGGCAACAGCAAGGAGATCACGGGCGAGCGGACCGCACGGGGATGGTCGGGAACTGGGGTGACGCGCGTCGGAGGAGGGGATCAGTGAGGCGGAGAGGAAAGGAGATCGGGGGTTACACATACACATAATCTGTCATGGCCTGAACTCTGCAAAAAATTGTGAAGGCAAATAGGCAATACATGTTTGGACAGATGCAAAACATCAGTTTTTTAAGTATTAGACACTTTTCTGTATGAAAGACACCTCAAGAATTTGTTAGAAGATACAAACTACTACAAAAGAATGTGAATGTCATAGACCAAAATTTTCCATAGGTACAATACTCCAGTTCCAAGTTTCTGTATTGGGTGCAAGACTGGATACATTTACATCAGTCTATTGAGAATGGCTAGCCTTAATTAATCCACTTCTCTTTTACTGCTCTCTCCTATTTTTGTTATTGACAGAGATGCAAACAAACATGAAAGATGTCACTTAAATTTTAATTAAAATGCTGTTAGCTGAATCAAAGCAAGGGGCAAATCAGTTATCGACAGTGATTAATGTCATATCCAATGTCAAGCACCCCAACGTTGTAGAGCTAATTGGTTGCTGCGTTGAAGGGACTAACAGACTACCGTGTTTATTCCTATGCACAAAAAGGTATGCACATGCACATGCAATTTCACTAACAGTTAATTTGGTGCTTTACCAAAAACTAATTTGTAAAGAGAAAGTCATCCCACACAGCCAAATGTTTATATTCAAGCAAATACATGTATCTTGAATAAACAATCTGTGATACATACATTGAATTTTATGTGCATTGATAGATAATCCATCTGCTTAATCAAAACTCCAGAATCATATATCTAATGGAAAATTGTTTTATTAACAATATGTTTGCTTGTCAAAACTTATATAATCTTTTAGCCACTACCATAAGATAAGTCTGATATGAATCTTTTTTTGGTGGTCATTTTTCTATAAAAACAGAAATAATTGTTTTATTATTACCATCATGACCTTATTATTTAACAGCAATTTCATAGAGAATTTATTTATATATTTTCTATTGGTGTCGGTGCATGGCCTCTGGATTTATATCCTAACGATATTTAAATCATTTCTTACAGGAATGCAATGTCTAAGCTACAACAAGGGCCCATGGGAAATCCATTTCAAAATAAGAACTATTCTGAGGTTGCAAAAAGGGCCTTCTATCCTATAAGTATAGCACACCGATGCATCGGTGGACCATATTACCAAGCATGCAGAAAATATGCAGAAGGTACCAAATACCCATGCACTGGTTATATACTTGAGCTACTCAATGCAGAGAAAAAAACAAAGAGATTACATTCCTAATTTATCACAAGACAGAATAATTAATGAAAGGCACCAAATCACCATCTTGTAAATTCAGCATTCTCAAATTTTAGTGCATAGATCACACCAGAATGCTATCAGGATATATAATTTATAGGTCTGCCTGCTCATGTTCAAAATTAATTCATGAAAACTACATATAACCAATTGGTAAAGGGGATGTCCAGTAATTTTAACAATCTCGTAGGCTCCATATTCTCCATTTGATCATATAACTGGATTTATGCTACGGGCAGGTAGCGTGGGCTCTAATGATAAACATAATGGGAACAAAGATATACATTTCCTAATGGCAAGCATTCTGATAATCATAGACACAAACTTGAAACTATTAAACCAAGTACAATAAAATCAATTTCCCTCTCCCTGAGGGTTAATTAAAAGGATTCATTGCTTAATTTCCCCCTATCAATTTTCCTTTCGATGAGTGATCTTAAAACAAGTGAGAAATGACAGTCTGAGTGCGTGTTACCATGAATATTTGGCTGCGGATCCAACTTATTCAAAAGCGTTTCAGCTCTGAAGACAGGTTCCTGTAAACCAGATACTGCACGAAGAGGGTCTTCACTCTGCACCTGCATAGTAAATAAAGTTCAAGCGACAGTATATAATCGAAGTAACCTTACTTTTTTTAATTATATTGTTAATCACAGAATATAAACCAGCGGCATCCACGAGCTTGAACTGTAACTCTATAATAATCACAAGAGCAAAATCAATTCATAGTTAATCTTGATATAATTACAGAAACATGACAAAGTCGTACTTCTGAAGAACTTGTCCAGCAACTTGTGATGCACCATACGTTTGCAATCGTTCAACCACCCAAAAAAATAAAAAATTTACAAGATAAAATGTATTTAAAAATCACTTAGGGAATCATCTCAAACCCTTTCTAAAAAAAGAATCCGTCTCAAACTACTTGATCCAATCAACCCACCAGTATCCTGAATAACGAATACTTCGCTGCTACAGAATAAGGATCCCAACAAATGCAGTGAATTGATTTCCAATCTTGTGGCAGTCTAGTCATTAACGGGATGAGATTAGGAGAGGATATGGGCAATCCCCAAGGACAAACCTGGCGATGCACAGCTTACCGTGTCGCGTGAGGGAGGGAATCCCATCCACGAGGATGGTTGCGGCAAGGCGGGAGAGGACGACGGTGTTTATTAGCAGAGGCAATGGCGGAGCGAGGCGGCGGGTCCGGTCAGCAACGGCCCAGATCGGCGGCGCCAGCCTGTTGCGGCGCGGAGGCAGTGGTGTGGTCCCCGAGGTGGAGGTGCGCGAGCAGCGGGATGGCGACTCCGGCGGCGTCAAACTGGCCGGCACCTGTCCCGGCGGCGCAGATGGGGGAGGAGTGGCAATTGGATGGGAGGAGGGGCGGCGGACGGATGGGGGGTGGTGGCGGCGAGCAGCGAGCGGAGGGGGTTGGCGGTGGCGAGATGGAGGGCAGGATGTTGACTCCGGCGGCGGCGAACTAATCGGTACTTGTCTCGGGGTGCAGATGGGGGGAGGAGGGGCAGCGGGCGGATGGGGGGTGGCGGCGGCGAGCAGCGGGCGGAGGAGGTGGCGGCGGCGAGATGGAGGGCGGCGATAGGCGACGCGGATGGGTGGAGCTGAGGAGCGCGTGAAAGATAGAAAGAGGAGGAGGGAGGGGCGGTGATTTTGTCTTGGGGGGTGGCAGGCGTTTCTGATCTGGATCGGATCGGGAGGGAGGTAGGAAACCGTCGGATCAATATCATCGGTTGATTTTAGATCGTTGGATATGTCACACGATGAATGAGTAAAACCATTTGTTGAACTATAGGGTAGATTGTGTTCAAACCCCACAAAGTGAAAACATTTTTTGTAAAATTATTTCGGGTCCAATATGTTTGGTTTAATTCATATATTGAACATAACGTGCATTGCATGTGCACGATCACTGGTGGGTAATAGAATGTTGAAGCAGTTGGCTTATAAGGGAAGCATATTATGCCACTATCTTGATTATTGGAGTATATACAAGATTGAAAAATGAACGGTAGTTTCTCGTGAGGAGATCTAATTAGTATGTCGCGAGGCCTTGGGGTTCAATATATGTGCAGGTGAATGGTTACTGATAAGCTGTTTTTGAGAATAAATAAACTTGCAAAGCATATGGATATAAAATTTGGTACTAAAATTTATAGCGTAAAATTTGGTATCTCGAGGTATTAAAATTTTTAGTGTAAAATCTTAGTTTAAAATCTTGGTATATCCAGGTACTTTTTTTAAGGATCATAAAATTTCTCATAGACATATAGTAGATATAGAAAATACCAAATAGAAGGCTACGTAACAAATCTATTAAGAAGGCTAGTCTTTCGACGAAGATGTAGGAAGGGTTGTCAATGATCAAATCGACGGCGTTGGCTTTAGGGTTTAGGTTGTCAGCTTGTTTGGTAGCGTTGGTTTGTTGTTTTGTAAGAGGAAATGAAGATGGTGGTGTTTTTCGTGTGCCGGAGTTGGCTAGTATTTTGGTTATGCTCCTCTGTTGGTATCTCTTCCAGCTTTTAGGATATGGAGCCTCTCTTTGTTGTATCTTGTTATATCTTTTATTTATATTTCTTTACACAAGCAGGGGTTTTAATACAACCTATCATGTTTGAGAAAAAAAAAACCTCAGCATAGACTTGACCGATGGAGAATGCATAACCAAGGGAAAGGCTATTTCCAGCTTCAAAATTGGGGATGGGGCGATTTATGCGGGTCATAATTTGTGATTAAAAATCAGCATGCATGTGCTTTTTTTTTTTTTAAGAAAGAGAGGTTTCCCTTCCCATTTCTGTTGATAGAAACGGACAGTTACGTTGTTACAAAAGTTGATCGAAGCTAAAGGCAGCAAAATCAACCTTCGGTATTAGTCGATGGGGGTACAGTATAAACTTATTCGCTAAAAACTGACAAGTGATAATGACAAAAATATCGCCCCCCCACCCCCCCCCAAAAAAAAAAATAAAAAAATAAAAAAATACAGAGGAACTCCGCGTGTAAGCGAGTGAGTTGCAGCCAACAACGATAATTTTGTTGTCCTCGTTTGACAGCCAGTAAGGTGAATTTCTGAAATTGTACCTCCATATGTCGTACAAGGTTCTATTGTTATCTGGGTCGTAGCACTGGGAAGATATATTCGTCTTCATCCATGCTTTTCCGTTGGGCACGGAGGTATTGGTCACCTTGATATATTAAAACATAGGCCTCGCGGTGCCGTTTACGGACGTGCAGTTCAGCTGGAAGCCGCTGTGGTAGGCGCAGTCTGGTCTGTCTGAGTCGAAGATGCCGAAAGGGTAGGGGATGTCGACGTCGCCGCACCTTGTCCGGCAGCCCGCCGGAGGCCGGCCGGCCGGTATTGCGACGTCGGCGGCGGCTAGCGTCGCGATGGCGCCGAGGTAGAGAAGAAGGCGTCCGGGAAGAAGAAGCTGATGACTCTCCATGCTCCACTCGCTTGTCCGTTGGTGGCCGATTTGTTGTGCGTTTTGGTTGGTGTGCTTGGGAATTTCGGCAGCTGGCCTCCTTAGATAGCGCCGGTTGGGAGCGCGTAGTTGTGGTTGGTAACGAGGGCGCACTGTTCACATACTTTTTTACGGACTGTACATGTCGGACGGAAGTAAAGCCACGCACGGCTCCGTTTGCTCAGCCCACGATTTCCCGCACGGCGCCGTTTTTCCGTCACCCCATACGTCGTGTTTTCCGTCGCCCCCTACCTCCATCCACTCACTTCGATCCCCTTTCTTCCTCCCCCTTAACGGTGGCATTGTAGGCATGAATCAGTGGTCGTCGTTCTTCCTCCCCCTTAACGGTGGCATTGTAGGCATGAATCAGTGGTCGTCGAGACGAGTAGAGGAATCCAAGACGGCTGGTATCGATTCCCCTCGCCTGTAGCCCCGTCCTCCCTAAGGAATCTCCTCTAGGTTGGAGCGCGTTGTTTTCCGACAATGCACGCCTAAAGCTACTAGAAGCGTCTTGTCCTCCCTCGATTCGGCCGAGCTGCATCGAAGCAGCGCACGGTGCTATTGATCTGTCGCGTCGTCCTCTAAGGCGGTAAAAGCAGACCGGCGTGCTCGCTGCGCACGTCGTCCTCGGCACGTGTCCAACCGGACAGCTTTTCGCGCGTGGTCGTACATCTCGTGCGGCACATAAGTGGTGAGATTCGTCTCAAGATGGCGACAAAGCTTGCGGTGTGCTCAGCCGTCCTCTATTTGAGGATGAGGCTATGGGTGCGCCGATGGAGATGAGAGGGAAGAAGCGGAGGCGAGAGCGGGAGCTGTCGGCGATTCCATCCTCCCCGGCCCGTGTTTAATCCCCTTGGATACACCTCCCACGGTGTGTCTGGGCACGTAACCTGGAGTTGGGTGAGGATTCTTGCAACTCCTACACCTCCAACATCGGTACCACCAAGGTTGCTGAGGACGATGTCTTAGATACTGCCCACGCCCTAATCAAGGTGGTGCCAAATCTCCAGAAGTAGTCATACAATGAAAAATACAATGGAATGAATTAATTAAATTAAAAATAATATGTGACCATTGAATTACAATAAGATTAAACCTGTTAAACTATAATAATTCCTGGTGTAAAATAAAAACGCAAATACGCGTACCTTGTACAAATTTAATAAACATGCTTAACGTGGCATATAAAATAAATAAGCTTAGTGTTAAAATTATAGTAAAAAAATAGCAGCAATAATTTTTATTATTAAGTTATTCACCATATCGACGAACGCTAATGAAGCCTTTATAAGCTGATGTTCTCTTTTGTTTTTCCCAATATTTTTGTACAATCTTTATTCCTTCAAAACGTATAGCAAAATATCATAGCAACAGTACACGCACAGTATTTTTTCCTAAATCAGAGTCCGATCAAGCAACGTACAGCGACATCTCAATTCACAACTCCTCCCTGTCGTGACGGAAAGTGTCGGCTGACCAAACGGGTCCTTCCGGCACCTACAGGCTAGCGACAGTACGTGAACAGTGTGCCCTCGTCAGCCGAATGCTTGTGGCGATGGAAAAAGAATTCAGAGGGGATAAACATGTGTCTCGCTTGTGAGATTCTAGACTAATAATAAAATCTCGGAAAGTGTATATTTGATCATGAAAATGTGTCCAAGAATTATGGACGACGACTGACTCCCGGGTCTTCACGTCGAAAAGAAGAGTGCATATACTTTTTTTTTTCCAAGATGTTTTTCCTCTGTCGTAATCGATCTCCAGCTCTATTAAGTATTAACTACACCTAGCAACCGAAGACTTCGAACGACTGACTTGACTTAAGCGCATAGGCCATGCCTGATAGCAGCATTGAGGGGCTGTTTGGAACCAGGATTAAAATGCTAGTAGCTGTCACATCGAATGTTTGTATACTAATTAGAAGTATTAAATGTAGATTAAGAATAAAACCCACCTCATAACTCTGGACTAATTCGTGAGACGAATCAATTAAGTCTAATTAATCCATGATGTGTCTATGTGATACTACAATAAACATGTGCTAATTATGAATTAATTAGGTTTAAAAAATTTATCTTACGAATTAACTCTCACTTATGTAATTATTTTTATTATTAGTCTATATTTAATACTCTTAATTAGCGTCTAAACTAATTAGTTCTATGTTTAATACTCTTAACAACCGCTTCATCTCCCCTCTTGTCATCCATGTTCTGTCATGCCACCACATAGCGAACTACTGCGAGCTAGCCTAGGCAGTATGTACAACGAAATTTACAGCGACCTGATAAGTGAATAAACTTGATCCGTTCAATTCGTGTGGCTGCTAGTTCTAACTGTACCAATCGGCCACCGTTCACATCACATTGGCCCTGCTTTAATCCAAGAAAAAAAAATGAGTAGAAACAGTTTAATGGCCGCGTTCGCCCGAGAAAAGCTGGCCTCGTCCATATCACACAATTTCTCGGCGACCTGGCGAGTGATGTTTATGTGTCTTGGTGCAATTGGGGGCTTCGCAGGGTCGGTCTTCTTTAGTGACAGTTCTGGTTCTCTACGCTCCGCTCAGTATCATGGAAGACTTGACTGTTTGTGCCCCAAATTCCGCGTGATGCTCTGTTGCGTGCAAAATTACAAATGTACATTTTCCAGTGCGAGGTGTAATCATGTTTTTTTTCTGATTAAAATTTAAATTTTACCTTCATTTTTATTAACACGCTTTTCAAACGGTGTGTTTTGTATATTTTTATATAGAAGTTTTTTTAAAATCAAATATATCCATTAGTTAAGTTTATTATAAACTTAATTAATCATGTGCTTATAACTTTTTTATTTGATATGCGTTAACTTAATTTTAATCTTTATATTCATCAGTTTCAAATACCATCCAGACTTAAAATTTGAAGATCGAATTGCTGACAAATGTCCGGATCAAGCGCAACTTTTGTCAAGGCGCAACCGAGTACGATGAGACGACATTTTTTGGGTTTAGAAGTTGGTTAGGATGGGTTGCAAGGTGCATGGGTCAGCATATCTGTAAGATTTGGTAAAGAAAATGCTGAAACCAAGTATACCAGAGGCAAGGCAATATTACCACAAGGTAGACAGAATCACATAAATCAGTCGAAATGGTTAATGGTTAAACGTAGTGATCCCACGACGTTCAGACAAGGATGACTAGAGGATGCACAATGGAGCTGTATCCGTTCTTTCCTTTCTAATGTCCCTCTTTTTTTTACGCGATTGTCCTATTAGGTGTATTTGTTCTTCTCTTTTGAATTTTTACGTTTTCCTTTCTTTACGTGATCCTCATTGTACGTATTAAGATTTCTTGTTTTTCTTCTTTTATATTTCCTTTTTTTTCTAGTCCTTTCTATAGTTTTATTAACAAAAACATTTTTTTATTAATTATTCACATGAAACTTTCTACATATAAACTTACTTATATAAAAATTCTACATATAGATTTTTTATATATAACTTTCTATATATAGACTTTATATATAAAAATTTTATGTGCATAAAGTTTCCATATATAAAATCTAGAAAGTTTTCACGGAAATAATCCAAAAAAAGTTTCTACATATAAACTTTATATATAATTTATACATGCAATTAAAAAATTTAGTTTATAAATTTCAATGGAAATAAAAAATATGCTAATCAACACTGGATTTTTTTGGAAAAAATAGAATCTAATATCAAAACAAACCTCGTAACAGACAAAAAATAGAAAGTATGTGTGGATTTGGTTTTTTTAACCGAAGATCAACACTCGTCATGATTAGGCGCGTAATAAGGCATGAAGAAGGACGGAAGCTTATCGGTTCGTGAAATTCCCTTGTCGCGAACATTCGCCGGTTAGACCCACCCTTAGTTGACATGGTTAGCACAGCGATAGAAAATTAACTTGACTTTGTGTGGTTGTTTCTTATTCTCATTATAGATGGCCACATGGTCCGCAGCCCGATGGCCCGGCTCAAGGCACGGGCGTTTGGCCCAGCCCAAGCACGGCCCGGCCTATCAGTGTTCGTGCCCGTGACGGTCCGGCCCGATAGCCGGACCGTGCATGGGCTCCCTCAGCAGCACGCTGGGCCGGCACGACACGATGGGTCGGCACGGCCCAGGCCTGTACAACGGTAGGCACGGCCCGACGAGGCCCATCGGGAGCCGCCACCGCGCCTCATATATAAAGGCCGCCGCGTCCTCTCGCCTCCGCTCCGCCAGTCCGCCTCCCTCCAACGCCACAACCCTAACCCTAACCCTAGCCGCCTCCGTTTCTTCTCGCTTCCGCCGATCCACGCACGCCTCCACCTCCGCCTCCGCCTTGACCGCTCCGCCTCCGTCGATCCACGCCTCCACCTCCACGCGACCACGCCTCCATCTCTCCATCCCTCTCCATCGCCGTCTCCGATGAATGCCTCGCCGGATCTACCACCGAGGGTCGCCGCCTCGCCGGATCCGTGACCTTGTCTCGTCTCCGCCTCTCCGGTCTTCGGATCGTCGGCCGTGCTCTCGATTTCCTCTTTCTTTTTCATTTTTTGTGATGGACTTTGCATTTTCGAAATGTATGTGCAAAACTGAAGTGAACAAGTGGCAGTAGTGTTTGGCATGCCTAGGCTGACCCGGGCACGGTGGGCTCGTCGTGCCGTCGGGCTGGCATGGCCCGGTACGACTGCTGTTGGGTCGTGCCTGGGCCTGAGGTTCAGCCTGTGGGCAGGCACGGCACGACACGAAGTGCCAGCCATGCCGTGCCGGCCCGATCGCCTCGGGCCGTGCCTAGGCCGGGCCTAGGCCGGGCCGTGCCGGGCGGGCCATATGGCCATCTATAATTCTCATATATGATGAAACACGGTCCCATAAACTTGACTTCGTGTACACAAACAATAATTAATAATGAACATACATGTGCCTGAATTTCTAGGGTAAGTGAAAACTATGATACAATATGATGCAGTACGATATGGTGATATGATATATACTAGGTAGCAAAGAGATTCCAGCTTAACGCCCTGATTCTAGGTCCTTGACAACTTTCTTCTCTATGCTGAAATTTCCTGTACTCGAGACTCCTGAGCTAATAACGTAAGAAGATTCTCCAAGCAAGCTCTCCAACTCTTCGGGATTTTGTTGTGCCCATGGATGTTGCATTACTTTAATCAACCTATCGAGCTTCTCGGCAACTTCCTTCATGGATGGTCTATCCTCACCACACATTGCCAAACATTGCTTTGCTAAATCTGCAACTTCTTCAAGAAACTCCATATTCTCGTTATTGCTAATTTGATCGTCCAATATATTCTCAAGCTTGTTCTCCTTCATAGCAGAGAGAAACCTTATTGACAAACTTTTCTCATTTTCAGGAGCATCAAGGTTGAAAACGTTCTTCCTTGTGAGCAGTTCTATAAGAACAACTCCAAAACTATAAACGTCACTCTTATCTGTTAATTCACATGTTTGCATATACTCTGGATCAAGGTAACCCCAAGTTCCTTGGACCAGCGTGACAAGCTGTGGCTTGTCTATTGGAGCTAAAATGGAAGCACCAAAATCGGAGACTTTTGCCATGAAGTTAGTATCAAGGAGGATGTTGGAGGACTTGACATCACCATGGATGATGGGTGGTGAAGCGTATGAGTGGAGGTAGGCTAGTGCCTCAGCGGACTCATAGGCGATCCGCAGACGAGTAACTAGAGAAATGTTTTGGCCATGGTTGCCATGGATGAGATTGGATAGTGTTCCATTTGGGATGAACTCGTACACTAACATAGGAACTTGTACTTCGAGGCAACATCCTAATAGTTTAACAATGCTTACATGGTTTATTTGGGATAGGATTAGCATTTCTTTACCGAATTCTTTCTTGTGTTGCTCATCCATTGTCATGCATTTCTTGACAGCTATTTCAGTGCTGTCCTTGAGAAGTCCCTTGTAAACAGTGCCATGACCTCCATGGCCAAGAATTTGGTTTTTGTCAAACTTGTTTGTAGCCTGCTGTAACTCTGCTTCTGAGAAAATTGTAAATGATTTCCTTTCATTTGAATTCATCTCTTGAAACAGCAATAGACCACCGTGTAGTTTAAAGTATTTCTGCTTGATGTGTTGCAGCTTTCTTCTCTCGTGGATCAGGTACGAACAAGTTGCCATGATAACAAGTATGACAAACCCAACACTTGCACCTAGTTGCCGAATATAATTTGTCAGCAAACAATACTAGGACAGATGACCACTTAACATTTAAAAGTAAGTGAATCTCAATATTACAACTAATGCATTAATGAAATAATCAATATGTACACCTTAGCAAAAATATAATATTAATCTTGCTAGACGTATACATACCTACAACAGGCATCTCCCAAGCAGACTTCTGATTCTTCTGATCTGGAACACAGACACCCTCCACCTTATGTTGTCCTTGATGGCATGAACAGACGTAACTCCCCATTGTATTTTGACAAAGTCCAATGCATGGATAAGTAGTATTATCAAGACATTCATTGATATCTGAAACAAAACAAAAATGTATATATGTTATTGACTAAAATCTATAAGTGTATATATACACAAACCATTTAGGAGGTGGAGGATAGAGGGAAACCTATGCATCCATCCTTAATGTAAGGATTGCCGTCAAACCCCTTGGAGCACTTGCAGCGATAACCTTGCCCATTAGTTGAATTAAGACATTCACTTTTGTCGCTAACACATGCGTACGAACTCATGTTCGTTTTCGCTTCGTCGCATGTCTCCCTCCTAATTACCCAGTCCATCACAGCAGGAACAGTCCCGTTGTAGACATTCCAGAAGTTTATTGAGGGAATGTAAGTGGTGCTATAACTGAAAGCAGCCTTTTCCATTACTACTAGGTAGCCGCAACGGCTGTAGCTCCAGATTCGAGAGGTGTTATAATCTTTATTGAAATAAGCCTCGACATAGCCTAAGTCCGGTGGGACATCCACCGAACAACAGCCAGCGCCAGAGCAAGAACCATTTTTTGGTTCATCCGAGCATGTGGACAAGCAACCTATGACGTACTGCATAAGTCACAGATGTTAATTAATTTACTTAGTGTTAAAAATCAGCGGAGAAATTGAAATTATGTAACGATCTGGCAGCTTCTCTTAACATAAGCGAAATAGATATTTGTTAAGATTTCCAATTTTGACGTCAAAAAAGTTTCCAATTTCCGTCAAAGCATAAACATAAATACGAGGAAATACTTACAGAATCACTTGTCATGTAGGCCATTGTATTGCACCCGATGACGAAAATCTTGTTATCCGTGTATGAGAACCGATAGGGCGTGTCGGTGAAGTTCTGCCAAACCATCGAGTCATTCATCTGTTTTATGGCCGGGTCATAGCACTGCCAAGAGATTCCCGTCTTCATCCAGGCTTTGGCGTCCGGCACAGATATCTTCGTCACCTCGAACGACCCAATGAATGTCCTATAAGTGCCGCTGTCGTTCTTGCACTCGAGGCCGAAACCACCGTGGATCGCGCACTGATCGCCAATGCCGAACGGGAACGGGATGTCGAGGTTGCCGCACCTCGTCTGGCAGCCTCCGCGTCCTCCTACCGGGACGTCGGCCGCGGCTACCACCCAGATGGCTGAAATGCAGATCAAAAGAGCGGAGAGAAGAAGCTTAGCCATTTCGTTGTCTTTGTGGTTTGTACATGTTCTGAATTCTCTTGGTTGCGTGTTAAATAGAGATATACTCTGCCCCTTGCCCTGCACAGTATATTTTAAACTAGCTAGCGACGTTGACGATTGGGACTACTTGACCAATGCCGATATAGACCGCGAGGTCGCTCACATGGGACACCGCATTATCAGAACTATTTGTGACCAGACGCCCGACGCGCAGACTCGGTCCTAGCCGAGCGCGTTCGTGGACGTTGACGACGACGCGGTGTGTTTACGCACATAAAGCAGGGTCGTTTCAGCTAATTTCCATCGCTACGCACGTATGTGAAAACGTGAAGCGATCGATCAAGCGAGTAGCAGGCTAGCAGCACAGGAACAAGTGCATCGCATCATCGAACGGACGGATTTTCAGCTAGCTTGCCTAGTTGCCTCTCGGGCACTACGCTTCTCAGTAATTAGGTGGTCAGCTCTACCATGCTCAACACATCTACCTCGATTTGGCCTGGATTAACTCTATGGTCCTAGGGAGACTTGCCAAGTCAATGCCGGTTGTTGAGATGAGCTAGCTTAGGCCATCTCCAGTGTGCTTTTTAAAAAAAATCGAACCAGAGGACTAAAAAAATCAAACCATGTCACTGTACAACGCGAACCGTTTTGTCTGATATAAAATCAAGGGTTAATCAGATGTAAATTTCATGGTTCTGAAATATACCATTACTATTCAACTATTTGGAACCATGCCATTACAATTTTAAAGGTATTGGAGATATACCACTACATACCCCTTCGCTGTATTTTCTATTTTTAAGATCAAATTACCCCATTCTTCTACCTCATCCCCTCTTCCTTCCTGCTCTCTCTCTCTAGGTGGAGTAGCCGAGAAGGAGCTCCCCCGGGCAGAGCTCGGCATCGGCATCCCTCTTGCCGACGACTGCAGGGGCACAGACAAACGTGTCCCCCCGCTGTCAAGCTCGCGCCCTTGCGCCTCCCTACCGTCGAGCCACCAACCCTCCCTGTTAGGTTATCTTCGCGCCGGAGCAATGAGCAACGCTAGAGAGAGGGAGGCGGACATGTGCGGAGCGATGACCAACACCGGATCCGTGCCCCCGTGTTTCCCCGCCATCGAGCTTGCCGCCCCTTCGCCCTTGCGCCTCTCTGATGCCGAGCCGATGTGACCCTCCCCTATTGAGTTCTCTTTACGCCGGAGCAACGAGCAGCGCTAGAGAGAGGGAGGCGGACGTGGGAAGAGCGACAAGCAGCACCGGATCCGTGCCCCTGCTGCTCGTCGGCGCAGGACATGCACCCCCTCATCTTTGTTGTCGTTAGATCCGCATCCCCCTCCCCCTCGTCTGGAGATGGCTAGATAGCCCTCGCCACCTGATCTTCTAGAAGCAGTGGCCCTATTGTCGCTGCACCTTGGTGTCGCTGGCGAGAGGGATGCCGAGCTCCACTGCCGATGAGAGCGGTTGCTTGTTGGCTGCTCCACCTAGAGAGAGAATGTGTAGGAACAAGAAGGAAGAAGAGGAGAAGGAACAAGAAGGGGCAATTTGGTCCTATAAAAATAGAAAATATAGTGAAGGGGTATGCAGTGGCATATCTCTTATTCCTGTGAAATTGTAATGGTATGTTTCCAAATAGTTGAATAGTAATGATATATTTTAAAATCGTGAAATCTACGATGGAACGGATCCAATTAACCCAATAATCAAAGCATAACGACAATGAATACCTTTACAATGAATTATATAATATGTGGCATTAAATAAAAAGTGGCTATAGCACGCATGTTTATTTGTAACTTTAGTCTATATAGATGATGCAAAGTAAAATATACTTTTTTTTCTAAAATATATTTTACACAGAGGGTTTAATTATTGATTTAGCATCGGGGTCTCCGATTTATAAGTACAGCCTGACATTAAGGACTGTTCTCTGCTATGGAAGGTGTTGACGTAAAAACACGATGGCCTGGGAGATCTGCTTAGCTCCAGTGCAGGTCCAAAATAATAATGAGATGCAGGCGTGCCAGTTAGTTTGATCCTGCAACTGATAAGATATAGATTGAATATCAAAGAGTCGATCGGCTGACAAGCCGATATAGTAATTCCAACCGATGCCGATACCAGCCAATATCAAGTATAGATCTTGATACTTGAGTAAATAATGACATAAAGATAGTCAACTGATGATAATGTGATAAAACAATAATATAATCCAGTAGAAACCAATCGGCTAGTAATGATAGATTGAATAAGCACTTATCCGAAGGTTGAAGCATTCATCGGCTGGAGGTCCGATGTCAATAAATCTAAATGATTAGATAAACAGCGAAACCTTTGTTGCGATCGGCTAAATCCAAATTATATGTAATCCTTGTGAGCCTATGCAACGTCCAGATAACTCATCGGCTGAAACCCCGATGAAACCCTTATTGGCAATCAAGAAGCAGGCTAGAGATTATGGTTCTAAACACGACTTAGTAGATCAAACTTAACTGATGCAACACTAAGTATGAAAAGAAATATAATATCTAGACAATCAAGCTTTTGACTGATTTTCAAGGTGGTGGATACATTATATAATCTAAACCAACAAAGTAATCTAGCCGATATTGATGAAACCCTAGATGGAGATCGGCCGATGCAAGTAGAAAACATTGTCAATCTAGATTATATAATGTATATGATAACTCGACGACTTACATGAACAAGATTAGAGTATCGAATCGATGGAAGCACTAATCCCGACAATGCAAGCCGTCATAACAAGCCTTACCCCTCGTCGGAGATAGAAGTTGATGCAGCCCAACTTGAAACAAGAACTCGTCGAAAGTAAAAAGGATAAAAGGTGGCGATGCGCCAAAGTTGAATTGATCGAGAATAATTTACATAGACCCCGGGTGTACATATTTATACCCATGGGTAGATACTAGTCCATATCAGACACGACTCAAACTTTCCTAAAGATAAAAGGAAAAACATAGAGTCCTTGTTGGACATTAAACACACTTTCCTAAAGATAAAAGGAAACTAACAAACTATTCTTAATTAATAGATAAACTGCCATGTCGTATCCTTCTTGAACTCGGTCTCTTTTAGATAAGCTTCTTTTAAAAGATTAATTTCCTTAACCGAATTTGGTAAGAATCCGACTGTTGGCGATTGATAGCTTCCATCGGCCGATTCCAGAACTCTGAAGCCGATACTAACTCTAGGCCGATGATGACTTCGAGGCTTACCAAATTTCATCATCAACAGAATGCCATCGCCTTAAGAGAAATCTCGTCCCATACACTAAGCCCAACCAATGCTACTCCCACAATCCTGCCTTTCCTCCCACACCACCCGCTGCATCTCTCGCCGCCGCTCCTAACCCTCCTTTTCCTTGCACCACCGCTACCTCCCCTCCATCCGCTCCATCATTGGGAGGGATAGCAGCAGGTGCAACACACGCGAGAGAGTGAGAGGGCCGGGGGAGGAAGGGATCGGATAGGGAGGAGGCAGGTAACGCGGGCGCACGCAGCCGTCACAGCACCGTCACTTCAAGTAGATGCACGAGAAGCCGAGAATGTGCGGAAGAAACAACCCCCAGACCCCAGTGCTCCTAGCGTCTCGAGGACTGGTGGCAAAGGAGGCACCAAAGGACGGAGGCAGTGATGGGCACGAGGGGAACCCCTCGTGGCAACCCTTCCCTACCGAGAACCCAACCTTTGAGGAGTGAAGCCGCTTGCTTCAGATGATTGATGTGATTTGCTGATCTTACATTTTTGGCGTGATTTGATTTGGTTATATGCTATAGCTTTTCTTACTGAAAAATAGAGCTGCTAGCTAGCAAGCCACTAAGTCCCTACTTCATTTTAGAATGTGATAATTTGTGGGAAACTCCTGGGAATTAGTGGCTTGCTAGCAGTATGGTTGGTAGGCTAGCCAGCCCAGGTGGTTCGATTCCTCGCTTCTACAAAAAAATGTTTTGGGGGCTATCACTTCTGCATTAGAATGTCTATGCCTCGTAGGCACAGCAAATTATTTTTTCAGTTGGATGCATCACTTCTGAATTAGGGCCTGTTTAGATCCATTTGGAATGGCAAATGGCAAATGGCAAAAGTTTTGGTGGCAAAAGTTTTGACATTGCATTTTTGTAAGTTGGTGTTTAGAGGCATGCAAAAGTTGCCATTTTCCCATGCACCATGAGAGGTGGTCCGCGTCCCTATGCACTTTTTGGCCAATTTTGCTACTCTAGAGTGCCAAATGCAAAATGGCAAGTTGCCATTTTTTCACCATGCTGTTTAGATCCATTTTGCCAAAAAGTGCTTCAAAATGGCAAAAGTTTTACCATTTTGAAGGATCTAAACAGGCCCTTAGAATGTCTATGCCTTGTAGGCACCGCAAAATATTCCAAAGGAATGTGACTTCATGAACATGCTTCAGTAACCACTGCCAGCCACTTTGCGAGGTTATATTGCTCTCTCAAACATCAGGGAAAAATCCACATGTTTTGTATTACAATTTCTTGTTCATTGGATTCACCATATTGAATGTCAATGTCATTAGCTATTTATCAGCATGCCACTCCCTTTATTATTGCAATATAGCAGGATATGCATTTTG
Organism: Oryza punctata; assembly: GCA_000573905.2. Taxonomy (NCBI): domain Eukaryota; kingdom Viridiplantae; phylum Streptophyta; class Magnoliopsida; order Poales; family Poaceae; genus Oryza; species Oryza punctata. Next base: position 23,214,526 of record CM002496.2, read on the forward strand.
ACATTTTGAAGAAAATTATAGCTTATGTTCTGGCACATAAGAGGCCGCCAACACATCCCTAGTGAGCCTCATATGTGCTGGTTCTATAACCGACATTGATAAGTAATACCACCGAGATACGAGGTTGTTCACCCAAGCAAATGATTGTATATTTGTATATACAATTGGAGTGAAATTAACATAAGGGGTGTGTGTATGTATGTATGTATGTATATATACACACACACACACACACACACACATATATATATATATATATATATATATATATATATATATATAACACTTATATGGGGCACCATGGTGCCCGGGCACCACGGTGTGAAATGCACAAGTTCATTCAAATTTTTTAAAATTTTTAAATTGTGAGTATATACCTAAGTATAAGAATTTGATTCATACCTATGCCTAGCAATAAGACAAGTCAAATTCAACTTTATTTGATTATACATTATTACATACCTAACTAATTATATGTTTGGATGTTATATACCTAGGATCAAAATCTAAGCAAAACAAGTTCAAATTCAGTTCAAACTTGTTTTGAACTAGTTAGTAAAGTAGTTAATGTTGATACCTAAACATTTAAAAAAAATTCATACTCATTTGAATTGAGTATATACTCAATTTGAAATACGGAGCCCGGGCACCATGGAGCACCAAACAAATTTACTATATATATATATATATATAGGGACGCGCTAAACCGCACCCGGGGTGCGTTATAACTAAAACACTCCCCTCATATCAACCCACCCCCCTACCCCCACCTCCCCCCTCCCCCACCCCCCTGCCCCCTGGCTCAAAATCGCGCACACGAGAAGAGACCTGCACAAATTCCCGTGTATATAATGGCTGTTTTCTGATGGTAATGTTGTTACAATCGATTGACAAATGGTATTTGGGTAACCATGTTACTCTGGTTTCGAATGGCACGCTTTTTTTAAAAGAACTCTCCCGCACAAAATTGTTCCGAGTAACAAGAAAATACAATTGAGTAACTTTATTACTATTTTGCCATAATTTAGTAGTAACAAAATTACTTTTATATCCATAGTTTGTCCATTTTTTAGTTGGTTGATCTACGTGAGTCTTTTTCGGTTAAAACCTGTTTTACTCCCGGGATTAGAGCGATATTAAGGGATGTAGTTACGTCCTGGATATTTGATGATTTAATCGAAAGTAAAGATGATGATCCAATTATCCCGGATGCATGCACGGTAGACACGGAGAAGAAGGTTACTTCCTCACCGTGGTCCATTTTTTGCAATCTGAAAATCATCCATGTCGAGCGGTAGTGAGTCGCCTAGAAACCGAGTGAGGGAGACTCCGAAGCGATCTTCCTGTTCCCCAACTTCTGGTTTTAGAGCGAATGGTGTTCATTCCGGTGGAAATCCTGTGCTTGTCATGGAATCTGGCAGGCCATCATCATCCACACAATCCCCTCAAGGTGTTGAACGACCACCCTGCATAGATGCATGTGAGATTAATACTCCAGAGAAGGAAGTTCTTCACACACATGTAAGTTCCCCTAATAAGATTGTACTAAACTTTTTAGAAATTTTGATTGCTTTTCAAATTTGGTTTACTCACAAGACCGTAGTTGGCATCGAAATGGAGAACTTAAATTTGATATATTTTTTTGAGTGTGAGTTTGTAATAGTGGTTAATTAATTCAAGTTAATTAATTCAACTTGATGACAGGGTGCAAATGTTAAAGAGGAAATGGTCCCAAGAGTAGGAATGACTTTTGAATCGTATGAAGAGGCATATAGCTGGTTTTGATGTGAAAAAAAGCCGGAAGAAGCGTTCTTTCAGAGAGATATGCTGCACCCGGGAGGGAAATAATAAATACCAGGGAGAAGAAGCTAAACGTGAACGTAGACGGGTATCTGCTAAGATTTTCTGTAAGGCGTTTGTGAAGGTGAAGGATGTAGTTCGAGATGGGGCGGTTGTCTCGGTACATTTTGATGAAGTCGTACTTGAACACAATCACACCTTGAATCCTTCTCCATCAGTCGTCAAACAAATGCGTTCACACAAGCATTGAGATGAAACATTGATGGAGTTTGTTGACACAATGCAGCAAAGCCGTGTTCCAAATGGGTGTATCATAAGTGTACTTTCTAGTATGCATGGTGGTCGAGAGAACATTCCTTTCTCGACATGGGACCTTGAAAACAGGTAACATACTTTGTGATATATGGTGATTTGATTATTGACCTGTCGTCTTGAAATGGACAAAGTTATTATGTTAAAATATTGTTGAGTTTGTAGGAAAGCCGCAAATGTTCGAGCTGAGAATGCGGATGACATCAGCAAGCTGTTATCATTTTTCAAAGATTGCAAAAGAGATAACCCAAAGTTCTACTGGGATATAAAGTTGGACGAAGAGGGGGTTGTGAAGAATGTATTTTGGAGTCATGCAAGTATGCAAGCGGACTATACTGATTTTAGTGATGCTATTACATTCGACACCACATACAAGACAAACATTTATGAAATGCCTTTGGCCATGTTTGTTGGGGCGAATCATCACCTGCAGTCAACGCTTTTCGGGTGTGCACTGATGAGGGATGAACGGGCAGACTCGTTCCAGTGGCTTTTCGAAACGTTGAAAAACTGCATGGGTGACAGTCCTACACCCCGATGCATTCTGACTGGTATATTACATATTTTTATTTAATTCATGATTAGTAAGTAAATGAATGGGGATTGTTTTACTTCAAGCGATGGCTTTGGCGGTTAGTCGTGTTTTCCCTGATGCAATCCAAAGGTTGTGCAGATGGCACATTATAGACGGGCATTCGGACCATCTAAGCACTATTTTTAATAGAAACAAAGATATAGAGGGAGAAATGATGTTGTGCATTAACCAGACTTATACTCCTTTGGAGTTTGAGAATTCATGGGATAACTTCATTAAAAAATTCGGTCTAGAAGACAGCTTAACACTATGTAATCTGTATGATCTAAGGAAGCGTTGGGTTCCAGCTTATTTTAAAAATTATTATTGTGGCCTGATGATTTCAACACAACGGAGCGAAAGCTTTAACAGAATGGTGAAGAGTAACTTTGTAGATCATCAAACTGCACTACATAGGTTTGCTAGAAGGATGCTTGATGTTGTAGTGTCTAGGAAGGAGAGGGATGCCGCGGAAACCAGGGGTTGTGAGGTAGGTCTACACGTAGGAATCTATAACATGTTTTTTTGATGAATAATGAATTAACTTAATTATATTGTGTGGTAGGGCATACCCATTGTGAAGACTGCATGGCCGTTTGCCGTACAGTTGTCAAGAGTGTACACCCGAGCAGTTTTCAAGGTGTTCGAGGAATCACTTGATGAAAGTGTGCAATTCAGGATTGCCCAGGTTGGTATGGACGATACTCCATGGCTTGTTTCTCACACGAATCGCTCAGAGAAGCATGATTGGTGCCAACGACAGTTCAAGGTGGTAGCGGATGTTGATAACAGACTCTTTGGTTGTGAATGCATGCAGTGGGAACATACAGGTAAAATTCCCTTTTTTAATTTTTTTATTAATCTATGGAATTAACATTGAACGGAATTATTTTCAGGATTGTTCTGCCCCCATCTGCTGCGAGCTTTTGTTCATTTACCGGTAGAGAGAATTCCTCATAGTTATGTTCTTCGTCGGTACACGAAGCATGCAAAAAGTGATGTGAACTTTGATCGTCGTGATCGGCCAAAATCTGGTGAAGATGGTTTAAAAGAATCATATAGAACAAGGATGTTGTCATTTGATGCTATGCAGATTGTTCGGTTGGGGCGGAGGTCTCGGGTTGCTTTCGATAGGGCTACTGCTGTGTTGAAAGGTCTGAGGGAGCAACTTGAAGAAATTCCCCCAGATATTATACAAATGCCTTGTGATGGACATGAGATTGGTGTTGATGAAGTTCGTTTGGGCGAGACAACGAGGGCTGGTCCATCATCCGCGGGTAGTGGACAGGATATTGAAGGATTGAACAGACGCCCCCACCAAGGTCTGTGACTAAGGGCAGAAGAAGCAACCCTAACAAAAATGTCCAGCTTGGTGCGCGTGGGGATAAGAAATGCACCAGGGTTTGCGGGTGGTGTGGTCTAAAAGATGGGCACAACATCGCTACATGCCCTAAAAATCCTGCTAATTTCCAGCGTCTTGCGGAGGCAAACAACAGGGGAAAACGTAGGAGAGGCCGCCCAAGAGGGAGCGGAAGTGTTGGTGGTCGTGGGCTTAAAGCCTTGAGAAGGAACCTTTTTGACGAGTGCGATGCGGAGAATGGTGACGGGTGCAGTAACAAACAAAGCGATGAGGCTGAAGGCTGCAACGTGCATAGTGATCCGGACTATGAGTCTCTTTCGGAATGAATATACATTGTAGTTTACATTCTATAAATAATGTAAATTATTATCCGCTCTACATTTTCGCTGGTAATGTAAGACCTCAATGGAAATGGTGTTTACAGAAAGTTTTTTGTTTTTTTAAAAGATTTTTAAAGATTTTTGAGGTGTCAGTGATTGAATTCGATATGACTATGAGTAATATGATAACTGGTAGTATTGTTTCATTGTAGCAACAGTCTGAGCTTACTGAAAAAACTGCGCGACCCTCAATGTATTTTTTTTGATTAACAAAATGGGTATCTGATACTGCTAATTTATTGTTTTGGAATGGCCAAGTATTTAGAAAAAACATGTTAGGCGACTTTTCTTTAGGAAGATCTTTGTTGGAACTGTTTTTTGATAAGATAACTTGCGATCTGGATAGGGGTCTCAACAAACTTTTAGATGAATCCCTGGAATATATCCCCTATATATTGACGCAGTTGATCACCAACAAAAATCCCCTACGAGCAGATAAACAAAGAGCCAAAAAGATGGGTGACCAAAAAAAATCGAAAGAGTCTGATGCTACCCCAGTTCAGATCTATTCGCTAGACGATAAGGCCGTGAAGCAGCCAACGCCGTCTCCAAGATTTGCGGCAGGATCCCTCCGAACACCGTCGCCATCGAGCTTGCCATCTTCTCCAGTTTTGAGAGAAGTGGATCTTCCCCCTTGGTTCCGTGCCACCAGTCCTCCATCACCTAGATCAGATCGCCCCTCACCGCTGACACCATCCGCCGAGCAAAGTTTTATGGAAGAAACTTTACAGGAGATGGATTATGGATATGTCAGCCCACCATGCCCATCGCCCCCATCTGACCTATCGGATTACGCAGGGCAGCAGTCTGCTGAATATGAATGTAGAGATCACATTGATCATGACGATATGACGTCGAATGAGCAGATAAAAAGTGATAAATTATCACCAGTGGCAAAGCGAAGGTTGTTTTAGTTTGTTAGTAACCGGGTTACTTTAAGATAGATTCAATCTCTAGTTTCGGTTTTTATTTTCTCTCTTGTTACGCATTTATAAATTTATTATGAGGTGGATCTAATAAATTTCTGGAGTCATTTTTTTTTGATAGTGCTTGTGGAAACCAAGTAAAGTAATTATGGTGTGAACTTTGTAGGTTAGCTTGTCGAATAATATTAATAGTAAGCTCGTTACTATTAATAGTAAACTCGTTACTTTAATAGTAAACTTGAACTTTGTATGTTAGCTGATCGAATTGTATTAATAGTAAACTCGTTATTATTAATAGTAAACTCGTTACTATTATTTGCTTGAGATGCAATATAAACAATCTTTACTTTTAACTAAAAGTAAAAATATTACTCAATCAGTGTTTGTTTGTCATGTAGATACACGACTATTTGTACTGTTGTTATAAAATGCTATTTTTGATAGACCACATAATGGGTACTTATGGTGGCATTTAAGTAGAGATATAAGGTGTTCGACAAGAACTATGAATCTGAACTATGGGTAGCGTATAGATTAAAAAATATTATGATAGAATGCTGCATAAGTTTACGCTTTTCATATCAAACGACCCCTCCAGAATAGTAAAAGTAGTACATAAAATTCCAGATGAGAGGATTGTACGATAGACATATTGCAAAATGTTGTGGCTAACATTAGGCTATAAACATTCGTAGTGCTTGATTGAACCTATGATTATCATTGTGCATTGATGTCTCAACGAAATACTCGATGTCATGATGGAGATCTTGGGCAGTGTTGAACCGATTGAAGATGAGATGGTGGAGAATGTGCACCTGGAGAGCTTTTGACGAAACCTGGAAATGAGAAAAAACCGTCATTTTGTGAAATAAGACCCAAAAATTGGCAGTAGTACTAGATGGTCCTCGAATGGTTTCTAAATGTAAAATGAGGAAAGAAATACCATGTGTGAGGCGAACGTGATCTTATTTGCATCTCCATCAAATTTCTCCATGAATGTCATAACGTAGAAAGCTGAATCTTTAGAACCTAAAGGCATCTTTGGACATTTGATGTATCCTTTACGATAATTCCCAAACTTTGGATATTTACCTCCAGTGAATTGCTGAAATCCATCGATCAGACGCTTCAATATCTTTTGGGCCATTGGGGAGTGGTGCTGTGTCTCCAATTCACCAATCAATTCATAATTTTTGGAATCCAATATGTCGAAACATTTTTTGTTATGGTAGATGATATAGAGAGACCAATGGTCATTGTGAATAACTGGCGAAACAAGCTGTGAAAGCAAACAAAATAATCATGGTCACATGAATGCAACGATTATAATAGTTACTATGAAAATTGGTTGCGTGGATATATGCTTGCCTGTTTGTCGCGTGTTACATCTACATTCCCTAAGGAGGAGCATAGCTGGTTGACAAGATCATGAAGATTGAATTTTAGCTGTGTCGAGTCACGAGTAACATTCTCAATGTTTAGCAGCGCCTGCGGGGGAATTAGAATGTCAGTTGAAATGGATGCAAAGTTAAAGCAAAAAAAATTGAAAAGAAAAACCATGCAGAGCAATAGGAAAAACAAGGGAGATGATGTGTACCGATATGGTGGTCGGAATAAAAATTCGTTTGGTTGCAGAATCTGGAATATTATGGCCATCTTCTTTGCCCAAGAAATCAGCAAAGGCATCTATGAACATTCCATGTGGCGTGTGTCCGGCAGAAAAGGACTGGATAATATCATTAGCATTTGCAAAGCAATGTTCCGACTGTATTAGTATGGCACTGCATAAATGCGAATGAGACATGACATTAAAAAATATTGAAATGTACTGCTTCTGAGATAATGAATTAAACAGTATGGCTATACATAAATAGGCATGGATCAAACCTCCCATAACGGTTCGGATCTGATAGAACCATGTCGAATAGTTGAGTCGCAGCACTGTTATCGACTGGTTTGCCTTGCTCAGCTTTAGGTGTAGACCGAAACCTTGCTGGCCTTTTGGTTCTCCTATGGGTCCGCCTCAGAGGAGGTGGATTTGTTTTAGATTCAGGCAGTGCCCCTACATCGCCCTGCATAAGGGATCAAAAATTGCTTTCTTTTTTACAACGTGCAAGAAATGAAATAGACTAACAAAGAAGGGGACAAACGTGGTGGCAGCCATCCTTCATTGTGTCGATAGGTTGACACTCCCTGTGACATATCTGATCAATTTTTTGAGCCAGCTGTGAGTCTTACAAGAGCTCATTTGGTGGCAAGGATAATGATGTGAAATCATCACGCCCGTCGATTGATTGTTGCGAGGACATGGCTTAAAAAGAAGATATAATGCAAAATTTTATAATATGAGTGAGATAAGTAGAATACAAATATATTTAACTTAAATAACCCATTAGTTGTATGAAAGTAAATTTAAATATATTGGGATGATGTCTGGAGAATGGAGAACGTACCTTCTGAGGAATTCTGAGATGTAATATCTTCCAGAATATCCATCTGAACAGGAGTAACGGCAGACCTTGTACCATCCCCGTTGTCTGGCGAAGGAATCCTGTCTTCATCATTGAGCTCTTTAGGAAGATTGATAGCTGCAACCATCTCAGTTTCATGCATAGCTACGAAAAAAATTACAAAATTTCAGTCCATAACGTCGAATTATAATGCGTGAAACATGATAAGGGGTTATGGAAACACGTGTAATGTAAATGTAAATTTAGACGTGATAGTAAATTGATTACTTTCGTAAAATCAGTAAGTATTTACTGTTAATAGATAGTAATATAGTTACTCTTTGGGAGACAAATTATTCTCCTTAAAGATTTACAACTCTGCAAAAGGTATGCAAGATGAAAAGTAAAAATATTACTAACTGATCATAATTGATAGTTGTAAGTAAAATGGATACGAGAAGTAGTCATTAATTTGATGAAAAACTAAAGTTGCTGCAATTAGACAAAGGAAATTGGCAATAAGCAAAATAGTTGGTTTAGGCATGATGGGGTGCCGAGATTGCCTACTATACCTGGTGAGCATTGCTGATCTACTGTGTACAACTGGGGATCAACCTCAGCATGAGAAAGGACATTTGTAGAATCATCCCCGGTGACTCGCGCTTGAATTCCAACTGAAACTGTTTGTTCTACCGGTAACTTGTTTGCTCCATCCGACGAAGTTCCATTTAAACCTGTAAGACACATCGTGGAAGCATAAAGTGTGAAACTTTACATAAATGAATATGCAATTGAGTCAATATGAACCTTGGACTGATTGTTGGGGATCATCCGGTATAACCAAATCCCCTAAGATATGTCTTGTTGGCAAGACAGATCCTCCTGTCCGGGCGGGATCAACTACCATTGCAGCTGGGTCCTTTGCAGATTGCACACATCCCTCCAAGAAGGCATTGTTTGGAGGAGTGCTTGATTTTTGTGAGGGTTCGGCCACATGGGTAGCATCAAACAAATTTGGAGGCGGTCCAACAGGGTCATCCTGTCGGTTTGATTGCTTATCTGTGGATGTCTGGGCTCCTTTATGTGTTTGATGTGTGGGGAGAGTGCCCCTGAGGATGCTCACAATATGGTCACTGACATGTGCATGGCATGTTTGCACCGACCTGATAATCCTCGAAATGTTGGTAGCACTTATTTTAGCTTGACGGTCATATTCTCCAAGTACAACAAGGACAGGCTTCTTCTGATCATCTAGAAGACCAGATAGATGGGGTCCAATGGTGTCAAACTGCTTGGAAAAGAAATGTGTACTGCTGAAACCAACTCCTCCGCAAAAGGTGTGCCAGCATTGTCACCATGTGGCTCTTTGTCCTTATCATAGTCCGAGTGGCTATAGCATGAAGAAGGAATGCCATTGAACTACAAAATGAGATATTACAATATGTGTATGTTCCGCATCATAAAATGGATTAATGGAATCAAAATGATGATAGGATAAAAAGGAAAAAGCACAAAAAACTTACATTGAGCTGACCAAAAACAATTTTGTCATTTTCATCCTTAAATCGGTCTTCCTGACATATCTTCTCGACGAGATCCTTTGTATACAGCTGTATACGTGGTGTGTGCAGCCGATCCACCATCAATCCAGGTTTGCTCACGTAAAGATTGTCAATGTATAATAACTGACCAAGAATAATAACATAAGAAAATTAAGTTAATAAACTAAAGTGTATAGAAAAATTAAAAATTGATAGCCTATATGTCAGAAAGTTCGGATTAATGACTGAACAAGAAATAATCATTAAAAATGCAAACTTACAATGAGGCACGCCACGCATGAGCAAATGTACGTTTCGATTTTTTTTGGCCATCACTCTTGTGCCATGACACTAAACTATCATGAAGGGCATCAAAAACAGCCTTGGACCAATCGATCTTCGCAACTCTACAAAGATCCATGCCTAGCCAAGCATCCTTGGTCGATATATAGAACTTCGTTGATGGGAGAAGCAACTTGTTCGTCAGGATCATGATGAATAACCGGACAGCGCTGGGATCATCTTTCCGTTGTTTTAACTCTTGTAGCAACATTTCTGCGGAAATTCTAGAGCTTGAATCTACACCAAGCTCATTGGCTAGCTGGGAGAAAGCATCTGACATATGTTTATGATCAGGATATTGTAGCGGTTCACCGCCAAAGGGGGTTCCCATGACAATACTGACCTTCCATGGTGTAATAGCAATCTTCTTGTTATCAGCAATTTGTATGGTCATTGTTTCCGGGTCAGTTCGATCCATGAGACAAGATGTCAACTCAGGTTGCTCCAGCCCATCAAGCGTTATATCTGCTATATTCCCCAGTCCTAGCCTTGACAATGTTTGTAAATGGACGGGTGACAAGAGGCGACACGCAGCATGCACAACCTTCGGGCTGCACCGGGTGTACACTGTCTGTTTGTTTGCCGGGGCCTGCAATTTTTGTATAGAACAACAAAAATATGAAAATGCAAGATGATATGAGCTATAATGAAAATCAGGAGGAATTGTTTTGTTTGGGATCGATAATATTCATTAAAATAATCAAATGATGAAACAAAATTTAACGGTACCAATAGCGCCGTTAAAATAAGAATTTATTGAACCGAAAGGTGCACAAATGCCAGAGTACATAACGAAAAACAAATTGGGGGACCATGCTACATAGGTTTCAGGCGACATAGCACGTGTTGGATTTTTAAATGTTCTAAATTAAAGGAAAAATGTCCATACTTAAATCTTCAACTATAATGACAAAAAAACATCGCATCAACCAATGAGAGAGATCCCAAAAATAGAGTGAAAGGTTTTGGGATGGGGGTGAGTCCACATAAAAAATCACCTCAACCACATCAGCATCATTCGTTGATGCTACCGCTTGACCTTTATTTCGGACTTTTTTTAACTACGACATCTTTGATCGGTTCACCAGCACGGGGTCGCTTGGCCCCAGCTAAGAGTTGAACAGGTGTCGATTGAGAGTCAGAAACCAATATCTCGCACTCTGAATGTGATCCAGTAAACTTGATGCTCCTAACTTTATCCGGCATTTTACCTTTACTCTTCATCTACATAAGGATGTGATCAAATAAAGGACACGGCATCAACAAAGAATCGATCCATAATCATTTGTCTATAGGATTAACTACAAATGAGAGGAAACGGGTGGGATAGGATTTGGAAACTGGAGGCAGATGGTAGGATTCTGACCTTTGTAAAATGTGGGTGGACCTGCCTGGTCGCTGAGCGCCGGTGAAGCCTGTTCACTGAGGACCGATGCCGCATGTTTGCCAATCACTGATGACGTCGTGCCTAGAAGCCCGATCTCCGACTACTCCTCCTGTGGGAACTCCGCCACAACCTCCGGGAGGAGCTCCGCAGCGACCGCCAGGAGGAGCTCCGCCGTGACCGCCAGGAGGATCTTCGCCGCAACCGCTGGGGGGATCGCAGCCGACACTGGCTGGAGAAACAGTGAATGGGAAAGGATATTGGAGATGGGGAATGACCCGTGAGGAACGGATGGAAAGAAAAAACAATCCGCCAAAAAAGGATCTGATGGTTGCTAGTGTGTTATCCTTTCATGATTGAAAAAAAAAGATAAAAAAAAGGAATCAACTTGATAATTTGTCACATAAAAATACATTATCACATTAGACTTAGGTGATTTGGAACAAACACACCTGACATATATAGATATTCAAAAAAACATTTGGTAGCAAAAAAAAAAGAATATAGCACTTCAATGATTTATCATGTACAAAAGTATTTTAACATCATACTTAACTAATTTGAGTTAAACAAACACGAAGTATGTTAATATTCATAAAAACCAACATATAAACGTATATAGAAAATAAAAATCAGATAAATCAAACCATTTAGTAATTAAGATACTAATACTAAGATACAGAAACATGTAGTAATTGCGTTACAATGCACAAGTCGTTACAACTAAAAGTAATCCATTTACTATTTCCTACGTAGACTACATTATGCGGGACAAAATTTGTTGGTAGGCAGTTCGATGGTGGCACGCGGGGAGGGGGGGTTGCTTTGCCGGGGGGGGTGGGGGTGGGGGTTTGGGGGGTTGGAGGGGGTGGGTTGATGTGAGGGGAGCGTTTTAACTATAACGCACCCCGGGTGCGGTATAATATGTCTATATATATATACGCTAAAACGCACCTGGGTGCGTAATAACTAAAATGCGCCCCTCATATAGTAATTGGTTTACTACACGTTATATGTTGTCAAATACCTGATAGTAATAATTTTACTATTAGGATTAATTCGGGGATTTGTCATGATTGCACTGTTAGTAACAAAATTACTAACGTTAGGGTGCGTTTTAACTATAGCGCACCCCGGGTGCGGTATAGTATGTCTATATATATAGATATATATAGCAAAACTATTCTACACCCGGGGTATAGAATAGCTATTCTATACCCCCTCCCTCCCAAGGGACAAACCCACCTCACCTCCCTTCTAAGGGCCAAAATCCATAACCCACCTCAATCAAAGGTCGGTCAAAGCACCCCTACATTGGTCAAACCCTAGTCAAACCGCCTACTAACTCCCCCCACCACCCACCTCTTCTCAGCTCTCGTCTCGCTAAACAGTGCAGTAACGCGATGACCATTGTGCAGTAATATTGTATCTTACTTGCAGTAACAAAACTCAAATATAGTTGAAATATAGTCATGACGGATCTACTTTTGATAAGCATTTTTTTTCTAGCATCATGGTGCAAACGGTCTTAAAAAAACCATACATCACGTGAGAGATATTATTCTTCAAAGGTTGGTCTTTTTGAAATTTAACTCTCCACAAGTAGTAATAGTATAGCATTATTTGTTACTATTGTCTACTGTTCGTTACTACAATCTCATAACAACGTTACTATAAGATTGCAGTAAAGACTACGTTTTGCAGTAACAAAGTGTCCTACTGCAATTCTTGGATAGTCTTACTGCATAAACGTGTGGTAACGTCTAATAGTCATGTAGTAACACTTCCATTTTGTGGAGTAATTCAGTTCTCGTCTCGTATGAATGGCGTAGTAACACGATGATCATCGTGCAGTAACAAGATTGCTTTCCACAGTAACGACGTCCAAAAAATAGTTATGATGGATCTAGTTTCATTAAGCACTTTTTATGAACATTATGGTGCAAACGGATTAGAAAAACAAGATATAATGTGAGAGATATTGCTCTCTAAAGATAGAGACTTACCTCTTTTCAGTTCTCGTCTCGCATGAACGGTGTAGTAACACGATGGTCAATGTGCAGTAACATGACTGGTTTCCGTAGTAACGACGTAAAAAAAAGTCATGATGGATCTAGTTTCGTTAAACATTTTGAACATTACGGTGCAAACGGCTTAGAAAACAAGATAGGATTTGAGAGATATTGCTCTCTAAAGATTAAGATTTAAAGGTTTTAGATCTACACAAGCAGTAATACCGCTGTTACTGTTACACGTTCTCTATTACTGTAATTTTCATCATGATGTTACTGCCGGAAGTGCAGTAATAGACTATAAGTTTTACAGTAACGTACCATGTTACTGCACTTCTTCGATAACGTTACTACCGAATCATAGTAACAAGGTATGATTTCTACAGTAACATAATTGATTTGTTCTCAGAAAATTTCAACAGATATACAAACCAAACAGATAATGATATCTAATCACATTGTGTTATAGGGTGAATTGGTTAGGAGAGCTTCCCATGAACCATGAGATCATGTGTTCAAATCTTGAATTCACCAAGAGAGAAAAAAAACGAAAAAAAGAGAAGCCGGGAGGAAGGGGAGGGTGCCGGAAGACCAGGAGGAAGGGGAGGAGGGCGCCCTGCCAGGGGGAGCGAATAGAATAGTCTCTCCCTATATATATATAGAAAGAGAGAGGGAGAGAGAGAGGGGGGGTAAGACATGACGTAATGAGAGATGATATAGTCGCTATAGCTGGAGTATCTGCCAGACCTTATTTCTAGCTTAACATCTCGACGAAGAAACTACCAGACAATGTTTCTAATGTCCTGATGAAAAGTATACGGATTTATCTCCCTGACTTTAGCCCCATGATAACATTCTCCTCTATGCTGAAATTTCTAGTGCTGCTCATAACCTGTGAATTAACCATGACATGTTCTCCAAGCAAACTTTCCAACTCTGGTAGATTCTGCTCCTCCCATGGATGTTGTCTGACCTTCCTCAATGTATCAAGTTTCCCTGCAATTTCCTTCATTGATGGCCTGTTTGCACCTGACATCTCCAAGCACTGCTTCGCCAACTCTGCAATCTCTTGAAGAAACCCTAAATTGCTGTCATTCTTTATTTGTTCATCTAATATTTCTTCAAGTTTGTTCCCATTCATCGCTGTGAGAAATCTCACTGATAGGCTTTTCTCATGTTCAGATGCGAAGAGGTTGATTGGTTTCTTGCATGTGAGAAGCTCCAGAAGAACAACTCCAAAGCTATATACATCACTCTTATCTGTTAATTGGCATGTCCGCATATATTCTGGATCAAGATATCCACAAGTTCCTTGGACTAGTGTGACAAACTGTGACTCATCTGTTGGAGCCAAGATGGAAGCACCGAAGTCAGACACTTTTGCCGAGAGGTTGGCATCAAGAAGGATATTGGAGGATTTGACGTCACCATGGAAGATTGGTGGTGAAGCACATGAATGTAGATAGGAAAGTGCCTCTGCGGACTCATGGGCAATCTGCAGTCGAGTGTCTAAAGTGATTTGTCGACCATGGTTTCCATGGATGAGATGGAAGAGTGTGTTGTTTGGGATAAATTCATAGACTAGCATAGGAACTTCCACTTCAAGGCAACAACCTAAAAGTTTCACGATGTTTTTGTGGTTGATCTGGGATAGGATTAACATTTCTTTACCAAACTCTTTCTTCTTTTTATCATCAATTGTCATGCATCTTTTCACGGCTACTTCTATGTTTCCCTTGACAAGTCCCTTGTAAACAGTTCCATTGCCTCCTCGGCCAAGAATTTGTTGTTCGTTGAACTTGTTTGTGGCTTGCTGTAATTCTTCTTCTGAGAATATTTTGAATGAAATACCTTGTTGTGATTTCATCTCTTCAAAAAGCAGTAGACCTCCATGCTGTCGAAAATATTGTTGTTTGATGTGTTGTAACTTTCTTCGTTCTCGAATAATCCATGCAGAGGCGATGGCAATTACAAAAACAACGAGTCCAATACTTCCACCTGCACTATAAAATTTTAGTTATTAAATTTATGGCAACATATGGATTATCTATGACCTAACATGACAACTTGGTCCAATGTTTAATTTCATTGTGCAATACTCGGTTACTCACTACGGCAAAATGAGCAATAGATGTCTTCGCATGATGAAGCACCAATGCACCACTGCCAGTTCACACTAGTTAATTTTGGCGGTTTACGGCAAATATCTCTGTCGGTTTATTGACAGTCATACAAGTGGATGTGATGTATGTGATTGTAATAAAATGTGTGGCAGCAGATGTGATCAAGCTCATCTAATTAAACTAATTATTAGATGGTCCGATCAACCAGACGGATCGTCTAGGTGGTAAAATGGCCAAAGTGTATGGCCGGACTGTACATACCGTTCTTTTGTAAGGCAGGAAATTATGTATCAGCATGTAATAAGAACCATCAATGATTTACACGTATCATTGACGGTTCATAGCATTATATTTCATGGTGATAAATTACCACTGCTGGTTGGATCCTTGAGCTGACAGAGATGCCTAATGCCACTATTGGTTTAGGAACCCAAAATGAATATGTTTCATATACTAGTGCTTAGATAGGATTCTTGTTTAGGCTATTTTAATAAGTATATTTTTAGAAAAAAATGGTAAATAAAATTGTGCTCAATGGTGATCGCGCAATTAATTCATAGCTCCTCATGGGCTATATTGAAATTCAGCAAAAATATAATAGTATTACATAATTAAGCTTTGTCTTATTAATTCTTGATTCCAAATGCTAGCCATTTTAGATTTGTGCACAAGGTTAAGAAAGTAATTTCAAATTTATCATGTTTTGATTTATTTGTACCATAGTGGAAAAGAACAAAAAAAGAAAGCTTGTGACTTATATTTAGGAAAGAACTCTTCTGTTTGGAATCAGGGGAGTACGTAAGGTGGCACTGGCTTTCTTTCTTACTTCTAGGTTGATGTCCACACATGTAAATAAAGGAGTATTTCTTATAGTAGAAGAGATGAGCCCACCTATTACATACACCGCAGGCGGAAGATGAGATTTTTTGTTAGTCAGGCAAATACCATCCATCATAGAACTTCCTGGGTAACATGAGCAGGTGAAACCCCCCATTGTGTTCTTGCATATCCCATTGCAAGGGTATGTAGTGTTGTCAAGGCACTCATCAATATCTGAAATCAAACCACCACGCCAAGTTAAAATTGTTTTTCTTAGTTGAAGTTAAAATTGTTAAATTGTCTTATTATATGAATTTATAGGACACCAATGGCAGCTCCAAGGGGTTGTCCCTATGGGCCCATGACTACCCTGGATTTTGGCCCCGAAGGCCCGGTATATATGTGTGTGTGATTTTAGTTCATTTTTAATGTATTTTCATTATATTCTGAGCAATTTTTTCATATGTATATTGAGTTTGTGATGTGATAAAAATTTAGAGCCTACAGTAGGTACACCCGACAAAAAAATTCTGGAGATGCCACTAAGTACACGGACGTAAAAAGGCACATAAGTAAGGCAAATTCCATTTGGCCCTCAAACTTGATCTCTTTCATAGTTCATTTTTTTCATAATTCAAAGACTGACAATTTCTCATATGAACTTTTAAAACCGGATAAATAATACCTTAAACCTATTCCACAATAGTATTTATTGGAAGGGTTGCCCTTTTCACTAACATGCCATTGGTATGGTCCTAAGTTGCATTCATGTACCAAAACATGTATATAATAGAAGTATAAAGCAAAACTGCGCCATTCTAACAAAAACAACTACTTAATTGCCTAGTTTTAAAAATCAAGGGTGAAAACAACCAACTTTTAGTTCAAGGTGATATATGACTTTAAGAAGATATTAATAAAGGTAAAAAAAATGGAGCCTTTACCCGATAACTAATTAATAAGCCCTACCTTTGCATCCATCCTTGATGTATGGGTTGCCTTCGTATCCATCATTGCACATACAACGATAACCTCCCTTTGGTTCACTGACGCATTTGCTGTTTCCACTAATACATGCATATGAAGTGGTGTTTCGTTTGGCCTCATCACATGACTCCATTGATATGATCCAGTCTAGTGCAAGTGGAGTTACCCCTTTGTATGTGTCGTAGAATATAGTTGAGTTGACGTATGTAGCATTAAAGTTGAACGCTGTAGTTTCTATCACTGCCATGTAGCTGCAGGGATTGGTCTTCCATATCTGGCTATTGTTGTAGTTTTCATTGAAATAAGAATTATAATACCATGTGCCATTTGGAAAATCAAGTTCACAGCAGCCAGCACCAGAGCATACACCGTTCATAGGGCTGAAGTCCTCGGTACATTGCAACACGCAACCTGTTAAAGCCTGCACATGTTTCATATATATTATTAGTACAAGAAACATATTAGACACTTTTTACTGGCTACTAAGAGATTTTCTATGTCTCAACTAATTGACCTTTTCTTGTTCGTTAGTTTAATTTCAAGCCACATACCAAGTACAGATCAGACAATATCATCTTACCAGTATCAACCTCCTGCTATTGATTCAGTTAATTGCCACTTTCCACTGGCGTAGTATTTCCTTCATTATTCTTACCTATCATATCTCCTCAATAGCTATTCAATATAAATTTTCTTATTAAGAGTAAGAGAGGGACTGGAGTAGGCTACTCGATCTCTAGCTATTTAACAATAACACTGGATCTAGTTCATTCCAAAATACACCTATATATTCTAGAGGGATTATGACGGGGATAAGAGAATTGAGGAATGAAAACGATGGTTTCATATTGGATCAGGTTAATGCATATATCCTGCACATAAGACAAATAGAGAAGAGTTATTGTTTGAGCTGAGTGATGAGATCTCAGTAGGGAGTTTACCATGTTTTAATTCGGGGTGATTTCAACCTTTACAGATTCTGCATTTTACATATTCTGCAATGAGAAATCTAAGGAAATATGGATGTAAGAAGAACTGAAGCTTTTAATAACTTCATAGCAGAAAATATTCTTCATGCTTCTATGCTCCGAAAAAATGCACAAAAATTAAAATACATGAGTGGCTGAGATTAACACTTAATCATTTATAGTTAATCCCGCTTTTAATCTCAGCCACTGATTTGCTTTAATTTTCGTGCAGTTTTTTTAAGGAGTATAGAAGCACATCTCTTCTTCAAGAGATTTTCATATTAGGGAGCAAATTCACTTGAACAATAAACAATTAAATCCTGTAAGAGAGGTTGTGGAAAGAGTTAAGGGATCAAATGTGGACTTTTTCCTTTTCTATAAGAGGTTAGTTCTGATCAAGCAGTTGGTACCCCAAGGTACCAGTACCACCAGGTAAAAAAGAAATCTAGCAATTCAATCTAGGAGGGTCTGATCGAGAAGTAAGTAAACTCACGCCATGGCGCAAAGGTTGTGCACGACCCAATCTCCTACCAAAGCAAAGCTAGTGGTACTCCTCTATCCTCCTCATCTGAGTCAACGTTTCTTCCATCACCGAAATGGTGTGCCGCCACCTCCTTCTCCTCGATGGCTCCAGCACCTCCCTCCCCCTTTGCATGCGGGACGCATCATCGGCGCTGCAGCGATAGTCTTGCCCCACAGCAACAGCAAACATCTCCTGGAGCACCTCTGCCGCCAGCGCCGAGGACTCTTGGAGCACTGACCCCGCTTCTGATAACTCATGGACCACTGTGGCTGTAGCCGCAAATGATGAGTCCTCAACCATCGCCGTTGCCACTGCTAACCGAGTCCTCGATCACCGCCACATCCGCTGCTTGACCATTCCTAGAGCACCGCCGCTCCACCCGACAACACAGCCACCTTGTCGTCGCCAACGATTGTGTATCACCGCCTTAGGGATTTGGGTTACAAAACTACAGTTTCCACAAGCCTCACTCAACATGGCCGGTACCACCTGATGGAGTAAACGGTACCTCAGGGTACTGATCATTACCAACCATCCGATCAGGCCCAACTAATGACAGAGATTTTGTATCGCACTATCTGCTGCTGGACTGTAAAATTTCTATTTCTATAAACACCTTATTATATGTTGCACGAGTCTATTTGTGATCCTCACAACGAAATTACTTCATTTATTTTGAACATAATCTATATTACGAATGGACAGATTGCTTGATTTTCACAACCCGCAGATCTATTTAGAAATTCAGGGAGTTAGCCTGTTATATGTTGCCATGTAAACCTTGCCCACTATATATACTGGTTCAAATCTGACATGGCACTAGCCACGCCATGACCAATATTTCTTATGAGTAAAACACATATGCATGTTTTTGTATAGGTCAAATAGGACATTGTTGACACTATAGTCTTATTTAAAAATTTTATGCAAATTTTAAAAATATAAGTAATGCTTAAAGTTTATTTAGTGATAAATCAAACCACAACGAAAGAAAAAATATTCACTTAAATTTTTTAAATAAGACGAATGATTATGATGTAAAAAGTCAATGACCATATACGTTGTGGTGTCAATATGGCGTGAGATAATTAAGTGTGTGAACACTTAAAAGCTATCTAAAAGGTGGCTGACAAAACTACACTTACAAAATTGATCTGCATATAAGCGAGCGTTTGGCACCCGATGACGACGACTTTGTTATCCTTGTCCGATATCCAGTAAGGCGAATCACTGAAGTCCGCAGATGCGCCTCTGGTCTTCGTCGTGCCTGAGGACGAGTCGTAGCAGTACGTGGATATGTTCATATTCATCGACGCCTTACCATCTGACACGGAGAGCTTGGTTACCTCGGCACCCCTGAAGAAAGGCTTATTGCTGCTGCCGTTTGAGGACAGGCAGTCGATCTTGAAGTCATAGAATGTCTGCATCGCACACTGAGGACCGATGCCGAACGGGAACGGGATGTCAACTTCTCCGCACTTGGACGGGCAGCCGGGGCGCTGGCCTGACGGTTCATCGGCGGCTTTGGCGGCGGCTGGCATCCAGATGGCCGGAAAGCAGAGAACAAGATGGCCGCAAAGAAGCAGACAAGAATACCGCAACTTCATCGCTAATTGTTGGTCTTCTCGTAGTAAGCCCTTCTGCAACCGGTCTGGCACCGGCCATACGTGTGTCAGCTACTCAGCTCGTGATCGCGTTCTTAATCATAATGTCTAGCTTAGTGGAAGGTATAAATAGATGGACATGGACTAGATAGAGCTTTCTTGTTGCGTGTGTGTTTTAAATAAACCGATGGACTTAGCTATGGGTTGTAGATAGTAGCTTGCCAGTGACTGGCTGACTCGGTTTTGGGCAAATGGAGTGACTTTGTTTGTATACTGACGACATATGTACGACTTGTATGGCCATATGACAGTGCTTCATTATGTTGTCGTGGGTCAAACAATTCTGTGAGGCTTTTTTTTAAAAAAAAATATTGCAGCTTTCAGTTATGTTAAAATAGGAATTAGATTGGTTTCAAAGGACAGAGTGAAAACTATAGCACAGGTATTATATACACCTTATATCGCGGTCACAGGCAGATATTTCAAGGTGGTGTGTGAAGAAAAGACATATATCAGTAATATATGTTGAAGCATTCCATGTGCTAAGCTATGACACCTCACAAATTGATGCCCTCTATAGTTGTTAATTAGGAAGATGTTGACTTACTTGGCCTGTATTCTCTGCAATATCTGATAATGACACAATGATATGTATATACTATCTTTTTTCAGTTTTTACCTATCAATCATATAACTTGTTTTGACTGTTTATCGCATACATTTGTACAAGGCGTAGACTAAACCAAGGACGGATTAGGAACACAGCTAGATAGAAAACAACATACTAGCGCAGGCATAAACCAATAGGCACTGACATAAACATATTTCGTACACAGTGATACGACGTAGCACATACACTACACCATAACATAGATATGCATGCTATTACTGTCCCCAGAGTCATCGAACCACGGGTGGATGTTGTCTCCATCTTGAGAGTGGATATACATTTCATTAAATTCCGGTGGGTTGATGTGTTTGGATCGTCGTACACAGGGTCCAGCACAAAATTCTGCACTGCAAAAACAAGCGACAATTATCCTTGTTTGCCTCCTGTTGTATTTTAGTTAGAATCTTGTTTGTCTCACAATAAAAAGAAGAAAATTAAGATAATCATATGATTTATTACAGGTTGGTCTAGGATTGAAAATTGTTATTGATAGATAATTCACTACTACAGACCCTATGATTTTTACAAACGGACCATAACTAGAGACGTCTGCAAAAATTGAGGGTCATTTTCCCATACGGCTGCTTAAGTGGCCCGTATGGAAAAATCGATTTTCCCATACGGGCCTCTTAAGAGGGTCGCATGCAAAAATGAGCTCATAGCTCACTTAAGCGCCAGCATGGAAAAATCGATTTTTCCATACGGGCCACTTAAGAAGCCGTATGCGAAAATAAAATTTGAAAAAATTGAAAATTTGAAACTAGTTTATCTCACTCATATAAACTCCAAATTAGATGATTTTTTTCCCTAAATGTTTCTAAAATTATGCTCTTTCATGTTATTATGTTCTTACTGCTATTATTTTGACCATTTTTTCTTGTGACTTTGTTTTATCAATTAAAAATTTGAATTTCAAAACTTCAAATAATATTTTGAAGCAGTAAATAATTTCAGCTGAAAAGTCATCAATAATAAAGTTATATAACTCATCAAGATCTATAACTTCTATTTTAATCATTTCTTCATCCGATAAAATCGTAACATATTCTTAAAATTTACATATCTCTCTTTTAGTTTATAAAACTACAAGAGATATGTACATTTTGTGAACAATGTTACAAATCACTTTATCGAATGAAAAAATGACCAAAATAGAAGTTATAGATCTTGATGAGTTATACAATTTTTTTGTTGATGACTTTTTCAGTTGAAATCATTTAGTATTTGAAAATGTTGTTTGAAGTTGTCATATTTTGAAATTCAAATTCAAATTGTTCAAACAAAGTCATATATAAAAATTACCAAAACAAAAGTTGTAGATCTTGATGAGTTATACAACTTTTTTATTGATGACTTTTCCATTTGAAATCATTTACTACCTGAAAAATTATTTAAATTTCTTATATTTTGAAATTCAAATTTTATATAGTTCAATCAAACTCGGATGGAGAAATGACCAAAATAAAAATGGTACATCTTAATGAGTTCTATAACTTTTCTTTTGACAACTTTTTCATTCGAGTTAATTTAGTACTATAAAAATCGATTTGAAATTTAAATAGCCGCACGAAAAAAAATTCGATTTTTGCATGCAGATGCTTAAGTGGTCCGCATGTAAAAATGCTCCATCATTTTTACATGCGGTCCTCTTAAGATACCCGCATGCAAAAATCAATTTTTGCATACGGATATCTTGAGGATCGGCATTCCCTCTCCACCGGTTCAAAATTTTTCACCCCCACCTCTCAGTACTCTCTCACTTATTTTATCCCCTCATTCCTCTCATCTCTCAGTCCTCTCACTCACTTTCTCTCTCTCACTCACCGAGAACGGCGCGGGGCGGGCAGCGGCGACGGGCGGGAGCGGCGCGGTGCGCGGTGGGCGGCGGTGGGTGGGAGCGGCAGCGGGATCGACAGCGGAGGGGGAGCTCGACCGGCGGCGTGCGTGGAGGCCAGCGGCGCCCCCACCTCCCTCCACCATTGCTGGCGCCAGATCCCCCACGAGGAGGCCGGCGGAGGAGGCGTCCGGCGATTCCCCCGCGTGGATCTGGGGACGGTGGCCCTCCCCCGCGCGGATCCGGGGACGACCGCTTCCCCCTACGCGGATCCGGCGGCGGCGCTTCCCCGGAGGCGGCGGTGGGCAAGGGCCACGGTGGGGGCGGGCGTGGGCGACGGCGGCGGCCCTCCCCCACCCGGATCCGCCGATGGCGGTGGCGACTAGAGGACAACGACGACGGTGGTGTTGACGTAAAAACACGACGGCCTGGGAGATCTGCTTAGCTCCAGTGCAGGTCCAAAATAACGATGAGATGTGGGCGTGCCAGTCAGTTTGATCCTGCAACTGACAAGATATATAAATTGAAGATCAAAAGATAGCCGATCGGCTGACAAGCCGATGGAGTGATTCCAGCCGATGCCGATAACAGCCGATATCCAGTATAAGTCTTGATATTTGAGCAAATAATGACATAAAGATAATCGGCTGATGATAATGTAATAAAATAATAATATAATCCAGTAGAAACCAATCGGGTAGTAATGGTAGATTAAATAAGCACTGAACTGAAGGTTGAAGCATTCATCGGCTGGTGGTCCGATGTTAATAAATCCAAATGATTAGATAAACAATAAAACCTTTGTTGTCATCGGCTAAATCCAACTTGTATGTAATCCTTATAAGCCGATGCAACATCCAGATAACTCATCGGCTGAAACTCCGATGAAACCCTTATTGGCAATCAAGAAGCAGGCTAGAGATTATGGTTCTAAGCACGACTTAGTAGATCAAACTTAACTGATGCAGCACTAAGTATGAAAAGAAACATAATATCTAGACAATAAAGCCTTTGACTGATTTTCAGGGTGGTGGATACATTATATAATCTAAATCGACAAAGTAATCTAGCCGATATCGACAAAACCCTAGATAGAGATCGGCCGATGCAAGTAGAAAACATTGTCAATTTAGATTATACAACGTATATGATAACTCGACGACTTACATGAACAAGATTTGAGTGTCGAAGCGATGGAAGCACTAATCCCGATAACACAAGCCGCCATAACAAGCCTTACTCCTCGTCGGAGATCGAAGTCGATGCAGCCCAACTTGAAAGAAGAACTTGTCGAAAGTAAAAGGTAAAAGGTGGCGATGCGCCGAAGTTGTATTGATCGAGAGATAATTTACATAGACCCCGGGTGTACATATTTATACCCATGGGTAGATACTAGTCCATATCGGACACGACTCAAACTTTCCTAAAGATAAAAGGAAACACATAAAGTCCTTATCGGACACTAAACACACTTTCCTAAAGATAAAAGGAAACTAACAAACTATTCCTAATTAATAGATACAATCGACTTTTTCGGACTCAATCCATACATGGCAATCCTCATGAAGCACTACTTTAAACGAACCCGACAATGGTTCCAACATCCCCTTGTCGGAATCGGCTACATTAGTTTCCTTGTCCGATTCAATATCAGCCGATGCAAACCGTAGCCGATGCAGTTCCGAAGCCGATTTATACTCTGTTTCTGTTACCGATTTCCTTCCAAATCCGCTTCGATCTTAACTCCAAATTCGATGCATGATTTACCAAATTTCGTCGTCAACAGGTGGGCCGCGGATCTGGCGCGGAGGACGGCGGGGATCGCGGCGGCGGTCTCGGGCGGTGGATCCAGTGCAGAGGATGGTGGCAGTGGCGGCGGCAGTCTCGGGCGGCCGTGACGGCAGTAGATCTGGGCGGCTGGCAACTGCGACGGCGACGACGGGAGCAGTGGCGGCGGCTGCGCCGAGCTCGGGCGGCGGCGGCGCTAGGTTTTTATTATTATTTTTTGAATTTTATTTTTTTCGCGATTTTTTCTCTTTGCATGCGGTTGGCTTAAGCGTCCGCATGCGAAAATCGGATTTTCGCATGCGGTTGCGCTGGCCGCATGCAAAGATCGCAATCTTCGCAGACGATTTGGCGCATGCGGTTGGTGCAACCGTATACCAAAACCCTTCTCGCCCGTTTGCAAAAACTCTTTTTTAGTAGTGAAAAATTAAGAAATTGGCAGACAACCCCATTGGATTATACAAATCGGACTATAGGAGGCTCTCCATGGAGTGTCAATCCGATATGAGTTAGTTTGTTGGGTCATTTTTTTCTTTACCATGTAAAGGATTACACACAAGTTGTAGGTGTCAGTTTTACCAGTCAATCAATTGATTCCGTGTCACTCTAGATTTACATACTTGTGGTTATACCCGCTTGTTGTTACGTAGTGATCCAATAGTGTTGTTTGAATTTTCTTTTGAATGGCCAATCAATTGACTGGCGTTATATTAATAATAGGAGGGTTTTTAAATACACGCCATACGCTAAAAAAAGAAAAAAAATATACACGTCTGAGTGCAAACATACTTGCATATCAGACCTCCTTACCCCTTCTGACGATAATCTCATAATATGTTATTTAACTTGATATCTAAGTGAATCGTTATTATTAGTGTAGTGGTAAGGTACGTGATTTTAACTCAAATCTCGTGATTAATTTTTAACACGGTAACATTTTTTTTAAGTTTGGTCGTCTAGTTTTCTATCGAGTAAATTTGGTCGGATGGATATGATTTAGAACAACAACTTGAAATTTGAACTAACTGGTGCAGTAACTTTCTTGGTGCGTGGGTTTTTAATCCAAAGGAGTGCCACGTCGACAATCCAGTTATAGCCGGCGAACGTGATCGGCTCCCATGGGAAATTACTTTTTCTCGGCCCACAAAATTACTCTACCGAGTGTCTCCAGCCCAACCGGTGCCACTCCACCACCTGGGCCACCCACATCACTCGCCGCCGGACCTCCTAAGCCCCAGAGAGAACTCCTCCGTCCCCTCACGCCACCGCCGGCCCCGTCCTCGCCGTCGCCGGAAGAGAGAGAGGCCGAAGCGGCGGCAGTAGCAGCCCGCGCGAGAGAGTGAGAGGGAGGAGGGGACGATGCGAGGCGGCAGGAAAGCGCGGGCGCACGCAGCGCCGCCGCTTCAAGCAGGGGCGCGAGATCCCCTGGAAGCACAATGCCCCAGCGCCCTCTAGCCAGCCGTTTGTGTTTTCCAATTTCCCTACCAAAGTACGGTAATCCTTCAATTGTCTCTCCAATTTCTTCCCTATTCCGCTTGATGCACGCACAGTGGGAAACGCTAGACGTTGGGCTGCATCGTCGTAGTCGGCGGCGGTGGCAGTCATTCATGCATTCAGGCTTTCAGCTATTTGCCTTCACGACATCGTGTATAGAAGTAGCGCACCTGGGCACGTTCAATACTTATAGCATATCCTGATCTGTTTAGGGGACTAACGAATTGTTGACACATTGTAAATTTCAATGCTAGATACCTTCATTTCGACAAATTTCGCTTGCATGATTGGTGGGTGGGTACTAGGTGGCTGGAGCAGTACGGCCAAAAATGTAGCAAGTTTGATCTTGAAATCCTTTTTGTTCGGTAGTGGTACAAATTAGAGGAATTTGAAGGTTGCTTCAGTGGCATACTATTATATACTTATGTGGCAAGTAAGCAGTTAAAGAACAAGTAAATTAGCACAACAATTACTGACTGCGCAAACTTGCAAAAGATTTGCAGGCATGGTTATATATAATTTAACTCTGAAATTCTAAGCACAGACTACTAACATAGTTCCAAACTTCACATTTTCTGGCCGTTTTCAGATCAGAACTTCAGATACTAGACCAATACAATTATACAAACCATACAATCTACAATTCATTCTACCAATGCAAATTAAGGTAGTAGCAATAGTTCAAGCTTCTCAAAATAACTCTCTTCTACTTAGCACACATTTGAGTAAGGAAAGATCGATCACCGACACCGAGGAAAGCTGGTGGATAATAAGGCATCTTCCTCAATATTGCATTGCTTGCTACTGCTGCTGTCCTTAGTAATGCTCATTTGAGCTGATACATCATGGTACAGCTCGATTTTACTCCCCTGTACTGTGTTACTGTCTTCTCCTGACAGCCTTTGCAGTCTCATCTCCACTTTTTTCATTGTCGGCCTCGCGTGCCCATTCAAACGTAAGCATTGCACTGCTAGTGCAGCAACCAGATCAACGTCTTCTGCTCGTTCTAGGATGACTTGTGGGTCTAATATCTTGGATAGCTTATCTTCACTCATTAGCAGATTGAATTGTGCAATTAAACTCACACGTTCTGATGACGTGAAAGAACTTGGCCTCTTTCTTGTGAGCAACTCCAAAAATATCACAACGAAGACATAACATTACTCTTCTCAGTTAGCTGGCCTGTCTGGTAATATTCAGGATCCAAATAGCCGAATGTGCCCTGGACAACAGTTGTTACTCCTGTTGGTCAATTGGAATTCCTCTAGAGGCTCCAAAGTCCGAGACTTTTTCTGTTAAAAGATCACTGAGTAGTATGTTATCCGACTTGATGTCTCTATGGATTATTGCTTTTGAAGCTGAATAATGCAAATAAGATAGTGCACTAGCAGTTTCGAGGGCAATCCTCAATCTGTTTTTCCATTGCAATGATTGTATGCCTTCAACATGAAGATGATCAGAAAGGGTCCCATTTGGAATAAATTTTAGAAGTTTTGAGACATTTAAATGAATTTATGGAAATTAAACCGATTTAATGCGCAATTAATATGATTTATGGCGTCATCCAAGAGGGGAGCGGCGCCGACCGGCGGGTTCCACCTGTCGGCGACTCAAAAGGGGCGGCGCGTTGTGGACCAGGTCCACGCGCTGCTGAGCAGGTGCACCACATCCGCACGTGGCGCCAACGAGGCACCAACATGGCAGGCACGTGGGCAGCCACGCTGTTGGTTTTTGCTATGCACACAGATAAATCCACAAGAGCACGGATACCGCTGTAGCACTTCCCCTTAGAGTATTCCAAGGGTATCAAACACAAGGAACATGTGTGTATTATCTACGAACAAGATTTTACCCAAGGATAACAACTGATGATAGGATTAGCTAGAGAGGACTCTCAGGGACTTAACTAATTAGCTTAAGTTAAAGTTAAAACTCTATCGAATGCTTCGGGCACCGGGCTTCCCCTGGTCTGCTAGGCTGAGTCCGGCATTGAGCTCTATGATGTACCCAAACGTGGAGTGATGCAATGGACAAACATGACTATCACCACCTGCCGCCTACCTCACTTTCCATGGAGCACACAACAAACGAAGGTAATCTCTAACCTAGACACCACACCTAAATTATTAATTACTACTCTAGCCGTTCGTAGGAACTTCCTTCTTTATCTAGAATCCTAGTACTAGAGCACTTAGTTGCACACTATGCGACAAACTCGCACCGATGAGAATATATCTCACTTAAGTAAACTAAGTAAAGAACATAAAGAAGACTCGAATACTTACTTTATAAAAGAAGCATCCATCGAGGTACAAGCGAGAAGAAGGCTAACAATCCCGGCACTTATTCGGAACTCCGTGGAAGAATGTCGACACTCCGACAGTCCTCCGTAAAAGTCTCGGAGAAAACTCCGATATTCGGGGCACTTCTTCCGAAGTTTCCCCTCACTCTCTATTCAAGCTAACATACTAAAGTAAAGTCTAAAATCTAAAAGTGAGTTGTATTATACTTTGTTGTGTGTTGAAGTGTGTGTAAGCTCCTCCTTTTATAGCTTGGAATGACGGTTGTGGAGGTTGGTTCACCCACAACTATCATTGAGGAGCCACCTGGAGCTGTCACGTGCAAGGGGCTGGCTGGGGGTGCTAGCTATGGTGTTAACGACGAAATTTGGTAAGCCTCAAAGTCATCATCGGCCTAGAGTCAGTATAGACTTCAGAGTTCTGGAATCGGCCGATGGAAGCTATCAATCACCAATAGTCGGATTCTTACCAAATTCGGTAAAAGAAATTAATCTATTAAAGAAAGCTTATCCAAAAGAGATCGAGTTCAATGAGGATGCGGTATGACAGTTTATCTATTAATTAGAAAGAGTCTGTTAGTTTCCTTTATCTTTAGGAAAGTGTGTTTAGTGTCCGATAAGGACTTTATGTTTTTCCTCTTATCTTTAGGAAAGTTTGAGTCATGTTCAATATAGACTAGTATCTATCCATGGGTATAAATATGTACACCCGGGGTCCATGTAAATTATCTCTCGATCAATACAACCACTCTCGACACATCGCCACCCTCTTTCTGAGGTTTTACTTATCAACCGGTGGAATTTGGCACCTAACGTGGGGTTGCATCGGCTTTCGATCTCCGGTGAAGGGGTAAGCCCTACGTTCTGTCGAGCCCTGGTGAATTTATCGGCTACATCGGTGTTGTTCAAGGCTGCATCGCTTCGATCTCTTGGATCGCTCTGGTTCGGTTGTTATATTTGCCTACCTGATATCTCAATTCTATTTTAATTGCATTGTGTTTAGAGACGCATCGATTTAGTTGGGACTATCTCGGTTAGGTCTGATCTTCTGTCTTAGCCGGTATATCTCTATAATCACAATGTTGTTTTAAATAGATTTATTATATCCATCACATTAGACAGATCTATCGGTTCATCAAGTATTAGATTATCATATACAATCTCGTGTTGTACCGGTTAGATTCGACCTACTAGATTATTGTTGATAATATAAATCTTGTTAAGCCGATAGGTTCATGCTAATGTTTTATCGGAGTGCTAGCCGATGAGTTATCATATACGTTATATAATCTAGATTGACAATGCTTTCTACTTGCATCGGCCGGTCTCCATCTAGAGTTTTGTCGATATCAGCTAGATTAGTTTGTTGGCTTAGATTATATAATGTATCAACCACCCTAAAAATCAGTCAAAGGCTTGATTCTCTAGATACTATGTTTCTTTTCATACTTAGTGTTGCATCAGTTAAGTTTGATCTACTAAGTCGTGCTTAGAACCATAATCTCTAGCCTGCTTCTAGATTGCCAATAAGGGTTTCATCGGGGTTTCAGCCGATGAGTTATCTGGACGTTGCATTAGCTTATAAGGATCACATACAAGTTGGATTTAACAGATGACAACAAAGGTTTCATTGTTTATCTAATGTTTTGGATTTATCGACATCGAACCTCCAGCTGATGTATACTTTAACCTCTGGATCAACGCTTATTCAATCTATCATTACTAGTCGATTGGTTTCTACTGGAATATATTATTGATTCATTACATTGTCATCAACCGATCATCTTTATGTCATTATCTACATTGGATATATAGTCGATTGCTCAAAACCCTATCAATATCGGCTGGTATCGACATCGGTTGGATTTACTATATCGGCTTATCAGCCGATCGGCTATCTGGTGATCAACATATTTATATATCTTGTCAGTTGTAGGATCAAACTGACTGGCACGCCCGCATCTCATCATTATTTTGGACCTGCACTGGAGCTAAGCAGATCTCCCAGGCCATCGTGTTTTTACGTGAACACATGGTTTGGCCGAACCCTTAGTTCGGTCGAACCAGGCAAACCGCCTCTGGCCACCAACCTTCTCCAATACGTGATAGGTGGGCCCCTATGGCGGTTAAGGATGGTTTGGCCTCATCTTAAGTTGGTTTTGACTATCAGGTGGATCCTCCAATCCTTGTACTCGTGCGTGATTGGCCGAAGGTTCATTTTAGACGCACGACGGGTGTATTTTCTCCTTAAATGACCCACCTATATATATTTACCAAAGCTAGTGAAATGGTTAGTAATAAACCCCTATTACTATATTTTCATAGTATATTTCATTTCTTTTATGAAGAAGTTGACGGTTAAAGCTCATGGATCCACTAAAGTAATGACTTCCTACTCAATGAGATGACATACAAGTTATTCCAAGACATATATGTGTTTGTGCATCTTGATGTTTCTACCATGTCATATTGGGTGATTGAAAAACGGAACGGTACTTGATTCAAGTCACCTTTACTCTTTTTGCTGAAGAACCTTGGGGTTTTTTATGCTTATAAAAACATAACTTTACTATAATCCTCAATCGACTGTCTCGAATCACTCAAAGTGTTTATTTTTCTCACCAAAGCATTGATGTTGCATTTTTCTTATCATACCTTTTACTAAGGCTTATGTGGAGCTTAGGGTAGGAAATAAGAAATGACATACTTGCATCAGATATTTTATAAAGGCAAATAGAGGATCCAAGAAGATAACCAATCATATATCAATGACCAAACTTGTGCACTTATATGTGGATGGAAAGATGGAAAATGGAAAAATGAAAAATGGGATGATGACTCATTCTTGTATGATCCTCCTCACACTTTATTTTGAGAACATGGCTATTTTCTATCTCTTTTTTTCATCATGCTCGAAAATATTTTGTTTCTTCTCTTGTGAGCAATCTGATTTTCTATAACCATAAAAATATTTTTTTAGCTCATGTCTCATTTGCTATGGATAGGCGGATGGAGAATCATAATATTGAAGAGGCGTTACGTAGAACGAAACCGCTATCCAAACAACTGAGGACCTGGAGTTCTCGATTTTCTTTGGGTTTTGAAGATTAAAAAGTTGTTATACCAGTATTGCGATTGAGAGAGATGATTCGAGCAAGATATGAGGGATGAAAAATAGACTTATTGTGCTCCTAAACCCCAAACATCTCCCTCCCCTCACCATGTTTTATTGCTAAAGTTTCACTTTGGACCCCTCTTTGTTTAATCTTTTCACTTTGGACTAGGCAACTTTACCTTTGTTGCACAATAGACTACCCTAAACCACATCTTCAGTACTTCAATGACCTTGAGCATATCGTTAGGCGAACTTCCCTACCTATACACATGCCATACCTTTGTTGAAAGAGATGCTAGATATGGCTAGTGAAGAGAGTTAGGGTGGCCCATTATGCAACAAAGGTAAAGTTAGCTAGTTCAAAGTGAAAAGGTTGGGTATAGGGTGGTCCAAAGTGAAACTTTGGCGATAAAACATGGCCCAAAGTGCAATTCAGTCCTAATTTTTTATTCAATTGGTCTGACGGAGATTGACCTATGGGTAATAGAATCGTATAACGTTGAAGGGGTTGGCTTATATGCGAAGCATATTATGCCACTCCCATGATTATCGGGGTATACCAGATTAAAAGCTGAGAAGAGTCTTGCATACGAGTAGTTCTCCATGTATTAGGAGATGTAATTAGTATGTTCAGTGAATGGTTACTGATTAGCTGTTATTCGAGAACAAACTTAGAGAACATATTGGTCCTAACCTATCTAAAAGTGTACATGTTGATATGACTTGTTAACAGTATGAATTGAGGCTTCCCATCGGACCGCGAGCTCCTGTTGCCAGTTGTCTTCACTTAGATCATGCCATCAGCCTCACGCCGATCTATACACAGCTTCCCACCGTACCAAGCACCTTTCCCACCAATGAGGTTCCCACCTTCAACACCTCTTTCCGTTGGTCACTGCCCCTAGAGACCACCGGGAGGAGCCCCTAGAGAGAGGTGGATAGAAATATGCAAGAAAGGACAAAGGAGAGGGCGGAGGAAGAAGATAGTTTCCCCCACTAGCATACAGGTCCCTTCTAGGTTCCATTGTATTTTTTTCTTCTGAATGTAATTCCACGTAGGCGCCACGTCAGATAAAAACCAGGTGCACGTGCCACGTAGGCCGAAACCGTTGTCCAAACCACTTGGGGAGGCAAAACGAACTGGCTTTGTTAGTTGTGAAAGCCTCAGTATTTGATTTTAGGTTAAGGGTTTTGCAGTTAGGAATAAGTTCACTTTAGATTCCTTAATTTGTTGTCTGAGTCTGAAATTTATCCTTAAACCGAAATACCAGGTATAACCTACCCTCCAACTTATAATATCGTGTCAACTTTGATCCCTTGGTAGTATAGTGATCGGTTTTGACTGATGTGGCGAGTGAGACCCACATGCACCCCACATGTCAGCGACCAGCTTTTCTCCCTCTCCCTCTCCCTATGTATCAAGTGGGACCCACCTATAATTATCATCCACTTCTTCCTCTACTCCTCTCTCATCTTCTCTCCACCAGTGAGCAGAATGAATCGTTGCTGGCGGAAGGCTGAGCAATCGACTCCTTCTCCACCATCAACCGTCGCAGCTGCTCCCGACACTCCTCATTGGCGATGACCATGGCAGATGCCTCGTCGCTTGGCCCGATCAGTCCCCATGAGCTCATCACAACTATTTGCCAGCGCTGTTGCAGATGCCAATGGAGCTGCGGCTGCGTGGAGGCATTGTTGCCCTGAGAGACGACTGTCGGGTGAGGCACCGCCTTGTAGAATCACAAACACATCCCCAGAGCGGCGCCACCATCCACGTTGAACGACATCATTAGCTACAGCTTGATGAGGTTGTGCACGCCAACGTAGCCATGGTAATGATCGTACATTGATGGCAACCGTATGCCTCGTCGAACTGGCCAGAAAAAAATTCTTTGAAGAAAGGGAACCAAATCAAGAACTTGTAAAGAATAGGAGAATTAAAAATGTTCTTTTTTTCTTTGGGCAGATTGGTAGAGATGTAGTGTTTGGTTGTTCACTGGGAGAAGACGCGGCCACAGTCGTTGGAATGGCCGCGGGTGCCGTTCTAGTCCGAGTGGACGATGTAGGTCTTGGAGCAGCGGTCGTACACCCACTGGTGGTGGCTGTTTGATGAGAACATCACTTCATCGGATACGCACATAACTCCACAAGTTCCAATGACAACTTGAAGTCCCGTTCGATCTCCGGAGACAACACTGATTTCAAATGGATCTAGCGCCTTCATGCCAACTCCGATTTGGGTATCCTGGAGTTTTTGGAAAGCTTATCTCGTCACCTTTCAAACGTATCCAGTCTCACATCCAAATTCATCGTGAGTCAACGGGAATCGTCAAACCAAGACAGTTATTGCTGAAACCAAACTTTGGCCTTGGACCTTGTAATAGACTAGGCTCATCTCGGAAGTGTCTCCCTCCATCTCCACGAACCAACACCTTACCCTAGCTCTATTTTCCTTTATCAATGCCTATGTACACCCCCTGGGACAATTGGGTTTTGTTTAGTTGAATTTTGCCAAGTGTCATTCACCTTGTCTCTAGTCCTGGCTTGATTAGTTGGTGACTATAGATCAGAGCCCCCAATAGTTGGTGTGTTGATTTACCGGGTCGATTTGATCTACAATTCAATCGCAACTATTCCTTTGTGCTTAATT
The DNA here is from genome assembly GCA_000573905.2 of Oryza punctata. Classification (NCBI taxonomy): domain Eukaryota; kingdom Viridiplantae; phylum Streptophyta; class Magnoliopsida; order Poales; family Poaceae; genus Oryza; species Oryza punctata. Next base: position 23,248,478 of record CM002496.2, read on the forward strand.
ACCTATTTGCAATATTTAGATTGCATATTATCTTGTTATTGTAGTGTTCTCTCGTTTGCATTGTGTTGACGACGAAATTTGGTAAGCCTCGAAGTCATCATCGGCCTAGAGTCAGTATCGGCTTCAGAGTTCTAGAATCGGCCGATGGAAGCTATTAATCACCAACAGTCGGATTCTTACCAAATTTGGTTAAGTAAATTAATCTATTAAAGGAAGCTTATCCGAAAGAGACCGAGTTCAAGGAGGATGCGGCATGGCTGTTTATCTATTAATTAGGAAGAGTCTGTTAGTTTCCTTTTATCTTTAGGAAAGTGTGTTTAGTTCCAGTAAGGACTTTATGTTTTTTCTTTTATCTTTAGGAAAGTTTGAATCGTGTCCGATATGGACTAGTATCTACCCATGGGTATAAATATGTACACCCGGGGTTTATGTAAATTATATCTCGATCAATTCAACTTCGGCGCATCACCACCTTTTATATTTTTTACTTTCGACAAGTTCTTGTTTCAAGTTGGGCTGCATCGACTTCGATCTCCGATGAGGGGTAAGGCTTGTTATGGCGGCTTGCGTTATCGGGATTAGTGCTTCCATCGCTTCGACACTCTAATCCCGTTCATGTAAGTCGTCGAGTTATCATATACATTATATAATCAAGATTGACAATGTTTTCTACTTGCATCGACCGATCTCCATCTAGGGTTTTGTCGATATCGACTAGATTACTTTGTTGGTTTAGACTATATAATGTATCCACCACCCTGAAAATCAGTCAAAAGCTTGATTGTCTAGATATTATGTTTCTTTTCATACTTAGTGCTGCATCAGTTAAGTTTGATCTACTAAGTCGTGCTTAGAACCATAATCTCTAGCCTGCTTCTTGATTGCTAATAAGGGTTTCATCGGGGTTTCAGCCGATGAGTTATCTGAACGTTGTATCGGCTCACAAAGATTACATATAATTTGGATTTAGCCGATCGCAACAAAGGTTTTACTGTTTATCTAATCATTTGGATTTATTGATATCGGACCTCCAGCCGATGAATGCTTCAACCTTCGGATCAGTGCTTATTTAATCTATCATTATTAGCCGATTGGTTTCTACTGGATTATATTATTGTTTTATTACATTATCATCAGCCGATTATCTTTGTCATTATTTACTCAAGTATCAAGATCTATACTGGATATCGGCTGGTATCAGTATCGGCTGGAATCACTCCATTGGCTTGTCAGCCGATTGGCTGTTTTATCTGCTATTCACATATCTTATCAGTTGCAGGATCAAACTGACTGGCACGCCCGCATCTCATTAATATTTTAGACCTGCAGAGGAGCTAAGCAGATCTCCCAGGCCATCGTGTTTTTACGTCAACACACTGTAGGAATTATCAACCGTGTGTCATAGTTGGTACGACATCGTTTGTGGTGTAGCGATTGCACGGCGTTCTGAACTTGTTCTAGTTGGTAGCCACGTCGCAAATGTCGCAGTTGATCAAAGAGAGAGTTATCCCCTCACCGGAAAACCGGGGCACGAGCGAGCGTCATCACTGTTGTGCTTGCAACAGAAGTGCTTCTTAATGCCCATGAGGTCACGCGCGATGGGTCGTCGTGCAAGCACATCGACTCTTAGCACATGGACGCCAGCTTTTGCACCGCCTCGCCGACCTCCCGCTTCAGCAGCTTCCACGACACCTTGTGTTGCCACCGGTGAATCTGAGAGATGGGGAAGAGAGAGAGAGGGAGAAGAGTTAGCCGCTGACATGTGGGGGCCATGTGGGCCCACTCATCATGTTAGCCAAAACCGGATACTATACTGTTGAGGGACTAAAGTTGACATGGTATTATGAGTTAGGGGATAGACTATACCTGGTATTTTGGTTTCAAGACTATTTTAGACTCAGCGACAAATTAAGGGACCTAAAGTGAACTTATTCCTTGCAGTTAAGGGAGCGAAATCATACTTGATGCATAGTAGAGGGAGGCAAACGGATTTTTCCCTTTACTTAGACCTAAAAGATAACTAGTTGTCCATCAGGTTTATGACGTTAAATCGCAGCTCATAATTCTACGAGTGGGCTGGCCCACATTGAGCACAACCGGTGCCACTCCCACATCGACGACCTCTGCCGCCTCTCGCCCAGCCACCTTTACTCCTCACCACTCCGAAACCCCATGAACCTTTCCCTCCCTCTCCTCGCGTCGCCGCCGTCCCCATCTGCGCCATCACCGGGAGTGATAGAGACGGCAGCGGTAGCAGGAGCAGACCGCGCGAGAGAGCGAGAGGGAGAGAAGCTGCAGGAAGCAAGGACACATTGTCAGGAGCTAGATGAAGGTCCTGAACGCAGCGCCCTCCGGTGGCTGGTGGGGAAGGAGCCAAAGGAAGCAGTGATGGGTGCGAGGGGAACCCCTTGTGGCAGCCCTTCGCCACGGAGAACCTGGCCTTGGAGGACTACTACAAGGTGCAGTCGCTTGCTTCAGATCTTGAGTTGCTTATGCATTTTTTTACACTTTTGGCGTGATTTGGTCTTATTATAGCCTTATTGGCTTATACTAGTAGCTTTTCCGGTGTAAAATGGAGGCTTGCTAGCTCACATCCTCAAGGTGTTAGTTTCGATCGTGTATGGAATATGGTCTCGATCTAGATGTAATTTTGTTTTTGAATGTGGTAGTCTGTTGAGTACAGCTATTATTATTGAACTCACAACGCTATTTTCATTTTGATACTGAGTAGTGAGCATTGATCTCTAGACTTACATTATGGTAATAGAAGCCTAAGCTGGGACACACTGAATCGATTTACGGGTGGAGGCATTCAGCAGTTGACAGAGTAAACAGGACAGCAGCACGGGAGGGTAGCTTAGACAGCTTGGACAAGGCAGAGTTCGGCGTGGTGAAGTGGTGTACGTGACTAAGGGAACGGGCTGGCAGAAGCAGAACCTGGGCAAAATCCTTGGAAAAGCTGGAATTGGAAGGTGGCTACTGAAAGTCTGAAATTTATACGTACTTCTCAGTCCCGTTCGTAGAATTCAGATTTGAGAAGCTGGGAGAGTGGGAGGTTGATACTGACGGGCCAGTGTGCCACTGTGCGCAATGTGCACTACCTGTATGGTATGCGGGCGTCCTTACTGTGCTGGACCGATAAACACACAAAATGTAGTGCAATGTCACCAATTGTGAGCAAGCCAGGCATGCTTGTATGTAAGGAATGCTGAAAAATGCACTCATGGACTAGCTGTACATGCAGTATGCATGTTTCTATGACCACTAAGATGTGATTTGAAATATAGTGATAACCAATAATCAATTCCAATTCTTCTCGACGCTAAAACCAAGATTGTTGAGTGTATTCCTTGAGCAGCCGCCAACATTACTTTGCTGTCCTACATACAATGCAAGTAATTTTGCCAACAATATGATATTGCATATTTACTGTAAAAAGATCTGTGATATGATCATTTTAAGTAGATAATACAGCAGACGTTACCCACCAAGGTTTTGGGGAAAAAAAAGTATATCTACTACCTCCCTGAATCTAGCTCCATGACACATTTTCTCTCTATGCTGAAATTTCCTGTACTGGTATCCCTTGAGCTGACCATGGACGATTCTCCAAGCAAACTCTCCAACTCTTCTGAATTTTGTCCTGCCCATGGATGTTGCATAACCTTTCTCAACCTGTCAAGGTTATCTGCAATGTGCTTCATTGATGGCCTATTCACACCAGACATCTCCAAGCATTGCGCTGCCAACTCTGCAATTTCTTCAAGAAACGGCATATTCTCACTATTCTTGATCTGGTCATCTAATATATCTGCAAGCTTGTTATTCTTCATTGCATTGAGAAACCTCATTGATAGGCTTTTCTCATGTTCAGGTGCATTGAGGTTGAACGCTTTCTGGCATGTGAGAAGCTCTACGAGAACAACTCCGAAGCTATATACGTCGCTCTTATCTGTTAATTGACACAATTGCATGTACTCTGGATCAAGATATCCACAAGTTCCTTGAACCAGTGTGACAAACTGCGACTCGTCCGTTGGTGCTAGAATGGAAGCACCAAAATCTGAAACCTTTGCTATCAGGTTTCTATCAAGAAGGATGTTGGATGATTTGATGTCACCATGAAGGATCGGTGGTGAAGCGCATGAATGGAGATAAGTAAGTGCCTCGGCTGACTCATGGGCAATCCGAAGACGAGTGGCCAGGGAGATGTGCTGACCATGGTTACCATGGATGAGATCGAAAAGCGTGCCATTCGGGATGAACTCATATACTAGCATAGGGACCTCTACTTCAAGACAACAACCTAATAGTTTGACAATATTTCTGTGGTTGATTTGAGATAAAATTAGCATTTCTTTACCAAATTCTTTCTTCTGATGCTCATTGATTGTCATGCATCTTTTGACGGCTACTTCCATGTTGCCCTTCAGAAGCCCCTTGTAAACAGTTCCATGGCCTCCTTGCCCAAGAATATGTTGTTCACTGAACCTATTTGTTGCTTCCTGTAATTCTTCATGTGAGAAGATTTTGAATGCAAGACCTTGTTGCGATTTCATCTCTTCGAATAACAGCAGACCACCATGCTGTCGGAAGTAATGTTGTTTAATGAGCCGTAGCTTTCTTCTCTCTTTGATCAAGTAAGCACACATTATGGTAATCACCAGTACGACAAATACGATGCTTGCGCCTGCACGTTGTTGAAAAATGATATGGATGAAATTCCATCACCTAGCCAGCAATTACTCTTTTTTTTCTATGGACCAATACTGAGCAGATTTAAGGCTATCCCTGCAATGTCGCAGCGAAGAAATGTGCTAGAGTTGTGCCTTGTTGGCCAACGCGACTACGCAAAATTTGGCCAAACAAGTTTTTTTTTTTTTGTTTTTACTTCAGAAAAGCTCTAGTGTTTTTTAGAGGGAGAAGAGTGTTGGATTGTCATATTGTGTGGTATGACTGCACACTACGCGATGTTTAAACTGGTGGTCCATAGACATGATATTAATAGTTCTTACAGAATATAGGAGCTCACCTACTACCACAGGCACTGAGTCAAAACGTAGTTTCTTGTTTGGCATACAAACACCATTCATCATATAACTTCCTGGGTAGCATGAGCAGGTGAAATTCCCCAACGTGTTAGTGCATATCCCCTTGCAAGGGTAAGTAGCATTGTTGAGGCACTCATCAATATCTGAAATTGAACCACCACATTGGGTCAGAAATTCAGAATTGCCACATTACATTTACATGCATGTGTACATAAGCAGCAGATACAAAATCAAAGGTGCAGCATAGTACCTTTGCAACCATCATTTATGTACGGGTTGCCTTCATATCCATTGGAGCACTTGCAGCGGTAACCTTGTGCATTCGTCAGGTTGTCAATGCACTCACTGTTGTTACTAATACATGCGTAGGAAGTCTTGTTTCTTCTAGCTTCCGTACATGTTTTTGATGTTATGGCCCAGTCGTAGACAACCGGAACTCCCCCCTTGTACGTGTCATAAAATACGCTGGATGTGAGGTAACTTGTGCTAAAGTTGAATGCTGCGGTTTCCATCACTGCCATATAGCTGCAAGGGCTGTTCATCCATATTTTAGTGGTGTTGTAGCCTTCGTTGAAATAACCCTGGTAGTACTGTATGCTCTTAGGAACATTTGCCTGGCAGCAGCCAGCGCCAGAGCATGAACCATTCTTCGGAGTTAGTTTGTTCACTTTGTTGTCGCATGCTGACGAGCAACCGATTACATACTGCATTTGTTGCATATGGATACACAAAGCTATTTAGCTAAAGATCAAAAGCAACGAACATTTTTGTATAGGGTACTAATTAACAAATTTCTCTCTCTCTCTCTCTTCCTGTTCCTGTTACATATTATAAGTTGTTTTATTATCAAAAATCAAAATTTTCTAACTTTAATATGTTTATAGAAAAGTACCCTGCATCTACAACATCAATTTAGTTTTTATTAAATCCACCAAAATATGTCTTAATAGTGTATTTATTTGGTATATATTATAAATATATTTTTCTATAAACTTATATCAAAGTTTATAAATTTTGTCCCACCCAACCTAATAGTTGCAAGTTGACTGTAGAGAAGACAACATCAATGGCAGTTGATGCAACACATTATTGAAATGCATGTGAAACACCTGACCGTTTTTAATTTTTACTTCCCCTGATCATCCCTAATGTTAAATATTTGACATTTAGCTAAGATAATATCTGATCAGACCTTCGAAACTTTGATTATCAATAATTTCTCAAATGTTTAATTTTAATAAGAAATAATATATGTAGATTTTCCTTGAAAAGTACTAATAATATTAAATATGGAGTATCATAAACTTATAGATTTTATAAATTTATTTATTATCATGCTTCACACAGTTAAGAGTTATAGTATTCGACTGCAACTAAGAACACTACTAGTACGTTTCTATATGTAGCAAAGGGATAATAATATCTATTCCCAAACAATCTATGGACGCAAGGACAAACCAACAAATACCGTAATATTTCACTAAGTAACTTTAATCTTAGACCAAAGTGACATAAGATAGCCCAGACCTCATGAGAAACCTTGGTCCACCTCTCATGGACATCCATATTTCTATCCGTCTAAAGTTAAGGGTGGCTCATTTTACACGCCTTTGTGAAAATCAGATTTACTAAATTATATTGAAATACTTACAGAATCGGTCATCATGTAGGCGAGAGTTTGGCATCCGATGACGGTGATTTTGTTATCCGTGTCCGATAACCAGAAAGATGAACCACTCAAATTCGCCGATGCGTCGCTGTATGACATACCGCCCGTGGAGTGGTTGTAGCACTGCGTGGACATGTACGCCTTCACCCAGGCCTTTCCGTCTTCCACGGAGATCTTGGTCACCTCGAAGTCCCCCCAGAGAGGCTTCGGCTTGGTGTCACTCATGTTGCACTTGACCCGAAAACCCCTGCGAATCGCGCAGTGATCGCCGATGCCGAAGGGGAACGGGATGTCGACATCCCCGCACCTCGTCCGGCAGCCTGGGCGTCCAGCCACGACGACCTCGGCCGCGGCTACCATCCCCATGGCTGAAATGGAGATGAGAAGGGCGGAGAGGAGAAGCTTAGTCATTTGGCTCTCTGTTTGCTTGTGTTTCTGAGTTGTGAGTGCAATGCTGCGGGCCGCGTGTTAAATAGAGAGAAATTGCACTAACTGACTAAGTGTCAACATCCCTGGTCCCATACATTTTGAGAAGCTAGTGACGTTGATGCATAATTGATCAATCCCGGATTCCCGTTATAGACGCGGGATCATCACTCGCGACCGGAAAATCACTTTAATTATTATTGTATCGTTGGACGACGACGACGACATCGTCGTCAACGCATGCATGGCTCGTTTACGTTGTGGAAGCAGAGGGTAATTTCTGGTTTCCATCATTCCATGGAACTCTGGAAGCGGATATTACATAGAAAGCACAGGGGAACAGGCGCGTTAATTAGTTATTTTAATTGGTGTGCCAGTGACAGTGATGCAGAATTGGCATCAGCTAGCATGCCTCTCGCGGTCTCGCCGACGCTTCTACTCAGTCAGCCGATCAGCTCTACCATGCTCGACATCTCCCTCGATTTGGCTTGGATTAACTCTAGGGGCCCAGGGAGACTTGCTAGGTCAATGTCGTTTGTTGAGATGAGAATATATAGCTAGCTGCTTCCAACTTTCCAAGAGGTCCCATAGCAGTCAACTTAATTACAAGTGCACTACTGTCCACGAGTGTGGAGACTGACGAATGACTCCCAAGTCTTCTGCGTCGACTCACTCACTTGACACGTACGCTCATTCACCCTGATGAAATTGGAGTTTAATTGGAGAAGCGTTGCACGAGCAAAACCATTTTTGTTGTTATGCTCGCATTTATATATCAGTTGTACGTCTGGCCATCCCATAACACACTCCATGTTTTTTTTACTAATGGATAAAAGTCCGGTATCTCTATGTACACACAGTTAAAGGTAATATGAATACTTAAATTACAGGTCTTATAACTGAGAAGCACAAAACAAAATTTTTTTCAAAAATGAAAAGATTAGAAAACTAAGCTTCGGTTTTCTACTACCTCACGAGCGTTTTAAATAAAAAAACCGGACCGATGGGTTACCTAATTGACCTCTCGGTTCAGCGGTCCGCCGGTCCAACCGGTTGGTCGGACAGTCGCACAGTCCATATTCTACATGTATACTATATATTCCCTCATGTGAAATGTTTCACATGCTATTAGATGGTCTGATGGCTAGGAATTGGCTCCTCCTACCCGTGGGCCAGTTCGATTCCCACTTGCACCATTTCTTGCTATTTTTGCCAAAAAAAAAAACACCAACTGCACTAGTTGTTAACAAATAGGCCTTTAGACAGCCCATTTATGGCCCATTCATATGGCTGCCCGATCCGACCAGTGCCGGTTAACACTTGCAAACTGCTCGAACAATTCGCGATCCTATTCTACAGACACTATGTATCTAATGGATGGTATCTTAAAATTAAATTTTCTTCCAATCACCTCTCTTCTCTCTCCTTTTATCCACCTATCTTCACATTTTTATTCTTGATTCTTGTGTAGACATGGTTTCTTGCATGAGACATGGTTTCTTCATCCTTTTACCTAGTGCCACATCAGATTTTTGCTTATGTGGCAATGTATTAAATGCTATGGACACTAGATGACATGGAGGGTTGGGGATGACCTAAGCCAATGTTGGTTGACCAAACCACCACCGCGCCTTGATGCCCTGCCCTATCCCCGCCACCAAGACACTCGTCGTCGTTGAGCACAAGATGTGGCAGAATGACCGATGCGGCAACGGCATAGCCGACCTTCTTTCATATGGCGGGGCAGACCGCCCTCTCCACCACTGCTACCATCACTTGTCGCCCTGCCCAGACACTGTTACCAAGTCATTCATCGTTGCTGAGGATGTCGAGCCCAAGACGGAGCAGATCGACCACCACGGCGATGGTGGAATCGACCACCTTTTTGATAGCGATGAGCTGTATCAACACCCGCTATGAAGCTCGACAATGTCCACGTCCGCACAACCACTGGAGATTACTAGCCGGCCAACCTCGTCGCAGTCACCGCCTATTCAGTCATCTCCACCACCGTCGTGCCACCCCGCTAGATAGGAATAGGCGCACCATAGCACCACTACCTGCCGATCCGCTAGATCAAAGATGCCATGTCGTTGCCCTGCCGCTGCCTTCCTAGCAGCCACGTGTTATGGCCGACCACCCATCTGTCGCTTCCTGTCTTGCCACGCCGTGACTACTGCTTATTAGATCATCCCCAACCCAGAAACTATCAATTAGTTTCCATACCTGCTATGTCATATAGACACTATAAATAAACTATGTATCCAATGGATGATGTTTTAAAATTAAATTCTCTTCCAATCACCTCTCTTCTCTCTTCTTTTATCCACCTATCTCCGTAAGTTCTAGATCCAGCTAATGCTATATCCGACCATAGCCGCCTCTATCCTTGTGCTCACATGGATACACTCAATGTATCATTAAATAGATGGGTCTCTGAGAAACCTAGCAATGTATTGAGAAACCGATAGCAGATATTCTCAAAAGATTACATCATTTCCCAATTACTCCTCAGTTACTATGTAGCCCCTCAGACCTAAACACTCATCTAAATTCCCAGGCAATTCACCCGGGACATCCACATGTCTTATCACACACCACACAAACCTAGCAATTTGGCACAAGAATAGTATATTGTGTGGTCTCTTTTTCCAAACAGAGTTTACAATAATCTGAGCCCACTAAAATCCTGTTAACCATGAATTCTATGTTGTCATACAGAGGACATGCTTTATACCCTCGAAAACACACATTGACACATACACAAACGTCATAAGTCATAATGATGTAAATATCTACGGCAAAAATTCCTCCCTTACCATTAGGCCAAACCAGCTTTGTCTGACCCATCATGCTGGTGAAAATTAGCGCGCGTGTGTTCTGTACACTTCTTTTCTCCTTTTAGTAGTACCAATTTCATGCGAAACTTTCATCTCAAATAATACTACTTTCAATTCAACTCATATAAAGCCAATTTTTTTAAGCAGAACAATAGCACATACTCACCCATGTAAAAACACATAACATATTGGATCGGCATATCACAAACACACACCCTACCCCCTATGAGCACCTCTAAGAGATTGGACCGGCATATCTCCAAGAGATTGGATCGACGTATCTTGAGATTGACGAAGTCATCATATATTATACTACTAAAAGAATAATTAGTCCCTACGAGTTTTTCTAGAGGTTGGACCGACATATATTAATACCGACGAAGTTATCACGGGTCCTATCACTAAAAAAATAACAGAAAACTTAAGGAATGGGATACCGTCTATACAACGGGGTAAGTTATGAGTGAACCACTATTTTTCATGATTTAAATATGTTCTGAGTGCATGTGAAGATGGGTCAGGCGTGACGTGAGGAGGCTGAGCATGGCTAAACTGGTCAGATGCTAGAGTAGCACATACGCTTACTTGCCTCTGGATCTCTGCATGCTGTTGTACTAGTAGTACTACTATACTAAACTTTTCTACTAAAGTACTACTAGCTTTTCTTCGGAAGACCTTTTTACGCACCCAAAGTCCACACTAGAGACATGCTCTAAGACTCTTCCAATATGTCTTTTTATGCACTGGAGTTAAGAGCTTGGACATATGTGTAGTATTTCTTGTCTCCGAGCCTCTACATGCTATTGTACTAGTAATACTGTATATTAGATTTTTCTACTAAAGTACTATTAGTTTTTCTTTGGTACATCTTTTTATGCAGCCAAAGTCCACACTAGAGACATGCTCTGATACTCTTCCAATATATCTTTTTATGCACTAGAATTAAGAGCTTGGGCATACATGTAGTATTCCTCGTGGTTCTCGTTGGCGCGAAGACCTGATACCCACGAATCATATATGGTATCCATAGGGTATTTGATGTCTGGGTATTGAGTCCTTGATACCTAGGCATTGGGTAACTGGTACCCAGATTATTCAGATTAGTACCATGGGTACTAGACCTGATACCTTAAGTATCAGGGGTACCCTAGTACGTAGATTGGTCTGGTACCCATCGGTACCAGACCTTGTACTGTATCAGGTACCTAAGTATCAGGTACTTGGTATCTAGATCAAATTGATACCCATACTTGGTACTGGGTATTAAGTACCTGGTATCCAGATAAGTTTGGTAACCGAATTGGCATTGATGTTAGCACCATAACAATCAAAGCGTGTGTGTTATGTCTCCAGCAAGGAGACATGCATTGACGTGTGGTCCCTTGAGGGGACACGTAGAGACGTGGGTTGACGCATGGATCCTCACGTGGGGATTTACGTGAAGTTGATAAAATAACAAAAGTGGTTGGTTAGTCAAACAATCATGCTCGCCCATTAAGTTATCCTATCGGGACCAAAATCTGTGCTATAGTAAAGAAAATAATTAACTATAAATACGAACATGCTATAAAACCATATGTAACCTTGAAACTTCCATAGGAGGCAATAGGACTCCTTTGGACTACCATAATAAGAAAATTAAACAAGGCCAACATATTGTAGCCTAAGACGTGAAATATTAGCCCATAAATTATTACTCTACCGCGGGAATAAGATAACCAGCCATCCCTCAACTTTATGTTGAGTTTGTATGATATCCCTAATCTCTAATAGCAGAAATCTTCACTCCTAAACTTTACAAAACCGTGCAATTTTAGGTCCCAAAGTAGTATGGATCTCTGGTTTCGCTGATGTGGCGTCCTAATCAGCAAAAAATAAAACAATTATTGTAGCACCCATAGTTTTTATTTATTTTAAAATTCCTCTCATTTAAAAATTGGATTTTTAAATTTGGTTTTTATTTGATTTTGTGCCAATTAGATCTCAAATCCTCTCCTTGACATTCTCTCAATTTTCGTCAATCTCGTGGTTCAATTCAAATTCAAATCCTCAAAAGAATTCCTTCAAATTCTCAATTCTCAGAACTCCAAAAAAAAGTCACCGTTCATTTTGGGCCTCCCCTCCCTTTTTCTTTTTCCTCCCCTCAGCCCAACACCCCTTTTTCCCTCTCCTCTCCTCTTCCCCCGAGCGAGCCGGCCCATCTCTTCCCTCCCTCTCTCTCCCCTTTCTGGCCCAGCTCCCCCTCCTTCTCCCTTCTCTCTCTCCCGGCCCACGGGCCTTTCCCCTCGCGCCGGCCTGGCCCAGCCCGGTACTGCTCCCCTTCCCCTACCTCCGGCCAGCCGCACGCGCGCGCCACGTGCTCGACGAAATGCCGCGCCGCCACCGCACCCGCGCCTGCGCCCACCGCCCGCCGCGCCGCGCCGCACGTCCTCTCACCGTCCCGTCGCCGCTCGCCGTCCCGCCCGCGCCGCGCGCGCGTCCCCTCGCCGCCTCGAGCCACCCGCCTCGCCGTGCCGATGTCACCTCCCATAACGAGCCCCGCGCCGCCGCGCCTGTCCCCACCGCCGCGCCGCGCCGCCTATAAAAGGGGAGCCGGGACCCCTCCTTCGCCGCCCTTGCCGTCGTCCCTCACCGGCGCTCTCTCTCTCTCTTCCCTCCCTCGGCGCCGCGCGCTGCCGCCCCCCTCTTCCCGACGCCACCTTCGCCGGTGTAGCGCCGCCGTTCGCCGCCCTTCGCCACCGCTCTCCCCCCCGGCCGCCGGCCTCCCCCTCCCCCGGCTGCCTCACCGCCGCCGCGCCATCACTGGCCCAAGCCAGGCAAGCCAGAGGAGGGAGAAGCCCCCTGATAGGTGGGCCCCCACCCTCTCTCTCCTCTCTTGACCGACAGGTGGGCCCCACCCCCACGCCGTCCGTTAAACAGAATATTCCAACGGAATATTCCTTTTCTGTCAAACCTAATTTCCAGAAAAATCCTTCTACCTTTGAAAATTCATAGAAATTCAACCGTAACTCCGTTTGACCTCGTTCAACTTTCTAAATTTTTCTAAAATTGAGATCTACACAGTGGCACACTTGTTTATTTGATTTGAGCTTGTTTTATTGCCTTTTATTTATTTATTCTCCGTTTCGCGTATAGAGCACGTGTACGAGGATGCTCCGGACGCCGATTTCGAAGGAGAAGACCCCCATCTTGTGCAAGGCAAGCCCCTTTGATCACATTGCCCCTATATTTGCAAGTTATTTTGTTTGAAAAATGCATTGCTAGGTGTACATGATAATTCTTGTTTAGGCCTCGGATTGTTTATACAACCGACGGACCGACCTAGTAGTTGCACTCACTTTACGTAGGATGTTGTTAATCCCTTATCCTTGTTAGCTACACATATGTTTACGCCGGTATCGCTATCCATTGGATACGATTGCCGAGGTACTTTGCTTAGCCGTGCTTACGTTGTACTGTCGTGTGGGAAACTTGGGTACTTTCCAAACTTTATGCTTAAAATCCGGTACGTTGTAACGATGTGTTGCGAAATAAAATGGGTTGTGAAAATGGTGATGATGCGAGGCCATGTCTTTGTGGTTTGGTCGTGTATTATCGTTAAGGACCGATTCCTTTGAAAAATCCATCCAAACACGTTACAGTGCGACTTCACGGGTATTCATGGGATGCCCCTGGCTAAGTAAATAGTTATCACATGGGAGTTTGGTATGCCAATAGTTGTGGGATGCCGAGGATGAGGAAACGAAGTTTTGGATCATTATAGCCCTTTTGGGTGTCTTATTTTCCTCTATGTGGCACACGGTACCGAGTAGGAGTAGGAGGCATCCTCGGTATTCCTGAGTGGATGACGGCAGCGACTGCCTGATACTCGGCTGAGAGACTTGGCCCAACTAGGTGGTGTGCGATTTTCATGGGTTAGCTTTGGAAAGGCCTTGTCACGAACTTCCGTTACCGATGGGTATACGGTGTCAGTTTCGTGTCGTGTGGGTAAAGCGTACAACCTCTGCAGAGTTTAATGAATTGTTCGAACAGTCGTGCCCACGGTCAAGGGCGAGTGTGAGGTGTTTCTCATAGCGTAGATTTGTTTGACAAATGTTTGATGAAAATGGTTGGTGGGAAGGGATTCGTTTCTAGAGTTCGCCTGAGTGGCAAACGGCTAACCTCTGTGGTTAGGAACGGGTCTGTGTGACCTGGGGTGTCGCTTGGCACCAAGGTGTTGTTAGGGCCGAGAAGGCGTTGTTGTGCTGAGAAAGTAAGGTTAACTATGTGAAATAGTATTGTGATGATTTAATGGTTGGAATGGAGTTGCTGTGAAAACAAAAAGATGCTAATAGAGGAAACCAGTCATTTAATTAATTGTTACTCTTGTGACAAGTTGTTGCAAAGCAACTTGTGGAATAGGACGAGGCGTGAGCCTCCTCCCGACAACTAAAATTTTGACTCACTAGAGTTTTTGAGAAATAAATCGCCTTCGCCAAAAAGGCTGCTTTCGCAAATAAAACCCTAGCCCTCCTTGTCTTAACCAAGCATGTCATTCTTTCCCCGGCTTGCTGAGTACGTAAAGTACTCACCCTTGCTATATATATATAATATCTATAGAGCTTGGAGATGAAGACGTTGACCCGACCGCCGAGGAGTGTCTCCAGGAGCAAGCCGAGTACGAGGATTTCTAGAAGATTCATGCCTAGCCCCAAGCCCCGCCTGTGGATCAAGATGGTCGCCTAGACGCTTAGCTTCTGCCGCTTTTGACTTCCGCTCTGTGGACTTTTGTATTGTTGCGTTGCTCATCTTTGGGCCTGTCCAGGATGGCAACTTATGTAAGGACTTAAACCCAGTGATGTAATAATTAGTTTACTTTGATTCCACGGTTATTCTGTGTGTACCAGCTAGTGTATCCTGGGACTGTACTATCTCACATGTAATGCGTAGCACCTCGGCATGAGTTAGCTGGTGTTATCGGTTAACGAGTGCTGGGGCGTTACAATTATGGGGCCCATATGTAAGTGAGAAAAAAAACTGGGGCCCACCTCTCTTCTTTCTTCTCTTTTCTTTTCTTTCTTTTCTTTCTTTTCTTCTCTTCTGGTCGCCGACGGTAGATGGGAGAGGCGGCCACTGACGCCTCCACTCCTCTCGGCCTCATCGACGGTGGCGGTGTCACCCTCCACCGTCGGTGCCCTCCTCACAAAGGCCTCGGTGGCTGCCGCTCCCCCACGTGTGATCCCCTCGTCGATGGTGATGAGGAGCACGGTCCGGACGCAGCCACTGAGCGTGGTGATCTCGGCACGACGAGTGCCCGGGCGATGTCCGTGAAGAGGTCGGGGCGGTCCTCGCAGCATAGCGAAGACTGCACCACGAGCCTCCCTTCCATATCCACTATCACGTCCACCGCTAGCTCGTCCGCCTCCGTCAGTAGCAGCTCCTGCCCCTCCACCGACCACCGCCCCACCACCTCATCCTCGCCATCGTCGTCCTCGTCGTTGTCGTGGTAATCCCCCTGTCCCTCCTAGGCTTGTCGGCCTCCTCTTCCCTCTCTCCCGCCGGCACGGCTAGCCGCCTCTCCGCCCGCCGCCACCGCTTCTCTACCCGACATCGCGCATGTGCATCATTGTCGATGCACGAGGAGGGAACGGGGATAGGGGAGGAGACCATCAGGAGACTAGGCCGTCATCATCACCAACGATGACGCCACCATCCTCTCCCGCATGTCCCTCCTCTAGCTGGCCACCCGCATGCTCGCCGACCTCTCCCGCTCCTAGGAGGACGCCACGGGGGATGACACCATCACCGCCGTCATCCTCATTGGATCCCTCCTCCGTTGTGCCTAGTCCCTCCTCTCCACTGGTGCCCACCACCGCCACCTCGAGCGCCTCCTCTTTGCTGACGCCCATCGCCGCCCCTACTATCGCCGCCTTGAGCGCCTCGCGACGGGACGAGGGAACGGGAGAGAGGGGAAGCGGCCGGCGGGAAGTACGGACTTGACAAGGGTGTCGTGATCGGAGAGCTCGACATGGATGGCCATGCCGTGGAGGACCTTGACAGCGTGCGCGGCGAGCAGGTGGAGGGCGTTAGTGACACGATGGGGTGGGAGCCAGCGGAGAGGAGGGACGGGGCACGACGGTGGAGGGATCCGGTGAGGACGAGAAGAAAGAAAAGAGGAGAGAAGAAAAAGAGAAGAAAGAAGAGATACGGCTCTTTTTTTTTCTTCACTTATACATGGACCCCATAATTTTTTAATTTTTTTTTTGCTAACTAGGATGCCATATAAGCGAAACAGAGATTCATACAGTCATTAGATCGAAATTTCACGGTTTTGTATAATTTAGGGGTATAAAGATTTTTGGTATTGAGGATTAGGAATGTCATACAAATACGTAAAGTTGAGGGACTGCTGGTGAACTTATTCCCTCTACCTCGCGTGTCCAGCCCACATATAGCCGGCCCGGCCCAACAACGGGGCCGTTCCCACCTCGACAACCTCCGGTCTTTCGCCCAGCCGCATTTCCTTTCTCCTCCCCCCACCCGCATCGCTCGCCGCCGCTCCTAAACCCCTCGAAGAGAACCCCTCCCCCCCTCACGCCACCGCCGCCCGCATCCGCGCCGTCACCGCGAGGGAGAGCAGCGGCAGCGGGAGCAGCGCGCACGAGAGAGCGAGTGGGAGGAGAAGATGGGAGGCGGCAGGAAGCGCGGGCGCACGCAGCGCCGCCACTTCAAGCAGGGGCGGGACAACGTCTGGAAGCACAACCCGCAGCGCCCTCCGGCGGATGACGGCGAAGGAGGCGCCGCCGAGGGGCGCGAGGGGAACCCCTCGTGGCAGCCCTTCGCCACCGAGAACCCAGCCTTCGAGGACTACTACAAGGTGCGGTTGCTTACGATTTTACCTTTTTCTTTGTGGGGCGTGATTTGGTTGTGTTAGTAAAAAAAGGAGCTGAGCTAGCGGCATCTCAGTTTTGATCGTATGGTTTTGCTATAGGTGTGTGTGTGTGCATACTTCATTTAGAATCTGATGGTTTGTTGATTGCGGATATTATAGCTTTCAAGCGACAACTTTATTTTGATTGTGATGCTGAGTAGCGAGTACTGATCTATAGCTTTAAGAGAAGCCTAGCTGGGAAGCACTGCCTTAGCTTACGCTGCTATCGCTTATCAGTTTAGACTTTCAGCTGGATGCATCACTTCTGAATTAGAATGTTTATACATGTCTATGCCTTATAGGCACAGCAAATTATTCCAGAGGAAGAGTGGGACGACTTCATGAACATGCTCCGGAAACCGCTGCCAGCAACTTTCAGGATTAATGCGAGGTAATATTATTTTCTCTGAAGCAACAGGGCACCATCCACATGTTTGGTCTAATGATTTATTGTTTGTTGGTTTCACCTTATTGAATGGCGATGCAGTTAGCTTGTTTATCAGCATGACACTACCTTGATTATTGCAATATAGCAGCATCGCATTTTAAAGAAAAATCATTCCTTGAGTAATGATGATTGTGTAATGTAATTTTTCTTGACCAAACGGCTTGCAATATTGCTCGAAATCACCAACAAGGCAAAAATGCCTTGGTGGTGTTGTATATGTTCTGGGTGAAATATAGGCTCTCAAAACTTTGTTCCAATAAAAATGAATCCGGGGGATTCTCCTAGCTTGTGAAAAGACAAAGGTATAGATTTGATACTGTTTTCAATACAATAAAAACTTTTAATCTTATCTTGCTAACTCTCTGTTGCTGTTATTTAAACTCTGTCTGTGATCATGTATATGTTTAGATATCTGTCCTATTATTTGAATTGATAAAATCAATCTCTGTTTGTGTAATCTTTTACTTGACTCCATTCTGTTATATAACTCTCGCCCTCCTTTCGTAAAAGAAAAGGACATTATCTCTATCCTGATCGGCCTGCTTTTTCCCTGCCATGGTTCATTCATCAGATATAAATATCTCCAGTTCTATGTTCAATTGATCATATAGTTGGAACAAAAGCATTTGCATGAAGTGCACTGGTGATTTTACTGATTTCTCATGTCTGGTATCATTGCACATAACTAATTCTTGTTTTATGGTGATTATTCTGTTCTAGCATGCTAATGTTCTCCTTACCTTTCCAGCTGTCAATTTTACCAAGATATTTGCTCACAGTTAGAAAATGACTTCAGGAAGTCGTTGGAGACTGAGGTAGCTTCTAGATTTTGTGCATAAATTTTAGTTATGTCCTTCACAATTCTATTTTGTAATCTTTTTTTCTTTTTTTTTTGTGTGCATGGACAGGTTAGTGATGAGCAAAAAGAAGATGCTATTCGGCCTTTGCCTTGGTACCCTGGCAATCTTGCATGGCATTTGAACTTTTCTCGAATGCAGCTGAGGAGAAACCAGGCACTTGAGGGGTATGCATAATGCTTATCTTGGGAGAATCGTGTCAACAATGTGCAGTATATAGGATGATTGTTTTTTAGGAGTGTGGTAAACTGATGTTTTTGTTACAACGAAACTCGACTTAAATTTTCTTTTGTGTAAATTGATGAATTTATTGAGAACATGGTTGTCCCTTAAATGATGAATCAGTTACCAACCAATTTATGGCTTTAGAGATCAGTGGTTTGCCTTGAATTCTCTATTGTACCATCAATAGTCCACCAAAACTTCTCAAAAATTTGTGTTTGGCTTTTTGTTGCAGATTTATTGTTATATTCACTGTTAGCAGTTTCTCATAAGATTTTTTAGGGCTAGTTTATTTTGAAAATAAAAATTGAAAAAAATGCGCTTAACACTTGCTGCCATTGAAACATTGGAGGCACTCATTTAATATTCTATTGAGACATAATACTTTTTTAATATTTCTTTCCCTCTCCAGTTTTCATGAATTCTTGAAGCGAGAGAATGAAGTTGGCAATATAACTAGGCAAGAGGCTGTCAGCATGGTAGGTTCCTTATATATATATTAAGATGAGCTATATGAGTACATTGTTTATTGATGATGGTCTATATATATTGCGGATGCTTGTTAAAATGTTATATAATGTTTTTGCAGGTTCCTCCTTTGTTTCTGAATGTGCAACCTGATCATCATATTCTTGACAGTATGTATATCCATGTTCTTGTCCATCATTCCTCATATTGTGCTGTTTATGCAGCTGGCTGTCTGTCTCTTGAGCTGCATGTTTGACCTACTCTTCTGTAGTCCAGCTTGTAATGTTCAAAACTAATTGCTCAATAAAACATCTGTCACAATAGTTCCTTCCTAATAAAAGTTTATAAGTCCCAGGAACACGTTAATTTATTAGTACCAGTAAAAAGAAAAAAAAAATGAGAACACCAGATTACCCTGTAGTTATCGTTTAGACCTAGCCTTTTCTGTTTGGCTTTAGTTTTATACTAGACTTAACTTTTGAGTCATTTGAGCTTAAAAGTAGGTTCCACATGGACTATTTGAAAATTTTATTTTTAGAGGAAAGACTTCTCCAATACTGGTCTCATGAATTTTTGTGGTATTATCCTATGCAGTGTGCGCTGCTCCAGGATCAAAGACCTTCCAGTTACTTGAGATGATCCATCAGTCAACAAAGCCTGGAATGCTTCCAAATGCCCTGGTATGTTTCACATTCTATTACACATATCTGTAATTTCTGTTAACGATCTGAAAAAACAAAACTTTGATTCAAAACTTTTTTTCTTACTTTGTGTTTCATACTTTGTACTCAGGTGGTAGCTAATGATGTTGATGTGCAAAGATGCAATCTTCTTATTCATCAGACAAAGAGAATGTGCACAGCCAACTTGATTGTGACGAATCATGAAGCACAGAACTTTCCTGGCTGTAATCTTGCAAAGTTTAGTTCAGAAACATGCACGGATGAGTCCAAACCGCAGAGGTTGGAATTTGATCGTGTACTGTGTGATGTGCCTTGTAGTGGTGATGGGACTGTGCGTAAAGCTCCTGATATGTGGAGAAAGTGGTAAGTAGTGAAATTTTTTAGCCGTGTTGCTACTGTCATCGTCTTCCCTATGTCCTTATCAATTTTATTTGCCACTCAGGAATGCTGGTATGGGGAATGGACTCCATCGTCTCCAAGTAGAAATTGCAATGCGCGGTAATGGTTAGAAGAGGCTAAAACTATCATATGTTCCAATAAACTGTTAATTTTGTTCGCTATGTTGGAATTTTGTTTGAATCATAAATGTAATTAATCATTGTAAAGCAACTTTTATGTAGTTTTCTCCTCCTTGGACATGTGACTTTTATCAATTCACCATTTATATTATTATATTCCGTATTTTACTATGAACCAGGTACTTGTAGCTGTCGTATGTCATTAAATGTTCCATCAACTGAGTACTTTGATCATTTGATTGATAAAATAGCTAACTGGTTAGTCTTTTAAGTTGATTTTTATATGTGATAGCAAGATGTGTGCATCTGGTATGGATTTCTTTTCAATTACCAATCACGTGTAATTAATATTAAACCAGCACAAAATTTGATACTTTGTAATGTGTAAAATGACATGTTAATTGCTAATTGCCATCAGTGCTATGTTACATCAGGAGATTAAGGTTCTTTGTTTTATTGCTTCTTCAGGTATTGGTTTGCTTAAAGTGGGTGGAAGGATGGTTTACTCAACATGTTCAATGAATCCTGTTGAAAATGAAGCAGTTGTCGCGGAGGTATTTTTTTGTTGCTTGATTTAACTTCCTTTGCCCCCTTT
Organism: Oryza punctata; assembly: GCA_000573905.2. Classification (NCBI taxonomy): domain Eukaryota; kingdom Viridiplantae; phylum Streptophyta; class Magnoliopsida; order Poales; family Poaceae; genus Oryza; species Oryza punctata. The sequence continues at coordinate 23,269,165 of CM002496.2, forward strand.
CTAATATTAATGTAGCAAAGTTTGATTGATCAAATCATTTTTGTTGTCTTTTTCTTTGTCATACACTCATACTTGATGAGACCCTAAAATGGTTTTCAGTGTGCAAATCTACTATGGGAGTAACTTTTGTTGAGATTAGACCATATAGGAATGCTCATTTTTCAGCATATTGCCTTTTAAGTTCATGTATAGCACTTGTTTTTATGCCCTGTGTACCTTGTGGTATTGACCATATTTTCCATAACTAAATAGATTCTACGGAGATGTGGGGGTTCTATTGAACTTCTTGATGTTTCTAATGAGCTACCTGAATTGGTCAGGCGTCCTGGACTTAGCACCTGGAAGGTCAGTGTACATTTCTCTGAATCATGCATATTTCCTTGTGTAGTATATCACTTTGCAATTTGGCATAGTTAGCTGTGTCTGCGATTTTCTGTGGCATTAGAGCCAAATAAAAAAAGAAGTCACCCTAGGTTCACCTAATCTTCTGTAATGTGCTGAACTGCGGTTACTACATGTTGGAAATAGTCAATAGCATGGACTCGTGGTTCATCTTCCATTTGTATGGTCTACATAGGCCCTTAAACATTAGTCTGAGTTTTTCACTGGATAAAGCGGAGACTGAGTTTGCATTTGCATGTAGGAATACACAACTATATCTCGAACATCTTTTTCTTTACTGTTTTGATCAATGTTTCTACTTTGTTTGTTTTAGTGGTTTCTTAGATGTGATATGAAGAGTAGTGGATAGGTGTCCAATTTTGTGAATATTCTATTGCGCTTTTCAGTTTATGAAACTTTTGTAAGGACAATGGAGGTAGCAGCCATTGCTTTAGTCTTTTTGGAGTTATTTCTTATTTGGAGCTGTTTGCATTTTACTCTGTTGTCTTGTTATTCTGTCACAGAAGTATTCTCTGTTGGGGGGGGGGGGGGGACGCTCTAAATTTGATATTTCGCACTCTGGAGTATTTTATTCTTTTGCACTTAATGGTTCTTTCTAACTGTTGCAGGTACGTGATAGAGGGTCTTGGTTTGGCACTCATGAAGATGTCCCTCGCTACAGAAAGAATGTGATATCACCAAGCATGTTTCCCTCAGGGAAGGGCACCATGGATAGCCATGTGGCTGTTGGCAGTGTTGAGGTCAACACAGATGTAATTGATGCAGATATGAAAGATTCAACAAACATGGTAGAGGGAGAACAAGAAACGAAAACAGCATTTGATGATGTCAAAAATGGTGGTGATCCCAATACTGAAGAGACAAGCAAACCTGAGTCTAATGAAGTTCCAAACGACTCTGATAAAAAGTCAAATTCTACGTCTATCCGCACAGAACACTCAAATTTCCCTCTGCATCGCTGCATGAGAATTGTTCCGCATGATCAAAACAGTGGGGCATTTTTTATTGCAGTCCTTCAGAAACTCTCCCCTGTTAATGGTAATTTTTAGGAATTTATTCCATGTATTTCATGACTTGTTGTATCAACTTATACCGCTGCTTATTAATGTTCAACTGTGCATACCTTAATATCTTATTTTCTTTGCAGAGAACCAAGAGGCAGAACTTATAAAAGGTGAGCACAGTATTTCAAAGGATAGGGCTGAGAAACTTGAGAAAGGTCTCGGATCAGATAAGGTGCCACATAAAGAAAATACCGTGCAGCAGCAAGGAGTTGATGATGGTAATGTTATGGATGAGCAGCAAAATGGAGATGTGGATAATGAAACCTCAAATGATAAAGGCTCAGAGGAAGCTAAGGTATTTGTTAATGAGGCAGGAAATGATCAAGCAGGACCAAGAGATAGGAGCAGGAAGCCACAGGGCCAAGGAAGGTGGAGAGGGGTTGATCCAGTGATATTTTTCAAAGATGAAGCTACAATAAGAAGTATAGTATCTTTCTATGGTATCAAGGATACATTTCCACTTGAGGGTCACCTTGTGACTAGGAATCCTGATGCTAGCCATGTTAAAAGAATATACTACGTGTCAAAATCAGTGCAAGAAGTTTTGGAGCTCAATGTAAAAGTTGGCGAGCGGCTTAAGATTACCTCACTTGGCCTAAAGATATTTGTAAGTATCTCCTTAATTTATGTTTTCCTTATCGATTTGAGCTTTTATGAGAGAGGCAAATGGCACAACACTAAGCTATGGTTCTTCCAATATATTTCAGGAAAGACAGTCATCAAAGGATGGCTCACCATGCACATTTAGGTTGTCTTCAGAGGGTTTACCACTTCTGCTTCCATACATCACCAAACAGATTCTCTACGCTTCTGCAATTGACTTCCAGCACCTTTTACAATACAGAACTATTAAATTTCCCGATTTTGTGGATGCAAAATTTGGTGAAGAAGCTTCAGCTTTGTTGCCTGGTTGCTGTGTTGTAGTATTACGAGAAGGTAACATCACATTGCACTTCTAAGCTTAATAGAGAAACACCACAACTTGATGGCAATTGAACATGTTTGAAATATTTCAGGGCATCAGAATATAGATTCCATAGCCATGGATCCCTCTGCAATCGCCATCGTTTGTTGGAAAGGGAAGACCAATTTGTGTGTCATGGTTTCTCCCCTGGATGGGAAGGAGCTGCTTGAGAGGATCTGTTTGCGTTATGGGCTCAAAGTCCCTAAAGCAGATGACGTAAAACCCACAATGAAGATTGACGGATCAGACGAGCAGCCTGATCTCAGCACTGAGGCTGAGGCAGTTGATCCAGAAGCTGTGCCTGAAAGCAAAGCATCTGACATGGAGATTGCAGATGCTAAAGAGGTCGAGTAATCCTGCTGAATGCTGATGCTATCCAAGGCCACATATTATAGCTGGATACAGCAGCACCCCATCATTTGCCTAACGGTATTAGTTGAGCAATGAGCTGCCATTTTTCATTGATTCTGGCATTTACGCCATTTTCCTGTTCGATTTATCATATTCTGTTTCTGAAGAATGGGTGAATGAACTCGCCCATTAGTGAAAGGGCACCACGTGGCTCGAAGCCCATCTCCCCATGTCATCTGGTAATCGTGCACGCATTGCCCCCTCCATACTTCCGGCTGGCTCATCCACATGTAACCTATCAGTATCAGCTTATTTTTCTTCGAAGAGAATGTATTACAGGGAATCTTACCCTGAACTCTGAACCTGATAAATTTTGATATGACAATATTTCAGACACGTCCTCTTGACTAAAATGCTTGTGGCTGTACGTCTTGTCGCTACCACTGACTGAGCTGTCTGACCATGAATGCATATCATTGTGACGTATCCATCAAGTCCATGCAGAACTCGTGCTTGGAAGTTAGAAACCTGTTACGGAAACATGAATGGATGTTAGAAAATCCTATGCAGAAACTTGAATAACTAACTATGGAGAAACTTGAATAACGAGGAGGCAATGAGAATGGATAGAAAATGTATGACCTGATCTAATAAACCCAGAGGCTGTGAAGCTTGGGTTCAGCATTTTTACCACTGAATCGGTCTCGTCCTGCCGGCGCAGGCCAAGGCAGAAGAAGAAAGATGCATGTACGCGTTGTTTTCACCTCTCGGCGACGCAGGAAAACCGGTGCCTGTCAGTTGTTTTGTTCCATTTGAGAGTTAATTTATTGAAGGCCACAAGCAAGAAAAATCTGAAGCACTGAAGCGTGCTTGACTGTCAGAACTTAGACTGCGTTCGTTGGTTGGTAGAAGGAATATTTGTCTCGTTTTTTACACACATCCTAAATTACTAGACCGTGTTTTTTAAAAAAATAAATACGTAGGAAAGTTGCTTTAAAAAGTTATAGTAATTTATTTTAAAAATTAAAATAGTTAATACTCAATTAGTTATGTTGTAATAACTAATGATATGGTTCGGCTTACGACAGACAATTTTTCTCAATGTTTTGATCCGCTTTAAGATTTGGGAACGCATGCTAGCTTGTGGGAACGCACAGTTAATGCTCTCTCCAGTCAAAGACATTGTTTATATTACCAGTGCAGTAAAAAAGGAGATTGTTTATACAGTACTCAAACGCAATTTGGGTTACTGATTTGTATAAATAAGAAACAAATGGAATTAAATTATTGCAGATGTTCCTTCTGAGCTACGAATCTACACATACTATTTTGGTGTCCCACTTGAAATACTGAATGTATTTGATGACTTATTGTTTATTACTGATGTCACTTTTAATTTGCGACTGTTTCCACAATTGCCACTAATTCGCCGTTAGACCTGTTCTCACTTTTGCCATTTGTGAAAACATGACAGTACGACACATCACACAGACTAGTAACTCAAGTACGAAAAAACTATGTATGATGACAGCCAAAACTTCCATGGGTCCACTTGAAATACTGAACATGTTTGATATTTTGTTTATTTATGCCGCTATTAGTACTACTGTTTCCACAAGTGCCAGCTAGGTTTTCATCGTGGTTAGACCACTTCTCACTTTTACCATTTGTGAGAGAACAATGACTCATCACACAACTAGTGACAGATAGAAAAACAAAATGTATATATGGTGCTCGCATGATAGCCAAACAAAATCATTATTTTCGTGTGTCCACTTGAAATACTGAATATATCTGATTTTACTGATTTTTTTGTTATGCTGCTATTAGTATTACTGTTTTCACACGTGCCACTATGGTCTTCTTTGTACCTCTTCTCACTTTTGCCATATGTGGCTACAATGACACAGTCCACAACCAGTTACACAAACAAAAACAAAATCCCTATGACGATGGCTGAAACTTGCATGGTGTGTTTGATTGGAACATGTTAATTCAAACAATATCTGTTTTCTTAAGTAAATACTACCTCTGTTTTATATTATAAATCGTTTGAAAAAATCAAATTTCTCTAAATTTAATTAAGTTTATAGAAAAATATATTAGTATTTTTAACCCAAATCAAACATATTACCAAAATATATTCAATGTTAGATTAAATGAAACTAATTTGATATTTTAGATGATGCTAATTTTTCCTATAAACTTGATAAAACTTAATAAAATTTAACTAGAAAAAAATCAAACAACTTATAATATGAAACATGCACTACTAAAAAACGATTTTCCTGTACAAGCGTCTCCTTAGATTGCAGACGGACCGTAACTAGTCGTGTCTGCAAAAATCGTCCTCCATTTTCGTGTGCGGCTCCTTAAGAGGACCGCATGGAAAAATCGATTTTCGCAGACGGGCCTCTTAAGTGGATCGCACGGAAAAATCGATTTTCGCAGACGGGCCTCTCAAGTGGACCGCACGGAAAAATCGATTTTCGCAAACGGGCCTCTTAAGCGGACCGCATGGAAAAATCGATTTTCGTAAACGGGCCTCTTAAGTGGACCGCACGGGAAAATGAGCCGATTTTCGCAGGCGGGCCTCTTAAGTGGACCGCACGCAAATTTTTTTATCCCATCCTCTCTCTTTTTCCTCTCACTCACTTCAAAATTTTCACCTCCTCTCTCTTCCTTTCCTTTTTATTTTCACTCCTCTCTCTTTCTGTCCTCTCTCTCTTCGACTCTTCCTCTCCTCCTCTCCGAGCGTGCGGGGCGCAGGAGGCGACCGGCTTAGCGCCGCCGCCGACGAGGTGGTGGCCGGGAGCGGGTGGGAGGTGGCGCGGTGGCTGGAGACCGGCGGCGCCACTTCCGGCGCTGGTACGGTTGCTGGAGACTGGATCCGCGCTGCCCCGCCGCTGTCGCCGACGATGATGAGGAGGACACGGCCGGGAGCGGCCCCGCGACGGTCCTCTCCGCCGCCTCCGCCGCTGCGCGTGCGCGACGGCCGGATCTGCGCCACCGCCGCTGCTGACGACGACGAAGAGGAGGCAGCCGGGAGTGGCACCACCCTCCCACGCGAGGCAGCAGCGGATCTGACAGGTGGTGAGGCACGGGGGCCGTCGCCCGCGTGGATCCGACTGCAGCCCCCATCCGCCCGCGCGGCAGCGGCGGATCGGATAGTGGGGAGGCGCAGCGGCGGCGGCTGGATAGGGTTAGGGTTAGGTTTTGTGTTTTGGAATTTTTTTTTGTGATTTTCCATTTTTGCGTGCAGTCCACTTAACCCGACCGCACGGGAAGATCGATTATCCCGTGCGGACGAATTAAGCGGACCGCACGGGAAGTTTATTTTTCCGTGCGGTTGGAACATCCGCACGTGAAAATGTTTATTTTCGTAGACCCCTAGGTGCAGACGGCCTAATCCTCCACACGGAAAAACGTGTTTTGATCGTACGGAAAAATATAATCTTTAGTAGTGAGGTACTAGCAGTTATTATCACTGCACAAAAGCAATGTTGACAGGATCATGTCATCACGATCACAACTCGGTATTTACGGCTCCTACTAGGTCACAATCTTTACTACGTCAGTAAATTATATACGGCATGCATACTTGTCAAGGCCGGCTACCCTTTCCCGGGCTGGGTTTCCCTGACCTCAGACACAGTTGATCCCAACAGTACAGCAACGCAGTCGATCTGACCATTAAAGAAAATCTGTATCTTGACAGTGACTGAGTTTACCTACACACTATATGGGATAATTATTCTTTAGTGCAGTGAAATTCTATGCACTTCCACGTTTTCACCGTCGCATCCACGTTATCAACGTCGTCGTCGACATCATCGTCGCGTGAAGCGGTGAAACACCGGGACCTGCAGACCGGTTGTTCATGGAAAGAAAAGGCCACGAAAAATTAGACGCGCGCGTGCTGCAAAAAATCGCTGAACTGACGTCCATGAACGGTGCTGGTTTTTGTTCTTAGCGTTGATTTCTTGCTTGTGTTAAGTCTTCACGGGAACGTATAGACTTTGCCAAATGATGATGAATCTAATTAGTTGTATGACGGTGAACAAAGTATATATACTCCCATTTGTAGTTTGAAATTAATCACGCACATCTAACTACTCTCTCCACATAGCTGCCTATGAAAGATTAGGTTAGATAGAATGTTGCAAAAAGTCTTTAGACAGCTCGTTCACATGCATGAAGATGCATGCGTTCTGCGTGTAGTGTAGGCACCAGCTAAGGCAGGTAGTGTGCTCTGGAGTGATCTGATTGGACTGGAAGAACAGGGCAAGGGAATATATATGATATGGAGTTGACGATGATCTATTAGTTAGGTTTTCATGATGACAAATGTGCACATTTTTACACCTAATTGATAATGCCATTTCATGAAGAAAGAGTGAAGTCCTTTGACAAGACTAATCGGGAAATTGTCGATGAATGGGACTTGTGATCCTACAAACTGGACTTTGAAACTGGAAGTGGGGGTTTTGTATAAATAACTTATGAGTACATTGTGTAAATACTCCCACTACTACACAAAGGCATATAGAAGTCAGTGCTACAGATACCAGAACAGCTAAAAGCAGCACCTATTATGCTTTTCCCGCCCACCCGAGCGCCTGTGGGTGCGCTAAAGGAAAAAACCGGCACCTTTAAGTAGCTATAAGTGTCGATTTTAAAGAAAAACCAACACCTATACTATATGTGTCGGTTTTTTAAAAAACCATTACAATTAATATATTATAGGTGTCGGTTAACTACAAATCGAGATAGATGTTGGTTTTTTAATGCAAATGTCTCTCTCTCCCACCGACACCTCTCGCCCCCTCCTCCTCCCCTCTCGCCACTCTCTCTCCCCCTATCTTTCTCCCCTCTCGCCTCTCTCTCTCGCCCCCTCTCCCCTCTCCACGGCTCCCTCAACCTCCTCTACAGCGTCGGTGGTGACGGCGCCTCCCCTCCGCCAGATCCAGCAAGGAGGGGAGTCAGCGACGGCCCGGTGGCGGCGGGAGGGGTCGCAACGGCCTGGTAGCTGCTTCCCCACACAGCGGCGGCGGTGGCCAGCAGAGGCGGCGGGTGGCGCCTTCCCTCCGCTAGATCTGGCTGGGAAGGGAGTCGACAAATGGCCCGGTGGTGGCGCCTTCCTCCTCCAGATCCGGCCGGGAGGGGAGTCGGCGATGGCCTGGCGGGAGCGGCTCGGCGGGGCCCTCCCCTCCACTAGATCTAGCGGGAGGCGTCGGCGGGGTTCTCGTTGGCTGCGGTGTTTTGATGTTCTTGTGTTCTTGATGTTGTTCTTAATCTGTTCGGGTTGAAGGGGAATTGCTCGCGCTGACATCTTTTTTTTTTTTTGCCTTCCTTGGACCTTAAAGGTGCCGGTTCTACACCGACATCTATTTAATTTTCACAATTAGTGCCGGGTGCCAGTTGGAAATCCGGTACCTTTGTGGGGTTCCCAATCGGTACCTATCTACGTTTCTGCGGTAGTGGCCACACATCCGTTAAAAAATATGATGCATATTTTGTTTCGTTAATCTAATTTGACTAACAATTAATTACTTACTAATATATTCTTTACGTGATACAATAGCATAATCATAAATATCTATTTTTCAATATGAATCTAAATTTTGACAACATCAGTTTTATATCTAAAATTTATATTTAATAGAGTACTTGTTGATTACAGTATTATCGTAATGAAATAAAATACATTTTTTACAGAGAGAGTATACCTGTGTACTTGTGGTTATTAGTTTTATTTCAAAACACATTACAGATCAAGCACCTATATTATGCACACACATTTACCCCTATTAAAGCATACAAACATACTCTGCAACGATACATCGTCTACCACTGAAAGGATAATTAATCGTAAATACGAGTATCCATAAGTTTAGGACTTGAACTCTAAGCAAGTTCCACCACAAGAAACTGAAACAGTTAAGTTATGCTGAAGATCATAGTTAGGTTGGCAAGGTGCAGCTTGACAAACCCAACAAATATAATTCTGCCTCTCTTCTTCGTGCACCTCGTCTCCTTGAAGCTTCATGTTTACTATTGTTTGGAATACGAATGGAACAACAATCTTCACAAACTAGCCTAGTAGACATAATTTATGCAAGTGATTCAATTTCGCTTACTTCGTATCACTGTGCATGGGATAAGATTATAGAGAGTACATATGAAGAATGGTTGTAAACCAATAATAAAGGTAGAGAAGGAGGTCGTCTCACATGTCTATCCAATATATATCCGGGTGCTGCACATAGATCCACATAATTTGTTGGTATATCATATAAGCAACAGTCTAATGTGTCACTTGAGTTATAAGAAGACTGAAGACCTAAATCACATACAAGAGCTAGCTTCGACGCCAAGTCTAAAATAGTTATAACTACTCTAGTAGGGTCCCTAAACAGAGACTCTAAATAGTTTTTAAGGCCTGTGAGGAAAAAATAAGGTCAAGTAACCTATAATTCCACTTCAGAACCCTCTTTTGGGGCTCCACAGCCATATCCATGATGTATTCACATAGGAAAAACTTTTCCATTGTGTGCGTCCTGCTCTTTTTTTTGTCTCGTACGAGATCCATCGTGCCGCGCACCCTCTCTAGCTGGTTCCACTTTAGCCGCCACTATCCTGGTCTTCACTGTGAATCCGTCATGCCGATCTTAGACACCGATGTATGCTCTGACCTCCTTAGTTAAAGGTCTTCTTATTCAAAACCTCAATCATCATATCCTGTTGCACCTGAGGCCGCCACCTCTCCGCCCTCCTCAGTCGCTCGTTTCACCGCTCACCGCCGCTTCCCCACCCTCCTCCATGTTTTCTCTAGAACCTCCCCACGCTACTTCGATACTAATAGTAGCAGTGCCGATTTATTTAAAAGATGATGTAATGTCTCATACATCAGTGCCATTTTTTAAACAAACCGGCAGTCATATGTATCGAACCAAGTGAATCAGTTTCATTCTCTCCATCTCTCTCGATTTCTCTCGATCTCTTTGCATATCTCTCGCTCTCTCCTGAAGCCGCTGCCACTATTACGCCTCCTACTTGGTACCGTCGTCGGGCCACCGGGCGCTTGCTCCCACTCTCTCCCTCTCTGCCCTCTACCGTGCCTCCCTTTTCCTGTCTTCCTCCCTACCATGACTAGACTACAGGGAAGCTAGCGAGGGAGGAGATTGGTGCCTACGTGAAAAGCCATCGGCACCACCACACCCCCTCATTGCCACCACACCTCCTCTCAGCCTCTCCCTATCCGCATAGTGTGCCCCTCCCCGTATTCCTCTCTAGCACGGCTTGACGGGGAGGCCGGCGAGAGAGGAGAAGGCAGTGTCATTTGGGGCGGGGAGGAGAAAGCGGTGTTGGGAGGAACAATGGGGAGGTGGAGAAGGAATGGCCACACCAGGGGTCTCCTGCTTTGGATCTGGACATGGGGCCATTGTGGGAGACGACAGTGGTGAGCTTGCTAGTGTTCTTCATATGTTGTTCTTGATTGTGGGGGTTGATTGTTCCTGGATAATAATTGAATCAATGTAATATTGTGTGATGTTTATTGAATCTATTGAATCATATATGGTTCTTGATTTGTTTTTCAATGGGGATTGATTGTGAGAATGGATTGGGATGTGTGGTGTTCTTGATTTGTTCTTGAATGAGGATTGATTAGGGTATGGAACGGGATGTGGATCGGAGGGCCACTCGAAGCATCAACTCTTCAAGGTGACCTCCCATTTTTTTTGGCTCCTGGAGACACATAAAAGTGCCACATTAATAGCATTCCATTATATGTACCCAAAGTAGTGCCGGTTGAGGAACTGGTACAAATGAGAGTTCCCAACCAGCACTGTGTAGTGTGGTTGTATTCTCAACAGGACATATTTCTTCTATCATATCTTTGTCTCTCTCAATCTCTGTCTCAAGATCTCTTACTATGCGGCGAAGAAAAATTACATGAATATAAATATAATGTACCAAAAGTCTAAAGGGGTATTAATCAGGTCTGGTATATGTCTACATGATGTAAACCCTTATGTTATCCTTTCCATTTTCTATATATATAGTTAATTAAAAGATTTATAATTGGTTTATTAGCAAACTAGGGGATACCTTAAGCTTTACTCCCTCCATGAAAAAATGGAATTGTACATAACATTCAGATATTATTCAAAAGAATACAGTTATAGAGTACTATTCTCTGCAACCACATCCCATTTAAATTTCTCCCCATCTTACTCTAACCACCTCTCACTTCTCATTTAGTGAGGGTCATCTAAGTTATTTACCTTCCATACTAAGTGTATTGTCATTTCAATGCTACAATTGTATACTTTTGGGGGTGGAGGGAGTACTCACCGGTTCACATAAATTTCAATAGATATGATTCCTAAAACAAATAAAATTGTACTCCTAGTTGCGAACTCTGATGTGACGGCTAGCTTCTACTAGTATGTATTCCATGTTTCCATGTTATCGGCGCGGTTGAAGAAATCAATTGAAGATGATATGATGCATATGCTTCACATTCTTTCCTGCTATTATACTGAAATTATGGTGAGATCAATGTCTCTATCAGCATTAATATATGCTCGCAAGGACAACATAGACCGTTATAATTATTTTTTTCATGTTGATTGAAAGGTTAGTTCAAGCCGTATGTCATTATGAAATTTCGCCCCAACTCAACTACGAGTCTACGACGCCGTGAACATCGTCTACTCTTATTTTTCCCCTCGCACACTTAATCGATATTATTTAATTTTAAATGATATATTTGCTTTCTAGGGACAATTATTCCAATTACTTCCAAGAACTTGTATTTTTCTTTCACCTGCCTAAATTTCGTGTAGATTTCTTTGGCGGCCGGCCGGAAGTCTGAAATCAATCGCACCGTTACGAATTTAACTGGGTTTGTATTCCACAACCCGCTTCAGGTTTTTACACGCATATTAGTTAATTCGTTAATTATTTGCAAGTTAGCTAGGAAAAGATGCACCAATAGATGACATAATTTATGCACGTTGAATATATTGTGTGTCGATCGTGTGCGTTAATTCGCTACGTTAAGACGTGTGACATTCTGCGCGTACGTACGTACGATTTATATATAGTCTTCCTAGTCAGTCCATTCGATAAGTCACTACTTAAAAAAACAATCTACGCGTAGGATTTTGTTTCCACGTGCGTCTTACATTTCAAGCCACCTATCAAGGTGGCTGAGACCGGCTTATAGTCACGGATCACCTGTTAATTGAAACCTATATTCTCGCACACGGTTCTTTTCTAAAACGTTGTGGAAATCGTTTCAATTTTTCATGCGATTTTCTTAAGGAACCGTATGTGAAGATAATAATTTTGAATATCATCCATAAAAAGAATAATTTTTACACACTACTTAAAAAACTATTTCCGTGGGCCTAAAAAACTATTTCCGTGGGCCCCTAACAGCGGATTATAAGAAATCCACCTGCAATATTAATAAAAAAAATTTATATATAGTCAAGTAAATTGCACTTTGGATGATCTTTATTGTCAAAGTTTTAGTTTGGACATTTTGTTTTAGTATGGACATTTTACTTTGTACTAGCTAAATTTACATTTATTGTACTTTGGACTAGCTAGCAAAGGTAGGGATCCCGCTTGCGTGCCGCAACCGATGTGCTCAAGGTTGTTAAATGCTAAAGCAGTGGTTTTGAGTGGTTCAAAGTGCAACAAATGTAAATTTAACTAGTCCAAAGTGAAATGATTGAATTAGAGGTGGTTCAAAGTTAAATTTTGGCAATAAAGGTGGGTCAAAGCGCAATTCTCTCTATAGTTCAATATCGCTGGTGAAAATTGATTTTTCACACGCAATTCCTAAACAAAACCATACGTGCAAATAGGATGATTTTTATTGGCGGTTCTCCTGAATAACTGCCTCTAAAATAGAAAGAACCATATTTCAATAAAAAAATCACAACTTTTTTATATGAAGTTGGTTGAGGTCAAATTTTATATGAAAATTATAGCCCTAGACTAAATCTATAACTTTCTAGTTGAATGTTTTTTTTCATTTGAGTTTGTTTAGGGACCAAAAAGTCGTTACAAGTAGTCCGACCTATTTTAAAGAACACATTTTTAAATTTTTTTCAATTACTTCAAGTGGTTCAATAAATAAATAAATTTACTAATTATTTTAAAATGCCTAAAATTTGAAATTTGATAGAAAATTCATCTTAACTATGATTGAGGTGAACCATGGTTCTTTAGAATCCTAAAGAACCGTCTGCACTAATCGATTAGTGCCGGCGGTTATCCCAATGAACCAACTCTAAACATTTAAACAACCCTAAAAAGATATTTTGATTTTTTCCCAATGACCTTATATAGAGACATACTCTATATAAAAGTTGTTGATCTCGACGAGATCTACAACTTTGTTGTTAATGATATTTGTAATTAAAATTATTTAAAGTATAAAATAAGTATTGCAACACTACTACGTAAATCATTTTCTCAAACAGCCAAAATGTATTTTTGCAAACAGGTAAAGCAACAGCCTGCACCCAGGTGTCTATGGAAATAGGCCTTTTTCCAGTCGGGCAGCACGACCACGCGCAAAAAGAGGATTTTTGCAAGTGGGCACATTATGTCACCCGTATGCAAAAATAATTTCGTCAAACTTTTTTCCAAAAACCCTATAATCTAGAAACCTAGCTCCCATCCCAGCAAACCCTAGCCACCCCTACCACCGCCACCAGAAATTCGTCGCAGCTACGGACATTCATTGTTGACATCAGCGAGAGGTCCCTACCACCGGATCGGCAATCGCCGAGGTCTCAACGCCAAATCCGCCCTCACCGAGGTCCCAGCGCTGACTCCTGAGCCCCCTGCTCCCAATCTAGCCCACCGCAAAGTTGCGTGCACGAGGGGGAGACTTACATAGAGAAAGAGAGGGAGGAGAGGATAAGAGAGGAGAGGTGAAGGAGTGGAGGAGATAAGGATAAGGGAGCTATTGAGGAGGAGATAAGTCTGATTGGTTTTTATAGTTTGAAGTGATTTTCACAACCGAGCAAATTTTTCTAGGCCGACCTATTAAGGAGGCACCTATAAAAATCAGATTTTTACATATGCCTCCTTAAGAAGGCCATTTGCGAAAATAGCTCTATTTTCACATATAGCCCTCATAAGATGACCGCTTGCGAAAATCGATTTTCACAAGCGAGCATTGACCTGAAGGTTCCTATGCATTTTTACAAACAGATCTTATTTTTGTCCATATGTAAAAATGAAGGGTTCCGCAAAAATCGTTTTTAAGTAGTGCAAGTTTTTTTAGAGATGGGATTGATAAAAGAAATAGTATCCAACTACCAGTGAAGCGAGATGTATGAGGTCTTGGGTTTTAATTCTACATATCGCACGCTCGCGAATAATGTGTAACTTTTGACCTGATATACCTAGTAAAATGTGAAAAAAAAGGTTTCGGGATTTTTGCCTAAAAAAAAATCAAAAATTCATTTTCATAGGAGCGTTTGTGAATATTACAGGCGTGTGGCGAAACGCCTGTGAAGGCCACCCGCTTAAAATGATCTTTTTACTATTGTTTGATTATTTGTTGAGGTGTTTTGTGATTTTGTGGTTGATGAGATAGAGAGAAAAAAAACGTACAAGACCGTTAACACGTCAAGAATTTAGCCATTAATTATATACAGTAGTACTCGTACTATACGAGTACCAACGTGCATATATACTACATATCGTGTTGCAGTTTTATTCCTTTGGATTGCACCGCACATTTCTCACGTGTTGATCACAATCGTTTTCGGTGCACTAATGAGCATCATGGATCAATCACCGACTGAAAAAGAGATCTGGATCTGCAGATGAATACTATAGCAAAAGGAAAATGATCGAGTTCGAGGCCGGCGCGGTTCAAATTAAATACACACTACTGTACACAATAGTATGCGGTTCTAGTGTTCTACTGCACACCAATATGTTACTTATGTAGCAGCTGAATTAAGCCATCCATTTTCGTCCGAGCACTGCTGACGAACCGGTCTTTGCTACCGGTTCACAACCCCTTTAGTTCCGATAGTGTAACCGGGAAGTACAATCTAAAACTAAAAATGGTCATTTTTAATCCTAATTAAAATAACCAGGACTAAAAATGCTCTTTACTACCGGTTGGTAACACCAACCGGTACTAAAGATGGTAGTGCCAGGTGGCAGGTGCTACTATCTTTAGTACCGGTTGGTAACCGGTACTAAAGATCTTTTTTTTTCCATATGCTTTTTATTGCTGTTTTTTATATACATGCATACACATATATATAATATATACATGTTTATATTTGTAAATATATATTTATAAGTACATATATATATATATGCATATATATAATTAATATGAAGATGTATAAATTTATAATTAATTATATATATATGCATATATCTATGTACTTATAAATATATATTTACAAATATAAACATGTATATATTAAGATGTATAAATTTATAATTAATTACATATATATATATGCATATATCTATGTGAGACATGAAAATAGACTAAAGATATATAAGTTATTCCCTACCCATATGATTAATATACGTAAACATGTTAGTAATTAAATAAATATAATTGTTGGTATATATATATATATTAGTTACAACCATTGTTAATTTTTAATGTTCTATCATATGTTACAAAAGATAATACGATGAGCTAGGGTTAGGATGACGAATAGGCTTTCCATCTTCGTAGAATTCTCCCATGGGACTAATAATCTCATCCATAATAAATCCCATCAATTGTTCTTGAATAGCTTTTACGAAGGTAGCGTGGGAGAGATTCTCCATCATCCAAACAATCTGTTATTTAGAAACACAATTCGATATAAATATATGAAGTCAATAAGAAACATTATTTACTGAATGATGTTTACGTACATCTAGATCTTTATCAGTGTTGATGTTGTGCGTTAAGGTGTGCATGTAGTGATAAACGTAATAGCCATATAAATTGTTCCCTATCCCTTTTGTGCACACTAAAGGAGCAAAAAATTTAAAAACTATATATTACTTCAGTAGGATAAGTGAGATATAATTTTAGGTTCAAGATGATCTTTAATACCAACCGGTACTAAAGATCATAACTAGCCGTTCGGCTTATGAAGTGGTACTAAATCATCTTTAGTACCGGTTCGTAATAGAATTGAGAAATTTATGATTTCCAACCAGCGAAGAAAGATCGGTTCTCTAGTAGTGAAGGTTGATATCAATTCACAGTTCTTGTGTACGGGATAAGCACGCTTATTGATCTCTTAGTGGAGTCGTAGTGCATGACTTCATACTCTGAGATCAAAAATTCTAGTGTCCACGTGTGTGTGTATATATATATATAATTAATCGTGTGTGCGATCTGCTATTTATAGGAATAACGCTACTATCCAAAATACAGAATCAATTCTAATTCAAAAACCCACATTACCACGTAGTGATACTAACTTATATCACTGTCGGCTAGCTCCAAACCGACCGTAAAGTGAATATTGCCACACCCATGGAGAAATGAGGTCAGATTGAGGAAGGAGAGGAGAGGTCGACTTAGGACTGCCATAGGTTGGTGGAGAGGAGAGAAGGTTGGTCGTCACTCACGCTCAGAGCATGGATCAACCAGATCTAGTGGAGGTCACCATCATCGCTTCCTCAATTTCCATTGCCTGCGCTATGGAGATGGATGGTGGCAGCCAAGGAGAAGGCCTCCTTGTCACTGGTTCAGGCACCCTAGGCATCCTCACCTTTGGATCTAGCGGTGCATAGGACGGGATGGTGGTGGTGGTCATTACTACAAAACACTACATCCGAGCAACCACATCAGTGTCGGTCAGCCAAAAACTGGCACTACTAGTGGTTTCCTGCCCCCTCAAGCTATATCGGTGCCGGTTCATTAAGAAACCTAGCACTGATGTTATTAGTGCCTATCTATTTAAAAATACTTGCACTAACAAACCACAAAGATGAGCCGAACTGACCGAGGGAATATCTACTACTCGCTCGCTCTCTCGGTCTCTCCCAAACTATTATCTTACTCTATCAGGCTTTCCTGTCAATAATCTCTCCCTCTCACTCTCTCTAATCACAACTCTCCCTCTCACTCTCTCACTCCCTCCCTACATCGACGGCAACGACTTCGCAGGGGTGACGCGACGGTGGCTCCACATGGATCTAGCCTCTTTGGGGCTGGCAAGGGGGATGGGGCAGCAACGCGTGGCGATGATGGCAATGGCACTGGTATGCCGGATCTCTTCTTACTCGCTCTCGATGCCGTTGCCTGGGGGCCTAGTATGGGCTGAATCTGGAGCTGCTTCATTCTCTCCGTCGCAGTTAGCAACACTAATGAGGTGGAGGATGGAGGCACCGCACTAAGCCTCGTCCTCGTCATTGACCTGATCCGCCGTCCTCAGATCCAACGCCGACACCCAAGGTTAACATCCCCTCTTCCTCTTCCTCCATCCACTCCTCTTCCCCTCATCCTCCTCATCCTACCCTCCTCTCTCTTCCGCTGATCTCGACATCAGTGATTGTCTGTAGAGCAGAGGGTGGGTGGACTTCTTCACCACGTAGTGAACAGTGGCAGCGGGTGGTCCCAGCACCATGTAATTCTGTTTCTGTTCTTCCAATTATAAAGTGATGATGTTGTAGAGATTGGCTTTGTTATATATGTGTTGTTTGATTATGTGATGGGTTGATTCTGGGAGTTCTTTTATTTGGATATTTGACTCATTTTTTGTTGGATTTAAAGCATCATATCGAAAATATGTTTTGGAGACTGTATATATAATTATCTAAACCTTTAAGAATTATAAAACCAGAGGAACTATTTAGTATAAACTTGAGAGAAGTTTACGGGCAAGAAGACCAAAACGTAGCAGTATAAGAGCATCTCCAAGAGCTCTTGTATATCCCGTTGGCTAGCTAAAAAAGAGGAAAGAGAGAAAAATTGCATCCAACAGACTAGCCAACTGGATAGCTATCTTTTCACGCTATCTATCTCCTCCCCTTCGCTAGCTATCTTTGCCTAGCCAGACGGGCTCTCCATCCACGTTCGCCAGTTTTAAAGAGTCTGTTGGATTACCACTGCTTTTGGGAAACTTTTTATTTTTTAGCTAGCCTCTTGTTCTTTAAATTTAGCTAGAATTATTGCTAGTCTCTTGGAGATGCTCTAACAGCTGATGGCTAAGCTAGACAGCAATCATTTCTTTGACACCACCATTAATATTATTACTGCAAGCTAACTACTCCCACTAGCGAGCTTAGCCGTCATGTGTCATGATTATCCCGCATTAACTACTCACAAGTTGCGGATAGTAGGGTTTTAATTTTCAGTTAGAAATTTTGAATTTGCCACCATGTCATTACTTAAAAAAAAGTACATAAAGGTCGGTATTATAGATATCAGAAGTACTAAAATCGGTACCTATAGATGTTTTCCCACCACCCCAGGCTAAAAACTCAAAAAAAGGCATCTTTAAGAGACTATAGGTACAACTGGCATATTTAATTTATTATAATACATTATAGGTGCCGGTTTTTTAAAAAACTGTCACCCGTAAGAAACTGAGCCGAGTCAACCGTGGTCTCGAACAGGGTTGCTCTTACTGTTTTGGCAGGGGTTACCCACTCCCCCCCTCGCGAGTAGGGCAGTTACCACGGTAACCACCAAAAACTGCGCAAAATTCACCTCCAAAAATTTGAATTCAAACATTGGCGGTTTCGTGGTTTTTGCACGGTTACCGTGCGATTTCTAGCAATAACCGTGATATTCACGCGGTTATCACCGATTGTGTAAGTAGAACACATGAAATTGAAAAGCCACTAGAAAAAAATGGAAAAAACGCTTAAATGTGTGTAGAAATTGAAGATAATTGGAAGAATATATAGTATACTTACAAATCTAACTTTTGGGTGTAAAATGCAAAAATTCGGTACGACCTTTTCTATATTATGGATTTTGAAGCAAATCAACATTTCATAGCATAATAATTACAATCTAGCATTACTTGCACATCACTACCATATTTTACATGAGCAACAAGACCCATTATCATTACAATAAATGTACATCACTAAACATGAGCATATCTACTCACCCAACAAATAACATATCAACTCTACAAACCACATTCCGCATCACTAGCAAACCATATTTCACCTATTTCACAAATCTTCATATCTCAACAAACATCAATCTTTTACAATTTATTTGACCTAAACCCAATACATTTTTTCTTTTTCCAATTTCTAAACTATTTTCAGTTTTACCCTCAAATTTGTATTTATCTTACTCTATTTCAAAAAATTTCTTCACCATCTGCCACTACAAATCAAGAACTACATCCATGATTTTTTTTGATTTTTTTTGGAATTTTCAATTTGCTCAAATTTCATCCAAACCATACCGCGGTAAACCGTTACCGTGCCCCGGCGGTAAGTGTGGTAACAGCGCGATAAGATAAACCCTGGTCTCGAGCGAATAAGGCCGGGAGGAGAGGGGTCGGTCTCTCCCGGTCTCCTCTTTCTCTCGCGCTCCCCCTCTCTCTCTCTTGCGCTCTTCTCTCTTTCTATCGGTCTGGCAGCAGCAGCGGTGCCCTCCCCTCTACCAGCTCCGGTTGGGGGGAGGCAGCGGGCGGTGGTTGTGCTCTCCTCTCTGCTTGATTCGGCGGGAGGAGAGGCGAAGGGAGGTGACAGCTGTGGCATTCTTTGTGTTAGTGCTGATGTTCTTAGTGTTTAGTGTTGATGTTATTCGATGTTCTTGAGTTCTTGGATGCCGATTAATTCTATGAATTAAATGTTCTATGGAATTAGGGGAATTGGGGTGAAGGGAAGTTGCTCGATGCATCGGCTCAATTCGAGCCGATGTATCGAGCTTCTGTTTACTAATTTATTTTTTAAATTCTATTTATTTATTTATTTATTATTCTTGGGATCTCAAAGGAGCTAGTGCCAAAACCGGCACTTTGATTTCTCTCATCTGTGCTGTCGGATTTTCCAACCGGCATCTATCAAAGTGTCTGTAATAGTGTGTCCAAAAATTTTGTGTCTTTGGATTTAGCGAAAATTTGAAATTCCATTGCTATTCCGAATTTTTGTTCCCAGAGATTCTTTTACATTTCGGAATGTAAAACACTGGTTGGTTAGCTAAAGCGCAGTCACAGCGGTCGATCAATCGATCTCCCTGCCACAGGATGTACGTTTCTGAAGCTAGCTTTATATTACCGCGTTAATTTAATTAGGCTGTGTTCGAATATGCAAACTTCTTCTCCTCGTGCAAAAAATGATGTATCTTATTAATGCATAATTAATTAAATGTTAATTTAAAAAAACTAAAAAATATATTAGATTTTTTAAAGTAACTTAGATTTTTTTGGAAAAAATATCATTTAACAGTTTGTGAAACGTGTTTGTGAAAAAGAGATAATAAAAGTTGAGATAATATAGTATAGAACACATTCTTTAATCTAGTATATATCACATGCCTGATGGTTGAGAGTAAGTTTTATAGTAGAGGTGGTTACCACCTCTAATCTTAGTCATATCATCTACTCGTTAATTAAGAGGTAACACATATAATATATTTGTTTCTAATACACAAACCATAATAACTTTTTTTTGTTGGTTCACTCTCACATATCTCACTCTCTCTTTGTAATTTTCTTGTAGTTTTTGCGTAGCGATTGCTTCTTGCATGAGGAGTGATTTATTCTCTATCTCTTCACTTTTCTCCTCCACCTCACCACCCAAATTTTATGTGGCACTAGGGGTAACATCTCTACTCTTAGGTTCAATTCTTTTTCTCAACTCCAAACTTCAACTTCCTCATTTTTTATTAGCACACTTTTCAAAACTGTTAAATGGTGTATTTTTATAAAATGTTTCTATGGAAAAGTTGTTTAAAAAAATCAAATAGATCTATTATTTAATTTTATAATATTTAAAATTTAATTAGTCATGTGCTAATGAGTTTTCTTGTTTTTACGTGCGGTGAAAATCTCTCTCTCAACTATGAGAACGAACGGAGCCTTAGGAGTAAATCTTTATATATAGTACTTGCGATCTAGCTAGATATATACTCGCTTTACTCTAAAATAAGTCAGTCTTAATAAGGATCGGATGTGATATAATTTAGTACAACGAATCTGTGATTTTTATCTAGATTTGTTTTATTAGGTTGCATCACATATTATGTGGTTTATATTTATATGGTGGGAGTAAGTTGCTGCATGCATGCTCCGGTGAATCAGTTTCCATTGGTGAACGTCGAGCTACTTTAATTTCTTTTTTTATTATTGGATACTACCACTACGTAACGTGAGAAAGATCGGTATAAAACAATACTAACTTGACACGTCATATAATATTCAGAGTATCTTCAAGAATTTTGTGACCTGACTTTGCATAGGACTTGAAAATTGGCTACTGATCCTATCGACCAATCCTACGTTAGATCTGCGCGTCAAGCAAGTTACAGTAGTAACAATGATCTATTCCTTTGACAAGTCTTCATGCATTCTTGCAGCGAACGAATTGAAATTCGGGTCAGACTAATTGGGGGCGCCCTTGGCTAGCTAGCTGCGTGGAAACAACCCCAAATTTCATGTGCGCGCATGTGTAATATATGCACCCGTGGCAGCTCACAAGTGTCGCAGGGACGGAAGCTGGAGACTCTGAATGTGGTGTGGTCAACGTCTGTCGACGTGCATGCATGGTGATCATCGACAGGTGACCGTTCCCTACCTCTCTTTCCGAGCAGAAAACGAAACAGCAGAGAAGCATACGATCTGGATTTTTGACGTTTTAGTCCTTTTTAGAAAGTGTATTCACTACCAGAGAATTGATATTTTATCGTGGTACCAAAAACACAAATATTTCGGATAGATGAAGGACGGGTATTAAATAAATTTACAACACTGATTCTAAAAATTCAAGTCCCAAAAACATCTCTAGTTTCTATCGGTGTTACCAAATGGTAGTACCGGTTGGTGATACCAATCGAGACTAATACTGGAGGATATTTAGTCCTAGTTAATGTTACCAATCGATACTAAAAATACATTTTTTTAAGTACCGATTGGTAACACCAATCCGTACTAAAGATATTTTAACATCAACGAGTACTGAAGATGTTTTCCAGGGTTAATTGAAAAGAAAGTATCTCTATCCAAATTAGATGTATGGAGTTGATTGGAATGTTACGCGTATGAGGTCTAAGGCGAGAGATCCTAAGTTTGAATCCCACATCCCACGTATTTTCTAACTTAATATGCATCTTTAGTACCGGTTCCTTCAACCGTTATTAAAGATCATGAACTTTAGTCTCGATTTCCTTATCTCGGTTGCTATAACCGATACTTAAGGGGTTTTTTAACTGGTACCAAAGTTCACTTCTCTACTAGTGATTTTATGAGTAGACCCTATCGAACACTCGGTGCAGATATGGATGACTCGGTGCAAATATATACGTTGGTGTCGACATCGGATCCTGGCGCTAGACATTTTGGCACCGACCTCTCTCACTTAGGATTCTAAGAAAAAAAATATTTTTCCCTTTAAATTCTGTTGACTCGATGTCAAGTTTTAAAAACTAATGAATAAATGTATCCTAATTTATTTTCACTAGTTTTTTATTTATAAAATCTTTATCTAAAAGGAGGACGTGGGTACTAGCTAGCTCCTCCCCATCCTAGATTTATTGATTTGTTATCAAATTTTAAAAAAAACAAGTAGGGAAATCGATGATGATATATGATTTATAATTTTAGGTAGAGGAGGGGGACCTATGTATCCTCGTCCCATATTAAGATATTATAAATAACAATTACGGGAATGAGTTACTATATGTTGATCTATCAGTCTTATTCCAAATTAATTGACTCGAAATCAATAGGATTTGGAGGAAACTTACGCCGAGACATCCCACCTCTCGACACAACCATCATGCCGCCGATACAGGGTTCATATCTACAATATTTTTTTTAGAGTTTATTTGTAAATATGTTTTCCGAAAGGACTGAAGTGTGAAAAATCTAGAAGCTACAATTAATGATGCTGCCAAATTGACCGCCTCTGCCGCTGCCAATTTGCTCTTGCAAGTTGCAGAGGAACCATCCATTGTTATCGTTGGAAAGCTGACCGGCCGCCGCGCCGCCTGGTGGCCTATTGAGTTTTCCTCCGCGTTCGTACTGCTGGAAAAGGCTTTCAAAATTTGGAAATGCTGCAGGATGCTATGCTACTACTATTGTTTTGATCCTTTTGGGTATTTATTAATTTGGATATTCCCGTGCAGTTGGAGATGCTATTGTTTTGGATGTTTGATTATTATTTTGTATATTTACATGCCATTGAATTGGATGATATAATTATTATAGCATGGTCAGAGGTTGGCAGATGAACGATCGTTTTTCTTCTTGTCTTGGACAAGCTTATATATTAATTGATGGGTTGTTTTGGTACTAGAGACGATATCAATCGTACATTTCCAGTTCCACATCATTCAGTTATATTCAGCAATTTTCACTTTTTTATAAGCTTTCGAAAGAAAAATATTTATGTGTACAGCGAAACCCAGCAAATGGCGCCAGCACGTAAAACAAATTAAGAGGTGATGCTAATTGATGGATGACTGATAGTAACGAAATCCAGTACTCGCTCCCTTTCATCATCATTATGGAAGAAAAATACCACAAAATAGTCACTTTTTGATATAGATGTTTATTTATTGGTGTAAAACAATCACAAGATCAAGATGAATCATCATTTAATAATGTGTTTCAAGACGGAGTTTTCTGTATTAATTATCATTCCGAGCGATATTAGTTAGGCGTTCTTAGCTATATTAACATCCACGTACTGCTACGGAAATTAATTTGTATGAAGCAAATAAACAGTTTGAGCAAATGACTATAAATAGTATGTGGAAATTATCAAATTCAAATCTATTGGCTCAACTTCTTGAAGAAGCGTCCTCATGCATGTGCTTCTTTATAGGAGTAATTGTAGTTAGTATGTTGTAACCGTATAAAATTAGAGAATTAGAGAGTAATTAAGTAAATAAATCTGGCTATATAACGGCTCAAGAGCCCCAGCCAGTTACAACTTTGTAATTATTATCAATTCTCAATGTAACAATTCCTAAGTCAAAAAAAATAAAACAAAACTTAGGACTCAAGTATACCTTTGCTTTTATAAGAGGCACAAAGCAAAATTTACTCTTTGTTTCATCATAGAAAATTGAAATTATGACCACACAAAGAAATGAATAAATATAGCCATACATCGATGTGGGATCAAATCATAATGGCTTAAATTAAAGCAAGGGTCTATCAACTTCAATTTGCTAATTATTAATTTTCGAATTTTAGTATTAAATTAATAAAATGCTAAAGCGAGACTGCGAGAGCTCCCAAGACCAATACAACATTATATTTACTGTTTCAGAACTTTTAAGTTATTGAATCATAAGAAGCACAATTAATGACTCCGCAAACTGAGTGTTACTTTGAATTATTCCAAATTTAGGAATTATTTTATCATGAAAATTAGCAAATTGGAAGGCTTGTACCTTTTTTCTTTTGACTGAACAGGCTTGTACGTACTTTTGAATGTCTCAAGATTTAAACAACAGTACCCTATAGTACTTAAAAAACGATTTTGAAATTTTCATGATGTTAATTAATTCATTTCGTGCTCTACATTCTTATGCCGCACCAGTTGATTGCTTACTGTCTAACAATTACGTGGACACCTTATCAGCTTAGATGCGAGAAACTACGATAGAATAATAATTCAAATGTACTTTTGACCATAATCCACTTTTCAGTTAAAAATTTAGTAAAAGTCAATTGTACGAAGCGTTCGATCTCATCTAGTCATCTGAAAGGCGAAGCTTTGCCTCTATTTAAGCAAGACCCATGGCTCGCCATTCTTCTTCACACCGCGCTAGCTTCACAAGCACAAGCACACCACCTGTTCGCTACCTAGCTAGCTAGCTTGCTTGATCGCTTCCGTTCCCACTAGCCGGTCAAGCTCAAGGCGTTCTCGCGTGCATGGCGTCCGGGCAGCACCACCCCACCGTGCCGAGGTGGAAGCCGAGCCCGCCGCGGCCGCAGGGCCGCGAGGCCGACGACGTGGAGCCGCCGCCGTTCGACGCCGTCTCTGACCTCAGCGCCTCGGTGCGCAGCACCGACGGCTTCCCCTTCGGCAGCGGCCGCTCGTCGTTCGCGCCGCCGCCGTTCCTGCCGGCGCGGCAGCCCTCGCTGGAGATCAGCGTGGCGGAGAACGGCGGTGGCGCCCGGAACGGCGGCGGCGGCGTCATCGCCCGCGAGCCGTCGTTGCGCCGGCCGGACCAGGGCGTCGTCCTCGCGTGGGAGGACCTGTGGGTGTCCGCTGCCGGCGGGAAGAGCGGCCGTGTCCCCATCCTCTGCGGCCTCAACGGCTACGCGCGCCCCGGCGAGGTGCTCGCCATCATGGGACCCTCTGGCTGCGGCAAGTCCACACTTCTTGATGCATTGGCAGGTAACGTGTACAGGCACGCCAATCTCTCTCCTGATCCCGACGAACACGATCCTGTCGCTGCAAATAGCGATCAATCGAGTTGCGTGCTAAGATGAACTCAGACAAACTCTGACACCGACTGACCGAGCTCCATGTTTTCTGGGTGCATGTACAGGAAGGTTAGGTTCCAGTGTGAGCCAGAAGGGAGATATCCTGATCAATGGCCGAAGGCAAGCGCTGGCATTCGGCACGTCGGTAAGTCAGCGAGAGATGGTCTCGTTTTCTTCCCGAATGATTGTTTCCAGTATGTACAGAATTGATTGCTGCATGCACGATGAATAATGGATCTCGTGGAACGCATGGATCGAGCTGCAGGCGTACGTGACGCAGGACGACGTGCTGATGAACACGCTGACGGTGAGGGAGGCGGTGCGGTACTCGGCGCAGCTGCAGCTGCCGAGCGGGATGAACGCGGCGGCGAAGCGGGAGCGCGCGGAGGAGACGCTGCGGGAGATGGGGCTGGAGGGCGCGGCGGACACGCGGATCGGCGGGTGGGCGCACAAGGGGATCAGCGGCGGGCAGCGGCGGCGGGTGAGCATCTGCATGGAGATCCTGACGCGGCCGGCGCTGCTGTTCCTCGACGAGCCCACCAGCGGCCTCGACAGCGCCGCGTCGTACCACGTCGTCAGCCGGATCGCCCGCATGGCGCGCCGCGAGGGCATGACCGTCGTCGCCGCCGTGCACCAGCCGAGCACCGAGGTGTTCGGCCTCTTCCACGGCCTCTGCCTCCTCGCCTACGGCAAGACCGTCTTCTTCGGCCCCGCCGCCGACACCAACCAGGTATTATTCTACACGCATGTACGCTTGCGTATACTGTACAAATACATACGCGTATATCTATACGTATAGCTTTGCTTAATTAATATTTTTGCTTTTTTTTAAAAAAAACGAATAATATTTTTGCTGGAGGCTATCAATCATCGGCCACCTGCGTATTATATACCTTTTTTAAGGAAAAAAAATGGCAGCCAGCCTGGTCGATCTGTGTATTCATACTGTCTATGATATTATCATATCGTCGATGAATGACTTAGACTAGTACTACTCTTGTGCAATTAGTCAATCCTTTGCGAGATGTTTTCGGTAATAGAATCATTTTTGCCGACTTTGTTTAGTCACACTTGACGGGCTATATCAGATGGTAACCATGAGTTGCAAATAAAAAATTTGGGCAAAGTCAGATGAAAGCTGATAGTTGGAAAAGATTTTGATTTTCCGACAATAAGCAGGAGCTGTGGATCTTTCTATATCAAACGTAGAACTAAAATCCTTAGTTGTCACTGAACAATGAATACAAAATATAGTTCTGAGATACGGAGTACTAATTAACATTTCACACATCAGAAACAATACACATATTTTAACCATTGCTATTCTTTTGATAATGAGAATATGTAAAACCCGGCTTCTAGATGTATACACATCCACAATTAGCGATTGCTATACAAATCTACAAACTATTTTTGAAAGAACAAATCTACAGATTATTACATCGGAACCTTGTGCCTGAAAATTAGTAAGGACAAAATGAGAACTGTTCTCAAACATTGGGTAGTACGTAGTAGGAACCAGGAACTGAACTATAGCTGAAAGGAGACACTAGATCTAACAATCACTATATATGAACTGCATACATACATTTGGCCGAGACAATTGAACATTCATTTTAGTAGACAGTAGTACCAACTAATTGTGACGCTAGCTTACTCACAAACAGAAGAACAGAACGAATTTAATGCAGTGACATAGTGACTCCGATAGTTCGGTGACGTGTGAACTTGTCTCCTTGCTTGTTCTTCTTTGGCGAGAGCCGCGTGTCTTGAATCCCATAGCGTGGCACGAGCAGCAGAACATATCCACCTAATTATGGAGTATGAGTATTATGTTTCACTGCATCGGTGACACTTAATAATTCAGCTTGACTTAAAGCCTGCAGATTTTAGCTCTGTCAGCTGCAGCTTGACAACAGTGATTGCTCTGCAAAGATCATTCAGTTTGACGAATTTTCAGTTCTGAAAGCTGAAAGTCCCAGATTACTCTGCAAGGATCATTTAGTAGTACTAGTAGTAGGTAAACAACTTTGAAAAGGAGTCCTGATACAACAAAATATCAGGTGTGATTGAAGGTGATACTAATCACACATGATACTTTGTTGTATCCTGAAGCAATTGGGTCACACACCACTTAACTAGTTTTTGAAGGCAAAGGTCTCGCATTTGACATTTTAATAGCCTACCATGGTGATTACCTGACCTTGACCAATGATCACACTTGGGTGGAAGTTAGGAAACAGTACGAATAAATCAATAAGAAAAAAACACGCGTCTTTCGTGATCTAAAACTGCGGTCGCGTCCATGTAAGGAGGTCATAGACATCTGAAAAACTGTGGCTCACGGAAACGTCAGAAATTTCAGACTTGTCACTGTTCTTGACTCTCTAGCACTACGGAAAACATAGTTCCGAACTCAGAAGAACCCTTCTGAACTTTTTTGACTTATTATTAGTTAACTGCACAGATTCATTGAATTTTTCTTTGTATTTTTCACAGTTTTTTGCTTTAAGCGGGTTCCCTTGTCCATCACTGATGAACCCTTCAGACCACTTCCTGAGGACTATCAACAAGGACTTTGACAAGGTGAGTAGTGAAGAAATATTACGAGATATTAAGTGAAAGCTGCTGAATTAATTAGTGAATAAATAATTAATTAACTAAATAACTTCCCTTCTAATGAACGATCCATTAATTATTCCATTAATCAGGATATCGAGGAAGGCATGGAGGGGAAGAAGATAACGACTGCTCAAGCAATCGATACGCTTGTCAACTCCTACAAATCCTCCGTCCACTTGGAGAAAGTGACGCATCACATCCAAGACATACGCGCCACCGTACGTCACACAAATCATCTCTGAATTCTTGTAGCTTTGCAAATACTTCGTGGGAAACTATCTCATCCCTTGAGAGAATTCATTAGCATATTACTTAAATAATTATGAAAAAATTTACAAAAATTTTAGAAGATGTATTAACATGTAATATATTACTTCACAAAAATGTAGGTTCAAATTCAATTTCTAAATCTCGCAACTAAAAAACAAATTAAACTGTAGTCAGTTAACGTATATTCACAGTCAAATTTATTTTTTTGCGAGATATAGAAGTTAAACTTAAACATATATTACATGTTAATATATCTTCTTAATTTTTTTCACTTTTTTCATAACCATTTGAGTAACTTGCAAACAACGAGGAGATATCTCCTCGAGTGATCAAAATCCACTGCTCCATCTTTGCTTCTGCTTTTTTACTGCCTGTAATCACCAAATTTTCTTTCTGTGATTCTTTTTTGCCAGGGAGGGGCGGTGGTGAAGAAGGAAGAGAGGCCGAGCTTTCTGACGCAGACCTGGGTGCTCACGAAGAGGTCGTTCGTGAACATGTACAGGGACCTGGGCTATTACTGGCTGCGATTTGCAATTTACATTGCACTATGCCTCTGTGTCGGCACCATTTACTACAACATCGGCCACAGCTACGGATCCATCCAGGTTCGTCAGCCATGGCCATCACTCACAGTGTCCCATTTTTTTGTCTTTTTTTTCATTAGTCTCACCCATCACTGTTCATTACACTGCTACGGATACTTTTTTAAAAAAATTCGAGTGTATACTGTGTTAGTGTTGCTGTGTTTCAGTGTTTGTGACCATCTGAAAAAAAATCTCTTCAGGCTCGTGGCTCCATGCTGATGTTCGTCGCTGCCTTCCTCACCTTCATGGCCATCGGTGGCTTCCCATCTTTCGTCGAGGACATGAAGGTATGTTCACTGATAAGTATCTTGAATGTAACAGTGGCATTTTCATATCTGAAAATGTTTCTTTCAAAAAAAAACCTGAAAATGAATACTACCAACGTAACAATGTTCACTTCATTCTGAAATCTTAACTTTTTTTTTTCATGTAGATATTTGGGAGGGAGAGGCTGAACGGGCACTACGGCGTGGGGTCGTTCGTGATCGCGAACACGCTGTCGGCGACGCCTTACCTGGCGCTCATCTCGGTGGCGCCGGGCGCGATCGGCTACTACCTGACGGGCCTCCAGAGCAGCATCGACCACTTCGCCTACTTCGCGGTGGTGCTTTTCACGACCATGATGGTGGTGGAGGGCCTCATGATGATCGTGGCCAGCGCCGTGCCGGACTTCCTCATGGGCATCATCACCGGCGCCGGCATCCAGGGCGTCATGATGCTCAACGGCGGCTTCTTCCGCCTCCCCGACGACCTCCCAAAGCCGGTGTGGAAGTACCCCATGTACTACATCGCGTTCCACAAGTACGCCAACCAGGGGTTCTACAAGAACGAGTTCTTGGGCCTCACCTTCCCCAACAACCAGGCCGGCGGCGCCGCCACCATCACCGGCCACGAGATCCTGAGAGACTACTGGCAGGTGCAGCTAGGTTACAGCAAGTGGGTCGACCTCGCCATCCTCGGTGGGATGGTGGTGCTGTACAGGTTGCTCTTCTTCGTCATCGTCAAGCTCATCGAGAAGATGAAGCCCATGGTGCAGAGGCTCAGGTTCAGGAGCGACGCACCGTCGGTGCACATCGCCGAGAATGGATCGGCGGGAAGCCCTTGATCGATCCAAGATCGTTCGGGCAATGGTTTTATTCGGTAGAAGCAAACCTTAGGCATCTGATATATTAGTAGTGTGATGAGTAGTAAGTCAAGTGAACATTGTATATGCAAGGGTGAGATGATGTCAACTTTTTTGTTTATAAGAAAAAAAAGGAAATATGTTTCTGTACTACTCGAGAGTCTACCCAATATAGATGCATATATATTACTGAAAATTCTACTCCCTTTGTTTTATATCATAAGGCGTTTTGATACTTTTCTTAGTTAATTTTTTTTTACGTTTAATCAAGTTTGTAGAAAAATATAGCAACTTTTATAAGATCAAACAAATTAACATGTTAGGCTTAATTAAACTAATTTGGTGTTACAAGAGTACTACATTTCACCATAAATTAGATCTAATATATAGATTTTTTATTTAGAAAAAAATCAAAACGTCTTATAATATAAAAGTAATATGAAACGGAGGGAGTATCATATCTCCATGTGTACCATTGCAGCCCATTTTATCACAATTTTGCACGTTTTTCCTTTCTTAACCAAAAATACATAGGTGAAAATTCACTCATGAGACCAAGATAATGGTAAGGCAACTTGGGGTTGAGCCCTACTCTTAACTTCATAATCTAATTAAAAACTCTTTTTTTTAATTACATGGATAACACACATGCACGTTTAGTTCGCCCCCACCCTTAAAGTGATGGAAATAAGTGGTATATCCATGATCTCACTAAATTTCTATTAAAACATACTTGTGTGTAATAGTATTGGGCATCAAAATTTCTACCATGTTCACCGGCGCTTCCCAAAATCTTATCAAAATGTATAGGAGTATTATATATGAAAATTAAAATGCCTTGCCAAGAAAATGCGTGACCGATCTATGGCTCCGCCCTGCTCCCTGTTACCTCAAATTGGTCAAATCAGACATTCTGCACAAACATTTTCTCATCCACCACATTCATGCATGGAAAATGATAAGATTGGTATGAAAATGGATGGAGGAAAATTTTGATGATATTAGAGTATACCAGAAAATTCAGTGGTGGCTTGTTTATTTGAAAGAGAGAAAAATATATATGTCTGATGTAGACATAGATCGTTTGCAGTTAAGTAGCTACTCCTACGTAAGAGGCGTGCATCAGCGCCAGTCCCGTGTGGTTCTGCTTGGTTGATATCCAAGTCAATGTTTTTCATTGGCACACAGGCCAATGAGGCAGAGAACTCGGCGCGGCCTAATCAGTAAACTGGGTCACAATGAGAAGGAACTCGGCCCAACAATTGCTCCTCTCGAGTCTAAACGACCTGGCTCGCTGCGCTGTAACCATGTTAGGCATGTCAGGTAGGCATGCGTACGCGTACGTACGTGGCAGCTAGCTCACCATGTTTAGAAAGCGATTGAGCAGTCAGTATCTCTCAACGTGGATGGCCCTGACCGCTCATTCCGATCCGAATGGCTAAACGGTATTGTTTTAAAATAAAATATAGGAAAGTTACTTTTAAGAATTATAATACTTTATTTTATTAAGTTTTTTATAATTAATATTTAATTAATTACGAGCTAATGAGTCACTTCGTTTTACACGGAGGTTGAAAAGTTTCAAACCTTCTCTCAAACACACCCTAGCAGGTAACAAAACAGTAAACAAGATGAAAAAATCTTTTTAAGACACCCCTCTTATATTTATGTCACATAAAAGTTATAAAAGAGTTAAAAACATTTAACTCAAAATAAATTAATATATAATATAAGAGTATCCCGCTAGGTCATGATCGACCTATATAAATTAAAGAAAAACAAATATACTAGTAATAAATAGTGCGCTCATGTAACGCCTGTATTTGTTATTTTTTCTACTTTTGTATATGCTGAATTTTAACTTACATGTTGTAGGGTCTTATAAAATTTTATGACTTTCTAAGTATAATTTATAAAACGAGGGGATGTGCTTTGAGGAGGAAAAACACATCTAAATATAAATCAATAATATCGTTGAACTGACCGATTGCTTCTTAGTTTGCAATAGATACATGTTGCATTTGGTTAAACTAATTTTGTGTTGTAGATTTTGTTATGTTTTTCTACAAACATGATCGAAGTTTGATTTATAAAAAAAATCAAAACATCATATAATATGAAACAAATGTAGTGTTAGAAACGTAACAAAGTGAGCGTAATTAAGCTGGTTAGCTTCGTTATGGTGGAACCTGCCTAACCAGGTTCAAATTCTAGTCTTAGCACGAGTGCTCACATTTACGACTAATTATTCCTTCAGTAATAGGTGAAATACACATCAACATCGAAGCACCTGTGGTGACTTCGTTAATCTTCGATAGGTGTACGCGTGTGTATTTATAGGGATGAGTGTATACATATGTATATAAGCATCTACATTTGTACTGTGTTTTAAAAACAATAAGTAGAAACCTTAAAGGCTTTTATTTGTTTCTAGACTGACATGCACGTCTACCTCCATCCTAAAATATACTCCTAGTACCATATGAAATATATCCTACTATGAACTGGACAAGGGTCTACTTTATAAATTTGTAAATTTGTAGTATTGGGATGTGTCTTAGTACTAGTTTACTATATTTTAGGACATAGTAGTAAGTGAAGGGGATGTATATCTACTGGGTTTTACCACACAATATTCTTAGTACATAACCTCTTTGTTTTAAAACATATCAACCTAGTATCGGATTATATATACACATCCTGGTTCTACGAATCTGTATATTCTAGTACTACGAATATGAGTTTGTCTAGATTTATGGTACTAGGATATGTATAATCTGTTACTAAGTTATTATACTGTGAAACGTAAGAAGTAATATGTTTTCTGTAAAAACATTATAGAGCAATTACTTTAGAAAACAAGCACAGATATACTAATTAATATTGATTGGTGGTGCATAAGAATTACCTAAAAAGAAAGAGAAAAAAATATTGCAGTTGTTTTTGCGTACGGCTAGGAAAGGCTGCAAGTTGCTATTATTGTGGATGTTACATGTATGCACATAATATATTGCAGCATGGTGGGAAGTTGGCAGATGAACATGTTATTCATCATATGTCTTGTACGTGCAACCTATTGATTGCATTTGAGTTGTTGTCGTGATAAATGACTGTGCAATCTCACTTTCACATCAATGGGTTATTACGCAATTTCCACATTATTGGTGCAGCAGATTTGACGCACTATTGTGAAACAAAAATATCACATGAGATAGTCAACTTTTGTTTTAAAACTTTTTCTTGATGTAAAACTATTACTAGTACAGAAACTATCATTGGTGTCGGTTGGGAATTGGCTACAGGTGCCGGTTTTCCATCCGGCACCTATTGGTCGGCACCAATACATGTAACCGATACCTATGTCGAAAATAGAACCGGCACCTTTAGTTTTGTTCGAGCAAAAAAAAGAGCCGGCTCGAATCGAGTCAAACTCACCGCCGCCCGTGGGGTGCTCGCCGCCGGCCGCGGAGCCCGCTACCTCCCCCACTGGCTCCCCTCTCGCTGGATCTGGCGGAGGGGAGCCCGCCGCCGCCCACGAGTACTCACCGCCGCCCGTGGGGTGCTCGCCGCCAGCCACGGAGCCCGCTGCCTCCCCCACTAGCTCCCCTCTCGGTAGATCTGGCGGAGGGGAGCCCACCGCCACCCAGGAGTGCTCGCCGCCGCCACCGCTCACGAGTGCTCGCCGCCTCCTCCAGGCCGCCGCCGGTCGCGGGAGCCCATCGCCTCCACCGGGCAGCCGCCGCGAGAGAGAGGGGAGGGAGAGAGACGCGAGGGAGAAAGGGGAGCGAGAGTTGAGTGGGAGGAGAGTAAATGGATAAGGCGGTCAGAGAAGATAAGGGCGCACGCTGATGGGCTCAGCTCAAAGCTATAGGTGCCGGTTTTTAAAAAAACCGGTACCTATAATATATTATAGGTGCCGGTTTTTAATTAACCGGTACCTATAGTGTTTAAAGGTGCTGGTTTTAAATGAACCGACACCTATGAGGTGTTCTATGAGGGTTTTTTATAGTGTATCATGAGATATGCATATTCAGTGATATATATATATATATATATATATATATATATATATATATATATATATGTTTGGTGCTCCATGGTGCTCGGGCTCCATGTTTCAAATTAAGTATATACCCAATTCAAATGAGTATGAATTTTATTTGAATGTTTAAGTATTAACATTAACTACTTTACTAACTAGTTCAAAACAAGTTTGAACTGAATTTGAACTTGTTTTGGTTAGATTTTGATCCTAGGTATATAACATCCAAACATATAATTAGTTAGGTATGTAATAATGTATAATCAAATAAAGTTAAATTTGAGTTGTTTTATTACTAAATATAGGTACGAATCGAATTCTTATATTTAGGTATATACCCACAAATTAAAAATTTTAAAAAATTTGAATGAATTTGTGCATTTCACACCATGGTGCCCCATATGGATGACATATATATATACACACACATATATATGTATATATATATATATGTATACATACGTATATATATACATATGGTGCCCCAGTTGTTTTATATATGTGTGTGTGTATACATACGTATGCATACGTATTCATACGTATGCATATGTATACATACATATGTGTGTATATATATGTACGTATACATTCATATATATACATACATATATATATATATAAATATATATAGATACATATATATACATATATATATGCTTCACAAAATGTGTTTCATACTGGAATTTTTTTAATGTAGATGGCACACATATTCTTGGGCAATAGACTGATCAACCAGATAATTAATATAAGTAGAACTTCATATATTTACTGTAAAAAGTAAAATTCATATATTCATTAATTCGTCACACCCATTATTTCCGCGTGCTCATTGCAATTATAGAGGGAATACATTATCACTATTTTATACAAATTAATCAGACTACAAAATTATTAAAAATTACTCAATTTCAACTCTAGGATGCACCCATCATTTAAAAAATGTAGAAACTTTCAAGGCTGAGATTTTACAATCTTTTACTGGTGAAGTAGTACGGTAACTTTACTGCAAAAATCAAATGGGCCATTATAGTGATTATGGAAAAAATAGTCTAAGCTAGCGAAAGGTAACATTAATGTAAAGATCAGATTGGCTAGACATAATAAGAAGTCCAAAGTGAGAACCCTATCCCATTGCTAGTATCAAGTAATGTCGAGCAGCCCAACATGAGATAACTAGTAATGACAACTTGTGATGTTATCGCCGAGGAAAGGGGGAACGAATGGATATGCTTGCATGGGTACGACCGATGTGGATGCGCGTGTGAAGATGTTGAGGTCATAGTCTTCCCTACACAACATCAAATGGCGCATCTTGTGTTTTACTGTAATCCTTGTTACCATGCAAATAATATTATAACAATTGTTAGTACTGCAAAATATCGAATGCGCTTATCTTTTTTTTCTTATCTTCTAATCATTTGAACTTGAATAGAATTAATAGCTATAACTTTGATTTAAAAAAAATTACAATGTTTAGTTCGTTTTGTTGTTTCATTTCCGAGATTAATTTATATACATTTCTATGGTTACATATTAGATCAATTTTTTTCTTATTGGTAGGAATCAATATCCAATTATAATTTTCTTTTGTTAGAAAATTATTAATTTCTTTCACCAAAAAACAAGTTTATGTTATTGGATATTGATCTAGTGCTTGATAAAAGAGAAAATAATAATTGACTTGACATATAATCCCTCTGTGATAAAATATAAGCATTTCGAGGATTCAAATTTTCTACCTCTATATAAACATGTTGGGACATTAATTCCAATGCACAAAAAAATATATAATTTTAGCTAATATTATGCTTGTGAAGGAAAATAGGAAATCTAGGCAATTCAAAATCAGATTTGCTAAAAAATATGGCGCCATACATTTTTTACTTAATTTCAGGTTGCTCTCTCTCCTATATATATATAGTATGCTTCTATTTCTCCTATCTCTTTTTCCAAGTAGATAGTGAACTATTTTTAATCATAATTCTCTTATAATTTGTGTATTATAGAAAAATTACAATGTGAATATTGAAAATTATAATGTAAGCTTTGAAATTTACAATGTAATTATAATGTAAGCATAAGTAATTTATAGTGTAATAACGATTTAACTATTTTTTTAAATGTAGCATCATAAATATAACTATTCTTATTCAAAATTTAACCATTGAAGTGACTAGAAAGAGAATTTTTCTCTCTACCTTAGTTTTACTAAAGAATCTAGAAATGCTTATATTTTAAAACATACATAGTAAATATAGTAAATAGATACCCCAAGAAATGATGGTACAGTGCAGATGAAAATTATTTACTAATTCATGATCACTCTCAACCCTGGGGATTATATCTTTGAGTTAGGAATAGTCAAGTCTACAAAGCAACCTCATCTGTGATCTGTGAGGCGCACAGCTAGTACCTTGTGCCTCTATGAGCAACCCATGCTCATTATTCTTCTTCATACACGCTCACTAGCTCGGATCAGCTCAAGCTCAAGCATTCCATTTCGATCGTCAGCACAAGATCAGCTCCCGCCAACTTCTCACTAGCTGCTAGAAGCTTTCCTAATCCCACTAGCAAGCAAGTATTCCCGCGTGAATGGCGTCCGAGCCGCAGCTCGCCGCCGTGCCGAGGTGGACGCCGAGCCCCCGGCGGCGTCAGGACGACGACGAGGCTGATCACAAGGGGGCAGCCGACATGGTCTCCGTTCTCGGCGCCTCCATGCGCGGCACCGAAGGCTTTCCCTTCGGCAGCGGGCGATCGTTCCAGCCGCCGCCGTTCCTGCCGCCGGCGGAGGCGGAGCAGCCCTCGCCGGAGATAAGCGTAGAGAGGAGCGAGAACGACTGTGTCGCCTTCGCCGTCGCTCGAGAGACGTCGTCCTTGCGCCCCCCAGACCAAGGCGTCGTCCTCGCGTGGGAGGACCTCTGGGTGTCCACCGCCGGCGCCGGCGGCAATCGCCGCCGCGTTCCCATCCTCTGTGGCCTCAACGGCTACGCGCGCCCCGGCGAGGTCCTCGCCATCATGGGCCCCTCCGGCTGCGGCAAGTCCACTCTTCTTGACGTCTTAGCAGGTAACATTTGGTGAAGGCCACTCTTCTGAATTCTGATCACCTCGACTTGCGTGCTCCGAGACACCGAATATCACCGATCGAATTGCATGAATTCTGGGTACAGGAAGGTTAGGTTCTAGCGTGAGACAGAAGGGAGACATCCTGATCAATGGCCGGAGACAGAAGCTGGCGTTCGGCACGTCGGTGAGTCGATCGGCGACGAATGATCTCGTTCTCCTTTGATAAAGATTCGAGCAATTGATGGAAAGCATGGTGATCTCGTGTCGTGGAACGCATGGATCGAGCTGCAGGCGTACGTGACGCAGGACGACGTGCTGATGAACACGCTGACGGTGAGGGAGGCGGTGCGGTACTCGGCGCAGCTGCAGCTGCCGAGCGGGATGAACGCGGCGGCGAAGCGGGAGCGCGCGGAGGAGACGCTGCGGGAGATGGGGCTGGAGGGCGCGGCGGACACGCGGATCGGCGGGTGGGCGCACAAGGGGATCAGCGGCGGGCAGCGGCGGCGGGTGAGCATCTGCATGGAGATCCTGACGCGGCCGGCGCTGCTGTTCCTCGACGAGCCCACCAGCGGCCTCGACAGCGCCGCGTCGTACCACGTCGTCAGCCGGATCGCCCGCATGGCGCGCCGCGAGGGCATGACCGTCGTCGCCGCCGTGCACCAGCCGAGCACCGAGGTGTTCGGCCTCTTCCACGGCCTCTGCCTCCTCGCCTACGGCAAGACCGTCTTCTTCGGCCCCGCCGCCGACACCAACCAGGTATTAGCCATTTTATCCCAAATACAAATTATGCATCCGTATTTGCAAAGTTATACGGCAATATAAGAGTTGTTACCAAACGTATTGTTTGTATCAGAATTCAGAATTCGGATAGCTGAAATGAGATGAGACCGGTTAAGAAATCCGAAAGCCCTAGCCCTATACCGTTTGCAACTGTAGATGACGCTAACTAGCTTACTCACAAACAGAAGCAACAGAACACATTCAATGCAATGAAACAGTGAAACACACTCGCACAGTGATTCCAATCAGTCGGTGACGTGCGAGTTTGCACCTTCTTGTGCTTTCTGTAGCTTACCCTTCTGACGGATTCATTGATGATCCCAACAGAAAGACGCAGCTGCAGTAGTAGTCTTCTGCCGGCCGGCTGCAGGCTTTGCAGGCTGCAGCGTGCCAGCATCATATCTAGTATACAGTGGTGCAGATGCATCAGTTTTGACAAAATTTCATTTCTGAAAGCTGCAAGATCAGGTTCTATATTACTATGCAAAGATCCTACAATACAGTTAGTAGGTAAGACACTCTGCACAAATCCTGAATTCCTGATACAACAAAGGTATCAGGTACTCAAGTGTGGTTTGAAGTAGAAATTAGGAAGCTCTAGGTCACCACCAGATTTCCAAAGCTGCAACCGCCGGGAGCCAGTTTGTGAATTCAGAAAATTGGATTCAAATTAACTTTGTCCAGTTATCGGCCGGTTATTAGTTTTTCAAAGGGACCGGTATTTTTTTCCAGAACCAGTATTAAACCTAAACACTTGACCATTTGGCTTGGAGTAGGGAAGTACTACCGCCATTCCAAAATGTAGGAACTTCTAACAGATACATACACAGAAATTTTAATTGAGACGGAGTGGTAAGATACATAGACAGAAGTTGCTATCTAGTAAAAGGAAACCATGAAGTTAAGTAGAAAACGTATGTCTTTTCTGATTTACGCTAGGATTTGTGGCAAATGGCTTGATTGGTGCTTAAGACAACAGTAGGTTCGGAGGAAATTTCTGCAAACTGCACTTACTGGTTGCTAATTAAGCAAGGATCATTATTTCTACTGATTTGGAGCAGGGATTAAAACGGCTCGGAAACCAACGGAAACCACCACAAGATTTTCCTTTTCCATATTTTTCAGTATCAGAATCGAAATCGGAAATCCCAGATATAAAAACGGAATTGATTATTATTAAATATGAAAACAGAGCGAACACAAATCGAAGCTAATATCGTAACGGATATTTACAGAAATATAAAACCCCCTCAAACTGAACTTCTCAAATTGACGAAAAGATATAGCTCATTTTCTTTTCTAAAACAGCAAATCTAAATTTCTAATTTTGATCAATCAATAATAATAGAACTAGTTGTACACTTCACTTTTCATGAAAATAAAAACTATATTCATCAACACTGTAACTGTAAGTAGTATATGGCACCGAAATTTCCAAACAATTCAGGAATTTTCGTACTTTTCGCCGAAATTATTTGAAAATTTAACAAAAAATGATTGAATTTTCATAAACTTTGATCAAATTCATAAAACAATAGGAAAAAAAGAAAAATTCTGGCTGACATATTTGCTTTCCAGAGAGGGGCAAAATTACCGAAATTTTCTAAATTTTGAACCGAAATTGACAACCCTCGTATGGCATGGCCTAACAAAACAAAAATAGTAATTAGAAAAAAGATAAACAAATCTAAAGTACTGGACTAGAAAACAATATCTCCATTCATCTAGTACTCAGTATAAATCTAACATTTAGAGTATAGAAGGTTGGAGCTAATCAGTTGTATATGAGAATTACTTCATTTCCGATTCTGAGAAAAAAATCCAAATTTGTTTCCGGAAAGTTTTCGACCGATTTCGGTTTCTGACAAATAGTTGCCTTACCGTATCCGTTTTCATTTCCAAATAAAAAATCCGAATTCGTTTCCATTTCAGAAACTTACTTAAAATATTCCGACACTTTCCGCTTCTGAAAACAGGTCCGGAAACTATCCGAACCGTTTTCATCCCTAATTTGGAGGAACCTATACCTTGAGATGTCACACTATTTTCGCGATGGAAAGCATATTTATCCTCCTCCCTAGCAAATCTGTGATCTGTCGAAATCAATACTACTCTATGCCCCGGGTGACCTTTAAAAAAATAAAAAAGAATACATACGCAATGCTTTTTTTTTCTGAATCTGAACCACTTAAAACAAAATTCAACTAAAATTTAAAGAAATTTGAATGGATCAGAAATTTTCATCCAATTTGAAAAAGAAATCTTAGGATGATCGGAGATATTGCGAGATTTTGATCTGAATGCGAAGCAGTTAATAAACTTGTATTGACTGCACATGCGATTTTGTATTGACCAATATCATGAGATTTTATTCCGGTTGCTAGCTAAGCACTTCCTAATTTTCCCATTGACTACATTTCACTATTTTTCAGTTCTTCGCTCGGAGCGGGTTCCCTTGTCCGTCTCTGATGAACCCTTCTGACCATTTTCTAAGGACCATCAACAAGGACTTCGACAAGGTGAGCAGCAAATCATGAGAGAGCAAGCTAGCTAGCCAATCGCTGAATCAGTGAATAAATATCCTTTTCTTAAAACGAATTACTCCCTTCTATACGATGCATTCATCAGGACATTGAGGTAGGCCTCGACGGGAAGACGATGACCACTAGCCAAGCAATCGACACACTTGTCAACTCATACAAATCCTCCGTTCACTTGGCGAAAGTGATGCATCAGATCGAAGAAATACGCGCTAATAATGTATCTCACGAAGTATTTTCTGCTATATATGCATGCAAATGCATGCTTTACATACTGTAATTTTCTTTATTTCCGCAGGAAGGGTGCCAATTGGTGAAGAAGGAAAAGCAACCGACTTTCCTGACGCAGTCATGGGTGTTGACGAAAAGGTCCTTCGTCAACATGTACAGGGACTTGGGCTACTACTGGCTGCGTTTCGCCATTTACGTCGCGCTTTGCCTCTGCGTCGGCACCATCTACTACGATGTCGGCCAGACCTATGGATCCATCCAGGTTTGCTGGCCATGGCTCTGGCACACACCTAGTGAAGAAACGATTTTTAATACCGGTTGAAAACCCCCTTTAATACAGGTTTAGCAACTGTGATAAGTAGATCGGGACTAAAATCTCGATCTTTATTAATTTATTATCAGTACTAAAGATGTACAATAAGTCAAAAAAAAGTGTCGGATGTAAGATTCAAATTTAATATCTCTAACCTCGGTCCTCACGCGCACTACCATCCCATCTACTACACACATCTAATTTGGATAGAGATATTTTTTTAACTAACTCTGAAGATATCTTTAGTACTAAAAATGTATTTTTAGTACCGATTGTTAACACCAACCCGAATTAAAGATCTTCCATCTTTAATCTCGATTAATGTTACCAATCGGTACTAAATATGCATTTTTATACCAGTTCTCCAATAGTGACAGTCTTCCCTATTAATTTGTTTCACGGTTTAATATCGTATATACTATTACTCATTGACAAATTGTTTGTGCATGACCGTCTGAAAATCTATGCAGGCCCGTGGCTCCATGCTAATGTTCGTCGCTGCCTTCCTCACCTTCATGGCCATAGGTGGCTTCCCCTCTTTCGTTGAGGACATGAAGGTGTTCACTGATATTCTTGAATGCCAAATTAGAGGACACTTTTACACCAAACAAGATAGTAATTAAAATGTTCACTCCATAAATTTTGATATGAGATGCAGATATTTGGGAGGGAGAGGCTCAACGGCCATTACGGTGTGGCGTCGTTCGTGATCGCGAACACGCTGTCATCTACACCGTACCTAGCTCTCATCTCCGTGGTGCCAGGCGCGATCGCCTACTACCTGACCGGCCTCCAGAGCAGCGGCGAACACTTCGGCTACTTCGCGGCGGTGCTCTTCACGACCATGATGGTGGTGGAGGGGCTCATGATGATCGTGGCCAGCGCCGTGCCGGACTTCCTCATGGGCATCATCACCGGCGCCGGCGTCCAGGGCGTCATGATGCTTAACGGCGGCTTCTTCCGCCTCCCCAACGACCTGCCCAAGCCGGTGTGGAAGTATCCCATGTACTACATCGCGTTCCACAAGTACGCCAACCAGGGGTTCTACAAGAACGAGTTCTTGGGCCTCGCCTTCCCCAAAAACAATGATCAAGCCGGCGCCGGCGCCGTCGCCATGATCACCGGTGAAGAGATCCTTAAGGACTACTGGCAGGTACAGCTCAGGTACAGCAAGTGGGTCGATCTCGCCATCCTCGTTGGAATGGTGGTGCTGTACAGGGTGCTCTTCTTTGTCATCGTCAAGCTCAACGAGAAGATGAAGCCCATGGTGCGGAGGCTCAGGTTCAGGAACGTCGAACGACATGCCATCAGTTCAGGTCACTGAGCAGGGTTTCGGCGGCAGCCCATGATCCATGTGGAGATGGTGGTGGTGTCCTCCAGATTGGGTACGTAAACGTACATGCAAAACGTAGCATAGTATAGTGCGATAGTAAACTATGCACTGGAATTGTGTATACATGGTAGTGTATTTTTTGGACGCGAAATACATGGTAGTGTATGTAGTGTGTAGCGCATGTATAATAATCATTTGTGTGCAAGAGTGTATAGTGTTGTAAATTTTTATACCATTGATTATTTACCCGATTAATCGAAATCAAGTTGCATTATACTAGTTATATATACACGGACACATGGAAGCACCTTTAGGCTGTGTTCTTTCTCCCCTTTTCCCAACTCACCTCTCTCGTTTTCCGCGCGCACGGTTTTCAAACTGCTAAATGGTGTGTTTTTTGCAAAAAGTTTCTATACAAAAGTTGTTTAAAAAAAATCAAACTAATCCATTTTTGAAAAAAAATAGCTAATACTTAATTAATCACGCACTAATGATCATTTCGTTTTCCATGTTTACTGTTTCGGCTGGGAAGTCGTTGCTGCGAACGC
Organism: Oryza punctata; assembly: GCA_000573905.2. Classification (NCBI taxonomy): domain Eukaryota; kingdom Viridiplantae; phylum Streptophyta; class Magnoliopsida; order Poales; family Poaceae; genus Oryza; species Oryza punctata. The sequence continues at coordinate 23,312,041 of CM002496.2, forward strand.
AGCCTTACTATGGTGGTCAAGTTATAGATGCTAGTGCTTAAATTCTGTACCCACTGTTGATGCGAGAACATGGTAGCACACCAATGCCGAGCCTACTAGTGAACTCTAGATGGACCGGAAGTTCCAGGTGGGCGAGTGATCGGCAAGAACTCGCCAATTCAAACAGTAGATAGCCTTCTCGCTTTCATGGAGATTCACGGATGATTTACATGATAAACCAACAAAGGGTAATCCTCCTTTTCGTTGAGTGGACGGATGATTTACCGAGCAAATCGACAAAAAAATCTAATTAAATTACTCCTAGACCTAACTAGAACGAAAATATAGTAGATTGATTTTGACGATTGATTGTTTAGGGGTTCAATCAGTCTCCCTCTTTGTTTATAAGAGAGGTGGTCTTTCTTTGTACCTGAGTCGAAATTCCATCAAATTCAGACTCTTATCTATCCAAAAATTAACCTAACCTCTTTCTAAAAGTCACAGTTGACCCAAATCTAGACCATAAATTCTGAGTAGACCTCTCTGTCCCGAAATATTCCTTAGACCAGAAGTTTGGTCCCTACCCAGAAATTCCGGTGGAAGCTCTGTCTCAAATCATTCACGAAGCGGAAGTTTCAGACCCTACCTGTAAGACTAGATATATAGGAACTCTCTATCTTGAATTATTCCCGGACCAAAAGTTTCGGTCCCCACCCAAAAGTTTTGTAGGAGAGGACGAGGAGGAGGCCACACGTCGTCGTGGCGGAGAGGAGGAGGCTGTGCGCCGTAGGTGGGAGGCTGGGGGAGAGGGAGAGGATGAGAGGGGTGGAGAGAAGGAGAGTAGCTACCGCCTGCTAGCCCCTGCGTGCCTTCAAGGGGGACGCCGCCCGTAGAGTGCCGCTGCTCATCGAGGAGGTGGTATATCTTGGTGGGACAAAGTGAAAACACACCTTCGAGGGAGAGAAGAAGGGAGGAGGTAGAGAGACTGAAAGAGGAGAGGATCGATAAGGGAAAGAGAGAGATGGGGGCTAATAAAAAGGGGGGGAGAGAGAGAGCCGGTGGTTTGGCTCGGTTTTTTAATGGGTATTGGTTTTTCTAAATAACCAATACATATAATATATATAATATAAGTATAGATGTTAGTTTTTAAAAACCGGGACCTAAAAATATCGTAGGTGTCGGTTCTTCTGAAAAAATTGACACTAATACTATGTTTTGGTTTTTATTTAGAACCGGCATCTATCTTTTCACAAAGGTGCTGGATCTTTCCTTGGATGTCTCACGGGCATTTGCCTTAGGCGGAAAAAGCAATATAAGTATCGATATAAGTATCGATTTTAGCTATCCCAATACCTATAGTGACATCTTTTTTGTGTGTTTCTGTAGTAGTGGTAGATCATCTCTTTTTATCTTCTTCATCTATTTTCACAAGCTATACGGTCGGATAATGTAAAACTATACGCTCATAATTCATCCATACTCCCTCCGTCCTAAAAAAAGACAATCTACGAGGGAATGTGACCCCTCCTAGTACAACGAATCTAGATAGAGGGTTGTCAAGATTTGTTGTATGACCCCTCCTAGATTACCATTTTTTTGGGACGGTGAGAGTAGGTGGCAAATGAATTTAAAGGTTTTGTATGTAATCCCTTACAATATCTAGAATTAGTAATTCCATGATCATTCACGCATTGTGAAGACTATGCTTATGGCCCCACATATCCGTTGGTAGGGTTAGAGACAGACTCGGTCATCATCACTATCATCATTTAGGCTGTGATCTTTTGGAGGGGTTGGGAACCCTTCCCCTCCGCACGTAAAACGGAGCAATAGATTAACGCATTATTAATTAAGTATTAGCTATAAAAAACTTGAAAAATGGATTAATATGATTTTTTAAAGTAACTTTTCTATAGAAATCTCCGTTTAGTAGTTTAAAAAGCGTACGCGTGGAAAAAAGTAAGATGAGTTAGGAACTCTGAACAAAGAACACAGCCAGAACACAGCCTTAAAGTAGTATAGATATAGGTATATTGATACGCTACTTATTCGTATTTATAGGTATATAGTTCAATAATGGATGCTAAGTTTTTTCTTAGTACTCTCATTTTCCTTTTTAAAATAACTATTTTTAATCATTATGTCTATAAATATTACACAAATGTGGATATGTTGCTTATATGTTTTTACGCAGTGGTGTGCGTTTTCTATGTGCGCTTATACGTGTCAACGTGTGTACGTAGCATGGAGATGCTGCTGGGTTACTGCTGGAGTGCTGGACCTGCTGTTGCTAGCAATCAGCGGGGTACTCGGCTGAATTGTCTGCGCTATCACCACCCCGTCCGTTCGGCGTTTCTAGCCCTCCGCCCGGCCGCATGCACGCGCGCTCCTTTGCCCCTTTGCTGGCCTTTCGGAGCGTGCGGTGAGCCGGTGACCCATTCATAGCAGTTAGGAATAAGTTATCTGAGATCTAATTTTCATCCTTCAACCGAAAATCAGATATAACGGGTCTCTCAACTGTCAAACCCGATTATACCAGGCCAAATGAGCGGCCCGGCCCAGCACGGCACGGGCCCGCCAGCGGCACGGCCCGTTAGGCACGGCCACTGTAGCGGGTCGTGCCGTGCCGACCCACGGACCGTATCCCCGGCCCAGGCACGGCCTGTGGGAGCGTCGTGCCGTGCCGTGCCGGCACGGGCACGCGAATCCGGCACGGGCCGTAGGTGGCACGCCGGCCCAGGACGTCGCGCGGCACCCCCGCGTTGGCTCTCGTCACAGGGCGACAGGCAGGCAGGCCGGCTGGCGCGTGCGCGGGCCGCGCAACCAAATTTGAAGGCGCAGGCGGGAACGGCCGAGCGGGGAAGCGGGAAGGCGCGCTGAGGTGGGGACGGCCGGGCGGCGGGCGCGCGGGCAACACGTCGATGCTGCGACGCGTGGCGGCCTGCCCGCCTGTTGAAAAAAAAATATGGGAAAAAGAGTAATATGGGGAATAATTATACTTATAAAAAGTAGTAGTTGAAAAAAATAGGAAAATAATTATACTTATAAAAAGTTTAAAAAATATGGGAAAAAAAGTAATGACCTTTATTGATGTTTTACATGATACATGCTGTCTCGTTAAAAACTTTGTCATGTAAAAACTCATATTTGAGAAAACCATGACAAAGAAAAGAGTACAGTTTATGGGTCATTACTTAAAATACAAAGTAGCTACTCTGGTTAGTCGTCATCGAAATAAAGGTTTTCAAACTGAGCGATCAATTCTTGGTTGTCAGCAATGTATTGGGCATGTTCTGCAGCTAACTCCCAGTCTTTGACGCTTAGTAGCATTTCTACGTGATCGCTGCTCAGACTTGTTCTCCTGTCCTCGATAATTCTTCCGCATAGACTGAAGGCCGATTCGGAGGATACCGAAGAGACGGGCACCATCAACACATCCCGTGCTAGTTTTGAAAGCACATGATATGACATCTTGTGATCATTCCACCACCCGAGCACGTTGAAGTCTGATGATTCATGCCTGATGGCGTCGCAATCCAAATAGTTGGACAACTCTTCAGCGGGACCATGCGATCTAGCGTCCCCACTTGCTGTTGACGAACTGCTACCACCACCATGGCTAGAAGATGAGCCACCCTAAATTCTGCTCCACTGTAATTTTTTCTTACCTGCTGCAGGGGCTGGTGGAGGTCTTTGCAAGCGAACTCCCTGAAACTTTAATTCGTACTTTCCAAATACCTCATATAATTTAGTTTTAACATCAGAATAATAGGTAGAATAGTCAACATTAATAGTATCTCCAATAAGTAATATAATATTGAGGAATCCCCGTAATTTTCCCTTAGGATCAAGAATAAATGCAAAAGCATACAACATGGGGATGTTTTTCCAATATTTAAGATATTTTTGTTTCATACTAAAGACTACGGGCATTAAAAGTTCATCATTTTCATAGTCTTTGAACAAAGTGGCAATTTCAAGAATATTATGCAAAATTAAATTAGCTATTGGATAATATACTTGAGATAAAAGAAGAATACAATCATGAAACGTTTCAAGAAATTGATAAAACCTTTCAACAACATGCCAAGTATGGTCAGTCAGTATTGGCTACCCGTCACTGTTTCTTGACCCATTACGTGTTTGAAGAAAAACAATAAGTAATTCCTTGTAAGGTATGGCAACCTTTAACATATAATAAGTTGCATTCCACCGATGTTCCGCATCGGTCATAAACTTACGTGGGCACATATCCGATGCACGACAATACCTTCTCCACTGTGCAATCCGTGGGTTAGAACCAGTTAACCACGTGATTGCTTGCCGAACAGCGTCGATATGTACATTCACTCTCTTAAAACCACTTTTAACAATTAGATTAATAATATGGCATGCACACCGCTGATGTAGAAGAAATGATTCAGCATAAGCACAAAGTAATGGTTGCAGAATTTCCATAGCCCTAGAATTAGCAGATGCATTATCCATTGTTACAGCAAAGATTTTATCTGTAAGGCTATACTCATTAATAACCTCTCGAATTCTCTCTGCTCTATTTTCACCAGTATGTGTAACATCAATTAGCCTTAGCCCAAGAACTCTTTTTTGCATTTGCCAGTCATCATTAATGAAATGTACAACTATACTAAGATAATCCTCTTTTGACCTACTACTCCAAATGTCTGAGGTAACACTAACAGAAAAGGTGCATCTACTAAATAATTCCTTGAGTGATTCACAACCTTTGTCATGTAATTTTTCAAATCACGGGTTGTGGTTTGTCTACTAACAGCTTGAAACCTAGGATTATGAGAAGTTTTGATGTAATTTTCAAATGCAGCACTCTCACCAAAGTTAAAAGGTAAATCTTGTCTAGCAATTAAACGGACAAGCGATTCTCGAGCTACCATAGGATCGTACTCCCATGTACGTACCGTACCATCGGGATTTAGTAGTAGTTGCTGTTGTCGTAGTTGAATTCCTTGCTTCTTTGCACAAGCCTCAGCATGTCTCTTTAAGTGTCCTGTTCCACCAGATGATTTTGCAGATAATTTATTTTTGCATATTCTACATCTCACGTATGTTACCTGCGTTCCGTCGAGGCCTGTCACGGCCATCTCATCAAAATGTTGCCAAACGCCGGAAGTTCTTGATCTCTTTGAGCCGGTGTACGTCGATGTACTCCCGCTCACAGTGCTAGATCCTTCGGAACCCAGCAGTACCTCGTCCACAACTGGTGGCGTTGGAGTCGATCCGGTGATATCATACTCACTAGTTGGGAATGACCCCGACATGTAATTAGGGTCAAAATCACCTCTGCTCCACCTGTCATCTGTGCCTTCATCGGGATGTTGCGTCCTCTTCGTGGATTTCGCCTCGCTTGCGCCTATGCTCTCGCTCACTAGCGTGTCAATGCCCGTGGCGCCCACCACACCGTCGCTCCGCCCGTCGCCCCTCTGCGCCGCCCACCGCACCGTCACTCTGCCTGTCGCCCCTCTGCGCCGCCCACTACCGCTCTGCCCGTCACCCCTCTGCGACGCCTGCCATCGCTCCGCCTTCTTCTTGCAGTGCAGGGGGAGAGATAGGACAGAGAGAAGAGGGAGGAGAGTGCGAGGAGCTCCCCCGTCGCCCGCGACCCCTCTGCTCCACCTGTTGTAGCTCCCCTTTGCTTCGCCCGTCGCCCCTCTACGCTGCCGCCGCCACCGCTCCGCCCTTCTACAGTGCACGGGAGAGAAGGGGATAGAGAGAAGAGGGAGGCGTGAGGATGACATGTGGGGCCACATGGGCCCCACCATTTTTTATTATTTCCTGTGTAGCCGACACGTAGGTCCCACGGTTTTAATTATTTTTCCGGGATCAAATTGCTACGTAAGCGCCACATCAATACCACGTAGGACAAAAACCTAGTCAAAGGAGCCACCTAGGCGCCACGTCAGCTAAAACCGGACACAATACTGCCGAGGGACCTTACTTGCACGGTTTTATAAGTTGAGGGATACGTTGTACCTGGTTTTGAGCTCAAGGGACGAATTTCAAACTCGGTGATAAATGAAGGGACTTTAAGTGAACTTATTCCTCGCAGTTACACCTCGAGCACACACAAAGTGGTTGGACTGTAGCTGTTGTTGGGCTTCTCTGGTCTTTGGACAGCCTTACGCCGCCGCAAAGGCCTCCAGGCAGGCTCCGGCCCGTCTGCGAAGCCTCGAGCACTCCAAGCAGCAACCTCTGCCCCGCACAGGTGCCGTTGCCTAACTTTGGTTCTGTTTTGGAAGTTTAAAATCATGAGAAGTAGTTGGTGAGAATATGTAGAAGTTGAACAATCCAACTTTTAGTTCTAGTTTATTTTATGAATTCTACAACTGAATTTTCTCATAAAATTTTATGGATTCTACAATTGAAATTTCACAAAATCTGAGTAAAAATCTAAACTATTTGGAAGAGCTTCAACAATCTGAAAATTCTACGAGAAGTTACAGCTGCTAGAAACTCCTTAGACAGAACCTTTAACTTAGGAGATCCGAGCGTCAGGTAATCATCACCAGTGGCTGTTGCCTCCTATCTCTCGCCGCCGCACGTCAGACAACCGAGCCGGCTGCGCCGTGTTTCGCGGGAGAAGCGTGCAGTGACACACTACAAGGACGTGTGCAAGCTTCAACACGAGGTGAGCGTATATAGCACGGTCGTATTCACGTACGGTCTCCATTTTTCTCCACATGCAACTGTGCACCTCCGGCAACCGGTCCACGAACAAGCGGGAAGATATCGCTTAATTACGATGATCTTTTGTGTAATTTTGTGGATCTCCTCGGCTTGGATCGACTTCCATAGCACGCATCCGCGTTCCCTGTACATGCAGTAGCGACGTTGAAAACACGACCCACCGTTGTGTGTTTTTGCTACCCGACCTGGCTATAAAACGGCCGGTGCACACTGAACCGTTCATGTCAGCTTCAGCTCGTTGCACCCTCCTGCATCAAGAACTAATCTTTTAGACACTCTGTTTTCTGTACTCCAGATACACACCTGAATTGATTACGATGACGACGATGCCTAAGGTGACTTCGTTTGTCATGGCAGCCGTGGTTGGGCTGGCGATGGTGTCTCTGGTCGCTGGGATCTCTGGCACAGCGACTTTCTACACGCCTCCTTACACACGTATGTTGAGTAGTACATTTTCTTTTTGTACACCATGCATTGATCCATGCATATGCACAGTAGTACACGTGAAGTGAAAGTGGAGATGCGTGTGAAATGTGTGCGTGCAGCGTCGGCGTGCTTCGGGTTCCAGGAGCAGGGGACGATGATCGCGGCGGCGAGCGACGTGTTCTGGAACGGCGGGGCGGCGTGCGGGAAGCGGTACGTGGTGACGTGCACGGGCGCCACCAACCAGGGGGTGCCGCGGCCATGCACCGGCCGGAGCGTCACCGTGAAGATCGTCGACCACTGCCCCTCCGGCTGCCAGGGCACCATCGACCTCTCCCAGGAGGCCTTCGCCATAATCGCCAACCCGGACGCCGGCAAGATCAAGATCGACTACCGCCAGTACGTTACACACTCACTCGCATCTCAGTCATCGACTTCCATTGTTTTCTTATCGAGTACGTACTATCAGAAATGACAGAATGCATCCATGTCGGCTCATTCATTCGACAAATTTGTTTGTATTTTGCAGGGTGTAGATATATAGTTCTGCGATCAAAGGTGAAGACCATACATATCTACGGAGTATATAGTCAATAAAGTGCATAGCTTCTCCAAACGACGGGGAGCGAGCGTGTGTTCCAGAACTCCGTTTGGTGCCAATAAAACAGATTGTATGAGAGAGTGAAAAGAAGAAACGTAATATAGTATATATATGAACGAATTTGTCGTGTGGATTTGAACACTGAAATAAGGACTGAAAACGTACATGACCCTTGCGCGCCCTGTGTTAAGGTTTGCACGTTGGCAACGCCTTCCCTGAATGGAGAGCGTGGCCACACAGCCTACGAACATGGGGTCTTCTCCATGTTATAAAACCAGCTCCCCCCCCCCCCCCCCCCCCTCCCCAATCGAAATCGGTAACCGAAAAAGAAAAACAAGATCCAAACATGATGTGTGCTGCGCAATTTCATACGTATTTTTATACTATGCTTCTCTACACACCCACGATCATTGTAGTTAGGTATCAACCTCTCAAAACTGAGCTCATGAAACTTTGAGATATTCGCAGTTACTTTGAATCATTTGAAGATGCTACCATCGTAACGCTTGCTCTTCCTTCCTCCTTAATGACACAAAGTTACATATATCCCATTATATCTACTAGCAAATCTATGATCCTATATAACCAAATAGTCATGTTGACCTATCAACGATATTGGACTATCTGTTGCCGTAGTCAAATCAGATATGCCCTGCTTGTTTGACCCACCAACTAAATTAGCCAGACTGGACCAATCTTTTTTCTTTGCCAAATCCTAGCTTCGGTCCTTCTCTTGGTTAAAGTCAGCCAACGGTTAAGGTCTAGCTGACACCGAACCGTTCCCAACGTCACATCCACGTGTTGCCAACCACACTACTGAAGAAGTGATGTAACGCCCCGACACTCGTTAACCGAAAACACCAGCTAACTCGTACCAAGATGCTACGCATTACCTGTGAGATAGTACCAGTCCCAGGATACACTAGCTGGTACACACAGAATAACCATGGAATCAAAGTAACTAATTATTACATTACTGGGTTTTAGTCCTTACATAAGTTGCTATCATGGACAGGCCCATGGATGAGCAACACAACAATACAAAAGTCCACAGAGTGGAAGTCAAAAGCAGCAAGAAGCGAAGCGACTGGGCGACTAAGCACTAGGCGAGCGCCTAGACAACCATCTTGTTCCACAGGCGAGGCTTGGAGCTAGGAACGAAATCTTCTAGAAGTCCTCGTACTCGGCTTGCTCCTGCAGACACTCTTCGGTGGTTGGGTCGATGTCTTCATCTCCAAGCTCTATAGATATTTATATATAGCAAGGGTGAGTACTTCACGTACTCAGCAAGCCGGGGAAAGAATGACATGCGTGGTTAAGATAAGGAGGGCTAGGGTTTTATTTGCGAAAGCAGTCTTTTTGACAAAAGCGATTTATTTCACAAAAACTCTAGTGATTCAAAATTTTAGTTGTCGGGAAGAGGCTCGCGCCTCGTCCCATTCCACAAGTTGCTTTGCAACAACTTATCACAAGAGTAATAATTAATTAAATAACTGGTTTCCTCTATTAGTTTCTTTTTGCTTTCACAGCAATGTAGTTCAAACCATTAACTCATCACAACACTATTTCACATAGTTAACCTTGCTTTCTCAGCACAACAACGCCTTCTCGGCCCTAACAACACCTTGGTGCCAAGCGACACCCCAGGTCACACAGACCCGTTCCTAACCACAAAGGTTAACCGTTTACCACACAGGCGAACTCTGGAAACGAATCCCTTCCCACCAACCATTTTCATCAAACATTTGTCAAACAAATCTACGCTATGAGAAACACCTTACACTCGCCCTTGACCGTGGGCACGGCTGTTCGAACAGTTCATTAAGCTCTGCAGAGGTTGTACGCTTTACCCACACGACACGAAATTGACACCGTGTACCCGTCGGCAACGGAAGTTCGTGACAAGGCCTTTCCAAAGCTAACCCATGAAAATCGCATACCACCTAGTTGGGCCAAGTCTCTCAGCCGAGTATCAGGCAGTCGCTGCCGTCATCCACTCAGGAATACCGAGGATGTCTCCTACTCCTACTCGGTACCGTGTGCCACATAGAGGCAAACAAAACACCCAAAAGGGCTATAATGATCCAAACTTCGTCTCCTCATCCTCGGCATCCCACAACTATTGGCATACCAAACTCCCATGTGGTAACCATTTACTTAGCCAGTGGCATTCCATGAATACCCGTGAGGTCGCACTGTAACGTGTTTGGATGGATTTCCCAAAGGAATCGGTCCTTAACGATAATACGCGACCAAACCACAAAGACATGGCCTCGCATCATCACCATTTTCACAACTCATTTTATTTCACAACACATCGGTACAACGTACCGGATTTTTAAGCATAAAGTTTAGAGATACCCAAGTTTCCCACACGACAGTACAAACGTAAGCACGGCTAAGCAAACTACCTCGGTAATCGTATCCAATAGATAGCGATACCGGCGCTAACATATGTGTAGCTAACAAGGATAAAGGGATACACAATATCCTACGAACAATGAGTGTAACTACTAGGTCGGTCCGTTGGTTGCATAAACAATCCGAGGCCTAAACAAAATTATCGTGTACACTAACAATGCATTTTGTTCAAACAAAATAATCTTGCAAATATAGGGGCAATGTGATCAAAGGGGCTTGCCTTGCACAAGATGGGGGTCTTCTTCTTCGAAACCGGCGTCCGGAGCTTCCTCGTACACGTGCTCTATACGCGAAATGGGGAACAAATAAATAAAAGGCAATAAAACAAGCTCAAAACAGAGAAACAAGTATGCCACTGTGTAGATCTCAATTTTAGAAAAATTTAGAAAGTTGAACGAGGTCAAACGGAGTTACGGTTGAATTTCTAGGAATTTTCAAAGATAAAAAGATTTCTGGAATTTTCTGGAAATTAAGTTTAATAGAAAAGGAATATTCCATTGGAATATTCCGTTCAAACGGACGGCGGGGAGACCCATATGTCAATCAAGAGAGAGAGAGGGGAGAGAGGGGGGCCCACTTGTCAGGTGTTTCTTCCTCCTCTCCCTACCGAGCTTGGCTCGGGCTGGCGGGTGCCGGTGCGCCGCGGCGGCGGGGCGCCCGGGGAGGGAGAGGCGGCGGCGGCCGGGGGAGCGGCGGCAGTCGGAGAGGTGACGGTGGCCGGAGGAGTGGCGGCGGCCGGGGGGAGAACGGCGGCAACCGGGGAAGAGAGGGAGAGAGAGGGAGGTTCAGCGAGAGGGGGGAACGGCGGCGAGAGCGGGGCTCGGCCCCTTTTTATAGGAGGCGAGGGGTGCGGCGTGGCGCGGCGAGGTGACAGCGGCGCGGCGCGGCTCGGGGCGCGAGGTGGCGCGGCGCGGCGCGGCGGGTGGCTCGAGGCGGCGATGGGACGGCAGTGCGGCAAGGTGACGCACGCGGTGCCGAGCGGCGATAGGACGCGGGCGCGGCGTCGAGCGGCGACGTGACGTGGCACGGCGCCGGATGGGACGCGGCGCAGCGGCGGGGCTCGGGGTGGCGCGGAGCTCGGGGCGGTGGGGCGCGCGGCGCGGGCGGCGCTAGCGCGGCGGGCGGCGGTGGCGAGCGGTGGCGGGCGCAGGTGGCGCAGGCGCAAGGTAGGGGAAGGGGGAGCAGTGGTGGGCTGGGCCGGGCTAAGCGCGGAGGAAAAGGCCCGTGGGTCGGGAGAGAAAAAGAGAGAGAGAGAGCTAGGCCGGGAGAGAGAAAGAGAGGGGAGGGATGGGCTGGCCCACTCGGGGGAGAAAAGGAAAGGGAGAGAGAGGGGTTGGGCCGGGGAGAGAAAAGGAGATAAAAGGGGCCTAACTTGAAACAGTGAGGTTTTCATTTTTCCAAGGATTTTCAGAATTGAGAATTTGATGGAGATTATGGAGAATTTGAATTTGGATTGAACAGGGATTTGACAAAATTTGAAAGAGTTTCAAGGAGGGGTTTTGAGATCCACTTGGCACAAGATCAACTGAAAACAAATTTTAATCTCCAAAATTTTTTTTTAAATGAGGGAAATAAAAAGTTAGGGTGCTACAAGTGATATTTACCCGGATGGTAAAAATCACATTAATCCCGATTCAAATAGGAACCGGGACTAAAAATTATTTTTAGTCCCGGTTAAAAAACCCAAATAAACTTTTTTGATCTTTAGTCCCGGTTGGTGACACCAACCAGGACTAAAGATCATTTTTAGTCTCGAATTATTTTTTGTCAGGCCGTCGGGGATCTTTAGTCCCGGTTCGTGTTACCAACCGGGACTAAAGATCACCCAGTTGGTAAAGCATTGATAAAAGCATCTTTCCTCTCTCCTCACAGCTAAAAACCCACCTCTCCTCTCCCCTCCCATCCCTCCTCCCCTCTCCCCTCTCACCGGCGGCAGCGGCTACCGACGGTGGCAGTGGCAGTGCACCCCGGCGCGGTGGCCAGAGGGAGGGGGCAGGGCGGTGGCGGCGGCTCCCCTCCCTCCCTCCCAGATCCGGTCGGCGTTCGGTCGGCGGCGGCGGTAGCGGTGGAGGCGGTGCTCTCCTCCCTCCCTCCTCCCAGAACCGGCCAGAGGAGGGGAACCGGCCGACGGCAGAGAGCGGGGCGGCGGGCGTCGACAGTGGGCGGCCAGCACTCGAGCCAAGCGGCAGGCGGTGGCGGGCGGGTGGCGCACGGCTCGCAGAGCCGCTGGGGCCCTCTCCTCCTCTCCCCCATTTGTGGCAATTTGTGGATGATTTTTTTTTAGATTTTTTAGATGTTTTTGTGAATTTGTGAATGATTTTGTTGTTGCATTCGATCTGTGATGTTAATTTTGATGTTGTTATAAATTAGAAGGATTGTAATATATATATATATACATACATACGTACGTACATACATACATACCATAAATTTTATGTGTATATGTAATTAGTTATAAGTCTGTATATATTTTGGTATTCTATATATGTATATATTTACCTACATGTCATATTTTGGTTATACATATGTAATATATATATATATATATATATATATATATATATATATATATGTATATGTATGTATGTATGTATGTATGTATAGTATAGTATATAAACAAGCAGCAAGCAGCATATGAAAAAAAAATATATAAAAACATCTTTAACGCCGGTTGATGTTACTAACTGGGGCTAAAGAAGAATCTTTAGTCCCGGTTATTACAACTGGGATTAAAGATAGGTATCTCTAGTTTCGGAATCGCTGTCCCAATTTACAATCTGGGACTAAAGGGATTGTGAACCGGGATTAAAGGGATTGTGAACCGGGATTAAAGAGGGATTATCAAGTAGTATCATCTGCCGATTGTAGCCGAGTTACAGTCTACCACCAATTCACTATGTATGTTTCGTGATGTGCATGGTTATACCGCCAAGAGAATCAGAAGGCTTCAAAATGTAAACTTGAGGTCAGCTGGTTTCCACCAAACCATGATCCCTAGGTCAATGTACAATTATGGACTTTATTTTAGCAGAGTTTTTGGAGTCCTACAGTCTAACACACACTAAGTTGTTTGAGCACGACACTGAACCGGACTGTTATATGGAAAGTTCCGAGGGTATAAACACAGAGGGATACTTGACATATTCACCGGATTGGTTGACTTGTTTTCTATTTGTTATTGGGTTTTCTAAACTGAAAATAAAAAGTGAAAATGCTCATCTCCAAGAGAGCCTAAAATTGATTCCCTAAATCTAAAAAATGGGTCCTCTATTAAACTACCAACTGCTTTTTTCCAGAGATTATAATAGCGGGGAACTTCCTGAATCTTTCAGCCACATCAGTGCAAACATCCAGCTGCACATTTTCTGCAGCATCAGCAAAAGCAGAAGCACCAGATTGTCAGCAGTAGCAGCAATCAACAACAACAAAAAACAGCACCAATATCAGGTCCAGATCAGAGAAGCAGCAGCCGGCGCTAGCAGCAGTAGCGGGCGCTAGCAGCAGCAGCATTCAGTTCTCAACAACGGGTTCATCAGATTAGGAAAAATGCATTCAGCAAAATCAACAGCAACCCTCATATTATTGCATCATTCAAGCAGTACCATCTAGCAGGCAGGAATGCTCATCACCCTTAGCAGCTGAAGAATACAAGTAGGATAAGAATTGCATCCCAGGCAGCAAGCAAACCCATTTTTAACAAAGCAGTAGCACATACAGATCACTAAAATTAACTAGTTCATTACACCTGACTTAAACAAATACTATATAGTATTCATAGGGAGAAAAATTAAAGCTCCACCACTGTTTATCTAGAACTAAGGAATTTTGATTGCAAATTGAGTTGATCAAGTTTGTGAAATATCCACTTTCATCCATGATCCCTGTTCAAGGATTAAAATTCAACACATTAGTTACATTCAGCACAGCATTGGCATGAAGCGAATAAAATAAGTAATCAGAGTGAAATGGCTAGTTAAAACCTTGGCAGTGCACATCTGAAATAAATTAGTTTTACAGACTGAAATGACTAAACAAAACCAAGGCAGTTCACAGAGTAAGGGCTCATCAAGCTCAGCTCCTGCTACATCTAAGGCACCCTCAAATCAGGTGAGATGGAATTTGAATTATTGCATTGATAGTGGTTAGCTGAAAGTGATAACTATTGGTTTATCAGATATTACTTCATCAAACAGGCAACACATAGCTGATAAGTGATAAGTAGCACAAATATAGGATTTCAGAGTGAACATCTGAGATGGCATTCGCTCCTGTGTTTATCGTGTTTACTGTGATTAATTGCTGTGTTCTGCATGTAGAGGCACGCGCGGGAGTGGCACGCCTTGCCGCCGACGCCGAGGCACGCCACCATGCAGAGCTAACCGGTGGACGCGTGCAACACGCCCTCGGCGAGTCGGCGGAGAGCGTCATGCCGCCGAGCTCGCTGCGCTTCGCCGCCGAGTAGGCATGCTCCCACGTCGCGGAACACCGCCGACACCCTTGCCGTTGTCGGTCCTTGGCTCGTACCGGACCTCCTGCGTGACGATCCTGATGCCGGTGATGGAGAGAGGAGAGGTTGGATAAAGAATAAATAGCCCTGACATGCGAAGCTCACGTGAATCTCACTTGTCACGTCAGCTAATATCGGATACTACACTATCTCAGGTATGTTAAATATTGATCCGAATTTAGGTAATATATTCGGTTTCGTTTCCTAGTAGAACTCCGTGTTATTTTCTATAGGTATTTTTCTTATTATCTGCTATATATACTCTTGTAAGCCGTACGATAAGGGGTGATGTTCCTATTATTATTCCCTTACTTTTATAATCAACTCCTCTTGTAAGCCGTACGATAAGGGGTGATGTTCCTATTATTATTCCCTTACTTTTATAATCAACTCCTCTATAGTACAAAAACGATTTTCCTGTACATACCCCTCTTTAGATTGCAGACGGACTTTAACTGATCGCGTCTGCAAAAATCGTTCTCTATTTTCGTGTGTGAGTCCTTAAGAGGACCACACGGAAAAATCGATTTTCGCAAATGGACCTCTTAAGTGGACCGCACACGAAAATGAACCTATTTTCGTAGACGAATCCTTAAGTGGACCGCACACAAAAAATACAGATTTTTTTATCCCATCCCTCTCTCTTTTCCCTCTCACTCACTTCAAATTTTTTACCTCCTCTCTCTCTTCCTTTCCTTTTTATTCACTCCTCTCTCTTTCTCACCTCTTTCTCTACCTTTCCTCTCCTCTCTTCCCTCCGAGCACGTGGCGTGCGGTGACTGCTGGCGGAGGTGGCGGCGGTCGCGCGCGACAGCCGGATCCGCGCTGCCGTCGCCGCTGACAAGGAGGAGGAGACGGCCGGGAGCAGCGCCGCCACCGCCGCCAACGATGACGATTAAGAGGAGGCAGTCGGGAGCGGCGGCACCCCCCCCATGCGTGCGCGACGACCGGATCCGTGCCACCGTTGCCGCCGACGACAAGGAGGAGGTGGCCGGGAGTGGTGCCGCCACCGCCGCCGACGAGGAGGAGGAGGAGGAGGCAGTCGGGAGCGGTGCCACCCTCCCCATGTGCGGCGATGGTGGATTTGGTGGTGGGGGATGCGGGTGGCGGTGGATCTGGCGGTGGTGAGGCACGGCGACCGTCGCCCGCGCGGATCCGACGGCGGCCGCCCTCCCCCCGCGTGGCGGCGACGGATCGGACGGTGGGGAGGTGCAGCGACAGCGGATCCGGCGGTGGGGAGGCATGAGGGCGGCGGATCCAGCTCCGGCGACGGCGACGGCGGTTAGGGTTTCAGATTTTTATATTTTTTTTCGGTTTTTTATTTTTACGTGCGGGTGGCATAAGCCACCCGCATACAAAAATAGCGATTTTTCCAGACCCCTGGGCACGTGCGATTAGCCCTACCGCATGCGAAAACCCTTTTAGTCCGCTTGGAAAAATCTCTTTTGTAGTAGTATATACTGATTATTGCTGGTCGGCGCTCGTGGTTTTTTCCCGTAAGGGTTTTACACGTTAAATTCGTATCTCTGTTGCATGGTTTTTTCCCATAAGAATTTTCCACGTTAAATTTATGTCTTTGTTGTGCATCTATTTTCGTAAGAAGTGGTATCACAGCCTATCATCAATCTGTCACCGAAGTCTCGGAAAAGAAATCATCGAGAGGAGCCTGATCGCTCTTGTCCATGTAAATTTTTATTCACGTTGAAATTGCTATCGCACCCAAGCTTGTGTATCAGGAGGTTTATCCGGAGATAAATACTTCGTTTTATGCACCCAGAATGTTTCGTATTTTTCTAGGGTTTCACAAATTGTACCAGTAGATTCAGGATTTTATTCCCAAAACAAGTTTGAAGTATTATCTACCGCTCCTGGATTGAGTGCAATATTCTCATTATAGCAAGTGAAGATTTAAAGTGGAGTATTCTGCCTAGTAGGAGAAGCATATTTAAGTCGTCGAGAAGGAGGCTCGCTTCTGTCTAGATCACAAGGTGATCAATTTTATCGGTGAATTTTGCTACCGTCATTTTCCCAACGTATCATAAGGTTAATGAGGAGATCTAAGTACTTTGTTTTGTGCACAAGAGTTTCGCGTTTCTGCTTGGATTACAAAAATTCTTGCCAGCAGATTCAGGATTTTATTCTCATGGCGAGTTTGAAGTTTGTGCATCAGTTTCACGTATCTGCTAGGGTTCCACAATTTTATAGCAGCAGATTCAGGATTTATTCCCAATGGTAAGTTTGAAGTATGGTCTACCTCTTCTGGATTGAGGGTGTTATAGTATAGTCATGCAGACTATCTGACGTGCAGTGATTTTATCTACATAAGGAGTTTCTTTGGGAATTGAAGATTTTTATGTTACAAGGAAAATTCGTCTCAAGGTGAAAATTATTAAATATTGATCCGAATTTAAGCTTATAATATATTCATATTAGTTTCCTAGTAAGACTCCGTATCGTTTTCTATTAGGTGTCTTTCCTATTATCTTCTATATATATACTCTTGTAAGCTGTACAGGAAGGGGTGATGTTCCCATTGTTATTTCCCTACGTTTGTAATCAACTCCTCTATACTGATCATTACCGGTTAGCGCCCGTGATTTTTTCCCGTAAGGGGTTTTCATGTTAAATTCGTGTCTCCATTGTTTATCTATTTTCATAACAGGGTACACCAGTTTTGTAAGTTAAGAGATGTATTGTATCTGCTATTCTGGTTCAGGAACGAAACTCGGAGTCCAAGATGAGAGATGTAAAGTGAACTTATTCCGGACTATGTAGAGCCTTGAGCCGTGGCGAAGACAGACGGCCCGTCCGTGCACAGCAGCCTCGAGCGGGCGTGCGGCAACGCTCGCGTCGCGGCTGCCTTTGGACCTCGGAGAGCCGCCCGCGCAATCGATTTCTACGGCGGCGGTGGCCAAACACAGTCAAACGGATCGAGGGGCACTTAACGGCAGTTGGTAATCATCATCATATCGGTGGCTGTCTCCTCTCTCGCCGCCGGGCCGCGTCAGACAACCGAGCCGGCTGCGCCGTGTTAGTTTCGCGGAGAAGCGTGCGGTGACACACTACAAGGACGTGAAAAGTGAACCGCGCGTAGCACCGGTCGCCGGTCGTATTCGCAGACTTCCAGGAGTCTTCCACAGCAACAGTAAATCGCGTGCAATCGGTCCACGAACAAGCGAGAAGATATCGGTTAATTAATTACGATGACTCTCGTGTCAATGTGCGCTTTTGTGGATCTCTTAGGTTTGGAGTTCCGTAGCGTGCGTCCCTATTGAAGATATCTCATGTTCGCGCCCTGTACATGCAGCTAGCGGCGACGTTGGAAACACGCGGCCCAGCATTGCGTGTTTTCCTACGCGACCTTCGGCTATAAAACGGCCCGGTGCACACTGAACCCTGCAAGTCAGCTTCAGTTCGCTGCACCTCTTGCAAGAATTAATCTTTCAGACTCCCAGATTACACCTGATCGAATTGATCGCGATTACGACGATGGCTAAGGTGACTTCGGTTGTCATCGCAGCCGTGATAGGGCTTGCAATGGTGTCTCTGGCTGCTGCCGACTCTGGCACTGCGACCTTCTACACGCCTCCTTACACTCGTACGTTGAGTAAATTTCCTAGCTACATATATTGCATTCGTCGATCACCCATGCATATGTACAGTACACGTGAAGTAAAATTAATAGAGAGAGATGTGTGTGAAATGTGTGCGTGCAGCGTCGGCGTGCTTCGGGTTCGAGGACCAGGGGACGATGATCGCGGCGGCGAGCGACGTGTTCTGGAACGGCGGGGCGGCGTGCGGGCAGCAGTACGTGGTGACGTGCACGGGCCCGACCAACCAGGGCGTGCCGCAGCCGTGCACCGGGCAGAGCGTCACAGTGAAGATCGTCGACCACTGCCCCTCTGGCTGCGCGGGCACCATCGACCTCTCCCAGGAGGCTTTCGCCATCATCGCCAACCCCGACGCCGGCAAGGTCTTCATCGACTACCAACAGTACGCTACTCCTCGATTGACTTCTCCTCTTAATTTGGTAGAGCGATGTTTCGGTACTATCTACTTAATATTATACTACCAGTAATATTAAGAGTAAATTAGTAATTAATTTACTAATACACTATAATATAATGATTACGAGTAATTTTATTATTTATGTTTTTTTCCGGCTAGATTAATATGTGGTTATCCATTGTGTTGGTATTGCTCATATTCAATCAAAAAGCTAAAAAAGAAGGAAAAAAGTTTAGGCACTGCTAAATAACTATTATACTTATTTTTTAGGATAATAATATCTCTTTATATTTCTACTGTTGTTAACTAGGGTGATAGTAAAAAGTAATCTTAATGAAATTAATGGTTCAGATTATTTTCTACTACTAGAGAGCATTGTAGTAAGACTCAATTTGTTAGTCTTCCGCTGCTGTATATTAGACGACGACTAGTTGAAATGCTGCTACTTAATTTGTTCGATCAATGTGTTTGTCGTTTGCAGGGTGTAAATTTTACGGCCGAGGTGATGATGAATACCGCACGTATCCCTACATATGCAATTAATAAAGTGCATCTCCAAACGGCTTAGTTTGGAGCGAGTACATGTTCCATAATTCCGGTTAATTAATACGTAAAAAAACAGATTGTTACTGGGAGGGTGAAAAAATGTCTCCCCTGATCTGTAAAATTACCTTCTGCTGGTTGAGAAAGAAACATATATATACTCCTTACCATGGTACTGCACGTGTGAATTTGTCACGAGGACGTGAACATGAAAGAGACTGAAAACGTACCGTTTGTCCATGACGACTCTCAGCTCGCTCGCGTAGAACCGCATTCTGGTCGAGTCGAGCAAGTGGCCATGCACAACTTGATTCTTCGTGGAGTCGACTCGCGTAGAAACTACCTCCTAAACGGCGACGGCTAGGACGCAACCGAGGTTTGCCTGCCCGCGTGGCGCCTCGGCGTAAACGAAAACGATGCGCTCGGCGCTGCGCACGGAGGTCGCTACAGCCCCGTACGTGCGAACGCGCGATCGCCGGCGCGCGCTGGCCTGGCCGCGCGCGTTCCCCTACCCCTGTTGCATATGCGGATTTTGCGATCGATCTCACGTGGACGTGCAGCCGTCCGTATGTTAACTTGGCAGGCCGCCCCGTGGGCCGAGCGGGGGCCGTGTACGGCTATGATCGCGCACGGCACGGCCCGACTTGCGCCGGGCCGGCGTCTTCAACTCTATAGATCTCGTATATACGTGGCCAAACGGATCGTGCCAAGCCGGGCCAGCTCGAGCACGGTAGTACCGTGCACGGTCCAGGCCCGGCACGGCACGGCGGCCTGTGGGCCGTGTCGGCACGGCCCGTTAAACCGTGCCGTGCTTGGGCCGGCACCTGAGCCCGTGGGCCGGCACGGCACGACACGGATCCTGTAGCAGGCCGGCACGGCACGGCACGGCCCGCCAACGGCACGACGCGGCTCCGCGCGCGCGGGAGGGCGTGCCGCGAGTGGCCTCGCGGCCAGCTGGCGCGTGCCGCGTGGCGATAGCGTACGGCGGTAGGCGGGCTCGGCGGCTGTGCGCGGTGCGCTTGTGCGGGAGTGGGAGCGGCCGTTGGGGATGAATCGGATGACGCCACGTGTCCCGCAACGGTTATTTCAACGGCTATTTTTAAGAAGTAGCCGTTGGAGCTCGAAAAAATTCAAAAAAAATATCAAAAAATTCCGAAAAAATATGAAAATTATTTCTATAAATAGGGCACCCACCCCCAGCATTCTAAATCATCCCAACCTTCCATTTTATGCTCTCTTGTAGTCTTGTGTGCTCTGATAGTTCGATTTTTTGACTTGGACAAAATTTGACCAAATTTTGTCTAAAATCAAAAATAGTATTTTTGTGACTTCGAAATAGTGCATACCAGAAGTGTAAATCCAAGGTGGTGAGAGAGAATTACGGTATATATTCATATTTATGTGTTATTTGTATTTTTTTTGTTTTTGTGAATAAATATTCTGAAATTTGTTTATATTGTTTTCATATTTTAGAATGGACGATCCGAACTTTCCGTCATTCACGTTAGGTGATTTTGACCCTAATTACATGTCCGGGTCATTCCCAACTAGTGAGTATGATATCACCGGATCGACTCCAACACCACCAGTTGTGGACGAGGTACCGCTGGGTTCCGAAGGATCTGGCACTATGAGTGGGAGTACATCGACGTACACCGGCTCAAAGAGATCAAGAACTTCCGGCGTTTGACAACATTTTGATGAGGTGGCCGTGACAGGCCCCGACGGAACGCAGGTAACATACGCGAGATGTAGAATATGCAAAAATAAATTATCTGCAAAATCATCTGGTGGAACAGGGCACTTAAAGAGACATGCTGAGGCTTGTGCAAAGAAGCAAGGAATTCAACTACGACAGCAGCAACTACTACTAAATCCCGATGGTACGGTACGTACATGGGAGTACGATCCTATGGTAGCTCGAGAATCGCTTGTCCGTTTAATTGCTAGACAAGATTTACCTTTGAACTTTGATGAGAGTGCTGCATTTGAAAATTACATCAAAACTTCTCATAATCATAGGTTTCAATCTGTTAGTAGACAAACTACAACCCGTGATTTAAAAAATTACTATGACAAAGGTTGTGAATCACTCAAGGAATTATTTATTACATGCACCTTTTCTGTTAGTGTCACCTCAGACATTTGGAGTAGTAGGGCAAAAGAGGATTATCTTAGTGTAGTTGTACATTTCATTAATGATGACTGACAAATGCCAAAAAGAGTTATTGGGCTAAGACTAATTGATGTTGCACATACTGGTGAAAATATAGCAGAGAGAATTCGAGAGGTTATTAATGAGTATAGCCTTACAGATAAAACCTTTGCTGTAATAATGGATAATGCATCTGCTAATTCTAGGACCATGGAAATTCTGCAACCATTACTTTGTGCTTATGCTCAATCTTTTCTTCTACATCAGTGATGTGCATGCCATATTATTAATCTAATTGTTAAAAGTGGTTTTAAGAGAGTGAATGTACACATTGACACTGTTCGGCAAGCAATCACGTGGTTAACTAGTTCTAACCCACGGATTGCACAGTGGAGAAGGTATTGTCGTGCATCGGATATGCGCCCACGTAAGTTTATGACCGATGCGGAACATCGGTGGAATGCAACTTATTATATGTTAAAGGTTATCATACCTTATAAGAAATTACTTACTGTTTTTCTTCAAACACGTAATGGGCTAAGAAATAGTGACGGACAGCCAATACTGACTGACCATACTTGGCACGTTGTTGAAAGGTTTTATCAATTTCTTGAAACGTTTCATGATTGTACACTTCTTTTATCTCAAGTATATTATCCAACAGCTAATTTAATTTTGCATAACATTTTTGAAATTACCACTTTGTTCAAAGACTATGAAAATGATGAACTTTTAATGCCCGTAATCTTTAGTATGAAACAAAAATATCTTAAATATTGGAAAAATATCCCCATGTTGTATGCTTTTGCATTTATTCTTGATCCTAGGGGAAAAATTACGGGGATTCCTCCATATTATATCACTTATTGGAGATACTATTAATGTTGACTATTCTACCTACATTCTGATGTTAGAACTAAATTATATGAGGTATTTGGAAAGTACGAATTAAAGTTTCAGGGAGGCGCTTGCAAAGACCTCCACCAGCCCGTGCAGCAGGTAAGAAAAAATTACAGTGGAGCAGAATTTGGGGTGGTTCATCTTCTAGCCATGGTGGTGGTAGCAATTCGTTAACAGCAAGTGGGGACACTAGATCGCATGGTTCCGCTGAAGAGTTGTCCAACTATTTGGATAGCGACGCCATCAGGCATGAATCATCAGACTTCAATGTGCTCGGGTGGTGGAATGATCACAAGATGTCATATCCTGTGCTTTCTAAACTAGCACAGGATGTGTTGACGGTGCCCATCTCTTTGGTATCCTCCGAATCGACCTTCAGTCTATGCGGAAGAATTATCGAGGACAGGAGAACAAGTCTGAGCAGCGATCGCGTAGAAATGCTACTAAGCGTCAAAGACTGGGAGCTAGCTGCAGAACATGCCCGATACACTGCTGACAACCAAGAATTGGTCGCTCAGTTCGAAAACCTTTATTTCGATGACGACCAATCTGAGTAGATACCTTGTATTTTAAGTAATGACCCATAAGCTGTACTCTTTTCTTTGTCATGGTTTTCTCAAATATGAGTTTTTACATGATAAAGTTTTTAACGAGGCAGCATGTATCATGTAAAACATCAATAAAGGTCATTACTCTTTTTCCCATATTTTTTTACTTTTTATAACTATAATTATTTTCCTATTTTTTTCAACTACTACTAGTCATTATTTTTCATTACAACGGATCAAATCTTTGCTCCTCTTTGATTTTTTTTTCGCATTTGTCAGGGCAAGGCGGTAAGCCGACCGGCCAACAACAGCCGACAGGCGAGCAGGCCGCCACGTGTCGCCGCGTCGCCCGCGCGCCCGCGGCTCGGCCGACCCCACCTCGACGCGGTTTCCCGCTTCCCTGCACCTGAGCTCCCGCCTGCGCCTTCGAAATTTGGCCGCAAGGCCCGCGCGCGCGCCAGCCGCCAGCCGGCCTGCTGTTGCCGCCGTGCCGCGCGACGCCCTGGGCCGGCGTGCCGCCCACGGCCCGTGGCGGATTCGCGTGCCCGTGCCGGCACGTCACGGCACGGCGCTCCCACGGGCCGTGCCTGGGCCGGGGACACGGTCCATGGACCAGCACGGCACGACCCGCTACAATAGTCGTGTCTAACGGACTGTGCCACTGGTGGATTCGTGTCGTGTTAGATCAGACCGCCCATTTAGCCTGGTATAATCTCGTACGCGACTCGAGTAAGGTCGCGCACGGGACCGCGCCAGCGTGAAGGCCGCGCTTGGCGACCGAGGGCCCGGGTCACGCGGGACCGGATCGATAAAGCTCTCGGTTCGGTGGTTTATTGGCGTGTGACCAGTTGGATCAGCGGTTTAAAGTGGTTAAATAGCTGTTAATTGTCTGACTTGTTCACTTCAATCACAAGGCACATGCTCACTGCATACGCGATAGGTGTTAGCGGTTCAAACCGGCAGGTCCAACCGAGTTTATATCGGACCGATTGCTCAACGGTCTTTTAACTAGACCAGAATGACCGAGACTCCTGTTTCAGTTTTTTTTTTATCTGACCGCTAGTCTGGTCCTAATAATTATGACGCAGAAACACACGTATATGGCTTCCGAAGAACTTCAAATTTACTGTATCCGTTTATGAATACTCATCAGTTTTGATCAAAGTATCCGAGATTACAAATGTAGAAAGTACAAATATAGAAAGTGGGACTTTGATGCTAAATAATTAGTCTATACTGGGTCTGTTTAACACAGTTCCAGCTCCAAAAAACTAGAGTACAGACAAACAGTTTTAGTTCTACCTAAAATAGAAACAGAGTTGGATGAAGCGCTCTCATAAAATAAACTAGAGAGGTGGAGGCTGCTCTACAATTCCACTCCGCATCTAATTTTGAAGTTAAATTTAGGAATTGGAACTCTACCAAACAAGCTCTGAAAATATTGTTGATCAAAACTTAGCAACTCGGTGTCAAAACTGATAACTATTGTTGAAATAAAGGGTGTCAGATTAACAGATGGAGTCCAACATAACAGATTGATTAATATAGTTATATGGGAAATACAATTGTATTAAAAATAGAAGTAATAATTGCGTATATTAAATTACATACAACTCTACTAATTAAATTTTAGTCTACCTTCACGCAGTTGCACGAAATTTTTTATACTAGTTAGGACAAAGGTAACAACCAAGTGGGATCCTTCCCTGTCAGCATGACCGTGAAGGTTGGGGAACCTTTTCCTCCGGCCGGCTGCGCGATCAGCATGCCGCGGCGTCAGTTCTTGCACGTTTCTGCCGCAGAAGCCAAACCGGCAATATACAAGGACGTTGCAACTTGCCGCAAGCCCGGCCATAACATCATAATCGCAGGGGGTTTTTTCAACAACAACAACAAAAAAAAAAAACATCATAATCGCGGGGCTCGCAGGAGGCCTTCGCGGAGCAGAGCAAGAAACTCTGTGCTTGCTTCCATCGATGCTCCGGTTAGCTCTGGCAAAAGGAAAATTGATCACTGGAAAATTCAGATTAGTACTAGTAGTTCTTTTTTCAATAGTTACTTGTTAAGCAAAGAAGTGAAGAACAGTACTACGACGACCAAGTCACTAACATCTGTCATCGACCTAGAGCGAGGTTTGGATTAGGAATGGCATCTTGGACGTTTTCTCTGTCCTATCCTGTTGCATTTTACTATGAACCTACCAAATCTTGCATGTGCTTAGCTGGTGATGATGTGCCCTGTCCTAAGTGTGTTTACACTATCTATGCACACCTCTGTCGTTCATGTGATCATGTCAGGCTCGTGTGAGATCATCGTCTGGATGAATAAGATGGGGGCGGACTGACGAATGATGGTTAGTTAATCTCGATGTTAAGAAACTGCAATAGCGAGTTAGCGACAGCAACAGATGGTTTGTACGGTAGCACCTTAATAGAATGTGGTATATGCTGGTATATCGTGGAAGTAACTTCCAAGTGCACAGTAAAATCTCTCGCCTATATAATGTGGCTTAACCAGTGTAACATTCACTACTACACCTCTTGCACAAATCCATCTTCTACACGGGCTTAACACTGAGCATTTGTGCAAGCGTGATTAGTAGCCGATCGCTAGTGTTATGGCGCCTAAGATAGGCTCAGTTGTTGTGGCGATCGTAGTAAGCCTTGCCACGGTCTCGCTGGTCGCAGGGAGTTCAGGGACTGCGACTTTCTACACGCCTCCTTACACACGTTGAGCTTCTTATCCTTATACTCCTCTGAAACTAAAATCTCTCCAACCTGTAAATGAAAACACGCAATGCTGCATAGATGTAGTGGATATTCTCTTTTCTTTTTCAGAAGGGAGGGCATGTGTCCAGATGCATTATTAAACCGTAATTCAGTAGCTTTAATTATCGTGCGAGCTTAACATTTGGCTGGCCGTGCATGCGTGCAGCGTCGGCGTGCACGGGGTTCCAGCAGGAGGGGACGATGATCGCGGCGGCGAGCGACGCGCTCTGGGGCGGCGGCGCGGCGTGCGGGAAGCGGCTGGCGGTGACCTGCACCGGCGCGACGAACCAGGGGGTGCCGCACCCGTGCACCGGCCGGAGCGTCACCGTCAAGGTCGTCGACTACTGCCCCGCGGGTTGCCGCGGCACCATCGACCTCTCGCAGGAGGCCTTCGCCGCCATCGCCAACCCCGACGCCGGCAAGATCCTCATCGAATACCACGAGTACGTGATCTGAATACCTGATCATAGTTATAGACTGTAACTTAATTTTACGCCTCATTTTCTTCAGGATGATTTTTTCTTATCAGGTTTATTCACGATAGTTGTGCTCATTTGCAGGGTTTAAGATCAAAATCAGGATGGCTTGAAGGCAAGTGAATGTGTGGTCTTCTGGTCATCAGTAGCAATAAGATGGATTTATGGGGAAAATAAAGAATGTCTCAATGAGATTCCATTGTGGTTGAGAAGGAGCCATACTGTTGATGTGATTGTTAGTTCGAAGTGGACATCGAGACATCAGATTTAAATTCAAGTAATCTAGTTTTGGAGTATTATGAATCAAACACTCGTAATACAGAAAATGTTTGTACGAGTATATATATCATGCATAAATTGGAAATCCACAATTAATTTGTGATTCACTATTGATGCCTCATGAAAAGTTGTCTGATGCATGCTTTTGTTAGCAAAACATCTGGCACTATCAAGCAGAATGAAAGAAAAGGGAATCAAATCAGGTTTTCTTTTGCAACTGTAGGCCTGATCTTTCTGTAGTTTGAAAACAACACCAGATGGAAAGGAGTTTTTTCTACACTTACATTAGTGCTCATAAATTGCTTGGATATGAGAACCAACGGTACGATAACCATTGTTTTACATGTTAAACGACGGTAGTGTTAAAAGTGTAATTTCTCGAAGAGTTCATGCATTGCATAAAGTCAAACGGATACATACATAACAATTCCTACATAAATAACCGTGCAATTTTGAGGCAGGGGAACTAGAACCTAGAGGTGGACAAGTTAGTTGTTCAGGATAAACGGGAGAACAATCGCTTTCAGTGCCAGATCGGGCTGCAAGATCAAATCAGCGACCGAAACTGAATGCTAAAGCTGTGATGAACTGTTGTTGAGCATGCTAAGATGACCAGAGATTTTCTCCTTGCACGCCGGACAGATGAAGCCAAGTGAATCAGCCTGCTGATCGGCAACGGTGCCAAAATGCTGGAACTGAGTGTTGCACCATACACACATGGACGACTGGAGCACACACCCGCCAACCATCTTTGACATGGACATGTCCCATCCTAACTGGACAGGAGGGCAACTGCCAATGTGCGGGGCATAACCTAACATCAGTGTTGGCTCGGGTACAGGTACATGATTATGCCTGTTCATAGTCCCAAACTGTGGAGCTCCAGCTGAGGCCATCCTCAGCTGCTCCTCAAAGGTAGGATACATTTGTGGTTTCTGAACACCAAATCCAAGCTGCAAATCACACTGTTGAAAAACAATCAAATTAGCACGTCCGATTCCAGCATGCAATCATATAATTTAAGTGAAACAATTAAATTAAGAGTCATCTAGCAAAAAGCTGTGGCACACTAGAGCGATCCTACAATAAAATTGTAGTAATAAAAAACATTAGTTCATCTACTGCAGTAGTTACATGAACATACATTATGTTATCTTAAACCTTACATGTTTTCAGCTATCAAGAAAATAACCGCCTTTCTTGTTCCTTCAAATGTGTCCAATGAACCCGCATAACTCAATGATTATTAATCAGAATTCAAATAAATAAAGATCTACTAGATATGACGTTGAGTGTGGATAACTTTCAAGTAGTAATTAAACAGCTCTACTAGATTGAACTGGATAAATTTTAAGCAATTGCTAAAGCAGTAGCATGGATGTTGCAAAAAGTCAGCATATCTTGAGAAATTACCTGGTCTTGAATAATTCTACTCATTGGACCATCTTCAACAGAACGAACCAGAGAGGTCAGGCTACCAAAATTGGTTTGCAAGGACATAAAATCATCTATACTTCCGCTTGTGCCAGCTGCAGGGAGTGAGCCACAAGGACGAGTGCTGCCATTGTATTGATTCTCCAGGTCGCTGTCAGATTTTTCCAGTGCCTCAAGCATGGAACCCTTGATATCAAAATCCAGTGTGCAATGTTCATTTGGTTCATTTCGACTGGTGGAGCTATTAACAAAACTATTCCTCATACTGTGAATATCAATTTCATCAGTTGCAGGACCACCAGTCAGTGTGTTCAGATCAGATAACGAATAGCAGCTTGAATAATCAGCTTTCATGTTTATTGCATTATTCAGCTGGGCAAGACTACTTTCTGTGATAGCACCATTGAAGATATTGCTGTAAGCTTCAACATCAAAACCTGCATCATTGCTTGTGATGTTCCGTTGATTCACCAACTGTTCTTTGGCATTATCTTCATGTCTGTTGCTATTGTTCTTAATTTCAGATGTCATTGAACAAGAAGTAAAACAATCCACGTTAATTTGAGCAGGAGAGATAGGATCCATGGTCAAATTAGGTTGATACATCATGTCATTGTTCTGGTTGACAAAGCTTTCAGCCTTGGATGCACTGTTCTGGCTATTGACAAAATTTTCCTCCTTACAAGCATTGTCATCGGCAGAATTAGCACCAAAGCATTGGGCAATGATGGATGATCTATTATTGTCATCTAGGGCATTAGATGTTTCATAATTTGCACCAGAAACAGGAGGAGACATTGCATCCAAACATGAATTGAGGTTGACATCTCTTATCCTGACATCGGTATTGATCTCATGATCTTTCAAAGCAGCCATTCTGCAATCAATAATCTGATCTTCAATATGTTTGGCATTTTCAGGACTAGTAGAATCGTCTGCATTCCCGTACTTACATTCTACATTGTCATTCTCTACCTCCATGTCAATCGAATTAAGATCAGGCTCATTCAAAGCAGCAGAAAGTGGGCTATTTTCCTCCTGACCATTAAAATTAGCTCCTTCAGGAAAACTACTGAATTTGTCATCCAGTAGATCACACGGCTCAGAAACTTTTTTGGATGGTTTTATATCAGTACACTCCATCGGATCATCAGTACGCTTGCTTTCACTTTGAGGAATTGAAGCATTAGGAACTAAATCATTTGTGCTGTTGTCATTCTGGGTGCAATCTGTATTGGAAAGTACCAAATCCTTTGTGCTGTCAGTCTCCTGAAAGTTTGCAGAGTTACCAATACTAAATTCGCTTGCAGCTTCAACAGTGTGAGGCTCTTCAGCATTATGACATGCTCCATCATGGATTTTATGGTCACTGAAATTGTCAATGGGATCCTCATGATTCCCAGTGACAGGTTCTCCAGCAGATCCTTTTTCCTTCTCAGGTACACCAGCCATATTGTGAAGAGGATCATTACAATGTCCAGAGAGAAGTTCCCCAGCAGAAGATTCTTTTCCCTGTTCAGTTAAGCCATCCATCTCTTGAAAACCAACTGGCTCTGGTGCCACGGATGGTCGACCACCTAACTCTCCTGAAATGATCTCGTCAGGCATTTTTTCTGGAGTTTGACCTTGAGATTTTGTAGTAGCTAAATTATGGTCAATATGGCCCAGTTTATTTTCAGAGGTCATCTGACATTCTTGAGTCACAAATGTTCCATTTTTGTTGACTCCCACTTCACCAGACTTATTAACCTTGCGCCTTTTAGCCTTCCTTTGGTGAAAGGACAGCTGATGTTGCACATAGGCACTCTGGTCCTGAAAAGTCAAATTGCACTTTTGGCACTCTTTTCCATTTGCTTCCACCTGAGTTTCATTCTTATCAAGTTGTCTCTGAGGATCACCATGGTGACTGGAGAAAGGCACAGATGTAACTGGAGGCGCACTATGCTTTTCCTCAGTAGAATTAGGCTGGCAATGGCCTACAGACTATTGAATATTTTAGTTAGTCAAACCATGAAAGGTAGTTGTGCATATAAGGTGCACTAAAAGCACTTACATTAACAGCGTTTAATTCAGGCACTTCTGCATTGCTGCTCTGAATGGCAGTTGGCTTTGCCTCCACATATCCAAGAAGAGACATAAGATAGGTAGAAACTTCTTTGCAAGTAGCAAACTGATGTCCGCTGGGGCTGGCAAGTACATCATGGACAATTAGCTAGAGCAAATAATGGCAGTGAGAAAAAATATAAAACACTTAATATTCCAATAAATGAGATCTGACAGATATTCATATATTATGAAGACCATGGCACCAAGTTCAAAATAAATACTATGCAGACAATATTAAGTTGCACTGTCCTAGCAGACATTTACTAATACAAGGTAGCCTCTTCATTCAGTGACTAGAAATCAACATGTCTGAAAATGTAATGATTAATAACGAAATAGATCTAGTACGTTTTTTCCTACAGAACAAATATACCTATTATGTAGAGCATGATGAGTAAGAATATATCTTTGCAAAGAAAGAATGTCCAACAAATGAGCATGATGAGAATGCTTGAACTATCAAACAGATCAATGCCGTTGAATCCTTAATTAAACAAAGTTAAACTTATGAATCATCATATATGTTCCAGGCATGCCGGTTGATAGAGGCAGCCATATTAAGGCGTGCCACCTGATTATGTTTTAGTACTGAACCATACAAATATATGCTCAACTAACTGATTATGTTTTAATACTGAACCGTAGAAATAACAGCGTAGGTGGGTGAATGGGTGTGGGGAAGGCAACATGATCAACTAACTATTGATAAAGAAATATATGCTCATTGTCTATGCATGTACTACCACAGACAAGGTAAATCTGGATACAAAGTATCTTGCAACACTGTCCAGATGCTGTGCCCACCATCATATCAACAGAATAGTTGGATTACGGCACATTCAAATACCCATTGTTGTGGTTCCTATGTTTCTAAGATCAGCTTAATGTTGTTGTCATGAGGCTCACTTTACAAACTAAGCTTTAAAAGGACATCATAGATGGCAAAAACGATTGTGACAAGCACATTGCATCACACTTCAAACACAAAACCCAAATCATGAATGCATACAAATGACACTTAACAACTGATGTTCACTACTACCGAAACAAGCTATACACAACATGAACAAACCTGACATAACGCCGGCAATTGATCCAAGCGACACGCTCCTTCCGCTTGAGGCCAAGTAGCAGCTTCCACCCACGGGGGAGGTGGTCACCAAACATAGAGGCATCCACAAATTTCCTCCGCCGCCTTCGGCTACCCCACTGACCCTCCAGCCCATTCATGAAACCTAACAGCTCGGATTCTGCCCCTAATC
Source organism: Oryza punctata (assembly GCA_000573905.2). Taxonomy (NCBI): domain Eukaryota; kingdom Viridiplantae; phylum Streptophyta; class Magnoliopsida; order Poales; family Poaceae; genus Oryza; species Oryza punctata. The sequence goes on from CM002496.2 coordinate 23,343,171, forward strand.
CCGCCGTCCGCCTCCGCATCTCCTCTTCGTAGGGATCCACCAGCTCCGCGAGCCTCGCCAGATCGACCGCCACCCCATTCGGATTAATCACCTCCATGTCGGCGTTCGAAGGAGGCGGCGTCGGCAGGGAGGGCCCGGGGGTCACGGGAGCGGCAATCGCGGGCGAGATTAGGGTTTGCGGCTGGGGTTGCGGTGTAATCTGGGGCGGCGGGGATGGGAATGAGGGGTCCTCGCCCGCGAAGAGGCGCTGGAGGTGGAACGTGATGAGGCGGTTCTCGGAGTCCTCATCGGCGTGGGCGGGGAGGGCGGCGGCGGCGGTGGAGGAGGAAGCGGTGGCCGGAGTCAGGTTGTGGGAGAGGTTAGTAGCGACGCGGTGGCGGGAGAAGGTCTGCTTACGGGAGCCCGCGCTCTCATTGAAGACGGCGCGATCGATCTTCGGTGGCGGGAGGACGTCAGCATCGCGGCCGCGACGCGGGTCAGCGGAGTAGGGCGACCCCGCCGCCAGCGCCACGAGATCCGACTGGGACAGCGCCCGCATGTCCACCATTGGGGCCACCTCCGTCCCCATGGCGGCGGGCGGCGGCGGCGGCGGCTCGCGGCGCGCGGGGGATTTGGGGGTTTGGTTCAGGTGGAAGAGGAACGGATGGATTCAGAGGAAGGAGAAGAGAGAGAGAGAGAGAGAGAGAGAGAGAGAGGGGAGGGGAGTGTAATGTGGTGTGCGCTACGCTAACGCTACGAGACTTTCAGATCCAACGGTTATTGTCACTTTAATATTCGTGCGTGGGGTTGATCAATATAGGCTGAACTAGCCTCAGGTTCCCCACCACGCCGCCGCCGCCGCCGATGGCGCGCCGCCTCTTCTCCGCCACGAGAGCTCTACTCCGAGCCGTTCCATCTCCCTCCCCTGAGCCGTCTTCTTCTGCGGCGGCGGCGGCCGCGGCGGCCTCGCTCCTGCCGCTGTTGCCCTGCAAGCGGCGGAGGAAGCTCCTGAAGAAGCTGAACAGTCCGCGCGTCGCGCCGATCGAACCGGAGGCCGCCCGCCGCGTGCCGGAGCTCGACGCCGTCCTCGACCGCGACGCCGCCTTCCGATTCCTCGCCCGCGCGAGGTCGTTCCTGGCTTCCCTCCCGCCGCCGCACCGGATCCCCCTCGCAGAGGCCGGGAAGCTGTACCGCGAGCTCGGATTCCCCCGCGGCCGTAGCGTGTCCCGCGCCGCCGCTCGCCACCCGCTGCTCTTCCACCTCCCGAAGATAGACTCCGTCCCGCACCTCGCGCTCACGCCGCTCATGTGCTCGCTCCTGGAGGAGGAGCGCCGCCTGCACGACCAGCTCCTCCCGACGAGGGTGCGGGCCGTCCGGAAGCTCCTGATGCTCACCGACCACCGCCGCATCCCGCTCGCGAAGCTCCACCACTGCCGCGCGGTGCTCGGCCTGCCGGACGACTTCCGGGACCGCGTGCGCGAGTTCCCCGACGACTTCCGCGTCGCCGTCGACCCCGACGGCCGCCACGTCCTCGAGCTGGTTCGCTGGGACCCCGCGCTCGCCGTCAGCGCGCTGGAGCGCGACTTCGTGGTGGACGAACGCCGGGTCCGGCGCACGTTCCGCTTCGCCGTCCCGCACAGCCGGTCGATGCCGCTCGACGCGGAGGACGCCGACCGCCTGGACGCGGCGACCACGTTCCCTCTGGTCTCGCCGTACACCAGCGGCGCACTGCTGAGGCCGTGGACGCCGGAGGCGGAGAAGTACCGCGTCGGCGTGGTGCACGAGTTCCTCAGCCTGACGGTGGAGAAGCGCGCGCTGATCCACCACATATTCGAGTTCAAGGAGGAGCTCGGCCTCACGCGGCACATGTACGCGTCGCTGCGGAAGCAGAGCCGCGCCTTCTACCTCGCCGGCACGGAGATGAACTGGGCCGTGTTCCTCAGGGACGCGTACGGCGGCGACGGCGATCTCAGGGAGAAGGACCCCCTCGTGCTGTTCAACGACAAGCTGCAGCGCTACGCGTGCATGACCAAAGATGGATTCCAGTGAGAGCATTGCTGCTGACTAGTGACGTTCTTGCAGAATTTATCTGAATTTACTGGGTTCAGCTTTGGTCTCAGTCGCGACTGCCTGAGACATCACGCGCAGGCGGCTTACACTACGTATAGGCCAGATTCAAGGAGCGGCGGCTAGTTCAGCACTCCATTTACAAATTTGGATAATTTCATTACCTTCACGAGTGGCCCTTCCTTACGAGCTTGTACACAGGCAGTTCTTCATTTGTAATGACTTCTTTTGTGGTGTTGCCCTGTCTTTTTGTAGCTTCTGTCATGATGGGTTAAAAAAACCTATGCATTGAAAAAATTGAAAGTCACATAGCTTTTATATCTCCATTACTGATACATAGCAATATATTTTCACTATCTGGTTTCTTTATTAGGAGTATTTATAACCAGCTATTTTTCTTTTGTGTTTGTGTTCCTTCTAGTTTTCCCCTCTCGTGGTATGGTCTCAATGTAAAATTGTAAATTACATACATGAATAATAGTATCAATCCTACCCTTTTGCAGGCAAATAGTGATTTTGATGCAAAGCCAATGGTTATGCTTTTAGGTAAAAATACTATGGGAAAATACTATTTCAAGACTATGGGAAAATATATTCTACAGGACAAACAACTTCTTATGAAACAACTTTTAAAAACAAGCTATCCGCGGTGGTGGCTTGCTGGGCATCTTTAAGCATGTATAATGGAGACAAGTGGTCTCAACCTGCTATGCAGGATAATATCATGTAAAAGTCACAATATTTACAATGGAAACCACTCTCAAATATGTTTTGTGTTTCAATCCCTATTTATTTTTTAGCCCTCCTAGCCCGCTGGACGCCATGGAGATGTGAGGGAGAGGGGGGGGGGGGGAGAGAGGGAGAGGAAGAATAAGAGGAGGGGCTGGACTCCATGGAGATGTGAGGGAGAAGGGGGGGGGGGGGGGGAAGAGGGAGAGGAAGAATAGGAGGAGGGGCTGGAGGAGGAAGAAGAAGGCTGAGTCATTGCCTCACTCCGCCATTGTCCTCATTATGTGATTTGATTTGTTCTTCGAGGGTAATGGCACCAAGTCTGAGGACTTGCTATATTTTTTAATATGTATGACTGATCCTTCTTTGTTGAAATGGCACTAACTCTATGTTGAAATGCACAAATGTGGTTTGTGCATTGTGTTTTCATTGGGAAGTAATCCTAGTTGTATGTTTGCTAACTCCAGACAGCTAACATTGTATCCTTTCTTGCAGCTTCTAGCCCACCTCGATCTCCTTATGGATCAGTCCTTACAGTTACAGCAATGCATCCAATTTATTAACAATAAATTGACCATCAAACTAGTGTCAATTGAGAGTAAACACAACTGAGAAATTCGTAGCACAGGATATAACCAATTCTTCCTCGTGCGACATTTAACTATTTGCCACTCTTACGATGTGGCATTAACATTTTACCACTCATAGGCCCCGTTCTTTTCTAATAAAGATAAATATTTTATCTCGGTTTCCGTTAACACGTTTTTCAAACTACTAAACGACACGTTTCGTGCGAAAACTTTCTATATAGAAGTTGCTTAAAAATATCAAATATATATATTTGTTGTAAGGACCACCGTTTTGCAACAGAAATCACTCGTGTATTCTGTGCCATTTCTCTGGATCAATTAGTTTGGCACAAACGATACATAGTGGAATTACCAAAAGCACATACACATGCGTTGAGTACGAATTAGTACATCATAGACCCGAAGGCATTGTCTTAGGACAAAGGACCAAACGGTCCGGAATACATTCCAAAAACAGAATATAGATGAGCAGCAGAACGAAGGCAGCGGCATCGCCATTGCCACAGGCAACGACCGTGTCTAGACCTAGTGGACACCCTCTTCCTCCGCGTCCTCCTCGTAGTAGGCGTATGGGTCCTCCACGGTGTCATCTTCGGCTTCTGATTAAGTTTTTAATTGCAAGGGTGAGTACCAACCGTATTCAGCAAGTTACCACGGCAACAGTGCATATGACCAGATTTATCCACGGCAAGGCATAGGTTCCTTTGCATAAAGCTAGTTTTGCAATTCTTTTCACAAACCTAGGACCTAGCATAATTGATCAAGTTTGAATACCAGAGTTCACTTTAAACAACGACGGTTTTGTCCACCATCCATTGTGATCCCAAGGATAACTTTCCGTCATTGGTTCGTCATGGTTTTCTGTGGACGTTCACCTTCCCTCCTTTCAGGAAGTGGCTCCATCAGCATAAAATTCATCATGCATTATCCCATCCCACACAAGTTAAGAATTTAGAGTCTAGCCAGGTGTAATGCATGTCCCGGTGCTCAATATCCGCGAGCATGGCTATTCGAATAGATTTGGTTTACTCACACTGCAGTGGATGTACACTTTACCCGTACTCCGCAACTGCCCAACACATGAGCCTCGTCCCAACACATGAGACGCATCACGGCAAAGCCTTTCGATAACCTTGCATTGGCAATACCCGCTCCATGAACTATCATCCTCATGCACTCTAGGCGTATATGTTTCTAGCAGTGAGAGGAGTTCTTAACTGACCGGGGATGGTACTAGCCTTTTCCAGATACCACCCAAATCCACCATCCGCCCCAGTCGAAAACAGTTGCTTAATTTTATTTCTCCTTTCACAAATCATGTCATCAATATCATGGCAATGTGGCGCTCATGTCTCCACATGCCGCATCTCAGTTACCTTCCCAAAGGTAATTACCCAAGTATATAGCATATTGATAAATATGAGTATGCATGATTCTAGAATAGCATTTCTAAGCATTTGCCATAATTGACTAGGGACTCATACGTAAACATGGTTACAAGGGGATATGGGGTAAACAATATTCAAGGCATAGCATAGTAACAAGTAGGATGTTCATCATTGCATGCAACTTTATTTGTAAACAAAATAATTTCGCAATTGGGATCAATATGTTCAAAGGATAGTGATGACTTGCCTTGCTCGAAGTCCTGCGGGTCTTGATCCTCGGTCGGACTCACAACTCCCTCGGGATCTATAATTACGTGCGAAAGAAATCGATTTGAATTCGGTTGGAATCCAATTAAAATCCAATAAAATCCGATTAAAGAAAAGATCGAGCGCGAGCGTCGAGTTTCGGTATTTATTCCATTACTTTACGAAATAGTTATCTTCCGATTTTAACCCATTTATCCTAAAATATTGCGCTAGCCGATTAAAATATTAACTCATTTTAATTCATGCGACACCGGATAAGTTAGATCCTGATTCATAATGATTAGCCTTAGTTGATAAATAAGTGACTAAATATTCGCAACGAATAACTAAATGGATAACTCGATTAACGGGTAAAAACTAACTAACAAACCAACTAAATAGACATCTAAATAGTCAATAGATCGCCGCGATTTATTTCGTAGACGCTTTAGAAAAGACCGACGATTAATCCTCCGATTAATATGCATATATACATAACTCAGTAAATAATTATCTAAATAAATAGCTAGTTAAATAACTTGCTAAAGGAATTACTGATTAAATGAACGAATCGCAAATAATCTCGTTGTATTTTTCTTGAAATCCCTAAAAATGATCTACGATTAAATCGCCAACTAATAGATATATATATACGTGTATATATATATATTAAAATTTTCCCTCCTAACTTCCTAAATTTCTTTCCTAAGCTTTATTTTATTTTTTCCCTTTTTCTTTCCTTTCCTATTTTTTTCCTTCTTCTCTCTCTTTTTCTTTTTTTCTCTCTTTTTCTTTTCTCTCTCTTTTCTCTCTGTTCTGCCTCCCTCTCTCTCCTTCCTTCTTCTTCCTTCTTTCTTCTTCCTTCTCTACCTCCTCTCTCTCTACCGCCTCTCTCTCTCTGGTATGGCCGGCAGGCGGCGCGGCGGCGAGGAGAGTTACCGGCGACGGCGGCGCCGTGGGGGTGGCGGGTCGGCGAGGCGCGCGGCGGCGGTGCTGAGGGGATTGGAGGGAGAAAAAGTGAGGGAAGGGGAGGGGAACGCCAGCGGCGTGGAGAGGGAAGAGGAAGGGCGTGGGGCGCCCCTTTTATGGTGTGAGGGAGGCCTGTGCAGCAGCGGGCTCGAGGCGCGCGCGCGCGGCGCGGGGACGGGGAGGCGGCGACGTGCGCGGGCGGCAGTGGTGTCAGCGGCGACGTGTGCGCGCGCGGTGCGTGTACGGCGGAGACAGGGCGACGTACGCAGGCGGCAGCGGCACGGGGCGCAAGGCACGGCGGCGGCCGGGTACGGCGACGTGCGCGGGCGGCCGGCGACAGCGGCCCGGGTGCGGCGGCAGCGGGAGGTGGCGTGCGCGCGGCGGCCGGCGGCCGGCGCGCGTGCAGGTGGACTCAGCGGCGACGTGCGCGCGCGCGGCGCGGCATGGGGCGCAAGACGCGGCGCGGGGGCGTGCGCGCGGCGGCCGGGTACGGTGATGGGACGCAGGCATGCACCGAACACGTGGCGGACAATGAACAGTGCGATTTAGGAATTAATAGGTTTTTAGGGTTTTAGTTGATTTAAAAATTGAGGAAAAATGCAATTTAAATTTGTACTCTCACCTAAGCATTTAAGTGACAATTTTAAGTATTCCAAGGTGATTTTGCCCACAATTTAATATGGCCCATTATTTAATATTTATATAGATTATTTCATTTTTTTGTCACTTAAAACCCCCCCTATGTTTTGGAATTTATTTACATTTGCCCACAAATAAATTTGTGACATTTATTTAGAATATTCCCCTCACTAAAATTTTGCCTCAAAACATATCTTAGTTTGTTTTTCTTAATCGTCCGTTTAGTTGATTTTTCGTTTTAGGATTCACGCGTAAATAGATTGGATACCTCCAAGTTTTGCAATTAAAGATCCGAATAAACGAGCGATTAAACACGGCATGATGCAACTCAATTTAAAAGTTTTTGAAATTTCGTATTTTAGCATCTTATATTGGATGGTCGAATTTTCAGGGTGTTACAAATCTACCCCTCTTAAATAAATCTCGTCCCGAGATTTCTTACCGGTTGTCGAATAGATGCGGGTACTCAGTCTTGAAGAACTCCTCGCTTTCCCAAGTAGCTTCATCCTCTGTGTGGTTACTCCATTGTACCTTGTACATACGCCATACTTTGGTTCGGGTCCCCTTTTCAGCCTCATCCAAGATCTTCACAGGATGTTCCGGATACGTGAGGTCATTACTGATGTGGATTTCTTCCAACGGGGCTTGCTCTTCTGGTACTCTTAGGCACTTCTTTACCTGTGAGACATGGAAAACCGGGTGTACATCGGAAATGTTCTCCGATAGCTGCAACTGGTAAGCAACTTCTCCTCGTCTAGCGATTATCTGGAACGGTCCTACATACCTTGGTGCTAGCTTTCCCTTGACTTTAAACCTTTTTGTACCTCTCAGCGGAGAGACCTTCAGGTATACGTAATCTCCTTCCTTAAATTCTAGGTCCCTTCTTCGAGTATCTGCGTAACTCTTTTGACGGGACTGTGCCACCTTTAGCCGGTCACGGATTAGTCGAACCTTCTCTTCTGCCTCTCTGATTATATCTGGTCCGAATACTGCACGTTCTCCGGTCTCGGACCACATCAACGGGGTACGGCACCGACGACCAAATAATGCCTCATTTGGCGACATCTTTCAGCTAGCTTGGTAGCTGTTGTTGTAGGAGAACTCAGCGTAAGGTAGACATCTTTCCCAGTCCTTGCTAAAGTCCAATGCACAAGCTCTCAACATGTCCTCTAAGACTTGATTCGTCCTTTTAGTCTGGCCATCGGTCTGTGGGTGATATGCCGTGCTAAAAGCGAGGTAGCTTCCGAGGGCTTCATGCACTTTATTCCAGAAATGTGATGTAAACTGTGTACCTCGGTCGGATATGATCCTTTTAGGCACGCCATGAAGGCATACAATCTTGGACAAGTATAACTCGGCTAGTTTGGCACCGCTATAGTTTGTCTTGACAGGGATAAACCTCGCAGTCTTGGTGAGTCAATCCACGATCACCCAAATGGAATCATAATCAGTTGCAGTCTTGGGTAATCCAACAATAAAATCCATACCGATCTCATCCCATTTCCATTCTGGAATTCTGAGGGGTTGCAGTAAACCTGCTGGCCGCTGGTGTTCAGCCTTCACCCTCTGGCATACGTCGCAGAGCGCTACGTACTCTACCACATCTCTTTTCATGTTGGGCCACCAGTATTCCTCCTTCAAATCCTGGTACATTTTCGTGCTCCCCGGGTGTAGGGAATAAGCTGATTCATGTGCTTCCTTTAGAATTAACTTTCTCAATCCTCCTTGCTTAGGCACGTAGATCCTCTTTGTGTACCGTACTATCCCCTCCTCGTTAACCGAGAACTCCTTCGCACGTCCTGCAGCCATGCGCTTCTTTACTTGCCGGATTTCTTCGTCATTCTTCTGAGCTCCTCCTATTTGTGTCCTCAACAGGGGCTATATTTCCAGGGTATTTAACTGACCTTGTGGAACTAGATGTAAGTTCAGCTGGGCTATTTCTCCTCTAAGCTCAGGGGCCATACCTCCCATCCCCAGGTGACTGCAATGGCTTTTGCGGCTTAATGCGTCGGCTACGACATTTGCCTTTCCTGGATGGTAGTGAACCTCCAGGTCATAATCCTTGATTAATTCTAACCACCGTCTCTGCCTTAGGTTAAGGTCGGGTTGCGTGAAGATATATTTCAGACTCTTGTGATCCGTGTAGATATCGCAATGATTTCCAATCAAATAATACCTCCAAATTTTCAGTACATGAACAACTGCGGCCAACTCAAGATCATGGGTAGGATAATTTTCCTCGTGCGGTCGCAGTTGTCGCGAAGCATACGCCACGACTTTTCCTTCTTGCATTAATACTCCTCCCAGCCCTTGTCTCGAGGCATCGCAATATACCACAAAATCCTTCCGATTATCAGGGAGGACTAGAATAGGAGCAGTGGTTAACTCTTCTTTTAGTCGTTCAAAACTTTCCTGGCACTGCTCAGTCCATTTAAACTCATTTTCCTTCTTTAGTAGTTGAGTCATGGGTCGGGCTATCTTAGAGAACCCTTCAATGAATCTCCGGTAGTATCCAGCCAATCCTAGAAAGCTTCGGATCTCTGTTACCGACTTGGGCGCTTTCCATTCGGTAACTGCCTCAACTTTAGCAGGATCCACCGCCACTCCACCGGCTGATTTTACATGACCCAAAAAGGCAACTTCCTTCAACCAGAACTCGCATTTGCTAAACTTTGCATAAAGCTGATGCTCCCGAAGTTTCTTTAGTACCAAGCGTAGATGCTCAGCATGTTCATCTTCATCCTTGGAGTAGATGAGGATGTCGTCGATAAATACTACCACAAACTTATCCAAATACTCCATGAATACCTTGTTCATAAGATTCATGAAATAAGCCGGGGCATTGGTCAATCCGAAAGACATCACGGTAAATTCATGTAATCCGTAGCGTGTTGAGAACGCAGTCTTGGGAATGTCTCCAGCCCTGATCTTCAGCTGATGGTATCTGGATCGAAGATCGATCTTAGAGAATATCTTAGCTCCCTTGAGTTGATCGAAAAGATCGTCTATTCGAGGTAGTGGATATTTGTTCTTGATAGTCACTTCATTCAACGAGCGGTAGTCCACACACATTCTCATGCTACCATCCTTCTTCTTGACGAATAATACTGGGGCTCCCCAAGGTGATGAGCTGGGGCGTACAAATCCCTTCTCTTGCAGCTCTCTAATTTGCTTCTTGAGCTCTTCTAACTCATTGACCGGCATCCGATATGGTCTCTTGGATATAGGGGCAGTCCCGGGCATTAGGTCGATGACGAATTCGATGTCACGGTCGGGTGGCATTCCAGGTAGATCTTCAGGAAACACAACGGGGAATTTCTGAACTACAGGCATTCCTCTCAGGGGTAGCATGGTAAATATACCACCGGCACGCTCAGTTAATCTAGGGTCCTGATCCATAGTTGCTCTCATTGCTGATCCCCAGGGTGTGGTCAAAGTGACTTCTCTACGGCTGCAATCTATGATTCCTCCGTTCCTCGTTAACCAATCCATGCCCAGTATGACATCAAGGGTTTGCGGCACAAGGACCATAAGATTTGAGGGGAACACCACATCCCTAAGACGGGTGGGTACATCAACACAGGCTTGGTTTACATTTATCTCACCTCCCGGTGAACGTACTATCATGGGTTTCCGTAGCTCTACTCGGTTTAGGTTGTGTTGTTGGCTAGCTTTTAGGGATATAAATGAATGCGATGCGCCTGAGTCGAAGAGAACTTTAACTGGAGTAGAATTTATAGAGAACGTACCCATTAGCACGCCCTGATCCTCCTGGGCTTCTTCCGCTCGCACGTGGTTCACTTGCCCGCGTCCAAATCCGGTCGCGGTCCTACTGGTCTGCGGCGTCTTCAATAGTCCTCTCCCGGCTATCGGGGTAGCAGTCCCTTGGATTGTCATGGCATTAGCTCCGGTGCGGATAGGTGTCTTGTTTGGATGCGGGCACTTGTTGGCGAAATGTCCATACTCCCCGCAATTGAAACAGCTCCTCGGCCTTTTTACCCCTGTAGTAGCCTGGCTTGGCGCAGGTATGCGGTTCTGGGTAGCAACCGGCCAGTTGTAATTGCTAGGTGTAGTAGGGCGATTGGTCGTCACTGTTGCGGGTTTCCATCCTGACGAGGTAGCTCCTTTGGGTCGCTGAGATGCAACTTGAGGCGGGCGGTTCATGGGAAGCCTTCTTTTGCGGTTGTGCTCCACGATCTTCCGATCGTTTTCCAATCTAACCACCTTGTTGATTAGACTCTGGAAACTATCATGATCTTGCCCGATCATGGGTCCACGCAGCTCATCATTTAACCCTTCAATGAACTTGTCAATCTTCTCTTCCTCATCCGCGAGATCTCCAGTCGCGTAACGGGCCAGCTGGGTGAAACGGTTTAGGTATTCCTGTACTGTGGTATTTACTTGGCGCAGTCTCCTGAACTCATTTTTCTTCATGCGCATCACTGCAGCGGGCACGAAGTTGTCACGGAAGGCGGTAGCGAAATCCTCCCAGTTTGGTTCTCCAGCATCTTCTCCTCGGGCCTCCTTATAAGTATCCCACCAGTCCCCGGCTGGTCCTTCCAGTTGGTTTACTGCGAAGATCACCTTGTCAGCTTCTCACACTCGCACGAGGGTCAGCTTCTTCTCAATGATATGCAGCCAATCCTCGGCATCCATGGGCTCTTCTGCTGTGGCAAAGGTGGGTGGCTTGGTCCTCATGAATTCCCCAAAGCTGGATCCTCCACGATTGCCTTGATTGTTCGCGATGGCTTGCAGAAGTTGGGTCTGGGCGGCCATAATTCCGACTAAGGTGTTTAGGTCGGGTTCGGGGGCTCCTTCATTGTTGTTCGTTGCTCGGCGTCGGCTGGCCATCTGTGTAGATTAGTTGGGTAAGTACCTTGATATTCGAACCAACCCTTATGGCTTTATCCCGATCAGGGAGTTGTTTTTGATGTGAACTTTGTTTAGTAATCATGGTGGAATAAACTCATTCGCAACACAACAACAATATATCATAAAGAACATCGTAGAGTTCACAAATCAAGATGCAAATAACTGCATACATATGCAGCCCAAATGAAGTTCAAAACATTACAACAACGAACTAAGACATCAAACTACTCGTCAACATATATAGGGGGAAAGGGTGTCTCGCAATCCAAAAACCATCCAAAGCGAGATTGGAGCCGTAATGGATCTCTAGTCTAGTCGTCCAGCCATCCGCAGGATCCTGGCGTAGGAAGTGGGTAGTCGCTGGCAGGTGCGAACCTGAGCTCCCCCGGCTCGGAGGTGGTAGCCTCTGGGTCCGGCTTGGTCCTCTTGTGCGGTGGCCGCGTGCTCTTGCGGGCCGTGCTGCGGGTGCGAGGGCCTCCGGCGAAGGTGATGCTGTAGGCAGGAGCCTCGTCCTCTGAAGAGTCGGTGACGTGCGGCTCTATCTCCTCTGGGTCGTCCTCGTCCTCTACCCCGGAATCAACCTGAATCGGGGTCTCTATGCAGGAACCTGGTGGTGGGGAAGTAACAGGGGTCGGCTCTGCAACTGGCGGCTGCATCGCTGTCGGGTCCACCAAGTAGGGTCCTGACTCAGTGGCTAGGGCATCAACCAGTGCGTGAAATGCTGGCGGGTACGGTGGAGTGAGGAAAAAGTAGCGATCCCGCCCAACGGCTGCAGAAGTGGAAGCTCCAGTGGCACTGACTGTGGTGGCTCTGAGCTGCTCTGCAAGCTGACTGACGTGCTCCTGACTCACCCTCAGCTGCTCCTCAAGTGTGTCCATCATCCTGCGACGCTCGTTATGCTGGTCCGATAGCTGCTGGAACTGGTCGTCGCGGACTTGGAGCTGTGTCTTCAGTGAGTCTATCTCACTGCCCCAGGTCTGGTGCTCCTCCTCAAGCTGTAGGTGCTGTACTGTGAGGTCAGTCACCTCAGTCTCCAGCTCTACCAGACGCCTGTGCTGCTCGTCGATCTCCAACAGAGCTGACTCGTAGCAGTCGTCAACAGCCTCCGCCCATCAGGACAGCCGGGTCACCATCGGGTTGTAGCAGCATGGTGTGTCTTGGACGGTGCAAATGGAGTTGCCCTCCTCTCGGTACGGGTGATGGGCAAACTCAGTGGTCGCCAACTCAGATCGGTGGATCGAGCTGAGTCGGAGAAAGGCCTCCCAGGCAGCATCCTGCATCGCGGCCTCAGGTGAATCGCGACGATAGCGTGTCCTGAACCAATGGCCTGCCTCTGAAGGAACTCAGGACTCAACCACAACTCTAGCCTCCCAGGCTGGTCCAATCTGCCTCACCAGGTAGGTAGGGATCCTCGGGTACCTCAGACACCTCATCATCCTGTGCAACTCCATAACATACCCCTCTGAATGGGGTAGGTCCATCTCCCATGATGTACTCGAATCCGCCATCTATTTTTGAGAAAGTTTAAGATCAGTGAAAGTAAAACTTATTTTGTAAAGAGGTAGATACGGTAAGGCAAAAATGCGTTTGGTTTTATGAAAGTAGAATTTTTACGAAAATATTCCTAGCTGGGAATCTCTCCCTTGACCATCTACATTCGGGGTGGGGCGCCATTTGGTCTTTCCTACAGTCGTATGGCTTTGATACCAACTCTGTAAGGACCCCCGTTTTGCAACAGGAATCAATCGTGTATTCTGTGCCATTTCCCTGGATCAAGTAGTTTGGCACACACGATACATAGTGGAATTACCAAAAGCACATACACATGCGTTGAGTACGAATTATTACATCATAGGCCCGAAGGCATTGTCTTAGGACAAAGGACCAAACGGTCCGGAATACATTCCAAAAACAGAATATAGATGAGCAGCAGAACGAAGGCAGTGGCATCGCCATTGCCACAGGCAACGACCGTGTCTAGACCTAGTGGACACCCTCTTCCTCCGCGTCCTCCTCGTAGTAGGCGTATGGGTCCTCCACGGTGTCATCTTCGGCTTCTGATTGAGTTTATAATTGCAAGGGTGAGTACCAACCGTACTCAGCAAGTCACCACGGCAACAGTGCATATGACCAGATTTATCCACGGCAAGGCATAGGTTCCTTTGCATAAAGAAAGTTTTGCAATTCTTTTCACAAACCTAGGACCTAGCATAACTGATCAAGTTTTAATACCAGAGTTCACTTTAAACAACGACGGTTCTGTCCACCATCCATTGTGATCCCAAGGATCGCTTCCCGTCATTGGTTCGTCATGGTTTTCTGTGGACGTTCACCTTCCCTCCTTTCAGGAAGTGGCTCCATCAGCATAAAATTCATCATGCATTATCCCATCCCACACAAGTTAAGAATTTAGAGTCTAGCCAGGTGTAATGCATGTCCCGGTGCTCAATATCCGCGAGCATGGCTATTCGAATAGATTTGGTTTACTCACGCTGCAGTGGATGTACACTTTACCCATACTCCGCAACTGCCCAACACATGAGCCTCGTCCCAACACATGAGACGCATCACGGCAAAGCCTTTCGATAACCTTGCATTGGCAGTACCCACTCCATGAACTATCATCCTCATGCACTCTAGGCGTATCTGTTTCTATCAGCGAGAGGAGTTCTGGCGCTCCCGGGATGGGAAGTCTCACACGCACGTTAAGTTTATAGTTTAAGTTTAGATTCTCACTCTCACACACGTGGCAGTCCTACCAATGGCGACACCGGTGTAGGGTACGCATCGGGGCCCTACCTCAACGGCTGCCCCACCGTAGCGCACCTGCCTCACACACGGGGGTGAACCATCTATGCAAGGATACTGCCTCTGCTCGGCTATCTAGTCCGCTAGGTCTATACCCATCCGAGAAGTACAGTTGTACGAGGGTCGTTTCATGCTTAACTTCATGGCTCGGTTCTTAACTGACCGGGGACGGTACTAGCCTTTTCCAGATACCACCCAAATCCACCATCCGCCCCAGTCGAAAACAGTTGCTTAATTTTATTTCTCCTTTCACAAATCATGTCATCAATATCATGGCAATGTGGCGCTCATGTCTCCACATGCCGCATCTCAGTTACCTTCCCAAAGGTAATTACCCAAGTATATAGCATATTGATAAATATGAGTATGCATGATTCTAGAATAGCATTTCTAAGCATTTGCCATAATTGACTAGGGACTCATACGTAAACATGGTTACAAGGGGATATGGGGTAAACAATATTCAAGGCATGGCATAGTAACAAGTAGGATGTTTATCATTGCATGCAACTTTATTTGTAAACAAAATAATTTCGCAATTGGGATCAATATGTTCAAAGGATAGTGATGACTTGCCTTGCTCGAAGTCCTGCGGGTCTTGATCCTCGGTCGGACTCGCAACTCCCTCGGGATCTATAATTACGTGCGAAAGAAATCGATTTGAATTCGATTGGAATTCAATTAAAATCCAATAAAATCCGATTAAAGAAAAGATCGAGCACGAGCGTCGAGTTCCGGTATTTATCCCATTACTTTACGAAATAGTTATCTTCCGATTTTAACCCATTTATCCTAAAATATTGTGCTAGCCGATTAAAATATTAACTCATTTTAATTCATGCGACACCGGATAAGTTAGATCCTGATTCATAATGATTAGCCTTAGTTGATAAATAAGTGACTAAATATTCGCAACGAATAACTAAATGGATAACTCGATTAACGGGTAAAAACTAACTAACGAACCAACTAAACATCTAAATAGTCAATAGATCGCCGCGATTTATTTTGTAGACGCTTTAGAAAAGACCAACGATTAATCCTCCGATTAATATGCATAGTTGATTTTTCTTAATCGTCCGCTTAGTTGATTTTTCGTTTTAGGATTCACGCGTAAATAGATTGGATACCTCCGAGCTTTGCAATTAAAGATCCGAATAAACGAGCGATTAAACACGGCATGATGCAACTCAATTTAAAAGTTTTTGAAATTTCGTATTTTAGCGTCTTATATTCGATGGTCGAATTTTCAGGGCGTTACATTTGTCAAGTTTGTAATAATTAAAACTTAATTAATCATGCGCTAATAGCTTTCTCATTTTCCTTGCCCGTATTTAATCTTAATCTGCAGCAGATTCGAACACCACCATAGTCTATGATATATGGATCCTCATGTATCTATGGCATGTGAGTCCAGTGGTAAATCATTAAATATGAGTAACAAATAGTTAAATATCTTATCTACATTGGCTCAGATTGCTTACACAATAGCGTTATCAGCATCAAAATTCATTATACTATAAACATAGTGCTTGATATCCAAAAAGATGTCACCTCGCTAGAATAAGAACCAAAAGTGCATATATACATCCCATGAAACTTGTTCTAACAGGACTCAAATTAGCTCTGAAAACAACCTAAATACTGCAAAGGAAGATTTCTTTGAAGACAGCTTAAATAGTGCTAAGAAACTTAGCTGCCCTTAGGGTCTTTTGGAGGGGTTAGAAACTCCTCCCCTCCGCACGTAAAACGGAGTGATGGGTTAACACATGATTAATTAAGTATTAGTTATAAAAAAACTTGAAAAATGAATTAATATGGTTTTTAAAGTAACTTTTCTATATAAACTTTTTGCAAAACACGTACCTTTTATTAGTTTGAAAAGTGTGCACGCGGAAAAAGAGGAAGTTGAGTTGGAAACTCATGCATAAGAACACAGCCTTAATATCATTAACACCCATAGAATAAGAGGTAGAACAACATATATGTCTTCCCACAAACTCATGTTCTAACATGATATTTCATATAAAAAATGCTGACAAAAAAATGTAAATATGCTAGTTAGCATGAAAACAATTTCATAAATCACACATAATTAATAATATCTATTATTGCTCAAATGTTATTAATATTCCCACACAACATTATTAAAAAATACATAAAAGAGTACAAATTATAATTGTTTTAGTAGGCGGTCTACTAAACTTCACCATTACACTTTAGCCATTGTTTCTTTCGTCAGCAGCAAACATTTCCTGGTGCAGTCCGGTTGGAAAAAATGTCCGTAGGGAAGTTGTTTTAGTTCCTCCCCTGCAGCAAACTCCTCCAAACAGATTTTGCACTCCACTGCTTCTTCGGTCGAGTTGTCCGGTGCATATGAAATAGTGGGGATGGCAGCAATTGCTGCCATCTCTAGCCCCTCGGGAGGTGGTGCATGAGGCCCAGTAATGACACCGGCGTTCACCGCCTCCATCCTGTGAGATATCTTCGCAGTATATAAAAAAATACCGATAATTATAATACCAGCTAGTATGCCTCTGGATACCATCCGAAAACTAAGAAACATGCTTCATGTACCTAGTAAAAATCCACATCGATCAAGCTAAGTGAAAATTGCACGTAATATTAGTTATAGATAGGGGTGGAGCCAGGGGCTCGAGCCCCCTACCCTGCTTGACTCTATGGAGATGTGAGGGAGGAGGGGGGGAGAGGGAGAGAGGGGGGCGGGATCGGCTGAGCCCCCTCTGCTCCAAAGCTAGCTCCGCCACTGGTTCTAGAAGAATAGAAATATCATTTAACTAGAAAATGCACTAGAGATTAAGGCAAAACATCTGAATTGAGTTGGCACGCTGATCTTCTAGTACCAGTAATACGGTGATCTCTGCAGCATTGCATCTAGCTGAAGTGCATCATCACAAACTCCATTCTTCATGCATTTTTGGCATGTTTTTGCTGAAACTCGACGACCGCAACCAAACGTGGATTAATTAATTGTCTGGCCGTCTTAGTAGTTTGCAACAAAATTAACAAAAGCTAGTTTACTAGTAAAGTCTCTATAGAAGGATGATCTCCAACTTACATCCTGCAGCAAAATAATTGTTTATCTTAATTTAATCGGTCGGGGCTTTCCTTAATTGGGACAGTAAGACAATTGGAAGAAAAGTACATGCATCATGCATCAACAGTTCCCAACAAAAAAAATGGAAAATGGGAAACTTATGCAGAGTGTTGTATTTCATTAAATATAGCGGGAGAAAAAATGTACAAAACTGTAAGAGAAAGAAAACTAAGGGAGGATCTAAGCAAGTTTTTTTTTGCTTCGGCTAAGGCTCGGGCCTTGGCCATGTCCTTTATCTTCGCAAAAAGTGATAAAGTTGAGAGTTCTACATGCTGAAACACTATCTAGTTATCTCTTTCCAAATCTGCCATTTTGCTAGGAGCAGCAAACTGTCATATTGTTAGGAACCAAAAATTACTTGCTTATGTTGCTTTTATGATCTTTAAGATGAGCAATCTAGCAACAATAAAGTACTCCCTCCATTCCAAAATATGGAGTAACATGCAACCAATACTAACACAAAGATCAAGAAAAAAAATATTATCGCCTCTTTATTTGGGTCGCCCCAATAAATATAATGTATGTAACCAATAAAAATAGAGATCTTGGGAATTTTAAAAACAATGAATTTAGGAGAGGGGATGGTGCTAGTTAATGCGTGTCTTGTATTATAAAACATCCAAGAAAAGTAGTTATGCCCTATATTTCGCAATGGAGAATCAACAAGCAAGCACCTCGTTATCAACTGGTACGTTATCTACCAATGAGAAAATAATTAGTCGTACATAAATACGAGGAGCAACGGCAAGACCGGACCACCCCCCCCCCCCCAAAAAAAAAAGCCTGAAGAGAGGTGGACGGCGTCAGGAGGTGAGACATGAGGACAATGGGGGATGGAGGACGAGGGAGAGAGAGGAGGACGGCGATGGGAGGTGGGGGTGGAAGGCGACAATGCCAGAGAATTGAGGAAGGAGGGCAGTGGGTGGCGGCAATGCCTGAGCCTTTAGCTCGTGGTCTAGTGGGGGAGGGTTTGGGGGCTGTTATTTTCATTTTTACCTTGTACTATATGTTTAGCGTTGGCCTTGGAATCAAAATTTTCTATTCTTCACATTGTATTTCTTTGAAAGACGAGGGCTTCTTTCAAAAATACACAATGGGCCATTAGGTGGTGGGAGGACCTGTTCAAATTATGTATATAGATGAAGATCCTTTTGCACAATTAGCTTTCCACATGTTAAATTTTTCAAGTAGCCAAAAATAATTGCGAAAAAAGAGAAAAAAACGAAGTGCTATGCGGTTTTACTACTGGGGAATACTTTGAACCAATGAAAATATCAAATTATAGTGGATAAAATGATAATTGGTTGAATGTTGAGCAAATACTTGTCAGTAATTGATAAATTATGTGTGATATATGTATAAATAGTTGAGAAAAGATATTTTTGTTTGGATTAATGTGGATCAAGTTAAACAAAACTTGTTTTCAAAATATATTTACTTTGTCTTTGATGTGCAGGTGAAGCTAGGAGGAGGTGATCATGGTGAATGGCAAGGGACCGAGACTACAATAGATTTTCCAAGGTTAGAGTCGGTCAAGATATGTCATTGGATGGTCATGCTCTAACTTGGGCGCATAAGATGATGGACGATGTGGAATGGGGATGTTCTACGCAATTGGGTTTGTGGTGTTTGGATGTGATGGGAGTGAACCGGTAGTTTAGTTTGTAATAGATTATGGGATTGTGGGTTTGTATAAAAGGTAGAGAAAGAGAAAGAGGTAATGTACGAGTAATAGAAGAGAAAAATATTGTTCCTTCTAGGGTTTTGAAAGGAGCAAGTTCAGGGCTAATGGGTGCTTTTGCATATACTTTTGTAACATGATTCGATCAATAGGTTAGCATGTTCAGCTACATTTCCGTTTTTCAATTTCATTTTTGTTCCCGGTTGGCCAGTGTCGATGAAAGGGGCAAAGCAGAGCGAGTGGTTAGGAACCGTTGGAGACGAGGGAGATAGTGGAGCGGAAGAACCTCGCCGTCGCTGGCTTGAGAAAGAGGAGAGGAGGAAATGGGAAGGAGACCAGCCAAGAGGGCCTCATTGGCACCTTCCAGCCAGTCGACGAGGCTGGGAGGCAGCGCATCGGGTATGGAGGCGGCATGTTGGAGGCCTCGCTCGTGTACATACAGGAGAGAAGAGAAAGAGGAGGAAAACATAAGGTTACTGTGCACACAAATCTCAAAGAAAATACAGTGATCTAGAATTCGTTTGGTACAGGATGGGGATTTTTTTGTCACAAGTTGTGTATGCGGCCTCTAAATTATTTTACGCAATTGTGGTAAATGATCCTCACTTTTAAGGATTCCTTTGGAACCAAGGATTCTTGGAGGAATTAAAATTTTCCTACATACTTCTTTAGATCAAAGGAATAGCTACGTAGCTGTGTTCGTTTTGCTATGCTGGGAACTCACACTCCCAGCACGCAAAATGGAGCGACTCATTAGCAGATGATTAATTAAGTATTTTCTATTTTTTTAAAAAATGGATTAATATGATTTTTTGAAGCAAATTTCATATAGAAACTTCTTGCAAAAAACACACCATTTAGCAGTTTAAAAAGCGTGTGCGCGGAAAAAGAGTGGTGAGTTGGAAAAGTAGAGGGAAGAACATTGTTTGAAACTTAAGAACCTTAGGAAGAATTTTAACATGAGCTTCAACCTTTTAGCAAAAGGAAAACCATATGTGCCTATCTCTATTCTGATTCCTATATTTACCCACCTGGCCAGTCATTCATATAGTTTTCCTGCGTTTATTGTTCCATAGGATTTAAGATGTTAGGATACTCTAATCTTATATGATTAGAACTTTAAAATGTTTGTTTCCTTTTACTTTGTTTTAAGATTCCTGTGTTTTAAAGGAGACCTAAGATACATGTTGCCGCGTAAGCAGGTTCAGAATTCACATCAGCAACTGACAACGGGGTACTACAGGAAACAACTACACAGAAGAACTTTCTTACAAGGACCGCAAGCTCTGGCGTCTCACCTGTCTCAAAGCCCTTACTGAAATCTTCAGAAACAAGTCAGGCTTGTTCGTTCCTCCGACTTGGAGGAAAGGAATGCCACATAATCAAGCTAAGAATCTGCTATATGCAATGGCAAAACAAAGAGCAGAGTCAACAGGTTTAATCTACTCCATGAACCGCAACATCTCAGGAATGAGATCCACCTTTATAATGCAACTGCAGCAAAATAAAATATCATCGCTTGAACTGCAGGGTTATTTTTGTATTGGAACCACACTGGGAAAAAAAATACAGCACAGGAATCCAGCGGCGTTGAGTTCAGTTAATCATCATCTGCACACACGTACTAAAGCAAACAAAAGACATGTTCTCCTGGTCCTGCAATCCGAGGGAAATGTGTCATAAACAAGCTAAGCATTTTGTATGACAGGCAGATTGACAGAGCGGCGACAAGAAGCCTTTTGAGCTATGCCAGCCTAATTGTAACCTTCTAATCCTAACAAATCATTGCCTAACGAAGCAGGTGTGTGTATCTATCTCCCTTTCTTTCTCTCTATCTCTCTCCAGCCTCTGCTAGTCCCCCACCATGAGGTGTGAGAAGCTAAGGCCACATGGACTACAGATGGAAATACCTGTAACACTGCATCGGAAGCAAATGGTCTCTTCTTGGCTTTGGTGACAAGAGAGAGTACAGAAATGGTTGAGAAAGTTATGGATACAGTTGGAAGGATAGGCCATCTTTCCCATTTAAAGGCACTGCCATCCTTTTCTGCAGTCCCCTTGAAACACTTCCGCACAGACACAACCATAAACAAACAGTCATCCCATGAAGAATTTCTTGGCCTTCACCTTCATGCAAGCCAATTCTTCCTCTGTTCTTCCTCTCCTGTGAAGATAGCTAGTTGGTGAAGATTTCATAGCTCTTCGCAGGTTGTGGGAGGTCAAGAGGCAAAAAAAAAAGAACAGTGCCCTCCTTCGCTGCTGCATTTATTACGGGATTCGGAAGAAGCATAAGAGTCAGTGTTCCTAGAATTCTCCCATCAATTTCATTCTGACTTGTTTTCCTTCTGCCCCTTGGTCTTTGGCATTCCTTCTTTGTATCATGTCTCCCCCATCTCCTGTGATGGAATCCCCTCGGTTCATTGAGGATGATGGTGAGGAATGCAACAGTAATGAATCCGGCTGGACGATGTACCTGGCATCCCCCACACATAGTGATGACGTGAGAGCAATTGTCAGTGAAGGCAGTAATGTAGAAGATGGCAGCGGATTTAGCAATGAGAGGCACAGAGGGAAAGAAGACAAAGGCAATGCGAACGATGATGGAGATTATGACTCATTGGCTTCTGATGCTTCCACTGGACCAGCTGAAGTGAAGATGCAAGAAGGTAAAGAAGAGAAAGATCATCAAATGAATGGTGGTAACAGACATCAACATGGTAAGGACGAACAAGATGAGATACCCACCAAACTCTCAACCAGCTACAGCAAAAAGGTAGGCAAGATAAAGAAAGGAGATGAGAAGACCAGTAGAAGAGGACAAAACAAGAGACGTAGCTCCTCAAGAACAAGCTTCTTTTGGTAAATGTTGTAAAATCCTTGTAGAATATCCTCACCTATGTTTTTTCTTGAGCTGAAATTCTTGTAGGAGGCATGTAGAATGGAAGACCTTGTGAGGGTCCTTGCAATTGTCTTCCAAGTTTTTGTCCATTTGTTAACCACCTCATAGGTAAAGCATATCTGCAGCCTTCTGGTTCATTATTCAATGCCATATTTTATATTATCTCGTTCGTAATTGTATGCTCCTATATCTTCTATCTATAAGAATGAAAACTACTATACAGAAAGCCAAATTTTGTCCAGATACACTTTCTCAAGGTATGAATTGTTGAAGTCACCAACACAAAAGGATAGTTCAATCTAATGGATTCTGTTTTCCCAGTATTTGTAGAGGCTGTATTCAGAAAAGAGAACATAGTAACCTGGTTTGTTTTGTTTCTGTGGATATTTTGACTATCCTTAACTAATTTAATCCAAAATCTACTACTACATATAGTTGCAGCAAAGCATGACGTATTTATTTCGTGTTTATGTTTTCTTTCCCTGAACTAATACACATGAAACATCATATATAAGAAAAGAGTACCCTCACTTAGCTAATGTGTCACTTTTACCTTTTTAGATTAAATCTATTTCCTCAAGGAGCTGACCCCTTCCATACTTCCATATAAGAATAAAACAATGTACATAAGGTATATGAGATGTAAAACCCTAAATATTGCTAAGGTTGACTAAATGAGAAATTTACAATACAAACAGCTAATATCGGCAGAATAGTACAAGTAAACATAACATTCATACAACTACAAGTGCATCCAGCTATCACCTGATACGTGGGATTCACTACACTTGCATCTACATTAAGTGTCTGAAGGAAGCTCTGGGATCAAATGAAGCGCCTTCTGCTATGCATATGGTGCATGAGAAGGCATACCTCCAAACAATCTCATTCCTGAAAAAAAAAAAGAAGAATTGGAACATTTCAAGGGAATGGTAGTTGATTACTATTTAGTACATGATAGAGCTTGATCAAACGAGTAGAAACAAGGTGTATCAAAAATGTTGTTGAATTATCTCAGACAAGTACGGAAATTACAAACAGTTTTGCAGGCTTACAACAAATATGTAATGTTAAATCATGGCAGATGCTAGATTGCTAATTCATGTCCATTTTACTAATAAAGTGGCCTTTCTAATGAGGTTGAACATGACGCAATTACATAACAAAGTTGCCCAAGCAAACTCAAAGTCACCAAATGTGAAATTCCTCACTTTGGTCGTTTAGCTGAGCGGTAGATTATCCTTCTAACATCAGAATCATACTTACGATTATTAACTCCAGTTCTCTTCTGTTGCTCTTTTTCTCTCACCAACAAAGAAATGCGCACCTAATTATAACAACAGCATGAAACAGCTCAAAAGGCCCCAAAAGAGATAGCCTTTGCCACCGTGCGTAATCTGACAACACATATTCTTCAAACCAAAGAGACAACAGGAAGGCTCAATCTTCAGGGAATACCAATCCAGGATGTTCCACTTGACCACCTACCAAGCAGTAAATCACAAGGGCGGGCAAGGAGACTGCCATCTGGGAATCTGGTAAATGATGTGTAGATGCTAGGGTGACAAGGGTAGATGGTGAAGATTCTAATGCGGAATGAGACCAAACCAACCAAGTACCAACCGTACCCGCCTCTATGTGAGGGGAACACGACGCTCGAGCAAATTGTTTGCCCAATTCCACCCAAAATAATTATTAAACTGATGCGTGTCCGCGTCGCGGGAACACGCCGGTAGCACAAATTTATCACCCAAAATGAACAAGAAATTTCAGTGAAAAAGGACTGAATGAACTGATGTGTGGATTCGTTACGCACCGAGGCGAGGGGGGTTGTGGTGGCGGGCGGTGGTGATGAGCAGCAGCGCGTGGCTAGGACGCGACGGGCTTGGAGTGGTGGAGGAAGGCGGCGGAGCAGAGCACGGCGGTGACGACGGCGAAGAGGCCGAGCGCGACCACCAGCGACAGCCCTGCCACCGCCAGATCCAGCATCAGCTGCGCGCCGTGGAACACCGCCCCCAACGCCATCGCGCCGCCTCCTCCTCCTCCTGCTGCTCTGATTCCCTCGTCGTCTCGCCGCCTTCGGTGCGCGCCTCCTCGTCGCCGCTGCCTATATCGTTGGCAGCGGAGAGAGGAAGGGGGACGCGGAGAGAAGAGAGGGAGGCGGTGGCGCGACACGCGGCGCGGCGAGCGCGGGCGAGGAGGCGGCGAGCCGACCACCTGGACGACCGCTCGTGCCATCTCACGGAGGCCAAGAGGTGGGCACCAGATGACAAACCGATCAAACAAAAACAAATCAGAAGAGCAATATCTGACTATCCATGTCAAAGAAGTAAAGTTTGATAATTTGACACTTTCTTTTTCGTTGTCACTTTGATTATATTGACACTTTTAACTATGATATGTGAGGCCATCTATGACAGTGAGTGAGGATTGATTTCCAATAATCGAAGTCCCAACTGCTAGTAACAAATTGAAAGAGCAATGATGTGATTATCCATGCTAATGGAGTAGTTACATGTTACAACATCCTGAAGAAATGAGAAGAAAATATGATGTCAAAAGGCAGTAACTACCAGTAACAAGTACTATATTTGATGATGGTATAGCTGACAAAATGGCCGATGAAAATTGCTTGGTGCAGCTCTCATTGTTAGGTGCTTCTCAAAGAAGGAAAACTACAACATTCTTATCAGTGTGTCAGACTAGGTTTTGTTACATGTATCAATTAACAGGTCAGAGGCTCATAAGCAGCAGAGGTCTTGCTTCAAGGCAAACAAACCTCGCATTATTGTAACCAAATCTTAGGGGAAAAAACCTGCTGCTGCTGTGGGGTTCAATCCTTTCGTCATCATCAATAAAATGGTACAGAATTTGTGCTGCTGATGCTCTGAACACCGCTACTGCCAGCAGCAGATGGAGCTATGGGAATTGCATGAGAGCAGCCATCAATCGATGTGAAACAGATTCTTCCGTAGCTATTGGCCTCAGCCCTCAGGAGAGTCATAAGACAGTCAATATGTATATACAGATCCTTAGGAAGAACTGGTCAAACCACAAAATGTTTAGGCACAATGCTGGTAAATATATGTGGTCTTCTGTTACCGTCATAAGAAGATGACAACCTCCTTGCCCAGAGGCTATCCTCTGGTGACCAGGATATTGTGGAACCCATTGTTGCACACCACCTCAAGTTCAGTAAGGCTGTCGCAAGTTCATTTGCTTCAAATGTCTTCATGATCCTTAATTCAGCGTCTGGCTCTTCGCTGAGGATTAGATCTTCTAAAATTACTCCTTTTTCCTTAAGAACATCGGCCTCCTCAGATATCATTCTCACACTCAGTACTTGCAACGCCTCAATTGCAGTATTGTACAGTTCCTGATCCACGTAGGCACAAAATGTGCACCAAAGTGTTGATTGATCAGGTTGGATTTTAGCTCTGTGAATACATTCAACTATATATTCAACAACATGAATCTGACCCTGCAGAATGTTCAGAAATGAGTTAGACATCAGCATCATTCGGGAAAAAGGTGTATTATCATAGCCAAACCTTTTTGAATGCTTCTAACAGTACTGTATTGAAAATCTCAATGTCAGGCTGAATTCCTTCTATTATGCATGTCTCCAACAGATCCAGTGCCCCCTCAAAATCCTCTCTTGCCAATACAACCTGTCATGGTAAATAATAGATATGAAACTCAAGTAAGTGGGCCCAAAAAATCAAAGTCAACTAAAAGAAAAGAATCAAAAGTCACGGCTGCATCACTAACTAGACTAACCTTCACAAGAGATGTGAAAGTCAAAATTGTAGGATAAAAGCCATCTTGGAGCATCAATGATAGCACAGCGCTAGCTGATTTGACACAAGGCAACAATTTACAGCACTCTATCATAATATTATAAATTGCAACGTTGGCTGGAAGTCCGTATGATCTCATGGTCATGAAGGTTTTTATTGCTTTATGGGTCTGCAAACAAGGAAAGGACCTATCAGATTCAACCGTGTTCCATAACCAATCAAAAATTCAAGCATCAAAAAGAATATATAAAAAAACATTCATCATTCGGACACAACAAACTAAGCAGTAAAAGATGGTAGGTACGTACATCCTTGGCCTTGACCAGAGCATGCAAGGCAATGCAGTAGAGGTCACTTTTCTGATAAGGATCCATGTTCCATAAGACATTTTCAGCTACATTCAAGTACTTCAGCATTTCCTCTATCATTCCCTCAGCCCCAAAAGCTCGTATCTGGAGCAACACGAATTAAACATAACACTTAAAAACATCAATAGCTGTAAAAGTTGAAGTTTTAACGGACAGGTGATCTTTAAGCACAAAAAAGAAAAGTACTGTTGGCAAATAAATTGATTCAATCTGTGAACTGCTAATGAGGACATGCAAAAATAGTGGTATTACCCATTCACCAAAACAGTTGTTATATTGACAGTTTCAGGTAAACAGATAAGCACAAGCCACGGTTCAGATTGTCATTAGATCATGACACGTGAAGACTACTCTGGAATGCAATACACAGTCAAATGTTTGGTGCTTGCTACTCTCCACGGCCTCAGCCAGAACACCTATATTACCAAGTATATTTCAGGCTTGCAAAAGCAAATTAAAACCTTGCTTCTAATTATTATAAATAGAGCACATTAGACACTAAAACTGATAACGAAATCAGAAATGTTAAAAGGGGATGTTGGGATAGAAAACAAGTAGATTAAGACAACCATAAATCAGCTCCTTAGTTTGAAAGATCATCATCAACAAACAACAAGACATTTACAAACTTTCATCAGCCAAGAGCATAATGGGTTGTGGATCCACTATCAATATAAGGTACCTAAATATAAAAGTCATATAAATGCTATAGTTACTTACAGCATGGCTCTAGACCCTTGTGGGATGAGTCCTTAATACCTACTAGCACCAAGTGTCAACCCTCTTGATAAATTCATATTTCTTTCTAAGAAAAACAACAGAATGTGAAGACCCTAATCCCAAAAACAATAACAAAGGTCATGTAGCAGTAGCATATTAAATGTGCCATCCCACAGAACTCAATTATTTAGAATTCTGCACAACTGTCTATGTTCTGTGATAATATAAATTTCCTCCAAAATGCACATAACAAAAAGGGATATCTATAGAACAGATGGAAAGTAAACAGACCAGGTTTTTCATGCACACAAAACTGTGTTGGATTTCATTGTTTAACATGTCCGTCTCGATTACGCTGATCCTTTTAGAAACATCACCATGCGAGAGCACATTTCCTTCTTCATAGGGAACATTGACGTTGCCAAACAGAGAAAAGAGAAGCTCATAAGTCCTGAGATTTGGTTTCAAATTCAAATGCCTCATTTCAGCTAGTACGCGGACAGCTCTTTCTGGTTCATTCTACAAACATAATGAACGATATTTTAGTTCATACTTTCCATAACCAAGAAGGAACCCTCAACATATTTCTGGACAGAGGCATGTGCATTGACAGCTAAAGAACTGTTGTTGTGGATATGACATAGAGCATCAAGTACTAATACAAGTCTTACTCTTTAAAAGAGAGTGGGGTGATGGTAGGTTCTAGATGCACACCCACTCCAGACCTTCTGTGGTTGCAAATACGGGCATGTGTTTGTTCTTCGCAAAATATTGTATCTTTGCACACAAATATACATAGGTGGCCAAGCCTCATATAATAGATTTGAGAACAAATAATTATGTATTGCATTTTTATTTTAGATTTATACAGTTATACTGCCTTCGTCACAAACAGATGTCATTTGGACTTTTCAAAGTCAACAAGAACTATTTAATTCTTTTGCATAAATAAAAAAATACACAAATATAACATCATTAAAGCACTGTTATGGTAAACTCACCAACATTATTTTCATACGACTGAAACTTATACTTTGAACTACAATTTCAAAGCTAACTTGTGTTAGACTGCACGCATCCTAAAAGGCTAAACAGTGTTCTTTTGTAACTAAGAGGCAGACTACATTGAGTTGAGACTTGTTGCAACACATGGGAATGAGGAAAGATCACTAGTATAAAGATTACGATATACCATAACCGCAGAAGATCAGTATTGAGCTACTGATAGAATAAATGACCAAAACAAAACTAAGACAAGATGAAGATATGGACAGAAGCACAGGGTATCAGGAAATCTCTTTTCAGAACCAATGCATTACCATCATGTCGCAACCTGCAAGCAAAGCATTAAAAGCGTGTATATTCTTCGGTTGTGGCTTTGAAATTCTTGCCAAGAAGTCCTCAGCCAGATTCAACTGTAAACTTCTGCTACTGCCAACTGAGAGAGCAGCAAGTGTGTCATTGTAAGGTTCAATACCCCTTCTCTCCATTGCTTCAATCTGGGAAAAAAAAGAAGCAATGTGTGAGTTTAATAGTATTAATAATATATTAATATGATGAATTAACAATCTGTGATCACAAATGCATGTTGTTTTGGACATCGACATGGCCTCCTAAAACCCAAATTATCATATTACAGAAGTACTTTTTGAGACAAATCTACACACAAGATTCTCATATGTCCAATCTTAACATTTGAAAAAGATATGGTAGCTCCATCCCATGGGATTTTGGATATGCATCTGGACAAGTACTTGCGCAGGTGCAGAGCTAAATAATGGTTGGCATAAAGAACTTATTTACAAAAAAAAAAACGAAAGCACATGTCTTTTTTATCCAATCAGATATATAAAAGCTATATTCAGAGTTTCACAAGATTATGGATATGCGTAATTATCAGTTTACCGCTATATCCTTTGAGGGAACTGGATATATCATAATTGACAGCAGGCTATCAGTAGCATACCACTTTGATGGCATATGCAACTCCTTTCCCAGCCATGACAGCCTTGATAAAACCATCATATGTAAATTTTGATGGTTGCAATCCAATCCTTTGCATCTGGCGAGAAATTTGTTGTTTGACATAAACATCAGAGTTCTCCAAACAATGTGAGAAGTTTTTGGTCTAAGCTTTCAATATTAAAATAGTAATTGCATATTTCCTGCTTGCCATTACCTTTTCCACTAATTATAGCACAATGAAAAAAAAGAAATAGTTGCTAGCATGCAAGCTCATAAATGTTTACGGAATAATTCCTCTGATAGAAATGGACTTTGTTCACTATGTTGTGCCAAACTTATGATGGAGAATTTCAAAGTCAATAAAGTAGACAAGCAAAGATCAACTAACATGACTGAGATTTTTTTTAGAAAAATGCTATCTGTCCTACACACTATACTCAAATAGGAACATCACATGAAACAAATCAGCTATAAAAAGTACTAATATTGCCATACTGGATTTCAACAACCATCAAGAAGAAAGAAATGTTCAAGATCTGATAAATGAGGGAAATAATTAAAGTGACATCCAGAGAAATGGTTACATAGGTACAGCCATGCTCCATCCCGTCCCGTCACAAGAGCTTTGCCATTTGGACACCAACACGGTCTCCAAAATGCAATTTGACTACTGATCTCTATTATAATATATTTGCAAAACCCAAGATTACAATGTTATCAAAGTTTAGAAGGTTTTACTTTATGTGTTTCCAAAATGACATATTTACATGACCAGAGGTAGTAGTCAACAAAACTGTATGTACTTGACTTTTTGTTACCTCTAGTAATAACTGCTCAGCTATCTGGTAGTTGTTCAGTTGCACACACGCATGTACAATATCATTGAAAGACCAACGCAAAAATTTCTTTACTGTAGCTGGTACTAATCCTAATGGCCTTGCCATCCTCCCATTGTCTAGGACAGACTTGTCAGAGAGATTGTCACCTAAAACAAGAATGAACGTAAATAAGTTCCTAATATCTCATTGCAATTAAACTTACTGATATATTGAATGACTTGCGTAAATGGAAGACAAACCAGTAGAAATGAATTCAGCATAACCCTTCAATTGCAAATTTTCAAATGAAATATTTTCTTCCTGCGACAGCTCAGGTTGAGTATCAGTTGAACATTTCTCAGATTCCTCCACCTTTCCTTGAAATGATGATGGCAGGTCACAGCCTAATAGAATTTTGAGGTCTTCTAATTCAGTCAAAGCAGGCACAGGAATGTCTAGTCTTGATCTTTGGTATCTTCTTTTACCCCTCAGATGGTCAGTGTCTCGTCCAGTAAGGACTACCATATGTTGCACGATACGATATGCAGATCGAAGGTCCCCTAGTGTAGTTAGGGCCCTAACAAATTTCCTCTGTAAAATGATGCTTGGGTTATAATTCCTAGTGCAGTCCTTCCATATATCATGAACTGCAGATAAATTTCTCTGAGAAACTGCAAGCTAAAAAAGATATAATAATCACATAAGCAAGATTTCACAATATTAGATCGAAAGCTATGAGAGAATGAGCATTCAACGTATTGCAGTCAACACGGAAAGTAAATTGGCAAGAGCTGATCTATCCCACAAAATATGTCAGATTAAGTGTTCAACATGAGAAGACCAAAAAACAAAACTAGAAAAGGAAAATGTGTGTGCATTTTCATAAGAGAGGCAGAAGAAACTAAGATCAACACAATGCAACGGACAAAGAGAAAAGGCAAAAGAACAAACAAACAGATAAGATTTTCTTTGCCATTGCTAGAGGCTGGTATTCACATGGACAATAAAAGTGAATTAGTACAATACAATCAAATGTTGATTAAAAATAGGGCCAAACAGGCAGCAAATATAAGGGTAAGTTTGTCTTCTTATGGTTGCATCACATCCACAAGACTGCAACAGGAGTCCGACTAAATGAACTAATACTTTTACAATATCATGAAAAAAGAACTTATGAGAAACATATATCGGCATATTGAGGATGTTGGAACAGACCTTCAGGAGCTCACAATATGTTATTTCAGACTTTCCAAGAAGATAAGTTTCCATTTTCTCTAGACAGCCTTCAATATCACTCTGCTTTGCGGTACTCCCGCAGCCACTTAAAAATATGTTAAAAATTGGCAAATAATTGTGACTGCTTTCTTTCTCAACTAAAAGACTCAGCCAGTGAATTGCCTGCATTGGAAAGA
This sequence comes from Oryza punctata, assembly GCA_000573905.2. Classification (NCBI taxonomy): domain Eukaryota; kingdom Viridiplantae; phylum Streptophyta; class Magnoliopsida; order Poales; family Poaceae; genus Oryza; species Oryza punctata. Next base: position 23,374,239 of record CM002496.2, read on the forward strand.
TGGTTATGAACAACTAATACATTGACTGGTTGAAACAGCCAAAATATGTCTCTTGCATAAGTAATGAGCTATTAAGGCATAATTCTATATGTTGACAAACGTACAGCACATGGGTATAAATGAGAAAAATTAAGCTGCACCAAATTGCATACCGTGTCTATAGTAAAAAAAATTGACCTAACAACCATTGTTATCAAAAGATTTTGCTAAAAACATTAATTTGCTAGTCAGTGTCTCAACTCTTGACTACAAAAGCATTATAAATATAAGGGACTTTCTAGATGTATATGACAATCTGTAGACAGATGGATCTTATATGAATTGTATGATGAAGTATTCCATTCCAAATTCTTCCTGAAACATCCCAACAAAAATCCCGAATTGGATCCAAGATTTATGGGTTAATGTGAACTTATCCATGTGGTTAGGCACTCTTCAAACGGCCACTAGATGCACATACGAGCATGTGCATATCAGCTTTTGGAACAGTAATATAGAATGCAGTAACCATACATATTCTTCATCAAGCAAGGTGCACTCTTAGCAGACAACATCTATAATTCTGTATCAGTTAATAAGGTAATGGTGGTGGTGGTGGTGGTGGTGGTGGTGGTGGTGGTGGTGAATCTGGCAGGAGGCAATACACAAGGATTTCCTTCACTTTTCCCCCTGCCTAGCTCTAGCCTTAAGCGTTCTGTGGTTTAGGCACCTGTGTGGTAGTTGCGGCAATGTTTTCTGTGTTTAGCATGCTTGTTGTCAGCTGCCTGCAGCGCTTTCAGTTTTAGCATGTTTTTTCAGGTGTCTAGCTTGTGATGTTTAGTTTGTCCTGTTTGCTGTCTGTTATCAAGCTGGAGTCCCCAGCGAAAACATTGTATCAGAAACCTGTTATGCACTTATGCTTTAAGTAAAGCTGGGTATATGCCCTTTGTCCAAAAACAAATAATCTGTTAGGTGCCAGCCCACCACCACACACTGCTTTTTTTTGTTACGGATTGTTACCTGATTTTCTTCAGCATTACATAATAAACCTTCCATATGTTGTTCTTTTCATATTTGTCCTTATAAAATCACAGTTTTACATGCCAAGGTCTAAGATGGACAAATTGTCATGTTATGTAGTGTGTAAGTTCATTTTACAATTTGCATGTGTAAACAATGTAAAGGTTCATTGTACAATAAGTCATTTTCATATATCAGAATTATTGCGAACACTCTATTTAGAACATGTAGACAACAGTTCAAGTGTGCAAGATTACACAGATAAAATTTGAACCTTCTAAGGATAAAGGTAATAGTAAATTTTTGACAGATAATTCACAAGTATGTACCTCCTTTGAATACCCGCCTTTGCTGAGAGCTCGAGTGACAGATCTGTAGACTCTTGGACTCATATGTACAGCATTCTCTTCCATGAGTTCCAAAGCCTCCGTAACAAACTATAGATAATCAAAAAGCTCCAAAAGAGATATCTAATCAAAATGACTATACTGTTACTCCATGCATAGAATAAAACATGCACTCAGCAGAAGATTTACCAAAGGATCAGGTGCTGTTGCACAATACTCCAGTATATGAGAAAAATCTTCTGAAGTCAATGCGCTGTTAGTCTGTTGAAGATTTGAAAGCAACAAGGATGCTTGCTGCCGATCACCTCTGCGAAGAGCACCAACAATATCTGCTTGAATGGATCTAGTAGCCAAACTGGTCATCCATTTAAATTCATCATATTCTGCAACCATTATACCATTGTCACATACTCATATGCATAAAATTCACTTCTATAACAATCTAATATGAGCATTACTAAAACCAGAGCATCTCATGGTACAATTCAGCAAGGCAGTGAGACAGGACTTACAGAAGTTACTAACACTGATACATTAAAAAGGGGAACCTCAGGCTCCAAAATATATGAATTTACCAAAAAAAAAAAAAGAAAGAAAAGGAACACGCTTAGGTCCCCATTTGGTCATCACGTTTCTTGCAATATACGTTCATATCAACAAGGTGATATTACAGTTGCAAGCATAGAACTAGGTAACTAGATTAGAAACAACAGTTACGGAATTCCATAAGGAAACCATGGCAGTACAAACGAAAAGGTGTAAAGCCCAGCACCGTTTGAACAAGTTGAGGCCTCTCCGGAGTGAACTCCACAAACCGCATTGGCTTGCGCCTGCAAAACGTGCAACTTCAGCATCCAAAATACACACGAACACAGGAAATACACAAGGATGGAAGGAAGAAACACTTCATTACAATCAGTGGGGGCTTGAACGCCGCGGAGGAATTGGTGCACCGGCGAGCGGCTCTCGATCTACACAAACAGAAGGAAAATGAGAAATCACGGCGACACCTGACCCGCGTAAAATCATTCCACGGACGATTCGCTTACAGTATTCTATGCATCGAGGGAGATGCAAGCCGTAGAGCACCTGGGCGGGTCCCTTCGCGGTGGCGAGGCGCGTCGCGCGAGCAGCCGGGCAGCGGCGCTTGGCTGGCCGCCGGCGATGGCGAGGCGCCGAAGGCCGAGGACGCGAGGAGGAGAAAGGTGAGGGGGCACCCCCTCGGTCCCGCGCGTACAGCGGCGTTGCCGGCGCCGCGTCGCGCGAGTGCGGTGGGCGGCGGCGGTGGGCGGCGTGGCCGGTGGTGACGTCGGGGAGCTCGTGTTGGCTCGATTGGAGTGCGAGGGCAACAGGAAAGTCTACCAGTTCAGTGGGCTGGTGCTGTTAAGTTGGGCCGGGCCGCCAAGGTGGCGTGAAGGATAGGTTTAGGCCCTTCGGGTTTCTATAACAGCTACTCAGATCGATTTTGCTAAATATACGTTGGGTGATTTTTTTTTTCCTATGATATTTGGCGTTTTCTAGATAGTAGGATCGTACGTCGAGACTAGTACAGGAATCAGCACGGATAACGCTTCTCAATCTTTTTTTCTCGCTCTTGCTTTCTCCGCTTCCTTATCGCTCTCTCCCTTTCCTTTCTAAATAAAAAATGTTTTCTTTAAATGTTGAAAAATTAAGACATTTGAAACTACAATAAAATATAAAATATAAAATTACAGTACTATATAACTAAAATTACATTTGTAAATTCAGTTAATATGGCATGTAAGTGCACTATAATTTTAATAAAAATATTGTGTAAATAAATATGTATTTGTTTTTTAGTTCATTTGATGTAAATCTAAGGGTAGAAAAAATCTGGATGATTTTTTATTAGAAATCACCCGGTAAATGGATAGGCAGTTCCTTCACCCTTGGTAAAATTTCTTAGTTACAAGGGAAAAAAGAAAAAGACACCATATTAGTCATTTAAAGTTTGATATCTACATTTTATAGTAAAAGTTCACCCCCTATTCAGTTTTGTTGTAAAAAAACACCCTAGTTCAAACATTATTAACCAAATCAGCCTGTTATCATCGATGTAGAGCTATCACATGCTAAGCGAGCTAAGTTAATCTTATCTAAGTGCTTGCATTAGATCTACTCTTCATTTCATTGAACTTTTTTTTTCATATAGCGAAACTTGCTACGACAACGTTTAAGCTCTTATTGATAATTATATTTGTGGAATATTCAAGAAAAATGTCAAAGATTATACTCTTAAAAGCATTTAATTTTGGTAAAATCTATATTGACGGCTTACAAAACGATTAAGCACGTAAGTACTGGAGTGTTTTTTACAATAAAACTAGGCATGGCGTGGGTATTTGCACAAAAATAATTTAATTATGGGGTGAAATATCAAACTTTAAATGATATATGGAATGTTTTTTTTTGCAATTCTTCATAGTTATAAACTTACAATTTAATTGTTTGAAAAACAAATAATGGTAAACGTGAACGAGGATGCACAAATTAAGATACAATGCCATAATATACTAATTATTATTTAATGTTATCTTCTACTTATAAACAAATTTAGATATTGATTCTGTCAAAAGTCACTAGGGTCGGACAACCTTAGCCTTACTCTACTGTACATTCCTTCCACACCATAGTACCACTGTACCACATCATTTTCATCACTCTGCTAGGTGTTTTCTACCTTTATAAATCGAAATGTTTATGTAAGTTACATTGCTACCTCCTTAATGCACATGTAATTAATTCTTTCACTTTTTCATGTTAAAATTTATTCTATTTAGGGTATATTGGCGTAGACACCATCATTTCTTTAACAACCAAATGTTAATGCTGAAGGTAGTAGTAGGCAAGTAGAAAAAAAAAACATATGTTTTTTTATTTATGTGTCGCCTACTTCCTTAATGAACATATAATTTTAACATCTATTACATTCAATATAGTGATAAATAACGATAGATAATAGAGAGATGTGCATCCTTTATCACTAGAGTTCGACAGTTTCAGGACTAGTTTAATTTTTGATCATTTGCTAAATACAATAATTCATATTCCCTTCATTTTAAAATATAACATATTTTGTTTTGTAAAGCCAAATTTTACCTAAAAAATGTTTTTCTAATATGTTATTTATATATGTAAAAAATATAATCATACGAGTTACAATGAATATAACAAACTTCATTTTGCTTTAAAAAATTATTATAAAAAAATATTGATTAAAGAGTTATCTTAAGAAAATAAAATATGCACTATATTTTAAAAAGGGAGTACTAATCTCAGAAACTTGGTTCAAAATTCAAATTACTTCCAAAATCCACTGTCAGCATGTGCGCCCAAAATAAAAACCAAGGCTGCAGTTAGCCAAGCAGGCACCCTCGCACCCTCCACCGATCCACCAACACCACGAGCAAATTTCTCTTGCAACGTCGGCCTCCCCGCACCGCCGCAAGCGCGCCGATGTCCTCCTCCCCGTGGCCACCCACCGCGGGCGCCGCCGCCGTCGCCGCTCCCACCGCGCCGCCGGACGGAGCAGCTGCCGGTGCCGCGACTCCCGCCGCTGCGCCCGCCCCGACGTCGGAGCAGCGCCCGGTCAAGGTCGCCCCCCGTGGTCTCCGCATCTGTGTCCGACTGCTCTCCCTGCTGCTGTTATATGCAGCCCACTGAGCTCGTGTTAGCCTCCCGCGCAGGAAGGGGGAGACGCCGTGGCCGCGGCTGCTGCTGCTGCTGCTGTTGCCGTGCAGCAGGAGGAGGTGGTGGATGAGGAGGAGGCGAAGCCCCAGTTGCTGCGTGAAGACGACTCGTAATTCGCGATCTCCCTCTGTCACTATGCTCCTCGTTTCACTGCAATGCGTGCTCTGTGTTTGCGTAATTGCTTGTACGAACGCTGCATCACTCACGGTTAGGCTATTTTTTTGCCGGTAATGTTACACAGAGTACGAACTCTGTAAGACTGTAAACGCGCTGATGTGTAGTCGCTATCTTTTGCACTACTGTCGTGGCACAACGCTGACAGGAGTAGAACGATGAGGTGAGGCCATTTAGCTTGTTACTAGTATCATGGTGTTCTTTGTGCACATGATGACTATGCCAGGAGCACCTTATCAGTTTTGTGGTTTACATTGTGCACAGGGAAGCATATCACTTCATTTGTGACTGTGTGGGATACCATCACAGTGTTAGGATATGCTAAGAGAATACAGTTATGCTATATAGTCCTATATTTGCAAATAACTAGTAACAAACAGAGAGGCAGTTTTTTTTTCCTTCAAAAAACTGTGCAGGAACTCATGTATATCACTATTTTTTTCCCCAAATGTGCTGTTTCTCACTAACATATGGAGAATTCTGAAACCAACTGCGCTTAACTTTTGTCCTGTAGTATATGAAGCAAAATCTTAGATTCTTTGCCTGTGCGCCCAGTTTTGTTCGATTTTATCTTTGTAATCTGCAATTTCACTTGTTCTATCTTGTATATTGCAAAATTAAGGTTTCACTATCACCTTCTCTAATAGAACCCACCCTTGAGAAGTTCATTTGCACGATTTTACTATGTAAATTGCACCATGAACTGTTTGGCTGCCAATAAAGGTTAACACTTTTTTTTTTCGATAGAGATCAAAGAAGGCTCAACAAATCTAGTGCTTTGAAAATAGATCGGGAAAGCAGAGTTGTGTAAAAAAAACAGAGTTGCAAAATAAATTCTTCTATGAAAAATTGAAGGACTAGCATGCATCTTTGCTTGCAGATATCATCACTGCATATGTTAAAGTTTCTGCTACAATTATTGTTGATTACTTATCATGTACTACTTTACTACTATTTTCCAGAGTGGCATATAATTTTTATAGACCTAGAGCTAGAATAGCATATGAGAAAATGAAAAATAGGAATAGAACTTCAGAAATTGATGAAGGATTTAACTGTGTTTGTTATATTTCCTACTGTAATGTACTCTGTTAATTCCATAGGTAGTAAGCATCTCAATCTGAGCTCAGCACCTATATTATATAATATAAATTCCTTTCTGTGTGGTAAAATAGTTTAACTCTTTGTTTGAATTTCAAACCCTTTAATGGTTTTTAGGTAACAAAGCGAATACATAAGATCTTTGAAGAAGACCAAGTTGGTACATATGTACTTTGAGGAAGACTAAAATCTCTCCCCACACTACCTCAAGGCATGCTCTATATAGAATTTGGAATACCTTGGCCCTCATTGGCTCATTCTTGATATAGAAATTACTCTGTCATGGTGTTTACCTTCTGCTTGTTGTTGCCGTGAGAAATAAAAAAAAAATTGGCAGTTAAATTTGTGTATTGCATTGTCATGTGCAGAGAAGCAGAAATTCAAGAGCACGAACAGAAGATAAACAAATATCAAGCTATACTTGCAGCCCGTTTGAAGGCCAAATACTTCTCTAATAAGGATTTTGATGGAGGTATTTGTGCAATCATCATCTATATGCAGTATAAATATTACCTAGTATATTGGCACACACTTTTTTTCACTCGTTTAATCACATACAGGCATGCCATTTTTTCAGTCTCATGCTATAGAGATCTGCTATTGATACAGTGCATCATTTTTCTTTAAAAAAACCCATGGATGAAATGAGAAAAAGTGACAAACTTAAGTTGACTGTTAAACGTAGTTCTTTCATTGGAGGCCAGAAGAAAATCCCTCTTTAAGTTAATTATCATCATTTATATAAAGAGGATGATGGAATATTTGGGAATACATAATAAACTGATAAATTCAGATGCATTACTTCCATGCTATTTGTTTTGGATTAAGTTTATCCTGAATCAAAAAAAAAAAGGTTGAACTGAAGCATGGCATGTTACCCAATTGGTCAACATCTCCTAAAAGTCTGTAGTTATGGGATCATCTCTCTTTGAATTTATCAATAATAAGTGTGTGCGTCATCTTAGCACGGATCTGTTAAGCTGCCATTTTCATTGAATTTCCCATTTACTTACTACTTCCCACTATCAAAGTCCTCCTAAAGGAAAGAATAATAAAAATGTGACCTTATGGAATGGAACAGCTACTATGTTGATATTTTTGGTCAGTTTGCATATATAGCTTTTCAAAAGCCAGTTGTCACCTTGGGAATAACAAGGCCTAGATAGACTCCTAGTACCTAGAGTAACAAGTCAGGCATAGATTGAACACGTTCTCCTAGAACTCCTCATGCAAAATTAGTGCTCAGGGAATAACTAGTAAAGCAAATTTACGAGTTGAAATGCAAAACACAACAGAATGCCCAAACTGGAAGTTCATCTGGAGGAATGTCGCGCCTCGGCATGTTCATTTCTTCACCTGGCTGCTTGCAAAAAGGATCAACTACCAAGTACCAACACGTGCAAACCTCATGAAGAAGTCAATCCATGTGGGCTATGCAAGCATGTCCTTGGAGATGCTGATCCATATACCTCCGCTGCCCTTCTTACTATGCTTACGTCGAATAACCATAGAAACGATGTCATACCCCCCCCCCCCCCCCCCACACACACACAATGTATGTCCTGTTTGAAGCACAAAATGTTCTCCCATTACTGTATATACTTTATAACTTGACATGATCACCTCACTAGGCCTCCCTTCTGTTCTCACATGTAAACGTGTTTCTTTTAAGTATTTTGAATTCCTTTGCTTTGCTGTAAGAGGCTATACTCTGTTCATCAAAGTAAATTCTATGATGGTTTCCTGATTAACAGGTCTTTACTAACTATTACTCTTTTATTACACCTCGTGTCAATGTTTATTCATTGTTTTTCTTCATTCTGTTAACAGGAAATGTCTTTGAAGAAATCACTGTCGAAGGAGAAACTATTCAGTCAAGCAGGTACGTTTCCTCTGAATTTCTCATCGTGTATATAAAGTTTCAGAATAGCAACCGTCTGCCTTTTTTGTTTGTAGGTGGCCATGTACAAGATCATTTGCAAATCCAGTAAATTTTTTTCGAGATAAGAACAGCCATGAGAGGAGTGATTCTCCTTCCTTGACAGCAGACTCTGCTGCCAAGAACAATTCTCCTAGAACAGATTCCTCACCAAAAAATAGTGCAAGTGCTTTGGCCACAGAGAACAATCTAACACCTGGGAAGAGACAACTACCCAAGAAGCCCTGATGGAATAACAGTACGCTAGTTGGTTGTTTTCTGTTCCTCTGAAGTCTGAAGGTACGCAACTTGAAGCATGTAAGCTAACTTGAAAGGCAAATTCAACCTGCGCCATGTTTGTGGCCAATGCTAGATTCATTTCACCGAAGTTCCAGTAAAATCTGTAGCAAGAAACATTGTATTTGTGCTTGATGTATTATAGACGATTCCTGGTGAAGCATTCATTGGTTGCTCAAACTTGTGTCAAACTGTGGTTATACTTTGAATGTAACTGTTCGATTTACTCTCCGACTACATAGTCCTTGATACGCGAGTAGATGAAAGCATGAAACAAGTCTTTTAGACTATGGACCTTTGGTTGGTGACCCAGGAAGACATTCTGATGGTGCTTCTTTTCACACTTCATGGTAATGTTTCTATTACTCATCTGTAATGTCCATATTCTCAATATTTGTTGTTTGCTGATCCCATTATTTCCCTGTGCTTACATACCAGTATCTTGTTGACCCCTGTACTCTTTATATGCAAATATTCTCACACTTGAAATGATTTCAGTCCTTTAGAGCAACACATTGAGACATGCTTCTGCTACTATTTATGGCAGTGTGAACTATCCTATTTTAACATCTTGTTGAAATTTTGTAGTGTTCTGTAGTTTTGTCCTACAAAAAAGAAAGCTCCATCACCACCACTACGAAGAAATTATATTGTGCTTGTCCCAGGATGTCCACTTGTTGTATCAAGCTCTTGCTTTCTGGTCACCTTTGCAATTTTGCTTGGTCCCTGTGATGTGAACATCTTACTGCCCTATGCCTTTCTATTTTGTATTCACATGCTCACGCAAGCTTGGACAGCGTTGTTTTAATGGCACACTTGCCAGTTGCAAATCTGAATTGTGTGCCAATACTTGAAACCTGCTACTGTCATTGACAATCATTGCGATGTTACTGCAATAGCTTCAATTAATATATTTGCAATTGCATCAACATAACATTGAGTTTCTGCATCTGCAATTGAATTAGAGCACATCTGTCTGAAGGATTTTGTGAGCTTAGACATACTTTCAGAAGAGTGCATAATCATCTAAATGTTTTTTTTCTTTGTGTGCGCTCGCGATACTGACTTGAGATTTTGTATCTTAGGTGCGCTCAGTGAATTCAATATGTAAGTCTTGCTATCCACACTTATTTTTCACGTGAGCAAGGTAAAATTCTCTTCCATTGTTGGTAACTAGATAATTGACAAGGTACCATATCCTTGAGTATTTGCCCCATTAGTCTTTAAAATCATATATCTGCACGTGAGATCATTTAGCTCTCTCATTTTTGGATAATGCTAGTTCTCTCATTTATGCACATCCAATTTTCTATTGAAGTTAAAAAAACGATGTCGGTTTGTCTCAAGCATTGCATAAGGTTCAGGAAAATTCATTCCAGTAAGTACCCAGATGAATGGGTCTTAATTCTTATTATGTGGTACCATGATTTAATCCAAACAATATCCCCCTTGCTTTTCATGGAAATACAACTACTGGCTACTACTGAAGAAATGCAGAAGCGCGAAAGCGTACTGCAGCGACATGAGCAAACCATCAAAGCATCAAACACATCATTTTCAGAGGAAAGCATCATCTGTTGGTAAAAGACCAATGGTAAGAATTCTTTTTATTATTGTTTGGCTGCAGCTTCTTGTTTTCTCATCGATATCCATATGTTATTGCTACTAATCAATGTCAACTCGCCAATAGGCTCAATCCATATTTATCTTAGCCACCTTGACAAAAAGATGTCAATAATGGGCAGTTAGAATATTCCCGTACATAAAAGATTAAACAAAAAACAGAAGCCGAAGGAAGCATCTCAAAACATGTCTTATTTTGATATACTACTAATAATCCTCGTAGTTAAAATGAGGAGATAATTAAGAATGATTTTTTATTCAGTAATCAAATATTCTTGTATGGCTGTGAGGAGCTCGGCGAGGTGTTATTCTTCTGTTCTTGCATGAGGTGCTCGAGCTTGGTCTGGAGCTCGGCCCTCTCCTTCCTGAGCCGGGTGTTCTCGCAGTGGACATCACTGCAGCCCCTCATTGCTTGATTGAGCTCATCAAGGAGGCGGCGGTTGGCGTCACGGAGGTGGACGACCTGCCCTCTCAGCTCGCTGAGCTGCCGCTGCTTGCGCATGCGAGACCGCCGCGCGGACTCCCGGTTGGAGATCATCCTCCGGCGCCTCCGCTCCTCCTCCGCCGCCATCTGGTAGGCGTCATCTGTGCTACCAGAGCCGGCTGGGCAATTGCCTGCTACCACAGGGAGCAATTCCTGGATAGGTTCACAGGTAGCTGCTGGGAAGTGGAAGGGAGAGGGTGCCATGGTGATCATGTTGCTGTGGTAGTGGGAACTGAATGGTAGGCTTGGAGGTGAGAGGCAGTGCAGGCTGGCCACCTCGCCATGGTAATGGTGGTGCAGCATGGCTGCTTATCTTGCTTGTTTGCTTGCTTAGTGGAGAACTCTTAGAGGGCCAGAAGTAGATGAGGGTTAATCTGCTTTGATTCTGCTTACTGAAGAATTTGCTCTCTCTGAGCGGAGGAGGCGATGGGTTGGTGACGGCCTTTTATAGGGTGAGCAAAGGTGCTTTTGATTGTCTATGGCTAGAAAGACTAGAGAGAGACCACCTTCTTTCTCTCCCTCTCCACCCCTCCTTGTTTTTGTAGAATTTGGTAGCTTTAGTTTTGTCGATTTGGTACATGGCCATGACGGTGAGCTTTTCGCCAACAATATCCAAACAATATGCCTACAATGGTTGTGGCTCATTAATCTTCTACTATCTCCCTATCTTTGCTTCTTTTTTTTTTTGTAAGAGGACATTTGTCATTTTCTTTTCCTTTGTTTGCATCCATGACTTGACTTGCGTGAGTAGTCTTGTCTAAGGTAAATTTATTCCAGTTCATCCATGCCAAACCTTGCTTTTTACCTTGTAATGTATTCTCCCCTCAAGATGCTCGGCCTTTGTTTCTGGCTTTTCTCATCACTCAAGCTAGTTTACTTATTAAAATCTTGTACCTGGTTAGAGTGGCATGAAATCTCTGGATAAACAGACAGCTTTACCTACTGGTAGCCACTGTGGGAATAAACGAACAGAGATTGTTAGGCCACTAGAGAATGAAGTAGATCAGATTGGGCATGACAATTTAGAATTTTACATATAGCAACACGCACTGTGGAAGCAAGACACCTAAGGGTTGTTCACAAGTGGTTAGTAATCAACTTTTCATCTGTAGCATAGAGGTATGACACCTAAGAGATAGATTAATGTGTATCCCCTACCTTTCTATTTTGAAATGTAAAGGCATGGCGTGTTGTTATAACAATTTGGATGATAACAACTTTAACAAACAATATGAAACGCAGGTTAAGACAGAACAATTTTCATCTTACTTGAGCATTTCCAAAAAGAATTGGTGGTCTCGTTCTATAAGCCTATAATGCATGACTTCTCAAAAGCAACAAAGGTACCATTTCCGATGAATTCATTTTCTAATGCATCCATTTAGGGTGTTTTCCTCACCATAAACAAGTAGTAGATGGGTAACATATAGCCACATTGCTGGGTGTGCTGCTGCATACATGCCTTTGAGCTCTGATACTCATAAGTTCTTTCTCTTCTTTATTTTTGGAAAGAAACAAATGGACAGGAGAAAAGGAACCTACAAAACCTTTATGTGACAACTACAATATACAGAAAATCAAGTGAAACAGGAGAAGAAGCCTCTATCAAACCTTTATTTGACAACTGAAAATCAAATAATTATGCGCGAATTAGGGAAGGGCATAACGACAAAATTGCTACCAAGTACTATATCTTTCAAAAAAAATTCAGGGTTTCTTTTTAATTTCTCTAACTATTTTGTGAACTCCCCAAGTGATTCAGCTCCTGTGCCCAGAGCAATAAGCTCAACTTGACATGCATGCATGAACCTGCAATTCCTAATTGTCCACAGAGACCTAATGCAGTTGCTCTAATTGTGGCAGCAATAAGCAATTGGATTGGGGGAATGTGACGCCATCGGAGCTAGCCACTTTTGCAAAAGCATGGACATGAAGATTTCGGATGATTGAGGCGACCATCCACCGTTGAGGTGGGCCCACCTTTCAGTGAGCCAACGAATGGGGCCCCCACTGCCCTGCTGGCTGAAATGGATAGTTGGGCTTCCGTTCTATCAGAGTGGCAGCCGCAGCACCGAGAGATGGCCACTAATCAGGACACTTAACCACGATCACCACGAACATTATGTAAAGTAGTTGCTTGCCTCCTTTATTATTATTTTTCTTTGCCTCTCGTGATGCCTTTGTCGAATGCGTCGTTTTCGGTTTTTTTGCATTGTCGTATGCATAGTATATACGTTTATATGGCTCAAAGATCTAGCTTTTTTTTTTTTTCTGAAACAGGAACAGTGACTGACTTTGTTTTGTGGGTACTCGTTTTATAAAGGAGTGGGCACCAAAGGAGATAAGAACTGAAGCCAACAGCGAGTGTATAGTTCAACTGGTGCATACTTTTCTCTTTCGAGAATACGCAGAATAGATGCGTATCTTGGCATTAAGAAGAAAAATAATGGCCGCAAGAACAACCATGCATATGCCTGCAAGCACCAAGTGTGTGCCTACGATTTTGTCATATGTTCTCTTTTTACATCTGAAAATATATGCTTCATTTCTATGGAATTTTTAGTCCTTGTCAGTTCTCCTAAAAAAATATATTGTTAGAATAATTTTACGAGAAGTACCAATATTTTTAGTGTAAATTTTGATAACAAAATTTGGTCCTTGAGAGGTATCAAATTTTAGACTAGAAAATATAGTACATTCTGATACCTCTCAAGGATAATAGAATCACTCATTTATTGTTAGTATGTTAACGACT